>CM053149.1:131484348-136284348 GCA_028571685.1 Heterohyrax brucei | reverse complement strand
GGTAATATATCATTTCTCTGGTAGCTCTTTCAAGATTTTTCACTGTCTGTTTGGTTTAAGAAATTAAATTATGATATGTCTTAGCTTGAATTTCTTCTGGTTTGTGCTATTGGGGGTTTTCTCAGCTTGAATGTGTATTCGTGTCTTTTGCCAAACATTGAAAGTTTGCAGCCATTATTTCTTCAGATACTCTTACAGCCCCACTCTTTCTCTGTCCTTCTGGACTCTGATGCCACAAGTGTGTAATCTTTTATTATTGTTTCACATGTCCCCAAGGTTCTGCTCATTTTGTTCTTTGGTCTGTTTTTGTTTCTTAATCAGATTTTTATGCTGTTATCACACTTTACTAAGGAATGCATTCACTGAGTTTTTTCATTATAACATACTTCTTTTCTGAGAGTTTTCTCTTGCTATATTTGCTGCAAGAGAAAATGTTGCTTGTAGGATCTTCTTTTTTTTTCCCACAACTGCATTAAAATCCTTAACACATAATTCCAGCATCTGATTAATCTGTTACGTCAGTGTATTTGTTTTTGATTCATTTAAATGGTTTACAGAACCAACTAGCTTCTCATGAAACATTAGTACACAACCAGTGTGCCAACCACATGTCATGTTAATACTCTCTCCTTCTTTTTTTTTTTTTTTATTTAACATGACTGAGTGAAAATGTACATTCCCGTATAAATGTACATGCCCACCTATATGCAGCTTCCACTGCTCTCCCTGTCCGGCGACAGCACACCATTCCTCTGTGCTCCATACATGTCTCATCCTCCCAACAGCCTCCTTTCCCCTCCTCTCCACCCACTCTCCTTCCTCCAGCCAGAGGTCAGCAGGATGATATCCTATAGATGTATAGAACCATAAAATGCATCCAATATATGGTCACTCTGCATTGCCAAGTCCAATCCATTCCTGTCCAAAGAGTGGACTTTCATTATAATTTATGGGTAAGGGCAGCATCAGGGCCGGGGGCCATGCTTTCAGAGGAACCCCAAAACTGCTGGACCATCAGTTGAGGTCTTTCAGTGGAGATCTCTGGATGCACCCCTTTTTATTCTTGTGTTGCCAGTGAGACTCAACCTAGTGAGCTCCATCGTGGCTATCACTGGTGGTGGCCGGGCACCATCCGGTTCTTCCGGTCCCAAGTCGATGTAGGCACCCACTCTTGTGGGTCTCTCTGTCTTCTACGTCGTCTTTACCGCATGTCCTCGGTGAGCATCCGTTCCTGCTGAGTCGGGACCATTTGCTGTGTCCTCGGATGGCAGCTTGGCAGCTTTAAGACCCCGGACGCCACTCACCAATGTGGGGTGCAGAGAACACTCTCTCCTTCTTGATTTTGGGTTCCTTATTGCTAGCTTTCGTTTCCTCTCCTGCCTTGTAGTCCTTGCCCCTGGGCTGATACAGCCATGGAGTCCTGTTTTGTTGTATGGGTACAGCTACTCTTTGGCTGAAGAGTGAACTCCAGGAGTGACCTCCTTAGTAATTTGAAAGAGTGTCTGTGGGCCATACTCTCAGGGTTTTTCTAGTCTGTGGCAGACCAGTCAGTCTGATCTTTTTCTGTGAGTTATAGAACTTTGTTCACTACTTTTCTCCAGCTCCGTCTAGGCTCTTCTATTGTAATCCCTGTTAGAGCAGTTGTTTGTGGTAGCCTGGTAGCATCCGCTGGTGGAAGCTGTGGTGGTTGTGGTCCACGGTCCTTTGGACTAATCTTTCCGTTGTGTCCAGTTTTGTTCATTTTTCCGTGTCCCAAATTGAGTGGAACCAATGTAGTGTCCTAGATACCCACTCACTGGCTTTTCAGACCCTTGATACTGCTCACCAGAGTAGGATGTCAAATATTTTTGTTATAAACTATGTTATGGCAGATGAGCTGGATATTCCCTGAGACCATGGTTCCCACAGAAAGTTATTTTCATGTTGCAATTTTCCTGGTTCTTAGTATGACAGATGATTTGGGGCTGTATCATGGACATTTTGACTGTGTTAATAAACTCTGAGTTCTGTTTTAATTTTTTATTTTAGTCAGTAGTCACCCTCTTTAGGGTTAGCATGCAGGTTCTCGTATACTTTTATAAACTGTGGTTGCAGTGACAATCTAAATTAACAGAGTTTTTGTGATGCTTTCTAGTTTATTGTGCAGGGACTCACACTGGTTACTTTTGGTGCTACCTGAGAGGATGGAAGAAGCTTCTCCCCCAGGTCAAGCTGCATGGTATTTTTAGGTGAAGGAAGGTAGTACCCAGCCCATAAAATGGAGAGCACTTTCAGTGCTGTGTGCTCATTGTGTTAGGAAAGGGAATCTGAGGCTTGGCAAGGAACATGGGTACTTGTACTCTGAGGCTACTAGAGGACCATTATCCTTGCTGGCAGTCTGTGATATATTCCATATTCTTTGCCACCAGCATAATTCAGAGGCATCAGTTCTTCTTTAGTCTTCTTTATTCATTGTCCATCTTTCACATGCATACAAAGCAATTGAAAACACCATGACTTGGGTCAGGCACACCTTAGTGCTTAAAATGACATCTTTGACATCTCCAGTCCCTGCAGAAGGACATCATGCCTGGCTGAGTACAGGGTCAGTGAAAAAGTGTACCCTCAGTGAGGTGGTTTGACACAGTGGTGGAGCAGTAGGCTGAAGTACAGCAACAGTTGGGAGGCTGGAGCAGGACTGGGTCAGTGTTTCCTTCTGTTCTATGTAGGGTTGCTGTTATTTGATGATACCTGCCAATATCAACTGGCTAAAAGGTTTGCACTTCGAACCCAATAAGAGGCATCTAAGAAGACAAGCCTAGTGATCAGCTTCTGAGACCTTGGGCCTTGAATATCCTGTGAAGCCATTCTGCTCTGTACATGCAGTTGCCATGAGTCAGAATCAAGTAAGTTAGGGGCAGCTAACAACAGTAAACATCCCTGTATAGCCAGGTGCTACTTTTAAGAAACACCTCTGCCTTCTAAGGTACTCTGTTCCCTCTAGACACGGTGCATTCCTGAAAGTACCATTTTTAGTGCCAGATACTTTCCAAGGCCTTTGTTTTTAACCATGCTGTTGCCAATACTGTAGTCTTCCCTCAGAAGTTCACTTTTAGGGTGGGGCTCTGCTGTTCCAATGTGAGGCCTCGCCAGTGTTATCTGTATACCCTGTTATTCCATATAACACCTGCTGAACTTTGTTCCTATAGACTCAGCTGCTGACTCCATTGGTCTTTTATTTCTCCACATAAGTATCAGAGTTTGTTACTCTGTTACCTACACTGGGTCATGGGTATTTGTATTTGATTCTCTCTCCTTTTTGATCTGGATAAATTTTAGGAGATGTGTGTAGGGGTGAATCGGTGTAGCCACCGGTTGTATATAGAAATTCAGAAGCTTTTTTTTTCCTTTTGAGCTTTCTAAATAGCTGTACTGTTTTTGTTTTTTTTTATTATGATTGAATGAAAATGTACATTCTGATATGAATTCACATGCTCACCTATATGCAGCTCCCACTGCTCTCCCTGCCTGGTGATAGCACACCCCTCCTCACTGCTGCATACATGTCCTATCCTCCCAACAGTCTCCTATCCCCTCTTTTTTACCCACTCCCCTTCAGCAAGAGGTCAGCAGGATGACATCCTGTAGGTGCATAGAACCATAAAATTCCCACAAGATACAGTCACTATGTGTTGCCAAGTCCAATCCATTGCTGTCCAAAAAGTTCACGTTCATCCTATGGACAGGGACAGCATCAGGGCCAGTGGCCATGCTCCCAGTGGAACCCTGAAGTTGCCAGACCATCAACTGGAGTCTTTTATTGGAGATCTCAGGGTGCACCCCTATTTATTCTCTTGTTGCCAGTGAGCTCCATCATGCTATCACTGCTGGTGGCTGGACACCATCAGGTTCTTCTGGTCACGAGTTGACATAGAGACCCACGTGAGTCTCTGTCTTGTGGGTTCTCTTGTCCTCGGTGATCATCCATTCTTGTTGAGTTGGGACCATTTTTTGTACCCTCAGAGGGCAGCTTGGCCACTTTTAAGACCCCAGACACCACTCACTGATGAGGGGTGCAGAGAGTCCTCATTAGCAAAATGCTAGCTGTGCCATTTGGCCTCGATTTCGCCTGAGAGCAAGGTCCCTGGCCCCAAGACCCAGCTACTCTGTCCTTGCAATATTGGCTTAAGATGGGAGGAGTACTCAAATGGTGTTGAAGTCCAGTTATTATTGATCTTCTTTCTAATGTGTGCTGTCACCGATTTCACCCAACCAAATTTCTGTTAACTATATAATCTAGACCCTGACCCCCTCACCTTCCCTCCCTCCCCACCCTTGCAGCTGTCAGAGTCTTTTCTTCTATGCGTGAGTCTGTTTTTAAGTTCTTACTGTAGGGGTCTCATGAAATATTTGTCCTTGTGCTGTTGTCTACTTCCACTCAATGTAATGTTTTCCAGTTGAAACCAGGTTAAGACATGTTTCCTGCTATCATCATTCTTTATCACTGCATAGTGTTCCACTGAGTATATATACCATAGTTTACCTATCCATTCCTCCATTGTTGGGTATCTGGATTGATTCCATCTTTTGCTATTGAGGACTGTGCTGCGATGAACATTCGTGTGCATGTACGAGTTGGTGTGAGTGGCCTTGAATCTGTAAGATACATTCCAAGCAGTGAAATTACTGGGTCAAATGGTGTAACTATATCCATTTTTTTAAGGGAGCGCCAGATTGCTTTCCAAAGAGGTTGCACCATTTTTCAATCCCACCAACAGTGTAGGAGAGTTCCAGTCTCCCACAGCCTCTCCATCATTTGTTGTTTTGCGTTTTCTGGATCATGGCCAACCTTGTTGGAGTGAGATGGTATCTCACTGTAGTTTTGATTTGAATTTCTTTAATAGCTAATGGGATCATGAGCATGTCCCCATGTGCTTTCT
Source organism: Heterohyrax brucei (assembly GCA_028571685.1). Lineage (NCBI taxonomy): Eukaryota > Metazoa > Chordata > Mammalia > Hyracoidea > Procaviidae > Heterohyrax > Heterohyrax brucei. The sequence continues at coordinate 136,279,429 of CM053149.1, read as the reverse complement.
GGCTGCCTGGATCTCCTCTTTAGAGAAATGTCTGCTCCGACTTGACAGCACTTGGCTCGGCTGTCTGTCTCCTTTGCCCATCGCCTAATTGAATGATTTGTATCTTGTAGTACCGTGTAGATTATGAAGATCAGGCATCGGTCTGACACAGAGTTGCCAAATATTTTTTCCCATTCTGTAGGTGGCCTTTTAATTCTATTAATAAAGTCTTTGGATGAGCAAAAGTGATTGAGTCGTAATAGTTCTCATTTATCTATTTTCTCTTCTGATGATTGTGGTTTGTTTGACAGATTTTTTTTTTTTTTTAATTATGACTGAAAATGTACGTTCCCATATAAATTTACATGCCCACCTATATGCAGCTTCCACTGCTCTCCCTGCCTGGTGACAGCACATTATTCCTCTCTGCTCCATACGTGTCTCATCCTCCCAACAGTCTCCTTTCCCTTCCTCTCCACCCACTCCCCAGAGGTCATCAGGATGATATCCTATAGATGCATAGAACCATAAAATGCATCCAATATATGGTCACTCTGCATCGCCAAGTCCAGTCCATTCATGTACGAAGGGTGGACCTTTGTTATGATTTATGGGGAAGGGTAGCATCAGGACCAGGGGCCATGCTCCTACGGGAACCCCAAAGCCGCAGGAGCATCAACTGTGGTCTTTTAGTGGAGATCTCAGGGTGTACCCCTTTTTATTCTTGTGTTGCCAGTGAGACTCAACTTAGTGAGCTCTATCGCAGCTATCACTGGTGGTGGCCGGGCACCATCAGGTTCTTCCAGTCCCAAGTCTATATAGGCACCCACTCATGTAGGTCTCTCTGTCTTCTAGGTTGTCTTTACCTCATGTCGTTTTGGTCCTCGGTGAGCATCCATTCCTGCTGAGTTGGGACCATTTGCTATGCCCTCGGATGGCAGCTTGCAGCTTTTAAGACCCCAGATGCCACTCACCAGTGTGGGGTGCAGAGAGTCCTCTTAGCAAAACGCTAGTTGTGCCAGTTGGCCTTGATTTCACCTAAGAGCATGGTCTCCTGCCCCCTGCCCCGGCTACTCTGTCCTTGCAATATTGGGTTAAGACGGAAGGAGTATTCAACTTACGCTGAAGTCCACTTAATATTGTTCTTGTTTCTAATGTGTGCTATCACCGATTTCACCCAACCATCTAATCTAAACCCTTCCCCCGCCCCCTTTCCTCCCCTTCCTTGCAGCCATCAAAGAGTCTTTTCTTCTATACATAAGTCTGTTTTTGAGATCTTATCATAAGGGTGTCATACAATATTTGTCCTTTTGTTGCTGACTACTTTCACTCAACATGATGTCTTCCAGTTGAAACTGGGCTATGAGATGTTTGCTTTGTTTGTCATTGCATACTGCTCCATTGAGTATATATTCCATAGTTTACCTATCCATTCCTCTGTCGTTGGGCACCTGGGTTGATTCCATCTTTTTGCTATCATGGACTGTGCTGCGATAAACATTCTTGTGCATGTGTCCATTGGTATGAAAGGCCTTGATTCTGTAGGATATATTTCAAGTAGTGGAATTACTGGGTCAAATGGTATATCTATATCCATTTTTTTAAGGAAGCATGTTTAACAGATTTTGAAGTCTGTCTACGTTGTGTATTAAACCTTCCATTGTTGTTCCTACTTTCTCTTGGGTGAGCTTTATTGTTTTAGATGTGATATTTAGGTCTTTTATCCAGTTTGAGTTGGTTTTTGTATAAGGTGTAAGATACAGGTCTTGTTTTAATTTCGTGCAGATGGATATCCAATTTTGCCAGCACCGTTTGTTGAAGATGTACTCTTTTTAAATTCAGAATTGTAATATAACATACAATGCTTCTAAGGAGAGAGTAATTTTGGTCAATAGTATATTCATTGTATAAATTGATCATAATGTGTTATTTATGTTCCAGTTTTTTAAAAGAAGCAAAGAAACAGCTCTTTGGTAATATGGACAGACTGGTTACTGTCACTACTGCTGGTCTGTTAATTGTTTCCGGGTCTGTCTCCTCCACTCAAAGTGGCCTTAGATCTTCCTCCCTGATGTAGCTGTTCCTGTTAGGCTTCAGAACACTTACTTCTGCATTGTTAGAAGATCATCTCACTACAGGACAGCTTTACCACTCTGACAGTGGGCTCTAGACTAGAGCAGATTTAGTTTGTCTTGCTAGCTACCACAAGAATGACTTGTGTTCTGGTCTGATGCCTTTTTGTCCTAGCTGAGAGATTTTTTCCTGCCAATTCCATATCCACTTTCCTGGTTTTGCTTATTGTTTGCACTAGATGAGTGGGAAGTCTGAAAGAACTGAGAGACTGGAAGGTTGTTTGAATAGAAGGAAGGGAAGTGACAAGGAGTTGGCAAGAGCGAAGACATCTAATAAAGCTGCTAACCGGTGTCAGAATAATTGTACTGCACCAACAAAAATATCAGTGTTTTGGTTGTATTAATGTACTGGAATACTAGAATATTAAAAACTGGAATTGTAATTAACTGTTTTGCAAATAAAACCTTTTTGCTAAGATTCTAGAAAGAACTTCTCAAATAAATACTAAAATGCATTCTATAACCCAAGGAAAACTACTTTAAAACCTGTTCTAGAATCTTAAAATTCCTTGTCTAAAAATCATTGTGTTGCTTAGACTTGTAGATTTATAGAAGCATGTCAGGATTGCTCTTAACAGGCTTGATTTTTGTTAGATAGCACTCAAAGTGACATGGTGCCATTGTAACATGACTTATGTAGGTTTTAGGAACACCAAAGGTTAAATCATTTCCTTGAAATACATAACCACATACAGTTTCTAACAGAATAACCCCCACCGTATGCACACCATGCACCTAGTTAGTACTGGTTTATGTAGTTTGTGTGCTTTTATATTACTGCTGTGTTTTTTGTTTTGTTTTGTTTTTATTCTTTTTGTCCTCTCCCACCGCTCAAAAGATGAGTAGAGGATGAGTAGACAAGGAAAATAAAGTTGGAGGAATGAAGAAAAATATATATCTGGTGGTATCCAGAGTTAAATTTCAGAGTTTTTCCTTTTAGTCTTTTTTCATTCCCATTTTGGTTTTCACTTCTGTCTAGTTCTGTGACTACATAATAAAAAAAAATAAATTGCCATCAAGTGTCTTCTGACTCAATGATGCTATGTGACAGGGTAGAAGTCCCCCATACAGTTTCTAAGGAGCAGCTGGTGGATTTGAACTATTGACCTTTTGGTTAATAAATGTTGCCCTTCGTTAATAAATGTTGCCCTTGAACCACTGTGTTACAAGGGCTCCAATTATACAGTAGTTTATGTAGTTACTTCCTGTTGTTAAGACACAGGTTTTTCAGTAGTTCTCTTTGTAAATAACATAGTGATAAACATAAGCTTTTATGTATTCAGAACTGTTTCCTTAAGATAAACCAAAACCCATTGCTGTCAGGTCAGTTCCAACTCATGCATAGTGCGTAAATTCTACATCTGCAAACTGAAAGGTCAGCAGTTCAAATCCAGCAGCTGCTCCTTGGAAGCCATATGGGACAGTTCTACTGTGTCTTATAGGGTTACTGTGAGTCAGAATCAACTTAATGGGAACAGGGTTCTGTTTTGTTTTGTTTTTTTTTTTCCAGTTTCCTTAAATTAAATATGCATAAATGGAATTCCTAGAGCACCAGCAATGAATCTCGAGGGTTTCTTTCTGATACTAACTTCCAGATTGTTTTCTGATATGATTTTAATAAAAATCTTAAATCACTAGCACTAATTATAACAAACTAAATACAACAAACTAAAATCAGTATCTTCTCTCATTAGGGAGTTCTGGGAAATCGTTCACTCATTCACTGATGAACAGAAAAGACTCTTCTTGCAGTTTACAACTGGCACAGACAGAGCACCAGTGGGAGGACTAGGAAAATTAAAGATGATCATAGCCAAAAATGGCCCAGACACAGAAAGGTAATTGTGTAATTGTGACTACATACTGAAAACTTTGTATTGTACCCTATTTGAGTATGAAACTGTCTTCGTAGATTCCAGTGGAAATCTCCAAATCATGTAATATATTAGAGAATATTTTACTATTTTGTAAAATTTATTACAGTAAATGAATAAAATTTCTAATGTCTGTCAACTGTCTCATCTGTGTAAATCCTCACCCCCTGCTCTTGTAGCCATCAAAGTCATTTTCTCCTGTAGATTATTCTGTGTTTAAGTCCTTACAACAGGGGTCTCACACAATACTTATCCTTTTGACACTGACTGATTCCACTCAGCATAATGTTCTCCAATTCAAACTATATTAGATGTTTTCTAAAATTTTCATTGTTTTTTATCATTGCATAGTGTTCCAGCCTAGTTGAAAATGTTAATAGGGCTCTTGTTGGTTTAGAATTTTGCAGGTTAAAATAGTTCATTCAGTTTTTGGTTTAGAATTTATTAATTGAAAGCCACATCATATAGTAATATACTGGTTGACTATAGGCTCAGGAGATTTGTCTCTCAGCATTAGATGATGCTAGAATCCCCAGTTGTGTATACTTGTCATTTGTGGCCTCTCCCCATTGTATAACTTAATATATCAGGCAGAGATTATGCATGAGCAGTAATGTGTTTAATGATTGAAATTTGTAAGATTTCCATTAATGTCCTACATTATTTTATGTAATTTTGCTAGTGTATATTTATCATTTTGTGTATCAAGTTGTTTACATAGTCATATTGTCAGCAGTATTATCTCCTTCAAGCAGGTTACTTAGTGACTTCAACTGTACAGTGAAGATACTGATACCTACTTTGCAGGTTTGGTCTGAGAGATTTTAAGTAAGTTATACAGATTGAGTATCTAAAACAATATCTTGTATGAAATAATAACTCATTGTACATGTTAGAAGCAGCAGCAGCATTGAGTAATTCATAGGATAAAGGCAAAGGGATACTTGCTGATAGCAAAGCAGAAAGTTTACTTTTATGATTTGCATTGACAGTCTGTACTGCAGGCCATCTCAGCTATACATACCACCTAAAAAGTAGGATCATTTAATACTGATCATATTTCCTCTGACTTATATTTGGTTTTTTCCCCTTTCTCTCTAGGTTACCTACATCTCATACTTGCTTTAATGTCCTTTTACTTCCGGAATACTCAAGCAAAGAAAAACTTAAAGAGAGATTGTTGAAGGCCATCACATATGCCAAAGGATTTGGCATGCTGTAAAAAAATGACAAAAGAAAAGTGAGAAAAAGAAAACAAAAAGGGGGGGAGGGATAAATTTTAATAAATAATGAGGGGTAAAATTTGTGGTGATAGTTCCCAGTGCAAAAAGGCTGTAAGATAGTGAACCACAGTAGTCATTTGCGTCTGTGCTTCTCTTCTTTATTGGGGACATGTGGGCTGGAACAGCATATTTCAGCTGCTTATATGAACAAATTATTTTTTTTCTTTTGTGTGTGTGTGTGTGTGTGTGTGTGTGTGTGAAAGTATCACATTCTTTCACTTGTATGTACAGAGAGGTTTTTCTGAATATTTATTTTAAGGGTTAAATCACTTTTGCTTGTGTTTATTACTGCTTGAGGTTGAGCCTTTTTGAGTATTTAAAAAAATGTACACCGACAGAACTACTCTCCCAAGGAAGATATTGCCATCATTTGTGGACTATGTAACCTTCAAGTATGTGCTATCTTTTTTCCCTGAATCTAACTCAAATCAGGAACTGTAGTTTTGTTTTGTTTTTCTCTTTTAATCATTTGCTTTTGAAACTTGAAGTCTTGGAAACAGTGTGATGCAATTGCTGCTGTTCTAGCCCTCAAAGAGTTTTCTGTGCAAATTCTTGAGAATCAATAAAGATAGAAGGGAGAATTTTGAATGTTTCACTGCAGCCCTCAGAACTTTAGCAACAGCACAACAAATTAAAAACAACCATACCACAGTATATGCCATCTTCATGTGTCTTGCAGTGAACTGTTTCTGTAGCCAGTCCTCTTTCCTAGTGTATGAGAAGAGTTTTTTTTTTTTATGTTGTTACTGTTGTTGTTTTAAAGTTTACTGGGTAAAGTGCATTTGGCCAAATGAATGGTAATTAAGCCTGTTGCAAGTAAGTTGGGAAGTTTGTTCTTTATTGTAAACAAAAAGCATGTGAAAGTGCACTTAAAGTAGTTTTTTAAATTAATTGCCTAGTACCTGGATTTTAAATAGACAATCCAAAGTCTTCCCTTCATGTTGCCATCATCTTGTCTAATCAACCATTTTATCAAGGCACATGATCAGTGTTGCAACATAATGGAAAGGGTAGCTACTGTGCCTTGTTTTACATAATCATAGGGTAAGCAGACTTGGAAGTGAAAGAAACTGTTACTCCTAAGGCCTATTTACATTTTATATCCCCAAAGGTTAAATTTTACTTCAGAAAGTGTTAAAGAGTCATGTGCTATGGAAAACTACAAATAGGTTTAATTAAATTACTGAACATTCAGAAGTAAGTAGTTTCCCCTTTCCTAGTCTTCTGTGTCTATGATGTTAATTTCTCCCATTGTAATTTAAAATAAAAGGATTTTGTATTTTTAACTAAGGAAAGACATACTGATACATCTTCTTGCTACAAGCTACAGTGAAATGTGCTGAGCTTGTGCCTTGTTGATTGTCCTAACTATTAGAGATCAACCTGATGATTTGTTTTGAGATTGGAATGAAAAATACAGCTTAGCTATCACTGGAGGGGAAGAGGAGAAGTCTTTCAGGATTATTTCAATAAATTTTAGTAATTGAGATGAAATTATTATGTATCAGAATGCTAAATAAAACAGTAGCATTTTTTACCATAATTTAGTGGGAAAGGAAGACCATGCTTTCTATGTTACTGAAAAGTAATGCAGTTTTTTGTGGGCCAACCTTTAGAACATTGGTGTGAAATATGTATGTTATCTTGATGCATGGGACCCCCCAGGAAACTACAATCTTCTTAAAGGGCCTCTCATCTATTATGCCTCTTAAGTATACCAAAAGTGAGAGCAGGAGAAATTCAAGTACTCTAGGGATGTTTTATGTAATAAGTTTGTGGAGAAATTTGTACTCTTAAGTTCAAGTTTTAATGGCACTATAGTGCTGAAATTATAATGATGTATAATACAAAAAATTTTTGGATGATGAGCATAAATTATTAGTACAGATTTCACACGAAATGGTGTTGAAATTCAATTTCAGTGAAACAATGAAATATTTAAATCTACCCTTAAAAAGTTTCAAGAGAAAAAGAGATTGGTGGGCTAGACTATCTGTTCTCGGTTGGTTCGTGACTGCCCCAGGCATGTTACCCCCTCTCTGTATCATCGATGCCTTTTCATTAATGTTTACTAAAAGGTATCTTAAGGGAAGTAGTAATGACTAGTCTATCTCAAATGTCATGTTTTAAAATTAGATTTAAGTGCAGGTGTTCTTTTATGTATTTTGGTTTTCTGTGAATTGGCCCACAATCTTAAGGAATTTCTTGGAGGAAAGAGGAATGAACCATAAACTAAAATAATAAGCTTTCCAAATAAAATAAAAACTTGTTTTTACATTTTATTATTATAGAAAACTTTAAACATATAAAAACAGCCTGCAGCCAAACCTTTCTGGTTTGGCAGCTCTTGCAGATCAGTTAGGTGTATACTATTCCTGTTCTGTGGTTAATTGCATAATAAAACTCAAAGACAATTTCTTTAGCATAATTCCTGACATATGCCTACACAAGTACATTAAACAAGAAATTTGCAAAGGAAAAACAAAACACCCTTAATAGTTGCTTGAGACACAGTAGAAAGGACAGTTGGCTGTGATCTGCAAATAGCACTCCCTGTGACCATGCTAGGATATCAGGCCCTTTAAAAGCGGTTTTCTCAAACTAAAAAGTAGTTGAAGGAATAAGTACTTCCTAAGGTTATCTGGAGTCTTGATCTCTACCTGCTTACCTTAAAAATATTTTCCAGCCTTCCACCAGCCTTTAGGGGTTATATCCTTCTGACCTCTCCTTTTAAGCCACCAAAGAATCTCCTCACACAGCTTTCACGTGCTCCTTCTCATATTTCTTCCTTTTTATCAAGTGTTAAAAAGAATCATCTATGGTGGGTACTACAAGCCTGCCTCCCATTCTCTGTGCAAATCTAGTTCACTGACCTAACCACTGCAAGAATTCAAGGCAAGTGGACCTCCAGTGTGAGAAATGCTGCAAATAAAACTGTTCTTATCGAGGATAAAAACCACTGCTGTGGAGTCTGCGCTGACTCTCTGACCTTACAGGACAGAGTAGAACTTCATAGCGTTTCCAAGGAGCACCTGGCAGATTTGAACTGCAGGCCTTTTGATTAGCAGAGGTAGCGCTTAACCACTATGACATCAGGATTTCCTCATCAAGGGTACTGATAACCTAATATAAAAGGCAGGAGCTTCTGTCCTTCAGTTTGACAACACTGAACTGGGGCTGCTACGTTTTGACTACTTTTTGTTAAGTCTCACATCTTCCATACCTAGACCTACTGTAATCCTTAAAAGTTCTTTTTTGTCCAGTCTCTGGGCAAGCTTACCCACTCTGAATAATCTTGCACAAATTCATCTCTTTTGTTCAGAACTCCCTTTCCAGCATATCTTTCTGGTAGCTCTCAATCAATTCTCAGAAATAAAACATCGCATGTCTCCTCACTTACTTGAGTCCTTCCTTCAAACATCACCTTCAACCCAATCTTCAAAACCCCTTATTCCTTATTCCTTAATCTTTCTGATTGCCAGGTCTTTCCTCTTGAATCTGTCATTCCTCATTTGTACTCCCTTTCGATCCTTGGTTCTCATCTAATCCTTTTTATTCTGCTAAAACATGATTTTGCTAATTTTAACAACCTCTGCCCCAAACCTTGTTCTGTCTTGAATAAATCTCAGCCTATCATCTCGGCCCCACTTGCCTTTCCAGTTTTAGGTGTCTGTTGCACCTCTGTCCTGCACCTTATTGTACTTAATATTTCTCAAATACACTTAAAGACCAATTTTGAAAAGTACTTCATGAAGACTTGACACTCAAAGGTCCTCTTAAACCCCATAGCGATACACACTTGTATAATAAGTAGGGTGTACTACTTGTTCATTAGTAGGGGTCACTGGGATTTTTGCAGAGGGCCTTGGGGACCACCCCAAATAAAACCCTTACCACAATGCTTTATTTATGAGGTTTGTGTTTAAAACTTTCAAAACCTAAGAAAGTTTGGAAAACATTGTATGGAGTATGAGCAGATTCATGGTGAATGCTGTGTCATATTTAGGTGCATAATGATATTGTTAAAGGATTGGTTCCAACCACTTGAATGAGTGAAAACAATCCAGCATGCTGTAGAATGATCAATGAGTGAAACTTACTGTTTTCTCACTAAAGCACTCATCTGTCTCCTTGGATGCCCTCTCTACCCCCTACCCCAAATGTGGTAAAAGGTTTTTATTTTTAAATATGTGTTTGAATACTTAATGGCTAAGGACTTAGTCCTTCATAAGGAAGCTCCTTAGAGCCAGTGGCTTTGTCATTCAGCCCAAAGGAAAATGTGCAAGACAAAAAGGAAAGAACAGGGTCTTCCGAGCAAGTTCCTTGCGTGACTTCCCATGCCCTGCCCTAGAAGGCCTTCCCTGTGGCTGAACTATTTCTCCCAATGAGGAAAGGGCTGCCATCTTGCAACATCTTATTGCTGGTACTCAAAACTTTCAAGGAACAGTCCTCAGCCAAATGTACTTTGTGTACTCAATGAAACACTCACCATGAAGAACACTGCCAGAACTTTGTGCCCATGTTCAGCATTCACTTTGTAGTGCCCACTGAGAACCTTCATACATGAACAGAATTCATCCTCACATTTCACCAAGGTTCAAGAGATTATGTACCTTGCTCAGTTATACAGCTAGTATATAGAGAATAGGGGTTTGGAGTTGCTCTTGTACTAATACTTGTTTTCCTCATTGCCATAATAGCAAAAACAAATACTTCTTGCCTTTGAATCCATTCATACAGAACAGAGTAGAACTGCTCCAGAGGGTTTCCAAGGAGTAACTGGTGGGTTTGAACTGGCAACCCTGGATTAGCAGCCAAACTCTTAACCAGTGTGCCACCAGGGCTCTGGATTAACTGTCAAATCAGCCTCCTCAGGTTCAGCTAGCTGAGCAGTACATAATGTAGTTATCCTAGCCATCTTTCAAAGAAACCACAGAAGATAGGATAAGGTGTGTGCAGTAAACACACAGAGAATGGATGAGAACATAGCCTTTGGAGTCAGATGACTGGTTTTTAATCCTGACCCTGCCCTTCTTTGTCTTCATTTACCTACCCTAGCCAAGTCTACCGTTCAGTTGTCAGGATTCAGTGAGATTGAGATACAGGTACTGAACAGTCTGTTGCAGGGTAACTGAAGAGTGTGTAAGATGAATTCTCCCAAAGGGGAGTCTGTTGAGAGGCTGGCACTGTTTATGCAAGAGCTAACCTTCATCCACTTTAACATGGAGCGTTGGCCTGTCCCATTGTCTTTTTTAAATTAAGGTATAATTTACAAGCCACAGAGAACACTCTTGTACAAAGTTAGTGGGCTTTACTTCACCCAGTTGTGTCCCCACCATGACTGTAATTCCAGGACAGTTTCATATCCTCCAAAGAATTCCATACCTGTTAGGAGTCACTGCCTATATGCTTCTACATGCGACTTCATCCTAGCCCCCCTAGTGACCTCTAATGTATAATACTTTGTGGGTTTGCCTATTTTGGATGCTTTATATAAATGAAATCATACAATATTTGGCTATTTGTGTGGTTTTTTCCTACAGCATAAAATACTTGACTCATTGATGTCGTAGTATATGTCAATACATCATTTCTTATTATGACTAACAGTCCATTGTATTTATGTGTGATACTTTGTTTATCCATTTAACTCATGAAGATTTGAGTTTTCATTTATCTTGGGTATATAACTGGGAATGGAATTGTTGGGTAACTATCCAAACTGTTACAAAGTGGCTGTGCCACTTTATATTTTGTGTTAACTGGATAAAGTTTTAGGTATTCATGTTTGGCATATGATGCATGATAAGGATCAGCTTTATTTTGCATGTGGGTAATTCAGTTGTCTATGCAAGACCATTGAAAAGACTATTTTCCCCATTAAATGATCTTGGAATCCTTGTCAAAAACTAATTAATTGTAAGCATAGTAGTTTGTTTCTCGAGTCACAATTTTATTCCATTGGTCTACATGTCTGTCTTTATACCAGTACCACATTGTTTTGACTATTGCAGCTTTGTAGTAAGTGTAGAAACTGGGACATGTGAATTCTCCAACTTTGTTCATATTCAAGGTCATTTTGATTGTCCTGACGTCCGTGCAGTTACGTATATTTTAGAATCAATTTGTCAATTTCTGCAGAAGGGCTGGCAGGATTTGAAAGGGATTGTAGATTTAGGGGGTATTGCCGTCTCAACAATAGTAAGTCTTCCAATCCATGAACATGGTCTTTCCATTTACTTAGCCAAGTGCCGTCCAGGTGTTCTTTAATTTCTTTCATTAATACAGTTTTCAGTGTACAGGTCTTAAACTTTTTTGTTTAAACGTATTTTTAAGTATTTTAATAGATGCTGTTATAAACAAATTGCTTCTTGATTTTGGGATTATTGCTAGTGTATTCAAATACAGTTGACTTGTATATGTATCTTACATTGTGTAACTTTGCTCATTTCATTTATTAGCTCTAGTAATTTTTTCCTTTAGGATCTTCTGTATTCAAAACCATGCCACCTTTGAGTAGAAAAAGGTTTTACTTCTTTCTTTCCAATCTGAATGCCTTTTATCTTTTCTTAAGCACTGTGGGTAGAACCTCTAGTACAGTATTAGAAATGGTGAGCACATACATTTTTGTTTTCAATTTTAGAGTGAAGCCGTTCAGTCTGTATGACAATGTTGTTGTCAGTTGTCATCGAGTTAGCTGTAATTCATGTTGGACTTACGTATAATGGAACAAAATATTGCCCTGTCCTGTGTTATCTTCATAGGGTTTGGGTATGTTTGAGTCCATTGTTACAGCTGTTGTGTCAATACATCTCATTAAGGGTTTCCTTCATTTTTGCTTACCTGGCTACAATGCCGCTTCCTGGTGATTGGTATATCCTGATGGTGTGTCCAAAGTAAGCAAGTTTGAAGACTTGGCATCCTCCCATTTAAGGAGCATTCTGGATGTATTTCTTGTAAGACTGATTTGTTCATTCTTCTGGCAGTCCATGGTATATTCAGTATGCCAGTTTGAATGCATCAGTTCCTCTGTGTCCCTTTTTTCACTGACAGTCTTTATCAGTTGAGGAAATTACCTTTTATTCCTAGTTCATTGAGAGTTTTGATCTTGAAAAGGCAATGGGTTTGTCATATGTCGGTGTCTGTTGAGATCATGCTGTTTTTTATTAACGTGGTGTATCATAGTGAATCAGTCTTGCATTCCCAGAATAAATCCCACACTGCATTTTTCAAAATGGACACACACATACATAGTTACTATCATCGAGTTGAAGATATATGAAAATATATGAAATTCAATGCGTGTTAACTTCTGAAATGTGAATCTATTAACACAATGATCCCCTTTTAGGACCCATCACTATGCCTGATACTGCTGGACTCACCTCACTTCACAGTGGGTGCAGAAGGGCACAGTAATGAGATCAGATCTTTTTCTTGAGACAAATGAGGGAGGTACACTTTCCCCAGAGACAATCAACATAGGCAAGAAGATAACCTCCAAGTATTAGGAGCTATGACAGAACAGAGAACCCTAGGTTGCTGTAACGTAATGGTGTTTGCTTGGACACATATCAAATAGAAGTTGTCCAGTCCCCTAAAATGCAGTTCATGAGTTGCCACTTAATATGTTTTCATCTGGCACAGACCCAGCAAAAACACATCATTCACCTTCAGTACTTGTTAATGGCACAAAGATTTCTTCAAATTTAAATTGTGTTCCTCCAATTCATAATTCCATAGCACCTATTTTCATTCACTTTATTACTGCATAAGTCCCTCCTTAAACTGTGAACTCTGTAAGAGTAGGAATGTGTCTGTTTTCTTCACAGCACCCTAAATGTATTTGTTGAATGAGGATATGAATGAAATTGATTGAAAGCCAGGGGTCTTTCCTAGGTATATACCCTAGATATTAATAGAAGTGACAGAAACAAACAGGCACACCTGTGTTCATTGCAGTGCTAGCAAAATGATGGCAACAAGTGCTAATTAACAGATAAATGGATAAACAAATGTGTTACAGACTACTGAATAATACAGAGAATAACAATGTCCACAAAACATGGATGAATTTGGAAGACTGCTGGCTGAAGTCTGAAAACAGGACAAATATTGTATGATCTCACTTTTAGAAAAACATGTACATACAGGAACCCATGTTTATTGGTGGTAATGAGGGATGGATTGAGGAGAGGGAATTTTTAGAAAGTAGACTCATAAAGGTAACATTAAATGTGGCTGAAGTGTGCAGTTTGACCAGCATAAATGATCTCATGAAAGTACATTTTGTGTAATTGCTAGGACATAGAAAATTTGACAACAATAGCAACAACAACCAAAAAAATTATGTGTGGCTACATATGTACAGGCATACCTAATTGTATTGCGCTTTGCTTTATTGTACTTCACAGATACTGCCTTTTTTTTTTTTTTTTTTTAGTGAATCGAAGGTTTGTGGCAACCCTGCGTCGAGAAAGTCTGTTGACACAATTTTTCCAGCAGCATGTGCTCACCTTGTGTTTCTGTGTCACATTTTGGTAACATTCGCAATATTTCCAACTTTTTCATTATTATTACATCTGTTATGGTGACCTGTGATCAGTGATTTTTGATGTTAATATTGTAATTGTTTCAGGGTGCCATGAACTACACCCATATAAGACAGTGAACTTAATCGATAAATGTTGTTTGTGTTCTGACTGCTCCACCGACTGGCCATTTCCCCATCTCTCTCCCTCTCCTCAAGTCTCCCTGTTCCCTGAGACACAACAATATTGAAACTGGGCTGAGTGACCCCTACAGTGGTCTTTAAGTGTTCCAGTGAAAAGAAGTGTCTCTCACTTAAAAATCGAAAGCTTAGTGGGGAAGGCATGTGGAAAGCTGAGACAGGCTGGAGCGAAGCCTCTTGTGTCAAATTGGAAGCCAAGGTTTGAATGCAAAGGAGTTGTTTTTTGAAGAAAGTTAAATTGCCACTCTAGTGAACAAACAGATGATAAGAAAAACAACCTTATTGGTGATGATGGAGAAAGTTTTAGAAGTGTGGGTAGAGGATCCAACCAGCCACACTTTCACTTAAGCCAAAGCCTAATCCAGAGCAAAGTGCTAACTCTATGAAGACTAAAGAGGTGAAGAAGCCTCAGAAGAAAAGTGTGAAGCTAGCAGATACTGGTTCATGAGGTTGTGGAAAGATGCTGTCTCCGTAACATACAAATGCAAGGTGGCGCAGCAAGTGCTGATATAAAAGCTGCAGGAGATCTAGCTACAACAATTGCTGAAGGTAGCTACAGTAAAACAGATTTACAGTGTAGATGAAACAGCATTGTATTGGAAGAAGACACCATCTAGGACTTTCATAGTTGGGAGAGAAGTCAATACCTGGTTTCAAAGGACGGGCCGACTATTGTTAAAGTCTAATACAGCTGGTGACTAAGTTCAAGCCAGTTCTCACCATTCTGAAAACCCTCGGGCCCATAATCATCATGCTAAATTTACACTGCCAGAGCTGTAGAAATGGAAAAACAAAGTCTCTATGATAGCACATCTGTTTAATGTATGGGTTACTGAATATTTTAAGCCTACTGTTGAGATCTGCTGTTTTGAGGAAAGAGCGGCAGTTCAGATCTGCTCTTTGGAACAGCTTGGGGGCAACTCTGCTCTGTCCTGTATGGTTGCTGTGGGTCAGAATCAACTTTACAGCAATGATTTTTTTTTTCTTCCAAAGTGTTTTACTGCTCATTGACAGTGCACCTGGTCAACCAAGAACTCTGATGCAGACACTAAACCAAACTCACTGCTATCAAATCAGGTCTGACTCATAGTGACCCTACACGTCGGAGTAGAACTGTCCAATAGAGTTTCCAAGGACTGCCTGGTGGATTTGAACTGCCGACCTTTTGGTTAGCAGATGTAGCACTTAACTACAAGGGTTTCCGACATAGACACACAAGGAGATTAATGTTGTTTTCATGCCTGCTGACACAGTATTCATTCTGTAGCCTATGGTTCACGTATTTCCAACTGTTAAGTCTTAGTATTTAAGAAGTACATTTTATAAGGCTACAGCTGTCATTGGAGCCCTGGTAGTACAGTCACTAAGCGTTCATCTGTTATCCAAAAGATCAGTTCAAATCCACCAGCCAGTCCTTAGAAACCCTATGGGTCATTACGAGTTGGAATTGACAGTAATAGCTGCCATAGTGATTCCTCTCATGAATCTGGGCAAACTAAATTGAAAACCTGGTCACTTGGATTTTGGCTGGACAGGATTTACCATCCTATTCACCATTAAAAACATTAGTGAGTTAGGAGCAAGTCAGATACAGCTGAGGAAAATGAGCCCCCTAGGTGGGAAGGCACTCAGAAGATGACTGGGGAAGAGCTGCCTCCTCACAGTAGAATTGACCTTGACGATGGTGAATGGAGTCAAGCCTTCAACATCAAGAAGACAAAATTCTCACAACTGGACCAGTAACCAATTCTGTGATAAATGGAGGAAGGATTGAGGTTGTCAAGAATTTCATTTTACTTGGGTCCACAGTTAATGCCCATGGAAGCAGCAGTCCAATTAAAAGGCACATTGCTTTGGGAAAATGTGCTGCACAGGGTCTCTAAAGTATTGAAAAGTAAAGATGTCACCTTGAAGACTAAGGTGCACCTGACCCAGTCCATAGTATTCTCAGTTGCATCATGTGCATACAAAAGCTGAACAATGAAGAAAGAAGACAGAAGAAGAAGAATTCATGCCTTTGAATTGTGGTATTAGAGAAGAATGTTGACTGTACCATGGACCACCAAAGGAACAAACAGAGCTGTTCTGGAAGAAGTACAACCAGAATGCTCTTTGGAAGCAAAGATGGCAAGACTGTGTCTTACATACTTTGGACATGTTGTTAGGAAGGATCAGTCCCTGGAGAGGGACATAATGCTGGTAGAGTGGAGGGTCAGCAAAAAAAAGAGGAAAATCCTCAAAAAGAGGATTGACACAGTGGCCACAACAATGGGGTTAAACATAAAAAGGATTGTGGACACAGCACAAGACTCAGCACTGTTTCGTTCTGTCATGCATAGCATTGCTACAAGTTGGAACTGACTCAATAGCACCTAACAACAGAAGGAGGTCAAAATATTAGCATTAACAGAAGTCTAGAAGTTGATTCCAGTCCATGTGAATGACTTTGAAGAGTTCAAGACTCTAGGGAAGGAAGTAACAGCAAATGTGGTGGAAATAGCAAGAGACTTAGAATGAGAAGTGGAGCCTGAATTGCCACAATCTCATGATAAAACTTTGGTAAATGAGGAGTTGCTTTTTGTGAATGAGCAAAGAAAGCAGTTTCTTAGGATGGAAGCTCCTGCTGGTGAAGATGCTGTGAACATTGTTGAAATGACAACAGAGAATTTACTGTTACATAAAGTTAGTTGAAGACTTGACTCCAAATCTGAAAGAAGTTCTACTGTGGGTAAAATATGAAACAACATTGCATCCTATAGAGAGATTTTTCATGAAAGGATGTGACAAACTTCCCTTTCATCTTATTTTAAGAAATTGCCACAGCCACCCCAACCTTCAGCAACCACCACCCTGATCAGTCAGTCGCTATCAAGGCAAGACTCTCCACCAGCAAAAAGATTAAGACTTGGTGAGTGGTCAGATAATGGTTAACATATTTTAGCAACAAGCTTTTTTTTAAATTAAGCTAAGTACATATTTTAAGGAAATAATATGACTAGGGAAGAAGTACTTCCTTAATGATGGGGGTGGAGTCAAGATTTCAGGGCCTTCATTTGCTGAGGTAGCACAACTAAAAATAAGAAACAGCTGCAAACATTTATTATAATTGGAACATGACTAGTACAAAGTATAAAACCAGGAAAATTGAAAGTCACAAAAAACGGACTGGTATTAATGAGCTGAAAAGGAATGATGTAAGCCACTCTGAATTGGACAGTCATGTGGTCTGCTATACAGAATTGACTAAGAGGGATGGTATTCATTGTCAAAAAGAACGTTTCAAGATCTAACCTGATGTACAGTGCTGTCAGTGATAGGATAACATCCATACACCTACAAGGAAGACCAATTAATATTACTACTATTCAACTTTACACACAAACCACTAATGCCAAATACGAGGAAATTGATGACTTTTGCCAACTTCTGCCAACTGAAATTGATCACACATTCAATCAAGATACATTGATAATTACTGGTGACTAGAATTTGAAAGTTGGAAAGAATGATCGATCAGTAGCTGGAAAATAAGGCCTTTATGATAGAATTGATCCTGGAGATCAGGTGATACAATTTTTAAGACCAACAACTTCCTCATTGCAAATACCCTTTATTTTTATTTTTTTAAACAACATAAACAGTGATTGTACATATGAACCTTGCCACATGGAATACAAAGGAATCAACAGCTACATCTGTGGAAAGAGATGATGGAAAACTTAATATCATTAGCCATATCAAGGTCAGGGGCCAAATGCAGAACAAACCCATCAATTGCCCTTATGTCAGATCAAGTTGAAGCTGAAGAAAATTACAGAAAGTCCATTAGAACCAAAATGTGCCCTTGAGTATATCCTACCTGAATTTAGAGATCATCTCAAGAACAGATGTAACACATTGGACACTAATACCAAAAACAAGATGAGTTGTGGAATGACATCAAGGACATCACACATGAAAAAAGCACAGGATCATTAAAAAGGCAGGAAAGAAAGACCAAAATAGGTGTAGGAAGAGACTCTGAAACTTGTCTTTGACTGTCAAGTAGCTAGAGCAAAAGGAAGAAATAACGATTTAAAACAACAGAAGATTTCAAACAGCAGCTTGAGAAGGCAAGGTATTACAATGAAATGTGCAAAGATCTGGACCTAGAAAACCAAGACAAAAGGTCACACAGCATTTCTCAAGCTGAAAGAACTGAAGAAAAAAAAAATCAATTCTTGAATTGCAATAGTGAATTCAGCATTCAACTGTTAAAAGGTCAGCAGTTGAAATCCACTAGTTATGCCTTGGAAACCTTATGGGGAAGTTCTACTCTGCCCTCTAGATTTTTATGAGTAGTAACTGACTCAACTATAGTGGGTTCATGGGCAAAATATTGAACTATTTAGAGGACAGCAAAAGAAGATGGAAGGAATACACAGACTCACTATACCAAAAAGAAGTGGTCAACAGCCGTTTCGGGAGGTAGTATATGATCAAGAACTGATGGTACTGAGGGAAAAAAGTGAGCTTCACTGAAGGGAATGGCTGAAAGCAAAGCTTTGGAAGCTGACATAGTACCAATTGCAGTGCTTCAACAAAAGACACAGAAGCAGGGGTGAAGATGGCAGACTTGTCAGACATTTCCTGTGACCCCGCTAACAAAAAAAAGACCCACAGAAACAAAGGAATCAATTATATATGGCATTCTAGGAGCCCTGAACATTGAAGGGAAAGTTGAGAAATTGGACTGAGTGACTGGGAAGGGAGAGTAGGTCAAGAAGTATGTAGGACTGGCCAGACCCGACCTGATGGGGATAGGCTCCCCACAGGCTGATTGGTGGCACTGAGCATTTTGAACAGAGCAGTGGCTTTCAGGAACCATTTTCCTCAGCATGAGATATACAGTGGCAAAGAGCCTACTTATGCCAGTGAAAAACAACATTCAGTCATCAAAACCTAAGTAGCTTCCATCTAATCTACCATGACAGGATCTAAAACTTTTCTTTGGGATAAACTTCTCTCCCTTTTCTCAGCAATTTCACTCCTCCCTTCCCATCACTGTACCTTTTTCCAGAGGCTGATGCATTACCTGGACCAGAAACATGACTTCTTATGTGTGCCCTTAGACATTCTCCTAGACTAGGAAAGATAATGATTTAACAAGCAGGACAAAGTAATAATCTGCCAGCTCTCTTCAACTGGGATCTCAGGGCAGAAGCATTTCCTTTGCCTAGGCACAGGCATAAGGGGACATTTCTTCCTCACACTTGTTAGCTATCAACCATCTGCCTTTCTTGGCGTATGCAGGCACATACATCTGCCTACACTAATCATCCCTACCTGTTTACACTGGGAGACCATGCACCACACACACTTGGTAACCTGGGTGCTTGATCTGAATACCACAAGAGAAGTCAACAGATGCCTGGGCTCACATGCCTAGTAACAGCTCTAACCACACAGTGATAAGATGATAGTGCTTCAAAGGCACCAATAATCAAACTAGCACATATGACCAGCTTGTTTTGGCATTTCAAAATGAAATAAGCTTTAATACAGTAAGCAAACAAAATAAGTAAATACAACAACTTAGTGACAGTTCAGAGACAGCAATCAATATTAAATCACTTAAAGAGGCAGACCATAAGGGCTTCATAAAGCTCCCAAAACAAAGAATCAAGAAATTATCCATATGAAGAGAACTTCCTTGAATTTTGGGAGGTAGAACACAAAAGATTAATATTTATAACTCTTTAAGAGATTTGGAGGGAGATGAGATAAAACATCATAGAGCATAATGACAAAACACAGGCTACAATAAAGCTTTGTGAGGCAGCAATCAGAAATTCAGTAGATAATACAATTACAGAATCGGACAAGAGAAAGTCAAAAGAGCAGAACTGAGGCAATGAAAGGCAGAATTAGTGAGATGGACAATAAAGTAATGGACAAAAACATTTGAGGAATTTTTAAACAGTGAAGAAAAACAATAATGTGAAACACTATCAAGGAAAATAATCTATGACTGGATTATGAGAATGTGAGGACAACAGAAAACAGAGAGGATCATTAATTTGTTGACAGAAACTTTCCTTAATATTAGTGATGAGGAAATATCTCTTTAAGATGCTCACTGAACTCCACACAAGGTAGATCTAAAAGGAAAGACATCAAAACATAATCAAACTTGGCCAAACTAAAGATAAGGAGAGAATTTTAAAAGTGTCTAAGGATAAACGAAAGTAATCTTCAAGGACATTCAATAAGATTAAGCTTGATTACTCAGCAGAAACTGCACAGGCAAGAAAGCAATGGAAAGGCATATACAAAGCCTTGAAGAAAAAAACTGCTAGCCAAGAATTACGTATCTAGTCAAACTGACTTTAAATATGATGGCAAAGTTAGGACATTTGCAGATAAAAACAATGAATTTACAAAAACCAAGTCAAAACTATAAAAATACTAAAGGGAGTCCTTTGGTTAGAAAATCAGTAACATCAGATAACAACCCAAGGCTAGTATGCAGGACAGAGCGAACAGAAATCAACCCTGATGGAGAAATCACAGAAATATATCAAAGCTAAAATACGGAAAATAGGAAAGCAGAGATGCCAATACTGAAAAGATGACAGTATAACAAAAAAGTGAGACTTAAAAAAAATAGATCTTTCATGAGGAGAGTAAGTCAAGGTGATACAGAGAAATAAAAGAATGTTTAAATTTAGAAGAACGAGTAAATATTAAGGTTGCCACCAAGAAAATTAACAATCATGCACATCAGAATAAGAAAAACATGAAGTTGTACAAATAGAAAAGCAACAATAATGAAAAAGAATCAGAAAACAAAAATGACAACACAAAATTAAGTGGAACAAAGAAACTCAAAAATGCACAAAACATCAAATTGCCAGCACTAAACCCATACATATCAATGATTATGTCAAATGTAAATGGATTAAAAGCACCAATATAGAGACAGCTGTTTATATGCTGCCTACAAGAGACACACAGTAGAATTAAAGACACAAACTAAAACTCAGAGGATGAAGAAAACTATATCAAGCAACCAACATTCATAAAAGAGCAGGAGTAGCAATATCAATTACTGATAAAATAGACTTAAAGTAAAATCCACCACAGTGGACAAGGAAGAACACTATATAATGATTAAAAGGACAATATGTCAGGAGGACTTAACCATATTATATATTTATGTTCCCAATGATAGAACTCCTAAATACATACAACAGACTCTAGCAGCATTGAAAAGATAAATAGTTCCACCAAAAATAGCAGGAGACTTCAACATAGCACTTTTGGTGATAGAACATCCAGAAAGCTTAATAAAGATATGAAAGATCTAAATGCCACAATCAACCAGCTTGACCTCATAGGCATATAGAGAACACTTCACCAAACAACTGCTAGGTATACGTTCTTTTCCAATGCACATGGAACATTCTCCAGAGTAGACCACTTATTAGGCCATAAAGCAAGCCTTAACAAAATCCAAAGCATGGAAATACTGCAAAGCATTTTTTGAAACTATAAAGCTATGAAAGTAGGAATCAACAACAGAAAAAGGAAAGAAATTCAAACACATGGAAACTGAACAACACCTTGATCAAAAAATACTATGTAAGAAATCAAACATGGAATAGAGACATTCACAGAATCAAATAAGAAAGTACATCCTACCAGAACCTTTGGTACACAGCAAAAGCAGTGCTCAGAGGTCATTTTTTTTCAATAAATACACATAATCCAAAAAGAAGAAAGGGATGAAATCAAAGCACTAACTTTACAATTTGAACAAGTTGAAAGGGCTTATCAAAAGACACTAATAAAGATTAGACTAAAAGTGAATTAGCTAATTGGAAAAACTGGAAGAATTAACAAAACCAAAAGCTAGTTCTTTCAAAAGATCAACAAAATTGATAAACTATTAGCCAAAATGGCAAAAGAAAACGAGAGGAAGCAAATAACCCAAATAAGAAATAAGATGGGCAACATCACAACAGAACAAACCAAAATTAAAAAAAAAAAATCATAACAATACTATGAAAAACTGTAACAAATTTGAAAACCAAGAAGAAAAGGGCCAATTCCTAGAAACACACTACCTGCCTAAACTAACATGAACAGAAATAAAACAACCAGATAAACCCCAAACGAGAGAGGAGTTTGAAAAGGCAATTGAAAAACTCCCAACAACCAAAAAAATGGCCTGGCCCTGAGAGTTTCACCAGAGAGTTCTACCAAACTTTCAGAAAAGTTAGCACCACTATAACTAAAGGTATTTCAAAGAATAGAAAAGGATGGAATACTCCAAAATTTATTTTGTGAAGCCAGCATAACTCTGATAATCCAGGTGAAGACACCACAAAAAGAAAATTACAAACCAGTATCTCCCATGAACGTACATGCAAATATCCTCAACAAAATTCTAGCCAAAGAATTCACCAACATATTAAAAAAATAAGCCCCCATGACCAAGTGGGATTTATATCAGGGATGCGGGGATGGTTCACCATTAGAAAAACAATCAATGTAATCAACCACACAAATAATACAAAAAACAAGGACCACTTGATTTTATCAATTGATTCTGAAAAAGCATTTGACAGAGTCCAACACCTGTTCATGTTAAAAACTCAGCAAGACAAGAATAGAAGGGAAATTCCTCAACATAATAAAGGGCTTTATACAAAGCCAACAGCCAACATCATCCTAAAGGGAGAAAGTCTGAGGATATTTCCCTTGAGAATGGGAACCAGACAAGGATGCTGTTTGTCACTACTTCTATTCAGTATTGTGCAGGAGATTCAAGCCAAGACAATCAGCTTAGAAAGAGAAATAAAGGGCACTCAGACTGGCAAGGAAGAAGTAAAAGTATCTCTGTTTGTAGATGATGTCATCGTATACACAGAAAACCCGAAAGAATACACACATGAAAAAGTATTGGAACTAATAGAAAAGTTCACCCAAGTTTCAGGATATGAGCTACACATACAAAAATCAATTGGATTCATCTACACCAAAAGGAGAATGTCAAAGAGGAAGCCACCAAATCAATATCTACAACAGTCCTCAAGAAGATAAAATAAATACTTAGGAATAAATCTAACCAGAGACATAAAAGACCTATACAAAGAAAACTACAAGACACTATTGCAAGAAATCAAAAGAGGCTTACATAAGTAGAAAAGCCTACCTTGTTCATGGGTAAGAAGATTCTATGATGTAAAAATGTGTTTTCTACCCAAAGTAATCTAGAAATACAGTGCATTCCCAATACAAATTCCAATAGCATTCTTTAATGAGATGGAGAAACAAATCACCAGCTTCTTATGGAAAGGAAAGAAGCCCCAGATAAGTAATGCATTACCGAAGATGGAAAACAAAGTGGGAGGCCTCACACTACCTGACTTTAGAACCAATTACTCTGCCCCAGTAGTCAAAACAGCGTGGTACTCATACAAAAACAGATACATAGACCAATGGAACAGAATTGAGAATCCAGACAAGATTATCCACTTATGACAAGCTGACGTTTGATAAAGATTCAAGTTTCCTAAACTGGGGAAAAGACAATCTTTTTAACAAATTGTGTTGGCACTCCTGTATATTCACCTGCAAAAAAAAAGAAAAAGAAAAGAAACAATACCTATACCGCTCACTATGTATCATGGACTGAATTGTGTCCTCCCTCCTTCCCCAAAATATGTTATGTTATTCCTAAGTATTTATTTTATCATAGCTGGGCCATGAATCTCTGTATTCTGCGATTGACCTCCATTTTGTAATTTTCTTATGCTGTAAAGTCTGATCTCTGCCTGTGGTTAATAGACCAGATTATGATAAAGAACATTAGGATGGGACTCTAGAACCCTTTCCAAGATCATCTCCCAGCTCCAATGTAGAGGGAGTTTTCCTGGAGTTTGGTTTGTACTACCTTTTAATCCTTTCATCCTACAAGAGATAAAAAGAAAAGGAAGTAAGCAGAGAGATGGGAACCTCATCCCATCAAGAAAGCAGCATCAGGAGTAAAGTATGCCCTTCAGACCTGAGGTTCCTGTGCCAAGATGCTCCTTGACCAAAGATGGATGCATTACAAGGGCCTTCCTTCAGAGCTGACAAAAAGGGAAAGCTGTCTCCTGGAGCAGACATTCTCAATTCAGACTTGTAGCCTACTGGACTGTGTAAGAATAAATTTTTCTTTGCTAAAGCCATCTACTTGTGGTGTTTTTGTTAGAGCAGCACCAGATGACTAAAACATAATGTAAAAAAAAACTAACTCAAAATTATCAGAAACCCAAACATAAAATCTAAAATTAAAAGATCATTGAAGAAAAATTAGGGATAGTGCTGGGAGCCCTAATACATGGCATAAACAGAATACAACTCATTATTAACAATGCACAGACACAGGAAGAGAAAACAGATAACTAGGAACTCCTAAAAATCCAACAGTTTTGCACATCCCAGGACTTCACCAAAAAAATAAAAAGATGACCTGCACACTGGGAAAACAGTTTTGGCAAAGATCAATTTTATCAGTGTCTATTCTTTAAAACCCTTAAGATACTGCAAAAACTCAATAACAAAAAGGACAAATATCCCACTGAAAATTGGACGAAGGATATGAGCAGGTACTTCACTAAGAAGAACTTTAGGAAGCTCTAACAGATACATCAGGAGATGTTCACAATCACTGTCCCTTTTAGATATCCAAATCAAAACTACCATGAAACACTATCTCACTATCTCTTTAATCCAAAAAACACAAAAGAGCAGATGTTGGAGATCTTGTGGAGAGACTGGAACTCATATACTGCTATTGGGAATGTAAAATGGTACCACTTTGGAAATCAACTTGGCACTTTCTTAAGAAGCTAGAAATATAAATACCATATGATCCAGCAATTTCTTTGGAATATATTCTAGAGAAACATGAGCTGCCACACAAGTAGGTAAATGCATACCAATGTTCATTGCAGCACTGTCCAGAATAGCAAAATAGATGGAATCAACCTATATGAAGAAAACATCAGTGGATGAATAAATAAACAACAAATTGGTATATTAACACAGAGTATTATGCAGTGATAATAACAATGAATTTGGGAAACATCTCACAACATGGAGGAATCTGGAAGGCATTATGCTGAATAAAATTAGTCGCAAAAAGGACAAATATATGAGACCACTGTTACAAGGACTTGAAAAGTTTTAAGAACAAGAGAAAACAGTCTCTGAAGGCTACAAGAGTGGGGAGAGAAGGACAGGTATATTCACTTATTTGATAATAGACAAGAAATAATTTAGGTGAAGGGAGGGGCAACACATAGTAGAGGAGAAGTCAGCACAACTGGAATAAAGCAAAAGCTAAAAAATTTTCTAAATACAACCAAACACTTCAAAGGACAGAGTGGCAGGGTCAGCAGTCTGGGTACCATGGTTTCAGGGGCCTTCTAGGGCAATTGACATAACATGTTTTATTAAGAAACTGTTTTGCATTCCACTTTGGTGAGTGGTGTCTGAGGTCTGAAATGCTAGCAAGCAGCCATCTAAAAAGAATCAGCTTTTCTTAGACCAACTGTAGCAAAAGAGAATGAAAGACATATGGAAAATAGAAGCCCAAGAGACAGAAAGGTATGCATAAACTAGAGGCTGTATTAATACAAAATGGGAGGAACTAGATGGTACCTGGCTACTGTCAGTGACAGCACTTACAGAGAACTTAGTCAAGAGTCTCTGGTGGAGTGGGAGAAAAGTGAGGTTCAGAACTCAAACTCTAT
Organism: Heterohyrax brucei; assembly: GCA_028571685.1. Lineage (NCBI taxonomy): Eukaryota > Metazoa > Chordata > Mammalia > Hyracoidea > Procaviidae > Heterohyrax > Heterohyrax brucei. The sequence continues at coordinate 136,253,644 of CM053149.1, read as the reverse complement.
TAAAAATGACCAGACGTGATGGTCTGACAGACTGGAGGGTCCCTGAAAGGCATGGGCCCCAGACTCCCTGTTAGCCCAGACAGAGGTCAGACACATCTCCACCCTTCAACTATTCCTGAAGCCATCTCCTCAGACAAAGACTGAACTGGTAGATAACACATAAAATGATCTTGGCAAAGAGTGTGCTTCTTGGCTAAGTAGATACAGGAGTCTAAGTGGGCTGTTCCTGTCTGGAGGTGAGATGAGAAGATAAAAGGGTACTGGAGATGGCTGAATGGACACTGGAAATACAGGGCAGAAGGAAAGAGTGTGTTGCTTGTGTGAGGAAGGCAACTAGCCTTACACAACAAAGCATGTGTAAGTTTTTGTATGAGAAAATGAATTGTAAACTTCCACTTACGACACAACTAACAAAAAAAAAGTAATAGAAAAAAAAAAGACGCAGTACTTGAATGTGCAACCTATGTGAAGAAATTTAGAAGACAACTTCCTTCTCAATTGCCTAGAAGAGATCTATATTTGTGCCCATTCCAAAGAAAGATGATCCAACGAAATGTGGAAATTACTGCATTTGATTGCTGGTCCTATGTCCATTGATTGAGGATCACAGTAAAATGAAATCCTTTACAATATCAACATTTTCAAGGTTGTGTCACCTGCATATCACAGGTTGTTAAAGAGTCTTCCTCCAATCCTGATGTCCCATTATTCTTCATATGATCCAGTTTCTTGGATTATTTACTCATCATACAAATTAATTAAGTGGGGTGAAAGGATACAACCCGGACACATACCTTTCCTGACTTCAAACCGCTTAGTATCCTTTGTTTTGTTGGAATGACTGCCTCGTGGTCTATATATAGGCTGTTCATGAACAGAATTAAGTGTTCTGGAATTCCTATTCCTCACAATGTTAGTCATAATATGTTATGATCCATATAGTAAAATGCCTTAGCATAGTCAAGAAAACATCTTTCTAGTATTTTCTGCTTTCAGCCAATATCCATCTGACATTAGTAATATATTCCTTGTCCCATGTCCTCTTCTGCATGTTGCTTGAATTTCTGGCAGTTCCCTGCCAATGTACTGCTGGAACTGTTTTTGAATGATGTTCAGCAAAATTTTAGTTGTGTATATAACATTAATGATATTAACTTGTGATATGCAGATGAACAAACTTGAAAATGTTGAAATTGTAAAGGATTTCATTTTATTGGGATCCACAATCAATGGCCACGGACTAGCATGCAAATGCAATAATTTCCACATTTGGTTAGATTATCTTTCTTGGTAGTGGGCACAAATATAGATCTCTTCTAGCCAGGTGACCAGGAGGCTGTCTTCCAAATTTCTTGACATAGGTGGCACATTCAAGTACTGCACTGTTTTTTCCTATTTCTTTTTTTAAATTGTGTTTTAAGTGGAAGTTTACAATTCATTTTCTCATACAAAAACTTATACATACTTTTTATGTGACCCTAGCTGCCATCCTCACACAAACTGCACACTCCTTCCTTCTACCTTGTATTTCCCATGTCCTTTCAACCAGCTCCAGTCCCCTTCTGTCTTCTCATCTCACCTCCAAACAGGAACTGCCTGGTTAAACTCCTATGTCTACTTAAGCCAAGAAGCAAGATGCAGAAGAGAATGTGGAACAATGAGTATCACTATTAATATCAGATGGATGTTGGCTGAAAGCAGAGAATACTAGAAAGATGTTTTCTTGACTATGCAAAAGCATTGTACTATATGGCTCATAGCACATTATGACTAACATTGTGAGAAACAGGAATTCCAGAACACTTAGTTGTGTTCATGAGCAGCCTGTACATAGACCAAGAGGCAGTCCTTCCAGCAAAACAAGGGGATGCTAAGTAGGTTAAAGTCAGGAAAAGTATGTGTCAGGGTTGTATCCTTTCACCTTATTTAATCTTTATGATGAATAAATAATCCAAAAAACTGGATTATATGAATAATAATGGGGCATTAGGATTGGAGGAAGACTCTTTAACAATCTATGATGAACAGATGACACAACCTTGAAAATGTTGAAGTTGTAAAGGATTTCATTTTACTGGAGCCACAATCAACAGCATGGAAGCAACAGTCAAGAGATCAAAATTGGCCACACTTGGATTTGGCAAATATTCTGCAAAGATCTCTTTAAAGTATTAAAAATCAAAGATGTTACTTTGGAGACTAAAAAACACCTGACACACATTGTGGCATTTTCAGTTGACTCATATGCATGTGAAAACAGGACAACGAATAAGGAAGACTGAAGAAGAATTGATGCCTTTGAATTATGATGTTGGCAAAGAATATTGAATATGCCATGGATGGACAGAAGAAGCAACAAATCTGCCCTGGAAGAAATACAGAAGAATTCTCCTTAGAAGAAAAGATGGTGAGACTTTGTCTCACATACTTTTGACATGTTATCAGGAAGCACTTGTCCCTGGAGTAGGATATCATGCTTGGTAAAGTTCAGGGTCAGTGAAAAAAGAAAGACTCTTAATGAGATGAATTGACACAATGGCTGCTTAGATGTACTCTGGCATAGTAAGTATTGTAAAGATGGTGTGGGACTTGGCAGTGTTTTATTCTGTGTATATAATAGGCTGTGTATTAATATACATGTATATAATATTCTGTGTATATAAGTCATTGTGAGTTAGAACCAACTTGACTGCACATAATGAAACATTACTTTTTAGACATAATGCTATTGCACACTCAATAGACTACAGTTTAGTATAAACATTGCTTTTATATGCACTGAGAAAACAAAAAAATTATTTGACTCACTTTATTGCAGTGGTCTAGAACCAAACCCAAAGTATCTCTGAGGTAGGCCTGCACGTATGTATGCATATGTATCTATAGATATATATATGTGTGTGTGAATATATACATGTATCCATGTATGTATATGGAAAGTGTGGTGGCATAGTGGTTAAGTGCTACAGCTGTTAATCAACAGGTCAGCAGTTCAAATCCACTGGCCATTCCCTGAAAACTCTGGGACAGTTTTACTCTGTTCTATGAGTTGGAACTGACTTGGTGGCAATGGGTTTGGTTGTTTTGGTTATAGGTGTATATGCATGTGCATGTATCATAAAAGCATCTAGGGGCACAGTTACAGATACTTCAACGTAACTAAACACCTTGCAAGGTTGGTTTTCTGGGTTTGAAGGCTTAGGACCATAGCTTCATGGAACAACTCAATTAATTGGAATAATCCTGTTCATAAGGTTTATATTCTACCTTCTCATTTGGTGAGTAGCATCTGGATCTTTAAACCTTGAAAGTGGCCATCTAAAATACAAAGATCAGTCCACTCTCTAGAGCATAAGAGAAAGAGGGAAACCAATGACTCAGAGAAGATACTAGTCTACAGGACAGTTTACATGAACTACCATCTCATCTACCTGGAGACTAGAAGAAGTAGAAGCTGCCAGGCTACTACTACCATTCTGATCTGGGCAACAATAGAGGGATCATTATAGAAGGGAAAGAAATGTGGAATAGAACCCAAATTCTTAAAAATTCTGTGTATACAGAACTGGTTGAGAAGAAATGACTCCCTAAGACTCTTGCTCTGAGAGACTCAATAAACCTTGAACAAAAAATACCTTGAGTCCTCCTTTTAGCTAAGTATAAGATTGATTCATATAATACAGAATATTACCCATTAGTGCTGCTTGCCTTTAAAAAATCATCGATACTCATATGAGATAAAATGGTCAACAATTACACTAACATAAAGATGAAAGGGTAAAGGGACAGGGCTGCCAGACTACTAGAAAAATCCAGAATGGTATTAATGTGAATGTTACATATTGTGAAAAAAGTAACCACTGTCACTGAATAATTTGTGTAGTAATTGTTAAACGGGAACCTAACTTGCTATGTAAATTTTCATACAAAATATTATTTAAAAATAAAAGCCAAAGGATCTGATCTAATTACAAGTAGAAGGTAGTGTTAGAATTGCCTCTGTATGCAAAGAGGGATCATTCAAACACACCTTACATCTTATTTCCACTGTACAGGAACAATATAATTGCACCACTGCCCCCATTGCTCTTACGAATGTAGCTGGTTTCAGAAAACCAGTAAGAAGAAAATAAGCTTGTTTTCCATAGGTTCCTACTCCAGGAAGGTGGTAAATAACTCAGTTAAGCATTCTTTAAAAAACACAACAAACAAACTTGTTACCATCAAGTCAACTGTAACTCATAGTGACCCTATAAGATGGTAGAACTGCCTGATAGCCCTTCCAAGGAACACCTGGTGGACTTGAACTGCTGACCTTTTGGTTAGCAGCATAGCTCTGAACTATTATACCACTATGGTTTCTCCTAAATAAGGATAGTCATATAAGGCTTTCCATTCCACTCCTCTGTCCACCCTCCCCCACACCATACTCGCATTCCTATTACCCATTTAAGAGGTGACTTTTTGTCTCTTGTCATCAACTATCTGTGCAACCAAGCCAGAGAGGAAATTAATAAGATGAACAGGAATCCACATGAGATAAAGACAGGCATGTGAGATAGCATCCGCCTCCTACAGCGGCAGAGGTGTTGGGTGGTGCTGCTCCCTGTGGACAGGCCTCACTTAAAGTACTTTATGATACAAATTCCATTTTTTAGGTTACTTTAAACTGTCATCATGTAACTTAAATGTTTAGAAAAATACAAAGTTAAATAATATTCAAAGGGAGCACAATAGTATTCTATTATTTTAAATTCTCTACCTTATATACACATATATATATTCATTGGGAGCTGCTAAGCTGCCGTTCAGTCAGCCCTGGCTCATGACAACCCAATTTACAATGGAACAAAATGCTTCCCTCAGTCCTATGCCATTCCCGTGATAGCTTGAGATCAGACCACTATGATCCAAAATATTTTCACTGGCTGGTTCTTTGGAAGTCAATTGCCAGGCCTAGAAGCTTATCTATATGTATGTTTTGTTATTGTTAGGTTCTGTCCAGTTCATTCCAACTCATAGCAGCCTTATACAAAATGGGCTGAAACACTGCGCAGTCCTGCATCAGTCCTATAATCATTTTTATGCTTAAGCTCATTATTGGAGCCACTGTGTCAGTGCATCTTGTTGAGGGTCTTCCTCTTTTTCACTGACCTTCCACTCTACCGAGCATGATATCCTTCTCTGGGGACTGATCCATCCTGACAGCATGTTCAAAGCATGTAAAACACAGTCTGGCCATCTTTGCTTCCAAGGAGCACTCTGGTTGTACTTCTTCCAGAATAGATTTGTTTCCTTGGCAGTCCATGGTACATTCAATATTCTTCTCCAATGCCACAACTCAAGGCATCAATTCTTCTTCTGTCTTCCTTGTTCATTGTCCAGCTTTCACAGGTATATGATGCAACTGAAAATACCATGGCTTGACTCAAGTGCATCTTAGTTTTCAAGGTGACATCTATCCTTTTCAATACTTTAAAGAGTCTTTTGTAGCAGATTTTGCCAATGCAATGCATCTTTTGATTTCTTGACTGCTGCTTCCATGGATGTTGATTATAGAACCAACTAAAATGAAATCTTTGACAACATCAATCGTTTCACCATTTACCATGATGTTGTTTACTGGTCCAGTTGTAAGGATTTGGGTTTTCTTGATGTTGAGGTGCAATCCATATTAAAGGCTGTGGTCTTCAATCTTCATCAGTGTTTCAAATCCTCACTTACACCAAGCAAGGGTGTGTCATCTACATAATGTTGGTTGCTGAGTCTTCCTCTAATCCTGATGCCTCATTCTTCTTCATAGAGTCCAGTTTCTCAGATTATTTGCTATTTATATAGTTATGACCACAAACATTCTTAATTATGTCACTTCATATCATATATCAGAAGAAATCTGAAGATATTTTGCTGAATGGCAGCCATCTATTTTTGTAAACAAGTTAAAGTAATTGGATTGTGGAGGTTTAGGGATAAAAATAGCCTGAAAAATCACCTTGTCACCATCATTTTATGGATGAGAGAATCTCAAAGACATCTTGTTTTTAACCTTGCCTTTGAGAAACTGATGTTGACACACTGTACACTATACAGAGGGGTCCTTCTTTGACACTGAAATAGAAAGCAAACCACCAGAATGTGTTGGTTTGTTGGATTTTTTTTCACTGCAGTTGGTTAAGTTGTTCCTTTAAATCTACAGACACCATTTCAGAACTGTCCCCTCTATGATCCAGCAAGCCTACTATTAGAAATATATCCTAGAGATACAAGAGATGTCACATGAGTAGACATATGCACACCCATGTTCATTGCAGCATTATTCACAATAGCAATAAGACAAATAATCTATGTGCTCATCAACAGATGAATGAATAAACAAACTATGGCACACACACACAATGGAATAGTATGCAAGGATAAAGAAAAATGATGAATCTGGGGAAATCTCACAAAATGGATGAATCTGGAAGGCATTATGCTGAATGAAATATGTCTATCTCAAAAGGGAAAATACTGTATGAGACCACTATTACAGGAACTGATGAAAAAGTTTACATACAGAAAGAAACAGTCTTTGATGGTTATTAGGGAAGGGAAGAAAAGGAAGGGAAAATCGCTGACTAGACAATAGGTAAATGGTAATTCTGGTGAAGGGTAAGAAAGTACACAGTACTGGGGAAGTCACACAACTTGACCAAGGCAAAGTCATAGCAGCTTCATAGCCAAAATCCCTGAGGGACTGATTTAATGGGATGGGGACCATGGTCTCAGGGGACATCTGGCTCCAATGGCATAACATAGTTTATTTTAAAAACAATGTTCTACAATAGTGTCAGGGCTCTTAAAAGCTTGTAAGCAGCCATCTAAGACAAGTCTACAGGTCCTACCCTGTTTGGGGCAATGGAGAATGAAGAAAATCAAAGACACAGAGAAAGATTAGTCCAAAGGACTAGTGGTCCTCAACTGCCACAGCCTCCAACAGACTGAGTTCAGAATAACCAGATGGTACCCAATTGCTACCATGGATTCTCTGACAGGGATCACAGCAGGTTTCAGAGAGAGCTGGAAAAAACGTAGCACAAAATCCAAACTCACACAAAAAAGTCCACTTACTGGTCTGAAGTGACTGGAGAAACCCTGACAGTATGGGCCTTGACATCCTTTTGACTCAGTGCCGAAGTCATTCCTGAGGTTCACCCTTCAGGCAAAGTTTGGACAGGCCTATAAAGCAAACAATAATACACATAGCTCAACCATGTATGTGAGACTAAAGGAACACACCAGCCCAGGGATGAGGATTAAAAGGCAGGATGGGCAAGAAAGCTGGCTGAGTGGAAATGGAGAACCCAAGGATGAGAAGGGGAGAATGTTAATGCATCATGGGGTTGTCAACCAATGTCATAAAACAATACATGTATTATTTGTTTAATGAGAAACAATTTACAAAGATACATAAAAATTTTAAAAAGCACTGACCTGCCTGTGAAGGCCTGTCTGTGAGGAAGAGTCAACCAGTCACAAAGACCTGCAGAAGAAATAGCCAAGGGCAGAATTAAGCCTCTGAATGAAGCAGCCTGTTTACGTGGGTAGTTCGCTGGTAAAGGAACAGGTGTTTTAAGTTATAATAGCCTAATGATACCAGTTACTAGGAGCCTCCTCCCTGCTCTCTGTTGTCTTGAATAATGTGGCTTGCCAGGTACATGTGTCTTCAGTGGGAAAATGTGATAGCAGTAAACATGAGTGGTAGATTGGCTCTGGAGTTTTGTTTCTTCTTGGAAGCTTATAAATAAGAAGAATCATTCTATTGATGTTTTCTGGCCTCCTATGGGTGTATTAGATGTAAGTTATGCTTCCTTGAAGCCTGAAAACTGCCTCGTGAGTCATTTTTCACTGTATTTGGCCTTTGAATTCCAAGTGATGTCCCAGGCTAATGTACCAAAATTCCAAAATGAAACAAGTTACTATTGAGTCCACACTGAGTCATGGTGATCTTATGTTTGTTGGAATAAAACTGTGCTCCAAAGGGTTTTCAGTAACTCATTGTTTGGAAGTAGATCATGAGATCTTTCTTCTGAGGCACCTCTGGGTGAAACTGAACTTCCAACCTTTCAGTTAGTAGTTAAGTGCATTAACAATTGACAGTCACTTGTCAGCTGAGAGTAACTTGTATCTAAAACTCAAATAACCACCCAGGGACTCCAGAGCAAAACAGCTATAAAGAAAAGTAGTCTTGTTATAGAGCCCTATGCCCACTCAGATCTATATGGAGTAGTCCATGAAATATTGACTGTTGTTCTCCAACACATTTCCAGACCAGAATTCACTTTTGTAAGCTCAAAGGAAATGAGACAAAAAGTATGGTATTCCCTGACCACATGTCTTACAACAGGTTTTAAGGCCTATAGTCACTTGGCTCCACTTGGCCAATGTCAAATTTACTCACTTCTGCACACACCAACCAACATTCCAACAGGAAACCATATACCTTTTCCAAAGGTCACTTTCTTCATCTCTGTATGGAGTCCTGACACAGAATGTTGCAGTTGTATATTTATCTGTCTCTTTCTCTTTAGGGTTAGAAACTTAATCTCCACTCACCATGAGTCTCATTCATCTGCGGAGCACACTGAATGCACACAGCAGGCGGGCAATCAATGCATGTGGAATCAGCGACACCCAGAAGAAGCTCAGTGTAGACAGAAGGTGATTCCATGGTGGAATGAAGCAAGGTCTCACTGAGCTCTGGGCGCTTCAGGCCTTCATGATAGTACAAACTCTATGTCCAGCATCTGATATGTGTTCATGCGGATAGACACTAGTCCGGTTCTGGGAAGACACCAGGAAACGCCCTGAAGCTTCTCTCTAGGAGATACAGTCGTAGAAGTTTGGGCAGCAGGAGAGCCAAGCTGCTCTGCTGCTCTGAGATCTCAGAAATACAGAGTAAAAAAGGTAACCTGTAATGATACATCTGAGCTGTGAGATGGCAGAGGACTTGGCAAAGTCACCTAGATACCTAGAGCCAGAAATGGAGCTAGGAGTCAAGCCTGGGTCCCAGTGCTCTTTCCCCCGCAGCAGTTGGCCTTTCTGTTGGGACACAGCTAACAAAATGCAAGGTTGGAGTACCATGCTGTCCACGGACACAGCAGTGGAGCACACCACCACTGCTGATACAGAGGATACAGAGCTCTTTGGACACAAGTGTGTCTTGCTCCTTCTGCCCTCTCTACAGGTGCCGCCCATTGTGGAAAAGGAGGGCCAGATCTCTCAGTCCTGGGGACACCAGAGAACACAGATCCTTCAGACCCTTCAAATGAAACTCATTTCCACTCACTCTTGTAGCAGCTTCAGCATATTACTAATTTGTCAAACTTTCTCTTTTTTACCCCCGTATTATTTAAAGACATCCTCCCAAAGAGAAAGGGAACTAAAAAGGAGTACAGGAGTGGAACACTCTGCAGATACAAAATTGTCCTGTATAGGCTGTGTGGTGGGCTCTGGAACAGGGCGCTTAAGGTTGGCTCATGGAATTCTCCAGTTGAGAGTAAAAGAGAGGGTGGCATCAGGGAAGCCCACTCTCTTTGCTCCTTAGCAAGGGCTGAGGATTGGCTCCACGCCTGTGGCCCCCGGTAGGATCTGTGGCTTTGAACTGGCTGAGTTGTGCGAGTCCCTGAGAAGGTGCTGTTTCCTTCCAATGTATACTGTGGGTTGCACGCACACTGTGGCCTACTATAAAACCCAACAGGTATCTTGCTCACTGCTCTTGGCAGGTTATTCTAGTGGAGGACACTGTCCCTTGAACCACTAAACATTCTGTTTGGCACAGCTAATATGCTTTAAATTCTAGGTAACTCATGAACAAACACTTTTAAGAACATAGGTTCTCTATACAAGTGAATCACCTGTACCTAAGACTCAGACAACCCTGAGCACCTAGTAATAAACGTGTACTCACCCTGGTCAGAGAGATGTTATTTGTGACACCACTAATTTTCTTAAACTAAGCTAGACTATCATTACAGAGGCCTATGCTTAGGTCCAACTTGCAGGTACTTTCTGGTAGATAACAGTGGGCAGCTTTTTTGGTAGAAACATAAGTAACAGTTTGCCACTCCCCCATCATGTCAGCAGGATATAAAGAAAATGTCAGATCAAATTCTGTCACAGACAGAATTTAAAAGCACACTTGTTAGCAGACATGTATACAAGTCTTCACACAAGAGGCTCTGTAAGTTCTCTGTTCTTTCAGGGGCTTAGAGCTTTCAAACTTACTTGAAAGGTTTATGTAAGCTTTTGTTGCAGTGATTCACAAACAGGCTTTGTCACTTTACCACTGGTATCAAAACAGAGATGCTCTGACACCATGTCTGGATCAAGCCCTCAGGGACCTCCCCAAGGGCCAGGTTATAAGCATCCTGGAATTCCTATACCCTGTTCTTACAAGATGGGGCTGATCTCTAAATCCTTTTAGCCAGGGTACATTCTTGGTTAGCCTCAGTTTCACCAATGCAAGTCAGTTTCTAATGTGTCATACTAATTCAGAAGGCACCAGTTTCGCCGATAAAATCCATTTCTAATGTTTACTGTGGAATTAGCTCAGCCTTTGGTATACACTGGATATAAAGATTACCAAAGCATGTGTAGTTGCCTCTTCTAGACTGTGGCATATTGCCAGCTAACTGCCTGGAGGTTTCCTGTTAGAATACTAGAGCTGCACTTGCAGCAGAAGGCCAAAATACATACATCTATCACATATATCGTTGTGTTCTCTCCTGTAGGGTTGCTATGAGTCAGAATCAAGTCACTGGCAACAGGTTTGCTTTCCAGACACTGTAGCTTTTTTTTTATTTTTATTTTTATTTTAAAGAACAGATCTATATTTTATCACAGTTCTGGAAGCTAAAAGTCCAACCGAGTCTCCACCACATTGATACTTCTGTGAACCTCTTTCCTAGTTTCTGGTGTCTGCCAGCAACGCTTGGCAGTTTCTGGTGATCCTTGGCATTCCTTGGTCTTTGTTGGTGTCTGTGTTTCTTCCACTTGTGTCTGTGCCTATTGTGGTCTTTTTATAACTCAGAAGTTACTAAGTTTGGGATTCACACTACACTGGTGTGAGCTTACTAACAAAATAAAAAGAAAACCTATTTCCAAACAGAAACATAGCCAGAAATACAGGGGCTAGGATTTTAACACATACTTTTGAGGAACACAATTCAATCTCCAGTAATTTTATTTTAGAGGCAAAAATGGAAAGTTGCCTAATTAACTTGTTTTTAGAGGATGTAGCATTTTAATTTATTTCGACTTCTTTTTAAATTTATTTTTTAAAGAAAATAGCAACCTCTTTCAGTTATTATACACTGGATTTCCATAAGTTTAAGAAAGTTTTCTTTTACAGGCTATATATTATGGGACATTTCCTTATTCTGTTTTTACTTTATTCAGAAACAACTATTATCCATATGTTGTCTCATCTTTTTCATCTTCTCTATTGTCCATATTCTAACCAATTATTCTTTTTTTAAAAAAAATTACTAAAACAAAATTTACTTAGATAAAGGTTTACAAAACAAACTAGCTTCTCACTGAATTATTATACTTACATAACTAATTGCTTACCAATCCCACAATGTGTCTACGCCCTCCTTTCTCAACCTTGGGTTCCCTATTACAAGCTTTCCTGTCCCCTCCTGACTTCTAGTCCTTACTCCTGGGCTAGTGTGCCCCTTTAGTCTCATTTTGTTGTATAAGCCTGTCTAATTTTAGACTAAAGTGAGAACCTCAAGAGTAATTTCGTTACTGAGCTAACAGGTTACTGTGGGCTGTCAGACCAGTAAGTCTGGTCTTTTTTTCATGACTTAGAATTTTATTCTACATTTTCTCCAGCTCTCCCTGTGACAGTCTGTTGTGTGATCTCTGTCAGAGCAGTCAGTAGTGGTAGCCTGGCACCATCTAGTAGTGCTAGACTCAGTCTGGTGGAAGCTGTGATAGTTGTGGTCCATTAGCCCTTTGGACTAATCTTTCACCTGTATCTTTGGTTTTCTTGGTTCTCCCTTGCTGCAGACGGGGCTTTTAAGATTCCAGACACTACTCACCAAAGTAAAATGGAGAACACTTTCTTTATAAACTACATTACGTCAGTTGAGCTAGATGTACCCCTAGATCACGGTTTTTGCAGCACTCAGCCCAGTAATTTGGTATCTCTAGGAGTTTGGGTGGTTCTATGGAGCTTCCATGACCTTGCCTTGGACAAGCTGTGCTGGCTTCTGCAGTATGGTGTACTATCCTACCACTCACCAAAGTTACCACTTATCTATTGTCTAGTTAGCAATTTTCCCTTCCTCCATCTCCCTTCCCTGGTAACCATCAAAGACTGTCTCATTTTTTGCGTAAACCTTTCTTTGAATGTTTACAGTAGAGGTCTAAGACAAAATTTGCCCTTTTGTGATTGACTTACTTCACTCAACAGTGTGCCCTCCAGGTTCATCCATGTAATAAGATGCTTCACAGATTCATCACTGTTCTTTATCCTTCTGTTGTACTCCATTGTGAGTATGTATTACAGTTTATTTATCCATTCATCTGTTGATGGGCATCTAGGTTGTTTCCATCTTTTTGCTATTGTGACTAATGCTATAATGAGCATGGCAATGAATATGTCTGTGTGACAACTTTTATTTTTCTGGGATGTAGTCACAGGAAGGAGACTGATGGACCATATAGTATTTCTATTTCTAGCTTTCTAAGGAAGTGACATATCATTTTCCAAAATGATCATGTCTTTTACCAACAGTGTGTAAGATTTCCAGTCTCCCTATTTTTTTTATTCATACCAGTAACACTGGGATTAGATGGTATCTCATGGTAGTTTGGATTTGCATTTCTTTAATGGTTACCAATTATGAATATTTCCTTGTGTGTCTGTTAACTCCTTGAATGTCTTCTTCAGGGAACTGTCAGTTCATTTTCTTTGCCCATTTTTTTTTTATTGGAAACTTTCATCTTTTTATTGGATTTTCTTGTAGATATTAGAGATTAGAATTTTGTGGGATTTGTCATCGTCCAAAACTTTTCCCCAGTCTTTAGGTTCTCTTTTTACTCTTCTGGTGAAGTTTTTTGATGAGCATAAGTATGTAATTTTTAGAAGATTCCAGTTATCTAGCTTATCTTCTGGAGTTTGTGTGGTGTCGGTCATGGTTTGTATTGTTATTAGGGTCTCGAGTTGGAAACTCTGCTGGTGTAGTGGTTAAATGCTATGGTTGCTGACCAAAGGGTCAGCAGTTTCAGTCTACCAGGCACTCCTTGGAACTCTATGGGGCAGTTGTCCTCTGTCTTATGGGGTTACTATGAGTTGGAATGGAATCGACGGCAGTTTTTTTTTTTCTTTAGTGTTGATCTTATTGTTTCTTCTATGATATATACAGTCTGGGTTTTATATTTAAGTCTCCTATCTATTTTGAATTAGTTTTTGTGTATGGTGTGAGGTATGGCTCCTATTTCCTATTTCCTTTTTTTTTTTTTTTTTTTTTGCATATAGGCATCCAGTTTTCCCTGCACCATTTGATTGACTTTGGGCCCCTGTCAAAGATCAGTTGACTTAGGTGGATGTATTTACATTTTGGTTCTCTATTCTGTTCCACTGGTCATTGTATCTGTTGTTATACCAGTACCAGGCTGTTTTCGTTACTATAAATGTATTGTAGGTTCTAATGTCAGGCAGTGCAAGTCTTTCTACTTTCTTTGTCTTATGTTTTCCTTGTCCAGAGCCTCTTCTCTTTCCGCATAAAGTTAATGGTTAGTGTCTCATCTTTTTAAATAAATCTTTTGGTATTTGAATTGCATTATATTTGTAGAATGCTTTGGATAGAATTCATATTTTCACAGTGTTGAATACACCTACCCATTTTCATTTTATGTTTTTTCATTTATGTGGATCCCTTTTGGCTCCTTGCAGTACTGTTTCATATTTTTATTTGTATAAATCTTTTACATCTCTGGTTAGATTTACTCCTAAATATTTTATATTTTTCAGGTGGTATCATGGATTGAATTGTGTCCCCCCAAAAATGTATGTGTTGATTTGTCTTGCTTTGGAGTTCCAATATGGTGCCCTTCCCCCCATGTGTTGTGAATTCTGCCTCTGTGTTATTGGTGATGGAGAATCGTTTGCAGTTGTGTTAGTGAGGCAGGATTCAAGCTTGTGGAATATAAGGGAGAGAAGTGAGCTGAGGAAGTTGGGAACCTCATACTACCGAGAGAGAAGCACCGAGAGCAGAGCATGTCCTTTGGACCGGAGGTTCCTGTGCCAAGATGCTCTCACTGGATGTGGACTCAGCCTACTGGACGGTGATGATTTTTCATATTGAATGGACTTGTAGTTTAGGAATGGATTTGTGGCTTACCGGACTGTGACAATAAAAGCTTCTCCTCATGAAACCTTCCACTTGTGGTATTTTCTGTTAGAGCAGTACCAGGCGACTAGGACAGGTGATGTAGTGGTTAAGTGCTATGGTTGCTAACCAAAAGGTCAGCAGTTGAACCCAACAGACACTCCTTAGAAAATGTGTGGGATAGTTCTACTCTGTCTTATGTAGGCGCTATGAGTTGGAATTGACTTGATGGCAATGGGTTTGATTTATTATAAATGGCACTGTTTTCCTTTTGATCATTTTCTTTGCTAGTATATAGGAATCCAACTGATTTTATATATTTATCTTGTATACTGTTCCTTTGTTGAATCTATTAGTTCCAGTAGGTTTTCTCATGTAGTCTTTTGGGCTTTCTGTGTATAGTATCATATCAACCACAAATAAGGACAGTTTTACTTTGTCATTACCAATTTGGATATCCTTTATTTCTTTTCCTTGCCTTATTATTCTAGCTAGGACTTCCAGTACAATGTTAAATAGGAGTGGTGGTAAAGAGTATCCTTGCCTTGTTCCCGTTCTGAAGCAGAATGTTTTCAGCCTCTCTGCATTAAGAATGAAGTTGGCAGTTGATTTTGTATAGATGTACTTTATTAGGTTGAGGACTTTGTTGAATGCCTTTTTTTTTTGCATCATTTGAGATGATCATATGATTATTTTATATGTGGGAAGGATTATTTTTCTCTTATGGCCCATCTTTGCATAATTAGTATGGACTCCACTTGGTCATGATGCTTTTATTTTTCTTTTTTATGATGCTGAATGCTATTGGCCAGAATTTTGTTGAGAATTTTTGCATCTATAATTATAAGATATATTGGTCTGCCATTTTGTTGTGTGGTGATTTTGGCTGGTTTTGGTACCAGGGTTATGCAGGCTTCATAGAATGAATTCAGAAATATCCCTTCTTTTTCTATTTTCTAGAAGATTTTGAGTTGTACTGATACAAGCTTTTTTCCATAAGTCTGGTAGAATTCTTCAGGGAAATCATCTGGGCCAGGACTTGTTGTTGTTGGGAGGTTTTTGTTTTGTAGTTTTTTTAATACTTTTTCATTCTCTTCTACTGTTATGGTTCTGTTCAGATGTTCAACATCATTTTCTGTTAGTTTGGGTCATTTGTATGTTCTAGAAAGTCATCCATTTGCTCTAGGTTTTCAAATTTGTTGGAATGCACTTTTTCATAGTACACTGTAATTATCTCTTACTTTAGCTGGGTGTCTTGTAATGTCCCCCATTTCATTTCTTATTTTGGTTATTTGTGTGCTGCCTTTTTTTTTTTTTTGGTCAGTTTGGCCAGATGTTGGTTGATTTTGTTATTCCCTTCAAAGAACCAACTTTTGGTTTTGTTGATTCTTTCTATCCTCTATTTCATTTATTTCTGCTCTGATCCTTATTATTTCCTTTATTCTTTGGCTATTCTCTTTCTGTTTGTTGGGGTTGTGTGGCTAATGTTTTGATTTTATCCTTTATTTTTGATGTGCACATCTCTTGCCTCTGAGCATTGCCTTTGCTGTGTCCCAAAGGTTTTTATTTGATGTGTTTTCATTCTCTTCTGATTCTAGTTTTTTTTTCCCTCCCTTATTTGATTTCTTAATTACCCTGTACTTTTTAAGCAGGGTGTTATCCAGCTTCCTTGCTCTTCCTGTTGTTAATTTCTACTGTGGCAGAGGTCATGATCCGAGAAAGTGCTTTATATTATCTTGACATTTTGGATTTTTTGAAGGTTGTTTTGTGGTCTAAGATGTGGTCTATTCCAGAGAATGTTCTGCATTGCCCAGGGGCTCAATGTACAGTACAAAGTTCAGTTACACAGGAGGCATAGGGGAGGTTCTGATGTATGGAGCTAAGTTGGTATTACAAAGAAGAAAGTGAGGAGAAACAGGAGCTCCTGTCCCCAAAAACTGCTGAGGAAGCCTGCTGTTAGAATTGGACAAATGAGTGAAGCTATGTGCTAGTGGCTTTCTAGCCAGGTAATGAGAAGGGACAGATATAGCATATGAATATGCAGTTAGAGGGCCAGGAATAAGTATATGAAGGAAGACTAAGTTTTTTTTTAAAAGGAAGAAAAGACCACATATGGTTAGATGGTGTGGAGAAAGTAATGGAAGAAATGTAGAGACAGACTAGAAACTAAGAAAAAAAAGAACAAGAAAAAATATGTCAGGTGCTTGGGAGGAAGGAAAGAAAGGGAGGTAGAGACAAGAAACTGAGAAAAAAAATGCCCCCAGGGAGTCCACTAGAATCAGGTCCACAACTGAGTGCCACTGCACAATCCATTAAGAAGGAACAGTGATGGCACACAATGCTAGGTGATCAAGAGAAGGTTAAGAAAGGAGATAGAAATAGACAACTAATCAAGAAAAAAAAGAGAGAAAAGAAAACTGCCCCAGGGGAGCCCACTAGAAGTGGGTCCTCTGATGAGCAGTGTCGCACAGCTGCCAAGAAGTACAGATAGCAGATAGTCTCAGGTGTTCAGGAGAAGGGTGAGGAAGGAAGGTAGAGGGAGAGACAAGAAACTGAAAAAATAAGAGGCAAGAAAGAAAAAAATGAAAAGGTGTCCTGATGTAGCACATTGGTGTGGTGGCAGAGGACTCGGCAAGTAGCTCCCAAGCCACCAAGCACTGCACATGCTATCTAGAAGGAGCAGAGATTGCACACAGCACCAGGTGTTAGGAAGAAAAGAAAAGAAAGATGGCAGATATAGGCAAGGAAATGAGAAAAAAACACCAAGGGAGCCCACTGGCTTTGTGGCACAGAAAGGGACAGTGGCACTACAAGCCATTAGGCACTGTATAACCTTTTCAGAAGAGACACAAACAGCACACAGCTCCAGGAATTTAGGAGACAGGAAAAAAGGAAAGTAGACAGAGATGAGAAACTGAGAAAAAAAGAAACACAGAAGCAAAAAAAGAATCAGGTAGATAAGAGTCAATATGGCAGTCAATATGGCAGACACATATCTTCCTAAATCCCTCTGGAAACCAAGACCTGAACTGATAATTAAATGGAACCTTCTAGTCACCTAGTGAGCCCTAAGACATGGCATAAGGCTGTTAATTTGGACTTCATACCACTGAACGGAAAACCTCCTCCCTTTAGCTGACTCCTGCTCCAGGCCAGTCCTTGCTTTCATGGACTGAAGGTAACTCACCATTTTGACTTTTTTTTTCCTCTGTCTTGGCTGGCTGGCAGAGCTGGGTCTTGACTAGCAGCTAGTCTTTGACATGCTGCTGGTGGGATCAGCAGGTGAAATTGCCATATTTGGGGGGCCCGACTTGGGACTTTGTACATCTCGCCACCTTTGGCCTCTCTTTCTGCCTCTACCATGATCTAGTTTGTATGGAGACACTGGGCGGTGAGCCTGTGCGGGACACCATCTTAGATACGGAGGCCTAGGCTGGACCAAATTCTTAGCCTGGGAGGCAGCTCCTTCCTGTAGGAGAGTGCTTTTCCAGCAGAAAAGCAGTAGTTTACACAGTATCACCTACGGCTGGGTCCTGGCAACAGAAACTATGGACTCTGTGCATCTTAGCACCTCTGGCCTCTCATTCCGCCTCTGACGTGGTGTAGTTTGTACAGAGGTGCCAGGTGGTGAGCTTCTGTGGGACACCATCCTGACTATGGAAGCCTCAGTGAGACCTAATTTCTAGGCCTGGAGCCAGCGCTTGCCTGCAGGAGAGTGCTTTGCCAGCAGAAAAGCAGTATTTTACATAGTGTGGCCTACAGCTGGGTCTGTCAGCATAGGTCAACAGGACAGTAGCCTTGCTGCATTTTGAACTAGTTCATGACATCTTGGGTCGCATATAGAGGTGCTTACTTTGACAGTTGGGAAGGGGGCCCTGTACACCTGAAAACCTGACTGACCAGGGAAGTGATCAGATACCTTTCACCTTTCTTTTTAAGATGACTTAGAGAAACAAATGCTGTCTATCCTCACAGCATCTCTCCCAGCCTTTATTGACTCAAATGAAGCCCCCAAAGCAACAGATTTTGGAGAAAGCGGTAATCAGAAAGTCATCCATGGATTCAGAAGGTCCCCAATGAAACAACCAAAGAGCTTTCCAGATGAAGAAACTTTATTGAAATTATCAGAAGGTGAATACAAAAGGATTACAGATAGAGCCCTCCTAGACCTTATACAAAATGCAGCAGGGCAAAATGAAAAATTAAGCAAGCCGTTAGATCTGATGGAACATCAGTACTCAGAAATCCAACAGATCAAGAACAAAATCAAAGAGGTAGAAACTTCAATTCAAAGCCAAGAAAACATAACGGAACAAATGGAAAAGAGACTTTCTGATTGGAGGACAGAGCTACTGCCTCCAACATCTATCAGGAGAAATCAGGAAAAAGAAACAAGAGAAATGAAGAAGCATGTGGGAGTCTATTAAGGGAAACAATCTATGATTAATTGGAGTTCCTGAACAGGGTGAGACACCTGAGAACACAGACAGCGTTGTTGCTGAGCTGCTGACAGAAAATTTACCAGAAATTATGAAAGAAGAGAATATAGACATCCAAGATACATATCAATGCCACTCAATATAAATCTCAAAAGAAAGACTCCAAGACATATTATAATCAAGCTTAACAAAATGAAACATACGCAGCAACTCATAAAGGCAGCAAGACTCAAAGCAAAGCTAACATTCAGAGGGAAACCCTGTAGGCTTTTGTCAGATTTCTCAGCAGAAACAATGCTGGCACAGAGACAGTGGCGTGACACATTCAAAGCCTTGAAGGAGAAGAACTTCTAACCAAGACTTATATATCCTGCAAAACTATCTTTCAACTATGAACATGAAATCAAGACATTCACAGATAAACAGAAACTCAGAGACTTTGTAAAAACTAAACCAAAGCTACAAGAAATACTGAATCATTTGGCTTTGGTTTAGAAGAATAAAACCACTACCTTTATGTTGTAGAAGGACACATTATCCAGAAGCCTACTTAGTTAGGGAAGGCTCCAACTCAAAGCTTTAATACTGAAAGAAACAATCCAGGGATCATATCATGAAAACTATGATGTCATCATATTAAAAAGAGGGATGCACTACAGTCGTTATACTCCTTCCAGATGGAGAGGACGTTGACAAGACTGGTAGTAACTAAAATTGGGTTTATACATAGTTTATTAAGTGGGATCATAGGGGCAGCCATAAAGCACAATAAAGACGCAACATACCATACCAAGAAATGTGATACAAGAGTCTCAACAATCACAAAACCAACCTTGAAAAAGGGGAAAAATCAACTTACAAAGAAGGTCTTAGAGCAGATTAATAAGAAAAACAGAGAAAACATCAACACAAAAATAAACATATCACAATGGCAGCACTGAACACATACCTGTCAATAATTACTTTGAATGTGAATGGACTGAATGCTTCAGTAAAGAGACATGGAGTGACATCTTGGATCAAAAGACATGACCCGTCAATATGTTGATGATAAGAACGAACTGAAAATTAAAGGATGGAAGAATATGTATCAAGCTAACAATGAACAAAAAAGAGAAGGTGTGGCAATTCTAATGTCAGATAAAATTGATTTTAATGTAAAATCCACCAACGTGCACAAGGATGGACACTATTTATTGCTGAAAGTTTCAATATACAAGCAGGACTTAACAATATTAAATATGCATGCACCTAATATTAGAGCACCTAAATACATCAAAGAAACACTGACTACACTCAAAAAAGAGATACATCATTACACAATAAAGGTAGGAGTCTTCAACACTCCACTCTCAATATTGGACAGATCGTCTAGAAAAGAGCTCAATAAAGACACAGAAGCCCTTATTGCCACAGTTAACCAACTAGACCTCATCGACATATACAGAACTTTCTATCCGTCAGCAGACAACTACACCTTCTTCTCCAGTGCACATGGAACATTCTCTGGAACAGACCATGTGTTAGGACATAAAGCAATTTTCAACAAAATCCATACCATTGAATTGATGCAAAGCATCTTTTCAGATCATAAAGTTATAAAAGTCAAAATCAATAGCAGGAAAAACATAGATAGAAAGTGGAACTCTCGGAAACTGAACAACATCTTGCTCAAAAAACCATGAGTTATAGAAGAAATCAAGGATGAAATAAAGAAATTGACAGATTCCAATGAGAATGAAAACACTTCCTACAAGAACCTATGGGATACAGCCAAAATAGTGCTCAGAGGTCAGTTTATCTCAAAAAATGCACACATCTGGAAGGAAGAAAGAAACCAAGTCAAAGAACTAAACTGACAGCTTGAACAAGTAGAGAGAGAACAACAGAGGAACCCCTGAGGTACCAGAAGAAAACAGATCATAAAGATCAGAGCAGAACTAAACAAATTAGAGAACAGAAGAACAATTGAAAAAATGGAAAAGACCAAAAGCTGGTTTTTTGAAAATATCAACAAAACTGACAAACCACTGGCTAAACTTACTAAAAAAAAAAAAACAGGAAATGAAACAAAGAATCCAAATAAGAAATGAGAGGGGAGTTGTTACAACAGATCCAAGAGAAATAAAAAGTATCATAACGGAATACTATGAAAGACTGTACTCTAACAAATTTGAAAACCTAGAGGAAGTGGACAAATTCCTTGATTCATATCACCTACCCAAATTATCACAAGGTGTAGCAGAACAACTTAATAAACCCATCCCAATGGAAGAGATTGGAAAAGTCATCAAAAAACTGCCAACCAAAAAAAGCTCTGGCCCAGAAGGCTTCTCTGTGGAATTCTACCAAGCTTTTAGAGAAGAGTTATCCCCAATACTACTGAGAATATTTCTCAGTATAGAAAGGGATGGAGTACTTCCAAATTCATTCTATGAAGGCAGCATAACCATGATACCAAAGCCAGGGAAAGACTCAACCAAAAAGGAAAACTACAGACCGATATCACTCATGAATCTAGATACAAAAATCTTCAACAAACTTCTTGCTAATAGAATACAACAACATATATGTATATTAAAAAAAAACAATAATCCATCATGACCAAGTTGGATTCATACCAGGTATGCAAGGCTGGTTCAGCATCAGAAAAACAACTGTGGTCAACCACCTAAATACCACAAAAGACAAGAATCACCTTATCTTGTCTATTGATGCAGAAAAGGCATTTGATAAAGTCCAATACCCACTCATGCTAAAAACTCTCAGCAAATAGGAATAGACAGCAAATTCCTCAATGTGATAAAGGCCATTTATACAAAGCCAACTGCCTACATCATCCTGAATGGAGAGAGACTGAAACAGTTTCCCTCGAGAACAGGAACTAGACAAGGATGCCCACTCTTACCTCTCCTATTCAACATTGTACTAGAACTTCTAGCCAGAGCAATTAGACAAGACCACGAAATAAAGGGCATCTGCATTCACAAAGAAGTAAACATCTCCCTAATTGCAGATGATGTGATTATATATGCAGAGAATCCCAAAGATTCCACTAGTAAACTACTCAAACTAACAGAAGAGTTCAGCAAAGTCTCAGGATACAAGGTAAATATACATAAATCAGTAGGATTCCTTTACACCAATGATGAGATTATTAAGGAAGAAATCACCAAGTCAATACCATTTACTATAGCCCCTAAGAAGATAAAGTACCTAGAAATACATTTAACAAGAGCCATAACAGACCTAACCCTAACTACAAGAAACTAAGAGAGACCTACATAAATGGAGAAAGCTACCATGCTCATGGGTAGGAAGACTAAACATTGTGAAAACGTCTATTTTACCCAAAGCAATCTACTTATATAATGCAATCACAATACAAGTTCCAGTAACTTTTTAATGAGGTGGAGAAACAAATTACCAACTTTGTCTGGAAAGGGAAGAAGCCCTGGATAAGTAAAGCACTACTAAAGAAGAACACACTGGAAGGCCTCTCATTACCTGACTTTAGAACCTATTACACTGCCACAGTAGTCAAAACAGCCTGGTACTGGTACAAAAACAAACAGATAGACCAGCAGAACATAATCGAGACCCCAGAGATGACACCATCTGCCTATGAACAGTTGATATTCGACAAAGGCCCTAAGACATTAAGCTGGGGTAAAAACAATCTCTTCAACAAATGGTGCTGGCAAAATTGGATATCTATTTGCAATAAATTGAAACAAGACCCATATCTTACACCTTATTCAGAAACCAACTCAAACAGGATCGCCAAGTGCCATCGAGTCGGATCCGACTCATGACTGGATAAAAGACCTAATATCAAATCTAAAATGATAAAACTTCCAAGAACAGGTAGGAACAACAATGGAAGTTTTAATATGCAATATAGACTTCAAAATCTGTCAAACCACAATTAACAGAAGAAAAAAATAGATAAATGGGAATTATTAAGAATCAAACACTTTTGCTCATCCAAAGACTTTATTAATAGAATTAAAAGGCCACCTACAGAATGAGAAAAAATATTTTGCAAATATATGTCATACCGACACCTGATCTCCATAATCTATAAGGTACTACAAAATATCAATATAAAAAGATAAATCATCCAATTAAGTGATGGACAAAGGAGACAGATAAACACTTCTCTGAAGAGGAGATCCAGGCAGCCAAAAAACACGTGTGGACATGCTCCTGATCATTAGCTATTAAAGAAATTTAAATCAAAACTACAATGAGATAGCATCTCACTCCAACAAGGCTTGGCCATGATCCAGGAAATGCAAAACAACAAATGCTGGAGAGGCTGTGGGAGAAACTGGAACTCTCCTACGCTGTTGGTGGGATTGCAAAATTGTGCAACCTCTTTGGAAAGCAATCTGGTGCTCCCTTAAAAAGCTGGATATAGAGATACCATTTGACCCAATAATTCCACTGCTTGGAATATATCCTACAGAATCAAGGCCATTCACACCAACTGATACGTGCACATGAATGTTTATCACAGCACTGTCCACGATAGCAAAAAGATGGAATCAACCCAGATGCCCAACAACAGAGAAATGGATACATAAAGTAGGGTATATACACTCAATGGAACTCTATGCAACGATAAAGAACAATGATGATTTCAGGAAACATCTCATAACCTAGTTTCAACTGGAGGACATTATGTTGAGGGAAGGTAATCAGCAACAAAAGGACGACTGTTGTATAAGACCCCTACGATAAGAACTTGAAAACAGACTCATGCATAGAAGAAAAGACTCTTTGGTGGCTGCAAGGGTGGGAAGGGAAGGAGGGCGGGGGGAGGGCTTAGATTAGATAGTTGTTAGAAATTTGGTTCAGTGAAATTGGTGATAGCACACCTTAGAAAGAAGATCAGTATTAATTGGACTTCAGTACAACTTGAGTAATCCTCCCATCTTAACCCAGTATTGCAAAGACAGAGTAGCTGGGGCAGGAGGCCCGGAACCATGGTCTCAGGTGAAATTAAGGCCAATTGGCACAAGTAGTGTTTTGCTGATGAGGACTATCTGTACCCGACGTTGGTCAGTGGCGTCTGGGGTCTTAAAAACTGCCAAACTGCCATCTGAGTGTACAGCAAATGGTCCCAACTCAGCAAGAACGGATGATCACCGAGGTCCAAAACGACATGAGGTAAGGAGAACCCAGAAGACAGAGAGACCCACATGAGTAGGTGTCTACATCAACTAGTGACTGGCAGAATCAGATGGTGCCCCGCCACTACCAGTGATAGCTGCGATGGAGCTCACACAACTGAGTCTCAGTGGCAACACAAGAATAAATAGGGGTGCACCCTGAGATCTCCACTAAAAGACTGCAGTTGATGGTCCAGGAGCTTTGGGGTTCCCCTGGGAGCATGGGCCCTGGCCCTGATGCCACCCTCGTGCATAAATCATAATGAAGGTCAACTCTTCAGACAGCAGTGGATAAGATCTGGCGATGCAGACTGACCATACCTTGTGAGCACTTTACAATTCTATGCATCTATAGGATATCATCCTGGTGACCTCCTACTGGAGAAAGCAGAGTGGGTGGAGAGGAGGAGATAGGAGACCGTAGAGAGGATAAGACATATATGGAGCAGAGAGGAAGAGTGTGCTGTCACCAGGCAGGGAGAGCAGTGGGAGCTGCATATAGGTGAGCACACAAATTTATATGGGAATGTACATTTTCATTCAATCATAATAAAAAAAATCTATGAAACCTAAAACAATAAAGATTATGGAAGAAAAAATAGGGACAATGCTAGGGGCTCTATTATACAGCATAAATACAATTCATAACTAACAATGCACAATCATCAGAATATAAACTAGGTAACTAGGAGCTCCTAAAAATGAAATACTCTAATCAAAAAACTTTACCAAAAGATAAAAAAGAAAAAAAAACTTACACACTGGGAAAATATTTTTGGCTATGGCATACCTGACAAACATCTGATCTCTAAAATCTAAAGAATACTTCAGCAACAAAAATCATATGAACAGACATGTCACCAAAGAATAATTCAGTATGCTAACAGATACATAAGGAAACACTAATGATCATTTGTTGTTGTTACATGCCATTGTGTTAGTTCCAATAGGACAGCATTAATCATTAGAGAAATGCAAATCAAAAACTACAATGAGATATCATCTCACCCTGGCACTATACGTATATATGAGGTCTGATAAATCAGCGAACTTAGTTGTTTTAAGTGCTACGTACTTCATCACTGAATATCATTACAGTCACCTTCGAAGTACTCCCCTTGAAAAGCTGTGTACCAATGCCAATGCCTAGTCCACCCTTCAAACCAATTTTGGAACTCGTTCTGGAATGGCCATTGTGCACAGTGGCAAGTCTGCAAAATTAATTGTATAGTTGTCTGTGAGGGAGCTTTTAGCCAGTAAACAAATAACTGTATTGGAACACCCTCTCTGCTCACCTGATCTGGCCCCTAATAACTTTTTTTTCTTTACCTGAAGATAAAGAAACTATTGAAAGCAAAACATTTTGATGACATTCAGGACATCAAGGGTAATATAACAAAAGCTCTAATGGCCATTTCAGAAAGAGTTCCAAAATTGCTTTGAAAGGTGGAATAGGTGCTGGCATCCATGAATAGCTTACCAAGGGGAGTACTTGAAGGTGACCATAGTGATATTAAGCAATAAGGTATGCATTGCTTTTTCTAGGATGAGTTCGAGAACTTGTCAGTCCTAGTGTATGTGTGTGTGTGTGTGAACATACATACATATGTGTATGTATACATATATATGTGTATATATATGTGTGTGTATGTATGTATACACACACACTATATGATACAGCAGTCCCATTCTTAGAAAAATAGGAGTGGTACATGACTAGAGCTATGTACATGCATGTTCACTGCAGCATTATGCACAATGGCAAAAAAATAGAAGCAACCTAAGTATCAATCAACAGATGAATGGATATACAAATGAGGGTGCATAAACACAATGGAATACTAAACTAAAAATGCCAAACTTATTGCCATCAAGTCAATTCCAACTCAGTGTCTGAGGTATTCAAACTGCCTACCATTTAGTTAGTACACAAACTTTTAACCACTACACCTCTAAGGTTTCCAGTGGTATACTATTCAACAATAAAGAACAATGATGAATCTATCAGAGATCTCAAAACATGGATAAATATAGAGAGTATTGTGCTGAGTGAAATAAGTCAATCACAAAAGGACAAATAGTATATGAGACTGTTACTACAAAAACTCAAGCAAAAGTTTACACACAGAAAACAGTCTTTCATGGTTACAAGGGAGGAGAGGGGCATTCACTAGGTAGTAGACAAGTATTAGCTTTGGTGAAGGGAAAGAGAATACACAGTATAGGGGAAGTCAGTGCAGCTTGATCAAGGCAGTCATAAAAGCTTCTTAGACACATCCAAACACTCCAAGGGACATAGTTGCTGGGGCTGAGGGCTGGGAGCCATGGTCTTGTGGGACATATAGGTCAACTGGTGTAACATAGTTCATAAAGAAAATGTTCCACATCCTGCTTTGGTGAGTAGCACCTGAGTTCTACAAGCCTGTGAGTGCCTATCTAAGGTACATCTATTGGTCATACCACATTTGGAGCAAACGAGAAAGAAGAAAACCAAAGACAAAGGGAAGTTATTAGTTCAAAGGACTAATGAATTACATGAACCACAGCCTCCACCAGCCTGAACCCA
The DNA here is from genome assembly GCA_028571685.1 of Heterohyrax brucei. Lineage (NCBI taxonomy): Eukaryota > Metazoa > Chordata > Mammalia > Hyracoidea > Procaviidae > Heterohyrax > Heterohyrax brucei. Next base: position 136,227,078 of record CM053149.1, on the reverse strand, counting down.
AAAGAAGTACATAGTGCCTGGCTACCAGTGCCAGACACTCTGACAGGGATCACAATAGGGAGTTCCACACAGACTGGGGATAAACTGTGGTACAAAAGTCAAATTTGGACATACAAAAAGACCTGACTCACTGATCTGACAGACTGGAGGAACCCCTGAATCTATAACCCACGGGCACCTTCCTAACTTAGAACTGAAATTTCTTCTGAAATTTTTCATCGAAGATTAGATAGGCCTATAAAGGAAAAAAAAATAACAATCAAGTATATGAGACCAAATGGTTAGTACCTGCCCCAAAACAAAGACTAGAAGGTAGGAAGGAAGAGGAAAACCAGAGGAATGGACATGCAGAAAATGGGGTATAAGGGGAAAGGGGGTGGAAGTGCAGACACAACATGAAGATTAGCCAAGGTCACAAAACAATTTGTGTATAAATTTTTCAGTGAGAAAAAAATGTTTATCCAGGTTTATACCTATCCAGACCCAGGATATGTGGAATTCACATATTTCATGGCATATTTTAGTCAAATTATAGTATGAGTTTCTTAAGCATGTGGATAATGTCATTTATTTCTCAATCACTGTATGTGTCATAGTTAGGGGAACAGATTCTGGAGCCAGATTATCTTGGTTCAAATTCTGACTCTCTTCCTTATTAGCCTTGAAATCTTGAGCAAATTACTTAAAATTTCTGTGCTTTGTTTCCTTATTTATAGAATGGAAAAAATATTAGTAGCTACCTCATTAAGATTTTTTGCAAATATTAAAGGAGTGAATATATGTAAAATCAATAAGAAAACAGACATACAATAAAGAAAAATAAACAATAAAAAAGAAAACAGAAGTTGGTAATTTGAAATAATTAGAATGTTGAAATACTAATAAGTTTAACAAAAAGTGAGAAATTAATAATTATAAAATAATATAATATTAAAAGGAAAAAGCCCAAATCCATTGCCTTCATTCGGGTCGATTCAGACTCATAGTGACTTTATAAGACAAAGTAGAACTGCCCCACATGGTTTCCAGGGAGCAGCTGGTGGTTTTGAACTTGAAATACATGGCAGAAATGAAATACATTTTCAGAAGGAAGAGCATTTAGGGAGAAATGGCTGTGAAGGAGGCTCTGCTATGTTGGTCATACACTGTTTCTGTTTCTGAGTCCTGTAATATTATATAGTAACAATATGGCAATTAACTGCATGTTTATCATAGATCAATAGTCTTTGGACTGAGACAGCAGACTTGCGCCTATGAATTTGTGCATCTACTAACGATGACAAAACACAAATAGGGATTTGCGAGAATGTGTTTTTAGGTTGTCGTGTTCCTGCTATTTATGTTTGCATTTGAAAGTTTTTTTTTTTTTTAATAATTGATGTCCCAGAACAGACATGAGGAAAATGGGGTGTAAAGAAAAAGGGGGAGAGTGCAGATATAATGTGAAGATTGTAGCCAAGTCACAAAAAAAATTGTGTATAAATTTTTTAATGAGAAAAAAGTTTTTCATTCTAAATATGCATGTCTCAAGTTTTACTAAGAAAAAATGATGATGAGGGTATTTCCATATCTTTTCACTTGAAAACTCTAACATAATGCCCTTTTGGGGACCAACACAGTATCAGTAATTGAACTATTTTGTGTTTCAGAAGAAATATTGCCACTTTCATCACTTAAAAGTTTCCTAACCTTAGAGAAATCTAACAAAATTTCATATATAAATTTCCATATTGTGAAAATGACAAAAACTAATTCAAGTCAGATCTCAATGATGAAATTAGAAGCAGAAATACAATGTGATCACAATGATCTTGTCCAGAATCTCAATAACTCAGAAGATGAGGAGGATGCCAATATTTCTGCACAGTCAAATTTTATTGCAATAACTTTTTAAACATTATGAAATTGTCAAAAAAGCTCTCTAAAACTCTATATTCTTCTCCACCAAAATAGAAAAAAATGAAAGAATTAATGATAAGAATGCAATAACTCAGGTGACTGTGGTTAAGGTATCAATGAGGAAAAACACATTATGAAAATAACCTCTCATAGGCTTCTGAAAAGATGAACACAGAGCCCTGAAGACCTGGTACAGAGCATATGGAACATGAATTTCAAAGAAAGTGCTATTATAGGTCCTCTTAATCTATCAAGTGGAGTATTTCATTTCAGCCCTTCTACCTCAGCAAAACATGACAAAAAGAAAAGCAAAGAAATAATCTCAGAAAACATTCAATAGTAAAAAACAACAAAGCATGAAAGAAAATAGGTTCTATTGTTATTTTTAACACAGGCAAGCAGTGCTCCCTTCTTTTAGCACAACACTAATGAGCCTCTGCAAATTAAATTTTTCTTATTTCCTAATACTTTAATCAAAAGCATATTTCTGAGATGCAACTATATATTACAACTCTTTGTTCCAAATAAGCAAAACAATGCAAGTCTATCTGAAGGTCCATGCTGTCTCATAAGATAGGATGCCAGTGACCAATTCTGTGAGAAAGAAAAGGCATGCTCATATCAGCATTATGTGGTCACTGAGGAGTTACCAAATAAAGCCAGATTTTGAGAGTTTTATTTGTATTATTAGAGGACCACTTGTTTGGACCTCAGATTGACACCTGGAATGAGTCCCTCGGCATTCTTGGATGATTAAGCTCATCACTGATTCAGACAAGCATGGTCCTGACAAACAGACATTTCAATAGCTAGGATCAGAAACCCTGGTAGCTTAGTTGGTAAGTGCTACATCTGCTAACCAAAAGGTTGGCAGTTCCAATCTGCCCATGCTCCTTGGAAAACTCTGTGTAGCAGTTCTATTCTGTCCTAAGTGGTCACTATGAGGTAGAATCCACTCGATGGCAGTGGGTTTAGTTTTTGTTTTTTATAGCTATGATCAGCTTATGCAGACGTGTCTATTGTAACATGCAGTGGATATTTTGTTCAGTATCTAAATGATAGATCTCTAATATACATTATGGAAACCCTGGTGGTGAGGTTGTTAAGTGCTACAGCTTATAATCAAAATGTTAGCAGTTTACATCCACCACATGCTCCTTGGTAATTTGACAGGGCATTTCTACCCTGTATTATATGGTTGCTGTCAGTCAGAGTTGACTTGACAGCAACAGGTTTTGTTTTGTTTTAACATACATCACATGAAAGACATATGGCCTTGGATTGTTCTAATAGAATTAGATAAAATCTATTGAAAGTATATAAAAAATACTTTAATAAACTGAACTTTCAAGAAGAACATGAAGGGGGTGGAGTCAAGAGGGAGGACTAAAGACACGTCTCCCTAAATCCCTCTGCAAACCAAGATCGGAATTGATAATTAAATGGAGCATTCTGGACACCTAATGAGGCCTAGGACATGCCATAGGGCTGTGAATTTGGACTTCATACCACTGAATGGAAAGCCTCCTTTCTTTCACTGACCCCACTCTCGGCGAACATGGGCTTGCACAGACCGAAGATAACTCACCATTTTAATTTTTTGTTCTCTGTCTTGGCCAGCAGGTGGAGCCGGGACTTGACTGGCTGCTAGTCTCAGACGCACTACTGGTGGGATTGGCAAGGGAAGTTGCCCTATTTTGAGAGCGTGGCTTTGGACTGTGTGTATCTTAGTACCTTTGGCCTCTTTGCCTCTGCCATAGAATAGCCTGGTCTCAGCCAGGCAGAGAGCATGTGTGGGACACCGTCTTGATCCATTGGGAGGCAGATCACCCATATGGAGGCCCCAGCTAGTTTTAGTTCCTGGGCTGGGAGGCAGAGTCTGCCTGGGGGAGAGCACTTTTCTGGCAGAAAATCTGTACTTTACACAGTGTTGCTTATGGATGGGGCCTGGCAACAGAATCTGTGGACTCCGTGCATCTTGGCACCTTTGTCCTCTCTTTCTGTTTCTGCCTTAGGGTAGCCTGGACCCAGCCAGGTGGTGAGCTTGTGCAGGACAGCATCTTGTTCCAATGGGAGATGGATATACCCATACAGAAGCCTCAGCTGGACCTAATTCCTGGGCTGGGAGGCAGTGACTAGCCAGAGGACAGCGCTTTTCTGGCAGAAAAGCAGAATTCTACACAGTGTTGCCTACATCTAGGGCCCAACAGCATAGGCCAGCAGGGCAGTAGCCTTTCTGTATTTTGAGGTAGTTTATAACATCTGAGGTTCAATATAGAGGTGCTTACTTTGCCAGCTGGGAAGACGGACCTATACACTCGGAAACCTGACTGACTTTGGAAGTTGTCAGATACTTTTTACCTCTCATTCTAAGATGGCCTAGAGAAACAACTGTGGTCAATCCTAACAGCATCATTTCCAGCCTCTATGGACTCACATGGTTCCCCAAAAGCAACAAACTCTGGAGAAAATTGTAACCAAGAAATCACCCATGGTTTCAGAAGGTACCCAAAGGAAAGTAACTCAGAACTTCCCAAAGAAGCTTTTCTGAAACTATCAGAAGGTGAATACAAAAGGATTACATATTGAGCCCTCCTAGACCTTATACAAAATGCAGCAGAGCAAAATGAAAAATTAAGCAAGCTGTTGGATCTGATGGAACATCAGTACTCTGAAATCCAACAGATCAAGGACAAAATCAAAGACATAGAAACTTCAATTCAAAGCCAAGATACAGAATGAAACAAATGGAAAATAGACTTTCTGATTTGGAAGACAGAGCTACTGACTCCAGCATCTGTGAGAAATCAGAAAAAAGAAACAAGAAAAAAGAAGAAGCATTAAGAAGCATGTGGGACTCTATTAAGAGGAACAATCTAAAATTTATTGGAGTTCCTGAACTGGATGAGACACCTGAGAACACGGAGTATTGTTGCTGAGCTGCTGACAGAAAACTTCCCAGAAATTATGAAAGAAGAGAATACAGATATCCAAGTTACATACTGAACACCACTCAGTATAGATCTCAAAAGAAAGACTCCAAGACTTATAATTAAGCTTCACAAAATAAAACATAAGCATAAACACTTAAAGGCAGCAAGCCTCAAAGCAAAGCTAACACTCAGAGTGAAACCCTGTAGCCTTTCATCAGATTTCTCAGCAGAAACAATGCTGGCACAGAGACAGTAGCATGACACATTCAAAGCCTTGAAGAAGAAATTCTAACCAAGAATCATATATCATGCAAAACTATTTTTCAAATTTGAAAATGAAATTAAGACATTCTAAGAAAAACAGAAACTCACAGACTGTAAAAACCAAACCAAAGCTGCAAGAAATACTGAAAGAATCTCTTGGCATAAAAGAACAAAACCACTAACTTTATTCTTTATAAGCAAATACAGGATACATCACCCAGAATCCTGCTCAGTTAAGGAAAGCTCCAAACTCAATCAATGCTATAATAGTGAAAGAAATAGTCTAGTAATGAAATTGTGAAAACTATGATATCATCATATTAAAAAGAGGGATGTACTGGAGTCATTATAGTCCTTCCAGACGGAGAGGATTTTGATAAGACTGGTAGTAACTGAAATTGGGTTTATGCATCATTTATTAAGGGGGATCATGGGGCAGCCATAAAGCACAACAAAGATGCAACATATCAAATCAAGAAACATAATACAAGAGTCTCAACAACCACAAAATAAACCCTGAAAAAGGTGAAAAATCAACTTACAAAGAATGTCCCAGAACAGATTAATACGAACAATAGAGAAAACATCAACACACAAATAAACATATCACAATGGCAACATTGAACACATACCTATCAATAATCACATTGAATGTGAATGGACTGAACTCTCCAGTAAAGAAACTTCAAGTGACATCTTGGATCAAACGATATGACCCATCCATACATTACCTGCAAGAAACTCACCTTAGACTTAAAGGTATGAATAAACTGAAAATTAAAGGATGGAAGAGTATATATCAAGCTAACAATGAACAAAGAAGAGAAGCTGTGGCAATTCTAATCTCAGATAAAATAGATTTTAATGTAAAATCCACCACTGTGGACAAGCAAGGACACTATTGCTGAAAGGTTCAATATACAAACAGGACTTAATAATATTAAATATTTATGCACCTAATATTAGAGCACCTAAATACACATAAGAAACTCTGACTACACTGAAAAATGAGACAGATCACTCCACAGTAATAGTGGGAGACTTCAACACATCACTCTCAGTATTGGACAGATCATCTAGAAAAAAGCTCAATAAAGACACAGAAAATCTTACTGCCACAATTAACTAGCTAGACATCATTGACTTGCTATCCATCAGCAGACAACTACACCTTCTTCTCCAGTGCACATGCAACATTCTCCAGAACAGACCACGTGTTAGGACATATAGCAATTCTCAACAAAATCTGTACCATTGAATTAATGCAAAGCATCTTCTTCGATCACAAAGCCATAAAAGTCAAAATCAATAGCAGAAAAAATACAGACAGAAATGGGAACTGATGGAAACCAAACATCTTGCTCAAAAAGCCATGGGTTATAGAAGAAATCAAGGATGAAATAAAGAAATTTATGGATTTCAATGAGAATGAAAATACTTCCTACCAGAACCTATGGGATATAGCCATAATAGTGCTGAGAGGTTAGTTTCTCTCCGCAAATGCATACATCTGGAAGGAAGAAAGAAACCAAGTCAAAGAACAAACCGACAGCTTGAACAAGTAGAGAGAGAACAACAGAGAAACCCCTCAGTCACCAGAAGAAAACAAATCATATGGATTAGAGCAGAATTAAACAAATTAGAGGATAGAAGAACAATTCAAAAAATGGAAACGACCAAAAGCTGGTTTTTTGAAAATATCAACAAAACTGACAACCCAATTGTTAAACTTACTGAAGAAAAACAGGAGAGGAAACAAATAAATTAGAAATGAGAGGGGAGTTGTCATAACAGATCCAACAGAAATCAGAAATATCATAACAGAATACTGTGAAAGACCACACTAACAAATTCAAAAACCTAGAGGAAATGGAGAAATTCCTTGATTCATATCACCTACCAAAATTATCACAATGTGACGTAGAACAACTGAATAAACCCATCACAAAGGAATTAAAAGGCCACTTACAGAATGGGGAAAAATAACAGTAAGAAAAAGATACATCATCCAATTAAGCAATGGGCAAAGAAGGTGGACACACACTTCTCTAAAGAGATCCAGGCAGCCGAAAAACACATGCAGACATGCTCACAATCATTATCTATTAAAGAAATTCAAACTACAATGAGATAGCATCTCACTCCAACAAGGTTGGCCATGATCCAGAAAATGCAAAACAACAAATGCTGGAGAGGCTGTGGAGAAATTGGAACTCTCCTACACTGTTGGTGGGATTGCAAAATTGTGCAACCTTTTTGGAAAGCAATCTGGTGCTGCCTTAAAAAGCTGGATATAGATATACCATTTGACCCAGTAATTCTGCTTGGAATATATCCTACAGAATCAAGGCCATTTACACCAACTGATACATACACATGGATGTGTATCACAGCACAGTCCACAATAGCAAAAAGATGGGATCAACTCAAATGCCCAACAAGAGAGGAATGGATATGTAACATAGGGTATTTATACTCAATGGAACCCTATGCAACGATAAAGAACAATGATGATTTTAGGAAACATCTCATAACCTAGTTTCAATCAAAGGGCATTATGTTGAGTGAAAGTAATCAGTGACAAAAGGACAAATGTTGTACGAGACCCCTATGATAAGAACTTGAAAACAGACTCATGCATAGAAGAAAAAACTCTTTGATGGCTGTAAGAGTTGGGAGGGAGGAAGGGCGAGGGATGGAGGGTTTAGATTAGATAGTTGATAGAAATTTGGTTGGGTGAAATCTGTGACAGTACATATTAGAAAGAAGGCCAATTTCAACCAGACTTCAACATAACTTGATTACTCCTCCCATCTTAACCCAATATTTCAGGGACAGAGTAGCTGGGCCAGGGGGCCAGGGACCATGCTCTCAGGGGAAATCGAGGCCAGTTGGCACAACTCACATTTTGCTAAAAGAGCCCTCTGCACCCCACAATTGGTGAGTGGCATCTGGGGTCTTAAAAGCTGCCAAGCTGCCATCTGAATGTACAGCAAATGGTCCCAACTCAGGGGGAATGGATGGTTACCAAGGACCGGAGCGACATGGGGGAAGGAGAACCCAGAAGACAGAGAGAACTATATGAGTGGGTGACTGCATCGACTTGTGACTGGAAGAACCGGATGGTGCCTGGCCACCTCCAGTGATAGCCATGATGAAGCTCACAAAATTGAGTCTCACTGGCAACAGAAGAAAAGTGGTGCATCCTGAGATTTGCAGTAAAAGACCATAATTGATGGTCCAGGGGCCTCAAGATTCCCCTGGGAGCATGGTCCCTGGTCCTGATGCTACCCCTGTCCATAAATTATAATGGAAGTCAACTCTCAGACAGGGATAGATTGGACTTGGTGACACAGAGTGAGCATATCATGGTTCTATGTATGGTTCTATGCATCTATAGGATGTCATCCTGCTGACCTCTTACTGGAGGAAGGGGAGTGGGTGGAGAGAAGGGGATAGGAGATTGCTGGGAGGATAAGACATGTATGGAGCAGAGAGGAAGAGTGTGCTCTCACTGGGCAGGAAGAGCAGTGGGAGCTGCATACAGGTGGGCATTAAAATTTATATGGGAATGTACATTTCATTCAATCATAATAATAAAAGAACATGAGTTAGCAGAAATAATACGTAATAAAATTACTGTATAAATACAAGTAGAAACATCTTTATTCTGAATGTATCAGTAATTAAAAAGATCAAAAATCAATATTTCATCATATCTGAATTTCATTACAAAATCTTTTTCACCCAAGACAAAATGATGAAAAAGGAAATATGTCAATGGCTTAGTCATCTAGTGCTTCTGTAACAGAAAACCCAAGTGGGTGGCTTTAAAAACAGAAATTCACTTCCTCATAGTTTTGGAGACTAGATGTCTGAAATTAGGGTGCCATCTCTAAGGGAAGACTTTCTCTCTCTGTCAGCTCTGGTACCATCTATATTCTCTCAGATGATACAGACTTCCTCTATAGCTCTCCTCACTTTCTTCTAAGCCCACAAAAGAATTGTGTCTGACACCTATAATTTTACAGACAGTTTTTTCAATGTAATCCAGGCTTTTACTGTTAAAAAACAACAACAAAAAAACTCCACTGGTCTTGAGTCAATTCTGACTCACAGCAACCCTGCAGACAGAGTAGAACTTCCCCATAGAGTTTCCAAAGAGCACCTGGTGGATTTGAACCACCACCTTATGGTTAGCAGAAAATTCTTCGTCCTTACCCATTACCCAATTCACAAACAACTTCCACATTGTAGGTATTTCTTAAAGCAGCATTGCACTTTTGGTAAGAAATTATATCTTAGTTACCTAGTGCTACTACAACAGAAATATCACAACTGGTAGTTTTAACAAACATATTTGTTTTCTCACAGTTTAGAAGGCTGGAAGTCTGAAATCAGAGAGCTGGCTCAGGGAAAGGCTTTCTCTCTCTGTTGTCCCTGGAGGAAAGTTCTTGTCTTTTCTTAGCATCTGCTCCCAGGAAATTTTTATATGGCAGGGAACCTCTGTTCCCCTGTCTCTGCCTGGTAGCTTGATTTAATATATTTTATATCTCAAAATAGATTGACTCAAGGTACACCTTACACTAATCCTGCCTGATTAACATAACAAGGATAACATATTCCCAAATGTGATAACAACCCACAAGCATAGAGGATAGGTTTAACAAGACATTTTGGGGGGGAAATGATTGACAAAAACAATTTAGGTTAATTCACAAATAGCTTTAAAAAAAGGAAATGGAATAATGAGGATTCCTTGAGCCAAGTGTGAGATCCACAGGGAAAAATGTTATAAAACATTTCTCCTTTGGCCTCTGAAAAAATGAACTCACAGAATTTTAAATTCTAATATCACTGTCCACAACATACATACAGAATTTCAGGGTAGTGGCTCACCTTTTTTCCCTGAAGTACTTTAACATGCTATGGCCTTAACCTGAAGCAAGATATCACAAAGAAAATAAATTAGATCAGAAAATACATTAATTCATTAAAAATAAAGCACACAGGAGTAGTGCCAAAATAGCAGACTGGCCACAGTTTTCTTCTGATCCCTCTAACAATTAAGACCTTGAACAACAACTAAACTGAACAAAAAAGACATTCCAGGGCCACCAAGATCAGGAAGAAAGGCGTGAGATCAGACTGGGCAACAAAAAAGGGAACAATTACCTTTGTCAGAGGCAAATCAGCAGCAGCATAAAGGGCATCACTTCTGCTGATGTAGCAGTGGAGAGGTGGCTTAGGTACGAAGGTCATCTTTCTTGTTTGGGAGGCTAGGACTTGGACTGCTGCCCCTGGAAGCATGGCTGGGGTCAGCTGCCACACTAAGCAGAGGTGCCTAAGTGGAGAGCATCTCTTTCAATTGAGAGGCTTAGCTTGGGACAGCTGAACCTGTAGAGTGTGGCAGTGGCTGGTGGCCAAGTGCATGAGTGTCCTTTCCTCATCCCTTCTCTGATCTACACCAGATGCTAAATTCTGGTGCATTACCTGGAATGGAAGAGGGATTGTGTGTATGTGAACTGAACTTCTCTCATATTCACAGAGAGGGAAACAAAGAGAAGTGCAGAAGAAAACCTCTGCTGAATCCTCTGAGCTGCAGTCCATAGCCCCAAGCGAATTCCAATGATCATCTCAAGCTAAGTGCTTATGATTTCTCAGGGCTCAATTATTCCTAAATGCTGATTTTCCTTCCCATCTCCAGTCTTTTCCACCTACCTTCTCTACACTGGAGGCTAAATTCTGGTGCAGCTTTTTTCTGGATTCAGGGTGGGAAAAAAAGAGAGGGGTAGATGACACATTCCATTGGCTCCACTGAGCTACACCTGACTCTCAATTCTATAGCACTACATGAGCCAATAGTAGGGTATTTTACATGTGTGCCTGGAGCATTCCTCCCAGACCTGGGGAAAGAAGAGAAGGAAGGGCTCATAAAAGAGTTCTACTGGCTCCCCTGAGCCAGCAATTTCTATGACATTTCTCAGTGCTGTCTTCACTCCAACCATTGAGTAAAAAGACATTAGAATTACTAAGGGTCCCAAATCACTCTAGCTGAAAGGACTCGACTACCTTGAGAGTCAAAATCAAATTAAAATACATTCATGAGGTCTGATGATTAAGTCCACAAACAATTGTTGTAAGTGCTACATAACTCGTTGCTGAATATCACTACTGTCACCTTGGACATGCTACCCTTGGTCAGCTATGCACCTATGCCAGTTCCTAGTCCACCTTTCAATGAAAATTTGGAACTCTTTCTGGAACACCCATTGTGCAGGTGGCAAAGTGGCAAGTTCATGAACTTAATGGTATAGTTGTCTGTGAGCGAGTTTTTAGCCAGTAAATAAATAACAGTATTGGAACACCCTACCTACTCACCTGATCTGGCCCCCAATGACTTTTTTCCTTATCCAAAGATAAAGGAAATATTGAAAGGAAAACATCTGGATGACATTCAGGAAATGAAGGGTAATATGATGATAGCGCTGATAGCCACTGCAGACAAAGAATTCCAGACTTGCTTTGAAGGGTGGATTAGACATCGGTGTTGGTGCATAATTTCCCAAGGGAAATACTTAGAAGGTACCCATAGTAATACTCAGTAATAAGGTATGTAACACTTTTTCTGGGATGAGTTTGAAAACGTAACTGGCAGTCTGCATATATGTGTGTGTGTGTGTATGTGTATGAGGTTATTGCAATTGTGTATATGTGTATATATGTATAGAAGTATATCATGAGTCGGATCCGACTTGACAGCACTTGGCATATATGTAAGTATATATACATACATACACACACATATGTAAAATTGCAATAACCTAACAATTAAATCACAACAGCTTTCTGATGGCTAAGAGACACGATCAACCTCTAACCATTTAAAGAAATAGACAATCATGGCTCTAGAAAACTCACAAAATAAAGAATCAAACAATTTCCTAGATGAAGAAGCCTCCCTGAAATTATCACAGCTAGAATATGAAAAAATTATGTACGGAGCCCTTCTAGATCTTAGGATGGTGATTAGACAATGTACAGCAGAACAAAATAAAAAATTAAACAAGCTACATGAATTACCAGAACAACAAAAATCTCAAATTCAGCACACTAATGATGAAATAATAGAGTTAGACAATTCAACTGAAAGTCAAAGGAGCAGGATCGAGGAAATGGAATGCAGAATTAGCGAGACTGAAGATAACACAGCTGACGCCAGCATTTATGAGGAAAAGTCAGATAAAAAGATCATAAAAATGAAGAATCATTAAGAGGTATATTGGAATCTATCAAGAGGAATAATTTATGAATGATTGGAGTAACAGAACAGGGAGGGACAGCAGAATATGCAGAAAATTACTGAAGAGATGCTGACAGAAAATTTCCCTGACATTGTGATAGATGAGAAAATATCTGTTCAAGATGCTCACTGAACTACACAGAAGGTAGACTCCAAAAGAAAGACACCAAGACATATTATACTCAAGCTTAACGAAATGAAACATAAGGAGAGACTCTTAAAGACAGCTAGGCTTAAACAAAAACTAACTTACAAAGAAGAGTCCTTTAGACTTAACTCCAATTATTCAGCCAAAACCATGTTGGCAAGAAGGCAACTGGATGACACATACAAAGCCTTGAAAGAAAAAACTTCCAACCAAGAATTATATAGCCTGCAGAATTGTCTCTCAAATATGATAGTGAAAATTATGATATTACCAGATAAACGGAAGCTTAGAGACTTTGCGAAAACCAAACCAAAATTACAAAAATACTGAAACAAGTTCTTTGATTAGAAAATCAATAACATCAAACATATACTCAAGGATGTGATGCAGGACACAGCATCCAGAGTCCTACTTGGTTAGGAAAGTAACAAATCTCAATCAAAGCTAAAATATTAAAATTACGGAAAGAGAAGTCTCAGTATGTAAATTATGACATACTATATTAATGTGTTATATTGATGTATTCATAGACCTTTCAGATGAGAGGAAGTCAAGGAGCTACAAAGAAGTTAAAGACTTGTTTAAACTCAGAACATTAGCAGGGAATACTGGGATAGCTGCAAAGAAAACTAACAATACTACACATCAAAACAAGAAACACAATCTAGGAGTCTCAACAGATACAAAACCAACATTGATGAGGATGAAAAGAAAATGCACACAGAAAAGTGACTCAGGACAGAATTTTAAGTGAAACAAAGAAACTGTCAACAAAACACAAATAAAGGCAAAAAATGACAGCACTAAATTCATATCTATCAGTAATTACACTGAATGTAAATGGATTAAATGGACCAATAAAGACAGAGTAACAGGTTGGAACAAAAACCACAATTCATCTATATGTTGCTTACAACAAACACCTTAGACTCAAAGATATGAACAAACTCAAAATCAAAGGGTAGAAAAATATATAGCAAGCTAACAACATGCAAAGAAGAGCAGGAGTGGCAATATTAATCTCAGATAAAACAGACTTTAAAGTAAAATCTAGCATCGTGGCCAAGGATGGTCACTAATTATTGCTTAAATGTACACCACATAAAGAGGATATAACAACATTAAATATTTATGTGCTCAATATCATAGATTCTAAATACATCAAACAAATGCTGACAACATGGAAAAGTGAGATAGATCACTCAACAATATAGCACTCCACTTTCAGAAACTGACAGGAACATCCAGAAAAAAGCTCAATAAATGTATGGAATATCTTATTGTGACAATCACCCAATTCAACTTCATAGACAAACACAGAACTGTCCATACAACAACAGACAAGTACACCTTTTTCAATGTTCATGGAACATTCTCCAGAATAGGTTATGTGTTAGGCCATAAGGCAAGTCTCAACAAAATCTGAACCACAGAAATATTGGAAAACATCTTCTCAGATCAGAAAGCCATAAAAGTTGAAATCAATAGAAGAAAAAACATGGGCGGAAACCCAGACTCAAAAATTCATGGGTTATAGAAGAAATCGAAGACACAATGAAGAAATCTGCGAATCAAATGAGAACGAAAACACATCCTACCAGAACCAATGGGATAAAGCAAAAGCAGTGCTCAGAGGTCAATTTATTTCAATAAATGCATGCATTGAAAATGAAGAAAGGGCCCTAAAACTCAAACAAGTAGAAAGAGAACTACAAAAATAAACTCTTTGGGCTCCACAAGAAAACAGATAATAAAAACTAGAACAGAACTAAATGAACTAGAGAACAGAAAAACAATTGAAAAATTGACAAAACCAAAAGCTGTTTTTTTAAAAAAAGATTAACAAAATCAATAAACCATTGGCTAAACTCACAAAAGTAAACAGGAGAGGAAATAAATAACCTGCATAAGAAATGAGACGGGAGATGTCACAACCAGATCCAACCAAAATTAAAAGAAACATAACAAAATACTATAAAAAACTGCACTCTAATAGATTTAACAACCTACAGGAAATGGACAAATATCTAGAATCACATTACCTACCAAAATTATCACAAAGAGAAGTAGAACACCTCAATAAACCCATCACAAAAAGAAGAGACTGAAATAGTAACCAAAAAAAATACCAACAAAAAAAAGTATGGCCTAGATGGCTTCACTGGAGAATTCTACCGAACTTTCAGAGATGACTTTATTCCAATACTACTAAAGCTGTTTCACAGCACAAAAAAGGGCAGAACACTCCTGAATTCATTCTATGAAGCCAGCATAACCCTGATACCAAAGCTGGGTAAAGACCCCACAAAAAAAGAAAATTATAGACCAATATCTCTCATGAACCTAAGTGCAAAAATCTTTAAGAAAATTCTAGCCAATAAAATTCAATAACATATGAAAAAATAATGCACCATGACCAAGTAGGATTCATATCAGGGATGCAGGGTTGGTTCAACATCAGAAAAGCAATTAATGTAGTCAACCACATAAGTAAAACAAAAGATAAGAATCGTTTGATTTTATCAGTTGATGTAGAAAAGGCATCTGACACAGTCCAACACCCATTCATCTTAACTCTCAGCAAAATAGGAATAGAAGGGAAATTATTCTACATAATAAGGGGCATCTACACAAAGCCAACAGCTGACATCAACCTGAATGGAGAGAGACTGAAAGAATTCCCCCTGAGAACAGAAACCAGAAAAGAATGTCCATTGTCACCATTTTTATTTAACATTGTGATGGAAGTTCTAGTCAGAACTATTACACAAGATAAAGAAATAAAGGTCATCCACACTTGCTACAGAAGAAGTAAAACTACCCCTTCTTGCAGATGATGTAATTTTATATGCAGAAAACCCTCGAGAATCCATAAGTAAACTCCTGGAACTAACAGAAGGGTTCAGCAAAGTATCAGGATATAAGATAAACAAAAATAAAGCAGTAAGATTCCTTTACACCAACAAAGAGACCACCGGAGAGGAAATCATCAAATTAATAGCATTTACAATAGCCCCAAGAAAAAAAATGCCTAGGGATAAATCTAACCAGAGATTTAAGAGATCTGTACAAAGAAAATTACAGGACCCTATCGCAAGAAACCAAAAGAGACTTATATAAGTGGAGAAACCTACCTTGCTCATGGACAGAAAGACTTAACATTGTGAAAAATGTCTATTCTACTTAAAACCATCGACATATACCATGCAACCCCAATATAAATTCCAATGTCATTTTTAGCGAGATGGAAAAACAAATCACCAACTTTGGAAAAGGAAGAAACCCTGGGTTAAGTAAAGTACAATTGAAGAAGAGAAATACAGCACAAGACCTCATACTACTCAACTTAGAACCTATTACACCACTATGGTAGTCAAAACAGCCTGATACTGGTACAAAAACAGATACATATGAAGTCTGACAATTATGTCTGCAAACTTAATTGTTCTAAGTGCTACACACTTCATTGCTGAAGATTACTACCGTCACCTTCAAAGTACCCACCTTGTGAATCCATGAATCAATGCCAGACTCTAGTCCACCTTCCAAAGCAAATTTGGAACTCTTTCTGGAATACCCATTGCACAAGTGGAAAGGTGGCAAGTTTACAAATTAAATTGTACAGTTGTCTGTGAGGAAGTTTTTTAACCACTAAACAAATAACTGTATTGGAACACCTTCCCTAGTCATCTGATCCGGCCCCTGATGACTTTTTTTCTTTATCCAAAGGTGACTGTAGTGATATTCATCAACGATATAAGTAGTATTTTTTCTCTTTATTATGATTGAGTGAAACTTTACAATCTGGTATAAGTTTCATGCCCACCTACATGCAGTTTCCCCCTGCTCTCCCTGCCCAGTGACTGTATACTTCTCCTGTCCGTTCTGTACATGTCATACCCTCCTAACAATCTCCTATCTCCTCCTCTTCACCCTCTCCCTGCCTCCACTAAGAGATCACCAGGATGACAACCTGTGGATGCATGAAACCATGAAGTACACACAAGATATGGTCACTCTGTGTCACCAAGTCCAATTAATTCCTATCCAAAGAGTTGACTTCCATTATGACTTATGGCCAGGGCCAGCATCAGGGCCAGGGGCCATGCTCCCAGGGGAACCCCAAGGCCCCTGGACCATCAATTGTAGTCTTTTAATGGAGATCTCAGAGTGTGCCCCTTTTTATTCTCATGTTGCCAGTGAGACGTAACTTTGTGAGCCCCATCATGGCTATCACTCGTGGTGGTCAGGCACGATTCAGTTCTTCTTCTCACATGTCGATGTAGTCACCCACTCACGTGGGTCTCTCTGTCTTCTGGGTTCTCTTTCCCCCATGTCGTTTTGGTCCTTGGTGATCATCCATTCCTGCTGAGTTGGGACCATTTGGTGTACCTCAGATGGCAGCTTTTAAGACCTCAGACGCCTCTCACCGATGTGGGATGCAGAAGACTCTCTTAGCAAAACAATAGTTATGCCAATTGGGCTTGATATCACCTGACAGCATGGTCAGTGGGCCCCTGCCCAGCTACTCTGTCCTTGCAATATTGGGTTAAGATGGGAGGAGTAATCATGTTATGTTGAAGTCCAATTAAAATTGATCTTTCTAATGAGTGCTGTCACTGATTTCACCCAACCACATTTCTATCAACGATCTAATCTATACCCCACCCTCAGCATCCCTCCCTCCCCACTCTTGCAACCTTCAAAGAGTTTTTTCTTCTATGCATGAGTCTGTTTTTAAGTTCTTATCATAGGGGTCTCATACAATATTTGTCCTTTTGCTGATGACTACTTTCACTCAACATAATGTCCTCCAATTAAAACCAGGTTATGAGATGTTTCCTAAAATCACCGTTGTTATCATTGTATAGTATTCCACTGAGTATATAGACCCTCGTTTAGCTATCCATTCCTCTGTTGTTGGGCATCTGGGTTAATTCCATCTTTTTGCTATTGTGGACTGTGCTGCAATAAACTTTCATGTGCATGTATCTGTTGGTGTGAATGCCCTTCATTCTGCAGGATATATTCCAAGCAGTGCAATTATTGGGTCAAACGGTACATTTATATCCAGCTTTTTAAAGAAGTACCAGATTGCTTTCTAGAGAGGTTGCACCATTTTGCAATCCCACCAACAGTGTTGGAGAGTTCTGATTTCTCCACAGTCTCTCCAGCATTTGTTGTTTTCAGTTTTCTGGGTCACGGCCAACCTTGTTGGGGTCAGATGGTATCTCATTGTAGTTTTGATTTGAGTTCTTTTTTAATTTAATATGACTGAGTGAAAATATACATTCCCATGTAAATTTACATGCCCACCTATATGCAGCTTCCACTGCTCTCCCTGCCTGGTGACAGCACAATATTCCTCTCTGCTCCATACATGTCTCATCCTCCCAACAGTCTCCTTTCCCCTCCTCTCCACCCACTGTCCTTCCTCCAGCCAGAGGTCAGCAGGATGATATCCAATAGATGCACAGAACCATAAAGTGCAGCCAATATATGGTCACTCTGCATCGCCAAGTCCAATCCATTTATGTCTGAAGAGTGGACCTTCATAACGATTTATGGGCAAGGGCAGCATCAGGGCCAGGGGCCATGCTCCCAGAGGAGTATCTTTACTAGCTGGTGATTATGAACATTTCCGTATGTGTTTTTTGACTGCCTGGATGTCCTCTTTAGAGAAGTGTCTGTCTATCTCCTTTGTCCATCGCTTAATTGGATTATTTCTCTTTTTCTTATTGATATTTTGTTGTACCTTATAAATTATGGAGATCAGGTGTCGGTCTGACAAATATTTTTTCCATTCTGTAGGTGGTCTTTAAATTGTTTTGATAAAGTCTTTGGATGAGCAAAAGTGTTTGATTCTTAGTAGTTTCCATTGGTCTGTTTTCTCTTCTGTTGGTTGTGCTTTGTCAAATTTTGAATTCTGTGTAAGTTGTGTATTAAAACTTCCACTGTTGATCTTATTTTTTCTTGGATGAGCTTTATCATTTTAGATTTTATATGCACATTTTTCACCCAGTTTGAGTTGGTTTTTGTATAAAGTGTAAGATATGGGTCTTGTTTCAATTTTTTGTAGATGGATATCCAATTTTGCCAACACTATTTGTTGAAGAGACTGCTTTTACTCCAGTTTAACTTCTTAGGATTTTTGTTGAATATCAACTGTTCCAAGGAGACTGGTGGTATCTCTGGGGTCTCAACTCTGTTCCATTGATCTATTTGTCTCTTTTTGTACCAGTACCAGGCTGTTTCAACAACTGAGGCACTGTATAGGTTCTGAAGTCAGGTAGGGAGAGGCCTCCCAGTGTGTTCTTCTTTTTCAGTAGTGCTTTATTTATCTGGGGTTTCTTCCCTTTCCAAACAAAGTTGGTGATTTATCTTTCCATCTCGTTAAAAAATGTCACAGGAATTTGTATTGGGATTGCAACATATAAGCAGATTGCTTTGGGTGAAGTAGAGATTTTTCACAATGTTAAGTGTCATATCTATGAGCAGGGAAGGTTTCTCCATTTATGTAAGTCTGTCTTAGTTTCTTGTAGTAAGGTCTTGTAGCTCTCATTGTAAAGGCCTGGTATTTCTCTGGTTAGATTTATTCCTAGATATTTTATCTTCTTGGGGGCTATATTAAATGTATTGATTTGGTGATTTCTTCTTTAATAATCTCATCGTTGGTGTAAAGGAATCCTACTGATTTACTTATGTTTATCTTGTATCCTGAGACTTTGCTGAACTCTTCTATCAGTTTGAGGAGTTTACTTACGGATTTTTTAGGTTTCTCTGCATATACAATCATATCATCTGCAAATAAGGAGATTTTTACTTCTTCTTTGCTGATGCAGATGCCCTTTATTTCTTGGTCTTGTCTAACTGTATAAGTAGCATTTTTCTCTAGGATGAGTTTGCAAACTTAATTGGTAGCCCTTGTAGACCAATGGAATAGAATAGACATTCCAGAGATAATGCCATATGAATAGCTGATAACACCTATGAATAACTGATATTTCATAAAGGCCCAAATGCTGTGAACTGGGAAAAAATGGTCTCTGACAAATGGTATTGGAAAAGTGGATATCCATCTGCAAAAATACTGAAACAAGATCCGTATC
Organism: Heterohyrax brucei; assembly: GCA_028571685.1. NCBI lineage: Eukaryota > Metazoa > Chordata > Mammalia > Hyracoidea > Procaviidae > Heterohyrax > Heterohyrax brucei. Next base: position 136,207,422 of record CM053149.1, on the reverse strand, counting down.
TCACACCTTACACAAAAACTAACTGAGAATGGATCAGATGTCTAAAGATCAAAACTAAGATGGTAACAACCGTGGAAGAAAAAAAAAAAGGGACAGCACTGGAAGCTCTAATGTGTGGCTTAAATAGACTACATAATATTACTGACATCGCACATACTGCCTAAGACAGAGTAGATAAATGGGAATTACTAAAAATCAAACATTTATGCTCATACAAAGACTTCATAAGGAGAGTAAAAGGACTGCCTACAGACTCAGAAAACATATTTGCAACAACATATCTGGTTGATGTCTAATTTCCATAATATACAAGGTACCGCAAAATATCAACAAGAAAAAAACCAAAAATGCATTAAACAATGGGCAAAAGAGATGGACAGACACTTCTCCAAAGAAGATATCCAGGCAGCTAAAAGACACATGAGGAAATGCTCACGATCATTAATCATTAGAGAAACCCAAGTCAAAACTACAATGAGATACCATTTTACCCCAACAAGATGGGCACTAACCCCAAAACACAAAACAACAAATGTTGGAGAGGCTATGGAGAGACTAGAACTCTTCTACACTGCTGGCGGGAATGCAAATGGTACAACCTTTCTGGAAAGCAATTTGTGCCTTCTTAAAAATCTAGAAATAGCATATGATCCAGCAATCCAACTGGACTATATCTTACAGAAATAAGAGCTGTCACACAAATAAATACATGCATATACACGTTCACAATAGCAAAAAGATAGAATCAACTTGGGTGCCAATCAGCAGATAAGTGGATAAACAAACTATGGTACATATAGACAATGGAACACTATGCAATTATAAAGAACAATGATGATTGTATGAAACATTTCATAACCTGGAATCAACTGGAAGGCATTATGATGAGTGAAATAAGTCAGCTGCAAAAGAACAAAGATGGTACGAAAACACTGTTATAAGGATTTAAGAGAGGGCTTATGCACAGAAGAAAATACTCTGATGGCTACAAGGATGGGATGTGAAGGAGAGGATTATTGATAGATTAGATAATCCATAGGAATTCGTTAAGGTGAAGGGGGTGACAGGAAACAATAGAAGGCAAGTCATTGTAACTTGTCTACACCATAACCTAAAAGGTTTTCTAAATTCAATCCAACATTTCAAAGGATAGAGTAGTAGGGATATGGATTTAGAGATCATATTTTCAGGGAACATTAAGGTCAGTTTGCATAACTAGTCTTTTTCTAAGTGAGTTTTCTGCACCCCATATTGGTGAGTGGTGCCTGGGGTCTTAAAAGCCAGCAAGGTGCCATCTAAGGAGCATCAACTGGTCCCAACCTACATGGAACAGATGACAACCAAGAATACCAAAGACACGAGAAAAAAAATGACCCATATGATTGGGAGACTGATTGCATAAGCAAGAGAACCCAAGAACTAGACAGTCCCCCTCTACCACTGAAGACAGCCCTGACAGGGAATACAATGTAGAGTCCCTCATGTAGCATGGGAGAAAGGCATATACAGGTCTAGAACTCTATTAAAAAATCCATACTCGATGATCCAACAACCTTGAGGATCCCCTGAGAACATGGCCTGTAGACTTGATGCTAGCCCAGAGCTGAAACCAGTATTGAAGCCAACACTTCAGACAACGAATGGACTGGACTTGGTGACACAGAGTGATGAGGTGGTGTGTGTACTTTATGGTTTAATATATATATGAGACTCTCCTTTTAATTTCTTTTCAGAGGGGAGAGGAGAGAGTAAGGAGGCAGAGACAAGTGTTGTTTGAGTGGATACTGGAATAAAGAGGGGAAAAGTGTGCTGTCACAGGGTGGGGAGGGAGAGTGGATAGAATAACATAGAGGTAGGTGCTCAGAGTTATATATGGCAAATTGACTTGGATTGTAAACTTGCACTTAATCACAGTAAAAAAAGATAAAGCACAAAAATACTCCTAGTCCTTGCCCCACACTTCATGGTGATTTGGCGGTTTGTCACCTTCATAACGTCATTTACTTACTTATTTCCTCCCTGAAATTTTTTACTCTGTAAGTAGTCAGTAAACCTCTCTATCAAGCTAATTCAAAGTAGTGGCACAACCGGGGCCATTTGAATGAGAAATTTTAAAGTCATTTTTCTTCCTATAAAGACATTACAAAAATGCTCTATGATCAGAACAATGAAAGACACATGATGGGTATTGTGAGATCACTCAGGAGGTCATGGCCTGAGCCAGTTCTAGATGTTTTATCTAATTTGAAGACCACTCAGCTTCATTCTCATCAAACTGAGATAATTATGCTTATCTTTGATCTAGAAAAGGCCAATACTAAGAAATAAGCATTTCTTAATACCACACTAATGTCTTAACCACTTACCACCTGCTTTCAGCTTGTAGAAGACAGTGGCAAAGATGACATTTGAGGTGATTTTAGTGGAGCTGGCTATAATGTAAACTCTAGAAACTTCCCAGGTCCCTTCTGTCTAAAGTTAACATATGAAATGATATTGCTTTGAAACAGCTGAAAATGCTGATATATTTACTCAATATAAATAAAGAATCTGAAGACAATTGTATATTCTGATTATTATCACTGAAAAGATAAAGTATATTTAGATCTTTTGGGTTAACAACAGTACACAGCATATCCCTTCCATCTGATTGGTTTGTATTTAGTATCCAGAACAGATAAATGCCCACATTAGAACTGCAGGATAATTACCCCACTAAGTGAAACATTATTTCAACTCAAACAATATACAGTTCAATCATATTTCATGAATTTTTACCTTCGCAAATCTTCACATACTCTTTCATATCTGAAATTCATATGACATCTACCTCTAACTTGTATTTTACAAAGCTCATTACCTTTCAGAAACTGTGTGAAATCTCCTAAAAGAGAATGCAATTGTAATTTTCCTGATCTGGCTACCTTCCCAGTGTCTTCTAAATTCTTCTTCAGAACTGTTATAGGCACAGACAAAATATGTTCACAGCAAGCAATTTAAATAAGAGGTAGATAAATACAACATGTGCCTGTGAATAATATATGTGAAAAAATATTAACCACTACATCCAAAATTATCAAAAATAATTGTTGTTAAAGATTCAAAATATATTAAATTGTTAAATTTTAAATTACAATCTCTCATTATATTCAAGATAACATTTCTGATATATATAAAATACACACACATACAGAGGAAAAGAAACTTTATAAGGATAGGCAGTATTTTAGTCAACTGATACTGCTCTGGAAACCCTAGTGGTGTAGTGGGTTAACTGCCATGTCTGGTAACCAAAAGTTCAGCTGTTCAAATCCACCAAGTGCTACTTGGAAACTCTATGGGGCAGTTCTACTCTGACATCTAGAGTCACTATGAGTCGGACCCGAATTGATGGCAGTGGGCTTGGTTTTTTTGGGCTTGGTACCACTCTAATAGAAATACCACAAGGTGGATGGCTTTAAGAAAGGAAAGTTTATACTTGCACAGTCCTGCAGACTACAAGTCCAAATTCAGGGTGTCTGCTCCGGAGGAAGGGCTTTCCCTCTGTTAGCTCTGGAGGAAAGTCCTCATATTGCATCAGTCTTTGTTCAGGGAGCCTCTTAGCCCAGGAACCTCAGGTCTGAAGGATGTGCTCTTCTCCCAGTGCTTCTTTCTTGATGGTATGAGGTTCCTAACTCTCTGCTTGCTTCCCTTTCCTTTTATCCCTTGTAGGATGAAAGGATAAAAGGTGGTGCAAGCCACACTCCAGGGAAACGCTCTTTAAAATGGGGCAGGGAGGTGATCTTATGAAGCAATTTACAGTCCCACCCTAATCCTCTTTAACATAATCCACTCTGTTAACCACAAGCATCAGAAAATCACAAAAATGGAGGGCAATCACAGAATACAGAGAATCTTGGCACAGTCAAATTACTACACATATTTCTGGGGGACCCAATTCAATCCATGATGGGTAGATAGATGATACAGTATTAAAGATACAGTCCAGTTCAACATCAACATGACTCTTGGTAAAATTTCAATGATAATTCCTTCTCACCAGCTACAAGTCCACTGTCTAGAAAAAACAAGGCAATACAAAAATATTGCATGTCATTTTCTACTCTTATACTCCTCAAAATATCTGATACATACACAATGAGAATGTATGGGGTCAAGTACCTTGTTTTACTACAGGTAGAGTGGCCTTTGTCCTTGACTTTGGATAGGTAACTCTTACAGTAATTATGATTTCTTGGTCTGGGACTTTCAGGCCACACCTGAGAATTTGTGATAGTGAGTGGGGCCAGACAAAACTACAAAAGCCTCACCTGGGAGGTTGATATCAACAGCCTCAGGAGGACAGATTTATTTCTATCATGCCAGACTGGCTAATAAAAGCTCCTGTACGCAGAGACTCAGAAAGATTTCCCCTGTGGAAAGAACATCTACTTTTGGAGGGTAGTGGAACATATGGGACTGGAAATTCCAAAGGCAAATCCTCTCAGAACTTCCTCTATGTGTCTCTTTGTTTATTTCCTTTCTGGCTATAATAAATCAGTAGCAGTATATATGGCATACTCTTTCTGAAGTCTGTGAGTTGCTCTGGAAAATTACCAAAAATTATCAGACCCAAAGAGGAGCCAGTAGGTCGGAAAGGAAGGATCTCATGTAGACTCTAGAGATTGGGGCTGGCATCTTAAAGGGCAGCAGGAAACCAGTCTTAAATTCATAGCCAGCAGGTTAGAAGGTTAGGATATTGTGTGTACTCCATAAACTTGTGACTGGTCTCTGACTATCTGGGAGTCTTAAGGATGCTAGCAATCTTTTAATCTGTGAGCTCTCGTCTAGCTCCAGGTGATTAGAGTCAGAAAGAGAGGGAGAAAGAGAGAATACTGTTGGGGTGGCTGGTGAGGAGGATGGAGAAGTGGGAAAGTGAGGATTTGATTCTTCATCTTTTGGGGATTGAATACTTGTTAATCCATACTGAGCAGCCTGATATGAGAAAGAGCAAGAAAATGGAACCCATAACATATATAAACTGACAGGCAGATGATTATTTTAGAAGCCCTAGAAAAGAATTTTATAATCTGTCATAAACAATGCATGAGAAATGATGCAGAATTTACCAGTGTCAAAGAAGTTTAACAGCAGGAAAGAAGGGAAAAGAAGGAAATTTTTGCCCTATTAGCACTAAGTTTTTGTTTATAGACAGAAAATAGAACAATGGATGCTGATGACGATGCACAACATGGGCCCTGCAACTGGAGTGGAATTGCACGAATCACAAATACTGTATTGGCAAATGTGTTTTATATATATATATCTTTTATGACACCAAAAAAGTCTAGGTTAAAAAACAGAATAAGTAATAAATTGCATAAGAAAAGTGGGAATTATTTTAAGAAACTCAAATATCTAGGCATTAAATTCCAATACTTTTTAATCAAAAAGGCATTTGATGAACTGAAACATGACACAACCTGGATGAATCTCAAAAATAGTGCAGTAAGTAAAAGAAACTAGCAGCAAAAAATTACATATTATAGGATTTCACTTAAATATATTTCCACAAAGGAGAAACCTGTGGACATAGAATGGCTGCTCAGTCATTACCCAGGCTGGTGAAGAAAGCACGTATTCACTTCAAATAGGAGAACATTTTTTAGAACAATGAAAATATTCTAAAACTGGATTGTGGTGATGAATATACAACTCTACAAATTGACTAAAAATTCATTTTTGCACACTTACGTTGGTTAAATTTTATGGTATATAAAACATATCTCAATAAAATTATTAAACAAAAGCATAACAGTGAAATAAAGAGAAAGGATCAGAAACCTCTATGACGAGCTGAAACACAAACTGTAAAAAACAAGTAACACCTGGAAGACGGCAAACTGGTGAACTGTGCAGCTGTATCAAGTGGTCTAAAATACCACAGCTTTCTCCCATGGGGCCACTGGTGGCTTTGAACCACCCCCCTTTCTGTTAGCTGCTGAGTGATTAACCACTGCACCATCAGGGCTCCTAGTGTAATGATAAACCTTTCAAAATGTCCTCCCTAAACATTACCAAATAGCTTTACAGCTACAATTTTTTTAAACAAAATCACACTTTTAGGATTACTTGAAGACGGAGAAAGCCAAAATTACAAAATAACTTCCAATAAAAAGAAAAAAAAAAAAGCAATGAAACTGAGCACCTGTTCCTTAAGCCCCCAGCACATCCAGTGTGCTACAAGGCAAGGGGACTGTGAAGGACCTTTGGGAGAGAAGCAGTCACCCCAGGAAGATTAACTTCACTCTAAACTGGAAAAAAAAAAAAATCTGATCTCACTCACCCCTCCCCCTCCAGATAAACATTAGAAAAGAACCAAGCAGAACTATCTCTGACTATGGAAAATGAGTGTCAAGGTATGCTGTGTTCAAAGGGTCAAATGGATCAAGGTTTTAAAAGACAAAGTTGATCTAAAGGATCAAGCAGCTCACAAGTACCTTCTCTGATTGTTTTGGAGCATGTGCACAGCCTTCCAGACCTCCAGGGATAGGTATGATCATAGCAGAGGCCTCCTAAGAGTGTACTCTTCTCTGAATCTCTCTGTTACATGTGAGTAAATGACCATTGTTTTCGTCAGCTAGGGCTGTTCTAACAGAAATACCACACAGTACATGGCTTTAACAATGGAAGGTTTATTCTTACACAGTCCGGTAGGCTACAAGTCCAAATTCAGGATGTCCCCTCCAGGGGAAGGATTTTCCCCTTGTCGGCTCTGGAGGAAAGTCTGGTATTCCATCAGTCTTTGTCCAGGGAGCATCCTGGAACAGGAATCTCAGGTCTGAAGGACGCGCTGTTTTCCTGGTGCAGTTTTCTTGGTGGTGTGAAGTTCCCAATTCTCTGCTTCTCTTTCCTTTTATCTCTTGCAGGATGCAAGCCATACTCCAGGGTAACTCCCTTTACAGTGGACCAGGGAGGTAATCCTATGAAAGGATTTACAGTCCCACCCTAATCCTTTAATGTACAGCATAGGAAAATCACAAAATGGAGGACAATCACAAAATGTTGGGAATCATGCCCTGCCACACAGCCAGACATATTTTTGGGGGGACACAACTCAGTCCATGACAACCATTCTCTCCCCAAAGCCGTTTTATTTTGTTTTGTTTTTGTTTTTTTTGTCTCTGCTAGCATCGTGGAGCTCTAGAGGCACATGGGCTGATTAACAGCCCTAACTCAGACCAAACTCACTGCTGTGGAGTTGACCTTGATTCATAGCAACCCTGTAGGACACAGCAGAACTGCTCCATAGAGTTTCCAGGGAGCACCTGGTAAATTCAAACTGCTGACCTTTTGCTTAGCAGATGTAGGACTTAGCCACTATACCACCAAGGGAGCTGCTAATCAATAGGAGAGCCACTCAAATCTACCAGCTGCTCCTTGAAAACCCTATGAGGTAGGTCTACCGTGTCCTATGGGGTGGCTATGAATCAGCATAGACTTGATGGCAGTGGTTTTTTTTTTTTAAATATAGTAGTAAAGAGTCTTAACATACAATAGTTAAGAGCTCAGCTGCTCACTGAAAGGTCAGTGGCAGTTTGAACCCACTCGAACCCATCAGCAGCTCCACAGGAGAAAAGATCTAGCAATCTGCTTCTGTGAAGAGCATAGGAAATTCTCAGGGGCAGTTCTATTTTGTTCTCTAAAGACATTATGAATCAGAACTACCTTGAAGGCAAACAACATTCATGTCATGGAACTGTTAGTCTTCTTTGATTGCTCACCATTGTGATCTCTGTTTTGATGCCTCTCTTCCAAATAATTTCATCCCTCCAAAGCCTCAGATTTTTCAGTACTCATGAACTACAACCTCCCAAATCCCAAAAGAACTTTTGTTCTATGGCATGAAAGTTGCAGCTTTTTACATGTTGCCCCACTCGGAATCTTCTGATGATGTGGAAGCTGAGAGTGATGGATGTTGCTGATATTTACCAGCTAACACATCTGCTGGAAATAGAATTTCTCAGCATGGTGTAGGTAATGGGAGAGGCTGGTATTGCAGCCTGCCCCATCCTTACAAAATAGATCTTCCAAAACTAATGGGGAAATAAAATCAAATTTCACCTGTTCTTAAGCCTTTGCTCAGTTCCCAGAATAGATACTTCCAAGCAAGTGCTATGGGGCTGGAGGCAGCTCCTGGTTCAAACGCCATAATCTTTCACTGTTCATACTAAGAGTCCATAGATTTTCCTGAATAGATGCTTTTTGATTTGTTGTCCAAAAAGAGATGACAATGGTGAGCAGAGAAGACTAACAGTTTCATGACACTGTTGTTAACTGTGTGCCCTCAAGTTGGTTCTGACTCGTTAAGATCCTACAAGACAAAGTAAAATTGCCTCCATAGGGTTTCACATGCTTTTTCCAGAAAGAAAGCCCCAGGTCTTTTCTCCCAGGCAGCTTCTGGCGGCTTTGACCTTCCAGTGAGCAGCATTTCGATTTCATTTCCAGAAACTTTAAATGGCTGCCTTTGAAAACTTCAACCAGTGTAATTGCTTTCCTAAAGAGGATTATTCACTGAGCTCCTCACACAGCACATCTGGAAAAACACTTTTGAATTATATCACATTTTTTCATATTTGTAATATCTGTCTTTAAATTTCATTTGGGTTTCTTATAGACAGCATATAGTTGGGTTTTGCTTTTTTTTATCCCATCTGAGAATCATTGTCTTTTAACTGGAATGTTAGAACATTCATACGTAAGTATCTATGTGGACGGCTCCCAGTACACCACCGTCCTCAGCATTTTCTGTTTTTCTACCCATTCTTTATTTTCTTTTTTCATGCCTTCTTTGTACTATTTTTTAGCATTTACTTTTTTAACTCCTCTATCACTTCATGTGCTGTACCTTTCTGTTTTCCTTTGAAGTAGTATCTTCTCTGAGTTTACAATATTTACTTTTACTTTAGCATTTATATTCAAGTAATATTAAATCACTCAATATGAAACACCAATCTTACACTATAATTTCTCCCCTGCTATTCTTGTGCTGTACAACAATAATACATGTATATATAACATAAATCATAAACTCTCAGTACTTTTAAAACATTTTTTGTGAAAGAAGCCTGGGTTGCCTAATGGGTAAACCCTAGGTGCTAACTGGCAGACTGGTAGTTCAAACAAGCCAAACAAGCCACGCAGCAGCTTGTTGGGAGAAAGACCTGATGATTGATGATCTGGTCTGTAAAGACGATAGTCTAGAAAACTGTATGGAGCAGTTCTACACTGTCACATGAGGTCACTAGGAAAGTCAACTCAACAGCACTTAACAACAGCAACTTTTTTTTCCTTAAGCCGATTGCCTCTTTTGTCATTTTTTCAGTAACATTTTATTTTCAGATGTAATTTTTATTTTTAGATTCACATGTAATTTGTAAGAAATAATAGAAAGAGATCCATGTACCTTTATCCTTTTTCGCCCAATGATAACATCTTGCAAAAAGTACAGTATCACAGACAACCAGGACATTGACATTAAGACAGTCAAGATGCAGAACGTTTCCATCATAATGAGAATTTTTCTATCTTCTTGGATAGCTAACCCTTTTAAAATGATGCAAGGCCCCTCTCTATCCCTGATCCTATTTCTAGTTCTAAAGCTTACTTTGTCTGAAATTAATATAGCTAGTTCAGCTGAACTTTATTCAGTGTTTATATGATGTATGTTTCTATAACCACTTGCTACAACTTTTCTGTCTTCATATTTAAAGCAGTTTTTCTTTTCTGCAGTATAAAGTTGTGTCTTATTTTTAATATAAAATCTGACAAATTCTATCTTTTGATTGAAGTGCTTAGGAAACTTACATTAAATGTGATTATTAATAGATTGGGTGTAAATATTCCACTTCTCATTTTTTATTCATTTGTCCCATATGTTCTTTAAGGAATATCAGGATAAATGGAGAAAAATACTGAGGTTGTCAAGAATTTCATTTTATTTGGGTCAACAATCAATGTCTACGGAAACAGCAGTCAAGATATCAAATGATATATTGCATTGGACAATCAATGTAAAAGACCTCTTTAAAGTATTCAAAAGAAAAGATGTCACTTTGAGGACTAGGATACACCTGACTCAAGCCATGGTATTCTCAATTACCTTATATGCATGCACAGGCTGAACAATAAATAGGCAACACCAATGAAGAACTGATGAATTTGAACTATGGTGTTGGCTAAGGATATTGAATATACCATGCACTTTCAGAAAAACGAACAAACATGTCTTGGAAGAAGTACAGCCAGAATGCTCATTAGAAGCCAGGATGGAGCGATCTCATCTCGTACTTTGGATGTGTTATTAGGAGAGATCAGTCTCTGCTGAAGAACACCTCCTGGCTTGGTAGAGAGTCATTGGAAAGAAGACTCTCAGTGAGATAGATTGACACAATGGGCTCAAGTAACAGTTGTGAAGATGGTACAGGACTGGTCTGTGTTTCCTTCTGTTGTACATCAGGTCATTATGAGTTGCAAATGACTTGATGACACTTGACAACAAAAACACATCTTTATTCTGTTTTGTCCTTCTCTTTCAAACTTTTTCCCTGGGTTAACTGGGCATTTTTCAGTTGATTTTATCCCCACTATTGGTTTATTATCTATACTATATTATTTTTAATGGTTGTTCTAGAGCAGGGACTGACGGATTTCTCTAAAGGGCCAAATATACATTAGGCTTTACAGGTGATACAGTCTTAGTTGCAACTACTCAGCTCTTTCAGTTTAATGCAAAACCATGATACACATTATGTGTGGGCGTAACTATGTTCCCATAAAACTTTATTTAAAACAAAAAGCAATTGGGTAGAGTTTGTCCCTACTTTACAGTTGGAAATACATATCTTTAATTTATAATAGATCATTGTGAAACAATACTGTACCTCTTCACATATGATGTAAAAATGTATGTATTATTATACTTACATTTTTCTAATCCTTTGTGTTGTTATTGTAGGTTTGCTTCTACATGTGTTACAAATTCCAAAATACATGTTACCACTCTTTTTGCCTACTTATATATTTTTTAAAATAGTATCTCATTAGGTTTCTGATGAACGTTTGTGCAGTAAATCAGGTTCCCAATCAACAGTTCCTGTATAAACTTTTCAGTGACATCAGTTACATTTTTCAGCGTATCAAAATTCTCTTTAACACCATTCTGATTGTTTCATTTCCTCTAGTTTTCCTTCCCCCTCATTTTCTCATCTTTGTTTTAAAGTAAATATTGACCATTGGGTCTCAGACAGCTTATTTGTTTTCTTTTAGTAGAGCACCATGTTTAGGTTAATATCTTTTATTTTGTATACCACTCTGTTATTTCACTAAAAGGTTGATAGTTTTGGTTTAAGGTTAAAAGTGTGTGTCATGATGATAGTCTCTTCATATACAGTTTTATATGTTTTATCTGGTTTTCTTAATAACTGAGGATAAATCTGGTGATTGTTATTCTATTCAATACAGAAACATAAATGATATAAATGTTTTATGTATCACCATGTAATCAATACTTCTGGTATTCTTCAATTTTTTCTGTAGATTAGGGGTTAGAAAACTATGGATTACAGAACAAAGCTGGCCTCAGTCCTGTGTTTTATGACTATTAAGCTAAGAGTGATTTTTACATTTTTAAGGTGTTAAAAAATAACAAAGAAAAACATATGACAAAGGTTATGTGTGGCCTACAAAGCCGAAAATGTGCTCTATCTGAAAGTTATAGAAAACTCTCCCAGCCCTGGCAAAGGTCAAAGTTTTCATACAATTTTGTTTTCATTTGAAAAACTTCTTTTAACAGTTTTTATAGTACAAAGCTGTTGCAAATAGAATCTCTCACTTTTCTATCATAAAAACAAGTCTTCATTTTGCTGTTTTTCTCCCTGCCTCTCTCCAACTAGCTTAGGAACTACCCCCTGCCTTACTTAGGTACTTTCTTTCTTAAATATTTTTTTAGTTGTGCTTTAAGTGAAAGTTTACAATTTAAGTCAGTTTGTCATGCAAACACTTATACACATATTGCTGTGTGACCCTAATTGCTCTCCCTACAATGTGACAGCACTCTCCTGCTTTCTACCCTGTATTTTCCATGTCCATTCAGTCAGCTTCTGTCACCTTCTGCGTTCTCACCTCTCTTCCTGACAGGAACTGCCTATTTGTCTCATGTACCTATGTACTTGATCCAAGAAGCACGTTCTTCACCTGTACCACATTATATGATATAATCTATTCTAATCTTTGTCTGAAGACTTGGCTTCAGGAACGGTTTTAGTTCTGGGTAACACAAAGTTCTCAAGCCAAGTCTTCTGGTGACCCTCAAGTCTGTCAGACCATCAGATCTTGTTCAAATTCTGCATTCCACTGTTCCGCTCTTTCAGTTTCTCTGCTGTGTTCCCTGTTAGGGAGGTCACTGGTAGTAGCCAGGCACCATCTAGTTCTTCTGGTCTCTTGCTGATGTAGTTTCTGGTGTATGTGGCTTTTTCTGTCTCTTCAGCTTATCAATCTATTTTCCTTGTGTCTAGAGATCTTCATTCTCCCTTGCTCCAGGTGGTTGGGATCAGTAGATTCATCACAGATAGCTGCTTGCTAGCCTCTAAGACCCCACAAGCCACTCAACAAAGTTGACTGTAGAACATTTTATTTTATTTTATTTTATTTTTATTTAACATGACTGAGTGAAAATGTACATTCACGTATAAACTTCCATGCCCACCTATATGCAGCTTCCACTGCTCTCCCTGTCCGGTGACGGCACACTATTCCTCTCTGCTCCATACATGTCTCATCCTCCCAACAGCCTCTTTCCCCTCCTCGCTGTCCACTCCCCTTCCTCCAGCCAGAGGTCAGCAGGATGATATCCTATAGATGTACAGAACCATAAAGTGCTTCCAATATATGGTCACCCTGCATTGCCAAGTCCAATCCATTCCTGTCCAAAGAGTGGACCTTTGTTATAATTTATGGGAAAGGGCAGCATCAGGGCGGGGGGCCCTGCTCTCAGAGGAACCCCAAAACCACTGGACCATCAGTTGAGGTCTTTTAGTGGAGATCTTATGATGCACCCCTTTTTATTCTTGTGTTGCCAGTGAGACTCCTCTCTGTGAGCTCCATCATGGCTATCACTGGTGGTGGCCGGGCACCACCTGGTTCTTCCGGTCCCAAGTCAATGTAGGCACTCACTCTTGTGGGTCTCTCTGTCTTCTCGGTTGTCTTTACCACGTGTCATTTTGGTCCTCGGTGAGCATCCGTTCCTGCTGAGTTGGGTCCATCTGCTGTGTCCTTGGATGGCAGTTTGGCAGCTTTTAAGACCCCAGATGCCACTCACCAATGTGGGGTGCAGAGAGCTCTCTTAGCAAAATGCTAGTTGTGCCAACTGGCCTGGAATTCACCTAAGAGCATGGTTCCCTGCCCCCTGCCCCAGCTACTCTATCCTTGCAGTATTGAGTTAAGATGGAAGGAGTACTCAAGATATGCTGAAGTCCACTTAATGTTCTCGTTTCTAATGTGTGCTATCACCGCTTTCTCCCACCCAGATTTCTAGTAACTATCTAAACTAAACCCTCCCCCCTTCACCCTCCCTCTCTCCCCTCCCTTGCAGCTGTCAAAGAGTCTTTTCTTCTATATACAAGTCTATTTTTGAGATCCTATCATAGAGGTCTCATACTTTCACTCAACATAATGTCTTCCAGTTGAAACCAGGTTAGGAGGTGTTTCCTGGAATCATCGTTATTGTTTATCATTGCGTAGTGCTCCATTCAGTATATCTACCATAGTTTACCTATCCATTCTTCTGTTGTTGGGCATCTGGGTTGATCCCATCTTTTTGCTGTCGTGGACTGTGCTGCGATAAACATTATGATGCATGTGTTCATTGGTGTGAAAGGTCTTGATTCTGTAGAATATATTCCAAGTAGTGAAATTACTGGGTCAAATGGTATATCGATATCCAGTTTTATAAGGAAGCGCCAGATTGCTTTCCAAAGAGGCTGGACCATTTTGCAACCCCACCAACAGTGTAGGAGGGTTCTACTTTCTCCACAGCCTCTCCAGCATTTGTTGTTTTGTGTTTTCTGGATCATGGCGAATCTTGTTGGGATGAGATGGTATCTCATTGTTGTCTTGATTTGAATTTCTTTAATAACTAAAGATCGTGAACATGTCCGCATGTGTTTTTTGGCTGCCTGGATCTCCTCTTTAGTGAAGTGTCTGTCCATCTCCTTTGCCCATCGCTTAATTGGATGGTTTATCTTCTTCTTATTGATATTTTGTAGTATGGAGATCAGGCGTCGGTCTGACATAGAGTTGCCAAATATTTTTTCCCATTCTGTGGGTGTTCTTTTAATTCTATTAATAAAGTCTTTGGATGAGCAAAAGTGTTTGATTCTGAATAGTTCCCATTTATCTATTTTCTCTTCTGTTGATTGAGGTTTCTTTGAAAGATTTTGGAGCCTGTCCTCATTGTGTATTAAAACTTCTATTGTTGTTCCTACCTTTTCTTGGATGAGCTTTATCGTTTTAGGTTTGATATTTAGGTCTTTTATCCAGCTGGAGTTGGTTTTTGTATAAGGTGTAAGATGTGGATCTTGATTCAGTTTATTTCAGATGGATAACCAATTTTGCCAGCACTGTTTGTTGAAGATACTGTTTTTACCCCAGTTTAATGTCTTAGGGCCTTTGTCAAATATAAACTGTTCATAGGCAGATGGTGTCATCCCTGAGGTCTCAATTCTGTTCTATTGATCGATCTGTATGTTCTTGTACCAGTACCAGGCTGTTTTGACCACTGTGGCAGTGTAGTATGTTCTAAGGTCGGGTAATGAGAGGCCTCCCAGTGTGTTCTTCTTCTTTAGTAGCACCTTACTTATCCGTGGCTTCTTCCCTTTCCAAACAAAATTGGTGATTTGTTTCTCCATCTCATTAAAAAATGATGCTGGAACTTGTATTGGGATTGCATTATATAAATAAATTGCTTTGGGTAAAATAGACATTTTCACAATGTTAAGTCTTCCTATCCATGAGCAGGGTAGGTTTTTCCATTTATCTCACTCTCTCTTACTTTCTTGTAGTAAGGGCTTGTTGTTCTCTTTGTAAAGGTCTGTTGTTTCTCTGGTTAGATGAATTGCTTGGTACTTTATCTTCTTAGGGGCTATCGTAAATGGTGTTGATTTGATAATTTCTTCCTTAACAGTCTCACTGTTGGTATAAAGGAATCCTACTGATTTACTTGTGTTTATCTTGTATCCTGAGACTTTGCTGAACTCTTCTATCAGTTTGAGTAGCTTACTTATAGATTCCTTGGGGTTCTCTGAATATACAATCATATTATCTGTGAACAGGGAGATTTTAACTTCTTCTTTGCCAATGCAGATGCCCTTTATATCTTCGTCTTGTCTAATGACTCTGGCTAGAACTTCTAGCACAATGTTGAATACGAGAGGTGACAGTGGGCATCCTTGTCTAGTTCCTGATCTCAAGAGAAAGTCTTTCAGTCTCTCTCCATTCAGGATGACGTGGGCAATTGGCTTTGTATAAAGGGCCCTTATTGTGTTGAGGAATTTGCCATCTATGCCCATTTTGCTAAGAGTTTTTAGCATGAATGGGTGTTGGACTTTATCAAATGTCTTTTCTGCATCAATGGACAAAATCAGGTGATCCTTGTCTTTTGTGTTATTTATGTGGTTAATCACATTAATTGTTTTTCTGATGCTGAACAAGCCTTGCATCCCTGGTATGAATCCCCCTTGGTCATGATGGATTATTTTCTTGATATGTTGTATTCTACTGGCAAGAATTTTGTTGAAGATTTTTGCATCTAGGTTCATGAGTGATATCGGTCTGTAGTTCTCTTTCTTTGTTGGATCTTTCCCTGGCTTAGGTATCAGCATTATGCTGGCTTCATACAATGAGTTTGGGAGTCCTCCATCCCTTTCTATACTGTGAAATAGTCTCAGTAGTATTGGGGATAACTCTTCTCTAAATCGTTGGTAGAATTCTGCCATGAAGCCATCTGGGCCTGGAGTTTTTTTGCGTGGGCAGTGTTTTGATGACCTTTTCAATCTCTTCCTTTGTGATGGGTTTATTAAGTTGTTCTGCTTCACGTTGTGATAATTTGGGTAGGTGGTATGAGTCAAGGAATTGGTCCATTTCCCCTAGGTTTCAAATTTGTTACAGTACAGTCTTTCATAGTATTCTGTTATGATATTTTTGATTTCTGTTGCATCTGTGGTGAGAACTCCCCTCTCACTTCTAATTTGGGTTATTTGTTTCCTTTCCTGCTTTTCTTTAGTAAGTTTAGTCACTGGTTTATCAATTTTGTTGCTCTTTTCAAAAAACCAGCTTTTGGTCTTTTCAATTTTTTCAATTGTTTTTCTATTCTCTAATTCATTTAGCTCTGCTCTAATCTTTATGATCTCCTTTCTTCTGGTGCCCGAGGGGTTCCTCTGTTTTTCTTTTCTACTTGTTCAAGCTGTAGAGTTAGTTCCTTGATGTAGTTTCTTTCTTCCTTCCAGATGTGTGCATTTATGGAGATAAACAGACCTCTGAGCACTGCTTTGGCTGTATCCCATAGGTTCTGGTAGGAAGTGTTTTCGTTCTCATTGGAATCCACGAATTTCTTTAATTCATCCTTGATTTCCTCTATAACCCATGTTTTTTTGAGCAAGATGTTGTTCAGTTTCTAAGAGTTCCACTTTCTATCTATGTTTTTTTCTGCTATTGATTTCAACTTATATGGCGTTATGATCTGAGAAGACACTTTGCAGTAATTCAATGGTATGGATTTTTTGGAGCATTGCATTATGGCCTATCACGTGGTCAATTCTGGAGAATGTTCCATGTGCACTGGGGAAGAAGGTGTAGTTGTCTGCTGATGGGTGGAAAGTTCTGTATATATCAATGAGGTTTAGTTGGTTAATTGTGTCCATGAGGTCTTCTGTATCTTTAGTGAGCTTTTTTCTAGATGATCTGTCTAGTAATGAGAGTGGAGTGTTAAAGTCTCCCACTATTATTGTGGAGTCCTCTAACTCTCTTTTGAGCATAGTCAGTGTTTCTTCGACATATTTAGGTGCTGTGACATTAGGTGCATAAATATTTAATATAGTTAAGTCTTGCTTGTGTACTGAACCTTTCAGCAATAAATAGTGTCCATCTTTGTCCCCGATGGTGGATTTGACATTAAAATTGATCTTCTCTGAGATTAGAATTGCCACCCCTGCTCTTCTTTGTTCATTGTTAGCTTGATATATATTCTTCCATCCTTTAATTTTCAGTTTGTTCCTGTCTTTAGGTCTCAAGTGAGTTTCTTATAGACAACATATGGATGGGTCATGTCTTTTTATCCAAGATGACACTCGGTGTCTCTTTACTGGAGCATTCAGTCCATTCACATTCAATGTAATTATTGATAGGTATGTGTTCACTGCTGTCATTGTGATATGTCTATTTTTATGTTGATGTGTTCTCTGTTGTTCCTATTAGTCTGTTCTGGGACACTCTTTTTTGTGAGTTGATTTTTCACCTTTTTCAGAGCTGGTTTTATAATTGTTGAGACTCGTATCTTAGATTTCTTGAAATGGTATGATACATCTTTGTTGTGCTTTACAGCTGCCCTTATAAACCCCCTTAATGAACTATTTATAAACCCACTTTTAATTACTACCAGTCTTGTAATCTTCCACTCCATCTGGAAGGACTATAACGACTGTAGTACATCCCTCTTTTTATTATGATGACACCATAGTTTTCATGATGATCACTGGATTGCTTCTTTCCATATCAAAGCTGTGATATACTTTGGAGCCTTCCCTAAATGAGTAGAGTATTGAGTAGTGTGTCGTTCTAAAATATAAAGTTAGTGGTTTCGTTCTTCTAAGCCAAAGCCAAGAACTTTTTTCAGTATTTGTTGTAGTTTGGGTTTGGTTTTTACAAAATCTCTGAGTTTCTGTTTATCTGGGAATGTCTTAATTTCATTTTCGTATTTGAAAGATAGTTTTGCAGGATATATAATTCTTGGTTGGAAGTTCTTCTCCTTCAAGACTCTGAATGTGTCGTGCCACTGTCTCTGTGCCAGCATGGTTTCTGCTGAGAAATCTGACGAGAGCCTACAGGGTTTCCCTCTAAATGTTAGCTTTGCCTTGAGTCTTGCTGCCTTAGGAGTTGCTGCTTATGTTTCATTTTGTTAAGCTTGATTATAATATGCCTTGGAGTCTTTGTTTTGAGATCTATATTGGGTGGTGTATGATATGCATCTGAGATGTCCATATTTTCTTCCTTCATGATTTCTGGAAAGTTTTCTTTCAGCAGCTCAGCAACAATACTCTCTGTGTTCTCAGATGTCTCACCTTGTTCAGGGACTCCAATTAATCAAAGGTTGTTCCTCTTAATAGAGTCCCACATGCTTCTTAATGTTTCTTCATTTTTCTTGTTTCTTTTTTCTGATTTCTGCTCATAGACGCTGGCATCAGTAGCTCTGTCTTTCAAGTCAGAAATTCTGTTTTCCATTTGTTCCATTCTGTTTTCTTGGCTTTGCATGGAAGTTTCTATGTCTTTGATTTTCTTCTTGATCTGTTGGATTTCAGAGTACTGGTGTTCCATCACATCAAACAACTTGCTTAATTTTTCATTTTCTTCTGCTGCATTTTGTATAAGGTCTAGAAGGGCTCTGTATATAATCAATTTGTATTCACTTCCTGATGCTTTCCTAAAAGTTTCTTCATCTGGAAAACTCCTTGGTTGCTTTGTTTGGGAGTCTTTTGAAGCCATGAGTGATTGCTTGTATGCCACAGCTGTCTGTTGCTTTTTGGGTCCCATGTGAGTATACAGAGGCTGGAAGAGGTACTGTTTAGGATGGATTCCAAGTGTTTCTCTAGGCTGTCTTCAAATGTAAAGCAAAAGGTATCTGACCAGTTCACAAGTCAGTTAGGTTTTCAGGTGTAGAGATCCCTCTTCTCATCTGACAAAGTAAGTGCCACTATATCCAACCCCAGATGATAACAAACTAGTTCAGAATACAGCAATGCTACTGCCCTGTTGGCCTCTGCTGACAGGGCCTAGCCTTAGCCAATACTGCGTCGAGTACTGGTTTTGTGGTAGAAAAGCACTCTCCCGTGAGCAGGCTCTGGCTCCCAAGCTAAGAATTAGGTCCAGCTGCAGCCACCGTATCCAAGATGGCGTCCTCCACACAGGCAACGGACAGAGGGGCTAAAGGTGCCGAGAGGTAGTGATTCCTCTGCTTCTGTTTCAGGGCCCCCAATGTAGGCAGCACTGTGCAAAATCACTACTTTTCTGTCGAAGAAGCACTGTCCTGTCTGCAGGCACTGGCTCCCAGGCTTAGAACGAGGTCCCACTAAAATCTCGGTACCAACATGGTGTCCCGCCCACTGACCGCGAAGCTCCACACAAACCCCGCTGAGGCAGCTACAAAACGAAAGTCTCAACATGGCTAGATTAACAGAGTCCCGAGCCTGGCTCTCAGAATATGGGAATTTCGCCTGCTTATCCCCCCAGCAGCGCGTCTGAGTCCAGCCGCCAGGGAAGACCCAGCTCTGCCCACCAGCCCAGACAGAGGAAAAAAAAAGCCAAAATGGTGCGTTTACCTTCCGTCCGTGAGAGCCGGGGCTAGCCAGGAGCGGGAGTCAGCGAAAGAGAGGAGGTTTTTCGCTGAGTGGTATGAAGTCCCAATTAACAGCTCTGTGCCGTGTCCTGAGGCTGATTGGGTGATCCGAAGGCTCTGTTTGATTGTGAATTCAGGTCTTGGTTTCCAGAGGGATATAGGGAGATGTGGGCTTAGTCCGCCATCTTGACTCCGCCCCCTAGAACACTTTCTTAATAAATGTTTTATGTCTGTTCACCTAGATGTCCCCTGAAGCCATGGTCCCTAGACTCCCACCCCTACTACCCTTAAAGGGTTTTGTTATATTCAGGAAAATTCTTAGCTTATGATTTAGTTCAGTTGTGCTGTTTTCTTCTGTATTATATGCTATCTTTCCCTTCATCTAAAATAATACCTGTCCACTATCTAGTTAATGAACACCCCTCTCCCTCCTTCCCTAATGTTGTAACCATTAAAAGATGTTTTCTTCTGTATTTAAACCTTTTTTTGAGTTCTTATAAAAGTTGTCTTATACAGTATTTATCATTTTGTTATGAATTTCATTCAGCATAATGTCTTCCAGATTCCTCTGGAAGGCATGTTACAAGATGTTTCATAGATTCATCATGATTCTGTATCATTGTATACTATTCTACTGTGTGAATACATCACTGGTTTCTTCATTGATGGGCACCCAGGTTGCTTCCATCTCTTTTGCTATTGTGAACAGTGCTGCACTGAACACGGGTGTGAATGTGTCTATTCATGTCACAGCTCTTATTTCTCTAGGATCTATTGTAAAGAGTGGGGATTGCTGGATGTTATGGTATTTCTAGCTCCAGAATTTTTTAAGGAAGCGCCAAAGTGTTTGTACCATTTTACATTCCCATCAGGAGTGTATAAGTGTTCCAGTCTTCCCACAACCTCTCTAACATTTATTATTTTCCATTTTTTGAATTAATGTTAGCCTTGTTGAGGTGAGGTTGTATCTATTGCAGTTTTGATCTGCATTTATCTAATGGCTAACGGGAAACCCTGGTGGCATAGTGGTTAAGCGCTATTGCTGATAACCAAACAGCAGTTCAAATCCACCAGGCACTTCTTGGGAATTATAAGGGGGAAGTTTTGTTCTGAAACATAGTGTTGCTACAAGTCAGAATCAACTCTGTGACAGTGGGTTTGGTTTAGTTCTTTGGTAATGGTTAATGATCATGAGCATTTCCTTAGATATCTGTTAGCTTCCTTAATGTCTTCGGTGAAGCATCTATTCATATCCTCTGCCCATTTTTTAATTGAGTTGTTTGTCTTTTTGTTGTCGAGGTTTTGTAGTATCTTGTAGATTTTAGAGATTAGAAACCAACTGGATTTATTACATCCAATTATTTTTCCCAGTCTCTTGTATTTTTTTTACTTTTTTGGTGAAGTGTTTGGATGAGTATCAGTGTTTGATTTTTTTGAGTTCCTGGTTATCTATTTTATCATCTGGTGTTTATGCACTGTTAGTAATGTTTTGTGTTCTGTTTATTACATGTATTAGGGATTGTAGCATTGTCAGTATTTTTATTGCCATGATCTTCACCATTTTGGATTCAGGTTTTTGAACCATTTTGAGTTAGTGTTTTTGCATGATGTGAGGTATGGGTCTTGTTTCTTTCTCTCTCTTTTTGCAGATGGATATCCAGTTATGCCACATCATTTATTAAAGAAACCGTGTTTTCCTGAGTTAAGAGACTTTGAACATTTGTCAAATACCATTATGCCACACCATTTATTAAAAAAACTGTGTCTTCCTGAGTTAAAGGACTTTGAACATTTTTCAAATATCAGCTGCTCGTATTGTTGTTAGGTTGCCGTTAGATGCCGTCAAGTCAGTTTGAACTCAAAGGGACCATATGCGCAATAGAATGAAACACTGCCCAGTTTTGCGCCATGCCCAGAATAATTTTTTACACTTAACTCCATCGTTGCAGCCACAGTGTTAATCCATATCACTGAGACTCTTCCTCTTTTTCACTGACCTTCTATTCCGCCAAGCATGATTTCCATCTCCAGGAAATGATCCCTCCTGACAACATGTCCAAAGTACGTAAAATGCAGTCTCATAATCCTTGGTTCCAAGGAGCGCTGTAGTTGTATTTCTTCCAGAACCGATCTGTTTGTTCTTTTGGCGGGTCATGGTACATTCAGTATTCCTCTCCGACACCACAATTCAAAGAAGTCAGTTCTTCTGTTTTCCTTATTCATTGTCCAGTTTTTGCCTACATATTGATGTGATTGAAAGTACCATGGTTTGGTCAGGTGCACCTTAGTTTTCACGGTGACACCTTTACTTTTCAACACACTCAAGAGGTCTTTTCCAGATATTCCCAACGCAATGCATATATTTTTTTAATGATTGAGTGAAAATATACAGCCCCATATACATTTATGAACCCGCCAATGAGCAGCTCCCATTGCTCTCCCAGCCCAGTGACAGCACATTCCTCCTCTCCATTCTGTATATGTCATATCCTCCTAACAATCTCCTATTCCCTCCTCTCTAGCCTCTCCACCACATCCAGTAAGAAGTCAGCCGGATGACATCCTATAGATGCACAGAACCATAAAGTGCACACATGATATGTGTGCTCTGTCACCAAGTCCAATCCATTTCTGTCTGAAGAGTTCACTTCCATTATGATTTATGGACAAGGGTAGCATCGGGACTGGGGCCATGTTCCCAGTGGAATCTCAAGGCCCCTGGACCATCAACTGCAGTCTTTGAGTGGAGATCTCAGGGTGCACCCCTTTTTATTTTCATGTTGCCAGTGAGACTCAACTTTGTTTGCCACATCACGGCTATCAGTGGTGGTGGCCGGGCACCATCCGGTTCTTCTGGTCACATGTCAATGTAGTCACCCACTGATGTGGGTCTCTGTCTTCTGGGTTGTCTTTGCCCCATGTAGTTTTGGTCCTTGGAGATCATCTGTTCCTGCTGAGTTGGGACCATTTGGTGTACCTCAGATGGCAGCTTGGCAGCTTGTAAGACCCGAGACGTCACTCACCAATTTGGGGTGCAGAAGACTCTCTTAGCAAAATGCTAGTTATGCCAACTGGCCTCGATGTCTGCTGAGAGCATAATCCCTGGGTCCCCACCCCAGCTACTCCATCTTTGCAATATTGGGTTAAGATGAGAGGAGTAATCATGTTATGTTGAAGTGCAGTTAAAACTGATCTTCTTTCTCATGTGTGCTGTCACAGATTTCACCCAACCAAATTTCTATCAACTATCTCATCAATACCCAATCCCCTTCCTTCCTCCTTCCCTCTCTCACCACACTTCCAGCCATCAAAGAGTGTTTTCTTCTATACATGAGTCTGTTTTTAAGTTCTTATAGTAGGGGTCTCATACAATATTTGTCCTTTTGCCACTGACTACTTTCATTCAACATAATGTCCTCCAGTTGAAACCAAGTTATGAGATGCTTCCTAAAACCATCACTGTTATTTATCATTACATAGTGTTCCATTGAGTACATATATACACCCTAGTTTAGTTATCTATTCCTCTGTTGTTGGGCATCTGGGTTGATTCCATCTTTTTGCTTTCATGGACTGTGCTGCAATAAACATTCTTGTGCATGTATCAGCTGGTGTGAATGGCCTTGATTCTGTAGGGATATTCCAAGCAGTGGAATTATTGGGTCAAACGGTACATCTATTTCCAGCTGTTTAAGGAAGCACCAGATTGCTTTCCAAAGAGGTTGCACCATTTTGAAATCCCACCAATGTGTAAGAGAATTCCAATTTCTCCACAGCCTCTGCAGCATTTGTTGTTTTGCGTTTTCTAGATCATGGCCAACCTCGTTCGGGTGAGACGGTATCTCATTGTAGATTTTATTTGAATTTCTTTAATAGCTAATGATCGTGAGCAAGCCTGCATGTGTTTTTTGGCTGCCTGGATCTCCTCTTTAGAGAAGTATCTGTCCATCTCCTTTGTCCATTGCTTAATTGGATTATTTATCATTTTCTTACTGATATTTTGTAGTACCTTATAGATTATGGAGATCAGATGTTGGTCTGACATACAATTGCCAAATATTTTTTCCCACTCAGTAGGTGGTTTTTAATCTTATTGATAAAGTCTTTAGATGAACAAAAGTGATTCTTAGTAGTTCCCATTGACCTATTTTTCTCTTCTGTTGATTGTGGTTTGTTTGACAGATTTTGAAGTCTGTCTACATTGTGTATTAACACTTCCATTGTTGATCCTAATTTTTCTTGGATGAGATTTACTGTTTTAGATTTGATATTTAGATCTGGCTGGTATCCAGCTTGAGTTGGTATTTGTATCAGGTGTGAGATATGGGTCTTGTTTCAATTGATTGCAGATGGATATCCAAATTTGCCAGCACCATTTGTTGAAGAGATTGTTTTTACCCCAGTTTAATGTCTTAGGGCCCTTATTGAATATCAGCTGTTCATAAGAGGATGTTGTCATCTCTGAGGTCTCAACTCTGTTCCATTGATTTATCTGTCTCTTTTTGTACCAGTGCCAGGCTGTTTTGACAACTGTGGCAGTGTACTAGGTTCTAAGGTCAGGTAGTGAAAGGCCTCCCAGTGTGTTGTTCTTCTTCAGTAGTACTTTGCTGATCTGGGGCTTCTTCCCTTTTCAAACAAATTCTGTGACTTGTTTCCCCATCTGATTAAAAAATGTCATAGGAATTTGTATTGGGATTGCATTATATAAGTAAATTGCTTTGGGTAAAATAGACATTTTCACAACGTTAAGTCTTCATATCCATGAGCAAGGGTAGGTTTCTCCATTTAGGTAAGTCTGTCTTAGTTTCTTGTAGTACAGTCCTGTAGTTTTGTGTGTAAGGGTCTGTTATGTCTCTGGTTAGACTTATTCCTATGTATTTTATCTTCTTGGCGGCTATAGTAAATGGTATTGATTTGATGATTTCTTCCTTAATAATATAATCATTGGTATAAAGGAAACTTACTGATTTACTTAGGTTTATCCTGTATCCTGAGACTTTGCTGAACTCTTCTATTTGAGTAGTTGACTTACAGATTCTTTGGGATTCTCTGCATACACAATCATATCATCTGCAAATAGGGAGATTTTTGCTTCTTTGCTGATGCAGATACCCTTTATTTCATGGTCTTGTTTCATGGTCTAATTGCTCTGGCTAGAACTTCCAGTACAATGTTGAATAGGAGAGGTGAGAGTGGACATCTTTGTCTGGTTCCCATTCTCAAGGGGAATTGTCTTAGTCTCTTTCCATTCAGGACGATGTAGGCAATTGGCTATGTATAAATGGCCTTTATCACATTGAGGAATTTGCTGTCTATTCCTATTTTGCTCAGAGTTTTTAGCATGAATGGGTGTTGGACTTTATCAAATGCCTTTTCTGCATCAATAGACAAGATAACGTGATTCTTGTGTTTTGTGTTATTTATGAGGTTGATCACATTAATTGTTTTTCTGATGTTGAACCAGCCTTCCATCCCTGGTATGAATTCAACTTGTGGTGATGAATTATTTATTTGATATGTTGTTGTATTCTATTGGCAAGAATTTTGTTGAAGAGTTTTGCATCTGGATTCATGAGTGATACTGCTCTGTAGTTCTCCTTTTTTGTTGGGTCTTTCCCTAGCTTTAGTATCATGGTTATTCTGGCTTCATAGAATGAATTTGGAAGTATTCCATCCCTTTCTCTGCTGTGAAATAGTCTCAGCAGTATTGGAGGTAACTCTTCTCTAAAAGTCTGGTAGAATTCTGCACTGAAGCCATCTGAGACAGAGATTTTTAGTTGTTTATTTTTTGATGACTTTTTAAATCTCTTCCTTTGTGATGGGTTTATTAAGTTGTCTGCTTCACTTGTGATAATTTCGGTAGCCAGCCAAGCCAAGTGATAATTTCAGTAGGTGATATGAAATCTAAGAATTTGTTCATTTCCTGTAGGTTTTCAAATTTGTTAAGAGTACAGACTTTCATGGTATTCTGTTATTATATATTTGATTTCTGTTGAATCTGTTGTGACCACTCCCCCCTCATTTCTTACTTGGGTTGTTTCCATTTCTGTTTTTTCTTTAGTAAGTTTAGCCAATGGTTTGTCAATTTTATTGATCTTTTCAGAAAACCAGCTTTTGGTCTTTTCAGTTTTCTCAGTTGTTCTTCTATTCTCTAATTCATTTAGTTCTCCTCTAATCTTTATGATCTGTTTTCTTCTGGTGCCCAAGGTGTTCTTCTTTTGCTCTCTCTCTACTTATTAAAGCTGTAGGGTTAGATCTTTGGTTTGGGTTCCTTCTTGCTTCTGGATGTGTGCATTTATAGAGATAAACTGACCTCTAAGTGCTGCTTTAGCTGTATCCCATAGGTTCTGGTAAGAATTTTTTCACTCTCTTTGGAACCCATAAATTTCTTTATTTCATCTTTGATTTCTTCTATAACCCATGGCTTTTTGAGGAAGATGTTGTTCAGTTTCCATGTGTTCCACTTTCTATCTATGTTTTTTTCTGCTATTGATTTTGACTTTAATGGCTTTGTGGTCTGAGAAAGTGGTTTGCAATAATTCAGTGGTATGGATTTTGCTGATATTTGCTTTATGTCCTAACACATGGTCTATTCTGGAAAATCCTCCATGTGCACTGGAGAAGAAGGTGTAGTTGCCTGCTGATGGACAGAAAGCTCTCTATGTGTCAGTGAGGCATAGTTGGTTAATTGTGGCAATAAGATCTTCTGTGTCTTCACTGAGCTTTTTTCTAGATGTTCTGTCCAATATTGAGAGTGGAGTGTTGCAATCTCCCACTATTATTGTGGAGTGATCTATCTTTTTTTTTTTTTTTTTTTTTTTTTTTTGCATAGTCAGAGTTTCTTTGATGTATTTAGATGCTCTAGTATTGGGTGCATAAATACTTAATATTGGTAAGTCCTGTTTGTGTATGGAAACTTTCAGCAATACTGTCCATCCTTGTCCATGATGGTGGATTTTACATTAAAATCTACTTTATCTCAGATTGGTATTGCCACACATGCTCTTCTTTGTGTATTGTTAGTGTGATATATAGTCTTCCATCCTTTAATTTTCAGTTTGTTCATATCTTTAAGTCTAAGGTATTTTCTTGTAAGCAACATATGGATGGGTTGTATCTTTTGATCCAAAATGACATTCGTTGTCTCTTTTCTGGAGCGTTCAATGTAGTTATTGATAGGTATGTACTTAGTGCTGCCATTGTGATATGTTAATTTTTGTGTTGATGTTTTCTCTGTTGCTCTTATCATTCTGTTAGTCTACTTTTGAACCCAATTTTAACTACTACAAGTCTTACTAACTTCCTTTCAATCTGGAAGGACAATAGCAACTGTAGTACATCCCTCTTTTTAATATGATGACATCATAGTTCTTATGATATGATCACTGGATCACTTCTTTTAATATTACAGCTTTGACTGAGTTTAAAGCCTTCCCTAACTGAGTAGGTTTCTGGATGATGAGTCCTGTATTCCCTCCTAAAATATAAAATTAGTGGTTTTGTTCTACTAAGCCAAGAGATTCAGTACTTCTTGTAGCGTTGGTTTGTTTTTTTACAAAGTCTCTGAGTTTCTGTTTTCTGCAAACGTCTTAATTTCATTTTCATACTTGAAAGATAGTTTTGCAGGATACATAATTCTTGGTTGGAAGTTCTCCTCCTTCAAGGCTTTGAATGTGTCCTCCCATCGTCTCTGTGCCAGCATGTTTTCTGCTGAGAAATCAGACAAAAGCCTACAGGGTTTCCCTCTGAATATTAGCTTTGCTTTGAGGCTTGCTCCCTTTAAGAGTTTCTGCTTGTGTTTGATTTTGTTAAGCTTGATTATAATATGTCTTGGTCTTTCTTTTGGGGTCTATATTGAGTGGAATTCGATATGCATCTTGGGTATCTATATTCTCTTCTTACATAATTTCCGGGAAGTTTTCTGTCAGCAGCTCAGCCACAATACTCTATGTTTTCAGGTGTCCCACCCTGTTCAGGAACTCCAATTAATTGTAGATTGTTCCTCTTAATAGAGTCCCACATGCTTCTTAATGCTTCATTTTTCTTGTTTTTTCTGATTTCTCCTCATAGATGCTGGAGTCGGTAGCTCTGTCTTCCAAGTCAGAAAGTCTATTTTCCATTTGTTCAATTCTGTTTTCTTGGCTTTGAACTGAATTTTCTCTCTCTTTGATTTTGTTATTTATTTGTTGGATTTCAGAGTACTGAGTGTTGCATCAGATCAAACAGCACGCTTAATTTTTCATTTTGCTCAGTTGTATTTCATGGCGGCCTGACTTGATGGCACTTGGCACTTGGCTGGCTGCTGTATTTGGTATCAGGTCTAGGAGGGCTGTACATATAATCCTTTTGTACTCTCCCTCCAATAGTTTCAGAAAGGCTTCTTCATCTGGGAAGTTCTTTGGATTTTTCTTTTGTGGGCCTTCTGAAGCCGTAAGTGAATTCTTCATAATGTTCCAGTCCAAAGTTTGCTGCTTTTGGGCATCTGGAGGTTGTTTTGTTTCTCTGGGGTTACTTTAATGGGATCTAAAGCTGAGTCTGAAAAAGAATTTTGTCACCAGACACCTCTATGTACATCAGTGACTGGGCTCAGTGGAATCTCTGGGGTAGCAGGCTCCACCTCTTGATTGGCAAAGACACAGTTCTACTTTTAAAGTCACTGTGGAGCTGTCAGCTGACCCTATAATGTGAGATAGTAAAGGCTAGAAGAGATGCTGTCTAGATGCACCAGTTATTTCTCTATTCAAAGGTAAAAGGTATCTGACAGTTTCCAAAATTAGTCAGGCTTTCAGGTGTGCAAGTCTTTCTTCCCAGCTGGTGAAAGAACCACCTCTATATTAAAGACTGCTTTACCACTGGAAAAGTGCTCTCCCAGCCTGGGAATTAGGTCCAGCTGAGGCCTGCACATAGGAAACTCCGCCTCCCACTAAATCAAGATGGCATTCTGCACAAGCTCCTCTGCCCACCTCGGAAAAGGCTTTTCAATGGCAGAGTTTTGGAGATTCTGAGAGAGAGAGGTCAGAGGTGCAGAGTCGCACAGATTCCAAGGCCAGGCTCTTAGAATTGGTGACTGCTTGCAGATCTCATCAGCAGTGTACCTGAGCCTTGGTGCCAGTCAGACTTCAGCCCCTCACACCAGCTAAGACAGAGAAAAAAAATGTTAAAATGGTGATTTGATTTACCTTCAGTCCGTGAGAGCCGATACACATCAAGGGCAGGATTGGCAAAAGAGAAGAGGTTTCCCACTCAGTGTTATGTAGACTGAACAGACAGCCCTATGCCGTGTTGTAAGGCTCACTAGGTGTCCAGAAGGCTCCGTTTAATTATCAGTTCAGACTTTGGTTTCCAGAGGGATTTATGGAAATGTCTGTTTAGTCCACCATCTGGACTGCCATGTCACAATGTGTCTTTTGATTTCTCGACTGCTACTTCCATGAGTGTTGATTGTGGAACCAAGTAAAATGAAATTCTTGACAACTCAGTGTTTTCTCCATTTATCATCATGTTGCTTTTTGGTCCAAAAAGGATTTTTGTTTTCTTGATGTTGATGTTGGCTTGATGTTGATGTGCAATCCTTATGCAAGGCTGTGGTCTTTGATATTCATCAGTTAAGTGTTTCAAATCCTGTACACTTCCAGCAAGCAAGGTTGTATCATCTGCATAATGTAGGTTGTTAATAAGTCTTCTCCAGTCCTAATCCTTTGTTCTTCTTCATATAGTCCAGCTTCTCAGATTGGTTGCTCAGCATACTAACAGAAAAGTCCTGACACATGTCTTTCCTGGCTTTACATCATGCAGTGTCCCCTTTTTCTGTTTGCATGACTGCCTCTTGATCCATATATAGGTTACTCATGAGCACATTTAAGTGTTCTGGAATTCCCATTCTACACAATGTTAGCTATGATTTGTTATGACCCACACAGTCAAATGCCTTTGTATAGTCAATGAGACACAGGTAGACATCTTTATGGTATTCTCTACTTTCAGCCAAGATCCATCTGATATCAGCAATGATATCTCTGGTTTAATATACTCTTCTGAACCCAGCTTGAATTTCTGGTAGCTCCCTGTCAATATCTTGTTGCAGTCACCTTTCAATGATCTTTAGAAAAATTTTACTTACCCACTGCCGTCTAGTCAAGTGATATTAATGACATTGTTTGGTAATTTCCTCATTATGTTGGATCACCTTTCTTGAGAATAGCAATAAATACGGATCTCTTCCAGTCAGTTGGCAGGTAACTATCCTCCAAATTTCTTGGCATAGCTGAGTGAGCACTTTCAGCACTGCATCCATTTGTTGAAACATCTCAGTTGATATTCCAGCAGTTCTTGGAAACTTTTCTTTTGCCAGTGTCTTTAATGCAGCTTCAACTTCTTCAGTATCATCAGTTTCTGGCCATATGCTACCTCTTCAAATGGTTGAACATCAATCGACCAGTTCTTTGTTGCATAATGACTATGTATTCCTTTCATCTTCTTTTGATACTTCTTCCTGAGTCATTTAATGTTCCCTGTAGAATCCTTCACTATTGCAACTCAAGGCTTCATTTTTTTTTCCAGTTCTTTCAGTTTTTCTTGTCAGTTCTTGAGAAATGCAGAATATGTTCTTCCCTTTTGGCTTTCTATTTCCAGCTCTTTGCATATTTCATTACAATACTTCGTCTACTTGAGCTAACCTTTGAAATCTTCTGTTCAATTCTACTTTGTCACTCCTTCCTTTTTCTTTACCTGTTTAATGTTTGAGAGTAAGTTTGAGTCTCTTCTGACATCCAATTTGGTCTTTTTTTTCTCTCCTGTCTTTTTAATGACCTCTTGCTTTCCTCATGGATGAACTGTTTAATGTCATTCAACAGTTCATCTGGTCTTCAGTCACTAGTGTTCAACACATCAAGTCTGTTCTTGAGACGGGTCTCTAAACCCTGGTGGGATATACTCAAGGTTGTACTTTGGCTCTCACAACTTGTTAGAATTTTCTTCAGTTTCAATTTGAACTTGCATAGGAACAATTGATGGTCTGTGCCATAGTCATTACCTGGTCTTGTTCTGACTGCTAATATGGAGCTTTTCCATTGTCTTTTTCTACAGATGTAGTTGATTTGATTCCTGTGTCTTGCATTTGGTGAGGTCCACATATATAGTCATCATTGGTGTTGGTGAGAAAAGGTATTTGCAATAAAGAAGTTGTTCTTGCAAAATTCTATCATGCAATCTCTGGCATAATTTCTGTCACCAAGGCCATATTTTCCAACCACCGATCTTCCTTCTTGGCTTCCCATTTTTTCTTTCCATTCACCAGTAATTATCAGTGCATCCTGATTGCATGTTCAATCAATTTTGGACTCTAGAAGCTGGTAAAAATCTTCAATTTCATCACCTTTTGGTCTTAGTGGTTGGTACATAAATTTGAATAGTAGTCCTATTAACTGGCCTTCTCTGTAGGCACATGGATATTATCCTATTACTGACTGTACTTCAGGACAGATATTGAAATGTTCTTTTTGACAATGAATGCAACACCACTCCTCTTCAAGTTTTCATTCCCTGCATAGCAGACCATATGATTGACCAATTCAGAATGGCCAATACTCGTCCATTTTAGCTCACCAATGCCTAGGGTATCGATGTTGTTGCATTCTATTTTATTTTTGGCAGTTTCTATTTTTCCTAGATTCATACTTCATACATTCTGATTATTAATGAATGTTTGTAGCTGTTTCTTCTCATTTTGAGTCATGTCACATCAGCAAATAAAGGTCTGAAAAGCTTTACTTCATCCATGTCATTAAAGTTGACTCTACTTTGAGGAGGCAGTTTTTCTCAGTTGTCTTCTGAGTGCCTTCCAACCTGGGGGGCTCATTTTCCAGTACTATATCTGACAATATTCCACTGCTATTCATAAAGTTTTCACTGGCTAATTCTTCTCAGAAGTAGACCACCAGGTCGTTCTTCCTAGTCTCTCTTTGTCTGGAAGCTCAGCTGAAACCTGTCTGCTGGTATCGGAATACCAGTAGCATGGCTTTCAGGATCACAGCAATATGCAAGCCCCCAACAATTGCTCATAGGTAGATGATTTTACCTCTGGATTCTCAAATCTGTTTCATTATTCTATGTATCTGTTGTTGTACCAGTACTACAGTGGTGGTATAACAGTTTCTAAAGTCAGGCAGTGTGAGGCCTTCCACTTCTTCAGTCATGCTTTAGTTATCTGGGGCTTCTTCCTTATCCATAAGAAGTTGGTTATTTGTTTTCCCATCTCATTAAAAAATGTTATTGAAATTTTTACTGGGATGGCATTGTATCTATCAATTGCTTTGGATAACACAGACATTTTCCTTAATGGTGAGTCTATCCATCCAAGAGTAAGGTATGTTTCTCCACTTACATAGGTCTCTTTTGGTTTCTTGCTGTAGCTTCTAGTAGTTTTCTTTGTATAGGCCTTTTCATATTTCTGGTTATATTTATTCCTAAGTATTTTATAATCTTTCGAGTTATTATAAATGGTATTGTCATTGAATCCAACTGATTTTTTATCTTGTATCCTAACACATACTTTGCTGAACTCTTCTAGTAACTCCAGTAGGGTTGTTTTCATTTTTTATTTTGTTCTGTAGATTCTTTAGGATTTTCTGTGTGTAAGAGCATATCACAAAACAAAATACTTTTACTTATTTCCTTACCACTTTGGGTTATGTTTATTCCTTTTTCTTGTATAATTGCTATGGCTAGAATCACCTGCACAACTTGAATGAAAGTGGTAACAAAGGGCATTGATGTTTGGCTCCTGTTTTCAAGGGGAACGCTTTTATACTCCTTCTATTTAGGATGATGTTGGCTGTTTGTTCTGTATAAATTCTGTTCACTACAGTGAGGAATTTCTCTTCTATTCTTATCTTGCTGAGAGTTTTTATCACATGTGTATGTTGGACTTTATCAAATGCTTTTTTGACCTCAGTTGATAAAATCATATGGTTTATATGTTTCTTGTCCTTTGCATTATTTATGTAGCTGGTTGCTCTGATTGTTTGTCTAACACTGAACCATCCCTGCATTCCAGGTATGAATCCCACTTGGTTGTGGTGAATTATCTTTTTTGATATGTTATTGAATTTCACTGGATGGAATTTTTTTTATTATGATTGAATGAAAATGTACATTCCCATATAAATTTGTATGCCCGCCTATACGCAGCTCCCACTGCTCTCCCTGCCCAGTGACAGCATACTCTTCCTCTCTGCTCCATATATGTCTTATCCTCCAAACAATCTCCTATCTCTGCCTCTCCACTCACTCCCATTCCTCCAGTAAGAGGTCAGCAGGATGATATCCCATAGATGCATAGAATCATAAAGTGCACATGATATGGTCACTCTGTGTTGCCATTGGCTAGAATTTTATTAAGGATTTTTGTGTCTAAGTTCATAAGCTATACTGATCTATAATTTCCTTTTTCTGGTGTCTCTATCTGGTTTTAGAGCATGAATTTGGGAGTATGCCTTTCTTTTTTATGCTCTGAAATACCTTTAACAACGATGACACCAACTGTTCGATGAAAGTCTGGTAGAATTCTTTAGTAAATCCATTAAGGCCAAGGTTTTCTTCTGTTGGGAGCTTTAAATTACTTTTCCTTTTTATAATGACTGAGTGAAAATACACATTCCCATATAAATTTCAATGCCCACCTATGTGCAGCTTCCACTGCTCTCCCTGCCCAGCAACACCACACCATTCCTCTCTGCTCCATACATATCTTATCCTCCCAACAGTATCCTTTCCCCTCCTGTCCACCCACTCTCCTTCCTCCAGTCAGAGGTCAGCAGGATGATATCCTATAGATGCATAGAACCACAACATGCACCCAATATGTAGTCACTCTGCATCACCAAGTCCAATCCATTCATGTCCGAAGAGTGGAGCTTCATTATGATTTATGGGCAAGGGTAGGATCAGGGCCAGGGGCCATGCTCCCAGAGGAACCCCGAAGCCACTGGACCATCAATTGCGGTCTTTTAGTGGACACCTCAAAGTGCACCCTTTTTTATTCTCGTGTTGCCAGTGAGACTCAACTTTGTGAGCTCCATCACGGCTATCACTGGTGGTGGCCGGGCACCATTCAGTTCTTCCAATCACAAGTCGATGTAGGCACCCACTCATGTGGGTCTCTCTGTCTTCTGGGTTGTCATTTTGGTCCTTGGTGAACATCTGCTCCTGCTGAGTTGGGACCATTTGCTGTGCCCACAGATGGCAGCTTGGCAACTTTTAAGACCCGAGATACCACTCGCCAATGTGGGGTGCAGACAGCTCTCTTAGCAAAATGCTAGTTGTGCCAATTGGCCTTGATTTCATCTAAGAACATGGTCCCCTGCACCCTGCCCCAGCTACTCTGTCCTTGCATTATTGGGTTAAGATGGGAGGAGTACTCAAGTTATCTTAAGGTCCACTTAATATTGTTCTTGTTTCTAACGTGTGCTATTACTGATTTCACCCAACCAAATTTCTACCAACTATCTAATCTAAACCCTCCCTCCTCCCTTCCTTCCCTTGAAGCAGTCAAAGAGCCCTTTCTTCTATGCATAAGTCTGTTTTTGAGTTCTTATCGTAGGGGTCTAATACCATATTTGTCCTTTTGTCGCTGACTGCTTTCACTAAACATAATGTCTTCCAGTTGAAACCAGGTTATGAGATGTTTCCTGGAATCATCATTGTTCTTTATCATTGTATAGTGCTCCTTTGAGTATATATACCAGTTTACCTATCCATTCCTCTGTTGTTGGGCATCAGGGTTGATTCCATCTTTTTGCTATCGTGGACTGTGCTGCAATAAGCATTATTGTGCATGTATCCATTGGTGTGAATGGCTTTGATTCTGTAAGATATATTCCAAGTAGTGGAATTACTGGGTCAAATGGTGTATCTATATCCACTTTTTTAAGGAGGTATCAGCTTGCTTTCCAAAGAAGCTGGACCACTTTGCAAACCCACCAACAGTGTGGGAGAGTTCCACTTTCTCCACAGCCTCTCCAGCATTTATTGTTTTGTGTTTTTTGGATCATGGCCAACCTTGTTGGGTTGAGATGGTATCTCATTGTAGCTGTGATTTGAATTTCTTTAATAACTAAAGATCGTGAACATGTCCTCATGTGTTTTTTGGCTGCCTGGATATCCTGTTTAGAGAAATGTCTGTCCATCTCCTTTGCCCATCGCTTAATTGGATGATTTATCTTCTGCTTATTGATATTTTGTAGTACCTTAGAGATTATGGAGATCAGGCATCAGTCTGACATAGAGTTGCCAAATAGTTTTTCCCATTCTGTCGGTGGCCTTTTAACTCTTGTGATAAAGTCTTTGGATGAGCAAAAGTGTTTGATTCTTAATAGTTCCCATTTATCTATTTTT
Source organism: Heterohyrax brucei (assembly GCA_028571685.1). Classification (NCBI taxonomy): domain Eukaryota; kingdom Metazoa; phylum Chordata; class Mammalia; order Hyracoidea; family Procaviidae; genus Heterohyrax; species Heterohyrax brucei. The sequence continues at coordinate 136,172,387 of CM053149.1, read as the reverse complement.
TCTTCTGTTGATTGTGGTTTGTTTGACAGATTTGGAAGTCTGTCTATGCTGTGTATTAAAACTTCCATTGTTGTTCCTACTTTTTCTTGGATGAGCTTTATTGTTTTAGATTTGATATTTAGGTCTTTTATCCAATTTGAGTTGGTTTTTGTATAAGGTGTAAGATATGGATCTTGTTTCAATTTATTGTAAATGGATATCCAATTTTGCCAGAACCACTTATTGAAGATATTGTTTATATGACAGTTTAATGTCTTAGGGACTTTGTCAAATATCAACTGTTCATAGGCAGATGGTGTTATCTCCGGGGTCTCGATTCTGTTCCATTGATCGATCTGTCTGTTCTTGTACCAGTACCAGGCTGTTTTGACGTCTGTGGCAGTGTAGTAGGTTCTGAAGTTGGGTGATGAGAGGCCTCCCAGTGTGTTCTTCTTCTTTACTAGTACTTTACTTGTCTGGGGTTTCTTCCCTTTTCAAACAAAATTGGTGATTTGTTTCTCCATCTCAATAAAAATGAGGATGGAACTTGTATTGGGATTGTATTATGTAAGTAGACTGCTTTGGGTAAAACAGACATTTTCACAATGTTAAGTCCTCCTATTCATGAGCAGGGTAGGTTTCTCCATTTATCTGAGTCTCTCTTAGTTTCTTGTAGTAAGGGCTTGTAGTTCTCTTTGTAAAGGTCTGTTATTTCTCTGGTTAGATTAATTCCTATGCACTTTATCTTCTTAGGGGCTATAGTAAATGGTATTTTCTTCATTAGCAGTCTCACTGTTGGTGTAAAGGAATCCTACTGATTTACTTATGTTTATTTTGTATCCTGAGACTTTGCTGAACTCTTCTATCAGTTTGAGTAGCTTACTTATAGATTCTTTGGGATTCTCTGCAAATACAATCATATCATCAGCAAACAGGGAGATTTTGACTTCTTCTTTGCTGATGCAGATCTTTATTTCTTGGTATTGTCTAATTGCTCTGGCTAGAATTTCTAGTACTATGTTCAATAGGACAGGTGACAGTGGGCATCCTTGTTTATTTCCTGTTCTCAAGGGAAGGTTATGGTAGGAAGCATTTTCATTCTCATTGGAATCCATGAATTTCTTCATTTCATCCTTGATTTCTTCTATAGCCCATGCTTTTTTGAGCAAGAAGTTGTTCAGTTTCCAAGAGTTCCCGTTTCTATCTATGTTTTTTTCTGCTATTGATTTCTACTTTTATGGCTTTATGATCTGAGAAGATACTTTTCATTAATTCAGTGGTATGGATTTTGTTGAAAATTGCATTATGTCCTAACACATGATCAATTCTGGAGAATGTTCCATGTGCATTGGAGAAGGTGTAGTTGTCTCCTGATTGGTAGAAAGTTCTGTATATATTGTTGAGGTTTAGTTGGTTAATTGTGGCAATGAGGTCTTCTGTATCTTTACTGAGCTTTTTTCTAGATGATCTGTCCAGTATTGAGAGTGGAGTGTTGAACTTTCCCACTATTATTGCAGAGTGATCTAACTCTTTTTTGAGTGTAGTCAGTGTTTCTTCGATGTATTTAGGTGCTCTGATATTAGGTGCATAAATATTTAATATAGTTAAGTATTCCTTGTGTACTGAATCTTTCAGCAATAGTGTCCATCTTTGTTCATGATGGTGGATTTGACATTAAAATTGATTTTGTCTGAGATTAGAATTGCCTTACCTGCTCTTCTTTGTGCACTGTTAGCTTGATATATATTTTTCCATCCTTTAATTTTCAATTTGTTCCTATCATTAAGTGTCAAGTGAGTTTCTTGTATACAACATATGGATGGGTCATGTCTTTTTTGATCCAAGATGTCACTTGATGTCTCTTTACTGGAGCGTTCAGTACATTCACATTCAATGTAATTATTGATAAGTATGTGTTCGCTTCTGCCATTGTGATATGTTTATTTTTGTGTTGATGTTATCTCTGTGGTTCTTATTAGTCTGTTCTGAGACATTGTTTTTGTGAGTTGATTTTTCACCTTTTTTGGAGCTGGTTTTGTAGTTGTTGAGACTCCTGTGGTACATTTCTTGCTATGGTATGTTGCATCTTTGTTGTGCTTTACAGCTGTCCCTAAGATCCCCCTTAATAAACGATATATAAGCCAAATTTTAATTACAAGTCTTGTCGACTTCCTCTCCATCCAGAAGGACTATAACGAGTGTAGTACATTCCTCTTTTTAATATGATGGCACCATAGTTTTCATTATACTCACTGGATTGTTTCTTTCCATATTAAAGCTGTGATTGAGTTTGGAGCCTTCCCTAACTGAGTAGAATTTTGGATTATGTGTCCTTCTAAAATATAAAGTTAGTGGTTTTGTTCTTCTAAGCCAAAGCCCATAACTTCTTTCAGTATTTCTTGTAGTTTTGGTTTGGTTCTTACAAAGTCTCTGAGTTTCTGTTTATCTGGTAATGTCTTAATTTCATTTTCAGATTTGAAAGATAGTTTTGCAGAATACACAATTCTTTTTGGAAGTTCTTGTCCTTCAAGGCTTTGAATGTTTCATGCCACTGTCTCCATGCCAGCATGGTTTCTGCTGAGGAATCTGACAAAAACCTACAGAGTTTCCCTCTGAATGTTAGCTTTGCCTTGAGTCTTGCTGCCTTTAAGAGTTGCTGCTTATGTTTCATTTTGTTAAGCTTGATTACAATATGTCTTGTAGTCTTTCTTTTGAGATCTCTATTGGGTGGCGTATGATATGCATCTGCAATATCTATATTCTCATCCTTCATGATTTCTGGGAAGTTTTCTGTGAGCAGCTCATTGGAGTCTTTCTTTTGAGATCTATATTGGGGGGTGTACAATATGCATCTGGGATATCTATATTCTCTTCCTTCATGATTTCTGGGAAGTTATGTGTCAGCAGCTCAGCAACGATTCTCTGTGTTCTCAGGTGTCTCATCCTGTTCAGAAACTCCAATTAATCGAAGGTTGTTCTTCTTAATAGAGTCCCACGTGCTTCTTAATGCTTCTTCATTTTTCCTGTTTCTTTTTTCTCATTTCTCCTTATAGATGATGGCATCAGTAGCCCTGTCTTCCAAGTCAAAAATTGTTTTTTCCATTTGTTCCATTCTGTTTTTTTGGCTTTGAATGGAAGTTGCTATTTCTTTGCTTTTGTTATTGATTTGTTGGATTTCAGAGTACTGGTTTTCAATCAGATCAAACAGCTTGTTTAATTTTTCATTTTGTTGTGCTGCATTTTGTATAAGGTCTAGAAGGGCTCTGGACATAATCCTTTTGTATTCATCTTCCAATGACTTCAGAAAAGTTTCTTCATCTGGAAAACTCCTTGGTTGTTTTGTTTGGGAGCCTTCTGAAGCCATGGGTGATTTCTTGTTTGCCACAAGTGACTGTTGCTTTTTGGATCCCATGTTTCTTTGGGTCCCTCTACTTACTAGTAGAGGCTGGGATAGATACTGCGAGTATGGACTGCAGATGTTTCTCTAGGATGCCTTAAAATATAAAACAAAAGGTACCTGACCACTTCCCAAGTCAGTCAGGTTTTCAGGTGTAGAGGTCCCTCTTCCCAACTGACAAAGTAAGCACCTCTATATCCAATCCCAGATGATATGAACTAGTTCAAAATACAGCAATGTTCTGTCGGCCTCTGCTGACAGGGCCCAGCCTTAGGTGACACTGTGTAAACTATTGCTTTCCTGGGAGAAAAACACTGTCCTGTGGGCAGGCTCTGGCTCCTAAGTGAAGAATTAGGTCCAGCTGTGGCCACTGTATCTAACATGGCACCCTCCACACAGTCAGCAGATAGAGGGGCTAAAGGTACCGAGACGTAGTGAGTCCTCAGCCTCTGTTGCCGGGCCCCCACTGTAGGTGACACTGTGTAAACTACTGCTTTTCTGTCAGAGAAGCACTGTTCTGTTTCCAGATGCTGGTTCCCAGGCTAAGAATTAGGTCCTGCTAAAATCTCTGTATCCAATATGGTGTCCTGCACATAGGCCCCGTGGTTCCATACAAACCATGCTGTGGCAGAGATAAAAAGAGAGGCCCAAATTGGCTAGGTGTACAGAGTCCTAAGCCTGACTCTCAAAATATGGCAATTTTGCCTGCCTATCCCACCAGCAGTGCATCTGAGACTAGTGACTAGGCAAGACCAAGCTCCGCCCACTGACCTAGACAGAGAAAAAAAGAGTCACAATGATGCATTAACTTTAGTCTGTGAGAGCCAGGGTTAGCTGGGAGCAGGAGTCAGCGAAAGAAAGGTGATTTTTTTGTTCAGTGGTATGAAGTCCAAATTAACAGCCCTGTGTCATGTCCTAGGGCTTGCTAGGTGACCAGAAGGCTCTGTTTGATTTCAGGTCTTGGTTTCCAGAGGGATATAAGGAGACGTGTGCTTAGTCTGCCATTTTGACTCCACCTCAAATTACTTTTTCAATCTCTTATTTTGTCATCTGTTTATTAGTTTTTCTGCCTCTGTTTTAGTTTCAGAAGGTAGTGTGAAATTTGTCCATTTCCTCTGTGGTTTTAGATTTAATAGGGTAAAAATTTTTCATCATCATATTATTATTATTATTTTTAAATTTGATTTGGGTCTGTTGTGAAATTCCCTATGTCATTTGTTATTTGGCTTATTTGTTTCCCCTTATGCTTTTCATTTGTTAGTTTGGCCAGTGGTTTATCGATTTTGTTGATCTTTTCCACAAAAAAACTTGTTTCTTTTTTTAACTCTGTCAGTCATTTTTCTCTTCTCTATTTCATCTAATTCTAACCTACTTTTTAGTATTTGCTTTATTCTGGTGCTCAAGGGCTTATTTTGGTGCTTCCTTTCTATTTGTTCAAGTTGTAGGGTAAATGCTTTGATTTGAGCCCTTTGTTCTTTTTGGATGTGTGCATTTATTGAGACAAATTGGCCTTGAACATTGCTTTTTTCATGTGTTCCAAAGGTTCTGGTAGGATGTGTTTTCACTCTCATTTGATTCTCTGAATTTCTTTATTCCATTCTTAATTTCCTCTATAACTCAGTAGTTACTGAGCAAGCTGTTGTCCTGTTTCTGTGTATTTGATTTTTTTCCTTACTTTTTCTGTTGTTGATTTTTGCTTTTAGGCTTTATGGTCCAAAATGATGCTTTGTAATGTTTCAGTGCTTTGGATTCTGTTAGGGTTTGCTTTATGGCCCACTATAGGGTCTATTCTGGTGAACTCCTTGTGCACTGGAAGAGAAAGTATACTTGGCTGTTGTTGGGTTATGTGTTCTCTTTGTCTATGAGGTAAGTTGGTTGACTATGGCATTTATATCTTGTGTAACTTTATTAAGCTCCTTTCTGGAAGTTTTACTCTTTACTGAAAGCAATGTGCTGTAGTCTCCTACTATCAGTGTGAAATTTTCTACTCTTTTCAGTTCTGTTACAGTATGTTTTATATATTTAGGAGTCTTCTTGTTGGCTTTTGATTATATGGCCTCCTGGTGTATTGATTCTTTAAGCTTTATATAGTATCTTTATATTTCCATTGTGGTGGATTTTACTTTAAATTCCATTTTGTCAGAAATTAATATTGCCACTCTTCCTTTTTTGGCTGTTTGCGTGATATACTTTTTCCATCCTTTGAGTTTTGGTTTGTGTCTTTAAGTTTAAGGTGTGTCTCTTGCAGGCAGCATGTAGACAGATCATGGTTTGTTTTTCTTTTCCTTAGTTAATTATACAACTCTGTCTTTTTATTATTGCATTTAATTCATTTACATTCATCATAATTATTGATAAGTATGAGTTTAGTGGTGTCATTTGGTACCTTTTTGTGCACTGCTGATAGTTTCTTTGTTCCTCTTAATTTTCTTTGCTGAGTCTTTTATATATATATACATATATATGTACATGCATACACACACAAATATCTTTTTCATTGTTCGTTTTGTGTTTGCTGAGTCTTTATGTTTTATTGTTTTATATTTTGATGTGTAGGCTTGCTATTTTCCTTTGTGGTTACTTTAATATTTATCCCTATTTTTCTAAGTTTAAACCAGTCTGTGTTTCTCTGTATCTGCCTTGACTTTCTCTCCACATGAATGATCTATAAGTACATTCCTTAGTCCATCTTTTTTGTTATAATGTTGTCATCTTTACATAATGACATCACTGTTTCATCATTTTTAGTGTTTTACCTTTGATTTATTTTTGTGTTCATTCTGCTTGGATTTAGTTGATCTTTGTGGATATGCTAGTATGTAATTTTTATCAAATGAAGAATACTTCAGTCATTTTTTTTTCCAAAATTATTTTCTGTTCCTTCTATTTGGGGCTCCAATTACCCTTTTGTTAAATTGCTTGATAAAGTCTAATAGGTTACTGAGACTGTTGATTTTTGCAGTCTTTTTCTACAAGCTTGTCATAAATTGAATTGTATTTCCCTTTTGTGTGTTCTTCTGTCACCAATCTTTTATCTCTCAATGCTAATCTGCTTTTAATTTTACATTTCAAGTATTTTAGATTTCAGCTCTAGAAATTTAAGTTGGTTCTATATATTCCATATATCTTACTATATTTATTTTTTTGTAAAATATTTGTGCATATGTGTAACTCCTTTCTGGATCTGTTTTTTATTGTCTAACATGTCTCCTAAGCACCACAGGCTAATTATGTCTCCCCCAAAATTTGTATAGCAACTTGGCTAAGTCATGCTTTCCAGTGTTGTGTGATGTTTCTAACTAAAAAACCAAACCCATTGCCATCAAGTCAATTCTGACTCATAGCAACTCTATAGAACAGAGTAGAACTACCCAATGGAGTTTCCCAGGAGTGCCTAGTAGATTCAAACTGCCAATCATTTGGTTCACAGCCATCGCACTTAACCACTACACCACCCATGTTTCCATGATCTTATAAATCCTGCTTCTATGATGTCAATGAAGGAGGATGGATGGTGGTTGTGTTGGTGTGGCAGGACTCAATCTATAAGATTGTATTATTGCCTTGAGGCAATCTCTTGAGATATAAAGCAAGTACAGAGTTGGAGATTTCATACCACCAGGAAAGAAGCAGTGCCTAGAGAAGTCAATGTCCTTTGGACCCAAGGTCTCTAAGCTCAGAAGCTCCCAGTGCAGGGAAAGATTGACGACAAGGATCTTCCTGTAGAGTCAAAAGACACAGACTTTCCCTGGAGCTGGTGAAATATATATTTGGACTTTTGGCCTAGTTTTCTGTGAGAAAATAAATTTCTTTTTGTTAAATTCATCCACTTGTGGTATTTATGGTACAACAGCACTAGATGACTAAGATACCTAGTTACAGATCACATTTCCTTGCTTCTGTACATATCTAGTAATTTTTAACTGGATGCTTTATATTATGTGTATTACATTAAAGAAATCATTTTGTTGTCACTTAAAGATGGTTAAACTTTTTCTAAAGCAAATTAATTTAATTCAGGGAAGTCTTTTTTAAGATATTTTCTTTACCACATTTAAAGCATGTTTCAAGAAGTTAGGTGTTAACTTTTCCTCCTATTACTTATGAAATTGGATTTCATTTTAAAGTCTTATTTTATTAATTTATTTTTCCCAATCCTTTTTTTAAAAAATTCTGTTTCTCCGTTCCTCTTTCCTTTTAGGTTACTGAATATTTTAATTTATGTTTCTATATTTTTTTGGCTATATAAATTTACTTTTTAAAATATTTTCTTTATCTCCATTAAAAGACTGCAAGTGATGGTCCACGGGCCTCAGAGTTCCCCTGGGAGCATGGCCCCCGGCTCTGATTCTTCCCCATCCATAAATCACAATGGAGGTCACCTCTTGGACAGGAATGGATTGGACTTGGTGACACAGAGTGACCATATCATGTGTGCACTTTTTGTTCTATGCATCTATAGGATGTTGTCCTGCTGACCTCTTCCTGGAGGAATAGGATTGAGTGGAGAGGAGGGAATAGGAGATTGTTGGGAGGATAAGACATGTATGGAGCAGAGAGGAAGAGTGTGCTGTCACTGGGCAGGGAGAGTAGTGGGAGCTGCATATAGGTGGGCATGCAAATTTATATGGGAATGTACATTTTCATTCAATCATAATAAAAAAATCTTTTCTTTCATAATTATCGTGCTAAAACCAGTGGTAAAAAAGAACTCCTTGAAGCAGTTAGCTATAGGTAGACTGCCAATTAAGTTCAAGAACTCATTCTAGAAAGAGTGTTACATACCTCACTGCTGATTATCACTATGGTCATCTTTGAAATGCTCCCCTTGGGAAGCTATGCACTGATGCTAGTGCCTAGTCCACCCTTCAAAGAAAATTCTAGAATGGCCTTCAGATCTGTTGTACTACCCTTGATGAGTGTCATCAAAATGTCTTCCTTTCAATACTTTCTTTTCCTTCAGGTGAAGAAAAAAGTCACTGGGGGCCAGATCAGGCGAGTAAGTAAGGTGTTCCAATACAGTTATTTGTTTACTGGCTAAAAACTTGTTCACAGACAGTGCCATGTGAGCTGATGCATTGTCATGATGCAAAAGCCATGAGTTATTGGTGAAAAGTTCAGGTAGTTTTCATCTAACTTTTTCACACAGACTTTTCAGCACTTCCAAATAGCAAAATTGGTTAACTATTTGTCTAGTTCATACAAATTCATAACAAACTATCCTTCTGATATCAAAAAAGGTTAGCAACATCACTTTGACTGACACAATATTTTTTTGTCATGGAGAATTGGCTGACTTCCATTGTTCACTTTGATGCTATGTTTCAGGGTCATATTGGTACATCCATGTTTTATTACCAATAATAACATGGCCCAAACATCATCTTGCCTTTCCAAAAGGTCTCAGCAAACTTCAACTCTCCTTTCTTTTGTTTATCAGTGAGCTCCTTTGGGACTATTTTTGCACACAGGTTTCTCAAGCCAAGATTTTCAGTTAAGATTTTCCTGTTAATCAATGCTTACTTGGTCTGCTATGTTTCTCAGAGTTAGCTGACAATTTTGATGCACAATATGATGAATTTTTGCAATGTTTTTATCATCTCTGCCTGTTACTGGCTTCCCTGACCTTTCTTCATCAGTGACTCTCTGTCCTCAGAAAAACATTTAATTCATTTGTACACTGTTGTTTCCTTCATGGAATTATCCCCATAAACTTGTACTAACATGTCCCTGATTTCACTTCTACTCTTGCCAAGTTTAACAAGAAATTTAATGTTTGCTCATCACTCTAATCCAAGCACTGACATTCTCATGACAGCACATAAAACACACAACAACAATAATGAATGCAAACAAATAGTAAACGCAAAGCCACATGTTGACTCAAACACAGCTGTAAGATACTGATATACCAAGGTGATGAAACCTGCTGAGTTGTTTGTACACTGCTGCCAGTGTAAGCACACGGTAGCAAGTTTTTGCCAGACCTCATATCTTAGTCATCTGGTCCTACTCTAACAGAAATACTACAAGTGGATGGCTTTAACAAAGAAAAGTTTATTCTTACACATTCCAGTAGGCTGCAAGTCCAAACTCAGGATGTCCACTCAAGGGGAAGGCTTTCCCTCTTTGTCAGTTTTGGAGGAAGATCCTTGTTATGCATCAGTCTTTCTTTGGTCTGAGAGTATCTTGGTGTAGGAACTTCAGGACTAGGCTTGCTCACTCATGCAGCAAAAGAGATGAGTGCCTTCTGGCTGGAGTTTACTGGTGGAGTGGGGTGCTTCCAGGCTCTTATTGGTGGAGTTACAGAGCATTAGAAACAACACAGACACAGATGGCAAAGTCCAAGGGGCTGACACACAAAGGAACCAGGACGCAGAAGTCAAAGAGATAAGAAAGAAAAGCAGAACTGCCGCAGTCTCAAAAAACAAGGCAATGACAGCCAGAGCCTCAAAGGGAAGTGTCATAATCAGATCAACTAGAAAAATGGGACTGCCTAAAGCCTAGGAAGCCAAGTTGCCATTCCAGTGAGCATGGAATCTAGAGAGCGTGGTGAATACCCAGAGTCTGGAGGGCAGAGGCATTGCCTAAATGGTCTCAGAGAAAAGAAGGTTATTTTTAAAACTTGAGAGCCAATATAATATGATCCACTGACTTTCTGGGTACCTGTTTTCCCTTCTTTCTCTCCAATCTCTTTCATTTGTAACAAAAATGTCTAGCTTGTGTCTGCATGACGGGCCATTCTACCTTTGGAAACAGACAACATGTATTCCAGATTTTACAGATGAAAAAGAAATTTTGAATTTTGGACTTGGAGTTGATTTAAGACTTTTGCTATGGCATGATGGGGTAAATGTGTTTAAGGATGTGACAAGGACATGATATTTTGGGCCTAAAGGGTGGAGTTTTATGGGTTGAATTGTGTCACCCCAAAGCATGTTTTGAGCTGGCTAGGCCATGATTCCCAGTAGTGTGCAACTTTCCTTGATTTTCTCATCTAGTGTGATTTTCCTGTGTGTTTTGACTCATACTTGTGTGATGTTAATGAGTCAGGATTAGAGAAAGTTATGTTAATGAGGCAGGGCTCAATCTACAAAACGAGGCTGTGTCTTAAATCCAGTCCTTTGAGATACAAAACAGAATTGTATGCAGAGAGATGGAGGACCTCACACTACCAAGAATGCAGTTCTGGGAGCACAACACTCCCTTTGGACCTGGATCCCTATGCTGAGAAGCTCCTAAAGAAGGAGTAAGTTGATGACAGGGACCATTCCCCAGAGTTGACAGAGATGGATGGCCTGTCCCTGGAGCTGATATCCTGAATTCTGACTTCTAGCATTCTAGACCATGAGTCAAAAAATTTTTCTTGATTAAAACTTGTAGTATTTCTGTAATAGCAGTAGTCAAAGACACAAAACCAAAGACAAAGAATACTGACTGTAGCTTCATAAAATTGTAAAGTCACATACAAAGGGGAATCAGTAAGACTAAGTTTTGATTACTGAGCAGAAACCAGGCAGGCATACAGACAATATGATTATAGATATAAGACATTGAAAGAAAAAACAAATTGCCAACCAAGAATAATACATCCTGCAAAAAAGTCTTGTTCAAATATCATGGCGAAATTAGGACATTTCTATATAAATGGAAATTAAGAGAATATGCAAAAACCAAACCAAACTTACTAGAATTATCCAACTGACATCAAGTAATAAAATGCTGGCTCAGACTTAGGAAGATAAGGGTAAATTTCAAAGTAACCACAGAGAAATTTAACAAATACACTCATTAAAATGATGAGAAAAAAGTCTCAGTAAACACAAAATCTACAAAAATGAAAGAAATGGAAGAACTTCAAACAAAAGGTACTCAACACAGTAGAGTAAGAGGAACAAACAAAACATCAGTACCACAAAAAAGTGCTAAGAATGACAGCAATAAACTTACATCTATTAATAATCATGAGTCGGATCCGACTCGACGGCACTTGGCTTTTGGCATTAATAATCATATTGACTGTAAATGGTTTAAATGCACTCATAAAGAGACAGAGAGTGACAGAATGGATTTTAAAAAAGATCCATGAATATTCTATCTACAAAAGATATATTTTAGAAACAAAGAAATAAATATATTAAAAATTAAGGGATGAAAAAGTATATTGAGCAAAATAGAGCAGAAGCAGCAGTACTAACCTCAGATGACTCAGACATTAATGCAAAATCCACATAAAAGGAAGGACATCAAATAATGATTAAAAGGACAATTCACCACAATGATATAACCAAACTAACTTCTGGGAACCAAATGACAGGGCTCCAAACTATGTAAAGCCAACTCTAAACAAACAGTCAGTTTCTCTGATGAAAAGAGAAGCTGACAGTTCCACAACAATAGTAGGAGAGTTCAACATACCACTTCTGGTAAAGGGGAGAACATCTATAAAGAAACTCAATGAAGTTACAGAAAATCTAAAGGCCATAATCATCCAACTAGACCTAGTATACACAGGACATTCCATCCAACAGCAGCAATGTATACATTATTTTTCAATGTACATGTACCACATCTTAGGCCACAAACCAACCATCAACAAAATCCAGAACAGTAAGATGATACAAAGTGTCTTCTCTGATCCTAATGCCAGAAATCAAAAAGCAGAAATTAATAAGAGGAAGACAAAGGAAAAAAATTCAAAACCACGGAAACTGAATAACACCTGGCTTAAAAACCACTGAGTCATAGAAGAAATCAAAGAAGTAATAAAAAAAATTTTCTCAAATCAAATGACAATGGAAAGATGTAATACCAAAACCACTGAGAGATAGCAAAGACAATGTTCAAAGGTTAATTTACAGCAATAAATTCACACATCAAAAATCAGGAAAGGGAAAAAAATCAGAACATTAGCTTTACAACTAGAATAAAGAGAAAAAACAGCAGAAAGACTCCTGCAACCACCAGAGAAAGGAAATAATAAAGATTAGAGCAGAAAAAAGAGAATAGGAAAACAAAAGTTGACTCTTTGAAAAGATAACAAAACTTCACAAACTACCGGCCAAATTGACAACAGAAAAACAAGAAAGAACACAAATAAATAAGAAATTAAATGGGTTGGGGGAGAAGGGACAGGGGCATTATAATAGACCCAATTGAAATAAAAACGATCATAAAAGAGTACTATGGACAAGTATATTCTGACAAATTTGAAAACCTACAGGTTTTCTAGGAATATCCTACCAAACCAAACTAACAGAAGCCAAAGTTGAAAATCTGAACAGAAACTTAACAAGAGAAAAGAGTGAAATGGTAGTTTCAATTTAAAAAAAAAAAACCCCAATTAAAAAAAATAAAATAAAAAGCCCTGTCCCAGATGGCTTCACTGGAGAATTCTACCAAATATTCAGACAAGCTTACACCAGTACTACTAAACCAAAAAAAAACCCCACTGCTGTCAAGTTAGTTTCAACTCATAGCGACCCTGTAGGACAAGAGTAGAACTGCTCCATAGAGTTTCCAAGGAGCTCCTGGCAGGTTTGAACGGCCAACCTTTTGGTCAGCACCTATAGCACTTATCCACTAAACCAGCAGTACTGCTACACAAACTATTTTAGAACACAGAAATGGAAGGAATACCTCAAAATTCATCCTATGAATGGTTTTACAGTCAGGAAACTGGGTTATATCCTTTCACCATACCTTTTCAATTTGTATGCCAAGCAAATAATCTGAGAAGCTAGACTATATGAAGAAGAATAAGGCATTAGGAAAGGAGGTGGGCTCACTAACAGCTTGTGTTTCACAGATAACACAATTTTTCTTGCTGGAAGATTAAAGACACAGCCTTCAGTAAGGATTGTACCTCAACATCAATAAAACCCTTGACCAGTGTCATGGGTTGAATTGTGTCCCCCCCAAAATATGTGTAGCCATGTGGCTGCGACATGATTCCCAGTATCTTGTGACTGTCCTCCATTTTGTGGTTTCCCTAAACTGTATGTTAAAGGATTAGGGTGGGGCTGTAAATTCCTTACTGCCCTGCAGTAAAGGGAGTTTCCCTGGAGTATGGCTTGCCCCACCCTTGGTCCTTTCAGCCTCCAAGAGATAAAAGGAAAGAGAAGCAAGTGGAGAATTGGGAACCTCGTACCATCAGGAAAGCAGCACCAGGAGAACAGCACGTCCTTCAGACCTGAGGTTCCTGTGCCAAGACGCTCCCTGGACAAAGACTGATGCAATACCGGAATTTCCTCCAGAGCCAACAAGGTGAAAGCTTTCCCCTGGAGTGGACACCCTGAATGTGGACTTGCAACCTACCGGACTACGTAAGAATAAACCTTCCTTTGTTAAAGCCATCCACTCTGTGGTGTTTCTGTTAGAGCAGCCCTAGCTGACTAAAACAACCAGTAAGCAAGATCATGACAAATGGAGAAAGGATTGAGATTGTCAATCATTTTGTTTTACTTGGTTCCACAATCAGTACCCATGGAAGCAACAGTCAAGAAATTAAAAGACTCATTACATTGGGAAAGTTGGCTGCAAAAGGCCTCTTTAAAGTATTGAAAAGTAAAGATATCACCTTGAAGAGTAAGGTCAGCCTGACCAAAGTGACAATGTTTTCAACTGTATCACATGCATGCAAAAGCTGGACAATGAACAAGGAAGACAGAAGAATTGATACTTTTGAACTGCAGCATTAGAGAAAAATAGTGAATGTACCACAGCCTGCCAAAAGAACAAACAGATCTATTCTGCAAGCAGTACAACCAGAGTGCTCCTCTGAAGCAAAGATAGTGAGAATGAGTCTTACATACTTAGGGTATATTGTCAGGAGGGACATATTGTCAGTCACTGAAGGATATCATGCTTGGTAGAGTGGAGGGTCAGCAAAAAGAAGGCCCTCAAGGAAATGGATTGACACAGGGGCTGCAATGATAGGCTTGATCATAAAAACGACTGTAGACATGGAACAGAACTGGGCAGTGTTTCGTTCTGTTGTATATGGTGTTGGTAAGAGTTGGAACAGAGTCAAAGACACTTGACAACAACAACAACATGGTCACCTGATCTTCATCAAGGCCCAAAGTCCACCAAATTGGGGAAAGTCAGTCTTTTTAACAAGCGGTGCTGGCAAAACCAGATGTCTGCAAAAAATAAGACAGGACACACACCTCACACTATACACAAAAACTAATTCAAAATGGATCAAAGACCTAAATATAAACTGCCAGATTATAAGTATCATGAAATAAAATACACGGTCAATCCTGGAGGCCCCAATAGAAGGCATTAACAGGACACAAACCGTAACTACCAAACAGAAATACCAGAAGATAAGCTAGGTAACTGGGATCTTTTAAAAATTAGACATTTATGCTCATCAAAAAACTTCAGTGAAGGAGTGAAAAGAGAACATACACCCTGGGATAAAAATGCTGGCTATGACATATATGGCAAAGATCTAATTTGTAAAACTTACAGGGAAAATCCAATACTTCTACAACACAAAGGCAAATGATCCAGTCAAGAAGTACGTGTGTGTGCGTGTGTAGGGCCAAGACGGCAGACTAGTCACACATCTCCTCAATTCCCTCTGAGAACTAAGGCCTAGAATTGAGGCCTAAAAAAACAACTGAGCAGAATGGACATTCTGGGAGCCCCAAGATCAGGTGGAGGGTTGTGAGATTGGACTGTGTAACAGGAAGGGGAAAACTACATTCGTTGGAGGCGAGACAGCAGCACAAAGCATCCTCTTTCTGCTGGCATACTGGCTGAGAGGCTTACAGGTATGGACACCATCTTTGTCAACCAGGAAACTGACCGGGGCTGTTGTGCCTGAGAGCCTTGTTGAGGCTGGCTGCCATGCTGAACTGCAGTGCCTAAGGAGACAGTGTCTCTCACAGCAGAGAGGCTGTACTTAAGACAGTCACCAGTAGAGAACCCAGTGGCAGCTGGCCATATGTACCAGTGCTCTTCCACCCTCTCTTCTCTGAGCTGCACCATAGAATCTGTCAGCGCAGGCAGGAGAGGCAGCATAGGTAAGATGCCATCTTAGTCAGCTGAGAGGTGGAGTCAGCCACACCTGAGGGTCCAGCCAGGGCTGGCTGACACGCTGAGCAACAGCAACTGTCTGGACAGTGTTTCTCTCAGCAGAAAAGCTGTTTTTAAGACTATCACACCTAGAGAACACTGTGGTGGCTGGCAGCCGAGTGTGGTGGTACCTTTCCCTGTCCCTTCTCTGCAACATGCCCTAGAGTATGCTGACACAGCCTCTGAGAGACTCCCCAAGTAGATCTCCACCTTCGTCAGCTGGAACATGGGTCTGCCATACTTGAGGGTCCGACTGATAAAGGCCGCTGCTTGACAGTGCTTCTGTCAGTAGAAAAGCAATTTTTAAGACTATTGCATCTAGAGATTGCAGTGGTGGTTGGTGGCCAAATGTAGCACCACTCTTTCCCCTTTTTCACTGAGCCATGACATAGAGACTGCTAACAAGGCTCCTGAGAGACTCCATAAGTAGACCACCATCTTTGTCAGCCAGGACATGAGACCTGCCACCCCTGAGGACCTGGCCAGGACTGGCTCCCACTGGACAGTGTCTCTCTCATAACAGAGGCTGTTCTTAAGACAGGTGTTCCTAGAGAGCAAAGCAGGAGCTGGTGTCTGAGTGTGGCAGTGATATTCCCTCCTCCTATCTCTGAGTTATGATGCAGTGTCTGCTGACATGACTCTGGAGTGTTGGTACAAGTAGATCACCATCTTTGTCAGCCAGAAGGTGGGGCCTGCCACCCCTGAGGTGCCAGTTGGGGTTAGCCACCAGTTGAGCAATACCTCTGAGCTGGACTATGTCTCTCACCAGAGAAGCTGTACTTAAGACAACTACACCTAGAGAATGCAGTGGCAGCTGGCATCCAAGTCTAATAGTGCCCTTACTTGCTCCCTTCTTAGAGCCACACCACAGCTTCTGCTTGTGCGACACCAGAAACGCTGAACAGCTTTCTGATGGTATGAAGAGAACAATCATTAGCCAACCATTTAAAGAAGCAGACCACCATCACTCCAGAAAACTCCCAAAATAATAAAAAAACTTTCCAGAAGAAGC
Source organism: Heterohyrax brucei (assembly GCA_028571685.1). Taxonomy (NCBI): domain Eukaryota; kingdom Metazoa; phylum Chordata; class Mammalia; order Hyracoidea; family Procaviidae; genus Heterohyrax; species Heterohyrax brucei. Next base: position 136,155,909 of record CM053149.1, on the reverse strand, counting down.
AGCATTCCTGACATTATTGGAGGTAGAATACAAAAGAATTATATAGAGAGCTCTTCTAAATCTTAGAGTGGAGATTAAACAAAGTGCAGCAGAACAAAATGAAAACTTAAACAAGCTATATAAACTGCTAGGATATCAAAGATCTGAAATTTGGAAGATCAAAACAGCAATATTACAGTTACACAATTCGGTGCAAAGCCACAAGAGCAGGGTTGAGGAATGCAGAATTAGGGAGACTGAAGATAAGGCAACTGACTCCAACATTTATGAGGAGGCATCAGATAAAAGAATCAAGACAAATGAAGAATCATTAAAAATCATGTGGAATTCTACCAAGAGGAATAATTTATGTGTAATTGGAGTTCCAGAACAGGGAGGGATAGCAGTAAATACAGAGAGAATTGATGAAGAGTTGCGGACAGAAAACTTCCCTAACATTATGAAAGAGCAAAAGATAACTATTCAAGACATTCATCCTACTCCACAAAAAGCAGACCCCAAAAGAAAGACATCAAGACATACTGTAATCAAGCTTAACAAAATGAAACATAAAGAGAGGCTTTTAAAAGCAGCTAGGCTTAAAGAAAAACTAATGTACAAAGGGAAACCTTCTAGCCTGTCCTCTGACTTTTCAGCCAAAGCAATAAGGCAACGGGATGACGCATACAAAGTCCTGAAGGAAAAAACCTTCCAACCAAGAATTACATATTCTGCAAAACTGTCTTTTACATATGATGGTGAAATTAGGACATTCTCAGATAAACAAGCTTAGAGACTTTGCAAAAATCAAAGCAAAGTTACAAGAAATACTGAAGGAAGTTCTTTGATTAGAAACAACTTCAATAACACTAGATGTATACTCAGGGATGCAATGGAGGATGCAGCACCCTGAGTCCTAATTATTTAGGGAAGTCACAAAGCTCAATCAAAGCTAAAAATAGTAAAATTAGGGAAACAGAGAGCTTAACATGTAAACTATGAAAACATTAAACTATAAAGAGGGATATATTACAGTATTCATAGACCTTTCAGATGGAGAGGAGACTAAGGAGATACAAAGAAATTAGGGGGTGGAGCCAAGATTGCAACTGGACACACATCTCCTCAACTCCCTCTGTGAATTTAGGCCAAGAATAATATGTGAATAGAGCAGTGTGGCTATTCTGGGAGCCCTAGGATCTGGCATAGAGTTGTGAGACTGGACTGAGCAACGGGAAAGGGGAAACTACCTCTGCTGGAAATGAGGCAGCAGCACACTGAGTCCAGTTTCTGCTGATGCACCATTTGAGGGGACTACAGGTACAGACACTTTCTTTGTTATCCAGGAGGTGGAGACTGGGTCTGCTGAGTCTGTGAGCCTGGCATGCTAATGTGTTGAACTGCAGTGCTTAAGTGAATAGCATATACCAGAGCAGAGAGCCTGTGCTTAGGACAGCCACATCTTGAGACCCCAGCTGCAGACCAACGGTGCCAGTGACCCTCCACCCCTCTTCTCTGTGCTACACCATAGATTCTTCTGACTCCCAGTAGGAAGGGTGGCTCAGGCATGATGCCATCTTGGTCAGCTGAGAGGCACAGTCAGCGATGCCTGAGGTCTCAGCAGGGGCTGATACTCATGCTAAGCAACAATGCCTTTCTGGAAAGTGCTTCTCCAGCAAAATAGTTGTTTTTGAGACAGTCCTATCTAGGGATCATGGTGGAGCCTGGCAGCTAAGACCAGCAGTGCCCTTACACCTCCCTTCCTTGAACCACATCATAGCATCCAGGGACCGCCTATGGGGCACCATCATTGTTACCTGGGAGGCAGCGTCTGCCACCTTGAGGGCCTGGCCACCCTCAGAGGGTGCTGGACAGAGATTCTCTCAGCAGTAAAGCAGCTTTCAAAATAAGTCTGGCTGGAGAATACAGTGGTGATAGGAGGCTAAGTGGGTTGGCATCATTTCCACCAGCCTTCACTAAACCACATCATAGTGTCAGCTGATGGCCTCCCAGAGACTCCATAAGTAGGGCACCATCTCTGCCAGCCAGGAGGTAGGACCTGCCAATCTTGAGGACCTGGCTGCTCTCGGTGCCTGCTCAACTGTACCCCTCTCAGCAGAAAAGCAGTTTTTAAGTTAAACACATTTGGAGAGTGCAGCAGTCCTGGGCAGCTGAGTATGATGGCATCCTTCTCTCCTCTACTCCCTGACCTACACCATACGGTCAAGTGACATAACGACAGAGAATTGCCACAATTAATTCCCATCTTCAGCAGCCAAGAGGTGGGTCTTACCACCCCTGAGAGCCCAGCTGGGGCCAGTCATGAGAGAATGTGGAGGCAGCTGATTACCAAGCCTAACAGTTCCCTCTTAGAACTATGCCACAGCCCTGTTAGTGTAACACTAGAGAAATTGAACAGCTTCTTGATGGCACAAAGACAGTGATCAATATCTAACCATTTAAAGAAGCAGATCACCATGGCTCTGGAAAACTCCCAAAATAAAGAATAAAGCAAACTTCCCAGAGGAAGAAGCCTTTCTGAAATTATCAGAGGTAGAAAACAAAAGTTATGTATGGAGCCCTCCTAGTGATGAAACAAAATGCAACAGAACAAAATGAAAAATAAAATAAAATATATCAACTGCTGGAACATCAATGATCTGAAATCCAGCAGATCAATAACAAACTTACAGATTTAGACATTTGAATGCAAAGCCAAAATCAAAGGTAAAATATTAAAACAAGGGAACCAGTGATCTTAACATGAAAACTATGACATCATCACACTATAAAGAGGGGCATATTACAGTAGTTATAACCCTTTCAAACAGAGAGGAAATTAAGAGGTACGGAAATTAAAGACTGGTTTAAACTTAGAACATTAAGGGGTATCGAAGGGGTAGCTGCAAAGCAAACTAACAATGCATCATACCAAAACAAGAAACATAACACAGGAGTCTCAGCAAACAGAAAAACAACACTGAAAAAGAAGAAGAAAAAACCCATAAATAAAAATGACACTGAACAGAATATTAAAGGAAACCAGGAAAACATCAACAACACAAAAATAAAGGCATCAAAATGACAGTACTAAACACATACCTATCAATAATTATACTGAATGTAAATGTACTGAATGCTCCAATAAAGAGGCAGAGTGTGACAGCCTGGATGAAAAGGCCCATCTGTCTATATGTTGCTTACAAAAAACACAGCTTAGACTCAAAGATATGAACAAACTGAAAATCAAAGGATGGAAGAAGACATACCAAGCTAACACCACACAAAGAAGAGCAAGAGTGGCAATACTAATCTCAGATAAAATAGATTTTAATGTAAGGCCCACCATCATGGACAGTGATAGTCATTATTACTGAAAGGTTCAATATACAAGCAGGGTATAACAATATTAAATATTTATGCAATCAATACCAGATCATCTAAATATGTCAAACTAATGCTGACAACATTGCAAAATGAGATAGATCACGCCACAACAATAGTAGGAAACTTCAACACTGCATTTTCAGTAAGAGGCAGATCATCTAGAAAAAAGCTCAGTAAAGATACAGAAGATCTTGTTGCAACAATTAACCAGCCAGACCTCTTTGACATATACAAAACTTTTTACCAACCAATAGACACAAGCACACCATCTTTTCCAATGCACATGGAACATTCTCCAGAATAGATCATGTGTTAGAACATATAGCAAGTCTCAAGAAAATTCACTCCATTGAATTACTGCAAAGCATCTTCTTGGACCATAAAGCCATAAAAGATGAAGTCATTAGCAGAAAAAACACAGGTGGAAATTAGAACTCATGGAAACTGAACAGCACCTTGCTCAAAAATACATGAGTTATAGAAGACATCAAGGATGCAATCAAAAATCCATGGAATCAAAACATAACCTACCAGAACCTATGGGATACAGAAGTAGCAGTGCTCAGAGTTCAATTTATCTCTATAAATGCACATATCTGGATTGAAGAAAAGGGCTCAAACCAAAGAATTAACCCTACAACTTGAATAAGTAGAAAGAGAGCAACAAAGGAACCCCTTGAGCACCAGAAGAAAAGAGATACTAAAGATTAGAGCAGAAGTAGATGAATTCAAGAGTAGAAGAACAATTGAAAAAATTAACAAAACCAAAATCTGTTGTTTTGAAAAGATCAACAAAATTAATAAACCATTGCCTAAATTTATACAGGAAAAACAGGAGAGGAAACAAATAACCCAAGTAAGAAATGAGATGAGCGATGTCATAAAAGGCCCAACTGAAATTAAAAGTATCATAACAGAAGACTGTGAAAGACTGTACTCAATCAAATGTGAAAACCTAGAGGAAATGGACAAACTTTTAAATTCACATCAACTACCCACATTATCACAAGGTGAAGTAGAACAACTTAATAAACTCATCAGAAAAGAAGAGATTGAAAAAGTAATAAAACAAACAAACAAAAAAACTACCAACTAAAAAATTCCTGGCCCAGATAGCTTCACCAGAAAATTCTACCAAAATTTTAGAAAGGAGTTAATTCCAATACTATTTCACACCACAGAGGCTATGTCACACCATAGAAAAGAATGGAATATTGACAAATTCATTCTCTGAAGCCAGCATAACCCTGATGTCACAGCCAGAGAAAGATTCCACACACACACATACACACAAATTTCAGACCAACATCACTCATGAATGAAGATGCAAAAATCTTCAACAAAATCCTAAACAATAGAATTCAAAAGCATATCAAAAATATAATTCCTGATGACCAAGTTGGATTTATACCAGGGATGAAAGGCTTGTTCAACATCAGAAAAATGATTAATATGATCAACCACACAAATAACTCAAAGGATAAGAATTACCTGATTTTGTCAATGGATGCAGAAAAGGCATTTGGAAAAGTTGGTCACCCATTCATTTTAAAAACTCTCAGCAAAATAAGAATGCAGGAGAAATTCCTCAATGCAATAAGAGGCATCTACACAAAGTCAACTGCCTACATTACCCTGAATGGAGGAAAACTGAAAGAATTCCTTCTGAGAACGGGAACTAGCTGAGGATGCCCACTGTCACCACTTCTATTCAACGTTGTGCTGGAGGTTCTAGCCACAGCAATTAGATAAGATAAAGAAGAAGAAGTAAAAATCTCCTATTTGCAGATGATATGATCCTGTACACAGAGAACCCTAAAGAATCTATAAGTTAACTATTGGGACTAAAAGAGTTCAGCAAAGTATCAGAATATAAGATAAACATAAGTAAGTCAGTAGGTTTCCTTTACACCAACAAAGGGAACATCAAAGAGGAAATCACCAAATCTATACCATGTACAATAGCCTCCAAGACGATAAAACACCTAGGAATAAATCTAACCAGAGAAGTAAGAGGCCTATACAGAGAGAGTTACAAGACCTTACAGCAAGAAACCAAAAGAGACTAATGTAAGGGCAGAAAACTATCCTGCTCATGGATAGGCAGACTTAACATTGTGAAAATGTCTATTGTACCCAAATGATTCTACATATATGATGTGATTCCAACATAAATTCCAATGTCCTTTAAAATGAGATAGAGAAGCAAATCATCAACTTTGTTTGGAAAGGGAAGAAACCCAGGATATGTAAAGCACTACTGAAGAAGAGGACGACAGTGGGAGGCCCCATACTACCCTACCTTAGAACCTATTACACTGCCATGGTAGTCAAACAGCCTGGTACTGGTACAAAAAAGAGATATATAGACCAATGGAACAAAGTGGAGGCCCCAGAAACATCACCATCCTTTTACGAACAGTTGATATTTGATAGCAGCCCAAAGATAGCAAACGGGGGTAAACACAGTCTCTAACAAATGGTGTTTGTGAAACTGAATGTCTATCTGCAAAACTGAAACAGGACCCCTATCTCACACTTTACACAAAGACGGAGAGATCAAAATGGATCAAAGATCTAAATATCAAGCCTAAAATGATAAAGATCATGCAAAAAAAAAAAAAAAACAGGATCTACAATGGAAGTTCTAATACACAGCTTAGATAGACTTCAAAAGCTGACCTACAAAGCACAAACCACAGAAGAGAAAATAGATAAATGGGAACTTAGTAGAATCAAACACTTTTGCTCATCAAAAGACTTTATCAAGAGTTAAAAGACTACCCACAGCATAGGAAAAAATATTTGGCTACTGTATGTCAGACCAACATCTGATTTCTATAATCTACAAGATACTGCAAAATATCAACAAGAAAAAAGTAAATTACCAAATTAAGCAACAGGCAAAGGAAATGGTCAGACACTTCACCAAGGAAGACATCTAAGCAGCCAAAAGACACATGAGGAAATGCTCACGATCATTAGCTATCAGAGAAATACAAATCAAAACTACAATGAGATACCACCTCACCCCAACAAGGTTGGTGATAATCCAAAACACACAAAACAACAAATGCTGGTTGACGAGAGATTGGAACTCTCCTACACTGCTGGGATTGCAAATCATACAACCTCTTTGGAAAGTAATGAGAGAATTCTTTAAAAAACTAGAAATAGAAATACCATTTGATCTTGTAATCCCATTGCTCAGAATATATCCTGCAGAAACAAAGGCAGTCACACAGACAGATACACGCACACAAATTTTTACTGCAGCACTGTGCACAACAGCAAAAAGATGGAATCAACCTAGATGCCCATCAACAGATGAATGGATGCAGAAACTATGGTACATATGCACAAAGGAACACTACGCAATGGTGGAGAACAATGATCATTTCAGGAAGCATCTCATAACCTGCTTTCAACTAGAAGACATGATGCTGAGTGAAATGAGTACAGTCGCAAAAGGACAAATATTGTATGAGACCCCTTATATAAAAGACTTAAAAATAGACTTATGCACCAAAGAAAAGACTCTTTGATGGCTACAAGGGTGGGGAGGAAGGTAGAGAGTTGATCTAGATTAATTAGTTGATAGAAATTTGGTTAGGTGAAAGCAGCGACAGCACAGTAGATCAACTTAACTGGACTTCACCATAAACTGAAAGGTTTTCTAAACTCAACCCAATATTTCAAGGTACAGAGTTGCAGGGACAGGAGTCTGTATTCAGGAAACACTGAGGCAAGTTGATATAAATACTCTGTTGCTAAGAGAGTCTTCTTCACCCTATATTGGCATGTGGCGTCTGGGTCTGAAAAGCTAGCAAGCTGCCATCTAAGATACACCAAATTGTTTCAACTTATCTGGAACAGATGATCACCACCACCAACAAAGATACGAGGCAAAAAGAATCCAGGAGACAGAAAGACCAATATGAATGGGAGACTGTATCAACATGTGACCAGAAGAGCCAGATGGCGCCCAGCTACCACCAAAGACAGTCATGACAGGGGGCACAATATAGAGTCCCTGAGGCAACATGAGAAAAGAAGGTGTGCAGCCCAAGAACTCTACTAAAAGACCTGAAGTGATTGTCTGACACCCTAGGAACATAGCCCCTAGACCTGCTGCTGCCCCTGACTGTAAACTACTAACAACTCTTCAGATAAGAAAGGACTGGACTTGATGACACAGTTTGACTATATGGTATGTGTACTTTATGGTTCTATGCATTTACTGGAGGCTGTCCTACTGGTCTCTTTCTAGATGGGAGAGAAAAGGGTGGAAAGGGGGTGTGGGACAAATGCTTGTTGAGTGAATACCAGATACACAGAGTGGAAAGGAGGAGTGTGCTGTCACTGGGTTGGGAGAGCAGAGGGAGCTGCAGATAGGTGGGCATTCAATACCAAGTTGGATTGTATACTTTCACTTAACCACAATAAAAATAAGAAAATGAAATTAAAGACTGGTTTAAATATAGAACATCAGGGAAGAAAAAAGGGGTAGCCACCAAGCTATACTACATATACTATGTGTACTACATGTAACCACTAAGTTATACTACATATACTATAAAAAAGTCTCCACAGATACAAAACCAACAGTGAAGATGAAGAAAAGAAAACCTATAAAGAAAACTGACCCAGAACAGAATATCAAGTGGAACAAAGAAAATGTCAACAACATAAAAACTAAGGGACCAAAACGACAACACTAAATACATACCTATCAATAACTACACTGAATGTAAATTGACTCAGTGCTCCAATAAAGAGACAGAGAGTAACAGGCTGCATCAAAAAGACAATCCATCTATATGCTGCTTTCAAGAAACACACCTTAGATTCAAAGATATGAACGAACTGAAAATCAAAGGATGAAAAAATATATACCAAGTAAACAACATGCAAAGAAGAGCAGGAATGGCAATATTAATCTCAGATAAGCCAGATTTTAAAGTAAAATCTACCATCGTGGACAAGGATGGTCACGATTGCTTAAAGGTTCAACACGTAAGAAGGATATAACAATATTAAATGTTTATACATCCAATATTAGAACCTCTAAATACATCGAATAAATGCTGACAACACTGAAAAATGAGATAGATCCCTCCACAACAATAGTACAATACTTCAACACTCCACATTCAGTAAAGGACAGATCATCCAGAAAAGAACTCAATAAAGATACGGCCAGCCAAGTGCCGTCGAGTCGGATTGTGACAATCAACTCAGCATCACAGATATATACAGAACTTTATACCCAACAACAGACAAGTACACCTCTTTTTCCAAAGCACATGGAACATTCTCCGGAATACAGCATGTGTTAGCCCACAAAGCAAGTCTCAATAAAATCCAAATCACTGAGTTATTGCAGAGCATCTTCTCAGATCACAAAGCCATAAAATTTGAAATCAATAGCAGAAAACACATGGGTAGAAATTCAAACTCATGGAAACTAAACAACACTTCGCTCAAAAATCGATGGGTTATAGAAGAAATCTAGGATACAATAAAGAAATTCATGGATTCAAATGAGAATGAAACACATCCAACTAGAACCTATAGGATACAGGCAAAGCAGTGCTCAGAGGTCAATTTATTAATGCACAAACCCAGAATGAAAAAAGGGCCCAAACCAAAGAATTAGCCCTACAACTTGAATAAGAACAAAGAGACCACAAAAGAATCCCTTGGGCATCAGAAAACAAACAAACAGATAATAAAGGTTAGAGCAGAACTCAAAGAATTAGAGAACTGAAAAACAATTGAAAGAATTAACAAAACCAAAAGCTGTTTAAAAAAAAAAAATCAACAAAACTGATAAACCATTGGCTAAACTCACAAAAGAAAAACAGGAGAGGAAACAAATAACTCAAATAAGAAATGAGATGAGAGATGTCAGAAAATTAAAAGTATCATATAACAGAATACTACAAAAAATTGTACTTGAGTAGATTTGAAAACCTAGAGGAAATGGACAAATTTCCAGATTAACACCAGCTACCAAAATTATCACAGAGAAGCAGAACAACTTAATAAACCATCATGATAGAAGACATTAAAAAAGTAATCAAAAGACTACCAACCAAAAAGAGTCCTGGCCCAGATAACTTTACTGAAGAATTCTACCAAACTTTTAGAAAGGAGTTAATTCCAATACTACTTAAGCTATTCCACAATGTAGAAAAGGACAGGACATTCCCAAATTCATTCTATGAAGTCAGCCTAATTCTGATACCAAAGCCAGGGTAAGATACCACACAAAGAAAGTATCAGTCATGAACCTAGGGGGGCAGAGTCAAGATGGCCGACTAAGCCCACGTCTCCTTCTATCCCTCTCGAAACCGAGACCTGAATTGACAATCAAACAGAGCCTTCTGAGCGCCTAATCAGCCTCAGGACATGGCACAGAGCTGTTAATTGGGACTTTATACCACTCAGTGAAAAATCTCCTCTCTTTCGTGGACTCCCGCTCCTGGCTAGCCCCGGCTCTCACGGATGGAAGGTAAATGCACCATTTTGACTTTTTTTTCCTCGGTCTCAGCTGGCAGGCGGAGCTGGGCCTTGCCCGGCCGCTGGACTCAGATACGCTGCTGGGGGGATAGGCAGGCGAAATTCCCATATTCTGAGAGCCAGGCTCGGGACTCTGTTAATCTAGACACTTTGAGCCTTTCATTTTGTAGCTGCCTCAGTGGGGTTTGTGCGGAACTCCATGGTCAGGGTGCGGGACGTCATGTTGGTACCGAGATTTTAGCGGGACCTCGTTCTTAGCCTGGGAGCCAGCGCCTGCAAACGGGACAGCGCTTCTCCGTCAGAAAAGTAGTGATTTTGCATAGTGCTGCCTACATTGGGGCCCTGCAACAGAAGCAGAGGAATCGCTGCCTCTCAGCACCGTTAGCCCCCTTGTATGCTGCCTGTGTGGAGAACGCCATCTTGGGTACGGCGGCTGCAGCTGGACCTACTTCTTAGCTTGGGAGCCAGAGCCTGCCCACAAGAGAGCGCTTTTCTATCACAAAACCAGTACTCGACACAGTGTTGGATAAGGCTAGGCCCTGTCAGCAGAGGCCACCAGGGCACTAGCAGTGCTGTATTCTGAACTAGTTTGTTATCATCTGGGGTTGGATACAGTGGCGCTTACTTTGTCAGATGGGAAGAGGGATCTCTACACCTGAAAACCTAACTGACTTGTGAACTGGTCAGATACCTTTTGCTTTACATTTGAAGACAGCCTAGAGAAACATTTGCAATCCATCCTCACAGTACCTCTTCCAGCCTCTATATACTCACATGGGACCCAAAAAGCAACAGACAATTGTGGCATACAAGCAATCACTCATGGCTTCAGAAGGCTCCCAAACAAAGCAACCAAGGAGTTTTCCAGATGAAGAAACTTTTAGGAAAGCATCAGGAAGTGAATACAAATTGATTATATACAGGGCCCCTCTAGACCTTATACAAAATGCAGCAGAACAAAATGAAAAATTAAGCAAGTTGTTCGATCTGATGGAAAACCAGTACTCTGAAATCCAACAGATCAAGAAGAAAATCAAAGACATAGAAACTTCCATGCAAACCCAAGAAAACAGAATGGAACAAATGGAGAAAAGGATTTCTGACTTGGAAGACAGAGCTACTGATGTCAGTGTCTATGAGCAGAAATCAGAAAAAAGAAACAAGAAAAATGAAGAGACATTAAGAAGCATGTGGGACTCTATTAAGAGGAACAACCTTTGATTAATTGGAGTCCCTGAACAGGGTGAGACATCTGAGAACACAGAGAGGATTGTTGCTGAGCTGCTGAAAGAAAACTTCCCAGAAATCATGAAGGAAGAGAATATAGACATCTCAGATGCATATCGTACGCCACCCAATATAGATCTCAAAAGAAAGACTCCAAGACGTATTATAATCAAGCTTAACAAAATGAAACATAAGCAGCAACTCTTAAAGGCAGCAAGACTCAAGGCAAAGCTAATATTCAGAGGGAAACCCTGTAGGCTCTTGTCAGATTTCTCAGCAGAAACCATGCTGGCACGGAGACAGTGGCACGACACATTCAAAGTCTTGAAGGAGAAGAACTTCCAACCAAGAATTATATATCCTGCAAAACTGTCTTTCAAACACGAAAATGAAATTAAGACATTTCCAGATAAACAGAAACTCAGAGACTTTGTAAAAACCAAACCCAAACTACAAGAAATACTGAAAGAAGTTCTTGGCTTTGGCTTAGAAGAACGAAACCACTAACTTTATATTTTAGAATGACACACTACTCAATACTTATTTAGGGAAGGCTCCAAAGTCAATCACAGCTTTGATTTGGAAAGAAGCAATCCAGTGATCATCATGAAAACTATGGTGTCATCATAATAAAAGAGGGATGTACTACAGTCGTTACAGTCCTTCCAGATGGAGAGGAAGATGACCAGACTGGTAGTAATTAAAATTGGGTTTATAAATAGTTTATTAAAGGGGTTCATAGGAGTAGCTGTAAAGCACAACAAAGATGTATCATACCATTTCAAGAAATCTAACACACGAGTCTCAACAACTACAAAACCAGCTCTGAAAAAGGTGAAAAATCAACTCACAAAAAAGAGTGTCTCAGAACAGATTAATAAGAACAACAGACAAAACATCAACATAAAAATAAACATACCACAATGGCAGCAGTGAACACATACCTATCAATAATTACATTAAATGTGAATGGACTGAATGCTCCAGTAAAGAGACACCGAGTGTCATCTTGGATCAAAAGACATGACCCATCCATATGTTGTCTACAAGAAACTCACTTGAGACCTAAAGACAGGAACAAACTGAAAATTAAAGGATGGAAGAATATATATCAAGCTAACAATGAACAAAGAAGAGCAGGGGTGGCAATTCTAATCTCAGACAAAATCAACTTTAATGTCAAATCCACCATCGTGGACAAAGATGAACACTATTTATTGCTGAAAGGTTCAGTACACAAGCAAGACTTAACTATATTAAACATTTATGCACCTAATGTCAGAGCACCTAAATATGTTGAAGAAACACTGACTACGCTCAAAAGAGAGTTAGATGACTCCACAATAATAGTGGGAGACTTTAACACTCCACTCTCATTACTAGACAGATCATCTAGAAAAAAGCTCAGTAAAGATACAGAAGACCTCATTGACACAATTAACCAACTAAACCTCATTGATATATACAGAACTTTCCACCCATCGGCAGACAACTACACTTTCTTCTCCAGTGCACATGGAACATTCTCCAGAATTGACCACATGATAGGCCATAATGCAATGCTCAACAAAATCCATACCGTTGAATTATTGCAAAGCATCTTCTCAGATCATAAAGCCATCAAAGTTGAAATCAATAGCAGAAAAAACAGAGATAGAAAGTGGAACTCTTGGAAACTGAACAACATCTTGCTCAAAAAAACATGGGTTATAGAGGAAATCAGGGATCAATTAAAGAAATTCATGGATTCCAATGAGAACGAAAACACTTCCTACCAGAACCTACGGGATACAGCCAAAGCAGTGCTCAGAGGTCTGTTTATCTCCATAAAATGCACACATCGGGAAGGAAGAAAGAAACCAAATCAAGGAACTAACTCTACAGCTTGAACAAGTAGAAAGAGAACAACAGAGGAAGCCCTTGGTCACCGGAAGAAAGGAGATCATAAAGATCAGTCATGAACCTAGATGCAAAAATCTTTAACCAAATCCTAGTCAATAGAATTCAACAATAATGTTAAAAAATAATTAAAAATAATTATTTAAAAAAATAATTAAAAATAAATGTTAAGAAATAATTATTCATGATCAAAGTTGGAGTCATACCAGGGATGCAGGCTTGGTTCAACATCAGAAAAACAAATAATGTGATCAACCACATAAATGACACAAAGGATAGAAATAACTTGGTTTTATCTTTTGATTAAGAAAATGCATTTGACAAAGTACAAGACCTTCATCTTCAAAACTCTCAGGAAAATAGGAGTGGGAATTCCTCAGCACAGTAAGGGGCATCTATTCAAAACCAACAGCCAACACCATCCTGAATGGAGAGAGACTGAAAGAATTCCCCTGAAAACAAAGAAGAACAAAAGAAAGAACAACAAAACAAAGAAGCCCACTGTCACTGGTTCTGTTTAACATTGTGGTAGACATTCTGGCCAGAGCAATCAGACAAGCAAAGAAATAAAGGGCATCTGCATCAGTAAAGAAGTAAAAGTATCCTTATTTGCTGATGATATGATCATATACATATACACAGAATCCATAAACTGCCAGAACTAATAGAAGCCTTCAGCAAAGTATTGGGACATAAAATAAATAAAAATAAATCAGTAGGATTTCTTTACAGCAATAGAGAGATCATCAGTAAGGAAATCACCCAGTCAATACTTTATATAATAGCTCCCAAGAAGATTAAATACCTAAGTATAATTCTAACCAGAGATGTAACAAACCTATACAGAGAAAATTCACGAGAAACCACAAGAGATTTACATAAGTGGACAAACCTACCCTGCTCATGGATAGGAAGACTTAACATTGTGAAAACATCTATTCTACCCAAAGTGATCTACATATATAATAAAATTCAAATACAAATTCTAATGTCATTTTAATGAGATGGAGAAACAAATCACCAACTTTGAAAAGGGAAGAAACTCCATATAAGTAAGACAGTACTGAAGAAGAACACAGTTGGAGGCCTCACACTGTCCAATCTTAGAACCTATTATATTGCCACAGTAGTCAGTACCAGCAGCCAGGTACCAAAACAGATGCATAGATCAATGGAACAGAATAGCGAATCCAGAAATATTATCATCCACCTACGAATAGCTGATACTTGACAGAAGTCCAAAGGTTGTAAACGGGGGTAAAAATAGTCTTTTTAAAAAATGGTGTTGGCAAAATTGGATATCCACCTGAGGAATAGTGTGCTGTCACCAGGCAAGGAGAGCAGTGGAAGCTGCATATAGGTGGGCGTGTAAATTTATACAGGAATGTACATTTTCACTCAGTTATAATAAAAAAAAAAACCAAAACACTGAAACAGGACCGTATCTCACACCTTACACAAAAACTAAATCAAAATGGATCAAAGATCTAAATATCAAACCTAAAATGATAAGGATTTTGGAAGAAAAATGGGACAACAACAGAAGTTCTAAAGATCTAAATTAATCACAGAATAGAAGAAACTGAAGGTAACTGAGAGAAAGGAGAGATAATTGTGTAGAGGTCTCCTGTCAACTAACACAGAATAGCATTGCCCTCTTGGAGCACAGCCAGCAGTGTCCCTGGACAGGGTGTATATGAAGGCAGTTTCACGCAGCTCCCAACATGAGACAAAGTACTCAGAAAATAGAAAAATGAATTTTCTCATCTCTTCACTCTTCTGTCCTGTACGTCACCCCACCTCTGGCTGATGCCATACTGCCGATGCCATACTGCTTGGCTAGTGAGCTACCAGGCTGCTGTCACTGTAGTTCTGCCCCAGCCCCACACACTGACTTCTGCCACATCATTTTACTTCATTTAATTCATTTTCTTCTTTCCTCACACCTAGCCCCATATATCAGCAATATCTCTTCCCACCAGGCCATGCTACACCACTACAGTTAGACAGCTACCTTCCTGTCACCATTTCAGGTGCCCTGTGCCCCCACCCACCATTTCTCATAGTTCCATTTTTTTTCTTGTTTTCCATTTCTCCATTTATTTTTCCCTCCCACCAAGCATATACTTTACCTCTATCCCTCCCTGATGGGCCACATCACACTGTTTGTGCTAGAGTGCTAACAGCCCACTTCCAGCCAGTCTATCCTACCTCTACCCATCTAGTTCTGTATGCCACTCCATCTCTTTCTGCTGGGCCACATTGTACCTCATTGATTAGAGAGCAACCAGACTACCAGTGTCCCATATCCTAGTTGCCCCTATCAAAAAGCTTCTGTTGTGTCATTTTTTGCCCTTTCTTACTCTTTTTTTATCATTCCCATCTAACCCTGTATGCTATCTTTACTCCTTCCCACTGAGTTGCACTGTACTGCTACAGGTAGACAGGCACCGGCTTGACAACAGCCTGGGTCCATGGCATCCCCACCTACTCATTTATTTTTCCCTTTCTTCCTCTTCTTTCTCCCTCCTACAAATCCCTGCACTCCACCTACCCCCTTTCCTGGTAGGCTCTACCATGCCACTACAGTTAGAGAGCCACCTGACTGCCACCACTCTGAGTTTGCTTCACCTCCACCTGTCAGCAACAGTCATGCCATTTTTTTATGTACATTATTTTTTCTGTTTTTCCTTTTTTTGCTCCCTCCCACTCCATGTTACCTCACCATTCATGCCAGGCCACACCACACCACCCTAGCTAAGCAGCCACAAACCTGAGGCTTTCTGCCTCCCACCTAGCCCCATAAACCACCACTCCCCATTTGGCTGACGCCAACATCCACCCCCAATTGGCTGTGTTTTTTTCTTTATTCTCCCCATCTAGCCTTGTATGCCACCCCCTCCTGCTGGCCCTTGCCATGCTGCTACAGCTAAAGCATCACAGTTCAGTCCTACCACCAGACCAAGCCTCCATTGTTCCTTTCTTCCCACCACTTGACCAGCTGCAAAATGGTGGGAAGCAAATCCATGCCACTTCATGTCCAATATAACCCTATTTGGCAAGGGGCTGTGATTGTACCTACACTATTGTACCAAGGGCAGGAGACAGCCTATCAAGTCTGTCTTAAGTCACCTTGCCAAACTAGTCTACAGTGAAGTGGGCTTACACTACCTGCAGGTACTTTGCATACCTGAACAAGATGGTGAGAACCATCACGCTCACAGACAACCAATCAGTGAAAGAAGCCTGGTCCACCCACCTGGCATATCAAAACAAAACAAAGGAGCACAAAACAACTGAACATATAGCCAACAAATAAAGAAAACAATACCATAATGTCTCAGACACAGCAGAAAATATCAAAACACATACACAGTCAGGGAAACATGGCTCCAATAAGTGATCAGATGATCTTCCATTAGAAGGAAAGGGAATGGAACTGTATGATACAGAATTCAAAATTGAATATTTAGTACTCTCCAAGAGATTAGACAAGAATTCAAGGAAAAGAGACAAAACCAAGGGAAACACAAGCAAAATCATGGAAAACACATATAAGAACAAAACAAAACACAAGATAGCTAAAATCAAGTAAAATATAATCAAAACAATCGATGAATTCAGGAAAATAATACAGAATAATACAAGAGCAAAAAAAATTAAAAATCATACATAAACACTAACTAGAAATAAAAAGATAAACAAAAAATTAAGAGATGGAGCTCAATAGAATACAATAGCAGGTTTTAGCGTTAAGTTTGAAACAATGAAAGTCAAGATAAGTGAAACCAAAGACCCATGGCTGCTACTTTGAGGAAAATCAGATAAGAGCATGAAGAAAACCCAAGAATTATGTAGGGTACAATCAACAGCAAAAATTTTGTGTGATTGGAGTTCCAGAATAGGGGGAGAAAACACAGAGAAGATTGCTGAAGATGTACCAATAGAAAACTTCTCAAGTATCATGAAAAGTGAAAAGCTGAACATCAAAGAAGCTCATCAAACCCCATAAGGATAGACTCCCAAAGAAAGTGACTAAAACAAATCACAGTCACAGTTGCCAAAACCAGTGAAAAAGAATTGTGAGACTAGTTTGAGAAAAACTAAAGGTCACATACAAAGGAAAAACAATAACAGCAGGGGCTCATTACTGGATAGAAGCCATGTAGGCAAGAGGGCAATGGTACAATATATATAAAACCTTGTTGGCTTGGCTGAAGGAAAAAAAACCCTGCCAATCATGAGTAATATTCTCTGCAGAACTCCCTCAGAAATGATGACAAAATTAAGTTATTTCCAGTTAAAATGAAATTAAGAGAATTCATTAAAAACATTGGAAAATTTAGGAAATGCTGAAGAGTCCTTCAGTGAGAGAACAAACAGTATCAGTCAATGATTAGAGTCTAGGGCTCAGAGCAGCTTCAGCCAGCCACCAACCTAGGTAACAACTTCTCAATAATAAAACAAAGCTAAAATGTAACAGGGAAACAGAGACATCAATCCATTAAGGACCACAACATCAAAACAATGCAAGTGGTGATAAATAGTGAATGGAGAGGAAGTCAAGGTGATACCAAATAACAAAGTAGTGGTTCAAATTAGGAAGATACAGGTAAATTACAAGGCAACTACAAAGAAAATTAACAAATCTCATCTTAATTAAAAACAAGAAAAACAAAGCCTTGGTAAACAAAAAATCTACAATACCGAAAGAGGAGAAAATCCACAAACAAAAGGAATTTAGCACAGGAATGTAAGAAAGAAAGAAAATGTTAGTATCATACCAAAACCCCAAAACACAACATGGCAGTAATAAACTCATACCTGTGGATAATCATACTCAACATAAATGGCTTAAATGCACCTGTAAAGAGAATAGAGTATAGTAGAATGGATGAAAAACATGACTCATCAGTATCGTGTCTACAAGAGACACACCTTAGAAGCAATGACACAGATACACTAAAAATCAAAGGATGGAAAAAGTATACCAGCAAAGAGTGAACAAAACAGGCAGGAATGACCATATTAGTCTCAAGTAACATAGATTTTAAGGAAAAATCAATCATAAAAAAATAAGGAAGGATACTACATAATGACTGAAGGAATAATCTGCCAAGAAGATATAACTTAAATATGTATGGATTCAATGATAAGGCTCAGAATACATAAAACAAACTCCAACAGCACTGAAAAGAGAATTAGACAGTTTCACAATAAAAGTAGGAGACTTCAACACACCACTTTTAGTGAAAGACAGAACAGCTAGAAAGAAACTTAGTAAAAAGTTACAGAAGTTCTGAAGACTAAAATTAATGAACTTTACCTCACAGGTGGATATAGAACACTATACTGAACAGCAGCAAAGTATACATTACTTTCCAACACAAGTAAAATGTTCTCTAGAATATATCACATTGTTATGGACTGAATTCTGTCTCTCAAAAATGTGTAACCTTGGCTAGTCTATGATTCCTAGTATTACATGATTGTCCACCATTTTGTCATTTGATGTGATTTTTCTATGTTTTGTAAATTCTTCCTGTGTGATGTTAGTGAGTTGGGATTCACAGCAGTTATGTTAATGAGGCAAGGCTCAATCTACAAGATTAGTTTATGCTATAAAACAATCTCTTTTGAGATAGGAGGTCTGACAAGCCTGTGAGCTTAACTGTTCTAAGTGCTATATACCTCATTGCTGAATATCCCTATGGTTACGTTGGAAGTACTCCCCTTGGGGTGCTATGTACCCATGCCAGTTCCTAAACCATGCTTCAAAGCAATTTTGGAAATCTTTCTGGAATGGCCGTAGCATACACTGGCAAGTTCACAAACTTAATGATATAGTTGTCTATGAGGAAGTTTTTAGCCAGTAAACAAATAATTGTTTTGAAACATCCTACCTAATCACCTGATCTGGCCCCCAATGACTTTTTTCTTTACCCACAAAGAAAGGAAATATTGAAGAAAGATGTTTTGATGATATTTAGGACATCACGGGTAATACAACAATACCTCTGATGGCCATTCCAGAAAGAGTTCCAGAATTTCTCTGAAGGGTGGACTAGGCACTGGGATTGGTGCATAGCTTCCCAAGGGGAGGATTTCAAAGATGACCACAGACATATTCAGTAATGAGATATGTACCACTTTCTCTGGGATTTGTGAACTTCATTACAGACCACACATACAAGACAGAAGTGAGCAGAGAGACATGGGGACCTCAAGTCACCAAGAAAAAGGAGTCTGGAGAATAGTGTGTCGTTTGAATTCAAGGTCCTGTGCTGGGAAGCTCCTGGACTGGCAAATACTGATAACAAGGACATTCCCCGAGAGATGACAGAGGGGGGAAGTGTATCCCTGGAGTTGACTTTGAGACCATAAGACTGAGGGAATAAACTTTTTGTTGAAGCCATCCACTTGTGGTATTTCTGTTATAGCAGCACTACATAACCAGACAGAATTTGGTACGAAGAAAGCAGAGTGCTGCTCTACCAGATGCCTAAAATGTGGAAGCACTTTTGAAGCTGTGAATGGGTAAAGACTAGAAAACTTTTAAAGTACCTAGTAGTAAAAGCCTAGACTACTGAGGTGGTCAGGATTATGTCAATTTAGCTACTCCATGTTTGGCTGCTGTATCAAGTGCAGGACAGGGTCTGTGGTGGCTCGCCACCCTTCAGCTCTCATATCTCTGCCTTCTACCACCTATGGCCAGTCTGCTCATGTAGCCAGTAGCTCCTGCTCTCTTCTGGTGTCTGGTTCCTGGACCTGAACTAGCAGCTGTTGGATTTATCAACTCTTACAGCCGGTGCTTGAGAGTCCTGTTCCCTGACCTGCCGATCCTGGGTTTGCCAGCCTCTGCAGCTCTGTCTCTCTGCCAGCTTGGGATCCACTGACCTGCACAACCAGTGGTCTAGAGTTCTGGTCTCTGACCTGCTGACCTTGGGTTCACCAGCTCCTGTAGCCATGTGAGGCTTGTGCCAGGACTTGGGACGTTCAATTTCTGCAATTGTGTGAGCTGTTTCTTTTATATATAAATCTTTCCTTGTATATATATGTGTTACTGGTTTTGCTTCCCTAGAAAACCCAGCCTAAGACAACTGCCTTGAAGAAACTGTTAGTATAAACTTCAGACAATTATGGTGAGAACTCACAAGGAAACTAGAAGAGCTGTTATACTGGTGATAGTGGAGATGGCACAGCAGCAGAGAAATGATAATAACAGAGAAACGGCAGTGGCAGAACTAGCAGGCCAGCTTGAGACAGTGCTAGAGACAACTCACAGAATAACAGACCGAAGTACCTTTGTGAAAGAGGTTTCCTGACAGGGTGGTGTGCCTACAGACTGTAATAGAAAAATATTTGTTGAAATCATTCACTTATGTCATTTCTGTCACAGCAGCACTCAATAACTAAGATGTATTTTAGGCCACAAACAACCCTCCATAACATAAAATAATTCAAAATAATGAAAGTGTTCTCTCTTGTCACAATGCCATAAAAGTAAAAAATCAGGAACAAGAAGAGCAAGGAAAAAACATGAAAACTGAAAAACATTTTGCTTAAAAACAACTGAGTAACATAAACATTCAAAGAGGAAGTTTAAAATGTCCTAGAATTAAATGAGAATGATAATGCATCATACCCTTTGGTACATCAAATGCAGTGCTCAGAGATCAATTATAGCAGTAAATACACAGATCAGAAAAGAATATGCCAGACTTAAAACATTAGTCCTACAACTAGAACAAATAGAAAATAGTAAAAGAAGCCAGAGCCACCAGAAGAAAGGAAATAATAAAGACTAGCATAGAAATAAATGAAATAGAGAACAGAAAAACAATTGAAAGAATCAAAAGACCAAAACCAAAAAGGTGACTCTTGGGAAAGTTCAAAAACATCAACAACCCATTAGCCAAAGTGACAAAAGAGAAACAGGAGAGGAAGCAAATAACTTAAATAAGAAATAAAATGAGGCATATCACAACAAACCCAAATGAAATAAAAACATTAACAGAATACAATGAAAAATTTTATTTTAAGAAATTTGAGAAGATAGAGGAAATGGATGAATTTCTGGAAATACATTCCACAAGAAAGCTTTGTTTTTGAGTCAATTCCAACTCATAGCAACCCTATAGGACAGAATAGAACTGTCCTATACAGTTTCCAAGGACAGCCCAGAAGGTTATGGCTGTTTAGCAGCCATAACACTTAGCCACTATGCCACCAGAGTTTCCAGAAACACATTACCTACCTAAATTAACACAAGTTGAGGTAGAAAGTCTGAAAACAATAACAAGAGAAAAGACAAAGATATAAGAAAAATTGTGTGAAGAAGCAGTAACAAAAAGACCTGGCCTATACTGCCTCACTGAGGAATTCTACCAAACATTTAGAGAAGAACTCATGCCACTACTACGCAAACTGTTTCAAAATTTCAGAGCATAGGAAGAAAAAAGAATATTCCTAAATTAATTTGATAGTGCTACATTACCCGGATACAAAGCCAGGCAAAGACATTATTAAAAAAAAAAACTACAGGGGTAGAGCCAAGATGGCAGAGTAGTCAGACATTTCCTGTAATTCCTCTAAGAACAAAGACCCAAAAGAAAAAATAATTCATTATATATGACATTCTAGCTGCAAAGGACCTCTTAAAGTATTGGAAAGTAAAGATGTCACCTTGAAGATCAAGGCGCACTTCATCCAAGCCATGGTATTTTCTTTTTTTTTATTGTGATTGAGTGAAAGTTTACAATACAATTCAAATTTGCATGCTTGCCTGTCTGCAGCTATCTCTGCTGTCCTTGCCCATGACAGAACACTCCTCCTTTCCATTCTTTTTGTTTGTTATTATTAAACAAAAAATGAAAGTGTACATTCTCTGTGCTTACAATACTGGGTTAAGATAGGAGTGCACAAGTTGTGTCAAAGTCCCATTAATATTGATCTTCTTACTAATGTGTATTGTCACCAATTTCACCTAACCAAATTTCTAACAACTATCTAATCTAAACCCTCTCCCCTCGCCCTCCTGCCCTCCCAACCTCCCCACCCTTGTAGCCCCCAAAGATTCTTTTCTGTTATGTATGAGGTATGCTTTTAAGTTTTTATCGTAGGGGTCTCATATAATAATTGTCCTTCTGTCGCTGACTAGTTTCACTCAACATAATGTCCTCCAGTTGAGACCAAATTGAGAGATGTTTCCTGCTATCATCGTTGTTCTTTATCAATGCATAGTACTCCACTGAGTACAGATACCAAAGTTTACCCACCCCTTCTTCTGTTGTTGGGCATCTGGGTTGATTCTAACTTTTTGCTATTGTGGACTGTGCTGCAATGAACATTCATGTGCACGTATCAGTTGGTGTGAATGACCTTGATTCTGTAGGATATATTCCGAGCAGAGGAATTACTGGGTCAAATGGTATATCTATATCCATTATTTTAAGGTAACACCAAATTGCTTTCCAAAGAGGTTGCAGCATTCTGCAATCCCACAAACACTGTAGGACAGTTCCAGTCTCTCCACAGCCTCTCCAACATTTATTGTTTTGCGTTTTTTGGATCACGGCCAATCTTGTTGAGGTGAGATGGTATCTCATTGTCATTTTGATTTGAATTTCTTTAATAATTAATGATAGTGAGCATGTCTGCATGTGTTTTTTAGCTGCCTGGATCTCCTCTTTAGAGAAGTGTCTGTCCATCTCCTTTGCCCATTGCTTAATTGGATGATTTGTCTTTTTCTTATTGATAATTTGTAGAATCTTATAGATTATGGAGATCAGGCATCAGTGTGGCATAGAGTTGCCAAATATTTTTTCCCATTCTGTAGGTCGTCTTTTAGTTCTTTTGATGAAGTCTTTGGATGAGCAGAAGTGTTTGATTTTTATTAACTCCCATTTATTTTTCTCATCTGATGAATGTGCTTTGTTTGTCAGATTTTGAAGTCTGTCTACATTGTGTATTAAAACTTACATTGTTGACCCTACTTTATCTTTGATGAGATTTATCATTTTAGCTTTTATATTCAGGTCTTTTATCCAATTTGAGTTGATTTTTGTATAAGGTGTGAGATATGGGTCTTGTTTCAGTTTTTTTGGAGATGGATATCCAATTATGCCAGCACCATTTTTTAAAGAGACTGTTCTTACCCCAGTTTAAAATATTAGGACCTTTGTCAAATATCAGCTGTTCATAGGAGGATGGTGGCATCTCTGGGGTCTCTACTTTGTTCCATTGGTCTATATGTCTCTTTTTGTACCAGTACCAAGCTGTTTTGACTACTGTGGCAGTGTAATAGGTTTTAAAGTCAGGTAGTGAGAGGTCTCCCAGTATGTTCTTCTTTTTTAGTAGTGCTTTACTTATCCAGGGTTTCTTCCCTTTCCAAACAAAGCTTATAATTTGTTTCTTCATCTCATTAAAAAATGTCACTGAAATTTGTATTGGGATTGCATTATCTAAGTAGAGCACTTTGGGCAAAATAGACATTTTCACAATATTGAGTCTTCCTATACATGAGTAGGGCAGATTATTCCACTTATGTAAGTCTTTCCCAGTTTTTTGTAGTAAGGTCTTGTAGTTTTCTCTGTAAAGATCTCTTATTTCTCCAGTTAGATTTATTCCTAGGTATTTTATCTTCTTGGGAACTATAATAAATGTAATTGATTTCTTGATTTCTTCTTTAATAATTTCACTGTTGGTATAAAGGAATCCTGTTTATTTAGTTATGTTTATCTTGTATCCTGATACTTTGCCAAATTCTTCTATTAGCTCTAATAGTTTACTTATGGATTTCTTTGGATTCTCTGTATAAATAATCCTATAATCTGCAAAGAGGGAAATCTTTACTTCTACATTGCCAATACGGATGCCTTTTATTTCTTTGAGTTGTCTAATTGCTCTGGCTAGAACTTCTAGGACAATGTTGAATAGAAGTGGTGAGAGCGGGCATCCTTGTCTAGTTCATGTTCTCAAAGGGAATTCTTTCAATCTTTTACCATTCAGGATGATGAAAGCAATAGGCTTTGCATAGATGCTACTGATTATATTGAGGAATTTCTCCTTTATTCCTATTTTTCTGAGAGTTTTAAGCATGAATGGATGAATGGATGTTGAACTTTATCAAATGCCTTTGCTGCATCAAATTACAAAATCAGGTGATTTTTATCTTTTGTGTTATTAATATGGTTGATTACATTAATTGTTTTTCTGATGTTGAACCAGCCTTGCATCTCTGGAATGAAACCAACATGATCATGATGAATGATTGTTTTTATATGCTGTTGAATTCTGTTGGCTAGAATTTTGTTGAAGATTTTTGCATCTAGATTCATGAGTGATATTGGTCTGTAATTTTCTTTTTTTGTGGGATCTTTCCCTGGTTATGCTGGCTTCACAGAAGGAATTTGGAAGTATTTCATCTCTTTCTATGGTATGAAATAGCCTCATTAGTATTGGAGTTAATTCTTCTCTAAAAGTTTGGTAGAATTCTCTGGTAAAGCCATCTGGGCCAGGACTTTTTTTGGTTGGTAGATTTTTGATAACTTTTTCAATCTCTTCCTTTGTGACAGATTTATTAAGTTGATCAATTTCTCCTTGTGATAGTATTGGTGAGTCATATGAATCTAGAAATTTGTCCATTTTGCCTAGGTTTCCAAGCCTGTTAGTGTACCTTTTCATAGTATTCTGTTATGATATATTTTATTTCAGTTGGGTCTGTTGTACTATCTCCCAACTCATTTCTTAATCGGTGTATTTGTATCTTCTGTTTTTCTTTTTTGTAAGTTTAGCCACTGGTTTATCAATTTTGTTGATCTTTTCGAAGAACAAGCTTTTGGTTTTGTTAATTTTTTCAATTGTGTTTCTATTCTCTAGTTCATTTAGGTCTTCTCTAATCTTTATAATCTGCTTTCTTCTGGTGCCTGAGGGGTTCCTTTGTTGCTCTCTTTCTACTTGTTTAAACTGTGAGGTTAATTCTTTAACTTGTGTTCTTTCTTCTTTCCGGAAGTGTGCATTTATAGAGATAAACTGACCTCTGAGCACTGCTTTTGCTGTATCCCATGTTTAGGGAAGAGCTTCTTTCAATATTTCATGTAATTTGGGTTTAGTTTTTAGGAAGTCTTTAAATTTCTCTTTATTTTCAAAAGTCTTAATTTCACCATTATATTTGATAGACAGTTTTGCAGGATAAATAATTCTAGGATGGAAGTTTTTCTCATTCAGGGCTGTGAATGTGTCTGTTCATTGTTTTCTAGCCAGCATTGTTTCAGCAGAAGAGTCATATGAAAGTCTACAGGGTTTCCCTCAGAATGTTAGTTTTGATTTGAGCCTTGCTTCCTTCAGAAGCATCTCTTTGTGTTTTAGCTTATTAAGCTTAATTATAATATGCCTTGGTGTTCTTCTTTTTGGATCTAACTTTTGCAGTGTTTGATAAACATCTTGGATACCTGTGTTCTCTTTGTTCATAATTGCAGGAAAGTTTTCTGTCAGCATCTCTACAGTGATATTCTCTATGTTGTCATTAATCCTCCCTTGTTCAGGAACTCTAATTAAATGTAAATTATTCCTCTTCATGGAGTCCCATATGTTTCTTAACATTTCTTCATTTTTCTTATTTCTTGTCTCTGATTTTACCTCATAAATGCTGGCATTAGTTACTTTGTCTTCTAGGTCACTGATTCTAACTTCCATCTGTTCAATCCTACTCTTTTGGCTTTGGATAGAATCATCCAATTCTGTAATTTTGTTATTAATCTGATGTATTTCAGATTGTTGATGTTCTAGCATTTCAAATAGTTTACCAAATTTTTCATTTTGTTCTATTGCATTTTGTTTAATCTCTAGGAGGGTTTTATATATAGCTGTTTTGTATTCAACTTCTGTTAGATTCAGAAAGGCTTCTTCATCTGGGAAAGTTTTTGAATTTTGTAAATCTTTATTTAGGGAATTTTCTGGAGCATCTGTAGGCTGCTTCTTTAAATGATTAATTATGGTCTGCTATCTGCATGCCATCTAGATGCTATTTGATTTCTGTGATAATGGATCTAAGAGAATTGTTGGTCACCAGCTGACTATAATACTGTAGAGATTTGCCCCAGGTGGACTCCCAAGGGTGGAAGACTCTGCTTATTAGGTAACAAAGACGCTACTCTGTTTATGGAGAAACTGGGGGCTGTCAGCCAATCTTACAATGTGAGTGAGAAAAAAGAGGTTTCTCAATAAAGAAATTTTGAGGGAGAAATATAAGCCTCTCAGCCTTAAAAGTAAACTGCACTTCTATGCAGGGAGCTGTCCAGGTGCTGAACTGGGAACTGGAAGCTGTCCAACAGGCTGGCCTGAACAGGCAGTGGGGAACAGCAGACTTCACTGTCCGGCTTATAATGAAAGTATGTTGCTGTTACTGGCTGTTTGCAGAAGCTGCAGCTCTTTGTTAAAATGAAGCATCAGAAGCAGAGGTCAGACGGTTGCTGGATTGTTTTGAGAGGAGAAGATTAGTCCGATACTGTTGCCCAGTCAAATATGTTTGGCCCTAAGGCTCCCCAGATATTCAATACCCCATAAAAAATATCATCTAGGCCTTAGTTCTCAGAGGGAAATGAGAAGATGTCTGTTTACTCAGCCATCTTGTACTCTTTTCCATTGTATACATTTCATATCCTCTTAACATTCTCCTGACCCTCCTACCTTCTCCACTCCCCTCTAGTAAGAGGACAGTACTGACATCCTGTAGATGCATAGAACCATAAAGTACACCCATGATAAGTAATTCTGTGTCCCAGAGTCCATTCCATTCCTAGTTGAAGAGGTGACCTCAGTAATGATCTATAATCAGGGGCAGCATCACTTCTAGGGGTCATGCTCCCAGGGGAACTCCCAGGCCTTCAGTCATCATTTGTGGTCTTTCAGTGGAGTTTAGGGTGCACCCCTTTTTTTCTCATGTTGCTACTGGGACTCAACATTGTGACCCTCATCTCAGCTGTTACCGGTGGTGGTGAGACACCATTTGGCTCTTCTGCTCACATATTGATACAGCCACCCATTCAAGTGGGTCTTTCTGTCTTCTGGGCTCTTTTTCCCACATGTCCTTGTTGTCCTTGGTGATCATTGGTTCCAGCTGAGTTGGGACCACTTGGTGTTCCTCAGATGGCAGCTTGCTAGCTTTTAAGATCCCAGACACCACTCACCTATATGGGGTGCAGAAGACTCTCTTAGCAATAAGCTAGTTATGCCAATTGGCCTTGGTGTACCCTGAGAGCAAGCCATGGCATTTTCAATTTCATCATATGCATGCAAAAGCTGGACAATGAACAACAAAGACAGAAGAACTGATGCCTTTGAACTGTGGTGCTGGAAAAGAATATTCAATGTACCATGGACTGCCACAAGAACAAACTTCTGGAAGAAGTACAACCAGAGTGCTGTTTGGAAGCACAGATGGCAAGACTGTGTCTTATAGACTTTGGACATGTTTTCAGGAAGGATCAGTCCCTGGAGAAGGACAGCATACTCAGTAGGGTGGTGAGTCAGTGAAAAAGGGGAAGACCCTCTAAGAGATGGATTGACACAGTGGCTGCAATGTTGGGCTGAAGCATGAAAACAATTCCTGACATGATGCAAGACTGGGCAGTGTTTTGTTCTGTTGTGCATATGGTCATTGTGAGTTTGAACCAACCCTACAGCACCTAACAACAACAACAGGAGCCCTAAATATCAAAGATAAAGTTGAGAAATCAGACTGAACAACAGGGAAGGAAAGTAGGTTCAGAAGTACCTAGGACTGGCCAGATCTGGCCTTGTGGTGATCAGCTCTCCTCAGTCTGATTGGCTGCAGTGAGTGCAGTGAGGGGAGTAGTGGCATTTGGAAAGGACCTACATCAGTGGGAAAGATCGAGCAGTCAAGAGCCCACTTATACTTCCCTAGAAATAGTGAAAAATAGCATTCACCATCAAAAGCTAAGTAGTTTGCATCTAACCTATCACATCTAAATCTTTCCTTCAAGATAAACAACGCTCTGGTTTACCTCCACTTCCCCCCTCCCTTCACGGCACAGCTGACTGATGCATAACATGGGCTAGAAGTGACATCCTTAAGGATGCCTTGAACCATTCTACCAGGCTTGGAGAGGGAACAATTTAACAAATGGGGACTCCTCTGAACCAGAAACTCAGGAAAGAAACAGTTCCTTGGCCTAGGTGCAGGCACAAGGGGTTCATGGACCATGAATGCCTCTCATCTCTGCATTTCAGCATCCTGCATGCATAGTCCAGCTGCAAAACTTATCCACCTGCACAACTTAAGGAACAGGGACACACTTTTGTCACAGACACTCACTGACAGCTGTCAGCGCCCTGCCTTTCTTAGCAGGTGCAGCCAGATACAAGTGACTACACCAAACACTCCCACACATTTGGGATTGTAGGGGAGAGCCTACATCACACACTTGGGATGGACTACCTGGATACCTGAGGTGAATCCAGACAAAAAAGTAAACAGATGCCTAGGCCTGCATGCCTAGTAACAGCTCTTACTACTTGGACACAGGACATTAGAGCCTCTAAGATGTCAACAATCTAACTAGTTCATATGACCAGCCTATTTGGACACTGCAAAACAAAATACAACAAGAAATTAGAACACAGTAAGCAAACACAAAATAAATACAACTTTCTGATGGCTTGGAGACCAGTCAACATCAAATCATGTAAAGAGGCAGAACATGATACTTTCAGAAAGCTCCCAAAACAAAGAATCAAGAAATTTTCCAGATAAAGAGAACTTCGTGGGATTATCAGAGGTAGAATACAAAAGATTAATATTTAGAATTCTCCAAGAGATCTGGAAGGGTATCAGGCAAAACACAGGAGAACATAATGACAAACTGAACAGACTGCAAAAAAGCACAGAGATACAGTAAGTAGAAATTCAGAAAGTTAACAGTAAAATTACAATATTAGACAACTCAACAGAAAGTCAAAGGAGCAGAATGTAGGTAATAGAAAAAAGAATTAGCAAGACTGAAGATAAAGCACTGGACACAAACACATTTGAGGAAAAAATCAGATAAAAGAATTTTAAACAATGAAGAAACACTAAGAATTATGTAGGATATTATCAAGAGACATAATCTACCACTAACTGGTGTACCAGGACTGAGGGTGGGGAGGATAACCGAAAATAGAGAATTGTCGATAATTTGTAGACACAAAATTTTCTTGATACTGTGAAAGATGAAAAGATATCTGAGACGCTTATCTAACCACACAAGATACATTCCAAAAGAAAGTCACAAAGGCATATTATAATTGAACTTGTCAAAACTAAACATAAAGAAAGAATTCTAAAAGCAGTTACGGATAAACATAAACTAATCTACAAAGGAGAGGCAATAACACTAAGCTCAGACTACTCAGCAGAAACCATGCAGGCAAGAAGGAATTGGGATGATAGATAAAAAAGACCTTGAAGGAAAATAATTGTCAGCCAAGAATTATATCTTCAGTAAAACTGTCTCTCAAATATGATGGTGAAATTAGGACATTTTCAGATGAAGAGAAATTTATGGCATTTGCAAAAACCAAAATTACAAGAAATACTAAAGGGAGTCCTTCTTTTAGAAAATCAACAATATCAAGTAAAAGCTCAAGGTTAGAAAGCAGGATGGAGCAACCAGATATCAACCAGGATAGGAAAATCTCAAAAATAATTCAAAGCTAAAATACTTAGACTAGGAAAACAGACGCATAATTATGTAAAAGATTACAACATTATAACAAAAAAGAGGGACAAAAATGTAGTTATAGATCTTTCCTATGGACAGCAAGTCAAGGAGATAAGAAAGAAATTAAAGAGTGGTTTAAATTTAGAAAAATAGTGGTAAATATTAAGGTAATCACAAAAGAAATTAACCATATTCCATGTCACGATATAAAACAAGAAAAATATTGAGTCTCGACAAATACAAAACCAACACAATGGAAACACAACATATAGAGAAAAAGAGCTCAGCACAGAAAATTAAGTGGAACAAAGAAATTATCAACAATGCACTGAAAAAGTCATCAACATGACAACACTAAAGTCATGCCTATCAATAATTACACTTAGTGTAAATGGATTAAATATACCAATAAAAAGATAGAGAATTGCAGAATGAATTTAAAAAAAGTCCATCTGTATGCTTCCTTCAATAGACACACCTTAGACTTAAAGACACAAACTAAAACTCAAAAGATGGAAAAAAAAAACAGCAAGCACACAACTTTCAAAAAAGAGCAAGAGTGGCAACATTAATTTTTCATAAAATAAATTTTAAGATAAAATATACTACAATGGACAATGAAAGACATTGTATCATAATTAAAATATCATTACACCAAGAGGACATATCAGTTGGCCAGTGTGAAAAAAACCAGCTTCTGGTCTCATTAACTTTTTTTTTACCATTTCTCTATTCTCTAACTCAGTTAGTTCTCCATATTAAATGTTAATGCAGCCAATGACAGGGCTCTTAAATACATAAACTCTAACTGCAGTGATGAGAGAATTAGAAAGCTCCACAATAATAGTAGGAGACTTCAGAATGTCACTGTCAGTGAAGGGCAGAAAGAAGCTCAGTACAGACAGAAGATGTAAATTATACAATCAACCAAACTGACCTCAGAGACATACACAGAACACCTACCCAATAGCAGTCAAGTATACTTTATTTCCAATGCATATGGAACATCTTTCAGAGTAGCCCACATATTAAGCCATAAAGCAAACTTTAACAAAATCCAAAGCATAGAAATACTACAAAGCATCTTTTCCGACCATAAAGCCATAAAAGTAGAAATCAGTGACAGAAAAAGCACTGGAAAAGGACCTAACACATTGAAACTGAACAACACCTTGCTCAAAAACTGCTGGAATACAGAAGAAAGCTAGGAAAGAATAAAGAAATTCATGACAATGCATCCTACAAGAACATTTGGGACACAGCAAAAATAGTGCTCAGAGGTCAACTGACAGTGATAAATAAACACATCAAAAAAAGAAGAAAGGCCCAAATCAAAGCATTAATTCTACAACTCAAACAAGTAGAAAGAGAGCATCAAAAGAACCACTTGGGCACCAGAAGAAAGCAAACAATGCAACTTAGAGAAGAACTAACTGAATTAGAGAATAGAGAAATGATAAAAAAAAAAAAAAGTTAATGAGACCAAAAGCTATTTTTTTCACACTGGCCAACTGACAAAAGAAATGCAAGAGAGGAAGCAAATAAACCAAATAAGAAATGAGATGAATAGTAACACAACAGATTTAACTGAAATAAAAAAAAAAATCATAACACAATACTACGAAAAATTGTACTCTAACCAATTTGAAAACTTAGAGGAAATGGAAAAAAATTCCTAGAAAGACACTACCTATTTAACCTAACACAAACAGAGGTAGAATAATTAAGTAAATCCATAATGAATGCAGAAATTTGAAAATGAAAATAAAGTCTCAAAAAAAGTCCCAACAAAAAAAGTCATCAGTCTGATGGCTTCACTGGACTATCCTGTCAAACGTTCACAGAAGAGTTAACACCACTATTACTAAAGATTGAATTCACAGCATAGGCAAGAATGGAAACTCAAACTCATTCCATGAAGCCAGCATAACTCTGATATGAAAACCAGGTAAAAGTGCCACAAAAAAGGAAAATTACAGATTAATATATCTCATAAACCTAGACACAAAAATCCTCAACAAAATTGTAGCCAATATTTTAACATATATGAGGCTGTTCTACTAGTTCCTCTCTAGAGGTCAGAGGGGAGGGTGAAAAGGAAGGGACAAACATTGGTTGAATGAATATTGAAAG
Source organism: Heterohyrax brucei (assembly GCA_028571685.1). Lineage (NCBI taxonomy): Eukaryota > Metazoa > Chordata > Mammalia > Hyracoidea > Procaviidae > Heterohyrax > Heterohyrax brucei. The sequence continues at coordinate 136,124,035 of CM053149.1, read as the reverse complement.
TAAAGAGTAAAAAGGAGAGTGCTGTCTCAAGGTGAGGAAAGCAGACAGAATTGCAGGTTTTTATGCAGCAATTGACTTTCATTGTAAACTTTCACTCAATCACAATAAAAATAAATATTAAAAAATTCTAGTTAATAGAATTCAACAACATATCAAAACATTAATTCACCACAGCTGAGAGGAATTCATACCAGACTGCCAGATGGTTCAGCATTAGAAAAACAATCAATGTAATCAACCACATGAATAAAACAAAACACAAGAACCACTTGATCCTATCAATTGATGTAGAAAAAGCATTTGACAAAGCCCAAAATACATTCATGCTAAAAATTCTCAGCAAAATAGGAACACAAGGGAAATTCTTCAACATAATACGAGGCATTTATACACAGTCAATAGCCAACATCATTTTAAATAAAGAGAGTCTGAAACTTTCCCCGTGAAAACAGGAACCAGACAAGGACGCCTGTGGTCACCACTCATATTTAACATTGTGCTGGAGGTTCTAGCCAGAGCAATCAGACAAGAAAAAGAAGTAAAGGGCATCCAAATTGGTGTCATGGATCTTATTGTGCCCTCCCCAAAATATGTGGCCATGTGGCTCGGCTATGATTCCCTGTATTCTATGACTGTCCTTCATTTTGTGATTGTCCTGTGCTGTATGTTAAAGGATTAGGGTGGGACTGGAATCCTTTTATAAGATCACCTCCCTGCTCCACTGCAAAGGGAGTTTCCCTGGAGTATGGCTTGCACCATCCTTAATCCTTTCATCCTTCAAGAGATAAAAGGAAAGGGAAACCAACAGAGAATTGGGAACCTCACACCATCAAGAAAGCAGCACCAGGAGAAGAGCGTGTCCTCCAGACCTGAGGTTCCTGGACAAGATGTCCCTGGACAGAGACTGATGGAATATTGGACTTTCCCCAGAGCCGACTAGGGGGAAAGCCTTCCCCTGGAGCGGATATCCTGAATTTGGACTTGTAGTCTACTGGACTGTGTAAGAATAAACTTTCCTTCCTTAAAGCCATCCACTTCGTGGGATTTCTGTTAGAGCAGTGCTAGATGACTAAAACAGTAAGAAAGAAGTAACCGTATCTTTATTTGCAGATGATATGATATTATATACAGAAAACCCTAAAGAATCCACAAGAAAACTACTAGAATAGATGAGTTAAGAAAATTATCAGGATACAAGATAAACATATGAAAATGAGATAGATTCCTTTACAGCAACAAAGAGAACATTAAAATCACTGAGTTAATATCATTTAACAATAGTCCCCTGGAAGATAACATACTTAGGAATAAATGTAACCAAAACCATAAAAGACCTATGAAGAAAATTACAAGACTACTGAAAGAAACCAAAAGAGATCTACATAAATGGAAAAACCTATCTTACTCATGGATAGGAAGAGTCAACCTTGTGAAAATGGCTATTCTACCTAAAGCAACCTATAGATGCAATGCAATTCTGATCCAGATTTCAATGGTACTTTTTAATGGGATGGAGAAACAAATCACCAACTTCATATGGAAAGAGAAAATGCCCTCGATAATAAAGAATTGCTGAAGAACAACAAAGTGGGAGGTCTCACACTACCTGACTTTAGAATCTGTTACACTGACAAGGTAGTCAAAACAGCCTGGTATTAGTTAAAAAAGATATACAGGCCAATGGAACAGAACTGAGAATCCAGACATAAAATCATCAATGTATGAGCAGCTGATATTTAACCAAGCTCCAAAGTCTGTAAATTGGAGGAAAGACAGTCACTTTAAGAAATGATGTTGGCATAACTAGATATCTATCTACAAAAAAATGAAACAAGACCTGTATCTCACACCATGCACAAAAAACAACTCGAAATGGATCAAAGACCTAAATATAAAAACTAAAAGGATAAAGTGTATGGAAGAAAATACAGAAACAACACTGGGAGCCCTAATACATGGCATAAACAGACTGCAAAATATTACTCACAATGCACAAACACCAAAGGAGAAGATAGATAACTGGGAACTCCTAACAATCAAACACTTATTATCCTCATCCCAAAACCTCAACAAAATAATAAAAAGACAACTTACAGATTGGGGAAAAAAATTGGCTACGATAAGTCCAATTACTGTCTAACTTCCATAACCTACAACCCACTTACCCACCGATATCGAGTCAATTTTGACTTAAATCAACCCTATAGGATGGAGTAGAACTATTTCGTGGAGTTTCCAAGGAGTACCTGGAGGATTCGAACTGCTGACCTTTTGGTTAGCAGACATAGTATTTAACTACTATGACACCAGGGTTTCCACCCATAATCTATGAGATGCTGCAAAATACTTTTATGTCCTATAATCTACAAGACACTGCAAAACTTCAGCAACAAAAAGACAAATAACCCAGTTAAAAAATGGACAAAGGATATTAAAAGGAATTCACCAAAGAAGACATCCAGGTGGCTAACACATGAGGATGTGCTCACTATTGCTAAGCATTAGAACAAACAAACAAACAAACCCTGCTACCAAGTTGCTTCCAACTCATAGTAATCCTATAGAACAAAGTAGAAGTGCCCCATAGTTTCCAAGGAGTGCCTGGTAGATTTGAATGGCCAACTTTTTGGTTTTCATCTCAGTACTTAAACACTACACCACTAGGGTTTCTGCAGTTAGCCATTGTCATGGATTGACCTGTGTACCTCCAAAAATGTGTGTAGCCATATGGCTGGGCCATGAGTCCCAAAATTGCATGATTGTCCTCCATTTTGCAATTTTCCTATGCTGTATGTTAAAGGTTAGGGTGGAAGTGTAAATCCCTTATAGGATCACCTCCCTGTTCCACTGTAAAGGGAATTTTCCTGGAGTATGGCTTGCACCACCCTCAATCCTTTCATCCTGCAAGAGATAAAAGGAAAGAGAAGAAAGCAGAGAGTTGGGAACCTCACCATCAAGAAAGCAGCACTGGGAGATGAGCAGGTCCACCAGACCCGAGGTTTCTGTGCCAAGATGTCCTCTGGACAAAGACTGATGCAATACTGGACCTTCCTCCAGAGCTGACAAGGGGGAAAGCCTTCCCCTGGAGTGGACAGCCTGAATTTGGACTTGTAGCTTACTGGACTGTGTTTAAGAATAAACTTTCCTCTGTTAAAGCCATCCACTCTGTGGCATTTCTGTTACAGCAGCCTTAGATGACTGAAATAGCCATTGTTGTTATTCTCAGGCACGACTGAATAGGTCCAGTTCACAGTGACCCTACGTATAGTAGAACAAAACACTGCACAGTCCTGTGCCATGCCCATAATTGTTTTTATGTTTAAGCCTATTTTTATGCTTAAACCCACTGTGTCAGTGCATCATGTCAGAGGCCTTTCTCTTTTACACTGACCCTCCAGTTTACCAAATATATGTCCTTCTCCAGGGATTGATGCCTCCTGACAACATGTCCAAAGCACATAAGATGTAGTCTCACCATCCTTACTTCTAAGGAACACTCTGGATGTACTTCTTCCAGGACAGATCTATTTCTTCATTTGTCAGTCCATGGTATACTCAATATTCTTCTCCAACAGCATGTTTCAAAGACATCATTTCTACTTCTGCCTTCCTTACTCATTGTCCAGCTTTTGCATGCAAATGACGTGAATGAAAATAGCATGGCTTGGGTCAGGTGTACCTTAGTCTTCAAGGTGACATCTTTACTTTTCAACACTGTAAAGAGGTCTCCCGCAGCAGATTTCCCAATGCAATGCATCTTTTGATTTCTGGACTGCTGCCTCCAGGGGTATTGATTGTGGAACCAAATCAAATGAAATTCTGGATAACTTCAATCTTTTCTCCATTTATAATGATATTGCTTACTAGTCCAGTTGTGAAGATTTTTGTGTTCTTGATGTTGGGGGGCAATCCACACTGAAGGCTATGTAGTTTTTTATCTCCATCAGTGTTTCAGATCCTCTTTGCTTCTAGCAAGCAAGGTTGTGTAATCTGCATAACACAGGTTATGTTAATAAGTCTTCCTCCAGTCCTCATGCCTTGTTCTTCATTTAGTCCAACTTCTTAGATTATTTTCTTGGCATACAGATTGAAAATGTGTGGTGAAAGATACAATGCTGAAGCACACCCTTCCTGACTTTAAACCATGCAGGGTCACCATGTTTTGTTCACATGACTGCCTCTTGATGCATGTACAGATTTCTCATGAACACAATTAAGTGTTCTGAAAGTCCCATTCTCCACAATGTTATCCAGGATTTGTCATGGTCCACACAGTCAAATGCCTTTGCGTAGTCAATAAAACATAAATAAACATCTTTCTGACACTCTTTGCTTTCAGCCAAGAAGCATCTGACATCAGCTGTGACGTCCCTGGTTTTATGTACTCTTCTGAATCTGGCTTGTATTTCTCACTGTACTCTGTCAGTATACTGCTGTAGTCACTTCTGAATATTCTTTAGTAAAATTTTAATTGCCTGTGATATTACTGATATTGTTTGATAACTTCCACAATCAGTTGGATCACCTTTCTTGGAATAGGCATAAATACTTGTATGTGTCTCCTCCAGTTGGTTGACCAGGTAGCTGTCTTCCAATTTCTTAGCATAGATGAATGAGTACTTCCAGTGCTCCAGCTTCCAGCAGACTTCAGTATCACGTCAAAAAATAATATAATGCTTGGGTGGGATTCTTACCAGGTATTAGAGAATGGTTCAACATTAGAAAATCAATCAACATAATCCACCAATTAAATAGCACAAAGGAAAAGAATCACATGATCATCCCATTTGTTGCAGGAAAGGTATTTAATAAAGTCTAACATCCATTCTTTATAGAAATTTGCAATAAAATACAAATAGAAGGAAAATTTCTCATAATAAAGAGCATCTAAACAAAAGGAAAAGACAACATCACTCTCAGTGCAGACAGGCTGATAGCATTCTCCATGCGAATGAGATAGGATGCCTTGTATCATTGTTCCTAATTAATACTGTGTTGAAAGTTCTACCTAGAGCAATAAGGCAATAAAAAAAAAATAAAAAAAGGATATCTAAATCAGAAAGGAGAGATTCCATTACAAGATGGCAGAGTAAACAGACGTCTCCTCATCTCCCTCTGAGAACTAAGGCCTGGATGATATTTTTTATGGAGCATTGAATACCTCAGAAGCATTGGGACCTAACATGTTTGACCGGGCAACAGTATCGGACTAAGCTTCTCTTCTCAAAAACAATCCAGCCACTGTTTGACCTCTGCTTCTGCTGCTACATTGTAACAGAGAACTGCACCTTCTGCAAACAGCCAGTAATGGTAACATACTTTTATTATAAGCAGGCAGGTGAAGTCTGTTGTTCCCCATTGCCTATTCAGGCCAGCCTGTTGGACAGCTTCCAGCTCCCAATTAGCACCTGGACAGCTCCCTGCATAGAACTGCAGTTTTACTTTTAAGGTTTAATTTTTCAAGGCTGAGAGACTTATATTTTCTCTCTGGAAATCTCTCTGTTGAAAAACCTCTCACATTTTAAGATTGGCTGACAGTCCCTAGTTTCTCCATAAACAGAGCAGCCTCTTTGCTACTCAATAAGCAAAGTCTTACACCGTTGAGAGTCTACCCGGGGCAAATATCTACAGTATTATAGTCAGCTGGTGACCAACAATTCTCTTAGATCCATTATCAGAGAAATCAAATAACATTTTGATGGCACGCAGGCAACAGACCATAATTAGTCATTTAAAGAAACAGCCTACAAATGCTCCAGAAAATTCCCTAAAGATTCAAAAAAATTCCCAGATGAAGAAGCCTTTCTGATCTAACAGAGATTGAATACAAAAAAATTATATATGAAACCCTCCTAGAAATTAAACAAAATGCAATAGAACAAAATGAAAAATTTGGTAAACTATTTGATATGCTAGAACATCAACAATCTGAAATACATCAGATTAATAACAAAATTACAGAATTGGATAATTCTGTCCAAAGCCAAAAGAGTAGGATTGAACAGATGGAAGTTAGAATCAGTGACCTAGAAGACGAAGTAACTAATGCCAACATTTATGAGGTAAAATCAGAGAAAAGAAATAAGAAAAATGAAGAAACATTAAGAAACATATGGCACTCCATGAAGAGGAATAATTTATGTTTAATTGGAGTTCCTGAACAAGGGAGGATTAATAACAACATAGAGAGTATCACTGTAGAGATGCTGACAGAAAACTTTCCTGAGATTATGAACAAAGAAAACATAGATATCCAAGATGTTTATTGAACACCGCAAAAGTTAGATCCAAAAAGAAGAATGCCAAAGCATATTATTATTACACTTAATACGCTAAAACACAAAGAGATGCTCCAGAAGACAACAATGCTCAAATCAAAACTAACATTTCGAGAGAAACCCTGAAGACTTTCATCTGACTTTTCTGCTCAAACAATGCTGGCCAGAAAACAATGGGCACACACATTCAAAGTCCTGAATGAGAAAAACTTCCATCCTAGAATTATTTATCCTGCAAAATTGTCTATCAAATATAATGGTGAAATTAAGACTTTGGAAAATAAAGAGAAATTTAAAGACTTCCTAAAAACTAAACCCAAATTACATGAAATATTGAAAGAAGCTCTTCCCTAAATATATGCTTTAGGTGATAATTTAAGGCACTTCATCCAAATTTCTAATCAGCTAATGAAGGCACAAAACTTCATCAAACCAAGCCAAAAACTACAATATTATAATAAGGGAATCTATGATCATGACAACTACAATATCACATTAAAAGAGGGATACACTAGAATAGTTACAGTTGTTTTTGATGTAGCGACAGTTTGTAACTTATAAAATAGTTAAAATTGATTTAAATAATTATACGTTAAGGGGGATTAGGTATGTAGCCATAGAACTAATTAACAATAAACCATTTGAAATGAAAAGTCACAATACAGGAATCTCAATAAATATAAAATCAAAACTCATACCATCCATAAAGAAGAATGTCCCAGGACAGATTAATAAGAACAACAGAGAAAACACCAACATGAAAATAAACATATTGCAATGACATCACTAAACGTATACCTATCAATAATCACATTGAATGTAAATGGACTGAATGCTCCAGTAAAGAGACAGCGAGTGATATTGTGGATCAAAAGACATGACCCATCTATATGTTGCTTACAAGAAACACATCTTAGACTTAAGCATAAGAACAAGTTGAGAATTAAAAGTTGGAATAATATATATCAAGCTGCTAATACATGAAAAAGAGTAGGTGTGGCAATATTAATCTCAGATAAAATAGATTTTAATGTATTTGCAACATCAGGTTAAGATGGGAGGAGTAATCATGTTATGTTGAAGTCCAGTCAGCACTGATCTTCTTTCCAATGTGTGGTGTCACAGATTTCATCCAACCAAATTTCTATCAACTACCCTCCCCTCCTCACCCTTCTTCCTTCCTCACCCTTGCAGCCATCAAAGAGTCTTTTCTTCTATGCATGAGTCTGTTTTTAAGTTCTTACAGTAGGGGTCTCATACAATATTTGTCCTTTTGCCGCTGATCACTTTCACTCAATATAATGTCCTCCAACTGAAACCACGTTATGAGATGCTTCCTAAAATCATCATTGTTCTTTATCATTGCATAGTGTTCCACTGAGTATATACACCATAGTTTACATAACCATTCCTCTGTTGTTGGGCATCTGGGTTGATCCCGTCTTTTTACTATTGTGGACTGTGCTACAATAAATATTCTTGTGCATGTATCAGTTAATGTGAATGGCTTCGATTCGGTAGAGTATATTCCAAGCAGTGGAATTCCTGGGTCAAGGTATATCTATTTTCAGCTTTTTAAGGAAGTGCTAGGTTGGTTTCCAAAGACGTTGCACCATTTTGCTATTCCACCAACAGTGTAGGAGAGTTGCAACTTCTTCCCATTCTGTAGGTGGCCTTTTAATTCTATAAAGTCTTCAGATGAGCAAAAGTGTTTGATTCTTAATCGTTCCCATTTATCTATTTTCTGTTGTTTGTGGTTTGTTTGACAGATTTTGAAGTCTGTCCACGTTGTGTATTAAAACTTCCATCGTTGGACGAGTTTTATCGTTTCAGATTTGATATTTAGGTTTTTTATCCAGTTTGAGTTTGTTTTAGTGTAAGGTGTAAGGTAAGGGTCTTGTTTGAATTTACTGCAGATGGATATCCAATTTTGCCAGCACCCTTTGTTAAAGAGATTATCCTTAACCCAGTTTAAAATCTTGGGGCCTTTGTCAAATATCAACTGTTCATAGGAATATGGTGTCATCTCTGGGGTCTCAATTCTGTTCCACTGATCCAGTACCAGGCTGTTTTGACTACTGTGGCAATGTAGTCAGTTCTAAAGTTGGGTAGTGAAAGGCCTCCCAGTGTGTTCTTCTTCAGTAGTACTTTCCTCATCTGGGGCTTCTTCCATTTCCAAACAAAGTTGGTAATTTGTTGCTCCATCTCATTAAAAAATGCCACTGGAATTTGTATTGGGATTGCATTATATAAGTAAATTGCTTTGGGTAAGATAGACATTTCCACAATGTTAAGTCTTCCTATCCATGAGCAGGGTAGGCTTCTCCATTTATGTAAGTCGCTCTTAATTTTTTGTAGTAAATCTTCATAAAGGTCTGTTATTTCTCTGGTTAGATTTATTCCTAGGTACTTCTCCTTCTTAGAGGCTCTAGTAATTGGTATTGATTTGGTGATTTCTTCATTAGTAATCTTGTTGTTGGTATAAAGGAATCCTACTGATTTAGTTATGTTTATCTTGTATCCTGAGACTTTGCTGAACTCTTCTATCAGTTTGAGCAGTTTACTTATGGATTCTTTAGGATTCTCTGCATACAGAATCATATCATCTACAAATAGGGAGATTTTTACTTCTTTACTGATGAAGATGCTGTTTATTTCTTGGTCTTGTCTAACTGCTCTGGCTAGAACTTCTAGTACAATGTTGAATAGGAGAGGTGAGAGTGGGCATCCGTATCTAGGTCCTGTTCTCAGGGAAACCTGTTTCAGTCTCTCACCATTCAGCATGACATAGGCAGTTGGCTTTGTATAAATGGCCCTTATTGCACTGAGGAATTTGCCATCTATTACTCTTTTGCTGAGAGTTTTTAGCATGCATGGGTGTTAGACTTTATCAAATGCCTTTTCTGCATCAATAGACATGATCAGGTGATTCTTGCCTTTTGTGATATTTATTTGGTTGATCACATTAATTGTTTTTCTGATGCTGAACTAGCCTTGCATCCCTGGTATGAATCCAACTTAGTCCTCATGGATTATTTATTTATTTATTTGATATGTTGTTGTATTCTATTGGCAAGAATTTTGTTGAAGATGTTTGCATCTAGATTCATGAATGGTGTCACTCTGTAGTTCTCCTTTTTGGTTGGTTCTTTCCCTGGCTTTGGTATCAGGGTTATGCTGGCTTTGTAGAATGAATTTGGGAGTATTCCATCCCTTTCTGTACTGCAAAACAGTCTCAGTAGTACTGGAGATAACTCTTCTCTAAAAGCTTGGTAGAATTCTGTGGTGAAGGTATCTGGCCCCAGGCTTTTTTTCTTTGTTAGGTTTTTCAAGACTTTTTCAATCTCTTCCTTTGCGATGAGTTTATTCAGTTGTTCCGCTTCATCTTGTGATAATTTTGGTAGGTATGAATCAAGGGATTTCTCCATTTCCTCTGGGTTTTTGAATTTGTTAGAGTACAGTCTTTCATAATATTCTGTTATGATGTTTTTGATTTCTGTTGGATCTGTTATGACGACTCCCCTCTCATTTCTTATTTGGGTTGTTTCCTGTTTTTCTTTAGTAAGTTTAGCCAATGGTTTGTCAGCTTTGCTGATCTTTTCAAAAAACCAGTTTTGGGTCTTTTCCCTTTTTTTCAACTGTTCTTCAATTCTCTAACTCATTTAGTTCTGCTCTAATCTTTATGATCTGTTTTCTTCTGGTGTCTGAGGGGTTCCTCTGTTGTTCTCTCTCTACTTGTTCAAGCTGATTTGCTTTATTTCTTCCTTCTAGATGTGTGCATTTATGGAGATAAACTGACCTCTGAGCCCTGCTTTGGCTATATCTCATAGGTTCTGGTAGGAAGTGTTTTCATTCTCATTGGAATATATAAATTTCTTTATTTCATCCTGATTTCTTCTATAAGCCATGGGTTTCTGAGTAAGATGTTGTTCAGTTTCCATGAATACCACTTTCTGTTTTTTCTGTTACTGATTTCAACTTCAATGGCTTTATGATCTGAGAAGATGCCTTGCATTAATTCAATGGCATGGACTTTGTTGACATTTGTTCTATCTCCTAACACATGGTCTATTCTGGAGAATGTCCCATGTGCACTGGCGAAGAAGGTGTAGTTGTCCACTGATGGATAGAAAGTTCTGTATATGTCAATGAGATCTAGTGTCCAACATTGAGAGTGGAATGTTGAAGTCTCCCACTATTATTTTGGAGTGATCTACCCATTTTTTAGTGTAGTCAGAGTTTCTTTGATGTATTTAGGTGCTCTAATATTAGGTGCATAAATATTTAATATTGTTAAGTCCTGCTTGTGTATTGAACCTTTCAGCAATAAATAGTGTCCATCCTTGTCCATGATGGTGGATTTTACATTAAAATATACTTTATCTGAGGTTAGAGTTGCCACACCTGCTCTTCTTTGTGTATTGTTAGCTTGATATATATGCTTCCATCCTTTAATTTTCAGTTTGTTCCTATCTTTAAGTCTAACGTGAGTTTCTTGTAGGCAACATATGGATAGGTCGTGTCTTTTGATCCAAGATGTCACTCAATGTCTCTTTGGCAGAGCATTCAGTCCATTCACATTCAATGTCATTATTGATAGGTATGCATTCAGTGATATGCTTGTTTTTGTGTTGATGTTTCTCTGTTGTTCTTATTAATTTGTTCTGGGACATTCTTCTTTGTGAGTTGATTTTTCACCTTTTTCAGGGTTGGTTTTGTGGTTGTTGAGACTCCTGTATTATGTTTCTTGATTTGATATGTTGCATTTTTATTGTGCTTTGCAGCTGCCTTTTAGATCCCCCTTAATAAACTATGTATAAACCCAATTTTAATTACTACCATTCTTATCAACTTCCTCTCCATCTGGAAGGACTATACTGACTGAAGTATGTCCCTCTTTTCAATATGATGACATCATAGTTTTCATGATATCATGACTGTATTATTTCTTTCAGTATTATAGATTTGATTGACTTTGGAGCCTTCCCTCACTGAGTAGGATTCTGGGTGATGTGCCCTGTATTTGCTTTTAATATATAAAGTTAGTGGTTTTGCTCTTCCAAGCCAAGATATTCTTTTAGTATTTCTTGTAGCTTTGGTTTGGTTTTTACAAAGTCTCTGAGTTTCTGTTTATCTGTGAATGTCTTAATTTCATTTTCATATTTGAAAGATAGTTTTGCAGGATATATAAGTCTTGGTTGGAAGCTCTTCTCCTTCAAGGCTTTGAATGTGTCATGCCATTGTCTCCGTGTAGCATTGTTCCTGCTGAGAAATTAGACAAAAGCCTACAGGGTTTCCCTCTAAATGTTAGCTTTGCTTTGAGTCTTGCTGCCTGTAAGAGTTTCTGCTTACATTTCATTTTGTTAAGCATGATTATAATATGTCTTGGAGTCTTTCTTTTGAGCTCTATATTGAGTGGTGTTTGATAGGTATCTTGGAGATCTATATTCTCTTCTTTCATAATTTCCAGGAAGTTTTCTGTCAGCAGCTCAGCAACAATATTCTCTGTGTTCTAAAGCGTCTCACCCTGTTCGGGAATTCTGATTAATCACAGATTGTTCCTCTTATAGAGTCCCACATGCTTCTTAATGCTTCTTCATTTTTCTTTTTTCTGATTTCTCCTCACAATCGCTGGAGTCAGTAGCTCTGTCTTCCAAATCAGAAAGTCTATCTTCCATTTGTTCCATTCTGTTTTCTTGGCTTTGATTTGAAGTTTTATGTCTTTCGTTTTGTTATTGATCTGTTGGATTTCAGAGTACTGGTGTTCCTTCAGATAGAACAGCTTGCTAAATTTTTCATTTTGCCCTGCCGCATTTCGTATAAGGTCTAGGAGGGCTCTCTATCTAATCTTCTTGTATTCACCTTCCAATAGTTGCAAGGTGTTTCTTCATCTGGGAAGTTCTGTGGTACTTTCTTTGGGGAGTCCCACTGAAGCCATTGGTCATTTCTTGGTTACGCTTTTATCCAGAGTCTGTTGCTTTTTGGGCATTATGTGAGTCAATAGAGGCTGGGAGAGATGCCGTGAGGATGGACCACAGTTGTTTCTCTAGGCCTTCTTTGGTACATGAAAGCCAGTGCTCGCCAAGACTGGGGTCAGCGAAAGAGAGGAGGTTTTCAATTCAGTGGTCTGAAGTCCAAATTAACAGCCCTATGCCGTGTCCTAGGGCTCACTAGGTGTCAAGAAGGCTCTGTTTAATCATCAATTCAAGTTTTGGTTTCCAGAGGGATTTAGGGAGACATGTGCTTAGTGTGCCACCTTGCCTCCACCCCCTCTCTTAGTTTCCTGTAGTAAAGTCTTGTAGTTTTCTTTGTAAAGGTCTGTTATTTCTCTTGTTAGATTTATTCCTAGGTGTTTTTTCTTCTTGGGGGCTATAGTAAATGGTACTGATTTACTGATTTCCTCTTTAATTATATCATTGTTGGTATAAAGGAATCCTACTGATTTACTTATGTTTATCTTGTATCCTGCCACTTTACTGAACTCTTCTATCAATTTGAGTAGTTACTTATGGATTCTTTAGGATTCTCTGTGTATACAATCATATCATCTGAAAATAGGGAGATTTTTTTACTTCTTCTTTGCCAGTACAGATGCCCTTTATTTCTTGGTCTTGTCTAATTGCTCTGGCTAGAACTTCTAGTAAATGCTGAATAAGAGAGGTGAGACTGGGCATCCTTGTCTAGCTCCTGTTCTGAAGGGAATTGTTTCAGTCTCTCTCCATTTAGGATGATGTAGGCAATTGAATTTGTATAAATGGCCCTGATTGCATTGAGGAATTTGCCATCTATTCCTATTTCACTGAGATTTTTTTTAGCATGATTAGGTGTTGGACTTTATCAAATGTCTTTTCTGCATCAATAGACAAGATCAGGTGATTCTTGTCTTTTGTGGTATTTATGTGGTTGATCATAGTCATTGTTTTTCTGATGCTGAACCAGCCTTGCATCCCTGGTATGAATCCACCTTGGTGATGATGGATTATTATTATTATTATTTTTGATATGTTGTTGTATTCTGTTGGCAAGAATTTTGTTGAAGATTTTTGCATCTAGATTCATGAGTGATGTTGGTCTGTAGTTCCCCTTTTCTGTTGGTTCTTTCTTTGGCTTTGGTATCAGAGTTATGCTGGCAACACACAATGAATTTGGGACTATTCCATTGCTTTCTATGCTGTGAAATAGTCTCAGTAGTATTGGAGAGTTTTTAAATCTTTGGTTTGGGTTCTTCTTGCTTCCAGATGTGTGCATTTATACAGATAAACTGACCTCTGAGTACTCCTTTGACTGTATCCCATAGGTTCTCGTAAGAAGTGTTTTCATTCTCATTGGAATATCTAAATTTCTTTATTTCATCCTTGATTTCTTCTATAATCAATAGCTTTTTGTGGAAGATGTTGTTCAGTTTCCATGTGTTCCACTTTCTATCGATGCTTTTCTGCTACTGATTTTGACTTTAATGGCTTTGTCATCTGAGAAGATGTTTTTCGGTTTTTGCTGAGATTTGCTTTATGTCCTAGCACATAGTCTACTCTGGAAAAGTTTCTTGTGCACTGGAGAGGAAGGTGTAGTTGTCCACTGGTGGATAGAAAGTTCTGTATATGTCAATGAGTTCTAGTTGGTTAACTGTGGCAATAAGATCTTCTGTGTCTTTACTGAGCTTTTTCTAGATGATCTGTTCAATACTGAGAGTGGAGTGTTGAAGCTTCCCACTATTATTGTAAAGTGATCTATCTTATTTTGAGTGTAGTCAGTGTTTCTTCGATGTATTTAGATGCCCTAGTATCGGTTCAAGAAATAGTTAATATTGTTAAATCCTGTTTGTGTACTGAAACTTTCAGCAATAGTGTCCATCCTTGTCCACGATGGTGGATTTTACATTAAAATGTACTTTATCTGAGATTAGAGTTGCCACACCTGCTCTTCTTTGTGTATTGTTAGCTTGATATATATTCTTCTATCCTTTAATTCTCAGTTTGTTCCTATCTTTAATTCTAAGGTGAATTTCTTGTAGGCAACATATGGACGAGTCGTGTCTTCTGCTACAAGATGTCACTCGTCTCTTTACTGGAGCCTTCAGTCCATTCACATTCAATGTAGTTATTGATAGGTATGTGCTTAGTACTCTCATTGTGATATGTTTGTTTTTGTGTTGATGTTTTCTCTGTTGTTCTTATTCTGTTCTGGGACATTCTTCTTCATGAGTTGATTTTTCACCCTTTTCAGTGTTGGTTTTGTGATTGTTCAAACTCTTGTATTACATTTCTTGATTTGATATGTTGCATCTTCATTGTGCTTTGCGGCTACCCCTGTGATCCCCCTTAATAGTCTATGTTTTAACCCAATTTTAACTACTACAAGTCTTATTAACTTCCTCTGCATCTGGAAGGATTATAACGACTGTAGTACACCTCTTTTTTAGTATGATGACATCACTGTTTTCATGATATGGTCACTAGATCACTTGTTTTCATATTACAGCTTTCTGATTTTCTGTTTATCTTCAAATGTCTTAATTTTATTTTCATATTTGAAAGATAGTTTTGCAGGATATAATTCTTGGTGGGAAGTTCTTTTCCTTCAAGGCTTTGAATATGTTATCCCATTGTCTCTGTGCCAGCATCGTTTCTGCTGATAAATCAGACGAAAGTTTACAGAGTTTCCCTCTGAATGTTAGCTTTGCTTTGAATCTTTCTGCTTTTAAGAGTTTCTGCTTGTGTTTCATTTTGTTAAGCTGGATTATAGTATGTCTTGAAGTTTTTCTTTTGGGATCTACATTGAGTGGCATTCGAGATGTATCTTGGATATCTATATTCTCTTTCATAATTTCTGGGATGTTTTCTGTCAGCTCAGCAGCTGCAGCACAGCAACAATACTCTGTGTTCTCAGATGTCCCACACTGTTCAGGAATTCCAATTAATCACAGCGTGTTCCTCTTAATAGAGTCCCACATGCTTCTTAATTCCTCTTCATTTTTCTTGTTTCCGTTTTCTGGTTTCTCCTCATAGATGCTGGAGTCAGTAGCTCTGTCTTCCAAGTCAGAAAATGTATTTTCCATTTGTTCAATTCTGTTTTCTTAGCTTTGAACTGAATTTTCTATCTCTTTGATTTTGTTTTTGACCTCTTGGATTTCAGAGTCTTGGTAATCCATCAGATCCAACAGCTTTCCTAATTTTTCATTTCCCTCTGTTGCTTTTACTATAATGTCTAGGAGGGCTCTAAATATAATCCTTTTGTACTCACCCTCTGATAATTTCAGACATGCTTCTTCATCTGGGAAGTTCTTTGGATCCTTCTTTTGTGGGCCTTCTGAAGCCATAAGTGAATTCTTCCTAATGTTGTAGTCCAAAGTTTGTTGCTTTTGGGGCATCTTGAGAAAGCTTTGTTTCTTTGGTGTTCCCTTAACAGGATATAAAGCTCAGTCTGAAAAGTAAGTTGATCACTGGACACATCTATATATTGGGCTCAGTGGAATCTCTGGGGCAGCAGGCTCTACCTCCTGACTGGCAAAGACACAGCCCCACTTATAGAGTCACTGGTGAGCTGTCAGCTGACCCTATAATGTGAGACAGTAAAGGCTGGAGGAAGAGACACTGTCTGGATGCACTGCAGTTGTTTTTCTATTGAAAGGTAAAAGGTATCTGACAGCTTCCAAAATTAGCCAGGCCTTCAGGTATGCAAGTCCCTCTTCCCAGCTGGCAAAGTAAGCTCCTCTATTTCAAAGACTGCTTTACTGCTGGAAAAGAGCTCTCCGGGCAGGCACTGTCTCCCAGCTTAAGAATTAAGTTCAGCTGAGACCTCTGTATAGGAAACTCTGTCTTCCAGTGAATGAAGTTGGTGTCCTGCACAAGCTCCCTTGCCAGCCTCGGAGAAGGCTGTTCACTGGCAGAGATTTGGAGATCCAGAGAGAGAGAAGCCAGAGGTGCTGAGTTGCACAGATTCCAAGGCCAGGCTCTCAATATGTAGTGACTTTGCTCACTAATCTCATCAGCAGTTCATCTGAGCCTTGCTGCCAGTCAAACTTCAGCCCCTCCCACTGGGTAAGAGAGGAAAAAAAAAGTTAAAATGATGATTTACCTTCAGTCTGAGAGAGCCAACACTCATCAAGGGTGGGGGTTGGCTTAAGAGAAATTTCCCTCAGTGGTATGTAGACCAAATAGACAGCCTTATGCCATGTCTTAGGGCTCGCTAGGTGTCCAGAAGGCTGTACTGAATTATCAGTTCAAGCCTTGGTTTCCAGAGGGATTTAAGGAGACATGTTTATAGTCTGCCATCTTGACTCAGCCCCTATTCCCTTATTTTTGCTGCTTTTAATGGACCCCTCCAATGATGGATAGTATTGCACGATCTGGTGTTCACTTCACGTGGCTGTGTGTCACATCAGTTTGCTCTTGAGATGTTCTCTACTCAGGTTGGATATACTCAAGGTCATAGGTTGGCTGTAGCGGGCTTACTCTAATTTTCTTCAACTTGAACTTGTATGTCAGCGACTGATAGTGTGTTCTGCAGCTAGCTTCTGGCCTTGTTCTAACTAATGACATTGAATTTTTTCATCGCCTTTTTCTGCAGATGCAGCCAATTTGATTCCTGTGTATTCCATCTGGTAAGGTCCCTGTGTAGTCACCATTTATGTTGAAAAAGATACTTGCAATGAAGAAGTTAATAGTCTGCAAAATTCTACTTTGGGATCACCCGCATTATTTCTATCATCAAGGCCATATTTTACAACTTCTGACTATTCTTTATTCTAAAATTTCATATTCTAACCTCCAGTAATTATCAGCACATCCCGATTGCATGGTCAATCCATTTCAGACTGCAGAAGTTAGTAAAAATCTTCAATTCCTTCATCTTTGATCATAGTTGTTTGTGCATAAATTTGAATGATAGTCATATTAACTAGTTTTTCTTATAGGGTTATGGGTATTATTCTATTACTGACAGTATTGCATTCCAATATAGATCTGTGAATGTTCTTTTTGACAATCAACACAGCAGCACTCCTCTTCAAGTTGTTATTCCAGGCATAGTAAACCATATGATCATCTGATTCAGAATAGCTAACATCAGTTCTTTTCAGCTCACTCATGTCTAGCATACTGATGTTTATGCATTCAATTTCATGTTTGATAATTTCCATTTTTCCTAGATTCACATTTCATATGTTCCACATTCTAATCATTAAATGGATGTTTGTGTCTATTTATTCTTATTTTAGGTTGTACCACATCAATAAATGAAGGTCCCCAAATCTGGATTCATTCCACATCATTATGGTCAACACTACCCCTCCAACCTGACGGGCTCATCTTCTTGCACTGTATCAGACAATGTTCTACTGATATTCATAAGGTTTTCACTGGCTAATTGTTTTCAGAAGTAGACTTCTGGGTTCTTTTTCTGAGGCATCCAGCTATCCTACTCTTAGGAACATATCATAGAGAAATAAGAGGGATCACACAAATAGACATATGCATACCCATGTTCATTGTAGCATTATTCATAATAGAAAAAGATGGAAACAACCTAAGTGCCAATCAACAGATGAATGGATAAATGAGTTATGGTACATACACACAAAAGAATACAATGCAATAATAAAGAAAAATGATGAACCTGACAAATATCTCACAACATGGATTAATCTGGAGAGTATTATGCTGAATGAAATAAATCAATTACAAAAGCACAAATATTGTATGAGACCACTACTACAAAAACACAAGATAAAGTTCACACACAGGAAACCAACAGTCTTTGATGGTTACAAACGAAGTCAGGAGGTAAAATTATTAGCTAGATAGGACACAAGTGTTAAATTTGGTGACAGAAGAGACAACACACAATACAAAGGAACATTGGACAAAGCAAGTTTTGGAAACTTCCTAGACATATCCAAACACCTTGAGGAACTTAGTTCTAGGGATGAAGGCTGGCACTATGGTCTTGTTGGATATCTACATCAATTGCCATAACATTGTTCATAAAGAAATGTTCTACATTCTACTTTGGTGAGCAGCCTCTGTAGTCTTAAAAGTTTATGAATGGCCATATAAGATACATCTATTGTTTCCATCACATTTGGAGCAAAGGACAATGAAGGAAACCAAAGGCACAAGGAAAATATAGTTCAAAGAACTAACAGGCCACATGAACTGCAGCTTCTACCAACCCAAGCCCAGAAGAAGTAGATGATGCCCAGCTGCTATCACTGATCTCTTTGACAGGGATCATGATATGGGGCCCCAGACAGACTGGCAAAAATAAGTAGAATAAAATTCAACTTCATACCCCAAAAGACCTGACTCACTGGTCTGACAAAGACTGGAGGAACCTCTGAGGCAATGGTCCCTGGACACCTTTCTAACTCAGAACTGAAGCCACATTCAAAGTCCACCTTTCAGTCAGAGATTAGACAAGCAGTAACACAAATGAGGGACATGCTTCTTAGTTCAATGAAGCATACAAGACCAAATGAGAAATATCTGCCCCAAAGCAAAGAGAAAGGTAGGAGAGGACAGGAAAAGTGGAAGAATGGACACAGAGAACCCAGTGTGGAAAGAGAACAAGGGAGAGTGCTGAGACACTAGGGAAGGGGAGTGGAAGGGGTGCAACCACTGTCACGAAACGTTCTGTGTATGAGTCTTTGAATGAAAAACTGTTCTGCTTTCACCTAAAACTCACAAAAAAGATTAATAGGGTCAAGAGTGACAAGATCTCAAATCAATAGCCTAATCTTTTACTTTAAGACACGGGATAAAGAAGAGTGAATTAAATCTAAAACAAGTAGAAGGAAGGAAATTTTAGAATATAAATTAATAAAATAAAGAATAAGAAATAATAGAGACAATCAAGAAAACCAAAATTTTATTCTTTGGAAAGATCAATAAAATTAACAAACCTTTAGTTAGACTGACGAAGAGAAAATATTCATATTACTAGAATCAGGTATGCTGGAAGGAACACTACAACTAGCCTAAAGTAATTAAAGAATTAAGAGAAATGCCATGAACAATTATATGACAATAAATTAGACAACTTATATGAAATGGAAAAATTCTTAAAAATACAAAAACTACCAAAACTGACTGGTGAAGAAATAGAAAATCTATTTGTATAGATACAGACTCTAATTCTATAAGTAAGTGACTATTACAAACAAAAAGACTGAATTAGAACTTTTAAAAAACTGCCCAGAAAGAAAATCTCAGGCCAGATGACATCACAGGTGAATTCTACCACATATTTAAAAAAGAATTAATACAAAATTTCTCAAACTCTGCCAAAAAGTAGATAAGGAAAACATGGAGGCCAGTATTGTTTTCATAACAGAACCACACAACGACAACATGAGAAAGCTCCAGAACAGTACCCTTTATAAATACAGACACAAAAATCAGCAAATACTTGTAAAATGAATCAGGAAACTTAAAAAAGAATTACTTGTCATGGTCAGGTGGAATTTATCTCACTAATGCAAGGTCTATTTAATATCCAAAAATGAATTATTGTAAGAAATCATATCATTAGAATAAAAAACAAAATCATATGATTGTCTCAACATATTCAAAAGAGGCAGTTGATAAAATATAACACTATCATAAAAAAATAAAATATTTAGGAATAAGTTTAATAAAAGAAGTGCACACTTTGTACACTAAAAAACCATAAATATTTACTGAAGAAAATTACAGAAGACTTAAATAAATGGAAAAGTTTTTCATGGATTGGAAGATTTACTGCTAAGATGGAAGTATTTTCTAAATTGATCTATAGATTCAATGCGATCTTTATTAACATGTCACTTCCCCCTGCCCCCTAGAAGTTCATAAGCTAATTCTAAAATTCAGTTGGAAAAACAAAGGATCCTGTATAGCTCAATGTTGAAAAAGAAGAACAATGCTGGAAGATCCATGCTTTCTGATTTCTTATTACAAAGTAGCAGCAATAAAGACAGATTGATATGGGGGGCGGAGTCAAGATGGCGGACTAAGGACACGTCTCTTTCTATCCCTCTGGAAACCAAGACCTGAAATGCCAATCAAACAGAGCCTTTTGAGCACCTAATCAGCCTCAGGACACGGCACAGAGCTGTTACTTGGGACTTTATATCATTCAGCGAAAAATCTCCTCTCTTTCACTGACTTCCGCTCCTGGCTAGCCCCGGCTCTCACGGACGGAAGGTAAACGCACCACTTTGACTTTTTTTTCCTTGGTCTCGGCTGGCGGGAGGAGCTGGGCCTTGCCCGGCGGCTGGACTCAGACGCGCTGCTGGGGGGATAGGCAGGCGAAATTCTTATGTTCTGAGAGCCAGGCTCAGGACTCTGTTAATCTAGACACTTTGAGCCTTTCGTTTTGTAGCTGCCTCAGTGGGGTTTGTGCGGAACTCCATGGTCAGGGTGCGGGACGCCATGTTGGTACCGAGATTTTAGCGGGACCTCGTTCTTAGCCTGGGAGCCAGCGCCTGCAAATGGGACAGCGCTTCTTCGTCAGAAAAGTAGTGATTTTGCATAGTGCTGCCTACATTGGGGGCCCTGCAACAGAAGCAGAGGAATCGCTGCCTCTCAGCACCGTTAGCTCCCCTGTATGCTGCCTGTGTGGAGAACGCCATCTTGGGTACAGTGGCCGCAGCAGGACCTAATTCTTAGCTTGGGAGCCAGAGCCTGCCCACAAGAGAGCGCTTTTCTACCACAAAACCAGTACTCGACGCAGTGTTGGATAAGGCTAGGCCCTGTCAGCAGAGGCCACCAGGGCACTACCAGTGCTGTATTCTGAACTAGTTTGTTATCATCTGGGGTTGGATACAGTGGCGCTTACTTTGTCAGATGAGAAGAGGGACCTCTACATCTGAAAACCTAACTGACTTGTGAACTGGTCAGATACCTTTTGCTTTATATTTGAAGACAGCCTAGAGAAACATTTGCAGTCCATCCTCACAGTACCTCTTCCAGCCTCGATATACTCACATGGGACCCAAAAAGCAACAGACAATTGTGGCATACAAGCAATCACTCATGGCTTCAGAAGGCTCCCAAACAAAGCAACCAAGGAGTTTTCCAGATGAAGAAACTTTTAGGAAAGCATCAGGAAGTGAATACAAATTGATTATATACAGAGCCCTTCTAGACCTTATACAAAATGCAGCAGAACAAAATGAAAAATTAAGCAAGTTGTTCGATCTGACGGAACACCAGTACTCTGAAATCCAACAGATCAAGAAGAAAATCAAAGACATAGAAGTTTCCATGCAAAACCAAGAAAACAGAATGGAACAAATGGAAAGAAGAATTTCTGAATTGGAAGACAGAGCTACTGATGCCAGTGTCTATGAGCAGAAATCAGAAAAAAGAAACAAGAAAAATGAAGAAACATTAAGAAGGATGTGGGACTCTATTAAGAGGAACAACCTTCGATTAATTGGAGTCCCCGAACAGGGTGAGACATCTGAGAACACAGAAAGTATTGTTGCTGAGCTGTTGAAAGAAACCTTCCCAGAAATCATGAAGGCAGAGAATATAGACATCTCAGATGCATATCGTACGCCACCCAACATAGATCTCAAAAGAAAGACTACAAGACATATTATAATCAAGCTTAACAAAATGAAACATAAGCAGCAACTCTTAAAGGCAGCAAGACTCAAGGCAAAGCTAATATTCAGAGGGAAACCCTGCAGGCTCTCGTCAGATTTCTCAGCAGAAACCATGCTGGCACGGAGACAGTGGCATGACACATGCAAAGTCTTGAAGGAGAAGAACTTCCACCCAAGAATTATATATCCTGCAAAACTGTCTTTCAAACATGAAAATGAAATTAAGACATTTCCAGATAAACAGAAACTCAGAGACTTTGTAAAAACCAAACCCAAACTACAAGAAATACTGAAAGAAGTTCTTGGCTTTGCCTTAGAAGAACGAAAACACTAACTTTATATTTTAGAACGACACACTACTCAATACTCATTTAGGGAAGGCTCCAAAGTAAATCACAGCTTTGATTTGGAAAGAAGCAATCCAGTGATCATCATGAAAACTATGGTGTCATCATAATAAAAGAGGGATGTACTACAGTCGTTATAGTCCTTCCAGATGGAGAGGAAGATGACCAGACTGGTAGTAATTAAAATTGGGTTTATAAATAGTTTATTAAGGGGGTTCATAGGGGCAGCTGTAGAGCACAACAAAGATGTATCATACCATTTCAAGAAATCTAACACACGAGTCTCAACAACTATAAAACCAGCTCGGAAAAAGGTGAAAACTCAACTCACAAAAAAGAGTGTCTCAGAACAGACTAATAAGAACAACAGAGAAAACATCAACATAAAAATAGACATATCACAATGGCAGCAGTGAACACATACCTATCAATAATTACATTAAATGTGAATGGACTGAATGCTCCAGTAAAGAGACACCAAGTGTCATCTTGGATCAAAAGACACGACCCATCCATATGTTGTCTACAAGAAACTCACTTGAGACCTAAAGACAGGAACAAACTGAAAATTAAAGGTTGGAAGACTATATATCAAGGTAACAATGAACAAAGAAGAGCAGGGGTGGCAACTGTAATCTCAGACAGAATCAACTTTAATGTCAAATGCACCATCGTGGACAAAGATGGACACTATGTACTGCTGAAAGGTTCAGTACACAAGCAAGACTTAACTATATTAAGCATTTATGCACCTAATGTCACAGCACCTAAATATGTCGAAGAAACACTGACTATGCTCAAAAGAGAGTTAGATGACGCCACAATAATAGTGGGAGACTTTAACACTCCACTCTCATTACTAGACAGATCATCTAGAAAAAAGCTCAGTAAAGATACAGAAGACCTCATTGACACAATTAACCAACTAAACCTCATTGATATATACAGAACTTTCCACCCATCAGCAGACAACTACACCTTCTTCTCCAGTGCACATGGAACATTCTCCAGAATTGACCACGTGATAGGCCACAATGCAATGGTCAACAAAATCCATACCGTTGAATTATTGCAAAGCATCTTCTCAGATCATAAAGCCCTCAAAGTTGAAATCAATAGCAGAAAAAACAGAGATAGAAAGTGGAACTCTTGGAAACTGAACAACATCTTGCTCAAAAAACATGGGTTATAGAGGAAATCAGGGATCAATTAAAGAAATTCATGGATTCCAATGAGAACGAAAACACTTTCTACCAGAACCGATGGGATACAGCCAAAGCAGTGCTCAGAGGTCTGTTTATCTCCATAAATGCACACATCAGGAAGGAAGAAAGAAACCAATTCAAGGAACTAACTCTACAGCTTGAACAAGTAGAAAGAGAACAACAGAGGAACCCCTCGGGCACCGGAAGAAATGAGATCATAAAGATTAGAGCAGAGCTAAATGAATTAGAGAATAGAAAAACAATGCAAGAAATTGAAAAGACCAAAAGCTGGTTTTTTTGAACAGATCAACAAAATTGATAAAACACTGGCTAAACTTACTAAAGAAAAGCAGGAAAGGAAACAAATAACCCAAATTAGAAATGAGAAGGGAGTTGTCACCACAGATGCAACAGAAATCAAAAACATCATAACAGAATACTATGAAAGACTGTACTCTAACAAATTTGAAAACCTAGGGGAAATGGACCAATTCCTTGACTCATACCACCTGCCCAAATTATCACAACGTGAAGCAGAACAACTTAATAAACCCATCACAAAGGAAGAGATTGAAAAGGTCATCAAAACACTGCCAACCCAAAAAAGTCCGGGCCCAGATGGCTTCACGGCAGAATTCTACCAAGCATTTAGAGAAGAGTTATCCCCAATACTACTGAGACTATTTCACAGTATAGAAAGGGATGGAGTACTCCCAAACTCATTCTATGAAGCCAGCATAACCCTGATACCTAAGCGTGGGAAAGATCCAACAAAGACAGAGAACTACAGACCGATATCACTCATGAACTTAGATGCAAAAATCTTCAACAAAATTCTTGCCAACAGAATACAACAACATATCAAGAAAATAATCCATCATGACCAAGTGGGATTCATACCAGGGATGCAAGGCTGGTTCAACATCAGGAAAACAATTAATTTGATTAACCACATAAATAACACAAAAGACAAAGATCACCTGATTTTGTCCATTGATGCAGAAAAGGCATTTGATAAAGTCCAACACCCATTCATGCTAAAAACTCTTAGCAAAATGGGCATAGACGGCAAATTCCTCAACACAATAAGGGCCCTTTATACAAAGCCAATTGCCCACATCATCCTGAATGGAGAGAAACTGAAAGACTTTCCCCTGAGATCAGGAACTAGACAAGGATGCCCACTGTCACCTCTCCTATTCAACACTGTGCTAGAAGTTCTAGCCAGAGCAATTAGACAAGACGAACAAATAAAGGGCATCTGCATCGGCAAAGAGGAAGTTAAAATCTCCCTGTTCGCAGATGATATGATTGTATATGCAGAGAACCCCAAGGAATGTATAAGTAAGTTACTCAAACTGATAGACGAGTTCAGCAAAGTCTCAGGATACAAGATAAACATACGTAAATCAGTAGGATTCCTTTATACCAACGAGAATGTTAAGGAGGAAATTATCAAATCTATACCATTTGTGATAGCCCCTAAGAAGATAAAGTACCTAGGAATTAATCTAACCAGAGAAACAACAGACCTTTACAAAGAGAACTACAAGCCCTTACTACAAGAAAGTAAGAGAGACTGAGATAAATGGAAAAACCTACCCTGCTCATGGATAGGAAGACTTAACATTGTGAAAATGTCTATTTTACCCAAAGCAATTTATTTATATAATGCAATCCCAATACAAGTTCCAGCATCATTTTTTAATGAGATGGAGAAACAAATCACCAATTTTGTTTGGAAAGGGAAGAAGCCCCGGATAAGTAAGGTGTTACTAAAGAAGAAGAACCCACTGGGAGGCCTCTCATTACCCGACCTTAGAACATACTACACTGCCACAGTGGTCAAAACAGCCTGGTACTGGTACAGGAACAGACAGACTGATCAATGGAACAGAATTGAGACCCCAGAGATGACACCATCTGCCTATGAACAGTTTATATTTGACAAAAGCCCTAAGACATTAAACTGGGGTAAAAACAGCATCTTCAACAAATGGTGCTGGCAAAATTGGTTATCCATCTGAAATAAACTGAATCAAGATCCATATCTTACACCTTATACAAAAACCAACTCCAACTGGATAAAAGACCTAAATATCAAACCTAAAACGATAAAGCTCATCCAAGAAAAGGTAGGAACAACAATGGAAGTTTTAATACACAATGAGGACAGACTCCAAAATCTGTCAAAGCAACCTCAATCAACAGAAGAGAAAGTAGATAAATGGGAACTATTAAGAATCAAACACTTTTGCTCATCCAAAGACTTTATTAATAGAATTAAAAGAACACCCACAGAGTGGGAAAAAATATTTGGCAACTCTATGTCAGATCGACGCCTGATCTCCATAATCTATAAGATACTACAAAATATCAATAAGAAGAAAATAAACCATCCAATTAAGCGATGGGCAAAGGAGATGGACAGATACTTCACTAAAGAGGAGATCCAGGCAGCCAAAAAACACATGCAGACATTTTCACGATCTTTAGCTATTAAAGAAATTCAAATCAAGACAACAATGAGATACAATCTCACCCCAACAAGATTGGCCATGATCCAGAAAACACAAAACAACAAATGCTGGAGACGCTGTGGAGAAAGTGGAACCCTCCTACACTGTTGGTGGGGTTGCAAAATGGTCCAGCCTCTTTGGAAGGCAATCTGGCGCTTCCTTAAAAAAATGGATATTGATATACCATTTGACCCAGTAATTCCACTACTTGGAATATATCCTACAGATTCAAGGCCTTTCACACCAACGGACACATGCACCAGAATGTTTATCGCGGCACAGTCCACAATAGCAAAAAGGTGGAATCAACCTAGATGCCCAACAATAGGAGAATGGGTAGGTAAACTGTGGTACATATACTCAATGGAGCACTACGCAATGATAAAGAATAACGATGATTCCAGGAAACATCTCCTAACCTGGTTTCAACTGGAAGACATTATGTTGAGTGAGAGTAGTCAGCAACAAAAGGACAAATACTGTATGAGACCTCTACGATAAGATCTCAAAAACAGACTTGTGTATAGAAGAAAAGACTCTTTGACAGCTGCAAGGGAGGGGAGGGAGGGAGGAAGGGTAAGGGGGAAGGGTTTAGTTTAGGTAGTTACTAGAAATCTAGTTGGGAGAATGCGGTGACAGCACACATTAGGAACAAGAACAACATTAAGTGGACTTCAGCATAACTTGAGTACTCCTTCCATCTTAACTCAATACTGCAAGGATAGAGAAGCTGGGGCGGGGGGGTGGGGACCATGCTCTTAGGCGAATTGCAGGCCAATTGGCACAACTAGCGTTTTGCTAAGAGAGCTCTCTGCACCCCACATTGGTGAGTGGCGTCTGGGGTCTTAAATGCTGCCAAGCTGCCATCCGAGGACACAGCAAATGGTCCCAACTCAGCAGGAACGGATGCTCACCGAGGGCCAAAATGGCATGCGGTAAAGACAACTGAGAAGACAGAGAGACCCACAAGAGTGGGTGCCTACATCGACCTGGCTACCACCAGTGATAGCCATGACGGAGCTCACAGAGAGGAGCCTCAGTGGCAACACAAGAATAAAAAGGGGTGCATCATGAGATCTCCACTAAAAGACCTTAAGTGATGGTCCAGTGGTTTTGGGGTTCCTCTGAGAGCATGGCCCCCAGCCCTGATGCTGCCTGTTCCCATAAATTATAACAAAGGTCCACTCTTTGGACAGGAATGGAATGGACTTGGCAATGCAGAGTAACCATATGTTGGAAGCACTTTATGGTTCTATACATCTATAGGATATCATCTTGCTGACCTCTGGCTGGAGGAAGGGGAGTGGACGGAGAGGAGGGGAAAGGAGACTGTTGGGAGGATGAGACATGTATGGAGCAGAGAGGAATAGTGTGCAGTCACCGGACAGGGAGAGCAGTGGAAGCTGCATATAGGGGGGCATGTAAATTTACATGTGAATGTACATTTTCACTCAGTTATGTTAAATTAAAAAAAAAAAAAGACAGATTGATATGCACAAAAGATACAGCCATAGAAATCCATGTTGTAAATGGAATAGATTTGGTGGCTTAGAAGTAAACAATTGACCAAATTAGTTAAAAGAAATTCAGTTGATTTTTCAGTAGAAGGACTGTCTTAAATTTGTAAGGCTAAGTATAACAAAATGTTACAGATGGGGCAGCTTTAAAGAACAAATATTTATTGTCTCACAGTTTTTCAGGCTAGGACTCCAAATCAGGATATTGTCAGGATCATGCTCTCTCTGTGAGCTCTAGGATAAGATCCTTCGTTTACCCTTTCAGCTACTGCTTCCAAAGCATTCATTAACATGAAACTGGTGATGTTTACATGAGATGATTACCTTAAAAAATGATACTAAATTAGAGTGGACTGCAATCATATTTACTGAAAGAAATTTGAGGGGTTATGAACTGACAAAAAGAGGGTTCATTCTTAGTATCATTCAGCCAAAAAGAATGAAGAAAACAGAAGTGAATGTGTATAAATTCATATCTATTTCGTGTATTACTTATACACAGTATTTTTTACTGAATCAGTGAGATAAGTACTCCAAGCATGGCCCATGATACAGGCTGAACACAATAGCATAAAGATTTATTGATATCTACCCTGGCCCCTAGGGTTGCCATGAGTCAGATCCGACTCGACGGCACTTGGCTTGGATGCCAAGTGATTTCTTGAAGAAATGAGAAAACCTTGGATCACTTATTGTGCGCGTGTAACAGGAAGACATATCAGTTATAACCGAATGACTCATTGAATATGCACTTTCACAGAGTGAAAATCATGAAGCCACATGAAATTAAGAATCTAGAGATCAGATATGTAGATACTCAAGATTGAATTCATATTCAAAGAAGGCTGGGCAACACCTATCCCTTACTTTATGTATTATTTTAATATTGTACTTCACATGAAAGTTTATAATTTAAGTCAGTTTGTCGCACTTGGCTTTGGCTTGTCATGCAAAAACCTACACTCGCATTGTTATATAACTCTAGTAGCTCCCTCCATACTGTGACAGCACACTACTCCTTTCCAGCCTGTATTTCCTATGTTCATTCAACCATCACCAGTACCCCTGTACCTTCTGCTCTAGCTTCAGGACAAAAGCTGCCCAGTCACTCTCACACATCTACTTAAGCCAAGAGGGAAACCCTTCACTAGTATCATTTTAGGTCTTATATTCCATTTCAATGTTTGTCTGAAGATCTGGCTTTAGGAATGATTTCAGTTCTGGGCTAACACAGAATCTAGTACGCATGCCTTCTGTGGACCCTCCAATTTGACAAATCATCAAGACTGGTCTTTTTTATAGAGTTTGAGTTCTGCACCTCATTTTTATCCACTTATGTCAGGGACTCTTTGTTGTATTCCCTGTCAGGGCAGTTATTGGTGGCAGCCGGGCACCATTTAGTTCTTCCAGTTTCATGCTGACACAGTCTCTGGATGACGTGGCTTGTTCTGTTTCTTGGGCTTATATTTTCCTTATGTCTTAGACGTTGTTCATTCCACCGTTGCTCCAGGAGGGTTGGGACGAATCGATGATACTTAAATGGCTTGGTAGCTTTTCAGACCCCAGATGCCACGCACCACAGTGGGATGCAGAATATCTTCTTTAAAAACCTTGTTATGCCCATTGACCTAGATGTCCCCTCAAACTATGGTCCCCAATCCTGCTCCTGCTACTCTGTCCCCTGAAGTACTTGGTTACATTTAGGAAACATCTTAGCTTTTGGTTAAGTTCAGTTGTGCTGACTTCTCTTCTACTGTGTATGTCCCTCCCTTTACCTAAAATAATTCTTACATACTGTCTAGTTAGTGACTACCCCTCTCCTTACCTTCCCACAGTTGTAACCATCAAATAATGTTTTCTTTTGTGCTTAAACTATTTTCTTTTTAAAAAATTTTTTTATTTAATATGACTGAGTGAAAATGTACATTCCCGTATATATTTACATGCCTACCTATATGCAGCTTTCCGACTCGACGGCACTTGGCTTGGGCTTGGACTGTTCTCCCTGTCCGGTGACAGCACACTATTCCTCTCTGCTCCATACATGTCTCATCCTCCCAACAGCCTCCTTTACCCTCCTCTCTACCCACTCTCCTTCTTCCAGCCAGAGGTCAGCAGGATGATATCCTATAGATGTATAGAACCATAAAGTGCATACAATATGTAGTCACTCTGCATTGCCAAGTCCAATCCATTCCTGTCCAAAGAGTGGACCTTCGTTATAATTTATGGGTAAGGGCAGCATCAGGGCCGGGGCCATGCTCTCAGGGGATCCCTGAAACTGCTGGACCACCAATTGAGGTCTTTTAGTCGAGATCTAAGGATGCACCCCTTTTTATTCTTGTGTTGCCAGTGAGACTCAACCTGGTGAGCTCCATCGTGGCTATCACTGGTGGTGGCCGGACACCATCTGGTTCTTACGGTCCCAAGTCGATGTAAGCACCCACTCTTGTAGGTTTCTCTGTCTTCTTGGTTGTCTTTACCGCATGTCATTTTGGTCCTCGGTGAGCATCCGTTCCTGCTGAGGTGGGACCATTTGCTGTGTCCTCGGATGGCAGCTTGGCAGCTTTTAAGACCCCAGACGCCACTCACCAATGTAGGGTGCAGATAGCTCTCTCAGCAAAATGCTAGTTGTGCCAATTGGCCTCGATTTCACTGAAGAGCATGGTCCCCTGCCCCTGTCCCAGCTACTCTATCCTTGCAACATTGGGTTAAGATGGAAGGAGTACTCAAGTTATGCTGAAGTCCACTTAATGTTGTTCTTGTTTCTAATGTGTGCTATCACCGCTTTCTCCCAACCAAGTTTCTAGCAACTACCTAAACTAAGCCCTCCCCCTTCACGCTCTCCCCTGGCATCCCTTGCGGCTGTCAAAGAGTCTTTTCTTCTATACACAGGTCTGTTTTTGAGATCTTATCTTAGAGGTCTCATACAGTATTTATCTTTTTGTCGCTGACAACTTTCACTCAACATAATGTCTTCCAGTTGAAACCAGGTTAGGAGATGTTTCCTGGAATCATCGTTATTCTTTATCATTGTATACTGCTTCATTGAGTATATCTACCATAGTTTACCTATCCATTCTTCTGTTGTTGGGCATCTGGGTTGATCCCATCTTTTTGCTGTCGTGGACTGTGCTGCGATGAACATTGTGATGCATGTGTCCATTGGTGTGAAAGGTCTTGATTCTGTAGAATATATTCCAAGTAGTGGAATTACTGGGTCAAATGGTATATCGACATTCATTTCTTTAAGGAAGTGCCAGATTGTTTCCAAAGAGGCTGGACCATTTTGCAATCCCACCAACAGTGTAGGAGGGTTCCACTTTCTCCACAGCCACTCCAGCATTTCTTGTTTTGTGGTTTCTGGATCATGGCCAATCTTGTTGGGGTGAGATGGTATCTCATTGTCATCTTGATTTGAATTTCTTTAATAACTAAAAATCGTGAACATGTCCGCATCTGTTTTTTGGCTGTCTGGATCTCCTCTTTAGTGAAATGTCTGTCCATCTCCTTTGCCCATCGCTTAATTGGATGGTTTATTTTCTTCTTATTGATATTTTGTTGTATCTTATAGATTATGGAGATCAGGAGTTGGTCTGACATAGAGTTGCCAAACATTTTTTTTCCATTCTGTGGGTGTTCTTTTAATTCTATTAATAAAGTCTTTGGATGAGCAAAAGTGTTTGATTCTTAATAGTTCCCACTCATCTATTTTCTCTTCTGTTGATTGTGGTTTCTTTCAAAGATTTTGGAGTCTTACCTCATTGTGTATTAAAACTTCCATTGTTGTTCCTACCTTTTCTTGGATGAGCTTTATCGTTTTAGGTTTGACATTTAGGTCTTTTATCCAGTTGGAGTTGGTTTTTGTATAAGGTGTAAGATATGGATCTTGATTCAGTTTATTGCAGATGGATAACCAATTTTGCCAACACCATTTGTTGAAGATGCTGTTTTCACCCCAGTTTAATGTCTTAGGGCCTTTGTCGAATATCAACTGTTCATAGGCAGATGGTGACATCTCTGGGATCTCAATTCTGCTCCATTCATCCATCTGTCTGTTCTGGTACCAGTACCAGGCTGTTTTGACCACTGTGGCAGTGTAGTATGTTCTAAGGTCGGGTAATGAGAGGCCTCCCAGTGGGTTCTTCTTATTTAGTAGTACCTTACTTATCTGGGGCTTCTTCCCTTTCCAAACAAAATTGGTGATTTGTTTCTCCATCTCATTAAAAAATGATGCTGGAACTTGTATTGGGATTGCATTATATAAATAGATTGCTCTGGGTAAAATAGACATTTTCACAATGTTAAGACTTTCTATCCATGAGTAGCATAGGCTTTTCCATTTATCTAAGTCTCTCTTAGTTTCTTGTAGTAAGGGCTTGTAGTTCTCTTTGTAAAGGTTTATTATTTCTCTGGTTAGATTAATTCCTAGGTACTTCATCTTCTTAGGGGCTATTGTAAATGGTATTGATTTGATAATTTCTTCCTTAACAGTCTTATTGTTGGTATAAAGGAATCCTACTGATTTACTTATGTTTATCTTGTATCTTGAGACTTTGCTGAACTCTTCTATCAGTTTGAGTAGCTTACTTATAGTTTCCTTGGGGTTCTCTGCATATACAATCATATCATCTGCGAACAGGGAGATTTTAACTTCCTCTTTGCCGATGCAGATGCCCTTTATTTCTTTGTGTTGTCTAATTGCTCTGGCTAGAACTTCCAGTACAATGTTGAGTAGGAGAGGTGAGAGTGGTCATCCTTGTCTAGTTCCTGATCTCAAGGGAAAGTCTTTCAGTCTCTCTCCATTCAGGATGATGTGGGCAATTGGCTTTGTATAAAGGGCGCTTATTGTGTTCAGGAATTTGCCATCTATGCCCATTTTGCTAAGAGTTTTTAGCATGAATGGGTGTTGGACTTTATCAATTGCCTTTTCTGCATCAATGGACAAAATCAGGTGATCCTTGTCTTTTGTGTTATTTATGTGCTTAATCACATTGTTTTTCTGATGTTGAACCAGCCTTGCATCCCTGGTATGAATCCCACTTGGTCTTGATGGATTATTTTCTTGATATGTTGTTGTATTCTGTTAGCAAGAATTTTGTTGAAGATTTTTGCATCTAGGTTCATGAGTGATATCGGTCTGTAGTTCTCTTTCTTTGTTGGGTCTTTCCCTGGCTTAGGTATCAGGGTTATGCCGACTTCATAGAATGAGTTTGGGAGTACTCCATCACTTTCTATACTGTGAAATAGTCTCAGTAGTATTGGGGATAACTCTTCTCTAAATGCTTGGTAGAATTCTGCCGTGAAGCCATCTGGGCCTGGAGTTTTTTTGCGTGGGCAGTGTTTTGATGACCTTTTCAACCTCTTCCTTTGTGATGGGTGTATTAAGTTGTTCTGCTTCACGTTGTGATAATTTGGGTAGGTGGTATGAGTCAAGGAATTGGCCCATTTCCCCTAGGTTTTCAAATTTGTTAAGAGTACAGTCTTTCATAGTATTCTGTTATGATATTTTTGATTTCTGTTGCATCTGTGGTGACAACTCCCCTCTCATTTCTAATTTGGGTTATTTGTTTCCTTTCCTGCTTTTCTTTAGTAAGTTTAGCCAGTGGTTTATCAATTTTGTTGATCTTTTCAAATAACCAGCTTTTGGTCTTTTCAATTTCTTGAATTGTTTTTCTATCTCTAATTCATTTAGCTCTGCTCTAATCTTTATGATCTCATTTCTTCTGGTGCCCGAGGGATTTCTCTTTCTACTTGTTCAAGCTGTAGAGTTAGTTCCTTGGTTTGGTTTCTTTCTTCCTTCCAGATGTGTGCATCCATGGAGATAAACAGACCTCTGAGCACTGCTTTGTCTGTATCCCACAGGTTCTGGTAGGAAGTGTTTTCGTTCTCATTGGAATCCATGAATTTCCTTATTTCATCCTCGATTTCCTCTATAACCCATGTTTTTTTTTGAGCAAGATGTTGTTCAGTTTCCAAATGTTCCACTTTCTATCTCTGTTTTTTCTGCTATTGATTTCAACTTTTGTGGCTTTATGATCTGAGAAAATGCTTTGCAGTAATTCAGTGGTATGGATTTTGTTTAGCATTGCATTATGGCCTATCATGTGGTCAATTCTGGAGAATGTTCCATGTGCACTGGAGAAGAAGGTGTAGTTGTCTGCTGATGGGTGGAAAGTTCTGTATATATCAATGGGGTTTACTTCATTAATTGTGTCAATGAGGTCTTCTGTATCTTTACTGAGCTTTTTTCTAGATGATCTGTCTAGTAATGAGAGTGGAGTGTTAAAGTCTCCCACTATTATTGTGGAGTCATCTAACTCTCTTTTGAGCGTAGTCAGTGTTTCCTCGACATAGTTAGGTGCTCTGACATTAGGTGCATACATATTTAATATAGTTAAGTCTTTCTTGTATACTGAACCTTTCAGCAATAGTGTCTGTCTTTGTCCACGATGGTGGACTTGACATTAAAATTGATTTTGTCTGAGATTAGAATTGCCACCCCTGCTCTTCTTTATTCATTGTTAGCTTAATATATATTCTTCCATCCTTTAATTTTCAGTTTGTTCCTGTCTTTAGGTCTCAAGTGAGTTTCTTGTAGACAACATATGGATGGGTCGTGTCTTTTGATCCAAGATGACACTTGGTGTCTCTTTACTGGAGCATTCAGTACATTCACATTCAATGTAATTATTGATAGGTATGTGTTCACTGCTGCCATTGTGATATGTTTATTTTTATATTGATGTTTTCTCTGTTGTTCTTATTAGTCTGTTCTGGGACACTCTTTTTTGTGAGTTGATTTTTCTCCTTTTTCAGAGCTGGTTTTATAGTTGTTGAGACTCGTGTGTTAGATTTCTTGAAATGGTATGATACATCTTTGCTGTGCTTTACAGCTGCCCCTATGAACCCCCTTAATAAACTATTTATAAACCTAATTTTAATTACTACCAGTCTTGTCATCTTCCTGTCTATCTGGAAGGACTATAACGACTGTAGTACATCCCTTTTTTTATTATGATAACACCATAGTTTTCATCATGATCACTGGATTGCTTCTTTCCATATCAAAGCTGTGATTTACTTTGGAGCCTTCCCTAAATGAGTATTGAGTAGTGTGTTGTTCTATAATATGAACTTAGTGAGTCGTTCTTCTAAGCCAAAGCCAAGAACTTCTTTCAGTATTTCTTGTAGTTTAGGTTTGGTTTTTACAAAGTCTCTGAGTTGGTATTTGTCTGGGAATGTCTTAATTTCAGTTTCATATTTGAAAGATAGTTTTGCCGGATATATAATTCCTGGTTGGAAGTTCTTCTCCTTCAGGACTCTGAATGTGTCTTGCCACTGTCTCTGTGCCAGCATGTTTTCTGCTGAGAAATCTGTCGAGAGCCTACAGGGTTTCCCTCTGAATGTTAGCTTTGCCTTGAGTCTTGCTGCCTTTAAGAGTTGCTGCTTATGTTTCATTTTGTTAAGCTTGATTATAATATGTCTTGGAGTCTTTCTTTTGAGATCTATATTGGGTGGTGTACGACATGCATCTGAGATGTGTATATTCTCTTCCTTCATGATTTCTGGGAAGTTTTCTTTCCAGCAGCTCAGCAACAATACTTTCTGTGTTCTCAGATGTCTCACCCTGTTCAGGGACTCCAATTAATCGAAGGTTGTTCCTCTTAATAGAGTCCCACATCCTTCTTAATGTTTCTTCACTTTTCTTGTTTCTTTTTTCTGACTTCTGCTCATAGATGCTGGCATCAGTAGCTCTGTCTTCCAAGTCAGAAATTCTTTTTTCCATTTGTTCCATTCTGTTTTCTTGGCTTTGCATGGAAACTTCTATGTCTTTGAGTTTCTTCTTGATCTGTTGGATTTCAGAGTACTGGTGTTCCATCAGATCGAACAACTTGCTTAATTTTTCATTTTCTTCTGCGGCATTTTGTATAAGGTCTAGAAGGGCTCTGTATATAATCAATTTGTATTCACTTCCTGATGCTTTCCTAAAAGTTTCTTCATCTGGAAAACTCCTTGGTTGCTTTGTTTGGGAGCCTTCTGAAGCCATGAATGATTGCCTGTATGCCACAATTGTCTGTTGCTTTTTGGGTCCCATGTGAGTATACAGAGGCTGGAAGAGGTACTGTGAAGATGGACTGCAAATGTTTCTCTAGGCTGTCTTCAAATGTAAAGCAAAAGGTATCTGACCAGTTCACAAGTCAGTTAGGTTTTCAGGTGTAGAGGTCCCTCTTATCATCTGACAAAGTAA
This sequence comes from Heterohyrax brucei, assembly GCA_028571685.1. Lineage (NCBI taxonomy): Eukaryota > Metazoa > Chordata > Mammalia > Hyracoidea > Procaviidae > Heterohyrax > Heterohyrax brucei. The sequence goes on along the minus strand of CM053149.1, from coordinate 136,088,329 downwards.
GCGCCATTATATCCAACCCCAGATGATAACAAAGGAGTTCAGAGTACAGCAATGCTACTGTCCTGTTGGCCTCTACTGACAGGGTCTAGCCTTAGCCAACACTGCATCGAGTACTGGTTTTGTGATAGAAAAGCGCTCTCTTGTGGGCAGGCTCTGGCTCCCAAGCTAAGAATTAGGTCCAGCTGCGGCCAACGTATCCATGATGGCGTCCTCCACACAGGCAGCAGACAGAGGCGCTAAAGGTGCCGAGAAGTAGTGATTCCTCTGCTTCTTTCGCCGGGCCCCCAACATAGGCAGCACTGTGCAAAATCACTACTTTTCTGACGGAGAAGCACTGTCCTGTTTGCAGGCACTGGCTCCCAGGCTACGAATTAGGTCCTGCTAAAATCTCGGTACCAACATGGCGTCCCACCCACTGACCACGAAGCTCCGCACAAACTCCGCTGAGGCAGCTACAAAACGAAAGGCTCAAAGTGGCTAGATTAACAGAGTCCCGAGACTGCCTCTCAGAATATGGGAATTTCGTCTGCCTATCCCCCCAGCTGCGGGTGTGAGTCCAGCCGCCAGCCAAGACCCAGCTCCGCCCACTAGCCGCGACAGAGGGAAAAAAAAGGTCAAAATGGTGCATTTACCTTCCATCCGTGAGAGCCGGGAGCAGGAGTCAGCGAGAGAGAGGAGGTTTTTTGCCGAGTGGTATGAAGTCCCAATTAACAGCTCTGCGCTGTGTCCTGAGGCTGATTAGGTGATCAGAAGGCTCTGTTTGATTGTCAATTCAGGTCTTGGTTTCCAGAGGGATATAAGGAAACATGTGCTTAGTCGGCCATCTTGACTCCGCCCTCTATTTAGGTCTTTGATCCACTTTGAGTTGGTTTTTGTGTAAAGTATGAGATACGGGTTCTTGTTTCAGTTTTTTTGTAGATGGGTATCCAATTTTGCCAACACTATTTGTTAAACAGGCTGTTTTTTCCCGAGTTCAGGGCCTTTGGGCCTTTATCAAATGTCAGTTGATCATAGGTGGATGATGTTATTTCTGGATTCTCTATGCTATTGTATCTGTTTTTGTATCAGTACCAGGCTGCGTTGACTACGATGGCAGTGTAATAAGTTCTGGGTAGTATGAGGCCTCCCAAGTTGTTCCTCTTCTTCATTAGTGCTTTACTCGACCAGGGTTTCTTCCTTTTCCAAACAAAGTTGATTTTGTTTCTCCATCTCATTAAAAACTGACATCGGACTTTGTATTGAGATTACATTGTACATACAGATTTCTTTGAGTAGAATAGACATTTTCACAGTGTTAAGTCTTCTTATCCATGACCAAGGTAGGTATCTCCACTTACGTAAGTCTCTTGGTTTCTTGCAGTAGGGTCTTGTAATTTTCTTTGTATAGGTCTCTTAAGTCTCTGGTTAGATTTATTCCTAGGTATTTTATCTCCTTGGGGATATTGTAAATTGTTTTGATTTGATGATTTCTTCTCTGATGGTCTCTTTATTGGTGTAAGAGAATCCTACTGATTTATTTTTTATCTTATATGCTGATACTTTGCTGAACTCTTCTATTAGTTCCAGTAGTTTATTTATGGATTCTTGAGGAATTTCTGTGCATATGATCATATTGTCTGCAAATTGGTATACTTTCATTTCTTTTTTACCGATGCAGATATCCTTTATTTTTTTATCTTGTGTGCTCTCGCTAGAACATCCAGCACTATGCTGAAGAAAAGTGGTGACAATGGGTAACCTTGTCTGGTTCCCTTTCTCAAGGGAGTTCTTTCATTCTCTCTCCATTCAGGATGATGTTAGCTCTTGGCTTTGTGTAGATGCCCCTTATTACATTGAAGAATTTCCTTTGTAGTCATATTTTGCCGAGAGGTTTGAACATGAATGGGTGTTGGACTTTGTCTAATGCCTTTTCTGCATCTATTATAAAATCAGGTGATTCTTATCTTTTGTTTTACTTATGTGGTTGATTACATTAATTGTTATTCTGATATTGAACCAACCCTGCATCCCTGGTATGAATCCTACTTGGTCACGGTGAATTATTTTTTGATACGTTGTTGAATTCTATTGGCTAGGATTTTGTTGAGGATTTTTTCAACTAGGTTTATGAAAGATATTGTTCTATAATTTTCTTTTTGTGGGGTCTTTACCCAGCTTTGATATCAGGGTATGGTGGCTTCATACAACGAATTTGGGAGTGTTTCCTCCTTTTCCATGCTGTGAAATAGCTTCAGTAGTATTGGAGTTAACTCTTCTCTAAAATGTTGGTAGAATTGTCTAGTGAAACTGTCTGGGCCAGGACTTTTTTGGCTGGTACTTTTTTAAATTAGTTTTTCAGTCTCTTCTTTTGTGATGGTTTTACAAAGTTGTTCTAGTTCTCTTTGTCATAATTTTGATAGGTAATGTGATTCTAGAAATTTGTCCATTTCCTCTAGGTTTTCAAATCTATTACAGTTTTTCATTCTATTCTGTTATGATTCTTTTATGTTTGACTGGGTCTGTTGTGACATCACCCATCTCATTTCTTATTCTTGCTATTTATTTTCTCTCCTGTTTCTCTTTTGTGAGTTTAGCCAATGGTTTATCAGTTTTGCCAATTTTTAAGTAAAAACAGCTTTTGGTTTTGTTAATTCTTTCAACTTTTTTTCTATTCTCTATCTCATTCAGTTCAGCTCTTAATTTTATTATCTGTTTTCTTCTGGTGCCCGAGGGGTTCTTTTGTTGTTTTCCTTCTACTTGTTTGAGTTGTAAGGTTAATTCTTTGGTTTGAGCCCTTTCTTCATTCCAGATGTGTACATTAGCTGAGCACTGCTTTTGCTGTATTTCATTGGTTCTGGTAGGATATGTTTTCACTCACGTTTGATTCCATGAATTTATTTGTTGGATTTTTTTCTATAACCTATGATTTTTTGAGCAAAGTGCTGCTTGGTTTCCATGAGTTCAAATTTCTACCCAGGTTTGTTTCTGTTACTGATTTCAACTTTTATGGCTTTATGATCTAAGAATATGCTTTTGGGGGTGGAGTCAAGGTGGTGGAGTAAACCCTGTTAAACCCTTGAACAACTAAGAATTTCAAAATTAATGAAATCCACAAAATTCAGCAATGCAGAAAGACTAAACTGTGTTTAGAGAACCCTAAGTACAAAGGGAGTAAAACGAAGATCTTAGGAGCCCCGAACCACCTTGGATATAACAAGGCAGCCAGGACAGAGACTCGCCAAGAACTGAAGGTAACCTGGGCATGGAGAAAACCCATCTCCAGCGACTTTTAGCAACCCAGGGGAGCCCAGAAACATAAGCTGGAGCAACCTTCAATTTGACTAAAGAGACCTGCCCCACCCTAATCATCTCAGCCCACAGCCTGTAGCTTGCAGACCAAATCTGAAGACCACCATGCAAGTTAGAAAACTCTAGGATGAGGCCAGCCAGTGGTCAGAGTGTTAATGGGCCGGGAAGCCTTGGCTGGAGGAGCAGGGAGATGGGGCAGGGAGTGTGGGGGTGGGACGCCAGGTCTCCCAGTGTGCCAGCATGATAGGGCAGGAGAAAGAACAGCTGGGGGTGCACAGATGTGCACTCTGCACAACAGACCTTAGTCCTATATGGAATTGGGAGGCTTGGGTCCAGGTGCCCCATGGCTATGGAGCAGGCGATCATGGGACCTGCAGGTGCAGACTGAATAGTCTAACTGCTGGCAGATCTGGGATGGGCATTGGAGCTCGCTATCCAGGAAGCTCTGGGGTCCTGCGGCCTCAGGGTAGGAGGATGAGAGAGCACACCCATGGCTGGGAGAGGCCTTGAGCTGCATGGGTCAGTGAGACTTGGGTTCAGGCCACCAGGCAGGTACCAGAGTGATCCTCCAGGAGCTGGGCAGCCATTGGAGCCACACCTACCAGAGAAATCTAGACTCAGGTGACTGCTGGGGGAGGGTAGTGAGCACCAGCACCCAGGCAGCTATTAGTGCTGTGTCCACTGGGAAGATTTGGGCTTAGGTGACCCAGGGGGATCACAGCCATTGGGGCCAAGTACACCGGGTAGGTTTGAGCTCAGGTGACCTGGGGGGAATGAAGTGATTTTCCGAACTGCTAGGCAGCCACTGGTGCCATATACACCAGGAAGGACTGGGCTCAAGTGACCCATGGGAAGGGGAGTGACCATTCCAGTAGCTAGGCAGCCATTGGAGCCAGGTCCACCAGGTGTGCTGGGGAGGTTTAAGCTCAGGTGACCCAAGAGGAATCAGGTGATGACTCCAGTGCCTACACACATACTGGTGCCAAGTGTACCTGGAAGGCTTGGGCTCAGGTGACCCATGAGGAGGGGGCTGGTCACCCCAGCTGCTAGGTAGCCATTGGAGCCAAGTATGCCTGGGAGGTCTATGCTCAGGCAACCGTGGAAGAGTGAAGAGATCACTCCAGTGGTTAGACAGCCATTACAACTAAGTGCACCAGTGAGGTGTGAGCTCAGGTGACCCCTGGGGAGTGAAATGATCACTCCAGTGGCTAGACAGTCAGTGATGTCATGTGGGCCAGGAAGGGCGGCTGGGCTCAGGTGACCTGGCAGAAGGGGTGCACCAGGGAGGCCTGGGCTCAAGCAACTCTAGAGCAGTTAGGCAATCACCCTGGTGGCTAAGCAGCCATTGGAGTCAAGTGCATCTAGGAGGTACCCAGGACAAGGGGAATGATCACCCTAGCAACTAAGCACACATTGAACAAATCTCGCAGATATCCCCACCCAACCCAGAGACAAGGGAAACAGCAGAAGCAGTTGCTTCTGTGACTTGGGGAAGAAGGCAGGAGTGGGCGAACATGCTGGCCACCTGTACCTAAGCCAGAGGCCAAAGCTCCTTGAGGGATCTGCCCAAACCAGAGGCAACTACAGCAGTGGTGCTTGTGTCCTGCCTGCCTTGGGGTAGCTGAAAAAGCACAGTGCTGGTACAAGTGACCCCTTCACCAGCCCAGAGGCAGAAGTAGAGCCTCTGCTGAAAACAGGCATGACTCCACCACCTAGGAGCTGTGCCAATAGACCAATGTGGGAGAGTTAAGAGCTAGCAACAGAAAATAATCAGACTGCACAGAGAGTCGACAGCTCCAGCAGAGAATCACTGGTCGGGCCAAATGAACTGTTAAGTCTCTTTCACTGCAATGACTTCTGGATGGCCTGAAGACAACAATCAGTCTCTAAAGAAGCAGACTTCCCAAAACTCCCAAAATAAAGCATCAGTGGATTTCCCAGACAAAGAGAAGTTTCTCCAAATAGCAGACAGAATATAAAAGATTGATGTACAGAGCTGTGCAAGATATCAGAAGAGAGATCAGGCATAACACAGCAAACCACATTGAAGAATTAAATAAGCTGCAATAAATGCTTGATCATCAACAACCTGAAATGTGACAGATTAACAATAAAATTTCCAAGCTTGGTAACTCAGTAGAAAGTCAAAGGAGCAGGACTGAGGATATGGAAGGCAGAATTAGTAAGCTTGAAGACAAAGTAAACAGCACCAGCACACATGAAGAAAGATCTGATGAAACACTCAACAAAAGTAAAGAAGCACTAAGGGTGATGTCAGACTCTATTAAAAGAAATAACATTTGTGTGATCAGAATACCAGAATAAGTTGGGATAGCTGAAAATACAGAGCAGATAGTTGAAGACCTACTGACAGAAAACTTTCTTGACATCATGAAAAATGAGATCTCCATTCAGTATACTCTTTGAACCCCACTCATGATAGATCTCAAAAGAAATGCACCAAGGAATATCATAATCAAGTTCAACAAAACTAGAGACAAGGAGAGACTACGGAGGACAGCCAGAAATAAGCAAAAATAACCTATACAGGAAAATTATTAAGCTCAGACTACTCAATTGAAATTATGCTGGCCAGAAGACAGTGGGATAACACATACAAAGCACTGAAGGAAAAAAATGGTCAACCAAGAATAATACATCCTGCAAAATTGCCTCTCAAATATGAAGGTGAAATTAAGAGTTTCACAGATCAACAGAAATTTAGAGAAATTGTAAGAACCAAACCAAAAATACAAGAGACATTAAAGGAAGTTCTTAGATTAGAAGATCAACGGCATTAGATATAAACTTAAATATCCAACATTCAACAGAGTGTCTAGATACTATCAAGAAAGGAAATCCAAAAATGATAACCAAACCAAATCACAAAAATAGAAATTAAGAGATTTCAGGAAATAATCAACAACTACATTATATGAAAAACAAAGTCAAAGAAAAGTACCCTTCCACATGTGGAGCTAAACAAGGAGATATACAAGTAGACCTTCCACATGTGGAGCTAAACAAGGAGATACACAAACACTGAAGTTGGGACTACTTTTAGATTAGCAAAGGGGACTAAGGTAGTAACTGCGACAGAAATCTATAATTCTACATGTCAAAAAGCAACACACAAAATCACAGTTTCAAGAAAAGGAACACTGAAAGCCACAAAAAGAAAATATGTGAAGAAAAAGACAGCACAGAAAATGTAATCCAACACAGGAGCTGTCCGCAACATCCAAAAAAGGCATGAAAATGACAACACTAACATCATATATTTCAATAATTACACTGAATGTAAATGGACTAAATGCACCAATTAAGAGAAGAGTAGTGGATTGGATTAAAAAAATGGCCCATCTATATGCTGCTTACAGGAGATATACTGTAGACTCAAAGATACAAACTATGACTCAAAGACTGGAGAAAAATATATCAGGCTAACAACATTCAAAAAAAGAGCAGGAGTAGCAATACTAACCTCTGACAAAATAGACTTTCAAGTTAAATCCACTATGCGAGATAAAGAGGGTCACTATCTAATGGTCAAAGGCTCAAGTCAACAAGTGGACATAACCATACTAAATATCTATGCATCCAATGACAAGACTCCAAAATATAGAAAACAAACACTATTTGCACTGAAAACAGAAATAAACAGTTCCACAGCAATAGTAAGAGACTTTAACACACCACTCTCAGTAAATGACAGAATATCCCCCCGTCCTAGTCACCTGATACTGCTCTAACAAGAAATACCACGAGTGGAAGGTTTCATGAGGAGAAGCTTTTATTGTCACAGTCTGGTAAGCCACAAATCTATTCCTAAGCTACAAGTCCATTCAATATGAAAAATCATCACAGTCCAGTAGGCTGAGTCCACATCCAGTGACAGCATCTTGGCACAGGAACCTCTGGTCCAAAGGACATGCTCTGCTCTCGGTGCTTCTCTCTCGGTAGTATGAGGTTCCCAACTTCCTCAGCTCACTTCTCTCCCTTATATTCCACAAGCTTGAATCCTGCCTCACTAACACAACTGCAAACCATTCTCTGTCATCAGTATCACAGAGGCAGGATTCACAACACACTGGAGGAAGAGCACCATATTGGAACTCCAAACCAAGTCAAATCAACACATACATTTCTGGGGGGACACAATTCAATCCATGACACCCCCAAAAGCTTAGCAAACCCAGAGCAGATCTAAATGCTGTAATCAATCAACTTGACCTCACAGACATACTCATAATACTTTGTCTAACTGAAGCCAAGTATACTGTCTTTTCTAATACTCGTAAAACATTTTTCAGCATTGACCACATATTAGGTCACAGAGCGATATACAACAAAATTCAAAATACTGAAATAATACAAAGCTTCTTCTCAGACCACAAAGCTGTAAAACTAGAAATCAACAACAGAAAAAAGATGCAAATTAAATAAAAAACATGGAGACTGAATAACATCTTGCTCAAGAACTACTGGGTAATAGAAGAAATCAAGGATGCAATAAAGAATTTCATAGAATCAAATGAGAACGAAGACACATCCTACCAAAATCTATGGGACACAGCAAAAGCAGTGCTCAGGGGTCAATTCATCTCAATAAATGTACACATCCAGAAAGAAGAAAGGACACAAATCAAAGAATTAACTCATCAGCTTGAACAGCTAGAAAGATCTCAGTAAGAGAACCCATCAAGCTCCAGAAAAAAACAAATTCTTTAAATTAGAGCAGAAATAAATTAAATAGAAAATAGAAAAATGATTCAAAGAGTAGACAAACCCAAAGGCTGGTTTTTATAAAGACCAAAATTGATATGCTATCGGCCAAACTGACAAAAGAAAAACAGGACCAGAAACAAATAATCTGAATTAGAAATGAGATAGGAGATATCACAATGTACTCTGCTGAAATTAAAAGAATCATAAAAGACTACTATGAAAAATTATACTCTAATAAATGTGAAAACCTGGAGAAAATGGACAATTTCTTGGAAAAACACCACCTATTACATAAACTAGTGAAATCAGAGATAGAACAACTAAACAAACCCATTACAAAAGAAGAAACTGAAAAGGTAATTAAAAAGCTTCCATCCAAAAAAGCCCTGGTCTGGATAGCTTTGTGGCAGAATTCTATCAAACATTCAGAGATGTGTTAACACCACTATCTTTAGAGGTATTCCAGAGCATAGAAAAGGATTGAATACTCCCAAATTCATGCTATGAAGCTAGTATAACCATGGTACCCAAACCAGGTAAAGACAGCACACAATAAGGAAAATTACAGACCGGTATCTCTCATGAACTTAGATGCAAAAATCATTAACAAAATCCTAGCTAACAGAATTCAACAACACATCAAAAAATAATATATTACACCAAGTAGGATTCATACTAGGAATGCAGGGATGGTTCAACATAAGGAAAACAGTTAATCAACCAACCACATAAAGAAAATAAAAGACAAGAACCATTTCATTCTATCAATCAATGCAGAAAAGGCATTTGATAAAGTCCAATACCCATTCATGTTAAAAACTCTCAGCAAAACAGGAGTAGAAGGGAAATTCCTCAACATAATAAAGGCCATCTATACTAAACCAACAGCTAACATCATACTTAATGGAGAAAAGCCGAAAACATTCCCCTTAAGAACAGGTACTAGACAAAGATGCCCATTGTCACCACTTCAACATTGTTTTGGAGGTCCTAGCCAGAGCAATTAGACATGATAAAGAAACAAGGGGCATCCCAACTGGCAAAAAGTCAGAGTGTCGCTATGGTGTCATGATCTTATACACTGAAAACCCTAAAGAATCCGCTAAAAAACTACTAGAAACAAATACTAGATCTAATACAAGACGTCAGCAAAGTTGCAGGTTACAAGATAAACATACATAAATCAGTGGGATTCCTTTACACCAACAAAAAGACAACCAAAGACAAAATCACAAGATGATTACCCTTTACTCAAGCCCACAAGATGACAAAATAACTGAGGAGAAATCTAACCAGAGATGTAAAAGACCTGCAAAAAGAAAACTACAGGTCCCTACTGCAAGAAACGAAAAATGACTTACACAAGTGAATAAACCTCCAGAATAGGAGGACTCAAGACTGTGAAAATGTCTATAGTACCCAAAGCAATCTATACATACAATGCAATCCCGATTCAACTTCCAATGACATTTTATAACAGGTTGGAGAAACAAATCACCAACTTTATATGCAAAGGAAGGAAGCCACAGATAACTAAATTATTACTAAAGAACAGGAACAAAGTGGCAGGCTTCACCCTTCTTGATCTTAAAACCCACTACATTGCCACAGTAGTCAAGACAGCCTGGTACTGGCACAAAAACAGACTCATAGACCAATGGAACAGAATCGAAAATCCAAATGTAACTTCATCCACTTATGAACAGCTGTATTTGGTAAAGGCAAAAAGACAGTGCACCGGGGTGAAGACAGTCTCTTCAACAAATGGTTTTGGCATAATTGGATATCCATGTGCAAAAAAAAAAGAAAAAAGACCTTTATCTCACACCATGCACAAAAACTAATTTATAATGGATCAAAGACCTAAATGTAAAAGCTAAAACAATAAAATTCTTGGAAGGCAAAACTGGGAAGACAATGGAAGTGCTAATCCATGGCATCAACAGTCTACCAAAAACCAACAACAACCTTCAGTCATCAGAAATGAAAATAGATAATTGGGAACTGTTAAAAATGAAACACTTGTGCTCATCCAAAGCCTTCATCAAAAGAGTAAAAAGACTACCTACAGAGTGGGAACAAATATTTGCCCACCATGCCTCCAGCCAGTGCCTAATCTCTCTACTCTAAAAGATACTGCAGAACCTCAACAAGAAAAAGATGAACAAATCAATTAAAAATGGGCAAATGACATGAATAGGCACTTCACCAAAGAAGACAGACAGGTTGACAACAGATACATAGGGAAATGTTCACGATCGTTAGCTATCAGAGAATTCCAAATAAAAACTATCTCACCCCAACAAAGATGGCAATAATCTAAAAAACACAGACTAATAAATGCTGGAGAGGATGTGGAGAAATTAGAACTCTCCTACACTGTTGGTGAGACTGTAAAATGGTTCAACCACTATGGAAATCGATTTGGCACTTTCTTAAAAAACTAGAAATAGAAATACCATATGATACAGCAATCCCACTCCTTGGAATATATCCCAAAATAATAAACGGAACTCAGATACTTGCACAACAATGTGCAGTTCTCTCCACAATAGCAAAAAGTTGGAAACAACCTAGATGCCCATCAACAGAAGAATGGTTAAACAAGCTGTGGTATAGTCATACAATACTATGCAATGATAAGAAACAATGATGGCTTAGATAAATACCTGTCGATGTGGGACCATCTAGAGGAAATTATGCTGAGCAAAGTTAACCAGACATAAAAGGACAAATTTTGTATGGGGCCACTATTATAAGGATGAAACTAATCATTTAAACACAGAAAATATCAATATTTGATGGTTACAAGGGTGGGGGAAATGGAGAGTGAGGGATTTTTTTTCAAATTAGATAATGGTTAGGATTAGGGATGGGTATAGGATGTGTCAGCATGTGCTAGAAATTTGGTACTCACAACTACTTCAAAACAAAATTTTCCCCTTAATGTGGACCACCTCTTGGAAAGAACAGGGAAATGAGGTCTGAGATCAGGCACCCATGGTTCAGGGGACATCCAGACTAATTGGAATACCTAAGGTTTTGCTCTCTTCCTGTCTCAAGATATCGCTCCACATATAGCCTGGGTGAGTGGCGACTGGGGTCTTAAAAGCTAGCAAGCTGTCATCTAAGTAGCACTAAATTGTCCCAATCCACTTGGACCTGGAGCAAATAGAGGACATCGAGGACAGGAGAAAAATATGTACCCACTAGATGGAAGGGGCCATGTGAGTCATAGCCTGCTTCTGCATGGGACCAGAAGAACTAGGTGGTGCCTGGCCAACACCAGTGACAGCCTGATGCAGTATGTGGAATGGAGCTCCAGACACAGAGGGTGATGGTGAAGACGGCAGAGCTAGAACTCTACCAAAAGACCACACTTTATGGTCCTTCTTAACAGAGGGCCCCCTGGGAACATGGCCCCCAGACTCTAAATCCAAACTACATCCAGCACTGGGGCTAGCTCCTCAGACAAAGATTGACCTGGACCACACAAAACATAGAGTGATACTGGAGATGAACAAACCTTCAAAAAAATGTACATGGGGTTGTCTAAGGGACACTTTGCTGGAACTGAATTGATTGGATGAGGAGGGCCAGACCTTGATCAAAAGGTCATGCAAAGTTCTGAACAAAAGAGGAAATGTGCTGTCACATGGCCAAAGGGGAGGCAGTGCAGCTAGAAGAGAATAGAGGTGAAAGTTCTGGGAGTTATACAGTAACATGACATAGACTGTAAAATTATTAATTCACAATTTAAAAAATGTCAAAACAAACAAAAAAAGAAGATGCTTTGCAATAATTCAATGGTTTGGATTTTGTTGAGACTGGTTTTATGGTCTAACACTATTGTGGAGAATGTTCCATGTGCATTGGAAAAGAAGGTATTCTTGTCTGTTGTTGGGTGGAGGGTTCTGTATGAGTCTATGAGGGTGAGTTGGTTGATTTTTGAAATAAGATCTTCTGTATCTTTATTGAGCTTCTTTCTGGATGTTGTCTGTTACCAAAGATAGAGTGTTGAAGTCTCCGACTATTATTGTGGAGTGATCTATCTCATTTTTCCACGTTGTCAGCATTTGTTTGATGTATTTGGAAGCTTTGATATTGGGTGCATAAATATTTAATACTGTTATATCCTCCTTATGTATTGAAACTTTTAAGTGATAAGCAGTCACTATCCTTGTCTATGATGGTGGATTTTACTTTAAAGACTATTTTATCTGAGATTAAGATATTGCCACTCCTGCTTTTCTCTGCATGTTGTTAGCTTGGTATTTATTTTTCCATCTTTTGATTTTCAGTTTGTTCGTATCTTTGACCCAAAGGTGTGTTTCTTGTAAGCAACATGTAGACAGATCGTGTTTTCTGATCCAACTTGTTACTCTGTCTCTTTATTGGTGCATCAGATCTATTTACATTCAGTGTAAATTATTGATAGGTATGAATTTAGTGCTGTCATTCTGGTGCTGACATTTTCTTCAACTTAATGTTCTGATCTGAGTCAGTTTTCTTTATGGGCTTTCTTTTCATCTTTTTCAATGTTGGTTTTGTCTCTGTTGAGACCTGCAGATCTCTAGATTGAATTCTGATGTGTAGTATTGTTAGTTTGCTTTGCAGCTACCCCAGTAACCCCCTCTAATTGTCTAAGTGTAAACCAGTCTTTAATTTCTTTGTACTTCCTTGCCACCTTCTCCATCTGAAAGGGCTTTGGATACATCAATATGTCTCTCTTTATAGTATAATGTTATAATTTGCATACTGAGTTCTCCGTTTTTCTAATTTCAATATTATAGCTTTGATTGAGCTTTGTAACTTTCTTAACCAAGTAGGACTCTGGATGCTGTGTTCTACCATGCATCTGTGAGTATATGTCTGACATTACCGATTTTCTTCTAGTCAAAGAACTTCCTTATTTCTTGTGATTTTGGTTTGGTTTTTGCAGTCTCTAAGCTTCTATTTATCTGGGAATCTCTTGATTTCACCATCATATCTGAGAAACAATTTTTCAGGATATATAATTCTTGGTTGGAAGTTTTTTTTCCCGTCAAGGCTTTGTATGAGTCATCTAATTGCCTGCTTGCCAATATGGTTTCAGCTGAATAACTGGACCTCAGCCTAATGGACTCTCCTCTGTATATTAGTTTTGGTTTAGTCCTAGTTGCCTTTAAGAGCATCTCCTTATGTTTCATTTTGTTAAGCTTGATTATAACATGTCTTAGTGTCTCTCTTTTCGAATCTACCACAGTTCAGTGAGCGTCTTGGATAGATATCTTCTCGTCTTTCATTATGTCATGGAAATTTTCTGGCAGCAACTGTTCAACAATTCTCTCTGTATTTTCTGCTATCTGTCCCTGTTCTGGTACTCCAGTAGTCATAAATTATTTCTCTTGATAGAGTTCTACATAACTCTTAATAGTTCTTCATTTATCTTGATTCTTTTATCTCATTTTTCCTTATAAATACTGGCGTTACTTGGTTTATCTTCATTCTTACTTATTCTACATTCTATTTCTTTGATCCTGATCCTTTGTCTTTCAATTGAATTGTCAATTATCAACCTGCTAAATTTGAGGTCACAGTTGTTCTAGCAATACATGTAGCTTGTTTAATTTTTCATTTTGTTCTGCTGCACTGGGTCTAATCTCCATCCTAAGAACTAGAAGGGCTCTGTACATAATTCTTTTGTATTCTATTTCTGATGATTTCAGAAAGGCTTCTTCATCTGGGAAACTTTTTGATTCTTATGCCACCAAGAAAGAAGCAGTGTCAGGAGCAGAGTGTCTTTGGACCCAGGGTACCTGTGCCCCAGAAGCTCATAGTCTGGCGGAATATTGAAGACAAGCACTTTCTTTCAGAGACAACAGAGAAAGCTGTCCCCTGAAGCTGATGTCTTAAACTTGGACTTTTGCATACTTTTCCTTCTTAAGCGTTTTTTTTCAATTGTACTTTAGATGAAGGTTTACAAAAAAATCAGTTTCTCATTAAACATTTAGTACACATATTTCTTTATGACATTGGTTAACAACCCCACAACAGGTCAACACTCTCCATTGTTAGCCTTCAGTTCCCTATTACCAGCTCTCCTGACCCCTGTTGCCTTCTAGTCCTTGCCACTGGACTGGTGTGGTCCTTTAGTCTCACTTTGTTTTATGGACCTGTCTAATCTTGGACTGAAGGATGAACCGCAGGAGAGACTTGATTACTGAGCTGAAGGGGTGTTCAGGGGGCATACTCTCAGGGTTTCTCCAGTCTGTCAGGTCAGCAAGTCTGTTCTATCTTTTTGAGTTAAAATTTTGTTCCATGTTTTTCTCCATCTCTGTCTGGGACTCTCTGCTGTAATCTCTGTCAGAGCAGTCAGTGGTGGTCCCCCAGTACCATCTAGTTGTACTGTACTTATTCTGGTGGAGGCCATTGTAGATGTGGTTCATTAGTCCTTTGGACTAATCTTTCCGTTTCTTTATTTTTCCTTGCACCTAAAGGGTAAGACCAGTGGAGTATCCTGGATGGCCACTCACAGGCTTTCAGGACCCCAGACGCTACTCACCAAAGTAGAATGTAGCACATTTTCTTCATCAGCTGTGTTATACCAACTGAGACAGATGTTCCCTGAGACCATTTGCCCCTGGATTCTTGAGTTTAGATGTACATTAAGTTTAAAGACCTAAAATGCAAAGATACTGTTTTCCCAGATCCTGAAAAATTATAACATCAGACAAAAGTTGCATTAACTATACAATGGTATTACAAATAATATCCATAATATAAGTCATTACTCACCCTGCCTAAGTATGTGTGACAACTCATGTTATTGTGAGAGTCTTCAGTAACCAAAACCATAAGGACTTTAAGAGCTGTGCTCAGCAATAGCTGAAGTTAATTTTACTAATTGTTGAAGAAATGCTGTCTTTTCAGGGCTTTCTTAGAAGAGAAATTCTCCATATGTCATATTATTACTGTTGTTAGGTGCCGTTGAGTCAGTTCTGACTTGTAGCAACCCTATGTACAACAGAATAAAACACTGTGTGGTAGTGCACCATTGTCTCAATCTTCATTATGCTTAAGCCCATTATTACATCCACCACGTCAATCCATCCTGTTGAGAGTCTTCCTTTCTTTCTCTGGCCCTTGACTTTACGCAAGAACGATGCCATTCTCAAGGGACTGATAATTTGTCCAAAGTAAGTAAAACAAAGTTATGCCATGTTTGATTCTAAGGAGCATTACGGTTGAACTTCTTCCAAGATAAATTTGTTTGCTTTTCTGCCAGTTCATTTTATTTCAATATTCTTCACCAACTCATAATTAAACATATCAGTTCTTCTTTGGTCTTCCTGATTCATTGTCCAGCTTTTGCATGCATTTGTGAAGTGACTGAAAATATCATGGCTTGGGTCTGGTGTACTTTAGTCCTTAAAGTGACATCTTTGTTTTTTAACACATTAAAAAAGGCTTTTGAAGTTGATTTACCCAATGCAATATATCATTTGATTTCTTGATTGCTGCTTCCATGGGCATTGATTCTGAATCCAAGTAAAGTGAAATCCTTGACAACTTCAGTCTTTTCTGTTTATCATAATATTGCTTATTGGTTCAGTTATGAGGATTTTTGTTTTCTTTTGTTAAAATAAATTTTATTGTTGTTTAAGTACAAGTTTGCAATACATCTAATTTTGCCATATAACACCCCGAACTTTTACTGCTATTCTATTCTAACTGCTCTCCCCTCTCCCTGTAGTGACAGCATTTCCCTCTTCCATCCAGAACTGTCTATTTGACCAAGATCTGTTGCCCCTCACCCTGTCCTCTCACCTTCAGTGATGAGCTTCTTGGACAGCCTCATGTACATATTTAAGTCCAAAAGTTTGTTGCCAGTCTCCCTCCATGTTTTGTATAGTCCAGTTCATTCTTTGTCTGGAGAGCTGGCTTCAGTGCTGGATACAGTTTGGGGTTAGAATCCAGGGACCGCATTCCCACGGGACACTGCAGACTGATGGGCCATCAAATGTGGTCATTTGGTAGGGTTCTAGTTCTGCCCTCTAACCCTTCTCCGCTATGTCAGGGGCTCCATTCTATGTACTCCATTCAAGCAGTCATTGGTGGTGGCTGGGTACCATCTAGTTTTTCTGGTCCCATGCTGAAGCAGATTCTGGCTTATATGGCCCCTTCCATCTGCTGGGCTCCTGTCCTTGATGTTCTCCGTTTATCTGTTGTCCCAGTGGATTGCAATCAATTGATGTTACTTAGATGGCAGTTTGCTAACTTTTAAGACTGCAGATACCACTCACCCAAGTGATGTGCAGAACATTTTCTTCAAAGAAAAATAAAAAAAAGCTTGGGTATGCCAATTAGTCCACATGTTCCCTAAAAGTGTGGTCCCTTGACCCCTGACCCTATCACTCTGTCCTTCTAAACAGTTCAGCTGTATTTGGAGAGCAATTTAGTTTTGATATAGTGTAGCTGTGGGTATCTCTTTTTTGGTGTGTGCTATGACACACTACACCCAACCAAAATTCTAAACACGATCTTGTAGAAATCTCTCCCCCTCCCTCCCAACCCATATAACCATCAAAGACTGATTTCTTCTGTGTTTAAATGTTTTGTTGCATCCTTTAATAAAAGACTCATACAGTGTTTGTCCTTCTGTGTCTGGCTAATTTCACTCAGCATAATGTCCTCTAGATGGTCCCACTTTACCAGGTATTTTCCTAAATCATCATTGTTCCTTATTGCATGGCATTCCATTGTGTGACTATACCATAGTTTGTTTAATCATTCATCTGTTGATAGGCATCTAGGCTGCTTCCATCTTTTTGCCACTGAGCTACATAAACACTGGCATGCATGTATCTGCTTGAGTGGTGGCCCTTATTTCTCTGGGATAATTTTAAGGAGTAAGTTTGCTGGATCATATGATATTTCTAATGGTGGTTTCTAACGGTGATGCACCATTTTACACTCTCATCAACAGTGTAGAAAAGTTCTAGTGTCTCCACATCCTCTTGGGCATTTATTATTTTGTGTTGTTTCAGTTATTGCCAATCTTGTTGTGGTGAGATGGTATCTAATTGTAGTTTTGATTTGGATTTCTCTGATGGCTAGCAATCCTGAGCATTTCCTCATGTATGTGCTGGCATCCAGTATATCTTCTTTGGTGAAGTGATTATTCATGCCTTTTGCCCATTTTTTTAATTGGATTGTCTTTTTGTTGTTGCAGTTTTGCAGTATCTTGTAGATTAGAGAGATTAGATACTGATCAGAAATGTGGTAGCAAAAATTTATTTCCCACTATGTAGGTAGTCTTTTTACTTTTGGCTGGTGCTGGGGTGGATTTCATTCATTCATTCATTCATTTATTTGTTGTCATTGAGTTAAAGTTTACAATATAATTCAAAAAATAATGGAAGGCTTCATGAATTTGGGTGTCATCCTTGTGCAGGGGCCATGCTAATCTTCTCTGTATCATTCCAATTTTAGCAAATGTGCTGCCAAAGCGAGCACTCTTTTCACTCTTTTGATGAAGGCTTTAGATGAGCATGTTTGATTTTTAAGAGTTCCTAATTGTCTATTTTCATTTCTGCTGTAAAAGGATTATTGGTGATGTTTCATAGACTGTTAATGCTATGGATTAGGGCTTCCAGTGTTGTGCCAGTTTTTTCTTCTGAGATCTTTATTGTTTTAGCTTTTATATTTAGGTCTTTGGTACATTTTAAGTTAGTTTTTGTGCATGGTGTGAGATAAGGATTGTGTTTCATTTTTTTGGCAGATGGATATCCAGTTATGCCAATAACGATTTGTTGAAAAGACTTTCTTTTCCCCAGTTTATGTCCTTTGGGCCTTTATCAAATATCAGTTGCTTATAGGTAGATAATGTTATATTTGGCTTCTCAATTCTGTTTCATTGGTCTATGTGTCTGTTTTTGAGCCAGTACCAGGCTTTCTTGACTACTGTGGCAGTGTAATAGGTTTTAAGGGCAGCTAGAGTGAGGCCCTCCACTTTGTTCTTCCTACTTTTCTGTAAGAAAATAAAATTCTCTTTTTAAAGCTATCCACTTGTGGTGTAGATTACTAAATTTATTTTTATGATTTCTCTATCTGGATTGATATCTGGTTGCTTCATTCTGTATTGCAGTATTTAATTATTATCTGATGTTACTGGTTTTCTAACCAAAGGACTCCACTTATTATTTCTTGAAATTTTGTTTTTGTTTTTGCAAATTCCCTAAATTTCTGTTTATCTGGCAATGTCTTTATTTCTCCACTGTATTTGAGAAACAATTTTGTTGGATATATAATTTTTGTCTGGCAAATTTTTTCCTCAAGGCTTTGTGTATGTTATCTCATTGCCTTTTTACCTGCATGTGTTCTGCTGAGTTGTCTAAGCTTAGTTTTATTAACTCTCCTTTGTAGATTATTTTTGGTTTATTACTAGCCACTTTGAAGATTCTCTTCTTATCTTTAGTTTTGGTAAGTCTGATTATAATATGCTTTGGTGTCTTCCTTTTGGAATTTACCTTGTGTGGAGTTTGATGAGCATCTTGGATAGGTATCTTCTCATCTTTTGTGATATTAGGGAAGTTTTATGTTAACAAATCTTCAGCAATTCTGTATTTTCTGTTACCTACATCACCCCTCTCCCTGCTGTGGTACACCAATAAATGATTCCTCTTGATAAAGTTCCACATAATTCTGTGTTTCTTGATTTTTAAAAAATTACTTTGTCTGAATTTTCTGCAAATAACGTTTGCATTGTGTGCTTTATTTTCAATCTCACCTAATTGGCCATCCACTGACTCACTGAGTTGTATAATTCCATAATTTTATTATTAATCTTCTGATTTCCTACTTCCTGTCTCTGTATGCTTTCTTGCAGTCAGTTCAATTTGTCATTATTCTCTGTTGCATTTGCCTGATCTCTGAAGAGTTCTAAATATTTATAGCTTGTATTCTACCTCTGATAATTTTAGGAAGGTCTCTGCATCAGGAGAACGTCTTGATTCTTTGTCTTGGGAGGTTTCTGAAGCCATTGTGGTCTGCCTCTTTAATTGATTTCAGATTGACTGGTCTGCCTCTTTATGTGATTTGAGATTGACTGTTGTCTTTAAGCCATCAGTAGTAAGTTGTATTTATTTTGTTTGCATACTTTGTTTCAACTTCTTGCTTTGTTTTGTTTTGAAATGTCCAAATAGGCTGGTTGTGTGTGGTAATTTAGTTACTGGTGCCTCTGAAGCTCTAACATCCTGACAGCAGGTGGTTAAAGCTGTTACTAGGCATGTGAGTCCAGGAGTCCATTTATTTTTCTTGTATGGATTCAGTTCAGGTGTCTATGCACTCAGTCACCAAGATGGGCACAGGTGATTGGTGTAGGCACAGGTATCTGGCTGCATGTGCTGAGAAAGGAAGGTGGCTAACATCCATTCTTGAGTGCCTGTGAGGAAAGCAAATCCCTTTATGCCTGAGCCTAGATGAAGGAACTGTTTCTGCCCTGAATTTCTGGCATAGGGGATTTCACAGATTTTTTTATCCCCCACCTCCTGTTTGTTAGATTGTTCCCTCTCTGAGTCTAGCAGAATAGCTCATGGAGCTTTTAAGGAATCTTACTTCCAGCTTAGCTAATGACTTCAGACTGCAGAGTCAGGTGTAGTCCAGAGAAGAGAAGTGGAAGCAGTGGGAAAAGGAAAAATGGTTTATCCTGAAAGAAAACTTTAGATCTTCACGAGGCAAGTTAAGTGTAAGCCACTTAGCTTTTGATGATTGCTGTTTTTCACTGGTTCTCAAAGCACAAGTGAACTCCTTACTACTCAATTTTTCCTGTTCAGTAGGACAGCCTCTGAATGCCACTACTCCTGCTCCCCATGTTGACTGCAGTTGATTCCCAGTGGGTCAGGTCTGCTTAGTCCTAGGTTTTTCAGGTCCTGTTCTCCCTTTCCTGTTACTCAGTCCTATTTTTCAACTTTCCCTTTGATGATCATGGTTCCTAGAATGTCATATATAATCAATTCATTTGTTCTTTTGGGTCTTTTTTATTAGAAGGATCAATAGAAGCATCTGAATACTCTGCCATCTTGGCCCCTGGTCATCCTGTTCCTCACTGTTAAAGGTAGAAATGTCATTGTCCTTGTGTTGTCATATGTCATTCAATCTAGATGCTAACACAAACAACAATTAAAAATTCTTCACCTAGCAAGCATTTCAAGTTCCTTCAACAGCTAAAGATTTTCCAAAAGGAAATCACATCAAGTTGGTGTATAACTAGTTGTCAAGAAATAGAATGTCTATATGATTACACAAAATATATTGCCTAAGGAATATAGCTAGATAAGGAATACAGCTAGATTAAATTAACCAAAATAAAAGACAAACACTCACCTGCCACTTAAGATATTATACTGATCCCATCCCATCTGGAGCAATGAAGAAGAAAGAAAACCAAAGACACAAGGGGAAGATTAATCCAAGAGAATTGTGGACCCCAAGTACCACAGCTTCTACCAGACTAAGTCCAATACAACTAGATGGTACCTGGCTATCATCACTGGCTGCTATGAAAGGGATTTCAATAGAGTGTCCAGGACAAAGATGGAGAAAAATGTAGAACAAAATTCTAACTCACAAAAAAGACCACACCTACTGGTCTGACAGAGATTGAGAAACCCTCTGAGCATGGCCCCTGGTCAGCCTTTTAGATCAGTAATGAAGTCACTCCTGAGGTTCACCCTTTAGCCAATAATTAAACACATCCATAAAACAAAATGAGGCTAAATGGGCACATCAACCCAGGGGCAAAGACAAGAAGGCAGGAGAGGACAGGAAAGTTGGTAACCCATGGATGAGAAGGTGAGTGTTGACATGTCACAGATTTGGCAATAAATGTTACAAAACAATATGTGTGTTAGTTGTTTAATGAGAAACTAATGTATTCTGTAACTCTTTATCTAAAGCACAATCAAAACAAGAAAGACAGACACTCAGCTTGAACCAATACAGTGGTACATTTATTGACAGTTCAACTTTATGACCCATACGAACAGAAATAAATGTCAAACAATAAGCCCCCAAACTGACAGACTATCAGAAAATACAGATCCTTTAAGCAAGCTTTAAAGAATCAAACTTGTGGTTAAATTAGAAGTATATACATAACATTTCCATAGGGTGAAATACTTTCAACTTCAGCTTCATTGTCTTACTACTATCTTCCTCTTAGGATAACTAATTTTTTCTCCCAGGACTGTCACATATGTGGTAATTCTGTAAGGATGATTTTTATGTAATGTATCTCCTCAAGACAAGTATGAGTTGTATCATTGACCAAAGACATGTCACTTACTAGGAGAATACCTCTTAGACTTTGTTATACTTATCAGAGATGCTGAACTCAAAGCCTGAGCTAAACAAGACCAGAATTTGTACATATTCCTTGAAGGACACCTGAGTGGTAAGCATTGGCCCAGAAACAGCAGGTAAAGAGGAATCAGACACCTTAGTCTTTATACTAGAAGAGAGTAGTAAGAGAGGGTCAGAAAAGAATACATATTTCCATGGATATGGCTCATGTGAGCTATTCTTAATTGGAGCAATAAGACTAATACTCTCCAAAAAGAACTCACTACATAATCTTTTGGTCATTCACAAGAACAGTAAAAGAACAAGGAATACAGGTTTCTTGATTTTTGAATAACTTTCAAAGAGGTTCCACTGCAAAAATGAGAGTGTTACACTGGCTACCCTTTGGTAAATAAAAGAAACCATATTTATAATCACTGGAATTAATATTAATATGAACTTTCAACAAGTGACACTCTTGAGGTCACATGAAACTGGAAACCTAAAAATAAGCTTCATGAATTTTATACTTGCGGGCAACTCTGTTTTCTGACACTCAGAGCTGTAGCCAAAATGCCATTATTCTTGTGATGTTAGATATCGTTCAAGACCCAAACATAAACCCAAACTCCCTCAACCAATGGCAATCACACAAGGAAAAACATGTCTAGTTTCATATTTAAGCCAGCAGAGGATATACTGAAAGCTGGAAATCGAAAATGTTTATACATGAGCTTTTCTCATGAAGACGGCAGCAAAAAAAAAAAAAAAAAAAAAAAAAAAAAATTGTCACTCTTTGGGGACAGGATCTGATTTGGAATTCCTGTTGACCGAACTGATGAACTTAGTCATGTTAAAAAGTCTCATAATTAGTAATTGACAGCAACCTTATAATTTTCTAAAATAATGAAAGAAAAAGGAAACACATTCCTTGTGAGCACAAAATCAGGTATCAGACTAGACAGCAGTTTATCCAGTTCCAAGTTCCATGGGAAATCTGTATTAAAGAATCTTACATTCTGGTCTAATTAGGGGATTTGTTCAATTATGGAAAGCTAATCAGTGTTGACAATATAGCCCCATGCCAATAGAATCACATTACCCAGAAGTGTATTTCTCCCAAATAAAAATGATGAATTGGACTGAATGCCAGTGAATCCAAAAATTTACACCCTGGAATTGTTTAAAAGTTTAGTAAGTCTAAACATCCACCAGTGATGATCACTTCTACAAATTGTAAAAAAAATAAATAAATACGGTACTCATTTTATCACACTGCACTAACTCAATGGCTTTGAGATGCATAGTCACTTGTTCAATAGTCAGAGTGAATAAAAATAAAACAGACATTCACCTTGTATCAACAGAATGATGATTTACTTCATATCTTGTTTTTATAAAACATACGATTGAAAAATGAGCTAAGAATGAGCCCATGAAATGTCAAAATGTTAAGCATTTTAGATCAAGTTATTAAGATTGAAAGAATTAAAATAGGGTTGCAATTTAAAGCACATGAACAAGATTGGGCAAAAAGTTTTTTTTTGTTAGCCTCAGTGTAATCCTATTCAGCATGATTTTCATGTCTCTCTTCAAGATGAACTGAGGTTTTAGTATTGGCCCAAGCCATGGCACTGCTTAAGCATATATATGTTTAGACAACAATGTGCTTATACACATGTCTTCCATCCAGCCTTGTTTTTTTGTTAGCTTCAGTATAATCCTATTAAGCATGATTTTTGTGTCTTTCTGTCTCTTCAAGATGAGCTGAGGCTTTCGTATCGGCCCAAGCCATGACACTGCTTAGGCATATATATGCTTAGACAACAATGTGCTTACACACATTGTTCACTCCAGCCTTAGTTAGCACATATAATCTGTAGAACCTCAGAAAGGTGGTCCCACACCAAGACAGCAAGCCTAGAGGGTTACTCCTTAGAAATCTTGATCAAAGAAAATAGTAAGACAGACATCAAGGAAGATAAATTTGTTTCTCCAGGTTATGTCTCTTCTGAGATTTTCCCAAAAAGTTCAATAAGATCAGTATTCCCACAGATAACCCATTTGATATGCAGTTGAGTATTGACCACAACCATCATAAGGTCAAATGTAGAGGTTCCTTGTCAGGGGATTCCATATATAGGTTGGGGAATTCCACTGATTATTCCAAGCTGGTGTAGTCAAGGAAGCCATATCTATTACCACAGGTATTGTCAGTTGTATATGAACTCTTAGGAAGTAACAGTTCTGAGGTCACACGTAACCAGCAATCTAAAATCAGCTGTGAAGGAATTCAGAATTGTATTCCTTTTCAGTAACACTGAGTAATACCTCCTCCTGACATTGAAAGTTGTGGTAAATTATCATTGTTCTTATAATATCAGATGTTAATAACAACCTAAACACAAACCCAAACTTTCTCAACCTAAGATAATGACACAAGGAATAACAGATGTCCTCATATATTGAAACAAGCAGAAGATCTCACCAAATAAATAGTGAGTTGGAATTAGAACATGTTTCTACACGATTTCAATGAACTTTCAGTAAAATGTGGCCTTTCCTTACAAGGAAGGCAGAAGTAGGTCCTTCGTTCATTGTAGAGGAAAAATCTATCAATCATGGCATTCCTGCAACATAAGCTGCTAAAGCTAGTCATCACAATTATATCACCTTAACAAGTGACACCATCCCTCACATTGTCCTGTCTATACAAAAAATCTGGGGTCACCTGTTTTGGGGAGCTAATCAGGTGTCAGACTACTCAACAGTTCGACCAATTCCAAGATTCCATACTACAGAGCCATATTACCTAGTCTCTACCAGCAAGCCACGCCAAGTGCTGTTCAGTCGGATCCTACTTATGGCAACCCTACCAGCAAAGTCATTCAGTTATGAGCAGGTTACCAACATTGCTAATGGAGCGCTGCACCATCATAAAAAATTTATCAAAAAATTTGTCCAGGTATGTTTCCCCAGAAACTTCATGGCATGGTAGCTAAGTATTATGACTGTTAACAAAAAGGTCAGGAGTTCAAACCCACTGAGTGTTCCTTGGAAACTCTATGTAGCAGTTCCACTCTGTTCTATAGGGTTGCTATGATGCTACCAGTGGGAATCAACTTGACAGCAGCGGGTATGTTTCTCCACAACAGGTATGACATTGCAGAATAGGTATCAGAGTATCAAAAATCACTCAGTTGGAAATTGTTTCAAATTTTTGTGAAACCTAAATATTTATTTATGAGGATTACAGCCATTTGGTGAATCTCTCACAATTAAACAAAGAAACAAACAAAACAAGAAAGCATACATACTAAAAGGATACATCCCATCTGCCTGCATAAACCTCATGGCCTCTGGGCTGCATCTTCACTTGTTCAACAGTCAGCTGGGACCAGATAAAACAAATTAAAGGTACTCTGAATCAATGCAATGTTTAACTTCTTTAAAAGTACATAAAGAGAAGAAAATTGACAAGAAATGAGCTTGAAAAACATCAGACTCAGGCATTCTCAGATACTTTAGTTAGGCTAAAATAATTAAAATAGGGGTCCATTTCAATGTGGATAAATAAGTCTGGACAAAAGGAGTTTCCTACTGGGCCTCAATGTAATCCTATGGAGTATGATTTTTGTGTTATCTCTTTTAAGACAAATTTAAGTATCATAACTGACTCAAGCCATGGCATTTCCTAGGCATGCAAAGACACAGATTTTGAAACAATGGCCCCTAGGGTCACTAGGAGTCAGATCTGACTCGACAGCACTTGGCTTGGCTACCACAGATGTATTCCTGTACGATGTCAAGTTGTTTCAAACTTTGCATATTCTTTTTAGGACACTTGGATAGTTGGAATGGCACTAGAACTGCAGGCCATGAGTGACCATGCTCATAAATCTTTATCAAAAGAGAGAGTCGTAAGCAGGAGTCAAATGAGAGAAGTTCATTTATTTGGTCAGCTGTTCCCAAAGAGAATAAGCCAATAATGCCACAAGTAACTCATTATATAAATTGCTGACCAGTGACAATCAGCAGTATAAGGACAAGGCATAGAAGTTTCTTTATGTAAAATGGAGTATCAGGAGGTTTCAGGTGGAAATTTTGGCATTTCACTAATTATAACAAGATGAAATATTTAAGGAGTATACAGTGCCATAAACACTGGCATTGTCCATTGCTTGTCAAATCTCAGGAAATGGTATTTCTTAGGGATCTAAAAGACAGCTGTCAAGACAAACAGAACTGTGTTTTTTTCCCACAAGAATTATGAAGCACCTCTTTCTGATGTTTAAATACATGAAAAAAAATTCCATTGCCCGTATGGTATTCAGTATCACCCATGACCCAAACATAATAGCAACCCCCCTCGGTAATATATAAGGATACAAGAAATAACACATCTCATACTATATATAAACTACCAGAGCACCAACTGAATGCAAGGGAAAGGAAACAAGGACATACTTCCATTTGATTCCAATGAACTTCTAGTAAAATGGGTCTTTCCTTATAATGAAAGCAGTAGGAGGTCCTTAATTCACTATGGACAGGTACTGGTCAAGGCATTTTTGTAAGGTGAACTGCTGAAGACAGTCAGCTTTGAGTCCAAACACTTTATAACTAACATCATATGTCATATTGGCTTTTCTATGCTAAAATCCATGGAGCCACCTCTTGTATGAAGATAGAATCAGGTATCAGAAATGCAAAGTTTCATTCAATTCCAATTTTCATGACAAAATCTTATTACAAAAGCCTAAATTCTAGCCTCTGTGAAAGAGGCATTCAATTATGGGAGGTTCACAAGTATCCCCCAAACAGTTCTATAGCATTCATATCCCATAAATATTTTAGAAAACACATTTGCCCTGTTGTGTATTTTTTCCAATCCATTATGACACATTGAATGCAAGGCTAACAAAAATAATTCAACTTGAAACTGTTTCAACTTCATGTGAAACATAAATATCCATGAGGATCACAACCACTCGGTGAATCACTCACCATAAAGAAAAAAAGAGGGACGCATTTATGTGATTGACAAAACCCAGTGACCTCTGTGCTATATCTTCACTTGTCCAAGGTTCAGCTTGGACCTGCTATAAGAACATGGAGACTCTAATCCTGAATCCACTGAATGGTGAATTTCATAACCATGGGAATTTGTAAATCACACAAAAAGAGAAAAAGAGCCAAGTAACAAACCTGCAAAAACATCACACACTTAGGTATTTTTTGATCCCTTGATGGAGGTCAAAGGAACTGACATGAGTGTCCGTGTTGACACATATAAATAAGACTGAGTGACAGGAGTGTTCTGCTGGGCCTCAGCATAATCATACTGAGCAGGATTTTTGTGTCATTATCACTCTTGAAGACAAGTTTAGGTGTCACTGACCAAAACCTTTGCACTCCACAGGCATACATCCCCTTAGACTTTAAGATATTTAAGATGTTTTTCTTTAAGTACAGAGTCATACTGGATCAGAGTGCACACATATGCTTGGCAGGATACTCTGGTGTTTGGAACAGCTCTAGAGATGGCAGGGCAACAAGCATTACAATATAACAGAGGTTAAGGGACAGAAAATAATTTCTTCATGTCTATGGCTTATGCCAACTATTCTTAAAGGTAATGGTAACACTAGTACTCTTAAAAACAAACCTTTATATAGGCCTCTAACCAGTGACAACAAGCAAGAAACAAGCAAGATAAGGACGAGATGTCATTGGACATAGAAAAAACTGTCAGGAAGTCCCATGCAGACAGGTGGCTTTTCCACTAGTTATTTATTGGCTGATAGAATCAAGACAGTGGTATCTGTATCCATTGGCATTGTCCAGTGAATGGAAACTCTCAGAAAATGATACCCTGGGGGTCACAGAAAACTGAGACTCTACAAGTAAGCCTCCAGGACACTTGGAATTCTATTCTTTTTCAGTGATTATGGAAAACTTCTTCCTGAAAATGTCACCGTGTTTGTAGTGATTGACGTCACTCTTCAGCCACATAGAGAACCAGCCTACATCATCTCAAAACAACCACAGCAGCAGAAAGAAGCTGCTGCCTCCTCTTGTATTAGAACCAGAACAAGTCCCTCAGAATACACAGAGTAGGTCTTATGACAGGCCTCTACATGATTTCAGAGAACTTTCAGTGACAAGTGAACTTTACACACACACACAAGGCAGCAGCAGGATCTTCACTCCTTGCAAACAGTATCAGCTAATCGTAACTTCCTGTGGCCTAAATTGTATAAGCTAGTCTCTATACCTCACCCTTAAGAACTGGTATTATCCCTCACATTGGCTTTTCCACACCAAAAATTGTGTAGACACCTGTTTTTCAGAGCTAGAATCAGATATCATACTACTCAAAAGCTCACCCAGTGCCAAGAGACATGGGAAAACCCAGCTGCAGAACCTTAGGTTCTGGCTTCCACTGACAGAAGACTTGACTTATGAGAGGTTTACCAGTGTGGCCAGTGCAGCTTGGCATCATCTGTATCCCTTAAATATTTTAGTAAGACACATTTGTCCAATTGTACATTTCTCCCATTTTAATAGGGTGTATCAAACTGAGTTCAATGGTACAAAAAGTCACTCAGCTTGAAACTATTTAAAGTTTCTGTAAAACCTAAACATTTACCTGTGAGCATCACAGCCACTTGTGGAATCATTCATGGTTGACAAAGCAAACAACAAAAAACAAAGAGGGGATGTGTCTTATCTGATTTCCAAAACTCACTTGCCTCTGGATTGCCTATTCACTTATCCAATAGTCAAGTGGAATCAGTTACAATGACATAGAGATACTCACGTGAAATCCACAGAATGGAGAATTTATTGGCTGCAAATCTTCTAAAGAATACAAAAGAGAAGAAAGAGACAAGGAAAAAGCCTGAGAAACACTTAAACACTCTCTGTCACTTGAGGGTGGTCAAAGAAACAATTGGTGAATAAATTTCAAAGTAGATGTGTAAGGTTGAACAAAAGGAATTTCCTGCTGGGTCTTCTAATCTTTCTGAGCACTATTTTTGTGTCTCTTAAGACAAATTTAGGCACTGTCATTAACTTGAGCCATTTCACTACCCAGGTATAAATCCTTTGAGGTCCTGAATAGCCTTCCACACATGTTTTCCTTCTACCCCACTATCACAATGGATTTTGGTGTGCATGTATCTTCTTCAGGATACCTGAAAATTTGGAATGGTCATAAGGACAGCAAGCTAAGAATCACTCTCCAAAACAAGCATCGAAGGACACAGTAATAAGACAGAGGTCAAAGGATAGAATTTTATGGCTATGGCTCATGCAAGCTATTCTCAATGCTATATCTATTAAGACTATATTCCCACAAATAACCCATTAAGTTGGCTACTGATCACTGACAACAAGTAAGATAAGGACAAGCCCTAGAAGCCTCTGGATTATAGAATAAACTGTCAGGAAATTCCATTAAGAGAGAAGGAATTTCCATTGATTAATCCTGGCCTGCATATTCAAGGAAGACATACTTGTATCCACTGGCATTGTCCAGTGCACGGAAAGTCTCAAAAATGATACTGGGGGTCATAGAAAGATGAATCCACAAATTATCTTTCAGAATTCTTGGTTTATATTCCTTATCAAGAACCATGACAACAAATCCTCCTGAATTTCAAGGCTGTGTCCATAATGCCAATATTCTTATGTATTTCATGTCCCTCATGATCCTTATACGGATCCTATTTGTCTAATCTCAAAATAATCATAGCTTGAAGAACTGTATTTCAACAAGCAGAGGATACTTCAGGATACGTACGGTGGGACCAACAACATGTCTCTGAACCATTCCACTGAACTTTCAGTAAAAACTGATCTTTACATACAGGAGATAAGGCAGTAAAATTTTCACTCTTAGGAGCCTTTCTTCACTTTCTTTGGCCTGAACAAATGACGCTAGTTATTTCCAAGGCCTAATCTAGCAACTGACATCATCCCTTACTTAGGAGTTTCCATGTAGAAAAACATGCAGCCACCTGTTCTTTGGCACTGGAGGTATCAGACTACTCAACAGTTCACGCATTTCCAAGATTCATGGGAAAATCAAACCGCAGAACTTTAGGTTTGGTCTCAACTGGCAGAAGCATTCAATTATGTTAAGTTCATTAGTGTTGCCTGTACAGTGCCTAGTCATCTGCATTACATAAATATTTTAGAAAAAATAATTCTAATTATGTATTTTTCCTAGTTCATTATGACATATAAGACTAAATGCCAGAGTACCAAAAACTATTTGAAATTGTTCAAGTTCCTGGGAACATTAATATTGACTCATAAAGGATTGCTGCCACTTAGTGAATCAGTCAAAATACAGAAAAAATATAGGGGCCATGTCTTACCTGATTCTCAAAACCAAAGTGCTTTGGAGTACATCTTCTCTTGTCCAGGGTCAGATGGTACCAGTTACAACTGCTGCCGAACTTAAAACAAGTTCGTTCCGCCTGTCACTGATAGCCAACACTCAGAGATGCATGGAATTCAATGCTTTATTCCCAATAGCCAGCAAATCCAGAGGACAGCAAGAATAGTTTCTCAAAAAACAAACAAACAAAAAAAACAAAAAACAAAAAAACCTGTCCCATTTGGGTTATAATTCCAGCAGTTTTATAGTCAGAATTCAAAGGGGTAGGTGTCTATCACAGAACAATAGTCAGGAGTCACAAGCTTTCATTATATCATAAGGTTTCACTACATATTATCAAACAGTGTGAATTACCCAAAATTTCATTATCTCTCTCTGAGGTCTTAATCAATTCTATTTCCTCAGAGGTAGGGAGAGGAAGAGATAGAAACAGATAGAGAGGAAGAGATAGAAAGACCTGTTAGTCCAGTCTGATGGTGGTAACTGAGGCAGAAGATGGAATGTAGCTAATAACGTAAGTGACCTTTGTTAAGTTTTTACATTTACCACCATAATGACATGAAATCACTCACCTTGAATCAATAAAATGGTAAATTTCTTGAGTCTCTCTAAAGCAATGAGCCTGAGAAACATCATTCAGTTATTTTTTAATCACTGAGGGGAGGTGAAAAGGATAAAAGTGGGAGTCCACTTTGAAGTAGATAAATAAGATCAAGTTTCCCACTTCACCTCAGGATAATCTTATTGAGCATGATTTTTATGACTTCATGTCTCTTCAAGGCACATGTAGGTGTCATTATGGATCTGAGTTATGGCACTCCTCAGGTATATGTCCCCTTTGACCTCAAGATTCTTAACAAAAATATCCTCCTTCCAGCCCCGTTTCACACTGAATTGAAGTGTATACATATCATCCATGGAATTTCTGGACAGTTAAAATGATCCCAAGGACGGTAGGCCAACAGAGATCTCTCTCAGAAACCTCTTTTAAAGGACAAGCAATAAGACAGATGTCAAGGGAGAGAAGTTTATGTTTTACAATAACAGCTCATTCAGTTACTACCAAGATATTGATAAGGTCAGTATTCCTCACAAAGACAACACACAAGAAATAAACAAGATAAGAAGAAGGCCTAGAGGTCTCTGGACATAGAATTAACTGTCATGAGATTCCACGCAGTGAGGAGGCTTTTCCATTGATTACTTCTGGCTCAGACATTGAAGAAATCTATATCTATATCTACTCGCATTATTCAGTACATGGAAACTCTCATAACATTGTGGAAGTCACAGAAAACTGGAGATGTACAAATAAGCTGTGAGGATACTTAGAACTGTTTTCCATTTCAAAAACTGTGGCAAAATCTTTTCTTGAAAATTTCAATATCATTTTACTGCTTGAGATCACTCTTGATCCACACAGGGACCCAATCTACCTCATGCCAAAATAATCATAGCAGGAAGAACTCATCTCTTCCTATATTTCAGAAAGCCTAGGATCCCTAAATATGCACAAAGGTCCAATGTTTGGGGGCCTATCTACAAAGTCCTTCTAAAGTAAAGAGTGAGTTATTACATCTGGCCCCTCCTATATCTAAAAAAGGGACACAACAACTTGCAGACCTCTTTGAATTTTGCAGTCAACATATCCCTCATTTGGGTGTGCTACTCTACCATATTTATCAAGTGACTCAAAAAATTGCTAGTTTTGTTTTATTTTTTTTCACATAGTAGAAGGGAGGTCAACACAACTAGACTACATCAAAAGCATTTCCAAATATAACCTAACATTTTGATGGACAGAGTAGGAGGTGAAGTGGTCTGGGGATCATGGTTTCAGGGGACATCTAGGTCAACTGGCATAACTCTTTTTTAAAGAAAATGTTTTGCAAGCCACTTTTGTGAGTAGTGATGGCAAGCTAGCAGGTATCTAAGTAGCATCAGTTGGTTCCAACCAACCTGGAGCACAGGAGAATGAAGGACAAGACAGACATGAGTAAAATACGAGCTCAAGAGAAAGCACCTGAAGGCACAAGTAAGTTACACAAGGAAGTGGCTCAAATGTCAATGGCCCCCACTCCTGTCATGTTACTTTCCTTCTTCCAGTCAGCATGTATGGCTCCATGGGAAGTTTCTTATAATCAGCTGACAAAAGAAAACTTGCACTTGGTTTACGAATTTTTTTTCAGTACACAGGTACCACTCAGAAGTAGATAGTGTCAGCACTGCTACTCCTTTTTGGGTCCTCTTTGAAGGACAGTGATGAAGGGAAAGCCCTTCTATGGGCAGAACATTGAGCAGTATACCTGGCTGATTATCTTCTTTGGTGGGAGAGATAACCAGATGTGCAACTGTATATTGACTCATGGGCTGTGGGCCAAGGGTTTGGCCCAACGGTCAGGGGCTTTGAAGGAATATAGTTGGAAAACTGGTGACAAGGATGTATTGGGAACAGATACGGGTCAAAGAAGTGAAGATATTTGTGTCTTATGTGAATGGTCACCAAAGGGTGACCTCAGCAGTGGAAGAATTAACAATCAAGTGGGTAAGAGATGAGTTCTATGGATATCAGCCAGACTCTTGCCCCAGCCACTCCTGTCATTGCTTAATAGGCTCTTGAACAAAGTGGTTACGGTGACAGGGATGGAGGTTATGCACAGGCTTAGGAATACTGACTTCTAAGCACTAAGACCAACTTGGGTACAGTCACTACAGAGCACCAATCTGCCCACAGCAGAGACCAGCACTGAGTCCCCGTTATAGCATCATTCTTAGAGGTGATCAGCTGGCAATCTGGTAGCAGATTAATAACACTGGACCACTTCAATTACAGAAATGGCAGTGTTTTACTTAGACACTGTGGGTATGGACTTGCCCTCCCTGTACACAATGCTGCAGCCAAAACTACAATCTGTGAACTTACAGAACACGTTATCTGTTGTCATGTTATCCCATACCACGTTGCTTCAGATCAAGGAACTCACTTCTCACTAAATGATGGCAGCAATAGACCCATGCTCATGGAATTCACCTGTCTTACCATGTTCTCCATCCTCAGGAAGCAGCTGGCTTGAAAGAATGATGGAATGGCATAATTACAGTGCCAGCTAGGTGCAATACATTCTAGAGTTGGGTCACTGTTCTCTAGAAGATTGTATATGCCTTAAACCAGTGTCCACTGTATGGTGCTATTTCTTACATAGCCTGTGGTCTTTGAAGTTAGTCGTGAATAGTTGATATACTTAAGAGTTTATAAATTTCCAGTACTTATGGAAAAACTGAAAGACAAAACCTTAGGTCCAGCCTCAACTGGCAGAGGCATTCTGTTATGGGAAGCTGATCAGTGTTGATGGTAGAGCTCCTACCAAGATGTATTTCATAAATATAAGAACACATTTGTTGAACTGTGCATTTCTCTCAATTTAGTATGACATATCAGACTTGCCTTGCACAGGATATCAGAATTACTCAAATTAAAATTATTTCAAGTTCCTGTAAATCCTAAATATTCACACATGAGAATTACCATCACTTATTGAATCAAAATCAAGAAATAAAGAAGGAACATATTTCACGTGACTCCCAAAGCTCAACAGACTTGGGGCTGTATCTTCAGTTGTCCAGATGTAAAATGGGACCAGATACAATGCCACACACATATAATGACTCACTTTGGATCTACAGACCAAGGTATTTCCAAATCAGAAGAAAATAGCCAAGGAATTAACCTGATAATCACCAGTCATTTAGGTGTTTTTGATCACTTGCTGAAGGTAAAAAGAATCAAAACCGGGGTCTAGTTTTAAGAAGATAAATAAGATTGCAGAAAAGGAGTTTCCTTTTAGGCCTCAATTTAATTCTGCTGAACATGATTTCTTTGGCTTCATCTTTCTTCAAGCCAAGTTTAAATGTCGTCATTGACCTGAGCCATGTCACTCCTCAGGTATAAAACCCCTAAGACCTCAAAATGCTTACCACAGATGTTTTCCTTCCTTCCTAGAATCATGCTAGACGACAGTGTTCACACATCATCTTCCAGTTTCCTGAGAGGTTGGATTGATGCCGTGAAAGCAGGACAGCAGCAGTTGACCTCACAGCCCTTTTAAAGAAAAAATCAGTAATTCAGGTCACAGGAGAAAAATTAATTTCCTTATAGCTATGATTTTCCCCCCAGATGTTTCCAAAGGCGTGGTTAAAATCAAGACACTCACATGCAACCCATTAGGGAGACTGCTGACTTCACAGAAAGCAAAAAACATACAAGGTAAGGACAAGGCATAGAGGACTCCGGTTGCAGAACAAATTTTCAGGATGCGCCAACCAAGAAGAGGCTTTTTCATTGATCATCCCTGACTGGTATATTGAAGAAAGTCATACATGTGTTCGCAGGAATTGTCTAGTGCATGGAAACTCCCAGGAAATGACATATGCAGGTCCCCCAAACACTGGGGATCTGCATATAAGCTGGTAGGCCACTAAAAAATGTGTTCTTTTCCAAGAGTTATGCCAACACTTCTTCTAGAAAGTGCCACTGTCTGATTATTATTTGATGTTCACACCTGATCATCTTAGAGACAAAATTCAATCTAGCTTATGCCCAAATAATTGAAACAGAGGGAACATATCTCCTCCTGTTTCTCAATCATCAGAATATTCTCAGGATACACAGAGCAAGAGTCCTATTGCATGTCTACATGATTCCAGTGAAGTGACAACAGCAGTGATCTTTCCAAAGGTGGAAAATAGCAGTTATGCTTGCATTACCTGTATAGTCAGCCAGTTGTAACTTCCTGTAGTGTGAACCTGAAACTAGTCATGACCTTGGTGTCCCCTTTAATAACTGAATGTACCCTGACATTAGCATTTCTACAAAGATATCTGTGCAACTGCATTTTCTTGAAATGTAGAGCCAGTATGAGACTACTCAATAGTTCATACAATTCTTAGATTTATGGGAACTTCCTTATAGAGCCTAACAGCCCAGCTGTAACTGACAGAAGTATCCATTATGGAAAGTTTAACAGTAGTACCAGTAGCGCTCCTAGTCATTTCTAGTCTATAAACATTTTAGAAAAACACATTTGTCTAGGTATGCTTCTCTCCCAATTCAGTATGACATATCAGACTGGGACCCAGCGTATCAAAAATTTCTCATGTGGAAATTGTTCCAAGTTCCTATGATTCCTAAATGTTGACCCATGAGTGTCACTGCCACTTTGTTAATCAATCAAGGTCAAGTAAAAACAGGGACAAGTCTTATTCCCAAACCCCAAATGCCTTTGAGTTGAATCTTTACTTGTCTCAGTGTCAGATGGTATCAGGTTAAACTGCAGCAAATCACTCACCTTGAGTTTGGGAATGGTAAATTTCTTAGAAGCAGGTCTTTCTAAATGACACAAAAAGAAGAAGCAAGCCAAGGAATATGCCTGACACCCATCAGTCTGTTAGGTGTTTTTGATCAGTTATTGGAAGTGAAAGGGAATAAAAATAGTGACTACCTTAAAGAAGCTAATTAATGCTGGGAAAAAGGAATTTCTCTCTGGGACTTAGTATAATCCTACAGAACATACTTTTTATGTCATTATCTCTCTTCAAAATAAGTTTAGGCATCATCACTGACCCAAGCCATGTCACTCTCTATGTATAAATCCCCTTAGGCCTCAAGATACTTACTATAAAGTATAACACTGGATGAGGGTGTTCACACATCCTCCTCTAGTCTTCTGGGTGCTGGAGTAAGCCCCATGAAAGTAAACAACAGAAATTTTCCTCACAAACTCTTTTTTAAAGGGCAAAGCATTAAAACAGAAATCAAAAGAGAAAAGTTCCATTGCTTATGGCTATGGTTTTTCCAAGATATTCCCAAAGGAGTTGATAAAATCAAGACACTCAATGGTAGCTCACTAGGGAGACAGGAAAAAAAAAACATAGAAGATAAGGATGAGGCATACGGACTCTGTGAACACAGCAAATTCTCAGGAAGTTTCATGAAAGAAGAGGCTATCCAACTGATTAGTCTTGGTTGATATACTGAAGAAAGCTATACCTCTAGCAACGGGCATTTTCTACACCACCAAAATTCTCAGGAAATGACTTCTGGGAGTCCCAGTATACCTGTGAACTACAAATCATCTGGAAGGACACTTGGAAGTGTATCTTTCTCAGGAACTGTGACCACACTTCTTCTAGAAAGTGTCATGGTCCTATTCTTGTGTCATGTCACACTTGACCCATCTAGAAACCCAATCCATTTCATGTCAAAATAATCACTACAGAAAAAACCCATCTCCTCCTGTTTTTTAACCATTACAAGATTCCTGGGATACATAGAGCAAAAGTCTTATCATATCTCTACAGGATTCCTACAAAGTTTTAAGAAAAATGACCTTTTCCATGGAAGAAAAAAAAATAGGGACAATACTTGGAGCTCTAATGCAAAGCTTAAATAGAATACAAAGCATTAGTAACAATATACAAACACTAGAAGAAAGACAGGTAACTGGAAATTCCTAAAAATCAAACACTTAGGCTCATCAAAAGACTTTACCAAAAGAGTAAAAAGACAACCTACAAACTGGGAAAAAAAAATTTTGGATGTCGCAAATCCAATCAGTATCTAATATCCAACAGCTACAAGATACTGCAAAACCTCAACAACAAAATGACAAATAACCCGATAAAAAGTGGGCAAATTATATGATCAGGCACTTCACCAAAGAAGACAATTAAGCAGCTAACAGATACATGAGGAAATGCTCATAATCATTAACCATTAGAGAAAAAGATGGAAGCAACCTAGATGTTCACCAATGAAAGAATGGATATGCAAACTATGGTATAGTCACACAGTGGAATATCATGCAATGATAAAGAACAATGATGAATTGGGGAAACATCTCATAACATGGAGGAATCTGGATGGTATTATGCTGAATGAAATTAGTCAATTGCAGAAGGACAAATATTGTATGAGACCACTAGTATAAAGACTAAAGAAAAGGTTTAAACATGGAAGAAAACTGTCTTTGATGGTTACAAAGATGGGGAAGGAGAGAGAGGGGAGTACATTAATTAAACAGTAGATAGGAATTGAGTTAGGTGAAGGAAAGACAATATACAGTAAAGGAGAAGTCTGCATAACTGGACTAAACCCTTCAAAGCTAAAAAGTTTCCTAAATGTAACTTAATAGTTTCAGGGACAGAGTATCAAGGGTCAGGGTCCAGGGACCGTGGCTTCAGGGAATATCTAGGTCAACTGGCATAACAAAGTTTTATAAGAAAATGTACTGCATCCACTATGGTGAGTGGTGTCTGGGTTCTTAAAAGCTAGGAAGCAGCCATCTGAGAAGCATTATTTGGTCCAAAGCCACCTACAGCAGAGGAGAGTGAAGGACATCAAAGACATAATGAAAATATGAGCCCAAGAGACAGAAAGGGCCACATAATCCAAAGACTGTATCAGCATGAGACCGTAAGAACTAGTTAGCATCCAATCACTAACAATATCTGTCCTGACAGGGAACACAAAAAAGAGTGCTGATGAAGTGGGAGAATAATGGGGTATAGAACTCCTATTTTATTAAAAAGATCTGATTTGGTGGGTCAGCAGACTGGAGGGCTCCTGGAACACATGACCCCAGACTCTTTATTCGTCCAGAACTGAAATCATTTCTAAAGCCAACTCTTCAGACAAAGCCTGGACTGCACTATAAGATGTAAAATGATACTGGTGAAGCCTGTGCTTCTTGACT
The DNA here is from genome assembly GCA_028571685.1 of Heterohyrax brucei. Classification (NCBI taxonomy): domain Eukaryota; kingdom Metazoa; phylum Chordata; class Mammalia; order Hyracoidea; family Procaviidae; genus Heterohyrax; species Heterohyrax brucei. Next base: position 136,050,829 of record CM053149.1, on the reverse strand, counting down.
TAGGCAGATACATGAGACAACTGAGCAGCTCCTGTCCAGAGGTTAGATGAGAGGGTAGAGGGGCAGAGGAGCCAGTTGAATGAATACGGAAAACACAAGGGGGAAAGGAGGAGTGTGCTGTAACAGTGTGGGGAAAGCAGCCGGAGTTACATAGCAAAGTGTGTTTCTGTATAACAAATTGACTTGGATTGTCAACTTTCCCTTAAAGTACAAAAAAATAGTAAAAAATAAAAAAATGTTTGATGTAATTCACAATAAAAAAAAAGGCAAAATGACCTTTCTATATGTGGATGGTAGCAGCAATGCCTGTGTTCCCTGTGTAGTCAGTCAGTCATAGCTTGTGTCATAAACTCCTGAAGCTAATCAGGTCTCTGTTCTCTTCAGCACCTGGCATCATCCCTCACATTAGCATTTCTACATGGATGTTTGTGCATCTACCTTTTCTTTACAGTCAGGTATCAAACTATTCAATCATTCATCTAATTCCAAGATTCACAGGAAAACTTCCTTGTAGAAGGCAAAGGTTCAGTTGCAACTGACACAGACATTCAATTATGGGATGTTTACTAGTGTTGTCAGTAGAAATCCTAGCCATTCATATCCTATAAATACTTTAGAATATCAAATTTGTCTAGTCATCCATTAAAAAAACCCAACCCACTGCCGTCGAGTTGGATCCAACTCATAGTGACCCTACTGCTTTTGGACTGCATCTTCACTTGTCAAAATGCCAAGTGAGACCACTAAAAACAATGTAGAATCACTGACCTTGAATCTTGGGAATGGTGTTTCTCTTGAAAATAGGTCTTTCTACATTACATAAAAAAGAGAAAAAGAAGAAAGGAATGAGTCTGACTGTCATCAGTCAGTTAGGTGTTTTTGATCACTTGGAGGTGAAGGTAATAAAAACGGGTGCTCATTTTCAAAAAGATAAAGAAAGTTGGTGAAAGGACCTCACAGTAATCTTACTGAGTAGAAGTTTTATGTCATTCTTTCTCTTTGGGTAAAGTTTGAGCCATGGCATTTCTCAGGTAATCATCTTTTCAGACCTCAAGATACTTACCAAAGTGACTTCTTCTCCAACAATCACATCATCTGCAAATAGGGAGATTTTTACTTCTTTGTGAATGCAGATGCCCTTATTTCATGGTCTTGTCTAATTGCTCTGGCTAGAAGTTCCAGTATGATGTCGAATAGAAGAGATGAGAGTGGGCATCCTTGTCTAGTTCCTGTTCTCAAGGGAAACTACTTCAGTCTCTCTCCATTCAGGATAATGTAGGCAGTTGGCTTTGTATAACTGACCTTTATTGCATTGAGGAATTTGCCGTCTATTCCCATTTTGCTGAGAGTTTTTAGCATGAATGGGTGTTAGACTTTATAAAATGCCTTTCTGCATCAATAGACAAGATCAGGTGATTCTTGTCTTTTGCAGTATTTAAGTGGTTGATCACATTAATTGTTTTTCTGATGTTGAACCAGCCTTGTACTCCTGGTATGAATTCAACTTGGTCATGATGGATTATTTTTTTTGATATGTTGTTGTATTCTACCGGAAAGAATTTTGTTGAAGATTTTGCATCTAGATTCGGTCTGTAGTTCTTTTATGTTGGGTCTTTCACTGGCTTTGACATCAGAGTTATGCTGGCTTCATGTGTTGTTCATAGAATGACTTTGGAAGTATTCTATCCCTTTCTATACTGTGAAATAGTCAGTAGTATTGGAGATAACTCTTGTCTAAAAGTTTGGTCAAGTTCTGCAGTGAAGCCGTCTGGGCCTGGGCTTTTTTTTGTTCGCAGTTTTCGGATGAGTTTTTCAATCTCTTCCTTTGGGATGGGTTTATTAAGTTGTTCTGCTTTATCTTGTGATAATTTTGGTAGGTGATATGAATCAAGGAATTTGTCCATTTCCTCCAGGTTTTCAAATTTGTTAGAGTACAGTCTTTCATAGTATTCTGTTACGATATTTTTTATTTCTCTTGGATCTGTTGTGACATCTCCCCTCTGATTTCTTATTTGGGTTATTTGTTTCCTTTTCCTGTTTTTCTTTAGTAAGTTTAGCCACTGGTTTGTCAATTTTTTTGACCCTTTCAACAAACCAGCTTTTGGTCTTTTCCATTTTTTCAATTGTTCTTCTATTCTCTAATTTGTTTAGTTCTGCTCTAATCTTTATGATTTCTTGTCTTCTGGTGCCTCAGGGGTTGCTCTGTTGTTCTCTCTCTACTTATTCAAGCAGTAGGGTTAGTTCTTTGATTCGGTTTTTTCCTTTCTGTTGTGTGCATTTATGGAGATAAACTGCCCTTGAGCACTGCTCTGGCTGTATCCTATAGGTTCTGGTAGGAAGTGTTTTCATTCTCATTGGAATCCATAAATTTCTTGATTTCATCCTTGATTTCTTCTATAACCCATGGTTTTTCAAGGAAGATGTTCAGTCTCCATGAATTCCACTTCCTATCTACATTTTTTCTGCTATTGATTTTGACTATTATGGCTTTACAATCTGAGAAGATGCTTTGCATTAATTCAACAGCATGGATTTTGTTGAGATTTGCTTTATGTCCTAACACATGGTAGATTCTGGAAAATGTTCCATGTGCACTGGAGAAGAAGGTCTGTATATGTCGATGAGGTCTAGTTGGTTAACTGTGTCAATAAGGTCTTCTGTGTCTTTATTGAGCTCTTTTCTAGACGATCTGTCCAATGTTGAGAGTGGAGTGCTGAAGACTCCTACTATTGTGGAGTTATCTATCTCCTTTTTTAGTGCAGTCAAGTGTTTCTTTAGTATTTTTAGGTGCTCTGTTTCTGATATTAGGTCCGAGCCAAGTCAATATTTAATACTGTTAAATTCTGCATGTGTATTGAACTTTTCAGTAGTAAATAGTGCCCATCCTTGCCCACAATGGTGGATTTTACATTAAAATAGATTTTATCTGAGATTAGAATTGCCACAGCTGATCTTTTTTTGTTCATTGATAGCTTGATATATATTCTTCCATCCTTTAATTTTCAGTTTGTTCATATCTTTAAGTCTATGGTGAGTTTCTTGTAGGCAACATACGGACGGGTTATGTCTTTTGATCCAAGATGTCACTCAATGTCTCCTTACTGGAGCATTCAGTCCATTCACATTCAGTGTGATTATTGATAGGTATGTGTTTAATGCTATCATTGTGATATGTTTATTTTTTTGTTGATGTCTTCTCTGTTGTTCTTATTAATCTGTTCTGGGACACTCTTCTTTGTGAGTTGATTTTTCACAGTTGGTTTTGTGGTTGTTGAGACTCCTGTATTACATTTCCTGATGTGGTATGTTGCGTCTTTATTGTGCTGCCCCTATGATCCCACTTAATAAACTATGTATAAACCCAGTTTTAATTACTACCAGTCTTGTCAATTTCCTCTGCATCTGGAAGGACTATAATGACTGTAGTACCTCCCTCTTTTTAATATGATGACATCATAGTTTTCATGATATGATCACTGGATCATTTCCTTCACTATTACAGCTTTGATTGAGTTTCAAGCCTTCCCTGAGTAGGAGTCTGGATGATGTGTCCTTCTAAAATACAAAGCTAGTGGTTTTGTTCTTCTAAGCCAAAGCCAAGAGATTCTTTCAGTATTTCTTGTAGCTTTGGTTTGGTTTTTGAAAGACTGTGAGTTTCTGTTTATCTGCGAATGTCTTAATTTCATGTTTATAGTTGAAGATAGTTTTGCAGGATATATAATTATTGGTTGGAAGTTCTCCTCCTTCAAGGCTTTGAATGTGTCATCCCATTGTCTCTGTGACAGCATGGTTTCTGCTGAGAAATCAGACAAAAGCCTTCAGGGTTTCCCTCTGAATGTTAGCTTTGCTTTGAGGCTTGCTGCCTTTAAGATTTTCTGCTTGTGTTTCACTTTGTTAAGCTTGATTAGAATATGTCTTGGAGTCTTTCTTTTGAGATCTATATTGAGTCGCACTCGATGCGCATCTTGGATATCAATATTCTCTTCCTTCATGATTTCCAGGAAGTTTTCTGTCAGCAGCTCATCAACAATATTCTCTGTGTTCTCAGGTGTCTCACCCTGTTCAGGGACTCCGGTTAATCATAGATTGTTCCTCTTAATAGAATCTCACATGCTTCTTAATGCTTCTTCATTTTTCTTGTTCCTTTTTTCTGATTTCTCCTCATAGATGCTGAAATCAGTAGCTCTGTCTTCCAAGTCAGAAAGTCCCTTTTCCTTTTGTTCCATTCTGTTCTCTTAGCTTCAAACTGAATTTACTATCTCTTTGATTTTGTTCTTGATTGGATTTCAGAGCACTGGTGTTCCATCAGATCGAACACCTTGCTTAAGTTTTCATTTTGCTCCTCAGCATTTTGTATACAGCCTAGGAGGGATCTCTATATAATCCTTTTGTATTCACCCTCCGACAAATTCAGAAAAAATTTCATCGTCTGGAAAGGTCTTTCGTTGTTTCATTTGGGGGCCTTCTGAAACCATGGTCATTTCTTGGTTATGGCTTTCTCCAGTCTGTTGCTTTATGGGCTTCATGTGAGTCAATAAATGCTGGGAGGGATGCTATGCCGATGGACCACCATTATTTCTCTAGGCCATCTTAAAATGAAAAGTAAAAGGTATTTGACCAATTCCTAGGTCAGTCAGGTTTTCAGGTGTACATTGCCCTCCTCCCAACTGGCAAAGTAAGCACCTCTATATCCAACCCCAGATGTTATGAACTAGTTCAAAATGCAACAAGTCTAGTGCTCTGGTGGCCTCTGCTGACATGCCCCAGCTGTAGGTGACACTGTGTAGAACAGTGCTTTCCTACTAGCAAAGTGCTCTCCTGTGGGCAGGCCTGCCTCCCAGCCTAGGAATTAGGTCTTGCTCAGGCTTCCATATCCAAGATGGCATCCTGCAAAAGCTTGCCACTCGCCACCTCCATACAAACTACAGTATGGTGACGTGGAAAGAGAGCCCAAAGGTGCCAAGATGCACAGATTCCACAGCCTCTGTTGCTGGGCCCCAGCAATAGGTGACACTGTAAACTACTGCTCTTCTGCCAGAAAAGCACTCTCCTGTGGGCAGGTGCTGCTTCCCAGGCTAAGAATTAGGTCTATCTGAGGCCTCCATATCCAAGATGGGGTCCCATACAAGCTCGCCACCTGCTGCCTCTGTACAAACTACACTATGGCAGAGGTGGAAAGAGAGGCCAAAGGTGGCAAGATGCACAGAGTCCTAAGCCGGGCTCTCAAAATATGGCAATTTCACCTGCCAATCCCACCAGCAGTGTGTCTGAGAGTAGGCGCTAGTCAAGACCCAGCTCCGCCAGCTGGCCAAGACAGAGGAAAAAAAAGTCAAAATGGTGAGTTACCTTTGGTCTGGGAAAGCCAGAACTGGCCAGGAACAGGAGTCAGCTAAAGAGACGAAGTTTTCCGTTCAGTAGTATGAAGGCCAAATTAACACTACTGTGCTGTGTCCTAGGGCTAACTAGGTGACCAGAAGCCTCCATTTAATTATCAATTCAGGTCTTGGTTTCCAGAGGGATTTAGGGAGATGTGTGCTTAGTTCACCATCTTGACTCTGCCCTCCCCCTTGGTTGGCTCTCCAACTCCAACATATAAATTCTTAGGGAGATGAAAACAGTGAGAAAAAGGAAGAAACATGTAAGATGAGGTCAAGGCAAAGAATTCACTGGACGAAGATATTATGCTGAGGAGTGCCATCCAAGAAGAGGCTCTTCCACTGTATAGTCTTGGTTGACTGACACATTGAAGAAAGCCATATGTGTGTCCACAGACATTGTTCAATGCATGGAAACCCAGAGGGAATGACAATCAAGGGTCCAAATTAGATGAGGATCTGCAAATCAGGTAGCAACACAATCGGAAATGTATTCTTTCCAAAATTTTGCCATGCTTCTTCTAAAATGTTGTATAGCCCTTTAATTCTTTGATGTGACACTTAACCCATAGAGCAACAATCCAATCTAATTCATGCCCACACAAATCACTACAGAGGAATCACATCACCTCATGTTGATTAACAAAAAGAGGATACCTTGGGACACTGAGGAACAGGAGTTTTAAGGGATCTCTACCCAATTCCAATAACTCTGAAGAACAATAATCTTTCCATCTGTCAAAAAATCACTATGTCTTCCTTCCCTGTATAGAAAGTCAGCAGACCACAGCTTCCTGTGTTACAGAACTGCAACAAGTCATGGCTCTGGCATCCCTGTTACCTACTAGAATCAACCCTGAAGTTAGCTTATCTACGCTGATATCTGGGCAGCTATCTTCTCCTGAATATTAGAGTCAGTAACAGACTATTCATTCATTCAGCTAATTCATTCAGTCATGGGGAAACAGACCTGCAGATCCTTACTTAGTATTCAGCCAGAAGTGACAGAGGTATTCAAGTATGAGAAGTTAATTATAGTTCAGTCAGTAGAGATCCAAGATTTCTTATTGCATAAGTATTTTCAAAAAACGTATTTATCCACTTGTGAATTTGTTCCAAATAAGTAAGAGAATTTGAACTAGGACCTAGAATTCATAGACTTTCTCTAGAAAAAATGCGTCTATATTCCAGTGAATCCTGAATATGTACCCATGAATATCGCAGACCCTTGCTCAATCAGTCAAAGTCAAGCAATAACCAGGGGAGACATCTTACTTTCTTCCCAAGCCTCAACACCAGTGTGGCTAGTTGCATCTGTCCTTGTCTAAATGTCACATGGATCCAGGTGAAACCCATATGACCCAATCACATTATGACCTCAGAATGGAGACTTTCTTGAAAGCATGTCTTTCTAAATCACACAAAACAGGAATACAAAAACAAGGAGTGAGTCTCAAACCAGAAGTTGGCAGGTGTTTTGCATCTTTTGCTGATAGTGAACAAAATGAAAATTGGGTGTACATTCAAGAAAATAAAGAAGTTTAGCAAAAGGAATGTCCCTCTAAGCCTCAGTGTAATCCCATTGAGAATGATTTTTATGTCTTCATCTATCTTCAAGCAACTTTTGGTGTAATCATTGACTGGAGCCATGTCACCCCCTTTGGATAAAAGCCCTGAGACTTCTAGATGCTTACTACCAATGTCTCCCTTTCACCTAAGATGCACACTGAACAAGAGTTTCACACATCATCTTCTAATCTCCTGGACTCTTATATTAAGCACAATGAAGGTAGAACAACAGAAAAGGCTCTCAGCAACCCATTTGAAAGGAAAAAACTCTCTTATAGAGAATTAAGAAAAAATATTGCTTTCTGTGTTGCTCAGATTTCCCTCTGAAGTGCCCAGAGGTATGCGTCTCTTTATGAGTCTAGTTTGACTACAGAACTTGGCAGAAGCATGAATAAAATTTTGGAATGGAATGCATTTCTGAGTCTATTGGCAGCTTATTTGCAGCTCTCCATCACCTTGGCACCCTTAAGTGTCATTCCCTGGGTGTTCCCATGTACTGGCCAGTGCCTGTGGACATGCTTGTGGGTTTTCTTCAACACAGCAGTCAGGCATGGTGGCACAAAGGAAGAGACTCTTATTGGGTGGCATTCCTCAGAACACTTTCTGTGTCAAGAGACATCTATGCCTTGTTTTCGTCTTCTACGTTTCTTGTTTTTTGTCAAGGGTTAGTATCTCCCTAACATTTGCATGTTGGAGTCTTGATTTTATCAACACCTTTGAGCTGTAGGAAAAAAAAAATCTTCTCTATTCTTTGTCAGACAATTTTTCCTTTAAAAAGGATTTTTGAAGTCCTTTTCTATATCCCTTCCTTCCTTGTAGTTAATGGAGCACTCCAGGGAACTGCATGATGATGAGTGAAACCGTCATACAGAATGGACCCTGGCTGAAAAGAAATCAACGATAGCAAGTATCTTGAGCTCTCAGGGCAATTACACCTGGGGAGTGACATGGCTCAGGTCAATGATGAAACCAAAAGTTGTCCTGAAGATAGAAGATGATGTAAAGATCATGCTTAATGGGATTACACTGAAGTCCAGAAGGATGACTGTTTTGCCCAACCTTCTTGTGCACATTTTCATTCCATTCACCTTCAACAAGTGATACAAATCACTTATCCAACTGCTGGTTTTAAGACTCATATCTTGTTATTTTTTTCTATTTTTGTCTAATTCATAAAGACCAGCTTCCTGAATAGTCACCATTCAGAGGATCAAGATGATTGTTTTCCTGGTTACACATGATGCTTAGAAAAGGGAAGACACAACCAGCCACAACAAAGTTTAGGTACGAAAACAAGGTGAGATGTCTTCCCTAGGTTTGTCTTCACATTCACTGATTGATCAGGTGGCTGTGATAGATTTGTGTGCTTATTCAGGATCGACAGAAATTTTGAAGAATTTCCACTAGAGAAAGTCTTGATATCCTAGGCCACAGTTTACATTTTCATACCAATTTGGGACATACTCACACTAGACAAAAGTGTTTTTCTAAAATATTGATGAGATGGGAAAGACTGGAAGCTCTACTAGCTGAACTAATTACCTGCCCATATGCAAATGCCTCACTCAGATAAGGCCAGATACTGTGTAAGAATCCAGATTTGTTTTCCCATGAAGATGGGGATATAAATTCTTTCCAAAATTTGGCACACATATTTTCTTCAAAGTTGTACTCTAATTCTTTGATGTGACACTTGACCCACACAGATACACAATCCAATCCACCTCATGCCTACATAATCACTACAGAGGGATCATGTCTACTCATATTGATCAACAAAAAGAGGATACTTTGGGTTACCTAGAACAGCAGTCTTACAGCATCTCTACAGGATTCCAATGGACTCTCAAGAACAATAATCTTTTCATTTCTCAATCATTTACACATCCATTCCATGTGTAGTCAGCTGATGACATCTTCCTCTGTTATGAACCTTACACAAGTCACAACTCTGGCATTCCTGTCATCTCCTGGCATTGACCCTGATGTTACCTTATCTAAGAAGAAACCTGGGCAGCAACATTCCTTGAAAGTTAGAGTCAGATGACAAGCTACTCATTCCTGCATCAAATTCTTTCAGTCTCAGGAAAACAGACCCGCCCATCCTTATGTAATGTCCACCAAACTCATAGAGGCATTTAAGTACAGGAATTTGATGAGTTCAGTAGGTAGGTCTCCCAGTTTTTCCCATCCCATCACTGTGTTAGAAATACAAATTGGTCTAGTCATGCATATGTCTCAAATCAGTATGAGTGCTGGAACTGGGATCCAGGATTTCAAGATTTTCTCTAGCATAAGTTCTTTTAAATTCCTGGCAGTCATGAAATTGCTCTCATGACTGTCACAGCCACCTGTTCAACCAATTAATGTCAAGCAAAAACCAGGGAAGATGTTGCACTTTCTTCTCTTACCTCATCTCCCTTGTGGCTGGCAGCATCCATTTTCCCTTGTCTAAGTGTCACATGGAAACAGGTGATATCCAGGTGAACTACGCACCTTGAATCTTCAGAATAGTGACTTTCTTGAAAGCTGGTCTTTCAAAATCAAACTAAAGTAGATTAAAAAAAACAACAACAACAGGGAATGAGTCTTACAACCAGGAGTTGAATAGGTGATTTATACCACTTCTTTAATACAAAGGGAATGAAAATGAGGCTGATATTGAAGAAAATAAGATTGGGTGAAAGAGGTTTCTCTGGGCCTCAGGGTAATTCTACTGAGCATGTTTTTTATGTCATCATCTACCTTCAAGATCACTGTGGTATCATCAATGACCCAATAAATACTGTAGGAAAACATATTTTTCCAGTTTTGCATTTTCCCCAGTTGGGTAATAGAAACTGGATTGGGACTGAGGGTTTTAAACCTATCTTAAGCAAAATTTATTCTGAGATTGTGTGAATCCTGAATATTCACCCATGAATATCACTGCCATTTAGTCAATCAGTCAAGGTCAAGCAAACATGAGGGCATAATGGCTCACTTTGCTCACAAACACTGACATCCATGAGGCTGCACCTTCATTTGTCTAAGTGTCACAAAGGACCCCATAAAACCCAGGTGAACCACTTAACTGGAACCATGGGAAGGGTGACTTACTTGGAAGCTGGTCTTTCTAAATGACCCAAAAGTGAAAAAATAAAAGGAGTCTCACAATCAGCAGTTGGATAGGTGTTTTGCATCATTTTCTGAAGATGCAGGAAATGAAAGCAGGGTGTGAATTCAAGAAAATAGGGAAGGTTGTGCAAAAGAAGTGTCTCTCTGGGCCTCAGAGTAATCTTGTTGAGCATGACTTTCCATGTCGAAGACTTGTGTCTAGATTCATGAGTGATATTGGTCAATAATTCTCCTTTTCTGTTGGGTCTTTCCCTGGCTTTGGTATCAGGGTTATGCTGGCTTCATAAAATGAATTTGGGAGTATTCCATCCCTTCCTATGCTGTGAAACAGTCTCAGAAGTATTGGAGATAACTCTTCTCTGAAAGTTTGGTAGAATTTCTGCAGTGAAGCCATCTGGGCCAGGGCTTTGTTTCACTGGTAGTTTTTTGATGACTTTTTCAATCTCTTCCTTTGCGATGGGTTTATTCAGTTGTTCTGCTTCACCTTGTGATAATTTTGGTAGGTGATGTGAATCTAAGAATTTGTCCATTTCCTCTAGGTTTTCAAATTTGTTACAGAACTTCGTAGTATTCTGTTACGATATTTTTGATTTCTGATGGATCTGTTGTGACAACTCCCCTCTCATTTCTTATTTGGGTTATTTGTTTCCTTTCCTGTTTTTCTTTAGTAATTTTAGCCAATGGTTTGTCAATTTGGTTGATCCTTTCAAAAAACCAGCTTTTGGTCTTTTCTATTTTTTCAATTATTCTTCTATTCTCTAATTTGTTTAGTTCTGCTCTAATCTTTATGATCTGTTTTCTTCTGGTGGCTGAGGGGTTCCTCTATTGCTCTCTCTCTATTTGTTAAAGCTGTAGGATTAGATCTTTGGTTTGAGTCCTTTCTTCCTTCTGGATGTGTGCATGTATGGAGACATACTGACCTCTGAGCACTGCTTTGGCTGTATCCCATAGGTTTGGGTTGAAAGTGTTTTCATTCTCTTTGGAATCCATAAATTTCTTTATTTCATCCGTGATTTCTTCTATAATCCACGGCTTTTTGAGCAAAATGTTGGTCAGTTTCCATGTGATCCACTTTCTATCAACGTTTTTTCTGCTATTGATTCTGACTTTAATGGCTTTGTGGTCTGAGAAGACGCTTTGCATTAATTCAGTGGTGTGGATTTTGTTGAGATTTGCTTTATGTCCTAACACACGGTCTAGTGTGGAAAATGTTCCATGTGCACTGGAGAAGAAGGTGTAATTGTCTGCTGATGGATGGAAAGTTCTGTATGTGTTGCTGAAGTCTAGTTGGTTAATTGTGGCAATAATATCTTCTTTATTGAGCTTTTTTTTTAGATGATCTGTCCAATATTGAGAGTGGAGTGTTGAAGTCTCCCACTATTATTGTAGAGCGATCTATCTTGTTTTTGAGTATAGTCAGTGTTTCTTCCATGTATTTAGGTGCTCTAGTATTGGGGGTATAAATAGTTGCTATTGTCAAGTCCTGCTTGTGTATTGAACCTTTCAGCAATAGTGTCCATCTTTGTCCACAATGGTGGATTTTACATTAAAATTTATTTTATCTGAGATTAGTATTGCCACACCTGCTCTTCTTTGTGTATTGTTAGTGTGATATATATTCTTCCATCCTTTAATTTTCAGTTTGTTCAGATCTTTAAGTCTAAGGTGAGTTTCTCATAAACAACATAGGGATGGGTTGTGTCTTTTGATCCAACATGCCACTTATTGTCTCTTTACTGGAGCCTTCAGTCCATTCACATTCAATGTAGTTATTGATAGGTATGTGTTTAGTGCTGTCACTGTGCTATGTTTATTTTTGTGTTGATGTTTTCTCTGTTGTCATTATTCTGTTCTAGGACATTTTTCTTTATGAGTTGATTTTTCATCTTTTTCAGTGTTCGTTTTGTGATTGTTGAGACTCCTGTATTACATTTCTTGATTTGGTATGTTGCATCTTCATTGTGATTTGTGGCTGCCCCTGTGATCCCCCTTAATAGTCTATGTTTAAACCTAATTTTAACTACTACAAGTCTTACTAACTTCCTCTGCATCTGAAAGGACTGTAATGACTGTAGTACATCCCCTTTTTAATACGATGACATCACAGTTTTCATGATACGATCACTGGATCACTTCTTTTATTATTACAGATTTGATTGAGTTTGGAGCCTTCCCTAACTGAGTAGGGTTCTGGATGATGTGTCCTCTATTTACTCCTAAAATATAAAATTAATTGTTTTGTTCTTCTAACCCAAGAGATTCTTTCAGTATTTCTTGTACCTTTGGTTTGGTTTTTGCAGTTTCTGACTTTCTGTTTATCTGTGAACGGCCTGATTTCATTTTCATACTTGAAAGATAGTTTTGCAGGATATATAATTCTTGGTTGGAAGTTCTCCCTCAAGGCTTTGAATGTGTCATCTCATTGTCTCTGTGCCAGCATGGTTTCTGCTGAGAAATCAGACAAAAGCCTACAGGGTTTCCCTCTGAATGTTAGCTTTGCTTTGAGGCTTGCTGCCTTTAAGATTTTCTGCTTGTGTTTCATTTTGTTAAGCTTGATTAGAATATGTCTTGGAGTCTTTCTTTTGGGATCTACATTGAGTGGCATTCGAGATGCATCTTGGATATCTATATTCTCTTCTTTCATAATTTCTGGGAAGTTTTCTATCAGCAGTGCAGCCACAATACTCTGTGTTATCAGGTGTCCCACCATATTAAGGAATTCCAATTAATTGTAGATTGTTCCTCTTAACAGAGTCCCACATGCTTCTTCATTTTTCTTGTTTCTTTTTCTGATTTATCCTCATAGATGCTGGAGTCAGCAGCTCTGTCTTTGAAATTAGAAAATCTATTTTCCATTTGTTCAATTCTGTTTTCTTGGCTTTGAACTGAATTTTCTATCTGATTTTCTTCTTGATCCATTGGATTTCAGACTACTGGTGTTCCATCAGATCGAACAGCTTGCTTAATTTTTCATTTCACTCTGTTGCATTTTGTATAAGGTTTAGAAGGCCTCTATACATAATCTTTTTGTACTTGCACTCTGAGAGTTTCAGAAAGGCTTCTTTGTCTGGGAAGTTCTTTGGATCTTTCTTTTGTGGGCCTTCTGAAGACATAGGTGAATTCTTCCTAACATCCTGGTCCAAAGTTTGTTGCTTTTTGGGCATTTAGAGGTTGTTTTGTTTCTATGGTGTTCCCTTAACAGGATCTAAAGCTCAGCCTGAAAAGGAAATTGATCACCAGACATCTCTATGTACTACAGTGACCGGGCTCAGTGGAATCTCTGGAGTAGCAAGCTCCACCTCTTGACTGGCAAAGACACAGTCCCACTTACAGAGGGAGCCATCAGCTGACCCTATAATGTGACAGTAAAGGATGAAAGAAGAGATGCTGTCTGGATGCACTGCAGTTATTTGTCTATTGAAAGGTAAAAGGTATCTGACAGCTTCCAAAATTAGTCAGGCTTTCAGGTGTGCAAGTCCCTCTTCCAAGCTGGCAAAGTAAACTCCTCTATATGAAAGACTGCTTTATTGCTGAAAAAGTGCTCTCCAGGCATGCACTGCCTCCTAGTCTGGGAATTAGGTCCAGCTGAGTCATCTGCATAGGAAACTCTGTCTCCCAGTGAATCAAGATAGCATCCCACCTGCCTCGGAGAAGGCTATTCAATGGTGGGGATTCGGAGATTCCGAGACAGAGAAGTCTGAGATGCCTAGTTACATAGATTCCAAGGCCAGGCTCTCAAAATGTGACGACTCTGCTCGCTGATCTCATCAGCACTGCGTCTGAGCCTTGCTGCCAGCCAAACTTCAGCCATTTCCAACAGCTAAGGCAGAGAAAAATAAAAAGTTAAAATGGTGATTTACCTTCAGTCCATGAGAGCTGACACTCATCAAAGGTGGGGATTGGCAAAAGAGAAGAAGTTTCCCGCTCAGTGGTATGTAGACTAAATAGACAACCTCATGTCGTGTCCTAGGGCTCTCTAGGTGTCCAAAAGTTTCCATTTAATTATCAATGCAGGCTTTGGTTTCCAGAGGGATTTAGGAAGACGTGTGTTTAGTCTGCCCTCTTGACTTCACCAATTTTTTATGTCATCATCTATCTTCAAAACGATTTTTGGTGTCAACACTGACCTGAGCCATGTCATCCCCCACACAGAAATGACCTGAGACACCAAGTTTCTTACCACAAGTGTCTTCTTTACAGGTACGATCCACACTGAATGAGAATCTCACACATCATCTTCCAGTCTCTTGGAATCTTAGATTAAGCACCATGAAGGCAGGAAATAGAAAAGGATCTCAGCAAGCTGTATGAAAGGATAAAACTATCAGAGAACAGATAAGAAACACTGATTTACTTATGGCTCACATTTTCCACTGATATGGCCAAAGTCACAAATAAAATCAACCTCTGATATCCAAATTTTTAGGGAGATATTGACTTTCAACGAAAAGGAAGAAACACACATGATTAGGTCAAGGCATAGAGATCACTAGACAAAGAAACTATGTTCAGGAGTGTGAGCAAAGAAAAAGTTCTTCCATTGGAAAGTCCTGGCTGGTGGAGATGTTGAAGAAAGCCATCTATTTGTCCACAGACACTGTCCAGTGTGGGAAACACAGAGACAATGACGCTCAAGGATTCCAAGGATACAGGGATCTGCAAATCACCTGGTAGGACTCTCAAAAATGCATTCTTTCCAAAATTTGTCCTATACCTCTTCTTCAAAGTTGTACAGTCCTATAACACTTTGATGTGACACTTGACACACACAGAGACACAATCCAATCCATCTCATGTCCACATAATCACTACAGAGTGTCGTGTCTCCTCACATTGATCAACAAAAAGAGTATCCAGGCCAGGAGTCTTAGGGCATTTTTGCAGTATTCCAGTGCACTCTCAAGAACAATAATCTTTCCATCTCTCAAGGAATCATTTAGGCTTCCATTCCCTGTGTAGAGAATCAGCTCATGAAAACTTCCTGTGCTATGAAGCTGAAACAAGTCATGACCCTGGCATCCCTGTCTTCTACTGGCAGTGACACTGACTTTAGCTTATCTAAGCTATCTAGGCAGCTATCTAAGCTATGTGGGAAGCTACATTCCTTTGAAAGTTAGACTCAGTTAATAACTACTCATTCCTTCATCAAATTCTTTCACTCACAGGAACACAGACCATCCCTACATCACATAGTATCCAGCCCAAATGGACAGAGGCATTCAAGAACAGGCTGTTATTTAGTTCAGCTGGCACAGCTCCTAGTCTTTCCTATCCCATTGATATTTTAGAAAACCACATTAGTCTTACTGTGAATATGTCCCAAATCAGTACGAGAATTTGAAATGGGACCCAGTGTTTCAACACTTTCTCTAGCAGAAATGCTTCTAATTACCCATCAATCCTGATACATACCCATGACTATCATGGACACGTGCTCAATCAGTTAACATTAAGCAAAAGCCAGGGAAGATGTCTCACCTTCTTCCCATATCTCATATTCCTTATGGCTGGCTACATCTTCCCTTGTCTAAGTGTCACATGGAACCAGGTGATACTAAGGCGAGAGGTTCACCTTCAATCCTTCAAATGGTGACTTTCTTGGAAGCTGGTCTTTCTAAATAAAACAAAAGTGGGAAGCAAAACAACAAACAAGTCTCACAATCAACAGTTCAATAGGGGATTTTCATCACTTGTTTAATGTGAAGGGAATGAATAATAAGTTGATGTTCAAGAAAATAAAGAAGGTTGGACAAAACAAGTGTCCCTCTAGGCCTCAGTGTAATCCTCCTGAGCATGATTTTCATGTCATCAGCTATCTTCAAGACAACTTTGTGTGTCATCATTGACCCAAGCCGTGTCACTCCACAGTTATGAATGCCCTTAGAGCTCAGGACACTTACCACCAATGTTTTCCTTCCAGCTATGACCCATTTAGGATGACAGTCTCATATATCATCATGCAGTCTTCCAGAGTGCTCCATTAACCACCCTGAAGAATGGGAAACAGAAGGGGATCTCAAAAATACCTTTTAGAGAACACAACTGTCAGCCGGAGGACACAGAAGACAAATTTCTTTCTCTAAGATTCATATGTATGTCCATATACTCAATGGTCTTGACAAAATCAAGAGTTCAACATGTAAATATTAGATAACTGCTGACCCTTGACAAAAAACAAGAATCTTAAAAGACAAAGCATAGAGGTCTCTGGACATAGAACATGTTCTCAGGAATGCCACTCAAGAAGAGTGTCTTCCATTGAGATACCCTGTCTGACTGCTATGATGAAGGAAGCCACAAGTGCGTCCACAGGCACTGACCAGTGTACAGAAACACCAAGGAAATGACACTCAAGGGAGCCAAGGTGATGGTGAACTGCAAATCAGCTACCAGGAGACTCAGAATTGTATTCCATTCCAAAATTTTACTCACACTTCCTCTGCCAAGTTCTGGAGTTACACTAGATCCAGGAAGAGACATAACCCTATCCACTCCATGCCCAGATACCCTCTACAGAAGGAAGACATCTCCTCCTCTTAACAATCAACAGAGGCTCCCTTGGGATACACACAGCAAGAATCTTAAGGCATCTCTGCAGGATTCCAATGAACTCTCAAGCACAATGATCTTTCCAGCTGTCAAGGCAGCATTTATACCTTGTTTCTTATGGAAAGATTCAGCTGCTATTAATTTCCTCTGTTATTAATTAGAAATTACTCATGACCCTGTCATTTCTGTTACCTACTGACAGTGATCTTGATTTTTCTGATCTACACAGATATCTGTAAGCTACCTTTTTCCTGATGTTTTCACAAGGTAGTAGACGCTCTATCATTCTTGAAATTCTGCAGTTCACGGGAAAATAGCATTAAAAATCATCAGACTGCAACCAATCCTGACAAAGCCATTCAATTTTCAAAATTTAATCAGTTGAACTGTGGGAGTTCCTAGCATTTCCTATCCAATAAACACTGCAGGAACGTGTATGGGAAACAGAAGGGGATCTCAAAAATACCTTTTAGAGAACACAACTGTCATGGATATGAGAGACTGAAGTGGGACCCAGGGTTTTAAAACTTACTCAAGCAAAAACTGCTCTAAGATCCTGTGAATCCTGAATCTTCACCCATAAGTATCACTGCCACTTAGTCAATTAGTCAAGGTCAAGAAAACACTAGGGCTAAAGGCTCACTTTATTCACACACACCAACACCCATAGGGCTGCACCTTCATTTGTCTAAGAGTCATATATAACCAGGTACAACCCAGATGAGCCACTTACCTTCATTCCTGGGAACAGTGTCTGTCTTGGAATCTGCTTTTTGTAAATAATGAAAAGTGTGGGGGGGCGGGGAACAAGGAATGAGCGTCACAACCAGAGGTTGGATAGGTGTTTTGCATCCCTTGTCAAAGGTGCAGGTAATGAAAATGGGGTGGATATTCAAGAAAATAAAGAAGGTTGAACAAAAGAGTCTTCCTATGGGCCTCAGCATAATCTTTGAGCATGATTTTTACGTCACCATCTACCTTCAAGACAACTTTTGATGTCATCATTGACCTGAGCCTTCTCATTCCCCACATCGAAATGCTTTGAGACGTCATGTTGCTTACCACAAATGCCTCCCATAGAGCCAGGATTCACACTGAATGAGAATTTCACACATCATCTTCAAGTCTCTTGGAATCTCAGATTAAGCAGCATGAAGGCAGGACAACAGAAAAGGAACTCAGCAAGCCATTTGAAAGGACAATGCTATCAGAGAACAAAGAAGAAACATTGATTTCCTTGTGGGTTAGATTTTCCTCCAATATGCCCAAAGGTACAAGTAAAATCAAACTCTGACATCCAAATTTCTAGGGAAATGCTGACTTTGAGAAAAAGGGATAAACATGCAAGATTAAGTCAAGGCATAGAGGTCCCTGGATAAAGAAATTAAGTTCAGGAGCGCCACCCAAGAGAAACCTCTTATACTGAGTAGTCCTGGCTGACAGATATATTGAAGAAAGCCATATTTGTATCCACAGACACTGTGTAGTACATGGAAACACAGTGGGAATGACACTCAAGGGTCCAAGAAGATGGAGATCTACAGATCAGCTAACAGTTCACTTGGAACAGCATTCTTTCCACAACACAGCCAACATCCTTTCTTCAAAGTTGACAGTCTTTTAACTCTGATATGACAATTGAGTCACACAGAGTCACAATCCAATCCATATCATGCCCAAATAACAGCTACAGAGGGATCACATATCCTCATGTTGGTCAACAAAAAGAGGATCTCTTGTGATACACAGACCAAGAGTCTTATGGCATCTCTACTAGCTTTCAATGGGCTCTTAAAAACAATAATTATTCCATCACTCAAGGAATCATTTAGTATTCATTCCCTGTGTAGACAATTAGTTGACGATAACTTCCTGTGGTATGAAGCTGCAACGAGTCATGACACTAGCATTCCTGTCGTCTACTAGAATCAACCCTGACTTTAGCTTATCTAAGTAGATATCTGGGCAGCTACATTCCCTTGAAAGTTAGAGTCAGGTAACACACTACTCATTCGTTCATCAAATTCTCTCACTCACAGGAAAACAAACCATCTTTCCTCACATAATTTCCATCCCCAACTGACAGAGATGTTCAACTATGGGTCATTAGTTAGCTCAGTCAGTAGAGCTCCTAGTCTTTCCTGTTCTATCAACATCTAAAAAAACCAGAGTGGTCTCATTGTTAGTATGTCCCAAATCAATATGAAAATGCAAAAAGGGACCCAGGGTTTTAAGATTTTCTCTAGCAGAATTGCTTCTAATTTCCTGTTAGTCCTGAATACATACATACCCATGACTGTTACAGTCCCGTGCTTAATCAGTTAATGTCAGTCAAAAGCCAGGGGAGATGTCTCATCTTCTTACTGTATCTCACCTCCCTTGTGGCTGGCTGCATACGTCTTCCCTTGTCTAAACATCGTGTGGAACCAAGTGAAAACCAAGTGAACCACTCTGAATCCTCAGAAGGGTGACATTCTTAGAAGCTGGAAGCTGATCGTTATAAATCACCAAAAAGTGAAGGAAAAAAACAAACAAAAAATGAGTGTTACAAACAGCAATTGAAAAGGTGACTGATATCACTTGTGGCTCTTCCTTGGAGCAGTCCTGCCTGACTCATGTGTTCAAGGTACCCATATGAGCATGAAAAAGACATTGTCCTGTGGATGGAAGGACAGACAGAATGACACTCAAGGGTCCCAAGAAGATGGGGATCTGTAATTCAGCCTGCAGGACACTCAGAAATGCAACTTTTCCCAAGCTGGGCACACATCTCTGCTTCAAAGGCTGATAGTCCTTTAACTCTTCAGGGTGACACTTCACCCAAAGAGGGATACGATCCAATGCACCTCATGCCCACATAGTCACTCATGAAGGAGGAGCCTTGGGGCCACTCTAAAGGATTCCAGTGGACTCTTAAGAACAATAATCTTGCCATCATTCAAGGAATCATTTAGGCCACCTTTTCCTCTGCCAATAATCAGCTGATGATAACTTGATGATAACAGCTGGCATTTGAGAGTCCTGTTTCCTGACCTACTGATCCTGGGTTTGCCAGCCTCTGCAGCTCCCTGAGACAGCAGAGTCCTCACAGTCTCACTGCCAGCTTGCGATTTGCTGACGTACACAAACAGTAATCTAGAACTCTCGTCTCTGACCTGCTGGCCTTGGGTTTACCAGCTCCCATGGTTATGTGAGTCTTGTGCCAGGAGTTGGGATGTTCATCTTCTACATTATGTAAACTATTTCCTTTATACATAAATCTTTCCTTGTACTTTGTATAAAAATCTTTCATTGTATGTGCACGTGTTACAGGTTTTGTTTCCCTAGAAAACCCAGCCTAAGACAATTTGGCACCGAGAGTGGGATGCTGCTCTAACAAATACCTGAAATATGGGAGCTATTTTGAAGCTGTTACTGGAAATAAGATTCAGAAGGAACCAAGGAGAACTGTTAACACCGAAGAAGGTGCAGATGGTGAGATATAAGTAGAGGACTTGTGGTAGCAGCAGCAGGAGGACCAGAGGCAGAGCTGGAACCAACCCATGGAGTAAGAGAGCTGAATGCTGTGCAGAGGCTTCCCGGCAGAGCAGGTGCTTCTGGGCACTTAAATTGATTGAGCTCGCCTTGCTGACTCACAGAGCAAGAGAGCTGAGTGCCTGTGTACAGGAGCCTTCCTAGCTCAGTGGGGTGCCTCCTAGCACTAGAATCAGTGGAGCTACAGGGCTTTGGAACACTTGCCCCTGTAGGGCAGATACAGGCCTTAGGCCCAGGCCATGCAGCCATAGGAAGCAAAACCTGAAGAGACAAAGAGCATGAGAAGCTGAGTTGCCACAGTCTGAAAAGTTATGGCCATGACCTCAGGGGTTTGAAACGGTGGAGCCAGGGCTTTTTGTGTTTTGTCAGAATGGAATTGCCACTCAGTTGGGCTTAGGGTGCACCTAAAGCCAATGTGGCAGAGTTTCTGTCCAAGTGGGCCTCGAAGACACAGTTATATCATGGAGCTGGTGATCTCCTCGCTGAATCCAGAGAGTGTGGCCAATACCTAGAGTCTGGAGGGCAAGGTCACTGTGTAATATGTCTCAGAAAATGGAAGATTATTTTCAAAGCTTTGAGGGCTAATGTAACGTGTTCTGCTGACTTGCATGTTGTTTGTTAATGCCTTCTTTCCTTGCGATTTCTCCCATTTGTGATGTAACGTCTAACTTGTGCTTGTTCTGCCTTTGTACCTTTGGAAGCAGATAGTTTGTATTCTATGTCTCATAGATGTAAAAGAATTTTTGAATTCTGGGCTTGGAACTGATTTAAGATTTCTGTCATATAGGATGAATGTGTTACATGTTTCAAAGATGTGATATTAGGGGTGCCAAAGGGTAGAATGTCATGGATTGAATTGTGTCCCCCCAAAAATATGTGTAGCCATGTGCCTGAGCCATGATTTCCTGTATTCTATGACTGTCCTCCATTTTGTGATTTTTCCTATGCTGTAGGTTAACAGATGAGGGTGGGACTATAAATCCCCTCATAAGATCATCTCCTTGGTCTACTGTAAAGGAAGTTTCTCTGGAGTATGGCTTGCACCACCCTTAATCCTTTCATCTAGCAAGAGATAAAAGGAAAGGGAAGCAGGCAGAGAATTGGGTACCTCATACCATCAAGCAAACAGCACCAGGAGAAGAGCGTGTCCTTGAGACCTGAGGTTCCTGTGCCAAAGTGTTCCCTGAACAAAGAGTGATGCAATACTGGACTTTCCCCCAGAGCTGACAAGGGAGAAAGCCTTCCCTTGGAGTGCATATCCTGAATTTGGACCTCTAGCTTACTGGGCTGTATAAGAATAAACTGTCCTTTGTTAAAGCTATCCACTTCGTGGTATTTCTGTTAGAGCAGCACTAGCCAACTAAAACAGTTACCTATGGGCATCCATCCAGACTTGGGCTTATCTACGCTGATATCTGCAATGCTCTTTTCCTGACAGCTTCCCAGGTAGTATGCTGCTCTAGCATTCTGGAAAGTGAGTGATTCTTAAGAAAATAACACTATAAGTACCTAGAAAGCAGCCAATTGATTTTATCAGTTGATGCAGAAAAGACATTTGACAAACTCCAACAACCACTCATGTTAAGAACTCTCAGCAGAATAAGAACAGAAGGCAAATTTCCTAACATAGTATTTGGGACATCCTCCCTACTTACCTGATCAGGCCCCCAATGACTTTTTTCTTTACCCAGAGATAAAGGAACCATTGAAAGGAAGACATTTTGATGACATTCAGGACCTCAAGGGTAATATGACTACAGGTCTAATAGTCATTCCAGAAAAAGAGTTCTAAAATTGCTTTGAAGGATGGACTAGGTGCTGGCATGAATGCATCGCTTCCTAAGGGGAGTATCTACACCAGTTTGACTGCCACCATCACCCTAAATGAAGAGAATATGAAAGCGTAGCATTCCCCCTGAAAACAGGAACCAGACAAGGATGTCCACTGTCACCACTTTTATTCAACATTGTACTGCAGGTTTGAAGCAGAGTGATCAGGCAAGATAAAGAAACAAAGGGCAGCCAAATTGGTAAGGAAGAAGTAAAAACGTCTCTATTTGCAGATGATACAATCTTATACAGGGAAAACTCTAAAAAATTCACAAAAAATTAAAACAAAATGAATAAACTACTGGACCTAAGAGAAGTGTTCATCTAAGAACCAAGATATCCACGGGCTGACAATTAAGTCCACTAACTCATTCTAGAAAAAGTGCTACTTACCTTATCACTGAATGTCACCATGATCACCTCCAAAATACTCCATATGGGAAGCTATGCACTGATGCCAGTACCTAGTCCACCCTTGAAAGCAATTTTGGAACTCTTTTTCTGGAATGGCTGTCAGACCTGTAGTCATATTACAACTGAGGTCCTGAATGTCATCAAAATGTCTTCCTTTCAATATTTCCTTTATCTCTGGGTAAAGAAAAAAGTCATTGGGGGCCTGATCATGTGAGTAGAGAGGACAGTTATTTGTTCACTGGATAAAAACTCCCTTACAGACAACCACACAGTTAAGTTTGTGAACTTGCACTTTGCCATCACGCACACTGGCAATTCCAGAAAGAGTTCCAAAATTGCTCTGAAGGGTTGATTGGCACCGGTGCCAATGCACAGCTTCCCAAGGGGAGTGCTTTGAAGGTGGTTGTAGTGATATTCAGCAATAAGGGATGTAGCACTTAAAACAACCAATTTTGTGGACTCAATTGTTGGTTCTTGGCTTCCATTACACTAACAAAAAAAAAAATCTAAGAGGAAATAACAAAATCAATATTATTTACAATAGCCCACAAGAAAATAAAATACTTAAGGAGAAATCTAGCCAGAAACATAAAAGGCCTATACAAGAAAAATAAAAGTAAAAAATAAGTCTTTACCACGAGAAACCACAAGAGACTTACATAAGCGGAGAAACGTACCTTGCTTATGGATAAGAAGATTCAACATCATGATAATTTCTATTCTGCCCAAAGTGATCTGCAGATACAATGCAATCCCATGACAAATTTTAATAACATTTTTTAATAAGATGGATAAACAAATCACCAACTTCATATGAAAAAGGATAAAGCTCAGGTAATTAAAATTTTACTGAGGAAGAAGGACAAAGTGGGAAGCCTCACACTACTTGACTTCAGAATCCATTATACTGCCACGGTAGTCAAAACTACCTGGTAATGATACAAAAACAGATACACAGACCAGTGGAACAAAACAGAGAATCAAGACATAACATTAGCTACCTACGAGCAGCTGATACCTGACAAAGGCCCAAAGTCCATAAACTGGTGGAAAGATAGTCCATTAACAAATAGTATTGGTGTAACTGGATATCCATCTGCAAGAAATGAAGCAAGATCCATATCTTACACCATGCACTAAAGCTAACTCAAAGTGGATCAAACACCTAAATATAAAATCTAAAGCAATAAAAATCATAGAAGAAGAAGTAGGAACAATGCTGGGTGTTCTAATACACAGCATAGACTATAAAGTATTACTAATAATGTACAAATACCAGAAGAGAAAATAGGTAACTAGAAATCCATAAAAATCAAACACTTAAATGTTCATCCAAGACTTCACTAAAAGATTAAAAAAATGACTTACGACCTGAGAAAAAATTGTCTAACATAAATCAAATCCAACCAGTGTCTAACCTCCATAATACGCAAGATACAGAAAAACCTCAAGAAGGAAACGATAAACAATTCAATTAAAAATTGGCAAAGGATATAAACATGAACTTCCACTGAATGGGACATCCAGACTGCTAACAGATACACAAGGAAGTTTTCATGATCATTAGGCCATACAGACATCGAAATCAAAACTACAACTGAGATAGCATCTCACCGCAACAAAGCTGACATTAGTCTGAAAAACACAAAGTCATAAACATTGGAGAGATTGTGGAGAACTAGAACTCTTTTACACTGCTGGCAGGAATGTAAAATGGTACAACTTCTTTGGAAATCAATTGGTGGTTTCTTAAAAATCTAGAAATAGAAATACCACATGATCCATCAATTCCACTTCTTGGAATGTATCATAGAGAAATAAGGGCTGGCACATGATTGGATACATGCACACAAATGTTTGTTGGGTGCTGTCTGCAATAGCAGAAAGATGGAATCCACCTAGGTGTCCATAAACAGATGAATGGATAAACCAACTAAGGTGTAGTCACACAATGAAATACAATGCAATGATAAAGAACAATGACAATCTTAGGAAACATCTCATAACATGGAGTCATCTGGCAGATATTATGCTGAGTGAAATTAGTCAGTTGCAAAAGGACACATACTGTATGAGATCACAATTATAAGGACTCCAAAAAAGGTTTAAGCACAGAAGAAAATAGTCTTTGATGGTTAAAAGGGAGGAGAGGGAGGAAGAAAGGTATTTACAGATTAGATGTAGACAGGAGCTCGGTTAGGTGCTGGAAGCAACAGCATGCATTAGAAAGGAGGCCTGCACAGCTGTGCTATACCAAAAGCTAAGAGGTGTCCTAAATATATCCCAACATTTTAAAGGACAGAGTAGCAGAGGTAGGGGCCTGGACCATGATTTCAAGGTACATCTAGTTCCACTAGCATAATCAGAACATTTTTAAAGAAAATGTTCTGCATCTCACTTTTGTGAGTGGCATCTGGATCTTAAAAGCTAGAAAGCAGCCATTTAAGTAGTATCAATTGGTCCCAACTCACCTATAGCAGAGGAGAATGAAGGACATCAAAGAAGTGAAAATATGAGTCAAAGAGAAAGAAATGGTCATATGATCCAAAGACTACATTAGCATAACACCAGATTTAATGGTGACTGACCACATCTGTTCTGCCAAGGATTACAATGTAGGGTCCCTGATGCAGTGGGTGAACTAGAACTTTATGAAAAGACCAGACTTGATGGTCCAAAAGACTGGAGGGTCCCCTGAGGACATAGCCCACAGACTCTCTGTTGGTGCCGAGCTAAACCAGTCACAAAGTCAGCTCTTCAGACAAAGATTGGACTGGACTGTAAGACATAGAATGATGCTGGCAAACAGTATGCTTCTTGGCTTACGTATACAACGACTGCCAATTAAGTTCACGAACTCATCCTATAAAAAGTGCTACATGCCTCATTGCTGAATATCGCTACAGTCACCTTGGAAGTACTCCTTTTGGGAAGCTATACACTGACACCAGCACCTAGTCTACACTTCAAAGCAACTTTTGAACTCTTTTTCTGGCATCGACATAGATCTGTCATCATATTACCCTTGATGTCCTGATATCATCAAAATGTCTTCCTTTCAATATTTCTGTTATCTTCAGGTAAAGAAAAAAGTCACTGGGGACCAGATCAGGTTAGTAGGGAGAGTGTTCCAATAGTTATCTTTTCACTAGCTAAAAGTTCCTCACAGACAACTATACAACTAAGTTCATGAACTTGCTTTGAAGAACAAATTAGGTGCTGGCATTGGTGCATAGTTTCCCAAATGGAGTACTTTGAAGGTGACTGCAGAGATATTCAGCAATGAGGTATGTAGCACTTAGAACTGGACTTCATTGTCAAATCTCATGTACATGAGGCTGACTGAGCAGGTCCTGTCAAGAGGTAAGATGAGGCAGCGGGAGAGTACAGAAGCTGGTTGACTGGACATGGGAATTACACGCTGGAAAGGAAGAGTGTGCTGTCACAGGGTGGGGAGGAGAGCAGTTAGAGTTGCATAGAAGTGTTTGTGCAGCATCTTGTATGTTAAATTGACTAGGATTGTAAACTTTCATTTAATGCATAATAAAATATTTTTAAAAAAGGAACAAGTCCTGGATGTCTCTAAACTTCTAGAATAACCTGTCAGGAGTCTCCCATGCAGAAAAGACTGCTTTCTGTTGAGTAACCCTGGCCTACATATTCAAGGAAACCCTGGTGATGTAGCAGTTAAAGTGTTACATCTGCTACCCAAAAGGCTGCCAGTTCAGATCCCTCAGGCAGTCCTTGGAGACTCTGTGGAGCAGTTTTACTCTGGCCTATAGGGTTGCTATGAGTCTGTATCAACTCGAAGGCATTGGGTTTGATTTGGTTTATGTATTCAAGGAAGGAGTGTCTGTATCCACTGCCATTGTCCAGGACATGGGAACTCTTAGCAAATGACACTCCTGTGTCATACGAAATTGGGAATCTAAAATTCCACTGTCAGGACATTCAAAATTATATTTATTTTTGAGAATTGTGGCAACACCTCTTCCTGAAACTCAAAACTGTGGCCCAGGTAGCTTTGTTTTATGATGTTTGACGTCAATCACGATGCTCTCATAAATCCAATCTGCCTTAACCCAGAATAATCATACCAGTCAGTGGGCATTTTCTTTTATACTTTAACCAGCAAAGAACTCCTTGGGATATACAGAAAGGGACTCACATGTCCTTACATAAATCCAACAAACTTTCAGAAAAAAGTGATGCTTTTGCATGAGGAAACAACATTAGCTTCTTCAGTACTTGTGGAGATGAGCTGATCATGTCTACCTGTGGTCTGAACTGCTTCAGCCAAACTCTCCAGGGCCTCACTTTTAACAACTGGCATCATAATTGATGTTTCCATAAAAAAACAAACTGTGGAGCCACCTTTTCTTTGGAGGTAGAGTCTGTTATCAGACCATTCGACAGGTCATCCAAATCCAAGTTTCATTAGCAAACTTTATTGCGAAGCCTCGTGGATAACCACATTTTTGCTTCCACATACATTTTGATTTGTCACCTTGCTGATACATTTTAGCCAGACATAAAACAAAATCCACTGATGCTGAGTCAGTTCTGACTCAGCAGCCCTACAAGACAGAATATAACTACCCCATAAAGTTTCCAATGAGTACCTGATGGATTGGAACTGCCAACCTCTTGGTTAGCAACTGAGCTCTTAATCACTATGACACCTGGGATTCCAGACATAAAACAGACTGTTAATTAAAGAAATCCTCAAATTTATATGTTCTGTGCTTCTGTTCTTTGCATGACCTAATAGCATGCCAAAATATAATTTTTAAAAAGTTCGTTTTATTTTCTCTCTTCTCTCTTTCATCCTTTTATTTATATGAAAGTCTCAGCTTGCTTTTGTTTGGTGTATCACTTCTTAGTATTTTTTCAATGATGCTTCCCACACAGGAATCATTTTGAAACCAAATAAATGCTTTAAAATATAATTTCAGCTTTGTAAAGACTTTTGTTAGTGACTTAGTGATGAGAGGGCGATTGGAAAGATACTACTATGGGCCTTCAGAACAACAACCCTTCCAGTTATGTTACCCACAAAGTTGTTTGGGCACTCTTGAATTGTAGCTGCCTACAGAAATGAGACTAGTTAATTGAACATATATGCATGTGTGTATGTGTGTAAAAATACCCATTTTTCTAAAGAATAGACATCAGAGATCAGAAGAAATGCCTGCTAGGTACATCAAAATGAGAAGGACTCATTCTTTTTAATTAAAATTGTTCATGGGGGCAGACTCAAGATGACAGACTAGATTCATGTCTCTTTAATTCCCTCTGGAAACTAAGGCCTGTATTGACAATTAAATGGAATCTTCTGGACACCCAGTGAGCCCTAGGATATGGCGTAGGGCTGTCAATCTGGACTACATGCCACTGAATGGTGAGCTCTTTTACTGACCCCCGCCCTGTTAAATGGCCGGCTGTCATGGTGAAAGTAACTGCTGTTTTTAACTTTTTTTCTTCTTTTTGTTAGCTCCTGGGGGTGATTGGGCTTAACTGAAGGAAAGCTCAGCCCCACTGCTGACCTGATCAGTGGGTGGAATAGCCACATTTTAAGAGCCTGGGTCTGCACTCTGAGCACCTCACCTCCACCCTCTCTTTCCAAACCTCCACCATTGATTTGGCTATTTCACAGTGGGCAGGAGAGCACAAGCAGGACAACATCTTGTTTGACTGGGAGGCAGAGTTACAAAAGCAGAGGTCTCAGCAGGGGCTAATTCCTAGGCTGGGAGGCAATGCCAGCCTAGAGAATGCTTTCCGAGCAGAAAAGCTGTTTTTAGCACAATGTAGCCTTATGGGTGCGGCCTGGCAGCGGATGACAGCAGGACAGTAGCCCTTCCATACTCTGAACTAGATCACAGCATCTGGGGATGGATATATAAGTGCCTGCATTGCCAGCTGGAAAGACAGCCTGACAGCCTGACTGATTTGGGACACTGCCAGATAGTTTTTACCTTTCAAAATGAGACCACCTAGGGAAATAACTGTGGTGCAGCCTGATGGCATCTCTTCCAGCCTTTATTGAACCACAACATAGGGTCAGCTGATGGCCCCCCAGTGAATCCACAAGTAGAGCTGTGTCTTTGCCAGCCAGGAGGTGGAGTCTCCTACCCCAGAGATTCCATAGTGCCCAGTCACTGGAGTACATAAAGGTGACTGGTGATCAACTCTCTTCTCAGATTGCGCTTCAGCTTCTGTTAAGGCAATACCAGAGAAACTAAACAAACTTTAGATGCCCCAAAAGCAACAAACCTTGGCCAGACACTTAAAGAAAAATCCACCCATGGCTCCAGACAGCTCCCCAAAAAAAGAATCAAAGAACTTCCCAGATGAAGAAAACTGTCTGAAACTTCTGGGGGTTGGGAACAAAAGAATTATCTATAGAGCCCTCCTGGACATTACACAAAACTCAGCAGAACAAAGTGAAAAATTAAGCAAGTTGTTTGAACTGATGGAACACCAGTATTCTGAAAACTGACAGATCAATGGCAAAATTAAACAATTAGAAAACACAATTCAAAGCCAAGAGAACAGAACTGAACAACTGGAAAATAGACTTTCAGACTTGGAAGACAGAGCTACTGACACCAATATTTATGAGGAGAAATCAGAGAAATCTAACAAGAAAAATACAGAAGAGTTAAGAAACATGTGGGACTCTATCAAGAGGAACAATCTACGATCATTTGGAGTTCCTGAACAGGAAGGGACACCAGAAAACACAGAGAGTATTGTTGTTGACTTGCTGACAGAAAACTTCCCCGAAATTATGAAAAAAAGAACATAGATATCGAAGATACGTATCAAACACCACACAACATAGAGCCCCCCAAAAGACAGCGAGACATATTATAATCAGGCATAACAAAATGAAACATAAGCAGAAACCCTTAAGGGCAGAGAGACTCAAAGCAAAGCTAACATTCAGATGGACGCTCTGCAGGCTTTTGTCTCACTTCTCAGCAAGAACCATGGTGGCACGGAGGCAGTGGGATGACACATACAAAGGCTTGAAAGAGAAAAACTTCCAATCAAGAATCATATATCCTGAAAAACTGTCTTTCAAATACGAAAATGAAATTAAGACATTCGCAGATAAACAGAAACTCAGACTTTGTAGAAACCAAAGCTACAAGAAATACTGAAAGAAGTTCTCGCCTTAGAAGAACAAAGCCATTAACTCTATATTTTAGGAGATAATACAGGACACATCATCTGGAAACCTACTCAGTTAGGGATGGCATGAAACTCAACCAAAGCTATAAAATTAAAAGAAGTGATCCAGTGATCATATCATGAAAACTATGATACCATCACACTAAAAAGAGGGGTATACTACAGTAGTTACAGTCCTTCCAGATGGAGAGGAACTTAATAAGATACGTAGACGTTAAATTTGGTTTAAACATAGATTATTAAAGGGGAATCATGGGGTAGCCACAAATCACAATAAAGATACAACAACAAGAAACACAATACAGGAATCTCCACAAACACAAAACCAACACCGAAAAGGGTGAAAAATCAACCCATAAGAAAAACTGTCCCAGAACTGAGTAGTAAGACAACAGTGAAAACATCAACACAAAAATAAATACATCAAAATGACAGCACTAAACACAAACCTACCAATAATTACATTGAGTGTAAATGGACTGAACACTCCAATAAAGAGACAAATGAGTGACATCTTGGAGGAAAAGACACAATGCATCTATTCTGCCGCTTACAAGAAACTCACCTTAGACTTAAAGATAGGAACAAACTGAAAATTAAAGGATGGAATAATATATATCAAGGTAACAATATACAGAGAAGAGCAGATGTGGCAATTAATCTCATATAAAATAGATTTTAATGTAAAATCCACCTTCGTGGACCAGGATGGACACTATTGCTGAAAGGTTCAATACACAAGAAGGATTTAACAATATTAAATATTTATGCACCCAATACTAGAGCATCTAAATACCTCAAAGAAACACAGATTACATTAAAAAATGAGAGACTGTTAATGAAGAAATCATCAAATCAATACCATTTATTATAGCCCCAGAGAAGATAAAGTACCTAGCAATTAATCTAACCAGAAAAATAACAGACCTTTGCAAAGAGAACTACAAGCTCTTACTACAAGAAATGGAGACTTACATAAATGGAGAATCCTACCCTGCACATGGATAGGAAGACTTAACATTGTAAAAATGTCTATTTTACCCAAAGCAATCTACTTATATAATGCAATCCCAATACAAGTCCCAGCATCATTTTTTAAAGAGATGGAGAAACAAATCGCCAATTTTGTTTGGAAAGGGAAGTCCCGGATCAGTAAAGTACTGCTAAAGAAGAAGAACACACTGGGAGGCCTCTCATTACCCAACTTCAGAATCTATTACACTGCCTCAGTGGTCAAAACAGCCTGGTACTGGTAGAAGAACAGATGTATGGATCAATGGAACAGAACTGAGACCCCAGAGATGACATCATCTGCCTATGAACAGTTGATATTCGACAAAGGCCTTAAGACATTAAACTGGGGTAAAAACAATCTCTTCAACAAATGGTGCTGGCAAAATTGGATACCCATCTGCAATAAATTGAAACAAGATCCATATCTTATACCTTATCCATATCTTATACCTTCAACTGGATGAAAGACCTAAATATCAAATTGAAAATGATAAAGCTTATCCAAGACAAAGTAGGAACAACAATGGAAGTTTTAATAAACAACGTAGACAGACTTCAAAATCTGTCAAACAAAACAACAATCAACAGAAGAGAAAATAGATAAATGGGAACTATTAAGAATCAAATATTTTTGCTCATCCAAAGACTTTATTAGTAGAATTAAAAGGCCACCAACAGAATGGGAAAAAATATTTGGCAACTATATGCCAGACCGACACCTGATCTCCATAACCTAGAAGGTACTACGAAATATCAACAAGAAGATAAATCATCCCATTAAGCAATGGGCAAAGGAGATGGACAGACATTTCTCTAAAGAGGAGATCCAGGCAGCCAAAAAACACATGTGGACATGTTCACGATCTTTAGTTATTAAAGAAATTCAAATCAAAATGACAATGAGATACCCCAACAAGGGTGGCCATGATCCAAAAAACATAAAACAACAAATGTTGGAGAGGCTGTGGAGAAAGTGGAACTCTCCTACACTGTTGGTGGGGTTGCAAAACGGTCCAGCCTCTTTGGAAAGCAATCTGGGACTTCCTTAAAAAAAATGGATATCGATATACCATTTGACTCAGTAATTCCACTACTTGGAGTATATCCTACCGAATCAAGGCCATTCACACCA
Organism: Heterohyrax brucei; assembly: GCA_028571685.1. Taxonomy (NCBI): domain Eukaryota; kingdom Metazoa; phylum Chordata; class Mammalia; order Hyracoidea; family Procaviidae; genus Heterohyrax; species Heterohyrax brucei. Next base: position 136,019,098 of record CM053149.1, on the reverse strand, counting down.
ATGGATACATGTACAAGAATGTTTATTGCAGCAAAGTTCATGACAGCAAAAAGATGGAATCAACCCAGATGCCCAACAACAGAGGAATGGATGGGTAAACTATGGTACATATACTCAATGGAGCATTATGCAATGATAAACAACAATGATGATTCCAGGAAACATCTCATAACCTGGTTTCAACTGGAAGACATTATGTTGAGTGAAAGCAGTCAGCGACAAAAGGACAAATATTGTATGAGGCCCCTATGATAAGAATTCAAAAACAGACTTATGCATAGAAGAAAAGACCCCTTGATGGCTGCAAGGGAGGTGAGGGAGGGAGGGGAAGAGGGGAGGGTTTAGATTAGATAGTTGGTAGAAATTTGCTTGGGTAAAATTGGTGACAGCACACATTAGGAATAAGAACATTATTAAGTGGATTTCAACATAACTTGAGTACTTCCATCTTAACCCAATATGGCAAGGACAGAGCAGCTAGGGCAGTGGGCAGGGAACCATGCTCTTAGGCGAAATCGAGGCCAACTGGCACAACCAGCGTTTTGCTAAGAGGGCTCTCTGCATCCCACATTGGTGAGTGGCGTCTGAGGTCTTAAAAGCTGCCATTTGAGGGCACAGCAAATTGTCCCAACTCAGCAGGAACGGACGCTCACCAAGGACCAAAATGACATGGGGGAAAGACAACCCAGAAGACAGAGAGACCCACATGGGTGGGTGCCTACATCGGCTTGGGACCAGAAGAACCGGATGATAGCTGCAATGGCGCTCACAATGTTGAGTCTCCCTGGCAACACAAGAATAAAAAGGGGTGCACCCTGAGATCTCCACTAAAAGACTGCAATTGATGGTTCAGCGGCTTCAGGTTTCCCCTGGGAGCATGGCCCCTGGCCCTGATGCTGCCCTTGCCCATAAATCATAATGAAGATCTACTCTTTGGACAGGAATGGATTGGACTTGGTGACAGAGCCAAGCCAAGTGCCATAGAGTTGGATCCGACTCATGGCGACCCTAGGGGCCAGGGTAGAACTGACCCCAATTTGCAGAGTGACCGTATATTGGATGCACTTTATGGTTCTATGCACCTATAGGATATCATTCTGCTGACCTCTGGCTGGAGGAAGGGGAGTGGGTGGAGAGGTGGGGAAAGGAAACTGTTGGGAGGATGAGACATGTATGGAGCAGAGAGGAATAGTGTGCTGTCACAGGGCAAGGAAAGCAGTGGAAGCTGCATATAAGTGAACATGCAAATTTATGTGGGAATATACATTTTCATTCAGTCATAATAAAAGAAAATGAGATAGACACTCTACAATAACAGTGGGAGACTTCAACACTCCACTTTCAGTATTGGACAGATCTTCTAGAAAAAGCTCAATAAAGACACAGAAGATCTTATTGCCACAATTAACCAACTAGACCTCATTGACATATACAGAACTCTCTATTCATCAGCAGTGCGCATGGAACATTCTCCAGAATAGACCATGTGTCAGGACATAAAGCAAATCTCAGCAAAACCCAAACAACTGAATTATTGCAAAGCGTCTTCTCAGACCATAAAGCCTTAAAAGTAAAAATCAATAGCAGAAAAAACATAGATAGAAATGGGAACTCACAGAAACTGAACATCTTGCTCAAAAAGCCATGGGTTATAGAAGAAATCAAGGATGAAATCAAGAAATTTATGGATTCAAATGAGAATGAAAACATTTCTTACGAGAACCTATGGGATACAGCCAAGGCAGTGCTCAATAAATGCACACATCTGAAAGGAAGAAAGGACTCAAACCAAAGAACTAACCGTACAGCGTGAACAAGTAGAAAGAGAGCAACAGACGAACCATTCAGACACCAGAAGGAAACAGATCATAAAGACTAGAGCGGAACTAAATGAATTAGAGAACAGAACAAGTGAAAAAATAGATAAGACCAAAAGTTGTTTTTTGAAAACATCAACAAAATTGAAAAACCATTGGCTAAACTTACTAAAGAAAAACAGGAAAGGAGACAAACAACCCAAATAAGAAATGAGAAGGGAGAAGTCACAACAGATTCATCAGCGATTTACAAAATTACAGAACAGTATGAAAGACTGTATTCTAACAGATTTGAAAACCTAGAGGAAATGGACAAATTCCTAGATTCATTTCACCTACTAAATTTATCACAAGATGAAGTAGAACAACTGAATAAACCCATCGCAAAGGAAGAGATTGAAAAAATTATCAAAAGACTACCAACCAAAAAAAACTCTGGCCCAAATAGCTCCAGTGCAGAATTTTACCAAGCTTTTGGAGAAGACTTAACTATAATACTACTGAGACTATCTCACAGCATAGAAAGGGATGGAATACTCCCAACTTCATTCTGTGAAGCCAGCATAACCCTGATATGATACCACAGCCAGGGAAAGATTCAACAAAAAAGAACTACAGACCAATATCACTCATGAATCTGGATGCAAAAATCTTCAACAAAATTCTCGCCAACAGAATTCAACAATATATCAAAAAAATAACTCATCATGACTAAGTTGGATTTATACCAGGGATGCAAATCTGGTTCAACATCAGAAAAAAAATGTGATCAACCACATAAACAGCACAAAAGACAAGAATTACCTGATTTTGTTAATTGATGTAGAAAAGGCATTTGACAAAGTTTAACACCCACTCATGCTAATACTTTTCAGCAAAATAAGAATATAAGGTGAATTCTTCAATGCAATAAGGGCCATTGATATAAAGCCAACCACCTACATCATCCTTCATGGAGAAAGATTAAAACAATTCCCCTCGAGAACAGGAACTAGACAAGAATGCCCATTCTCACCTATCCTATTCAACATTGTACTACATGTTCTGGCCAGAACAATCAGACAAGACAAAGAAATAAAGGGCATCTGCATTACCAAAGCAGAAGCAAAAATCTCCCTAATTGCAGATGATATGATTGCACATGCAGAGAATCCTACAGAATCCATAAGTAAACTACTAAAACTGATAGAAGAGTTCAGCAAAGTATTAGCATAAAAGATAAACATAAGTAGATCAGTAGGATTCCTTTATGCCAACAAAGAGATTATTAAAGAAGAAATCACCAAATCAATACAATTTACTATAGCCTCCAAGAAGATAAAATATCTAGGAATAAATCTAACTAGAGAAATAAGAGACATTTACAAAGAGAACTACAAGATGTTACTATAAGAAACTAAGAGAGACTTACACAAATGGAGAAACTGACCCTGCTCACAGATAGGAAGACTTAACATTGTGAAAAAGTCTATTTTGCCCAAAGCAATCTGCACATACAATGCAATCCCAATACAGATTCCCATGACATTTTTTAATGAGCTAAAGAAACAAATCACCATCTTTGGAAAGGGAAGAAATCCCAGATAAGTAAAGCACTACTGAAGAAAAAGAACATACTGGTAGGACTCTTGTCACCCAACTTTAGAATCTATTACACTGTCACAGTAGTCAAAACAGCCTGGTGCTGGCACAAATAGAGACAGGTAGACCAATGCAACAGAGTTGAGACCCAAGAGATGCCACCTTCCTCCTATAAACAGTTGATATTCAACAAAGGCCCCAAGATCTTAAACTGGGGTAAAAACTAGCTCTTTAATAAATGGTGCTGGCAGAACTGGATATCCATCTACAAAAAACTGAAAAAAGAACCCTATCTCACACCTTACATAAAAACCTACTCAAATTGGATAAAAGACCTAAACACCAAATCTAAAACAGTAAAGCTCTTCCAAGAAAAATTAGGATCGACAATGGAAGTTTTAATACACAATGTAGACAGACTTCAAAAACTGACAAAGCACAATCAACAGAAAATAGTTAAATGGGAACTACCAAGAGTCAAGCACTTTTGCTCATCCAAAGTCTATACCAAAAGAATTAAAAGACCATCTACAGAACGTGAAAAATTATTTGGCACTATATATCAGATCAACATCTGATTGGTATAATCTAATAAGGTACTACAAAATATCAACAAGAAAGGGATAAATAATCCAATTAAGTGATGAGTGAAGGAGATGGACAGACACTTCTCTAAAGAGGATATCCAAGCAACCAAAAGACACATAAGGAAATGCTCATGATCACTAGTTATTAAAGAAATTCAAATCAAAACTATAATGAGATATCATCTCACCCCAACAAGGTTGGCCATCATCCAAAAAATGCAAAACAACAAATGCTGTAGAGGCTTTTCAGAAATTGGAACTCTCCTACACTGCTGATGGGATTGCAAAATGGTACAACCACTTTGGGTAGCAACCCACGCTTCCTCAAAAAGCTGGAAATAGATAAACCATTTGACCCGGTAATCCCACTGCTTGGTATATCCTACAGAAGCAAGGGCATTCACATGAACAGATATATGTACACAAATGTTTATTGCAGGACAGTCCACAATAGCAAAAATATGGAATCAACCCAGATGCCCAACAACAGATGAATGGATAAACTATGGTATACTCAATGCAACACTATGCAATGGCAAAAAACAATGATGATTTTGGGAAGCATCTCATAACTTGGTTTCAATTGGAAGCCATTTTGTTGAGTGAAATTAGTCAGCAGCATAAGGACAAATATTGTATGAGACCCCTACGATAAGGACTTAAAAACAGACTCATGTACAGAAGAAAAGACTCTATGATGGCTGCAAGGGAGGAGAGGGCTGGTTATAGATTAGATGATAGAAATTTGGTTGAATGAAATCAGTGACAGCAGACATTAGAAAGAAGATAAATTTAACTGGACTTTAACATACCCTGAAAACTCTTTCAATCTTAACCCAATATGGCAATGGCAGAGTAGCCGGGGACCATGCTCTCAGGGATGTCAAGGCCAATTGGCATAACCAGCCTATTGTTAAAAGTCTTCTCCACCCCATATTGGTGAGTGGTATCTGAGGTCTTAAAAATTGGCAAGGTACACCAAATGGTTCCAACTCAGCAGGAACAGATGATCATGAAGGACAAAAACAACATGGGGGAAAGAGAATCCAGAAGACAGAAAGAGCCACATGAATGGGTGACTACATCAACATGTGACCAGAAGAACCAGATGGTGCCCAGCCACCTCCAGTGACAGCCGTGATGGGACTCACAAAGTTGAGTCCCAGGGCAATATGAGAATGAAAAGGGCTGTATCTTGAGAACTCCTAAAAGACCGCAATTGATGGTCTGAAGGCCTTGGAGTTCCCCTGGAAGCACGGCCCCTAGACCTGATGCCGCTCCTGACTGTAAATCATTACTGAGGTCAACTTCTTGGACAGGAATGGATTGGACTTGGTGACACAGAGTGACCATATCACGTGTGCACTTTACAGTTCTATGCATCTATAGGATGTTGTCCTACTGGTCTCTTACTAGAGGGGAGTAGAGAGGGTGGAGAAGAGCAAACAGGAGGTTGTTAAGAGGACACGACTTGTATAGAACAGAATGGAGGAGTGTGCTGTCACCAGGCAGGGAGAGTACTAGGAGCTACACATAGGCAGGCAAGCAAATTTAAACTGGATTGGACACTTTCAGTCAATCACAATAAATCCTGTTCATTTGTGGGGCAGAACAGAAACAAAACCATGGTGATGAATCTGAACAGTCTCTATTAAAAGTTTATTTTAATTGGCATTTAGAGGCAACAAGTAAATTTAATGACTCTAAAATAGTGTCACTAAAAGACTCACTGAAGAAATAAAATTAAATAAAAATAGATCATAACATTAGCAGCTTTTTAACAAATTGAGCTGAGAAACTTGATGTCCCCTGCAAAAAAAATGAAACAGGACCCATACTACATACCACACACAAAAACTAATTCAAAATGGATGAAACATCCAGATCCAAAACCAAAAAAATATAAAGTTCATAGAAGAAAAAAATAGGATCAACACTAGAGGCCCTAATACACGGCATTAACAGGCTATAAACCATAACTAGCAACACACAAAATTCAGAAGAGTTGTTAGATAATTGGGATCTTGCAAAAATTAAACACTTTGTGCTCATCAAAAGACTTCATCAAAAGAGTATAAAGAGTATCTACAGTAAAACACATGTACTGGTGCCTGGCTAGTATTACTTGACATTTTGATCAATGATTCTATAAGAGAATACTTATGAAAAGGGGAAACCACAGAACAGAATTTATAATTCTGGGGGAAACCGATGGGGGGAGGGCTATGAAGAATCTGACAAAGCTTTAATCTAGAAAATCTATGAGAAAATCCAACACCTCTACTGCATAAAGAGAAATAATTCAACTAAAAAGTGCAAAGGAAATGAAGAGACACTACACAAAAGAAGATAGTCAAGCAGCTGACAGACACCTGAGGAAGTGCTCTAAATCACTAGGCACTACAGTATTGCAAATGAAAACCACAACGAGATACAATCTTATCCTGGCATTACTGTCATGAGTCATGAAAATGGAAAATAACAAATGTTGGAGAGGCTGTGGGGAGTCTGGAAGTCTTCAGTGTGAATGCAAAATAGTACAACCATTCTGAAGAACAATGTGGTGTTTCTTTAGAAAGCTAGAAATAGAAATACCATACGATTTAGCAATCTTACTACTAGGAATATATCCTAGAGAAATAAGAACCATCATATGAATAAATATATGCACACCCATGTTCATTGCAGCATTGTTCACAGTAGCAAAAAAATGGAAACAGATGCTTCTCAACAGACGAATGGATAACCAACTATTGTATACACACACAATGGAACTGTGCAATAATAAAGAACAATGATGAATCTTGGAAGTATCTCATAACATTAATGAATCTGGAAGGCATTATACGGACTGAAATAAATCAAGCATAAAAGGATAAGTGTTGTATGAGACCACTGCTATAAAATTCTTGAAAATGTTTATACATACACCAAAAAAAAAAAAAAAAAAGTACTGGTGCCTGGCTGGTATTACTTGACATTTTGAACAATGATTCTATAAAAGAATCCTTATGAAAAGGGGGACCACAGACAGAATTTCCAGTTCTCACAGAATACAGAATTTCTGGATTCATGAAGGCAGGATAAACCCCAGAAACTATCTTCAAACATTAAATTCCCTAAAGTCTCTTTAAAACCAAACAATAGTTTCGATTAACTAATCAAGACTGTCTGCTTTGAGTAAGGTACTCTTTTAAATAACTACATACCTGGCATCAAACTGACAATAGCAATCTGAAAGATTAGATAGAGTGCAGTGAGTTTTTTTTTTTAATAGGGAAGAGTTGAAAAATGAGGGAAAGAACTGTTGCACAACTGAAAGAAAATAATCAGCATCACACTAAGTTGTACAAGTAGCAATTGTTGAATTGGTAAATGTTCTGTTGTGTGTATTCTCAACAACAAAAATAGCAGCTGAGTATCTGGCACCACTGCTGAACCACTGCTGCCCTGACAATCTTTTCCAACTTCAGATACTCTCCTTCTTTATCCTATTTTATATGAGGCTAAGGTGTTGTAACTGCATCTTCTCTTGGGGGAATTTTATTATTATTATTATAAAATGATGGGTTTAATGTTAAAGTCTATTTTGTCAGAGATTAGTACTGCCACACCTGCTCTCATTTTGGGGGGGGAGCATTATTAGCCTGATACATTTTTTCCACCCTTTGAGTTGTAGTTTGTTTGTGTCTTTGAATCTAAGGTGTGTCTCCTGTAAGCAACATATATATGGATCTTGTTTTTTTGTTCAGTCTGCTACCTTTTGTTTCTTTATTGGTGTATTCAGTGTGATTATTTATATATATGAGTTTAGTGCACTTGGCTTGGCTGGCTATCATTTTAGTGTCCTTTTTTGTGTGTTGTGGGCAATTTCTGTGTTTCACTTAATTCTCTGTGCTAAGTCCTTTTACTTTATGAATTTTCTTTGCTGTCTTCAGTGTATTTTTTGTAATTGCTGAGACACGTTTTTCTTTTTCTTGTTTGACTATTTGTTGTGTAGAATTGTAGGTTTCTGTTGCAATTCTGTTCCATTCAATTTTCTATACTGAGTCTTTTTTCTTTATGTGTTTTCTTTGGCTGTCTTTCAGTGTTTGTTTTTTTGTAGTTGCTGAGACTTCATGTTTTGCTTCATGTTTTTTATTTTTTGATGCTTTGACACAAGAATTCTAGGTTTCTGTTGCAGTTACTTCCTCATATTCCTTTATTAATCTAAAAGTAACCCAGTCTATATATTTCCTAGGCTTCCTCTCCGTCTGAAAGATCTGTAGTTAATTTGACCTTCCTTTTCATATGTAATTATCATGAATTAAATCCTGAGATCTCTAACTTTCCTTTTTTTTTGTTATTTGGACTTGGATATCTTTTGTGGATTCCCTGTCTTGAAGATATCTGGTTGGTCTATTGAATGCTGAATGTTTGAGTGTATGTCAAATGTTTTTGATTTTCTAATCCAAGAACTTCCTTCAATGTTTCCTATACTTTTGGTTGGGTTTTTGCATATTCTCTAAATTTCTGATTGTCTATGAAAGTCCTAATTTCACTGTCATACTTGAAAGACAATTCTGCAGTGTACATAATTCTTGGTTGACAGTTATTTTTACATTAGGGATTTGTATATGTTGTCCCATTGTCTTCTTGCCAACATGGTTTCAGTTGCGTAGTCTGAACTTAATGATTTTCCTTTGTAGGTTTTTTTTTTTGTTTAAGCCTAGTGGCTAGCTGCTTTAAGCAGACTATCCTTCTCTTTAGTTTTTTTTTTTAGTTTGATTATGATATGTCTTGGAATATTTCTTTTGGGATCGTTCTTGAGTGGGGTTTGATGAGCACCCTGAATGGATATCATCTTTCACGATATCAGAGAAATTTTCTGTCAACAGGTCAATACTCTCTGTGTTTTCAGTTTGTCCTTCCTCATTCTGATACTCCAATTATTTGTATGTTATTCCTCTTGATACTCCCACATGACTCTTAGTGATTATTTGGGGAGTTTCCTGGAGCCATAGTAGTCTGCTGTTTTGGGTTTTTAGAAATTGATTGTTGTCTCCAAGCCATCAGAAAGTCGATACAATTTTTGTTTGGTTATTATGGTTTAAGTTATATCAATGGACATTCAAGACTTTTGAGCTGGTTTGATTTTTGAGGCTTGATTAATTCTGCTGGCCTGTCCAGCAATTCTCATTTGGGCCTGGGCTTGCCACCTGGTGACCTTCTGCTTTGTGAAGTTTTTGCTCCAGGCTATGGTTGACTGACCAGCCAGCTCTCCTCAGGATAACCTGAAGTGATCACTCACCTAATCTTGCCCTACTCTGCTCTGTGCTCCCGCATGCCACTGTTCAGGGTCATGTGTACATATGTGCTGCCTTCCCTGACCATCTGCACACAAGTGCCACCTTCCCAGGTCCCACGTTTGCCTGCTGCCACCTTAGGGTATAAGGACCCAGGCTTCCTGATCCCATGCAGTCCTCAGCTCTGTTAGACTGTATGTGTGTTATGTCACCTTTAAGCTGCCTTCCAAGGCCTGCTGCTGCCCTGCCCCTTTTCCCCAAGCTGTTGGAGCCCAGTGCTCATACCCCCTCCCAGCCTTAGGGCCTGTCAGGTGTGCACACTTTCCTGGTGCCTTCCTAGGCCCAGGTTGTCCTGCTCCCATTCCTGAGCTGATGAAGCGCAGTGCTCTTGTTCCCTCCTAGGCCTAATGCCTGCTGGTGGTGTTTGCCTTCCTGTCTGAAGAAATAACTGCTAAGCAGCCCAATGACATCTCTTTCAGCTGTTACTGACCTATATCATAGGGTCAGTTGACAGCCCCCCACGGACTCCATAAGTAGGGTGCTGCTTTTGCCAGCCAGGAGGCAGAGCCTGCCTTCTCCACAGAGTCCACTGGGGCCAGTCCCTAGAGTACACAGAGGAGGCTGATGACCAACACCCCTCTTAGAATTATACCTCAGCTCCTGGTGAGGTAACATCAAAGAAACTAAACAGCCTCTAGAAGTCTCAAAGGCAACAGTCTATCTCTAACCTTTTAAGAAAACAGCCCACTATGGCTCTGGAAAACTCCCAAAACAAAGAATAAAAAAACTTCCCAGATGAAAAAGTCTTTCTGAAACTCTCAGAGGTCGAGTACAAAAATATTGTATATAGAACACACATAGAGATTACACAAAATGCAGCAGAACAAAATGAAAAAATTAAGCATGCTATTTTAACTAATGGAACATCAATGACCTGAAATCCAGCAGATCAATAACAAAATGACAGAATCAGACAATTCAATCCAAAGGAAAAGAACCGAACTGAGAAGAAAATCAGACTTAGGGACCCTGAGGATACAGCAACTGACAACAGCATTTCTAAGGAGAAATCAGAGAAAAGAAATTAAAAAAAAAAAAAAAAACCATCTCACCCCAACAAGATTGGCCATGATCCAGAAAACACAAAAGAACAAATGCTGGAGAGGCTGTGGAGAAAGTAGAAACACTGTTCGTGGGGTTACAAAATAGTCCAGCCTCTTTGGAAGGCAATCTGGTGCTTCCTTAAAAAAATGGATATTGATATACCATTTGACCCAGTAATTCCACTACTTAGAATATATCCTACAGAATCAAGGCCTTTCACACCAATGGACACATGCACCAGAATGTTTATCATAGCACAGTCCACGATAGCAAAAAGATGGAATCAACCTGGATGCCCAACAATAGAAGAATGGATAGGTAAACTATGGTACATATACTCAATGGAGCACTACGCAATGATAAAGAATAACGACGATTCCAGGAAGCATCTCCTAACCTGGTTTCAACTGGAAGACATTATGTTGAGTGAAAGTAGTCAGCGACAAAAGGACAAATACTGTATGAGACCTCTACGATAAGATCTCAAAAACAGACTTGTGTATAGAAGAAAAGACTCTTTGACAGCTGCAAGGGATGGGAGGGAGGGAGGGTCGGGGGGGGGCTTAGTTTAGATAGCTACTAGAAATCTAGTTGGGAGAAAGTGGTGATAGCACACATTAGAAACAAGAACAACATTAAGTGGACTTCAGCATAACTTGAGTACTCCTTCCATCTTAACTCAATACTGCAAGGACAGAGTAGCTGGGGCGGGGGGCGAGGGATAATGCCCTTAGGCGGATTCCAGGCCAATTGGCACAACTAGCGTTTTGCTAAGGGAGCTCTCTGCACCCCACATTGGTGAGTGGCATCTGGGGTCTTAAAAGCTGCCAAGCTGCCATCCGAGGACACAGCAAATGGTCCCAACTCAGCAGGAACGGATGCTCACCGAGGACCAAAATGACATGCGGTAAAGACAACCTAGAAGACAGAAAGACCCACAAGAGTGGGTGTCTACATCGACTTGGGACCGGAAGAACCAGATGGTGCCTGGCCACCATCAGCGATAGCCACGATGGAGCTCACAGAGAGGAGTCTCACTGGCAACACAAGAATAAAAAGAGGTGCATCTCCACTAAAAGACCTCATTTGATGGTCCAGCGGTTTTGGGGTTCCTCTGAGAGCATGGCCCCCGGCCCTGATGCTGCCCTTTCCCATAAATTATAACAAAGGTCCACTCTTTGGACAGGAATGGATTGGACTTGGCAATGCAGAGTGACCATATATTGGAAGCACTTTGTGGTTCTATACATCTACAGGATATTATCTTGCTGACCTCTGGCTGGAGGAAGGGGAGTGGACGGAGAGGAGGGGAAAGGAGGTTGTTGGGAGGATGAGACATGTATGGAGCAGAGAGGAATAGTGTGCAGTCACCGTACAGGGAGAGCAGTGGCAGCTGCATATAGGTCGGCACGTAAATTTATATGTGAATGTACATTTTCACTCAGTTATGTTAAATAAAAATAAATAAAAAAAAAGAAACATGTGGGACTCTATTAAGAGGAATAATCTATGATGAAGTGGAGTTCCTGAACAGGGAGGGATAGCTGAAAACACACAGAGTATTGATGTTGAGTTACTGACAAAAAGCTTTCCTGAAACTATGAAAGAAGAGAATATAGATATCTAAGATGCGCACTGAATGCCACCAAAACCTGACCCCAAAAGAAAGACACAAAGACATACTATAATCAAGCTTAATAAAATGAAACAGAAACTCTTAAAGGCAGTGAGGCTAAAAGAAAAGCTAACATTCAGAGGGAAACCCTGTAGGCTTTCATCTGACTTCTTGGCCGAAATTATGATGATCTCTTTGTTGGTATAAAGGAATCCTACTGATTTACTTATGTTTGTTTTTTATCCTGATACTCTGCTGAACTCTTCTATTAGTTCGAATAGTTTACTAATGGATTCTTTTGGATTCTCTGTGTATACAATCGTATCATCTGCAAATAGGGAGATTTTTGCTTTTTTTTTTTTTTTTTTTTACCAATGAGGATGCCCTTTATCTCTTTGTCTAGTCAAATTGTTCTGTCCAGAACTTCGAGTACAATGTTGAATAGAAGTGGTGACAGTAGACATGCTTGTCTAGTTCTTGTTATCAAGGGGAATTCTTTCATTCTCTCCATTCAGAATGATGTAGGTGGTTGTCTTTCTGTAGATGCTCTTTATTGCACTGAGGAATTTGTCTACTATTCCTATTTTGCTGGGAGTTTTTAGCATGAATGGGTGCTAGACTCTGTCAAATGCCTTTTACGCACTGATTAACAAAATGAGATGATTCTCTTGTGTTATTTACGTGGTTGATCACATTAATTTTCTCGATGTTGAACCAGCCTTGCATACCAAGAATCCAACTGGTCATGATGAATTATTTTTTTGACACGTTGTTGAATTCTGTTGGCAAAGGTTTTTGGAAGATTTTTACATAGAGGTTCATGAGTGATACTGATCTGTAATTTTCGTTTTTTCTGGGATCTTTCCCTGGCTTTGGTATCAGGGTCATGCTGGATTCGCAGAATGAATTTGGGAGTGTTCCATCCCTTCCTCTGCTGTGAAATAGTCTCTGCAGTATTGGAGTTAACTTTTCTCTAAAAGCTTGTTACATTTCTGCTGTGAAGCCATCTGGGCCAGGGCTATTGTTGGGTAATAGCTTTTTGATGACTTTGGGATGGGTTTATTAAGTTGTTCTACTACTCCATGTTATAATTTTGGTAGGTGATATTAATCTAGGAATTTGTGCATTTGCCTTAGATTTTCAAATTTCTTAACAGTACAGTCTTTCACAGTATTCTGTTTTGATACTTCAGCCTTCTGTTGGATCTGCTGTGATATCTCCCATCTCAATTCTTATCCAAGTTATTTGCTTCCTCTCCTGTTTTTCTTTTGTAAATTTAGCTAATGGTTTATAAATTTTGTTGATCTTTTCAAAAAACCAGCTTACTGTTTTGCTAATTTGTTCAATTGTTCTTCTATTCTCTAATTCATTTAGTTCTGCTCTAATCTCTATGATCTGTTTTATTTGGGTGCCTGAGGGGTTCCTCTATGGCTCTCTTTCTACTTGTTCAAGCTGTAAGGTTAAATCTTTGGTTTGGGTCCTTCCACATGTGTGCATTTATGGAGATAAACTGACCTCTGAGTACTGCTTTGGCTGTATCCCATAGGTTCTGGTAGGATGTGTTTTCAATCTCATTTGATTACATAAATTTCTTTATTGTGTCTTAGATTTCTTCTATAACTCATGGCTTTTTGAGCAAGGTGTTGTTCATTTTCCACGAGTTCACATTTCTACCTATCTTGTTTTCTGCTATTGATGTCAACTTTTATGGTTTATGCTATGAGAAAATGTTTTGCAATAATTCAATGATTTGGATTTTGTTGAGATTTGCTCTACATCCTAACACGTGGTCTATTCTGAAAAATGTTCCATGTGCATTGGAGAAGAAGGTGTAGTTATCTGTTGATGGATAAAAAGTTCTGTATGGGTCAATGAAGTCTAATTTGTTAATTGCATCAATAAGACCTTCTGTGTCCTTACGAGTTTTTTTCTGGATGATATGTGCATTACTGAATGTGGAGTGTTGAAGTCTCTGAGTATTATTATGGTATGATATATCTCATTTTTTAATACAGTCAGTATTTGTTTAATGTATTTAGGTGCTCTAGTATTGGGTGCATAAGTACTTAATATTGTTAAGTCCTGCTTGTGTATTGTATTTTTCAGCAATAGTGACTGTTCTTTTCCATGATGGTGGATTTTACATTAAAATCTATTTTATCTGAGATTGGTATTGCCACACCTACTCTTCTTTGTATATTGTTAGCTTGATATCTATTATTCTATCCTTTAATTTTTAATTTGTTCCTATCTTTAAGTCTAAGGTGTGTTTCTGTAAGCAACATATAGACAGGTCATGTCTTTTGATACAAGATGTCACTTTTTACCTTTTATCAGAGCATTCAGTCCACTGACATTCAGTGTAATTATTGATAGGTATGCATTTAGCTCTGCCATTTTGATGCATTTATTTTTGTGTTGGTGTTTTCTGTGTTGCTCTTGATATTCTATTGTGAGTCATTCTTTATGGGTTGACTTTTCGTCTTTTTCAGGGTTGGTTTTGTGTTTGTTGAGATGCCTTTATTACATTTCTTGTTTTGATATGTTGCACTGTTATTGCTGTTATTGTGCTTTGTGGTTACCCTTATGATCCCCATTAATATTGTAAGTTTAAATCCAATTTTAACTTCTACATATCTTATTAACTTCCTCTCCATCTAAAAGGAGTATAACTACTGTAATATATTCCTGTTTTTAATGTAATGGCATCTTAGGTTTCATAATATGATCACTGGTTCCCTTCTTCTAGTATTATATTTTTGATTGACTTTTGTGCCTTCCCTGAGTAGGTTTCTGGATGTTCTGTCCTGCATTGCCTCCATAAATATACACTTAATAGTTTTGTTTTTCAAAGCAAAGAGCTTCTTTCAGTATTTCTTGTAGTTTGGGCTTCGTTTTTATGTAATCTCTGGTGAGCTTCTGTTTATCTGCAAATGTCTTAATTTCATCTTCATATTTGAAAGACAGTTTTGCAGGATATGTAATTCTTTGTTGGAAGTTTTTCTTCTTCAAGGCTTTGAATGTGTAATCCTACTGCCTCCATGCGAACATCATTTCTGCTGAGAAATCTGACAGCTTACAGGGCTTCCCTCTGAATGTTAGCTTTTCTTTGTATCTCATTGTCTTTATGTTTCTGCTTATGTTTCATTTTATTAAGCTTGATTTCTAATATGTCTTGGTGTCTTTCTTTTGGGGTCTACTTTTTGTGGTCTTTGATATATGTCTTGGATATCTATGTTCTCTTTCACTATTTCAGGGAAGTTTTCTGTCAGCAATTCAACAACAATATTCTCTGTGCTTTCAGCTATCCCTCCCTGTTCAGGAACTGCAATTAATTACAGGTTATTCCTCTTGATAGAGTCCACATGTTTCTTAATGCTTCTTCATTTTTCTCATTTCTTTTCTCTAATTTCTCCTCATAAATGCTGGTGTCAGTTGCTCTCTTTAAGTCTGACTTCCAGTTCCTCAATTCTGCTCTTTTGGCTTTGAATTGAATTATCTAATTCTCTAATTTTGTGACTGATCTGTTGGATTTCAGAACATTGTTGTTCCATCAGTTTGAAAAGGTTGCTCAATTTTTCATTTTGCTCTGCTGCATTTTTTCTAATCTCTAGGAAGGCTCTCTATATAATTATTTTGTATTTGACTTCCAATAGTTTCAGAACGGTTTATTCCTCTGGGAAGTTCTCTGATTCTTTATTTTATAAGTCTTCTGGAGCTGTGGTGGGTTGTTTATTTAAATGCTTGGTGATGGTCTGTTGCTTTGGGATATGTGGAGGCTGTGTAGTTTCTCTGGTGTTGCCTCATCAGGAGATGAGGCATAGCTCTGAGAAGGGAGTTAGTCACCATTCACCTTTGTGTACTCTAGTGACTGGCTCCAGTGGACTCTCTGAGGTGGCAGGCTCAGCTTCCTGGCTGGCAAAGACAGTGTCCTTCTGATGCAGTGACTGAGGGGGCTGTGAACTCATGCTTTTATGTGGGTCTGTAAAGACTAGAAGAGATTTTGTTTGTCTGCACAGCAGTTATTTCCCCAGGCAGTCTTATTTTAAAAAGCTAAAAGTTTTCTGATAGCTTCCAAAATCAGTCAGGCTATCAGGTGAGGCAGAATCCAAATTCTGGTTCACAACGGTGACATCTCTTCAGCCATTCCCAGATGCTATGATGTAGTTCAAAGTGGGGAGAGGCTATTGCCCTGCTGCCATCCCCCACTGGGCCGTACCCACAAGGCAACACTGTGTAAACACAACTCTCTGCTGGAAAAAACGGTCCCTGAAATGGCACTGCCTCCCAGCCTGGGAATTACTCCATGCTTAGGCCTCTGGTTGAGCAATTCCACTTACCAGCTGATCAAGATGCCATCCCTGTCAAGCTGCCCCTCCCACTGTGAAACATCCAAATCTGTGACAGAGCTCAGAAAAAACAAGGTGGACCAGTGACATTTTTTAAGGAGACAGAGAAACAAATTAACAACTTTGTTTCGAAAGGGGAGAAATCCTGGATAAGCAGAGTGCTCCGGAAGAACAGGAACACAATGAGAGGCCTCACACTACCCAACCTCAGAACCTACTACACTACTACAGTAGTCAAAACAGCCCGGTACTGGTATAAGAAGAGTTATATACACCAATGGAACAGAGTTGAGGCCCAAGACATGCTGCCATCCACCTATGAACAGCTGATATTCAACAAAGGCTCTAAGATTGTAAACTGGGGTAAAAACTGTCTCTTTAACAAATGGTGCTGGTAAAATTGGATATCTATCTGCAAAAATTGAAACAAGACCCACATCTCACATCTTACAGAAAAATTAGCTCCAATTGGATAAAAGACCTAAATGTCAAACATAAAATGATAAACATGATGCAAGAAATAAGTAGGATCAACAATGGAAGCTTTAATACACAACTTAGACAGACTTCAAAATCTGACAAAGCATGATTAACAGAAGAAAAAATAGATCAGTGGGAACTACTAAGAATCAAACACTTTTCCTTATCCAAAGACTTTATCAAAAGAATTAAAAGGCCATCTACATAATGGGAAGAAATATTTGGCAAATACATGTCAGACTGATATCTGATCTCCATAATCTACAAGGTACTGCAAAATATCAGCAATAAAAAGGTAAATAACCCCAAAAACAATGGGTAAAGGAGATGGACAGACTTCATCAAAGAGGACATCGAGGCAGCTAAAAGACACATGAGGAGATGCTCGTGATCATTAGCTGTTAGAGAAAACTACAATGAGAAAGCATCTCACTCCAACTAGCATGGCCATAATCCAAAAAACAGAAAACACCAAATGCTGGAGAGGCTGTTGAGAGATTGCAACTCTCCTATACTGCTGGTGGGATTGCAGAATGGTACAACCTCTTTGAAAAGCAATCTGGCACTTTCTTAAAAAGCTGGAACTAGATATACCATTTGATCCAGTAAATCCAGTGCTCAGAATATATCCTGCAGAATCAAGGGCCGTTACATGAATAGATACATGCACATGAATGTTTACTGCAGCACAGTCCACAACAGCAAAAGGATGGAATCAACCCAGATGCCCAACAACAGATGAACTGATAAATGAACTGTGGTACATATATTCAATCGAACACTATGCAATAATAAAGAACAATGATGACTTTAGGAAGCATCTCATAACCTGGTTTCAACTGGAAGACATTATGCTTAGTGAAATCAGTCACTGGCACTAGGACAAATATTGTATGAGACCCCTACTATAAGGACTTAAGGACAGACTTATATATAGAAGAAAAGACTCCTTGATGGCTATAGAGAGGAGACAGAAGGAAGGAGAAGATTGGTTATATATTAGATAGTTGATAGAAATTTGGTTGGGTGACAGCAGTGACAGCACACATTAGAAAGAAGATCAACTTAACTGGACTTCAACATAAACTGAAAACTCTTTTAACCTTAAGCCAATATTGCAAGGATAGAGTAGCAAGGGCAGGAGTCTTGGGACCATGCTCACAAGAGACTTTTAGGCCAACTGGCATAACTAGCCTATTGGTAGGAGAATCTACAGCACCCAACATTAGTATGTGCTGTCTGGGGTCTTAAAACCTAGCAAGCTGTCATCTGAAGTTCATCAAATAGTTCTAGCTCATCCAGAAAAGATAATCACCAAGAACAACAAAGACATGAGGTAAAAAGTGCCCATAATACAGAAGGACCTATGTGAATGCACAACTGTATCAACATGTGACCAAAAGAACCAAATGGTGCCTGGTGGCCATCAAAGACAACCATGATGAGGCACACAATGTTGAGTTCCAGTGGCAACACAAGAAAAAGATGGATGCACCTCAAGGATTCCACTGAAAGACCACATTTTATTGTTCAGTGGCCTGGGGGTTCCCCTGGGAGCATGGCCCCTAGACCTGCTGCTGCTCCCGACCAGAAAACTTTACTGAGGTCAGCTCTTCAGACCGGAATGCACTGGAATTGGGGACACAATATGACCATATGGCGTGTGTATTTTATGGCTTTATGCATGTATAGGATGCTGTCCTACTGGCCTCTTACTTGAAAGGAGAAGAGACGGTGGAGAGGAGGGGATAGGAGATTGTTAAGAGGATGTGACATATAGTGAATGAAAAGGAGGAGTGTGCGGTTACTGGGCAAGGATAGCAGAAGGAGGTGCAGATAAGTGGGCATGCAAATTTAATTTGGATTGTATACTTTCAATTATTCACAATAAAATCAATAAATAAAAATAAAAAATGTGGAAGCTAACAACATTCTATTCAACAAGTATTGGGTAACAGAAGAAATCAAAGATGAAATAAAGAAATTCATAGAAAAAAATGAGAATGAGAACACATCCTATCAAAATCTATGGGACACAGGAAAAGCAGTGATAGAGGTCAATTCATCTGAATAAATGCACTCATACAAAATGAAGAAAGGGCACAAATCAAAGAAGTAACCCTTCAACTTAAACAATTGGAAAGAAGCCAACAAAAGAACATACTAGCCTCGAGAAGAAAGGGAATAAAAAAAAAATCATCCAGAAATAAATGACGTAGAAAATGGAAAAATGATTGAAAGAGTAAACAAGAACAAAAGTTGGTTTTTTGAAAAGATGAACAAAATTGACAAACCATTAGCTAAACAGACAAAAGAAAAGTAGGAGAGGAAACAGATACTCTGTACAGGAAATGAGATGAGTGATACCATAACAGACCCTACTGAAATTAAAAGAATCCTATCACAATACTATGAAAAATTGTACTCTAATAAATTCATAAACCTAGGAGAAATGGTCAATTTTCCAGTAAAACTCTTCCTTCCAAAATAGCACAAACAGATCTTGAACAACAAAATAAATCTATCACAAGAGAAGAGATTGAAAAGGTAATTTAAGAACTCCCAACTAAAACAAGTCCTGGCCCAGATGGCTTCACTGAAGAATTCTACCAAGTGTTGAGAGAAGAGTTAACATCACTATTGATAAAGGTATTCCAGAGCACAGAAAAGGATGGGATACTCCCAAACTCATTCTATGAAATTAGTGTAAACTTGATACCCAAACCAGGTAAATGCAGCAGTAAAAAAGAAAGCTACTGGTCAATATCTCTCATGAACATAGATGCAAAAATCCTCAGTAAAATCCTAGGAAACAGAATTCAAAAATACATTAAAAAAAAAGTTTACCATGTTCAAGTAGGATTCATAACAGGGATTCAGGGATGGTTCAACATCAGAAACACAATGTAAACAACCACATAAACAAAAGACAAGAACCACTTGATTCTATGAATTGATGCAGAAAAGTCATTTGATAAACTCCAACATCTACTCTTGTTAAAAATTCTCAGCAACATCTGGATAGAAGGGAAATTCCTCAACACAAAACCAGTGGCCAACATCATACTGAATAGAGAGAAGTTGAAAATATTCTTCTTAGGCTCAGACACCAGATAAGGTTATCCATTGTCATCATTTCTATTCAACATTGTTCTGGAGGTCCTGGACAGAGCAATCAGGCATGATACAGAAATAGGGAGCATCCAAATTGGTAAAGAAAAAGCTAAAAACATCCCTATTTGTGGATGAAGTCATCCTATATGCAGGAAACCCTAAAGAATCCATCAAAAAATTAGTAGATCTAATAGAAGACTTCAGCAAAGCATCAGGATATAAGATAAACATACATAAATCAGATGGATTTACTTACACCAACAACGAAGCAATCAAAGAGGCAATCTCAAAAGTATTACCATTTACTATAGCCCCTGAGATGATAAAATGCCTAGGGATAAATCTGACTAGAGATATAAAAGACCTACAGAAAGAAAACTACAAGACACTGCTGCAAGAGACCTAAAGTGACTTGCATTACGTGGAGAAAACTACCTTGCTCGATTCAACATAGTGAAAATGACTACTCTACCCAAAGTGATCTATACATACAATGCAATGCCAACACAACTCCCAGTGACATTCTTTAATGAGACAGAGAAACAAATCACCAAATTCATAGCGAAAGGGAGTAACCCACGGATAAGCAAAACATAGCTAAAGAAGATAAACACAGTGGGAGCCCTCATGCTACCTGATCTTAAAACCTATTATACCACCACGGTAGTCAAGACAGCCTGGTACTTGAACAAAAATAGGTACACAGATTAATGGAACAGAATTAAGAATCCAAATATACCATCGTCTACCTTTGAACAACTGACATTCGATAAAGACCCAAAGCACATGAACTGGAACAAAGACAGTCTTTTCAACAAATGGTGTTGAAATAACAAGATATCCATCTACAAAAAATTAAAACAAGACCCTTATCTCACACCATGCACAAAAACTAACTCAAAATAGATCAAAGACCTAAATAGAAAACATACAAAAATAATGACCTTGGAAGAAAAAAATTCAGAGGACATGGATAGCCCTGATTCATGACACTAACAGACTACAAAAAAATCACCAATAACTCTCAAGCTCCAGACATGAAAGTAGACAAATGAGAACTCTTAAAGATTAAACCCTTACACTTTACCAAACTCTTCATCAAAAGAGTTAAAAGACTACCTACAGAGTGGGACAGAATCTTTGACTACCATGCTTCTAATCAATGCCTAATCTTGCTAATCTACAAGATACTACAAAAACTCAACAAGAAAAAGACAAACAACCCAATTAAAAAATGGGCAAAGGACACGAATAGGCACTTCACCAAAGAAGGCATACAGGATGCCAACAGATACACGAGGAAATGCTCACAATCACTAGCCATCAGAGAAATCATAATCAAAACTACAATGAGATGCCACCTCACACCAACAAATCTGGCAATAATCCAAAAAACACAAAATAAGAAATGCTAGAAAGGATATGGAGAGATTGGAACTCTTCCATGCTATTTATGGGACTGTAAAATGGTACAACCATTATGGAAATTGAGCACTTTCTCAAATAACTAGAAATAGAAATACCCTATGATTCATCAGTCCCATTCTGTGGAATACATCCCAGAGAAATAAGGACCACCACTCAAACAGACATGTGCACCCAAATGTTTATTGCAGCTCTACCCACAATAGCAAAAAGATGGAAGCAATCTAGAATGCCCATCAACAGAAGAATGGTTTAAAAAATGGTATATTCATACAATAGAATACTAAGCAATGATAAGAAACAACAGTGGCTTAGGGAAACATCTGATAACGTGAGATCATCTGGAGGATATTACGCTGAGTGAAATTAACCAGAAGCCAAAGGACAAACATTGTATGAGACCATTAGTATAAGAAGACATGATTTAAGCAAAGAAGAATTCAGTCTTTGATGGTTGAGGAGGGAGGCAAAGGGATTTATACAAATTAGATAGTGCTTGGACTTGGGTTGGGTGTAGGATGTGATAGCACATACTAGAAAAGAAATACCCACAACTGCTCTACTTTGAAACTAAACCGTCCCCTGAATATGGCCCACCTCTTTAGAAAGACAGAGTAACAGGTTCTTGAGTCAGGGGGCCACAATTTCAGTGGACATCCAGACTAATTGGTATACCCAAGCTTTCTTTTCTTTTTCTATTAAGATAATGCTCTGCATACTACCTGAGTGAGCAGCATCTGGGGTCTTAAAAGCTACCAAGCTGCCATCTAGGTAACATCAATTGGTCCCAATACATCTGGACCAGAGGTAGACGGTGGATATCAAGGACAGGAGGAAAATATGAGCCCTTCCAACGGAAGGGGCCATGTCAGCCAGTGTAAGCTTCAGCAACGGACCACAAGAACTAGGTAGTGCCTGGATACCACCACGACCGCCCAGAGTGGGAACATGGTAAGGAATCCCAGACACAGTGGGAGAAATATTAGAGGGCAGAGCTAGAACTCTACCAAAAGACTACATGTGATGGTCTATCAGACTGGTGGGTCCCCTGGGAGTGTGTCCCCTGGACTCTAACTCTAAACTGCATCCATCTCTGTGGCCAGCTCTCCTGACAAAGACTGAACTGGACTATACAAGAAAAGGAGTGTGGCCGCCATACAAATCTTTGGACTTTAATACACACACGGAGCTGTTTTAGAAGCTCATCATTGGAGCAGAGATAATAAGTTGAGTGGGGTCAGAGTTTGGCCTAAGGGTCACAGGAAATTCCAGATAAAAGGGAGAAGTGTGCTGTCCCTAGGGAGGGGAAATCAGTCAGAGCAGAGTAGTGGTGAGAGTTCTGGATGTTATATTGCAAAATTGATATTGACTGTTAAATTGTTCTTAATCACCACAAAATTTATTTTTTTTAAAAAAAGATTAAAGTAACTCAAAAGACATGTCCATAAACTCTGGAGTTAATAGGCTAAATACAAGGTCTGACAATTAAGTCTGTGAATTTAATTGTTTTAAGTGCTACAGACCTCACTGCTGTGTATCACTACAGTCACTTAAGAAGTACTTCCATCGGGAAGCTATGCACTGATGTCAGCTCCTAGTCCACCCTTCAAAGCAATTTTGGAAATCTTTCTGGAACGGCCATTGCACACAATGGCAAGGTGGCTAGTTTGCAAACTTAATTGTATAGCTGACTGTGAGAGAGTTTTTAGCCAGTAAACAACTGTATTGGAGCACCCTCCCTACTCACCTGATTTGACCCAAAAGACTTCTTTTTTTCTTTACTTGAAGGTAAAGGAAGTATTGAAAGGAAGGTATTTGGGTGACAATCAGGACATCAAGGGTAACATGACGAGAGCTCTGATAGCCATTCCAAAACTGCTTTGAAAGGCAGACTATGTACTGGCATCAGTGCATAAGTTCCAAAGGGGAGTAATGGGAAGGTGACTGTAGTGATATTCAGCAATGAGGTATGTAGCACTTTTTCTAGAATGAGTTTGTGAGCTTAATTAGCAATCCTCTTAGGCAAAACAGTTCTCAAGCTTTCATAACTATTTGTTGACTTGTAGTTTCCTCTGAATCTACATATACATCCAAAGTCAGCAGAGTTTCAGGGGAGAATGGAGAGCAGATGTTTCCCCCTTAAGTTTCACTTATGAGGTTTATCATATAGAGGACTTGCAGCAAACGCTAGCAGTGTTTCTGAGGAGTTGCTAGAACCTACTCTCCCAGCTACTTTGCATCAAGCATTTTTCACAGCTTATTAGCAAACAGAGGAGTTTACTTTCCTTTTTTTTTTCTTTTTATCAAGCCTGTTGAAGTCAGTATTTTATTAATTTTCTTGGGAGCAGGCCAGATTGATTTATTTATTACAGTTAGGCTTAAAAGGTTATAAAGGCCTCTAAAGAGAAATCATAACTCTGTGTCCCTCTGGTATGTTACTTAAGGTATGATTTCAGTGTCCAGAGGTCTTACAACTACTACCCTAATGACAGCCTTATGAGACTTTGTAAATCAAACACCAAAATCAGTTAAGCAGAGTTTTAGAACTTAAGAAAACATTACAGACTCGGAGTGCCAAATTATTCTTTGATAGCTGTTTCTTAAAACCGTTGTACCCCACATCAGAAACAACAACAGAGTCTCACAGCAGAAATGACAACAAAACACTTTTTTACAATTTAAAACAGTTTTTACAAAACCCACTGGTTTTAGGGATTCTGGGTTGCAATGAATCTTTTGTACTGTTTACCTATAAGGAGCAAAGACAGGCTCTGAAAGTTTTGACCTAGGTGTGCAAAGACAGTCAAAGGCCAATTGATTGTTGTGGCTTACAGCTGGACCCAAAGGCTCCAGTTTGCCCAGTTGTAAGACGGCCAGTTGGAGCTTCAGCAGAACTGTATGCTATGACTCATGCTTGTCTGATAGCTACTGAAGAATGTTTATAAAAACATCTATATGCTTTTGAAGTTACATACAACTTTGGGGTATTATGAAAAGAGAGGGCAGTTTTTGCTTCAAATGGTGACATTTTTAAAAAATAGATCACGAGCAGTGCCCAGCCACCACCAAAGACTGCCCTGACAGGGAACACAATGTAGAGTCCTTTATGCAGCATGAGAAAAAAGGGAGCGCAGATCTAGAACACTACTAAAAAATCAGACTTGATGATCTAACATCTTGGAGAGTCCCCTGAGAACATAGCCCCTGGACTTGCTGCTAGCGCAGAGTTGAAACCAGTACTGAAGCCAACTCTTCAGACACAAATTAGACTGGACTGTGGGTTGAATACATACCAGAAGTACTGAGTGGAAAGGATGAATGTGCTGTCATAGATTGAAGAGAGTAGATAGAGTTACAGATAGGCATGTATTCAGGCTCTTCTATAGCAGAATGACTTGGAATGTAAACTTCCACTTAACCAAAATCAAAATCAAATAAAATATATCATAAGAATGTATCAATAATAATTTTGACTGAAATTTTCACAAGCTGTCTGGAATTCCCAGATATTATGGAACCAACTTGTTCAAGTAATCCAAGCATACAAGTCTTTATCATGGCTATGAATTTATATTTTCAAACATCACTAATTCCTGTACCAGTTTATGAGCACTTGGCTGACCCATTTACCTTCATTGTCCTTATAAAAGAACACTTATAGAAACTCCAGTCAAATACAGTGACAGTGGTACAGCAGAGGATTCCCTGATGGCAGATGGAATCTTCTAGTTAGTTGGTTTCACCATCCATCAAAAAAAGCAAATATAAAGACTAGCTGGAGATTATAATCGCTTAAAAAATTCTCCCAAATTTTGAGTTTGTTGCTAAACACAAAAAGAGTATATAAAATTCTGAATCAGAATCCTCCAACAACTCAGTCTTTGATGTTAGCTTTAGATAATTCTAAAAACCTTCTAAATCCAATACCTGCAGCCCTATGAAACCAGAAACAATTTTAAAAACCAGTTTGACCTCTTTCAATATTTTCTGTCAATTTTCTATCTCACTTTTCACTTTAAACATTGTCCTAGAAGACTATGCCTACAATTAGCTTAAATCATGTCATCTGCCAATATTATAGCCTCATGACAAAAAGCATGACAACCCTAAAACTGCTAACTTTTTAGGATACTACTGTTAGGGAAAAATTTGTTGTAAGGAAAAAGATCTTTCTACAACTTTCCTCTAGTTACCTGCCCCCGAGCACTCAGCCCATACATTCCTGACTGTTGAACGAAAATGGGAAGGGCCACTTCCCTAACCACCAGAACTAGTTTTAGAAACAACAGGACAATATAGAACCAATCCCCCTTCAGAGTTCCAGGAACTTACCCAAAAAGGCTGGTTTTGGGAATAACAAGAAGGAACTTACCCAAAAAGGCTAGTTTCAGAAATACCAGGAAGTAAATGCACCCGAAATATCCGCCCCGAGCTAATACAAACCAACCCCACGCAGAACCTTCCCCAACCCCACCTCCCCCAAGAATGTAAGACCCTACCTTTATATACTCTGTACTTTTCTTGTTCGGGGCCCATTCCCTCTACTCTGACAAGAGTATGGATTGAGCCCCAGCGCGCAGGAATAAAAACCTCTTGCTGTTGTATCAAGCTGCAGACTTCGTGACTGATTGGGGTTACGCCGCCACCTGTGACTTGAGGAGGGGTCTCCCCTGTTGGGGGTCCTTTCATTTGGGGGCTCGTCGGGATGGACGACCACCCCTCAGTCTCGAAGTCGCTCTTGGAGGTAAGGTACCAAGCTAGCTTTGTCTGTCTGTCCAGCTCCTTTTGTCTGTGTTATTTTAGTTTCATTTTTCAATGACCACTTAGACTTCTGGCTTAGGTTTTGGGTTTGCAGTTGTTTGAATTCACCGTAAGGGTGAACAAACGGAGGCCGGTAGACGTGCCTGAAGGGTCTCAAACTGCACCCTGGGGGACGCCCCAGGGAGAGAGAGGGACCAGGGACGCCTGGTTGCCTCCTATAAGAAGGATGAGGATACGGTTTGGTTTTTGGATGTGGAATCCCGATTACCGCCCGTCTGACTCCCTCTTCCTTTGGTGGAAAAATAAGCCTGGCTGTTGTTTGCTGATTTGGGTTCGGTTTTTGGATATGGAATCCTGATTACCACCCGTCTGACTCCCTTGTCCTCTTGTGGAAAACTAAACCCGGTCGTTGGCTGTTAATTCTGTCCTGTCCTGTCCTATTCTTGTTCTTATGCCTGTTTGTCTGGTTCGAAATCTGCGCCTCTGAGTGGCCTGCGCTAGGCGTTGGATGGCCACCAGAGGGCTCCTTTGCTGGTTTTTGTTTTGTTTCTTCTGTGACCGGTCTGTGTCTGTTTGATTGTGTTGTTTGTCCTGATTGTTACTTTTGCCACCATGGGGCAATCTTCTTCTCACTCTGTAACACCCCTAGACCTATTCCTTAACCACTTTCAGATTTCCAGAAATGAGCCCGAGACTTTGGCAAGGTGTGGTCAGAAAACTCCACACACTTTGTAATCTGGAATGGCCAGCCTTTGGTACTGGATGGCCACCCACGAGATCCCTAGACATTAAACAAACCCATTCTGTTTTTCAGGTCATCTCTGGCGATCTGGGTCACCCTAACCAAATACCATACCTTGTTGCTTGGCAAGACCTCCTCAGGCGGCCACCTGCGTGGCTGCAAATTTTCCCCTTGCGAGCTGTAGGGCACATGACTGAAGCTGGGACCCTCTTGTTGGTCTATACTCCTTTTACCTTGATACCCCTCTTAGAAACCACATACAGCAACTTCTCCAAGCCTCTTTATCACTGAGGGGAGGATTAAGATTGTTTCCCTAGCCAGAAAACAGGTGCCGGGAGATGATGGAAACTTTACTCGTGATCTAGATGAGATTAACCACGCTTTTCCCCTGACCCACCCAAATTGGGACCCAAACACCACTGCTGGTAAGCAGCACCTAACTGTCTACTGCCAGATTCTTATGGGGGGTCTCCGGGCTGCCGCTGGGCACCCCACAAATTTGTCTAAAGTAACACAGGTAATTCAGGAACCCTCAGAATCCCCAGCAGCCTTTCTGGAACGACTGATGGAAAAATACAAAAAATAGAAGGATTCGAGGGAAAGAATCTATCCGAGCTGATGGAAATTGCTATGAAAACCTTCAATAACCGCGAACTACCAGAAGACAAACAAGCCAAAAAGGTAAACAGAATCCTCCTGGCAGAAGCCCGGGGCCACGCGCCGCTGCGCCCTTGGGAGAAGAAACCGGTCAGACAAGGAAGCCAGGAAAGCTTCCCCTGCAGAGAAACCAGTGTGCCTACTACAAGGAAATTGGACATTGGAAGGGTGAGTGCCCCAAAAGAAAGCCCCCTCCAAAGGTTCTTAACCTAGAGGCCTGAGGGCATCAGGGCTCACCGGCCCCACCCCCGAGCCCAGGGAAACCTTAAAAATAGGGGGACAGCCAGTAGAATTCATGGTCGACACCGGGGCTAGCAACTCGTTCTAATTGAACCCCTAGGACCCATAACTGAAACCAGAACCCTAGCATGAGGAGCTACTGGGATTAATGCCTACTCATGGACTGATTAACAAAAGGTAGATCTGGGAGTTAAGACTGTCTCCCTCTCATTTATAGTAATGTCTGAATGCCCGTGCTCTTTACTTGGAAGAGACTTGTTATCAAAAATGCAGGCGACTCTCCACTTTGCTGGGGATCATGCTTACCTGAGACCCCAAGTCAATGTGATAGCCCCTTTAGAGGAAGAATACAGATTTTATGATGGTTCTGACAGGGGCCCCTGCTCTATCCTCGTGATATCAGTGGATCAATTGATCAAAGAGATTCCCCAGGTTTGGGCTGAAAACAACTCCCCAGGACTGGCCAAACACCTACCACTGGTTATAGTGACTTCAAAACCATCTGCCAGCCCGATTCAGGTGCAACAGTACTCCATTGTGCCAGAAGCGAAGAGAGGGATCAGGGCCCACATTCAAAGACTCAGAAAACATAGAACACTGGTGCCCTGCCAGTCACCCTAGAATACTCCCCTCCTGCCGGTGAAGAAGGCAGGAGGGCTGGACTCCAGACCAGTCCTAACCCGTACACTCTCCTGAGCTCTCTGTCACCAGGACATCAGGTGTATTCAGTGCTGGATTTAAAGGATGCATTCTTCAGTATACCCCTGAGCCCGCAGAGTCAGCCACTCTTCGCCTTCGAATGGCAGGACTCAGAAGAAGGCTTCAGCGGGCAGCTGACCTGGACTGCCTGCCACAAGGGTTCAAGAACTCTCCCACCATCTTTGATGAGACCCTTCATCGGGACTTACGTGAGTACAGGCATCAATGGCCTGACATTTCCCTTCTACAATATGTAGATGACTTACTACTCGGGGCACCCGATGAAGACACTTGCTTAAAGGACAACAAGTCCCTGTTAACTCTCTTGGAGAAATTGGGATATCGAGTCTCTGCTAAAAAGACACAGGTCTATGTCCAGGAGGCGACTTACTTGAGTTTCTGACCCGAGGAAGGGAAAAGAATTTTATATGGACTAAAGAAACAGAACAGGCTTTCCAGACTATAAAAAAGTCACTCCTGGAGAGACTGGCGTTAGCATTACCCAACCTGGAAAAGCCTTTCCAACTATACACTGATGAAAATAAAAGAATAGCCAAGGGAGTCCTTACTTAGACACTCAGCCCATGGAAAAGGCCAGTGACCTGTCTGTCTAAACAGCTAGACCCAGTGGCCTCAGGATGGCCAAGGTGTCTTAGAATTGTTGCGGCCGCTGCTCAACTGACTATGGGACAGCCCCTGACCATCACTACCCCCCATGCCATCGAGGGAGTCTTGCGTAGCCCGCCTCATAAGTGGATTTCCAATGCCCGGCTAACCCACTACCAGTCTTTATTACTAGATCAGCCCCGAGTTGTGTTTGCTTCTAGCTCAGCCCTCAACCCAGCCACACTGCTGCCTGATCTGGACCTGGAAGTCGAACCGCAAGACTGCACTGAGGTGCTTAGCCAACAGCACGGCCTTCACTGAGATCTTGTGGACGTTTGCTTGCAGGACCCTGCTCTCACTCTGTTCACTGACGGGAGCAGTTTTATCAGGGACGACACCAGGTACACAGGGGCAGCAGTGGTAGCCGGAGATCGGGTCCTCTGGTCACGAGCCCTACCATCTGGAACATCAGAACAATGGGCTGCCCTCAGCCAAGGCGCCAGGCGGTGTGGGCTGCTCCCTGGCTGGGCTGCTGTGTGGCCTCAGCAGCCTTCTCAATGCCAGCAGGGGCTCGTGGCGGGAGCTGGAGCACGTCTACAGCCAGCACAGCTGCATCCGTGACGGGCTGAGCCACACAGCCCGTGCTCCAGACAGACCCTGCCACAGCGCTGGCACTGCCAACGCGGGCCCCATCGCCGGCCTCGCCGCTCCACGCTGCCCAGTCAACCTTGACACTACATTAGCAGTGCTGTACAAGGAGATGTTGCCTACAGGTGGGACTGCAACAACTGGACATGTCGCTGCTGTGCCAGCTGTGAGGTCTGTATGAGTCAATCCAGGACTATAAGCACCTGTGCCAAGACCTGAGCCTGTGCCAGGATCTGTCCTTGTCCCTGCACTCTGACAGCTCCTGCCCACCAGATCTGGCCACTCAGATGACGAGAAGCCTCCTGACGCCAGCCTGTCCCCTGACTCGCCACCCCTCACTGTGCCCCAGACGCACAATGCCCGTGACCAGTGGCTACGAGATGCCTTCCACATCATCGGGCTGAAACAATGGAAGCCCGAGGCAATAACCTAGCCGACTGAGCAGCTAAGGAAGCTGCCCTCAGCCTCCTGGAGCTCAATTCTATCCAGCTCCCCGAGCCAACCCTTCCCGAAGAGCCCATCTAGAAGAGAAGAAAGGATGACACTGTACTTCGGGAGGGCTCCCCATTCTCCCTCAAAAATTGGGAGAGAAGCTTGTCCGCCAGATCCACCAGACCACCCATCTGGGAGCAACAAAAATCCAGGAACTTCTGTCTCCAAGGTACTATATACCCCAACTATCCTGGTTCGCTGAACGAATAACATATACCTGCCAAGCCTGCCAAGCCACTAATGCAAGCAGCTCTGGTAAGGCCCACCAAGGTAAGAGAGAAAGAGGCACTATGCCTGCAGTACATTGAGAACTGGACTTCACTGAAATTAAGCACAGCAGATATGGATATAAGTACCTTTTAGTTTTCATAGACACATTCTCTGGTTGGACTGAGGCATTTCCCACTAAGAGAGAGACAGCACAAGTAGTTTGAAAAAACTCCTGGAAGAACTCATACCTAGGTTTGGGGTTCTGTTGATGCTAGGATCAGACAATGGCCCTGCCTTTATGGCCATAGTCTCTCAGGGAGTAACATCTGTTCTGGGGATTAATTGGAAACTACATTGTGCCTATCACCCCCAGAGTTCAGGACAGGTAGAGAGGATGAACCGGACCCTTGAGGAGACCTTAACCAAATTGACCCTAGAAACTGGCGGTGACTAGAGGGCCCTGCTTCCCTTTGCCTTAATGCGTGTGCGTAATTCTCCCTACCTCCAAGGCCTTACGCCCTATGAAATTGTTTTCGGGAGGCCACACCCCTCTGCCCTAAACCAAGGGATAACATGGGGCTGTGAAACCAATGCACCCTGGATCAGGGAAAACAGGGGACCTCATTAGGATCAGTTGAGTCTCTGTTCTCCTGGACCCCTGGCTGACCACCCTAATATCCACCCTTCTAGGCCCCCTACTCCTTCTCCTCCTCTTATTAACTATCGGACCTTGCTTAATTAACAAACTAATAACTTTTGTAAGAGAAAGAATAAGTGCGGTACAAATTATGGTCCTCAGACCACAGTACCAGCAGATAGAAACTAGAGAAATAGCCACACCTTAAGGGTCCCAAGATTGGGCCCTAGAACATTCTCACAAAAGAAAAAGGAGGGAATGTTAGGGAAAACTTTGTTGTAAGGAAAAAGATCTTTTCACAACTTTCCTCTAGTTACCTGCCCCCGAGCACTCAGCCCATACATTCCTGACTGTTGAACAAAAATGGGAAGGGCCACTTCCCTAACCACCAGAACTAGTTTTAGAAACAACAAGACAATATAGAACCAATCCCCCTTCAGAGTTCCAGGAACTTACCCCAAAAGGCTGGTTTCGGGAATAACAAGAAGGAACTTACCCAAAAGGCTGGTTTTGGGAATAACAAGAAGGAACTTACCCAAAAAGGCTAGTTTCAGAAATACCAGGAAGTAAATGCACCCGAAATATCCGCCCCGAGCTAATACAAACCAACCCCACGCGGAACCTTCCCCAACCCCACCTCCCCCAAGAATGTAAGACCCCGCCTTTATATACTCTGTACTTTTCTTGTTCGGGGCCCATTCCCTCTACTCTGACAAGAGTATGGATTGAGCCCCAGCGCGCTGGAATAAAAACCTCTTGCTGTTGTATCAAGCTGCAGACTTCGTGACTGATTGGGGTTACGCCGTCACCTGTGACTTGAGGAGGGGTCTCCCCTGTTGGGGGTCCTTTCACTACTTAAGAGTACTATTTTTAAATGTTGATGAGAATGGGGAGGCAGGATGTGGGAGATTTTAAATATAAAGACTACTCTAGCTCTACACCACAGTCACTGAAATCAAGCCTTTTGAAGAAAATATTCACAAATCCTTCAGTTAATACTACCATCTATTTTCACCCTGAAAAATTACATGAAAATAATGTATCACTTTTGCCTTAAAAAAATTACAAATAAATAAATTGCCACAAGCCTTGCAAATTCTTAGAATGGTTGTGCAACTTTAAATCAAGATTCAGTCTGTACTGAACAGTCTGTACTGTTCATAAAATAATAAAATAAATAAGAGACGTTAATCAACATCCTCATCAACTAATTGCAGAAAGTTTGTCATGAAATAAAACCAAGCTCATGAAGAACAAAATGAAAAATAGAAACTAAAGAAGGCAGTTTAATTTTGTGAGGGCATATTAAGTGATTCTAATGGGCGTCTACAGAAACAAACCAAACCCGCCACTGTCAAGTTTCAGTTCATAGTGATCATACAGAGTGACCATATAGTGACCATATGGAACAGAACAGAACTGCACCATAGGGTTTTCTATAGTGATGATGTCAGCCTTTGGCAAAGAAAACTTTTATCCAAATAATACCTAACATAGAAAAATCCCATAAATGTGGGTAGCTGAATAAAATCCATCTGAAGGTCCTTGAAGGGAATATTTGGTGATGGCTCCTAGCCAACTTGAACTTGTATAATTTTACCTAGTTTGTGAGATTGATAGATGAAACACTGAGCCACAAAGATTTGAATGGCCTGCACCATAAAATAAATAAGAGACATTAATCAACATCCTCATCAACTAATTGAAGAAAGTTTGTCATGAAATAAAACCAAGCTCATGAAGAACAAAACGAAAAATAGAAACTATAGGCACCATAGGCTTTAATCTTCACAGAAACAGACTGTCATATGTCTGCTAGGGAGCAGCTGGTCAATTTATACTACTGACCTTACAGTTAGCAGCCAAGCACTTAAGCACTGCACAACCAGAGCTCCTTAATGGGCTTCTAAAAAAAAAAAAAAAAAAACCAAATGAAACCACTGCCATCCAATCAATTCCAACTCGTAGTGACCCTATCAACAGAGTAGAACTGCATCAAAGTGTTTCCAAGGAGCTCCTGGTGGATTTGAACAGCTGACCTTTTGGTTAGCAAATATAGCACTTAACCACTATGCAATCAGGATTTCCAATGGGCTTCTAGCACCCCCAAATTTGTTAGCTTTGCCTCTTTCAAAAACTTTCATTCCTATACTCGCCATGGAGTAGAGAAAGTGAAAAAAACTATTCACTCTACTCATAAGAAAATTTTCTTAAGGCCATTCAAAACTTTGTGGCTCAGTGTTTCATCTATCAATCTCACAAACTAGGTAAAATTATACAAGTTCAAGTTGGCTAGGAGCCATCACCAAATATTCCCTTCAAGGACCTTCAGATGGATTTTATTCAGCTACCCACATTTATGGGATTTTTCTATGTTAGGTATTATTTGGATAAAAGTTTTCTTTGCCAAAGGCTGACATCATCACTATAGAAAATACAAGGTCTGCCAAGTCAGTTTGCAAACTCCTCCTAGAAAAAGTGCTACATACCTCATTGATGAATATCACTGTGGTCACTTTCGAAGTACTCCCCTTGGGAAGCTGTGTACTGACACCAGCACCTAGTCCACCCTTCAAAGCAATTTTGGATTTTTTTTTTCTGGAATGGTCATCAGGGCTGTCATCATATTACCCTTAATGTCCTGAATGTCATCAAAATGTCTTCTTTTCAGTGTATCCTTTATCTTCAGTTAAAGAAAAAATAAGTCATTGGGGGCCAGATCAGGTGAGTAGGGAGGGTGTTTATTTATTTACTGCCTAAAAACTCCCTCACAGACAACTATATCATTAATTTCTTGAACTTGCCACCACGCACAATGGCCATTCTAGAAAGAGTTGCAAAATTGCTTTGAAGAGTGGACTAGGAACTGGCATCGGTGCATAGCTTCCCAAAGGGAGTACTTCAAAGGTGACCGTAGTGATATTTAGCAAGAAAAATTATGTTCTCAGATCGAATTCTTGGACCTCATAGATGATTAGAGCATATTTTCTTCATTAGGGAACTCTTTCTTCAAATATCAAGTGATTTAGGTAGTCTCTTTACCATACAAGTAATTAAACAACTAAACTTAAACAAGGAACGAGGTTTCATTAACATTAATGCCCATACTACCTTCAATACAAAGAATAAAAGGAATTTGTAATTGAAAATAGCAAAATCCAGTGTGGTTGAGCTGACTCTGACTCAGAGCGACCCTGCAGACAGAGTAGAATAATGACCTATAAAGTTTCCAGAGTGCCTGACAGATTTAAACTGTTGACTTTCTGGTGAGCAAATGTAGCACCCAACCACTATGCCACCCAGCTTTCTGAAAAATATAAAAGGTTAATGAAAAGCCACAGTTTCTGTGACCCAAGGCATTACTGCTTGATCCTTCCATTTGGGAAACATAATTTGACTTCTTATGAAATTGTCACTGAAAGGCCTATGTCTTTATTATTAATATTCATCAGTCCTATGAGAGTTCCACTAGTAGAAATTGTGATTGCAAATATCTATTGATACATGCAAAAAGGTACCATTCACAGGTCCAGGATTCCTTTGTGGATTCTCCTCTGACAGATGGGAAGCTCAGAAATTGGAACCAGGAGACTGGGTCTACTGGAAGAGGTACTTTGACAAACATGCTTTTGAACTCCTTTGAAGGGACTTTACTAAGTTCTTACCACCCAAATGTCAGCCATACTTCAAGGAGTTGAATGCTGGGTCCACACTTCTCAACATCAATGGGCCTATTAGACTCTTGGGCTGCCATCTGCAAGCCAAGCGAGATTTAAAAATTGAGACTAAAACTAGATAATATTGTTCAAAAATGTTGTTTTTCCTGCTGTGTTTGTCACCTGCCTATTTTGCTTAAACTAAATACTATACTTTCTTTAATTTACTATGTAGCTACGTACATAAACCAAAGTAATTGTAGGGTATGTGCTAACACTCCAACTTGTCCTGAGAGAGGAATTCTCTTATTAGCTGTTCCCACTGCTATCAGAAAACACTAAACATATTATAAAAAACAAAAATATTGCTATTGAGTCAATTTTGACTCATAGGCACCCTATAGGACAGAGAATAACTGACCATAGGCTTTCCTAAGAATTTGAACTTCTGATCTTTGGGTTAGCAGACGTAACTCCTAACTACTATGACACCATACAACATATTCATTCAAATAGGCCCCATGCTTCCCTTCTCTGGATTGATACTTTTACTAGATTTAGGGGTCCTAATGACTGGGATAATGACATAGCTAAACAATCTCAAAAACACTGATGTTATCACATGAGACTAATGGATATAAAATGGGAACTAATCAATGTCTAATTAGCATATGGCAAAATGGCTATTATTTCTGTAATACAAGAACTGTAGGCCAAGATGATCCCCCTTTAAAGACACATATCTACCTTTAGTACTGGACAGTCAAACAATCTTTCAAGCCATTTCTTTGAATGTGGATGCTTAGCTTAATGGAACTAAAACTGATGAAGTATTTAAAAATTAAATAGGCGGAGTCAAGGTGGTGGACTAAGCACACGTCTCTTTATATCCCTCTGGAAACCAAGACCTGAACTAATAATCAAATGGAGCCTTCTGATCACCTAATCAGCCTCAGGACACAGCACAGGGTTGTTGTTGTGACTTCAAACCACTGAGCAAAAAACCACCTCTCTTTTGCTGACTCCTGCCCCTGGCTAGCCCTGGCTCTCACAGACAGAAGGTAAATGCCCCATTTTGACTTTTTTTCTTCTTTGTCTTGGCTAGCAGGCGGAGCTGGGTCTTGCCTAGCGGCTAGACTCAGATGCGCTGCTAGGGGGATAGGAAGGCGAAATTCCCATATTCCGAGAGCCAGGCTTAGGACTCTCTTAATCTAGCCACTTTGAGCCTGTTGTTTTATATCTGCCTCAGCGGGGTTTCTATGGAATTTCGCAGTCAGTGTGCAGGACACCATGTTGGTATCGAGAGTTCAGTGGGACCTAATTCTTAGCCTGGGAGCCAGCTCCTGCAAACAAGACAGCGTTTCCCCAACAGAAAAGCAGTAATTTACCAAAGGCCACCTACGATGGGGGCCCTGCAACAGAAGCAGAGGAATCACTACCTCTCGACACCTTTAGCCCATCTGCTGCCTGTGTGGAGGATGCTCTCTTGGATACGGTGGCTACAGCTGAATCTAATTCTTAGCTTGGGAGACAGCACCTGCCCACAAGAGAGCACTTTTCTCTGATAAAAGCAGTACTTGACGCAGTGTCACCTAAGGCTAGGCCCTGTCAGCAGAGGCCAACAGGGCAGTAGCACTGCTGTATTCTGAACTAGTTTGTTATCATCTGGGGTTGGATATAGTGGCGCTTACACTGTCAGTTGAGAAGACGGACCTCTACGCCTGAAATCTAACTGAATTGTGAAGCGGTCAGATACCTTTTGCTTTACATTTTAAGATAGCCTAGAGAAACACTTGCAATCCATCCTCACAGTACCTCTTCCAGCCTCTACATACTCACATGGGACCCAAAAAGCAACAGACACTTGTAGCATACAAGAAATCACCCATGGCTTCAGAAGGCTCCCAAACAAAGCAACCAAGGAGTTTTCCAGATGAAGAAACTTTTATGAAAGCATCAGGAAGTGAATACAAAATGATTATATACAGAGCCCTTCTAGACCTTATACAAAATACAGCAGAAAAAATAAAAAATTAAGCAAGTTGTTCCATCTGATGGAACACCAGTACTCTAAGACCAAACAGATCAAGAAGAAAATCAAAGACATAGAAATTTCCATACAAAGCCAAGAAAATAGAATGGAACAAATAGAAAAAAGAATTTCTGACTTGGAAGACAGAGCTACTGATACCAGTGTCTATGAGCAGAAATCAGAAAAAAGAAACAAGAAAAATGAAGAAACATTAAGAAGCATGGGGGACTCTATTAAGAGGAACAACCTTTGATTAACTGGAGTCCCTCAACAGGGTGAGACATCTGAGAACACAGAGAGTATCCTTGCTGAGCTGTTGAAAGAAAACTCCTCAGAAATCATGAAAGGAGAGAATATAGACATCTCAGATGCATATCATATGCCACCCAACATAGATCTCAAAAGAAAGACTCCAAGACATTATAATCAAGCTTAACAAAATGAAACATAAGCAGCAACTCTTAAAGGCAGCAAGACTCAAGGCTAACATTCAGAGGGAAATCCTGTAGGCTCTTGACAGATTTCTCAGCAGAAACCAGGCTGGCATGGAGACAGTGGCATGACACATTCAAAGCCTTGAAGGAGAAGAACTTCCAACCAAGAATTATATATCTTGCAAAACTATCTTTCAAATACAAAAATGAAATTAAGACATTTACAGACAAACAGCAACTCAGAGACTTTGTAAAAACCAAACCCAAACTACAAGAAATACTGAAAGAAGCTTTTGGCTCTGGCTCACAAGAACGAAACCACTAACTTTATATTTTTAGAACAACACACTACTCAATATTCTACTCATTTAGGGAAGGCTCCAAAGTCAATCACAGCTTTGATACGGAAAGAAGCAATCCAGTGATCATCATGAAAACTATGGTGTCACCATAATAAAAAGAGGGATGTACTACAGCTGTTATAGTCCTTCCAGATTCAGAGGAAGAGGACAAGACTGGTAGTAATTAAAATTGGGTTTATATATAGTTTATTAAGGGGGATCATAGGGGCAGCTGTAAAGCACAACAAAGATGTATCATACCATTTCAAGAAATGTAACAAAGGGGTCTCAACAAGCTCTGAAAAAGATGAAAAATCAACTCACAAAAAAGAATGTCCCAGAACAGACTAATAAGAACAACAGAGAAAACATCAACATAAAAATAAACATATCACAATGGCAACAGTGAACACATATCTATCAATAATTACATTGAATGGGAATGGACTGAATGCTCCCATAAAGAGACACTGAGTGTCATCTTGGATCAAAAGACATGGCCAATCCATATGTTGTCTACAAGAAACTCACTTGAGACCTAAAGGTAGGAACAAACTGAAAATTAAAGGATGGAAGAATATATATCAAGCTAACAATGAACAAAGAAGAGCAGGGGTGGAAATTCTAATCTCAGACAAAATCAATTTTAATGTCAAATCCACCATCGCTGACAAAGATGGACACTATTTGTTGCTGAAAGCTTCAGTACAGAAGCAAGACTTAACTATGTTAAATATTTAAGCACCTAATATAAAAGCACCTAAATACATCAAATAAACACTGACTATGCTCAAAAGAGAGTTAGATCACTTCACAATAATAGTGGGAGATGTTAACACTCCACTCTCATTACCAGACAGATCATTGAGAAAAAAAGCTCACTAAAGACACAGAAGACCTCATTGACACAATTAACCAACTAAACCTCATTGATATATACAGAACTTTCCACCCATCGGCAGACAACTACACCTTATTCTCCAGTGCACATGGAACATTCTCCAGAATTGACCACGTGATAGGCCATAATGCAATGCTCCACAAAATCCATACCATTGAATTACTGCAAAGCATCTTCTCAGATCATAAAGCCATCAAAGTTGAAATCAACAGCGGAAAAAACATAGATGGAAAGTGGAACTCTTGGGAACTGAACAACATCTTGCTCAAAAAAACATGGGTTATAGAGGAAACCAAGGATGAAATAAAGAAATTCATGGATTCCAATGAGAACGAAAACACTTCCTACCAGAACCTATGGGTACAGCCAAAGCAGTGTTCAGAGGTCTGTTTATCTCCATAAACGCACACATCTGGAAGGAAGAAAGAAACCAAATCAAGGAACTAACCTTACAGCTTGAACAAGTAGAAAGAGAACAACAGAGGAACCCCTCGGGCACCAGAAGAAACGAGATCATAAAGATTAGAGCAGAGCTAAATGAATTAGAGAATAGAAAAACAATTGAAAAAATTGAAAAGACCAAAAGGTGTTTTTTTTTGAAAAGATCAACAAAATTGACAAACCACTGGCTAAACTTACTAAAGAAAAGCAGGAATGGAAACAAATAACCCAAATTAGAAATGAGAGGGGAGTTGTCACCACAGATGCAGCAGAAATCAAAATATCATAACAGAATACTATGAAAGTAACAAATACTGTTACAAATTTGAAAACCTAGGGGAAATGGACCAATTCCTTGACTCATACCACCTACCCAAATTATCACAACGTGAAGCAGAACAACTTAATAAACCCATCACAAAGGAAGAAAGAAAATGTCATCAAAACACTGCCAACCAAAAAGAGTCAGGGCCCAGATGGCTTCACTGCAGAATTCTACCAAAGATTTACACAACAGTTATCTCCAATACTACTCAGAGTATTTCACAGTGTAGAAAGGGATGGAGTACTCCCAAACTCATTCTATGAAGCCAGCATAACCCTGATACCTAAGCCAGGGAAAGACCCAACAAAGAAAGAGAACTACAGACCGATACCACTCATGAACCTAGATGTAAAAATCTTCAAAGAAAATCTTGCCAATAGAATACAACAACATATCAGGAAAATAATCCATGATGACCAAGTGGGATTCATACCAGGGATGCAGGCTAGTTTAACATCAGAAAAACAATCAATGTGATTAACCACATAAATAACACAAAAGACAAGGATCACCTGATTTAGTCCATTGATGCAGAAAAGGCATTTGATAAAGTCCAACACCCATTCATGCTAAAAACACTGAGCAAAATGGGCATAGACGGCAAATTCCTCAACACAATAAGGGCCCTTTGTACAAAGCCAATTGCCCCCATCATCCTGAATGGAGAGAGACTGAAAGATTTTCCCTTGAGATCAGGAACTAGACAAGGATGCCCACTGTCACCTCTCCTATTCAACATTGTGCTAGAAGTTCTAGCCAGAGCAGTTAGACAAGACCAAGAAATAACGGGCATCTGCATCGGCAAAGAGGAAGTTAAAATCTCCCTGTTCGCAGATGATATGATTGTATATGCAGACAACCTCCAGAAATCTATACATAAGCTACTCAAACTGATAGAAGAGTTCAGCAAAGTCTCAGGATACAAGATAAAAGTAAGTAAATTAGTAGGACTCCTTTATACCAACAACGAGACTGTTATGGAAGAAATTATCAAATCAATACCATTTACGATAGCCCCTAAGAAGATAAGGTACCTAGGAATTAATCTAACCAGAGAAATAACACACCTTTACAAAGAGAACTATAAGCCCTTACTACAAGAAACTAAGAGAGACTTACATAAGTGGAAAAACCTACCCTGCTCATGGATAGGAAGATTTAACATTGTGAAAATGTCTATTTTACCCAAAGCAATCTATTTATATAATGCAATCCCAATACAAGTTCCAGTGTCATTTTTTAATGAGATGGAGAAACAACTCACCAATTTTGTTTGGAAAGGGAAGAAGCCTCGGATAAGGAAGCTACTACTAAAGAAGAATAACACACTGGGAGGCCTCTCATTACCTGACCTTAGAACATACTGCACTGCGCCAGTGGTCAAAACAGCCTGGTACTGGTAGAAGAACAGACAGATCGATCAATGGAACAGAATTGAGACCCCAGAGATGATACCATCTGCCTATGAACAGTTGATATTCGACAAAGGCCCTAAGACATTAAACTGGGGTAAAAACAGTCTCTTCAACAGATGGTGCTGGCAAAATTGGTTATCCATCTGCAGTACACTGAATCAAGACCCATATCTTACACCTTACACAAAAACCAACTCCAAGTGGATGAAAACCTAAATATCAAACCTAAAATGATAAAGCTCATCCAAGAAAAGGTAGGAACAACAATGGAAGTTTTAATACACAATGAGGACAGACTCCAAAATCTGTCAAAGAAACTACAATCAACAGAAGAGAAAACAGGTAAATGGGAACTATTAAGAATCAAACACTTTGGCTTATCGAAAGACTTTATTAATAGAATTAAAAGAACACCCACAGAATGGGAAAAAATATTTGGCAACTCTATGTCAGACCAACTCCTGATCTCCATAATCTATAGGATACTACAAAATATCAATAAGAAGAAGATAAACAATCCAATTAAGCGATGGGCAAAGGAGATGGACAGACATTTCACTAAAGAGGAGATCCAGGCAGCCAAAAAACACATGCGGACATGTTCACGATCTTTAGTTATTAAAGAAACTCAAATCAAGACGACAATGAGATACTATCTCACCCCAACAAGATTGGCCATGATGCAGAAAACACAAAACAACAAATGCTGGAGAGGATGTGGAGAAAGTGGAACCCTCCTACACTGTTGGTGGGGTTGGAAAATGGTCCAGCCTCTTTGGAAAGCAAGCTGGCACTTCCTTAACAAAATGGATATCGATATACCATTTGACCTAGTTATTCCACTACTTGGAATATATTCTACAGAATCAAGGCCTTTCACACCAATGAACACATGCACCAGCATGTTTATCTCAGCACAGTCTATGATAGCAAAATGATGGAATCAACCCAGATGCCCAACAACAGAAGAATGGATAGGTAAATTATGGTAGATATACTCAATGGAGCACTACGCAATGATAAAGAATAACGATGATTCCAGGAAACATCTCCTAACCTGGTTTCAACTGGAAGACATTATGTTGAGTGAAAGTAGTCAGCGACAAAAGGACAAATACTGTATGAGACCTCTACGATAAGATCTCAAAAACAGACTTGTGTATAGAAGAAAAGTCTCCTTGACAGCTGCAAGGGAGGTGAGCGAGGGAGGGTAAGGGGGGGAGGGTTTAGTATAGATGCTAGAAATCTGCTTAGGAGAAAGCGGTGATAGCACATATTAGAAACAAGAGCAACGTTAAGTGGACTTCAGCATAACTTGAGTACTCCTTCTATCTTAACCTGATATTGCAAGGATAAGTAGCTGGTGCAGGGGGCAGGGGACCATGCTCTTAGGAGAAATTGAGGCCAATTGGCACAACTTAGCTTTTTGCTAAGAGAGCTCTCTGCACCCCACGTTGGTGAGTGGCATCTGGGGTCTTAAAAGCTGCCAAGCTGCCATCCGAGGACACATAAAATGGTCCCAACTCAGCAGGAACGGATGCTCACCGAGGACCAAAATGACATGCGGTAAAGACAACCTAGAAGACAGAAAGACCCACAAGAGTGCGTGCCTACATCGACTTGGGACCGGAAGAAACGGATGGTGTCCGGCCACCACCAGTGATAGCCATGTTGGAGCACACTAGGTTGAGTCTCACTGGCAACACAAGAATAAAAAGGGGTGCATCCTGAGATCTCCACTGAAAGACTTCAATTGATGGTCCAGCGGTTTTGGGGTTCCCCTGGGAGCATGGCCCCTGGTCTGATGCTGCCCCTACCCATAAATCATAACAAAGATCCACTCTTTGAACAGGAATGGATTGGACTTGGCAATGCAGAGTGACCATATATTGGATGCACTTTATGGTTCTATACATCTATAGGATATCATCCTGCTGACCTCTGGCTGGAGGATGGAGAGTGGGTGGAGAGGAGGGGAAAGGAGGTTGTTGGGAGGATGAGACATGTGTGGAGCAGAGAGGAATAGTGTGCTGTCACTGGACAGGGAGAGCATTGGCAACTGC
The DNA here is from genome assembly GCA_028571685.1 of Heterohyrax brucei. Taxonomy (NCBI): domain Eukaryota; kingdom Metazoa; phylum Chordata; class Mammalia; order Hyracoidea; family Procaviidae; genus Heterohyrax; species Heterohyrax brucei. The sequence continues at coordinate 135,976,441 of CM053149.1, read as the reverse complement.
ATATAGGTGGGCATGTAAATTTATACGGGAATGTACATTTTCACTCAGTCATGTTAAGTAATAAAATTAATAAATAAATAATTATACTGCCCCACTTGGAATATACTTTACGTTGTAATATCAAACTAATTTACCTTTTGCAGACTTTAATACTAAGCCCTTCTCTGTTTTAAAAGGATAGTATTTTCTTTGTGGCTTTCACATTCCCATAGCTTTGCCTTCCTCATGGAATGGTACCTATTGCTCATGCTGTACAATATATTCACTTATATAAATAATTAACTTATGGAAAAGCAAAGAATTCTGGAATCATTCCAGGTTGAAACTTGAGGGAAAAATTCTAGAAAAAGTAAATAAATTACTGACTGCTAGCAGAGCCTTAACTGAGCAAACACTAACCAAAGGATGAATGGTGAGATTGATTCCCTTTGTGTCTGGTATAGGTATATCATACATTAGAAGAAAAATTGCTGGGCTCCAAATGATTTTTTTAAAGGGTTGGTTTAGAATTAAAGGACTCAGAACAACAGTTAGGATCTTCTATAATGACCATCTCCTGAGAACTGCAAAATTTAAGTGAAGCGACATGTCAAGGCAGGTTGGCTTTGGATTATATGCTAGCCTCCAAGGTACTATTTGTGCCTTGGTGGTAATCAATATTGTATGTGTATCAATGACACTCTAAGTAAGTTATTCAAACAGTAACCACAGTTGAAGCACATGCTAGGGAAGTGACCAGGACAACTCATAATTGTCTAAGATGCCTTAGGACATTTTTCTTGACTTTCAGTTGGCTCTAAGGACCCTTGTTGAGAAGAATTTTTCAATTTCTAATTATAACACTACCTGGTATCTTGGTTCTTCACTTACATGGTTGTATAACTAAACTTAAACATTTGTGCACAGCTATTTAGGATCCAACAAATGGTCTCACACTGGTTATGTCAAGAGAAGAAAACTGAAATGCTAATGGCTTGCAGCCTACTTGAAAAATTACAAGACCTTACAAATTCAGATGGTGCTGCCTCACAGCAAAATTTCCAGTCACACTTCATTTAATTGAAATTGAGGGAAAATTACCAAAATATTTTAAAATCTACAGGAAATGGACAAATTTCAAGTTGAAAATCTGAACAGACATAACAAGAGAAGAAACTGAAAAGACAACAAGAAAACTCCCAAAACAACATAAAAGCCATGGCCTGGACAGCTTCACTGGAGAATTCTACCAGGACTAGTTAGAGCAGTAAGACAAGAAAGAAAAAGAAATAAAGTGCATCCAAACTGGTCAGGAAGAAGTAAAATTGTCCCTATTTGTGGATGATATGATACTATGTATACAAAACACAAAAAACTACATGATGAAACTACTGAAATTAATAGATTCAGCAGCCATTACAGTAGCCCCTACATTTGTAACAACTTTCATGTTTCATTGCACATGACCTCTCACAAAATGACATTCCTAAATTCACGTCAAACTAGGCATCTATAAATCAGGTATCAGGACAGTTCAGAGTATATTCATTTTCAAGATTATTTGTAATACATCTTCTTGAATTTCAAACCCCTGGACATTTTTGTTGTCATAGTTTTAAATGTCATTAATCACTCAAACATATTCCAAAATATTACCATCTCAAATGAATAAGAATGACTCGATGGCAGTGGGTTGATTTCCTTCATTACTTAGATTTAAAGTTTATGACATTATACAGATATTAACAAGAATCAGAAAATATCTCATTATAACAATGAAATTTCAGTTAACAGTAAATTTGTCTCATGATGTTTCCTTCGAGTATGTCTGAGTCTTACTGAGAGGCACAACATTTAGTTGTACTCAGTGTTACCTGAACTGATAAATCTACTTGTCTCAATTGCCATTTCAGGAACAATGGACAGTATTCACAGCATACACTTCCATTATATTGAAACATATGTAATGGCACAACATGTCCCTTGGGATCTGGTAATGGATTGTAAGTTTGCTCATTATTTTATTCAATGTCAAATAAGCTTACATTTACAGTTATTTGGAGTCAGGACTTCAACATGCCTTTTTGGGACCTACAAATCAACTCATAGAAAAGCATTTTCTCAGTAATCTTTATCTAGGTGGATACTGGTAGGTAATAGCCAAAGTAAAAACCACATCTCATGGATGCCCTTTTTAATACATAAATCAGGTATCAGGAAAATTTCAGTTTTATTCAATTGTTCATACACAAGGTAACTAATACGTGAATGTCAATCCTCCAACCACAAGCCAAGATCTTTGAATGTTCATCATTCATTAATGATCTACCAACATCACAATACATAATAAAACTGAAATAATACGAGGTATTCACTTGTTTGTGTATTTAGATCTAAATAACTATTGTACCACAGAACAAACAGCAATGAATCAAAAAACTTTATTTAGTGATCAAAGTAAGCTCTGGTAAAAGGTGAACTTCTTATGAAGAGATCATAATAACATCACTCATGGAGAAGATACTGTGGCATTCTTATTTTCTGAAAAAATGAATCTAAATATGTGAGAAGTAAATCCTTATTATTCTAAGGGTCTATCTGGAATTTCTCAGTCACCAAAGTTAGTCTTAATCCTTGTAATGATGTGTGTCCTGCCAGCTGAATTACTACTGAATGCAATGCAAGAGAAAGTTTTTAAAACTGCATGAGAATAAAGCATTCAAATCATTTTTAATATAAAAGAGCTGATCACTGAGGTAGAGACAGACAAAACAATTTTCCCACCCTATCCAAAAGTCAAACACACTGGTGTCAAGTTGATTCCAATTCTTAGTGCACTGACCCTCTACGACAGCTCTGAACTACCCAATAGGGTTTCCAAGGAGCAGCTGGCAGCTTCAAACTGGGACCTTTTGGTAAGCAGCTGAGCTTAGTCCTGTACTACCTGGTCTCCACTCAGGAAGAACTAACCATAATATCCACCTTCCTTAAAAGAATGAAGCTAAATAGAGGAAAAGCTCTATTTGGAGTCATTAATTCTCATTCTACATATGTTTTATATCTGGAACTACTGCAGATTCATTTTCTACTAAACTCTGAAAACTATGCATGTTTCACTCCTGTGCTTCAAAATTTCTCAGTTTAGTTCTTTAGTTTCTTTTTGCTCACTGATAATTACTACCCAGCCTAACCAATCCTTGTATGTGGTCATTCATCTTTCCACAAGTCTCCTGTATGTGCAAAGCTTAGGTACTCAATCTCCTGCCATACTGAGATAATTTAGTGCTCCCTAGGTAGAAGCAACTACTGAAGACAGCTCTCCTTCTCCCCCTACCTAGGAGATTAACCTCTCCATATTCATTCCCCCAGGAGCAATCTATTATTTCAGTTTACCTATTCCAAGTTTACCTGCGCTTTCAATCTTGATGAACATTTTGTTTCTCTTATTTTTTCTTTTTTGCTACTAGAAATGGTACAACTTTAAGAATGCATGTGTATGTGTGTTTTAGGGCATGAATTTTTTTTGCTTTTAAACCTAAAAGTATGTGGTCTCCATTAATCACTAGCAGGTATAGTATAACGGTGTTCAACGCACACACACTAATTAGTCTTTTTAACTTTTGGCCTCCTAGCCAGCCTCCTAGAAAGTGTTTTATTTTACCCAAATGTTGCTTGACTTAGATTTATCTCGTTGATAACCACATTGAGTACATTTTCATACACTTATGGGCCATTTAGATGTTCATCTTTGTGAAGCCTTTAAATATCTTACCTGCTTCTCCATTTTTAATACACAAACATTTACTATGCCATTAGTATAATGGTACTTCATTGAATATATAATATGATGCACAAATTTTAATTTTGGTGCAAACCTATTTCTCAGTGCTCTCCTTTACCATTACTGTTATTTGATTTTAATCTTCCCCTTCCTCAAAATCATGGCAACACTGTCCAATGTTAAATTCAAGAAGTTTTGTCTGGTTTTTCATATTTAAGTTCTCTATACACCTAGAAATGATTTCTTCATATGCATTGAAAAAGATTTTTTCCCCCTAAATTGCTAAGAAGCCTAGCATCAGCTATTTTCTTCATGTAAAGTTAGAGACTATATTGTAAATTAATTGAAAATGTATCTGTAGATCTCTTTATGGATTCTCTATTTTGTTCCATTTGTCTAGCTGTAACTTTTTTTCAGTACACAGAGTCCTAATTAATGTGACTTTATAAATAAGCCTTGAAATTTGGTCACAAAACTCATGCAACTTCATTTGTCTTCATTAATACTACACTGGCTCTTTGTGATAAATTTATGAAGTCAGATAGAAAGTTTCCAAAAAAACTTAATTGGATTTATATTTAGAATATTATTCTATGGAATGTTTGAATGATTTGGGGGGAATTAGCATCTATATGTAATTGAATCTACCAATCTTTGAATATATTAGATCTATCCATTTACAAGGCATTATTTGTTTCCTTTCAATAATATTTTTTGTAAATCTTTTCTACATTTTTTTTACCTTTGTTTCCATGTAACTGATACTTCAGATGTTGCTAAGTGTCATCTTCTTTTATTTATTTTTTATTATGACTGAGTAAAAATGTACATTCCCATATAAATTTACATGCCCACCTATATGCAGCTTCCACTGCTCTCCCTGTCCGGTGACAGCACACTATTCCTCTCTGCTCCATACATGTCTCATCCTCCCAACAGCCTCCTTTCCCCTCCTCTCCACATTTGATTTTTCATTTGTTTGTCCTGTCATGTAGAAACACATTTCATTAGACTTTTTGTTTTTAATTCAGAAAATTTGCTAAATCACCTTTCTAATTTTAATTATTTGCATTCACATTACCTTTGCTTATTTATATGTATCTCACTTTGCTATTTGTGATTAAATTCACAGTTCTCTTTTTCTAATCCTTATACATATTGTATTCCTTTTCCATCAGTTTTCGCACTGATTAAGTGTTAAGTAGAAAAGATGACAGAAAACTTTCATCTTATTCATAATCTCTAGGGAAATAGTTTAATATCATTACTATCAATAAGATTAGCAATAAATTTCTTTAGTAAAGTACTCCTTATGTCATTAAATAAGGTCCTTCAATTATTAATTTTCGAGAGACTTACCAGGAATAGATGCCGTATTTTATCAACTTCTTTATTGATCTTATGTCTTTTCTCTTTCCTTGTGTTACTATGGTGAAATCAGATGGGATATTTTAAATTATTTAAAAATAAACCTTTTATTTTAGAATGGTTTTATACATATTTTTTGTTTCTGTTGGTTAAGATAAAGTTATCAAATGTACTGTTTCCCCTATTATTAACATCTTATAGTAGTATGGGGCCCTGGTGGTACAGTAGTTAAGCATTTGGCTGCTAAAAAATGGTTGGCAGTTCAAACCCACCATTCAATCCTTGGAAACCCTATGGGCAGTTCTACTTTGGTTTATAGGTTTGTTAACAGGTTTTGGTTTGGTACATTAGTGTGGTACATTTGTCACCCATAATGAGCCAATAATCATACTGAAGTCTAAACTTTATTTAGATTTCCATGGTTTTTACCTAATGCTTTATTATCCATCCAGGATTCCACATTACATTGTCATGGATACTTATGTGCCTGTTGAATGGGGCAGTTTCTCAGATTTTCCTTGTTTTTGATAAATTTTGACAGTTTTTAGGAAACCTAGTCATTTTGTAGGATATTGCTCAATTGGTCCTTGTCTGATGATTTTCTCATAATTATGTTTGGTTAATGTGTTAACATGGTACTGTAATGCTCATTGCATCATGTTAGTTTCCCCAGTTCATATTATTGGAGAATGGTATTAGGAACTAAGATCTGGGTATGGAGTGTGCTTATTGCTGCTGGAGTCTTATTGCTTCTAGGTCCTCTCATATGTCAGTGCAAGGGAATATACACATATACAATAGCTTTGCACCTGTAGCTATAAATATATGTATGAAAAAAGTTAATAAAACCAAAAGTGGGTTCTTTGAAATGATGAACAAAATTGACAAGCCATTAGCTAAACTGACAAAAGCAAAGCAAGATAACTCAAATAAGACATGAGAGGATTATATCATAACATCTAACTGGCATTAAAAGAATTACGCTAGAATACTATGAAAAATTATTCTTTAATAAATTTGAAAACCTAGAGGAAATGGACAAGTTTCTAGAAACACACTACCTACCAACACTATGAAAAACAGAAATAAACAAAAGTAGAACAGCTTAATAAACCCATCACAAAAGAACAGATCAACAAAGTAATAAAAAAAATTGAACCAAAAAAAAAAGTCTTGGCCTAAATCGCTTCACTGGAGAATTCTAACAAACTTTCAGAGAAGAGTTAGTGCTACTATTATTAAAGTTATTCGGCATTTAACACCATAGAGTAAGACGGAATACTCTCAAATTCATAACTTTGATACCAAAGCCAGGTAAAGACAGCACAAAAAAGGAGTATATGTCAGTATCTCCCATGAACTTGGATTGAAAAACTCACTGTCATCGAGTCATGTCTGGCTCACAGTGACCCCAGGGGTCAGAGTAGAACTGCTGCATAAAGTTTCCAAGGAGCACCTGGCAGATTTGAACTGTCAACCTTTTGGTTAGCAGACGTAGCACTTAACCCGCTATGCCACCAGGGTTTCCTAGATGCAAAAATTCCCAGCAAAATTCTAGCCAATAGGATTCCACAACATACCAACAAAATAATTTGCAATGACCAAGTAAGATTCATATCAGGGACGCAGGAATGCTTCAACATTAGAAAAGCAATTAATGCAGTCAACCATATAAATAAATAAAAAGATCAGAATCACTTGATCTTATCAATTGATGCCAAAAAGGCATTTGAGAAAGCATAAGCCTCATTATGTTAAAAAATCTTCAGAAGAATAGGAATAGAAGGGAAATTTCTCAACAAATAAGTGATAACTGTGCAAAGCTAACAGTCAACATCGTCTTAAATGGAAAGAGTCTGAAAGCACCCCCCTGGAGAACAGCAGCCATACAAGGAGGCCCATTGTTGCCACTTTTATTCAACATTGTGTTGGAGTTCCTAACCAAATAAATAAGGCTAGAGAAAGAAATAAAGGGCATCCAAATTAGCAAGCCAAAGCCAAGCCAAGGAAGAAGTAAAATTATCTCTATCTGTTGATGATATGATCATATGCCCAGAAAACTAAAGAATCCACAACAAAACCATTGGAACTAATAGAAGAGTTCAGCAAAGTATCAAGATATAAAATAAACATAAATAAATCAGTCAGACTCCTTTGCACCAACATAGAGACCATCAAAGAGGAAATCTCCAAATCAATACCATTTACAACAGCCCGTAAGTAGACAAAATGCTTAGGAATAAATCTAACCAGGATGTAGAAGACCTATGCCAAGAAAATTACAAGACTCTACTGCAAGAAACTGTAAGAGACCTACTTAAGTGGAGGAAGCTACCTGGCTCATGAATAGGAAGACTCAACATTGTAAAAATGTCTATTCCACCCAAAGTGATCTAGAGATATAATGCAACCAAAATACAAATTCCAATGTTGTTTTTTAATGAGATGGAGAAACTAATCATAATCATATAATCCCTGGATAACTAATGCATTACTGAAGAAGAACAAAGTGTGAGGCCACAGAATATCTGACTTTAGAACCTTTTACACTGAGACAGTAGTCAAAACAGGCTGGTATTGGTATAAAAACAGCTACATAGACCAATAGAACAAAATAGAGAATCCAGATACAACACCATCCACCTGTAAGTAGCTGATATTTGACATAGGCCCAAAGTCTGTGAGCTGGGAAAAAATCAGCTTCTTCAGCAAATAATGTTGGGAAAACTGGATATTCATCTGCCAAAAAAGAGAGAAAGAAACAAAACCTATATCTCACACTGTGCACAAAAACTGACTCAAAATGGATCAAAGTTCTAAATATAGAATCTAAAATCATAAAGATCATGGAAGAAAAATTAGGAACAACTTTGGGGGCGCAAAACACCAGAAAATAAAATAGATAAACAGAAACTCCTAAAAATAAAACACTTGGGCTCATCCAAAGACTTCACCAAAAGAATAAAAAGACTACCTATAGATTGGGGGCGGGGGGGGGGATTAGCAACTACAAATCTGATCAGTATCTAATCTCCGTTATCTACAAGATACTGCAAAACCTCAACAAGAAAAAGACAAATAACCAAATTAAAAAATAGGCAAAGGATATGAACAGGCACTTGATCAAGAATGCAAAATGGTAGAATCACTATAGATGTTGACTTGGGTCTTTCTTTTGATGAAAGCAATCCATTTCTTGGACTATATCCTAGAGAAATAAGGACTGTCACAACAATAGATACATGCACAGCAACGTTTATTGCAGCATTGTCCACAATAGCAAACAGACAGAATCAGCTAAGGTGCCCATCACCAGATGAAAATATAAACTGGTATGTTCACACAAGAGAATACTGTGAAAAGACACAGAACAACTAGGATCTTGGGAAACACTTGATACTATGGAGTCATCTAGCAGATACTATGCTGAGTGAAAATAGTCACTTACTATTATAAGGACTCAAGATAAGGATTAATCACAGAAAAAAATGATCTTTGATGGTTACAAGGGAGTGGATAGAGGGAGATGGGTATTCAGAAATTAGGTAGAAAGTGGGTTAAATGAAGGAGGTGATAGCATATAATAGAAGGAAGGTTAACACTACTGAACTATACCAAAAGCTAAGAGTTTTTCTAAAGACAACACTACATTTCAAAGGTCAGAGTGGCAGGGGCAGAAGTCTGAGGACCATGGTTTCAGGGCACATACAGGTCAACTGGCATAACTAATTTTTTTTTTTTTAAAAGAAAATGTTCTATATCATCTTGCTGAGTGGTATCTGGGGTCTTAAAATCTAGCAAGCTACCATCTAACTAGCATCAACTGGTCCCAATTTGCCTGAAGCAGAGAAGAACAAAGGATATCAAAGACATGAGGATGGTCTTAAAAGCAGCTAGCCTTAAAGAAAAACTAATATACAAAGGAAAGTTCTACAGGTTGTCCTCTGAATTCTCAGCAGGAGCCATGTTGGCAAGAAGACATTGGGATGACACATACAAAGCTTTGAAGGAGACAAACTTCCAACCAAGAATTGTAAATCTTGGAAAACTGTTTCTCAAACGTGACAGTGAAATAAAGACGTTTTCAGATAAACAGAAGCCTAGAGACTTTGCAAAAACCAACCCAGAACTACGAGAAACATGGAAGAAATTCTCTGCTTAGAAAATTAATAACTTCAGATGTATGGTCAAGGATGCAATGCAGGACATGGCATCCAGAGTTCTACTCAGTTAGATATACAGAAGTTAAAGACTGGTTTAAAGACAACATTAAAGGAGATCAAAGGAGTAGCCACAAAGCAAACTAACAATGCTACATATCAAAACAAGAAACATAATACAGGTCTTAACAGACACAAAAACAACACTGAAAATGTTGAAAAGAAAATCCATAAAGACAAAAGACCCAGAACAGAATATTAAGTGGAACAAAGTAAACGTCAACAACACAAAAATAAAGGCACCAAAATGGCAGCACTAAACACATAGCTATTAATAACTACACTGAACATAAAAGGACTGAATGTTCCAGTGAAGAGGTAGAGAGTAACAGCTTGGATCAAAATACACAATCTGTCTATATGCTGCTTACAAGAAACACACCTTAGACACAAAGATATGAATAAGCTGAAAATGAAAAGCTGGAAAAATATGTACCAAGTTGACATGCAAAGAAGAGCAAGAGTGGCAATATTAACCTCATATAAAATAGACTTTAATGTAAAATCTACCATCATGGACAAGGATGGTCACTATTTATTGCAAAACATCTTCTCAGACCATAAGGCCATAAAAGTTGAAATCAATAGCAGAAAAAATACGGTTAGAAATTTGAACTCATGGAAACTGAACAACAGTTTGCTCAAAAATTCATGGGTTATAGAATAAATCAAACACACAATAAAAAATTCATGAAATCAAATGAGAATGAAAACACATGCTACCAGAACCTATGGGATATAGCAAAAGCAGTACTTAGAGATCAATGTATCTCAATAAGTGCACACATCTGGAATGAAGAAAGGGATCAAAGGAAAGAAGCCTACAACTTGAACAAGTAGAAAGAGAAAAACAAAAGAATTCCTCAGGCACCAGAAGAAAACAGATAATAAAAATTAGAGGAGGCAAGGCCAAGATGACAGATTAGACACACAGCTCCTTGATTCCCTCTGAGAACTAAGGCCTAGAAAAATAATTGAACAGAGCAGTGTGGACATTCTGGGAGCCCCAAGATCATGTGGAGGGTTGTGAGATTAGACTGGATGACAGGAAGTGGGAAACTACTTCTGTTGGCAGCATGACAGTGAAGCACTGAGTCCTGCCTCTGCTGGTGCATCAGCTGAAGTAAAATTACAGGTACAGACACATTCTTTGTAGATTGAGACTGGGACTGTGGAGCCTAACAGCATTGCACGTCCACTACTACACTGAATTGCATTGACTAAGTAGAGTATCCCACAGCAGAGAGATTGTGCATATGACAGCCACATTTAGAGATCCTAGCAGTGGCTGGCGATCAAGGGTGCCAGTGCTCCTTCTCCCTCTCTTCTCTGAGCTATGCCATGGATACTGATGACTCACTGCAGCAGAGGCAAGTCAGGCAAGACACCATATTGGGCAGCTGAGAGGCAGAGTCAGCCATGCCTGAGGGCTCAGCTGGGGCTAATTACCATGCTGAGCAACAGTGCCTGTCTGAATAGTTCTTCTCCAAGAAGAAAAACTGTTTTTAAGACAGTCATACACAGAGAATGTAGAGATGGCTAGCAGTGGAGTGCTGGTGGTGCACTAACCTCACCCTTCTTTGAGCCATGTCACACTGTCTGTGGATGGCCCATGAGAGACTCCACTAGTAAGGTGATGTCTCTGTCAGCCAGGAGATGGGGCCTGCCACCCCTAACAGCCTGGTTGCGCTGGTCAATGCTTCTCTCAGCAGAAAGGCAACATTATGATAACAGCAGCTAGAGAATGCAGTGTTGACTGGTGGCTGAGTGTGGCAGCGCCATTACCACTGCCTTTTAGTGAACCACATCATAATAGCATTGGCTGATGGCCCCCCAGGAACTCCATAAGTAGAGCACCATCTTTGCCAGCCATCAGGCAGGACCTGGCATCAATGAGGGCCTGGTTGCTTTTCACTGATGCTGGACAGTGCCTCTCCCAGCAGAAAAGCAGTTTTTAAGATAAGCACATCTAGAGAATGCAGCTGTTCCTGGTTGTTGAGTGTGGTAGCATCGTCTTGCATCCTTTCTATGAGCTACACCACAGTCTTGAATGAGGTGATTCTGGAGACTTGGCACAAATAGCTCTCCACACATATCAGCCAGGTGGTGGAGCCTGCCACTCCTGAAGGTCAAACTGGGGCAAGCCACAAAGCTGAGCAGCATCACGGAGCTTGACAGCATCTATATTGCCAGATAAGTTATACGTAATTCTGTTGAACCTAGAGGATGCAGTGGTGGCTGACAACCAAGTCTAGCACTGCCCTTACTCTCTTCCTAGGGCTACACCACAGCTCCACTGATGAAAGACCAGAGACAGTGAACAGCTTTCTGATGGTGCAAAGACACTAATCAATATCCAGCCATATAAAGAAGCAAACCAACATGACTCCAGTAAACTTCTAAAATAAAGAATCGAAAAACTTCCAAAATGAAGAAGCCTTTGTAAAATTCTTAGAGGTAGAATATAACTGAATTATGTATAGAGGCCTTCTAGAGATTAAACAAAGTGCAGCAGAACAAAATGAAAAATTAAGTAAGCCATATGAGCTGCTAGAACATCAACAATATGAAATCCAGCAGATCAATAATAAAATCACAGAGTCAGACAATTCAATGCAAAGTCAAAAGAGCAGGACTGAGGAAATGGAGTGCAGAGTTAGTGAGATGGAAGATAAAGTGACTGACACCAGCATTTATGAGGAGAAATTAGGGAAAAGAAGTCAGAAAAACGAAGAAGCATTAAGAAGCATGTGGGACTCTATTAAGAGAAATAATCTATGACTAATTGGAGTTTTTGAACAGGGAGAGATAGCAGAAAATACAGAGACAATTGTTGAAGAGCTGTTGACAGAAAACTTTCCTGGCATCCTGAAAGAAGAGAACACAGATATTCAAGATGCTTATTGAACACCACAAAAGGAATACCCCAAAAGAAAGACACTAAGACTGTTACAATCAAGATGCATTAAACGAAACATGAAGAGTGGCTCTTAAAGGCAGACAGGCTTAAAACAAAACGAATATACAAAGGGATGTTCTGTAGCTGTCCACTGACTTCTTAGCAGAAACCATGTTTGCCAGAAGGCAGTGGGATGACACATACAAAATCTTGAAGGACGGAAAAACTTCCAGCCTGTAAAACTGTCTCTCAAATATGTGGAATTAAGACATACTCAGATAAACAGAAGCTTAGAGACTCTGCAAAAACCAAAACTACAACAAATACTTAAAGAAGCTGTTCACTTAGAAAAATAGTGACATCAAATGTATACTTAAGGATGCACTGCAGGATGCAGCTTCCGGGATCCTACTCAGTTAGGGAAGTCAAAAAGCTCAATCAAAGCTGAAATAGTAAAAGCAGGGAACTAGAGATCTTAATATGAAAACTATCACATCACCACACTATAAACAGAGATATATTACAGTAGTTATAGCCCTTTCAGATGGAGAGGAAAATAAGGAGATATACAGAAGTTAAAGATTGGTTTAAACTTAGAACATAAAGGGGGATCAAAGAGGTAGCCACAAAGCAAATTAACAATGCTACTATCACGAAACACAAAATCAACAGTGAAAAGGATGAAAAGAAAATGCATAAAGAAAAACAACCCAGAACACAATATTAAGTGGAACAGAGATAACATCAGCAACACAGAAATAAAGGCACCAAAATGACAGCACTAAACACATATCTATCAACAAATACACTGAATGTAAATGGATTGAATGTTCCAATGAAGAGGCAGAGACTAACACCTTGGATCAAAAAACATGATCCATCTATAGCTGCTTACAAGAAACACAACTTAGATTCAAAGATACAAACAAGCTGAAAATCAAAGAATGGAAAAAGATATACCAAGCTAGCAACATGTAGAGAAGAGCAAGACTGGATATACTAATCACAGATAAAATAGATTTTAATGTAAAATCCACCATCGTGGACAAGGATGGTCACTATTTATTGCTGAAAGCTCCAATACATAAGCAGGATACATTTATGCACTCAATACCAGAGCATCTAAATGCATGGAACAAATTCTGAAAACACTGAAAAATGAGATCAATCACTCCACAGTAATAATAGGAGACTTCAACCCTCCACTTTCAGTAAAGGATAGATCATCCAGATAAAAGCTCAGTAAAGATACAAAAGGTCTTATTGTAACAATTAACCAACTAGACTTCATTACCATAGCCACAACTTTTTATTCAACAACAGGTAAGTACACTTGCTTTTCCAAAGCACGTGGAACATTATCCAGAATAGTCCATGTATGAGGGCATAAAGCAAGTCTCAACAAAATCCAAACTACTGAATTATTGCAAAGCAACTTCTTGGACCATAAAGCCATAAAAGTTGACATCAATAGCAGAGGAAACATTGGCAGAAATTTGAACTCATGGAAAATGTACAATACCTTGCTCAAAAAGCTATGGGTTATAGAAGAAATCAAGGACAAAATAAAGAAATTCTCAGTCATAATAAAAAAAAAGAAATTCATGGAGCCAAGTGAGAATTTAAACACATCCTACCAGAACCTATGGGATACAGCAAAAGCAATGCTCAGAGGCCAGTTTATCTCAATAAATGCATACATCTGGAATGAAGAAAGGGCACAAACCAAAGGATGAACCCTATAACTTGAACAAGTAGAAAAAGAACAACAAAGGAAGTCTTGGATGCCAGAAGAAAACAGATAACAAAAATCAGAGCAGAACTAAACAAATTAAAGAATAGAAAATCAATTGAAAGAATTAGCAAAACTAAACTTTTTTTAAAAAGATCAACAAAATTGATAAACCATTGGCTAAACTTACAAAAGAAAAATACAGGAGGAAACAAATAACTTGAATAAGAAATAAGAAATAACTTGAATAAGACAGGCTATGTCACAACACACCCAAACAAAATCAAAAGTATCATAACAGAATACCACAAAAAACTACTCTAACAAATTAGAAAACCTAGAAGAAATGGAAAGATTTCTAGATTCCATCACCTACCAAAATTATCACAAGGAGAAACAGAACAACTTAATAAACCAATGACAAAGGAAGAGATACTAAAAGTAGTAAAAAGAAAAAAAACTACCAAAAAAAAAAAAAATGTTCTGGACCAGACAGTTTCATTGGAAAATTCTACCTAACTTTTAGAGAGGAGTTAAATCCAATACTACTGAGTCTATTTCACAGGATAGAAAAAGACAGAATATTCCCAAATTCATTCTATGAAGCCAGCATTACCCTCATACAAAAACCAGAGAAAGATCCTCCCAAAAAAGAAAATTACAGACCAGTATCACTCACAAACCTAGAGCAAAACTCTTCAACAAAATCCTTGCCCACAGACTTCAACGACATACCAAAAAATAATTAATCATGACCAAGCTGGATTCATTCCAGGGATGCAGAGCTGGTTCAACAGCAGAAAAACAATTAATGTGATCAACCACATAAATAACAAAGGGTGAGAATCACCTGATTCAGCCAACTGATGTGGAAAAGGCATTTAACAAAGTCAAACACCATTCATGTTAAATATTCTCAACAAAATAGGAAAAGAAGGGAAATTCCTCAATGTGATAAGAGGCATCTATGCAAAGCCAGCCACCTACATTGTCCTGAATGGAGAGAGACTGAAAGAATTCCCCCTGAGAACAGGAACTCGACAAGGATGCCCACTGTTGCCACTTCTATTCAACAGTGTGCTAGAGTTTCTGGCCAAACCAATCAGATGAAAGAAAGAGAGAAATGGCATCTACATTGGTAAAGAAGAAGTAAAAATATCCCTATTTGCAGATAATGTGATTGTTGTTGGTGAGACTGCAAAATAGTGCAACCTCTTTGGAATGCAATCTAGCACTTCCTTAAAAAGCTGGATATAGATATACCATTTGATCCAGTAATTCCACTACTCGGAATATATCCTACAGAATCAAGGCCATTCACACCACCTGATACATGCACAGATAACATGATTGTATATACAGAGAACCCTACAGAATCAATAAATAAACTACTGGAACTAACAGTAGAGTTTGGCAAAGTATCACGATATAAGATAAATACAAGTAAATGAGTAGGATTCCTTTGCACCAGCAAGGGATAATCAAAGAGAAAAGCACTAAATCAATACCATTTACTATATGCCCCTAAAAGATACATTACCTAGGAATAAATCTAACCAGAGAAATAAGAGACCTATACAGAGAAAATTACAAGATCCTTCCGTAAGAAACTAAGAGACTTACATAAGAAAATAAATCTACCTTGCTCATTGTCATGGATTATATGGTGTCCCTCCAAAAAATGTATGTATTGATTTGACTTGACTATGAGTCCCAATATGATACAATTTCTCCCATGTGTTGTGAATCCTACCTCTGTGCTATTAATGATGGAGAATGGGCAGCAGTTGTGCTGGTGTGGCAGGACTCAAGTTACAAGATATGGAGCATAATGGAGAGAAGTGAGAACAGAGAGCTGGGAACCTTATGCCACCAAGAAACAGCACCAAAAGCAGAGCATGTCCTTTGGACCTTGGGTTCCTGTGCCAAAATCCTCTCACTGGATTTGGACTCAGCCTACTAGACTATGATAAATTATCTTACTGAATGGACTTACAATTCATAAATGATTTGTGGCCTACCAGACTGTGTCATATAAAGTTTCTTTTCATAAAGTCTTCCACTTGTAGTATTTTCTGTTGGAGCAGTACCAGGTGACTAAAACACTCATGGATAAGAAGACTTAACAATGTGAAAATGTTTATTTTACCCAAAGTGATCTACATATACAATGCAACCCCAATACAAATTCCAGTGTCATTTTTTTAATAAGATAGAGAAACAAATCACCAAATTTCTTTGGAAAGGGAAGAAACTCCAGATATGTAAAGCACTACTGAAGAAATATCATATGAATCAGTAATCCCACTGCTCAGAATATATCCTACAGAAATAAAGGTGGTCACGTGAACATAAACATGCACATGAATGTTTATTGTAATACTGTCCACAATAGCAAAAAGATAGAAGCAACCAAGATACCCATCAACAGATGAATGGATAAACAAACTATGGTACATATACACAATGGAAGGTTATGCAATGATAAAGAACAATGATGATTTTAGGAAGTATTTCTTATCCTGGTTTCAACTAGAAGGCATCGTGCTGTGTGAAATCACTCAGCTGCAAATGGACAAGTATTGTATGAGACCTCTGCTGTTATGGATTGAATTATATCCCCCCCAAAATACGTGTAGCCATGTGCCTGGACCATGATTCCCAGTATCTTGTGATTGTCCTCCATTTTGTGGTTTTCCTATGCTGTATGTTAAAGAATTGGGGTGGGACTGTAAATCCCTTTGTAAGATCACCTCCCTGCTTCACTATAAAGGGAGTTTCCCTGGAGTATGGCTTGCTCAACCCTTACTCCTTTCATCCTAGAAGAGATAAAAGGAAAGGAAAGCAAGCAGAGAATAGGTAATGTCACACCATTAAGAAAGAGAAGAGAGCGTCCTTCAGACCTGAAGTTCCTGTGCCAAGATGCTCCCTGGACAAAGACTGATGCAATACTTGACTTTCCTCCAGAGCCAACAAGGAGGAAAGCCTTCCCTCGGAGTGGACATTCCGGAAGTTGGACTTGTAGCCTACTGGAATGTGTAAGAATAAACATTCTTTGTTAAAGCCATCCACTCTGTGGTATTTCTGTTAGAGCAGCACTAGCTGACTAAAACAGCTATACAGACTTAAAAATAGACTTATATACAGAAGAAAAGACTCTTTAATGGCTACAACAGTGGAGAGGGAGGGAAAGAGATGTTTGTAGATTAGATAGTTGATAGGAATTCGGCTAGGTGAAGGGAATGATAGCACACACTAGAGAGCAGATCAGCATAACTAGACTACCCCATAAGCTGACACGTTTTCTAAACTCAACCTAATATTTCAAAGGATTGAGTAGTGGTGACGGGGGCCTGAAGACCATGTTTTCAGGGGACACCAAGGTCAACTGGCATAGCTAGTCTCTAGCTAAGAGGGTCTTCTGCACCCTATATTGGTGAGTGGTATCTGGGATCTTAAAACTAGCATACTGCTATCTCAGGTGCACCAATTGGTCCTGATCCATCTGGAACAGCAAAGATATGAGGAAAAATGAGCCCAGGAGCCAGAAGGACCAATGTGAATGGCAGATTGCACCAGCATGAGACCAGAAGAACCAGATGCTGCCTGGCAACCACCAAAGGCAGCTGTGACACAATTTAGAGTTCCTGAGGCAACATGAGAAAAAGAGGTGTGCAGTTCAAGAACTCTTCTACAAGTCCAGAACTGATGATCTGACAGCCTGGAGGGACCCTGGGAACACAGCCCCTGGATTTGCTGCTTGTCCTGACCTTAAACTAGTACATAGGTCAACTCTGCAGATAAGAATGGACTGGACTTGGAGGCACAGTGTGAGCACACGGTGTGTGGAATTTGTGGTTTTATATATTTATAGGAGGCTGTCCTAGCAGTTTCTTTCTAGGTGGGAGAGAATAGGGTGAAGAGGACAGGAGAGGTTCTTGTTAAGAGGATACTAGAAGTAGAGTGAAAAGGATAAATGTGCTGGCACAGGGTGAGGAGAACAGATGGAGCTCTAGCAAGGCAGCATGTAAAATTCACCCACGTTGTATATTTTCACTTAGTAATAATAATAATAAAGACATGAGGAAAATATGAACCTAGATGACAGAAGGATCCATATGATTGAGAGACTACATCAGCATAAGACAGAAGAACTAGATGATGCCATGGCACCACCAATGACTCGCCTGACAGGGAACACAACGTAGCGTCCCTGACATAGTGGGAGAGAAATGGGGGTACAGATCCAGAACTCTATTAAAAGACCAGACTTGATGGCCTGACATCCTGAGGGTTCCCTGAGAACACGGCCTCTGGACTCTCTGCTAGCCTGGGCTGAAACCAGTACTGAAGCCAACTCTCCAGACCAAAATTGGACTGGACCATAGACACAGATTGGATTGGACTAAGACATAGAGTAATGCTAGTAATATGTATACTTCTTTGCTAAACTACAAAATGAGGTTGTTGGAGCAGCTCCTGTCAGAGGATAGATGGGAGGGTGAAGACGGAGGGGTTGTGGGGGACGTATTTGAATGGATACGTAAAGTACAGGGTAGAAAGGAGAAGTGTGTTGTCACAGGGTGGAGAGAGCAGCTAGAGTTGTATAGCTGTGTGTGTATAGGGTTTTATATGTGTGTTGGTCAAGACTGTGTCAACTTGGCAACTTCATGTTTGGCTGCTATATCAAGTGGCAGGGGTAGGGTCTGTGGTGGCTTCCCTCCCCTCAGCTGTCATCTCTCTTCCTTCCACTACCTACTTCCTGTCTGCTTACACTGCCAGCAGCCCCTGCTCTCTTTTGCATCTGGTTCCTGGACCTGAACTAGTAGCTGTTGGAATCATCAACCCTTAAAGCTAGGGCTTGAGTGTCATGTTCCCTGACTTGCCCATACTGGGTTCACCAGTCTCTGCAGCTCCATGAGTCAGCAGAGACCTCGCAGCATCACTGCTACCTTGGGATCCGGTAACCTACACAGCCTGTGATCTAGAACTCCAGCCTATGACCTGTTAAGCTTGGGTTCACCAGCTCCTGTGGCCAAGTGAAGCTGGTTCCAGGACTTGGGACATTTAGCTTCTACAATTGTGTGAGCTTTTTCCTTTATATATCACTGTTTCCTTGTACATATACATGTTACTTGTTTTACTTCCCTAGAATACCTAGTCTAAGACAATATGGCAAATTGACTTGACATTATAAAGCACAATTTTTTTTAATTAAAAAAAAATACATGTCTTAAGAAAATAATTTTGGAGGGAGATGGAGTCAAGACGGTGGACTAAACACACATCTCCCTAAATCCCTCTAGAAACCAAGACCTGAACTGATAATTAAACAGAGACTTCTGGACAACTAGTGAGCAGCCCTAGGATGAGTCACAGGGCTGTTAATCTGGACTTTATACCACTGAATGCAAAACCTCCTCTGTTTTGCTGACCCCACTCTCAGCAAGTGTGGGCTTGCATGCACTGAAGGTAGCTCACCATTTTGATTTTTTTTCCCTCTGTATTAGCTGGTGGGCGGAGCTGGGACTTCACTGGCTGCTGGTCTCAGACTCACTGCTGGTGGGACTGCCATGTTCTGAGGGCCTGATTTTGGATTCTGTGCATCTCTGATCCTTTGGCCTGTCTTTCTGCCTCTGCCATGTGGTAGCTGTATGAATCCAGTGATGAGCTTGTGCAGGATGCCATCTTAATCCACTGGGAGACAGAGATCCAGGTGGAGGCCCCGGCTGGACTTGGTTGGGAGGTGGCACCTGTCAGGTAGAGAGTGCTTTTCCAGCAGAGAGGTGATGTTTTGCACAGTGTTGCCTGAGGCTGGGGCCCAGCAACGGAGGCTGTGGACTGTGGGCATCTTGGCACTTTTGGCCTCTCTTTCCACCAGTAGCCTGGTCCCAGCTGGGTGGCAAGCTCATGCAGGATGCCATCTTGTTACACTGGCAGGCAGGGATACCCATACAGAAGCCTCAGCTGGACCTAGCTTCTGGGCTTGGAGGCAGTGCCTGCCCAGAAGAGAGTGATTTTCTGGCAGAAAAGGAGAATTCTACACAGTATTGTCTATAGCTGAGGCCCAACAGCAGAGGTCAGCAGGACAGTAGCCTTTCTGTATTTTGAGCTAGTTTATAACATCTAGTGTTCGATACAGAGGTGCTTACTTTGCTAGCTGGGAAGAGGGGCCTATATACCTGAAAACCTGACAGACTTTGCAAGTTGTCAAATACTTTCTACTTCTCATTTTAAGACAGCTCAGAGAAACAACTGTGGTCCATCCTCACAGCATCTCTCCCAGCCTCTATTGACCCACATGAAGCCCCAAAAGCAACAAACTCTGGAAAAGATGGTGGCCAAGAAATCACCCATGGCATCAGATCGCCCCAAAAAGAAACCACCTTAGAACTTCCCAGACGAAGAAGCTTTTCTGAAACTATCGGAAGGTGAATACAAAAGGATTATATATAGAGCCCTGCTAGACCTTATAGAAAATGCAGCAGAGCAAAATGAAAAATTAAGCAAGCTGTTCGATCTGCTGGAACACCAGTAATTTGAAATCCAACAGATCAATAACAAAATCAAAGACATAAAAACTTCAATTCAAAGCCAAGAAAATAGAATGGGACAAATGGAAAATAGACTTTCTGATTTGGAAGACAGAGCTACCGACACCAGCATCTGTGAGGAGATATCAGAAAAAAGAAAGAAGAATGAAGAATCACTGAGAAGCATGTGGGACTCTATTAAGAGGAACAACCTACAATTAAATGGAGTTCATGAACAGAATGAGACACGTGAGAACACGGACAGGGTGATACACACAAGAACACAGAGAGTATTGCTGCTGAGATGCTGACAGAAAATTTCCCACAAATTATGAAAGAGGAGGATATAGATATCCAAGATACCTACTGAACACCACTGAATGTAGATCTCAAAAGAAAGACTCCAAGACATATTATAATCAAGCTTAACAAACTGAAACATACACAGAAACTCATAAAGGCTGGAAGACTCAAAGCAAAGCTAACATTCAGAGGGAAACCCTGTAGGCTTTCGACGGATTTCTCAGCAGAAACAATGTTGGCACAGAGACAGTAGCATGACACATTCAAAGCCTTGAAGGAGAAGAACTTCCAACCAAGAATTATATGTCCTGCAAAACTATCTTTCAAACATGAAAATGAAATTAAGACATTCACAGATAAAAAGAAACTCAGAGACTTTGTAAAAACCAAAGCAATGTTACAAGAAATACTGACAGAATCTCTTGGCTTAGAGGAACAAAACCACTAACTTTCTATTTTAGAAGGACACATCACCCACAATCCTACTCAGTTAGGGAAGGCTTCCAACTGAATCAAAGTGCTAATAGTGAAAGAAATGATCCAGTGATCATTATCATGAAAACTAGGATGTCATCATATCAAAAAGAGGGATGTACTCCAGTTGTTATGGTCCTTCCAGATGGAGAGGAAGTTCATAAGACTGGTAGTAATTCAAATTGGGTTTATACATAGTTTATTAAGGGGAATCATAGCACAATAAAGATGGAATATACTATATCAAGAAACATAATACAGGAGTCTCAACAACCACAAAATCAACACTGAAAAAGGTGAAAAATCAACTCACAAAGAAGTACATCCGAGAACAGATTAATCAGAACAACAGAGAAAACAGCAACACAAAAATAAACATATCACAATGGCAGCACTGAACACATACCTATCAATAATTATACTGAATGTGAATGGACTGAATGCTCCAGTAAAGAGACACCGAGTGACATCTTGGATCAAAAGACACGGCCCATCATACATTGCCTACAAGAAACTCACCTTAGACTTAGAGATAAGAACAAACTGAACACTAAAGGTTGGAAGAATATATATCAAGCTAACAAGGAACCAAGAAGAGCAGGGATAGCAATTCTAATCTCACACAAAATAGATTTTAATGTAAAATACACCATTGTGGACAAGAATGGACACTACTGCTAAAAGGTTGAGTACAAGAACAGGACTTAACAATATTAAATATTTATGCACCTAATATTAGAGGACCTAAATACGTTGAAGGAGCATTGACTACACTCAAAAAAGAGATATATCACTCCACAATAATAGTGGGAGACTTCAACACTCCACTCTCAATATTGGACAGGTCGTCTAGAAAAATACTCAGTGAAGACACAGAAGACCTTATTGCCACAATTAACCAAATAAACCTCATCGACATATACAGAACGTTCTATCCATCATGGACAACTACACCTTCTTCTCCAATGCACATGGAACATTCTCCAGAATAGACGATATGTTAGTACATAAAGCAATTCTCAACAAAGTCCATACCACTGAATTAATGCAAAGTATCTTCTCAGATCATAAAGCCATAAAAGTCTAAATCAATAGCAGAAAAAACGTAGACAGAAAGTGGAACTCACAGCAACTGAACAACATCTTACTCAAAAAGCCAGGGTTATAGAAGAAATCAAGGATGAAATCAAGAAATTTATGGATTCCAATAAGAATGAAAATACTTCCTACCGGAACCTATGAGATACAGCCAAAGCAGTGCTCAGAAGTCAGTTTATCTCCATAAATGCACACATCTGGAAAGAAGAAAGAAATCAAATCAAAGAACTAACCCTACAGTTTGAACAAGTAGAGAGAGAATACCAGAGGAACCCCTCAGGCACCAGAAGAATACAGATCACAAAGATTAGAATTATTAGAGAATAAAAGAACCATTGAAAAAATTGAAAAGACCAAAAGCTGGTTCTTTGAAAAGATCAGCAAAATTGACAAACCACTGGCTTAAAATTACTAAAGATAAACAGGAAAGAAAACATATAACCCAAATAAGAAATGAGAGGGGAGTTGCCATAACAGATCCAACAGAAATCAAAAATATCATAACAGAATAATATGAATGACTGTAACAAATTGGAAAACCTAAAGGAAATGGACAGATTTCTTGATTTATAGCACCTACTAAAATTATCACAAGGTGAAGCATGACAACTTAATATACCCATCACAAAGGAAGAGATTGAAAAAGTCACCCAAAAACTACCAATGAAAAAAAGCCTGGGCCCAGATGGCTTCACCACAGAATTCTACCAAGCTTTTAGAGAAGAGTTATCTCTAATACTCCTGAGACAATTTCACAGTATAGAAAGGGATGGAGTACTCCCAAATTCATTCTATGAAGCCAGCATAACCCTGGTACCAAAGCCATGGAAAGACCCAACAAAAAAAGGAGAACTACAGATCGTATCACTCATGGATCTAGATGCAAAAATCTTCAACCAAGTTCTTACCAGTAGAATACAACAACATATCAAAAAAATAATCCATCATGACCAAGCTGGATTCACACTAGGCTCTACTGTAATGGGCTTTTAAAAATTATTTTTCATATTTATTTTTACATTTGTAGTAACTCCTAAGTGTGTGTTAAATACCATGTAACAATTTATGTGTGATATGGAAAAGTATACAGCTGAAGTGACTGCACATTTTCCTTTGTGAGTCACCCAGTTTCTCTACATTCCAGTTCCTTGTAAGTAATCAGTAAAATGGACTCCAATATTAGGTGGCAAGTCATACAGGACAACATGTGAGGCATCCAGAAATCTAAAATCCTTGTCATGTGATACCTAGAAAAGGACTTTTCTGCACTGATACAGTAGTCAGGGATCTTTTGCAGAGGCCAGTTTTTCTGACTGAACTTGCACAGAACTAGAAGCGAATTAGGTGCATATCTGAAGGTGTCTCACTTTAACATGCCTTTCATTCTTGTTTTAGATCTATCAGTGATGTCAATAGTATAAAATGTATCACCTATTACAAAACTATCAGGCATTTTGGCTGAAAACAGATCACTGGGTAGCTCTCAAGGACTGATATTATGTTAGTAAAACAAAGCCTGCTAGCTACTACCAGCAAAGTGGGTAACAAGAACTTGTTACTTGGGTAAACTGATGTCTGTTTTGAGTACAGTTCCTGCCATCACCCAGATTCTATTTTGACCCATTAATTTCTCCTTCATGGATAAAAGAAATTGTTATAAGTAGAAAAACAAACAGCGATATCAACAATGAATCAAAAACAGGCCTTAATTTAAGAACTCATTCCTGAAACATGCAAGATTGTTTTTATCTCTCAAGTCTCCATAACTTATGCTTTACAAGATACCTGGGAAGGAGGGAGTATCCCATATGCTATCATTCAGCAAACTGCAGACAAGTAACATGATGTCTTCCCTCATTTGCTTAGTGATTAATGAAATAGTTCAGAATACAGCAACTTTAAATTTAATGTTGAAAGCTTAAGAGAGAACATGTGGGTTTTTTTTTTTCTTTTTTCTTTTTTTAAGGGGGACATGTATGAATATTCATGCACATCTTTCTGGGATCTTTAATGTTATTAATAAGAACAAGAATGCAAAAAAAAAAAAAAACCCCAAAAAAGCATAAAATTAGGTTAACATGGCTAATAATTCCATATCTAATCTAGAGGGCTCATCAGGTTTTGGATGGGATCTATTCCCTTGGATATTTCTGGCCTCTGACTGAGTTTCACACACAAAAAACTCTTCTGTGATCACAATTGTCATGGATTGAATTATATCCCCAGCAAAATATGCAGGAATTTGGTTGGCTATGATTCTCAGTGCTGTGTAGCTGTCCTCTATTTTTGTGATTGCAATCTCCTTATGTGCTGTAGATCCTAATCTCTGCTTGTAGTTACTGGACGAAGACTGGATTATGTTAAAGAAGATCAGGGTGGACTGTAAACCTTACCCAGGTCACCTCCCTGATTCAATATAAAGGGAGTTTTACTGGGGTGTGGCTTGCACCACCTTTGATCTTACAAGAGATGAAAGGAAAGGGAAGCAAGCAGAGAACTAGGGGTGTCATAACACCAAGAAAGTAGTACCAGGAGCACAGCACATAATTTGTACCTGAGATTCTAGTGCTGAGATCCTCTTCCACCAGGGGAAGAATGATGCATCACAAGGACCTTCCTCCAGAGCCAGCAGAGACAAACCTTCCCCAGCATCCTGAAGCTGGACTTCTAATCTACTGAACTGTGAGAGAATAAACTTCTCTTATTAAAGCCATATGTTTATGTTATTACTATTACAGTAGTACTAGACGACTAAGACACGACTCAACAGCAGTGGTTTTTAGATGACTAAGACAATATTAGTGTCTGTCTGTGACCAAATCCATAATCTCCAGAATCTTAAAGCACAGCCACTGTTCAATTAAATGTTATAACAGAGAACCCAAATTGACTACACCTATGCAGCTGATTGTTAATAGGACACTACTACTCAACTGATGGAAACTCTGTTGTGTTGTCGTTAAGGCCTATAGCTGTTAACCTAAAGGGGTAAATATTCAAACCCACCAAGTGCTCCTTGCAATCTCTATGCAGAAGTTCTCCTGTCCTGTAGGGTTGTTACATACAGATAGGGTTGCTATGAGTTAGAATCTGGTTGATGGCACTAGGTTTAGTTTGGTTTCTCATTTACTATTTGGCTGTCTTCACTAACTTTGCTAATCCAGGAAAACCCTTGCCCAAGAAGAAGAAAGTTGCAAATAATGTTATTGTTCATTCTGGGAACTTCCTGAAAGCCCACCAACTCATCAGTAGAAAGCCTCAAACCACAGATTATGCCCCAAGACTTTGAATTCCTTACCTCAAATTATTATCCTTGTTACCAATCCTAATCTGTCATGTCATGATTTTTATCAAGTCCTTATATATTTAAAGACCCATTTTAGACTTACGCTGATTTTGCCATCCTTTCTCTTCAACAATCCCCTCTGCTGAGGCTCTGTCTAGGTATCTCTCCCTTGTTGCAGTACGAATGTATTCAGTTTTGTCTTATCAACAGGTAGACTTAGTGATGTTTTTCAGAAGCCAGAGTTTGATATATATAACATGATCAAGGGTTTATAAATGTGCTTTATCAAAGAATCATAAGTAACAATTATTAAACACATAAGGTGAATGAATATGTTCCATGCTAGGACAGAGTTGTATCCTAGAACACGGACTTTGAAGCCAAAAGTTCAGAGTTGGAATTATATATGTGCTACTTACTAATTATTTGCCTTAGTTTTCTCATTTCTAAAATGGAGAAAACTTTATTTGTCAGTTTGGGATAAAGTTTAAATGGTAGATTTATATAAAGGAATGACCACAGAGTCTTGACCAAACTGAGCTTGAATAAAGTGTTTAAAAGTACTACCTATTATTACTATTATAGTAGCTCTCATGCAATGGTCAAGTAATCTGCTTCTAAATGTAAGGTCAGCAGTTCAAGCCCACCAGCCAATCCAAGGGAGAAACATGTGGCAGTCAGCTTCTGTGAAAATTTTAGCCTTTGAAATCCTATAGGGCAGTTCTACCTTGCCCCTTAGGGTCACTTTTAACTGAAATTGACTCGACAGTAATAGATTTGGCATTTTTAATTGTTGCTTTTATTGATTTATTATTCCTATATTGTTTTCAAGGAGGCCTAGCAATACTTACAGCGATTGACTGCTAACTGGAAGCTCAGTGGTTAAACTACCTGTGGCTCCACAAAAGAAAGATGTGGTAGTCTGCTTCTGTAGACATTTAGCTATGGTGGCACAGTGTTCAAGTGTTTGACTGATAACCAAAGTTCAGCAGTTTGAATTCACCAACCGTTCCATGGAGACCCATGGGCCAGTTCTACTTTGTCTTGTAAGGACACTGAGTCAGAATTGACTCGACAGTGACAATTTTTTAATTGGTTCTATTATTTTCACCCCTATATTTTTCTTTCCTGTATATTATTTTGGAAACCTGGTGGCATGGTGGTTAAGTACTGCATCTGCTAACCTAAAGGTTGTCAGTTTGAATCTACCAAGTGCTCTTTGGAAACTCTATGGGTAAGTTCATTAAGTGGAAGTTCATTAAATAGCACTTTCCTCTACTTTTGTACACTTCAACTCTTCTCCAGTTATTTAATAACATGGAAGAACGGGTTTCATATTTTACTTTTTATTTTGGAGGTTTCTCCATAAGTAGTCACACACAGAAGAGAGTCATAATCATTTAAAAGCCTAATACATACCTACAAGGAGTTCTTGTTGTTAGGTGCCACGGAGTCATTTCCAACTTACAGGGACCCAGTGCACAACAGAACAAAACACTCCTTGGCCCTGCACCAAGTGCACAATCATTTATTTGCTTAATCCCATTGTTGCAGCCACTGTGTCAATTCATCTTATTGAGGGTCTTCCTTTTTTTCACTGACCGTCTACTTTACCAGTCATGATGACCTTCTCCAGAGACTGATAGCTCCTGACAACATGTCCAAAGCATGTAAGATGCAGTCGTGCCATCCCTGCTTCCAAGGAGCACTGTGGTTGTACTTCTTCCAGAACAGTTCTGTTGGTTCTTTCGGCAGTCTATGATACATTCAATATCCTTCTCCAACACCACAATTTGAAGCCATCAATAATTCTTCTGTCTTCCTTATTCATTGCCCAGCTTTCTCATGCATATGACACAAATGAAAATACCTCAGGGACACCTTAGTCTTCAATGTGACACCTTTACTTTTCAACATTTTAACTAGGTATTTTGCAGGAAAATTTCCCAATGCAATGCATCTTTTGATTTGGCTGCTGTTTCCATGAGTGTTAAGAAAAATGAAATCTTTGACAACCTCATTCCTTCCTCCATTTACGACAATGTTGCTTTCTGGTCTGAATGTGAGGATTTTTGTTTTCTCAATGTTGAGGTGCAACCTGTACTGAAGGCTGTGGTCTTTGATCCTCATCAATAAGTGTTTCAATAGGAAGCAAGTCTGTGTCATCTGCACTCACTAGTCTTCTTCAAATCCCAGTGCCTTGTTCTTCTTCACATAGGCCAGCTTCTTGGATTATTTGCTCAGCACACAGATTGAAAAGGTATGGTAAAATGATAAACCCCAACAAACACTTTTCCTGACTTTAAACCAGGCAGTGTGCCCTTGTTCTGCTCCCACAACTGCCTCTTGATCCACGTACACATTACTCATGAGCACAATTAAGTATTCTGGGATTCCCATTCTCTGCAATGTTATCCATAATTTGTTCTGATCCACACAGTCAAATACCTCTGCATAATAATAAAACAGAAGTAAACATCTTTCTGGTATTTTCTGCATTTTGCCAGGATTCATCTGACATCAGCAATGGTATTCTTGGGTCCACATCCTCTTCTGAATTCAGTTTGAATTTCTGGAAGTTTCCTATCAATATACTGCTGTAGTCACTTTTGAATTATCTTTAGCAAAATTTTACTTGCATGTGATATTAATGATCTTGTCAGTATTTTCTCCTCCGGTGGATCACCTTTCTATGGAACAGCAAAAAATATGAATCTCATCCAGTTGGTTGGCCAGGTAGCTGTTTTCTAAATTTTTTGGCATAGATGAATGAGCAGTTCCAGCAGTACAATCAACATCCCAGTTGATATTCCATCAACTTCCAGAGGCTTGCTCTTGGCCAATGCCTTCAGTGCAGCTTTAACTTCTCACTTCGGTACCACCAGTACCTGATTATATGCTACTTTTGGACATGGTTGAATGTTGACCAGGTTCTTCCGGCATACTGACTCTGTGTATTCCTCTCGTCTTCTTTGGATGCTTCCTGAGTCGTTTAATATTTTCCATGTAGAATCCTTCACTATCGCAACTGGAGGCTTGAATCTTTTCTTCAGTTCTTTCAGCTTGAGAAATGCAGAGTTTGTTCTTTCCTTCTGGTTTTCTATCTCCAGCTTTTTGCACATGTCATCCTAATACTTTGCTCAAGATGCCCTTTGAAATCTTCTGTTCAGTTCTTTTACTTAATCATTTCTTCCTTTTGTTTTAGCTACTTGATGTTAAAGAATAAGTTTCAGAGTCTCTGCTGACATCCAATTAGGTCTTTTCTTTCTTTCCTATGATTTTAACGACCTCTTCTCTTTCTTCATAGATGGTATCTTTGATGTTATTCCAAAACTCAGCTGGTCTTTGATCATTAGTGTTCAGTGCAACACTCTTTTTTAATTTAACATGACTGAGCGAAAATGTACAGTCCCGTATAAATTTACATGCCCACCTATATGCAGCTTCCACTGCTCTCCCTGTCCGGTGACAGCACACTATTCCTCTCTGCTCCATACACGGCTCATCCCCCCAACAGCCTCCATTCTGCTCCTCTACATCCACTCTCCTTCCTCCAGCCAGAGGTCAGCAGGATGATATCTTATAGATGTATAGAATCATAAAGTGCAACCAATATATAGTCAGTCTGCATTGCCAAATCCAATCCATTCCTGTCCAAAGAGTGGATCTTTGTTATAATTTATGGGTAAGGGCAGCATCAGGGCCGAGGGCCGTACTCTCAGGGGAACCCCGAAACCACTGGACCATCAGTTGAGGTCTTTTAGTGGACATCTCAGGATGCACCCCTTTTTATTCTTGAGTTGCCAGTGAGACTCAACCTAGTGAGCTCCATTGTGGCTATCACTGGTGGTGGCCGGGCACCATCCAGTTCTTCTGGTCCCAAGTCGATGAAGGCACCCACTCTTGTGGGTCTCTCTGTCTTCTAGGTTGTCTTTACTGCATGTCATTTTGGTCCTCGGTGAGCATCCGTTCCTGTGAGTTGGGACCATTTGCTGTGTCCTCGGATGGCAGCTTGGCAGCTTTTAAGACCCCAGACGCCACTCCCCAATGTGGGGTGCAGAGAGCTCTCTTAGCAAAATGCTAGTTGTGCCAAATGGCCTCGATTTCACCTAAGAGCATGGTCCCCTGCCCCCTGCCTCAGCTACTCTATCCTTGCAACATTGGGTTAAGATGGAAGGAGTACTCAAGTTATGCTGAAGTCCACTTAATATTGTTCTTGTTTCTAATGTGTGCTATCACCGATTTCCCCCAACCGGATTTCTAGCAACTATCTAAACTAAACCCTCCCCCCCCACACTCCCTCCCTCCCCTTCCTTGCAGCTGTCAAAGAGTGTTTTCTTCTATACACAACTCTGTTTTTGAGATTCTATCGTAGAGGTCTCATACACTATTTGTCCCTTTGTCGCTGACTGCTTTCACTCAACATAATGTCTTCCAGTTGAAACCAGGTTAGGAGATGTTTCCTGGAATCATCGTTATTCTTTATCATTGTGTAGTGCTCCATTGAGTACATGTACCATAGTTTACCTATCCATTCTTCTGTTGTTGGGCATCTGGGTTGATTCCATCATTTTGCAGTCGTGGACTGTGCTGTGACAAACATTCTCGTGCATGTGTCTGTTGGTGTGAAAGGCCTTGATTCTGTAGGATACATTCCAAGTAGTGGAATTACTGGGTCAAACGGTATATCGATATCCGTTTTTTAAAGGAAGCGCCAGATTGCTTTCCAAAGAGGCTGGACCATTGTGCAACCCCACCAACAGTGTAGGAGGGTTCCACTTTCTCCACAGCCTCTCCAGCATTTCTTGTTTTGTGTTTTCTGGATCATAGCCAATCTTGTTGGGGTGAGATGGTATCTCATTGTTGTCTTGATTTGAATTTCTTTAATAACTAAATATCGTGAACATGTCCGCATGTGTTTTTTGGCTGTCTGGATCTCCTCTTTAGTGAAATGTCTGTCCATCTCCTTTGCCCATCACTTAATTGGATGGTTTATCTTCTTCTTATTGATATTTTGTAGTATCTTATAGATTATGGAGATCAGGAGTCGGTCTGACATAGAGTTGCCAAATATTTTTTCCCATTCTGTGGGTGTTCTTTTAATTCTATTAATAAAGTCTTTGGATGAGCCAAAGTGTTTGATTCTTAATAGTTCCCACTTATCTGTTTTCTCTTCTGTTGGTTGTGGTTTCTTTCAAAGATTTTGGAGTCTGTCCTCATTGTGTATTAAAACTTCCATTGTTGTTCTTACCTTTTCTTGGATGAGCTTTATCGTTTTAGGTTTGATATTTAGGTCTTTTATCCAGTTGGAGTTGGTTTTTGTGTAAGGTGTAAGATATGGATCTTGATTCAGTTTATTGCAGATGGATAACCAATTTTGCCAGCACCATTTGTTGAAGAGACTGTTTTTACCCCAGTTTCACATCTTAGGGCCTTTGTCGAATATCAGCTGTTCATAGGCAGATGGTGTCATCTCTGGGGTCTCGATTCTGTTCCATTGATCCATCTGTCTGTTCTTGTACCAGTACCAGGCTGTTTTGACCACTGTGGCAGTGTAGTATGTTCTAAGGTCAGCTAATGAGAAGCCTCCCAGTGTGTTCTTCTTCTTTAGTAGTAGCTTACTTATCCGGGGCTTCTTCCCTTTCCAAACAAATTTGATGAGTTGTTTCTCCATCTCATTGAAAAACGACGCTGGAACTTGTATTGGGATTGTATTATATAAATAAATTGTGTTGCGTAAAATAACATTTTCACAATGTTAAGTCTTCCTATCCATGAGCAGAGTAGGTTTTTCCATTTATTTAAGTCTTTCTTAGTTTCTTGTAGTAACGGCTTGTAGTTCTTTTTGTAAAGGTCTGTTATTTCTCTGGTTAGATTAATTCCTAGATATCTTATCTTCTTAGGGGCTATCGTAAATGGTATTGATTTGACAATTTCTTCCTTAACAGTCTCGTTGCTGGTATAAAGCAATCCTACTGATTTAGTTATGTTTATCTTGTATCCTAGACTTTGCTGAACTCTTCTATCAGTTTGAGTAGCTTACGTATAGATTCCTTGGGGTTCTCTGCATATACAATCATATCATCTGCAAACAGGGAGATATTAACTTCCTCTTTGCTGATACAGATGCCCTTTATTTCTTGGTCTTGTCTAATTGCTCTGGCTAGAACTTCTAGCACAATGTTGAATAGGAGAGGTGACAGTGGGCATCCTTGTCTAGTTCCTGATCTCAAGGGGAAGTCTTTCAGTCTCTCTCCATTCAGGATGATGTGGGCAATTGGCTTTGTATAAATGGCCCTCATTGTGTTGAGGAATTTGCCGTCTATGCCCATTTTGCTAAGAGTTTCTAGCATGAATGGTTGTTGTACTTTATCAAATGCCTTTTCTGCATCAATGGACAAAATCAGGTGATCCTTGTCTTCTGTGTTATTTATGTGGTTAATCACATTGATTGTTTTTCTGATGTTAAACCAGCCTTGCATCCCTCGTATGAATCCCACTTGGTCATGATGGATTATTTTCTTGATATGTTGTTGTATTCTATTGGCAAGAATTTTGTTGAAGATTTTTGCATCTAGGTTCACGAGTGATATTGGTCTGTAGTTCTCTTTCTTTGTTGGGTCTTTCCCTGGCTTAGGTATCAGGGATATGCTGGCTTCATAGAATGAGTTTGGGAGTACTCTATCCCTTTCTATACTGTGAAATAGTCTCAGTAGTATTGGAGATAACTCTTCTCTAAATGCTTGGTAGAATTCTGCAGTGAAGCCATCTGGGCCTGGACTTTTTTTCGTTGGCAGTGCTTTGATGACATTTTCAATCTCTTCCTTTGTGATGGGTTTATTAAGTTGTTCTGCTTCACGTTGTGATAATTTGGGTAGGTGGTATGAGTCAAGGAATTGGTCCATTTCCCCTAGGTTTTCAAATTTGGTACAGTACAGTCTTTCATAGTATTCCGTTATGATATTTTTGATTTCTGCTGCATCTGTGGTGACAACTCCCCTCTCATTTCTAATTTGGGTTATTTGTTTCCTTTCCTGCTTTTCTTTAGTAAGTTTAGCCAGTGGTTTGTCAATCTTATTGATCTTTTAAAAAAACCAGCTTTTGGTCTTTTCAATTTTTTCAATTGTTTTTCTATTTTCTAATTCATTTAGCTCTGCTCTAATCTTTATGATCTTGTTTCTTCTGGTGCCCGAGGGGTTCCTCTGTTGTTCTCTTTCTACTTGTTCAAGCTGTAGAGTTAGTTCCTTGATTTGGTGTCTTTCTTCCTTCCAGATGTGTGCACTTATGGAGATAAACAGACCTCTGAGCACTGCTTTGGCTGTATCCCATTGGTTCTGGTAGGAAGTGTTTTCATTTTCATTGGAATCCATGAATTTCTGTATTTCATCCTTGATTTCCTCTATAACCCATGTTTTTTTGAGCAAGATGTTGTTCAGTTCCCAAGAATTCCACTTTCCATCTATGTTTTTTCCACTATTGATTTCAACTTTGATGGCTTTATGATCTGAGAAGATGCTTTGCAGTAATTGAGTGGTATGGATTTTGTTGAGCATTGCATTATGGTCTATCACATGGTCAATTCTGGAGAATGTTCCATGTGCACTGGAGAAGAAGGTGTAGTTGTTTGCTGAAGGGTGGAAAGTTCACCACACATTCATTGTTCAGATGGTCTGTAAACTGATGTGAGATATACTCAAGGTCATGCTTTGTGTTTCACGAGTTTATTCTAATTATCTTTGGTTTTAGTTTGAATTTGCTTATGAGAAATTGATGGTCTGTGCCACAGTCAGCACCTAGGCTTGTTCTACCTGATGATATTGAGCTTTTCCAGTCTTTCTACAGATGTAGTTGATTTTATTTCTGTGTACCTCATAAGGCAAAGTCCATGTGTTACAGACCCAGCTGATGTTGGTATAAAAAGGTATTTGTGAAGACGAAGTTGTTGGTCTTACAAAATTCTATCATGTGATCTCCAGCATTGTTTCTATCTCAAAGCCTGTATTTTCTAATTACTGATCCTTCTTCTTTGTTTCCCGCTTCAGCATTCCAAATACCAGTAATTATCAACACATCCCGATTGCGTGTCTGATCAATTTCAGACTGAAGAAGCTGGTAAAAATCTTCAATTTCTTCATGTTTGACCTTAGTGGTTGGTGGATAAATCTGAATAATGGCCTTCCTTACAGGTGTATGGTATTTCCTGTCACTGACAGCATAGTACTTCAGGGCAGATCTTAAAATGTTATTTTTGATGATTAATGCAGCACCATTCCTCTTCAAGTTTTCATTCCCAGCATAGCAGATCATATGATTGTCTGATCCCATATGGCCAATACCAGTCTATTTTCACTAACTAATGCCTAGGATATTGATAGTTATGTTTCCTATTTCATTTTTGATGATTTTCAATATTCATAGATTCATACTTGTACACTCTGTGTTTTGATTATTCATGGATGTTTGTAGCTGTTTCTTCTCTTTTTGAGTTATGCCATATTAGCAAATGAAGGTTCCAAAGACTTTACTCCATCCACATCATTGAGGTTGACTCTACTTTGGAGAGGCAGCTCTTCCCCAGTCACTTTTTGACTACCTTCCAATCTGAGGGCCTCATTTTCCAACAGTGTATCTGACAATGTTTTACTGCTATTTATAAGGATTACCCTGGCTAATTTTTTTAGAAGTAGACTGCCAGGTCCTTCTTCCTAGTCTGTCTTAGTCTGGAAGCTGAGCTGAAACCTATCTGCCATGAATGACCATGCTGATACCTGAATATTGGTGGCATAGCTTTTAGCATCACAGCAACACATAACCCGCCACAACAAACTGACAGACAACTGGGGGCTGCTAGGAGTAGGAGTGAAAAATGAGAGGAAATGCAAGTAGGATAGAGTATGTGGGGTAGTAAGCTTTTATTTTTACTGCAGCAGGGATTCTGCCAAAGCCTTTAGAGATAAGCAGCTCTGTCAGCAGGCCAGTAGTCCAACATAGGCCCAGAGGTATCTTGCTTGATCTATAAGCATTTGATTTTCTACTCAATAAATGGGTCTAAACACTACATGTGTAGATGAATATAAGAAAGATGATACAGTTGCAGCATTAAGCATGTTTTGTCATACAGCAAGGCCTCAATCAATGGTAATGATAGCACTTTTTTGTGTTACTATATATTCTTGTACATCTATTTATTCATTCAATATGAAACCAGTGGCCAGCACACTATCTTGAACAGCCAAGTGGTGGTGCCAGACATCTTCTGTGATATGGAAACTAAGTACCTGCACTTAAGCTGTCTCCTTATTAGGTAATATAGGAACTCACTTCCTGTCTTAAAGCTATCTCCTTATTTAGGTATATCGGACCCGACTCAACGGCACTTGGCTTAGCTGGCTGGCTTCCACCTTAGTTGGGGGATAAAAAAGAGACTGGGGTCACAAGACCGCTCAAAACTGGCAAGAACCTGCTCTAGGCCACCTGACATGCACAGTGTCAATGACTGTGCCCTTTGAATGACCTACTGACATCTACACCCTGCATGTAGGCCAAATGGCCTCTCTGCTACCCCTTTTACAGAACAAGCAGGTTCAAAAAATCACTGGGAACACCTTTCGGGGCCAAGTTAATCATCTCGCTGGCTCCAACTTGAGGCATTCCTGAAGACCCTAGACCCAATTTACTTTACTCATATAAACCTCTGTAGCTACTGTTTGTGAAACCATCTTGGTGACATGTGTCCAGGCTCTCTTTTACGCTGCCAACTAAAGAAAGCTTCTTTTCTTTGCTTTCTTTTGCTTTGTGCCTTTATAGCTGTACTATGCCAACCTGGATGATTCCTGTTACAATCTCATGGAAAGAATGGTGTTTCTTTGCAATACAGTTTGGCTACAGTGTCACACTGGGAACCATGAACAGTGGCCCCCTCGCAGTTCACAGAAGTATAATATGAGCCTACAATTATTCTGTACTAGAAATAGGAAATGGGATAAAAAGCATTATGTAGAGGCATTTGTATTATTAAATAATGAAGAAATGCAATAATCTTGTAAGAGCCTTGTACAAGAAGAAACTAAAAATGATTTCAGCCCCAGTGTTAACAGAAGATTCCCACAACCCACTGGGACTCCCACAGCCACCACCAACATACACACACCTCAGTCTTCCTCTGATTCCGATCCAGGGAACATAGCAGCTGTTGGAGGCCCCAAGAGAAGGCTGGTGTCTTCTCTCCCTAGCCTACACGAGACAGGGGATGCCCTGCCAAGTTCCTGACTACGGAAAAGCCTTTGCTTGATCAGAGCCTTTCTCAGAGAATCTCAGGGCAATATCCTCTTAGGCAGATCCCAAGGGAAGGCAGTGCCATGGTGCAAGTAGATTTTCCTTTCACTACTGACTTATGTAACTGAAATTTTACACTCCTAGATATAGAGAAGATGCACTTAAAATGTGTTAGCAGTTTAGTACAATTTTTAATTCGTTCAAACCCACTTGGGCAGCCTGTCAATCTCTTAAATACTGACCCCTGAGAAAAGAGGAGAGGTGTTTTAAAAAGCTAAGGAAGAAGCCCAGCACTGTCATGATGCCCAGCTAGGTCACCTGATACCAGATGAGGCCCTCACTGGAAACTAAGCTAACAAGTATGTTTACTTCTGGGGCTTAAGAACAGAGTCCCAAAGCAAAAAGGTTTAAATACAGTCTACAAAGTCAGAAAGAAATCAGATGAAGACCACTCTGTTCTCTTAGAATCTTTCTACCTTCTAGCAGTACACTGACTTAGAATAGCCTGAAAATACCAGAGTGACTAATGTGCTTCTGATATTAGGAAGATACTTCAGAAAACAAAAGGATACATTACTATGAGTATCAGATGCCTGGTTGAACCAACATGTTGAATCTATAACAAAGAAAAGGGAAAGAGAAAGCACAAGATGCCAAAGAAGACTGAAGGACTAAAAGACAGTATTGCTGGCACAGGTTCTACAGGAGGCCCAAACAGACATAAAAAGAAAAGAGATCCTCTAGTACAGCTGGATTCCTTTGGACAAGACTTATATGCATACTATGAGGAAGAAGGCCATTGGAAGAAAGCGTGCCCAAAATGTCAAGGTTAAACAGACAGACCACTCAGCTGCTATCCCTAAGTTTAAAGGAAGATTCTGACTAGCGGGGAATGGAGGCAGGGCCTCTACCTAAATGTTTGGTTTTAACATATATGGAAGGAAAACTAACTAAGTTTTGGGGGACACTGGCACAATCCACTCAATCTTAATGCACCCAGCAGGTCTGTCCTCTAAGAAAAATTTTGGTAGTGGGAAGATACGCAACCATTTCTTCATTCTTTAACCTGCTGTATCCCTTGAGAAGCAAAATCCCTAACTCATTCATTTTTAGAATGCCTGAATGTCCAGTCCTATCACTGTGGCAAGACTTGCTTAGTAAATTACAGGTTGAAATTTCTTTTGAACAAGGATAGATATATGTTGATGTTCTTCCCGAACATGGTTGGATAGCCTGTCTCCTGCTGTCAGAGCCTCACTATCTACAGGAGATTCTCTTCTTGAACCAGTTCAGAGAAAGAAATTAACCCTGTTGTTTGGGCCACTCAGTGACCAAGATGTGCTCACAAATGTGGTACTAGTTGAAGTCTAGATGTTACTCAATGTCACACCACCATGGGTCAAACAGTACCTATTAAATCAAGAATCCCAAGTGGCCATTCATTAACTCATCAGTAAGTGCTTGCATTTTGGATTTTTGTGAAACTGCTATTCAGCTTTCAACCCCCCTATTTTACCAGTTAAGAAGGACAGATATATCTCTTTGTCCAGGACTTGTGAGCCATCAACAAATTAATGGTCACCATACATACAAGGTCTGACAATTAAGTTCTTGGTTCTTGTTTTTAGATTTAAAGGATGCATTTTCTGCATTTCCCTAGCCTTAGAAAGACAAGAAATACTTGCACTTGAGTGAGAAGATACAAATTCAAAACATAAACAGCAATGTTAACTGGACTGTTCTCCCTCCTAGACTTAAAAATTCTCCAGCTTTGTTTGGGGCCACCTTGCCCAGAGAACTTTTGGGGTTAACAATGACTAATGGGGTCCGTCTGCTGTATGTGTTGCCAGTAATGACAACTTGACTGCAGTATTAACACAGAGACTGTTTTACACTTTTTGGACAAGTCTGGATACTGAGTATCCAGTGGAAAGGCTCATATTGAGCAATGCAACTTTACTTATTTAGGATTCATCATCAATACTGAACAAAGACAGTTACAGCCAAAAAGAAACAGGCCATTTGAAGGCTTACCTCACCGAGTAACTGCAAACAATTCTACAACTTTCAGAGCATGGCTGGGCTTTATAGAATCTGGATTCCAAGATTTGGTCTGTTGACTAAACCTCTTTGCCCTCCTAAAAGGAAAAGAGACTGACTCTTTAATTTGGACGGGTCAAAGGGCATTTGCTCCAGTCAAGAAATCCTTACTAGAAGCCCCAGCCTTAGGCTTACCTGATTTACGTAAGTCTTCTGACTTATTTGTACATGAACACCAAGGGATAGACATAAAAGTCCTTACTCAACATCTGGAGTCTTGAAGGTATCCAGTGGTCTATTTCTCTAAGACCTTAGACCAAAGTTACTCACTGCCTTCAACTTGATTCTGACCCCATAGGAAAGAGTAGAACTGCTCCATGTAGTTTCTCCAAGAATTGAGATCTAGTTGGAAACTCTGGGGCAGAATGGTCAAGTGCTACAACTGTTAAACAAAGGGTTGGCAGTTTGAATTCATGAGGTGCTCTTTGGAAATGCTATGTAGCAGAGGAAGGAGAGTGGGTGGAGAGGAGGGGAAAGAAGAATGTTGGGAGGATGAGACATGTATGGAGCAGAGAGGAATAGTGTGCTGTCACCGGACAGGGAGAGCAGTGGAAGCTGCATATAGGTGGGCACGTAAATTTATATGGGAATGTACATTTTCACTCAGTCATATCAAATAAAAAAAAAAATTAAAAAAAAATAAGAATTGACTCAACGCCAGTGGGTTTCTAGACCTGGTTACTCCAAGGTGGCTATTCTGCTCAAAAGCTGTAGCAGCAACTATTCAAGTGCTGAAGGCTGAAAAAAAAAAAATTGACTTTGGCACAGCTGGTACGAGTACACACTGTGCATTATGTCATGGAGGTACTAGAACAGATAGGCAGTCATTAGCTGTCCCAGAGCCTAAAGGCCCAATAGCAGACAGCCCTTGTAGATAATTCAAATGTTTAGATTCAACCAGCCAAAATTCCAAACTCAGCCAGCCTCCTTCCTACTTTTCCCCTCAGTGACACCACTTCCCATGACTATTTTAAAACTGTTGATCTAGTGTATGCCAGTCACCCTGATTTGCAGGACTGGGCCCTGGCCCAAGAGAATCTCAAACTCTTCACTAATGGTAGCAGCTTCATAGAAGGCAGACAGTAGATGCCAGGCTACATAATTGCCAGTCCTATCAAAGCCCTAGAAGAAAACTCTTTTCCTAGTAGCGTCTTGAGCCAAGTGGTTGACTGATTACCATCATTCAAACCTTGCAACTGGCCAAAAGAAAGCAAGCAGACATTTACATGGATTCTAGGTATGTATTCAGGATCTTACGTGTACATGAGGCACTCTGGAGGCAAAGGGGATTGATAAATTCAGCTGGAAAAGAAACCAAACACAGTCAACTAATTTTACAGGTGCTCGAAGCTGTCCTTTATCAGAAGCTGTGGCAGTAATTCATTCTAAAGGACAACAGTCAGGTGATCTCAGACTGCCTGGGGAAATAGAAAAACAGATTCAGAGGCCTAATGAGACAAATGAACATTAACTCTGGTGGTGGCCCTGATCTTACAACTTTCAAAATTAAGAGATGAACCAGGATACACAGAAAGAGACACATTGTCAATAACTGGTGACAGCTAAGAAAAAGTTGAAGTGGTATTACACTCTGGACAGGTGTTTGTTTTTCCCAAAAGACAAAATCCTCTTGGTCTTAAAATAGTTACATGAATCTACACATTAAGGGTGACAGGCTTTGTGTGATTGGGTTCAGAAACAACTTATAGGTAAGGACATTCATGTAGACACACAGTCTCACTCAGCAGTGTGTCATTTGTGGGAAAAAGAATCCTGAAACCTTCACTGTTTCCCCTTTGGGAATTCAATATCTATGACAGATGCTTGAAGAAGATTGACAAGCAGACCTTACAGAAATGTCAAGAGCACAAGAAACTACAAGTACCTATTGGTGTTCATAGATATCTTTTCTGCCTTGATAGAGGCATGCCCATGTGAGGACAAAGACAGCCACTGAAAGGGCATGACACTTTGTAGAAGAAACCATCCCAAGGTTCAGCCTCCCACAATGGGCCATACTGCATTGCGATCGTGATCTAACTGGTGGCTAAGCACCCTGGCATCAATCATGCTTCCACAGTGCCTGGAGGCTACAGTCCAGTGGAAAAGTAGAAAGAATGAATAGGACACTGATAACATATATAGCCAAAATATGATGACTGCCAGTTAAGTATGTGGACTCATCTTAGAAAAAGTGCTACATACCTCATTGCTGAATAGCAATACAGTCACCTTTGAAGTACTCCCCTTGAGAAGCTGTGCTTTAATGTCAGAGCCCAGTCTAAACTTTAAAGCAATTTTGGAACTCTTTTACTGGAATGGCCATAACAGCTGCTACTTTATTACTCTTGATGTATTGAATATCATAAAAATGTCTCCCTTTCAAAATTTTCTCTATCTTCACGTAAAGAAAAAAGTCATTAGGGGCCAGACCAGGTGAGTAGGGAAGGTGTGCCAATACAGTTGTTTGTTTACTGGCTAAAAACTCACTCATAGACACCTATACAACTAAGTTCACTAACTTTCCACCTTGCCACCATGTGCAGTGGCCACTCCAGAAAGAGTTCCAAAATTGCTTTGAAGGGTAGACTAGGCACTGATATCAGTGAAAAGATTCCCAAGGGGAGTATTCTGAAAGTGACCATAGTAATATTCAGTGATGTGGTATGTAAATACCCCACTTGTAAATACTTCACTTGTAAATATGCCATCAACCATGGCTCTTCCCTTCACTTTGGGAGTCCTCGTCTCCTTCTTTCTACCACCATACTTAGTAAGAGCTGATGGGGCTCTAATAAAGCCATTAAACTATCACAAAACATAGCAACTCAAGCCAACTTCACATGCTGTTGGATTTGCCAACCCTGTCCCAGATCAGCTGAGGAGCTGTGAGAACCTTAGTCTTCCCCTTACACTTGTATGATTACAATACAATCTCACAACTATCCTCATAGCTCAGCTACATGGAAAGGTACAGGGAGATGTGTACCATGCTGCCTTTAGTAAGGGGTTTTCCAATAAGGATGGCCTGTTTTTGACAGCTCATATAGGTCATATTTGTGAAGCTATAGTGACCACATTTGTCACTTTTTTTAAATTAGTCTTGACAAATAGCCATGAAAAGTTACACGATTCCATATGCATAGAAATTATTAAAATTTATTATTGAAATGAGTTCCATTTGTCAAACATTCTGTGTGTCACGTGAAATTTATGATGTTTACAATCATCCCATAAAGAGAACAACTCAACGTTTGATTAAAAAATTTCAGACAACCAGGTCTCTTGCCAATCAGACAATGCCTGTGCATCAACAAACCACAAGTTCCAATGAAAACATCACCACTATTCATAAGAGTATAAGTGAGAATCCATACCAATCAATTTCTCACCAAGCACAAGAACTGGGCCTTTCTTCAACCACAATTTGGTGAATTTTGCATCTGGACTTGTAGCTTCACCTTTACAAAACTGTTTTAACTCAAGAACTGAAGTTCAACGATCATAGATTGTGTCATATATTTGCTGGTTGGGCTTTGGAGCAACTGGAAGTTGAACCTACTCTTGGCCATAAAATCATTTCAATGACGAGGTCCATTTTTGGATGAATGGTTTTGTTAACAAACACAACTGTAACATTTGGAGCAATGAGAATCCAATGGAGATTGAAGAACAGCCACTTCATCTCAAAAAAGCTTCTGTTTGGTGTGGATTTTGTTCTGGCTGAATCACTGGCCTATATTTTTTCCAAGATGAATGAGGATAGGCTGTGACTGTCAGTGGTGAAAGAAATCTTGTAAGCGATTATTTTTGGCCCCATTTGGAAGTTGCTGTGGTGGCTATTTACCCAAAGTTCTTTTCCACACATAGTGCCATCAAATAAACTTCAAAATATGAAAAACAATTCATTTATACAACTTGTTTTATTCAAGCTCAAAGACAGGACACCCTTATTGGAAGATCCTTTATCCTGATGTTCATTGTCCAAGCTCAACACAATTCCAAGTCTTCTCTTTGCTACCAACTTTCTACCACATAAGCACGGATCTTAGGGAATAAGGTGGGATGCACAGGTAGAGCAGGCCTCACATAAAACTCTGAAAACATCACACAATAGCTATTGACGTATTGCTGTTGTAACTCCTCCAACAATTTTGATTTCATTAATTGGGCCTCTTCTGTTACTCCCTACAGCACTAACAAAAGCCACCCATACTCTGTGCTCTAGCAGGACACAGTTGCTATGTGGAAACATCTGTGGCAAATAATAATATATACAGGCTTTAAAATATTTAAATCTCACACAAATGGAAGGGACACGCACTCTAGGACACCTGGGGACACTTTTCTTACTACCTCCTCTGGAAACCTAACCAGGCTTATGGTTGCTATGCAACCTATCATGCTGTACTTCAAAAGCCACAACACTGAGGAAGATATGCTTTATTTCAATCTTTTAGGAAAGTGGGACTTAAGACCAATGGCACCACAGACAATTCTTGCATATGATGGACAACATTTTGAGTCTTTACACTCTCCAGATGAGCTTCCTTAGAAAACTCCATACTTAACCACTCTGTCACCATATGTATATTGGGCCCAAGAAACCAGCTGGACAATTAAAGTGCCCCCCACGGCAAAAAAAAAAAAAAAAAAAAAAAAGTCCATTAACACTTTAGCACAAGCAATCATAGATAACCAAACTGCTTTAGATGATCTATTGGTAGAAATGGGCAGAGTTTGTCCAGTTGTCAATATATCCTGCTGTGTGTGGTTTAATACCTCCAGAGAAGTTGAGAAAAACCTGTCATCAAAAAATTTGCTAACTAAACAAGACTTGAACCACCAGTCCTCATGAAAGTAACTCGATATTTTCAGCCTTTTTGACCATTGGGTTTATACAGTTTCTTTGACCCCACTAATTGCCGAAGCCCATCACCCACAAAGACCTCTGTGAGCAGAGCTACAAGCCTTTGTGATGGCAGACAGATGCATCTCACCCCTGACATATTTCTGGCTGTAAATTTTTTCACCCCAATTAAACTCTCCCCCAAAATATCCCCTCATCTCCCTGCACAAGGACAAACACTGAGCCCTGCTGACTTCCCCCAACTGCACATCCCCACCCATGTGAAAAGAATTATCCTTTTCAGAACAGTTTAAGGAAGGCATAGGGTGGGGGACAGTAGGCGTTCACTGTCTCCGCAGGAGGAGATAAAATAAAGAGCAAAGTAGGAACAAATAGAGATTATAACCTTTAGGCCCTTCCTCCTGTACCTTTTAACGTTGAGGTATAAGTAAGGCTGACTGAGCTTGAGGCATAACTTTGTTTTCACTGTCAATTACACACCTGCCTCGGGCCAGTATCTAGAAAGCCTTGACAATTAAAAGGATCACAAGGTTTGGGTTGGCTAATAGCTCATGTGGTCGGGGGGCAGGGTAGAAATTACATCACCTCAAGACCAAGAGGTTTTGGTTTCAAATTAGCCAATCACGAGGTTTTGGTTTCAAATTAGCCAATAGATCATGTGGTCAGTGGGCAAGGTAAAACTCATGTCTATAAAAACAATAAAGACAGACAGCTCTCTCTCGGTCGGGCTGCCTTTAAACCAAAAAACTCTTTCCTGTCTCTGTTAATTCTTTTCCCGCCAATGCCTTCCCTCCCTCCGTGCATGACCCTGAAAAGTATTGGGACTGGCTCCCAGCATCTGGCGCCTGAACGTGGGGCACGGAGGGTAATCTCACTGACGCCACACTCCTCTTAATGGAGTAGTGGATAGGATCCCCTCCTGTAAGAGAAGGGACGGGTAATCATTCGGGAAGGCTAGGACCCTGTCCTGTGAGTGGGGGCAGGTAGTCAGAACTCTCTGATGTCACTCCTCCCTCAGCAGGACCAAAGGGTAAGTAACCAGCTGACACCATATCACTGGCTAGGCCTCTGATCCTATTAGTTGGGACAGAAAGCAGAAAAGTAAGCAGAGTGAATAGGATCTTTGCCCTGGGGATTCTGCAGGGCCCCCCCCATTCAATAATGGGTGAGTGATAGGGCAAACAGGTAGAGAAGTTTATGAGCCATAAAGAATTCTGAATTCTTTATAGTTATTGAAGAGTGAAGAATTGTGCCATAGAGTCTAAAGAAAAAAGCACTCTTTACAGTTAAGTTTATGAGCCATAAAGAATTCTAGAAGAGAGAATTCTTTATAGTTATTAAAGAGCGAAGATTTATGTGCTGTAAAGAGTCTAAAGAAAAAGCAGACTCTTTATAGTTAAGTTTGTGCCATAAGGAGTTCTAAAAAAGGATTCTTTATAGATTTTTGTAACAAGTGAAGCTTATTTATCATAAAGAATTCTAAAAAAGAGAATTCTTTATAGTTATTGAAGTGAGAAGATTGTGCCGTGGGGAGTCTAAAGAAAGAGAAAACTCCTTACAGAAACCTCCCTATAAATATCTTTTCTCACTAGAATCTAATCTGTTATTCTCTGACTGATATGGGAGATTCTCTTCCAGAGTCTTTTTTTCTCTTCTTCCTAAACAGCTGCGACTCTTTTAAGAAATTTGACTAGGGACGACT
The DNA here is from genome assembly GCA_028571685.1 of Heterohyrax brucei. Classification (NCBI taxonomy): domain Eukaryota; kingdom Metazoa; phylum Chordata; class Mammalia; order Hyracoidea; family Procaviidae; genus Heterohyrax; species Heterohyrax brucei. The sequence continues at coordinate 135,931,821 of CM053149.1, read as the reverse complement.
CTAACCCAGAGTCAATACCTAGAGAGCCTGTTAATTAACCAGGGACGACTCTGGCTCAGAGTCAATACCTGAAAAACCTGTTGAGCCAGCCGCCACTGCAGAGAATTTAAAAGAACAGGCTACTCAGTTTTTTTTTCTCTGCTCATAAGCACCTCTAAGGCTTTTGTGCCAGCAGTGGCCACTGCCACCGCCGCTGCCACGCGGCTGGAGGATTTAAAAGAACAGGCTATCTAGTCCCTTTCTGAACTCAGTTTGGTGGGTTCTTGCGGTGCCCCCCGCCAGGCGTTTCTCCAGGAGGGCACCTCTTCTCTGTGTTGGTCGGTAGTAGGGGACAATTCTAAACCAGAATTAATACCTGAAACCGTTTGGGAAACCCTTCTTTTTAAATCTCCTAACAAGTAAAGCTTATGTACCTTAAAGAGTTCTAAAATCAGGATTCTTTATGGATTTTTGTCAAGCAAAGGATTACTCCTCAACTAGTGCGGAATATTCCTCTTCTGAGCCTCCTCTTCTAATATCTAACACCCTTTAAAAGAGGTGGCTCCTTCTAAGGTCCCTCAACAAGCTTATGCAGTGCAGCAAACTTCTGACTCAGAGTCGGAGCTTAAAAAACCTGTCAAGCTGTTGCTGCCGGCAAGCGCGGAAAATCAAAAGGAGCAGGATATTCACTTGCCAGCAAGCACAGAGAATTTAAAGGGACAGGCAACTCATTTTCTCTCTGCATTCAGCCTCACCCCTAAGGCTCCTGTGCCAGGTGCATTTGTTACCTAAGGGCAATCAATACAACAATAGAATCGTGGGAGCCTTACAACTTCAGCTCCCTCCTCTAAAGTATTATTCCAATGAACCATGCTGTTACTAAATTGATTTATTTCATTCTTTATATAAATGACATTTTGTTAGCTCACCCTGATCCTTCTTTTTTACAGGAGTGCTTAATAGCACTCACCTCTGCCCTGGAAGCTAGAGGCTTGATAATTGCCACAGATGAAATCCAAACTCAGCCTCAATGTCCTACTTGAGCTGCATATTAAATGACATCACAGTGGCTCATGTTCCCTTTGTCTTGGGGACTTCCCACCTAAAAACTTTAAATGACTTTCAAAAACTACTTGGTGAGATCAACTGGCTGCAGCCTTTAGAACTGAAATCAGCCACCACAAGGCTGGTTTGAGTGCAGCGTGGGGCTTACAGCTAATTAATCACAACCAGTTCCTTCTCCTTTAATCTCCAAAAAAAAAAAAAAAATAGCCTTCAGACTAGAGAATAGAAACTACATTTTGCATATTCACAATGTGCTTTCTTGCTTCTTGTTTCTGAGAGAGTTTCATTAACTGAAAAATTTTCTCTTCAGTTTTAAACTTTGCCTGATGCAAACAACCTGACTAGAGTTTCCTGTGACTATTTTATGAGTCTTTGTTCTCCTGATCTCCATGATTGGCCACCCCCTGAACAGCCATGACTTTAAACAGTCCGGCCCCCACTCACAGTTTAAGATTTGACTTTGGGACAAGATCTCAAGAGGGGAATGTTAAAATGAGACATAAATTACAAATGTAACCATGATTTTAAACAGTGCTTTCTAAAAAATGATATATACATTGACATTTATTCTCACTTAATTAGGGCCTCAGCCCACAAGGGAGAAGCTTGTAAAGATGTAATTCAACACCTCTTTTATTGTTTTGCATATTGCCAGATTCCCTGACATCTTAAAACAGATAATGCTCTGGCTTATACTTCTAAAAGCTTTCAGGAATTTTACAACACCTTTGACATGATAAACACAGTTTACCATATCGTTATAAAATATACCCCTTTTGTTATCAATTACTTGCTATTATTAACCAGCCGCAGAGGTAGAAATTGTGTTTTCACAGAATGCTGACTCCCCGATCTGGATTCCTGATGGGTTAATTAGACTCGGAGACACAACCCGACACCGCTCCCTCTGAGAAATCTCCCCAGCAACAATGAAGCCACCACAGAAACTTCGTGTGATTGGTGCCCACTGGCTCCTCCATATCTTTTTCACCTTACCAATCCTTTTCAGATACTAACTCCTCTCTTCTGAGAGTTTTCTAGGTTGTTTGCAGCTACTGGTCCCACTGTCCTCCTACGCCCTCACAAGATGATTCCTGAGATGTTCAGTGTCCATGCCTGTGTTCCCTCTCCTTATGCTATAATATCCATGGGTTCTGATGGCTTTCTCTCTATTATGCCTGAAAAAGGCACTGTATTTGTAACTTGTAAGAACTGTATACATGCCCAAACACAAGCCATCAGCTACTCTACTTTAGAAATAACATCAGCTGAGGAAACTGCATCTAATTTTAAGAAGGCCTTATCCACAGAATCTTGGAGCTTTCTTTTGGTAAATCTAGGTATCTGTGCTGGATTAATCCTAATACTGCTTTGCCTTCCAGTCATCCTCCAACAACTTGGGCAGACCATAAAGACCATACAAGTGGAATTACAAACGCTGAAGCTGAAAAAATAAAAAAGGGGAAAATGCCGAAGCCCATCACCCACAAAGACCTCTGTGAGCAGAGCTACAAGCCTTTGTGATGGCGGACAGACACATCTCACCCCTGACATATTTCTGGCTGTATATTTTTTCACCCCAATTAAATTCTCCCCCCAAATACCCCCTTATCTCCCTGCACAAGGACAAACACTCCCAGGAATGCCCAACCCTGCTGACTTTCCCCAACTGCACATCCCCACCCATGTGAAAAGAATTATCCTTTTCAGAACAGTTTAAGAAAGGCATAGGGTGGGGGACAGTAGGCGTTCACTGTCTCCGCAGGAGGAGATAAAATAAAGAGCAAAGTAGGAACAAATAGAGATTATAACCTTTAGGCCCTTCCTCCTGTACCTTTTAACGTTGAGGTATAAGTAGGGCTGACTGAGCTTGAGGCATAACTTTGTTTTCACTGTCAATTACACACCTGCCTCGGGCCAGTATCTAGAAAGCCTTGACAATTAAAAGGATCACAAGGTTTGGGTTAGCTAATAGCTCATGTGGTCGGGGGGCAGGGTAGAAATTACATCACCTCAAGACCAAGAGGTTTTGGTTTCAAATTAGCCAATAGATTGTGTGGTCAGTGGGCAGGGTAAAACTCACGTCACTTTGACTATAAAAACAATAAAGACAGCTCCCTCTCTTGGTCGGGCTGCCTTTAAACCAAAAAACTCTTTCCTGTCTCTGTTAATTCTTTTCCCGCCAACGCCTTCCCTCCCTCTGTGCGTGACCCTGAAAAGTGTTGGGACCGGCTCCCGGCAACTAATCTCCATCTTTTTTCTGCTTCTGATTATTCACTGTATTATCAAATGTGCAAGTATTTTTGTTCTTTCTCATCCTGACACTGTCAACATGTTTCTGCTGTACTTCCTGGTATAGCTCTTGTTCAGCTAGAAGCAGCTACAGAAGAATGAACTTTGTCCCTACTCTCCAGTGAGTCAGGATTTGGAATGAATATATAAATCCCAAAAAGGAGGGAATGAGACTGGTGGCCCACCTGCCATCTTGGACAGGTGGTGGTGTCCAAAAGCTTCTGTGTTATAGGAACTGTTGGCACTTAAGCTATCTGCTTATTAGGTGACATAGTAACTAACTCCTTGTCTTTAAACTGTATCCTTACTTAAGCATACTTCAGGTTTCTAGCTTAGTTGAGAAAAACAAGAGATTTGGGTCACAAGAACAGATAAAACTGACAAGAACCAGGTCTAGCCCACCTAATAGCCACAGTATCAACAATTGTGTCATTTTGATGACCTACTGACATCAGAGGCCTAAAACACACCCCCATCTACACTTTAAATGTAGGCAAAACACTGCCTTTGTGACCCTCCTTTCAGACTGAGCAGGCAGAGAACAGACTGCCCAGGAACGCCTTTTGGGGCTAGGCCAATCAGCAAGCTGGCTCCACTTGAGTTGTTCCTGAAGTCCTTGACCCAACTTATTTTACCCACATAAACCCCTTGAACTATTGTTCACTGAGCCATCTGGGTGACAGGAGTCTCAGTGGGCTCCTTTACTTACCCAACTAAATAAAGCCTTTTTGTTTGTTTGTTTTCATTTACTTTGTGCCTTTATAGCCATTCTGGGCAAATTGGCATGAGTCTGGTTACAAATAAAGAATATAAATTAAACAGCAAGCAATCCATGAAAGGGAAGAGTTTTTGTCACTTTAAGTACATAGAGCATTATGTTCTGCAATTTTCTTGATTATGGTAAGTTAAAGAGCCCTGCTACCAACAGAAAGGTCAGTGATTCAAACCTGCCACCTGCACCCATAAAGATTATGATATTAGAAACCCTATAGGGCAGTTCTGCTCTGTCCTATAGGGTCTCTACGAGTCTTAACTGACTTGGGAAAAAATTTTGGTTGTTTTAGAAGGGTGGTATGTTAAAAACAATACAAAAAACTCATTGACATCATAGTTAAACTCATCGACATCATAGTTAAACTCATCATGATTTTACTTACGACTCTCCATATATGACTCCACTGTGTCTGAGATCGTAACTACAAGAAACTTTCCACAAGTAGGCAACTAAATCTCTTGCTCATTCACTCAGTCATTCATGCTTTTGGTGATGCATTCAATAGGCAAGCACTGTTGTAACTTCTATCTGCCACAAACAGAAGATAAGTACAACTCCCTGTCTGCTTTCACGGAGCTTCAGATGATTCTAACAGCCACTCTCATCTCCTCCACAACACATCTACTTACATATCTGATTAAAGAAAAAAACAAAAACAGAGCCCTGATGATGCAGCAGTTAAGAGCTTGGCATTTCTGATAACTCAAAACAGCATCCTTTACTCTGTTCTTCAGAATTTACACATCTGTTCACATTCATTACATCTCACACCAGATTTGTATGTATGTTGTCTGACAAGTCTGCAAACTTAATTGTTCTATGTGCTACATACCTCACTGCTGAATATCACTACAGTCACCTTCAAAGTATTCCCCTTGGGAAGCTACACACCAGTGCCAGCACCTAGTCCACCCTTCAGAGCAATTTTGGAACTCTTTCTGGAATGGCCATTGTGCATGGCGGCACAGTGGCAAGTTCACAAACTTAATTTTATAGTTGCTTGTAAGTTTTTAGTCAGTCAACAAATAACTGTACTGGAACAGCCTCCCTATACACCTGATCTGGCCACCAATGACTTTTTTTCTTTGTTCAAAGATAAATGAAATACTGAAAAGAAGACATTTTGGTGATATTCAGGATATCAAAGGTAATACAATGACAGCTCTGATGGCCATATCAGAAAGAGTTCCAAAATTGCTTTGAAGAGTGGACTAGGCACTGGCATCAGTGTATAGCTTCCCAAGGGGAGTACTTCGATGGTGACCATAGTGATATTCAGCAATGAGATGTACAGCACTTCTTCTAGGATGAGTCCACAGTGTTAATTGGCAGTCCTTGTATATATCCCTTTATATGTTATTTAAATAATATATGCAATATATTAATACTATATCAAATACACTATATGAATAATTTATAATTGGCACAGTGGTTAAGAACTATGTTTGCTAACCAAAAGGTTGGCAGTTTGAATCCACTAGCCACTCCTTGGAAACCCTGTGGGGCAGTTCTACTGTGTCCTATAGGGTCACTATGAGTTGGAATCAACTCAGCAGCAATGGGTACAGTTTGGTATATTTATAACATATAAAAACTGAATATATATATAAACTTGTCCACTCCTAAATATATATATATGAAATACACACACACAAACACACACGCACGTGTGGCTATATATATAATCATCCACTTCTTCTATCACCCAATAAACCATTAAAACAACTGGGATTGTATTTATTGAGCAAACACCATGAATCACAAAGTATGATAACACTTGTCATGGATTGAATCGTGTCCCCTAAAATATGTGTAGTAACTTGGCTGAGCCAGGATTCCCTGTATTCTACTGTAATTGCCCTTAACTTTGTGATTTTCTGATGCTGCAAATCCTAATCTCTGCCTGTGGCTAACAGATAAAATGATTATGTTAAAAGAGGATTAGGGTGGGACTGCAACACCCTTGCTTGGAGTTTCCCTGGAGTGTAGCTTGCAATACTGTTTATCCTTTCATCCTATGGGACATAAAAAGAGAGAGAAGCAAGCAGAGAGTTGGGAACGTCACACCACCAAGTAAGCCACATGGGGAACAGAGTGCATCCTTTAGACCTGAGGTTCCTGCACTTGGATGCTCCCTGACCAAAGACTGATACAACTACAAGACTTGCCTCCAGAGCCAACAGAAGGAAAGTCTTTCCCTGGCACAGACACCCTGAATTTGGACTTGTAGCCTACCAGACTATGTAAGAATAAACTTTCCTCTGTTAAAGCCATCCATTTTGTGGTATTTCCATTACAGCAGTACCAGGTGACTAAAACAGCACTCATATCAGAATATATAAAAAAGACAGTCTCAAGGAGCTCAAAAGTTTATCAGGGATAAAAGGAACATTTACAGTAATTAAAATAATTCTGATAAATGGTATGAAATTACAAACCATTTCTTTTTTTTTTATTATGGCTGAGTGAAAATGCACATTCCCGTATAAATTTACATGCCCACCTATATGCAGCTTTCACTGCTCTCCCTGTCCGGTGACAGCACACTATTCTTCTCTGCTCCATACATGTCTCATCCTCCCAACAGTCTCCTTTCCCCTCCTCTCCACCCAGTCTCCTTCCTCCAGCCTGAGGTCAGCAGAATGATATCCTATAGATGCATAGAACCATAAAGTGCATCCAATATATGGTCACTCTGCATCACCAAGTCCAATCCATTCGTGTCTGAAGAGTGGACCTTCGTTATGATTTATGGGCAAGGGCAGCATCAGGGCCAGGGGCCATGCTCCCAGGGGAACCACGAAACTGGTGGACCATCAATTGAGGTCTTAGCTGGGGCAGGGGGTAGGGGACCATGGTCTTAGGCGAAATCGAGGCCAGTTGGCACAACTAGCGTTTTGCTAAGAGGGCTCTCTGCACCCCACATTGCTGAGTGGTGTCTGGGGTCTTAAAAGTTGCCAAGCTGCCATCCGAGGGCACAGTATACGGTCCCAACTCAGCAGGAATGGATGCTTACTGAGGACCAAAATGACAGTAAACCCAGAAGATAGAGAGACCCACATGAGTGGGTGCCTACATCGACTTGGGACTGGAAGAACCGGATGGTGCCCAGCCACCACCAGTGATAGCTGTGATGGAGCTCACTGAGTTGAGTCTCACTGGCAACACAAGAATTAAAAGCGGTGCAATCTAAGATCTCCACAAACCATTTCTAAAATGACATTGCAGCTTCTTCCTCAAGTTTTATTTAAAATATAGTGTTTTCTCAAAAGTATTTTTCCCCTCATTTATACCTTTAACTTTGTTAACGATAAATCTATTATCCACATCAGAGCAGAGAAAGGCTGGTCCCTCCCTGGAGGATGTGGAATATGCTGAAGTAAGCTCCTTGCAATCTCACACCAGCTAGAGCTTTCTTGTGTAGAATTTCCAGGAGAGGAAGCAGACACAGAAAACACCAGGATGGCAGTTTTTATTGTGGAAATATAACATGCAGTTGGTAGTATTTTCCTTGTGGCCTACCCAGGACACCAGTAACTACCTAGTGAAGTTGAAAGTTGTTGATACTGCATTTATATGCCTGATACTTAAATTAAGAACTGTGCTGTCTGACTGCAATTAGAAAAATGGGGTGTTGCCCTTCGAGTGGTACTAATTTCATTTCTCTGGATGACACCTTTTTCTGTTTGTGGTACAGACTAGTAGATGGGAAGTTTCTGTCTCATTTTTTTTTCTTCAAAATAAGTTTTAGAAGAAATGCTATTTTAATTTTATCTATTCAATTGTACAAATCCTGAAAACAAAAGTACACTGAAGTAGAAGATGGAACCCTGGTATAATAGTGGTGAAGAGCTACCTCTGCTAATGAAAATATCGGCAGTTGGAATCCACAACACATCCCTTGAAAACTCTTTGGGGCAGCTCTACTCTATCCAGTAGGGTCACTATGAGTTGGAAACTGACTTGGTGGCAATGGGTTTGGGTTTTGGGTTTTGAGGTGGGGACATGAAGCTCAGGCAAAATTCAGTGGAAAGGAACAAAATGCAACAATCAATTTGCATGCTTAACATACTTTCCCTTCTTCATGGTTCTGGTTCTATGAGTAAGTTCTACCACATTCCACATGGCTTGGTCTGGTTTTCACTGAGCTTGTCTCAAATCTTTGGTATAGCTGTGATCACAAAATTCAAGTACAGCTAAAAATGTCTACCCGGGGAATGATACCGGACTTCTTGGAAAGATGACATCTCTTTGCCTTAAACTTGTTCAGTGGGAAAAAATAAAGCAGGATTGCAAAATCCAGTTTAGCAATGATAAAGCAGTGCTGAGAAATACATACAGATGAAGCCTCAATAACATCATTTGACCATGTCATTGGGCCTGTCTGCCCTTTGCATGGAATTAAATATTCACTGGGCTAAGGTGTTCTGAGCTTACTTATGTCAGTTGCAAACAAATAGGAGTAGAGACTACCAAAAATTGGTCTTAAGCAGGCAGTTGCATTAACTGTCAGATGAATTATGATTGAAACTGAGAATCTGTCCACTGAGCAACAGGCATTTATTTCGAGATGATACTGGATCAAACCCAAACCCACTGTTGTCAATCACTTGCAATTCATAATGACCCTACAGGCAGAGTAGAACTGCCCCATAGAGTTTCCAAGGATTTCCTGGTGGCTTTGAACTGCTGACCTTCTGGTTAGCACCCATAACACTTAACCACTACATGTCCAGGGTTTCTGAGACAATACTAAAGCAATTAAAATAGCTTTTGCTATATTTATGGCTTAGTCTTAGGGTCTTTATCGAAAAATGTCATGATATTAAGATACAGGGTCTACTTATAACCGTGATGCCACAAAGAGATAAGAACAATTCCAAGATATCCTTCTGGAAACCAGGAAAAACTCAGAGGTTTTTGGAGGCTTTTCTGCTAACAAACATGACATTAAAGCACCTAAGGGACAGGTGGTCATGAAACTAGAAATACTATAATAGCCACATTCTTTCTAAACTAAAGCAATGTGGCAGAAATCTTTTCCAAGACCACTAGCATATGCTTCTTTAAGAAATGTCTTTAACTGGCATTTAAGGGGTCTATCAAGGAGTTAAAACCTTAGCAAGGAAGTAATTGCTCTACTATTCCTTCTACAGCTTGAGGGCAAGAAAGAACCAATTTTTTCTCAAAAGGAAGAACTATGATTAGATTACTTCGATTAGAAATTGTACCTAATTATACAATTTTATGGCCTAACGAGCTCCTTCAGTCAAACTGCTTGGTAGCCTTATGCCTCAAGGAATTATACATGCAAAATGAAAGCCTAAACCTTAGCCAACAAAAATCAGCAATTCCTTGAAAAGTTGAAAGAAGGAATTTCAAATCATAATAGTCCACAAAGCAGGAACTCTCAACCACTGCCATCTTAGAGATTTTCAGCCACCTAGACAACCTGGTTCACCACCGAAAGCAAAACACAAACACCTGCATAAACTGGCTAATGAACTCACTCCAACTGAGTTCTTGCTACTGTCCACCAAGCTATAATGTATGTTTGTTGTATGTGATACTGTGTAAGCTGGTTATAATCACTAATAAGACATTAGGAAATATAGACATTTTAGTAATTATCATAAGGAAAAAGAAATCATAGAGTTGTGTTATTTTCTTCTTTCAAACAGTATGCCTGTTACATTGATGAAGCAAAAAAAAGTTTCACCATATTATTTAAAAATATAAAGTAACCTAAACTTATCAAACCATATATGCAACACATCTTCCATATAAGTACAATGGAGGAGAAAAACCCTACCTATATAATAAAAGATTAAATACAAACAAAACACCACAAATTTCTTAAGAAAAAACAATTATAAATTATAAAATGACAGCACCTAGCACACTAGTGGTTGAGTGGTGATAACTAAACTTCATAACTGCCTGACGATGTTTGCAGCTCCCTTTTTCTGTCTCCTGGGGAACATTCTCTTCCAAACCACAAGGCCTTGGCAGAACTGATAATAACAGAGTATCACACTTCTACTGGGGATAAGAGCAGAGTTCCCCTTATTGGGTCACTGAATATCTTAGTGACCCATCCCAGGCCAATTCCTCCAGCCTTGAACTTCTATATAGACAAGGGTGAGGAAGTTCACTTTTTACTAGGATTTCTAAACATGCAATAACTAATAAGGGGCTATAGATCATCCTTTTGGAGGGAAAAAAGTGACACAGAAAAAAGTGACTTCAGAATCAAGCCAAGCAAAGACAAGCAGAACTAAGAGATGAGAAGGGAGCAAAAGCCTGTATGGTTCTTCATAGTTCCTGTATTATACCAATCCTGAAACCAGACCCATCATAGTGATAGACACTTATGAATCCATTTACTCTCTTTAGCACACCGTGCTCTGTATCTTTCATTACTGAGAGGTCTGACAAAGGTAATTGTGGAGGGTGGCAAAGGACAACTAATAATACCAAGACTAAGAAATTATATCACCACAGGAGTACTTCTTGAAGAAGTTTTCTTGAGAACATAATATTGACAACAAAATATATATATATAAAATAATGATGTGACCTTGATACCACTAAATGACAGATGATCACTGAATTCTGTCGGATATGTAATTGTTTTGTTTGCTTTTTCTTTTCTCCCAGTTCTACCCTGGGTTCCCTGTGTCCATTCAACCAGTTCCTGGCCCTTTCTGCTTTCTTGTTCTGGTAATTGTTAACCATGTTATCTATTGCTACAAAACAGAAGGTAATGATGAAACAAATTTAATTATTTTGTGTTATATATTTGCATGGATTTTGTAATAGAATTGTGCAAAAGTAATAGGTGACTGTAGGATAAAAATATAAGGTTATGCCAATGAAGTGTGGCTATGGTGTGTATAGCATCAACAGAAGTGGCTAAGCACACAAGTCTGCAGTGAGTGAGGTACGTTATTGTTGTTAGCTGCCAAGCTGATTTCCACTATCATCAGGTCTGTCTTCCATGGTGCCTCTGAATGAGTTCGAACTGTTAATCTTTCAGCTAGTAGCTGAGTGCTTAACTCTGTATGTCACCTCCTTTTTCTCCAGAAATCCTGAAGTAATTTATATCTGAGTTCAAATATTGCCTTAACCAATAACTATGAGGGCTATCATTTTTGTACTGCTCCCAGAATCTGTTCACTGAAGCCATATGGTCCAAATCTTTTCCAAGCTACCTTACCTATATGAAGTTATTTAATATTGAAATAAACTATTTGAGGAAAGCAAGTATGATTACCCTCATCCTACAGGCACAAATATATGTATAATATTAAGGAATGTATTAAATATATAATACATACATAATACGGTTATTAGAAAAAATAAATAATACAAGGTTTACACACATTTCAGCATAGAAACTACTACTTTTAAGTACACAATAAACATTCATTATCATACTTATTAACTAATTTATCACACAAATATTACATGAAGGAAACTATAGACACGTATCATTTCTTCTTTCAAACTAACAAGCCTCTCTCTGTTAAGTCGATCAAAGCGAAAACGTCAGTTTCAACATATTGTTAGTAATATGTAAGTAACCAAAACTTGTAAAAAGACACAAGCATCTTCTAAATGAGTGAACGGAGCACTAGCTGTGTAATAGAAAAATTAGAATAAAATGAAATACCTAAAATCATTTAAGAATTGAACTACAAGATGATAAATTCAAACAAAAACAAGAGTACTTTTTATAAGAATAATAATGGAGTACTATTATTTCTAAATGTCATAAAATGAAACAGTGTTTTAGTTCAAAGAGACACATCTGAGAATAGAAACTTGCAACAGAAAGCATGGTCATTTTCTATGAGATCAAAGGTGCAACGCACAGAAGATAAAACTGATTCAAATTCATGAAAGGAAAACAGCATAGTACTGATGTTACAAAACAAACTTCCATAAAATCCATGGCATTTAGAGAAAAGCACATTGGCAGAAAGGACTTTGAAAACACTTAACTCTGTATCTTACAAATCAAGGTGGTAACACACAATAGTACAGTTAATGTAATTACTAACATGGGTACATCAAACATTTTATTACTCAATTTCTATTCATTAACACTTTTTTTAGTTAATCAGGTATTTATTATTATACATAATTCTGCTATTAGCTTCTAATTTTTTTGAAGTTTCTACTGCAATATAAAATTTTTTTGTAAATCATTGCAAGTGTATAATTCAATGACATTAATTACATTTCACAATGTTGTATAATCATCACTTCACCACTATCCACTACCAAGATTTTCCATCATCTTAAAGAAAAGCTTCATAACCATTAAGTAATAACTACCTATCAGCCCCCTTCCTCTGCCCCTCTTCCCACCATAATGGTAACCACTAACATTCTGTATCTATTAATTTGCTTATATTATGTATCTAAGATAAATGGAATCATACAATATTACTTCTTTTGTGTCTGACTCACTTCACTCAGCATGTTTTCCAGGTTCATCTACAAATTTGATTCATTTCTGTGTTTTGTTGTTGCTAGGTGTCATTGAGATGGTTCTGACTCATAGCAAACCTATGAACAACAGAATGAAACACTGCCTGGTCTTGCGCCATGTCCACAATCATTTTTATGCTAAAGATCATCATTGCAGCCACTGTGTCAATCCATCTCATCGAGGGCTTTTGTCTTTTTTGTTGACCCTCCACTTAAGTATGATGTCCTTCTCTAGGGACTGATTCCTCCTGACAACGTATTCAAAGTATGTAAGATATAGTCTTGCCATCTTTGCTCCCAAGGGGCATGTTTGTTGTACTTCTTCCACAACAAATATGTTTATTCTTTTGGCAGTCCATGTTGTTGTTGTTGTTAGGTGCCATCAAGTCAGTTCTGACTTATAGCGACCCATGAACAACAGAATGAAACACTGCCAAGTCTTACACCGTGTGCACAATCTTTTTTATGTTTAAGCCCATTGTTTCAGGCACTGTGTCAATCCATCCTGTCAAGGGTCTTCCTCTTTTCGCCTACTCTCCACTCTACCAAGCATGATGTCCTCCTCCAGGGACTGATCCTTCCTGACAACATGTCCAAAATATGTAAGACACAGTCTTGCCATCTTTGCTTCCAAGAGCACTCTGGTTGTACTTCTTCCAGAACAGACCTGTTTGTTCTTTTGGTGGTCCATGGTGCATTCAACATTATTCTCCAACACCATAGTTCAAAGACATCAATTATTCTGTCTTCCTTGTTCATTGTCCAAAGTTCACATGCATATGATGTCACTGAAAATACCATGGATTGGGTCAGGCACACTTTAGTCTTTAAGCTGACATCTTTAATTTTCAATACTTTAAAGAAGACCTTTGCAGTAGATACTCCCAGTGCAATGCATCTTTTGAATTCTTGGTTGCTGCTTCCATGGGCATTGATTGTGGACCCAAATAAAATGAAATCCTTGACAACCTCAATCCTTTCTCCATTTATTACAATGTTGCTTACTGGTCCTGTTGTGAGGATTTTTGTTTTCTTGATGTTGAGGTGCAATCCATACTGAAGTCTGTGGTCTTTGATTTTCATCAGTAAGTAGTTCAAATCCTTCTGTCTCACAGCAAGCAAGCAGGTTGTTAATGAGTCTTCCTCCAGTCCTGATGTCTCATTCTTCTTCATATAGTCAGTCCACTTTCTCAGACAATTTGCTCAGCATACAGACTGTAACGGTATGGTGAAAAAATACAGCCCTGACAAACACCTTTCCTGACTTCAAATCATGTAGTGTTCCCTTGTTCAGTTAGCACGAACGCCTCTTGATCCATGTACAGATTCCTTAAGAGTACAATGAAATGTTCTGGAATTCCCATTCTCCATAATGCTACCTGTAATTTGTTATGATCCACACAATCAAATGCCTGGCATAGTCAATGAAAATGCAGGTAAAAATCTTTCTTATATTCTCTGCTTTCAGCCAAAATCCATCTGATATCAGCAATGATATCCCTGGTTCCACATCCTCTTCTGAATCCAGCTTGAATTTCTGGCAGTTCCTTGTCAATATACTGTTGCAGCCACTTATGCATTTATGTATTCAAAGTCTCAAAGCTTAGGGCTCTCAGAGTTGTTGCTATTTTTAATTCCACGATTATTATCATTTTATATCTGATACTTAGGTCTTCAAATACTTCCATTTTGAGTTCGCTTTTGTGCATGATGTGAGATATAGGTCTTCTTTCATTGTTTTTCAGATGGATATCCAGTTACGACAATGCCATTTGTTAAAGGGACTGTCTTTTCCCCCAGTTTATGCACCTTGGGCCCTTTTGAAATATCAGCTGCTCATATGTGGATGATTCTATGTCTGGATTTTCAGTTATGTTCCAATGACTTATTTATCTATTTTTTGTACCAGTACTGGGCTGTTTAGACTACTGCAGCAGAGCAATAGTTTCTAGTGTCAGGTAGTGTGTCACTTTGCTTTTCTTCTTCAGAAATGTGTTAATTATCCAGGGCTTCTTTCATTTCCATGTGAAGTTGGTGATTTGTTTCTCCATTTTATTAAAAAATGCTATTGGTACTGGTTCTGGTGTTACACTGAATCTATAAATCACTTCAGTTAGAACAGACATTTTCACTATGTTGTGTCTTCCTATCGATGAGCATATATAGGCCTCTTGTAGTTTCTTGCAGTGGTGTGTTATTTTCTTTGTATAGGTCATTTATGTCTCTAGTTAGATTTATTCCTAAGTGTTTTCTCTTCTTGGAGGCTACTATAAATGGTATTATTTGGTGATTTATTCTTTGATGTTGTCTTTGTTGGTGTAAAGGAATCCAACAGATTTTTGTGTTTATCTTTTATTCTCATTTGATTCCCTGAATTTCTTTTTTCTTTCGTTGATTTTTTTTCTGTAACCCAGTAATTTTTGAGCAAGATCTTGTTCTGTTTCCATGTGTTTTATTTTTTTCCTTTCTTTTTCTGTCATTGATTTCTACTTTTATGGCTTTATGGTCTAAAAAGATGCTTTATAATAGTTCAATGCTATGAATTCCTTAATGCTTGTATTATGACCTAGTATGTGCTCTATTCTGGAGAATGTTCCATGTGTGTCGGAAAAGAAAGTACACTTGGATGCTATTGGGTGAAGTGTTCTACACATGTCTATACAGTCAAATTGGTTGATCGTGGCATTTAGATCTTTGATGCCATTTTTGAACTTTCCCCCCCATATGTTCTGTCCTTTGCTGAAAGCGGTGTATAAAATTTTCCAGCTATTATTGTGGAGCTGTTCATTTCTGTTTCTAATGCAGTTAGAATTTGTTTTGTGTATTTTGGAGTCCTCTTGCTGAATATGCAAATACTTAACATGGCTATGTCCTTCTGAAGCACTGATCCTTTAATCATCATATAGTGTTCTTCCTTGTGCAATGTGGTGGATATCACTTTAAAGCCTGCTTTACCACAAATTAATATTGCCACTCCAGCTGTTTTTTTGAATACTGTTAGCTTGATAGACTTCTTTTTTCATTTTTTGAGTGTTAGTTTGTTTGAATGTTGAAGCCTTCTGTATGCAGCCTACAATCTTTTTATTTAAATCCAATATGCCACTTTCCATTTCTTTTTTCAGTATGTGATTAAATTGTGTCATTTCATACATGTGTGTGACAATCTGGGTGGGCCATGATTACCAGTATTTCGTGATCGTCCTCTATTTTGTGATTTTTCTATGTTGTAAATCCTAATCTCTGCTTATTGTTAATAGGTTGGATTATATTAAAGATCATTTGGGTGGGACTTTAACACCCTTCCCAAGGTTACCTCCCTGCTCCAAGGTAAAGGGACGTTCCCTGAAGTGTGGCTTGCACCACCTTTTATCCTACAAGATATAAAGGGAAAAGGAAGCAAGCAAAGCTGTGGGGGCTTCACACCATCAAGAAAGCAGCACCAAAAGCAGAGTGCGTCCTGTGGACCTGAGTGTTTGTGCACCCACATGCCCTTAGTCCAAAGAAAGACTGATGCAACACAAGGACAATTCTTCAGAGCTGAGAGAGAGACTGTGTTCCCCTGGAGCCAGCTCTGCGAATTTGTAATTAAAGACTACTAGACTATGTAAGAATGAACTTTGGGGTGTAGGGCCAAAATGGCACGCTAGACATACATCTCCTCAATTCCCTCTGAGAACTAAGATCTGGAATGATAACAGAATGGAGCACTCTGGACACCCAGGGAGCCCTAGGATACAGCATAGGGTTGTAGATTAGACTACGTGCCACCAAATGGGAAACAACCTCTCTCTAACACAAGGCAGTACCTGCTGAGCTCCACTCCTGCTTACTCACTGGTTGGGCAGACAGCAGGTACTGATGCCTTCATTGTTATCTGTGAGGCAAGGGATGGGCATGAGCCAGAAAATAGGCTGAATTTCAGTACTAAAGTAAACAGCATATAGCACACCAGAGAGACAGTGCGTGGGATAGCCACATTTTGAAAGATCAGCTGCTAACTGAGGGTACCAATGCCCTCTAAACTCTCTTTTCTGAACTGTGCCATAGATTCTGCTGTTTCACAGCAGGAAGGGCACCTTGGCCAGGACACCACCTTGGTGAGCTTGGAGGGGGAGTTACCCAACTGGAGGTCTCAGGAGGTGCTAATTCCCAAGCAGAGAAGCAGTATCAATTCAGAAAGTACTTTTCCAGAAGAAAAGCTGTTTTTAGCACAGTGTTACCTTACAAGTGGGCCCAAGCTGAGGGTGGCAGCAAAGCCATAACCCCTCCCTACCTTGTACTACATCATAGTATCTGCGGACAGTTGAGAGGTGCTTCTATTCTCAGCCAGAAGGTGGGGGCTGCCACACCTGACAGCCTGACTGATTTTGCCAGCTGTTGGACAGCTCCCAGCTTTTTAAAATAAGACTGCTTAGAGAAATAACTGCTGAGCAGCCTGGGAGCATCTCCTCCAGCCTTCGCTGACCTACATCATAGGGTCAATTCACAGCCCCCTACTGACTCCATAAGTAGTATGCCATATTTTCCAGCTAGGAGGTACAGTCTGCAATACCAGAGTCCACTGGGGTCAGTGAACAGAGTACAATGAGGCAGCTGGTGATGAATACCCTTCTCAGAACTGCACCACAGCTCCTGTTGAGGTAATACCAGAGAAACTGACTAGTCTCTAGGTGGTGCAAAGGCAACAAACCATTGCTAATCATTAAAAGAAACAGTCCATTATGGCTGTGAAAAACTCTCAAAATAAAGAATCAAAAAACTTCCCAGATGAAGAAGTCTTTCTGAAATTGTCAGAGGTAAAATACAAAAGAATGATATATACAGCCCTCCTAGAGATTAAACAAAATAAAGCAGAACAAAATGAAAAATTAAGCAAGATATTTGAGGTGATGGAACATCAGTAATCTGAAACACAGCAGATCAATAACAAAATTATATAATTAGACAATAAAATCCAAAGACAAAATAGCAGAATTATGGAGATAAAAGTCAGACTCAGGGACCTTGAAGACAGAGCAACTGATAGCAGTAATTATGAGGAGAAATCAGAGAACAGAAATAAGAGAAATGAAGAAGCATTAAGAAACAAATGGGACTGTATTAAAAGGAATAATCTACAAAAAATTGGAGTTTCTGAAAAGGGAGACAAGCTAAAAACAGAGTATTGTTGAGTTGCGATCAGAAACCTTACCTGAAATTATGGAAGAAGAGACCATAGACTTCTAAGATGTGAATTGAACACCACAAAAACTACACCCCAAAAGAAAGACAGCAAGGCATATTATAATCAAGCTTAATAAAATATAACAGAAACAGATTCACTTAAAGGTAGTGAGGCTCAAAGTAAACCTAACATTCAGAGGAAGGCCTTGTAGGCTTTTGTCTGACTTATCCACAGAAATGATGTTGGCAGGAGGCAGTAGGATGACTCATTCAAGCCTCAATGAAGAAAAACTTCCAGCCAAGAATTATATATCCTGGAAAATTGTCTCCAAATATGAAGATGAAATTAAGGCATTTGCAGATAAACAGAAGCTTAGAGACTTTGTAAAAAACCAAACCAAAACTATAGGAAATACTAAAAGAAACTCTTTGCTTAGGAAAGCAAAACCATTAAGTGTATATTTAAGGAGGCAATGCAGAACACAACATCGAGAAACCTACCTAGTTATGGAAGGCACAAAACTCAATCAAAGCAATAATGTTAAGAGAAAGGAACCAGCAATAATATCATGAAAACTATGACACCACCAAACTAACGAAAGGGATATACTACAGCAGTCATACTCTTTTCAGATAGAGAGGAAATTATAAAAGATATGCAAAAGTTAAAATTGGGTTTAAATTTTGAATATTAAGGGAGATCATAAGGGTAGCCACTAAGCACAATAACAACGCAACATATAAAAACAAGAAATATAATATAGGAGTCTCAGTAAACACAAAACCAACACTGCAAAAGAGGAGAAGTTAACCCATGAAGAAGAATGACCCACAATACAGTATCAAGAGCAACATGGAAAACACCAATGCAAAAATAAATACATCAAAGTGTCAGCACTAAACACACGCCTATCAATAATTATTCTGAATATAAATGGACTGAATGATCCAATAAACAGACAGTGAGTGACATCCTGATCGAAAGACATGACCCATCTATATGTGGCTTACAAAAAACAATCCTTTGACTCAAAGATAGGAACAAACTGTAAATTAAAGAATGGAATAGTGTTTACCAAGATAACAAAAAACAAAGAAGAGCAGGTGTGGCAATATTAATCTCAGGTAAAACAGATTTTAATGTAAAATCCAATATAATGCACAAGGATGGTCACTATTTATTGCTGAAAGTTTCAATACACAAGCAGGACTTAACAATATTGAATATTCATGGACTCAATATCATAGCATCTAAATACATTGAACAAACACTAACTACATTAAACAATGAGATAGATCACTCCACAATAATAGTTGGAGACTTCAGCACTCCACTTACAGTAATGGACAGATCATACAGAAAAAAATCTCAGTAAAGACACATGAGATCTTATTGAGACAACTAACCAACTAGACCTCATCTACAGCTACAAAGCTTTTTAACCATCAACAGATAACTACACCTTCTTCTCCAATGCACATGGAACATTTTCCAAAATAGACCATGTGTTAGGACATAAAGCAAGTCTCAAAAAATCCAAACCATTGAATTATTGCAAAGCATTTTCTTGGACCATAAAGAAATAAAAGTCAAAATTGATAGCAGAAAGAACATAGGTAGCAATTTGAACTCATGGAAATTGGACAACACTTTGCTCAAAAAGCCATGGGTTACAGAAGAAATCAAGGACAAAATAAAGAAATTTATAGAATCAAATGAGAATGAAAACATATCCTACCCACATCTATGGCATACAGCCAAGGAAGTGCTGAGAGGTCAATTTATCTCTATAAATGCACACATCTGGAAGCAATACAGGAACCAAACCAAAGAATTAACCCTACAGATTGAACAACTGGAAAGAGAGCAAAACAGAACCCCTTAGGCACCAGAAGAAAACAGAACATAAAAACTGGAAGAGAACTAAATGAATGCGAGAATAGAAGAACAATGAAAAAAATTAACAAAACCAAAAGCTGTTTTTTTAATATCAACAAAATTGATAGATGATTGGCAAAACTTACAAAAGAAAAAACAGGAAACAAATCACCTAAATAAGAAATGAGATGGAAGATGTCACAACAGACCTAACTGAAATCAAAAGTATCGTAACAGAAAACTACAAAAGACTGTACTCTTGAGAAATTTGAAAATCTAGAAGAAATGGACAAATGTCTAGATTCACATCACCCACCAGAATCATCACAGGCAGGAGCAGAACAGCTTAATAAACCCATCACAAAGGAAGAGATAGAAAAAAATAATAATAAATTACCAACCAAAAAAAGTCCTGGCCCAGATGGCTTCCCTGCAGAATTCTACAAAACTTTTAGAGAAGAGTTAACTTCAGTACCTCTGAGAGTATTTCCCAGCACAGAAAGGGATGGGATACTCCCAAATTCATTCTATGAAGACAGCATAACTCTGATACCAAAGCAAGGGAAGATCTCACACACAAAAAAGAAAATTACAGACCACCACCACTCATGAATCTAGATGCAAAAGTCTTCAACAAAATCTAGCTGATAGAATTCAACAAAATATATAAAAAATAATAATTCATCATGACCAAGGTGGATTCATATCAAGGATGCAAGGCTAGTTCAACATCAGAAACACAATTAATGTGATCAACCACATAAATAACACAAAAGACAAGAATCACCTGATTTTGTCAATTGATGCAGAAAAGGTATTCAACAACGTCTTACAGAAATTCATGCTAAAAACTCTCAGCAAAATAGGAATAGAAGGCAAATTCCTCAATGCAATAAGGGGCATCTACACAAAGCCAACTGCATATGTTATCCTGCATGGAGAGACACTGAAAGAATTGTCCTTGAGAACAAGGACTAGACAAGGATGTCCACTCTCATGTCTCCTATTCAAAACTGTACTAGAAGTTCTGGACAGAGCAATTACACAAGACAAAGAAATAAAGCACTTCTTCTTTGACAAAGAAGAAGTAAAAATCCCCCTGTTTGCAGATGATATGATTGCACATGCAGACAATTCTAAAGAATCCATAAGGAGACTAATGGAACTCATATAACAGGTCAGCAAAGTATCAGGATATGAGATAAACATAAGTAAATCAATAGGATTCCTTTATATGATGAAAGAAATTATAAAAGAAGAAACTGCCAAATCAATACCATTTACTACAGCCCTCAAGAAGATAAAATACCTAGGATCATATGTAACTAGAGAAATGAGACCTATACAAAGAGAACTACAAGCCCTTACTGCAAGAAGACAAGATAGACTTGCATAAACAGATATACCTACACTGCTCATGGATAGGAAGACTTAACATTGTGAAAATGTCTACTTTAACCAAAGCAATCTATATATACAATGCAATCCCAATAAAAATTGCAGGGTCATCTTTTTAGTGAGATGGAGAAACAAATCACCAACTCTCTTTAGAAGGGGAAGAAACCCTAGATAAGAAAAGCACTACTGAAGAAGAGGAACATAGTGGGAGGCCTTACCGTCCCCAACCTGAGAACCTATTACACTGCCACAGTAGTCAGAAAAGCCTGGTAATGGTACACAAAGCATCATATAGACCAATGGAACAGTTTTGAGAACCCAGAAATGCCACCATCCTCTTATGAACAGCTGATAGTAGACAAAGGCCCTGAGATTGTAAACTGGGGTAAAAACAGCCTATTTAACAAAGTGTTGACAAAATTGGATACCCACCTGCAAAAAATTGAAACAAGAACTATATCTCACACCTTACACAAAAACTAACTCAGACTGGATAAAAGACCTGAATATCAAACCTAAAACAATGAAGATCATCCAAAAAAAAAAAAAATAGGGTTAACAATAGATGTTTTAATACACAGCTTAGACAGACCTCAAAATCTGACAAACACAGCATGATCAACAGAAAACAGATAAATAGTAACTACTAGGAATCAAACACTTTTGCTTATCCAAAGACTATCAAGAGCATTAAAAGACCACCTACAGAATGGGAAAGAATATTTGGCAGCTACATGTCAGACGAACATCTGACATCCATAATCTACAACGTACTGCAAAATATCAACAAGGAAAGGAAAATAACCTAGTTAAGTAATGGACAAAGGAGATGGACAGACACTTCACTGAAGAGGACATCCAGGCAGCCGAAGGACACATAAAGAAATGCTCACAATCATTAGCTGTTAGAGAAATCCAAATCATAACTACAATTTGATACCATCTCACCCCAACAAGGTTGGCTACGATCCAAAAAACACAAAATAAGAAATACTGGAGAGGCTGTGGAGAAACTGGAACTCTACTACACTACTAGTGGGATTGCAAAAATGGTGCAACCTCTTTGGAAAGCAATTGGGCGCTTCCTTAAAAAGGGAAAATAGATATACCATTTGTTCTAGTAATCCCACTGCTTGGAATATATACTACATAGTCAAGGGCAATCACATGAACAGACACATGCACAGGAATGTTTATTGCAGCACAGTCCACAATAGCAAAAAAATGCAATCAACCCAGATGCTCAACAACAGATGAATGGATTAACAAGCTATGGTACATATAATCAAAGGAACACTATGCAGTGATAAAGAACAATGATGATTTTAGGAAGCATCTCAGAACCTGGTTTCAACTGGAAGACATTATGCTGAGTCAAATCAGTCAGCAGCACAAGAACAAATACTGTATGAGATTCCTACTATAAGGACTTACGCATAGAAGAGAAGACTGTTTGATAGCTGCAAGGGTGGGGAGGGAGGAAGAGGGCTGGTTACATATAGCTGATAAAAATTTGATTCGGTGAAAGCAGTGAGAGCACACAATAGAGAGAAGATCAACTTAACTGGACTTCAATATAAGGTTTAAACTTCTAATCTTAAACCAATATTGCAAGGATAGACTAGCAGGGGCAGGTGCCTTGGGAGCATGCTCTCAGGAGACATCAAGGCCAACTGGCATAACTAGCTGTAGTGATAGAGTCTACTGTATCTCATAATGGTGAGTGGTATCTGAGGTCTTAAAAGCTACCAAGCTGCCATCTGAGGTATACCAAATTGTCCCAACTCATCTGGAACAGACGATCACCAAGAACAACAAAACATGAGGAAAAAAGAGCCCAGGAGACAAAGGACCCATGTGAATGGGTGACTGTATCAACATGTGACCAGAAGAATCAGATGGTGCCTGGTTGTCACCAAAGATAGCCATGATGGGACACAAACATTGAATCCCAGTGGCAATATGAGAAAGAGAGGGGTACACCTCAAGAACTCTACTAAAAGACCTCAAATAATGGTCCAGCAACCTGGGGGTTCATCTGGGAATATGTCCCTTAGACCTGCTGCTGCCCCTGACCAGAAAACCTTACTGATGTCAACTCTTCGTACAGGAATGGACTGGACTCAGGGACACAATGTAACCATAGGCTGTATGTGGTTTAGGGTTGTATGGATCTATAGGATGCTCTCCTACTGGCCTCTAACTAGAAGACAGAGAAGAGGTTGGCGAAGAGGCGGAAGGAGATTGTTAAGAGAATAGGACATAAGTAGAACAAAAAGGAGGTGAGTACTGTCACTGGGCAAGGAGAGTAGAGGAGCTGCAGACAGGCGGGCATGCAAATTTAATTTGGATCGTATACTTTCACTTAATTACAACAAAAAAAAAGAAAAAGAATAAACTTTTCTGGCAAAGCCATCCACTTGTAGTATTTCTATGAGAGAAGTACTAGATGACTAAAACATTATGATTACTGATTAGGTATGAGTTTAGTGCTATCATTTTGATGGTTTTTTTTTTTCTGTGTGAATATATCATAGACAATTCCTTTGTTCCACATAATTTTCTGTGCTGAGTAATTTTTCCATATGTGTTTACTTTCATCCTTTTCATTCTTGGTAGTTTTGTATATCAAGATTTCATGTTTTTCTTGTTTATTATTTTGATGTATAGGATTGATATTTTCTTTTATGGTTACCTTAATATTTATCCCCTTTTTCTATATTTAAGACAGTCTTTAATTTCTTTATATAACCTTGACTTCCTCTCTGTATGGAAGTTCTATAACTACATTTTTTAAGTCATCTTTTCTTGTTATAATATTTATATAATGACATCTCTTTTTCTCTGTTTTCCATGTTTTACTTTTGATTTATTTTTGTTATTTCTCTATTTGGGTTGATTGTTATCTGACATTACTGATTTTCTAACCAGAGGACTTTTTAGCATTTCTAGTAATTTTGGTTTGGTTTTTGTAAATTCTCTAAAATTCTGTTTATTTGGAAATGTCCTAATTTGACATCTTAATTGAGAGACAATTCTGATGGATATATAATTCTTTGCTGGCAATTATTTTTCTTCAAGGCTTTGCATATGTCATCCCATTGCCTTCCTGCCAGCATGATTTCTGCTGAGTAGTCCAAGGTTAGTCTTACTGTCTTTTATAGATTATTTGGTTATCACTAGTCAGTTTTAAAATTGTCTCCTTATCCTTAGTTTTGGAAAGTTGGATTATTACATGTCTTGTTGCCTTTCTTTTGGGATCCATGTTACGTGGAGTTCAATGAACATCCTGGGTAGATATTTTGTAATCTTTAATGTGTCAGAAAGTTTTCCGCCATCAAATCTTTGACAAGTTTCACTGTGTTTTCAGCTATCCCCCTATTCTGGTACTTCAATTGCTCCTCTTGATGGAGTCTCACATAATTTCTAGTGTTTCTTGATAGGTAAGTAGGGGTGATTGGTGTAGGTATAGCTATCTGTGTGCAAGCCACTAAGATAAGAGAGTAATAGCTATTCCTGAGTATCTTTGAGGATAGCATGTTCCCTTACGTCTGACTCTAGGTGAAGACACTGTTTCTGCCCTGAATTTACAGCTCAGGGGATTTGACAGATTTATCCCTCCCTATCACCAGTCTGTTGAACTGTTCCCCCTCCAAGACTCAGATAATGACTCAGGGTGGGCTTATGGAGTCCTTCTTTGAGATCAGTTTATAGTATTAGATTCCAGGACTGGTGCTGTGCAGAAAAGGAAGAGGCGGTTCTTGGAGAAGGGAGAGCTTATCCCAAATAATTTAGATCTGCACATAGTAGGTTAGATGCAAGCCACATAGCTTTTGACAATCTAATGCCAGTTTTCACTGGTTCTGGAGGCATGAGTAGACTTTCTGTTCAGTCTCTCATGCTGAGGAAGACAACCTCCAAAAGTTATCACTCTGCTCACCACAATGGCTGCACCCTGGTGAGTCAGGTTGGTCAGTCTTAGGGACTTTTAGACCTACTTTCCCTTTACCTTCAGTCAGTTCAATTTCTCAGTTTTCACTTTGATGTTCTAAGCTCATATTACATCATATGTAATTGCTGTATTTGTTCTTTTGAGTCTTTGTTGTTAGAGGGGTCACAGGAAGCATCTGAATACTCTGCCATCTTGGCCCTATCTCCTTGATCCATTTTGAATTTTTGTATACGGTATAAGGAAGTGATCTAACTGGATGGTTTTACATTTTGAGATCTTGTTGTCCTACCATAATTTGTTGAAGACACTATTATTTCTCCACTGAATTGACTTGTCCCCCTAAATCAAAAATCCATTAGTCATAGATGTATTGCTTTACTTTTGGACTGTTAGTTCTATTGTAGTATATCTATGCTTGTAATAGCACACACTGTTTTGATTATATAGCTTTGTAATACGTTTTGAAATAAAGAAGTCTGATTCGTACTGCTGTGTTCTTTTTTCCAAATTGTTTTGGCTACTTGTATTTGTGGCTCTTTGCAATTCTATATGGATTTGAGTATTAGTTTTTCAATTTCTTCCAAAAAAGTTGCTAGTATTTTGATAGGACTTGCATTGAATTTGTGGATAGTACTTTGGTCAGTATTGAAATCTAACTATTAAGTCTTTCAAATTTATGAGAATAGATACCTTTCTATTTATACTTAAAACTCTAAGCCAAATATACCACCATTGAGTTGATTCCAACTCATAGTGACCCTATAGGTCAGAGTAGAACTGCCCCATAGAGTTTCCAAGGAGTGCCCGGTGGATTTGAACTGCAGACCATTTGTTTAGCAGACATAGCACTTAACCATTATGCCACCAAGGTTTCTATTTACTTAGGACTTCTTTAATTCTTTAGCAATGTATTATACATTCCATTTTCTAAGTCTTTTACCTCTTTGGTTAAATCTGTTGCTAGCTATTTTCTTATTTTAGGTACTATTATAAATGGAATTTTTTCTTAATTTCCTTTTGGATTCTTAATCACAAGGGTATAGAAATATGTGAGTTTTGCATGTTGATCTTGTACTTTGCAACTCTGTTAAACTCATTTAGTAGTTCTCATAGCCCTAGGTTGCCATGAGTCGGATCCGACTCGATGGCACTTGGCTTGGCTTGGCTATAGCTTTCTTTTGAATTTTTGGATTTTGTACATATAGAATCATATTGTCCATGAATAAGATGGTTTTACTTCTTCCTTTCTGATTTTGGATGTCTTTTATTTCTTTTTGCTCTGGGTAGAATTTTTAGCACAATGTAGAACAGTGGTAGTAAAAGGGGCATCCCTGCCCTGTTTCTGATTTTAGGGGTAAAGTTTTCAGTCTTTCTTTATTGAGAATTACATTACCTGTGGGCCTTTCATAAATACTCTTTATCATGGTGATGCAGTTTCCCTCTAATTCTAGGTTTCCTGACATTTTTATCACAAAAAAGCTGGGTTTTCTCAAATTTCTTTTACATATATATATGTATATATATAAACACAAGGGCTGATAATTATGTCTGTGAACTTAATTGTTCTAAGTGCTACATATCTCCTTGCTGAATATCACTATGGTCAACTTTGAAGTACTCCCCTTTGGAAGCTATGCACTGATGTCAGTGTCTAGTCCACCTTTCAAAGCAACTTTAGAACTCTTTGCAGACAGTGGCATGCTGGCAAGTTTGTGAACTTAACTGTGTAGTGGTCTGTGAGGGAGTTTTTAGCCAGTAAACAAATAATTGTGTTGGAACACCCTCCCTACTCACCTGATCTGGCCCCCAATGACTTTTTTTTTACCTGAAGAAAAATAAAATATTGAAAGGAAGATAATTTTTATGACATTCAGGACATCAAGGGTGATAAGACAGCTCTGATGGCTATTCCAGAAAAAGAGTTCCAAAGTTGCTTTGAAGGGTGGACTAGGTGCTGGCATCAGTGCATAGCTTATGAGGGGAAGTACTTTGAAGGCGACCATAGTAATATTGAGCAATGAGGTATGTAGCACTTTTTCTAGGATGAGATTGTGAACTTAATTGGCTGTTACCTTATTTTTCAGTTTGTTCTGTTACATTAATCAGTTTTCTTATGTTGAAATACTCTTGTATTCTTGGGCTGTATCACATCTGGTCATGGTGAATAAGTATTTTAACTAGCCATTGGGTAGGGTTTACTGGTATTTTTTGCATGTATATTCATAAGGTATATTAGTATGACATTTTCTCTTCTTATAATATGCTAATCTGAATTTGGTATCTGGGTGATGATACCAAAAGGACATGAAAAATTTTCTTTTTTTTCAACTATTTTTTTTTTTTAAAGAGTTTGAGAAAAAATGGTGTTAATTTTTCTTAAAATGTTGAGTAGAATCACCAATGAAACCACCTTGTCCTAGACTTGTCTTTGCTGGGAAGTTTCTAACTACCGGTTCAATCATTTTATTTTTCCTAGGAATGTCAAGATTTTCTATTTCTTCTAGAGCCACTTGGGAAATTTGTGTTTTTCTAAGAAAGTCTGTTTAGTCTAGGTTATCTATTTTTGGCTTGCCTTGGCTATCTATTTTGTTGCTGTATAATTTGTTCATAGTATTTAAAAAAAAAAGAATTCTGTCAATTACTACTAATGTCTCCTCTTTCATTTCTAATTTTAGTTAGCAATGTCTTTTTTTGAATCAGTATAAAACTTTATAAATTTTGTTGATGTTTTCAAAGAATTGAGTTTTAGTTTGATTCTGTTGCTTTTCTCATTTGTACTTATCTCCATTTTGGTCTTCATTATTTTCTGCCTCTTCATTGGGTTTAGGAAGCTATTCTTTTACTAATACTTCAGGTTATAAAGTTAGGTTACCTATTTGAGATATCTCTTCTTACTAAAGTAGGTGTTTACATGTAAAATGTTTAAAAGCATTTCTTTTACTGCATCCTACAAGTTTTGATAAATTATACTTTTATTTTCATTTCTCTTTATTTTCTAAGTTTTATTTGAAGTCTTTTCCTTGACACACTGACATTTGTAACTTTTTTTCAATTTTCCTTCTCTTATTGATTTCTAGCTTGCTTCTCTTATGATCAGTAAAGAAATTCTGTATTATTACAATCTTTTAAAATTTTTGAGACTTTTTGTCTGAACTATCATTTAGTCATTCCTGGAGAATGTTCCATGTGTACATCAGAAGAATGTGCATTCCCTACATTGGTGAGTGGCGTCTGGGGTCTTAAAAGCTGCCAAGCTGCCATCCGAGGACACAGCAAATGGTCTCAACTCAGCAGGAATGGATGCTCACCAAGGACCAAAATGACATGCGGTAAAGACGACCTAGAAGACAGAGAGACCCACAAGATTCGATGCCTTCATCGACTTGGGACTGGAAGAACCGGATGGTGCCCGATCACCACCAGTGATAGCCATGATGGAGCTCACAGAGAGGAGTCTCACTGGCAACACAAGAATAAAAAGGGGTACACCCTGAGATCTCCACTAAAAGACTTCAATTGATGGTCCAGCGGCTTCGGGGTTGCCCTGAGAGCATGGCCTCCGGCCCTGATGCAGCTGTTACCCAAAAATTATAACGAAGGTCCACTCTTTGGACAGGAATGGATTGGACTTGGCAATGCAGAGTGACCATATATTGGTTACACTTTATGTTCTATACATCTATAGGATATCATCCTGCTGACCTCTGGCTGGAGGAAGGAGAGTGGGTGGAGAGGAGGGGAAAGGAGGCTGTTGGGAGGATGAGACATGTATGGAGCAGAGAGGAATAGTGTGCTGTCACCAGACAGGGAGAGCACTGGAAGCTGCATATAGGTGGGCATGTAAATTTATATGGGACTGTAAATTTTCACTCAGTCATGTTAAATAAAAAAATAAAAAAATAAGAAGAATGTGCATTCGGTTACTGTCAATGAAGTGTTTTCTATATGGCTGCCAAGCCTAGGTTTACAGTAGTGTTCATCTCCTTATTTTCTTATTGATCTTCTGTCTAGATGCTGTATTCATTACATAAAGTGTGTATGAAGTCTCTCACAATTACTGTATAACTATTTCTCCCTTCAGTTCTGTTAACATTTATTTCATATATTTTAGAGCTTTATAAACCTATGTGTACCTTGTAGGTATAGGTTTATATTTGCCACATCTTCTTGATTAACTTTTATTTTTTATTTTATTTTATTTTATTTAACATGACTCTCCACCTACTCTCCTTCCTCCAGCCAGAGGTCAGCAGGATGATATCCTATAGATGTATAGAACATAAAGTGTAACCAATATATGGTCACTCTGCATTGCCAAGTCCAATCCATTCCTGTCCAAAGAGTGGACCTTCGTTATAATTTATGGGTAAGGGCCGGGGGCCATGCTCTCAGAGGAACGCCGAAACTGCTGGACCATCAATTGAGGTCTTTTAGTGGAGATCTCAGGATGCACCCCTTTTTATTCATATGTTGCCAGTGAGACTCCTCTCTGTGAGCTCCATCGTGGCTATCACTGGTGGTGGCCAGGCACCATCTGGTTCTTCCAGTCCCAAGTCGATGAAGGCACCCACTCTTGTGGGTCTCTCTGTCTTCTACATTGTCTTTACCGCATGTCATTTTGGTCCTCGGTGAGCATCCAGTTCTTTTATTGATGTATAATATACTTTCCTTCTTATAATTTTTTTTTGCTTAGAATTTATTTGATATAAAGTTTCTTATGTCTGCATAGTTTCTCCAACTCACTTTTATTATTATATTCTTGGAATATGTTTTTCCATCTTTTTACTTTCAATCTGTTTCCTTCTTTGACTCTAAAGTGAGTCCCCTGTAGACAGTGTACTAGTTGTGGCATTATTTTTTAAATAAAATCTTTCCAATCTCTATTACAGTTTAATTATTCACAATTAAAACAATTACTGATAAGGATTTACTCTGGCCAGTTTCTATTTATTTTCTCTTGTATTTTATTTGCCCCTAATTTGCTCCAATTCTGTCTTCTTTTGTGTTTAGTTGATTTTCTTTTTAATAAACTTAAAAATAAATATTTTGAGTATATATTTTAGATCTTTTACTTCTGGTTACCATGGGAATGAAACACAATGACTTAAATTTATAGCAATCTAGTTTGATTGTTCCCATTTAGCTCCACCTTCTCCCCTTCATTTTTTAATCACAAATTATCTTCATAGAATTTATGCCCAAAGACCAAGTTTAAGCTATTTTTATGTGTTTGTATTCTAAATCATGTAGGAAATAAAAAGTGGACCTAGTGATCAAATACATAATAACTAGATAATGTATTGGTCTATATAGTTTACTATTACCAGAAATCTTTATTTATTCATATAGTTTTGAGTTACTGTCTAGTGTCCTTTCATATCAACCTGATGGAATCATTTGGCATTTTTTTGTAGGGAAGGCCTCATAGTTCTGCTTTTTATTTTTGTTTTTGAAGGATAGTTTCACCAGATACAGAGTTCTTGATTGACTGTTTTTTCTCTTTTCACTTTAAATATGCTATCCCATTTTCTTTTAGCCTCCATATTTTCTGAGATGAAATTGGCAGTTACTCTTATTGAGTGTTTCCTCAGTCGCTTCTTTCTTGCTACTTTCAAGGTGGTCTCTTTGTCTATTGATAATTTACTCTCAGTGTGACTATCTTTGATTCTTTTGTACATGGAATTTGTTGAGTTTTTCAGATGCACAGAGTCATTTATTCATAAAATTTGGAAAGTTTTAGAGCATGATTTTTAAAACAAACAAACGGGCACACAAACTTTTTTTCTCTCTCTATGCACTTGGCTTTTGGCTTGACTATCTTCAAGGGTCTCTCAGGCTAGAGTCACATCATTCTTTGTTCTTTCTGCTTCCCAGACTTTATAAATTAAATTTTTTGACCCTCGAGTTTGCTCATTTTTTTCTTCCATCTACTCACATTTTCTAATGAATGCCTCGAATTTTTATTTTCAATAAAATACGTTTTAGCTCAGAATTTGATTGCTTTGTAATTTCCTTTATATCTCATTGTTATTTTCATAGTTTTTTTCTGATTTCCTTTAGTCTTTTGTCCTTCATCTCCTTGAATATATTTATGACAGTTGTTTTAAAGTCCATCTATTTTCTTCTCTTAAATAGACATTTATTTTCATGTTTCTTTGCATACTTTATGATTTTGCATTGTAAATGTGACAGTTTCATCATATTCATCGTTGTTCCATCTTGTGTAATACTGCTATAATACAATTACATTTACATGTTACATCTTCGGTAATCCACTATCGTAATTTTAGCTTTCAATAATCATATGGCTGTCAAACATTGAGAGAAAAGACAAAATA
This sequence comes from Heterohyrax brucei, assembly GCA_028571685.1. NCBI lineage: Eukaryota > Metazoa > Chordata > Mammalia > Hyracoidea > Procaviidae > Heterohyrax > Heterohyrax brucei. The sequence continues at coordinate 135,900,481 of CM053149.1, read as the reverse complement.
TAGTCCTTATGTTAACTGATACATTTCTTTTGAGACTCTAATTAAATGTAGGCCAATAGAAATAGGTCCTAAGATGATCCAGATGTTGGAGTTGTAGATAGGGGCTTTAAAACAACCAGTAACAATATGCTGAATTAGTTAAAAGGATAATTATAGTGAATGAATAGAGGATATAAGCCTAGAAATGCATATTATAAAAATAAAACAAACGAAAATTTTAGAACTAAAAAAGACCTGAAATAAAACAACAGTAAATAAATTGAAGGAAAAACAGAGAGAATAAATGAAGTAGTCTGGACCATGAGACAGTTCAACAGAAATCACTCTATTTGGAGGGCACATGTGTGCATACACACACATACACTCAAATTTTTAAATTATCAACTTTATCTTTTGACAAGAATTGCCAGTCTTCCCATCCTGGTGCAATGCTGTAAAGATATTGGGCTTGTCTAGTTAGTTCACAAAATCACATAAACCAAATCCTTCAATACGTGTCTTAGTAACTCCTAAAAATGAGAACAGCATTACTGACTTGTCTAATAACAGAAAGTACCTTAATATTGGTATAATCATGTTACAGAACGGGGTGGGGGGGAAGAGAGAGAAGAAAGAGGAGAAAGAGGAATAAGAAAAAAGAAGTAGCAAGAGGAGGAAAAGAATAAAATAGGGACTAAGGAGGAGGACGAGGACGAAAACAAGGAGGGAAAAAAGCATAAAAAGGAAGAAGCAAGAGAAAATATACTGGCCAAGCCAAGCTGACTCATAGCAACACTACAAGGCAGAATAGCACTGCTTCATAGGGTTCACAAGGAGGAGCTAGTTGATTTTAACTGCCAGTCTTTTGGTTAGCTGCCACGCTCTTAACCACTATGCCTCAGGGTTCCTGGAAGAAAGCAGGGCTGAAAACATTCAAATTTCAAGAAAAACATCAACTTACAGTTCAAGTTCACTGAACACTGAACTAGATATATATGGAGAAAATCATACCTATACACCAAAATACAAAGAAAACCTTGAATGTAGGTAGAGGAAACATGTATTTGATATTTATAAATGATGATATAAGAGGGGGATGAATGCTCCTTGGAAAAAGTTGAGGTCAGGAAACAATGAATCAACATACTTAAGGTGTTAAATGAAGAAAAAAAAGTTAACCAGAAGTTTATATTAATTAACAAACAAGGCAAAATTTATTTTTAGACAAATAAAATGTGAGGGAATTTGTTGTCGTAATACAACAATTTGTTGTTGTAAAACCAACACTACACAGAATACTGAAAGTTCTTCAAGCTCAAGAGTAAATGCAAAAGATGAAAATAGGAAGGAGTAAAAAGTAAAACTGGTATGGAAGTGTCTAAGCAAAAAAGAGACTATAGTATATTCTCATGATTGTATTTAAAACATTTACTCTAGAAAATAAAAATATAGATATTTTAACATATGTAGATGTAAAGTACAAGAAGAAAGGATAAAATTATGTTCTACATTTTTAAAAATATGTAAATTGTATAGTATTAATTGTACATAGACTAACATAAGTTAAAGGTGAATATTATCACACACACAAACACTTAAATGTAGATGTAAAGTGCAATTAGGTAAACTAATATGAAATACCTAAAAAATAAACAACCAACTCATAAGAACAAATAAAGGAGAGAGAAAGGAACAATCTATATTGCACAAAGAAAATAACAGTAAAATGGCAGGCATAAATCCAATCATAAACAAACAAACAAAAAACAAACCCAAATCCACTGCTGTCAAGTCGATTCCAAATCATAGGGACCCTATAGGCAGAGAAGAATTGTCCCACAGAGTTTCCCAAAAGCACCTGGTGGATTTGAACAGCCACCTTCTGGTTAGCAGCTGTAGCACTTAACCACTATGCCTCCCAAGTTTCTGATCATATCAATGAATATATTTAATACAAATGGATCAAAGACCCTAATTAAAAGCAACTGATTGTCAAACTAGATAAAAAGAAGCAGGACTCAACTATTTTCTATCTAAAACAGACAGATTAAAAATAGAATCACAAAAAAAATGTTTACTAGTCAAACAATAAGCATAAGAAATCTTGTATTACTATTCCAATACCAAACAAAGTCTACTTCAAGAAAACAAGCATTACCTGAGATAGATTACAAAAAAAAAGGACAAGAAAAGAAGGCATGATAACCATATCAACAGGGGGAGATATTCAAACTGATGAAGAGCAACTGAGAGCAGTAAAGAGAAAGTAAACCTACAATCACCGATAGACAGCTTTAATGCTGGATAGAAAAACAAACAACAGCAACAGAAAAATCACTAAAGATATAGAAATTCTTAACTCAGTCAAATACCTTCACCTTACTGTCATTTGTAGACTACCATATACAATAACTACCATGTACACTTACATGTCCAGTGCATGTGAAAATTTCAGTAAGACAGATCAACCATATGTCATTATGCTGAGTGAAATTAGTCAGTCATAAAAGGTCAAATATTGTATGAGATATGAGACCATTATTATGAGAAACTCAAGGAAAGTTTTAAACATAGAAGGAAACATTTTTTGATGGCTATGAGGATGGGGAGGAGGAGAATTCACTACCTTAGATAAAGGGAAGGACAAATACAATAAACACGAAGTGGGCACAATTGCGCCAAACCAAAAGTTAAAAAGTTGCTGAGCACAGTCAAACACTTCTAGGGGCAGAATAGTAAGGGCAGTGGCCTGGGACCACGGTTTCATTGGACATCTAGGTTAACTGGCATAACAAAGTTTATTAAGAAAATGTTCTGCATCCAATTTTGATGAGTGGCATCTGGGGTCTTGAAAGCTAATGCATGGCCATCTAAGAAGCATAAACTGGTACCAACACACTAGAGCAAAGGAGAATGAAGAACACCACAAACACAAGGATAATGTGAGCCTAAGAGACAGAAAGAACCACAAAAATCAGAAACTCCATCAGCCTGAGACCAGAAGAACTAGACGGTGCCAGGCTACCACCAATTACTACCCTGACAGGAAACACAACAGAGAATCCCTGAAGAAGGAGGAGAAAAGCGTGGTGCTGAATTCAAGTTCACGTAAAAAGACCAGACTTAATAGTGTGACTGAGACTAGATGAGTTCTCAAGGACAGGGCCCCTGAACACTATTAACTCAGAACTAAAACCACTCCTGAAGCCAGCAATTCAGACAAAGATTAGACTGGACTATAAAACACAAAATAATACTAATGAAGAGTGTGCTTCTTAGTTTAAGGACATACATGAGAATAAATGGGGAGCTCCTGTCTGGAGGTAGGATGGGAAGGTAGGAAGGGATAGGAACTGGTTGAATGGACACAGAAAACCCAGGGTGGAAAGGGGGAGTGTGCTGTCATAGGGATTGCAATTAATGTCACATGATAATATGTGTGTAGGTTTCTGTATGAGAAATTAACTAGTGCTGTAAACTTTTATCTAAAGCACACATACACCCACAAAAAAAGATCGTATGCTTGACCCTAACATAAATACCAATAAATTTGGAAAAACTGAAATATTACTTTCTAATATCAAATTTAAAATACAAATAGATAACATTAGTTACTTAGGAAGGCCCCAAATACAAGAAATTAAGTAAGCCACTTATAGGTAACTGACAGGCCAAAACAAATAAGAAAGGAAATAAGGAATTATTTGAACTGACTCATAATGAAAGTCTGACTCATATCAAAGTTTGTAGGATTCAGTTAAATTAGTGCTTAAGAAAAACTTATAGCTATAAATGTTTATATGATATTTATATTAGAAAAGAAAGGTCTAGAATCAATGATCTCACTTTGAACCATAGAAGACCATATTAGAATCAACATAAGAAAAAAGAAATACAGATCTGATCAATATATTTGATAATACAGAGAGCAGATATAATTATCAAAACCAAACCCAATGCCATCAAGTCAATTCCAACTCATGGTAAACTTGTAGGACAGTGCAGAACTGCTCCACAGTTTCCAAGGACCACCTGGCTGATTTGAACTGCCAACCTTTTGGTTAACAGACATAGCACCTAATCACTATGCCAGCAGGATTTTCATAACCAGTAAAGATAAATTAAATCATAAATTCAATGATAATTCATGATATCTAGACAAAGAGTGAACTAGAGGAAAATGGTTCTACCTACATCAGGAACTGAAAAGGTAGTAACTCTACAAATCTTACAGATATTATAAGGATCATAAAGAAATATCAGCAATTTTATACTAATGAATTCAACAAACCTGATGAAATGAACTTGTTGAAAAAACACAAGTTAACAAAATGAACATTAGATGAAGCAGAAACTGAACTGTATATTATTAAGTGAACCATAATTGATATTAAAAATCTTACCAAGTATAGATCAGTTCGCTAATGAATCCTAACATTCCAAGGAAGAGGGGACTAGCAAAATAGAGGAAAAATGAATGCTATACAATTTGTTTTATGAGGCTAGTTCTTACAAAATGCTAAAAAAAAACCCAAGTTATTCATCAGCATAAATATACATGTAAAAATCATTAAATAGTAGAAAATTGAATACAGAAATACAAATGAAATTGATAGTTATCTCAGGAATACACGCTGGGCTGACAAAAACAGGCAGGAAGCAACATGGTTATTTTAATAATGGTAAAAATAATTAGTATAAATTTAAAATATAATTAGTATAAAAATCAACAATAAACTAGGACTAGAATAAAGCATATTCAATTTGATAAAGGCCTTTACAAAAACCTTACGACTGGTACTTTATAGTGAGAAACTGGATGCCTTTCTCCTAAAGAATGGAGAAAAAGTGGGCTATTCACTCACAGTACTTCTACTTTGTATTATCCTAAAACTCCAAGATAATGTAGCTATGCCAAAAGAAAAGGAAAAAGGCCATAAAAATTCAAAATAAATAAACTGTCTTTATTAACAGATGAGATGTAAAATATTTTAAGGAATATGTATTTTTAAAAACTTACAAGTTAACTTAGCAGAGCCACAAGATAGAAGCTCAGTATTAAGGAAAAAATTTAAATTTTATATAATAGCAACAAAGCTTGGAAAATAAAAAAAAATTAATTTACAATAGCAACAATTTAAAAACAAAAGCCATAGGGATAAATTTAACAAAGTATGTCTCTATAATGAAGACTACAAGAGTTCTTTGAGAAATTAAATATGATTTAACATTTGGGAAAGTATGTCATTGTCATGAATCAGATCCAATCTTTGTAAGATGTCAATGCTACAGATTTAATTTTACCATAATAATCAGGGTTTCTTTTTTATGGAGTTGGCAAGTTGGTTCTAAAATTTAAGTCAAAATACAAAGGATATAATTTTGTGTGTCAACTTGGCTATGTTGCAGTGTCCAGCTCCCAGCTATTTGAATTTTTATGGCCTTTTTCCTTTTTTTTTGGCATTGCTACATTATCTTGGAGTTTTGGGATAACACAAAGTAGAAGTACTGTGAGTGAATAGCCCACTTTTTCTCCACTCTTTAGGAGAAAGGTATCCAGTTTCTCACTATAAAGTACCAGTCTTAAGGTTTTTGTAAAGGCCTTTATCAAATTGAGTATGCTTTATTCTAGTCCTAGTTTATTGTTGATTTTTATTGGCCTAAATACGGCTATGAAATATTTACACGTGTTAGTATTTAAACCAGTTGGTCTTATGTTGTATAGTCCTTAAGTGCTACAGCTGTTTACCAGAAGGTTGGCAGTTCATCTCCACCAGGTGCTTCTTGGAAGCTCTACAGGGCAGTTCTGTCCTGTCTAGCGGGTCGCTATGAGTCGGAATCCACTGGACAGTATTGGGTTTTATGGTGTTTAATAGGTAATACTCCAATACTCTGTTATGTGGGTGGACCTCTAAAGCAAAACTGGAGGTTTCACAAGGAAAGATTCCACCTGTAGACAACAAATAGATGTTGTGCTGAAACTCCTTGCTCTACCTCACTGCCAAAGATTGCTGGGATTTCCAGTCTGTGACCTTACATATGGATTTTGGACTTGTCAACTTCCACAGTTGGATGACTCAATTCTTCCACTCATCTCTCTCTCTCTATATATATGTATCTTTCTTCTGCCATTATACCATACTCTAATATCCATCTCATGAATATTTCCCCTCACCACACGCACGAACACACATATTTATGAGGTCTGACAATTAAGACCACGAACTTAGTTGTTTTAAGTGCTACAAACCTTATTGCTGAATATCACCAGTTTACCTTCAAGGTACTTCCCTTGTGAAGCTATGCACTGATGCTAGCACCTAGTCCACCCTTCAAAGCAGTTTTGGAACTCTATCTGGAATGCACATTGTCATGGATTGAACTGTGTCTCCTCCAAAATAGGTGTAGTCATATGACCATGATTCCCTGTATTCTATGACTGTCCTCCACTTTGTAATTTTACTGTGCTGTTATGTTAAAGGATTAGGGTGGGACTGTAAATCCCTTTATAGGATCACCTCCCTGTTCCACTGTAAAGAGAGTTTGTTTGCCTAGGGTATGGCTTGCCCCACCTGTAATCCTTTCATCCTGCAAGAGATAAAAGGAAAGGAAAGCAGACAGAGAATTGGGAACCTCACACCATCAAGCAAGCAGCACTGGGAGATGAGCGCATCCTTCAGACCTGAGGTTCCTGCACCAAGATGCTCCCTGGAGAAAGACTGATGCAATACTGGACTTTCCTCCAGAGCCAACAAAGGGTAAAACCTTCCCCTGCAGCAGACATCCTGAATTTGGTCTTGTAGTCTACCAGACTGTGTAAGGATAAACTTTCCTTTCTTAAAGCCATCTGCTAAGTGGTTTTCTGTTAGAGCAGCATGAGCTGACTAAAACACACATTGTGTAATGTGGAAAGGTGGCAAGTTTATGAACTTAATTGTATAGTTGTCTCTGAGGGAGATTTTGGCCAGTACACAAATCATTGTATTGGAACACACACCCTAATCAACAGATCCGGCCCCCAATGACACTTTTCTTTACCCAAAGATAAAGGAAATATTGAAAGGAAGACATTTTGGTGACACTTAGGATATCAAGGGTAATATGATGACAGCTCTGATGGCCAATCCATCCTTCGACACTTTAATGGGTCTGATATTTTAGAAAAGGGTAAGAATTTGGTATTGAGGATGTTTCTAGAGGAACAGAAATTCTTTTAAAAATACTTGATTTCTGGTGAAAATATACAAAGCAGATCATACACTCGTTCAACTTCTATATGTATGTTCAGTGACACTGGTTATATTTTTTATGTTGCATCACAGATTCTGCTCTCTTCCTACATTTTGCCACCATTGACGTAGACTCGCTGCTCCACAAGCTACTCATCTATGTTTTGGAATTACTGTTGTCAATTACATCTGATATAGATAATTCTTTAAGAGTGCAATTTTCAAAGCAAACATTCTTTAATAATTGAGCTAAACTATAGTTTGAAGATGACTTCAGGGGACAATTTCATTTCAAAGTTTAAACATTATCTCAGAGAAAGTTTCAGGGTTTCCTCCAGGCTCAGCCAATCTAGAAAGTCTGGATTCTATATGAGATTTTTAATTCTGTTCAACAAGTTTCCTTCCTTTTTTGATCAGGACTTATCAACTGAACCCTTGATCAAAATGTTACAGGAACAGAATCATTTTTTTTATTATTATTGGTATTTTATTTATTTATTGGTATAGATGTGGCTATAAAGTATTTATATGTGTTAGCTTTTAAATTCAGTTGGTCTCAAGTAGATAATAAGACAATCATTTGCTCTAAAGTAGAGTTTATCTCAGGAACATATGTTGGGTTGACAATAAAAACAGGCAGGGAAACAACATGGGTATCTTAATAATGATAAAAAAGTATTATAAATTTTAAATTTAATGAGTATAAAATCATCAATAAACTAACTACAATAAAGAATGTTCAATTTGATAAAAGGCCTTTATAAAAAATTTACTGTGCTTTATGTAAAAGTTTGCAATTCAAGTCAGTTTCTCATTCAAAAACCTATACACACATTGTTGGGGGCAGAGACAAGATGGTGGACTAAACACACGTTTCCCTAAATCCCTCTGGAAACCAAGACCTGAATTTATAATTAAACGGAGCCTTCTGGACACCTAGTGAGCCCCAGGACACAGCATAGGGCTGTTAATTTGGACTTTATACCACTCAATGCAAAACCTTCTCTCTTACGCTGACCCTACTCTTGGTGAGCACTGACTTGCAGTGCCCACGGGCAGAGCTGGGATTCAACTAGCCTCTACTCTTGGACACACTGCTGGTGGGATTGGCAAGCACAATTGCCATTTTCTGAGAGCCCAGCTTTGGACTTTGTGTATCTCAGCACCTTTGGCCTCTCTTTCAGCCAGTGACCTGTTCCCAGCCAGGTGGAGAGCTGCTGTGGGACACCATCTTGTTCCACTGGGAGGCAGAGATACCCATACAGAGATACCAGATGAGCTGGAAACCTCAGCTGGACCTAATTCCTGGGTTGGGAGGCAGTGCTTGCCTGGAAGAGAGTGCTTTTCCGACAGAAAAGTGGAATTCTACACAGTGTCACCTACAGGTGGGGCCCGAGATCAGTAGCCTTTCTGTATTTTGAACTAGTTTATACCATCTGGGATTCAATATAGACGCGCTTACTTTGCCAGTGGGGAAGAGGGACCTATACAACTGAAAACCTGACAGACTTGGGAAATTGCCAGATATTTTTACCTCTCATTTTAAGACGGCCTAGAGAAACAACTGTGGTCTACCCCCACAGCATCTCTCCCAGCCTATACTGACTCATATGAAGGCCAGAAAGCAACAAACTGGAGAAAAGTGTAACCAAGAAGTCACCCATGGCTTCAGAAGGCCCCCAAAAGAAACCACCTCAGAACTCCCCAGATGAAGAGGCTTTTCAGAAACTATTGGAAGGTGAATACAAAAGGATTATATAGAGAGCCTTCCTAGACCTTATACAAAATGCAGCAGAGCAAAATGAAAAATTAATCAAGCTGTTCACCCTGATAGAACACCAGTACTCTGAAATCCAACAGATCAAGAACAAAACCAAAGAGATAGAAACTTCAATTCAAAGCCAAGAAAACAGAATGGAACAAATGGAAAATAGACTTTCTGATTTGGAAGACAGAGCTACTGACACCAGCATCTACGAGGAGAAATCAGAAAAAAGAAACAAGAAGCATTAAGAAGCATGTGGGACTCTATTAAGAGAAACAATCTATGATTAATTGGAGTTCCTGAACAGGGTGAGACACCTGAGAACACAGAAAGTATTGGTGCTGAGCTGTTGACAGAAAACTTCCCTCTTCTCTTCAAGAAGAGAATATAGATATCCAAGATACATATTAAACACCACTCTATATGATCTCAAAGAGACTCCAAGACATATTATAATCAAGCTTAATAAAATGAAACATAAGCAGAAACTCTTAAAGGCAGCAAGGCTCAAAGCAAAGCTAACATTCAGAGGGAAACGCTGTAGGCTTTCATCGAATTTCTCAGCAGAAACAATGCTGGCATGGAGTTAGTGGCATGACACATTCAAAGTCTTGAAGGAGAAAAACTTTCAACCAAGAATTATATATCCTGAAAAACTATCTTTCAAATATGAAAATGAAATTAAGACATTCACAGATAAACAGAAACTCAGAGACTTTATAAAAACCAAACCAAAGCTACAAGAAATACTGAAAGAATATCTTGGCTTGGAAGAGCAAAACCACTAACTTTATATTTTGGAAGCAATTACAGGACACATTACCCAGAATCCTATTCAGGTAGGGAGGGCTCCAAACTCAATCAAAGCTATAACAGTGAAAGAAATGATCTAGTGATCATATCATGAAATCTATGATGTCATCATATTAAAAAGAGGAATGTACTACAGTTGTTATAGTCCTTCCAGATGGAGAGAAGTTGATAAGACTGGTAGTAGCTGAACTTGGGTTTATACACAGTTTATTAAGGGGGATCATAGGGTCAGCCATAAAGCACAGTAAACATGCAACATGTTAAATCAAGAAACATAATACAAGAGTCTCAACAACCACAAAACAAACCCTGAAAAAGGTGAAAAATTAAGTCACAAAGAAGAATGTCCCAGAACAGATTAATAAGAACAACAGAGAAAACATCAACACAAAAATAAACATACCACAATGGCAGCACTTGTTGGGAGCCGAAATTATCTTAAAGAAAATCTTAAAGAAATTTACTGGGCAAGGCTCACTTAAGAAAAATATTGTGCCAGTAAGGTCATGAAATCTATGTACATAAATCTATGTACATAACGACTGCTTAGCAATATCCCAAGAAAGAATAACAACATGTGGCTGTCCTTGGATAGGGGTTTTGAGAACTAGGGAACACAGGTGCGTGAGAGAGACCAGAGTTAAGAATAAACAAACAAGTGTGTGCTGTATAAAAGTTTGCTCAGTAAAGAAATAAATGTCTCAGCTGGACTGGGTCCCTCCTGATGTGAGTGTCTTTCTTTAAGCTCCCAGGCCCTCCCTTCAGTCTTGTTCACCTGTAGACAGATGGCTGGCCCCGTCAAGCACTGAACACATATCTATCAATAACCACACTGAATGTGAATGGACTGAATGCTCCAGTAAAGAGGCACTGAGTGACATCTTGGATCAAAAGACATGACTCATCCATATGTTGCCTACAAGAACCTCACCTTAGACTTAAAGATATGAACAAACTAAAAATTAAAGGATGGAAGAATATATATCAAGCTAACAATGAACAAGGAAGAGTAGCTGTGGTGATTCTAATCTCTGATAAAATAGATTTCAATGTAAAATCCACCATCATGGACAAGGATGGACATTATTTATTGCTGAAAGGTTTAATACACAAGCAGGACTTAACAATATTAAATATTTATGCACCTAATATTAGAACCGGATCCGACCCGACGGCACTTGTCTAAATACATCAAAGAAACACTGACTATACTAAAAAAGGAGATCGATCACTCTACAATAATAGTGGGAGACTTCAACGCTCCGCTCTCAATATTGGACAGATTGTCTAGAAAAAAGCTCAATAAAGACACAGAAGACCTTATTGCCACAATTAACCAGCTAAACCTCAACAACATACACAGAACTTTCTATCCATCAGTGGACAACTACACCTTCTTCTCCTGTGCACATCGAACATTCTCCAGAATAGACCAAGTGTTAGGACATAATACCAGTCTCAACAAAATCCACACCACTGAATTAATGCAAAGCGTCTTCTCAGATCATAAAGCCATAAAAGTTGAAATCAATGGCAGAAAAAAACAGAAAATGGAACTCACGGAAACTGAATAGCATCTTGCTAAAAAAATCATGGGTTATACTAGAAATCAAAAACCTATGCACACATTGTTATGTGTCTGTAGTTACTCTCCCTACAATGTGACACCTCATTCTTCCTCTCCACACTCTATTTCCAATGCCCTTTCAACAAGCTCCTGTCCTCTACTGCCTTCTCATCTCAACTCTGGACAGGAGTTGCCCATTTAGTATCATGTATCTACTTGAGTCAACAAGTAAACTGTTTACCAGTATAATTTCATTAAATAGTCTAGTTTAGTCTTTGTCTAAAGAGTTAGCTTTGAGAATGATTTTAGTTTGGGCTAACAGAGTCTGTGTGCCCTGTCTTCTAAGTTCTCTCTAGTCTCAAACCATCAACTCCGGGTTTTTTATGTAAATCTGAATTCAGTACCCCACTTTTCTCCCACTCCTTCAAGGACTTTCTGTTGTGTCCCCTCTCAGTGCGGTCATTGGTGGTAGCTGGGCACCTTCTAGTTCTTCTGGTCTCAGGCTGATGGAGTCTCTGGTTTATGTGGTCCAGAAAGTCTCTTCGACTCATTATTTTACGTTTTTGGGTACAGAAACAAAGTCTTAAGGATGAATTTTCTGAATTTGTTTTGGAGTTTCTAGAGTAGACTATCAAATTTGGTTAGATTTACTGGCATTACTGACTTTTTTTTAGTAATAAAGAACGGAGAAGGATCACCATTGAATACTCTGAATCACATACTTATAACTGACAAAGTTCAGGGTCATCATGTTTGCAAGCTCAGAACACTTCTGCCAAATTGATGAGTATAACGACATTGGCAGGCTGCTTGCAATTTTATTGGAGGGAAATAAATAGATAAGCTGAAGTAACACACAAATCACTTGAAAGTTGCCATGTGTGCCCCAAAAGAAAACTTATGTCCTGTACCCATGGGGCTCAGATTTCTGAAAAACCAAACCCATCCTAAAAGAGGCTGACTGACTATGTAAGTTGAATTCCCAGTCTCTAAGCCAACTGTTGTTGAAATGGGCAAGGACTGGAAAGAAATGAGATACACAATATTGGAATGGAAGCACATGCGTACATGTTAATGAAACTGAGGCCACTGAACACATAAATTTTGCTGATTGTTTTTGCCACAGAAACAGCCTTTTACCTCCCTGGGGTTGTTAATCCAGGCTTGCATGAAGAAATTGTAATGCCTCCTTTCATGCAGCTGCTTTTCAAGACAAAGCTAATTCTTGTCAGGAGCAGCCCACTACACATCTCTTTGTTTCTAGACCTATAACTAAACTTTAGTCCCAGCAGGCCCCACAAACAGAAGTACAAAATGTGAAATGTAAAGAAGCACTACACTCAAAAAGAAATACATGAATCCTACTAATTTATATAAATTTTGATTGGGGGGATATGTGTGAAATGGACACTAAGGGTACAGTATAATCGTAGGAAGAATACGAAGTTGGATTTGGCTAAACATATTGACATGTGTCCACAAAACAGAGCTTCTGTATTCACTGTTTCAGCTTTAAGGGTAAGAAAGGGCTGTGACAGTTGGTTTGGCTAACTGGCTGAAATGTGGACAAAAGGCTGTTGTTGTTAAAGCTGGTTCTGACTCATAGTGGCCCTATGCACAAAAGAATGAAACACTGCCCAGTCTTGCACCATGTCCACAATTGTTTTTATGCTTAAGGCTATTGTTGCTGCCACTGTGTCAATTCACCTCATTGAGGGTCTTCCTCTTTTTTGATGATGTTCCACTCGAACAAGCATGATGTCCTTCTCCAGGGACTGATCCTTTCTAACAACATGTCCTGTGGAAAAATATGTTAACTCTCTTGACATCAGTGCAGCCATCTTGGCTGCTATACCATTACTTCAACTTTATATAACCTTTTGTACTAAGAGCATGGTAATCAATTATCTTGATTTTACCATTGTATCCAGTAACAAAGGAATTATATGGGAACACATCCACTTAATGAAATAGGGCATGTGGGAACGTGGAAAACCGTGACAACACAATGGGTAGCAGAAAACTGTTCCTACCCTAGCAACTAGCCAGGTAGCTGGATGTCCCCAACTCCTTGGTTTCTAGGATACTAAATGTTATTTGGTGGATGGTATAAATACTTCAAAAAAACTTGATTCTGGGCTCTTGGCTGGGATGACCGTCAGCCCTTGATCCGAAATTTTTGTCTGTCTGTCTTTTCCTTAACTTCGGCGTGGCTTCTCCTCTGCCCATGTTCATCAGAGAACTCTCTGACTCCAACAGCCTAAACTAAGACAGTCTTGCCATTTTTGCTTCCAAGGAACACTCTGGTTATACCTCTTCCACAACAGTACTATGTACTCTTTTGGCAGTCTATAGTACATTCAGTATTCTTCAGCACCACAGTTCAAAGGCATCAATTCTTCTTCTGTCTTCCTTGTTCATTGGCCAGCTTTCACATGCATATGATACCATACCTTGCATCAGGTGCACTTTAGTATTCAAGGTGACATCTTTACTTTTCAATATTTTAAAGAGGTCCTTTACAGTAGATTTTCTCAGTGTAATGTGTCTTTTGATTTCTTGACTGCTGCTTCCATAGATGTTGATTGTGGACCCAAATAAAATGAAATCCTTGACAACCTCAATCCTTTCTCCATTTATGACAATGTTGTTTATTGGTCCAGTTGTGACGACTTTTGTTTTCTTAATGTTGAGGTGCAATCCACACTGAAGGCTGTGGTCTTTGATTTTCTTCAGTAAGTGGTTCAAATTCTTTTGACTTACAGCCAGCAAGGCAGTGTCCTCTGCATAATGCAGGTTGTTAATGAGTCTTCTTCCAATCCTTATGCCTCTTTCTTCTTCATATAGTCAGTCCACTTTCTCAGACACAATGTGCTCAGCATACAGATTGTAAGGGTATGGTGAAAGAATACAGCCTTGACAAACACCTTTCCTGACTTTAAACCATGCAGTGTCCCCTTGTTCTGTTTGCATGACTGACTCTTGACCCACGTACAGATTCCTTAGGAGCACAATTTAGTGCTCCAGAATTCCCATTCTCCACAAAGTTAACTATTATTTGTTATGATCTATAGAGTCGAATGCCTATTATTTGTTATGATCTATAGAGTTGAATGCCTTTGCATAGCCAATGAAACATAGGTAACAGTCTTTCTGGTATTCTGTTTTCAGTCAAAATCCATCTGACATCAGCAGTGATAACTGTGTTTTCACGTCCTCTTCTGAATCCAGCTTGAATTTCTAGCAGTTCCTTGTCAATACACTGTTGCAGTTGCTTTTGAATCATTCTGAGCAAAATTTTACTGGCACATGATAGTAATGATATTGTTCGGTAATTTCCACATTCAGTTGGATCACCTTTCTTTGGAATGGGCAATAAATATAGATTTCTTACAGTCAGTTGGCCAGGTACCTGTCCTCCAAATTTATTGGCATAAATGAATGAGCACTTTCAGCACTTGCATCTATTTGTTGAAATATCTCAACTGCTTTTTAATCAGTTCCCGGAGCCTTGTTTTTTTGCCAACGCCTTCAATGCAGCTGACTCCTTCCTTCAGCACCATCAGTTCCTAAGCTTATGCTACCTCTTGAAATGCTTGAACACTGACCATTTATTTCTAGTCTAATGACTCTGTTTATTCCTTCCATCTTCTTTTCATGCTCCCTGAATCATTTAATATTTTCCCTGTAGAATACTTCATTATTGCAACTTGAGTGTTGAATTTTTCTTCAGTTATTTCAGTGTGAGAAATGCAGAACAAAAGGTAACCTATGTTAATGAAGCTGAAATGCCAAAACTGCCACATCATACTGTAGAATAATGTATACAAGACTTAGAGAAACTGTAATGTTAAAGTGAATTTATAATATCATATCTACCCATCTACCTACAGTATGTCTGGAGGATATAATTTCATCATTATTATAAGGAATAACTTCAAGGGGTACTCTAAAATTCTTGAATAACACTGTGATTACTCTCCTCTTTTATGTTGGATACTACAGTGGAGACTGCTGTCATGGTATTAGGAAATAGAAATGAAGTAAGAACAATTAGACCCCAGGGTGGAAGAGGACTAGTGGCAGCACTTAATCACCACAGACACATTGAGTGTGATTCCCATAACGGACAGCAGAGTCAAAGTAGTAATCAGAATAATCTGACTTTCAGAGATCTATGGCATTGGTTTGATGATGACAGTGTCCCTACTAGTGAAGCAGATGTGAAGTCTGTTAAATTTTTACTTAAAAATTTTTTTCTTTTTCACTGTGATTGAGTGGAGGTTTACAATCCAAGTTAAATTTGCGTGCACACCTATCTGCAACTGCTTCTACTCTCCTTGCTTGATGACAGCACACTCCTCCTTTCCATTCTATACATATCATGTACTCTTAACAATCTCCTGTCCCCTCCTCTCCGCCTTCTCCTCCCCTTTCTAGTAAGAGGCCAGTAGGACAGTATCCCATATATGCATGGAACCATCAAATACACATACCATATGGTCACTTTGTGTCCCTGAGTCCAATCAATTCCTGCCCAAAGAGCTGACCTCACTAATGATCTCTGACCAGAGGCAGCAGCAGGTCTAGGGGCCATGCTCCCAGAGGAATCCCCAGGCCTGCAGACCATCATTTGCGGTCGTTTAGTGGAGTTTTTGAAGCACACCCCTCTTTTCCTCGTATTGCCACTGGGACTCAACATTGTGTGCCCCATCATGGCTATCTCTGGTGGTGGCTGTGCACCTTCTGGATCTTCTGGTCATCTGTTGATACAATCATCCATTCATGTGGGTCCTTCTGTCTTCTGGTCTCTTTTTCCCTGATGTCTTTGTAATCCTTGTGATTATCTGTTCTGGCTGAGTTGGGATGATTTGGTGTACCTCAGATGGCAGCTTGCTAGCTTTTAAGACCCTAGAGGCCACTCCCCAATATGGGGTGCAGAAGACTCTCTTAGCAATAAGCCAGTTAGGCCAATTAGCCTTTATGTCCCCTGAGAGCATGGTCCCTGGGCCCCTACCCTTGCTACTCTATCCTCGCAATATTGGGTTAAGATTAGAAGAGTTTTCAGGTTATGCCGTTAAGTTGTTCTTCTACCTAATATGTGCTGTCACTGCTTTCATCCAACCAAATTTCTATCAACTATCTAAGCTATAACCAACCCTCTCCTTCCCTCCCTCCCCTCCCTTGCAGCCACCATCAAAGAGTCTATTCCTCTCTCCATGAGTCACTTTTTCAGTCCTTATTGTAAGAGTCCCATACAATAATTGTCCTTAGGCCACTGATTGATTTCACTTAATATAATGTCTTCCAATTGCAACCAGGTTACAAGATGCTTCCTAAAACCATCATTTATCATTGCACAGTGTTCCACTGAGTATTTATGTCATGGTTTGTTTAACCATTCATCTGCTGTTGAGCATCCGGGTTGATTCCATCTTTTTGCTATTGTGGACTGTGCTGCAATAAACATTCGTGTGCATGTATCTGTCTGACTGTCTTGATTCTGTAGGATATAGTCCAAGCAGTACAATTACTGGATCAAGTGGTATATCTATTTTGAGCATTTTAAGGAAGTGCCAAACAGCTTTCCAAAGAGGTTGTACTATTTTACAATCCCACCAGCAGTATAGAAGAGTTCTGATTTCTCAAAAGACTCTCCATTTGCTTTGTGTTTTTGGATCATGGGCAACCTTGTTGGGGTGAGATGGTATCTCATTGTCGTTTTGGTTTGGATTTCTTTAATAGCTAATGACTGTGAGCATTTCCTCATGTGTCTTTCAGCTGCCTGGATGTCCTCTTTAGTGAAGTGTCTGTCCACCTCCTTTGCCCATTGCTTAATTCGGTTATTTACCCTTTTCTTGTTGACAATTTGCAGAACCTTGTAGATTATGGAGGTCAGATGTCAGTCTGACACACAGCTGCCAAAATTTTTTTCCCACTCTGTAGGTGTGCTTTTAATTATTCTGAAAGTCTCTGGATGAGCAAAAATGTTGGATTCTTAATAGTTCCCATTTCTGTATTTTCTCTTCTGTTGATTGTGCTACATTTGTCAGATTTTGAAACCTGTCTAAGCTGTGTTAAAACTCCCACTGTTCACCTTATTTCTTCTTGCATGATCTTTTCATTTTGGGTTTAATATTTAGGTCTTTTATCCAGTTTGAGTTAGTTTTTCTGTAAGTGTGACATATATGTCTTGTTTCAAATTTTGCAGTTGGATATCTAATTTTTGCCAGCATTGTTACTTAACGAGACCGTTTTTATACTAGTTTACAATGTTGGGCTTCTGTTGAATATCAGTTGTTCAAAGCAGAATGATGGCATATCTGGGGTCTGAACTCTGTTCCATTGGGCTATTAGCCTCTTTTTGTACCAGTACCAAGCTGTTTTGACTTCTGTGGCAGTGTAATAGGTTTTAAGGTCAGGTAGGGAAGGACCTCCCACTATGTTGTTCTTCTTCACTAGTGCTTTACTTATCCAGGGTTTCTTCCCTCTCCAAACAAAGTCGGTGGTTTGTTTCTCCATCTCATTAAAAATGTCACTGGAATCTGTATTGGGATTGCATTGTATATGAAGATCGTTTTGGGTAGAACATACATTTTCACAATGTTAAGTCTTCCTATCCATCAGCAGGCTGGTTTTCCACATTTATGTTCAGTCTCTCTTGGTTTACAGCAATAAAGTCTTGTAGTTCTCTTTGTACAGTTCTCGTATTTCTCTAGTCAGATTTATTCCTAGGTATTTCATATTCTTGGGAGCTATAGTAAATGGTATTGATTTGGTGATTTATTTTTTTATTTTTTATTATGACTGAATGAAAATGTACATTCCCATATAAATTTACATGCCTACCTATATGCAGCTTCCACTGCTCTTCCTGCCCGGTGACAGCACACTATTCCTCTCTGCCCCATACATGTCTCATCCTCCAAACAGACTCCTCTCCCCTCCTCTCCACCCACTCTCCTTCCTCCAGCCAGAGGTCAGCAGGATGATATCCTATAGATGCATAGAACCATGAAGTGCATCCCCATAAATCATTACAAAGGTCCATTCTTTGGACACGAATGGATTGGACTTGGCTATGCAGAGTGGTTGTATATTGGTGATTTCTTGTTTAATGATCTCTTTGTTGGTATAAAGGAATCCAAATTATTTACTTATGTTTATCTTATATCCTGATACTCTGCTGAACTGTTCTATTAGTTCAGGTAGTTTATTAACAGATCCTTTAGGATTCTCAGTATATACAATCATATCGTTTGCAAACAGGGAGATTTTTACTTCTTTGCTGATGTAGATACCCTTTATTTCTTTGTCTCATCTAATTGCTCTGGCTAGAACTTCTCGTATAATGTTGGATAGAAGTGGTGAGAGTGGGTATTCTTGTCTAGTTTCCATTCTCAAGGTGGAATTCTTTCAGTCTCTTTCCATTCAGGATAATGTAGGCAGTTGACTTTGCATAGATATCCCCTATTGCATTGATGACTTTCCCTTCTATTCATATTTTACTGAGACTATTTAGCATGTAGGGGTCTCATACAATATTTGTCCTTATGCCACTGTCTGATTTCACTCAACATAATGCATTCCAGTTGAAACCAAGTTATGACATGCTTCCTAAAATCATCATTTTTTCTTATCATTGCATAGTGTTCTATTGACTATGTATACCACAGTTTACCCATTCATACGTTGCTGGGCATCTGACTTGATTCCAACACTTTGCTATTTTGGACTGTGTTGCAATAAATATTCGTGTGCATGTATCTGCTCGTGTGACTGCCCTTGCTTCTGCAGGATACACTCCAAGCAGTGGGATTACTGGCTCAAATGGTATATCTATTTCCAGTTTTTAAAGGAAGCACCAGGTTGCTTTCCAAAGAGGTTGTATCATTTTGCAATCCCACCGGCAGTGTAGAAGAGTACCAATTTCTCCACAGCCTCTCCAGCATTTGTTCCATGTTTTTTTTTGGATCATGGGCAACCTTGTTGGAGTAAGAAGGTACCTTACAGTCACTTTGATTTGGATTTCTTTAATAGCTAATGATAGTGAGCATTTCTGCATGTGTCTTTTGGCTGCCTAGATATCCTCTTTAGAGAAGTGTGTGTCTAGATCTTTGACCAATGCTAAATTGGGTTATGTATCCTTTTCTTCTTGATATTTTACAGTACCTTGTAGATTATGGAGATCAGATGTTGGTATGACATACAGTTGCCAAATATATTTTCCCATTCTTTAGGTGATCTTTTAATTCTTTTGATAAAGTCTTTGGATGAGCGAAAGTGTTTGATTCTTAGTAGTTCCCATTTATCTACTTTATTTTCTGTTGATCATGCTTTGTCAGATTTTGAAGTCTATCTACATTGTGTATTAAAACTTCCATTTTTGATCCTATTTTTTCTTGGATGATCTTTATCGTTTTGGGTTTTATATTTAGGTACTTTATCCAGTTTGAGTAAGGTGTGAGATATGGGTATTGTTTCAGTTTTTCTGCAGATGGAGATTGACTTTTGCCAGCACCCATTGTAAAACAGACTGTTTTTACCCCAGTTTAATGTCTTAGGGCCTTTGTCAAATATCAACTGTTCATAAGAGGATGGTGATATCTCTGGGGTCTCCACTCTATTCCATTGGTGTATATGTTTCTTTTTGTACCAGTACCAGGCTATTTTCACTACTGTGGCAGCATAAGTTTCTAAAGTAAGGTAGTGAGAGGCCTCCTAGTGTGTTCTTCTTCAGTAGTGCTTTCCTTATCAAGGGTTTCTTCCCCTTCCAAAGCTGGTGATTTGTTTCTCTATCTCACTGAAAAATGTCACTGACATTTGTATATTGTGCATTGTATATGCAGATTGCTTTGGGTAACATAGACATTTTCACAATGTTAAGTCTTCCTATCCATGAGCAGGGTGGTTTTCTCCATTTATGTAAGTCTCAGTTTCTTGCAGTAGGGTCTTGTAGTTCTCTTTCTATAGGTCTCTTATTTCACTAGCCAGATTTATTCCTAGGTATTTTATCTTCTTGGGGACTATAGTAAATGTCATTGATTTGGTGATTTCTTCTTTAACACTCTCTCGGTATAAAGGAATCCTGTTGATTTATTTATGTTTATCTTGTGTCATGGATTGAATTGTGTCCCCCCAAAAATATGTGTAGCCATGTGCCTGTGTGATGATTCCCAGTATCTTGTGACTGTCCTCCATTTTGTGGTTTTCCTATGCTGTATGTTAAAGGATTAGGGTGCAGCTGTGAATCCCTTTCTAAGATCACCTCCCTGTTCCACTGTAGAGGGAATTTCCCTGGAGTATGGCTTGCCCCACCCTTAATCCTTTCACCCTGCAAGAGATAAAAGGAAAGGGAAGCAGGCAGAGAATTGGGAACCTCACACCACCAAGCAAGAAGCACTGGCAGAAGAGTGTGTCCTTCAGACCTGAGGTTTCTGCACCGACGCTCTGTGGACAAAGATTGATGTAACACTGGACTTTCCTCCAAAGCTAAATAGAGGGAAAACCTTCCCCTGGAGCAGATATCCTGAATTTGGACTTATAGCCTACTGGACTGTGTAAGAATAAAATTTCCTTTGTTAAAGCCATCTACAGAGTGGATGTTAGCGCAGCCCTAGCTGACTAAAATGTCTTGTATCCTGATACTTTGAGCAGTTTACTTATGGATTCTTTAGGATTCTCTGCATATAGAATCATCACCTAAAAATAGGGAGATTTTTACTTCTTCTTTGCCGATGTGAATGCCCTTTATTTCTTTGTTTTGTCTAATTGCTCTGGCCACAACTTCTAGTGGGATGTGGTATGGTGAGAGTGGACATCCTTGTCTAGCTCCTGTTCCCAAGGGGAATTCTTTCAGTCTCTTTCCATTCAGGATGATGCAGTTGGTTGGCTTTGTGTAGATGGTCCTTATTGCATTGAGGAATTTGTCTTCTATTCCTATTTTGCTGAGAGTTTTTAGCATGAATGGATGTTGGAATTCATCAAATGCCTTTAAGATTAGGTGAGCCTTTTGTGTTATTTATGTGGTTGATCACATTAGTTGTTTTTCTGATGTTGAACCAGTCTTGCATCCCTGGTATGAATCCAACTTGGCCATGATGAATTATTTTTTTGATACGTTGTTGAATTTTATTGGCAAGAATTTTGTTGAAGATTTTTGCATCTAGGTTCATGAGTGACATTGGTCTGTAATTCTCCTTTTTTGTTGGATGCTTCCCTGGCTTTGGTATCAGGGATATGTTGGCTTCATACAATGAATTTGGGAGTATTCCACCCCTTTCTATGCTGTGAAATAGTCTCAGTAATATTGGGGTTAACTATTTTCTAAAAGTCTGGTAGAATTCTGCAGTGAAGCCATCTGGGCGTGGGCGTTTTTTGCTTGGTAGTTTTTTTGATGACTTTTTAAATCTCTTCCTTTGGGATGGGTTTATTGAGTTGTTTTACTTCTTATGATAATTTTAGTAGGTGATATGAATCAAGGAATTTGTCCATTTCCTCTAGTTTTGAAATCTGTTTGAGTACAGTCTTTTGTACTATTTTGTTATGATAGTTTTGGTTTCTTTTGGATCTGTTGTGACATCTCCCATCTCATTTCGGTTATTTGTTTCCTCTCTTGGTTTTCTTTAACAAGTTTAAGCCAATGGTTTGCCAATTTTGCTGATCTTTTCAAAGAACAAGCTTTTGGTCTTATCAAGTTTTTCAAGTGTTCTTCTGCTCTCTAATTCATTTAGTTCTGCTCTAATCTTTATGATCTGTTTTCTTCTGGTGCCTGAAGATTTTCTCTGTTGCTCTTTCTACTTGTTCAAGCTATGGGGTTAATTCTTTGGTTTGGGTCCTTTCTTCCAGATGTATGCATTTATGCAGATGAAATGACCTCTGTATACTGTTTTGGTTGTATCCCATAGAAAGTGTTTTCATTCTCATTTGAATCCATAAATTTCTTTATCCCATCCTTGATTTCTTCCATAAACCATGGCTTTTTGAGTAAGGTGTTGTTCAGTTTCCATGAGTTCCCATTTCTATCTGTGTTTTTTTTCTGCTATTGATTTTGACTTTTATGGCTTTATGATCTGAGAAGATGCTTTGCAATAATTCAATGGTTTGAATTCTGTTGATATTTGCTTTATGTCCTAACAAATGGTCTATTCTGGAAAATATTCCATGTGCACTGGAGAAGAAGGTGTAGTTTTCTGTTGATGGATGAAAGTTCTGTATATGTCGATGAGGTCCAACTGGTTTATTGCAGCAATAAGATCTTCCATGTTTTTACTGAGCTTTTTTATAGAATACTTGTCTAATACTGAAAGTGCAGTGTTGAAGTCTCCCATTATTACTGGGGAGTGATCTACCTCATTTTTTTAATGTAGTCAGTGTGTCTTCAATGTATTTAGATGCTCTAGTATTGTGTGCATAAATGTTTAATATTGTTAAATCCTGCTTGTGTATTGAACCTTTCAGCTGTAAATAGTGTCCATCTTTGTCCACAATGGTGGATTTTGCATTAACATCTATTTTATCTGAGGTTATTATTGCCACACTTGCTCTTCTTTGTATGTTGTTTTAGCTTGGTATATACTATTCCATCCTTTAATTTTCAGTTTGTTTGCATCTTTCAGTCTAAGGCGAGTTTCTTGTTAGCAACATACAGATGAGTCACGTCTTTTGATCCAAGATGTCACTCATCACTTTACTGGAGTGTTCAGTTCACTTATACTCAGTGTAATTATTAATACGTATATGTTTAGTGCTGTCCTTGTGATGTATTTATTTTTTGTTGGTGCATTCTCTGTTGCTCTTAGTGCTCTGTTCTTGGTAGTTCTTTATGGATTGATTTTTAATCTTTTTCATTGTTGGTTTTGTGCTCTATATACACTCCTGTTACATTTCTTGTTTTAATGTGCTGCATCTTTACTGTGCTTTGGGGCTACCCCTATGACCCCCCCTTAATAATCTAAGTTTAAACCCAATTTTAACTTCTGCATATCTTATTAACATCCTCTCCATCTGAAAGGACAATAACTATTGTAGTATATCCCTCTTTTTAATGTGATATAATAGTTTCCATAACATGATCACTGGATCCCTTCTTTTGAAATTATGGCTTTGATAGAGTTTTTTGCCTTCTCTGAGTACATTTCTGGATACTGTGTCCTGTATTGCTTCCTTAAATATAGACTTAAGGGTTTTGCTTTTCTAAGCCAAGAGTTTCTTTCCATAGTTTTTGTAGCTTTGGTTTGGTTTTTACAAAGTCTCCACATTTCTGTTTATCTGTGAATGTCTTAATTTCACCTTTATATTTGAAAGACAGTTTTGCAAGATATATAATTCTTGGTTGGAGTTTTTCTCCTTCAGGGCTTTGACTGTGTCATCCCACTGCCTCCATGCCAGCACTGTTCTGCCAAGAAGTCAGACAAAAGCCTACAGGGCTTCCCTCTGAATGCTAGGTTTGCTTTGAGTCTTGCTGCTTTTAAGAGTTTCTGCTTATGTTTCATTTTGTTAAGCTTGATTATAATAAGTCTTGGTGTCTTTCTTTTGGGGTGAATTTTAAATAGCATTTGATAAACATCTTGGATATTTACGTTCTTCTCTTTCATAATTTCATGGAACTTCTCTGTCAGCAACTCAACAACATACTCTTTGTGTTTTCAAGTACGCCTTTCTGTTCAGGAACTCTAGTTAATCATAGATTGTTCCTCTTCATACAGGCCCACATGTTTCTTAAAGCTTCTTCATTTTTTTGGTTTCTTTTATCTGATTTCTCCTCATATATGCTGGTGTCAGTAGCTCTATCTTCAAAGTCATAAAATCTAATTTCCAGTTTTTTAATTTTGCTCTTTTGGCTTTGAACAGAATTGTCTAATTCTGTAATTTTGCTATTGATATGTCAGATTTCTGAATGCTGATGTTCTATCAGATCAAACAGCTTGCTTAATTTTTCATTTTGCTCTGCTGCATTTTGTATAATGTCTGAGAGGGCTCTATTTACAATTCTTTTGTTCTCAACCTCCCAAAAGTTTCAGAAAGACTTCTTCATCTGGTAAGTTCTTTGATTCTTTATTTTGGGAGTTTCCCAGAGCCATGGATGAATGTTTTTAAAAATGTTTCATTAGGTTCTGTTTCTTTCTGGACACCTAGAGGTTGTTTATTTTCTTTGGTGTTGCCTTAGAGAATCTAAGGTGCAGTTCTGAGATGGAAGCTGATCACTAGCCACCTCTATGTACTCCAGTGAGTGGGCCCAGTGGAATCTCTGGGGTAGCAAACTCCACCTCTTAGCTGGCAAAGGCATAGCGCTACTCATGGAGTCCCTGGGGGGCCATTGCCTGGCCCTATGATGTGGGTCAGTAAAGGCTGGAAGAGATGCCGTTAGGCTGCAACAAAGTCATTTTTCTAGGTAGTCTTATTTTAAAAAGGTAAAAGCTATCATATCACTTCCAGAATCAGTCAGGCTGTCAAGTGCGTTAACTCCCTCCTTCTAGCTGACAACAGAGGAGCCTCATTTGCTATTCCCAGATGTTGTGATATAGTTCAAAATAGGGCAGGCTACTGGTCTGCTGTCATCCCCTCTGGCCACTCTTGTAAGGCTACACTGTGCTAAACACAGCTTTTTTGCCGATAAAGTACTCCCTGGACAGGGACTGCCTCCTAGCCTGAGAATTAGCCACTGCTGAGGCCTCCGATTGGGATTCTGCCTCCCAGTCAAACAAGCTGGAATCCTGGTCAATGTGTCCTGCCCCTGTGAAACAGCAGAATCTCTGGCAAAGGTCTGAAAGAAAGGGTGGAGGGGTTTAGGGGTTCTGAGTCCAGAGCTGGGCTCTCAAAATGTGGGTATTCCACCCACTGATCACTTTAGCACTGCAGGCTACATAACTGCTGTTTGAGCTGCTGTCCTGCCTGCCGGGCAAGAAAAAGAAAAAAAAAAAGTGAAAAACGCCAGTTATCTTTAGTCCACAGTAGCCAGCTGATTCAACCAGAACAGGGCTCAGCCAAAGACAAGCAGTTTCCTGTTCAGTGGCATGCAGTCCAAACTGACAGCCCTATGCCCTGCCGTGTGGCTCACTGAGTGTCCAAAAAGCTCTGTTCAATTACCAATCCATGCCTTAGTTTTCAAAGAGAATAAAGGAGACGTGGGTCTAGTTCGCCATCTTGACTTCACCCCCTACACTGTAGCCATTTCATGAACCCAAACATACCAATCATCATGAAGATGGCACAAGACATTTCATTTATATATAAGCATTCTATGAATTGCAGCCTACTCAACAGCAACTAATAAGAAAAAACAGGTATGTGTATTGGGGGCTCATATTGTTTTAACTTGTAATTCCCTAATGACATATGAAGCAGCCCTGATGGCACAGTGGTTAATCATGCAGCGGTGAACTGGAAGGTCAATAGTTCAAATTGATCATTCACTGCACAGAAGAAAGATGTGTTAGGCTGCTTCCATAAAAATTAAAACCTTGGAAATCCGTGGAGTAGCTCCAGCCTGTCCTACAAGATTGTTATGAGTTGTAATCAACTCCATGATAGTGTGTTTGGTTGGTTTTAATGACATATGATGTTGAACATCTTTACATACGCTTACTTGCCATCTGTGTATCTGCTCAAACCTATTGTCTATTCTTAAACTGGGTTTGTTTTCACATTGTTCTAACATCTTTGGAAGAAATTCCTGTATCAGGTATGTGTTTGGAAATATTTTCTTCCACCTTTTTATTCTCTTATAAGTTGCTTTCATAGATAAGATTTTTAATTTAAATAAGCCCAAGTTAACAGGTATTCTTTTTATAGATAACATATTTGGTGTTGTATCTAAGAGTTGCTGTCAAGCCCAAGTTCCCCTATGTTTCCTTATAGAAGCTTTTTGTTTAACGTACATCTGTGATACATTTTGAGTTAGTTGTTGTGAGAAGTATAAGGTTTGAGTCTAGATTCTTTTTTTTTTTTTTGCTTGTAGATGCCCAGTTGTTCCAGAATCAGTTGTTGAAAAGACTATCTATTTGCTCCTTTGTCAAATATAAGTTGACTATACCTGTCTGAGTTTATCACTAGGCTCTGTTCCATTCATTATTTGTCTTTAATTTTTCTGATATTACATGATGCTGATCACTGTAACTTCCGAGTCAACTTCTGAAGTTGAGTTGTGTCATTCCTCTAATGTTGCCCTTAAGTATTGTGTTGGCTATTCTGTTTCTTGGAAAGGAATGTCTGAACCACATTGTACATTAACACCTCCTGGAATTTACAGGATCAGTAATTATGTTCCCTCTTTCATGCATAGTTTTTGTAATTTGTATCATCTTTCTTGGTCAGGTTTGGTCATTTTCTTCATTAGTCTAGCTAAAGTTTTGTCAATTTCAGTAATTTTCCCAGAACACTGACATTTAGTGTCACGGATATTCTCTACACTTTTTTTCTGTTATACATACGTCATTGACTTCTACTGTCATCTTAAATTACTTACTTCCTTCTGCTTGACTTATTTTTCTGTTTCAGTATTTTTGTTTTTTCTTAATATGGAAGTTTAGCTCATTGATGTGATATAGCTCTTCCTTTCTAACACAAGTAGTTAAAGCCATAAATTTCCCTTTAATTCTTCTTTAGGTGCACTTAAGAAATATTAATATGCTGTCCTTTCATTTTCATTCAATTCAAAATATTTTCTAATTTCCCTTATACCTTGTGTCTTTGACCCATGTGTTACTTAAAAGTGTGTTTTTCTACAAATATCTGGAGATTTCTCATATTTCTTGCTACTTTGATTTCTACTTTAAATTCCCCTATGGTCATACAGGAGGCCTAGTGCCACACCAAATAAATGCTTGGCTGCTAAATGAAAGGTTTGTGGTTCTAATTCACCAGCTGCTCCCCAAGAGAAAGACATGGTAATCTGCTTCTGTAAAGACTAAAGCTTTGGAAATTCTATGGGGCAGTTCTGCTCTGTCTTATAGGGTCTTTACGAGAAAAATTTGATTTGATGGCAGTAAGTCACGATCATAGAACATGCTCTGCAGAATTTCTTTTTTTTTTCTCAGTTCATGAAACTGTTTTGATAGCCTAAAATTTGGTCTAGCCTACAAAATATTCCATGTGTGCTGGAAAATAATTTGTACTCTGCTGTGGTTGGGTAGAATGTTCTAAATATATAAGGTCAAGTCGGCTGATGAAATTGCTCAAGACTTCTATAACCTCACTTATTTTGTTTAATTATTCTATCAGTTTTTAAAAAGAGGGTATCGAAGTATCTAGGTGTTACTGTTTGTGTCTTTCCACCTTCAGTCACAACAGTTTTTGCTTTATGTACTTTGGGGCATTGTCATTAGGTATATATATATAAGGTCCAACAATTTAGTCCACAAACTTAATTGTTCTATGTGCTACATAACTCATTGCTGAATATCACTATGCTCAACTTCAAAGCACCCACTTTGGGAAGTTATGTACCAATGCCAGTACTTAGACCACCCCGCAAAGCAATTTTTGAACTCTTTCTGCAAGTGTCATTGTGCACAGTGGCAAGGTGGCAAGTTTGCAAAGTTAACTGCATACTTGTCTGTGAGGGAGTTTTTATCGCGTAAACAAATAACTGTATTGGAATACTCTCCCTACTCACCTAATCTGATCCCCAATGACTTTTTTCTTTACCTGAAGATAAAGGAAATATTGAAACAAAACATTTTGATGACATTCAGGACATAAAGGGTAATATGATGACAGTTCCGATAATCATTCTAGAAAGAGTTCCAAAACTAGGCATTGGCATCAGTACATAGCTTCCTAAAGGGAGTACTTTGAATGTGACCACAGTGATACTCAGCCATGAGGTATGTATTAGTTTTTCTGTGAGTTCACAAACTTAATTGGCAGTCTCTGTATACATTAATCATTATTTAAAAAATTTTTCTCTAAAGTCCCATTTATGTTTTTTTCTTTCAATGCTTGTACTTTATGTGTCATATTGTTTCAATAAACAGAATCCACTCCTGTCACAGTTCAGTAGACTACAAGTCTGAATTCTGGGTGCTGGCTCCAAGGGAAGGCTTTCTTTCTCTGTCATCTCTAGAGAAGGTACTTGAGATACATCAGTCTTCCTTTGGTCTGGAAGCATCTCAACACAGGAATATCAGGTCCAAAGAATGCACTCTGCTCCCAGTGCTGTTTTCTTGATGGTATGAAGGCCCCTCTCTCTGTTCACTTCTATTTCCTTTTATCTCTTGTAGGACAAAAGGACAAAAGGCAGTGTAAGCCACATGCTAGGGAAATTCCCATTCCATTGGATCAGGGAAACGACCTTAGTAAGGGTGTTACAGTCCCATCCTAATACATTTTAACATAATCCAAACTTGCCCTATTAACGATAGGCAGAGATTAGGATTTGTAACACGGGAAAAAATAACAAAATGAAGGACAACCCCACAATACTGGCAATTATGGCCTAGCCAAATTGCTACACACATTTTTTTTGGAGGAAATAATTCAATCTATGACACATGGTATAGCTTTTTAATATCTTTTTACTAAAAACTAGTTGTGCCTTTTAATCTCAAGTATCTCTTTGAGAATCGTATATAGTTGCAGTGTGTGTGTGTTCTTGTGTACTTATGGGGTCTCAGGGTCTCTTGTTTTTTGATTGGTGTGGTTAAATCATTTACATCTCATATAATTGTTGATTTGATCGGATTTATGTCCTCTATTTTCCTAAGTGTTTTCTTTAATTCTTACATCTTTCTTTTCCTTAACTGTCATTTTTGGGGTTAAACAGATACTCTCTAATGTAGTATTTTCATTATTTGTGGTTCTTTTACTATTTTTGAGATATTTTCTTCATAGTAGTTTTAGGATTAATAAAATTAATGTTAATATAGCACAATCTACTCTAAATTAATACTATCTTTTTATATTGGATTTGTATGTCTTTATAAACACTCAGATGTGATTCTTCATAGAGTTTGTTGAGCTTCTTAATTGTATAGATTTAGATTTTGTCAAATTTTGAAATTTTTGATCAGTATTTCTTCATTATTGTTTATCCTCTCTATCCTGTACTAACACTCTCACTGGAATTATATGGACAGCCATAATGGTGTGACACAGGCCTCTGAGACTATTATTTTTTTGGTGTTCTTCAAACTGGATAATTTTGATAGGTCTGCTTTCATGTTAAGGAGCAGGGTGGCACAAGCAGTTTGAGGTTGTCTATTAACGTAAACACTGACAATTCAAACCCACTTAGAAGGTTTAAGGAAGAAAGGCACTGCTTTCATAAAGATTACCACCAAGGGAGTGAGGCCAAGATGGCAGACTAAACATATACGTCTCCTTGATTCCCTCTGAGAGCTAAAGCCTGAAATGATAACTGAATGCAGCAGTGTGGATCTGGCATAGGGTTGTCAGGCTGGGCTAGGAAACAGTAAGGAAGAAACTACCTGACATGGATGGAATTGGGTCCCCCCAAAATATGTGTAGCCATGTGCCTGGGCCATGATTCCCAGTAATCTTGTGACTGTCCTCCACTTTGTGGTTTTCCTATGCTGTATGTTAAAGGATTGGGGTGGGACTGTAAATCCCTTTATAAGATCTCCTCCCTGCTCCACTGTAAAGGGAGTTTCCCTGGAGCATGGCTTGCCCCACTCTTAACCCTTTCATTCTGCAAGAGATAAAAGGAAAGGGAAGTAGGCTGAGAATTAGGAACCTTGTACCATCAAGCAAGCAACACCGGGAGAAGAGCACATCCTACAGACCTGAGGTTCCTGCACCAAGACCCTCCCTGGACAAAGACTGATGCAATATCAGACTTTCCTCCAGAGCTGACAAGCGGGAAAGCCTTCCCCTGGAGTGGACATCCTCAATATGGACTTAAGCCTACCGGACTGTGTAAGAATGAACTTTCCTTTGTTAAAGCCATCCACTTTGCAGTATTTCTGTTAGAGGAGCCTTAGCTGACTAAAACAGAATTTGGTACCCAGAGTGGGGTGCTGCCTTAGCAAATACCTAAAATGTAGGAGCCATTTTGAAACTGTGAATGGATAGAAGATTCAGAAGGAATGAAGAAGGCACAGATCCCTTTATAACAACAGAGGATTGGGGGCAGCAGCAGCAGCAGCAACAGAAGAGGAAGAGCACTGGAGCCAACCAATGGAGCGAGAGAGCTAAGTGCCTGTGCACACAGTTTTCCTTGTGGAACGGGGTGCCTCTGGGCACTTGCATTGTTGGAGCTAACCCTGCTGACCCACAGAGGAAAAGAGCTGAGTGTCTTTGGGTAGGATGCTTTCCAGCAAGAGTGGGGTGCCTCTGGGCACTTAAATCAGTCAAGCTACACAGCTTTGGAACACTTGCCCTGGCAGGGCAGATGTGGGCCTGAGGCCCAGCCCATGAGGCCACAGGAAGCTGAAGAGACAAACAGTGCAAGAAGCTGAGCTGCCTCAGTCTCAAAAAGTATGGCCATGACCTCAGGAGTTTGAAAAGGTGGAACCATGGCATCCTGTGTTTCTAAGGGTGAAATTGCCACTCATTTGGGCTTAGGGTGCACCTAAAGCCAATGCGGCAGAGGTTCTGTTCAAGTGGGCCTTGAAGGCACAGTTATAGTATGGGGCTGGGAGTCTCCGCTCAAAATCCAGAAAGTGTGGGGAATACCTAGAGTCGGGAGGGCAGGGCAATTGTATAGAACATCTCAGAAGGTGGAAGATTATTTCTGAAGCTTTGAGGGATAATGTAATATATTCTGCTGACTTGTCTGTTGCCTGTTAATGTCTTCTTTCCCTGCATTTTCTGCCATCTGTAATGGAATGTCTAACTTGTCCCTGTTCTGCCATTGTACCTTTAGAAGCACATAGCTTGTATTCTAGGTTTCACAGATGTACAAGAGTTTTTGTATTTTAGACTTGAAACTGATTTACGACTTCTATCATATGGGATGGACAAGATTTTGCTATGATGGGATGAATGTGTTATATGTTTCAGTGATGTGATTTTTGGGGTGCCAAAGGGTGGGATGTCATGGATTGAATTGTGTCCCCCCAAAATATGTGTAGCTATGTGCCTGGGCCATGATTCCCAGTATCTTGTGACTGTCCTCCATTTTGTAGTTTTCCTATGCTGTATGTTAAAGGATTGGAGTGCGACTGTAAATCCCTTTATAAGATCACCTCCCTGTTCGACTGTAAAGGGAGTTTCCCTGGAGTATGGCTTGCCCTACCCTTAATCCTAAAAGGAAAGGGAAGCAGGCTGAGAATTGGGAACCTTGTGCCATCAAGCAAGCAACACCGGGAGAAGAGCACATCCTACAGACCTGAGGTTCCTGCACCAAGACCCTCCCTGGACAAAGACTGATGCAATATCGGCCTTTCCTCCAGACATGACAAGCAGGAAAGCCTTCCCCTGGAGCGGACATCCTCAATATGGACTTAAGCCTACCGGACTGTGTAAGAATAAACTTTCCTTTGTTAAAGCCATCCACATTGCAGTATTTCTGTTAGAGTAGCCCTAGCTGGCTAAAACACTACCTGTCTCTAAAATGAGACAGTGGCACACTGTGTCCTGCTTCTGCTGACTCATCATTTGGGAGGATTGCAGGTACTGACACCTTCTTTGCTATCTAGACAGCAGGGATGAGGCGTGAGCTGGCTAATATGCTGAACTGTTGTGCTTAAGTAAATAGCATATAGCACAGCAGAAAGACTGTGCTTGGGATGTCCACATATTGATAGCCTAGCTACTGACTAAGGGCACCACTGCCCCTGCACCCTTTCTTTTCTGAGCTACATCATAGATTCTGCTGTTTCACAACAGGAAGGATGCTTGGATGGGATGACATCTCAGTCAGCTGGGAGGTGAAACCATCCAGCCAAAGGACTTAGCTGTGACTAATTCTCAAGTTGAGAAGCAGTGCATGTCTGGAAAGTGCTCCTCTAACAGAAAAGATGTGTTTAGGATGGTGGTGTTTAGAGTTATAGGTGGAGTCTGGCAGAGGAAGGCAGGTAGGCCTTAACCCGTCTGTTCAGAGTGTCTGGGCATAAGCTATGAGGTGCTTTCCTTTTCAGCTGGAAGGCAGGGCCTATCTGATTTCGGCAGCTGCTGGACAGCTTCTCACTTAGTAGTAAAGTACACTTATAAAATAAGATCACCTGGAGAACTAACTGACTTCTGAGCAAGCCAGCAGCATCTCCTCTACCCTTTACTGATCCACACCATAGCATCAATAATGCCTCCCCAGTGACTCCACCAGTAGGGTGTTGTACATGCCAGCCATGAGACAGAGCCTCTCACCCTAGAGAGTCCAGCAGGGGCAAGGCACTAGAGTACACAGTGGCTGGTGACCAACTCCCCTCATAGAACTATGCTTCAGCTCCTATTGAGGTAATACCAGAGAAACTGAACACCTTCCAGATGGCACAAAGACAACAATCAATAGCTAATCATTTAAAGAAGCAGTCCGCCATGGCTCTGGACAACTCCCACGATAAAGAATCAAAAACTTCCAAGATAAACAAGCTTTTCTGAAATTATTGGAGGTTGAGTATAAAATAATTATGTATAGAAGTTTCCTACAGATTAAACAAGGTGCAGTGGAACAAAATGAAAAATTAAATACGCTATTTGAACTGATGGAAAATCAATGACCTGAAATCCAGTAGATCAATAATAAAATTACAGAATGAGACAATTCAATCCAAAGACAAAAGAGCAGAATTGAGGAGATGGAATCCAGAGTTAATAAGAATGAGTCTAGAGCAACTGACATCAACATTTATGAGGAGAAATAAGAAAAATGAAGAAGCATGTGGAACTCTATGAAGAGGAGTAAGTTATTAATAACTGGAGTTCCCGAACAGGGAGGGATAGCTGAAAATAAAGACAATATTGTTGTAGAGCTGCTGACAGAAAACATCTCCAAAATTGTGAAAGAAAAGGACATAAAATCCAAGATGTGTATCAAATGCCACAAAAACCAGACCTCAAAAGAAAGACATCAATACGTATTATACTAAAGGTTAATGAAATGCAATACACACAGAGGCTTTTAAAGGCAGCAAGGCTTAATGCAAAGCTGCCATACAGAGGGAAGCCCTGTAGGATTTTGTCCAACTTCTTGGCAGAAATGATGTTAGCAAGAAAGCAGAGGTATGACAAATTCAAAGCCTTGAAAGAGAAATACTTCCAATCAAGAATTATATATCCTGCAAAATTGTCTCTTAAATATGAAGGTGAAATTAAGACATTCAAAGGTAAAACAGAAGTTTAGAAACACTGTAAAACCTAAACCCAAATTACAAGAAATACAGAAAGATATTTTTCGATTAGGAAACCAAAAACATCAAGTGTACACTTAAGGAGGCAATGCAGAACACAGCACTCAATTAGGGAAGTCACAAAGCTAAAACAAAGCTACAATATTACAAGAAAGTTACCAGTGATTTTAACACAAAAGCTATTAAATCATTGCAACAAAAAGAGGGAAATTAAAAAGATATGCAGAAGTTAAACTTAAAATATTAAGGGGGACCACGGACAACTGGTAGCACAGTGGGCCAAGTGTTACTCTGCTAACCAAAAGGCTAGCAGTTCAAATCTGCCCTAGAAACTCCATGGGGCAGTTCTTCTCTGATCTATAGGGTCACTATATGAGGAACCTGCTTTGACAGCAGTGGGTTGGGCTTTTGGTTTTATACGTGTAGCCACAAAGCAAAATAACAACGTGACACATCAACACAAGAAACATAATTCAGGAGTCTTAACACATACAGAACCAACACTGATAAATATGAAAAAGTCAAACCATAAAGAAGAATAAACCAGAATAGAATACTAAGAGAAACACAGAATATATCAACAATACAAAAGTAAAGGCTTCAAAATGACAGCATTGAACACATATCTATCAATAATTACACTGAATGTAAATGGAGTAAGTGTTTCAATAAAGAGACAAAGAGTGACACCTGGATCAAAAAAAACATGATCCATCTATAGGTAGCTTACAAGAAACACACCTTAGACTCAAAGATATGAACAAAATGAAAATCAAAGGATTGAAAAATATACACCAAGACAACAACATACAAAGAAGAGCAGGACTGGCAGTACTAATCTCAGCTAAAACAGATTTCAATGTAAAATCAACCATTGTGGACAAGGATGGTCACTACTTATTGATGAAAGGTTTTATATGTAAGCAGGACATAACAATATTAAGTATTTATGCACCCAATACCAGAGCATCTAAATACATCAAACAAACAGTGACTACATTGAAAAATAAGATAGATCACACACAACAATAGTGGGAGACGTCAACATTCCACTTTCGGTAATGGAAAGATCTTCCAGAAAAAAGCTCAGTACAGATACAGAAGATCTTACTGCAACTAATAACCAACTAGACCTCATCAACATATACAGAACTTTTTACCCATCAACAGAATAACATGCCTTCTTCTCAAATGCACATGGAACATTTTCCAGAATAGACCATGTGGTCAGACACAAAGCAAGTCCTAACAAAATCCAAACCACTGAATTATTACAAAGCATCTTCCTAGACCATAAAGCCATAAAAATTGAAATCAGTAGCAGAAAAAACATAGGTAGAACTATGAACTCATGAAAACTGAACAACACTTCACTCAAAAATCCATAAGTTACAGGAGAAATCAAGGACAAACTAGGAAGTTTATGGAATCAAATGGGAGAATGAAAACACATCCTACCAGAACCTATTGGATACAGCAAAAGCAGTGTTCAGAGGTCAGTTTATCTCTACAGATGCACACATCCAGAAGGAAGAAAGGGCCCAAATCAAAGGATTAACCTTACAGCTTGAACAAATAGAAAGAGAGCAACACATCTCAGGGGGAAACTAAGGGCAATTGGCAGAACTAGCATTTCGCTAAGAAAGCCCTCTATACCCCACATTGGTGAGTGGCATCTGGGGTCTTAAAAGTTGCCAAGCTGCCTTCCGAGGGTACAGCAAATGGTCCCAACTTAGGATGAACGGATGATCAACAAGGACCAAAACAACATGGAGGAAAGAGGACCCAGAAGACAGAGAGATCCATGTGAGTGGGGACTACATTGACTTGGGACTAGAAGAACCAGATGGTCCCAGCCACCACCA
Source organism: Heterohyrax brucei (assembly GCA_028571685.1). Taxonomy (NCBI): domain Eukaryota; kingdom Metazoa; phylum Chordata; class Mammalia; order Hyracoidea; family Procaviidae; genus Heterohyrax; species Heterohyrax brucei. The sequence continues at coordinate 135,865,013 of CM053149.1, read as the reverse complement.
GTGATAGCCGTGATGGAGTTCACGAAGTTGAGTCTCACTGGCAACACAAGAATAAAAGGGGGGTACTCTGAGAGCTCCATTAAAAGACCGCCATTGATGGTCCACAGGCCTTGGGGTTCCCCCAGAAGCATGGCCCCTAGCCCTGACGCTGCCCCTGTTCATAAATCATTACGGAGGTCAACTTTCAGACAGGAATGGATTGGACTTGGCCACACAGAGTGACCATTTCATGCGTGTACTTTATGGTTCTGTACATCTATGGGATGTTGTCCTGCTGACCTCTTACTGGAGGAAGGGGAGCGGGTGTAGAGGAGGGAATCTGAAATTGTTGGTAGGATAAAACATGCATGGAGTAGAGCAAAGAATGTGTTGTCACTGGGCAGGGAGAGCACTGGGAGCTGCATATAGGTGGGCATGTAAATTTATACGGGAGTGTACATTTTCACTCAGTCATAATAAAAAAATGAAAAAAAGATCACAGCCAAAAATTCCAATTTGTAACAAATGGGTTTGCCATGAGTTAGGGGCTGACCTGATGACTACTAACAACAGTAGGAAGTCTTCATGTTTACTGATTGTCTATTCTGCTATTTCAAATCTGCTGTGAAAGCTCTCTATGTAACTTTTCCATTTAATTTAGATTAGTTTTCACCTCTACAGCTTCTACTTGGTTTTTTATTAAATTAATTTTTCCTCTTCAACTATATTCTCTGTTTGATGAGTCATTGTTATCACAGTTTCTTTTTATTAGTTAAATTAAAAGTATATAGGATTTTATCACATCAGATCTCAGTATAATCAAATCAGCTCAGGTAGGACCAATATGAGCACACTAACTTCTGTACAGCCAAACATTTTGGAACATGAGAGGAGTCCAAGCAAACACTGCACTCTCTCATCATGAATAACTTCTCCATCTTCCTGTCACGGTTGTATTAATTAGGCCAGGCTACTAAGGATTCAATGGCATTCAGGTAAATTCTCCCCTCCTAGATGCAAACAATCCACTGTCACATTATTTAGGAATTCCCTCATAGCACTCACCACACCCGATTCTTCTACAAGGGGCCCTCAAGAAGACAAACAACAGCAGTCCTGGAAATGAAAGAAACATGCGACTTCAAAGAACCAATCATAATTTTAATGCCTCATCTTGTTTATATAAAAGGATACTTCCAGAAACCAATTAAATTAATAATTAGTTTAATAAAAAACACCAAAACAACTCTGGGAAACCAATGCATTAAGAATTGAGACTTTAACCACTGTCGTGCATCACTGTGCTCCTTCTCAGAGAAGGGAGGTGGTACCCAGTGACTTCACTGGCATGGTAGTGAGAATTCTGTGAAACAGAATTTTCCTTCGATGCCTTCATTATTACTTACATTCTAAAAGGCACAACGGGAGTTAGTGAATCTGAGAATCAAAAAGTTACTAGTGGGAAACAAAGTGATAGGAGCAGCTGAAGATTACACTACATTCAAGGGCTGACAAGGCCACAAACTTAATTGTTCTAAGTGTTACATGCCTCACTGTTGAATATCCCTATGATCACCTTTGAAACATTCCCCTTTGGAAGCTATGCATCAGTGCCAGTGCCTAGTCCACTCTCCAGAGCAATTTTGGAACTCTTTCTGGAACTGCCATTGTGCACAGTGGCATGGTGGCAAATCTGTGAACTTAACTGTATAGTCTGTGAGAGACCACTAAACAAATAGCTGTACTGGAACACCCTCCATACTCATGTAACCTGGCCCCAATGAGTTTTTTCTTTACCCGAAGATAAAGGAAATACTAAAAGGAAGACATTTTGATGACATTCAGGACATCAAGGGTAATATGATGACTGCTCTGTTGGCCATTCCAGAAAAAGAGTTCCAAAATTGCTTTCAAGGGTGGACTAGGCACTCGCATCTGTACATATAGTGTCCCAAGGGGTGTACTCTGAAGGTGACCACAGTGATGTGGTGTAGCAGGCTAAGTGGTAAGTCAGCTAACCAAAAGGTTGGCAGTTCAAATCTGCCAGGTGCTCCTTGGAAACTCTATAGGGGAGTTCTACTCTGACCTCTAGGATAGCTATGAGTTGGACCTGACTCAATGGCAGCAGGATTGTTTTTGGTTTTAGTGATATTCAGCAATGAGGTAGGTAGCACTTTTTCTGGAAAGAGTTTGCAAATTTAATTGGAAGTCCTTGTCTATTGACTTTACTGACTCTGTGATAAGAAAAATTGGACTCATTCCTCAGAACAGCAAATTATAGAATAAATTTTTTTTTCCTAACGTTTCAGCAAGATTTTCTAACATGTCATACCCAGGAAAATTTATTTTAGCTGTGATTTTTTTATTTAATGCTCTATGAAACTTACTGAGAACATATAAAGTGTACCTAATGCACAGAAAAACTTGAGTTCAAAAAACTTAGTAATCTTGTAAAAATATCTAATGTATAATCTACTGGCAGCTATGGACAAGCATCCTGAAATTGTTGCAATAATGTTTTTTAAAAAATCTGAATACATGTGACTCATATAGTAAGAAAATTAGGAAAATGCTATGAAGATAACTGATAAGAATCACTACTGGCTTCTGTATATTATTTTATTTAACATAAAAATGAAAGAGGGAAAAATTTTAAATCTCCTTAAATTTGATTATATAATGACCTACAAGAAATTGATTGTCAGAATATTCTGGCAACTAAGAAATATGTGTGAATGATTTAAATGCAGCTAAATTCAATTCCTAAAAACAACACTAGTCATTTGCTGATTCTCTGGTGCTCATTCACTAAAATATACCTATGAGTGACACATGGCACTCAAAAAACTTGTAATTTAACCCCCAAATTGGCATCTACAGAGTTCTGTACATGTCATTTCTTCTAATAATGAAAGTATCTAGTGGAATCCTTGTTTCTAGCACTCAGCTGTCCAAACTGAACAAATTCCTCTATACAGCTTACTTACAGTGGGTTTCCATGCTAAACCTCAGTCTCACAGCGCGATTTACTACTTTGTTCAGACTCCACAAATAGCCATTATTTTAGTCAACTCTGATTCACTATGTTTATAAAAGGACCCAGACCCTGAGAAAAGTGACAGGATGCTGACCACTCAGGGTTGCATAACCCTGGAATTCACTCACTCACATGATTCAGTTATGAGGACCAAGCTTCACAGTCAATGAGCAAAAACTCACTCCTGATAGTATGGCCAGTGTCTTACTATCTTTGGAATATTACATCAGTATGTCAGTAGTTTTGGACAAAATACTTACCATAATGAGAATTCCTACTGGTTCCTGAAGACGGAACAAATGACATATGTATGATGGTGTCCTTCATAACATGTCTTGAGAGAATCAAATAAGTCATGTGAAAATCTATGTATGGAGTACAAACACCTGTAGAAGAAATAAAATTGGGAATAACTAACAAGAGTACACTAATACACCTGCATATAAAGTACACAGTATACATGATGCCAGAACAGAACTCACAGTTACTACGTAACCCTTAAAATGTATATTCATAACCTTCATGTAATTTAATTCTTCTAATATAAGGAAACCTTGGTGGTGCAGTTAGTGCCACAACTGATAATCAGAAGGTTGGCAATCTGAATCCACAGGCGTTCCTTGGAAACTCTATGGGGCAGTTCTACCCATTCTTATAGGGCTGCTATAGGTTTGCTATGAGTCAGAGTAGACTTGATGGCAGTAGGATTTCCCCCCACCTTGGAATACACACAAGCATGTTAGTTGTCAAATAAAAAAGTTCTTGTTGGCAGCACTGAGCATGCCCCTCCACATATTTAGTAGAATGAGTCTCCATCTCAGCTTCACAGCAGTTATTTTGTTACTTATTTTGTTCAGATTTCTACAAGATTCATAATTCTAGTCACCATCAATTCACACACATTCATCAGATAGACCTAGACCTGATGGCAGACATTGAGCACTTAAGAGTGCATCGCCTGGGACTCACTGGCTTACACTATCCAGTTATGGTGACCAGGAACCACAGTCAGAGACTCAGACCTTATAGGTGACAGCAAAGCCAGTATCTTATTGTCACCAGAGCATTATATCATTCCCTAAAAGGAAAGTCAGTATCTTATGGATGAAATCCTTACTGATGTGAAAATTCCTCTGACTCTTGAGTGTGGAATGACAGACTTATTCCTGAAATTCCCCTTCAGGTCATAACTGCAGGGAAGATAAATAATTCCTTCACAGGAAATCCATTCTTTGGACCATGTCAACCTGTGGAAAGAGCAAAACTATGAAAAGATAAGAAACATATACATTCCATGATCATCAGTCACAAGATTGTAGACTTTACTAAAGTACCTACATATAAAATGTACTAAAGTTTTGCTCTATTAAGATATTCCCAAAGATACTCAAAATAGCTCTTGCCCATAAATCATAACAAAGGTCCAGTCTTTGGACACGAGTGGATTGGACTTGGCGATGTAGAGTGACCATATATTGGATGCACTTTATGGTTCTGTGCATCTATAGGATATCACCCTGCTGACCTCTGGCTGGAGGAAGGAGAGTGGGTGGAGAGAAGGGGAAAGGAGACTGTTGGGAGGATGAGACATGTATGGAGCAGAGAGGAATAGTGTACTGTTACCACGCAGGGAGAGCAGTGGAAGCTGCATTTAGGTGTGCATGTAAATTTATATGGGAATGTACATTTTCACTCAGTTATAATAATAATTAAAAAAAAGAGGTGTAGAAAATAACGTCTCTGTGTTAGTTTAGATAGCACACTAGTACAACAAGAACAATTATGCTCTGTCTCTGGAACAGCATATTATAGAAAGTCATCTTTCCCTAAGAACTTTTTCTGGAAGTTTTCCTAGAACATCCTCCTCAAAAAAATTAATTACATCTAGGATCTTCCATTAAAACCATATGAAACCACTATGCCCCAAACTATTACCTTGAAGAAATCTCTGAACCTTAAATTGAAACTATCTTCCGAAGTCACCTTTAAGTCAAACCGCAGTTTAATTAAAAAACAATTTGTGCCTTGAGGATTTTTTTTCCTTAAGAATTATCTACATGAGATCCAACTGACAACAGCAAAGATTAAATGCGAAGCTTAGTTGGTAGTGAAATTCTGTTGATCATGATGAAACAATTGAGAAAAAGTTCTGAAGAAAAGTGACATACTGGGAGAATAAAAACAATAACAGTGAATTGTATATGTAGAAATTGTTAATTTGATGCACTTTTAATAAAATAAAATACAAAAACAATTAAAATAAAGCCATGTCCCAGATATATGCATCATACTCTAGTCTACACTCCAGGAATAAGGTTAGAGCCAAAATAAACACATTATAACAAAAGCTAAATTCCATCTTCATCAGAACTAAGGTGACCTGCTAGTAATTTCATTTCCAGTCAGAACAAAATTCAATACTGTTAGTGGAAGATACCATAACTCAGAATACGCACAAAGTATAACCTACAATGTCTGTAATATAACAATCAATTACCTAATAGAATTAGAGGAAAGTAAATAATCAAGACATAAAAGTACATACACAGATGATCCAGATGCTAGAGTTAGGAGGCAAGACTTCAAAATAACTATAATTAATATATTAAAGAAAATGGAAGATTGACAATGAGGATGAAAAGATGGATATCAACAGAATTAGAATCTTTTTTTAAAAGATAAAGTAGATTACCAATAACTATAAAATTCAATATCAACAATTAAGAATTTATTGGATAGGTTGACAGTAAAATAGAAAACACAATTAATGAACTTGGAGATAGGTCAAAGAATACATCCAACCTGAAGCAGAGAGAGAAAAGCAGAATAGGAAAAAAAATCTTAAATTCAACAAGCAAAAACAACACACGGACATGTAATCATTTCACACCAAAAATAATTAATGCAGCATCTACATGAGTTAGCAGTAAAATAACTTACAAAGTATCTCTAATGATTAAAAAAAAATTTCCAACTTATCACTGTTTAGAAATTAAAACATTATGAAGACAATCTGCAAACAGAAACCACTCTTCAAATTTCATCTATTTATTTTACTTAATAGAAAAATGGCCATAAAAACTCAACATGTCCCTCACCCATTGAAAAATCTAAAAGCCCTCAAGAGAATAATGGTTTCTCATAAGAATATAAAAATAAAAACTTGACGAGTAAACAGCTTACATTAAACACAACCATTTTCTGCAGGTCTCATTTACTATTCATGTCCTGGTTTCTCAATGCTTGTTTTCTATGAGAGGATATATGCTCTAATAAAAAATCAAAGAGTTTCCATTAATGCCATAATTGAATAATCATAGTACTCTGAACAATTCAATTTTTTCTAATGCATAAAGGAGGTCAGCTTTCAAAGACAAGCAGTCCTTGTTGGTAGCACTTAACTGCCCAAAGTGAACTTGCCATCTGTATATTTGGCTAAGGGTGGGTCTGACTGCTAGACCTCAGTGCCACAGAAATGATTTTAACACTCAATTAGTTCATATTCAAGATGTGTTATTACTTTAGTTATAGCTGATTCCTACATTTATAAAGGGAACCTAGAGTCTTAAATAAGTGACAGACACTGAGAACAGGAGTTTACCACCCTGGTAATTACTGACTGAGACTGAACAGCCTACAGCTCAGTCAAAATCTTATTGTCATTGTGGTATTACAGATCACTGAAAAGTCAGCTATTTTCAAGACAAATGTGAAAACTTCTACAAGTCCTTGAGATGTTTATGATAGCCATGTTCTCAATTTTCTTCTTAAAGTAACATACAAGGACTGCCAGTTAAGTTCGCCAACTCATCCTAGAAAAGTGCAACATACTTTATTCCTGGAAATCACTATGGTCACCTTTGAAGGACTGTCCTTGGGAACCTGTGCACTGGTGCCAGACCCTAGTCCACCCTTCACAGCAATTCTGGAACTCTTTTCCTGGAATGGCCAACAGAGCTGTATTACTCTTGATGTCCTGAATGTCATCAAAATGTCTTCCTTTCAATATTTCCTTTATATTTGGGTAAAAGAAAAAAGTCATTATTGTCTGAGATGCTGGAAGATGAGTCTACTAGATTGGAAGGTACTCAAAATACACAGTTGCTGCACTTATGAACCTAAGAATACTAACAATTGAGATGAGTCTACTAGATTGGAAGGTACTCAAAATACACAGTTGCTGCACTTATGAACCTAAGAATACTAACAATGAGATGACAGCTCAAGAATGTGTAATATTTGATTCTGTTGTACACAGGGTCACCCTGAATTCAGGCTGACTCAAAGGCAAATAACAATAACAGTAGAATTCTGATAATATTCAGCATAACATTTCCTGTATTAGCTTCTAGCTTCCATCAAAGCAAATACTGTCCACATTTCTGACACTCAATGTACAGTACTTAATTTAACTGTCTGACTGTGATTAAAGTTACAGAAGAATATCTTTGTGGTATCCAATCCAATCACAAACAAGTCACAGTGTCTAAAAGAAATCTGAGGATTATGTTAACCTAAATGATGAGAAAGTGGATTGCAACTAGGATGCCACAGTTAGCATGATTGTGAAAAAAGAAATAACCACCTAAAAATCACTCACACAACTTGAACCACAAAATTTCAGCACTCTATCAGTTTTCAGAGTCGGCATAGGTGTTACACCAAATTGTATTCCACTCAGTACAGCCACAGGTACTCAGGCATGATGTCCACATAATCAAAACAATGGACCTGTGACTCTGGAGGCTGGGTATCCCAAGAGGGCCTCAGCAGAACTCTGAACCTTCCCACCAAGAAACTTCCACATCTGTGTATCAGGCCGATGCTCACAAGCACAGTACTTTGGACTGAGAGGCATCCAGTCAAATAATCTTTCAGTGATTTAAACTACTCTGCCAGTTGTTGAGAAACACCTACTCTGTCACTGGATTCACATATGAGTTACATAAGGTAAATGAAGAAAGACATAGAATCTAGAAATAATGCAATAGAAAACTCAGGTGATGCACCGGCTTTATAATGCCCACATAGTTTACATTACCAGACACTTCACAAAACCAATTAAATCCTTGGTTCTTTAAAAATGTAGTAGCAACAGCAAGTGGCAAAAAATTTACTAAATTAGGAAGTTACCTCTACAATGCATTGTTTGGCCCTTCCCTAAGAAGGAAGCTGATACCAATGACAAAATCATCACTTTATTTTCATGGCATTGAGAGTTTTATGCACAAAAACATGCCTTCCCTTCATCATCATTTCCAACCTAAAAAGCACAAGAATGCAATGAAGTAAGCTAAGAAACAAAATATTTCTTTTGCTCTCTTTTTTTTTTAAATCTGAGAATACAGTTTTTAATACTACTTACAGATTTACATCTACCTTATTCTTCTCGTTTCTCGTCTAACCCTGACAGGGGACTTCTGCATCTCTGAGGAAAGGCTACTTCAGAGGATAGAGAGATTTAAAACAAAGTATTTCTAATGGAATGTAAAGTTACAGGGACTTACAAGGAAGCTGTCATGGATACACATTTGATGGCATATATGACAAAAAACAACTATTTTTATCCCTTGGAAGTTTGGAATTAAAGTCATTTTTTCTACAACCTCACCCTTTCCTCAATATACCCTCATCAGCATTATTATTTGTATTAGGATATTCCTTTTAACATGAAAACCACTAAAGGATAAAAATTGTGTTAAAAAAATTCACGTGTAAGAAAAACCTAACAGGAAATTTAATCATTTCACAATTAAAATGTTTAAAACATCATCTATAGTCAGAATACAAATGTCTACAAAATTGCTATGAAATTGACAAAAACCAAATATCTCCCCAAAAACATACATTCCAATTCTTGTGACATGGTTATCAAACAAAGTAAAACTCACTATAATGACATTTTCAGAAGATTACCCACTCAGGTATATCCAAGAAATTGTTGCATTTATGCAGATGAATACAGAGTTATACAGTTTGTTAACTCATAATCTCTTTGGATTTTGAAAATCTAATATTCTTGAAGGTATTGATAGTCAAATGCAGAAGATTCTGACATCCCAAAATCTGTGAAAAGCTTAAACTTTGCCACCCCATTACCCACAGGTCTCACTACTCTTTTTTGGTCCCCCATGGTTATTTATTATGTGTGTATACATGTGCTCACTTAGTACTCCTAGAGTTACCATTTAACTGCAAAACTGGGCATTTACAGATTCCATAGAATTCATTCTTTCTCATGCATGCAGTCACCTCAACTTAATTGAAGTACTGCTCACCTTGTTGCCAACACTGCCCTGAGTTGATCAACCTGAACATGTCTATCCACAAGGTCTCCATACTGGACCTGAGCTTCACAGAATTGATTTTATGACTCATTTTGTTAAGATTCCAATGAGATCAATTATTTTATTCATCACTGACTCAGGCACATTTATAAAAAGAAATTTAGAGGCTAAGATAAGTGAAAGACACTGAGCACTTCTACTCAAAACTTTGCCACCTTAGGACTCACTGACACATATAGTATTCATTCATGTGAATAAGCCATCATAGTCAATGAATAAGGACCTATAGCTGGTAACACAGCCAGATTCCTACTGTCCTTGGGGTATTACATGACTTATAAGAGGAAAGTCAGATTTTTCATGACAAAATGCTTACTGATGTGAGAATTTCCACTAACACCTGAGTAATGGGTTGGCAGACTTGGTCCTGAGATTCTTCTTCACGTTCTATGTAGAAAGGATGGAAATAACTTTTTCAGGAAACTCAATGCCTGGTTCACACAGATCTGTGGGAAGAGAATAAACAAAGAGGAAGATGAACCACCTACACATTTCATGTTCAACCAGATGGTAGAATCCACTAATATATCTATATATAAATGCATTAAATTACTGTTGTATAAGGATGCTTCTGATGACATTCTAAACAATAATACTTGAGTTGTCCTCTAGCCTCTATTGAAAAAAAAAATTATAAACTAATTTCTTCCAACCAATGTAAAATATACACTAGGTCATCTGAATGTGCTAAACTTTCCAGGAGTAGTACACTATTTGTCCATTAAAAAAGCGACAGACATCTATGTACATTACACTAGAGTCATGTTTCCCTCAATGACGACACGACAGATTGTGTAGCAGGAAGTTTCAAAATCCACGCCTAAGGTAAAGAAGACATTCACCTAAATATCCTAACCAGCACTTACCATGCTAGAATCCAAGACTCAGCAATTTGCAGAGAATTCAGAGTTATATTGCATCAGATTCTATTCATTATGTGCATAGCTGCTTTGGCAGGATGCACACATGTGCACACCTTTGAACATGTGGTTAAGACAGCTGGGGAATGGGACTGTACTGAGGAGACTCAGAGCCCTCTGCCCATGTGGAATTGACAATCTCCTGTTAGGTTAATGCTTAGCAGTCACACTGCCTTTAGTCACATACTCTCCAAATAGATTCACACTATCTTTTGCCACACTGGCAAGAAATTTCATGTTCATTCATCACTCAAACACGCTGCTAGGGGGATAGGCAGGTGAAATTCCCATATTCTGAGAGCTAGGCTTAAGACTGTTAATCTAGCCACTTTCAGCCTTTCGCTTTATATCTGCGTCAGCGGGGTTTGAACAGAATTCCACATCAGTGTGCTGGATGCCATGTTGGTGCTGAGATTTTGGCGGGACCTAATTCTTAGCCTGGGAGTCAGCGCCTGCAAACAGGACAGTGCTTCTCCGACAGAAAAGCAGTAATTTTCCCAGTGCCACCTACGTTGAAGGCCCTGCAACAGAAGCAGAGGAATCACTACCCCTTGTCACTTTTAGCCCCTCTATCTGCTGCCTGTGTTGAGGACGCCTTCTTGGATACGGTGGCCACAGCTGGACCTAATTCTTAGCTTGGGAGCCAGAGCCTGCCCACAAGAGAGCGCTTTTCTATCATAAAAGCAATACTCGGCGCAGCGTTGGCTAAGGCTAGGCCCTGTCAGCAGAGGCCAACAGGGCAGTAGCATTGCTATATTCTGAACCAGTTTGTTATCTGGGGTTCGATATAGTGGCACTTACTTTGTCAGTTGAGAAGAGGGACCTCTAAGCCTGAAAACCTAACTGACTTGTGAACTGCTCAGATACCTTTTGTTTTACATTTTAAGACAGCCTAGAGAAACATTTGCAATCCATCCTCACAGTACCTCTTCCAGCCTCTACATACTCACATGGGATCCAAAAAGAAACAGACAATTGTGGCATACAAGAAATCACCCATGGTTTCTCAAGGCTCACAAACAAAGCAACCAAGGAGTTTTCCAGATGAAGAAACTTTTACGAAAGCACCAGGAAGTGAATACAAAATGATTATATACAGAGCCCTTCTAGAACTTATACAAAATGCAGCACAACAAAATGAAAAATTAAGCAAGCTGTTCGATCTGATGGAACACCAGTAATCTGAAATCCAACAGATCAAGAAAAAAATCAAAGACATAGAAACTTCCATGCAAAGCCAAGAAAACATAATGGAACAAATGGAGAAAAGAATTTCTGACTTGGAAGACAGAGCTACTGATGCCAGCGTCTATGAGGAGAAATCAGAAAAAAGAAACAAAAAAAAATGAAGAAACATTAAGAAACATGTGGGACTCTATTAAGAGGAACAATCTTCGATTATTGGAGTCCCTGAACACGGTGAGACATCTGAGAACACAGAGTATCCTTGATGAGCTGTTGAAAGAAAACTTCCCAGAAATCATGAAAGAAGAGAATACAGACATCTCAGATGTATATTGTACACCACCCAATATAGATCTCAAAAGAAAGACTCCAAGACATATTATAATCAAGCTTAACAAAATGAAACATAAGCAGCAACTCTTAAAGGCAGCAAGACTCTAAGCAAAGCTGACATTCAGAGGGAAACCCTGTGGGCTGTCGTCAGATTTCTCAGCAGAAACCATGCTGGCATGGAGTCAGTGGCATGACACATTCAAAGCCTTGAAGGGAAGAACTTCCAACCAAGAATTATATATACTGCAAAACTATCTTTCAAATATGAAAATGAAATTAAGACATTCCCAGATAAACAGAAACTCAGAGACTTTGTAAAAACCAAACCCAACGTACAAGAAATACTGAAAGAAGTTCTTGGCTCTGGCTCAGAAGAACGAATCCACGAACTTGATATTTTAGAATGACACACTACTCAATACTCTACTCTTTTAGGGAAGGCTCCAAAGTCAATCATAGCTTTGATACAGAAAGAAGCAATCCAGTGATCATCATGAAAACTATGGTGTCATCATATCAAAAAGAGGGATGTACTATACTTGTTACAGTCCTTCCAGATGGAGAGGAAGATGACAAGACTGTTAGTAATTAAAATTGAGTTTATATATAGTTTACCAAGGGGGATCATAGGGGCAGCTGTAAAGCACAACAAAGATACATCATACCATTTCAAGAAATGTAACACATGAGTCTCAACAACTACAAAACCAGCTCTGAAAAAGGTGAAAAATCAACTCAGACAAAAGAATGTCCCAGAATAGACTAATAAAAAGAACAGAGAAAACATCAACATAAAAATAAACATATCACAATGGCAGCAGTGAACACATACCTATCAATAATTACATTGAATGTGAATGGACTGAATGCTCCAGTAAAGAGATATCGAGTGTCATCCTGGATCAAAAGACATGACTCATCCATATGTTGTCTACAAGAAACTCACTTGAGACCTAAAGATAGGAAAATTACAGAATGGAAGAATATATATCAAGCTAACAATGAACAAAGAAGAGCAGAGGTGGCAATTCTAATCTCAGACAAATCAATTTTAATGGCAAATCCACCATCGTGGACAAAGATGGACACTATTTGTTGCTGAAAGCTTCAGTACACAAGTAAGACTTAACTATATTAAATATTTATGCACCTGATATCAGACCACCTAAATACGTCGAAGAAACACTGACTATGCTCAAACGAGAGTTAGATGACTCCACAGTAATAGTGGTAGACTTGAACACTCCACTCTCATTACTAGACACATCATCTAGAAAAAAGCTCACTAAAGATACAGAAGACCTCTTTGTCACAATTAACCAACTAAACCTCATTGATATATACAGAACTTTCCACCCATCAGCAGACAACTACACCTTCTTCTCCAGTGCACATGGAACATTCTCCAGAATGGACCATGTGATAGGCCATAATGCAATGCTCCACAAAATCCATACCATTGAATTACTGCAAAGCATCTTCTCAGATCATAAAGCAACCAAAGTTGAAATCAATAGCAGAAAAAACATAGATAGAAAGTAGGAAGTCTTGGAAACTGAACATCTTGCTCAAAAAAACATGGGTTATAGAGGGAATCAAGGATGAATTAAAGAAATTCATGGATTCCAATGAGAACGAAAACACTTCCTACCAGAACCTATGGGATACAGTCAAAGCAGTGGTCTGTTTATCTCCATAAATGCACACATCTGGAAGGAAGAAAGAAACCAAATCAACGAACAAACCCTACAGCTTAAACAAGTAGAAAGAGAACAACAGAGAAATCCCTCGGGCACCAGAAGAAATGAGATCATAAAGATTAGAGCAGAGCTAAATGAATTAGAGAACAGAAAAACAATTGAAAAAATTGAAAAGACTAAAAGTTAGTTTTTTGAAAACATCAACAAAATTGATAAACCACTGGCTAAACTTACTAAAGAAAAGCAGGAAAGGAAACAAATAACCCAAATTAGAAATCAGAGGGGAGTTGTCACCACAGATGCAACAGAAATAAAAAATATCATAACAGAAAACTATGAAAGACTGTACTGTAACAAATTTGAAAACCTAAGGGAAATGGACCAATTCCTTGATTCATACCACCTACCCAAATTATCACAATGTGAAGCAGAACAACTTAATAAACCTATCACAAAGGAAGAGATTGAAAATATCATCAAAACACTGCCAATCAAAAAGAGTCCGGGCCCAGATGGCTTCACTGAAGAATTCTACCAAGCATTTAGAGAAGAGATATCTCCAATACTACTGAGACTATTTCACAGTATAGAAAGGGATGGAGTACTCCCAAACTCATTCTATGAAGCCAGCATAACCCTGATACCTAAGCCAGGGAGAAATTCAACAAAGAATGAGAACTACAGAGCGATATCACTCATGAATCTAGATGTAAAAATCATCAACAAAATTCCTGCCAATAGAATACAACAACATATCAAGAAAATAATCCATCATGACCAAGTAGGATTCATACCAGGGATGCAAGGCTGGTTCAACATCAGAAAAACAATCAATGTGATTACCCACATAACTAACACAAAAGACAAGGATCACCTGATTTTGTCCATTGATGCAGAAAAGGCATTTGATAAAGTCCTCCACCCATTCATGCTAAAAACTCTTAGCAAAATGGGCATAGACGTCAAATTCCTTAACACAATAAGAGCTATTTATACAAAGCCAATTGTCCACATCATCCTGAATGGAGAGAGACTGAAAGACTTTCCCTTGAGATCAGGAACTAGACAAGGATGCCCACTCTCACCTCTCCTATTCAACATTGTGCTAGAAGTACTAGCCAGAGCAATTAGACAAGACGAAGAAATAAAGGGCATCTGCATCGGCAAAGAGGAACTTAAAATCTCCCTGTTCGCAGATGATATGATTGTATATGCAGAGAACCCCAAGGAATCTATAAGTAAGCTACTCAAACTGATAGAAGAGTTCAGCAAAGTCTCAGGATACAAGATAAACATAAGTAAATCAGTAGGATTCCTTTATACCAACAACGAGACTGTTAAGGAGGAAATTATTAAATCAATACCATTTACGATAGCCCCTAAGAAGATAAAGTACCTAGGAATTAATCTAACCAGAAAAACAACAGACTTTTACAAAGAGAACTACAAGCCCTTACTACAAGAAACTAAGAGAGACTTAGATAAATGGAAAAACCTACCCTGCTCATGGATAGGAAGACTTAACATTGTGAAAATGTCTATTTTACGCAACGCAATTTATTTATATAATGCAATCCCAATACAAGTTCCAGCGTCATTTTTTAATTAGATGGAGAAACAACTCACCAATTTTGTTTGGAAAGGGAAGAAGCCCTGGATAAGTAAGTTACTACTAAGAAGAAGAAGAACACACTGGGAGGCCTCTCATTACCCGACCTTAGAACATACTACACTGCCACAGTGGTCAAAACAGCCTGGTACTGGTACAAGAACAGACAGATAGATCAATGGAACAGAATTGTGACCCCAGGGATTACACCATCTGCCTATGGACAGTTGATATTCGACAAAGGCCCTAAGACATGAAACTGGGGTAAAAACCGTCTCTTCAACAGATGGTGCTGGCAAAATTGGTTATCCATCTGCAATAAACTGAATCAAGACCCATATCTTACACCTTACACAAAAACCAACTCCAACTGGATAAAAGACCTAAATATCAAACCTAAAATGATAAAGCTCATACAAGAAAAGGTAGGAACAGCAATGGAAGTTTTAATACACAGTATGGACAGACTCCAAAATCTGTCAAACAAACCTCAATCAACAGAAGAGAAAACAGATAAATGGGAACTATTAAGAATCAAACACTTTTGCTCATCCGAAGACTTTATTAATAGATTAAAAGGACACCCCACAGAATTGGAAAAAATATTTGGCAACTCTATGTCAGACTGACGCCTGATCTCCATAATCTATAGGATACTACAAAATATCAACAAGAAGAAGATAAACCATCCAACTAAGTGATGGGCAAAGGAGATGGACAGATCCTTCACTAAAGAGGAGATCCAGGCAGCCAAAAAACACATGCGGACATGTTCACGATCTTTAGTTATTAAAGAAATTCAAATCAAGACAACAATGAGATACCATCTCACCCCAACAAGATTGGCCATGATCCAGAAAACACAAAACAACAAATGCTGGAGAGGCTGTGGAGAAAGTGGAAACCTCCTACACTGTTGGTGGGGTTGCAAAATGGTCCAGCCTCTCTGGAAGGCAATCTGGCTCTTCCTTAAAAAAATGGATATTGATATACCAGTTGACCCAGTAATTTCACTACTTGGAATATATCCTAGAGAATCAAGGCCTTTCACACCAATGGACACATACACGAGAATGTTTATTGCCGCAGAGTCCATGATAGCAAAAAGATGGAATCAACCCAGATGCCCAACAACAGAAGAATGGATAGGTCAACTATGGTATATATACTCAATGGAGCACTATGCAATGATAAAGAACAACGATGAGTTCAGGAAACATCTCATAACCTGGTTTCAACTAGAAGACATTGAGTGAAAGTAGTCAGCAACAAAAGGACAAATATTGTATGAGACCTCTACGATAAGATCTCAAAAACAGACTTGTGTATAGAAGAAAAGACTCTTTGACAGCTGCAAGGGAGGGGAGGGATGGAGGGAGGAGATGAGGGTTTAACTTAGATAGTTGCTACGTATCTGGTTGGGTGAAATCGGTGATAGCACACATTAGAAAGAAGAACAATATTAAGTGGACTTAAACATAAGTACTCGTTCCATCTTAACCCAATATTGCAGGGATAGAGTAGCTGGGGCAGGGGGCAGGGGACCATGCTGTTAGGCGAAAGCGAGGCCAATTGGCACAACTAGCGTTTTGCTAAGAGGGCTCTCTGCAGCCCATGTTGGTGAGTGTCGTCTGGGGTCTTAAAAGCTACAAAGCTGCCATCAGAGGGCACAGTAAATGGTCCCAACTCAGCAGGAACGGATGCTCACCGAGGACCAAAATGACATGGGGGAAAGACAACCCAGAAGACAAAGAGACCCACAGCAGTGGGTGCCTACATCAACTTGGGACCGGAGGAACCCGATGGTGCCCGGCCACCATGAGTGATAGCCACGATGGAGCTCACTAAGTTGAGTCTCACTGGCAACACAAGAATAAAAAGGGGGGCACCCTGAGATCCCCATTAAAAGACCTCAACTGATGGTCCAGTGGTTTTGGGGTTGCCCTGAGAGCATTGCCCCCGCCATGATGCTGCCCTTACCAATAAATTATAACAAAGTTCCACTCTTTGGACAGGAATGGATTGGACTTGGCAATGCAGAGTGACCATATATTGGTTGCACTTTATGGTTCTCTACATCTATAGGATATCATCCTGCTGACCTCTGGCTGGAAGAAGGAGAGTGGGTGGAGAGGAGTGGAAAGGAGGCTGTTGGGAGGATGATACCCGTATGGAGCAGAGAGGAATAGTGTGCTGTCACTGGATAGGGAGAGCAGTGGAAGCTGCATATAGGTGGGCATGTAAATTTATACGGGAATGTACGTTTTCACTCAGTCATGTTAAATAAAAAAGAAAAAAAAGTCTGGTCTTTTAATAGATCTCTAGTTCTGCAACCCATTTTTCTCCCCCTATGTCTTTATACTGTGTTCCCTTTCATGGTGGTCAGTGATGGTGGTTGGGAATCATCTGGTTTGTCTGGTCTCATGTTGATGTAGTTTCTGGATCATACGACCCCTTCTGTCTCCTGGGCTCATATTTTGCATATGTCTTTGATGTCCTTTGTTCTTCTCTGCTCCCGATAGGTTGGGCCCAACTGATGCTACTTAGATGGCCACTTACTTTTAAGACCCCAGATTTTACAATTAGCGAAAATGTCCCCAGAGGCACGGTCCCCAGACCACCATCACTGCTACTTTGTTATTCAAAATGCTGAGTTGTATTTAGAAAACGTTTCAGCTTTTGGTATAGTCCAGTTGCATTAACCTCTCATCTACTGTGGTGTCACTGTTCACCTAACCCAATTTCTATCTATTATCTAATTAATGAATACCCCTCTCCCTTCTTTCTCAGCCAAATAATCACTAAAGATTATTTTCTTTTGTATTTAAACCTTTTCGAAAGTCCTGATAGTAGTGGTCTCATACAATATTTGCACTGTGCAACTGACTAATTTAATTCAGCATAATGCCTTCCAAATGATTATATGTTATGAGATGTTTTCTAAGATCATCTTTGCTCTTTATCATTGCACAGTATTCCACTGTGTGAAAACAACACATCCATTCATTAGTTGATGGGCACCTACATTTATTCCATCTTCTTGCTATTGTGGACAGTGCTGCAATAAGCATTGGTGTGCATGTATCTGTTCATGTGACAGTCCTTATTTCTCTAGGATATATATATTTTTCTCTAGGATATATATATGTACATATATATGTATATATATATATACATATATATATATATGTGGTCTGACAACTAAGTTCATGAACTCATCCTAGAAAAAGTGCTACATACCTCATTGCTGAATATCACTAGTCACCTTTGAAATACTACCTTGGGAAGCGATGTACTAACACCAGCATCTAGTCCACCCTTCAAAGCCATTTTGGAACTCTTTCTGGAAGGCCATCAGTGCTGTTGTCGTATTACCCTTGACGTCATGAATGTCATCAAGATGTCTTCTTTTCAATATTTCCTTTATCTCTGGGTAAAAAAAAAAGAAGTCACTGGGTGACAGATCAGGTGAGTAGGAAGGATGTTCCAACACAGTTATTTGTTTATTGACTAAAATCTCCCTCACAGACAGAGAGCTATGTGAGTTGGTGCATTGTTGTGACACAAGAAACACAAGTTGCTGGCAAAAAGTTCAGATTGTTTTCATCTTTTTCACGCAGTCTTTTCAGCACTACCAAATAGTAAACTTGGTTAACTGTTTGTCCAGCTGGTACAGATTTTTGGAATATTTTTGTCAGCTCTGCTCCTTACTGGTCGCCCTGGCCTCTCTTCATCAGTGATACTTTCTCTTCCCTCAGAAGAAAAATGTTTAAGAGTATACAAATGTTTAATCCATTTGTACACTATCATTTTCTTCATAGCTTTATCCCTATAAGCTTGGACTAACATGTCCCTGATTTCACTCCCACTCTTGCCAAGTTTAACAAGAAATTTAATGTTTATTCATTGCTCTAATTCAAGCTGTAACATTCTCATGACAGCACACAAAAACACACAATGAATGCCACTCAGCAAGATACTGCTACATGTTAACACAAAGTTGTGTGACACTGATATACCAAAGCAACAAAACTGTTTGTCCAGTGCTGCCAACGTCAGCACACAGTGGCAAGTTCATGAACTTAACTGTCAGACCTCCTATTCGAAACAGTGGGATTGCTGAACCATACCACATTTCTATCTCTAGCTTTTAAGAAGGTGCCAAATTGATTTTCAAAGTGGTTGTGCCATTTATATTCCCGCCAACAGTGTGGAAGTGTTTCAGTCTCTCCACAACCACTCAGACATTTACTATTTTGTGTTTTTTGGCTTAATGTCAGCCTTGTTGGGATGAGATGATATCTCATTGCATTTTTGATTTGAATTTCTCTAATGGCTAAAGATCATGAGCATTACCTCATGTATCTGTTCGAGTTTTGTACGTCTCCTTCGGTGGAATGCCTGTTCATGTCCTTTGGTGTTTGTTTAATTGGGTTATTTGTCTTTTTCTTGTTGAAGTTTTGCCTGACATTGTACATTATGGAGATTAGAGACCAACTGGATTCAAAGCAGCTAAATATTCTTTCTAGTCTTTAGATAGTGTTTTCACTCTTGGTGAACTCTTTGGGTGAGCATAAGTGTTTGATTTTTAAGAGTTACCAGTTATCTATTTTCTCTTCTAGTGTTTGTGCATTTTAGTAATATTTTGTAGTCTGTTTATGCTGTGTATTGGGGCTTCCAGTATTGTGTCATTTTTTTTTCCTTCCATGATATTTATTGTTTTAAATTTTATATTTAGGTCTTTGATCCATTTTGAGTTATTTTTGTGCATAATGTCAGACAGAGGTCTTGTTTCATTTTTCTTTTCTTTTTTTTTTAACAAAAGAATATTCAGTTATGCCAATACCATTTATTAAAGAGACTGGCTTCTCCCCAATTGACAGACTTTGGACCTTTGTCAAATATCAGTTACTTATACATGGATAATGTATCTGGATTCTCAATTCTGTTCCATTGATCTATTATCTGTTTTCATATCAGCACCAGGCTACCTTGACTATTGTTACAGAGTAACAGGTTCTAAAGTGAAATAATGGAAGGCTTACCACTTTGTTGTTCTTCTTCAGTAAAGCTTTACTTATCCAGAGCTTCCTCCCCTTACATATGAAGTTGGTGACTTGTTTTTCCATCTAATTAGAATACCACTGTATTTTTTATTTGGATTGCATTGTATCTATAGATCAGTTTGGGTAGAAAAAACATTTTCACAATGTTATGTCTTCCTGTCCATGAGCAAGGTAGTTTTCTCCCCTCACACAGGTCTTTTTTGGTTCCTTGCCGTAGAGTCTTGTGATTTTCTTTGTATAGGTTTTTTACATTTCTGGTTAGATTTGTTCCTAGGTATTTTATCTTCTTGGGGCTATTGTAAATCATATTGATTAGTGATTTACTGTTTGATGGTGTCTTTCATGGGGTAAAGGAATCCAAACCAGATCCGACTCACCAGCACTTGGCAATTTTGCATCTTTATAATTTGCTGAACTCACCTATTACTACAGTAGTTTATTTTGTGTGTGGATTCTTCAGGGCTTTCTGTATTTTGTGTGTGGATTCTTTAGGGCTTTGTGTATATAAGATGTCATCTGTAAATAAAGATACATTTACTTCTCACTCACCAGTTTTGATGCCATTTATTTCCTTATCTTTCCGGATTGCTCTGGCTAGAACCTTCAGGACAATATTGCGTAAGAGTGGTGACATCTTTGTCTGGCTCCTATTTTCAAGAGGAATTCTTTCAGACTGTCTATATTTAGAATGATGCTGGCTATTGGCTTTGCATACATGTCCTTTATTATGCTCAGGAATTTGCTTCAATTTCTGTTTTGCTGAGAATTTTTAACATGAATGTGTGTTGGACTTTGTGAAATGTCTTCTGAATCCATAAAAAAAGTGGCTCTTGTCACTTGTTTTATTTATGTAGTTGATTACATCAATTGTTGACCTGCATCACTAGTATGAATCCCACTTGGTCATGGTTGTTTTATACACACACGCACACACACACATATATACATGTTATTGAATTCCAGTTGTTAGAATTTTGTTGAGGATTTTAGCATCTAAGTTCATGAGAAATACTGGTCTGTAATTTTCCTTTTTGTGCTGTCTTAACTTGGTTTGGGCATCAGGGTTATATTGGCTTTATAAAAAGAATTTGAGAATATTCCATTCTTTTCTACAATCTGGAACCCCACTAGCAATAGCGGCGCTAACTCTTCTTTGCAAGTTGGTGACATTCTCCAGTGAAGCCATCAGGGCCAGGACTTTATTTTATTTGGGAGTTTTAAAATTACCTTTTCAATCCCTTCTTTTGTGATGGGTTTACTCAGTTGTTCTACTACTGTTTGTGCTAGTTTTGGTAGGTGATGTGCTTCTAGAAATTTGTGATTTAATCTAGGTTTTCAAATTTATTACAGTACTATTTTTCATAGTGTTCTGTTACAATTCTTTTTAGTTGGGTCTATTGTGATATTACCCATCTCATTTCATATTCGAGCTATTTGCTTCCATTCTTGTTTCTTTTGTCGGTTTGGCCACTGGTTTATCAATTTTGTCAATTTTTATTTATTTATTTATTTTTATTTAACATAACTGAGGGAAAATGTACATTCACATGTAAATTTACATGCCCCCCTATATGAAGCTTCCACTGCTCTCCCTGTCCGGTGACTGCACACCATTCCTCTCTGCTCCCTACATGTCTCATCCTCCCAACAGTCTCCTTTCCCCTCCTGTCCGTCCACTCCCCTTCCTCCAGCCAGAGGTCAGCAAGATGATATCCTATTCAATCTTTATTTTTTAAAAAATAAACACCTTTTTTTTCTTGTTAACTCAGGCCTTTTTCTGTTCTCTAATTCATTTAGTTCTGATCTAACCTTTTTTCCCCTTCTGGTGCTCAAACTGTTCTTTTGCTGCTCTCTCGCCACTTGTTTGAGCTGTGGAGTTAATTATTTGGTTTAGGCCCTTTCTTATTTTTGGATATGTGCATGTATTGAGATAAACTGCTCTCTGAGCACTACCTCCGCTGTATCCCACAGATTCTGGCAGAATATATTCTCATTCTCTGAATTTCTTTATTCCATTCTTGATTTCCATAAACCAGTCATTTTTGAGCAAGGTGTTGGTTAGTTTCTATGTGTTTGATTTTTTTCTTTATTTTGTTATTGATTTGTACTCTTTACGGTCTGAAAAGATGCTCTGTAACATTTCAATAATTTAAATTTTGGTAAGAATTGCTCTGTGGCCTAATACATGGTGAATTCTGGAAAATATTCCATGAGCACTGGAAAAGAAAGTTAACTTGGCTACTGTTGGGTGGAGTATTCTGTATATAAGTTCACTGATTGCTACCTTTAAATTTTCTGTCTTTACTGAGCTTTTTCTAGATGTTCTGTCCTGCAGTGACAGCGATCTATTTAAGTCTTTCACTATTATTCTGCAGCTGTCTATTTCTCTTTTCAAGGAAGTTACTGTTTGTTTTATGTATTATGTAGCCTTGTCATTGTGTGCATAGATATTTAATATGGTTATATCCTTCTGGAGAATTGATCATTTAATTATTATATAATGTCCTTTTGGTGGATTTCACTTTAAAGTCTATTTTATCAGAGATCAATATTGCTATTCCATTATTTTAAATGTTGTTGGCTTCATTTTTTTCAGTCCTTTGAGTTTTAGTTTGTTCATGTATCTGAGTCCAAAGTATGTCTCCTGTAGGCAACATATAGAGGAGTCATTCTTTTTTTATACATTTTGCGACTGTACGATTCTTAATTTATGCATTTAGTACATTTATATTCAGCGTGATTATTGACAAGCACAAGTTTAGTACTGACCTTCCTTTGCTTGTTTGCTTTAGACAATTCCTTTGTTTCCTTTAATTCTCTGTGCTGTCTTTTTTCTTCAGTTGTTTTCTTTTGTGTCTGGCTAATTTGACTCAGATTCCACGCTGTCAGGGATTTCCCTAAGCCATGATTGTTTCTTATTGTGTAGTATTTCATTGTATGAATAAAGCACGGTTTGTTTAACCATTTGTAGATGGGCATCTAGCTTGTTTCCAGCTTTTTGCTATTCTGGAGAGAGATGCAATAAACATTGGTATGCAAGTACCTGTTTGAGTGGTGTTCATTATTTCTTTGGGATCTATTCCAAGAAGTGGGATTGCTGGAACACATTTCTATTTCTAATTTTTTAAGAAAGTGCCAAATCGATTTCCATACACTCCTACCAACATTATAGAAGAGTTCCAATCTCTACATATCCCCTCCAACATTTATTATTGTGTTTTTTGGATTATTGCCAGCTTTGTTTGGGTGAGATGGTATCTCATTGTGGTTTTGATTTGGACTTCTCCGATGGCTAGCAATCGTGAACATCTCCTCATGTATCTGTTGGTGACATGTATATCTTCTTTGGTGAAATGCTTGTTCATGTAATATGTCCATTTTTTAATTGGGTTGTTTGTCTTTTTCTTGTTAAGGTTTTGCAGTATCTTGTAGATCAGAGAGATTAGGCGGTGGTCAGAAGTGTGGTGGGCAGATACTCATTTCCACTCCATAGGTAGTCTTTTTACTCTTCTGATAAAGGGTTTGGAAGAGCATAAGTACTTAATTTTTAAGAGTTCCCAATTATCTGTTTTTGTTTCTGATGATTGAAGGTTGTTAGTCATTTTTGATAGACTGTTGATGCCATGAGTTAGTGCTTCCAGCATCTTCCCAGTTTTTCCTATGAAGAATTTTATTGTGCTAACTTTTATATTTGGGTGTTTGAACCTTTTGAATTAGTTTTTGTGCATGGTGTGAGACAAGGGCATTGTTTCATTTTTTGCAGGTGGAATCCAATTGTGACAACACCATTTGGTGAAGAGACTGTCTTTACCCGAACTGATTGTCCTTAGGGCTTTATTAAATATCAGGGATTCATAGGTGAATGAAGCTATACGTGGATTTTCAATTCTGTTCCATTGCTCTATGTGTCTGTTTTAGTGTTAGTACCAGGCTACCCTGACTACTCTGGTAGTGTAGTTAGTAGGTTTTAAGGTCAGGAAGGGTGAGGCCTCCCATTTTGTTCCTCTTCTTAGTAATAATTTACTTTTCTGTGGTTTCCTTCCTTTCCATATGAAGTTGGTGATTTCTTTCTCTATTTCATTAAAAAATGTCATAGGAAGTTGACTTGGAATTGCACTGCATATATAGATTACTTTGGGAAGAACAGACATTTTCACAATGTTAAGTCTTCCTATTGAGGAACAAGGTAGGTTTCTCCACTTGTATACGTCACTTTTCATTTCTTGCAGTAGGGACTTGCCGTTTCCATTGTTTAGGTCTTTTACACCTCTGGTTAGATTTATCCCCAGGTATTTTACTGTCTTTGGGTCTATAGTCTTCAGTTCTTTTCTTTTCATCTTTTTCAATATAGGTGTTTTTATATTTGCTTAGAGTTTGTGGTTTTCTTCTTTATTATTCTGATGTGCAGGACTGGTTGGTTGTTTCCTTTGTGGTTATGTTAATATTTACCAGTAGTTTTTCTAAATTTAACCAAGTCTTTAATTTCTTTGTATTGTCTTAATTTTCTCTCTATATGAATGACTTTTGATACATTTACTTTTGAGTTCCTCTTTTTTGCTATAATGTTTACATAATGATATCTCTATTTTCTTTATTTTGGTTATAATTTATTTTTGTGATTCCCCTATTTGATTTGATGTCCAGTTACACTTTTCTGTGTTCTGGTCTTGGGCTGTTACGTGGTATCATTGATTTTCTAACCAAAAGACTTCCTTTAGCATTTCTTGTAATTAAAGTTTGGTTTTCGCAAATTCCCTAAATTTCTGTTTACCTGGGTACGTCCACATTTCTCCATCATATTTGATTTCCTCATGTGTCGTTTGGCTATCTGGATGTCTTCTTTCATGAAATGTCTGTCCATCTCCTTTGCCCATTGCTAAATTGGGTTATTTAGCTTTTCCTTGTTGCTACTTTGCAATACTTCGTAGATTATGAAGATTAGACATTGGTGAAACATGTCTATATTTTTCCCATTCTATATGTGGTCTTTTTAACTCCTTTGACAAAGTCTTTGGATGATTCTTATTAGTTGCCACTTATCTATTTTGATTCCTAATAGTTCCCATTTATATATTTTCTCTTCTGTTAATCATGCTTTGTGTCTCAGATTTTGTAGTCTCTATCTGAGCTGTAGTTTAGAACTTCCATGATTGATACTATTTTTTCTTGCATGATCTTTATCACTTTAGGTTTGATACTTAGGTCTTTGATCCATTTTGAGTTAGTTTTTGTGTGAGGTGTGAGATATAGGTCTTGTTTCACTTTTTGGCAGATCGACATCTAATTTTGCCAACACCATTACTTGAACAGACTGTTTTTACCTCAGTTTACAATCTTAGGACCTTTGACGAGTATCGACTTTTCATAAGAGGATGGCAGCATCTCTGGGCTCTCAATTCTATTCCATTGGTCTATATGAATCTTTGTGTACCAGTACCAGGCTGTTTTGACTGCTATGGCAGTGTAATAGGTTGTAAGGTCGGGTAGTGTGAGGCCTCCCACTGTGTTTCTCTTATTCAGTAGTGCTTGTTTCTCCACCTCGTTAAAAAATCACACTGGAATTTGTATTGGGCTTCCATTGTATATGTACATCGCTTGGGGTAAAATAGACATTTTCACAATGTTAAGTTTTCCTGTCCATGACCAGGGTAGGTTTCTTCATTTATGTAAGTCTCTTTTGGTATCTTACAGCAAGGGCTTGTAATTATTTCTGTATATATCTCATTTCTCTGGTTACATTTATTCCTAGGTATTTTATGTTTTGGGGGCTATAGCAAATGGTATTGATTTCATTATTTCGCCTTTGATGATCTCTTTGTTGGTGTAAAGAAATCCTACTGATTTACTTTTGTTTATCTTGTATCTTGATACTTTGCTGAACTCTTCTATTAGCTCCAGTAATTTACTTATGGATTCTAAATAGGTGATTTTTACTTCTTCCTTGTTGATACAGATGTCCTTTATTTCTTTGTCTTGTCTAATTGCTCTGACTAGAACGTCTAGTGCAACGCTGAACAGAAGTGGTGAGCGTTGGCATCCTTGTCTAGTTCTCGTTCTCAAGGGGAATTCTTTCAGTCTCCACTCAGGATGATGTAGGCAGTTGGCTTTGCATTGAGGAATTGGCTTTCTATTCCTATTTTGCTGAGACTTTTTAGCATGAATGGGTGTTGGACTTTGTCAAATGCCTTCTCCGCATCAATTGACAAAATCAAGTGATTGTTATTTTTGTATTTTATGTGGTTGATCACATTAATTATTTTTTCTGAAGTCAAACCAGCCTTGCATTCCTGGTATGAATACAACTTGGTTGTGATAAAAATTTTTTTTATATATTTTTCGTTTAATTGTATTGGCTAGGATTTTGTTGAAGACTTTTGCATCTAGATTCATCAGTGATATCGGTCTGTAGTTCTCCTTTTTGGTTGGGTCTTTCCCAAATAGAATGAATTTGGGGGTACTCCATCCCTTTCTATACTGTGAAATAGTCTAAAAGCTTGGTAGAATCCTGCAGTGAAGCCATCTGGGCCAGGGAATTTTTTGGTTAGTAATTTTTGATGGCTTTCTTGCTTTGTGACACACTTAATAAGTTGTACTACTTCTTGTGATAGTTTTGGTAGGGGATATAAATCTAGGAATTTGTCCATTTCCTCTAGGTTTCTAAATCTGTTAGAGTACAGTCTTTCATAGTTTTCTGCTGTGATACATTTCATTTCTGTTGGATTTGTTAAGACTTCTCCCTTCCCATTTCTTATTTGGTTTATTTGTTTCCTCTCCCACTTTTCTTTTGTAAATTTAGCCAATGGCTTGTTAACTTTGTTGATCTTAAAACAAACAGAAACAAAACAGCTTTTGGTATTACCAGTATTTTTCAATTGTTATATTCTCTAATTCATTTAGTTCCACTCTAATCTTTATGAACTGATTTGATGCCTGAAGATTCCTCTGTTGCTCTCTTTCTATTTGTTCACGCTGTAGGGTTAATTCTTTGGTTTGGTTGTTTTCTTACTTCCAGATATGTGCATTTAGAGAGATAAACAGACCTCTGAGCACTGCTTTGGCTGTATCCCATAGGTTCTGGTAGGATGTATTTTCATTCTCATTTGAATCTATAAATTCTTTTATTTCTTCCTTGATTTCATCTATAATCCATGGCTTTTTGAGCAAAGAGTTATTCAGTTTCCATGAGTTCCACTTTCTAAGCTTTTTCTGTTACTGATTTTGACTTTCATAGTTCTGTGGTCTGAGAAGATGCTTTGTAATAATTCAGTGTTTTGGATAGTTTTGAGATTTGCTTTACGTGCTAATACATGGTCTATTCTGGAAAATGTTCCACGTGCATTGGAGAAGAAAATGTACTTATCTGTTGATGGATAAAAAGTTCTGTATGTGTCGATGAGGTCTAACTGGTTAATTGTCACAGTGAGATCTTTTGTGTCTTTACTGAGCTTTCTAGATGATCTGCACATTACTGAAAGTGGAGTGCTGAAGACTTCAACAATTATCATGGCATGAGCGATGTCATTTTTCAATGTCGTCAGTGTTTGTTGAATCTATTTGGATGCTCTAGTGTTCAGTGTGTAAATATTTCATATTGTTATCTTGTTTGTGTATTGAACCTTTCAGCAATAAATAGTGGCCATCCTTGTCCATGATGGTGGATTTTACATTAAAATCTATTTTATCTGAGATTAATATTGCCACACCTGTTCTTCTTTGTATATCGTTAGCATGATATATATTGTTCCATCCTTTAATTTTTAGTTTGTTCATATCTTTAAGTGTTTTTTGTAAGCAACATATGGATGGGTCGTGTCTTTGATCCAAAATATCACTGTCTCTTTACTGCAACATTCAGACCATTTACATTGAGTGTAATTATTGACAGGTGTTTGGTACTGTCATTTTGATGCGATTATTTCTGTGTTGGAGATTGGTGCTCTTAATTATTCTGTTCTGGCTTGGTCTTTATGCATTGAACTTTCATGTTTTTTAAGGTAGGTTTTGTGTTTGTTGAGACACCTGTATTACAGTTCTTCTTCTGAGGTATTGCACTGTTTTTGTGTTTTGCAGCTACCCCCATAATTCCCTTAATAATCTGAATTTAAAACCAATTTTATCTTCTACATATCTTATTAACTTTATCTCCATCTAAAAGGACTGTAACTACTATAGTATATCCCTCCTCTTATTGCAATGGTATCTTAGTTTTCAAGACAAGTTCACTGGTTCCCTTCTCTTAATGTTTAGCTCTGACTGAATTTTGTGCCTTTCCTGACTCAGTTTCTGGATGTTGTGTCCTGCTTTGCCTCCTTAAATATACACGTAAGGGTTTTGATTTTCCAAGCAGAGAGCTTCTTCCAGTATTTCTTGTAGTTTTGGTTTGGTTTTTGCAAAGCCTTTGAGTTTCTTGTCATCCCATGAATGTCTTAATTTCATCTTCATATCTGAAAGACAGTTTTGTGGGATATATAATTCTTGGTTGGAAGCTTTTCTTCTTCAAGCCTTTGAATGTGTCATTCCACTGTCTCCATGCCAACATCATTTCTGCTGAGAAGTCAGATGAAAGTCTACAGGGCTTCCCTTTAGACATTAGCTTTGTTTTGAGTCTCGCTGTCTTTAGGAGTTTATGTTTCATTTTATAAAGCTTGATTATACTATTTCTTGGTATCTTTTGGGGTCTATATTCTGTGGCGTTTGATATGCATCTTAGAGATTTATGTTCTCTTTTTTCATAATTTCAGGGAAGTTTTCTGTCAGCAACTCAACAACAATACTATCTGTGTTTTCAGATATCCCTCCCTGTTCAGGAATCCCAATGAATTGTAGATTATTCCTCTTGACAGAGTCCCGTATGTTTCTTAGTACTTCTTCATTTTTCTTATTTCTTTCCTCTGACTTTTCTTCATAAATGCTAATGTCAGTAGCTTTATCTTCAAGATCACTAATTTTAATTTCCAGTCTGTCAAGTCTGCTCTTTTGGTTTTGAATTGAATTATCTAATTCTGAAATTTTGTTACTGATCTGTCAGATTTCAGAACATTGATGTTTCATCAAATAACTAATTTTTCATTTTGTTATGGTGCATTTTGTTTAATCTCTAGGAGGATTCTATATATAAATCTTTTGTACTTGACCTCTGATAGTTTCAAAAATTCTTCTTTTTCTGGAAAGTTTTTTCAGTCTGTATTTTGGGAGTTTTCTGGGTCCATGTTAGGATATATTCCTTTTAATGCTGAGTGATGGTCTGTTGTTTTCAGGACATCTATAGTGTGTTCAGTTTCTCTAGTGTTGCCTTAACAGGAGCTGAGTCATAGTTCTGGAAGGAAGTTGGTCACCATCCACCTTTTTGTACTCTTGTGACTGGGCCCAGTGGACTCTCTGGGGTGGCAGGCTGTGCCTCTTGGCTTGCAAAGACACCATCCTTCTTATGGAGACACTAGGGGGCAGTCAGCCAACTCTATCATGCATGACAGTGAAGGCTGGAAGAGATGATGTTGCGCTATATAGCAGTAATTTCTCCAGGCAGTTTTATTTCGAAAGCTAAAAGCTACCTGCTTGCTAGGCAAAGTCTGTGAGGCCATCAGGTGTGGCAGGCCCCTCTTCCAGATGACAAGGGTGGTCTCTCCCCACTATCAGTGAAGCCAACAGGTGTGGCAGGCCCCTCCTTCCAGCTAACAAGTGCAGCCAATCCCCAGCAGTCTGGAGATGCTATAATGCAGATCACAACAGGGATGAGCTGCTGTGCCGCAAAGTGCCACAAACACCACCACCAGGTGTCACCTGTGAGGCAACCCTGTGCTAAAACAGCCCCTCCACTGGGAAAGCACTCCCTGGGATGGAACTGCTTCCCAGCCTGGGAATCAACCACTGGTGAGGGCTCTGATTTGGTAACTACATCTCCCAGGAGAACAAGCTAGTGTTCCAGTCAAGTTACCCCTCCTTCTGAGAAAGAGGCTCTTCTATGGCACAGTTTGAAAAAGGGAAGGTGGAGGGGCTGTGGTGTCCCCACTGTTGGGCTCTCAAAGTGTATTTATCACACACTGTGTCTCTGCTCCCCCTGGGCTGGTGCTGTCTCCCAGCCTGCAAATTAGCCACCTGTGAGGCCTCCAACTGAGTAACTCTGCCTCCCAGGTGGACAAGCTAGCATTCTGGTTAAGCTACCCCTCCCACCAAGAAAGAAGTGAGTCTATGGTGGGGCTCCAAAAAGGGAGGTTGGAGGGGCTGTGGTGTCCCCAGCACCAGGTTCTCAAAATGGGACTATCCCAAATGCTATCTTTCTGCTACAGGACACACAGTTCACTTCAGGATTTTGTTTAAGAGTGGTCACAGGCCCATGCTCCTCCCCCACCTGCTGGCCAACAAAAAGGAAAGTTATAAGAGCCCAGTACCTTGGGATCACAGGAGTCATCCTCTCAGCCAGAGTGGAATTCAGCAGTAGAGAAGTTTCCCACTTGGTGGCATATATTCCAGAGTGACAGTCTTATGTATGTCATGTCCTAGGGGGGGTCACAGAGTTTCCAGAAAGCTTCATTCAATTATAAATCCAAGTCTTTAGTTTTCAGAGGGCATCAAGGAGGGGTGTGTTTAGTCTGCCATGTTAACTCTGCCTTCTGGGAAGTTTTTGGATTCTTTATTCTGGGCATTTTACAGAGCTGTGGTGGACTGCTTCTTTAAATGGTTAGCTATTGATTGTTGTCTCCATTCCATCAAAAAGTTGTTTGGTTTCTCTGGTGTTACCTCAAGAGGAGCTGCAGTGTAATTCTAAGAAGGGAGTAAGGGCACTACTGGTTTGGTTACCACCTGCCTCTGTGCACTCTAGTGACTGGCCCCTTGTAGACTCTCTGGGGTAGCAGGCCCCACCTCCTGGCTGCTAAAGGTGGGAGTTACTTGTGGGAACTCTCTGTCATTGTGTCAGGTGAGCCTATGGTGTAGCTCAGGCAATGGAGGAAAGAAGGATACCACCCCACTGAACCACCCAGGACCACTTTGCTCTGTAGATGTGTTTAGCTTAAGAACTGCTTATATGCTGAGAGCACCACTGTGCAGTGTCCATTGAAGGCAGCTGGGCCTTCAAGGGTGGCAGGCTCCGCTTCCTGGCTGGCAAAGACAATGGAGTCATGGGGTGTGGGGGGTGCTGTCATTTGATGCTATGATGTGGATCAGTGAAAGGTGGTGAAGATACTACTGCACCATTCAACAGTCAGTTCTCCAAGTGTTCTAATTTTTAAAAAAGGTGATTAACTGCTGAGCAAGGAGCTGTCCATCAGCTGCAGAAATCAGGCCCTCAGTTGAGGCAGGCCTGGCCTTCCAACTGACAACAAAAGCACCTTATAGGCTGTTCCCAGATATGATGTAGTTCAGAGAAGGGAAAGGGGAGGGCCTTGCTGCCTGAATCTACCAGGCCCCAACCATAACTTTAGGCACAGTCTTCTGAAAGGCAGCTTTTCTGTTGGAGAAGCCCTATGCAGATAGGTACTGCTTCTCAGCATGAGAGTTCTCCTCAGCTGAGACGTCCAGGTGGCTGACTCTGCCTCCTAGCTGACCCAGCTGGCATCTCACCAAGCTGTTCTTCCTGCTATTAGACTGCAGAATAAATGGCACAGCTCAGAAAATAGATGGTGGGGGTGCAGCAGTTTCCTTAGTCGGCAGCTAGGCTCTCAAAATGTGGTTATCCCATACACAGTCTCTCTGCTGCACTATATGCTATTTACTTAAGCACTGCAGTTCAGTGTACTTGCTGGCTTATGCCGAGTGACCACCTCCCACATAACAAAGAAGGTGCCAGTACCTGCAGTCCTCCCAAATGATGTGTCAGCAGAAGCAGGATTCAGCATGCCACTGCCTCCTTTTTGAGATAGTTTCCCTCTTACTGGTGCCTAGTTGAATCTGACAACCCTACACGAGATCCTAGGGCTCCCAGGATGTCCAAACTGCTCCATTCAATTATCATTCCAGGCCTTAGTTCTCAGAGGGAATTGAGGAGACATTGTCTAATCCACCATCGTGGTACCATCCCTAGTTTACCTAGTTTCTTGTAGGTAGCAATGTGGTATTAATATCAATTATCTACTCATGAAGTTAAAATTTATAAAGAATTCTATGAAAGCTTAGAGAAAATATTAAAGGACAATCAAATACTGTCCAGCATCAAAAGGAATTTCAGTATTCCGCTTTCATAAAAGTCAACAACGCTGAAAAAATTTCATTCTGGGTACATAAAACTGTAGAAAAAGATTATCCTCTACATGTGTAATTATCATACATGAGGAAAAGTAAGTTACTCTACAAGCATTACCTAAACAAGTAATTAATCATGCCAAATCAGTTGTCAGGTTTCAAGAAATCATAGCCTTCTTTCAAGAGATCACTCCACGTTTTAAGGAAACACGCATTTTCTGTACATCTGAATGCAAGCTCTTCCACTTGAGCTGACACTACAGATGTAGTCTCCAGAAGGCGGATTAATGCAAATGCTAAATCTCTGATCTGCAGCTCCACTTCCTCCAGTGGGACCATGGTTAGGCTGATGGTCCTCCTCAGAACTGGCCAACCTGGCTCACTGGAATGTCTGAGCAAGATGCTGAAGTGGTGTCTGAAGAAGAGGGAGGCTCGGCCATGGAGAATGGCTGGGACCTGAATTTCTTTAAATTCTTTTGTCTGATTTTTCTCAAATATGTTGTCATGAGTTTTATCTTCAATTTCATTAATATGGCCTTCTATTGCCTCTGTTCTGCTCCTTTGACTTTGTACTGATTTTGTAATTTTATTATTAATTTTCTGAGTTTCTAATTCTTACCTCTCTATGCTTTCTTGCAGCTTGTTCAATTTGTGATTATGCTCTGTTGTGTTTATCCACATGTCCTTCCTCATCTCTTGTAGAGTTCTAAATGTTAATGTTTGGTATTCTATTTCTGATACTCCCAGGAAGTTCACTTACTCTGGACAATTTGATTATTTTTTCAAGAGCCTTCTGGAGAAATCATGGTCTGTTTCTTTAAGTGCTTTGATACTGGTTGTGGTTTCCAACCTATCAGTAAACTGCATTTATTTATTTTGTTTGCCTACTGTATTCTACCTTTTTGTTTGCACAAATAGGCTGGTTGTGTGTGATTATTTTGTTATTGCTGTCTTTGAAGCTCTAATGTCCTTTCACCAGGTGGTTAGCTGTTCTAGCTGTTACTAAACATAGGAACCCAAGAGTCAATTTACATGGATTCAGCTAAGGTGTCCAAGAGGTCACCAAGTGTGTGGTGCAGACTCTCACCTATTGTCCCAGATGAGCAGGGATAATTAATATAGGCACAGGTTTCTGGCTGAAGCTGCTGAGTAATGAAGGGATTAATAGCCATCATTGAGTGTCTGTAAGGATGGCATATACTTATGTCTGAATCTTGGTGAAAGAACAATTTGTGCCGTGATTACACCTTAGAGGAGTGCGCAGAATTTGTTCCCTCTTTTCCTCAAGTGCAGAATGGCTCAGGGAGGGCTTAAGGAATCCTACTTCCAGCTCAGTTAATGGTATCAGACTCTGTCACCAAGCACAGTGCAGAGAACGGACGGGGAGTGCTGGGAGAAGAGAGACAAGCCCATTTTGAAGGAAAGATTCAGATTCCTTCATGGTAGGCCACATGCAAGGATCATCAGCCTTTGTCAATCCAGTTCTGTCTCCCAATGCCTCTGGAGGTGCTAGTTGACTCTCCAGCCAACCACTCCCATTGAGGAGGACGCCCACCCTCCTAGATATTATACATTCAGCAGAGCAAAATGAAAAAATAAACAAGCTGTTCAAATTGATGGAACAACAGCAATCTGAAATCCAACAATAACAAAATTACAGAATTAGAAAATTCCATTCAAAGCCAAAAGAGCAGAATTGAACAACTGAAAATTAGACTTACTGACCTTGAACACAAAGCTACTGACATCAGGATTTATGAGGATAAATTAGAGAAAAGAAACAAGAAAAATGAAGAAGCATTAAGAGACATATGGGACTCTATCAAGAGGAATAATCTACAATTAACTGGAGTCCTTGAACAGAGAGGGATATCTGAAAACACAGAGTACTGCTGAGCTGCTGACAGAAAACTTCCCTGAAATTATGAAAGAACATAGATATCAGACATGTCTATCGAAGGACACAGAATATAGACTCTAAAAAAAAGACACTAAAGCATATTATAAGCAAGTTTAACAAAATGAATGATAAGCAGAAACTCTTAAAAGCAGTGAAACTCAAAGCAAAGCTAACATTCAGAGGGAAGCCCTGTAGGCTTTCATCTGAATTCGTGGCAGAAACGATGTTGGCACAGAGGCAGCGGAATAACACATTCAAAACCTTGAAGGACAAAAATGTTCGTCCAAGATTTACATATACTGCAAAATTGTCTTTCAAAGATGAAGATGAAATTAAGACATTCACAGATAAACAAAAACTTAGAGACTTTGTAAAAACAAAACCAAAGCTACAAGAAATACTGAAATAAGCTCTTTGCTTAGAAAAACAAAACCATTAAGTGTATATTTAAGGAGGTAATGCAGGACACAACATTCAGAAACCTACTCAGTTAGGGAAGGCACAAAACCCCATCAAAGCTATAATATTAAAACTATGATACCATCACACTAAAAAGAGGGATATACTACAATAGTTACAGTCCTTCTGGGTAGAGAAGTTAATAAGATATGCAGAAGTTAAAATTCTGTTTACACTTAGGTTATTAAGGAGGATCATGGGGCAATGGCAAACCACAATAAAGATGCAGCATATCAAAACAAGAAACTGTCAGATAACTTTCAGCTTCTTAAAATAGACTGCCTGGAGAAATAACTGCTGGACAGCTCGACAGCACTTCTTCCAAAACAAGAAACGTGATACAGGGGTCTCAAAAACCATAAAAACAGCACGGAAAATGATGAAAAATCAACTCCGTAAAGAGGAATGACCCAGACAGAATATTAAAAGCAACAGAGGAAACACCAACACAAAAAGAAACACACGAAAATGACAGCACTAAATACATACCTATCAATAATTACACTGAATGTAAACAGACTAAATGCTCAAGTAGAGAGACAACAAGTGACATCTTGGATCAAAAACATGACCCATCTATATGTTGCTTACAAGAAACTCACCTTAGACTGAAAGATATGAACAAACTGAAAACTAAAGGATGGAAGCAAATATACTAAGCTAACAATAGACAAAGAAGAACAGGTGTGGCTACACTAATCTCAGATAAAATAGATTTTACTGTAAAATCTGTCATTGTGGACAAGGATGGTCACTATTTATTGCTTAAAATTTCATTACACAAGCAGAACATAACAATATTAAATATTTGTGCACCCAATATTATAGAATGTATATATATCAAACAAAATGTATATATATCGAACAAACACTGACAACACTGAAAAATGAGATAGATCATTGCACACTAACAGTGGGAGACTTCCCACTCCACTTTCAGTATTGAACATATATTTTAGAAAAAAGCTCAGTAAAGACACAGAAGATCTTATTGTGACAATTAGCCAATCAGACCTTACTGACATACAGAATGTTTATCAATCAAGAGATAACTATACCTTCTCCAGTGCACATGGAACATTTTCCAGAATAGATCAAGTGTTAGCACATAAAAAAATCTCAACAAAATTCAAACCACTGAATTATTAGAAAGTATTTCTCAGACCATAAAGACACAAAAGTCGAAATCAATAGCAGATAAAACATAGACAGAAATTGGAACTCATGGAAACTGAGCAACACCTTGCTCAAAAAGCCATGGATTATAGAAGAAATCAAGGATGAAATAAAGAAATTTATGCATTCAAATGATAATGAAAACACTTCCTACCAGAACCCATGGGATATAGCCAAAGCAGTGCTCAGGGATAAATTTGTCTCTATAAATGCACACACCTGGAAGGAACAAAGGACTCAAACCAGAATTAATCCTACAGCCCGAACAAGGAGAAAGAGAGTGACAGAGGAACCACTCAGGCAACAGAAGAAAACAGATAATAAAGATTAAAGCAGAACTAAGTGAATTAGAAAATGAAGAACAATTGAAAAAATTGGAAAAACCAAAAGATGGTTTTTTGAAAAATTAAACAAAATTGACAAACCATTGGCTAAACTTACTAAAGAAAAACAGGAAAGGAAACAAATAGTCAAAATAAGAAATGAGATGGGAGATGTTACAACAGATCCATCAGAAATCAAAATATTATAACAGAATACTATGAAAGACTGTACTCTAACAAATTTGAAAATTTAGAGATGAACAAATTCCTAGAGTCATATCACTTACCAAAATTATCACAAGGAGAAGTAGAACAACTTAAGAAACCCATCCCAAAGAAAGAGACTGAAAAAGTCAACAAAAAACTACCAATCAAAAAAAGCCCAGATGGCTTCACTGTAGAATTCTACCAAGCTTTTACAGAAGAGTTAACTCCAGTACTACTTAGACACAGCATAGAAAATGATGAAATACTCCCAGGTTCATTCTATGAAGCGAGCATAACACTGATACCAAAACAAGGGAAGATTCCACAAAATAGGAGAACTACAGACCCATATTACTCATCAATCTAAATGGACAAATCTTCAGCAAAATCCTTGCCAGTAGAATTCAACAACATATCAAAGAAATAATTCATCATCATCAAGCTGGATTCATACCTGGGATGCAAAGCCAGTTCAACATCAGAAAAAGAATTAATGTGATCAACCACAAAAATAACATAAAAGACAATAATCATTTGATTTTGTCAGTGGACGCAGAAAAGGCTTTGACAAAATCCAACATCCATTCATGTTAAAAACTCTCAGCAAAGTAGGAGTAAAAAGCAAATTCCTCAAGGCAATAAGGACCATCTACGAAAAGCTAACCACCAGACCATCCTGAATGGAGAGAATGAAAGAATTCCCCTTGAGAATGGGACTTAGACAAGGACACCTTCTCTCACCTCTACCATTCAGTATTGTACTAGTAGTTCTGCCCAGAGCAACTAGACAAGGTAAAGAAATAAAGGGCATCCTCACTGGCAAAGAAGAAGTAAAAATCTCCCTATTTGCAGATAATATGATTGTATACACCTAGAATCCTAAAGAATCCATACATAAACTACTCAAATAGAAGAGTTCAGCAAAGTATCAAGATATAAGATAAATATAAGATAAATATAAATATATAAATCAGTAGGACTCCTTTATAACAAAAAAGAGATCATTCAAGAAGAGATTACCAAATCAGTACCATTTGCTATACCCCAAGAAGATAAAATACCTAGAAATAATCTAGTTAGAGAAATGAGACCTATACAAAAAGAACTAGAAGACCTTACTGCAAGAAATCTACCCTGCTCATAGATAGAAAGATTTAACATTGTGAAAATGTCTACTTTATCCAAAGCAGTCTACTTATACAATGGAATTCCAGTAAAAATTCTAGTGACTTTTCTTTTGATTGAGTGAAAATGTACTTTCCCACATAAATTTGCA
This sequence comes from Heterohyrax brucei, assembly GCA_028571685.1. Classification (NCBI taxonomy): domain Eukaryota; kingdom Metazoa; phylum Chordata; class Mammalia; order Hyracoidea; family Procaviidae; genus Heterohyrax; species Heterohyrax brucei. The sequence continues at coordinate 135,827,319 of CM053149.1, read as the reverse complement.
TGCCCACCTATATGCTGCTCCCACTGCTTTCCCTCCCAGGTGACAGCACACTCTTCCTCTCTGCTCCATACATGTCTTATCCTCCCAACAATTTCCTATCCCCTCCTCTCCACTCACTCCCCCACCTCCAGTAACAGGTCAGCAGGATGACATCCTATGGGTACACAGAACCATAAAGTGCACACTTGACGTGGTCACTCTGTGTCACCAAGTCCAATCCATTCCTGTACAAAGAGTTCACCTCCGTTATGATTTATGGACAGGGGTAGCAGCAGGGCCAGGGGCTATGTTCCCAGGGTAACTCCGAGACCCCTAGACCATCAATTGCAGTCTTTTAGTGGAGATCTCAGGGTACACACCCCTTTTTATTCTTGTGCTGCCAGTGAGACTCAACTTTGTGAGCTTGGTAACAGCTGTCACCGGTGGTGAGTGTGGACCATCCAGTTTTTTCGGTCACATGTTGATGTAGTCACCCACTCACATAGGTCTGTCTGCCTTCTGGATTCTCTTTCCCCCATGTAGTTTGGGTCCTTGGTGAGCATCTGTTCCTTCTGAGTTGGAACCATTTGCTGTACTGTCAGATGGCAGCTTGTCAGCTTGTAAGATCCCAGACACCACTCACCAATGTGGGGTGCAGAAGGCTCTCTTTGCAAAACAATAGTCGTGCCAACTTGGCCTTGATTTTCCCTAAGAGCATGGTCCCTGGCACCCCGGCCCAGCTACTCTGTCCTTTCAATATTGGGTTAAGATGGGGGGAGTAATCATGTTATGTTGAAGTCCAGTTAATGCTGATGTTCTTTCTAATGTGCGCTGCTAGTGAATTTTTTTTAGTGAGATGGAGAAACAAGATACCAAACTTTGTCTGGAAAGAGAAGAAATCCTGGCTAAGCAAAGCACTACTGAAGAAGAAGAACAGACTAGGAGGCCTCTCACTACCTGACTTTAGAACCTATTACACTGCCACATTAGTCAAAACAGCCTGGTACTGGTACAAAAAGAGATACACAGACCAATGGAACAGAATTGAGACCCAAGAGATGTCACCATTCTCCTATGAACAGCTGATATTTGACAAAGGCCCTAAGATTGCAATCTGGGAAAAAAACAGTCTCTTTAACAAATAGTGCTGGTGAAACTGGATATCCATCTGCAAAAAATTGAAACAAGACTCATATCTCACACTGTACACAAAACCCAACTCAAATTGGATAAAAGATCTGAATATCAAACATAAAACAACAAAGAGCATGCAAGAAAAAAATAGGATAAACAATGGAAGTCTTAATATACCATTTAGATTTCAAAATCTTACAAACAAATCATAATCAACAGACCAGGAAATAGATAAATGGAAACTACTAAGAATCAAAAACCTTTACTCATCAAAAGCCTTTACAAAATGGGAAAAAGTATTTGGAAACTCTTTATCAGATCGATGTCTGATCTCCGTCATCTACAAAGTACTGCAAAATATCAATTAGGATAAATAACCCAATTAAGCATTGGAAAAGGAGATGAACACACTTCTCTAAAGAGGATATCCAGGCATCCAAAAGGCACATGCAGAAATACTCACTATCATTAGCTAATAAAGAAATCCAAATCAAAATGACAATGAGATATCATCTCACCTCAAGAAGGCTGGCCATGATCCAAACTACATAAAACAACAAATGCTGGATAAGCTGTGGAGAAATGGGCACTCTTCTACACTGCTGGTAGGATTGAAAAATGGTGCAACCTCTTTGGAAAGCAATCTGGCACTTCCTTAGAAAGCTGGAAATAGGTATATCATTTGACCCAGTAATCCCACCGCTTGGAATATATCCTACAGAATCAAGAGCAGTCACACATACAGATACATGCACATGAATGTTTACTGCAGCACAGTCCACGATAGCAAAAATTTGGAATCAACTCAGATGCCCAATAACAGATGAGTGGATAAACAAACTATGGTATATATACTCAGTGGAACACAATGCAATGATAAAGAACAAGTATGATTTTAGGAAACAAGTCATAACCTGGTTTCAACTGGATGACATTATGTAGAGTGAAATCAGTCAGTGGCATAAGGACAAATATTTTATGAGGCCCCTATGATAAGGACTTAAAAACAGACTCAGGTACAGAAGAAAAGACTCTTTGACAGCTTCAAGGGAGGGGAGGGTGAGAGGGAAAAGGCTGGTTATAAATTAGATAGTTGATATTAATTTGGTTTGGTGAAATCAGTGACAACACACATTAGAAAGAAGATCAATTTAGCTGGACTTCTACATAACCTGAACACTCCTCCAATCTAACCCAATATGGCGGGGATAGAGTAGTAGAGGTGGAGGTCCAGAGACTATGCTCTCAGTGGACATCAAAGCTTATTGGTATAACTGGCCTATTGCTACAAGAGTCTTCTGCACCCCATATTGGTGAATGGCATCTGGGGTCTTCAAAGCTGGCAAGCTGCCATCTGAGGTGCACCAAGTGGTCCCAACTCAACTGGAACAGATGATCATCAAGGACAATAATGACGAGGAAAGAAGAGCCCAGAAGACAGAAAGACCCACATGAACGGGTGACTATATCAACATGTGACTAGAAGAATAAGATGGTGCCTGACCACCACTAGTAACAGCCGTGATGGGGTTTGCAATGTTGAGTCCCAGTGGCAACTCGAAAAAAAGGGAGTGCACCCTAAGAACTCCACTAAAGGACTGCAATTGATGGTTCGAAGGCCTGGAAGTTCCCCTGGGAACATGGTCCCTAGACCTGATGCTGCTCCTGATCAGAGATCATTAGTGAGGTCAATTCTTTGGACAGGAATGCATTGGACTTGAGGACACAGAGTGTCCTCAAGTGTGTACACTTTACGGTTCTATGCATCTATAGGATGTGATGCTACTAGCCTCTTTCTAGAGAGGAGTGGAGAGGGTAGAGAGAAGGGACAGGAGATTGTTAAGAGGCTGTGACATGTATGGAACGGAAAGGAAGAGTGTGCTGTCATCAGGCAAGGAGAGCAGAGGGAGCTGCAGACAGGCAGGCATGAAAAGTTGAATTGTACTGTAAACTTTCATTCAATCACAATAAAAAAACCAAAACCAACCAAACAAAAAAGTTGATGTCTTTAACAAAGAGACATGTATTTTCTCCCAGTCTAGGAGGCTAGATGTCCAAATTCAGGGTCTCATTTCCAGGTAGTCTTTCTTTCTCTGTCATCTCTAAATGAAGGTCTTTCTTGTCAATCTTCCCTGGACTAAGAGTTTCTCCATACAGGAATCCATGCTGCTCCCAGTGCTGCTTTCTTGGTGGTATGTCATCCCTACAATCCTCCCCACCTCACTTTCTTCTCTTTCCCTTTATCTCTTGTAATATAAAAAGGGGTGCAGGATACACCCCAGGGAAACTACTATTACATTGGATCAGGGACATGATCTTAGTAAGGGTGTTATGATCCCAACTTAATCCTCTTTAACATAAAATTACAACCATGCAACACTGGGAATCATGATCTAACCAAGCGGACAAACATTTTGAGGGGACACAATTCAATCCATGAAAGACTTTAAAAGGGTACAACCACTATGGACAATAGCACAATGATTCACAGAAAACAAACAAACAAACTAGAAATAGAACTACCCTATGAAAATACAGTGGTGCAGTGGTTAAATGCCAAGGTTACTAACCAAATGGTTGGCAGTGGAATCCACCAGGTGTTCCTTGGAAATTCTATGCAGCAGTTCTACTGTGTCTTATAGGGTCACTATCAGTAGAAATCCACTTGATGGCAACAGGTTATTTATTTATTTTTTTTTCCCTATGATCCAGCAAACTTACTCATGGTGAGATACTCTGTTTTCCCTATTAGGTTCTATGAAGTTGGTTCTGACTTATAGTGTTCCTATGAACAACCAAACAAAACACTGCCTGATCCTGAACCATCTTCACAACCTTGCTATGCTTGAGCCTGTTGTTGCAGTCACAGCATTAATCCATCTCTTTGAGAGTCTTCTTACTTTTCACTGACACTCCACCTTTCCAAGCCTAACTTCCATCTCAAGAGACTAAATTCCTCGTGGTAACATGCAAAGTATGAGATGTGATCTCACTCTTTGCTCTGAGGAACATTCTAAGTGTACTGCTTCCATGAGAGATTTGCTCATTCTTTTTGACAGTCGACTGTATACTCAATACTCTTCATGAATACCACTATTCAAAGGCATCAGTTCTTCTTCCGTCTACCTTATTCATTGTCCAGCTTTCACATACAAATGATGCCACTAAAATACCATGGCTTAGGACAGGTGTACCTTCATACTCAGGCACATCTTTCCTTTTTTCAACACTTAAAATGTTGTCTCGCAGCATATTTTGCCAATTCAACGGGTCTTTTGGTTTCTTGACTGTTGCTCCCACAGGGATTGACTGTGAATCCTACCACAATGAAGTCTTTGGCAATGTCAGTCTTTTATTTGTTTATCATGATGTTGCTTACTGGTCAAGCTGTGAGACTTTTTTTCTTGTTTACGCTGAGGTATAATCGATAGCAAAGGTTATGGTCTTTAATCTTCATCTATATTTGCTTCAAGTCCTCTTCATTTTCAGTGAACAAGTTTGTGTCACCTGCATGCTTCAGGTTGTTACTGAGTCTTCCTCCAATCCTGATCTGAGCACACAGATGGAATAGATATGGTAAAAAGATACAACTCTAACACACATTTTTCCTGACTTTAAATCATGTAGCAACCCCTTATTCTGTTCCAAAGACTGCCTCTTGATCCATATACAGATTCCACATAAGCACAATTAAGAGATTTGAATTATCATTTTCTGAAACATTATGTATAATTTGTTATGATCTACACAGTAGAATGCCTTTGCATAGTGAATAAAACACAGGGAAATATTTTTTTGGTATTCTCTGCTTTTAGCCAGCATCCACCTGATAACAGCAAAAATATCCATGGCTCCACATTCTCTTCTAAATCTGGTTTGAATTCGTGTTAGTTCACTCTTAACATACCATTGCAGCCACTTTTCAATGATCTTCAGCAAAGTTTTACTGGTAGTGATATTAACAATATTGTTGTTTATTTTCTGCATTCTGCTGGATCACCTTTCTTAGGAATGGAAATAATATGGTTCTGTTCCAATTAGTAGGCCAGGCAGCTGTCCATGAGAGCCAAAGTATAAAGCTGAATTTAGAGACCATCTCAAGAATAGATTTAATGTGTTGAATACTAATTACCAATGACCACATGGAAGCACATCATACATAAAGAAAGCAAGAGGTCATTAAAAACAAAGAAAATACCTAAATGGATATAGAAGAGACTCCAAAACTTGCTCTTAAATGTCAAGTAGTTAAAGGAAAGGGATAAAATGGTAAAATAAAATAGCTGAACACAGGATTTCAAAGGATTGCTGGAGAAAACAAAGTACAGTATTATGAAGACATGTGCAAAGATCTAGAGATAGAAAACAAGAATGAAAGAACGTACTCCATGGGAAGTTTACGCTCAGCATTTCAGAAGATTAAAAACCTGAGGAAAAAAAATTCAAGCTTTGAGTTGTAACATAGGATTCTACAGCAAAAATATTAAGTGATGTAGGAACCATCAAAAGAAAAAGGGAGCAATATACACAGAAACCACTATACCAAAAAGAACTGGTCAAAATACAACCACTTCAAGAGGCAACATATGACTGAGAACTAATGGTACTGAAGGAATAAGTTCAAGCTGTGCTGAAGGTATTTGCGAAAAACAAGTCCCCTAGAATTAGGATGGAATACCAACTGGGATGCTATTATAAGCAGAAGCAGCACTAGAAGTGCTTACTCATCTATGCCAAGAAATTCAGTTTGAGGAGATAGTTCTTCATCACTCATCTTTTGAATGATTTCTAATCTGAAGGGCTCATGTTCTGGCCATATTATCAGACAACATTGTGCTGCTATTCATAAGGATTTTATTGGCTACTTCTTTTCAGAAGTGAACTGCCAGATCCTTCTTCCCAGTCTGACTTAGTCTGGAAGCTCAGCTGAAACCTGTCTGCCAAGAGTGACCCTCTTGGTATTTGAATACTGGTGGCATAACTTTCAGCATCACAACAATACACAAGCATCCACAGTACAACAAACTGACACATGAAAAGTAGTGACACAAAGAGGCAAATGAACACCTGTGTTCACTGCAGCTTTAGTCACAAGAGAAATGGTAACAAATTGCTAATCAATTGAGGAATGGATAAGCAAAATGTCTATACATAAAATGGAATACTATGAAAATAAAATGAACAATTATAAGTTTGTAAAACAGAAGAAAGATGGACCTGGAATGTACAATGCTAACTGAAATATGCCAATAATAGAAGGAAAAATATTGTGTGATCTTTCTTTTATAGGACAACAAGAATATGTGTGTGTTGGTGTTCGCTGATGCTTACCAGAGAGAGGTGAAGGAAAAGGAAGAAAGATGTGCTGGATTATAGGTACCTATTGTTTTTGGTAATGAGAGAAGTGGCATCAAACTTCATTGCAGTGAGCACAGCATGACCAATGTAAATGATGTTGCTGAGAAGCATTCAAAAGAAAATGATGCCAGTATTAAACCATCTGACACATATAAGTGGCAACAATTCCAACAAAGTTAAAAAAAAACTAGTATAAAACCACATACATGTAGGTACAGGCCTATTAACTATCCCAAAACCAAAAAGAGAACTCAGGTTTTTTTTTTTTTAAAAAAAAAAACCTCAAAACAAAACAAAAAGCTAAACTCATTGACATCGAGTCAATTCCAACTCATAGAAACCCTATAGGACAGAACAGAACTGCCCCATAGAGTATACAAGGAGCACCTGCCATGTTAAAAGTGCTGACTTATTCATTAGCAACAACAGCACTTAACTACCAGGGAAACAGAGTTTCCACAGGTAGGTACAGGTGTATACATGTAAGAAAACAGAAGTGTCTACATGTATATGTGGAGCCCCAGTGGCAAAGTGGCTAAGAGATCACCTGCTAACCAAAATGTCAGCAGTTTGAATCCAGTAGCTAGTCTTTGGAAATCCTATGAGCAGTTAGTTACACTCTGTCCTGTAGGGTTGCTAAGAGTCAGAATCAACTTGATGGCAAGGTGTTTCGTTTTAGTTTTTTATATGGATGTGTAAACAACTATATGGGTACAAGCACAGCTACAAATATTCCTCAGGGATAAGCAAACACTTTTTGAGGATAGTTTTCAGGGTGTGAAGTCTTAGGTCCATGGATTAATGTAACAACTCAGTGAATTATCATAATTTGGTGCATGAATTTTGGAATCTTAGTGAACTGAGTAGTACCTAGAGTGTTAGAAAATCTTACGAGGGGGGGTGGAGTCAAGATGGCAGACTAAGCCCACGTCTCCTTATATCCTTCTGGAAACCAAGACCTGAGTTGACAATCAAACAGAGCCTTCTGATCACCTAATCAGCCTCAGGACACGGCACAGAGCTGTTAACTGGGACTTCATACCACTCAGCGAAAAACCTCCTCTCTTTCGCTGACTCCTGCTCCTGGCTAGCCACGGCTCTCACCGACAGACGGTAAACGCACCAGTTTGACTTTTTTTTCCTCTGTCTCAGCTGGTGAGCGGAGCTGGGTCTTGCCTGGTGGCTGGAGTCAGACGCGCTGCTGGGGGGATAGGCAGGCAAAATTCTCATATTCTGAGAGCCAGGCTCGGGACTCTGTTAATCTAGCCACTTTGAGCCTTTCGTTTTGTAGCTGCCTCAGCAGGGTTTGTGCGGAGCTTTGCGGTCAGTATGCGGGACGCCATGTTGGTACAGAGATTTTTGCGGGACCTCGTTCTTAGGCTGGCAGCCAGTGCATGCAAACGGGGGGACAGTGCTTCTCTGACAGAAAAGTAGTGATTTTGCACAGTGCTGCTTGCATTGGGGGCCCTGCAACAGAAACAGAGGAATCACTAACTCTCGGCACCTTTAGCCCCTCTGTTTGCTGCCTGTGTGGAGGACGCCTTATTGGATACGGTGGCCACAGCTGGACCTAATTCTTAGCTTGGGAGCCAGCGCCTGCCCACAAGAGAGCATTTTTCTCTGATAAAAGCAGTACTTGACGCAGTGTCACCTAAGGCTAGGCCCTGTCAGCAGAGGCCAACAGGGCAGTAGCATTGCTATATTCTGAACTAGTTTGTTATCATCTGGGGTTGGATATAGTGGTGCTTACTTTGTCAGATGAGAACAGGGACCTCTACACCTGAAAACCTAACTGACTTGTGAACTGGTCAGATACCTTTTGCTTTACATTTGAAGACAGCCTAGAGAAACACTTGCAATCCATCCTCAAAGTACCTCTTACAGCCTCTATATACTCACATGGGACCCAAAAAGCAAAAGACAATTGTAGCATACAAGCAATCACTCATGGCTTCAGAAGGCTCCCAAACAAAGCAACCAAGGAGTTTTCCAGATGAAGAAACATTTATGAAAACATCAGGAAGTGAATACAAATTGATTATATACAGAGTCCTTCTGGACCATATACAAAATGTAGCAGAACAAAATGAAAAATTAAGCAAGTTGTTCGATCTGATGGAACACCAGTACTCTGAAATCCAACAGATCAAGAAGAAAATCAAAGACATAGAAACTTCCATGCAAAGCCAAGAAAACAGAATGGAAGAAATAGAAAAAAGAATTTCGGAGTTGGAAGACAGAGCTACTGGTGCCAGCGCCTAGGAGCAGAAATCAGAAAAAAGAAACAGGAAAAATGAAGAAACGTTAAGAAGCATGTGGGACTCTATTAAGAGGAACAACTTTTGATTAATTGGAGTCCCTGAACAGGGTGAGACATCTGAGAACACAGAGAGTATTGTTGCTGAGCTGCTGAAAGAAAACTTCCCAGAAATCATGAAGAGAATCTAGACATCTCACATGCATATCGTATGCCACCCAATATAGACCTCAAAAGAAAGACTCCAAGACATATTATAATCAAGCTTAACAAAATGAAACATAAGCAGCAACTCTTAAAGGCAGCAAGACTCAAGGCAAAGCTAACATTCAGAGGGAAACCCTGTAGGCTCTCATGAGATTTCTCAGCAGAAACCATGCTGGCACAGAGACAGTGGCACGACACATTCAAAGTCTTGAAGGAGAAGAACTTCCAACCAAGAATTATATATCCTTCAAAGCTTTCTTTCAAATATGAAAATGAAATTAAGACATTCCCAGATAAACAGAAACACAGACACTTTGTAAAAGCCAAACCGGAAGTACAAGAAATACTGAAAGAAATTCCTGGCTCTGGCTTACAAACAGGAAACCACTAACTTTATATATTAGAATGACACACTACTCAATACTCTACTCATTTAGGGAAGGCTCCAAAGTCAATCACAGCTTTGATTTGGAAAGAAGCAATCCAGTGATCATCATGAAAACTATGGTGTCATCATAACAGAAAGAGGGATGTACTACAGTCGTTATAGTCCTTCCAGATGGAGAGGAAGGTGACAAGACTGGTAGTAATTAAAATTGGGTTTATAAATAGTTTATTAAGGCGGTTCATGGGGCAGCTGTAAAGCACAACAAAGATGTATCATACCATTTGAAGAAATCTAACACACGAGTCTCAACAACTATAAAACCAGCTCAGAAAAAGGTGAAAAATCAACTCAGAACAAAGAGTGTCCCAGAACACACTAATAAGAACAACAGAGAAAATACCAACATAAAATAAACATATCACAATGGCAGCAGTGAACACATACCTATCAATAATTACATTGAATATGAATGGACTGAATGCTCCAGTAAAGAGACACCGACTGTCATCTTGCATCAAAAGACACGACCCATCCATATGTTGTCTACAAGAAATTCACTTGAGACCTAAAGACAGGAACAAACTGAAAATTAAAGGATGGAAGAATATATATCAAGCTAACAATGAACAAAGAAGAGCAGGGGTGGCAATTCTAATCTCAAACAAAATCAATTTTAATGGCAAATCGACCATCGTGGACAAAGATGGACACTATTTATTGCTGAAAGGTTCAGTAGACAAACAAGACTTAACTACATTAAATATTTATGCACCTAATGTCAGAACACCTAAATATGTCGAAGAAACACTGACTACGTTCAAAAGAGAGTTAGATGACTCAACAGTAATAGTGGGAAATTTTAACACTCCACTCTCATTACTGGACAGATCATCCAAAAAAAAGCTCAATAAAGATACAGAAGACTTCTTTGCCACAATTAACCGACTAAACCTCATGGATATATACAGAACTTTCCACCTATCAGCAGACAAATACACCTTCTTCTCCAGTGCACATGGAACACTCTCCAGAACTGACCATGTGATAAGCCATAATGCAATGCTCAACAAAATCCATACCACTGAATTACTGCAAAGCCTGAGATCATAAAGCCATCAAAGTTGAAATGAGTAGCAGAAAAAACATAGAAAGTGTAACTCTTGGAAACTGAACATCTTGCTCAAAAAAACATGAGTTACAGAGGAAATCAAGGATGAATTAAAGAAATTCATGGATTTCAATGAGAACGAAAACACTTCCTACCAGAACCTATGGGATACAGCCAAAGCAGTGCTCAGAGGTCTCTTTAACTTCATAAATGCACACATCTGGAAGGAAGAAAGAAACCAAATCAAGGAACTAACTCTACAGCTTGAACAAGCAGAAAGAGAACAACAGAGGAACCCCTCAGGCACCGGAAGAAATGATATCATAAAGATTAGAGCAGAGCTAAATGAATTAGAGAATAGAAAAACATTTGCAAAAATTGAAAAGACCAAAAGCTGGTTTTTTGAAAAGATCAACAAAATTGATAAACCACTGGCTAAACTTACTAAAGAAAAGCAGGAAAGGAAACAAATAACCCAAATTAGAAATGAGAGGGGAGTGGTCACCACGCAACAGAAATGAAAAATATCATAACAGAATACTATGAAAGACTGTACTCTAACAAATTTGAAAACCTAGGGGAAATGGACCAATTCCTTGACTCATACCACCTACCTAAATTATCACAAAGTGAAGCAGAACAACTTAATAAACCCATCACAAAGGAAGAGATTGAAAAGGTCATCAAAACACTGCCAACCAAAAAAAGTCCGGGCCCAGATGGCTTCACGGCAGAATTCTACCAAGCGTTTAGAGAAGAGTTATCCCCAATACTACTGAGACTATTTCACAGTACAGAAAGTGATGGAGTACTCTCAAACTCATTCTATGAAGGCAGCATAACCCTGATACCTAAGCGAGGTAAAGATCCAATAAAGACGGAGAACTACAGACCGATATCACTCATGAAGCTAGATGCAAAAATCTTCAACAAAATTCTTGCCAACAGAATACAACAACGTATCAAGAAAATAATGCATCATGACCAAGTGGGATTCATACCAGGGATGCAAGGCTTGTTCAACATCAGGAAAACAATTAATGTGATAAACCACATAAATAACACAAAAGAGAAGGATTACCTGATTTTGTCCATTGATGCCGAAAAGGCATTTGAAAAAGTCCAACATCCATTCATGCTAAAAACTCTTAGCAAAATGGGCATAGACGGCAAATTCCTCAACATAATAAGGGCCATTTACACACAGCCAATTGCCCACATCATCCTGAATGGAGAGAGACTAAAGACTTTCCCTTGAGATCAGGAACTAGACAAGGATGCCCACTCTCACCTCTCCTATTCAACATTGTGCTAGAAGTACTAGCCAGAGCAATTAGACAAGACGAAGAAATAAAGGGCATCTGCATCGGCAAAGAGGAACTTAAAATCTCCCTGTTCGCAGATGATATGATTGTGTATGCAGAGAACCCCAAGGAATCTATAAGTAAGCTACTCGAACTGATAGAAGAGTTCAGCAAAGTCTCAGGATACAAGATAAACATAAGTAAATCAGTAGGATTCCTTTATACCAACAACGAGACTGTTAAGGAGGAAATTATTAAATCAATACCATTTACGATAGCCTCTAAGAAGATAAAGTACCTAGGAATTAATCTAACCAGAGAAACAATAGACCTTTACAAAGAGAACTACAAGCCCTTACTACAAGAAACTAAGAGAGACTTAGATAAATGGAAAAACCTATCCTGCTTATGGATAGGAAGACTTAACATTGTGAAAATGTCTATTTTATCCAAAGCAATTTATTTATATAATGCAATCCAAACACAAGTTCCAGCATCATTTTTTAATGAGATGGAGAAACAAATCACCAATTTTGTTTGGAAAGGGAAGAAGCCCCGGATAAGGAAGGTACTACTAAAGAAGAAGAACACACTGGGAGGCCTCTCATTATCCGACCTTAGAACATACTACACCGCCACAGTGGTGAAAAAAGCCTGGTACGGGTAGAAGAACAGACAGATGGATTAATGGAACAGAATTGAGACCCCAGAGATGACACCATCTGCCTACGAACAGTTGATATTCGACAAAGGCCCTAAGACATTAAACTGGGGTAAAAACAGTCTCTTCAACAAGTGGTGCTGGCAAAATTGGTTATCCATCTGCAATAAAATGAATCAAGATCCATATCTTACACCTTACACAAAAGCCAACTCCAACTGGATAAAAGAACTAAATATCAAACCTAAAACGATAAAGCGCATCCAAGAAAAGGTAGGAACAACAATGGAAGTTTTAATACACAATGAGGACAGACTCCAAAATCTGTCAAAGAAACATCAATCAACAGAAGGGAAAATAGATAAAAGGGAACTATTAAGAATCAAACACTTTTGCTCATCCAAAGACTTTACTAATAGAATTAAAAGAACACCCACAGAATGGGAAAAAATATTTGGCAACTCTATGTCAGACCGATGCCTGATCTCCATAATTTATAAGATACTACAAAACATCAATAAGAAGAAGATAAACCATTCAATTAAGCGATGGGCAAAGGAGATGGACAGACACTTCACTAAAGAGGAGATCCAGGTAGCCAAAAAACATATGCGGACACGTTCATGATCTTTAGTTATTAAAGAAATTCAAATCAAGACAACAATGAGATACCATCTCACCCCAACACGATTGGCTATGATTCAGAAAAGACAAAACAACAAATGCTAGAGAGGCTGTGGAGAAAGTGGAACCCTCTGGCATTGTTGGTGGGGTGCAAAATGGTCCAGCCTCTTTGGAAGGCAATCTGGCACTTCCTTAAACAAATGGATATCTATATACCATTTGACCCAGTAATTCCACTACTTGGAATATATCCTACAGAATCAAGGCCTTTCACACCAATGGACACATGCATCAGAATGTTTATCGCAGCACAGTCCATGATAGCAAAAAGTTGGAATCAACCCAGATGCCCAACAATAGAAGAATGGATAGGTAAACTATGGTACATATACTCAATGGAGCACTACGCAATGATAAAGAATAACGATGATTCCAGGAAACATCTCCTAACCTGGTTTCAAGTGGAAGACATTATGTTGAGTGAGAGTAGTCAGCGACAAAAGGACAAATACTGTATGAGACCACTATGATAAGATCTCAAAAACAGACTTGTGTATAGAAGAAAAGACTCTTTGACAGCTGTAAGGGAGGGGAGAGAGGGAGGAAGGGCGAGGGGGGGAGGGTTTAGTTTAGGTTACTAGAAATCTAGTTGGGAGAAAGCAGTGACAGCACACATTAGGAACAAGAACAACATTAAGTGGACTTCAGCATAACTTGAGTACTCCTTCCATCTTAACTCAATACTACAAGGATAGAGTAGCTGGGGTGGGGGGCGGGGGACCATGCTCTTAGGAGAATTCCAGGCCAATTGGCACAACTAGCGTTTTGCTAAGAGAGCTCTCTGCACCCCACATTGGTGAGTGGCGTCTGGGGTCTTAAAAGCTGCCAAGCTGCCATCCGAGGACACAGCAAATGGTCCATTCTATGAAATTCCTTAAATTTGAAACCACTGGGGGCCCCAAGTGAAAGTGGAGAAACAAAGATTGCTTCCAAACTCTCAGGAATCCATTTGGCAACACTATGCCATGCATCTCTTCAATGCTCTCGTAAGACCCATAACAGCATGCTTGTTTCCAGCATTACAGACTATAGGTAAACAAAAGCTGGCTTCAGATATACCCAACTAATGGCTTCCAGACGGTGCCTTTTAGCCACCACTCAACATACCTTCAGTTCCCCATGAGGTACAGGTGAGATAGCCCCAGAAAAAAACAAACTAAGCTCCCGATACACAAAAAGACATATAATCACATCACAAGCTATACTCTTTGTGTTCACCTGACCAGGGTAATTAAATGAGAGAATATTTTTATTATCTTGCTAAAGAGGTGGACAAGTCAGTTTCTGTAAAATGTGGGACAGCACTGTGTTGGTGCCTGAAGTGAGTATGGATAGCCTCCCATCTCTGTTTCCTAGTCATGTTAATACATTGATGGTGGTCAATTTCTGTCACTGAATCAAGAAACAACAGAACATATGTGACTAATTGTGTGATCTGATACAGACTCAGCAGGGCAGATGAGTCTGTCTGCTTTACTTAGTGACTTGTAGTCAACAGGTTAGCCTGACTGACAAAAATGCAAAAATGTGGCCATACATTTCCTATGCCACCTCCACTATCAAGAAATAGAACAAAATACACAGGTCCTGGTAACTCTGCACTCAAGATCAGGCATGCCATCAGTAAATCTGCTAGTTCTGGGTGTCGATGTGCCCACTGCCCAGGAGACCATGACTTCTAAAGGTTCAGGTACTTCATATTGGAAGGAATATGAAAAAATGGGCAGATACCCTTAGTCTTTTAATTGCCTTGATTAAATATTCTGGTCCTCAGTTTGATGAGTGACATGGTGGTGAATTTTCACTCATTTTCTTCAGTTTTTCCAAGGAATGTTTAGGTGGGTGTCATCATCAATCCATGCATTTATAGGCACTTACCTTTGCCTGCTGTTGGGTGGAGCAGTAGTACAGCTAAAGCCGTCAAACGTCTCCAACACTGCCAAGCATAAATAGCCACACCATTGAGACTGGGAAAAGGCCAGGGTACACAAGAAGTGGACCCCTGCATTCCAGTAAAAGAGTGAGAAATAGGCCTTTGCACCTGGTAAAATTCCCTCGATCATCTTCTCAACTCTAACTAAAAATGTTTACCACCTGAATGATCCCTGGTTTCCTTAGGATATGTGGCTGCACCAATTCCAAAGACTTCCTTGCATCTCCAGGTAAGACAGAACACAGGAAACCTCCTGTGATTAGTATTGCACTGTCTTTGTGGCAAACCTACTTAAGAAGTGTGTAGCACACATAGGCTGAGTTGAGATGCTGTCAAGGTTGCAAGCATAACAAATGCAAATTTCTGCTTTCTCATACAAGACTACTGGCTTTTTCCTCCTGGATTTTTTTTTCTCCTCTGATATTTATGGAGACATGACCAAATTTAAATATGTGTATCTTTGTGTGATAGCTTGAAGGGGGAGGGTATAAAAGTAATACTCAACACAAATCTCAGCCCCAACCTTGCACATGTTCTCCACATCATCAATGTCTCTATACATAAAATTGGTGATTCTAACTACTTCTTAATTTTACACAGAGTCTGACCCCTTTGGAAAAATTTCCATAGACATTCACTGTCTTCGCAAAATGCTGCAAACATGCTAATAGTGCAAGTTGGCCAGCAGTGCCAAATTAACTGCCCTTGGTAGATAAACCCAAGAAACATAAAAAAAAAAAAAAAAAAAAAAAACCTGGTGATAAAATATGACAATTCTGGGACACTGGACCAAATGGAGCCATGCTGCATGACAAAGAGGCCATAACCAACATGAATCATGTACTATCTCATTACAACTACAGAAAATTTCCTGTCTCCAAGATAACAAAGAACTCCCATTAACTCAGTCACTTCCAGTATATAACAGTTGCCAAGTTCTTTCCAAGTATTTAAATACCTACTACTTGCAGTGTATAGTAACAACCACGGTCCTTCAATCCTGTCACTGTTGAGGAAACATTCTCACACAACTGGCTACTCAGAGGTACCATCATTTTGTTTAGAGCCCAAGCACCTGACAGAGAAACTCAAGGAGGAAATATGCTACAGATCTTCCAAAATGGAAATGACTACTCCAGGATCCTTCTGATCTAACCCACAGAAGGCATATAGCATCCAATCTGTCACTCATACATTCTCTGCTATTACTAGAATTTTGAAGAAACAAAAATTACATTGGTAGGTCTCATAAAAAGTAAAAAAAAAAAAAAAAAAAAAACCCTCAAATAAAGGAGTCTGATGCAGCTTAAACACAATTTTTACCATGTTAGTGAGCTTCCCGGATTTGCAAAGAACCACTTTATTTTTGTATTGCTCAAACTGACATCCAATTTGTGGAGGAAGCTGACTTTCTGTGAGAAACTCTTAAACTTGGTATCTTGGCAGGCCACAAGTCACAGGAGAGAAGCAAATATTATGTCCTAACTCTAGAAACATCAATTGTTGACTACCCTGTGCCCATGTATCTTTTCAGTGCCTTCTGAAGACAATAATAGTGTGCTTACTCCTTGGAATATAAACTTTAGGTATCTTTTAGCCTCCGCTCACCGTATCTTTGGAACCCCAAGTAGTACCGGTGAGACAGTCTCCAGAAGAAAAAAACAAACACAAAAACCATAGATCACTGATACACAGAAGGATGTATAAGCATATCACAAATTATAATCTCTGTGTTCATCTGACCAGGGTCATCAAGCAAGAGAGTATTTGTATTACACTGCTAAAGAGATGAAAAAAATATTTTCTGGAAAATGTGAGATAGAACTGTGTTGGTGCCTGAAGTGAGTATAGATAACCTCTCATCTCAATTTCTTCTTCATGTTAGTGGAACACTGTTAACAAGCATACTCTCTTGATGAAGCAAGATACAACAAAATGTATAAAACTAATTGTATAACTTGATGGGAACTTGACATAGATGAGTCCCTTTTTCCCTTCACTGGTCTCCAGTTATTTGTTCTTCCTTACAAAATATTACAAACCACTTTGACTCTGGAAACAGTTCAAAATTAATTAACTGCCTTTCATTGAAACAACAAAGGAACAGAAGAAAGTAAAGACTTGGCAAGGAAATACAGCAAATTTGAGACTCTGGCCAGAGATTTGTACTGTGTAACTGAAGAGGCCATAACAGACTCAAAAAACTCCAAATGCAAACTGACTCTTTACATGTACAGAAAAATTCACCTGTCTAGGACACATTGAACCCTCATTGCAATGTTTACTTCCAAGCACTTAAGTCAGGTATAAATTCATCTCAGGGATTATACTCTGAATGCACAGCCACACGCAATGGGTTGTGCAATTGACTCCTTAGAGCAATCACCATGCTAACGGAAGCACAAGAGCACTTTTTCTTTTATTGTGGTTTGGTGAACATATACAATCCAAATTAATTTTGCATGCCTGCCTATCTATAGCTTTTCTGCTCTCCTTGCCCCGTGATAGCATATTCCTCCTTTTAATTTCATACTTGTCATATCCTCTTAAAAAGCTCCTGCCCCCTCCTCTTCACCCTATTCTCTCCCATCTACAAAGAGATCAGTAGCACAGCCTCCCATAAATGCACAGAACCAAAAGGACCCCCACCATACGGTCACATTGTGTCCAGGAGTCTAGTCTGAAGAGTTGACCTCAGTAGTGTTTTCTGGACAGGGGCAGCAGCAGGCCTAGGGACATACGACCAGGGGACCCCTAGAGCTGTCAAGACCATCAGTTGTGGCCTGTAAGTAGAATTCTTGAGCAGAACCCTTCTTTTTCTCATGTTGTCACAGGGACTCAACATCATGTCCCACATCATGACTGTCTTTGGGGGTTGCCAGGCACCATCTAGTTCTTCTGGTCATACAGTCTCGCATTTACACGGGTCCTTCTGTCTCCAGGGCTCTTTTTTCCTCATAGCTTTGGTGTCCTTGGTGATTATCTATTCCAGATGAGTTAGGACCATTTGGTGTACCTCAGACGGCAGCTTGCTACCTTTTAAGACCCCAGACGCCACTCAACAATACGGGGTGAAGACTCTCTTAGCAGTAGGCTAATTATGCCAGTTCGTCTCGATGTTGCCCAAGAGAATGATCTCCACATCCCTCCCATGCTACTCTATTCTTGCAATATTGAACTGAGGTTAGAAGAGCTTTCAGTTTATGGTGATATCTAGTGAAGTTGACCCCTGCTTTCTACTGTGTGCTGTCACTGCTGTTACCTAACCAAATTTCTATCAACTATCTAATCTATCATCAACCCTCACCATCTCCCTCCCACCCTTGTAGCTAAGAGTCTTTTCTTCTGTACATAAGTCTATTTTTAAGTCCTTATTGCAGTGGTCTCATACAATATTTGTCCTTTTGCCGCTGACTGATTTCACTCAGCATGTGTTTCAATTGAAATCAGGTTATGAGATGTTTCCTAAAATCATCATTGTTTTTTATCATTGCATATTGTTCCATTGAATATATGCACCATAGTTTGTTTATCGATTCATCTGTTGATGGGCATCTAGATTCCATCCTTTTGCTATTGTGGACTGTACTGCAGTGAATGTTTGTGTTTATGTGTCTGTTCACGTGACAGACTTCGTTGCTGTAGGATATATTCCAAGCAGTGGTATTACTGGATTAAATGGTTTATCTACTTCCAGCTTTTTAAGGAAGCACCAACAAAGTTGGTGATTTGTTTCTCCATTTTATTAAAAAATGACACCGGAATTTGTATGGGAATGGCATTGTATATGTAGACTTGTTTGGACAAAATAGATGTTTTCACAATATTAGATCTCGTATACATGAGCAGGGTATGTTTCTCCATTTACATTTCTTTTGGTTTTTTGAAGTAAGGTCTTGTAGTTCTCTTTGTAAAGGTCTCTTATTTCTCTATTTAGGTTTATTCTTAGGTATTTTATCTTCTTCAGGGTATAGTAAATGGTATTGATTTGGCGATTTCTTCTTTCATAATCTCTTTGTTGGTATAAAGGAATCCTACTGATTCACTTATGTTTACTTTATATCCTGATACGTTGCTGAACTCTTCTATTAGTTCCAGTAGTTTACTTGTGGATTCTTCAGGCTTCTCTGCATACACGATCATAGCATCTGCAAATAGGAAGATCTTTACTTCTTTGCCAATGTGGATGCCCTTTATTTATTTGTCTTGTCTAACTGCTCTTGCTAGAACCTGTACTATAAGGTTGAATAGAAGTGGTGAGAGTGGGTATCCTGTCTACTTCCCGTTATCAAGAGGAATTCTTTCAGTCTTTCTCCATTCAGGATGATGCAGGGAGTTGGCTTTGGTGGATGCATTGAGGAATTTGCCATCCATTTCCATTTTGCTGAGAGTTTTTAGCATGAATGGGTATTGGACTTTGTCAAATACCTTTTCTGAATCAACTGACAAAATCAGGTGATTCTTATCCTTTGTACTATTTATGCAACTCATCACATTGTTTTTCTGATGTTGAACCACCCTTGCATCCCTGGTATCAATCTAACTTTGTCTTGGTGAATTATTTTTTTGATATGTTGTGGAATTGTATTAGCTAAGAGTTTGTTGAAGATTTTTGTATCTAAGTTTATGAGTGGTGTTGGTCTATAATTTTATTGTTTTGTGGGATCTTTCCCTGGCTTTGTTATTAGGGTCATTCTGGTTTCATAGAATGATCTGAGAGTATTCCATCCCTTTCTACACTGTGAATTAGTCTCAATGGTATTGGAATTAACTCCTCTCTAAAAGTTTGGTAGAATTCTCCAGTGAAACCATCTATGGGGTGTGCCTTCAGTTCTGAGTTAAAAGACTATACCATAGTTGGGGCCAAGATGGTGGACTCGTCACACATCTCTTCAATTCCCCCTGAGAACTAAGGCCTAGAAAATAACTGAAAGGAGCAGTGTAGACATTCTCAGACCCAAAAGATGGGGTGTAGGGTTGTGAAATTGGACTGGGTGACAGGAAGAGGGAAACTACCCTCATCAGAGGCAAGACAGTGGTGAAGCAGATCCCACTTCTGCAGGGACAGTGGCTGAGAGCTTACATGCATGGACACCTTTTGGTGAACTAGAAGACAGGGAGATGGAATGCTGAGCCTGAGAGTCTGGCAGCTACTACACTGACCTTCAGTGCCTAAGTAAATAGCATCTCACACAGCAGAGAGGCTGTGCTTGGGACAGTAACTTCTAGAGAATCTAGCAGCAGCTCGTGACT
Organism: Heterohyrax brucei; assembly: GCA_028571685.1. Classification (NCBI taxonomy): domain Eukaryota; kingdom Metazoa; phylum Chordata; class Mammalia; order Hyracoidea; family Procaviidae; genus Heterohyrax; species Heterohyrax brucei. Next base: position 135,807,053 of record CM053149.1, on the reverse strand, counting down.
GAGGGTGACAGTGCTCCTCCCACCTCTCTTCTATGAGCTGCACCATAGATATTGCTGGTGCAGTGCAGGACAAGAAGCTCAGATGGGATGCAATCTTGGTCAGCTGAGAGGCAGAGCCAGCCATACCTGAGGGATCAGCTGGACTAGCTCCCACACTAAGCAACAGTGCCTGTCTGGATAGTGTTTGTCCCAGCAGAAAAGTTGTTTTTGAGACAATGATACTTAGAGAACACAGTGGCAGCTGGTGGCTGAGGGTGGCAGTGCTGTAACACCTCCCTTCTTAAGCTATGTAACAGTGTCTTCGAACAACCTCTGAGACACTCTATAAGTAGAGTACCATCTTTGTCAGCCTGGAGGCGAGAACGGCCACCCCTGAAGCCCTGGCTGTTACGCCTCTCTCAGCAGAAAAGCAATTTTTAAGATAAGCACACCTAGAGAATGCAGCAGTGACTGGTGGCCAAGTGCAGTGGCACCATTTCCAGCTCCCTTCACTGAGCCTTATCATAGCATCTGCTGATGGCCCCAAAGAGACTGCATAAATAAGGAGCTACCTCTGTCAGCCAGGAGATAGGGCCTGCCACCTCTGAAGGCCCAGTTGCTTTCATCTGCTACTGGTCAGGGCCACTCTCAGCAGAAAAGCATTTTTTAAGATTACCTAGAGAATGAAGTGGTGCCTGGCAGCCAAGTGTAGTGGAAACCTTCCTTCCTCCTTTCCCTGAGGTATGTTATAGTGTAAACTGGTGTGATGCTGAATAGTCAGCACAAATAGATCACCATCTTTATCAGTCAGAAGGTGGGGCCTGCTACCCTAGGACACAGCTGCAGCTAGCTGACAAGCTGAGCAGCATCACAGGGCTTAACAGTGTCTGTCTTACCAGAGAAGCTATACATAACTCTGCTGCACCTAAAGAATGGAATGGTGCTTGGTGGCCAAGTCTAGCAGTGCCTTACTCACTCCCTAGTTAGAGCTACTCCATGCCTCACATTGATGTAACACCAGAAAAGTTGAACAGCTTTTTGATAGTACAAAGACAACAATCAATACCCAAGCATTTAAACAAGCAGACCACCATGATTGCCCAAAACTCCCAAAATAAAGAATCAAAAACATTCCAGATGAAGAAGACTTTCTGAAACTATCAGCGGTAGAAAACAAGTCAATTGTATATGGAACCCTTCTAGAGATTAAACAAAGCGCAGTAAAGTATATGAACTGCTACAACATCAACAATCTGAAATCCAGCAGACCAATAATAAAATTACAGAGTTAGACAATTCAATGCAAAGTGAAAATACCAGAATTGACAAAATGGAATGTAGAATTAGCAAGGTAGAAAATAAAGTAACTAACATCAGCATTTACGAGGGAAAATTAAACAAAAGAAATAAGAAAACTGAAGAAGCATTAAGCAGCAGATGGGACCCTATTAAGAGAAATAATCTATAAATAACTGGAGTTCCAGAACAGGGAGGCATAGCATAAAATACAGAGTATTGCTGAAGAGTTGCTGACAGAAAAATTCTCTGACATGATGAAATAACACAGACATTCAAGATGCTTATTGAACAGCCAAAAGCTATACCCCAAAAGACAGTAAGACATATTATAATCAAGCTTAATAAAATGAAACAAAGAAAGCCCTATAAAGGCAGTGAGGCTTACAGCAAAACTAATGTACAAGGGAAGTCCTATGGGCTATCTTCTTGACTTCTTAGCAAAAACCAGGTTAATAAGAAGGCAATGGGGTGAAACATACAAAGACCTGAAGAAGAAAAACTTCCAACCAAGATACATATATCTTGAAAAATTATCTCTCAAACATGATGGTGAAATTAAGACATTCTCAGTTAACAGAAACTTATAGACTTTGCAAAAGCCAAACCAAAATTACAACCAATACTGCCAGAAGCTCTACATTTAGTATATCAGGAACACCAGATGTATATTCAAGGATGAAATGCAGGGCATAGCATCCAGAGTCCTACTCAGTTAGGGAAGTCACAACACTAAATCAAAGCTAAAATGTTAAAAGTATGGAAACAGAGATCTTAATGTGTAAAATGTGACATCTGCACTATAAAGAGGGATACACTGTAGTAGTTATAGCTTTTTCAGATGGAGAGGAAGTTAAGCAGATATACTGAAGTTAAAGACTGGTTCAGACTTAGAACATTACATGCGCTCAAGAGGTAGACATGAAACAAATTAACATTACTACACATCAAAACAAAAAACATAATACAGGGGTATCAACAGACACAAATCCAAAATTGAAAAAGGATGAAAAGAAAATTCATAGGGAAAAACAACCCAGACAGGATATTAAGTGGAACAAAGAAAACAGCAACAACACAAAAACAAAGACATCAAAATGACAACACTAAACACATATCTATCAGTAATTACACTGAACGTAAATGGATCGAATGCTCCAATTAAGAGGGAGAGAGTAAAAGCTTGGATAGAAACATATAATGTGTCTATATTCTGCTTACAAGAAACACACCTTAGACTCAAAGATATGAACAAACTGAAAATCAAAGGATGGAAAAATATCTACCAAGCTAATAACATGAAAAGGATGGCAGGAGTGGCAATACTAATCTCAGATAAAAGAGTTTTTTGTAAAATCCCCCAATGTGGACAAGAATAGTCATTATTTATTGCTTAAAGTTTCAACACATAAACAAGATATAATAATATTAAATATTTATGCACCCAATACCAGAGCATCTAAATACACTGAACAAATGCTGACAATGTTGAAAAATGACATAGATCACTCTGCAGTAATAGTAGGAGACATCAATACTACACTTTCAGTAATGGACAGATCATCCAGGAAAAAGCTCAGTAAAGATACAGAACATCTTATTGCAATAATCAACCAACAAGACTAGATAGGTGCACCTTCTTTCCCAATGCACTAGAAACATTCTCCAGAACATTATGGCCTATGTCTTAGGGTATAAAGCAAGTCTCAAGAAATCCAGAATATTGAAGTACTGCAAAGGATATTCCTGGATCATAAAGCCACAAAAGTTGAAAATAACAGCAGAAAAAATGAGTAGAAATTTGAACTCATGGAAACTGAAGAAAATCTTGCTGGAAAATTCATGGGCTACACGAGAAATCAAAGATGCAATAAAGAAATTCATGGAATCAAATGAGAATGAAAATAAACCTTACCAGAACCTATGAGACACAGCAAAAGCAGTGCTCAGAGGTCACTTTATCTATATAAATGCAGACATCCTGAATGAAGAAAGGGACATAACCAAAGAATTAACCCTACAATTGGAACAGGTACAAGAGAACAACAAATGAATCCCTTGGGCTCCAGATGGAAAAAGGATAATAAAGACTGGAGCAGAAGTAAATGAATTAGAGAAGAGAAAAACAATTGAAAGAATTAACAAAACCAAAAGCTAGGTTATTGAAAAGATCATCAAAATGGATAAACCATTGGCTAAACTTACAAATGAAAAACAGATGAAGAAACAAATAATCTGAATAAGAAATGAGACAGGGGATGTTACAACAGACCCAACCAAAATTAAAAGTATCATAATACAGTGTTATGAAAAACTGTATCCTAAGAGACTTAAAAAGCTAGAGAAAATGGACAATTGCATAGATTCACATCACCTACCAAAATTGTCACCAGGAGAAGTAGAACAATTTAATAAACGGATCACAAAACAAGAGCTTGACATAGCAATAAAAAACTACCAACCAACAAAAGTGCTCACCAGGACATGCTCACTGGAGAATTCCACCAAACTTTTTGAGAGGCTATTTCACAACATACAAAAGGAAGGAATATTGCCAAATTCACCCGGTGAAGCCAATATAACACAGCTAAGAAAAGATCCCATAAGAAAATTACATCACTCATGAACCTAGATGCAAAAATCTTCAATGAAATCCTAGCTAATACAGCTGTCAGACAGTTCACAGCTTTTTAAAAGAAGACTGCCTGGAGAAATAACTGCTGAGAGGTCTGGCATCATTTTTTCATCCTTTACTGACCCACAACATAGGGTTGGTTGTTGGCGCCCCAGTGACACCATAAGTAGGACGCCATCTTTGCTAGCTGTCCTGGATTGTACTGTGTCCCTCCAAAAATAGGTACAGCCATGTGGCTGGGCCATGATTCCTAGTATCTTGTGACTGTCCTCCATTTTGTGGTTTTTCTGTGCTGTATGTTAAAGGATTAGGGTGGGACTGTCAATCCCTTTATAAGATCACCTCCTTGTTCCACTGTACAGGGAGGAGGTGCCCTGGAGTACGGCTTCCTGCATCCTTAATCCTTTCATCCTGCAGAGATAAAAGGAAAGAGAAGCAGGCTGAGAACTGGGAACTTCACACTATCAAGCAAGCAGCACTGGGAGAAGAGCACATCCTTCAGATCTGAGGTTCCTGCACCAAGACACTCCTTGGACAATGACTAACACAATACTGGACTTTTCTCCAGAACCAACAAGAGGACAGCTTTCCTCTGGAGGGGACATCCTGAATTTGGACTTGAAACCTACCATACTGTGTAAGAATAAATTTTTCTTTGTTAAAGCCATCCACTCTGTGGTATTTCTGTTAGAACTGCACTAGCTGACTAAAACACCAGCAAAGAGAAGGAACCTGCCACACTGGGGACACTCACTAGAGTACACACAGGAGGCTGGGGACCAAATCTCTTCTCAAAACTATGCCTGACCTTCTGTTGAGGCAACACCAAAGAAATTAAAGAGCCTCTAGATGGCCAGAAAGCAACAAACTATCACTAACCTTTTAAAGAAATAGTCCACCATGGTCCCAGAAAACTTCCAAAATACAGAATCAAAAAACTTCCCAGATGAAAAAGACTTTCTGAAAGTATCAGAGGTTGAGTAGAAAATAATTACAGAGAGCTCTCCTAGAGAATAGTAAAAATGCAGCAGAGCAAAATGAAAAATTAAGGTAATTGAACTGATGGAACATCAATAACCTAAAGTCCAGAAGATCAATAACAAAATTACAGAATTAGACAATTCAATCCAAAGTCAAACCAGCAGAATTGAGGAGATGGAAGTGAAACCTAAGGACCCTGAGGATAGAGAAAGACATCAGAATTTATGACGAGAAATCAGAGAAAAGAAATAAGAAAAGTGAAGAAGGATTAAGAAACATGTGGAATTCTATTATAAGAGATGATCTACAATTAATTGGATTTCCTGAACTATGACAAATAGCTGAACACACAGAGTTTTGTTGTTGAGTTGTTGAAAGAAAATTTCCCTGAAATTATGAGAGAACATAGATATCCAAGATGTGCATTGAATGCCACAAATACCAGACTTCGAAAGACACCAAGATCTATTATAATCGAGCTTAATACGACAAAACATAAACAGAGGACCTTACATGCAGTAAGACTCAAAGTAAAGGTACCATTCAGAGGGAAGCTCTGTAGGACTTTTGTCTGGCTTCCTGGCGGAAATGATGTTGGCAAGAAGGCAGGGGTATGATACATACATTCACATTCAATGTCATTGTTGATAGGTATGTGTTCACTGCTGCCATTGTGATATGCTTATTTTTATGTTGGTGTTTCTCTGTGGTTCTTATTAGTCTGTTCTGGGACATTCTTTTTTGTGAGTTGATTTTTCACCTTCTTCAGAGCTGGTTTTGTAGTTGTTGAGACTCCTGTGTTACGTTTCTTTAAATGGTATGATACATCTTTGTTGTGCTTTACAGCTGTCCCTATGATCCCCCTTAATAAACTACATATAAACCCAATTTTAATTACTACCAGTCTTGTCATCTTCTTCTCCATCTGGAAGGACTATAACGACTGTAGTACATCCCATTTTTTAATATGATGGCACTGTAGTTTTCAAGATGATCATTGGATTGCTTCTTTCCGTATTAAAGCTGTGATTGACTTTGGCACCTTCCCTAACTGAGTAGAGTTTTGAGTAGTGTGTCATTCTAAAATATAAAGTTAGTGGTTTCCTTCTTGTAAGCCAGACCCAAGAACTTCTTTCAGTATTTCTTTAGTTTTGGTTTGGTTTTTACAAAGTCTCTGAGTTTCTGTTTATCTGGGAATGTCTTAATTTCATTTTTGTATTTGAAAGAAAGCTTTGCAAGATACATAATTCTTGGTTGGAAGTTCCCCTTCAAGGCTTTGAATGTGTCATGCCACTGTCTCTGTGACAGCATGGTTTCTGCTAAGAAATCTGACAAATGCCTACAGGGTTTCCCTCTGAATGTTAGCTTTGCTTTGAGTCTTGCTGCCTTTAAGAGTTGCTGCTTGTGTTTCATTTTGTTAAGCTTGATTACAATATGTCTTGGAGTCTTTCTTTTGAGGTCTATATTGGGTGGCGTACGATATGCATCCGAGATATCTATATTCTCTTCCTTCATGATTTCTGGGGAGTTTTCTGTCAGCAGATCAGCAATGATACTCTGTGTGTTCTCAGATGTCTCACCCTGTTCAGGGACTCCAAGTAATCGAAGGTTGTTCCTCTTAATAGAGTCCCCCATGATTCTTAATGCTTCTTCATTTTTCTTGTTTCTTTTTTCTGATTTCTGCTCATAGATGCTGGCGTCAGTAGCTGTCTTCCAAGTCAGAAATTCTTTTTTCCATTTGTTACATTCTGTTTTCTTGACTTCGCATGGAAGTTTCTATGTCTTTGATTTTGTTCTTGATCTGTTGGATTTCAGAGTACTGGTGTTCCATCAGATCGAACAGCTTGTTTAATTTCTCCTTTTGTTCTGCTGCATTTTGTATAAGGTCTAGAAGGGCTCTGTATATAATTATTTTGTACTCACTTTCTGATGCTTTCATAAAAGTTTCTTCATCTGGAGAACTCCTTGGTTGCTTTGTTTGGGAGCCCTCTGAAGCCATGGGTGATTTTTTGTATGCCACAAGTGTCTGTTGCTTTTTGGGCCCCATGTGAGTAAGTAGAGGCTGGAAGAGATACTGTGAGGAAGGACTGCAGATGTTGGGGTATGACACATACAGTTTTCAAAGAGAAAAACTTCCAAGCAAGAATTATAAATCCTGCAAAACTGTCTCTCCAATTTGAAGATGAAATTAAATCATTCTCAGATAAACAGAGTTTAAAAACTGTGTAAAGACCAAACCAAAACTATAAGAAATGCTTAAAGAAGCTCTTTGCTTAGAAAAATAAAACCATTAAGTTTATACTTAAGGAGGCAATGCAAGACACAGAATCCAGAAACCTACTCAGTTATGGAAGTTACAAAACTCAATCAATACTATAATATTAAGAGAAGAGAAGCAGTGATCATTAATACAATAACTCTGACAAAATCGTAGTAAAAAGAGGGATATACTACAGTAGTTATAGTCCTTTAGGATGCAGAAGAATTTAAAGAGAAATGTAAAAGTTAAAGTCTGGTTCAAACTTAAAATATTAAGGGAGATCATACGCATAGAAAAAAACAGAAACAATGTAACATATCAAAACAAGAAACGTTACAGGAATCTCAACAAATATATAACAAACACTGAAAAATATGAAAAGTCAAGCCATAAAGAAAATGAACCAATCAAATATCTAGAGATAAATCTGACTAGAGAAATAAGAGACCAATACAAGGAGAATTACAAGACATTACTTCTAGAAATCAAAGAGACTTACATAAATGGAGAAACATACCCTGCTCATGGATAGGAAGATTTAACTTTCTGAAAATGTCTGCTTTACCCAAAGTGAACTACATATACAATGCAATCCCAATTCAAATTCCAGTGTAATTTTTTAGTGAGATGGAGAAACAAATCATCAAGTTTGACTGGAAAAGGAAGAAACCTCCAATGAGCAAAGCACTACTGAACAAGAGGAAAACAGTGGGAGGCCTCACACTATCCAACCTTAGCACCTATGACACTGCCACAGTAATCAAAACAGCGTGGTAGTGGTATAAAAAGAGACATATACACCAATGGAACAGAGTTGAGACCCCAGAGATGCCACCATCCTCTTGAACAGTTGATATTCAACAAAGGCCCTAAGATTGCAAACTGGGGTACAAACAATCTCTTTAAGAAACATTGCTGGCAAAACTGGATATGCATCTGCAAAAAACTGAAACAGGACTCATATTTACACCTTACACAAAAACTAACTGAAATCAGATGAAAGACCAAAATATAAAACGTAAAATGACAAAGGTCATGCAAGAAAAAATAGGGTACACAATGAAAGTTTTAATACACAACTTGAGAAACTTCACCGACAAAGCACGATCAACAGAAAATACTTAAATGGGAACTACTAAGAATCAAACACTTTTTGCCATCCAAAGACTTTACCAAAAGAATTAAAAGACCACCTACAGAATGGGAAAAAATATTTGGCAACTGTATGTCAGATCAACATCTGATCTCTATAATCTACAAGGTACTACAAGAAAGTAAACAACCCAACTAAGTGATGGGCAAAGCAGACAGACATTTCACCAAAGAGGACATCCAGGCAGCCAAAAGATACCTGAGGAAGTCCTCATGATCAATAGCTATTAGAGATATCCAATCATAACTACAACAAAATACTGTCTCACCCCAACAAGTCTGGCCATGATACAAGAAAAAGAAAACAGCCAACTATGGAGAGGCTGTAGAGACACTAGAACTTTCCTACACTGCTGGTGGGATTGTAAAATAGTGCAAATTCTATGGAAAGCAATTTAGGGCATCCTTAAAAAGCTGGAACTAGATATGCCATTTGATCCAGTAATTTCACTGCTCAGAATATATCGTACAAAATCAAAGGCATTCACATGAACAGATACATGCACACAAATGCACAGTTCACAATAGCAATAGCATGGTATCCACCCAGAAGCCCAACAACAGATGAATGGATAAACAAACTACGGTACATATCTTTATTAGAATACTATTCAATGATAAGAAACAATGACAATTTCAGGAAGTATCTCATAACCTGGTTTCAATTCGAAGACATCATGCTTAATGAAATAAGTCAGCAGCAAAAGGATAGATATCGTATGACACCCCAACAATAAGGACTTAAAAATACACCTATGTACTAAAGACAAGACTCTTTGTTGGCTGCAAGGTTGGGGAGGGAAAGAGATGGCTGGTCATAGATTAGATATTTGATAGAAATTTATTGGGGGTGAAAGCAGTGACAGCATACAGTAGAGAGAAGATTAACTTAACTTGGGGTGCCCCTGAGAGAATGGTCCCTAGACCTGCCGCTGCCCCTGATCAGAAAACACTACTGAGGTCAACTCTTTGAACAGGAATGGACTGGACACGGGGACAAAATGTTACCACAAGCTGTGTGTGATTTATGGATCTATGCATTTATATGATGCCATCCTGCTGGTCTCTTACTAGAAGGGAGAGGAGAGAGTGGACAGGAGGAGACACAGGAGTTTGTTAAGAAGATACAACACATATATAATGAAAAGGAACTGTGTGCTGTCACCAGGCAATGAGAGGAGAAAGAGCTAAAGACAGGAGGGCAAACAAATGTAATTTGGATTGTGTACTTTCACTTAATCACAATAAAATATATATATATATAAAAAGAATGACCCAGAACAGAATGCTAAGAGCAACATAGAAAACATCAACACAAAAATAAATACATCAAAATGACAGCACTAAACACAGACCTATCAATAATTACACTGAATGTAAACAGACTGAACACTCCAATAAAGAGACAATGACGGATATCCTGGATCAAAAGACATGACCCATCTATATGTTGCTTACAAAAAACACACTTTAGACTTAAAGATGTGAACAAGCTGGAAATTACAGGATGGAATAATACATACCAGATTAACAATATACAAAGAAGGGCAGGTGTGGCAATACTAATCTCAGATAAAATATACATTAATGTGAAATCCACCATTGTGGACAAGGACAGTCACTATTTATTGCACAAATGTTCAACATGCAAGCAGGAGTTAACAATATTAAATATTTGTGCACCCAATATTAGACCATCTAAATACACTGAACAAATAATGACTACACTGAAAAATATGATCACTCCATAATAATAATTGGAGTCTCCAATACTCCACTTTCAGTAATGGACACATCATCCAGAAAACAGCTCAGTAAAGACACAGAAGAACTTACTGAGACAATCAATCAGGTAGACCTCATCAATATATACAGAACTTTTTACCTGTCAACACGTAAGTACACCGTCTTCTGCAATGCACATGGAACATTCTCCAGAATAGATCATGTGTTAGGACATAAACCAAATCTCAACAAAATCCAAAGCCTTGAATTATTCCAAACCATGTTCTGAGACAATAAAGCCATGAAAGTTGAAATCAGTAGCAGAAAAAAAACAATTAGAAATTTGAACTCATGGAAACTGAACAACACTTGGCTGAAAAAGCCATGGGGTACAGCAGAAATCAAGCATAAATAAAGAAACATGTGTAATCAAATCAGAATGAAAATACATCCTACCAGAACCTATGGGATACAGCAAAAGCAGGGCTCAGAGGTCAATTTATCACTGTAAATGCATAAATCTGGAAGGAAGAAAGGACCCAAACCAAAGAATTAATCCTCCAGCTTGAAATAGTTGAAAGATAGCAACAGAGGAACCCCTTAGGCACCAGAAGAAAACACATAATAAATATTAGAGCAGAAATAAATGAATCAGAGAATAGAAGAATAACTGAAAACAATACCAAAACCAAAAGCTGGTTTTTAAACAAGATCAACAAAATTGATAAACCACTGGATAAACTTACAAAAGAAAAACAGGAAAGAAACAAATAATCCAAATAAGTAATGAAATGGAAGATGTCAGAACAGACCCAACTGAAATCAGAAGTATCATAACATAATACTATGAAAGACCATAATCTTTCAGATTTAAAAACCTAGACTAAATGGACAGGTTTCTAGATTCATATCACCTACCAAAATTATCACAAGGAGAACCAGAATGACTCAATAAACCCATTACAAAAGAAGAGACTGAAAAAAATCATCAAAAAATTAGCAAACGTAAAAATCTCTGGCCAGATGGCTTTACTGAAGCATGGTACCAAACTTTCAGAGAAGAGTTAACTCCAATACTACTGTGACTACTTCACAACACAGAAAGAGATGGAATAGGCACAAATTCATTCTATGAAGCCAGCATAACCCTGATACAAAGCCAGGGAAAGATACCACAAAAAAGGAAAATCACATACCAATATCATTCATGAAACTAGATGTAAAAATATTCAAACAGAAATCCTTGCCAATAGAATTCAACAATATATCAAAAAATAATTCCTCATGATGAAGTTGGATGCATAGTAGGGATGCAAGGCTGATTCAGCATCAGAAAAACAATTAAGGGGATCAAGCACATAAATATCACAAAAGATAAGAAATACTTGATTTTGTCAATTGATGCAGAAAAGGTATTTAACAAAGTCCAACACCCACTGATGCTACAAATTCTCAACAAAATAGGAATAGAAGGGAAATTCCTCAACACAATAACAGACATCTATGCAAAACCATCTGCATACATTATCCTGAATGGAGAGAGACAGAAAGAATTCCCCATGAGAACGGGAATTAGACAAAGATGCCCACTCTTACCACTTCTATTCAACATTATATTAAAAGTTCTAGCCAGAGCAATAAGACACAAATAAATAAAGGGCATCCACATTGGCAAAGAAGAAGTAAATATCTCCCTATTTGCAGATGATATGGTTGTACACACACACAATCCTAAAGAATCCATAAGTAAACTCTTTGAACTAATAGAAGAGTTCAGTAAAGTATCAGGATATAAAATACACATAAGTAAATCAGTACAGTTCCTATATATCAACAAAGAGATCATCAAAGAAGAAATCACCAAAACAGTACCATTGACTATAGTCTCCAAGAAGATAAAATACCTAGGAATAAATCTAACTAGAATAATAAGAGACCTATACAGAGAGAACTACAAGACCTTACTGTAAGAAAACAAGAGAGACTTACATAAGGGGAGAAATATATCCTGCTTATGGATAGCACGACTTAACATTGTGAAAATGTCTATTTTTCCCATAGGGATCTACATACATGATGAAATCCCATACAAATTCCAGTGCCATTTTGTAATGAGACGGAGAAACAAATCACTCTTTGTTTGAAAGAAAAGAAAACCCATATAAGTAAAACACTACTGAAGAAGACAAACACAGGGGGAGGCCCTCACACTATCAGACCTTAGAATCTATTATACTGCCACAGTGGTACCAAAAAAAAAACAAAAAACATATAGACCCATGGAAGAGAGTTGAGACCCCAGAGATGCCACCATCTTGATATTCGACAAAGGCCCTACCAAAGATTGTAAACTGGGGTAAAAGCAGTGTATTTAAGAAACAGTGCTGGCAAAATTGGGTATCTATCTGCAAAAAACTAAAACAAGAACCATCTGTCACACCTTACACAAAAACTAACTCAAAAGGGATCAGAGACCTAAATATCAAACCTAAAATGATAAAGATCATGCAAGAAAAAATTGGGTCAACAATGGAAGTTATAATACACAGCTTACACAGACTTCAAAATCTGACAAAGCACTATCAACAAAAGAGAAAACAGATAAATAGCAATTACTAGGAATCAAACACTTTTGCTCATCCAAAGACTAAAGCCCATCTACAGAATGCAAAAATATTTTGACAACTACATATGGGACTGATATCTGATTTCCATAATCTTCAAGGTACTGCAAAATTTCAACAAGTAAAAGGTCAATAACCCAATTTAGCAATGGGCAAAGAAGATGGACAGACACTTAACAAAAGAGGATATCCAGGCACCCAAAAGACACATGAGGAAATGCTCATGATCATTAGCTATCAGAGAAAAAAGACAAAACAACAAATGCTGGAGAGGCTGTGGAGAAACTGGAACTTTCCACTGCTGGTGGGATTGCAAAATGATACAACCTCTTTGGAAAGCAATCTGGCGCTTCTTATAAAGCTGGAAATAGATATACAATTTGATCTAGTAATCTCACTTTTCAAAATTTATACTACTGATTCAAGGGCAGTCACATGAACACATACATGGACACAAATTTTTATTCCAGCACAGTCCATAATTGCAAAAAGGTAGAATCAACCCAGCTGCCCAACAATAGATGAATGAATAAACAAACTATGGTACATATACTCAGTGGAACACTATGCAATGATAAAGAACACTGATGATTTTAGGAAGCATCTCATAACCTGGTTTCAATTGGAAGACATCATGCTGAGTGAAATCAGTCAGCAGCACAAATATAAATATTGTATGAGACTCCTACTATAAGGACTTAAAAATAGACTCACATACAGAAGAAAAGCCTCTTTGATGGCTGCATGGGAGGGGAGGGAGAGCTGGTCATAGATTAGATACTTGATAGAAATTTGGTTGGCTAAAAGTAGTGATAGAACACAGCAGGGAGAATATCAACTTGACTTCAACAAAAAAACTGAAAACTCTTCTAATTTAACCTGATATTGCAAGGATAGAGCAGCAGGGGCAAGGGTATGGGGATCATGCTCTCAAGGGACATTGCGGCCAACTGGCATAACTAGCCTATTACTAAGAGAGTGTTTTGCACCTCATATTGCTGAGTGTCCTCTGAGGTCTTAAAAGCCAGCAAGCAGCCATCTGACATACACTAAATGTTCTCACCTCATCCAGAACAGATGATCACCAAGAACAATAAAGACACAAGGGTAAAAGAGCCCAAGAGAGACCAGAACCTATGTAAATGGATAACTACATCTACACGTGACCAGATGAACCAGATGGTGCCTGGCCACCACCAAAGACAGCTGTGATGGGGCACAGAATGTCAAGTCCCAGTGGCAACAAGAGAAAAAGAGGGTTACACCTGAAGAACTCCACTAAAAGACTGCAACTGATGGCCTGGAGGCCTGGGAGTTCCCGTAGTAGCACGGTCCCTAGACCTGTTAATGCCACTGAGAAGAAAACGTTACTGAGGTCAACTCTTTGGACAGGAGTGGACTGGATTCGGAGACATGATGTGACCATATGGTGTGTATACTTTATAGTTCTATGCATCTATAAGATGCTGTCCTACTGGCCTCTTACTAGAAGGGAGAGGAGAGGATAGAGAGGAAAGGACAGGAGATTGTTAAGAGGATATGTTAAGAGGATTGTTAAGAGGATATATAGAACAGAAAGGAAGAGTGTGTTGTCACTGGGCAAGGAGAGCAGAGAAGCCGCAGATAGCTAGGCATGCAAATTTAATTTGGATTGTATACTTTCACTTAATCACAACAAAAACAAAATATTAAAAAAAAATCCTAAGCAACAGAATTCTACAACATATCAAAAAAATAATTCATCATGACCAAGCTGTACTCATACCAGGCATGCGGGGCTGGTTGGGCATCAGAAAAACAAACAATGTGATCAACTACATAAATAATACAAAGGATAAAAATCACCTCATACTTTCAACTGATGCAGAAAAAGCCTCTGACAAAGTCCAAAACCCATTTATTTAAAAAAAAAGAAAACTCTCAGCAACACATGAATAGAAGGGAAATTCCTCAGTGCAATAAGGGGCATCTATGCAAAGCCAACCACCTACATCATCCTGAATGCAGAGAGACTGATAAAGAATTTCCCCTGAGAACAGCACTGAGACAAGGAGCCTACTGTCACCACTTCTTTAAACATTGTGCTAGAGGTTCTGGCCAGAGCAGTCTGACAAGACAAAGAAAAAAACGGCATCCACATCGGTAAAGAAGAAGTAAAAATATCCCTACGTGCAAATGATTATTACGGTATACGCAGGGAACCTAAGGAATCCATAAATAAACTGTTGGAACTAATAGAAGAGCTCAGAAAAGTATCAAGATACAAGATAAACATTAAGTAAATTAATAGGACTCCTTAGACGGCACTTGGCTTGGCTTACACTAACAAAGAGATAATCAAAAAATAAAACACCAAATCAATATCATTGACTATAGCCTCCAAGAAGATAAAATACCTATGAATAAATCTAACCAGAGAAGTAGGACAGCCATATAGGGAAAATTACATAAACCTACTACATGAAACCAAAAGAGACTTAGATGAGTGGAGAAAATTATCTTGCTCAAAGATATTGAGAGTTAACGTTACTAAAATGTCTACTTTATCAAAAGCAATCTACATATAAAATTTAATTCCAATGCAAATTCCAGTGTCATTTTCTAATGAGGTGCAGAAACAAATGATCAACTTTGGAAAAGGAAGAAACCCTAGATTAGTAAAGCACTACTGAAGAAGAAGAATACAGTGGGAGGCCTCACGTTACCCAACCTTAGAACCTACTGCACTGCCGCAGTAGTCAAACAAACTGGTACTGATACAAAAAGAGACATATAGACCAATAGAACAGCATAGCGACCTCAGAAATGTCACCGTCATTTTATGAATACTTGATACTTTACTAAGGCCCAAAGGATGTAAACTGGGGTAAACACAGTCTTTTTAGCCAATGGTGCTGGCTAAATTGGATATTTATCTCCACAAAACTGAAACAAGACTCATACCTCACACCTTACACAGAAACCAAATCAAAATGGATCAAAGGCTTAAATATCAAAGCTAAAATGATAAAGATAATGCAAGAAAAAATGGAGACAACAATGGAAGTTCTAATACATGGCTTAGACAGACTACAAAATCTTACCAACAATGTACAAACAACAGAAGAGAAAATAGATAAATGGGAACTACTAAAAATCAAACACTTATGCTCATCCAAAGACTTTATCAAGACAGTTAAAAGAGTGCTTACAGAACGGGAAACATATATTTGGCAACTATGTATTGGATCAACATCTGATTTTCATAATCTACAAGGTTCTGCAAGATATCAACCAGAACTCAGTTAAACAATGAGCAAAGGAGATGGACAGACATTTCACAAAAGAAGACACCCTGAGAGCCAAAAGACACATCAGGAAATGTTCATGACCATAAGCTCTTAGAGAAATCCAAATCAGAATTACAGTGAGATAGAGTCTCACCCCAATGAGGTTTGCCATAATCCAAAAAACAGAAAACTAGGAGTGTCGGAGAGGCGAGAGCTCTCTTACTGTGCTGGTGGGAAGGCAAAATGGTACAACCTCTTTGGAAAGCAATTTGGCACTTTCTAAAAAAGACAGAAATAGAAATACCACATGATCCAGCAATCCTACTGCTTGGAATGTATCCTACAGAAATAAAGGCAGTCACAGGAACAGATACATGCACATCAATGTTTATTGCAGCACTTTCTACAACAGCAAAAAGATGGAATCACAAACAAGATTGGCCATAATCCAGAAAACAGAAAACAACAAATGCTGGAGAGGCTGTGGAGAAAGTGGAACCCTCCTACACTGTTGGTTGGGTTGCAAAATGGTCCAGCCTCTTTGGAAGGCAATCTGGTGCTTCCTTAAAAAAATGGATATCGATATACCATTTGACCGTAATTCCAATACTTGGAATATATCCTACAGATTCAAGGCCTTTCACACCGACGGACACATGCACCTGAATGTTTATTGCGGCACAGTCCACAATAGCAAAAAGGTGGAATCAACCCAGATGCCCAACAGTAGAAGAATGGATAGGTAAACTGTGGTACATATACTCAATGGAGCACTACGCAATGATAAAGAGTAACGATGATTCCAGGAAACATCTCCTAACCTGGTTTCAACTGGAAGACATTATGTTGAGTGAGAGTAGTCAGCGACAAAAGGACAAATACTGTATGAGACCTCTACGATAAGATCTCAAAAACAGACTCGTGTATAGAAGAAAAGACTCTTTGACAGCTGCAAGGGAGGGGAGGGAGGGAGGGAGGGCGAGGGGGGGAGGGTTTAGTTTAGGTAGTTACTAGAAATCTAGTTGGGAGAAAGCGGTGACAGCACACATTAGGAACAAGAACAACATTAAGTGGACTTCAGCATAACTTGAGTACTCCTTCCATCTTGACTCAATACTGCAAGGATAGAGTAGCTGGGGCGGGGGGCGGGGGACCATGCTCTTAGGCGAATTCCAGGCCAATTGGCACAACTAGCGTTTTGCTAAGAGAGCTCTCTGCACCCCACATTGGTGAATGGCGTCTGGGGTCTTAAAAGCTGCCAAGCTGCCATCCGAGGAGACAGCAAATGGTCCCAACTCAGCAGGAACGGATGCTCACTGAGGGCCAAAATGGCATGCGGTAAAGACAACCGAGAAGACAGAGAGACCCACAAGAGTGGGTACCTACATCTACCTGGGACCGGAAGAACCGGATGGTGCCCGGCCACCACCAGTGAAAGCCATGACGGAGCTCACAGAGAGGAGCCTCACCGGCAACACAAGAATAAAAAGAGGTGCATCATGAGATCTCCACTAAAAGACCTCAATTGATGGTCCAGCAGTTCTGGGGTTCCTCTGAGAGCATGGCCCCCGGCCCTGATGCTGCCCGTTCCCATAAATTATAACAAAGGTCCACTCTTTGGACAGGAATGGAATGGACATGGCAATGCAGAGCAACCATATGTTGGAAGCACTTTATGGTTCTATACATCTATAGGATATCATCTTGCTGACCTCTGGCTGGAGGATGGGGAGTGGAAGGAGAGGAGGGGAAAGGAGACTGTTGGGAGGATGAGACATGTATGGAGCAGAGAGGAATAGTGTGCAGTCACCGGACAGGGAGAGCAGCGGAAGCTGCATATAGGGGGGCATGTAAATTTACATGTGAATGTACATTTTCACTCAGTTATGTTAAATAAAAATAAAAAATAAAAAAAAAAGATGGAATCAGCCTAGGTGCCCATCAATAGATGAATGGATAAATTATGGTACATTCACACAATGGACCACTATGCAACGATAAAAAACAATGATGATTAGGAAGCACCTAATAACCTGGTTTCAGCTAGAAGACATTATAATGAGTGAAATCAGCCAGCTGCAAAAGGACAACTATTGTGTAAGACTTGTTATAAGGACTTAAAAATAGATTTATGTACAGAAGAAAAGACTCTTTGATGGTTTCAAGGGTGGATAGGAAGGGAGATGGATGTTCATACATAAGATAGTCTATAGGAATTTAGTTAGGTGAAGGCAGAGATGGCACACATGAGACAGCAGATTAGCATAACTGAACTACACCATAAACTGAAAGGTTTCCTAAACTCAACCCAATATTTCAAGGGATAGAGTAGCAGGGACAAAGGTCTAAGGACTATGTTTTCAAGGAACATCAAGATCCATTTTTATAACTAGTCTTTTGCTAATAAAGTCTTCTGCACCCCATATTGATGAGTGGCAACTGAGGTCTTCAAAGCTAGCAAGCTGCCATCTGAGGTACACCAAGCGGTCTGAATCCATCTGGAACAGATGACAACTGAGAACATCAAAGACAGGATGAAAAATAAGCTCAGGAGACAGAATGACCCATACAAATGGGAGACTGCATCAGCATGAGATGAGAAGAACCAAATAGTGCCCGGACACCACCAGAGGCACCTATAATGGGAGACACAATGTAGAGTCCCTGAGGTAACACAAGAAAAAGAGGTGTGCAGTTTAAGAATTCTACTAAAAGTCCAGAATTGATGGTCTAACAGCCTGGAGTCCCCTGGGAACATGGCCCATAGACTTGCTACTGGCCCTAAGCTGAAACAAGTAGTGAGGTCAACTCTTCAGAAAAGAGTGGACTAGACTCAGGGACACACAGTGTAAGCATGTGGTATGTGTACTTTATGGTTTTATACATTTACAGAAAGTTGTGTTACTGGTTTCTTTCTAGAGGGAAGAGAAGAGAAGGAGAGGAGGAGACAGATGCTCATTAAAAGGATACTAGAAGCAGAGAATGAGAAGGAAGAATGTGCTGTCACAGGGTAAGGAGAACGGAGTTGCAGATAGGCAGTCATGCAAAATTGATTTGGATTGTATGCCAAGCCAAGCCAAGTGCCGTCGAGTCATACTTTCACTTAATCATTAAAAAAAAAAGTATAGCAGGGGCTAAAGTTTAGAGGTTCTTCTAGTCTCTGTCAGATCAGTTAAGTCTACTCTTCTGTGTGTCAATTTGAATTTTGTTCCACATTTACCTCTGATTATATCCAGGACCCTCTACTGTGATCCCTGTTAGAACAAATGGTAGTAGTGGCTGGGTACCATCTAGTTCTTATGGGCTCAGGCTGCTGAAGGTGATAGTATTTGTTGTCTCTTGGTCCTCTGGACTAATATTTTCCTTGTGACTTTGGTTTTCTTCATTCTCCTCTGCTCTGGATGGGGTGGAACCAGGGGCTGTATCTTTGGTGACCACTCCCAATATTTAAAGACCTAAGTGCTTCTCACCACACTTGAATGTACAACAATTTCTTTATGAATTTCTATATTATGTCAAATCACCTATATAGCCCTCATAACCACGGATCTGAGCCTTGAGCCCTAGTAACTCAATCCCACGGGGTATCTGCATGTGTGTATCAAGCTCCCATGACTTTACCTTAGTTAAGCTGTGATGACTTGCCCTGTATTTGGTGTTGTCTTTCCCTTCACCAAAGTTTACACATTTATCTACTGTCTAGTTAAAGATTTATCCTCCCTTATGTTCTGCTCCCTCATAACCATGAAAGATTGTTCTTTTCAGTGTTCCTAAGCCTTTCCTTGAGTTTTTATAAAAAGGATTTCATACAGTATTTGTCCTTTTTCAATTACACAGTTCATTAAGCATGACTTTCAGATGTTACATTTTTGCACATTATGCAGTGTTCTTTATCAGTGCATAAAATTCCATTGTGTCTATACCATAATTTTTCTGTGCATCTTTAGATGGGTACTTAACAATGTTTCCAAGTTTTTGCAGTTGTGAATAAT
The DNA here is from genome assembly GCA_028571685.1 of Heterohyrax brucei. Lineage (NCBI taxonomy): Eukaryota > Metazoa > Chordata > Mammalia > Hyracoidea > Procaviidae > Heterohyrax > Heterohyrax brucei. The sequence continues at coordinate 135,787,140 of CM053149.1, read as the reverse complement.
GCTACAAGGAACATGGTTTGCATGTCTATTTGTATGACGGCTCTTATTTTTCTATGGTGTATTCCTAGAAGTAGGATTGCTCACTCAAACAGTATGTCTATTTACAGGTTTTTAACAAAGAATCATATACCTTTCCACAATTTTGGTCTCTTTTACATTCCAACCTGCAGTGTTTATGAGTTTCAGTCTCCTAGCAACCACTTCAACCTTTATTACTTCCTTTTTTTAAAAAATGAGTGCCCATAATGTCAGAGTGAGATGGTATTTCATTTTAGTTTTGATATACATTTCTGTAAAAGCAAATAACCAAGAGGATTTCCTCATGTGTCTGTTATTCATCTGAATGTCTTCTTTGATGAAGTGCTTGTTCATACCCTTTGCCCATTTCTTTAAGTGGATTATTTTGCTATTGTTGTCAGTGTGTTGTAGCGTATCTTCTGTATTTTAGAGAGTGGATCTTTATCAGGTATGTGATTGTAAAAACAAATTTACCACTCTGTGTATTTCCTGTTAACTGTTTTGGTGAAATCTTTTGATGAATGTTTAATTTTTAGAAGTTCCCAGTTACCTAGTTTATCTTCTGGTGCTTGTACGTTGGTACTTATGGTTTGCATCCAATTTATAGTATTAGGACAACTAGCAATGTCCCTATTTTTTCTCTGATAATCTACTTTTTATATTGAGGTCTCTGACTCATTTTGAATTAGTTTTTGTGTACAGCATAAGGATCCTGTATCATTATTTTACAAACGGACACCCAGTTTTGCCAAAAGAGATTGTTTTTCGCTGACTTAATGAACTTTAAGCATTTGTCTAAGATGAGCTGAAAACTGGTAGATGGATTTATGCCTAGGTTTTCAATTCTATTTGATTGGTCTATGTGACTGTTGTACCAGTGTCACTCTGCTTTGACTGCCATAGCTGTATTAGTAGGATTTGAAATCAGATACCTAGAGGACTTCTACTTTGTTCTTTTTCTATAATGCTGCACTTATACAACACCTCATTCCTTTAAATACAATGATTTAAAATTTTCTCCATCTTGTTAAAGTATGCTGTGGGTATTTAGATAGAGAATGCACTACATCTGTAGATTACTTTGGACAGAAATGACTTTTTCACAATGTTGAGGCTTCCCATCAATAAGCATCACATATATTTCATTTATGTAGGTCTTTTGGCTTTTAGGTCCCTTTTGTTTTCTTACAATACTGTTCTGCAGATTATTTTATAGGTTTTTATATCCTTGTTCAGATTTATTCCTAAATTTGCTTTTTTCAGAGGCAATTATAAATAGTATTATTTTCTTGGTTTCTTTTCCAAAGTACTCTTTCTCACTGATTTCTTTTTTTATTACCTTTTCAATCTCTTCTCCTGTCTTGGATCTAAAAGATTTTTCTAGCTCACTTTGCATTAGATTAGGTAGGTAATGTGTTCTAGAAGTTTGTTCTTTTCTTCTAGCTTGTCAAAGAGCTGGAGTACAATTTTTTAATTTATTTGATTTATTTTATTGAGATTCAGTGAAAGTATACCATCAAAATTGGTTTTGCTGCCCACCTATCTGTAGCTGCTTCTGATCTTCCCACCCAGTAACACCACACTCTGCCTTTTCATTCTGTATTTCTAGTGTCTGGTTAACAAGTACCTGTCCCCTCCTTTCTACCCTGTTCATTCCTATCTAGAAAAAGACCAGTACAACAGCCTCCTATAAATTATAGATCCATAAAGTATGTGGTCACAGTGTGTCCCCAAAGTCCAGTCCATTCTTAAGGGTTGACCTCATAAGTGGTTTCTGGTCAGGGGCAGCAGCAGGTCTATGGGTCATGATCCCACAGGATCCTCTAGGCTGCTGGACCACCAGTTCAGATCTTTTAGTAGAGTTCTTAGCCTGTACACTTATTTTTCTCACATTGCCTCAGGGTCTCTATATTTTGACCCCCATCACAGCTATCTTTGGTGGTGGCAGGGTATCATCTGGTTCTTCTGGTCTCATATTGATATAGTCTCCCATTTATATGGGTCATTCTGTCTCTTGGGTTCTATTTGCCTTGTATCTTTGTTGTTCTCTGTGATAATCTGTTTTGGATGAGCAGGGACCATCTGGTGTCCCTTAGATGGCAGTGTATTAGTTTTAAGATCTCAGATGCCACTAATCAATATGGGGTGCAGAAGACTCTCTTAGCAAAAGACTAGATACACCAATTGGTCTTGATCTCTTCCGAATACATGCTCCCCAGAACCCCATCCCTGTTACTCTATCCTTTGAAATATTGGGTTGAGTTTAGAAAACTTTTCAGTTTGTGGTGAAGTCGAGTATACTTGCTTGACTCTCTACTGTGTTCTTCATTTCTTTCACTTAACAAAATTTCTATCAACTATCTATGGCCAACCCTCTCCCTTTCTCTCCACCCTTGTAGCCATCAAAGAAACTTTTCTTCTGTACGTAAATTTATTTTTAACTCCTTATAGCAGAGGTCTTACACAATATTTGTCCTTTTGCATCTAACTGACTTCACTCAGCATAACGTCTTTCAGTCAAAATGAGGTTATGAGATGCTTCCTGAGACCATCATTGTTCTTTATCATTACATAGTGTTACATTGAGTATATATACCATAGTTTATTTATCCATTCATCTGTTGATGACCATCTAGATTGATTCCACATTTTTGCTATTGTGGACTGTCCTGCAACAAACATTCGGGTGCATGTATCTGTTCGCACAACCATCTTTCTTTCTGTAGGATATATTCTGAGCACTGGGATTACTGGATGAAATGGTATTTCCTTTTTAAGGAAGTGCCAAATTGCGTTCAAGAGAGTCTGTACCATTTTGGAATCACACCAGAAGTGTAGGACAGTTTATTCTCTGTGTATCCTCTCCAACATTTGTTGTTTTCTGTTTTTTGGATTATGGCCAATCTTGTTGGGGTGACATGGTATGTAACTGTAGTTTTGATTTGGATTTATCTGTTAGTTAATGGTTATGAGCATTTCTTCCTGTGCCTTTTGGCTGCCTGGATGTCTTCTTTAGTGAAGTGTCTGCCTAACTCCTTTGCTCATTAATTTTGTTTTTTATCCTAATACTGATTAAGTATACAATCCAAATTAATTCCGCACACCCGCCTGCTCTCCTCACCTGGTGACAGCACACTCCTCCTTCTCACTCCACATTTGTTTTATCCTCTTAATAACCTCCTATCCCCACTTCTCCACCCACTTCTCTCCCATCTACAAAGAGACCAGTAGGGCAGGATGCTATAAACGAATATAACGACCAAGTACACACACGATACAGTCACACTACATCCCTGTGTCTGGTCTGTTCTTCTCTGAAAATTTCTGGTCAGGGGTAAAAGCAGGTCTAAGGGACATACTTCCAGGAGATCCCCGAGGCCATTAAGCAATCATTTGTGGTCTTCTAGTAGAGTTCATGAACTGCACCCCTCTTTTTCTTCTAATGCCACAAGGATTTGGCATTGTATACCCCATCACGGCTGTCTTTGAGGGTGGCCAGGCACCATCTTGTTCTTCTGGTCACATGTTGATAACAGTGTTCCATTCACATGGGTCCTTCTATCTCCTGAGCTCTTTTTCCTCATGTTTTTCTTTTTCTCAGTGATCATCCATTCCAGACGAGTTGGGATCATTTGGTGTACTTCAGATGACAGCTTGCTAGCTTTTAAGGCCCCAGATGCCGCTCATCAATATGGGGTGAACAAGACTCTCTTAGCAATAGACTAGATGTCCCTTGAGAGCACGGTCCCACACTCCACCTTTGGTACTCTATCACTGCAATATTGGGTTGAGATTTAGAAGAGTTTTCAGTTTATGATGAAGTCCAGTTAAGTTGATTTACATTCTAGTGTGTGCTGTCACTGCTTTCACCTAACCAAATTTCTATAAACTGTCTAATCTACAGCCAACCCTCACCCTCCCTCCCCATCCTTATAGCTGTCAAAGAGTCTATGCTTCTGTGTCTCTTATTAAAAGTCCTTATGGCAGGGGTTTCATACAGCATTTGTCCTATTGCTGCTCACTGATTTTACTCAGCATAATGTCTTCGAATTGAAACCACGTTGAGATGCTTTCTAAAATCATCATTGATTTTTATCATTGCATAGTATTCCACTGAGTATATGTACCACAGTTTGTCCACCCATTTGTCTGATGATGGGCATCTAGGTTGATTCTGTCTTTTTGTTATTGTGGATGGTGCTGCACTAAACATTTGTATGTCATGTCTGTTCATGTGACTGCCTTTGTTTTCATGGTATAAATTATGAGCAGTAAGACTATGCTGTCAAACAGTATATCTATTTCCAGCTTTTTAAAGAAGTGCCACATTTCTTTTCAGAGAGGTTGTACCATTTTGCAATGCCACCAGCAGTGTAGGAGAGTTCTGATCTCTCCACCGCCTCTCCAGCATTTGTTATTTTGTGTTTTTTGGATCGCAGCCAACCTTGCTTGGGGGAGATATTGTCTCAGTGTACTTTTGATTTGGATTTCTCTAATAGCTAATGACTGTGAGCAATTCCTCATGTGTCTTTTGGCTGTCTAGATGTCCTCTTTGGTTAAGTGTCTGCCCATCTCTTTTCCTCGTCATTTAATTGGTTTAATTATGTTTTTCATGATGATGCTTTGCAGTACCTTGTAGATTATGGAGATCAGGCATTGGTCCGATGTACACGTGCGAAATATTTTTCCCATTCTGTAGGTGGTCATTTAATTCTTTTCATAAAATCTTTGGATAAGCAAAACAACATTTCTTACCAGTTCCCATTTATCTATTTTCTGCTTATCATGCTTTGTTTGTCAGATTTTGAAGTCTGTCTAAGCTGTGTATTAGAGCTTCCACTGTTGTCCCATTTTTTTTTTTCTTGCATGATCTTTATCATTTCAGGTTTGGTATTTAGGTCTTTGATCCTTTTCAGTTAGGTTTTGTGTAAGTTACCAATATGGGTCTTGTTTCATTTTTTGGCAGATGGATATCCAATTTTGGCAACACCACTTGTTAAAGTTTTTACCTCAGTTTACAATCTTAGGGCCTTTGTTGAATATCAACTTTTCATAAGAGGATGTGGCATCTCAGGGGTCTCAACTGTGTTCCAGTGGTCTATATGTCTCTTTTTGTACCAATACGAGGCTGTTTTGACTACTGTTGCAGTGTCACAGGAGCTAAGGTTGGATAGTGTGAGGCCTCCACTGTGTTCCTCTTCTTCAGTAGTGCTTTACTTATCCGGGGTTTCTTCCCTTTCCAAACAAAGTCAGTGATTTGTTTCTCCATTTCATTTAAAATTGCACTGGAGTATGTATTGGGATTGCATTGTATATATAGATCACTTTGGGTAAAACAGACATTTCACAATGTTAAGTCTTCCTACCATGAGCAGGCTAGGTTTCTCCATTTATGTAAGTCTCTTTTGGTTTCTAGCAGTAAGGTCTTGTAGTTCTCTCTTTATGGGTCTTTTATTTCTCTAGTTAGATTTATTTCTAAGAATTTTAACTTATTGGGAGCTATAGTGAATGATATTGATTAGATGATTTATTCTCAAATGATTTCTATAAAGGCACCATACAGGTTTACTTATGTTTATCTTATATCTTGATACTCTGCTGACCTCTTTTATTAGTTGCCAGTGTTTACTTGGAGGTTCATTACAATTCTCTGTCTATAAGATCATATCATCTTTGTCAATGTGGGTGCCTTTTATTTTTTTGTCTTGTCTAACTGCTGTGGCTAGAATCTCCAGAACAGAGTTGAACAGAAATAGTTACACTGGGCATCCTTGTCTAGTTTCCATTCTTAAGGGGAATTCTCTCAGTCTGTCTCCACTGAGGATTATGTAGGCAGTTGGCTTCGGATAGACAGACATTATTGCATTGAGGAATCACCCCTCTTTTCCTATTCTGCTGAGAGTTTTTAGTATTAGTGGGTATCGGACTATGTCAAATGCCTTTTCTGGATCAAGTGAGAAAATCAGCTGATTCCTGTCCTTTGTACTATTTATGTGGTTGATCACATCGTGTTTCTGATGCTGAACCAGGCTTGCACCCCCAGCATGAAACCAACTTCGTCACAATGAATTATTTTCATGACACATAGTTGAATTATACCAGGTAGGATTTTGTTGAAGATTTTTCTATGTTCAGGAGTGATATTGGTCTACAATTTTCCTTTTATCCTGGGATTTTTCACCGGCTTTGGTATTAGGGTTGTGCTGGCTTCATAGAACGAGTTTGGAAGTATTCCATTCTTTCCTATGCTGTGAAATAGCCTCAGTAGTATTGGAACTAACTCATCTCTAAAAGCTTGGTGGAATTCTCTGATAAAACCATCTGGGCCAGGACTTTTCTTGATTGGTAGTTTTTAATGACTTTTTCAGTCTCTTCTTTTGTGATACGTTTACTAAGTTCTACTTTTCCTTGTGATAATTTTGTTATGTGTTGTTAATATAGAAATTTGACGATTTCCTCTACATTTTCAAATCTATTACAGTTCTTCATAGTATTCACTTATGATACTTTTCACTTCAGTTGGGTCTACTGTAACATCTTCCATGTGATTTCTTATTCAGCTTATGCTTTCCACGTTTAGGCAATAGTTTGTAAATTTTGTCAATCTTTTAAAAAACTACAGATTCTGGTTTTGCTAATTTTTTCAATTGTTGTTCTATTCTCTAATTCACTTAGTTCTGCTCTAATATTTTATTATCTGTTTCCTTCTGGTGCCTAAGGGGTTCCTCTGTTGCTCCCTTTCTACTTTTTCAAGTTGTAGGGTTAATTCTTTCATTTGGGCCCTTTTTTTGTTTTAGCTCCAAATGTGTACAAATAGTGATAAACTGACCTCTGAGCACTGCTTTTGTTGTGTCCCATAGCTTCTGGTAGGCTGTGTTTTCATTCTTATTTTATTCCTTAAATTTGTTTATTGCATCTTTGATTTCTTCTATAACCCATGGATTTTTAAGCAACATGTTGTTCAGTTTTCATGAGTTCACATTTCTACCCATTTTTTTTTTTTTTTTTTTTTTGCTATTGATTTGAACTTTTACTGCTTTTTGGGCCAAGAATTTTCTTTATAATAACTGAATGGGTTGGATACTGTTGGGACTTGCTTTGTGTCCTAACAAGTGGTGTATTCTGGAGAATGTTTGATGTGCCTTGGTGAAGAAGGTATACTTATCTATCTATGGGTAAAAAGTTCTGTGTATGTTGAAGAGGTCTAGTTTGTTGACTGTCACAACAAGATCTGTATGTTTAGTGAGCTTCTTGTTGTTACTGAAAGTGGAGTTTTGAAGTATCCAACCATTATTGTCGAGTGATTCATCTCATTTTTCAATGTGGTCAGCATTTGTTTGATGTATTTAGATGCTCTGGTATTGGGTACATACATATTTAATATTGTTATAGCTGCTTATGTGTTGAATCTTTAAGGAATAAATAGTGAGCATCTTTGTCCATAATGATGGATTTTACATTAAAAGCTATTTCATATGAGATTAGTTTTGCTACTTCTGCTCTTCTTTGTGTGTTATCAGCTTGGTATGTATTTCTGCATCCTTTGATTTTCGGTTCGTTCACATCTTTGAATCTAAGGTGTTTTTCTTGTAAGCAATGTACAGGTGGATAGTGTCTTAGATCCAGGTCATTACTCTCTGCCTCTTTATTGGCACATTCAGTCTGTTTACATTCAGTGAAATCATTGATAAGTATGTGTTTAGTGCTGTCATTTTGATGCCTTTATTTTTATAGTCTTGATGGGTTTTTTTGTTTGTTTCTCTTAATATTCTGTTCTGGGTTGTTTTTGTTTATGGGTTTACTTTTCTTGTTTTTCAGTGTTGGCTTTCTGTTTAGACTCCTGCATTATATTTCTTGTTTCGATGTATAGCATTGTTAGTTTCCTGTGCAGCTATCCTTTCGATCCCCTTTAATGTTCTAAGTTTAAACCAGTGTTTAACGTCTGCAAATCTTAATTTGCTCTCTATCTGAAAGGTTATAACTACGGTAATATGTTTCTCTTTATAGTGTGATGATGTCATGGTTTTCATGTTAAGATCACTGGTTACCTTCTTTTTGTTATTTTAGCATTGATTGAGCTTTGTGACTTCACTCACTCAATAGTATTCTGGACGTTGGGTCCTGCATTACATCCTTAAGTATACATTTGTTGTTCCTGTTTTTTTAAACAAAGAGCTTCTTTCAGTATTTCTTGTAGCTTTGGGTTTTACAAAGTCTCTAAACCTTCTTTTTATCTGTGATGGTCTTAATTTCACCTTCATATTTGAGAGACAATTTTAAGGATATATAAATCTTGAATGGAAGTTTTTCTCCTTCGAGATTTTGAATGCATCATCCTATTGCCTTATTGCCAACATGGTTTCTGCTGAGAAGTCACATGAAAGTGTACAGGGTTTCCCTCTGCACTTTAGTTTTAACTCTTTCTGCCCTTAAGAGGCATTTTGTTAAGCTTGATTATAATATGATTTGGTGTCTTTATCTTTGGGTCGAGTTTTTGTTGGTCTACAATAAGCAAATTGAATATCTGTTTTCTCTTCTTTAATAATTTCAGGGAAGATTTCTGTCACCAACTCTTCAAGAATTCTCTCTATTTTCAGCTATCCTCCCTTTTCAGGAACTTCATTTATTTGCAAATTATTCCTCTTTGCAGTCTCAAATATTTATTTTCTTTGTTGTGATTGAGTGAAAGTTTACAATTCAAAGTTGCATGCCCAGCTACTTGCGCCTCCCTCTGCTCTCCTTGAGCAGTAACAGCACACTTCTCCTTTCTGTTCCATACATGTCATATGCTCTTTAAAATCTCCTGTCCCATCCTCCCCACACTCTCCACTCTCCTCTAGTAAGAGCCCAATAGGACAACATCGTATAAATGCATAGAACCATCACACGATATGGTCACTCTGTCTCCCCAAGTCCATTTCATTCCTATCCAAAGAGATGACCTCAGTAATGATCTATGATCAGGGGCAGCATCAGGTCTATAGGCCATGCTCCCAGGGGAATTCTCAAGCCTTTGATGATCAATTGATGTCTTTAAATGGAGCCCTTAGGATGTACCCATTTTTTTCTCATGTGGCCATGGGGACTTAACATTATGAACCCCATCACGGCTGGACACCATCTGGTTCTTCTGGTCACATGTTGAAACAGACACCAATTTATGTGGGTCTCTGTGTCTCCTGGGCTCTTTTTCCCTTGTGTTGTTGTTGTCCTTGGTCATCAGCAGTTCCAGCTGGGTTGGCACCAGTTGCTGTTCCTCAGATGGCAGCTTGCTAGCAACAAGACCCCAGGGGACACACAACTATAGGGGTGCAGAAGACTCTCTTAACAATATGCTAGTTATGCCAACTGGCTTCATCGTCCCCTGAGTGCATGGTCCCTAGGCCCATACACCTGCTACTCTATCCCTACAGTATTGAGTTAAGATTGGAAGTTTTCAGGTTTTGCTGAAGTCCAGTTAAATTGATCTTTCTAACATGTATTGTCACTGGTTTCATCCAACCAAATATCTATCAACTATCTAATCAATAACCAACCCCCCACCCTCTTTACCTCCTCTCTCTTGAAGCCATCAAAGAGTCTTCTCTTCTGTCCATGAGTCTGTTTATAGGTCCTTATACTAGGGGTCTCATATAATATTTGTTCTTGTGCTGCTGACTGGTACCACTCAACATAACATCTTGCAATTGAAATCAGGTTATGAAATGCTTCCTAAAGTGATCATTGTTCTTTATCATTGTGCAGTGCTCCCTTGAGTATACATATCATAGTATATTTATCCATTCATCTGTTGCTGGGCATCTGGTTTGATTCCACCTTTTTTGCTATTGCGGACCATGCTGCAATAAACATTCACTTATACATGTATGTGTTTGTGTGACTATCCTTCATTTTGTAGGTTATATTCTAAGCAGAGGGATTACTGGGTCAAATGGTATATCTATTTCCAGCTTTTTAAGGAAGAACCAGACTGCTCTCCAAAGAGGTTGTACCATTTTGCAATCCCACCGGCAATGTAGGATAGGAGAGTTCCAATTTCTCACAGTGTCTCTGGCATGTGTTGTTTTTGTTTTTTGGATCATGGCCAACCTTGTTGAGCTGACATGATCTCATTGTAGTTTTGATTTGAATTACTTTAATATTTAATGATCTTGAACATTTCCACGAGTCTTTTTGTGGCCTGGATAGCCTCTTTAGAAAAGTGTCTTTCCATCTCCTTTGCCGAAAGCTTAATTTGGTTATTTATACTTTTCTTGTTGATATTTTGCAGCACCTTGTAGATTATGGAGATCAGATGTCGGTCTGACATACACTTGCCAAATATTTTTTCACATTCTGTAAGTGATCTTTTAATTCTTTTGATAAGGCCTTTGGATGAGCAAAAATGTTTGATTCTCAGTAATTCTCATTTATCTATTTTGTTTTCTGCTGATCATGCTTTGTCAGATTCTGAAGTCTTGTCTAAGTTGTGTATTAAAACTTCCATTGTTGATCTTATTTTTCCTTGTATGATCTTTATCATTTTAGGTTTGATATTTAGGTCTTCTACCCAGTTTGATCTGGTTTTTGTGTAAAGTGTGAGATCTGGGTTTTGTTTCAATGTTTTCAAGATGGGTGTCCAATTTTGTCAGCCCCATTTGTTAGAGACTGTTTTTTCCCCAGTTTACAATTTTAGGGTCTTTCTTGAAGATCAACTGTTCATAGGAGCATGGTGGCATCTCTGGGATCTCAACTCTGTTTGATTGATCTATATGTTTATTTTTGAATCAGTACCAGGCTGTTTTGACTACTGTGGCACTGTAATAGGTTCTAAAATGAGATTGTGAGAAGTCTCTTCAGTAGTGCTTTGCTTATGCGGGGTTTCTCCCCCTTCCAAACAAAGTTGATTTGTTTCTCCATCTTATTAAAAAATATCAATGGAATTTGTACTCGGATTGCATTGTAGATGTACATCAATATAGGTAAAACAGACAGTTTCACAATGTTAAGTCTTCCTATCTGTAAGCAGGGTAGATTTCTCAATTTATGAAAGTCTCTCTTAGTTTCTTGCAATAGCGACTTGTAGTCTTCTTTGTAATGTTAAGTCTTCCTATCCATAAGTAGAGTTGGTTTCTCCATTTATGAAAGTCTCTCTTAGTTTCTTGCACTGAGATCATGTAGTTCTCTTTGTATAGGTCTCTTATTTCTCCATTTCGATTTATTCCTAGGTATTTATCTTCATGGGGGCTATAGTAAATGGCATTCATTTGGTGATTTCTTCTTTAATAATCTCTTTGTTGGCATAAAGGAATCCTACTGGTTTATTTATGTTTATCTTATATCCTGATGCTTTGCTGAACTCTTCTATTAGTTTGAGTAATTTACTTACGTATTCTTTAGGATTTTAAGCATGTACAACCACATCATCCACAAATAGGGAGATTTTTACTTCATCTTTGCCAGTGCAGATGCCCTTTATTTCTTGGTCTTGTCTAACTGCTCCGGCCAGAACTTTCAGTACAATGTTGAGTAAGAGGTGAGAATGGGCATCCTTGTTTCTGTTCCCAAATAGAATTCTTTCAGCCTCTCTCTATTCAGGATGGTGTAGGTGGTTGGCTTCGTATAGATGGCCCTTTTTACACTCCAGAATTTACCTTCTATTCCTACTTTGCTGAGAGTTTTTAGCATGAATTGGTGTTGGACTTTGTCAAATGCCCTTTCTGCATCAATTGAAAAAATCAGGTGATTGTTATCTCTTGAGTTATTTATGTGGTTGATCACATTAACTGTTTTTCTGATAGTGACCCAGCCTTGCATCCCTGGCATGAATCCCACTTGGCTGTGAAAAATAATTTTTTTGATACGTTGTTGAATTCTATTGGCAAGGATTTTGTTGAAGATTTCTGCATCTAGGTTCATGGATGATATTGGTCTGTAATTTTCCTTTTCTGTTGGATCTTTCTCCAGCTTTGGTAGCAGGGTTATTCTGGCTTCATAGAATGAACCTAAGAGTATTCCATACATTTCTACACTACAAAATAGTCTGAGTCGTATTCGAGTTACCTCTTACTAAAAGCGCTGAAACCATCTGGGCCACAGCGTTTGTAGGTTGGGTTTTTTTGATGCTTTTTTCAATCTTTTCTTTTGTGTTGGGCTTATTAAGTTGTTCTGCTTCTCCTTGTGATAATTTTAGTAGGTGACACGAATCAAGGAATTTGTCCATTTCTTCTAGGTTTTCAAATCTGTTAGAGTACAGTGTTTGGAGTATTGTGTTATAATACAGTTGATTTCTGTTGGATCTGTTGTGACAGTTTCATCTCACTTTTTATTCGGGTTATTTGTTTCCTCTTCTGGTTTTCTTGTGTAAGTTACACCAATAGTTTGTCAATTTTGCTGATCTTTTCAAAAAACCAGCTTATGGTCTCATCAATTTTTTCAATTGTTCTGTTCTCTAGCTTATTTAGTTCTGCATTACTCTTTATTATCTGTCTTCTTCTGGTGCCTTAGGGGTATGTGTGTTGCTCTCTTTCTACTTGTTCACGCTGTAGGGTTAATTCTTTGGTTTGCGTCCTTTCTTCCTTCTGGATGTGTGTATCTATAGAAATAAATTGATCCCTGAGAATTGTTTTGGCTGTATCCCATAGGTTATGGTAGGAAGTGTTTTCATTCTCATTTGAATCCATAAATTTCTTCATTTCATATTTGATTTCTTCTGTAGCCCATGGCTTTTTCAGTGTTGTTCAGTTTCCATGAGTTCTAATTTCTATCTCTGTTTTTTCTGCTATTGATTTTGACTTTTATGGTTTTATGGTCTGAGAAGATGCTTTGCAATAATTCAATGGTTTGGAATTGGTTGAGGTTTGCTTTATGTCCTAACACATGGTCTGTTCTGGAAAACGTCCCATGTACACTAGAGAAGATGTAGTTATCTGTTGATGGATACAGTTTTTGTGTAAGTCAATGAGGTCTAGTGGGTTAATTGTGGCAAAAGTCTTCTGTGTCTTCACTGAGCTTTTATCTAGAAGATCTGTCTTGTACTGAAAGTGGAGTGTTGAAGTCTCCCACTATTTTTGAGGTGTGATCTATCTCATTTTTCAATGTAGTCAGTGTTTGTTGGATGTGTTGAGATGCTCTGTTAATGGGTGCATAAATATTTAATATTGTTAAGTCCTGCTTGTGTACTGAAGCTTTCAGCAATAATTAGTGACCATCTTTGTCCATGATGTTGGATTTTACATTAAAATCTATTTTATCTGAGATTAATACTGCCATACCTGCTCTTCTTTGTATATTGTTAGCTTGGTATATATTATTCCATCCTTTAATTTTGTTTGTTCATAACTTTAGGTCCACAGTGAGTTTTTTGTAAGCAACATATAGACGGCTCATGCCTTTTAATCCAAGATGTCACTCATGTCTTTACTGGTGCACTCAGTCCGTTTACATTCAGTGTAATTATTGATAGGTATGTGTTAGTGCTGTCATTTTGGTGCATTTATTTTTGGGTTAGTGTTTTCTCTATTACTCTTAATATTCTGGTTCTAGGTCATTCTTCTTCATGGGTTGATTTTTCACCCTTTTCGGTATTGGTTTGTCTTTGTTGAGACTCCTGTGTTGCAATTCTTATTTTGATTTGCTGCATGTTTATTGTGCTTCATGGCTACCCTTATGATCTCCTTTAATAATCTAAGTTTATACCCAATTTTAACTTCTACATATCTTATTTACTTCCTCGTCATCCAGAAGGATTATAACTCCTGTAGTGCATCTGTCTTTGTATTGTGATGTTATCATATTTTTCACGATATAATCACTGGATCTCTTCTTTGAATATTATAGCTTTCATTGATTAGGGAAGTTCTGTGCTTTCCATGAGTAGGTTTCTGGATGTTGTGTCCTGCACAATCTCTTAAAATATAGAGTTAATGGCTTTGCTTTTCTAAGCAAGGAGTTTCTTCCAGCATTTCTTGTAGCTTTGGTTTGGTTTGTACAAAGTCTGATTTTCTGTTTACCTTCAAATGTCTTCATTTCATTTTCACATTTGAAAGACAGTTTTGCAGGATATATAATTATTGGGTGGAAGTTTTTCTCATTGAAGGCTTTGAATGTGTCATTCGATTGCCTCCATGCCAGCATTGTTTCTCCTTAGAAGTCAGACAAAAGCCTACAGGGCTCCCCTCTGAATGTTAGCTTTGCTTTGAGTCTTGTTGACTTTAGGAGTTTATTCTTGTTTTTCATTTTGTTAAGCTTGATTATAATATGTCTTGGTGTCTTTCTTTTGGGGGTCTACATTATGTGGTGATTGATACACATCTTGGATATCTGTGTTGTTTTCTTTCGTAACTTCAGGGAAATTTTCTATCAGCAACTCAATAACAATACTCTGTGTTTTCAAGTGTCCCTCCTTGTTCAGGAACTCCCATTATTTGTAGATTGTCCCTCTTGATAGAGTCCCACATGCTTGTTAATGCTTCTTCATCTTTTTAGTTTCTTTTCTCTGATTTCTCTTCATAAATGCTGGTGTCAGTAGCTCTACCTTCAAGGTCAAGAAGTCTTGTTTACAGCTGTTCAATTCTGTTATCTTGGATTTGAACTGAATTGTCTAATTCTGTAATTTTGTTATTGATCTGTTGGATTTAAGAATGGTGATGTTCCATCAGTTTGAACTTGTTTTTCAGTTTGCTGTGCTGCATTTTGTATAATGTCTATGAGGGCTCTCTATATAATTCTTTTTGTACTCTACCTCTGATAGCTTCACAAAGGCTTATTCATCTGGGAAGTTCTTTGGTTCTTTGTTTTGGGAATTTTCTAGAGCCACGGGTGGAGTTTTCTTCAAGTGTCTGGCCAGAGTTTGCTGTTTTCTGGACATACAGTCTGTTTAGTTTCTCTGGTGTTGCCTTAACAGGAGGAGAGGCACAGTTCTCAGAAGGAAGTTGATCACCAGCCACCTCTATGAATTCCAGTGACTGGGCCTAGTGCAATCTCTGGGGTATCAGGCTTCACCTCCTGGTTGGCAAAACATGGCCTTACTTATGGAGTCACTGGGGGGTAATCAGCTGTCCTTATGATGTGGCTGAGTAAAGGCTGTAAGAGATGCTTTCAGGCTGCACCACAGTTATTTCTCTAGGCAGTCTTATTTTGAAAGGTAAAAGCTATCTGACTGCTTCCAAAATCACTCAAGCTGTCAGTAAGCAAGCCCCTCCTTCTGGCTGGCAGTGAAGGCAACTCTACAGCCATCTCGACATGGTGTGATCTACATCCCAGTACGGACATGCTACTGCCCTGTTTGCATCGACTGTTAGGTCTCATCCATAAGGCTACACTGTGCTAAACACAGCTTTGCTGTTAGCAAAGCAATGTTCGGGTTGGCACAGACTGCTAGCCTGGGAATTAGCTCCTGCTGAGACCACCATTTGGGTAACTCCACCTCCTAGCTGATCAAGATAATGTCCTCGATAAGCTGTCCTGCCTGCTGTGAAATAGCTGAATGTATGGCAGAGGTCCATAAAGAGAGGGTGGAGGGGCTGTGGTGCTGTGAGTCTGGAGCTGGGCTGTCCAAATGGGGCTATTCCGCCAGCTGATCACAACAGTAGTGTGACTGAGCTTTGCTGTCAATTAAGCCCATCCACCACATACCAGCTAACAAAAAGAAAAAAAGTTAAAAATGCCAGTTACCTTCAGTCTGGGAGAGTAGACCATTCAGCATGGGCAGGGGTCAGTGAAGTAGAAGTTTCCTGTTCAGAGGCTTGTAGTCCAAATTGACAGCCCTATGCCATGTCCTAGGGCTCACTGGGTGTCCAGAAAGCCCTGTTTAATTATGAAACCAGGCCTTAGTTTTCAGAGGGAGTTATGGAGACGTGCATCTAGTCCACCTTCTTGACTCTGCCTCCTCAAATATGTCTTAATGCTTCTTCATTTTTCTTATTTCTTTTCTCTGTATTTGCCTCATAAATGCTGGTGGTGTCACTAACTCTTGATTTCCAACTCCTCAATCCTGCTCTTTTGGCTTTATACTGAATTATCTAAACACACAATTTTATTATTGATCTGGTAGAATTCAGATCATTAATGTTCCATCAGTTCAGATAGCTTACTTAATTTTTCATTTTGTTCTACAGCATTTTGTTTAATCTCTAGGAGGTCTTGATACATAATTCTTTTGTATTATATGCCTGATAACTTCAGAAAGGCTTTTTCATGTGGGAAGCTGTTTGAATCTTCATTTTGGGAGTTTTCTGGAGCCAGGGTGGTCTGCTTCTTTAAATGGTTAGATACTGATTATTTGCTTCATGCCATTCAGAAGCTGTTCAGTTTCTCCACTGTTACACCAACAGGAGGAGCTGTGGTGCTGGGCTAAGAAAGGAGTAAGGGTACTGCTAGATTTGCCTGCTAGCTGCTGCTGCGTTCTTCAGGTGCAGCTCACTTAGGTATAGCTTCTAGCAATATGGATTCTGTCAGGTCCCATGGTGCTGCTAGGCTTGGAGGGTGGCTCCAAATGGGCCCTCAGGGGTGGCAGGCCCCACCTCCTAGCTGACACAGCTGGTGAGCTCCTTGTCCAGACTGGCACTGTTGCTCAGTGAGAGAATTAGCCTCAGCTGAGCCTCTCAACTGATGAATATGATAGCCCACCCAAGTTGCCTGCTACTGTGAGTCAGCAGAATCTACAGTGGTCAGAGAGTAGATGGGGCAGTGGCACCATCACCTTCAGTCACTTGCCACTTTTGGGTTCTCCAAATGTGACTGACTCAAACACAGTCTCTCTGCTGTGGGACACACTGTTTACTTAGGCACTGCGGATCAGCGAAACAGCCAGCCATGCCAGGTTAACAGTATCAGCAGACCCAGTCAGTCTCCTGGCCAACAAAGAAGGCTAAAGAACCTGCAGTATTCCCAGGCACCACGCCAGCAGAAGCAGTATTCACTGCACCGCTGTTTTAATATCAACAAGGTTTTTCCCCTCTTCCTGTTGTGCTGTCCAATCTGATGACCCTATGCCTGACCTTGGAGCTCCCAGAATGTCCACACTGCTCCTTTCAATTACTGTTCTAGGCCTTAGTTCTCAGAGGGAATAGAGGAGGTATGTGTCTAGTCCACTATCTTGGTCCCACCCCTCAATTTTATTACACTATTCTGTTATGATCCTTTTTATCTCATCTGGGTTGGTTTTAATATCCCTTACCTAATTTCTTATTTTAGTTATTTGCTTCCTGCCCTGTTTTTCTTTTGTCATGTTGGCCATTGCTTTAATGATTTCGTTGGTCTTTCAAATAATCAAATTTTGGTTTTGTTAACTTGTTCTATTCTCCACTTTATTTCTGCCCTATTCTTCATGATTTCCTTTTTTTCTCGTGGCTGCAGGCTTCTCCTATTCACTTTCTATTTCTTTGAGTGGTAAGACTAATATTTTAATTTTGGCATTTTCTTGTATGTGTGTTTTTTCTGCCATAAGATTACCCCTGACTACTGCCTTCACTTGGGTGAAGTGCTAAGTCTGCTAACATAAAGGTTGGCAGTTCAAATCTGCCAAGCACTCCTTGGAACCTCCATGGTGCAGTTCTGCTCTGACTTGTAGAGTCACTATAAGTCAGACCTGAGTTGATGGCAACAGGTTTACTGCCTTTATTGAGTTCCAAATTTTTTGTTGTTGTTAATATTTTATTGTAATTTCAGTGGACGTTTACATTGAAACTCAATCAGCCATATAAAACCCTGCACATACCTCTATGCAACTCTGGCTGCTCTCCTAACCCTGTCATAGCACAATACTCCTTTCCACCCCATACTTTCGATAATTTATTCAACCAATTCCTGTCCCTTGCTCTATACCCTCCTATCTCAACTCTAGTGAGGAGCTTCTTTAACAGCCTTGTGTATACAAGGTCTAATAATTAAATCTTCAGGTGTAATTATTCTAAGTGCTACATATTTCATTGCTGAATATCACTAAGGTCACCTTCAAAGTACGCACGTGGGAAGCTATGCACTAATGCCAGTGTCTAGTCCACTTTTGAAAGCAATTTTGGAACTCTTTCTGGAATGGCCATTGTATGCAGTAGGAAGCTGTCAAGTTGAAGTACTTAATTGTTTAACTGTCTGTGAGAGAGCAATTTTTAGCCAGTAAACACATAACTCTATTGGAAAACTCTTCCTACTAACATGATCAGGTGCCCAATGACTTCTGTCTTTATCCAGAGATAATGAAAATATTGAAAGGAAGATGTTTTGATGACATTCAGGGCATCAAGGGTAACATCACAATAGCTCTGATGACCATTCCAGAAAATGCATTCCAAAACTGGTTTGAAGGACAGACTAGCTACTGGCATCAGTGAATAACTTCCCAAGGGAAGTACTTTGAAGGTGGCCCTAGTAATATTCAGCAATGAGTCATGTAGCAGTTTTTCCAGGATGAGTTCACAAAATTAATTGTCAGACCTCATACAGTTAAGCAAAAGAACACACACTTCACCAGTCTATGTCACTCTGTGTCTTATAGTCCAGTCCCATGCTTATCTGGGAACTGGCTTCAGAACTGGTTTCTGCTCTGAGATGGTAGTGGGTCCCAGGGTCATGTTCTCAGGGGAACTTCCATGATGGCAGATTCATCAAGGCTGGTCTTTTAATAAAGTTCTTGATCTACATACTCATTTTTGTCCCGCTACATCAGGGATACTATGTTTTGTTCCCTGTCCCTGCAATTATTGGTGGCAGCTGAGCACCATCTAGTTCTTCTGGTCTCATGCTGATGTAGTCTCCAGAATATCTGGCCCCATCTGTATGCTGGGTTCATATTTACCTTATCTCTTTGATATCCTTTGTTCCTGTTTTCAGTGAATTAGATCCAACCGATGATCTTTTAATGTCAGCTTGCTAGCTTGTAAGACCCCAGATGCCGCTCATTGAAATGGGACACAGAACAATTTCTTAAAAAAAAAAAAAAAATTAAGTTATGCCAGTTGATATAGATGTCCCATAAAGCCATTGTCCCCAAAACCCTGTGCCAGCTACTGTGACCTTCAAAATTTTGAGGTGTATTTAGCAAACCTCTTACCTTGGTTGTGGTCCAAGTGTTAATCTTCCTTCTACTGTGTGCTGTCACTTTCTTCCATTAACCCAAATCTTATCTATCATGTAATCTACGAATACCACTCTGTTTCCCACTCCTCCCTCATAATCACCAATGATTATTTTCATCAGTGCTTAAATTTGTTAAGTCCTTAAAATAGCAGAATTATACAATACTTGTCCTTTTACGATTGACTGATTTCAGTCAGTATAATGACTTCCAGATGACTCCATGTTATCAGATTTTTCCAAGATCTCACTGTTGTCCTTTATCCTTGCATACTATTCCATTGTGTGAATATACAACAGTTTGTTTATCCAGTCATCTATCGATGGGTACCTAGGTTGATTCCATTTTTTGCTATTGTAAAGAGTGCTGCAATAAACATTGCTGTGCATGTATCCATTCTTGTGACACTCCTTATTTCTCTAGGATATATTATACACAGTGGGACTGCTGGATCACATGGTACTTCTATTTCTAGTTTAAGAAAATGCCAAATCAACTTCCAAAGTGGTTGAGCCATTTTACATTTCCACTCAAGGTGTATAACTGTTCCAGTCTCTTCACAGCCTCTCCTACATTTACTATTTTGTGTGTTTTTTAGGTAAATCCCAGATTTGTTGGGGTGAGATATTATCTCATTGTAGTTTTGATTTGGATTTTTCCAATGGCTAATGATGATGAGCATTCCCTCATGTATCTGTTAACCACTTGGATGTCTTCTTTGGTGAAGTTTCTGTTTATATTGGATGCACATTTTTTAATTGGGATATCTGTCTTTTCCTTGTTTACATTTTGCAGTTCCTTACAGATTATGGAGATTAGACACTGTTCAGGTTAATGCTTGCCAACATTTTTTCCCAATCTATAGGTAGTCTTTTTAGTATCTATTTTTGGTGAGTTTGCTTTTGGATGTTCAGTCATTTAGTGAGAGTGGTGTGTTGAGGTCGCCCACTATAATAATGAAATTATTTTCTTTTGCAGTGTTCTTAAGAGTTTATGTATTTCGGTGCACTGTCTCTGAATATGTAGACATTTTTTAAGGTTATGTCTTTATGGTGGATTTTCCCTTTATCATTATATGATGTCCTTGTCTTTATTTTATAGTTGATTTTGCCTTAATGTCTACTGTATCTGAGATTAGTATTGCCACTCCTGTCCTTTGGGGTTATTGTTTAATTTTTTTCCCTATCTATTTAATCTTAATAAATTTCTGTCTTTGTTTCTAAGATGTGGGTGCCTTATACATGACATTGATATTTTTCATCCATTTCCCAACATTTCTTTACAGATACAGTTAAACCATTTATTTACATTGAGTGTGACTACTGCTAGGTAAGAGTTTATTGTTTTCATATTATTTGTGTGTGTATGTATGTGTGTGTGTGAGAGTGTGCGTGGTATTGACATTTTCTTTATTGCTCTTACTGTCCTATGCAGAGTTCCTTTACTTTGTGGATTTTGTTTTCTTTCCTTATTTTACCTTTGTCTTTACCGAATCTTTGTTTTTCTGCTTTTTTATTCTTCTGACTAAGACTGCTAACTTTTGTTGAGGCTTTTATAAATTAACCTTATCCTTCCTACGTTTGAACCAATATTTTATTACTTGATATTGTATTGATTTCTATTTGATAGCTTTGCATATACTTCATTTCTTTCCCCTTTTAATTTCTTTGGCACTGCTACCATTTACAGGTTGATGTCTGTTTTCGTTTTACATCTTTTAACTTATTATTGAGAGTTCTTCATCTATTTTGGTATCTAGATGATATCTTATGCCCACTTCCCTGGTTACTGTCTGATATTTCTGGTTCTTCCAAATAGGAAACAAACAAACCACTGACACTGAGTCAATTCTGATGCATATTGACCCTATAGGTCAGAATAGAACTGCCCTCTAGAGTTTCCAAGAAATTCTTGAGGACAGGACTTCCTTTAATATTCCTTCCCAGTTTAGTTTTTGTGAAGTTCCTTGTTTATAAAGAAATTACCTGATTGAGCCTATACATTTGAGGCAGAGCTTTGCAGGATATATAATTCTTTCTTGGCAGCATTTTTTTTTTCTTCCTTACAAATTTGTGTATTTTGGATCCCAGTGTCTCTTCCTTGTCTAGTTTCTGCCCTTGTGACTTTTCATTTTTCTGAAGAAAAAGCTTCCCTGTCTTTGATTGATTTTGGCTAGTGTGACTATGATGTATCATGAGACCTTTTTTTTAGAGTCTATTCTACGTGGGATTTGTTGACTTTCTTGGATGGTCAGCTTTTCCTTATTCACGTTATTTGGGAAGTTTTCTACCAGCAAATCTTCAAAAATTATTTCAGTATTTTCCACCTACTTTTCCTGCTCTGGAACTCTAATCTAGCACATAGTTTTGTTCTTGAGTTGTGTGTTACATAATTCTCAGGTTATTTTCATCTTTCTTCATTCTTGTTCCTGATACTTTGTGAAACTGACAGCAATGGATTTCTTCTCAGACATGCTGATTCTGCATTTCATTATTTGAAACAGATCCCCAAAACGTTTTATTGAGTTGTTCACTTGTGAAATTTGTCTTTTTTGATTTATAGCTGGTTTTTCTATGAGTTTTAATTGTATATTTATAGACCACGTGTTAGGATACGAAGCAAATCTCAACAAAATCCAAACCACTGAATTATTGCAAAGCATATTGTCATACCATAAAGACATAAAAGCAAAATCAATAGCAGAAAAACATAAATAGAAATGGAAACTCGTGGACACTGAACAACATCTAGCTCAAAAAGCCATGGATTATAGAAGAAACCAAGGACAAAATAAAGAAATTTATGGATTCAAATGAGAATGAAAACATATCCTACCGGAACACATGGGATAAAATCAACGCAGTGCTCAGAGGTCAATTTATATCTATAGATGCACACATCTGGAAGGAAGAAAGGACCCAAACCAAACAATTAACCCTAAAGCTTAAGAAAGCAGAAAGACAGCAAAAGAGCAACCTCTCAGGCACCAGAAGAAACCAGATCATAAAGACTAGAGCAGAATTAAATGAATTAGAGAATAGAAGAACAACTGAAAAAACTGATGACTAAAAGCTGATTTTGTGAAAAGATCAACAAAATAAACAAATCATTTGCTAAACTTACTAAAGAAAAACAGAAGAAGAAATAATCCACATAAGAAATGAGATGGGAGATGTTACAACAGATCCAACAGAAATCAAAAGTATCGGAATACTACAAAAGACTATACTCAGATTCGAAAGCCTAGAGGAAATGGACAAATTCCTTGATTCATATCACCTACCAAAATTATCATAAGGAGAAGCAGAACAAGTTAATAAACCCATGACAAAGATTGAAAAAGTCATCAAAAACTACCAACCAAGAATAGCCCAAGCCAAGATGGCTTCACTACAGAATTTTACCAAGTTTTTAGAGAAGAGTTAACTCCAATACTACTATTTCACAGCATAGAAAGAGATGGAATACTCCCAAATTTATTCTATGAAGCCAGAATAACCCTGATACCAGAGCCAGGGAAAGATCTAACAGAAAAGGAGAACTACAGGCCAATATCACTCATGAACCTAGATTCAAAAATCTTCAACAAAATCCTTGCCAATACAATTCAACAACATATAAAAAAAATAATTCATCATGGATGTCATGGATTGAATTATGACCCCCCAAAAATATGTGTAGCCATGTGGCTAGGCCATGATTCCCAGTATCCTGTGATTGCCCTTCTTTTTGTGGTTTTCCCATGCTGTATGTTAAAGGATTAGGGTGTGCTATAAATCCCTTCATAGGATTACCTCCCTGCTCCATTGTAAAGGGAGATTTCCTGGAGCACTGCTTGCCTCACCCTTAATCCTTTCATCCTAGAAGAGATAAAGGGAAAGTGAAGCAGGCTGAGAACCTCACACCATCAAGAAAACAGCGCCAGGAGAAGAATGCATACTTCAGACCTGAGGTTCCTGCTCCAAGATGCTCCCTGATGCAATATCAGACTTTCCTCCAAAGCTGACAACAGGGAAAGCCTTCTCCTGGAGCGGACGTTCTGAACTTGGACTTGTAGCCTACCAGACTGTGTAAGAGCAAACTTTCCTTTGTTAAAGCCATCTACTCTGTGGCATTTCTGTTAGAGCAGCACTAGCTGACTAAAACAACAACCAAGTTGGATTCATACCAGGGATGCAAGGCTGGTTCAACATCAGAAAAACAACTGATGCAATGAACCACATAATTAACACAAAAGACAGGAATCACCTGATTTTGTCAATAGATGCAGGAAAGGCATGTGACAAAGTCAAACACCCATTCATGCTAACAATTCTTAGCAAAATAGGCATAGAAGGCAAATTCCTCAATGTAATAAGGGCCATTTTTACAAAGCCAATGCCTACATCATCCTGCATGGAGAGAGAGTGAAAGAATTCCCGCTCAGAACAGGAACTACACAAGGATGCCCACTCTCACCTCTTCTATTCAACACTGTACTAAAAGCTCTGGCCAGAGCAATTAGACAAGAAATAAAAGGCATCTGTATTGGCAAAGAAGAAGTAAAAAAATTCCCTATTTGCAGATGACATGATTGTATACATAGAGAATCCTAAAGAATCCATTAAGTAAACTGTTTGAAGTAATAGAAAAGTTTAGCAAAGTATCAGGATAAAAGATAAACATAAGTAAATCACTAGGATTGCTTTGTATCAACAAAGAGATCATTCAAGAAGAAATCACCAAATCAACACCATTTACGTCAGCCCCCAAGAAAATAAAATACCTAGGAATAAATCTAGCTAGAGAAATAAGAGACCTATATCAAAAGAACTACAGAAGAGACTTACATAAATGGATAAACCTACGCTACTAATGGATAAGAAGACTTAACATCATGAAAATGGCTATGTTACCCAAAGTGATCTACATATACAGTGCAATCCCAGTATAAATTCCAGTGACATTTTTTAATGAGATGGACAAACAAATCACCAATTTTATTTGGAAAGGGAAGAAACCCTGGAAAAGCAAAGCACTACTGAGGAAGAAGAACACAGTGGGAGGCCTCTCACTTTCACCTGATTTTAGAACATATTATACTTCCACAGTAATCAAATCAGCCTGGTACTTCTACAAAAACAGACATACAAAGCAATGGAACAGAGTTGAGTATCCAAGATGCCACCATCCTCTTATGAACTGTTGATATTTGAGAAAGACACTAAGATTGTAAACTGGGGTAGAAACAATCTCTGTCACAAATGGGTGCAGGCAAAATTGGCTGTCCATCTGCAAAAAAAACTGAAATGTCCCATATCTTAAAGCTTACACCAAAACCAACTCAAATTGGATAAAAGACCTAAATATCAAATCTAAAACGATAAAGATCATGCAAGAAAAAATAGAGTCAACAGTGGAAGTCCTAATATACACCTTAGACAGATTTAAAAATCTGAAAAACCAAGCACGATCAACAGAAAATAGATAAATGGGAATTTCTAAGAATCAAACACTTTTGCTCATTCAAAGACTTTATAAAAGAACACCAACAAAACGGGAAAAAAATATTTGGCAACTGTATGTCAGATAAATGTTTGATCTCCATAATCTACAAGGTACTTCAAAATATCAAAAAGGGTAAATAACCCAATTAAGCATTGGGCAAAGGACGTGGACAGATACTTCACTAAAGAGGACATCCAGACAGCCAAAAGACACATGAGGAAATGCTCACAATCATTAGCTATTAAAGAAATCCAAATCAAAATGACAATAAGATACCATCTCACAACAATAATGTTGGCCATGATCCAAAAAACACAAAACAACAAATGCTGGAGAGGCTGTGGAGAAATTGGAACTCTTCTATACTGCTGGCGGGATTGCAAAATGGTACAACTTCTTTGGAAAACAATCTGGTGCTTCCTTAAAAAGCTGGAAATAGATATACCATTTGATCCCCTAATCCCACTGCTTGGAATACATCCTATAAAATCAAAGGCAGTCGCACAAACAGACACATACACATGAATGTTTATTGCAGCACAGTTCACCAGTAGCAAAAAGATGGAATCAACCCAGATGCCCAACAGCAAATGAATGGATAAACGAACTATGGTATATACACTCAGTTGAACACTATGCAATGATAAAGAACAATAATGATTTTAGGAAGCATCTCATAATCTTGTTTTAATTGGAAGACATTATGTTGAGTGAAATCAGACAACGGAACAAGGAGAGATATTTTGTGAGACCCCTAGTATAAGGACTTAAAAATATATTTATGTTTGGAAGGAAAGACTCTCTTATGGCTGCAAGACAGGGGAGAGAGAGAGGGAGAGGGCTGGTTATAGCTTATAGTTGATAGAAATTTGGCTGGGTGAAAGCAGTGACAGCACACATTAGAAAGGAGATCAATTTAACTGGATTTCAACATAAACTGCAAACTCTTCTAATCTTAACTCAGTATCATAAGGATAGAGTACCGGGGGAGAGGGTCCAGGGAGCATACTCTCAGGGGACACTGAGGTCAACTTGCATAACTACCCTATTGCTAAGAGAGTCTTCTACACTCCATATTGGTGAGTGGCATCTGTGGTCTTTAAAAGCTAGCAAGCTGCCATCTGAGTTACACCAAATGGTCTCAACTCAGCTGGACCAGATGATCACCAAGGAAAACAAAGACATCAGGGAAAAAGAGCCTAGAAGACCGAAGGACCCATGTGAATGAATGAGTGTATCAACATGTGACCAGAACCAGATCATGCCCAGCCACCACCAACAACAGCCGTAATGGGGAACACAATGTCGAGTCCCAGTGGCAACATGAGAAAATGAGAGGTGTACCTCAAGAACTCCACTAAAAGATGGCAATTGATGGTCTGAAGGCCTGGGAGTTCCTCTAGGAGGTTGGCTCCTAGACCTGCTGCTTCCCCTAGTCAGAGATCATTAGTGAGGTAAACTCTTTGGGAGGAAATTGATGGGACTCAGGGACACAAAGTGACCACATGGCATGTGCACTTTATGGTTCCATGCATCTATAGCATGCTCTCCTACTGGCCGCTTACTGGAGGGAGAGGATTGAGAGGAGGGGACAGAAGATTGTTAAGAGGATATTACATGTATAGAATGGAAAGGAGGAGTGTGGTGTCACCAGGCAAGGGCAGTAGAAGGAACTTCGGATAGGCAGGCATGCAAATTTAACTTGTATTGTATACTTTCACTCAATCACATTTAAAAAATAATTACAAAATGTCACTAAGGGACCCCACCGGTGGGGTGGAAGAGAGGTGAAGAAAGTCAGCAGTGAACAAGCAGTCAAACTGCCATGGCCCCACTGATAAGCATCAGTGCCAGTGTACAGGTAAGAAGGGTGAGAAAGGAAAGTATGTTTATCCAGTTACTGGATACTCTGTCTCCTGTTGGAAGCTCCATGAACATGACTTTCTGTACTACTTACCGAAGATCTTTTCTGTCTGAGCTTCAAGATGGTGAAGTGGGGCTGTCTTACCTGGTAGAGAACCTACACTGTGTAGCTCTCCTCATTCTCTGTTTTTGTCAGTTTCGTCTTTCATTCCTGGGTTCTTTATCCCTTCATTTGATGCTTAGAGTTCTGGGAATAATGTTTGTACCAATTTGAGTTAGTTTTTTGGGTGTTTGCCACAGAGGAACACCATGGAGCTCCTGAGGACAGCACCATGTTGGCTGTACATCAAAGTTTTTTTTGACCTATATGCTTTTTAAATCTGTTATTTAATCTGTAATTATTTGGGGACTTCTAGTTGTCTGTCAATGATCTCTAGTTGTATTCCATTGTTCTCTGACAACATTCCTGCCATATTTTTTTTTATATTTTGTATAATATGCATGAACAGTATGATAATAGCCTTATTTTAAAAGTGTGAAAGTGTGTTTCCTGGTCCAGAATGTCATAAATCATGATGAACGTTCCACATTAGCTTGAGAGGATATGCATTCTGCAGTTTGTTGCCTATAGTGTTCTTGAAATGTCAGTTTTGTCAAGTATACTAATAATGTCATTGAGGTGAATCATATCCTTTTCAAATTTCTAAGTGCTTTATATTATTGCTTAACAATGAAAGGTAGAAAATTTTTCAATAATAATAGTAGTTTTGACGATTTTTCCTTATACTTTTATCAGGTTTTTCCTCATGTATTTTAGTGCAGTGTTTTGAAAGATTGTTATTACTTCTTAAAGAATTTATCATTAAAGCTCCACCTGGGAGGCAGGGTAAGATGGTAGAATAGTCAGCCATGTCTTACGTTTCCTCTAACAACAATGTGCACCCCTCCAAATGAACCAATTATGTATGTCATTCTAGGAGTCATGAATATCAGTGTGAAAGTTGAGAAATCAGATTAAGCAACCGGGAAGGGAGACTAGCTCCAGAAACACCTGGGACTTCCCAAACCTTAATCAGCAGGAATCAATGCACCACAGGCAGACTGATGAGCTGTAGCAAGTGTGTTGAGGGGAACAGTGGCCCTTGGAAAGAATCTTCCATACTAGGTCATACCAAGTGGCAAAGAGCCCACTCACACTTTGAGATTCAGTAGTAAATAGTGTTTGACCATCAAAGTTAAGCATCTGGCATTTAACAAATGGCACAGATTCAAAACTTTCCTTCAGGATAAACTTCTCTCCCTTTTACCTGCCCTTCCCCTTCACTGCTTTGCACTGTTCATGAGCTGGCTCCAGAAACTGATGTGTCCCCTGAGCAAGACATACAGCCCCTTGCATGCCCCTAGCCAACCAATATCTGAGCTCTGGAGAGGGAATAACCTACCAAAAAAAAAAGACAACATCCCTAAGCCAAGAAGGTGGGGCAGAAACACTTCCTTTGCCTGGGAGTCCAGTACTTTAATGTCTTTCACCCCTGCGTAGAGCATTTGGGCACCCATAGTCAAACTGGAAACCCTATCCATCTACACAGTTTAAGAAACAGGGACACACTTTCCTCACAGACAACTGTCTCATGCTTTCCTCATGTACAACTGTCAGCCCCCTGCCATTCTCAGCACCTGCCTCCATATACCTGGGCCTACACCAATCACCCCTGCCCATCTAGGACTGTAGGGAGGAGCTTGCACCACACACATGGTGACCAACCACCTGAGCACTTTAGCTGAATGCTACAAGAAAAGTAAATGAACTCCTAGGATCAAAATCCTACTAAGAACTTTAATTACCTGGTGACAGGACATTAGATCTTCAAAACTGCCAATAATCAAACAAACTCACACAATCAGTCCACTTGGGCATTTCAAAACAAGAAGTTAGATCACAATGAGCAAACATACAATAAATACAACTTACTGATGGCTCAGAGACAACAGTCAATATCAAACCACATAAAGAGACAGACCATGATGCCTTCAGAAATCTTCCAAAACAAAGAATCAAGAAATTTTCCAGGTGAAGAAAACTTTCTGTATTTGTTACAGGTAGAATACAAAAGATTAATATACAGAACTCCTCAAGAGAACAAGAAAGACATCTGGCAAGATGCAGCAGAGCATAACGATATGTCAGACAGGCTGTAGAAACCCTGGGAGTATAGCGGTTAAGTACTACAGCTGCTAACTGAAAGGTTACCAGTTCCAATTTACCAAGAGTTTCTTGGAAACTACAGGGCAGTTATGCTCTGTTATATAGAGTTACTATGAGTCAGAATCTACTTGCAGTAAAGGGTTTTTGGTTTGGGTAGAAACCATAGATAGACAGCAATCAGAAACTCAGAGGATTAACCTCAAAATTTCAGCATGTAGAAACAAAACACAAAAAGAAGTTGTCAGGCACTAGAATAAATCAAATAATAAAAATTACAGCAAAATTAAATGAATTACAGAATAGAAAAATGAGTCAAAGAGTTAACCCAATACCAGGGTCTTTGAAAAAATCAACTAAATTGATAAGCCACTGTCCAAAATGACAACATAAAAAAAGGAAAGTAAATAACCCAAATAAGAAATGAGATGGGTGATACCACAACAGATATGCCTGAAATAAAAAACAAAAAAATCATAACAGGATGTTATGGAAAAAAATGCACTCTTCAAATCTGAAAACCTAGAAAAAACAAATATCTGGAAACACACTGTCTGACTAAATTAACACAGAGTTAGAAAAACTAAATAAATCCATCACAAAAGAAGAAATGGACAAGATAATTTAAAATCTGTCAATCAGAAGAAGCCCTGGCACTGATTTCTTCACTGGACAATTCTACCAAACTTTCAGGGAAGAGTCAATTCCACTATCATTAAAGACATTTCAGAGCACAGAAGAAGATGGAATACTCCCAAACTCATTCTATAAATACAGCATAACCCTAATACACACAAAAAGGCAGTATCTCTCATGAACTTAAATGCAAAAATGCCTAATAAAATTCCAGACAGTAGCATCCAACAACATATCAGAAAAAATTTTGACATGACTGAGTGGGATTCACAGCAGTTATGCAAGGATGGTTCAACATGAGAACAGTCAATGTAATCAAACGCATAAATAAAACAAAAGTCAAGAATCACAAGATTTTATTAACTGATACAGAAAAGTCATTTGAAAATGTCAACATACATTTGCATTAAAAACTCTCAGCAAAATAGGAAAAGAAGTGTAATTTCTCAACATAATAAAAGACATTTATAAAAAGCCAGCATCCAACATCATTGTAAATAAGGAGAGTCTGAAAGCATTTCCCTTGAAAACAGGAACCAGACAAGGATTACCTTTGTCACCACTTTTATTCAACATTGTACTAGAGGTTCTAGCCAAAATAATCAGCCTAGAAAAAGAAATAAAGGGCAGCCAAATTGGAAACGAAAAAGCAAATGATGATATGATCTTATACACAGAAAACTATGAAGAATCTACCTAAAAAAAAAAAACCAAAAAACTATCTGAATTAACAGAGCAGTTCAGCAAGGGATCATGATACAAGATACACATACAAAAATCGCTTGGATTACTCTATCAACAAAGAGAATGACAAAATGAAGAAACAAACAAACAAAAGACTATGCCAGATCAGTATCATTTACAGTAGTCCCTAAGATGATAAAATACTTGCTAATAAATCCAATTAGAGATATAAAAGACTTATACAAAGAAAACCACAAGATACTACTGCAAAAAAACCCAACAGATCTACATAAGTGGAAAAACATACATTGCTCATGGCTATGAATGGACACTGTGAAAAATGTCTATTGTACCCAAAGCAGTCTGCAGACTCAGTGCAATCATGATCCAAATTGCAATGGTATTTTTAAAGGATCGGGAGAAATAAATCATCAACATGACATGGAAAGTGAAGAATCTCCAGATACAAAAAAAAACAAGGTAGGATGCCTCACAATACCTGACTTTAGACCCTGTTATAATGCCACAGTATTCAGAACAGTGTTGAACCGATACAACAAATACAGAGACTAATGGAAGACAACTGAAAATCCAGACAAAAAAATCATCCACCAATGAGTAGCTGATATTTTACAAAGGCCCAAAGTCTGTCACCTGGGGAAACAAGTCACTTTAACAAATGGTGTTGGCATAACCGGTATCTATCTGCAAAAAAAGGAAACAAGACCCATATCTCACATCATGCATAAAAACTAACTCAAAATGTTTCAAAGACTTAAATATAAAATGTGAAACAAGAAAGATCACAGAAGAAACAATAGAGACAAGGCTAGGAGTCCTGATACAAGGCATAAATGTGAAATGTTTCATAAAATATGAAACTTTACTACAAATTCCCAAACACTGGAAGAAAAAATAAATAACTTGGAACTCCTAAAAAATCAAATACTTATGCTCATCCTAAACTTCACCAAGAGAGTAAACTGACAACCTACACACTGAGAAAAAAATTTTAGCTTTGACAAATCATATCAGTGTCAAATTTCAAAACTCTATAAGACACTGCAAAACCTCAACAACCAAAAGACAAATGATCCTGTTAAAAAAATAGGCAAAGGATATAAACACGCACTTCACCAAGGAATACAATCAGGCAGCTAACAGATACATGAGGAAATGTTCACAATCATTAGCCATTTGAAATATGCAAATCAAAACTACAATGAGATACCACCCCACCATAATGAGGCTGGCATTAATCCAAAAAATAGAAAATAATAAATGTTGGAGGGACTGTGCAGGGACCGGAACAGTTATAAACCGCTGGTAGTAATGTAAAACAGTACAACTGCTTTATAAACTGATTTGGTACTTCCTTAAACAGCTAGAAACAGAAACAAAATACAATCCTGTAATCTCGCTTCTTCGAATATATCTTAGAAAATTAAAGAACTGTCACACAAGTAGACACATGTACACTACTATTCATAGCAGCACTGACCGAAAGATGGAATCAACCTAGATGCCCATGAATGGATAAATGGATAAACAAATTATGGTATATTCTCACAATATAATACTGTGCAACAATGAAAAACAATGATGATCTTGGGAAATATTTCATAACATGGAAGAATGTGGGTGGCATTATGATGGGTGAAATTAGTTGCAAAAGGACATATATCGTATGATACCACTATTATAAGGACTCAAGAAAAGGTTTAAACACAGAAGAAAACTGTCTTTGATGTTTATGATGGTACAGAGGAAAGGAGAATAGTATTCAGTAATTAGTAGACAAGAACTCTTTTATGTGAAGGCAGGGGTGTCAACACACAGTAGAGGAGAAGTTGGCACAATTGGACTAAATCAGAAGCTAGAAAGTTTCTAAACACAATGAAACACTTTGAGGAACAAAGTAGCTAGGGCAGGGATCTAGGGACCATAGGTTCAGCAGATATCTAGTCCAATTGGCATAATGAAACTTAAGAAAATGTTCTGTATCCTACTTTGGTGAGTGGTATCCGGAGTTCTGAAAGCTGGAAAGTGGCCATCTAAGAAAAAATCAAATGGTCCTAGCCCACCCGGAACAAACAAGAATGAAGAATATCATAGACTCACAGAAATTACGAGCCCAAGAAACAGAAAAGACTGGAAGAACTGGATGGTACTTGAATACTACCAATGACTGCTCTGACAGGGAATTCAACAAAGAATCCCTACTAGAGTGGGGCAGATGTGAGTGCAAAATTCAAACTGTAGTAAAAAGACCAGAGTTGGTGCTTTGACAGACTGCGGGGTCCCCAGAAAACATGGCCCCAGGACTCTTTTAGCCCAGAACTGAAACCATTCCCTAAATCAGCTCCTCAGACAAAGATTGAAATAGTCTACAGACACAAAATGATATGGGTGAAGCATATGCTTCCTGGCTTAAGTAGCTACAAGATACTAACTGTGCACTTCCTATCTGGAGATGTGATGAAAAGGCTGAAGGACACCAGAGTTGGTTGAATGTACACAGGAAATACAGGGTGAGAGGAGGAGAGTGTGTTGTCATTGGGGAAAGTCGCTGGGGTCGCATAACAAAGTGTGTGTGTGAGAAACCAACTCAGATTGTAAACTCTCACTTAAAACAGAATTTGAAAAATTAACACCCCCAAAATTTGTTCCACTTTATTCTTGATAATTTATGTTCTGAATTCTGTTTTGTCTGAAATTAATAAAACTTCTTCTAATATTTTTAATATTTTCACAGTTAATCTTTCTCTTTTTACTTCAAATCCATCTTGATATGTAAAATATGCTATTTCACACTGCATAGGGTTTCCAAAAAACAGCTGCTAGATTTGAATTCCTAATCTTTTAGTTAGTAGCCCACCCCTTAACAAAGACACCACAAGGGATTCTACATACTTTAAAATTGTGTCTTATTTTTTAATTCGTTCTCACAAAGTCTGAATGTCGAAAATGAATGAAATTTGATATATCTACTCCTTAGAGTGTTATGCAGCTTGATTCAGCATGCCCCTGCAACGGAGTCCAATCCCACAGTCTCCACTTTACCTGCCTCCCTGCATATCTCACAATTCAGATCTCTGAAACCAAAAGTATACAGCTCCCTGGGGGTCAGTCTTGGTCTGTCTGCTCTCCTTTCCAGTTATCACTAAAGACTGTTGACCAAAGCTGCTGTATGCAAGAGAAGACCCATCCTGAGTGGAGGATACACACACAGGCCAACATACTACAGGATAGGCTTTGGAATTGATAAGGTAGACCTCCTTGTTGGTCCATAGTAAATGTGACAACCTCTCCAACAGCAAGGAATAGTTGGAAGCTGGAATGATATGGACTCCTACACAAGATTCTATACAGTAGAGCCAGACAGAGGACCACCTAAGTGGAGACTATTCCACAACCACCATAGGGCAACTAGTGCTCTCAAACCAAGACAAATCTCTTGAAGTTCCATATGAAGAACCATAATCCCCTCTTTCTCCTAAAACAGAGCAAAGCCTACCTATATGCTTCCACTGACTGCCAGTGCAGATATATGCAGATTACAGAGAGCAAGAAAGGAAGCCTCAGGCAAAATGGAACCCAGACCCAAAGGAAACTTGTTGGATTTGGGTTTTCCAGCTCAATTCATGGTTTCAGAAGCAGAGAAGAGAAGGGATTAATAACATAAACAGAGGACTGCCAACCTTGGTGGAGAGATGCATTAGTAAAGACTATCTCACCTGTGCAGAGATGCCCACTGGTGGACAGATTAATCACAGTATGTTTTCTCAAGTATGTGGAAGACAATGAAAGATGAAAACGAAGATTGGAAACTTTCTAATTCTAGTTAAACTTGTGAGGGGGGAGGAGTTATCACAGAAGTAGAGTAGGAATGGTAAGCCTCTGCCCACCTTGTAGGCAAGCGTGCCAAGTACTGGGGAGAACAGAGAAAGATAACACCATTTAAAATTCTAATGTCCCAACCTCAACCCCAAAATCACAAAACAGAAATGTTGTGATAACAGAAATTACCCAACATTTGGAATACCCATTCAAATGAATATGATTAAGGAAATACAAGTGCATTTAGAGAAAAGTGAATAATTTTTTTTAAATGGAAGAGAATAAAACAACATTAAAATGTAATTAAAGATGAGAGGGAACAGACAGAGAAAAAAATATTGAAAATGATTAAAAAACAAAATGAGGATTTAAGAACAGATCCTGCAAAACTGAAGAGGACAATAATCGTAAGGAGAAACACATGCAAGGGCTTACAACAGATTTAAGGCAAGAGAAAGAACCATTAGAGGATAACAAACTTAAAATTACAGAAGCTAAACTACAAGAAAAATGGAGACTCAAGAAGGCTAAGCACAGTTTACTGAACTTATTGGAAAACAAGACAATACACATCATGGAAATTCTAGAAAGAGATAAGAGAGAGAAAGAGACAGAAAGAATATTCAAAGAAATAATGACAAAATTTCCCCAGTCTAACAAATGACATGACTATAGAACGACAGATGCTTAAAAAATTCTAAGCAAGATAAAGCTAAAAGATCTAAACCAAAACTCATTATAGTTAGGTGTTCAAAAAGTAAACATAAGAAGAGAATCTTGAAAGCAGCGAGAGAGAGAAGCAGTCACATGCAAAACATCCCCAATAAGATTAAGTACTGATTTTTCCTCAAACACTGGAATCCATAAAACCATGGAATGATATATTTAAAGTGCTGAAAAAAGAAACTGTCAATGAAAAACACTATTCCCAGAGAAACTGTTCTTCAAGAATGAGTGTGAAATTAAAATATTCTCAGACAAATACATCTACCAGATCAGTTGTGTTAGTAATCTAGTGCTGCCATAAAAGAAATGCCCAACATGGATGACTTAAACAAATAGAAACTTATTCTCTCAAAGTCTATGAGATAGAATTACAAACTTAGGGTAACAGAACCAGGGGAAGACTTTTCTCCCTGTTGGCTTTGGGGGAAGCTCCTCCATTCTCAGCTCTTGTTTTTTAGGGATAGGAGGTGCCTTTCTCTCTGCTCACTCTTCTCTCCTCTCATCTTTTGCAAAATAAAAGATGATGCAGCCCACACCCAAGAGAAATTCCCCTCACATCCCATCAGGGTTGTTACCTGATTACGATCTTATCACGATCTTACTTAACATAATCCAATTCTGCCTCATTAACCACAGGAATAGTTTAGGATTTACAACACATAGGACAATCACATCAGAACACAAAATGTAGGATAACCATACAATACTAGGAATCATGGCCTCGTCGAACTGACACAAATTTGTGGGGGACAGAATTCAATCGATGACACAAGCCCTACAAAGAAACTGTTGGTTCTGTGCATGGAAGATAAAAGAAACATACAGTAATTCAAAGCTATACATAAAAAGAAAAATCTTTAATAATTGGACATGTGTAGACAAGTATAAAGGCTCACAGTTAGGGATTTACACTTGATAATTTTCACTGTTTTGTTCTTCATGTTTTTAATGACAAATATACAAAGCCAGCCAAGACAAGTGCCATCGCCATGAGTCAAAATATATAAAAAGTAACAATAAAATTATGTTAAAGTCTACATGAAATATAAAGACAAAATTAGGGTAAAATGGTGCAATCATTATGGAAAATTATTTGGAACCTCCTTAGAAAGCTAGAAATAGAAATACCACGTAATCCAACAATCCTGTTCTAGAACATATATTCTAGAGAAAAAAGAGCTATCACACAAATATACATATGTACACCCATGCTCACTGCAGTATTCATAACAGCATAAAATGGAAACAAACCAGATGTTCATCGACAGAAAAATGAATAAACAAACTATGATACAAACACACAACGAAATACTAGGCATTGGTAATGAACAACCTAATACTCATCAACAGATGAAGGGATAAACTATGTTACTATGCAATGATACAAAGAACAAAGACGAATCCATAAAATATCTTAGAGCATGGATAAATCTAGAGGATATTGTGCTGTATGAAATGAAGTCAAACCAAAAAGGACAAATACTATATGAGATAAATATAAAAACTCAGGAAAAGATTTACACACAGAGAATGAAGGAATCTTTGATGGTTATGAAGGAGTAGAGGGCTAGGAAGAGGAAATTACTAGACAGCGGATGAGTATTAACTTTAGTGAAGGGAAAAATAACACACAGTATACAGGAAGTCAGCAAACTTGATCAAAGAAAAGTCACAGAAGCTTCTTAGACACATCCAAACCTCCTGAGGCATTCCTTTACTGGGACTGAGCGCTGGGACCATGGTTTCAGGTCACATCTAGTTAAACCGGTATAACGTAGTTCACAAACAAAATGTTCTATGTCTTACTTTGGTGAGGAGTATCTGGAGTCTCAAAAGCTTATGAGTGGTCATGTAAAATACATCTACTGATCTCATGCCATCCTGAGGAAACTACAATGAAGAAAACCAAAGACACAGGATAATATAAGTCTAAAGGACTACCAGACGATACATACCACAGCTTCCACAAGCCTGAACCCAGAAGAACTAGATGGTACCTAGCTGCCACCATTGACTGCCCTGATAAGGATTACAGTGGAAGTTCCTAGGCCCATAAGAAAAAAAAAAAAGTAGAACAACATTCAAATTCACAAAAACAGACTAGACTTACCAATATGACAGAGACCAGAAAAATCCCAGAGTCTCTGGCTCCTGGAACCCTGCCAAGTCTTTAATCCCTTAGCAAAATCCACCTTTCATCAAAATATTAGATAGGCATATAAAATGAACAGTAACACATGTGAGGAATATGCTTCTTAATTCAATCAATCATGCAAGAACAATGGGCAACACATTCCACAAATCAAGAACAAGAAGTAAGAGTGTGAAAGGGAAACAGAAAACCCAGAGGGGAACGGGGAAAAGTGCTGACGTAAGGCAGAACTTTCAACCAATGTTACAAACAGTTTTTCCACATGTTTTTGAAGAAACTGATTTGTGTTGCAAATGATTACTTACAACAGATTTCTTTTAAGAAGACATAATTAGGGATGACTACAACAAAAGGGGGAAAGAATGGTATAACTATAGAATACCCTGCATATTACCTAAGGAAGTTTGTACCCACTAACTATTTGGATAGCAGCAGAGTTCTTAACCACTGTACCAGCAGGGCTCCATAATGTATCCTATGGTGTCATAAAGACAAGCTGTCAAATGTAATATCCATGGTAACCTCTAAAAAGATAGGTTTAAAAAATACAATAAATCAACAACACATGAAAGTAAGTGATATCAAAGACAAATAGAAAGAAGACCTAAGACACACAAAAAACAAAAAGGCAGAATTGAGTAACTTTTTAATCAGAAATTATAGAGGCTGTACATGGACTAAATACTCCACTCAAAGGACAGAAAGTAGCTGAAGGGATTAAAAAGTATGATCTAACTAAGTGGTGTTTACAAGAGACACACTTCAGAACAAGCATAAAAATAAGATGAAAGTAAAAAAATGTTAAAACATTCAAAATAATACAAAAAAAGAGTTGGCATGACTTTCTGAATATAAAAAAAGGTAGCCTTTAAAACAAAATCTGTTCAAAGAGATAAAACTAAGCATTATAAAATGATAAAAAATCAAGTAATCAAAAATATTTCAAAAACAGTGAGTACATATATACTCTAAATCAGAGAACTTCATTAAAAAACAATAAACGAACTGAAGAAAGAAAGTACAATGATAATAGTTGGAGTATATATATAAAACAATTCACTCAACATCACAGTATAAATTTTACTTTGGTGTAAGCAAATCATTCTGAAAAGCAGATCCACATTAGGTCAGAAGGCAACTCTTGATACATTTAAAAAGATTAAATTACACAAAGTATTTTCACGGACAACAAAAAAGTGAAGATACAAATAAAAAACAGAAAACAAAAGACTGAAGAGTGGAGCCAACACAGCGGACTAGTCACACGTCTCCTGCATTCCCTCTGAGAAATACGGCCTAGAAAAATAATTGTTTAGAGCAGTGTAGACATTCTGGGAGCCCCAAGATAAGGCATAGGGTTGTAAGATTGGACTAGATGATAGGAAGGGGAAAATACCTTTGCCAGAGGTAAGACAGCAGTACAGTGAGTCCTGCTTCTGCTAGTGCAGCAGCTGAGAGGATTACAGGTATGGATGCCTTCTTTGTTACCTGGGAGACTGGGACAGGGATTGCCAAGCCTGAGAGCCTGGCAGGGGTGGCTACTATACTGAGTGGCAGTGCCTAAGTAAACAGCTTGTTTAGCAGCAGAGAGGCTATGCTTCGGACAGTCACATCTAGAGAAACCAGCAGCTGGCTACTGCTCCTCTCTCCTCTGTTCTCTGAGCTGCACCATAGATACTGCTAACTCACTGTAGGAGAGATGGCTCAGATGGAATGCCATCTTGGTCAGCTGATAGGTGGAGTCAGCCATGCCTGAGGGCTCGACTGAGACTAAATCCCACACTGAGCAAATGGGCATTGTTTCTCCCAGAAGAAAAGCTGTTATTAAGACAATCATAACTAGACAGCTGAGTGGCTGCTGGTGGCAGAGTGCGATTGTGTCCTAAACCTGCCCTTTTTTGAGCTACATCATAGGGCCTACTGATGATCCCCAAGAGACTCTATAAGTAGGGTATCATCTCTGCCAGCCACGATGCACAGCCTGCCACCCTTGATGGCCTGGCTGCTTTCAGCTGCTGCTGGTCAGTGCCCCTCTCAGCAGAAATGCAGTTTTTAAGATAAGTGCATCTAGAGATTGCAGTAGTCCCTGGTGGCCAAGTTAGGTGGCATCCTTCTCTCCTCCCTTCCCTGAGCTACCCCTGTCTTGACTGGTGTGACACCAGAGACCTGGCACAAGTAGGTCATCATCTTTATCAGCTAGGAGGCAGAGCCTGCCACAGTGGAGGTCCCAGCTGGGGCCATCTGCCAAGCCAAGCAGCATTGTGGGGCTTGACAGTGTCCCTGTTACCACAGAAGCACTACATAAGACAGCTGCACCTAGAGAATGCAGTGCTAGCTTGTGGCCAAGTCTACCAGTTCTTTAACTCACGCCCTTCTTAGAACTATGCCACAGCTTCCACTGGTATAACAATGGAGAAATTGAACAGCATTTTCAGGGCATGAAGACAGCAATCACTATGTAACCATATAAAGAAGCAGACCGCCATGGTTCTGGAAAGCTCCCAAAATAAAGAATAAAAATACTTCCCAGATTAAGAAGCCTTTCCAAAATTTTCAGAAGTAGATACAAATGAATTATGTATAGAGCACTTCTAGAGAGTAAACAAAGGGCAGCAGAACAAAATGAAAACTTAAATGAGTTATGCATACCATTACAGCATGAATGATCTGAAATCCAGCAGATCAATAACAAAGTGATAGAGTTAGACAATTCAACACAAAGCCAAAGGAGCAGGGATTGAGGAAATAGAATGAAGAATTGGTGAGACTGAAGATAAAGCAAGTGACACCAGCATTTATGAAGAGCTAACAGATAAAAGAAACAAGAAAACTGAATTAGTGTGAAGAAGCATGTGGGACTCTGTGAAAAGGAATAGCCTACAAATAACTCGAATTCCAGAACAGGGAGGGATAGCAGAAAATACACAAAGAAGTGCTGAAGAGTTGTCAAGAGAAAACTTCTCTGGCATCTTGAAAGAAGTGAACACAGATATTCAAGAGGCTTATTGAACACAATAACTAGACCCAAAAAGAAAGATACCAAGACATCTAACAATGAAGCTGAATAAAATGAAACATAAACAGAGGCTCTAAAATGCAGCTAGGCGTAAAGCAAAACTAACATACACAAAGGGAAGTCCTGTAGGCTGTCCTCTGACTTCTCGGCAGAAATCATGTTGGCAAGAAGGTAGTGAGATGACACATGTAAAGCTTTGAAGGAAAAAAAAATTCCAAACAAGATTTTGTATCATACAAAGTTGTCTCTCAAGTATGATGGTGAAATTAAGACAATCTAAGATAAATGGAAGCTTAGAGATTCTGCAAAAACCAAACCAAAATGACAAGGAAAACTGACAGAAACTCTTAATTTAGAAAAGCAATAACATCAGATTGTATACCCAAGTATGAAATGCAGGACACAGCAGCCAGAATCCTAATCAATTACAGTAGTCACAAAGCTCGATCAAAGCTAAATTAGTAAAGGTAGGGAATCAGGCATCATAACATGTAAGCTACAAGATCATCACACTACAAAAAGGGATATATTACACTGTACTTTCAGGTGGAGAGGAAATGAAGAAGATACACAGAAGCTAATGATTGGTTTAAACTTAAAACATTAAGGGGGATCAAAAGAATAGCCACAAAGTAAACTAACAATGCTACATATCAGAACAGGAAACATAATACAGAAGTCTCAACAAACACAAACCAACACTGAGAAGAAGAGAAAGGAAACCCATTAAGAAAAATGACAGAATATTAAGTGGAACAAGTAAATGTCAACAACACAAAAAGTGCACCAAAATGACAGCACTACACACATACCTATCAATTACTACACTGAATGTAAATGGATTAAATACTTTAACTAAGAGGCAGAGAATAAAAGCTTAGATCAAAAAATATAGTCAGGCAATAGGTTGCTTACATGAAAAACACCTTAGACTCAAAGTTATAAACAAACTGCAAATCAAAAGAAGGAAAAATATATACTAAGCTAATGACATACAAGGAAAGATTAAAAATAGACTTTAATGTAAAATCCACCATACTGCACAAGGATGGTCACTATTGCTTCAAGTATCAGTACATAAACATGACATGACAATATTAAATACTTATGTTCCCAGTATGAGAGCATTTAAACAACATCAAACAAATACTGACACACTTAAAAATCAGACAGATCACTCCCCAATACTAGTAGACTTCAACAAACCATGTACAGTAACAGACAGATCATCCAGATAACAGCTCAGCAAAGACGCACAAGACCTCACTGAGACAATCAAGAACTAAACATCATCAAAATATCCAGAACTTTTCAACCAATAACAGATACATACACCTTCTTTTCCAATGCACATAGAACATCCTTTGA
Organism: Heterohyrax brucei; assembly: GCA_028571685.1. NCBI lineage: Eukaryota > Metazoa > Chordata > Mammalia > Hyracoidea > Procaviidae > Heterohyrax > Heterohyrax brucei. Next base: position 135,746,093 of record CM053149.1, on the reverse strand, counting down.
GACTAGATCACAAATTAGGTCATAAACCAAGTCTCAACAAAATCCAAACCACTGAATTATTGCAAAGCATCTTCTTGGACCATAAAGCCATAAAATTTAAAATCAATAGCAGAAAACACATGGGTAGAAATTCAAACTCATGGAAAAGGAAAAAAACCTTGCTCAAAAAGTCATGGCTTATAGAAGAAATTCATGGCTTATCAAAGAAATCAAAGACACAATAAAGAAGTCTTTGGAACTACAAGCCCTTACTAAAAGAAACTAAAAGAGACTTAGATAAATGGAAAAACCTATTCTGCTCATGGATAGGAAAAGTTAACATTGTGAAAATGTCTATTTTACCCAAAGTAATTTATTTATATAATGCAATCCCAATACAAGTTCCAGCATCATTTTTTAATGAGATGGAGAAACAAATCACCAATTTTGTTTGGAAAGGGAAGAAGCCCCAGATAAGTAAGGTACTACTAAAGAAGAAGAACACACTGGGAGGCCTCTCATTACCCAACCTTAGAACATACTACACTGCCACAGTGGTCAAAACAGCCCGGTACTGGTACAAGAACAGACAGATGGATCAATGGAACAGAATTGAGACCCCAGATATGACACCATCTGCCTATGAACAGTTGATATTCGACAAAGGCCCTAAGACATTAAACTGGGGTAAAAACAGTCTCTACAACAAATGGTGCTGGCAAAATTGGTTACCAATCTGCAATAAACTGAATCAAGATCCATATCTTACACCTTATGCAAAAACCAACTCCAACTGGATAAAAGACCTAAATATTAAACCTAAAACGATAGAGCTCATCCAAGAAAAGGTAGGAACAACAATGGAAGTTTTAATACACAATGAGGACAGACTCCAAAATCTGTGAAAGAAACCACAATCAACAGAAAATAGATCAATGGGAACTATTAAGAATCAAACACTTTTGCTCATCCAAAGACTTTATCAATAGAATTAAAAGAACATCCACAGAATGGGAAAAAATATTTGGCAACTCTACGTCAGACAGACGGCTCATCTCCATAATCTATAAGATACTACAAAATAGCAATAAGAAGACAAACCATCCAATTAAGTGATAGGCAAAGGAGATGGACAGACATTTCACTAAAGAGGAGATCCAGGCAACCAAAAAACACATGCGGACATGTTCACGATCTTTAGTTACTAAAGAAATTCAAATCAAGATGACAATGAGATAACATCTCACTCCAACAAGATTGGTCATGATCCAGAAAACACAAAACAACAAATGCTAGAGAGGCTGTGGAGAAAGTGGAACCCTCTTACACTGTTGGTGGGGTTGCAAAATGGTCCAGCCTCTTTGGAACATAATCTGGCGCTTCCTTAAAAAAAAAATGGATATTGATATACCATTTGACCCAGTAATTCCACTACTTGGAATATATCCTACAGAATCAAGACCTTTCACACCAACGGACACATGCATCAGAATGTTTATCGCAGCACAGTCCACGATAGTAAAAAGATGCAATCAACCCAGATGCCCAACAATAGAAGAATGGATAGGTAAAATATGGTATATATACTCAATGGAGCACTACGCAATGATAAAGAATAACAATGATTCCAGGAAACATCTCCTAACCTGGTTTCAACTGGAAGACATTATGTTGACTGAAAGTAGTCAGCGACAAAAGGACAAATATTGTATGAGACCTCTACGATAAGATCTCAAAAACAGACGTGTGTATTTCTACATCTATAGGATATCATCTTGTTGACCTCTGGCTGGAGGAAGGGGAGTGGAGGGACAGGAGGGGAAAGGAGACTGTTGGGAGGATGAGACATGTATGGAGCAGAGAGGAATAGTGTGCTGTCACCGGACAGGGAGAGCAGTGGAAGCTGCAAATAGGGGGGCATGTAAATTTATATGTGAATGTACATTTTCACTCAATTATGTTAAATAAAAATTAAAAAAAAACAGACGTGTGTATAGAAGAAAAGACTCTTTGACAGCTGCAAGGGAGGGGAGGGATGGAGGGTGATGGGGGGAGGGTTTAGTTCAGAGAGTTGCCAGAAATCTGGTTGGGAGAAAGCGGTGATAGCACACATTAGAAACAAGAACAACATGAAGTGGACTTCAGCATAACTTGAGTACTCCTTCCATCTTAATCCAATATTGCAAGGATAGAGTAGCTGGGGCAGGGGGCAGGGGACCATGCTCTTCGGAGAAATCGAGGCCAATTGGCACAACTAGCGTTTTGCTAAGAGAGCTCTCTGCACCCCACGTTGGTGAGTGGTGTCTTCTTAAAAGCTGCCAAGCTGCCATCTGAGGACACAGCAAATGGTCCCAACTCAGCAGGAACGGATGCTCACCGAGGACCAAAATGACATGCAGTAAAGACAACCGAGAAGACACAGAGACACACAACAGTTGGTGCCTACATCGACTTGGGACTGGAAGAACCGGATGGTGCCCAGCCACCATCAGTGATAGCCACGACGGAGCTCACTAGGTTGAGTCTCACTGGCAACCCAAGAATAAAAAGGGGTGCATCCTGAGATCTCCACTAAAAGACCTCAATTGATGGTCCAGCAGTTTCGGGGTTCCCCTGAGAGCATGGCCCCTGGCCCTGATGTTGCCCTTACCCATAAATTATAACAAAGGTCCACTCTTTGGACAGGAATGGATTGGACTTGGCAATGCAGAGTGACCATATATTGGTTGCACTTTATGGTTCTATACATCTATAGGATATCATCCTGCTGACCTCTGGCTGGAGGAAGGAGAGTGGGTGGAGAGGAGCAGAAAGGCGGCTGTTGGGAGGATGAGACATGTATGGAGCAGAGAGGAATAGTGTGCTGTCACTGGACAGGGAGAGCAGTGGAAGCAGCATATAGGTGGGCATGTAAATTTATACGGGAATGTACATTTTCACTCAGTCATGTTAAATAAAAAATAATAAAAAAAAGAAGTCTATGGAATCAAATGAAAACACATCCTACCATAATCTAAGAGATACAAAAAAAGCAGCGCTCAGAGATCAGTTTATCTGCACATTTATAGAAAAAGAATTGAAGAAATAACCCTACAACTTGAATAAGTAGAAAAAGAACAATAAAATAACCTCTGGGGCACCACAAGAAAACAGGTAATAAAAACTAGAGCACAACTAAAAGAATTAGAGAATATGAAAACAACTGAAAGAATTAACAAAACAAAAAGCTGGGTTTTTTAAAAGATTAACAAAATTGACAAACCACAGGCCAAACTCATAAAAGAAAAACAGGAGAGGAAACAAATAACCTGAATAAGAAATGAGAAGGGCGAAGTCTCAACAGATCCAACAGAAATTAAAAGTGTTATAACAGAATACAACCAAAAATTATACTGTAACAGATTTGGAAACCAAGAGGAAATGGACAAATTTCTAGATTAACATAAACTAACAAAAGTATCACAAGGAGAAGTAGAACAACTTAATAAATCCATCATGAAAGAAAAGATTTAGAAAGTAATCAGAAAATGTACCAACCAAAACCAAGCCCTGGACCAAATGGTTTCATCAGAGAATTCTATCAAACTTTTGAATGGAGTTAACTCCAATAGTACTGAGGCTATTTCACAGGCATAGAAAAGAACGGAATATTCCCAAATTCATTCTATGAAGCCAGCATAATCGTGACACCAAAGTGAGGAAAAGATCCCAGACCCATTATTACTGATAAACCTAGATGCAATAATCTTCAACAAAATCCTAGCCAATAGAATTCAACAACATATGAAAAAAATTATTAATCATGAACAAGTTGAATTCATACCAGGGATACAACACTGGCTGAACATCAGGAAAACAATTAATGGGATCAATCATATAAAACACACAAAGGATAAGAATCAGCTGATTTTGTCAATTGATGTAGAAAAGGCATTTGAAGAAGTCAGGCACCTATTCATCTTAAAAATCCTCAGCAAAAGAGGAATACAAGGGACATTTCTCAATGAAATCAGGTACATCTACACCAAACCAACTGTCTATGTCATCCTGAATAGAGGGAGACTGAAAGAATTCCCCTTGAGAATAGGAACTAGACAAGGATGCCCACTGTCACCACTTCTATTAAACATTGTTCTAGAGGTTCTGGCCAGAGTAATCAGACAAAACAAAGAAATAAATGACATCTGTATCAGTAAAGAAGGAGTAAAAATATTCTTATTTGTAGATGATACGATGATATCAACAGAAAACCCTAAAGGATCCATAAATAAACTACAGGAATCAGTAGAAGACTTCAGCAATGTATCAGGATATAAGGTAAACATAAATAAATCAGTAGGATTCCTTTACGCCAAAGAACAGACTATCAAAGAAGAAACCAGCAAATCAATACCATTTTCCATAGCCCTTAAGTAGATAAAATACCTAGGAATAAATTCATCTAGAGAAGAAAAAGACCTATATGGAGAAAATTACAAGATTCTACTGCAAGAAATCAAGAGACTTATATAAGTGGAGAAATCTACCTTGCTCATAGATAGGAAGACTTAACACTGTGAAAATGTCTATTTTACCCAAAGTGATCTAATATACAATGTAATCCAAATACAACTTCCCATGTCACTTTTTAATGCAATGGAAAAACAAATCACCAACTTTGTTTGGAAAGGGCAGAAATCCCGGATTTGTAAAGCACTACTGAAGAACAAGAACACAGTGACAGGCCTCACACTACCCAACCTTACAACTTACTGCACTGCCGCAGTATCTAAACAGCCTGGTACTGGTACAAAAAGAGACATGTAGACAAATGGAACAGAATAGAGACCCCAGAAATATCACAATCACCTTATGAACAGCTAATATTTTACAAAGTCCCAAAGGTTGTAAACTGGGGTAGAAACAGTCTCTTTAACAAATGGAGTTGGCAAAATTGGATGTCCATCTGCGAAAAATGGAAACAAGACCTATATCTCACACCATACACACAAAAAAACAACTCAAAAAGGATCAAAGACCTAAATATGAAACCCAAAACCAAAAACATCATGCAAAAAAAAAAAAGGGACAATAGCAGAAGCTCTAAAACACAGCTTACACAGGCTACAAAATTCGACCAAGAATGCACAAACAACAGAAGAGAAAATAGATAAAAGAGAATTTTTGAAAATCAAACACTTATGCTCTTCCAAAGACTTCATGAAGAAAGTTAAAAGACTGAGAATGGGAAAAAAATCTGGCAAGCACAAGCTGGATCAATGTCTGATTTCCGTAATCTACACCGTACTACAAAATATCAGCAAGAAAAATACAAATAATCCAACTGAACAATGGTCAGAGAATATGGACAGGTACTTCACCAAAGAAGACATTTTGGTAGCCAAAACACACATGAAGAAATACTCAAGGTCATTAGCTATTAGAAAAACCCAAATCAAAACTACAACGTGATAGTGTCTCACCCCAACAAGGTTGTCCATAATCCAAAAAATACAAAACAACAAACACTGGAGAGGCTGTAGACAGACTGGAACTCTCCTGCACTGCTGATGGGAATGCAAAATGGTATGACCTCTTTAGAAAGCAATTTTGCACTTCCTTAAAAAGGTAGAAATAGAAATACCAAATGATCCAGCAATCCTACTGCTTGGAATATAACCTACAGAGATAAGGGTGGTCACATGAACAGATGTATGTATGCACACAAGTGTTTATTGCAGTACTGTCCATAATAGCAAAAAAGATGGAATAACCTAGGTGCCCATCAACAGATAATTGGATAAACAAATTATATACACAATGGAACACTATGCAATGACAAAGAAAAATGATGATTTTTGAAAGCATCTCATAACCTGGTTTCAACTGGAAGACATTATGCTAAATGAAATCAGTCAGCAGCAAAAGGACAAGTATTGTATGAGACCTCTGCTTTACAGACTTAAAAATGGACTAATGTATGAAAGAAGACTCTTTAATGGCTACAAGAATGGGGAGGGAGGGCAAGGGATGTTCACAGATTAGATAGTGGACAGAAATTTGGTTAGATGAAGGGAGCAACAGCACACACTAGAGAGCAGACCAGCATAAACTTGTCTACATAACTGGTCAGCATAAGTCTAGCATAACTAGAGTACAGCATAAACTGAAAGGTTTTCTAAACTTAACCCAGTATTTCAAAGGACAGACAAGCAGTGACAGGGGTGTGGAGGCCATGTTTTCAAGGGACATTAACATCAATTGGCATAGGTAGTTTAGCAAAGAGAATCTTCTGCACCCCACATTTGTGAGTGGCGTCTGGGGCCTTAAAAGCTTGCAAGCTTCCATCTGAGGTATATGAAATGATCCCAACCCATCTGGGACAGATGATGGCCAATACAGCAAAGACTCAGGAAAACTGATCCCAGGAGACAGAAGGACCCATATGTATGGGAAACTGCAGCAGCATAAATCAGAAGAGCCAAATGATACCTTGCCACCATCAAAAACAGTCATGATAAGGGACACAATGGAGAGTCTCTGAGGCAACATGAAAAAAAGAGGTGTGCAGTCCATGAACTCTTCCAAAAGACCACAACTGATGGTCTGACAGCCTGGATAGTCTCCTGGGAACATGGCCACTAGACTTGCTGCTGACCCTGACCTGAAACCAGTACTGAAGTCAACTCTTCAGACAAGAATCGACTGGACTTGGGGATACTGTGTGAGCATATGGTCTGTGTACTTTATGGTTTTATATGTTTATAGGAGGGTGTCCTACTGGTTTCTTTCTAGATGGGAGAGAAGAGGTTGGAGAAGAGGGGGCAGGTGCTTGTTAAGAGGATACTAGAAGTACAGAGTGAAAAGGAAGAATGTTCTGTCACTGGGTGAGGAGAGCAGATGGAGCTGCAGACAGGTGGGCATGCAAAACTGATTTGGACGGTATACTTTTCTTAATTATAAAAAAAATCCAGAAAACAACAACCACAAAAAGAGTGGAAAAGACAAAAATATGGAAATTCTTTCACTTACTATTAAATTACGAATCAGTCAAGGTAGAAATCAAAATGTTCTTAGAGTAAAATGAAAATGAATGCAGAGCATAGCAAAACCTCTGCAGTACAAAGAAGGAAGGAAACATAGCAATGAATACTTCTACAAAAAAAGAAAGATCTCAAATCAACAGCTTAACTCAACAACCTGAGGAAACAGACAAAAGGAAACTAAGCCTAAATCTATCAGAAAGGAAATGAGAAAGATCAGATTGGCCAGCCAAGTGCCATCTTAGAAATAAATAAAATGAAAAACAGAAAACTACTTCCATTCCGACCTATATATTTAAAGATTTTAAAGAAAGACTGAAACAGATACTTGTACACCACTGTTCAGTGCACTGCTATTGCAATAGCCTAATGGTAGCAACAACCTAAATGCAGAACAAGAGATGAACAGATAAATGAAATTCTACATATTAGGACTTCCAATTAAGTTATGAACTCATCCTAGAAAAAGTTGCATATATCTCATTGCTTGAATATCACTATGGTCACCTTTGAAGTACTCCCCTTTGGAAGTTATGTTACTGATGTCAGTGCCTGATCTACCCTTCAAAGCCATTTTGTAACTTTTCCTAGAATGGCTATCGGGCTGCCCTGAATGTCATAAAAAATGTCTTACATTCAATATTTCTTCTATTTTCACGTAAAGAAAAAACTCATTTGGTGCCAGATGGGGTGAGAGGGGGTGTGTGTGGGAGAGTTCTAAGACAGTTGTTTATTGGCTAAAAACTCTATCACAGACAATGATACAATTAAGTTTGTGAACTTGCCACTGTGCGACTGTGCACAATGATCATTCCAGAAAGAGTTCCATAATTGCTTCAAAGGGTGAACTACGTACTGGCATTGGTACATAGCTTCCCAAGAGGAATACTTCAAAGGTGACTATAGTGATATTCAGCAATGAGGTCTGTAGTACTTAGGACAATTAAGTTCAAGAACTTAATAGTCAGACTTTGTACATACAAAATTGAGTCAATAACAGAAATGAAGTCTACGTATGTGCTACAGCATGGACGGAACTTGAGAATATTATGCTGAGGGAAATAAGTGAATAAAAAATGACAAATACTGTATAATTTCACTTATACAAAACAGAAAAGAACAGACAAATATATACAGACCAAATTTTCTTAGCAGGGGAGGGTAGAGGGAGACAAAGAGTGAGGAGGTTACTGCTAATGGAATGCTGAATTTTGGTTTACCATGATGGAAAAATAGCATTGATTAAAGATTGGGATACATCACTGATTAAAGCTATAGCTGTCAATAAGTTGTGCACCCAGAAAAAGTTGAATTGGCAAAAAGCGTATGGCAGATACATTTAACATAGGGCAAAAAACAAAAACAACTCCACAAATCGCTGCAGATCCTGCTCAGGTACAACCAAACACTCATGGCTTGTGGGTTCAGGGTCGTGGTTTCATACAGACATCTCAGTTACTTGGTATAAAAGCATGTTTACTGCTTCTGTTATACCTTACACTCTGTGTATAGTGACTCGAGTCTTAAAAGCATGCAAGCTAACTTTGAAGACACTATTGATCTCTACTCACCTGAAGCAAGAGAGGAAAAAGAAGAGTCACAAAAAGGAGACAAAAATGGATTGTGTATCTAGTTGCTTCTATGAGCAGCCACCCCTTGCCATAAGAACAAAAGAATTGTATGATGCTCAGCTAACTTTATTAAATATTTTAATCAAAGATGCTATAGAAGAATCCCGATTAAAAGGGAGAAAATTCAGAACAGAGTTTGAAATTTTCACAGAATCCACAGAGGATGGATGAACTGTGGAACAACTCTAAAGTAATCCTTAAAACTTAAACCAAAATATTCCTTGAAGTTTTATTGAAACCAAACCTTAGTTCAGTTTAACTATTAAATAACATCTGTCTTGAGCTTTACGCTATTGTAAGATCTATATATATATATTGCATAAAACTGACAACAGAATCCTGAAAGAACAAATAGGAACCACAGAAGGTAGTGAGTTGGATACAATCATAGAAGGCAGTAAGTTTCTGTTAACTTAATATGTGTTCAGTTCTGGAGAATGTTCCATGAGTATTGGAAAAGAAAGTACATGTGGCTGCTGTTGGATGAAATGTTCTGAAAACGGTCTGTAACATCCAGTTGATTAACTGTGGCATTTAGATCTTCCGTGACTTTAATGAGCTTTATTTGAAATGTTCTGTTCTTTACTGAATGTAGTATGTTGAAATGTTCTCCAGAATTGACCACATATTAGACCACAGAGCAACCATCAACAAAATTCAAAATACTAAAATAATACAAAGCTTTTTCCAGACCATAAAACTAGACATCAATAATAGAGAAAAGATGGAAATAAAATGAAAATCATGGACACTGAATAACATTTTGCTCAAGAACTATTGAATAGGAGAGACAGGGCCAAGATTGCAGACTGGACACATCTCTTGATTACCTCTGAGAACTAAGGCCTGCAGAGATAACTGAATGGAACCACCCTGGGAATCCTAGGATCTGGCATAGGGTTGCCAGATTGAACTAGTCACAAGAAAGAATGAAACAACGTCTCTCAAAGAAGAGGTAGCAGTACACTGAGTCCTGCTTCTGCTTACTCATCACTTTGGAGGACTGCAGGTAGAGATGCTTTCTTTGTTATTCAGGAGGTGGGGAATGGGCATGAGCCAGCAAATAAGCTGAATTGCAATGCTTAAGTAAACCACGTATAGCACAGCACAGAGACTGTGCTTGGGACAGCCATGTTTTTGAGAGCCTGCCTGCCGACTGAGGCCACCACAGCACCCCCAACCTCTCTCTCCTGAGCTGTGTCATAGATTCTACTGTGTCATGACAGGAAGGGAAGCTCAGGTGGGAGGCCATCTTGGTCAGCTGGAAGGTAGAGTCAGCCACCCGGAGGTCTCGGCTGGGGCTAGTCCTCATGCTGAGGTGCAGTGTCTGTCTGGGTAGGGTTTCTCCAGCAGAAAAGCTGCATTTTAGAAAATCATGCCTAAATTACAGGTGAGGCCTGACAGATGCAGGCAGCAAAGCGCTACACTATTCCTTCTTTGAACTACATCCCAGTGCCAAGGGACAGCGTAACAGGTGGTTCTGTTGTCAACTGGAAGGTGGGGCCTGCCATAGTTGAGGGCCTCAATGATTTTGGCAGCTGATGGACAGCTCCCACCTCAGCAGTTAAGCACCTTTTTAAAAGTAGAATACCTGGAGAACTGACTGCTGAGCGGGAGGTAGTATCTCCACGACCTTTTGCTGATCCACATCATAGCACTGGGTGGTGGCCCTGCAGTGACTCCATGACAAAGGTGCTATCTTTACCAGCCAGGAGGTGGGGCCTGCCACCTCTGAGAGCCTGGCTGCCTTCAGTGGACACTGTAAAGTCTCCCTCAACAAATAAGCAGCTTTTAACCTAAACACATAAACAGAGTGAAGCAGTCCCAGGCAGTTGGGTCATGTGGTATCCTTCTCTTCTCCATCACATGAGCTACACCATAAGCTTGACTAGAGCAATGACAGAGAATTTCCACAAGTAACTCCTACCACTAGCAGCCAGGAGATGGAGATTCCTACCACAGAGAGTCTATGGGGGCCAGTGACTAGAGTACACAGAAGTGGCTGGTAACCAAAACTAGCAGTGCCCTTACTTACCTCTTAGAACTGTGTCCCAGCTCCTGATGAGATCACACCAGAGAAAACAGTTTCTTGATGGCATAAAGACAACAATCAATAGCTAACCATTTATAGAAGCAATCGACCATAGCTCTGGAAAACTCCTAAAATAAAGAATAAGAAACTTCACAGATGAAGAAGTCTTTCTGAAATTATTGGAGGTTGAGGACGAAACAAATTATGTATAGAGTCCTCCTAGTGATCCAACAGAATGCAGCAAAACAAAACGAAAAATTAAGTAAGCTATCTAAACTGTTGATGTTCCATCAACAATACAAAATCCAGCAGGTCAATAATGAAACTACAGAATTAGACAATACAATCTAAAGGAAAAAAGCAGAATTGAGGAGATGGAAGTCAGACCCTCTGCTTAAGGAGAGAGCAATAGATAACAGCATTTATAAGAAGAAATCAAAGAAAAGACATAAGAAAAATGAAGGATCATTAAGAAACATGTGGGACTCTATTAAGAGAGATAATATATGAATAATTGGAGTTCCTGAACAAGGAGGAATAACTGAAAATACTGAGAGTACTGTTCTACAGTTGCTCCAAGATGCTTATTTAATGCTACAAAAAGTAGATGTCAGAAGACACCAAGAAATATTATAATCAAGCTTAATGACATGAAACATAAACAGAAGCTCTCAAAGGCAGTAAGGCTTAAAGCAAAAGTAATGCACAAAGGGAAACCCTCTGGGCTTTCATCTGCCTTCTCAGCAGAAATGATGCTGGCAAAAAGGCACTGGAATGACACATTCAGAGCTGTGAAGAAGAAAAGCTTTGAACCAACAATCATATATCCTGCAAAGTTGTCTCTCAAATATGAAGGTGAAATTAAGACACTGACAGATAAACAGAAGTTTACAGACTTCGCAAAAACCAAATGAAAACTACAAGAAATACTAAAAGAATTTCTTATCTTAGAAACACAAAAACATCAAGTGTAAACTTAAGGAGGCAATGCAGGACAACAGGACAACAGGCAATGCAGCAACAAGAATCATACTAAGTTTAGGAAGTCATGAGACTCAATCAAACCTACAACATTAAAAGAAGGGAACTAGTGATCATGACATGAAAACTATGAAATCATAACACTGCAAAGAGGGATATATTACAGTAGGTATAATCCTTTCAAGTGGAGAGGAAATTAAAAAAATACGCAGAAGATAAAGTTCCATTTCAAGTTAGATTAGTAAAGGAGACCATAGGGGTAACCATGAAGCAAAATAACAGTGTGACATATCAAAACAAGAAACATAATATGGGAGTCACAACAAACACAAAACCAAGGCAGGAAAAGATAAAAAGTCAAGCCATAAAGAAGAATGACACAAAAGAAAATATTAAGAGCGACACAGAAAACATCAACACAAAAATAAATTCATCAAAATGACAGCACTAAACACATACCTATCAGTAATTACACTGAATGTAAATGGACTGAATCCTCCAATAAAGACACAGACAGTGATATCCTGGATCAAAAGACATGATCTGTTTACATGTTCCTTACAAGAAAGACACCAGAGATTCAAAGATATGAACAAACTGAGTATCAAAAGATGGAAAAATATATATCAAGCCAACAACATATACAGAAGTGCAGGAATGACAATAATAATCTCAGATAAAATAGACTTTAATGTTAAAGCCACCATCGTGGATAAGCATGGTCACTGCTTATTTCTGAAAGGTTCGATACATAAGCAGGACATAACACTGTTATATATTTATGCAGTGAATACTAGAGCACCTAAATACACTGAACAAACACAACACTGAAAAATGAGATAGATTACCCCACAATAATAGTTGAAGACTTCAACACTCCACTTTCTGTAATGGGAAGATCATCCAGAAAAACCTCAGTCAAGATACAAAAGATCTTATTGCAACAATTAACCAACTAGACCTCGTCAACATATACAGAACTTTTTACCTAGCAAGAAATAACTACGTCTTCTTTTTCAGTGCATGTGGAACATCATCAAAAACAGACCATGTAAGGTCATAAAGCAAGTCTTAACAAAATCCAAACCCTCAAAACATTTCAAAGCATCTTCAAAGCCATAAAAGTTGAAATCACTAGGAGAAAAACCAGAAGTAGAAATCCCAACTCATGGAAACTGAGCAAAACATTGCTCAAAAAGCCATGGGTTACAGACAGAATCAAAGACAAAGTACAAAAATTTATGGACTGAAATGACAGTGAAAACACATCCAACCAGTACCTATGGGATACAGCAAGGGCAGTGCTCAGAGGTCAGTTTATCTCTATAAATGCACACATTTAGAATGTGGAAAGGACCCAAACCGAAGAATTAACCCTATAGCTTGAACAATTAGAAAGAGAACAGAAGATACTCTCAGGCAACAGAAGACTAAGAGCACAACTAAATGAATTAGAAAATAGAAGAACAATTGAAAACATTGATAAAAACAAGGCTGTTTTTTTAACAAGATCAACAAAATTAACAAACGATTGCCTAAAGTCACTAAAGAAAACAGGAGAGAAAACAAATAACCCAAATAAGAAAGGAGATGGGAGATATCACAACAGACTCAAATCAAATCAAAACTATCATAAGAGAATACTACAAGACTGTATTGTAACAAATTTGAAAACCTAGAGGAAATGGACAAATTCCTAGATTCATATCACCTACCAAAATTATCAAAAGGAGAAGCAGAACAGATTAATAAATCCATCACAAAGGAAGAGACTGAAAAAGTCATTTAAAAAAAAAAAACTACCAATAAAACAAAGTCCTAGTCCAGATGGCTTCACTGGAGAATTCTACCAAGAAGAGTTAACTCCAATATTACTGAGGCTATTTCACAGCATAGAAAAGGATGGAATTCTCCCAAATTCATTCTCTGAAGCCAGACTAACCATTATACCAAAGCCAGGAAAAGATACCACAAAATAAGAAAATTACATACCAATATCACTTTTTGAACTAGATGTACAAATCTTCAGTAAAATCCTACTGTAGAATTCAACAACATATCAAAAAAAAAAAAAAATTCATCATGACCAAGTTAGACTCATAGTAGGGATGCAAGGCTGACTCAACATCAGACAAACAACGAATGTAACCAACCATATAAACAGCATAAAGGATAAGAATCCCCTGATTTTGTGACTTCATGCAAAAAAGGCATTCAACAAAGTTCAACACCTATTCATGCTAAAAACTCTCTATAAATTAGGAACAAAGCAAAAATTCCTCAATGCAATAGGGGCATCTACACAAAGTCAACTGTTCACATTATCCTCAATGGACAGAGAATGAAAGAATTTCCCTTGGGAATGGAAACTAGACAAGGATAACAACTCTCACCACTTCTATGCACTGTACTAGAAATCCAGAGCAATTGGAGAAGAGAAAGAAACAAAGACCATCCACATCAGTAAAGAAGAAATAAAATCATCCCTGTTTAAAGATGACATGATTGTATACATGGACAACTCTAAGGAGTCTGTAAATAAACTACTGGAACTAATAGAAGAGTTAAGCAAAGTATCAGGAAATAAGATAAATGTAAGTAAATCAGTAGGATTTCTATACAACAACAAAGACATCATCAAAGAAGAAATCACCTTATCAACAACATTTACTATAACCCCCAAGAAGATAAAACACCTAGGATTAAACCTAACTGGAAATATAAGAGACCTGTACAGAGAGAACTACAAGACCTTACTGCTCATAGTTATGAAGACTTAACACTGTGAAAGTATCTATTTTACCCAAAGTGATCTACATATACAATGCAATACCAATACAAATTCCAGTGTCATTTTTAGTAAGATGGAAAAATAAATCACCAACTTTCCTTGGAAAGAAAACAAATCCTGTATAACTACATCACTACTGAAAAAGAGGATCACAGTGGGAGGCCTCACAGTACCTGACCTTACAACTTATTACAGGGCCATAGTAGTCAAAACAGCCTGGCACTGGCACAAAAAGAGACATGTAGACTAATGCAACAGAGTGGAGACTCCACCATCCTCTTATGAACAGTGGATATTCAACAAAGGCCCTAGGATTGGAAACTTAGGTGCAAACAATCTCTTTAACAAATGGTGTTGGCAAAATTGGGCATCAATCCACAAAAAAATGAAATAAGACCCGTATCTCACACCTTACACAAAAACTATCTCAAAATGGATCAAAGACCTAAATATCAAACCTAAAATGATAAAGATTATGCAAGAAAAAATAGGGTCAACAATGGAAATTCTAATACGTAGATGAGACAGCCTTCAAAATCTGACAAAATGGATCAGAGACCTAAATATCAAACTTTTGCTCATCCAAAGACTATCAAAAGAGTTAAAAGGCCACTTACAGAATGGGAAAATGTAGTTGTCAACTACATGTCAGACCTATATCTGATCTACCCAATTTACAAGGTGCTGCAAAATATCAACAAGATAAAGATAAATAATCCAATTAAGTGACAGGCATGGAGACAGAAAGACGCTTCATGAAAGAGGACACCAAGGTAGCCAAAAGTCACATATGGAAATGCTCACAATCATTAGCCATTAGAGAAATTCAAATCAAAAGTACAATAAGATACCATCTCACTCCAACAAAGTTGGCCATAATCCAACAAACAAAACAACAAATGTTGGAGAGGATGTGGACAGATCAGAACTCTCCTACACTGTTGGTAGGATTGCAAAATAATACAACCACTTTGGAAAGCAATTTGGAACTTCCTTAAAAAGCTGGAAAAAGATATACCATTTGAGCCAGTAATCCCACTGCACAGAATATATCTACAGATACACTCACAGAAATATTTACTGCAGCACTGTCCACAAGAGCGAAAACATGGAATCAACCAAGATGCTCATTAATAGATACACAGATAAACAAACTATGGTACATATACTAAATGAAACGCTGCAATGATAAAGAACAACGATGACTTTTAGGAAGTATTTCATAAGCGGGTTTCAATTGGAAGGCATTATGCTGAGTGTAATCGGCCAGAAGCAAAAGGACAAATATTGCATAAGACCCTTACTATAAGGAGTTAAAAATAGACTTATGTACAGAAAAAAAGCCTCTTTGATGGCTACAAGTGTAGAGAGGGAGGGAGAAGGTTGGTCATAGATTAGATAGTGGACAGAAATTTGGTAAGGTGAAAGCAGTAACAGCACATAGTAGAAAGCAGATCAACTTGACTTCACCATAAAATGAAAGCTCTTCTAATCTCAACCCAATACTGCAAGGAGAAAGTAGCAGGGGCAGAACTCTGTGGACCATGCTCTTATGGGACATTGAGGCCAACTGGCCCAACTAGCCTATCACTAAGACAGTCTTCTGCACTCCATATTGATGAGTGGTGTCTGGGTCTTAACATCTAAAAAGCTGCCACGTGAGGTACAGTAAATGGTCGCAAATTGTCTAGAACAGACGATGGCTGAAAACAACAAAGACATGCGGAAAAAGAAATCAGGAAACAGAAGGACTCATGTGAATGGGAGACTGTATCAACCTGAGTCCAGAAAAACCAGATGGTGCCCAAAAGCACATAAAAACAAACAACAAAAATGAAAAGAAAAATGGACAGTTCTACAATTATAGTACAAGACTTCATTACACCACTCTTCGTAAAACAACTTCCAGAAACTCAACAAAGGTATACAGAAGAGCTACAGAGCATTATCTGCCAATTTGAGCTCATACACATATATAGAATACTAACCAACATCTACAGAGTACACAATATTTTCCAACACATATGGTACATTCTCCAAAACAGACCAGATCTTGCACTACAAAACAACCCTCAACAAAATCCCGATCACTGAGATGACACAAACTACCTTCTTTAACCAAAACATCATAAAAACAGAAATCAACAACAGAGCAAGGAAAAATATTAATTACATGCAAACTCAATAATACATACCCTGGTTAAAAACCACTGGGTAACAGAAGAAATCAAAGGTAGAATAAAATAATTCCAAGAATCACATGAGAATGAAAACACCATGGGAAAAAGTTTTGCAAAGGCAGTCATAGAGCTCAGTTACAAGAATAAACACACACATCAAAAAAGAAGAGGCAAAATCAAAACATTAGGCTCATCTAAAACAAATTGAAAGATAACAGCAAAAGAAAACCATAGCCACCAGAAGAAAGGAAATAACTAAGACCAGAGCAGAAATAAATGAAATAGAGAAGAGAAAAATAATAGAATTAACAAAACCAAAAGGTAGTTTTCTTAAAGGATCAACAAAATCAACAAACCACTGGACAGAATGACAAAAGAAAAACAGGAGAGGACTCAAATCACCCAAGTATGAAATGGTGTGAGTGAGATTACAGAACACCCAACTGAAAAAAGTATCATAACAGAGTATTACAAAAACAACACTAGCAAATTTGAAGACTAGAGGAAACAGACAAATTTCTAGAGACACACTACCTACACAAACTAACACAAAATGATGTTTAACATTGAACATCTCATAACAAGAGACTGAAAAGTTAAAACAAAACAAAAACCAACCACCAACAACAAACTTTGGCCCAGATGGCGTCACTGGAAAATTCTACGAAATATTCACAGAAAAGCTTAGACCAGTAATACTCAAACTATTTTCAGAACATTGATAAGGAAGGGATATTTTTTGAATTTGTTCTATGAAGCCAGCATAAGCCTGAAACTCAAATATGGAGAAAGATACCACAAAAACAAACAAAAAACTTTACAAACCAATATTTCGCATGAATATAGAGGCAAAAATTCTCAACAAAATCTCAGCCAACAGAATCACTTTATGAAAAAAAAAATCACAACAAAGTATTTCAAAGTATGCAAGGATGGTCCAACATTAGGAAATCAGTGTAACCTACCACATAAATAAAACAAAAGAAAAAAATTGTATGACCATCTCATTCAATGCAGAAAAACTATTCAACACCCATTCCTGATAAAAATTCTCAATAAGATAGGTATTTCTGACCATACTAAAAGGCATCTATGCAAAACTAATGACCAACATCATCCTTAACGGAAAAAGGCTGAAAACATTCCTCTTGAGTACAGGAACAAGAAAAGGATGCCCTTTGCCACCACTACTATTTAACATGGTACTGGAGCCCTAGCTAGACCAATGAGGCAAGAAAAAGAAATAAAGGACATCCAAATTGGTAATGAAGGAGTTAATGCTCCTATTTACAGATGATATGTTATTACATACAGAAAACATAAAAGACTCCACAAGAAATGTATTGGAATTAACAGAAAGATTCAGCAAAACAGCAGGATACAAGATAAACATACAAAAATCATTGAGATTCCTATACACCAACAAAGAAAATGATGAAAAGGAAGTCAGGAAAAATTTTCCTTTAAATATCCCCTAAAAATTAAAATAAAATTCTTGACAATAAATCTAACAAGGATGTAAAACAAAGAAAACTACAAAACACTAGTGCAAAAAAACCCATAAGGGAGTCACATAAATGGAAAACAGATATGCTCATAGACACATTGTGAAAATGACCATTCTACCACAAGCAATTTGAAAAAGCAATGCAAACCTGATCCAAATACCAACAACATTCTTTAAAGAGATGGAAAAGCTTATCATAAACTTTGCATGGAAAAGGAAGACACCTCAGATAAGTAAAACACTTCTGAAGAAGAATAAAGTATGAAGAATGTGATTACCTGACCTGTGAACGTACTATACAGCTGCAGTCATTAAAACAGCCTAGTACTCGCACAAAGACAGACACATTGACCAATGGAACAGAACTGAGAACCCAAATCTAAGTCCATCCACCTATGGTCACCCAGTCTTCAACAAGGGTCCACAGTTTATTGAATAGGGAAAAGACAGTATTTTTAATGAATGGTACTGACAAAACTTCACCGTCTTCTGCAAATAACTGAAACAAGACTCAATCCTTAGACCACATACAAAAACTAATTCAAACTGGATCAAAGATATAAACATAAGAGCAAAAACTATCATCTATAAAAGAAAAAACTAGGATCAATACTAGAAGTCCTAATACATGGAATTAACAGGATATAAACCATAACTAACAATGTACAAATTCTAGAAGACAAGATAGATAGCTGGGATCTTTCACAAATTAAACATTTATGCTTATCAAAAGATGCCACCAAAAGAGTATAAAGTACCCTATAGACTGGGGAAAAAATTACTTATTATAAATCAGACAAAGTCTTTACCTCTAAAATCTGCAAGAAACTTCAATACCACTACAACAAAAGAATAAAAAATACAACTAAAAAATTGGCAAAGGAAACAGACACTTCACCAAAGAGGACACATGAAGTAACAGACACATGAAGAAAGGCTCTTGATTACTAGCCATTAGAGAAATGCAAATCAAGACAGTGAGATACCATTTTTCACTGGCATTATGAGCACAAATCACCAAAACAGAATACAACAAATGTTGGAGACGCTGTGAAGGGATAAGAACTCTTGTGCACTGCTGGTGAGAATGCAAAATAAATCAACCATTTTGGAAAACAATACAGTGCTTACTTAGAAAGCTAGAAATAAAAATACCATATGATCTAACAATCCCACTCCTAGGAGTATACCCTAAAGAAATAAGAGTCATTGCACAGAGACATATGCCCTTCATGTTCACTGCAGAATTGTTCACAATAACTAGAAGTTGGAAACAACCAAGATTCCCACCAACAGATAAATGGATAAACAAACCATGGTAAGTACACACATGGAGTATTACACAACAACAAAGAAGAACAATGAATCTGGTAAGCATCTCATAACATGAAGGAAACTGGAGGGCATTATGCTGAGTGAAATCATTCACAAAAGGACAAGTATCACAAGAGACCACTACTGTAAAAACTCATGAAAACTTTTACACAAAAAAGTAACGTTTCTTGATGTCTACAAGGGAAAGGAAGGATAGGGATGGAAAAACACTAAATAGACAAGTGGTAAATTTGGTGACGATGAAGACAGTACACAATACAGGAACTAGCACAACTTATACAAGGCAATATCTCAGTAGCTTCATAGAAATTTCTGCACTTCCTAAGGGACTGAATTGTTGACTGATGGGCTGTGGGGATCATGATCTGAGGAACTTCTAGCTCAACTGACATAACAAGTTTATAAAGAAAATGTTATACATTCTTCTTTGGTGAGTAGTATTTGGGGTCTTAAAAGCCTGTGTGTGCCTATCTACGATACTCCACTGTTCTTATTCCTTGGGGAGCAAGGAAGAATAAAGAAAACTAAAAAATAAGGGAAAGATTAGTGCCAATGACTGATGGACTACATCTACAATAGCCTCTACCAGACTGAATCCAGTACAACTAGGTGGTGCTCAGATACCGTCACTGACTTCTCTGACAGAGGTCACTATGGAAGGTCTCTGACAGAGCTGGAGAAAAATACAGACTGAATCTCTAATTCAAAATGGAAGATCAGACTTGCTGGCATAACAGAGACTGGAAAAACTGAGAATATGGCCCCTGTACACTCATTCAGCTCAGTAATGAAGTTACTCTTCAGGTTTACCCTTCAGCCAAAGATTGGACAGGCCCATAAAACAAAATAACACTTAAGGGCCATGCCAGCCCAGATGCAAGCACTGAAAGGCAAGAAGGGTAAGAAAGTTTATAATAGAGAACCCCAGGGTTGAGAAGGGAGTGCACTGATCCACTGTGGGATTGTTAGTCAAAGTCATAAAACAGTATATGTACTAATAATTTACACAGAAACTACTTTGTTCTACAAACCTTCATCTAAAGTACAATTAAAAAAGAAAAATAATAATTAACATTTTATAATGGTTAATGTGGTCTGAGATTTTATGAACTAATGTACACTCAAGATAAACAATATTTGATTCCTGGTACTAAAGAAGATAATACTTATACAATAAATATCTGTGGCCATCTCCTCTGGACAAAACAAAATAAAGCAAACACAGATTCTCAATTAAAATGAAAAAAAATATATAAAACTAGATGTAAAAGATTACTCACCATTTGCTGTTTCAGTGAATGAGCTCTGTCTGAAGGGTTCCTGAGAATATTAAAATGTGCTATTAGAAATTTAAAAGGTACACTGAAAAATCTTTGTATAGGTAGCAAAATGAAAATCACTTTTAAGCAAGGATTAGAAGAATTCAGTGTTACACAGTTTAGACAGAAAAGATTAGTCAAAACCTGTAACAGCCTTTGGGAATGTACTCCAACAACTAGAATGGCTCTCAGAAATATCCTGATGGGGGTGCATGAAAGCAGAAGTTACAGCCCCTGACAGCTTCTACTAATTGCATACACTTTGAAAAATGAAAGTTAAAACAACTTTCAGGCTTTCAACTCTGAAAACTTCAGGCATTAGCCCTGAAATTTCAGATTCAAGATTTTTAGATTTTCTTATATTAAATTCTGACTTGACAGCACTTGGCTTGGTGGCTATATTGAATTCAGCTTGCATTATTTAAAATGATTCTAGAACTTAATTGAAACTGACATAATATAAAACAATAAGAACATCAACAGAATGGTTTACATAAAAATTTCAAAGTAGCTCTTAGATGCTAAGGCACACAAAGTAGTTTCTGCAAGGCTTAAAAGACTTTCTCATGAGGACAAACAAAAGAAAAAACAAGTGCTATTCATGGTATTTATGACAAGACATACAAAAACTTAAACATGACACAAGACAAATTTAAACATGGAAATTCTTTACTCTGTAAATCTATCTCAGGTAATACATAAGACATACAGGGCATTCTTTTTTGAACTTAATTTATTATACTGGTAAAAGGAAACAAAAATGGTGCACCACAGTTTAAAAGAAAGTTTAGGTTTTGGCCAAACAATTTCATGCCAGTAGATAGTACCGTTGATCTAAAAATTAAATTACAGAGAGAAACTATTTGTTTTAGCTATCTAGTGCTGCTATGACAGAAATACCACAAGTGGATGGCTTTAACAAAGAGAAATTAATTTTGTCACAGTCCAGTAGGCTACAAGTCCAAATTCAGTACATTAGCTTCAGGAGAAGTCTTTCTCTGTTGGCTCTGGAGGAAGGTCCTTGTTGTCAATCTTTCCCTGGACTGGGGGCGTCTGAGGTGCAGGGACACTGGGTCCTTTCTGAAGGACACACTCTGCTCCCAGTAGTTCTTCTTTGCATTATGAGATCTGCAATTGTGCGTTTCCTTCTCCTTCCTTTGTATCTCAAGAGATTGTCTCATAGCACAATACAATCGTATACATTGAATATAGTCCCACCAACACAAATGCCACCCATCCCCCTACATTAACATCATAGGGGCAGGGTTTACAGCATTTAGGAACACCACACACAGCAGGAATCATGGCCTAGCCAAAATGCTACACACATTTTTTGGGGAAACAATTTCATCCATGACACCACTCAAACTGATTATAATTTAGAGGCTCTTAGATCCTGATTTAGTGTACAGAACATTCTAAATTCCCCTTAATGAGTGCATTCCATTGCTAGTGTTAGTCTGTATACTCCCTAAGAGTGTCACCACATGTGTGAAAAGCACTCCAAAAACATATCTGAAGAAACTTTACTAAGCTTATAGAGAAAAACAGAGAGTACATACAGCCTGAATGAAGCTGCCAAAAACCAAATAGCAAGTTCATTAAAATGCTCTCAAGCAAGCCAAAAATAAAGAGATAAAAGATTGTTAACAAAACTCAGAGGACTTCAAATACAAAGAGGGTAAAAGTCACTAGTACAAGAAATTTTACCTGGAAATGATGTACAAGATCTTTGAAAGCTGACTGAGCATGCAAAGGGTTCATTCTTGTGCTGACATTCCACAGACCCCTCTTGGGGTCCTTTAGCAGGCAAATTCCTTTTGGATATGAAGTCATTGACAGTAAAATATTGTACATGTCTTCCTGGTTTCCACTGCTATGAACTATCAATAATCTTTTTACTTTTATTTTAAATAGAATATGTATTCTTACTCTTTGACAATCCAGAGGATGTCAAAAACCATTAAAACTCAAGCATAAGAAGATCAAGAACCCAATTCAAAAGTGGAGAAGAATTTGATTATCATTTCTCCAAAAGGAAACAAAGACATGACTGAAAAACACATGAGAAGATGTTCAACATCAGTCATTAGGGAAATACAAATAAAATTCACATCAGGAAAGATTTCAACAAAAATATCATGGTTAAAAACAGCAAAAACCTATTCTAACAAAAAATAAAAGAAAATATGTGGCAAAAATGTCAGTACTGACTTTTTGGAACTCAAAACTAACCAAAATTTGTGAAAAATAAACTCTTATTCAAGAAAAAGAAGTTGAAACTTAGTAACAACAAACTTCTGATGTTTCAGTTTACTCTGTTGCCATCCCCTGCACCCTTGTTCAGTGATAATCTTGAAAATAACAGATGGCATTTCTGGTTGTCAGATATCATTTATGAAGACTTGTAATTATTTCTTTTGATCTGCTTTGTAATTCCCTCAAAGACTGCCTCAAAAACCTTGTTTTTTTCTAACCTAATTTGGTTTTCTCCAGTGTCATAGCAACTAGGTAGGGGGCATTTGTAGAAAACATTTTAAGGCTAACGTTTTCATTAATTTCTGCTTCCTGAAGCAAAAGAAAATAGTTGAGGCAACAATAAACTAAATGTAATGCTTTGCAGATAAGGCTGGAAAGAATGAGATACTTTGGAAACTAAGAACTTTGAAACAATCCAACAAATTCCTGGGAACACAAAAGCCACATTCACATATATGACTCTGTGTATGTTCAGAAAAGACTTAGCCAAGCTTTTTCAGCTTACCTTCAAGGTCTACAGTAGGAAGAAGTAAAAGCTAAGAGAAAGTTGTAAACTTCTTGGCTGAGGATTGAATTTATGCTCTGATACATAGAATTGTTTCACAAAACCTGGGAGATATTTTGTTGTTGTTGTTCTAACAATTTAAGGAAATCTGTATTAATTCATTAGTGAACTATGAATGTAATGGGATAGAGAATTTGGTGGCCACAAACGAAACAGAAATTCAGACATAGGGCAGGGCTAAGCTGGCTGACTAGCCATATGTTTCTTCTGATCCCTCTAACAACTAAGACCTTGAAAAACAACTTAACAAAATACAAATGACATTCTAGGAGCTCCAAGATCGGGTGGAAAGCCAAGAGATCAGATAGGCCAAAGGAGAGGGAAAACTACCTTTGGAAGAAGTCAGTTGGCAGCCACAGAGAGGCCTGCTTCTGCTAGTGCAGAAACAAAGCTGTAGCACAGCAGTGGAGTACATCTTTTTCATCTGGGAAGTTGAGCTTGGGATGGCTGCACCTGAGAGCACAGCTTGGGCCAGCAGCAATGCATGGCAGTGGTACCCAAATTAAGCATGACTTTCTCAATCCAACTCAATGGCACTTGGCTTTTATCAACAAGGAAGATGAGCTGAGGATAGCTGCACCTATAGAATGTGGTAGCAGATGGCAGCCAAGTACAGCAATGGTAAGCAAGAAAAGCCATCTTTCTTGGTGGGAGAACGGAATTTTGAATATCTGCACAAGACTTTCACCAGAGTGTCAAAAGCAAAGTGCTCAAAAGTTACAAATTCTCACAGCATGCACTTGTCTCCCTATCCCCAATCCTTCCCCTCCGCTTCTCTGAACTACAGAGGACATAAAATTCTGGTGCATGCCTGGGCTGGAAGTGGGATATTATATGTGTGTGTCTGGAGCTTTTCTCCTTGATTAAGAATGGGAATCAAACGGAGGTGTTTTAGTCAGCTAGTGCTGCTCTAACAGAAATACCACTAAGTGTACAGCTTTAACAAAGGAGAGTTTATTCTTACACAGTCCAGTAGGCTACAAGTTAAAATTTAGGATGTCTGTTCCAAGGGAAGGTTTTCACCCTTGTTAGCTCTGGAGGAAAGTTAAGTGTTGCATCAGTCTTTGTCCAGGGAGCATCGTGGCTCAGGAACCTGAGGTCTAAAGGACACGGTCTTCTCCTGGTGCTGCTTTCTTGATGGTGTGAGTTTCCCAATTCTCAGCTTACTTCCCTTTCCTTTTATCTCTTGAAGGATGAAAGGATTAAGAGTGGGGCAAGCCATACGCTAGGGAAACTCCCTTTACAATGGAGCAGGGAGGTGATCCTATGAGGGGATTTACAGTCCCACACTAATCCTTTAACATACAACATAGGAAAATCACAAAATGGAGGACAATCATATAATATAGGGAATCCTGGTCTAGGCAAATGACTACACATATTTTGGTGGGACACCATGATAGAAGGGGTAGAAGAAAAGTTCTGATGACTCCCAAGAGCCGCAGAACACTGCACCTACAGAGCAGCAGAAGACATCTACCGGAGCATCACAAGTTAAGTGCTCAGCAACTTTCATGGCTGAAACCTTTCCTAAAGATTCTTCTGACTTCCTATCCACAGCCCTTCACCCTTCCTTCATTGATTTATGCTGGAAGCTAAATTCTGACACACTACCAGGGCTAGAAGAGGGACATATTGTGTGTTTGCCTATAAACATTTCTCTTGGACTAGGAGAAGGAAACAAAAGGAGGGGTAGAAGAAAAGTGAGGCTGGCTCCCAAGAGCTGAAGATCACGGTACCTACAGAGCTGGAGAAGACTTCCACAGGAGCCTGAAGACTGATGGCTCAAACCTTTCTTCTGTGCAGATTTCCTCCCCTATTCCCAGCCTTTCTCCCCTACCTTCTGTGCTGTATATCTGATGCTAAATTCCGGTGTACTATCCAAGCCAGAAATGGGATGTTTTGCATGCATGCCAAAGCTTTCCTCCTAAATGTGGAGAGGGCAACAAAGAGAGACAGAAAACAAGTTCCATCAGCTCCTCTGAGATGCACATAATTGTACCTACAGAGCCACAGAAGACATCCACCAAATCATCACAAGCTAAGCACCCAGCAATTATCATGGCACTGACCTTTCCTATGTACTGACTTCAATCTCTATCCCTAGACATTCACCCCTGCCTTCTGTGCTCTACAGCAAACTATAACTTCCAGCATACAACCTGGCCAGAAGTGGGACATTTTAGATGTATGCCCTGAGCTTTTTGCTTGAACTTGGAGAGAGAAACAAAAGGAGGGTTGGAAGAAGAGTTCTGCTAACTCCCTGAACGAACAATTCCTGCTACCTTTCTTAGTGAAGTCACTGCTCCAACCATCTGATGAAAGGGCATCAGAATTATTAAGGCTCCAATAATCACTGTAGCTCAAATAACGAGCATACTTGGACACTCGAAACCAAATACATATATATACATATGGGGAGGTGTATGTGTGTATGTGTTAGACTGCAATAATGTGAAAAACCAAGTGCAACAGATTTCTGATCGTTTGAAGAAAACAACCAATTTATAAACATTTGAAGCAGCAGACCACCATGGCTTCAGATAACTACCAAAATAAAGAATTAAAAAAAAAATTCCAGACGAAGAAGTCTTCCTACAAGTATTGGAGGTAGAATACAAAAGTTATGTACAGAGCCCTTGAAGAAATATGTATGGATATTACACAAAGTGCAGCAGAACAAAATGAAAAACATGCTATAAGAATTGCCACACAGCAACAATAAACTTCAGCATATTAGTAATAAAATCACAGACTTAAATAATTCAATAGAAAGTCAAAGGAGCAGGACTGAGGTAATAGAACACAGAATTAGAGACGTTAAAGATAAAGCAACTAACATCAGCATTTATACAGAAAAATCAGATAAAAAATTTAAAAACTGAAGAATAAGCATTATATGGGACTCTATAAAGGGGAGTAACTTATGAGTGATTGAAGTACCAGAACAGAGAGGGATGACAGAAAATACAGACAGAAGTTTTGAAGATTTCCTGACAGAAAACTTCCCTGACATCAAGAAAGAAGATACCTATTCAATGTGCTCACTGAACTCCATTAAAATGCAGACCCCAAAAGAAAGACACCAAGATGTATTATAATCCAACTTAACAAAATGAAACACACACAGATGCTTTCAAAGGCAGCTATGCTCAAACCAGAACTAACTTACAAAGGAGAGTTTTTTTAAGAATAAGATCCAACTATTTAGTAGAAGTCATGTTGGCAAGAAGGCAATAGGTTGACATATTCAAAGCAGTGAAGGAAATAAAATCAAAGTAAGAATTATACATCCTGTAAAACTGTCTCTGAAATATGATGGAGAGATTATGATTTCCCAAATAAACAGAGGTTTACAAATTTTGCAAAAAACAAAAGAAAATCACAAGAAATACTGAAGAAATTTTTTTGATTAGAAAATCGGTAACATCAGACATATACTCAAGGATACAGTTCAAGACATAACATTCAGAGTCTAAATTGGATAGGGAATCCATAAAGCTCTATAAAAGTTAAATATTAAAAAACGGAAACAGCTGTCAGTGTGTAAATTATCATATACTAAAAAGAAGGACAAATTAATATATTCACAGATCTTTCACACAGAGAGGAAGTCAAGACAATACAAAGAAATTAAAGACTGCCTTAAACTAAGATCTTTAGCAGGTAAATTGGGGTAAGTGCAAAGCAAACTAACACTACACATTGAAACAAAAAACACAATCTACAATTCTTAACAGATATACAACCAACACTGAAACAGTTGAGAAGACCCATAAAAAAATGACTCAGAATAGCATATTAAGTTGAAGAAAGAAACTGTCAAAAACATACAAAAAGGGCACTAAAATGACAGAATTAAATTCCCATCTATAACTGCATTGAATGCAAAGGGGTTAAATGCACAAATAAAGAGACAAAGAATAACAGGTTTGATTAAAAAAAAAAAAAAAAGAGAGAGATAAAGCCAAGATGGCAGACAGCACTCATGTCTCCTGGATTCCTTCTGAGAACTAAGGCCTACAAAAATAACTGAATGGAGCAGTGTGAACATTCTGGGACCCCTAAGATCAGGTATAGGGTTGCGAGACTGAACTGTGTGGCAGTATGAGGGACATTACCTCTGTTGAAGGTGAGACAGTGACACATGGAATTCCTCTTCTGCTGGCACACTGGCTGAGAGAATTACAGGTACGGACACCTCTGTAAACCAGGAGGCTGAGACAGGGACTGCCAAACCTGAGAGTTTGGTACAGGCTGCTACTGTGCTGAACTGCAGTGCCTAAGTTAACAGTGTGTCTCACAGCAGAGAGACTGTGCTTCAGACAGCCACATTTAGAGAACCCAGCAGTGGATGATGCAACCCAGGGTGCCAGTGACCTCTCCCCCTCTTTTCTGAGCTGTCATAGATAGTGCTGACACTACAGGAGAGGCGGATCAGGAAGGGCACCTTCATGGTCAGATGAGAGGCAGAGTCAGCCGTGTCTGAGGGCTCAGCTGGGGCTAATTCCCATGCTGAGCAACAGTGCCTGTCTGCATAGTGCTTATCTGAACAGAAAAGCTCTTTTGAAGACAATCGTACCTAGAGAACATAGTGGCAGGAAGCAGCTGAATACAGCAGTGCCCTAAACCCTCCCTTCTTTGAGCTATGTCATAACGTCTGTGGATGGCCCACAAGAGACTCTATAACTAAGGTGTGCTCTTTGTCACCCAAGAGGTAGGGCCGGCCAACCCTGAGGGCCCAGCTGCTATAAGCTGTGGCTGGTCAATGCATCTCTCAGCAGAAAAGCAACTTTTAAGAGCAGCTAGAGAACACATTGGTGATGGTGGCTGAGTGTGTCAGGGCCATTTCCACCATCCTTCACTGATTCATGTCATACCATCAGCCAATGGTCCCCAGAGATTCCATAAGTAGAGTGTAGTCTTTGATAGCCGGGAGGTGAGGCCTGCCACCTGAGGGCCCAAATCTTTTTGGCTGATGCTGGACAGCACATCACTCAGCAGAAAAGCAGTTTTTAAGACAACAGTATCTAGACAATGAGGCAACTGAGTATGGTGGTATCCCTCTCTCCTCCCTCCCCTGAGCTACACCATAGTCTCGACTGTAATGATGTCAAAGTGTTGACACAAGTAGCTTGCCATCTTTATTGGTCAGGAGGTGGGGCCTAACAACACTGAGGGCCCAGCTGGGGCCAGTCACCAACATGAGCAGCATCATGGGGCTTGACACTGTCTATATTGCCAGAGAAGCTATACATAAATCAACTGCACCAAGAGAACACAGCAGTGGCTCGGGACCAAGTCGAGCAGTGCACTTACTCTCATCTTAGAGCTATACCAAGCTCCCACTGGAGTAACAGCAGAGAAACTGAACAGCTACTTGATGATCTGAAGACAACAATCAAAATCTACATTTAAAGAAATAGATCATCATGGCTCTGGAAAACTCCCAAAATAAAAAATCTAAAAACTTCCCAAAGAAGCCTTTCTACAGTTATAGGAGATAGAATACAAAAGAATTATGAATAAAGGCTTCTAGAGATAAACAGCGTGTAGCCAAACAAAATGAAAAATTAAGTAATCTATATGAACTGCTAAAACATCAATGATATGAAATCCAGAAGATCAATCATAAAATCACAAGTTAGATTATTCCATGGAAATCCAAAAGAGCAGGATTGAGAAAATGGAATGCAGAATTAGCTACAGTGAAGACAAAGCAACTGAAACCAGCATTTGTGAGGAGAAATCAGATAAAAGAAACTCGAAAAATGAGCAAGTATTCAGAAGCATGTGGGACTCTATCAAGAGGAATAATCTATGAATAACTGTAGTTCCTTAACAGGGAAGGCAAGCAGAAAATACACGGAGAATTGTTGAAGAGCTGCTGATAGAAAACTTCCCTGACATCATGAAAGAAAAGAATATAGATACTGAGGATGCTTATAAAACACCACAAAAGCTACACATCAAAAGAAATACACCAAGACACATCATAATCAAGTTTAATAAAATCAAACATAGAGGCTCTTAAAGGCAGTTAGGCTTAAAGCAAAACTAACATACAAAAGAAAGCTCTACTGTAGGCTGTCCTCTGACTTCTCAGCAGAAAGCAGAAGGCAGTGGGATGAAATTTACAAAGCCCTGAAGGAGAACAACTGCCAACCAAGAATTCTATATCCTGCATAACTGTTGCTTAAATATGATGGTGAAATTAAGATATTCTCAGATAAACAGAAGCTTAGAGACTTTGCAAAAAACAACCAAAACTACAAGAAATACTCAAAGAAATTCTTTGTTTAGAAAAACAATAACATCACATGTATACTTAAGGATGCAATGCAGGGCACAGCATTCAGTGTCCTACTCAGTCAGGGAAGTCACAATCAAACCTAAAATAGTAAAGCTAGGGAACCAGAGATCTTAACATGAAAGCTATAACATCATCACACTTAAATAGGGACATATTACAGTATTTATAGCCCTTTAAAATGCAGAGGAAGTTAAGGAGATACACAGAAGTTAAGGATACATAGAACATTAAGGGGAATCAAACGGGTAGATACAAAGCAAACTAACAATGCTACATATCAAAACAAGAAACGTAATGTAGGAGTCTAAACAGACAAAACCAACACTGAAAAGGATGAAAAGTATACCTACAAAGAAAAACAACTCAGAACAGAATATTAAGAGGAACCAAGAAAACATAACATAAAAATGAAGGTACAAAAAAGACACACTACACACATAATTACATTGAATGTAAATGGATGGAAAACTCCATTAAAAAGGCAGACGTAAACAGCATGGATAACAAAGCATGAGCCATCTATATGTTACTTACAAGAAAAACAACTTAAGACTCACAGATACATACTGAAAATCAAAGGATGCAAAAATATATGCCACATTAACAACACGCTAAGAAGAACAGGAGTGTCAGTACTAATCTCGGATAAAACTGATTTTAATGTAAAATCCACCATCATGGAAAAGGATGGTCACTATGTGTTACTTATGGTTCAATACATAAACAGGATACAATATTAAATATTTATGCATCCAATGCCAAAGCACCTAAACACACTGAACAAACTTCAGCACTCCACTTTCAGTAATGGACAGATTATCCAGACAAAAGCTAAGTAAAGATACAGAAGATCTTATTGCAACCATCAACCAACTATACCTCACTGACACACACAGAACTTTTTACCCAACAACAGATAGGTACACCTTCTCATCCAATGCACATGGAACATTCTCCAGAATAGACCACATATTAGGATATAAAGCAAGTCTAAACAAATCCAAACCATTGAGTTATTACAAAAGATCTCCTCAGACCACAAAGCCATAAAAATTGAAATCAACAGCAGAAAAAACATGGGTAGGAATTTGAACTCATGCAAACGGAACAACATCTTGCTCAAAAATTCATGGGTTACAGAAGAAGTCAAATACTCAATGAAAAAATTTATAGAATCAAATGAGATTGAAAACACTTCCTACCAAAACCTATGGGATACAGCAAAAGCAGTGCATGGTGGTCAGTTTATCTCTATAAATGCACACATCTGGAATGAAGGAAGGACCTAAAGAATTATCACTACAATTTGAACATGTAGTAAGAAAAAGAATAACAAAACAATACCTCGCACACCAGAAGAAAACAGACAATAAAGATTATAGCAGAATTACATGAATTGGAGATTACAGAAACAACTGAAAGAATTTAAAAAAAAAAAACAAAACAAAAAACCTCTTTTTTTGAAAAGATCAACAAGATTGATAAACCATTGGCTAAACTTATAAAAGAAAAACATGAGAAGAAACAAATAGCCCAAATAAAAAATAAGATGGGAGATGTTACAACACACCCAAATGAAATCAGAAGTATCATAACAGAATACAACAGAAAAGCTGTATTCTTGAGAGATTTGAAAATTTAAAGGAGATAGACAAATTTTTAGATTCACATCACCTACCAGAATTATCACAAGGAAAAGTAGAGCAACTTAATAAATGCATCACAAAAGAAGAAACTGAAAAGGTAATCAAAAAACTACCAACTAAAAAACCTCCTGGACCAGACAGCTTCACCTGAGAATTCTACCAAACTTTTACAGAAGAGTTAATTCCAGTACTGCTGAGGCTATTTTACAGCCTAGAAAAGGATATAAGATTCCCAAATTCATCTACGAAGCCAGCATAACCCTGATACCAAAGCCAGGGAAAGATCCCACAAAAAAAAAAATCACAGACCAATATCACTCATAAACCAAAATGTAAAACCCTTCAATAAAATCCTAGCCAAAAGAATTCCACAACATATCAAAAAAAAACAATTCATCATGACCAAGTTGGATTCATACAAAGAAGCACGAAAAACAATTAATGTGATCAACCACAGAAATAACACAAAAGATAAGAATTATCTGATATTGTCAACTGATGGATAAAAGGAATTTGAAAAAGTCCAATACCTATTTATGCTAGAAAGTCTCAGCAAAATAGGAATACATGAAATTCCTCAGTGCAATAAGGAGGATCTATGCAAAGCCAACCACCTACATCATCCTGAATGGACAGTGACTAAAAGAATTCCCCCTAAGAACAGGAACCATACAAGGCTTCCCACTCTGACCACTTCTATTCCAACAGTGTACTAGAGGTTCTAGCCAGAGCAAATAGACAAGACAAAGAAAAAAGGGCATATGCATCAGTAAATAAGAAGTAAAAATATCCCTCTTTGCAGATGATACAATCATATACACAGAGAACCCTAGAGAATCCATAAATAAACTACTGGAATGAATACAAGAATTCAGCAAACTATCAGGATATAAGATAAACATAAGTAAATAAGCAGGAAATGATCAAATCAATTCCAGTTACTATAGCTCCCAAGAGTATAAAATACCTAGGAAGAAATCTAACCAGAGAAGTAACACACCTATACAGACAACGTTACAATATCTTACCTTAAGAAACCAAGAGAGACTTAAGTAAGTGGGGAAATCTACTTTGCTCATGAATGGGAACACTAAACATTGTGAAAATGTCTATTTCACCCAAAGGAATCTACATATATAATGCATTCCCAATGCAAACTCAGTGTGATCTTTTAATGAGATGAGGAATATAAATCATCAACTTTGTTTAGAAAGGGAAGAAACCTGGGATAAGTAAAGCACTATTGAAGAAGAGGAACACAGTAGGAAGCCTCACACTACCTGACCTTAGAATCTACTACACTGCCACAGTAGTCAAAAGAGCCTGGTACTGGTACCAAAAAATATATATAGAGAGAGAGAGACTAAAGGAACAAAATAGAGACCCCAGGAATACCACCATCCTTTTATGAACAACTGATACTTGACAAAGGCCTAAAGGTCATAAACTGAGGTAGAAACAGTCTCTTTCAACAAGTGGTGCTGGTAAAATTGGATTTCCTTCTGCAAAAAGAAAAAAATGAAACAACACCCATATTTCACACCTTACACGAAAACCAATTCAAAATGGATCAAAGCCTTAAATATCAAGCCTAAAATGATAAAGAGCATGCAAGAAACAACAAGGTCAACAATGGAAACTCTAATACATGGCTCTGACATAATGCAAAATATGACAAACTATACGTGAACAACAGAAAATTGACAAATGTGAACTACTAAAAACTCAACACTTAATGCTCATCCAAAGACTTTATTAAGAGAGTTAAAGGACTACCTACAAAACGAGTAACAAATATTTCATAACCTCATGTTGGATAAATATCTAACTTCCATAATCTACAAGGTACTGCAAAATATCAACAAGTAAAAGTTAAATAACCCAATTAAGCAATGGGCAAAGGAGACAGACAGACAGTACACGCAAGAAGACTTCCAAACAACCTAAAGACACATGAGGAAATGCTCATAATTATTAGCTGTTAGAGAAGTTCAAATCAAAACTACAATGAAATGCCGTCTCACCCCAACAAGGCTGGCCATAATCCAAAAAACACACAAAACAACAAATGCTGGAGAGACTGTGGAGAATTTGGAACTCTCCTATACTGATGGTGGGAATGCAAAATCGTGCAACCTCTTTGGAAAGCAATTTGGCACTTTCTTAAAACCCTAGAAATAGAAATACCATGTGACCCAGCAATCACACTGCTTGGAATATATGCTGCAGAAATAAAGGCAGTCAAATGAATAGATAGATGTTAATGAATGTTTACTGCAGCACTGTCCACAAGAACAAAAAAAATGGACTCGACCTAAGTGCCCGTTGACAGACGAATTCATAAAAATCTATGGTATATATACGCAATGGAACATCTTGCAATGATAAAGAATAATGATGATTTTAGGAAGTATTTCATAACCTGGCACCAACTAGAAGACATTATGCAAAGTGGAATCAGTCAGCAGTAAAAGGACAGGTATCGTATGAGACCTCTGCTATACAGACTTAAAAATATACGGTAAAGAAGAAAAGATTCTTTGACTGCAACAAGGATGAGTGGGAGAGGAAGGTTCATAGATTAGATAGTTTATATGGAATTGATTAGGTTAAGGGAGTGATGAGACATACTAGAGAGCAGATCAGCATAACAGGACTACACCATGAAACGAAAGGTTTTCTATACTCAACCCAATATTTCAAAGGATAGAGTAGCAGGAAACAGGGGCCTGGGGATCATGTTTTCAGGGCACATCAAGGTCAATTGTCATAACTAGTCTTCAGCTTAGAGAGTCTTCTACACCCCATACTGGTGAGTGGCATCCGGGGTCTTAAAATCTAGCAAGCTGCCATCTGAGATACACCCATTGCTCCCAATTCATCTGGAACAGATGATAACCAACAACATCAAAGACAAGGAAAACTTAGCCTAGGATGTAGAAGGACTCATATGACTAGAAGACTGTATCAACACGAGACTATAAGAACCAGATGGTGTCCAGTCACCATCAAAGGCAGCTGTGATGGCAGACATGATGTAGCATCTCTGAGGCAACATGAGAATAAGAAGTGTGCAGTTCAAGAACTTTACCAGGAGACTAGAACTGATGGTCTGACAGCCTGAAAGGTCCCCTGCAAACATGGTTTCTAGACTTGCTGTTGGCCATGACCTGAATCCAGTACAGAGTTCAACTCTTCAGACAAGAATGGACTAGACTCAGGGACATAATGTGAGCATACAGTGTGTGCACTTTATGGTTTGTTACATTTATAAGAGGCTATCCTACTGGTTTCTTTCTAGATGGCAGAGAAAGTGGAAAGGAGGGGACAGATGCTCATTAAGAGGATACTAGAAATATACAGTGAAAAGGAGGAATGTGCTGTCACTGGGTTATGAGAGTAGATGGAGCTGCAGACAGGCAGGCATGCAATACTGATTTGGATTTTATACTTTCACTTAATCACAATAAAAAAATAAACAAGGTTTGTCTATATGCTGCTTACAAGACAAACTTTAGACTCAAAGATACAAAAACAATGAAACTCAAAGGATGGAAGGATAAATATCAAGCTAGCAACACGCCAAAAAGCGAAGGAGTTGCAACATTAGTCTCAGATAAAGTAGACTTTAAAGTAAAACCCACTATCATGTACAAGGCTGGTCACTAGTTATTGCTTAAAGGGTCATAAGGAGGACATAACAATATTAAGTATTGATGAACCCAACCAGAGAGCTTCTAAATACAATGCTGAGTGCTTTCAAAAGTGAGACAGATTGCTCCACAATAGTAGGAAACTTCAACACACAACTTTTGGTAATGGACTGAACAATGAGAAGGAAGTTCAATGAAGGTATAGAAATCTTTATTGTAACAATCAACCAACTCAACCTCATAGATATGCAAAGTCTTACAATTAAGTTCATAAACTCATCCTCGAAAAAGTGCCACATACCTCATTGCTAAATACTACTATGGTCGCCTTCAAAGTATTCCCATGGGAATCTATGAACTGACACCAGTGCCTCCAAAGCAATCTTGGAACTTTTTCTAGAATGGTGATCAGAAGTGTCACAGTATTAACCTTGATGTCCTGAATGTCATTAAAATGTCTTCCTTTCAATATTTCCTCATTTTCAGGTGAGAAAAAAATGTCACTGGGGGCCAAATGAGGTGAGTAGGTAGTGTGTTCCACACAGTTATTTGTTTACTGGCTAAAAATGTCCTCATAGACTGTTGTGTGCACTGATGCACTGTTGTCATGCAAGAGTCAATCGTTGTTGGCAAAAATTCCAGGTCGCATTTCCATCTAAATTTATCATGCAGCCTTTTCAGCACTTCCAAATAGTAAACCTGGCTAACTGTTTGTCTAGTTGGTATAAATTCATAAAGAACAATCCCTCTGATATCAAAGAAGGTTAATAACATGGCTGTGACTTTTGATTTGGAGTGACAGAATTTTTTGGTCATCGAGAATTGGCTGACTTCCATTGTGCACCCTGATGCCTTGTTTCAGGGTCACATCGGTACCCGCATGTTTCATCATCAGTGATAACATGGCTTAAAATGTCATCTTGTGTGTCAAAAGGTCATGGCAAACTTCAACTCTTTTTTGCTGTTGTTCACCAGTGAGCTCCTTCAAGACCATTTTTGCACACACCTTTCTCATGTCAAGATTTTCCGTTAAAATTTCCCTATTGTTTTTTCTATGGATGCTTATTCTGCTATGCATCTCAAAGTAAGCCGAGAATTTTGACACACAATTGGACAAATTTTTGCAATGTTTTCATCAGTTCTGCTTGCTAATGGCTGCCCTGATCTCCCTTCATCAATGATGCATTCTCTCCCCTCAGAAAAACATTTAATCCATGTATGCATTGCCATTTTCTTCATGGCATTATCCCTATAAACTTCAGCTACCATGTCCCTGATTTACTTCCACTATTGCCAAGTGTAACAAGAAATTCAGTATTTGTTTATTGCTCTAATTCAAGCTCTGACATTGTGATGGCACACAAAAATACACAAAAACAATGAACACTACACAGCAAGACATTGCCACACATCAACATGAACACAGCTATGAGAGACTCACATACTCAGGTTATGAAATCTTACCAAGTTGTCTGTACATTGCTGCTAATATCAGTGCATAGGGGCAAGTTCATGAACTTAATTGTCCAACCCAGTGTACAGAATTCTCTTCCCAACAACAGACAAGTATACCTTCTTTTCTAATGCTCATAGAACATTCCCCAGAATGGACCGTGTATTAGGTAATAAATCAAAACTCAAAAAAATCTGAAGTACTGAAATATCGCAAAGGATTTTTCTCAAATCATGGAGTCATAAAAGTTGAAATAGCAGAAAAATCATGGGTATAAACTCAAACTCAAGGAAACTGAATGATACCTTGCTGAAAAATGTCTGGGTTATAGAAGAAATCAAGGATGGAATAAAGAAATTCACAAAATCAAATGAAAATGAAAACACATCCATCAGAAACTATGGGCTATAGCAAAAGCACTGCTCGATGGTCAGTTTATCTCAATAAATACACATTTCCAAATGAAGAAAAGGCCCAAATCAAAGAATCAACTCTACAAAGAAAACAGATAATAAAAATTAAAGCAGAAATAACTAAACTACAAAATAGAAAAACAACTGAAAGAATGAACAAAACCAAAGCTAGCTTTTTGAAAAGATCAACAAAAGTGATAAACCTTTGGCCAAACTCACTCACACAAAAAAAAACCCACAGGAGAGGAAGCAAATAAGCTGAATAAAAATAAGATGTGTGATTTCACAGCAGCCTCTAACACATCATAACAGAATATTATGAAAACTTGTACTCTAATAAATTTGAAAACTTAGAGGATACTGACAAATTTATAGAGTCATTTACCAAAACTAACACATACAGTAGTAAAACTACTTAATAAACCCAACACAAGAGAACAGATTGAAAAAGTAATCAAATAACTACCACCCAAAAAAAAAGCCCTGGCACTGACAGGTTCACTGAAGACTTCTACCAAACTTTTAGACAGGAGTTAATACCAATACTACTGATGATGTTTCACAGCATTAAAAAGGACGGAACACTCCCAAATTCATTCTATGAAGTCAGTATAACTCTGATACCAAAATCAGGTAAAAATAGCACACAAAAAGGAAAATTACAGATCAATATCTCTCATAAACTTACATACAAAAATCTTCAACTGAACTGTAGCCAATGGAATTTAATGACATGTAAAACAAACAATTCACCACGACCAAGTGAGATTCATAGAGGGGATACAAGGGATACTTCAACATTAGAAAAACAATTAATGTAGTCAACCACATCAGTAAAACAAAAGATAATAATCATTTCATCTTATCAATTGAGGTAGACAAGGCATTTGACAAAGTCTACCATCTACTCATGTTAAAAACTCTCAGCACAATATGAATAGAGGGAAAGTCCTCAACATCACAAGGGGCTTCTATGTAAAGTCAGACCCAACTCAACAGCAGTGGGTTTCATTTTACTTGTTTTTTTAGGCAAAGCCAACATCCTCCTGAACGGAGAGAGACTGAAAGAAATCCCTCTGAGAATGAGAACCAGACAAGGATGCCCACTGTCATCACTTTCATTCAACATTGTTCTGCAGGTTGTAGCCAGAGCAATCAGACAAGACAAAGACAAAGGGCATCCATGTTAGCAAAGAAGTAGAACTATCTCTATTTGCAGATGATACACCCTTATGCATGGAAAACCTAAAGAATCCATAAACAACACAACAAAAAATACTACTGGAACTAATGGAAGAGTTTAGCAAAATATCAAGAAATAAGGTACACATACACGAATCAGTTATATTCCTTTACACCAACAAAGAGCCCCCAAGAAGATAAAATACCTAGGAATAAATCTAACTAGAGATGTAAGAGACGTATACAAAGAAAACTACAAGACCCTACTACAAGAAAACAACAGAGATTTACCTAAGTGGACAAACTACTTTGCTCATGGATAGGAAGATTTAACATTGTGAAAATGTCTATTGTACCAAAAACTATGCATACAACGCAATCTCAATACAAATTCCAATGTATTTTTTTAATGAGATAGAGAAACAAATTACCAACTTAGTTTGGAAAGGGAAGAAGTCCAAGATAAGTAAACCATCACTGAAGAAGGATAAAGTGGTAGGTCTTATAGTATCTGACCTTAGAGCATATTACGCTGCCATGGCAGTCAAAAGAGCCTAGTATACAAAAACACATATATACACCAATCAAACAGAATAGAGAATCTAGAAATAACACCATCCACCTATGGGGAGATGATATTTGACAAAGACGCAAAGTCCGTGAACTGGGGCAAAAACAGTCTCTTTAACAAATGGTGTTGGCAAAACTATTGATTTGCAAAACACTGAAACAAAACCCATATCTCACACCTTGCACAAAAACTAACTCAAAATGGATCAAAGACATAAATAGCAAATCTAAACAAAGAAGATTATGGAAGAGAAAACAGGAACAACACTGAAAGCTCTCATATACTGCAAAAACAGACTACAAATATTTCTAAAAATGCACAAAAAAACAGAAGAAAAAATTAATAAATGGGAACTACTAAAAATCAAACTCTTATGCTCATCCAAAGACTTTGCTAAAAGAATAAAAAGACTGTCTACAGATTGGGGAAAAAAAAAATACTTGGCAACCATGAATCTGATTTTTGTCTATTCCCTATAATCTACAAGATAATGCAAAATATCAACATTAAAGACAAATATCAACATTAAAGAAATCTAAATCAAAACTACAATAAGATACCACCTCTCTCCAACAAGGATAGCATTAATCCCCAAAATACAAACTATCAAATGTTGGAGAGACTGTGGAGGGACTGGAAATCTTCTACACTGTTGTTGGGAATATAAAATGGAACAACCTCTTTGGAAAGCAATTTGGAACTTTCTTAAAAAGTTAGAAATAGCAATACCATATGATCCATTGGGCCCACTGCTTGGAATTTATCCTACAGAAATAAAGGTGGTCACATGAACAGAAACATGCACAAAAATGTTCATTGCAGCACTGTGCACAATAATAAAATGATGGAATCAACCTACGTGCCCATCAACAGGTGAATGGATAAACAAACTATGGTGTATTTATACAACGCAACAGTACACAATGATAAAGAAAAAGGATCATTTAATGAAACATCTCATAACTTGGAATCATCTGGAAGACACTATGCTGAGTGAAATCAGTCAGCTGCAAAAGGAAAAACACAGTATGACAGTACTATAATAAGGACTTAAGAAAAGGTGTATGCACAGAAGAAAATAATTTTGGACTACTACAAGCATGGGGAAGGAGGAAGAGGGTTATTCATGGATTAGATAGTCAACAGGAATTCAGTTAGGTGAGAAGAGTGACAGTACACAGGTGAAGGGAGGTCAGCACAACTGGACTATACCATAAGCTAAAAGGTTATCTAAATACAACCCAATATTTTAAAGGGCAGAGTACCAGCAACAGGGATTTGGGGATGATGGTTTCTGGGGACACTGAGGTTAGTTGGAAAAACTTTTTTTTCCTAAGAAATTGTTGTGCATCCCCTATTGGTGAGTGGCATCTGGGGTCTTAAAAGCCAGCAAGTTGCCATCTTAGGAAGATTAACTGGTCCTAACCCACCTGGAACAGATATAAACCAACAATATCAAAGACATGAGGAAAATATAAGCCCAGGAGACAAAAGGATCCATGTGATTGGGAGACTGTATCAGCACGAGACCAGAAAAACCAGATGGTGCCCAGCCACAACCAAAGACTCCCATACCAGGGAAAACAATGTAGAGTCCCTGATGTAGCATGAGCAAAACGGGAACGCAGATACAGAATTCTACTAAAAAGCCAGACATTATGGTCCGACATCCTGGAAGTTCCCCTGAAAACATGACTTCTGGACTCGGTGCTAGTCCAGAGCTAAAACTGGTACTGTAGCCAACTCTTCAGCAAAAATTAGACTGGACTATAACATAGACTGATGTAGGTGGTATGGGTATTTTTTAGCTTAAGTATGTATATGTGACTATCCTGACCAGTTCCCCAATAGAGATGAGAGGGAATGGTGAAGAAGAGGGGATGAGTGTTGGTTGAATGAATACCAGAAGTGCAGAGTAGAAAGGAGCCTTTATCCAAGGAGGAAGAGCACAGATGGAATTACATAGAGACATGTGCTTTGCAAATTGACTAGGACGGCATATTTTTACTTAATCATAATAAAAAATTTAGACTTTTCAAAATTAGTTCAGGGGAAAAAAGAACCTACAACAAAAAGCTGCAATAACAAATCCTGTGGCAAGGGGTAATCTAGTTTTGAGTTACCGCAATATTCAAAATGTCTAGTTTTCAAGAAACATTTACAAGGACTACAAAAGAACAGGAAGTATGTCTCATATACCAAAACTAAACCCACTGCTGCTCTACTAAGCAGTGGTGTAGCACAGTGTGTAGACTGTGTAGAACCGAACTAGAATAGAACACATTATAGAACTGCCCCATGGTATTTCCAAAGCTGCAAATCTTTAAGAAAGATTACCATATCTATCCTATCCATCTTACAATGATTTTTTTTAACTTGTGTTTCACAAAATGATATTTCATTGTAATACAAAACACTTAACAAAAAAACAAAAATAACTACTCCCAAATTTGCATTTGTCTTTCTATATAAAAATTAACAAACAACAACCTACTGCTTTCAAGTCAGGTCTGACTCACAGTGAGCCTAGAGGGCAGAGTAGAACTGCCCCAGAGTTTCCAAGGAGCACCTAGTGGATTTGAACTGCTGACCTTTTGGTTAGCAGCCATAGCACTTAACCCACTACGCCATCAGGGTTTCCTCACATAAAAATTAGATAAAGGGAAATAAAGGTAATGATCCACAAGCGCAGTTGGAGATACTCCCACCAAAACAAGAGACAGTGTAAAAATACCTTACTATAAACCTCTGTACAGAACAGAGCCCTCTGGACCTGACACAGAATACACGGTCTACAGAGAGCACAGCTACTCGCTCTATTCTCTAGAGCACTCCATTTCAGTCATTTTACCTCAGCAAAACATGATAAAAAGAAAAACAAATAGTCTCAGAAAACACTCAATATAAAATGACAAAGCACTAAAATTGGTTCCACCATCACTGCGTAACATAACACATTTCCTATATGAAACTATCTACCTACCTCTTTCAAAATGAGCACAACCTAGCAATTCTCTCA
Organism: Heterohyrax brucei; assembly: GCA_028571685.1. NCBI lineage: Eukaryota > Metazoa > Chordata > Mammalia > Hyracoidea > Procaviidae > Heterohyrax > Heterohyrax brucei. The sequence continues at coordinate 135,704,242 of CM053149.1, read as the reverse complement.
GCACTGAGCATATCAAAAGGTACATACTTTCTCATAAGATAGGTTGCCACTGCCCATTTCTGGAGAAAGAAAAGATATGCTTGCAATGTTATGCTTTCAGAGCGAGGCTCTGAGATTCTTAATTGTCCTACTGTGGGAACTCATCTGGACCTCAGATTGACATCTGGAAGGAGTCCCTCAGCATCCTCAGACAATTACACTCATCATTGATCCAGATAAGCACCTTTCTGACAAATAAGCATTTCTATAGCCAGGTTTATTTCATGCAAACTTGTCTTTTGTCATAAACTAAACATTTTGCTTAGTATCCAAATAATGGATATCTCAAACACATCTCATCAATAAATTAAATCTATTAGTGAAAAACAAGCAGTATTCCAATCAATTATAATTTCAAGTAAATGAGTAAAAATCACTGTATTCCAAATGTGCCAGTAATTACTTTTAAAAAGAAATCAATATTTTAACATGCTTAAATTTTGCTTGAAGATAATTTTCATCCAAAATAAAATCTTGAAAAGAGAAAATATATCCATAATTGACAGAAATCAGGTTACTTCAAAAACAGTTGCTTAAAAAAATACTAATGGGGATTCCGTGAACCACATAAGTACACTTAAAAAGAAAATCTGTCATAAAACTATTGTCCTTTGAGTCTCTCAAAGCCGTGAACTCACATACCCAAACAGAGTACCACTGGCTACAAAACATATAAAGAATTTCTAAAGCAAATGCTTACCTCTCTTCCCTGAAATATGGGAACTTGTTCTAGCTATTGTCCTACAAAAAAATACCACAAAGAAATTAAATCAGATAGAAATATGAGCACAATTCATTAAAAATAAAGCACCATACAGGTATTGTAGTAATACTTTTTAACACAAATCACAGTTTTTTGATCATTAATTGCCACTGTCATTTCATTTCTTCATTTTATTATCCCTGACTTCTTTAATCTAACACAGTAATCCTTTCTGTTATAATGTTACTATTTATCTCATGGAGTAGATAAATACAGGATGTGTAAATATCCTGTTCTGTTAAATTTTCTCCAACATCTTTTAGCATTCTTTTATAATTACTGCCTAAAACAGTTATGATCACTGGCAAATGTTGTGTTTTCATCTCCTGTTGTGGACATTCCTTATATGCTTATCACCTAGCTTTCTACTGTAAAAAATAAAAGTAAAAAGATCATTCATTCATTAATTTAAAATATTACCAAGCTTTTGCATCCTTCAAGAGATTTCCTCTGTCTGAAGATCCCCAAATGCTGTCAAAGTCAAAACCGTAAGTTCCTCACTGCTTGTTATCCAGAGACACTCTGGCTTTCACTTTCAGTTCTACTCTTCTTCCTTCAGCATTCTCAAGCTTCCAGAGACCTAACCACATAAAATGTAATCCATTTTCCCCCCAAACACCAGAAGACAAAATGATAAAGTTAAGAATAGGATACCAATTCTTCAGATTACAAAAGTCAACTTTCTAAACATACTTCATCCTTTGCTTTGCTACAGTAAAGCAAAATTTGTGTTCACAGCACCCTATGCTCAACATTTCTAATTAATTTGCATTTGTAAAACACAGTGTTCTCCTTAGAAAAACATCAGAATAAATTCAGACAACTGGGGAAAAGAGAACTGATTGTGGAGAGGGGTAAATTTTAATCCAAACCAAATAGTAATGAACTACAACTGGAAAAATAATCCAATTGAAGGTTGCAAAATTTAAATTTATATGTCGAGACTGGTATCTTTACTCAGTGATTCCCATTGGTCCCATCCCAGCCATCTATAATACTGGTAGTGCCTGTCTATTCCAAAGTTGGCTTTTCCCATTTGGTGGTTCTCTCCTTAATCCAAGATCCCTTGCTGATCACTTATCTTTGGGTTCTAATCTGTGCTTTCACTGCTTCCCAGTGCTCTCTTTTCCTACAAAATGAGTTTCTTGCAAGGAACAGAGTATCATCTCCACCTGACACTCCATGTTTCTAAAGGTCACTCCTTGAAGAAAGTTTAAACCATTCAATTTTCCACAAACCAATGTCCTGCTCATCTTTCTCTTGCTCTTGAAATATTCCAATACTTAGATTTTTAATTCTGATGCACTACAGTAACTAATTATTAAATATCTGAGCTTAAACACATAACAGCAATTAAAAAGGTTTCTCCAAACATGGTTTTCCTGAATGAACTTAGAAAAAATATATTTCTAACTATTTTAAGGGATATGACACAATACATTTGGTTTTAAGCTGTGAAAAATAAGATGAATTACATAATTACAATCAAACTAGACCTCAATTTTCTTTAAACATTGAACACCCTACTCCTTGCAGTTATTATGAGCATTAAATGAGATAATCCATATACAGCTTTTATCTCTACATGTGGCATACATATAAAAAACTCAATAAAGTCATACATAATTGAAATATATATAAAACTATACATGTGAGAGATCTATATGCACACATAACAGTAAAATAATGAACATTTTGTGACTATTCTTCCTAATTGGTTTATTGACCACATCCAAATAAGCACATACATATATTGTCTTCTGGCCCCTAGGGTCACCATGAGTTGGATCCGACTCGACAGCACTTGTCTGGCTGGCATATTGTTTTACATGAATGAAATATAATGTTAATGCCTTAAAGTTGTTAACTGTTGAACAAATTAACTTTCAAAATCTAGATTTCCTATCAATTAATATGAATACATTTACCATATTAATATACAATCCAATTAAAGTAAATGTATCATAATTTATCTACCCTTATTAGATCTATAGGTTATTCACAATTTCACATGACTAAAGGTGCAGTGAGCACACTGGAGTATTAGCACATCTTGAAAACATCCTATAAATTTATAAAAGTGAAAATTATGACTCTAAGACGCATACAACTTCCACACTTGATACATACTTTGCAGTAGTGAGTGTAAGATTGAAGACTGTAACATACCAGGAATCCCAAATCCCCACATTTTGGTTAACACATAAGCATTAACTTAGGTGAAAAAGGCAATTACTGATTTATTTTATTTTCATAATGAATATGATTTCAATACGCTTCTGCCTACTTACACTGCTTTTCTAAATTATTCATTTATGCAAATTCCTATTTTGTAATAGCATGTTTGACTTTTTAATTCTTTTATAGAATATGTACCCTAAATTTGCCATATATACTATGACTGCAAAATAACAGTTCAAATTTAAAGGTGGCAACTTTTATATTTCAGAAAAGAAAAAAAAAAAGTGACATCAAGAAGTGGCTAAACTAAGACTTAATAATTAATCAAGTTAACTCTGCTACAAGATAGGATCACTGAGAATCGCTTCTTCTTTTGATGAAAACAAAAGTGAAACAAAGGATTTTCTCTACTCTCTTTTTTCCTCTTCAATCCCACTAATATAAATAAAACAGACTAACAACAATAAATTTGAAAATCACAATTAAAGTACAAATTGCATTCATTGGATGTATATATTGTTGATTCCAAGTTTTTTAGCAAACCAGGGTAAATAATAGCCTTGGGAAAATAATAATCATGTTCTGTAAGCAACTGCAATTGTTTACAGGATGCCAAAATAGGCTAAGTTATTTCTCAAGGAGGCTGGACATTACTAAGTCATATAAAAGATAGCATACTGACTAGACTTGTATTCAGTGGAAAATGAGGCAGGCAAGATTTTGGAAACTAATTCTTTAGGGCTTTGTACATGGGACTTACGAGAAATAGCTTTAATTAAGGAACAATTTATTACATGCGATAATCATTTATATCATCCTCTTATGAATGAGGTTTGACAAAGGATATAAAGGAATATTAACAAACATAAACTGGAAAATATGCCCCACAGATTTGATCACATGGCTGAGTGAAGCTTAACTGTGTTCTTGTTTATCCAAGTGTTGAAGACTTGGTAAATTCCAGAGCATAGATTGCTTCTGTAAAGTTTATTGGAACACAGCCACACTCATTCACGTATGCATTGTCTGTAACTCCTTTTGTACAATAGCTGCAAAACAGACCATTTGGCCTGCAAAGCTGAAAATGTTTTATTTGGTTCTTTACAGGAAAGTTCTCCAGTTCATGCTCTAGTGCAGGCTGTGGTAATAATTCCATGTATTTAAAATTTAGAATGTACAAAAAAAAACCCTCAGCCGTTGAGTCAATTCTGACTCATAGTAACCTTATAGGTCTAAGTAGAACGGCTCCATAGTTTCCTAGGTGTACTTGGTGGATGTGAACTGCTGACCTTTTGGTTAGCAGATGTAGCACTTAACTACAATACCAGGATTTCCTGGAAAATGTATCAGGACTGAATAAGAAGAGTCATCACATTTACTCTAAGTTTTCTCACGTCACGGTGAAACAGGCTAGAAGCAGTTGTATTTTGATTATTCAGAGTGGAGCATAATAGCAAGAAATAATTACTTCGGATCCTAATGTTAGCAATTCTTAACCCTCAATTTCTCGTCTTGCTTTCTCCTTCCATATTACTACCACTTCAAGAACGACTGTCACCTTGGTACTTGGTGACAAGGGACATAACTTCCTTGGTTCTCCTCCATTGTTACACTCTTTGACACATGTATTAAATAAAAGCAACATCAGGGCAGAACTTGAGAATCACCGTTAATACAAGATACGGTAACACAAATCAAGGTGTTTTTCAAAAGACAGCACTCATTTTCCACAGCACATTATATTACATGTTGTTTGGAGTATAGATTCTTAAATTCTCCTCAGATCAAACAAAGACAGTGACTATATCTTGTAGGGTGTTCATTGAGAGAACAGCAGTTAGTTCTCCATCTGTGCACGGTTGTCATGTGAGTTGATGTGTCACGTACTTCAGTGAAAGATTTTTAAGAGCTGGAATCAATTCTGTGTTAAGACAACTCACGTCAAGTAAAGACCTCACAATTTACAAACATCCCACAGCTGGGTAAAATCATATTTCTACCATTAATTTAACCCAATATTTCTACCTCCTAGCACTCATTTATTCACTTCTTAATCGGCTCCGACTCGCCGGCACTTGGCTGGCTTTAACTTATTATTTCACTGTAAGTGTCATGGGGTGAAACCCAGACATTTAAAAATATGGAATAGATGTTTTCCACAAGACTTTATGGGAAGACAATAACATTCTTAACACAAATTCCTGTCCAAAGGAGCTCATTTTATCAAAACTGGCAAATGGACACAAAGAGATGGAAAAAAAACTTACCAATTATTTCTTCACAACTACATTATGTTAATGCTGTTTCAGTATTTATTACATTCTGTCTTATCAGTCAAAATCTCAACTTCAGGATTTTGTTATGATAACAACCCCCAAAAAGTACTAACAATATTCCATCTTCAGCCTTCCATATGCAGAAGGCAGAGAAGTCTGAACTTATTTAAAATGGCTAGGATATCAATCACAGGACAGGCTCAGCTAACTCATTACCTTTTTTGCACATCATCTAAAAACACTAGTACATTAAACAGCCTCTTTATGGAGTATCACGAAGAAAAACATGAAGTCAGGATTAAAGGAAGACAACTGAACCAATATATCACATCATGATAAATGGAGATGATTACTGAAGTTATCAAGCAATTAATTTTACTTGGCTTCACCATTAATACCCGAGTTAGCAAGAGTCAAGAAAGCAAATGTCATATTGCAATAAGCAAGCAAGTATGCTGCAAAACCCCTTGCCATTGGGTCAATTCTGGCTCAGAGATACCCTACAGAACACAGCAGAACTTCTCCATGGGGTTTCAATGGGGAGCTAGTGCATACGAACTGCTGACTTTCTGGTTAACAGCCAACATCTTAACCAACTGCCACCTCTTTAAGGTGTTAAACAAACAAGATGTCACTGTGAGGACTAATGTGCCCTTGACAAAAGTAAAAAGTTACAATCGCCTTATATGCATACCCAAGCTGGATGACAAATAATGAAGACCAAAGGAAGATTGATGCCTGTGCATTGCAATGTTGGTGAAGTGTACTGGACATATCCTGGACTGACAGAAGAAGAAACAAGTCTGTCTTGGAAGAAATAGAGTGCTCCTTGCAAGTCAGGATGATAAAACCTTTGTATCACAGTTTTTGGACATATTATCAGGAGAGACCAGCCCCTGGAAAAAGAAACCACGCTTGGTAAAGCTGAGAGGTCAGTGAAAAAAAAAAGAAGGCCTTCAATGAGACAGACAGACCTCATATCTGCAACATAAGCTCAAACAGAATTGACTGAGAATGGATGACGCAAGACCAGTATTTCTTTCTGTTTTATACATCATCACTGAGTCAAAACTGACTCGTATGTACCTACCAACTAACAATTTATGGACTTGTACTGAAGATCTCTTCTCTAGGAGACTCACCTGATGGGAAAAAACACAGAGGCAGGGAGAACTACACATACTGGAGTAAATTTTACATTTTTACCTATTTCATCATATTTTCTCTGAAAGAGTATCTAATTTTTTCATCAATAGAAAATGGTAACAGAAAGAAATAACACTGGGAGCGAGGGGAGGAAAGATGACCCCCCAAACTCAAACTCATTGCTGTTGAGTCAATTTCAACTCATAGCAACGCTATAGGACAGAGTAGAACTGCCCCACAGGGTTTTCAAGGAGCAAATGGTAGATTCAAACTGCTGACCTATTGGTTAGCAGCTGTAGCTCACAGTAGTTCTTAATGACTGTTCTACCAGGGCTCCAAGGAAGATTAGCAAGACTAAATAAAATACCCAGTATTTTGAACAATACGATGAAGGCATACTGGACATACAATAAAGTGAAATCAAGACTTCCATTTTTAAAAACATAAATTTATTCTGTTGTTGAAAACATAACACAGCAAAACACACACCAATTCAACAATTTCTACCTGTACTATTTATTGGCATAGATAACATTCTTATGGGTTGTATAGCCACTCACATTCTTTTTCTGTTTTTTCTCATTAACATCATTAACATATATTCACAGCCCCCTAAATTCTTTTCTAATCTTTCAGTCTGCTATTGTCAGTTTGACCCATGCACTGTTTTTTATTCAAAAAAACTGCACTCATACACATAACACATAATGCATCTATGAAAACAATGCGAGAAAATCATACTGTTGGCAAAAAATATATTGTCCACAGTATTTATGTAAAACAGCATAATGCTTTTTTTTACTTTTTAGGCTGAACATGGGTTTTAAAAAGGCTTCAAGGGATATATTTAAGGTTTAAAGATTATCTCAGGCCAGTGGTCTCAGGCATTCATCTAAACTTCACAGCTCCAGATAGTCTGAAGTCCCCAAGAATTGTAGATTCTGGTCAGCATTTTCTTCCTTTTGTTAAAGATTCTTCCATATTACCTTTGATCAAAATGTTCAGTTATGGCCAGGCACCACTCTGGTTGCATGACAAGGAGGCAGCTATTCAGGCAGGGAATCAGTCACCCTCCTCCTATTCCTGTCTCTCCTTGTGCTTTTTTCATGTGAAAACAGACTAACTGTTGTGCCTAGGATAGTAACTTGCAAGACTTGAAAACCCTAGGTAGTACACATCAAACTAGGAGGTAGACCAAAGGCACTAAACATGCCATTAAATTAATTAATTGGGATTCTCATGAAACAATGACCCTTAGTGTCCAATACAGGAAACCAAATCTCATGAGGTTTTTGGTTGTGCGTAACAGTCTCAACATTTTACAGGGAGGGAAAGAGGGGCCATTGTGGTACATACAACTATCACACAACTTTTGCCAAATTAATTTTTTCAGGTATGTAACTTGTTGATGGTAATTAAAATGACTGGTCAACCTTATCTTTAATCAACTCAGTATTTCTATCACTGTTAATCCCCTTTGACTCATCATAACCTTTGTTCTCCACCAACTTTGTTCTCTATAAACACTTGCCTTTTCTTTCCTTTTATGTAACAAGTTGTATAATACTTGTCCTTTTCTTACTGGCATATTTCACTCAACATAATGTTTTCCTGCGCTATCCACAATGTAGCATGTATCAAGACTTCAATGCTCCTACTAGCTGAGTAGTAACTCCACTGAACATTTTTTTCACGTGTATGTTGCCCATTTGAATGTCTTCTTTAGTGAAATATCTCTTCAGATCCTTTGCCCATTTTATTATTGGGGTTATTTGTTTTTTTAAGGTATGCAAGTTACATACATACACACATATGTACATATCTATGTGTACACACAGACACAGACACACACACATACTACTTAGCATACATATTGTTGTCCAATAAATGATTTCTGAAGATACTCTCCCTGCTGATAACTTTTCACTTTTTAGTACCTTGATGAACAAGCTTTTAACTTTCATGATGTCCCATTTATTTAGTCTTTCGCTGTTTGTGCTTTTGATATTAGAAAAAACAATCCACTGTCGAAAGCTAAGACTGACAGCATTACACCTGCTTTTCCTTCTAAGAATTTTATGGTTTTAGTTTACACATTTAGGTCCCTAATCGATTTTCAATTTGTTTTTGTGTATAGTGTGAAGCATATATTGTTTCATTTTTCAGAATATGGAAATCGTATTTTTGCAGTATGATTTATTAAAGAGGTCCATCTTTCTCTATCAAATAGATTAATCACCCTCATCAAAAATTGGTTGACCATGGATGTGTGGGTTTATTTGATGAGTGAAAAAATAGATTTCACATTGATACCAAATTTGTATCACAACGTGGATACAAAATTCTTACTAGACCACACACAAACCAGGCTAATCTTAGACTATAGATTCTAAAAACTGTTGTGCTTAAAATAAAAATTCCCAAACAAATCTAAGTATTTATGGCCTTTTTACGAAATAAAAAGAAGTTTCGTGTATGACACAGAGCTCTCTGATGTGAGACTTGGATACTTTGGAATCTATAAATAAACGAAACTAGCTGGCATATATTATGTCTCATGTTAAAAATTTATCAAGAAAGTCACAATTGTCTGGCTACTAATAGCAATAAAGTACCTACTCTCAGTAGATACTAGCGGCTATAAAGCCTCTCCCCTACACTTTTCAACCAGGAAATACAGATGAAACATAAAAACAACTACCACAAGGCACCCACATGTGACCAAACTACTGCAGGGAGTGCACACTTGAAAGAAAGGGACTTCCCTGGCTAAGTGCATCTCTTAATGGAATTTTGTATAAAGACAGACTCAATGTAACCTACAGTGGGCAGTGGGAGGGAACTTCAATAAGAGTAGAAAGCCAGACAGGGGGAGGTCGAAATTTTGTGTACAAATTCTAGTAAAATCTTTGGCTGACCCACGAAATTCCAGTTGGTACAGCAGACTCTAAACAGCCCAACTTAAAGTGGGGGAGGGGAGAACTGGACAGTTTCCTGCTGTTTTCCACTACAGAGGAAAAGAAAGATTGGATTTGTGTCTAGCAAATTCAAATGAATGCTGTAAATTTTTGAAAATTAAAAATATCAGCAGGACTATGCTGCTGAAGAATATACACCTAGGCTGAAATATATATATGAGGCTATCTGAGCACCTCTTGTGTGGAGGTGAGATGAGACAGTGAAGGGAGACAGGAATTGGCTGAATAGATACAGGAAGTACAGGGCGGAATGGAGGAGTGCACTGTCACGTAGTGCGAAGAAGTTAAAAGAGTTGCACAGCAGTGTGCAGGGGCTTCTATAAGGCAAATTGATTTGGGCTGTGTCATGGATTGAATTGCGCCCCCCCAAAAATAAGTGTAGCCATGTGCCTGGGACATAATTCCCAATATTTTATGATCTTCCTCTGCTGTACGTTAAAGGATTAGGGTGGGACTATAAATCCCTTCATAGGATTACTTCCCTGCTCCACTGTAAAGGGAGTTTCCCTGGAGTATGGCTTGCCCTACCCTTAATCTTCTCATCCTACAAGAGATAAAAGGAAAGAGAAGCAAGCAGAGAATTGGGAACCTCACACCACCAAGCAAGCAGCACCAGGAGAAGAGCGCATCCTTCAGACTTGAGATTCTTATGCCAAGATGATCCCTAGACAAAGACTAATGCAATACCGGACTTTCTTCCAGAGCTGACAAGAAGAAAGCCTTTCCCTGGATCGAAAATCCTGAATTTGGACTTGCAGCCTACTGGACTGCATAAGAATAATCTTTCCTTTCTTAAAGCCATCCACTTTATGGTGTCTCTGTTAGAGCAGCACTGACTAAAACAGACTGTAAACTTTCACTTAAAGCACAATAAAATATTTTTAATTTTTTAATTGTAATTGAATGAAAGTTTATAATCCAAGTCAATTTTCCATATAAAAGCCTGAGTACCTACCTCTCTGCAACTCTATCGGCTCCCCTTACCCTGTGACAGCACACCGGAGGGTTCCCTGAGAACATGGCCCCTAGACTTGCTCCTAGCCCAGAGATGAAACTAGCACTGAAGGCAACAATTTCAAGAATGGACTGAACTTGGGAACACAGAGTGACACAGGTGGTGTGTGTACTTCATGGTTGAATACACACATAAGGCTGTCCTACCTGTTTCTTTTTAGAGCAGAGAGGAGAAGGTAGAGAGGAAGCGACAAGTATTGGTTAAGCAAATATTAGAAACAAAGTGTACAATAAAATTTAAAAACAATAATTAGGCACAGGCCTTTCTCAACAGGAGTAAGGGGAGTGATTCTGTCACCAGAGAACATTTGAAAATGCCTACAGCCACTTATTGGCACTTGGCTTGGCTTACAGCCACTTATTATTTGTTAGACAGTAGGCTGGGGACACAATGAACATCCAGGGGCTTAAGGGGGTGCTGTTCAGTATCTTACAATGAATAAGACAGGCTCCCACAAGAAAGAATTACCTAGCATAAAATTTCACTGGTGCCAAGGTTGAGAAACCCTTCTTTAGCGTAAACAAACAGAATGCAGTCTCTACAACACACTGGCAACACAGTACCCGGAATAAAATTTGAAATTAATTGGAAAAAAAATTAGTCCATGAACAAAAGTAAGGCAATTAATAAACATGACCCGAGACAGCCTGCCAGCCAGCCAAGTGCCGTTGAGTCAGATCTGATGTTGCAAATCTGAAAAATCCATTAGAATTGATGCTAAAGACATGTAAAAAATACACTTACAGTGAATGAATGAGACCTCAGAAGGTAACAAAAATTGTAAAAAAGTAAAAAGAGAGAGAAAAGAAAAGAACTAAGAAACTGAAGAACTGAAAATGACATTTGAAATTAAACAAAATAATAGTATTTACAGGATCGGCTTAACAGCAGACCCAAATGAAAGTGAACAAAGAGAAAGATTATTAGAAATTATTCAGACTGAAAAACAGGAAAAAAATATTAAAAGAACCTTAGGAACCTGCAGAACAATACCAAATGGTGCAGCAGAGAGATGTATTTTTTACAATCATTTAAGGGGGACATCTTACCTATGGCTAATAAAAATGAAAAGAGAATACTGTTGAAGCAATTACTTCCCACATGAGAAGTAAAGGGGTAAAAATATTCAAAGTTTAAGCAAAGATACAAATTTTGACTAAGAAGCAAGATTCAAAAACTTTAGGAACTAATGAAAGGTAACAACAATTAACACGGCAACCAAGTCCTTGTATCCCATGGGCCAAGACGCATTCCTCAGTCTAAAGCAGGTCCCTTCCCTGTTCACACAAATACCAAAAGTGACACCAATGGTGATCCTTGTCTTTCCCAGAACAAAATTTTTTAAGTTTGGAAAAGTCAGAACAATGGCCACACAAAAATTACACAATATTAAAGCTAAATAGGCATATGAGGAATATCCCCCAAGTAAATCCTTTTCTAATTTTCTGAATTCAGACACTCTAATGGTTGTTCCTGTCACTTGTTAAAAATACACAAATACTACTTACTAAAAGAGTTAGCATCTACATGTCTACAGCTCAGAAAAATTCATTAATTTTATGTTCTTTCTAAGACTATCAAACAAGGCACATTTCCAAATTATTCAGTGCTGAAAGCCTATATAAATATTGCATTCTTTTTTATTGTTATACTCTCTCATCATTCATGATTTCTTTCACTCATTCCTTCACACAATGGTTCACCAACAAATGTAAATGAAACTCTTACTTTTTGAATAGAATAAAGCAAAACAATAGGAAAAAAATCCCTGTTAAGCATAAGCCTGTTATATTTATTCAGTTAGAGGGAGACAAATTCAATACATTGAGCCAAAAACAGCTCACCTACAATTCTTTCTTTTCCTTTTGTCTTTCTTGGTCTCTTATTCCAAACACATATACCTGACCCCCAAATGTTATTTATCAGTAGGCAATTCTTCAGAACTGTGACTTACAATACTAAGTGAGTTAATGGGGCCACAGACATGAATATAACTCTATCATACTTAGCATGGTAGGATGATAATACACATATACAACAGCAAGATTTTTCAAAGTTAGAATGGTCTATGTAAGTGCAGTATTATGGTAACACTAAATGGTCTCACTGAAGCCAGCCAGGGTCCACAGATTGAGCCATATTTTTCCCTTTGACAATTTAAAATCACGAGTCACTACATTCTCACAATTTAACAGCTCATTGTTAATCTGTCTGAAGCCGCTCCCAAACAAAAGATCTTCCCTTTCAATACATTTATGAAAATAGAAAACTTGTTCTTACAGAAAATTAAGCCTTTTGAGGAACAGATAACACACAAAAAGAGCAATACTACAAAATATGCTGACTCCTTCAGAGTAAAAAGTTCACCATCCATAAGATTTCCTCTTAGACTGTTATTGTATGAGAGTACAAAGTGGAAGTGAGGGTACTACTTGCACATGTACTAAGAACAGCTGAATTCAACAGGACTTGGGGACACAAAGTAACCCCAACTCAACAAGGGGTCACTCAGAGTAACATGCTAACATCCCAAACTTTGGGGATTTAGGATCGAATTCCTAAATTTGATTATTAAAAAAAAAAGTCTATTGTATCAGAAGATCAGTTCTCCCACCCTACAATCTTTATTTGCACATTCTACGGAATCTGATTTCCTGTCACACCATAATAAACCCCAAATGTCCTCATATTGGGTCTCTACAAACTCTTGCTTTCCTAACTGATTGGTTCATAGATCAGAATCTCACATATACATAGTGTAAATAAGTGCTTTAGTCAACATCAGTATTAAACATCCACTACATGGGAAGCTGTCTAAGATAATGGAAAGGTAACTGTGGGTAAGAATATATCCCTGTCAAAAGGAGCTCATCATTTCTAGTCTGTTAAACAGACATGAAAAGCAGAAATGGCATAAAATTTGATAAATCAAATATTAATGACTTAAAGCACATTATAGAATAATTAAGCGGTGGCAATTTAGACAAGACAATAAAAATCCACACACTCATCTCAGACACACAAGTTAGTAAATGACAATGTACAATATCTCTAGATAAACGGGTAACACCTTTTCCAGGACTTAACTGGAAAAGATCATCTTGCAAAGTCATATCTGCTCTTGCCTTTAGTGGCACTAATGTCATTTATTATCTCCAGGAACTAGTATCTAAAATGTTGGCTCAGCACTCTTCTGTCCTACACTTGCAACTATTTCCTTAAAACTATATGCTATATGTTCTCATTACCTCAATTCCTAGCACTATCCTGTCTTATGTCTTCTTCACTTGTTCGTCATTAGGTCATAAATTGTTGGTAACTCCTTTCATTTGACCCTCAACAATTTCTTTACTGAAAAATCTGCTAAGCATCTCACAAAACCAAAAATCTCAAGCCAACTCAGCAAGCTTAACAGGCAATTCTTCCAGGCACCATGCATGCAGAAATAGACAATTGAAGAGGGAACTCAAATGATCAAGCTGCACAGAGATGACTATTTGAAGACCAAGGAGGGATAATGAAGGTAATCCATTCTATACATACATATACTGTGAAATAATTAGGGGATCTCAAATTATACAACTGGGATTGCACAATTTGAGACTATACAACTTCCCTCAATGACAACCTTTCTTTTAGTATGTTAACACTGATCTCTGCAAGCTACTTGCATGAGTCCATACTGGGCAAACACTCCTAACAACATTACACATCAAACAGTCAACTTAGCTGAACTCTTTGATTTGGCTATGCCAGTATTAAAATCCCTGTGTACTCCCCCAACAATGTGCTTTTACTTACAACTAACAGTTTCATCTTTATTTCTAAACAAAAGTGTGCCCTTCAACCGCAAACAAAAGCCAACTCTTACCCCTATTTCTTTTAAAAACACATTTATCAACTTCGTTCATGGAAACCACAATTCTTTGGTTTTCACCTAGTAATTCTGGTACACCTTATTAACAGTTTCCTTTACAGGATCCTGATTATTTACTCAGTACCCAAATGTTAGCACCTCTAATGCTCAAAATTCAAACTATTCCTATTGCCACTATATATTCCATTTCTAGGTGTCCTCCTTTCCATAGTCATGAATAACAGTCATATGTTAGTCATATATTTATGAATTTAGAGTAATATCTCTATCTCTAAACACACTCATGAGCCTCAGCTTCCTATTTTCAACTTTAAAAGTCAACCTCTTATACACTGGGTTTAATATGAATTGAAAATTTTCACTGGAAAATAAAAAAGACACCTATTCGTCATTCACTACGACAAACTCAACCTGCCCTACGTCTTCCCTATCATAGTAAAAAGTATTAGCATTCACTCAGTTGTTGAGGCTCTGATACTGAGTCCTATTTAACTCCCCTCTCCTATAACTCTGTTTTATCAGGTAAAGCTGACAACACTTTCAAACACATCCTAAAACCCAGTGTATTTCAGCACATCCATAGCACATCCATAGAACAATTTACCAAATTCTTTCTTACGCCTGTTTACATGGCCATGTAACCTGCCTTGTTACTTCTACATTTGCTTATCTCATCAGTATTTTATCCAGACATCCTCCACAATGATCTTTATCCTACTGACTTATTTCAGTATATAAAAATGCATAAGACTTAGGTATAGCAGAAGTCAAAATCTGCAAATCTTGAAAAATCAAAGTAGTTGACATTTAATTATGAATAAAATATAGGCATTGAACAAAGCAAGAATACTTGTCACAAGTACCTAAATGAGAACATTCCAACTTGGAATGTTCATCATCAAAAAGAAAAATTTCAAGGTCTGTCCTGAAGTACAGTGCTGTCAGCGATAGGATAATATCCATACACCTACAAGGAAGGCTAGTTAATATGACTATTGTTCAAATTTATGCACCAACCACTAAGGCCAAAGATGAAGAGACTAAAGATATTTAGCAGCTTCTGCAGTGTGAAACTGATCAAACATGCAATCAAAATACATTGATAATTGCTGCTGACTGGAATGCAAAAGTTGAAAACAAAGTAGGATTGATAGCTGGAAAATACAGTGTTGGTGACAGAAAATAATGCTAGAGATTGCACAAAAGAATTTGCAAGACTAATAACTTCTTCATTGCAAATACCTTTTGTAACCAATACAAACAATGACTGTACACATGGACCTCACCAGATGGAAGACTCAGGAACCACATCGACTACACCTGTGGAAAAAGATGATAGAAAAGCTCCACATCAGCAATCAGACCAAGGCCAGGTGCTTACTGTGACACAGATCATCATTTGCTCATATGCAAATACAAGTTGAAACTGAAGCAAATTTGAACAAGCGCACAAGAGCCACAGTATGACCGTGAGTATATCCCTCCTGAGTTTAAAGGCTATCTCAAGAACAGATTTTATGTGTTCACCTCTAATGATGAAAGAAAACCCGATGAATTGTGGAATGACATCAAAAACATCATTCATGAAGAGAGTAAGAGGTCATTAAAAAGAGAGGAAAGAAACAAAAGGCCAAATTGGATATCAGAAGAGACTCTGAAACTTGCTCTCAAATGTAGAGCAGTTAAAGCAAAGGAAGGAATGTTGAAATAAAAGACTGAAACAGAAGATTTCAAAGGGAAGCTTGAGAAGACAAAATAAAGTATTATAATAATATGTGCAAAGATCCAGAAATGGAAAAGGGAAGGGAAGAACACGTTCTGCATTTCTCAAGCTGAAAGAACTGAAGGAAAAATTGAAGCATAGAGTTGCCGCAGTGAAGGAATCTGCAGGGAAAATATGAAATGACTCAGAGCATCAAAAGAAGATGGAAAGAATACAGAGTCATTATATCAGAAAGAACTAGTCGATGTTCAGCCATTTCAAGAGGCAGCATATGATCAGGAACCGATGGTACTAAAGGAAGAAGTTGAAGCTGCACTGAAGGCACAGGCAAAAAACAAGGCTCCAGGAATTGATGGAATATCAGCTGAGATATTTCAACAAATAGATGCAGTGCTGGAAGTACTCACTTGTCTATGCCAAGAAATTTGGAAAAGAGCTACCTGGGAGCCATATTTATGCCCATTCCAAAGGAAAGTGATCCAACCAATTAGGGAAAATTATCAAAAAAATATCATTAACACACAAGTAAAATTATGCTCAAGATCATTCAAAAGTGACTGTAACATTAAATTGACAAGGAACTGCCAGAAATTAAAGCTGGATTCAGAAGAGGATATGGAACTAGGGATATCATTGCTGATTACAGATTTGATGTTGGCTGAAAGCAGAGAATACCAGAAAGATTTACATGAATGCAAAGGCATTCGACTGTGCAGGCCATAACAAATTACAGGCAACACTGCATAAATTAGGAATTCCAGAACACGTAATTGTGCTCTTAAGGAGTCTGTATATGGATGAAGAGGCAGTTGTGCAAACACAAACACAACAAGGGACACTGCATGGTTTAAACTCAGGAAAGGTGTGCCTCAGGATTGTATCCTTTCACCACACCTTTTCAATCTGTATGCTGAGCAAATAATCACAGAATCTGTATTATGCAAAGAAGGATGAGGCATCAGGACTGGAGGAAGACTCATTAAGAACCTGCATTATGCAAAAGATATCACCTTACTTTCTGCAAGTGAAGAAGATTCAAAACACTGATGAAGATCAAGGACCAGAGCATTCAGTATGGATTGTACCTCAATACCAAGAAAACAAAAAACCTCACAACTGGACCAGGAAGCAACATCATCATAAACACAGAGAGGATTTCATTTTACTTGAGTCCACAATCAATGCTCACAGAAGCAGCAGGCAAGAAATCAGAAGACACACTGCATTGGAAAACTCTGCTGCAAAGCATCTCTTTAAAGTATTGAAAAATAAAGACATCACCTTGAAGACTAAGGTACACCTGACCCACGCCACGGTATTTTCAATCACATCATGCATGTGCGAAAGCAGGACAATGAACAAAGATGACAGAATTGATGCCTTTGAATTGTGGTGCTGGACAAGAATGCTGAATGCACCATGCACTGCCAAAAGAACAAATAGATCTGATCTGGAAGTACAACCGGAGTGCTCCTTGGAAGCAAAGATGGCAACACTGCATCTTACTTACTGTGGACGTGTTGTCAGGAACGATCAGTCCCTGGACAAGGACATCAAGCCTGGTAGAGTGAAGGGTCTGCAAAAAAGAGGAAGACCCATGACAAGATCGATGGACACAGTAGCTGCAACAAGGAGCTTGAGCATAAAAGCTACTGTGGACATGGTGCCAGATCGGGCAGCGTTTTGTTCCGCTGTGCACAGGATCACTATGAGTCAGAACTGACTCAACGGCACCTAACAACAACAACAACCTTGGAAAAATCTGAATGAGAAATTACAAGGGGAAAGGCATAACTGGAGTCTACAATTGTTGAAGATAATATGATAATCATAGGATTTAATTATATTGTGGAAGAATAAAGAAAACAAAACTACACATTTTATAGGACAAACTGGGTGGGAAAATGCAACAGAGAAACTTTCAAACTGTCAAATAGAAATGAGATGGTATTTCTACCAACTGTGTACTTTTGCCTTGCAATTCACATGCTGTTCATTCCTAGTCACATGAACTAAAAAGGTAACGCACTTGAATGCAGTACAGGATCCTTTCCTGAATTCTGTATCAAGCATAAAAATTGTAAAGAACATTACTAAAACAACTGATCAACTCTGAACATGCACTGCATGCTATACAATATAGTTCTTTACTGCTGATAAATTTATTGAGTTTGGAAGTTAGATGAAGGTTAATATAGGAGGATACCCAGGCTCTTAGAAAGTACATGCTTAAAGTATTTTAGGTTAAAGGGATCTATGTCTGCTACTTAATTACAAACAATTCAGAAATGTAAACAACATGGAGTGACAGAGAGAATGCACACACACAGGTGAGACAGCATATAACAGTGTAGAAGAAAATGGTGAATCTGTGTGAACTGTATACAGGTTTTCTCTCTATGATTCTTATAACTAATATTTCAAAAAACATAAAGTAAAAAAAAAAGAAACACTAATATGAGGTATTCTTAACAAGTATATGAACTTTCCAGACATGTTCAATTGGGGAAAAAAGTTAATAGTTTCTGCCTCTGACAATCAGAATAATACTTGTGACTACAGGAAACGTAGACTGTTGATCTTTATTATAAACTATCCATGGCATGAAATCATACTTCTAAAGTTAAGAAATAAATTTTCATCTGCTAGATTCTCTAAAATTGTAAAGGATAATACCAATCATGGACTAGTTTTTATGAAAATCAGCATGGCTTTCACACAACTATTCTATGCTGGCTCAAAAAACATTTTCAAGAGCAATTTCACAATATACTCTGAAATAAAAAGTATACATAACTGATGTTCCAACGATGCCATATCTAAAAATCTACTCTATAGAATTATGACAGTACATGAACAGAGAAGTATGAGACGCACACTATTTTATGAAGTAGCAAGAAACAAACAAAAAGTTGACCTATGTTTCCCAATATAGAAAAATGGGTAAGTTCACTATGATATGTACTTTATATCCAACAGAAAGTCCGTTGGAGAGCTATATTTACTAATTTGAAAATATGTTCACAATATATTAAAGAAAAGGTAAGCTACAAAACAGTATCAACCACAATGGTTAAACATTTATAAAAAGAATAACCCATAAAGTTATATAACTAGAAAAGTTACTGGTCAATACAGCACAAGTGATTAACTCTTGTCAACCCTAGAAGGCAGGAACAATGGAGAAAATGGAGGATGAATAATTACAGTTTGTTTATATTGTCTAATAGATCATTTCTGGTGGTCTTGTTTCATGTACTAGGTTAAGCCTAAGTGGAAAGAAACTTTAAATTTTTTAAAAAGTGTTATGAAAAAGAGAGCTTAGCTTTTAGAGCCACAAATTTAAAGGTCTAAAGACAGATTGCTCTCACTTGTTATTAAAGTAAATATCCTTTAATGGTAAAGATTCTAGAACAGGACATGGATAGGAAAGACATTCTTTCACGCTCTTCTGGTTTCTTATCTAGCTAGCTTCCTTAAGCCAGAGTTCAACAAATTATAGTCTGTGGTCCAAATGCACCCCGTCATCGGTATTTTGTAAACAAGGTTTCACAAGAACAAAAGTGCACTCATTGGCTTACATATTAGCTATAGCTTTTTTCACACTACCAAGGCAGAGAATTGAGAGTATAGCCCATAAAGTCTGCTCTATTATTGACAAAAGTTTGATGATCCTGGCACAACTACTGAAAAGTATTACATTTTATCTTTGCAACTTGAAAGGCATGTGATTGGGATATGAATGTTCTTATACAGTACTTACATTCAGAACTTAGAAAAAGATCAATGCAAGAAATTTTAAGATAGATTAATATAACCTTGGAAGTACAATAAAGAACTATTCTGTGTATAACATAAGTGAGCACTAAAAAAGAAATATAAGTTCTACCACATCATCTACATGACAATGAAGAGAAAAAGGAGGCACTGTTGGCTATACATGTTTGAGATTTTTAAACCATTAAGTTTTCTGTTGCTAAAAATAACTTAACATTAAAGAAAAGCGGTAATAGCATGGTCTTGAATTTCTAGGCAATTGTTTTTCACGTAGACACTGTATTACTCAAGTAATATCAGCTGATGTTTCTATAGGTATTGAGATAGGTTGGACAAGGTATTTAGTAATTCCCTGATGGACAATGTGGTTTGTCTTCCAGAAGTAGACTATGACAAATTCAGATAAACACAATTCTCTATAATAAACACACTTAGATAAAACAGAAAACAAGTGAAAAATAAGGTAATACAAAAAGCAGTAATATCTTCTTGGTGTCTTCAGTTTTTAGGTCCACTCAGAAGAAGAAAATACTAGTGGTAGCAAGAAAATGATGGTGGACTCTGAGATCTCCACTAAAAGACCTCAACTGATGGTTCAGCGGTTTCAGGGTTCCCCTGGGAACATGGCCCCTGGCCCTGATGCTGCCCTTGCCCAAAAATCATAACGAAGGTCCACTCTTCGGACATGAATAGACTGGACTTGGCAATGCAGAGTGACCATATATTGGAAGCACTTTATGGTTCTATACATCTATAGGATATCATCCTGCTGACCTCTGGCTGGAGGAAGGAGAGTGTGTGGAGAGGAGGGGAAAGGAGGCTGTTGGGAGGATGAGACATGTATGGAGCAGAGAGGAATAGTGTGCTGTCACCGGACAGGGAGAGCAGTGGAAGCTGCATATAGGTGGGCATGTAAATTTATACGGGAATGTACATTTTCACTCAGTCATAATAAAAAAATAAAATAAAAAAGAAAATGATGGAAACCTGTGGTCTACCTAATGGTTTCACTTGGCACAAATTTTTACTGAAAGGGTTTCTCTCTCTCTTGAGAGAATTCAAACCTCAGGTTTGGCCACTGGGGAAGAGGTGAATTACAGTCTGCTGCAGAAAGCTGTCTTGGCAGATTCTTCTCTATAGTGACATCCACCAGGTTTAATAAATGGGCAACTACAAATGATCTAACACAGGTTAACAATAATGTTTAAGATGATCTTGTTTGAGATGTCTCTGACAACTGTGGGTCCATTATTTAAATGAGTAACAAAATTGTCTTGATAACAGTTCCAAAACTGGCACATGGCAGTCACCTACCTTGTAAGAAAGCTTGGTTATCATCTTGGTCTTGGGCAAAGTGTCTGTAGGGTTGGGTTAATTCCATGTAACATGTGAAAATCTCATTCTTGTTTGTAAAATGAAGCAGTAATAAATAAAACACAATGCCAAAAGTACATATCAAAGCACAGAATATACTCAAAGCAAAGTGATACCTAAGTCACCTGAAGACCAGCAAGTACCAAAGAATGTCATTTAAGGTCTCAACAACACTCTAGCCAAATATGTGCCAAAAAGCAGATCATCTACATTTCCAGGTGCATTTACATGAAAGCTGTACCACTTGAGGTACATAAAAACAATGACCTCCCAGAAGGGAGGTATGATAAGAACAACTGGGTGATGCTATAAATGGCACTACTGCAGAGGGCGTGTATGATCCTCTTGTCCACATGGTCACCACCTGGGAGACTTAAGAGGGAGAGATTGCAAATTAAAATAACATAATATTGCATACCTATTCATCATGACAGAGTGACATCATCAAGTACTTACTATGCTATAAAAAGCAACACTCAAAATGTTCATACTAAATAATGTCCAAGTTACAAAAAGCAATTATATTTATGACAAAGGAGAACCTGGCAGTATTATTCCTCTGTTCATACTGTGAATTGCATCTCCCATTCCAAATAATTTTTCATGCCATTTAACAATGCATTTATTCTTTGAACCAGCAGTTCTTGTGTACTTTCTGAGTGCCAATTTAAATGCCAGTTTAGCAATGAAAAAAAAAATCAACATGCTGCAGACATAGAACAAAATGTCAACTGTACATTACATGGTATTTCATGGAAATCTTTCTAAAAAGCAATACTCATTATTACATGATCCACATATTGATTTCTCCCTCTCTTCCTGGATGCTTCTTGGGAAACTTATGATGGTGCTTACTGAAAGAAAATTATCTGTATTTCAACTCCTAATTATATTAATTTTGTTTACTAACAAGCGATAACCCTAAAATCCTGGATTACATTCTCACAACAATCATAAAAGACATTTAGTGTCAACTCAGAAAAGAACCCAATCTATCATCAAAATACTCAAAAGTACATTTTAGAAATCAGAATATAGGTCTTGATATTCTTACCTGAAGGCAAAATCTGCTTGGTCCTTGTTTATCAAAGATAAAAAAAAAAAAAGAATGCTTGAAATTACCTAAGAATCTTTATTCAGTAATCAAATAGAGATGTATTCATATCCTATTTCTAGTACTCTAATGCTGCAATACTCTTCAGCTTTTTTTAGGCACCCACCTCACATACCCCTTCGCTGTTATCAACAATATCTTACATCACGTGCTTGAGTAAAAAGTCAAGTTCCTACTGTCAACTAAATATTATTTACAGTAAATTACATTTCCTAATGACTTCACTTTCCATCATTTTTTCATATCCCTTCTACCTCTTTCCCATCTGCCTGACTTCCTTCTTTCCCTACACTTATCCACCAGTTACACTCCTATTCCAAAATATTTACTGCTTACCAGATAATATAAAATGTATTGACTGCACAGACAGAAAGAGATTATGGTCTCTGTTCAGAAAACATCACATTTTCTAGTAACAACAGATAGGAGTACTAACTCAGAATCTATATAACCTAAGTTTCAACCCTGTATCAAAATTTAACATGAAGTGTACTTCTTTCACATCTAACTGATCATCACTTGACAACGTGACAATCTTGTTGATTTCTGGAATACAAATATGACAGCATTTTAAATATTTCAGATAAAGTACATTCAACATTAAGATCGTTAACATACATATAGTACAAAGTGCTGCTGATTCTTTCCAGTACTTTTGAAGTATGAAGTCCACAAAATGGTAAATAAGTACAATAACTTGGAAGGATATGAGAATGCCAGACAGTGATGCATCTAAAAGGTCTCATGTCCTAAACCAGTGACACATCATTTAAAACTATAAAATACATAGGAACACTGAAACATATATATTGATGACCATACTACACAGAAGATCCAGAAAAGGATTTTATATATACACACATACACAAACATATGTTATATATATGTATACATCACTTAATATCCACGTTTTGTGAAATATGACATGTGATTTTGATATTGTGTCAACATGTCTACATCATAAGCAAGTAATCACTTGCACATTTCTGTGCTGTTTCATAACCTTTTCTTTCACTTCAAAATCAATATCTCTCCTTTGCCTCTTCCTGTTGATATCACTAGTAATGATTTTGCCACATTTCTGGGACATGATACACTTCCTAGTAATATTTTTCAAAGAAAACTAAACACATAGGTAATACTACAATACCCAAGAAACTCACAATACATCTTGGATATTGCTGCCTATGAATCAAAGATATAGTTATACAATAAACATTTTATTTGTAAAGAGTGAAAGTTTACGTAAAAATGATGATACAAGAACAACACAGCACACATATAAGCCAGTAACAAAGGCCTTTAACATGACAATCAACATATGTATATAGGCTATTTATGTACTGTACCATTACATGCCTAATAGCAAGATAGCTCTGTATACAAGGGAAGTGAGAAACATGCTGTGCACAGGAAGCTGTTGTACTTGCTATATCCAGTTACATCTGCTATGTCCCATTCTCTGAACACACCTTCTATACTCTATTATATCCTTATGGGACCACAGGTACAGAGTACTTTTTCTAGAGAGTGTGCAAACTTAACTGGCAATCCTCACATACATACACTACAACTAGAGAAAACTATGTTTATGAACTATGGTACTGGCTTTTGATTTTGCTAGTTAAAATTAAAATCACTACATCTTGAAAATCTAAACACTACAGTTTTCTGATTTTTTATGAGGTCTAAGAATTAAGTCCGCAAACTTAATTTTTCTAAATGCTATATACATCATTGCTGAATATTGCTAGCCACATTCGAAGTACTCCCCTTGGGAAGCCATGCACTGATGCCAGCACCTAGTCCACCCTTCAAAGCAATTTTGGAACTCTATTGGGAATAGCTATTGCACACAGTGGCATGGTGACAAGTGTGTAAACTTAAACATATACTTATCTATGAGGGCATTTTTAGCCAGTAAACTGTATTCGAACACTCTCACTACTCACCTGATCTGGCCCCAAGTGACTTTTTTCTTTACCCAAAGATAGAGGAAATATTGTAAGAAGACATTTGGATGACATTCAGAACACTAAGGTTAGAATGACAACAACTCTGATGGCAATTCCAGAAAAAGGAGTTCCAAAATTGCTTCAAACGGTGGACTAGGCACTGGGGTAGGTGCGTAACTTCCCAAAGGGAGTTATTTTGAAGGTGACCATACTGATATTCAGCAATGAGGTATGTAGCTGCACTTTTTCTAGGATGAGTTCACCAACGTAACTGGGAGTATGAAGTCACAGTAACATAAAAAACTCAATGGCTTAACACAACAAATGTTTACTTCTCACTCATGGTAAGTTACTTCTAGTTTTGGTCATATTTTCATTTTAGCTTTGCTCCATATGACAACTTGTTATTACAAGCCATTCTCCTCCTGTGACATCTTCTTCTCAACACATACTCCTATGATCAACGCAGGGAAGGGATGCAAGAGAATCACATTATGGTACTGAACTTTCAGTCATGACATGTTATGCATTCTACACTTCTGAGTCAGTTGTACTGTTAAAGAAAGTAAATACATGTGATAATTTAAGAATCAAACACTTGGCACCAACTCTCTGTGAGCAGAGGAAGATTTGTAATTTTCCCAGGAAGACATAATCTACACTATTTTTTTTTTTTTTTTATTTATCATGACTGAGTGAAAATGTACATTCCTGTAAAACTTTACATGCCCACCTATAGGCAGCTTCCACTGCTCTCCCTGTCCGGTGACAGCACACTATTCCTCTCTGCTCCATACATGTCTCATCCTCCCAACAGTCTCCTTTCCCCTCCTCTTCACGCACTCTTCTTCCTCCAGCCAGAGGTCAGCAGGACGACATCCTATAGATGTATAGAACCATAAAGTCCATCCAATATATGGCCACTCTGCATTGCCAAGTCCAATTCATTCCTGTCCAATGAGTGGACCTTTGTTACAATTTATGGGTAAGGGCAGCATCAGGGCAGAGGGGCCATGCTGTCAGGGGAACACCAAAACTGCTGGACCATCAGTTGAGGTCTTTTAGTGGAGATCTCAGGATGCACCCCTTTTTATTCTTGTGTTGCCAGTGAGGCTCCTCTCTGTGAGCTCTGTCATGGCTATCACTGGTGGTGGCTGGGCACCATCTGGTTCTTCCAGTCCCAAGTCGATGTAGGCACCCACTCTCGTGGGTCTCTCTGTCTTCTAGGTTGTCTTTACCGCATGTCATTTTGGTCCTCGGTGAGCATCCGTTCCTGCTGAGTTGGTACCATGTGCTGTGTCCTCGGATGGCAGCTTGGCAGCTTTTAAGACCCCAGGCACCACTCACAAATGTCGGGTGCAGAGAGCTCTCTTAGCAAAACGCTAGTTGTGCCAATTGGCCTCGATTTCTCCAAAGAGCATGGTCCCCTGCTCCCTGCCCTAGCTACTCTATCCTTGCTATACTGGGTTAAGATGGAAGGAGTACTCAAGTTATGCTGAAGTCCACTTCATGTTGTTCTTGTTTCTAATGTGTGCTATCACCGCTTTCTCCCAACCAGATTTCTAGCAACTATCTAAACTAAACCCTCCCCGCCTCACCCTCCCTCCTTCCCCTTCTTTGCAGTGGTCAAAGAGTCTTTTCTTCTATATACAAGTCTGTTTTTGAGGTCTTATCGTAGAGGTCTCATACAATATTTGTCATTTTGTCGCTGACTCCTTTCACTCAACATAATGTCTTCCAATTGAAACCAGGTTAGGAGATGTTTCCTGGAATCATCGTTATTCTTTACCACTGCATAGTGCTCCACTGAGTATATGTACCATAGTTTACCTACCCATTCTTCTGTTGTTGGGCATCTGGGCTGATTCCATCTTTTTGCTATCGTGGACTGTGCTGTGATAAACAATCTGGTGCACATGTCCGTTGGTGTGAAAGGCCTTGATTCTGTAAGATATATTCCAAGTAGTGGAATTACTGGGTCAAATGGTATATCAATATCCACTTTTTTAAGGAAGCGCCAGATTGCCTTCCAAAGAGGCTGGACCATTTTGCAACACCACCAACAGTGCAGGAGGCTTCCACTTTCTCCACAGCCTCTCCAGCATTTGTTGTTTTGTGTTTTCTGGATCATGGCCAATCTTGTTGGGGTGGGATGGCATCTCACTGTCGTCTTGGTTCTAATTTCTTTCATAATTAAAGATCGTGAACATGTCCGCATGTGTTTTTTGGCTGCCTGGACCTCCTTTTTGGTGAAATGTCTGTCCATCTCCTTTGCCCATCGCTTAATTGGAATGGTTTATCTTCTTCTTATCGACATTTTGTAGTATCTTATAGATTATGGAGATCAGGCATCGGTCTCACATAGAGATGCCAAATATTTTTTCTCATTATGTGGGTGTTCTTTTAATTCTATTAATAAAGTCTTTGGATGAGTAAAAGTGTTTGAATCTTAATAGTTCCCATTTATCTATTTTCTCTTCTGTTGATTGTGGTTTCTTTGACGGATTTTGGAGTCTGTCCTCATTGTGTATTAAAACTTCCATTGTTGTTCCTACCTTTTCTTGGATGAGCTTTATCGTTTTAGGTTTGATATTTAGGTCTTTTATCCAGTTGGAGTTGGTTTTTGTATAAGGTGTAAGATACAGATCTTGATTCAGTTTATTGCAGACGGATAACCAATTTTGCCAGCACCATTTGTTGAAGAGACTGTTTTTACCCCAGTTTAATGTCTTAGGGCCTTTGTCAAATATCAACTGTTCGTAGGCAGATGGTGTCATCTCTGGGGTCTCAGTTCTGTTCCATTGATCCATCTGTCTGTTCTTGTACCAGTACCAAGCTGTTTTGACCACTGTGGCAGTGTAGTATGTTCTAAGGTCAGGTAATGAGAGGCCTCCCAGTGTGTTCTACTTCTTTAGTAGTACCTTCCTTATCCGGGGCTTCTTCCCTTTCCAAACAAAATTGGTGATTTGTTTCTCCATCTCATTAAAAAATGATGCTGGAACTTGTATTGGGATTGCATTATATAAATAAATTGCTTTGGGTAACATAGACATTTTCACAATGTTACGTCTTCCTATCCATGAGCAGGGTAGGTTTTTCCATTTATCTAAGTCTCTCTTAGTTTCTTGTAGTAAGGGCTTGTAGTTCTCTTTGTAAAAGTCTGTTATTATTTCTCTGGTTAGATTAATTCTTAGGTATTTTATCTTCTTAGTGGCTACCGTAAATGGTATTGATTTCATAATTTCTTCCTTAACAGTCTTGTTGTTGGTATAAAGGAATACACTGTCTATTTTTAATCAGTTAGGATAATGGAAATGGGAATATGTCCCACATGTTAAATCTAGAGCTACAGAGAAAAAAGGACCTGTGACCATACTTCAAGACCTAACAAAATATTCTCCGTCTCCAAGACAGACACTCTTACAAAAGCTTCCCAGTAAAATTTCAAGCTTCCTACAAACCAGGACTAGTATCCATCTCACTTCCTACCTCTTCTGGTTTAGAGTTTTAACTATGACTGCCTTGTCCCTAGCCCATTAGAAAAATGGGGTGTGAACAATTCTCTTAAGTTCACATATCTTTGGATAAAAACAGACATATCTTGATCTGACATAAATGTTACTATATAACTCAGACATGTGACTTTAAGCTGGATGTGGCTTTTGGTTATTCCTACAGGAAAGGAAATAAAGTTTACTGTGTGAGCGCAGAATGTGAATCCAGTACCTGGTATCAGAATGGTGACTTATGAATGACTGCTGTAAACACAGAACCATGGCAATTTGATACTTTATAATTTAAAGTCACAGAGATTTAGGAATTACCCCTTACTGAATAAAACATCATTGACTTATCTGTATATTCATAGACATAACCTTTGTTTCATCTGTTCCTGAATCCATCAATTAATTTGTTTATCCTTGCACTTTCAATTATCTGGACACCCTGGTGATGTAGTGGTTAAGGGCTATGGATACTCACCAAAAGGCTGCCAATTTGAATCCACCAGGTGCTCTACCGTAACTGTATGTGGCAGTTCTACTCTGTTCCACAGGATCCCTATGAGTTGGAAACAACTGGGTCGCAGTGGACTTGGGATTTTTATCCCTTTGATTTTATAAAGATTTTTCTATATATCTTCCCTTCTACTCTTGCATTACCTTATATATACTTATACATTCATAAGAGAATATCCCTGCATATTCAATTATATTTTTTCTTAATTATTTCCAAGATGCATTTCTGAATCTATTTAACCATCCATCAATATACTGCTGCATCCATACAACTCACTTGTCCTTTATTCCATACATCTTCCTGGGCTGCTGCTGTTGCTGTTAGGTGGTTTCAAGTTGGTTCTGACTCACAGCCAATTTGCGTACAACAGAACAAAAAACACGGCCAGGTCCTATGCCGTTCTCATACTGTTACTATGCTTGCACATACTGTTGCAGCCACTTTATCAGTTCCTCTCATTGAGAGTCTTCCTCTTTTTTATTTACCCTCTACCAAGCATGATGTTCCTTCTCTAGTGACTGATCCCTTGTGATAACACGTTCAAAGTATGTCAGATTAAGTCTCACCATCTTTGTTTCTAAGGAAAATTCTGGTTTTACTTCTCCTAAGAACCAAAAAACCCACTGCCATTGAGTTGGGTCTCACTCATAGCTACCCTTGAGGTCAGAGCTGAACTGCCTCATAGAGTTTCCAAGGAGTGCCTGGCCAATGTGAACTGCCTACCTTTTTTTTTTTTTTTAATTTTTTATTTAATATAATTGAGTGAAAATGTACATTCCCATATAAATTTACATAGCCACCTACATGCAGTTTCCACTGCTCTCCCTGCCCAGTGACAGCACACTATTCCTCTCTGCCCCATACATGTCTCGTTCTCCCAACAGTCTCTTTTTTCCCTCCTCTCCACCCACTCTCCTTCCTCCAGCCAGAGGTCAGTAGGATGACATCCTATACATGTATAGAACCATAAAGTGCATCCAATATATGGTCACTGCATCGCCAAGTCCAATCCATTCCTGTCCGAAGAGTAGACCTTTGTTATGATTGATGGTCAAGGGCAGCATCAGGGCAAGGGGCCATGCTCCCAGAGGAACCCCGAAACCACTGGACCACCAATTGAGGTCTTTTAGTGGGGATCTCAGGGTGCACCCCTTTTTATTCTTGTGTTGCCAGTGAGAATCAACTTAGTGAGCTCCATCGCGGCTATCACTGGTGGTGGCCGGGCACCATCCGGTTCTTCTGGTCCCAAGTCAATGTAGGCACCCACTGATGTGGGTCTCCTTGTCTTCTGGGTTGTCTTTCCCCCATGTCATTTTGGTCCTCGGTGAACATCCGTTCCTGCTGAGTTTGGACAATTTGCTGTGCCCTCGGATGGCAAACTGCCTACCTTTTGGTTAGCAGACGTAGCACTTAACCCACTACACCACCAGGGTTTCCTTTTCGAAGACAGATTTCTTAATTGTTTTTGGAATCCATGATACATTCAACATTCTTCAACAACACCATGATTTACAGGCATCAATTCTTCTTTATTCCTTACGCATTCTACAGTTTTCACATGCATATGAGGCAAGCGAAAACATGACCGCTTGGGTGAGGCATGCCTCAAATTTTAAAGCAACATCTTGGCTTTTTAACGCCTTAAAACTTCTTTTGCAACAGATTTGACTAATGCTGCATCATTTGATGTCTTAACTGCTGTTTCCATGGGTGTTGAACTCTATAGATAAGTAAAATGAAATCTTTGCCAGCTTCAATCATTTTTCTCCTTATCACAATGTTACTTATTGACACAGCTGTAAGGAGTTATGTCATATGCACAATGGCAGACTGTTAATGAGTCTTCTTCCAATTCTAAAAACCCATTCTTACCAATATCTTACTCATAGGGTCCTGAGTCTCAGATTATGTGTTCAGTATACAGATTGAATAAGTATGATGAAATGACATAAACATGATGCACACCTCTCCTGACTTTAAACCACACAGTATCTCTTTGTTTTGTTCAAACACATCCCTCTTGATCTATTTACAGTTCCACATGAGCACAACTAAATGTGCTAGAGTTCCCATTCATCACAATCCTTCTCATAATTTGTTACAATCTATACTGTTCAATGCCTCTGCATAGTCAATAAAATACAAATAAATATCCTTTTTACTATGCTCTGCTTTCAGCCATGATACATCTGATAGCCCTCACACCACATCCTCTCCTGAATCCAGCTTGTATTTCTGGCAATGAGCTATCAAAGTACTACTGAAATGACTTCTGGCAAAATTTTACTTGTGTGTAATATTTACGATATTGTTCAATAATTTCCACATTTGGTTGAAATACTTTTCTTTAGAATAGTTATAAACATGGATCTCTTCTAGTTGGCTGACTAAACAGCTGCCTTCCAAATTTCTTGGACTAAATAATCAGGCACTTTAAGTGCTGCATTCATTTGTTAAAACATGTTAACTGGTATTCTATCAATTTCTGGAATTTGCTTTTTCTCAATGGCTTTGGTGCAGCTTGGACTTCTTCCTTCAGTACCATCAGTTCTTCATCACATGCAAGCTCCTGGGATAGCTGAACTTGACCAACTCTCTTTGGCACAATGACTGTGCATTACTTCCATCATCTTTTGATTATTCCTGCATCATTAACATTATTTTGTCCATAAAATATGTCACTATTGCAAAATGGATGTCTAAAGAGACTCTGAAACTTACTGCTGAATGTCAAGTAACTACAGTGAATTGAAGAAATGATGATATAAAGGAGCTAAGCAGAAGATTTCAAAGAATGGCTCAAGAAGACAAAGTAAAATATTTTAATGAAACGTGTAAGGAGACCTGGAGTTAGAGAACCAAAATGGAAGAACGTGCTCAGCATTTTTAAACCTTAAACAACTGATTAAAAACTTTAAGTCCTGAGTTGCACTACTGAAGGATTTTTCCTGGCCTAGCACATGTGTGTACGTATATGTGTGTACATATGAGGTCCAACAATTAATTGTTCTAAGTGCTACATAGCTCATTGCTGAATATCACCACAATCATATCTGAAGTACTTTCCCTGGGAAGCTATGCACCAGTGCCAGTGCCTAGTCCATCCTTCAAAGCAATTTTGGAAGTTTTTCTGGAATGGCCACTGCATACAGTAGCAAGGTGGCAAGTTGTGAACGTAATTGTATAGTTGCCTGTCAGGGAGTTTTTAGCCAGTAAACAAATAACTGTATTGTAACACCCCCCTACTCACCTGATCTGGCCCCAAATGACTTTTTTCTTTACCCAAAGATAAGGGAAATACTGTAAAGAAGGCTTTTTGATGACATTCATGATTTCAAGGATAATACGACAATAGCTCTGATGGCCATTCCAGAAAGAGTTCCAAAATTGCTTTGAATGGTGGACTAGGCCCTGATATTGGTGCATAGCTCCCCAAGGGGAATACTTCAAAGGTGATCATAGTGATATTCAGTGATGAGGTACATGGCACTTTTTCTAGGATGAGTTTGAAGTCCTCATATATATATATCTCCATCCCTCCATCTGGTAATCAATCTAACCATTCTAGCATTTATCCAGTTACCCAGTGAAAGCAATCTACTACTTATGAATTCCACAGACCAATCATGTGCTAACAGTCACTAAATGTGGATTAAATGGACTTTTATTTTTCCTCATTGCTGAAGATAAAATCATCCTGGCTAAAAGCTAACTTCACATGAACTTCCTAATTTCTGACTTCAAAATATTTAAGCAGAATCTCAGCTATTCTCCGAACTTACAATCTTGTCCAAATACATCAAGAATTACTTCACGTTACCAGGAGAAAATGAAACAAATGAACTAAGAATTTACCTTGGAAACTTCCACTGCACTGCTAGGTAAGTTTCTCTATTCATTATTCCAAATATTAAAAAATACATATATCAATATTATACATATATCTTGACAACTACATATATATGTGTGTGTGTGTGTATATATATCTATTCAGAACTAAGCCATCTTACCAGGAATAGGTTCTAGGTGACATGAAATGAGTTCAGACAGTTAGCAGTTCAAATTTACCCAGTGGTGCAAAAAAGGAAAGGCCAGGTGATCCGCTTTCAAACAGACTACAGCCAAGAAAACACTATGGTACAGTTTTACGCTGTAATACATAGGGTCATTATTAAATCAGAATTGACTTGATGCCAGTGTGTTTTGTTTTGTTTTCTTTCTACCACCAAGTATATCTGTTATTTCCTTAATATTGATTTTTTTAAAAAATTCTGTTTTCATTGACTTCTTACCTACATCTAAATACTTCTCTTACTCTTTTTTTTTAATCTATAGCTTCTTCTATTATACACATACTCAAGCATTCTACAGATAATTCCCTTATCTAACGTTATATGTGGAAACAAATATAATCAGTCCAGGAATCATAAGAGTCAAAAGAAGAGAGATAAAAACCTCAACCAAGCACCAAATGGAATATGAAACTGACAAAGAACAGAGAACAAGGAAAGACATGGAGTAAAGATCCCCTATCAGCGAAGGTGGCCTGGATTCACCATTTTGGGAATCTTCACTCACTAAGAACAGCAGACAAGGCACAGGAGAAGACAACTGCTGGGAGTACCCAGTAGGAGAGAGAGAACTCAGTAGTGATACAAGCTTTCACACCTCCCACCCTGCTCATCCTCCTCTGCTTCCCACCAAGGAGCGGTTTCCTAGCTGGAGAAATGCCAGCTCCTTCAGTGCCATTTTGTTGTTGCTTTGTTTTCTTTTTGGGCTACCTTTGGTTAATCTGTCTTACCTACATCTCTTCTTTCTCTTGAACACCTTCCTCCCTTCCTCCCTTCCTCCCTTCCTCCCTTCCTCCCTTCCTCCCTTCCTCCCTTCCTCCCAGAGAGGAACACCTTCCTCTCTGCTTCTTCTTGACAAACTCTAAAGAGCAACTCACCCACGGAACAACTTCATTTGTGTATGCTACCATGCCTATTGGATCCCTTGGGTCATTTTTCATTTTCTTTATTAGTTTTTGTTTTTCATCATTTCTCAGTTTCACTTCTCTCTTCTTTGTCATGTATGCCCCTTCTAAACAAGTTGTGCAGTGCCATGCAGCTGGGGAGAACCACTTCTCCAGTCTGGGCTGCCAAGCCAGTAGGCTGGCTCCCTTGAGGATTTTTTTTTTCTTTTGTCAATTTCTTATCTCTGTGATCCTTCCCTTTTCTCCTGAACACGTGTATCTTTTTTTTTTTTTTTAACCTAGTTTCTTACTCTCTTTCATCCTTACCTTTGTCTTGCCCACATAATGGCATGTGTCATATCCGTCACTTCTTGATGGTCTGTGAATCACTGCCTTGCTAAAATCCGGAAGAACATCTTCCTTGGGTCTATACCACTCTAACAGGAGGCTTCCTCAATCTTTTTTTTTTTTTTTTGGCTCCCATTTCTCTCCCCTATTTCCATTCTTTCTCATACCTACTTAGTTCCACAAATCACAACCTTTCCCTGATTTCCACCTATCTGCCCCGTGCACTAAGCACTGCACCTGCAAGTAGCAAGGGCATAGTCTACTAAGACCCACCCTGCACTGACATCTGGATCTTCCCTGTCAGGCCCACTATGTACAACAAACAAGCCAATTCGTCCCACCAACTTTCATTGGGCATCCCCCCACTCACCTGAGTGACTGACCCTGCCCATTACACAAGGTGGTTAGATGTATCATTTCCACAGACAAGAAACCAAGTATGAATACCTAGCCTGCCTGCTAAGGCAAAACTAGGAGGAGGATCAAACAAATCTACAATCAGTAAACAAAGAAAACAGTTACTGAATGTGTCAGAGAACGGAAAATATCAAAACATTAAAAAAAAATAATAAAAAAGACGGGACAGCACCAGGTGTCCAAAACAAACATAAGATCACCTTCCAGTAGAAGAACAAGAACTGGAACAGCATGAGAGAGCATTAAAAACCCTGGTGGTAGTGGTTATGTGCTACGTCTGCTAACCAATAGGATGGCAGTTCAAATCCACCAGGCACTCCTTGGAAACTCTATGGAGCAGTTCTGCTCTGTCCTATGGGGTCACTATGAGTTGGAACTGACTTATTGACCTAGGTTTGGTTTGTTTTTTCTGAATATTTGAAGGCTACTTAAATGTCAAAGTACAAAAAGAGAAAGTGATGAATAAATAGACAACTATGGAAAAGACAGATAAAACAATGAAAGAATTCAGAAAAATAAATTCACAACTAGAAATCATAAAAAGAATAGCAATCAGAAATCCAAAAGATAGTCAAGACTTCAGAAATGGATAATGTCATAGAAGTTTTGAGGAAGTGCATTCACCAGGCATTAGACAAATGCAAACTGAAACCACCATGAGATACCATCTGACCCCAGCATTACTGGCACCCATATCAAAAAACAGGAAACAGCACATGTTGGAACGGCTCCAGGGTGAATGGAATGTCTTATGCACTGCTGGTGTGAAAAAAACAATGTCGTGCTCCCTTAGAAAAGATAGAAATAGGAACACCATATGATCTAGCAATTTCACTGCTCAGAATATATCCTAGAGAAATAAGAGGCACCACATGAATAGACATATGTATTATGATGTTCATTGCAGCAATGATCACGGCAGGAAAAAGCTGGAAAGAACCTAAATCTCATCAAGAGACAAACGGATAAACAAACAGTAGTATACACACAATAGAGTACTATGCAATGATAAAGAACAAAGATGAATCTGCACAGCACCTCATAACATTAAATAAACTGGAGGGCACTATGCTGAGTGAAATGCATCAAACACAAAAGGACAAATATTGTATGAGACCACTACTGTAAAAACTTAGGAAATGGTTTACACACAAAAAGAAAAAAATCTTTGATGGTTATGATGGAGTAGGAAGTGGAGATGGAAAAACACTCAACCAATGATAGATAAGCAGTAACTTTGGTAAAGGGTGAAACAGTACACAATGCTGGTGAAGCCAGAACAACTCATCCAAAACAAGATCATGGAAGTTCCATAGACACAGTCAAACTCCCTGAGGACCAAATTATTGGGCTGATTTCTAGGAGGACCATGGTCTTGGAGAATACCTAGCTCAACTGGCATAATATATTTTATAAAGAATATGTTCTACTTACTAAAACAAACAAAGTCCCATATTGTTTCAGCTATCAGGACCACAAGAAACAAAGATGGTAATCACAGTTCCAGTGATAAAAACACGATAAGTACCACTTGGCTATTTTTGCTTCCTATAGCCTACCTCTATTTCATTTATATCCCAGAAATTATTCCATGGAAGCATGTAAATCCTCATCAATCTTTAAAGATGCTGTATATTACTACTAGAGGTACAACAGATTTGAAACAGCTTATGTAAACTAACTACTAACTAAATTGCCATCCAACAGATTTTAACAATGTATAAACCCATCAACAACGTATGAACACGCCCGATTCCCCTCAGCTCAAACTTCTGAATGGATGTTTGCTACTCTGATAACTGAAAAGTTAATATTAACTAACTTCACAACTATAGTGTTATTATTCTCAATATGAGTAAATACAAGAAGGTTTTCACATTTTAAGAACAACTTACACTTTTTTCCTGTGAACTATCTGTTCAAATATTATTTTTGCTTAGGTCTCCCCTATTTTAGAACTATTTACATATAGAACATTTGAGCTTTATTCTGTGATGCCATAAATGCATCTCACCAGTTTTTAATTTACTTACTAATTCCCTTAGTATGTTACCTTTCTCCAAGTTATCTTGTTATCTCATCAAATTTATCATTTCATGAATTTTGGATTTTTAATAATTAGGAATAAAATTTTCCTGACTCCCAGATTAAAGAGAAATATGAGGGCTGCCAATTAAGTTTGAAAACTCATCCTAGAAAAAGTGCTACATACCCCTTTGCTGAATATCACTTCAGTCACTTTTAAAGTACTCCCCTTGGAAAGCTAGGCACCAACACCAGCACTTAGTCTATTCTTCAAAGCCATTTTGTAACTCCTTTTCTGGAATGGCCATCAGAACTGTCATCTTATCACCCTTAATGTTCTGAATCTTATCAAAATGTCTTCCTTTCAGTATTTTATCTTCAGGTAAAGAGAAAAGTCTTTGGGAGCCAGATGAGATGAGTAGGGAGAGTGTTTCAAAACAGTTATTTGTTCACTGGCTAAAAATTCCTTCACAGACAACTACACAATTAAGTTCACAAACTTGCCACCTGAACACCATGTACAATGACCATTTCCAAAAGAGTTCCAAAATTGTTTAGAAGTGTGGCCTAGCTGCTGGTATTGGTGCATAGCTTCCCAAGGGGAGTACTTCGAATATGACTGTAGTGATATTCAGCAATGAGGTGTGTAGCACTTAGAACAATTAAGGTTGCAGACTTAATTGTCAGACCTCATCCATCAGTTATTGTTACTAGCAATTTAATTAGCTTTAATTTAAACCTCTGATTCAGTTTAAATACTTTCTAGTTCATGAGGACTTGATCAAACCTTATCTTTCTCCATTTGGCTGCCAATTTCCTTCACTGATTAAGATGAAAATTGCATTGTGTTTTCTAGTTCCTCATGTAATTTGATCCATTTATGGATTTTCTATTCTGATACTTCAGTATGTAACAATATACATGTATATTCATATGCCAATGATTTTAAACACATTTTAAATTTAGGATTCCTAGGTAACTGCCTCACATAATTTTTATTATTTATAGATTTCCTGACTACATTTAAAATCAAATTATCGAACTACAGAATATAACTTCAAAGAAAAGAAAAAGTGAAATTACATTATAAATTTACTCATAAATACTAGCATTCTTTTTACTTGATGGCAAATATTATTACCAATTTTAAGATGTCAACCTTAGAAGAATATTAAGCATGTTATGTCTTCTTACACAGTAGTAGCCACGAAGCACAAAATATAGCAATAACAAGACTCTTCATTGCCATGTCTGGACGTTGCTCAAAGATGTCATTGTGAAATTATAATATCCTTATTATATGTACACATTACTACCAACATAATGTCATCCTTAACTCATGAAAGATCCTTTTGTTTGAAGCCCTGGGCTATAGTTAACCTCATAAATAACATCTTTCTCTCTGCTTTGCCTTAATACAAAAAAGTAAAGCTTCAATGACTACAGTACAAGTAGGCAATACAAGCTGGGAGTAATACATGGGGAAAAATGAACAAAATGCACCTGTTTAAAAAAAAAAACAAAACTGATCCATAAGCCTCCAGATTCTTAGATTTACAATGTTGATCACTTACTGATATCACAAATAGTCACTTACCATGGAACCTGATATTCCAGCTCAAAATCCTTCCAGCTCAAAATCTTTTCTGCACAACGGAAGTCAGATATGAGTTATTTACAACAACAACAATGTTGTTTCCATTGAGTTAATTCCAACTAATGGCAACCCCATAGGAGAGAGCAGAACTTCCCTATAAGAGGTTCCGGTGAGTGCCTGGTGGATTCAAACTGCCAATCTTTGGATTAGCACATACAGCACTGAACTACTATGCCACCAGGGTTTCCTGAGAAGGGTATACTCAGGTAAAATACATATCCTAGGATAACAGTTTAATGACTGCTATAATCAAAGACTGACTTCACTACTCTGGGAAAAACAGACAAATTGTTCTGAGGCCCACAACTAAAGCAAATTTAATATTGTCTTATCAGGGTCACTTAGCAAAATCTGTATTTTTCCCATCAGATCATGAAATTCATATGAAGTTACAAAAATCTACTAAATCAGTTCCACATCTCTTCTCAAAAACTGGTTTTCACAAAATCAATCAATTGCTAATAAATTATAGCATCAGATTCACCAAAATGCTCTTTTCTTCATTTGATTATTTTCCATTTTGTCTTTCATTTCACTTCCTAATGCATTAAAAACTAATGCAGTCATGGGTTCTTTAGGCCTCTCTTAAGATGTGATGCATTTTTGTTTATATGATGTTAACTTTCCACAGGGAATAAATCTACTTTGTGCTGTACAGGGATGTCATGAGTCAGAATCAACTCAAAAGTAAAAGGTTTTTGTTTTGTTGACTTTCTGCTTTGGGGTATTGCTTTATAACCACACTCTCTCAGTGACACAAGTAGTCAATACTAGTAACAGAAAGATTGGCAGTTCAAATTTACCCAGAGTCACCTCTGAAGAAAGTCCTTATAATCTCCTCACAAAATATCAAAACCAGTCAAACTTCTTTGGAGGCAAAGTTCTATTCTGAAATACACGATGTCTCCACAGTTTTGCATTATGACAGGAGATACAGGCAATTTTTAAGAACATACAATTAGTTGGTTGTAACTTTCTGTATTTATTACAAAGCAGACAAATGGTAGTTTGACAACGTACAGTGACCTTTAGGGAATGCAGTGACCTTTAGGGAATGCATCCCATCCCCTCTAGAAGTCCCTGTTCTACTTATATGACCCCAAATGGTTGACAAAATATTCCATTATAGTGGTCATGTAACTCGACCTGGACACTGGGATACTGAGGTTATTTTTGTTGAGACTATAAAACAGGACAGAACTGAAGCTGACAACATGAATGGTCATCTTGCCCATAACTTAGTGAAAAATATGTGTCTATCATTAAGTCAAGCCATGACCTAATAGACAGAAAGTGAAGAAACCATACATTAACTTTAGACATCCTTAAGATCCCTAGTGTTGAGTGTTTAACAATCATAATTGAGACATTTGACTACTAAGTATAGATACAGTAGAAAGCTGAGGGAAGAAAAAAAATACTAGTATTCTGGAAGAATATATATATATATTTCTCAAGCACAAC
The DNA here is from genome assembly GCA_028571685.1 of Heterohyrax brucei. Taxonomy (NCBI): domain Eukaryota; kingdom Metazoa; phylum Chordata; class Mammalia; order Hyracoidea; family Procaviidae; genus Heterohyrax; species Heterohyrax brucei. Next base: position 135,665,142 of record CM053149.1, on the reverse strand, counting down.
AGTACAAATTCAATGGTTACTAAATAAACATGAATAAAAATGAAGCAAAGAAGCCGAGAAGCCATGGACTTCAAAAATCAGGCTGACAATGAAATTACACTACAAAATACACTAAAACTGAGGAATCAAAACAGTTTCTGAGGCTACATATAAAAAAAAAATAGTGAGGACATAATCCTGCCAGTAGAAAGTATGCAGAATGGTTCATTACCATGTAGTAAAAAGCTAGCACTAAACCTGTTAAACATGAACCTCTTTTCCAGGATTGTATTTCCACAAAATACAAGGTGACAGTGTAATCCATGCAATTAATAAGTATAAGCAATGATGAAAGTACTACAAAACCCGAGTATTACTCTTGCGAACATGGCATTAAGCATAAACACCACGGGAAGGGCCTTAGATTGAGACATGTCAAGGTTTATATCCTACCTCATTTAAGTAAGTCCACCATCACCTATAACTATTACTGCCAGGGAATCAGCACTCTGATGTGACACTTTCTTGAGCCGAGTTGATGGGTGAGGAAGGCCAGACCTTTATTAAACGGTCATAGGAAATTTTGAACAAAAGGGGAAACATGTTGTCATGTGGGCAGGTAGGGGGGCAGCTTGAACAGAACAGACGTGAAAGTTCTGGGTGTTATATGGCAACATGATATAGACTGTAAAATTGTTCTTAATTCACCATAAAAATAAACAGAAATGTAGAAAAACACAAAAGAAAACTGATAGGACATGAATTATTATTTCATCAATCAGTCATTCTGCCATTTCTGTTAATTTGGAATTTAAAGTATTTGCAAGAGCATAGTTCATACTCAAACGAAACTTAATCCTGACTTAGGGTAAATCTATTCTTTGAGTAAACATACAACTCTAATGATACAATGAATAGCAAAACAAACAAGTGAATAAATTCATGGCCATCAAGTGAATTTTGACTCATAACAACCTTATTAACAGGGGTCATTTGTTTTGTTTTATTTTCAGGTAAAAAGCTATGTATGTTTTTATATGCACATGTAATACAGATATGAGCAGGCACATATATTATTTGAAGGTACTACTAAAGATAACCCTCAGATACAACCAAATACCTTACAAGACTGGTTTTCTAGATTTCAGTTACATAATATAATTCACAAAGTTCATGTTCTACACCCTAGTGAAGTCAGTAGCATCTAGCATCTTAAAAGCCTATAAACAGCCATATAAGGTACAAGTTATTGGTCTCTACTCAACAGGAGCAAAATAACAAGAAGGTAACCAAAATCTCAGAGAAAAAAACACATCTGCTAGTTTAACAGCCTACACAACACTCAACCTCAACTATCCTAAAACCAAAAGAACTATATGGTTCCCAGTTACACTATTTAACAATCTGAATGGGGTCACAACAGAAGATCTTGGATAGAATGGTAAAAAAATATAAAGAACAAAATTCTAATTCTTTAAAATGGCCATACTAACTGGACCTGAAACCAGAGGAGTTACTGAGAATATTATGCACTCTTGAAACTTGGACGACACCTGTTCCAAGATCACATTTTAACATAAAAGTAGAGGAATACAACAAATCACTGTCTACTAAAAAAAATCTGTTAAAAGGTCAACATTTAACCTAGAGCAAGGATGAAAAGATAACAGGGCAGGGAAAATAGAGTACTAGAAATGGAACAACCAGAAAACAAAGAGAATGTTCGCACATTACAGGAAACGTAACTAGTTATTATTGATCAGTTTGTAAACTGTCAAATAGAACCTAATGCTCTGTGTACACTTTTACTAAAAACATGTTATTAAAAAAAAGCTATGGAAATATGATATACTCAATGGAAGATTTTCACAAACACACAAAGACATACAAATATTGCAATGTGATACAGTTTTCTTAAAATAAATCAGTTAATAGCACTAGTCTGATAAGGCTTCAAGATATAACTACCACAGGAACATAATAAGGAAGTTTTAAGCACCATTAGAGAGTATCAATTTACCATACTGAGAACGTAGACATTTAAAAGTTCTACAGAATAACCTCAATAAATAAATGGCAAGTGAAGAAAAAAACCTGCCACACACTAAAGGCATAAGAGATTAGCCAACCAAATGAAAAGGGACAAATAAATCTTTAGCTACTCAACTACTAAAAATGAATACATAAGACAACATGGGATCGTCCTTCAATAAGATTTTTTTCAACTAAGAAATATTTCATAGGTGGTGGTAGTAATCAACTATGTGATGTACCATGGAGAGTTACAATTAAAAAAAATTAGCAGACAGTATGATGATAATGCTTACAAAAATGGATATCTCTATAATTTTAGATATAATTAAGTATACTTAGTAGAAAATCAGATATAAGTTGATATTTCCTAAAGAAATAGGAATGTGTATTATTTCATTCCATTTGAGATATATTTTTCAAATTCCATGAGCACAAGGTCATTGAAAACTGTAAGCACAACCAGACATTGCACATCAAATATAAACAAAGATAATTCAAGCTTAGGGCATAAATGTTGTTGTTAGCTGCCGTAAAGTTGATTTTGATTCATGGCTACCCCATATGTGCAAGGAGAATACTCCCGATAGGATTTTCAGGGCTGTGGTCTTTCTGAAGGACATCACTATTTGGTGGGTTTGAACTCAACATTTTAGGTGGTAGTCAAGCCCTTAACCAGCTCTGCCATCCAGAGACTCCTAGAACCATTAATAACAAATCACATTAAAGGGGATGAAATAAATAAGGGACTATAATGACCTATAATGCTATGATGAAGAGTCAAATCTCTAACAGGTTTACAGTAGAGCTCATTATTAACTATCTAGGTTTAGAACTCTCCACATGAGAGACAATGCACCTTTCTAAGCTCTCCCAACAAACCACAAACATGATATAATGGTTAACTGTATGTTTCAATGAGACTAGCTTTTGATTCCCTGTTTGGTAAAACATACACTAGTTAAGTTGCTGTTAAACGGAGCAGCGACATGTGATTAGACCAACTGACCATATTACACTCCATATTGTAATGTAATATAATGCAGTGACTTTACATTAATGTACTGTATTAAAATCACCTTCTATAATGAGACCTAATGCAATTAAATCAATCAATTAAAGTTACACCAGTGTATAATGGATTATAAAATTATAGAAACAGAAGACATACGCAGTAAATTCTGATGGCATACCAAGATTATCTACAAGAAAATCTAAGAATCATTGACAGACACCAGAAACTAGGGGAAGAGTTTCATAGAAGGAATCTATATGGCTGAGAGCCTGATTTGGACTTCTAGTCACCCGAATTGTGAGAAAATAAATTCCAACCCTTCAAAGCTAAACACTTGAGGAATTTCTGTTGTCATAGGAAACATCATCTAAGGTAGATGAAGTAAAGTTAAATTAAACCAGAAAGAAAATGATCCACCTGATACACTATACAGAGTTTAGAAAAAATAAGCAATTACTTGAAAATGATATTTCTTCTAAATGACATGAATTATATCAAAAAGAAAGCTATTTAACCAAAAAAAATTGGGAGAGGATGTCCTAGAGTAAAACAGATTAAGGAGATTTAGAAATATGGTACTTTCTATTTTAAAACTGTGACTTGGAGACATTTAGAATGGATGTGTCATATTTGTAATTTTGAATATATGGCAAAATGTTGACAATTATTACTTCTATTTGTTACATGTAGTAAGATTTATTATTCTGTTCTTAATATTTGTACCTACGAAATTTACAAGTAAAAGTAACAGAAAATTACGCAACTGAGGGATTACAAAAAATTAAAAAGTCTAAATGTGTATGTTCACTCAATTACTAAGAAGTAATGCCAATATACATACATATAGTTCTTACTTCTGTCCGTAATGGCAGTGACAACCCAACAGAATGAACACACTTAGCATACAGAGTTAATGGTCTCTTGATGTCATCCCTAAGGAACCAGGGACACATGAAGAAATGGATGGTTCCGTAACCAGAGAAGAATAAGAATAAAAAAACCCTGGAGTATCTGTTGTTGCCAGAAAGTAATGCAATAATCATGTGATTTAGACATGCTGAAAGGAACAGAAGCAAACATAAAGATGCCTTGAAAGACCATGCCAGTAAGAAAAAAATTAACCCAGCAAATGAAGAGCTGTAAGTCCATGATGACATAAATAATTAGGAAACTAAATAGGACAGAAAGGACAACACTTCCTGTGGCGACAGCTGGGGCACTGTGGACGACATGTGATGGCCCAGGCCATGGCCACAGTGCAAGTTGCAGGCCCGAGATAGCCAGAAGCCCAAGGTGAGCAGAGCCTGAGACAACCAGAGCTAGGGTGAGTAGGGCCCGAGGTGAACAGAACCTGGGGCAGCCGGGTAAGCTGATAAGTGGGAGCCCCAGCCCCAAACCCACATGCGCTGCCGAGTCTGCATGTCCCTGCAGTCGGGTGGCCTGGTTGGCCTGGCATCCATACTACAAATGTACGGGAGCCCAGCAAGCCCATGCACAGAGTCACCTGCACCATCCATTTGACAGAACTGCGGGTACTGGCCCTGTAGATATCACACAGGGGACAGAGAGCCCAGAGGGAATAGGGACCCCTCAAAGTAACCCAGACATAGATGTGGGCTCAACTCCTTATAGGAGGTGTCAGCTGAGAGAAGGTAGATGGAAAGCCTGATGGAGTGCTGCTACAGCTGTCACAGCAATTGAAACACAAACAGCGTTATACTGCCCCTGAATTTAAGAAAGGTATAGCTACAGGAGGATCCTGTCAGAGGGGGCAAGGAGAGGCACAAGCCATGCGGCTCTGAGATCATGTCAAGGGCCCCAAAAACCGTCGCAGCTCAGCTGTCCTATGGTTTTCCTAGGATCCAGGCCAAAGTTCTCACTCAGGGAGTGGGGGCCCAATGGGGACTGAAGGCTATATGTAGAACTAGCCATCTGCTGGGCCCCCTCAAACATGCAAAGCTTGATGACGTTGGTAGATATAGGAATTGAACGCTCCTTGATTCATGGAGACCCTGAAAAGTTTTCTGGGCTCCTACAAGAGATAAATGGGTAGAGCAGTGGCTCACCCATTCAGGCATGAGAAATCCAGTAACATTAGCCAATAGTAAACTTCCCCCAGGGTTTATAAAATGCATGTTTCCCCAGTGCCAAAATATATTCTGGGTATAGACATTGTGCAACATCAGGTAGTGTACACGAGAGTTCGGCAACTTAGACTGTGGCAGACAGCTATAAAAGCCGTAGTGTGGGGATGAGCCCAAGTGACCCCAGTGGAACTGCTAGTTCCCAAACAGGTTGTAAATGTAAAACAGTACTGTCTCCCAGGGGGACATAAGGAATTTGGGGACGGCTCCTGGCGTATGATGGCTGGTTACTGTAAGTTATACAAAGTGGTGCCACCCATGCATACAGCTGTGTGCTCCACAGCTGCACTGGGTGCTACAGACAGATAGGGGAGGCAAAAGGGTTGGAGAGAACCTTACAAAAACTGCTGGCAGAGGAGGCATCTCCAGAGACATAAAAGCAGTGCTAGGAAACAGTGGGCAGCACAAATAACATGGGAGAGTTTCACACTCCCTCCCCATAGCTGGGAGAAGGCCACCGTGAGGGTGATGCAGACAAGTCCCGGACTGCGGCCTGAGGCTGGAGGAAAGATGAACACCATCCTAGAACAAAAGGAACAGTAGGAGTGGGTGTGAGAGGCCACAGTGAAGGCTTGGGGCCCGCTGGTCATGTACAAAGAAATACAGCAGATGACAAATACCTGCCAAGTGTACTCTATGGAGTACCCTTGAACAGATGCAATGGTGGCTATGACCCCTGAAATACTGGCAGATAAATGTGAATGGCCCCTAAAGATTACAATATTCTTTCTTACAGGCACACCCACTGTTGTTAAACGTGCCTTTGTACCAAGTATGTAACCTATGCATATAGGGTCTGTGTTTGTCTATACTGAGCCCACCCTGCATACTGCCACAGGGGCTGAGATCTGACACAAGTGGCCAGGGCCACCCTCCAATTGTCGGCTATCCACTTGTCCCAGGATGGACAAGTGGATCGTATTTTGTCCCACAGGAAAGATCTCCCTCCACTAGTATCTCTAACCTCTCTCTCTTTACAGCCATAGGCTAGTCAGTAGAAACACCCTGGTTGACTGGGTTCATACCCTCAGGTCTCCAATCAATCAGCATGTTAAGTTTGTGCCAAGATGCTGCTAGGTGCTATAGGAGGCCTCCTTGGAGAATCCACCTTCTCATGGAGAAAACTGGAGATGGCTGCAAGAATGCGGGGCATAGCAACCCCCTTTGACACGCCACCTGGGAGCATGTGAAGCTCCTGGTGAGATAACAAGTCATGTCTGACCTTGAATAAGATATGCCATCTGGGATAGTCCAGAGTGGTTCACAGCTGAGACAGCTGAACTATAGGACAAAGCCTCCCTTTATATAAAACAGGTGTCTCGGGGGAGCCCATGTTTGATGGACCCCTGAGAATCTATGCCAAAAACTTGCCCTACAGAATGATACCACATGATGGGGGAGAAAAAGCTGAGATGTACTTGGCAGGCCACATTAATTACTGTACTTGGAATAGCCTGGTGGATTATTTCTTGTGTGTGGTTGCCTATTTGGTTGCTGTTGTTTATGGATCAATATAGTCCCAAGACTCACACAGGGAACCTTGTGGAAGAATTAATGCATAAATTGTACAGTGAGTAAAATATCCTTTGGGGTGGAGTGTGGAGACAGCATGTAAGGTTATCCTGCTCAGGCCTTCTGATTCTGTACAAGCCTTCTGGCCCAGATAAGATTCAACAGATTCAGCAGTAGTTATATGACTTTTTCATAACCTTGAGGTTACTGAAACTGGCTACCAGCCACTTCTGTTTGAAACCTGTATATAAGGTCATTCTGCCACGAGGCAGCACAGTGTATACAGGGGGGTGAGTGTGTCAGGGAGAGTGCCTGTGCCACCAATTGCTCACCTGCCCCCCACCATTGTACCAATAAACTTGCTATGACTATACCTGCTGTGGCTTTTTTGCTGAGTCTGCCCAAATCACAAACCAGTATTCCTGGCCCTGAATACCTGTGTTCTGATACTTCCTTATACTACTATCCCAATAAACAAAATACAGGATAGATGGCAATTTTTAAAAAAATCCATCCAGCAAAGAGTATTAATTATTGCAGGCAATAAGAAATATCAGCAGATGCTAAAATTAGCAGACAAACAGTATGGTAAGAAATAGACTCAAAGAAAATTACTAATTTTAACATTAATCATAGGAAGCATTATTAGCAGTAAGATATATCATGTGACTCCTGATGATGGACTGAGAAGGCCACATCATTCCTGCTGTATTCTTGCTAAAAATGCACAGCTTCAATCTAATAATGACAAAAAAAAAAAGTCCACATTCGTGGACATCAACAACAGTTGTTGAGTCAATTCTGACTCACTACAATTCCATGTGTAGCAGACAAGAACTGTGTTCCACAGGATTTTCAGTGGCTAACTTTTCTTAAGGAAACCCTGGTGGCATGGTGGTTAAGTGCTATGGCTTCTAACTATGAAGGTCTGCAGTTCACATCCTCCAGGTGCTACTTGGAAACTCTATGGAGCAGTTCTACTCTGTCTATAGGGTCACTATAAGTCAGAATCAACTCAACATAAGTCGATGAGGTTTTAATTTTTTTAAAATAGATCGCCACGCCAGGAGAACATCACAACTATATGTAATATGCAATCCTACATTAGATCTAGGGCCTAAAAAATTGTTTTAGTACAGGAAGTACAACTCTGGTGGCTTAATGGTTAAGGGCTAGTGCTGCTAACCAAAATTTCAGCAGTTCAAATCCACCAGGCACTCCTTCGAAACTCTGTGGGGCAGTTCTAATCTGTTCTATAGGGTCGTTTTGAGTGGGAATCAACTCAGTGGCATTAGTTTGGGTTTTGGTTGGTTTTGGTAACTGTACCAGGCATATGAAAGAAAATATAAAAGGAAGCTAGAGAATATAACATAAAAACTGTACTGCAATAATTCTGTAAGTAAAAACTGTTTCAAAGAAAACAGTGAACAATGTTAATCCTCCGCTGCTTCTAGAAACAACAGTAAATGAAATGGAAAACCCCAACAAAAACAGAAGAAAAACAATGCTACAGGTTGCCAACTTGGGAATATCTCTTCAGAAGTTCCAAGTAAAATTATAACGATTACAATGGAGTATTTCAAAATAACAAATGGGCATGTAAATTTATATGGGAATGTACATTTTCACTCAGTCATATTAAATAAAAAAATAAAAAAACAAATGTCATTCATTCATAGAATGCAAGAAATTTCTATAAATACTGGTTAGTGCTGTTAATGTCTATAAGACCAACTATAATAAGCTGAAAGTATTTTTATTAAACATCATCAAAGTTAACAAAAAATTCTTCATAAAAGGAAGTTTTGTAAAACAAACCTGAAACCAAGGTTATTCACATTTACAGTCATGAGAATTTTGTACCTCTACTGAAAGTATTAATAATTTACTTGATCAAGATAACAAAACTGATAAATTGTAAGAATAAAAATACATAACTTTAGACAGCCAGTGAAACAACATCAGTACAGATGTACAAAAACAGCTTTCATATATAAGCAAGAAAATAAACAAAGGAACAATCCTAACCATAAAACTAACAAAAATTAATCAAAATAGGAAATGACTGGAAAGCAGTCTTCAGGAAAAAATCAACAGTAGACTAGTGCTATCGATATTTCAATTCAATCATCTGATTAAAAATGGAAACACATACCTTGTAGTTGATTAAGAAAATAAAATTTTGAAGAGATTTAGTCCCTCCTAGTTGATCTATTAAATACGCTACGAATGTAATTGAAATAGTATTTCTTTCCAACTTGCAAAATAATTGTAAGTGTCAATTATGAGAAAAAGACAAGTATATACACAACATATTCTGAAAAAGAAGAGCAATGAGCAATCACCTCCTCTTTAAAAATATGGTAGAATTCTCTAGCAAGCTGTCTGGGCCAGTATTTTTTGTTGGTTGGTAGTTTTCTTGATTACTTTTTCAATCTCTTTTCTGATGGGTTTATGAAGTTGTCATACTCCTCTTTGTGATAATTTTGATAGGAAATGGAATTGTAGAAATTTGTTCATTTCCTCTAGGTTTTCAAATCTATTGCCAAGCCAGAGTACAATTTTTCATAGTAATTCTTCTAACTTTGCTTGAGTTTGTTATGACATCTCCTGTCTGATTTCTTATCTGGGTTGTTTCCTCTTCCGTTTTTCTTCTGTTAGTTTAGCCAAAGGTTTATCGATTTCAGCAATCTTTTCAGAAAATCAATTTTTGGTTTTGTTAATTCTTTCAATTTCTTTCTTTTGTATAATTCATTTAGTTCTGCTCTAGTTTTTCTAATCTGTTTTCTTCTGGTGCCCGAGGGGTTCAATCCTTGTTCCTTTTCTATTTGTTCAAGCAGAAGGGTTAATTCTTTGATTTGGATCCTTTCTTCATTTTGGATGTGTGCATTTATTTGAGATAAATTGACCCCTGAGCACTGTTTTCGCTATTTCCCATAGGTTCAGGTAGTATGTGTTCTCATTCTGATTTGACTTCATGAATTTCTTTATTGCATCCTAAATTTCTTCTGTAACCCAGGAATTTTGGAGCAAGGTGTTGTTCAGCTTCCATGAGTTCAAATTTCTCCCATTTTTTCTACTACTGATTTCAATTTTTATGGCTTTATGGGCTCAGAAGATGATTTACGTATTTCAGTGGTTTGGATTTTGCTGAAATTTCCTTTATGACTTCAAACATTGTCTACTCTGGAGAATGTTTCATATGTGTTGGAAAAGCTATACTTGGCTGTTGCTGTGTTGAGGGTTCTATATACATCTATGAGGCTGAGTTAGCTGATTATCACTATAAGATCTTCTGTATCTTTATCGAGCTTTTGACTGGAAGACCTGCCTGTTACTGAGAGTGCTGACGACTCCTACTTTTACTGTGGAGCAATCTATCTCATTTTTCAGTTTTGTTAGCATTTGTTCCGCTAATACCGTGTTCTGAGTTGCTTCTTATGGGTTTTTTTCTGTCTTTTTAAATGTTGGTTTTCAATCTCATGAAATGTGTGTATTTTGTTTCTTGTGTTGATATGTTGTACTGGTTGTTTCCTTTGCGGCAACCTTGTAATCATCCTTAATGTTCTTCATTTAAATGAGTCTAACAACTTTCTATCTCCATGACTTCCTCTCCATCTGAAATGTCTATAAATACATTAATATTTCCCACTTTACGGTGTAATATCAATATAAATACCTAGATCTGTTTCCCTAATTTTACCATTTCAATAATAGAGATCTCAAGGGGCATCCCTTTTTGCTTTTGGCTTAACAGTGAGGTTCAACTTTCTGAGCTTCATTACGGCCATCATTGGTGGTTGCCGGGCAACATCCAGTTCTTCCAGTCACAAGTCAATGTCGTTTTGGTCCTTGTTGATCATTTGTTGCTTCTGTCTTGGGACCATTTGCTGTGCCCTCAGATGGCAGCTTGGTAGCTTTTAAGACCCCAGATGCCACTCGCCAATGTGGGATGCACAGGGCTCTATAAGCAAAACGCTAGTTGTGCCAATTGACCTCACTTCCCCTGTGAGCATGTTCACTGGCCCCCCGCCTCAGCTACTCTGTCCTTACAGTATTGGGTTAAGATGGGAGGAGTAATCATTTTATGTTCAAGTCCAATTAATATTGATCTTCTTTCTAATGTGTGCTGTCACAGATTTCACCAAACCAAATTTCTATCAACTATCTAATCCAACCCACCGCTCCAATCCTCTCCCTTCTGACCCTTGCAGTCATCAAAGAGTCTTTTCTTCTATGCATCAGTCTGTTTTAAAGTTCTTATCGTAAGGGTCTCATACAATATTTGTCCTTTTGTTACTGACTAATTTCAATCGACATAATGTCCTCCAGTTGAAACCAGGTTATGGGAGGTTTCCTAAAATTATCCTTGTTCTTTATCATTGCAGTGTTCCATTGAGTATATATACTCTAGTTTACCTATCCATCCCTCTGTTGTTGGGCATCTGGGTTGATTCCATCTACTTGCTATTGTGGACTGTGCTGCAATAAACATCCATGTGCATGCCTCAGTTGGTGTTAATGGCCTTGATTCTGCAGCATATATTCCGAGAAGTGGAATACTGGGTCCAATGGCATGTCTATATCCAGTTTTGTAAGGAAGAACCAGATTGCTTTCCAAAGAGGTTGTACCATTTTGCAACCCCACCAACAGAATAGGAGATTTCCAATTTCTCCACAGCGTCTCCAGCATTTGTTATTTTGTCTTTTCTGGATCATGGCCAGCCTTATTGGGGTGAGATGGTATCTCGTTGTAGTTTACACTTGAATTTCTTTAACACCTAATGATTCTGAACATGTCCCCATGTGTTTTCCGGCTGCCTGGATTTCCTCTTTAGACAAGGGTCTATCTCCTTTGCCTATCACTTAGTTGGATGATTTATCTTTTTCTTATTGATGTTTTGTATACCTTATAGATTATGGAGATCAGGTGTCAGTCTAACATATAGTTGCCAAATATTTTTTCCCATCCTGAAGGTGGCCTTTTTAATTCTATAAATAAAGTCTTTGGATGAGCAAAAGTGTTTGATTCTTAGTAGGTCCCATTTATCTATTTTCTCTTTTGTTGTTTATGGTTTGTTTGACAGACTGTGAAGTCTGTTTACACTGTGTATTGAAACATCCATTGTTGTCCCTACTTTTTCTTCGATGAGCTTTATCACTGTAGATTTGATATTTAGGTCTTTTATCCAGTTTGAGTTGGTTTTTGTATAAGGTGTAAGATATGGGTCTTGTTTCAGTTTACTGCAGATGGATATCCAATTTTGCCAGCACTACTTGTTGAAGATATTGCTTTTACTCATTTAATTTCTTAGGGCCTTTGTGAAACTTCAACTGTTTGTAGGAGAATGGCGTCATATCTGAGGGCTCAATTCTGTTCCATTGATCTATCTGTCTCTTTTGTACCAGTACCAGGCTGTTTTGACTACTGTGGCAGTGTAATAGGTTCTAAAGTCAGGAGTGAGAGGCCTCCTAGTGTGTTCTTCTTCTTCAGTAGTGCTTTACTTCTCCGGGACTTCTTCCCTTTGCAAACAAAGTTGGTAATCTGTTTCTCCATCTCATTAAAAAATGCCCTTGGAATTTGCATTGGGATTGCATTATAAAAGTAGATTGCTTTGGGCAAAATAGGCATTTTCACAGTGTTACGTCTTCCTGTCCATGAACAGGGCAGGTTTCTCCATTTATGTAAGTCTCAGTTTCTTGTGGTAAGGACTTGTAATTCTCTTTGTAAAGATCTGTTGTTTCTCTGGTCAGATTTCTTCTTAGTTACTTTATCTTCTTACGGGTTAAACAGTATTGATTCGGTGATTTCCTCATTAATAATCTTGTTGGTATAAAGGAATGGTACTACTTATTTAGTTGTGTTTATCTTGTATCCTGAGACTCTACTGAACTCCTCTATCAGTTTGAGTACTTTACTTATGGATTCTTATGATTCTATCGGTATACAATCGTATCATTTGCAAATAGGGAGACCTTGACTTCTTTGCTGATGCAGATGCCCCTTATTTCTTACTCTTGTCTAACTTCTCTAGCTAGACCTTCCAGTACATTGTTGAATACAAGAGGTGAGAGTGGACATCCTTGTCTAGTTCCTGTTCTCAAAAGACACTGTTTCAGTTTCTCTCCATCTGGGATGACACAGGCAGTTGGCTTTGTATAAATGGCCCTTGTTGCATTGCGGAATTTGCCATCTATTCCTATTTTCCTGACAGATTTTAGCATGAATGAGTGTTGGACTTTATCAAATGCCTTTTCTTCATCAATAGACAAAAACAAGTGACTCTTCTCTTTTGTGTTATTTATGTGGTTGATCACATTAATTGTTTTCCTCATGTAGAACCAGCCTTGGATCCATGGTATGAATCTGACTCGGCCATGATGGATTATTTTTTTGATAGGTTGTTGTATTCTATTGGCAAGAATTTTGTTGAAGATTTTTGCATCTAGATTCATGAGTGTTATCTGCATGTAGTTCTCCTTTTTGGTTGGGTCTGCCCTGGCTTTGGTGTCTGGGTTATGCTGGCTTCATAGAATGAATCTTGGAGTATTCCATCCCTTTCTATACTATGAAACAGTCTCAGTTGTATTGGAGATAACTCTTCTCTAAAAGCTTGGTAGAATTCTGCAGTGAAGCCATCTGGACCCTGGCTTTTTTCCGCTGGTAGTTTTTGGATCACTTTTTCAATCTCTTCCTTTGTGATGGGTTTATTAAGTTGTTCTGCTTCACCTTGTGATAATTTTGGTAAGCGATTTGAATCAAGGAATTTGTCCATTTCCTCTACGTTTTCCAATTTGTTAGAGTACAGTCTTTCATAGTATTGTGTTATGATATTTTTAATTTCTGTTAGATCTGTTATGACATCACGCCAAGGGTTTATCAATTTTGTTGATCTTTTCAAAAAAACAGCTTTTGGTCTTTTCCATTTTTTCAATTGTTCTTGTATTTTCTAATTTGTTTAGTTCTGCTCTAGTCTTTACGATTTGTTTTCTTCTGGTGCCTTAGTGATTCCTCTGTTGTTCTCTCTACTGGTTCAAGCTGCAGGGTTAGTTCTTTGATTTCTTTATTCCTTCCATCCAGATATATGCATTTATGGAGATAAACTGACCTCTGAGCACTGCATTGGCTGTATCCCATACATTCTGGTAGGAAGTGTTTTCACCCTTATTGGAATCCACAAATTTCCTTATTTCATCCTTGATTTCTTCTATAACCTATGGGTTTTTAACAAAGATGTTGTTCAGTTTCAATGAGTTCCACTTACTAGCTATGTTTTTTAAGGTACTGATTTAGACTTTTTTGGCTTTATGGTCTGAGAAGACGCTTTGCATTAATTTAATGGTATGGATTTTGTTGAGAATTGCTCTATGTCCTAACACATGGTCTCTTCTGGAGAATGCTCAATGTGCACTGGACAAGGTTTAGTTATCTGCTGATGGAAAATTCGGTATATTTTGATGAGGTTTATTTGGTTAATTGTAGCAACAGGGTCTTCTGTGTCTTTATTGATCTTTTTACTAGATGATCTGTCCAATATTGAGAGGGAAGTGTTGAAGTCTTCCACGATTATTGTGGAGTCATCTGTCTCCTTTTCCAGTGTAGTCAATGTTTGCTTGATGTATTTCGGTGCTCTAATGAGTAGGTGTATAAATATTTAATATTGTTAAGTCCTCCTTGTGTATGGAACATTTTAGCAATAGTGTCCATCCTTGCCTATTATGGTGGATTTTACATCAAAATCTACTTTATCTGAGATTAGAATTGGCACACCTGCTCTTCTTTGTTCATTTTTACCTTGATATACATTCTTCCAACCTTTAATTTTCAGTTTATTTTTATATTTAAGTCTGTGGTGAATTACTTGTAGGCAACATACAGATTGGTCATGTCTTTTGATCCAAGATGTCACATGATGTCTTTACTGGACCATTCAGTCATTCACATTCAATGTGATTACTGATAGGTATGTGTTCAGAGCTGGCATTGTGATGTTTACTTTTGTGTTGATGTACTCTCTGTTGTTCTTATTAATCTGTTCTGGGACATTCTTCATGAGTTGATTTTTCATCTTTTTCAGGGTTGGTTTTGTGATTGTTGACACTCCTATATCACATTTCTTGATTTAGTATGTTGCATCTTTATTGTGCTTTACAGCTGACCCATGATCCCCCTTAATAAACTGTAGATAAATCCAATTTCAATTACTATCATTCTTATCAACTTTCTCTCCATCTAGAAGAACTACAATGTCTGTAGTACACCCCTCTTTTCAATATGATGGCATCATAGTCTTCATGATATGATTACTGGATTGTTTCTTTCACTATTATAGCTTTGAGTTTCGTGCCTGCACAAACTGACTAGGATTCTAGGTGATGTGTCCTGTATTTGCTTCTAAAATAAAAAGTTAGTGGTTTTGCTCTTCTAAGCCAAGATATCTTGGAGCTTTGATTTGTTTTTTACAGTCTCTGACTTTCTGTTTATCTGTAAATAACTTCATTTTCATATTTGAAAAATAATTTTGTAGGGTATATAATTCTTGGTTCGAAGCTCTTCTCCTTCAAGGCTTTGAATGTGTCTTGCCACTGTCTCCGTGCCAGCATTGTTTCTGCTGAGAAATCTGAGAGCCTACAGGGTTTCCCTCTGAATGTAAGCTTTGCTTTGAGTCTTGCTGCCTTTGAGAGTTTCTACTTACATTTCATTTTATTAGCCAGCCAAGTGCCGTCGAGTCAGATCCGATTCATGGCAACCCTAGGGGCCAGGGTAGAACTGACCCCCAGAGTATTCAAGGAGTGCCTGGTGGATTTGAACTGCCAACCTTTTTTACAACATGTCTTGGATTTTTTCTTTCGAGGTCTATATTGAGCAGCATTTGATAGGTACCTTGGATATCTATATTCTCTTCTTTCATATGTTCTGGGAAGTTTTCTGTCAGCATCTCGGCAACAACACTCTGTGTTCTCAGGTACCTCACTCTGTTCAGCAACTCCAATTAATCATAGATTGTTCCTCTTAATAGAGTCCCATGTGCTTCTTAACGCTTCTTCATTTTTCTTGTTTTTTCTGATTTCTCCTCAGAGATGCTGGAGTCAGTAGCTCTGTCTTCCAAATCAGAAGATCTCTTTTCCATTTGTTCCATACTGTTTTCTTGGCTTTGAATTGAAGTTTCCAGTCTTTCATTTTGTTCTTGATCTGTTGAATTTCAGAGTACTGGTGTTCCATCAGACAGAACAGCTTACTGAATTTTTCATTTTGCTCTGCTGCATTTTGTATAAGGTCTAGGAGAGCTCTATATGTAATCCTTTTGTATTTACCTTCTGATAGTTTCAGAAAAGCTTCTTTGTCAGGGAAGTTTTGTGTTGCTTTCCTTCGGGGGCCTTCTGAAACCATGGGTGATTTCTCGGTTATGTTTTTATCCAGAGTTTGTTGCTTTCTGGGCATCATGTAAGTCAGTAGAGGCTTGGAGGGATCCTGTGAGGATGGACTGCAGTTGTTTATCTAGACTGTCTTAAAATGAGAGATAAAAAGTATGTGACAACTTCCAAAGTCAGTCAGGTTTTCAGGTGTATAGGTCCCTCTTCTCAGTTGGCAATGTAAGCACCTCTATATCAAACCCCAGATGATATTAACTAGCTAAAAATACAAAAAGGCTACTTGCTGCTGGCCTCTGCTGTTGGGCCCCAGATGTAGGTGATGCTGTGTAAAATACTGCTTTTCTGCCAGAAATGCACTCTCCTCCAGCAGGCATTGCCTCCCAGCCTAGGAACTAAGTCCAGCTGGATCCTCCATACAGTGTGTCTGCCTCCAAGTGGATCAAGATGGCATCCTACACATGCTCGGATCCTGTCTCAGTACCAGCTACTTTATGGCATAGGCGCAAACAGGGGACCAGGGTGCCGAGATGCAGAGTCCAAAGCCAGTTTCCCAAAATATGGAAATGCTGATCCCACCAGCAGTGAGCCTGAAATCAACCACCAGCCAAGTCTCAGCTCTGCCTGCTAGCCAAGATAGAGAAAAAAAGTCAAAATGGTGAGTTACCTTTGGTCTGTGCAAGCCAGCATGCGCCAAGAGTAGGGTCAGCAAAAGAGAGATTTTGCGTTGAATGGTGTGAATTCCATTATTAACAGACCTGTGTCACATCCTAGGACTAACTAGGTGTTGAGAAGACTGCATTTAATTATCAATTTAGGTCTTGGTTTCCCGAGGGATTTAGGGAGATATGTGTTTAGTCTGCAATCTTTACTCCGTCCCCTCCAAGCTTCTGTGTATCTGGGAATATCCTAATTTCACCATGACACCTGAGAGACATCTTTGTAGGATATATAATTGCTGGTTGGCTTTTCCCCCCCTTGAAGGCTTTGTATGTGTCATCTCGTTTCCTTCTGGAAAACAGATTTGGCTGAATAGTCAGAGCTCATTCCAAAGGACTCTCCTTATAAGTTAGCTTTGGTTTAGGCCTAGCTGCCTTTAACCACCTCTCCTTCTGTTTCATTTTGTTAAACTTGATTACAGTATGTTTTGGTGTCTGTATTTTGGGATCTACATTTTGTAGAGTTCCATGAACATATTGGATAGATATCTTCTCATCTTTCATGTCAGCGAAATTTTTTATCAGTAACTCTTGAACAATTTTCTCTGTATTTTCTCTTATCCCTCCCTGTCTGGTACTCGAATTATTAATACATTGTTCCTCTTGATAGTGTCCCACATAATTCTTAATGAGTCTTCATTTTGCTTGACTTTTCTGATTTATCCTCATAAATACTGGTGTCAGTTTATTTATATTCAATCTCGCTAATTCTGCATTCCATTTCCTCAATCCTGCTCCTTTGTCTTTGCATTGAATTGTCTAACTCTGTGATTTTATTATTGATCTGATAAATTTCAGGTGTAGCTTGTTTCATTTTTCATTTTGTTCCACTGTACGTTGTCTAATTTCCAATCTAAGATCTAGAAGGGCTCTATACATAATTCTTCTGCATACTGCCTCCAATAATTTCAGGAAGACTTCTTGATCTGAGAATTTTTTATTATTATTGTAGGAGTTTTCTGAAGCCATGGTGTTCTGCTTCTTTAAATGGTTAGATTGATTGTGGTCTCCAAGGCATAAGAAAGCCATTGTGATTTAATTGTGATGTAATTACATATATATGAAAGTTAGACTGCTGTATATATACTTTTTAATTTGGATTTGACTATCCAAGTAGACTAGTTGTTTGAGCTAGAGAGGTTAATAATTATGATGTCCTGTCCCCTGATGGTTGGAGTGATGGCTGCACTGAGAGATGCAGCAGGAGCTACATAAGCCAGCAGAACTTATCTTTCATCCAGCCTCTTGTTTCTGTCCAAAAGTTCAGGGCACACACTTCTAGCCCAAGAAGTGCTCTAGAGTTAACCTCCAGTATAGAGCATATAAGGGAGGGAAGAAAAGTTGGATAAAGGGAGTGAAGTAGTGCAAAGGAAAGGTTTGAGTCATGAAACCTGATGTATACTAACTTGCAACACTCCATAAAGTGCAGCAATCTGTAACTCTAAGGAGCCAGTGAAACTTTTCATCTACTCCTCCCTTTGTTTCCCTCTCTGAGTACAATATAAAAGCTCATTGCACAGAAGGGAAATGCCCTACTTCTGCCCAGGTAATGCACCAAGTATCTAGTCTGAGGTGTTAAGCAGAGAAGGTAGGTGACAAAGACTGAAGATAGGGAGAGAAGTCAACATGCAGGAAAAGACTGCGCCTTGAGGTATCCTGAGCACTCATCTTGAAACATGTGGAATTCACTTGCTGTTTAGTACATGCAGTGATTGCCTAGCTCAGCAGTAGTTTACTTCTACTCTTTCCTTTGTTTCCCCTGAGTTCTAGGGAAAAGCTCAGGGCACACATGCACAATTGCTGTTCTGGTTCAGGTAGTGCATCAGAATGGCACATCTCAGAGAAGGGAGGTGGGAAGAATGCTGCGGTACTCGGCCACCAGCCACTGTTACGTTTTTCAAGTATAGCTGTTTTAAGTACAGCTTCTCTGCTGAGGCAATGCCCACTCCAGTCCCAGCTGAGCTCACAGGCACAGCAGTCCCAGTCATTGACACCTGCATGAAGATGGCATTGGTACTTGTGCAGCCTCTCCATTGTTGTTCCAGCAGAAATGGGACCGTTTACGCTGTGGTCTCACTTCTGAGAAAGGTATTTGTTCTCCTTCCCACCATCCAGTCCAATCTCACAACTTTCTGCCTGATCTTGAAGCTACTGAAATGTCCAGTTTGTTCCACTGAGTTGCTTTTCTAGGCTATAGTTTGCAGCGGGAATCAAGAAGATGTGTGACTAGTCTGCCATCTTAGCACTGTCCTAGCTGATTTTTTTTTAAGAACATCAGCATTCTTGTGCCACTTTCCAATCTGCAGTAAGTATCTACTGCAACACATGGAAAGGAGGAAACTGAATGCATGAAGAAGGTTATATTTTCATTTTGGTGAATCTTATGGTACAAGTAATGGTATCAATTTAGTGTGCAATCATTATCTGAAAGAACACAGTGGGAAAATGAAGAACACGAGAAGCACAACTGTGGGGATCAGTGGGCACTCATAAAATTTTGTGTAAAATGAAATCTAATATTCATTCTGTTATGAAGAAACAGCAGCCATATGAAAATTTATCTCAGAAATTTCTAACTATAACAGAGTACAAAAAACCCAAAGCTATTAGCATCAGGTCAATTCTGGCACTAGTAATCCTTTTTATATCTTTCTACAACAGACTGATTTTTCCAACACCACCCTCAGTTTGTCTGGGTCTCTTTTTAACTATGTAAGTGGTTGCTTGTATATCAAGGTTACTAACCCATTCTCCATCCACTCTACATGCATCTCAGCACAAGCTACATGATAATTCATAAATATTACAGTGAAAATAACAGAAGTACATCAGATCATTTGATGAGGCTAAAAAAAGTAACTGTATTAAGAAAATATAAGCTCTATAATGTAGGAAAAGAGAGCTCTTCAAAGGTCAACATTCTATCTGCTATAGTTTATTCTATGAAAATAAATATTCTGTGATTTAAAAACCTCCCTTTGATGTTATACATTGGATAACAACAAAGAAGGTTGAGGAAGATCTACTGCAGGAATTCGGTAATCTTTTTATTTTTATTTTTTTATTTAATATAACTGAGTGAAAATGTACATTCCCTTATAAATTTACATACCCACCTAAATGCAGCATTCACTGCTCTCCCTGCCCAGTGACAGCACACTATTCCTCTCTGCCCCATACATGTCTCATTCTCCCAACAGTCTCTTTTTTCCCTCCTCTCCACCCCCTCTCCTTCTTTCAGCCAGAGGTCAGCAGGATGACATCCTATACATGTATAGAACCATAAAGTGCATCCAATATATGGTCACGGTATCACCAAGTCCAATCAATTCCTGTACGAAGTGTGGACCTTCGTTATGATTTATGGTCAAGAGCAGCATCAGGGCGAGGGGCCATGCTCCCAGGGGAACCTCAAAACCACTGGACCATCAATTGAGGTCTTTTAGTGGGGATCTGAGGGTGCACCCCTTTTTATTCTTGTGTTGCCAGTGAGACTCAACTTAGTGAGTTCCATCACGGCTATCACTGGTGGCAGCCGGGCACCATCTGGTTCTTCTGGTCCCAAGTCAACATAGGCACCCACTGGTGTGGGTCTCTTTGTCTTCTGGGTTGTCTTTCCTCCATGTCATTTTGGTCTTTGGTGAGCATCCATTCCTGCTGAGTTGGGACCATGTGCTGTGCCCTCAGATGGCAGCTTGGCAGCTTTTAAGACCCCAGATGCCACTCACCAACATGGGGTGCAGAGAGCCCTCTTAGCAAAACGCTAGTTGTGCCAACTGGCCTTGATTTCAGCTAAGAGCATGGTCTCCCACCCCCTGTTCCAGTTACACTATCCTTGCAATACTGGGTTAAGACGGAAGGAGTACTCATGCTATGTTTAAGTCCACTTAATATTGTTCTTGTTTCTAATGTGTGCTATCACCGATTTCACCCAACCAGATACCTAGCAACTATCTAATCTAAACCCTCCCCCTCCCTCCCTCCCCTAACTTGCAGCTGTCAAAGAGTCTTTTCTTCTATACACAAGTCTGTTTTTGAGATCTTATCGTAGAGGTCTCATACAATATTTGTCCTTTTGTCCCTGACTACTTTCACTCAACATAATGTCTTCCAGTTGAAACCAGGTCATGAGATGTTTCCTGAAGTCATCGTTGTTCTTTATCATTGCGTAGTGCTCCATTGAGTATATATACCATAGTTTACCTAGCCATTCTGTTGTTGTGTGTCTGGGTTGATTCCATCTTTTTGCTATCGTGGACTGTGCTGCGATAAACATTCTGTTGCATGTGTCCGTTGGTGTGAAAGGCCTTGATTCTGTAGGATATATTCCAAGTAGTGGAATTACTGGGTCAAATGGTATATCGATATCCTCTTTTTTAAGGAAGCGCCAGATCGCCTTCAAAGAGGCTGGACCATTTTGCGACCTCACCAACAGTGTAGGAGGGTTCCACTTTCTCCACAGCCTCTCCAGCATTTGTTGTTTTGTGTTTTTTGGATCATGGCCAATCTTGTTGGGGTGAGATGGTATCTCATTGTCATCTTGATTTGAATTTCTTTAATAACTAAAGATCGTGAACACGTCCGCATGTGTTTTTTGGCTGCCTGGATCTCTTGTTTAGTGAAATGTCTGTCCATCTCCTTTGCCCATCTCTTAATTGGATTGTTTATCTTCTTCTTGTTGATATTTTGTAGTATCTTATAGATTATGGAATTCAGGTGTTGGTCTGACATAGAGTTTCCAAATATTTCTTCCCATTCTGTAGGTGTTCTTTTAATTCTATTAATAAAGTCTTCAGATGAGCAAAAGTGTTTAATTCTTAATAGATCCCAGTTATCTATTTTCTCTTCTGATGATTTTGGTTTGTTTGACAGATTTTGGAGTCTGTCCATATTGTGTATTAAAACTTCCATTGTTGTTCCTATCTTTTCTTCGATGAGCTTTATCATTTTAGGTTTGATATTTAGGTCTTTTATCCAGTTAGAGTTGGTTTTTGTGTAAGGTGTAAGAGATGGATCTTGTTTCAGTTTCTTGCAGATGGATATCCAATTTTGCCAGCACCATTTGCTGAAGAAACTGTTTTTACCCCAGTTTAATGTCTTAGGGCCTTTATCAAATATCAACTGCTCATAGGCAGATGGTGTCATCTCTGGGGTCTCAATTCTGTTCCACTGATCTTATAACAGTACCAGCCTGTTTTGACCACTGTGGCAGTGTAATATGTTCTAAAGTCAGGTAATGGGAGGCCTCCCAGTGTGTTCTTCTTTTTAGTAGTACCTTGCTTAACCAGGGCTTCTTCCCTTTCCAAACAAAATTGGTGATCTGTTTCTCCAACTCATTAAAAAATGTCACTTGAACTTGTATTGGGATTGCATTATATAAATAGATTGCTTTGGGTAAAATAGACATTTTCACAATGTTAAGTCTTCCTATCCATGATCAGGGTAGGCTTTTCCATTTATCTAAGTCTCTCTCAGTTTCTTGTAGTAAGGGCTTGTAGTTGTCTTTGTAAAGGTCTGTTAATTCTCTAGTTAGATTAATTCCTAGGTACTTTATCTTCTTAGGGGCTATCGTAAATGGTATTGATTTGATAATTTCTTCCTTAACAGTCTCGTTGTTGGTATAGAGGAATCCTACTGATTTACCTATGTTTATCTTGTATCCTGAGACTTTGCTGAACTCTTCTATCAGTTTGAGTAGTTTACATATAGATTCCTTGGGATTCTCTGCATATACAGTCATATCATCTGCAGAATTTGGTAATCTTGACAGCACAACCCATACAGTAACTTCCAGGAGGTACAGTGAGAAATTAAACAAAAATGAAAAACATACTACTTTTGATTTAATAGTAAATGTATCAGAAGCTCTGTAATCATTATTTGGTAGTATAATAATATTGGTTGTAATAAGAAACAGTCCTTACTCACTCCATAGCTACGACTCTGTTATCAGTATCAGCATACTGCATTGGCATTCCTTTTACATATCCCAAAGTGGCATTGACTCAAAAGTGACTTTTGTCTCTTATTTCTTATTTCTTTTTCACTTAGTTGACCCCAAATTCACCAACCATAATTCACTAACACTTTGTTCTTTACCAGGCAACGACTATTAGCGCTTGCTGAAAAGTATCTGAAAAACGTTCTAGATAGTTAAGTAGCAGATCTCTGAAAATCAATTTAGTAATTTATCTCCATGAAGCAGATATACATTATGATGTCAGCATTGTGGCAGGAACCCCAATACAAACATGCCTAATGAGGCTCCATGGAAACCCTGGTACCATAGTGGTTAAGTGCTATGTCTGCTAATCAAAAGGTCAGCAGTTCAAATCAGTAATGAGCTCCCTGGAAACTCTATGGGGCAGTTCTACTCTATCCTATAGGGTCATCAGGAGTCAGAATCGAGGGCAGTGGGTTTGGTTTAGTTTTTTTTTAATAAGGCACGAGATACTATGTTCTTCTTTATCTACCACTTCATGCTATTCTTCAGTAATTTTAGCATTTTCACACCAAGAAGTGGAGCCTCTACCCTAGAACTGGCCAAATGTGATGCTGCAAGACTTCTGCTAGTAGGCCCATAAAAGCGATTTGCCTTTCACAAGGTTTTGTTTGAACACTCAGTTTCCACCAGATGCTTGCTCTGTTAACTCAGCTACCACACTAAACTCAGCTACCACATTGATGCTATAGTGGAAAGCTTACACTGAGGCCAACATTCAAGTTACTCCAAATCAGGTACCACACTTGTGACAAGTCTCCAAATTACTCGAGTCCTGTAAACATACCTAGATGATGTCTTAGACATTCTGGGAACTATCAGAAACCATGACTCACTGAATCAATGGACATAATAAAGTGATTGCTTTTATGTGATCAAGTTTCAGAATAGTATCTACTATCTTCCAAAAAGTCATGAAGATTAAGAACAGGATAACTTATTAACAGTCCTTCCTCTATCCCCTCATTAAATAAACACTCAATTGCTTGTAAAATCTTATTACCAAAGGATATTTCTGGGACTAGAAAAGGTAGGGAAGTATTCTTAAATGAGGAATACTGAAATAGTTGATTTACTGGTGTTATTCTTGCAATTAAAAACAAAGATGACAAAAAAGTCTTTCCGGAAAAATATTATCTCCTGAACAATAAAAAGAGGAAACATTATGAAGCGAGATACCCATCATTCTTACAGTACAGCTAAGGGCAGCAGAAAAAAAGATTCATATTGAACTTTGTGAAATATTTCTCTTAACCTATAGGAACAATTGCTCTTTAATGAATTCATAGTTGAGTAAAAGTCAAGTCTACAACCTCAGTTTTTCAGTATAGGGATATTTTTATCAGTTTTCATGAATTTCTCTCTTCATCATAACCCAAAAGAGTATTTTCAACAACATAAAAAGCGTCTCCACTTCATAATTTTTAATTCTTGGACACTGAAATGGTCCTTTACCTTATGACATTACTTTTGCTTTAATGTTTGATTACAAGTAAAAAGAAATAAGTAAATAGCAAATATAAATAAATAAACATACAGAACACAGGAATAATCCCCAGCATTTTGTGTATTATTCTTCGGTTTAATTTGGTAGAATCTTTAAATCATGCTAATTATTTCACATAACTGAAAATTCTAAAGTGTCGAAGAACAATGTCTACAGTAGTAATATTTTCCTCAGAGACAGCAAAGGCTCACAACTCAATACAGCACTTCTTGGTCCAATATATTCTTACCTGTGGTTTACAGTAAAGGTTTACAAATTAAGTAACTCTGTAGAAGGGATGGCATTGCAAATGCAGCTATCCTCAGTTTATTTGCAAATATGCATTTCGCTCATCATGATTACCTGAGAAACACGGCAAACAACATAACACAGGTAAATTATGAACGAGGCACCTGAACATACAAATTTAGATGACTTTAGGTTTGTCAGGTATAGTGAATGGAGATAATTAAGTAGACACAACAAATATAACTGCTCAGTTAACCCTCTTACTTTCTAATATTTTAAGCACTTTCAAAACAAATGCTGAAAATATCGAAATTTTTCCAAATGTAAATACCAGAAATCCTTCTTTCAAATCTGACCACTGAAAGAGGAAATAACAATCCATTCTTACTTACTCTCAAATTCAGTGTAACTCTGAACCCATTCCAAAAGACCATCTCCAACAATCTCATCTACTTAACACCCACAGATACTGCATTGTAACCATGAAAACATCCTCTGTAAATGATTCTGTGAAAGACACTTTAAATAACTATTTTCTTCATTCATCTATCAAACCAAATATAGTCTTTTGACACCTACCTCAAATCTCATTTTTGCTTTCTTCTATCCTTGGGTAATCCAATACTGTTCCACTATATAAGCATCTCTGCTGAGTTTAAATCACATGTTCTTCATGAGGTCATTCAATACCATTCATGATGGTCACTAAGAATACAAACTTGAATACAATAGGCCAGCACTCCCAAGATGATGATAACTAGAATAAAGACAGTCATAAATAGGCCTTATCTTTAAAAGTCCCCACAGAAATACTCTAAAAACATCACATGTACAAAGTAGAAGCATTTTGTTAACACCTCTCTTTACAGAACTGTTTAAAAATATTCCTTTCACCGTAATTTTCTATGGATATATAATCATGTTTAATATGTTTATCATAAGAATATGCAAATAGACAAAATGTTTAGCATTTTAAATCCAAATATAAATACCACATAGAATGTTAAAATAATCACCATTTTCAGAAAACTGAGGAGTAAGCATTAAACTTCATAATTGTATTAGGATAATCCCATTCTGGAGGAATGACCATTATTCACAGTTAGAATATCCAGACATGTACACATGCAACACTACAAAAATAGATCAGCTGATGGCTGTTCTATGGTAATATTTTATATTTTATGGCATTTTAAATATGAAAATATTACAAATAAACCTTCCATTTCAGAACATTATTTCAGTATGTAAATTATAGCGACATGTTGCACAAACTGTACTCACTACCAGATTTCCTCATTCATTTTACTGATTATTTATAGCTATTTCAGGGGCTCAGGTTATTTGTTATTTTAATCTATAACATACTTTTTCTTAATAAATTTTGAGAATTGGAACTGGTAAATCCTTAGCAAGAAATCATACCATTTCAAAAGTAATGCGAATGCTGAATTTTTATTGTCATCAGCATTTTTATCATATTTTTCCCAACACTGGCCAGAACCTTTAAATTGCTCTAACTTATTTATAACACCAAGATATTGAACACTTTGGTGGCATAGTGGGTTAAGTGTTATGTCTGCTAAACAAAAGGTTGGCAGTTCAAATCCACCAGGCACTCCTTGGAAACTCTCAGGCAGTTCTACTCTGACTGCTACAGTCACTATGAGTCAGATGTGACTCAATGGTAGTGGGTTTCTGATATTTTATAATTTTTTTGTGTCTATTACACAGCATTTATCTACAATAACTTTTTTAAAAAAATGTCAGAAAAACCACTTCAGACATATTGTCATGAGGGCTCAATCCCTGGAGAATGACATCATGCTTAGAAAAGTACAAGGTCAGTGAGAGAGAGGAACACCCTCAATAAGATGAATTGACACAGTGGCTACAACAATGGGCTTAAACATAAAAATAATTGTTCATGTTGTACAGGACCAGGCAGTACTTCATTCTTTTGTGTATAGGGTTGCTATGAGTCAGAATTGACTTTCTGGCACCTAGCAACATAAACAACATCAGATAAAATATTCATAACTACAAAAGTCATTCTCGTACAGATGTATAAACATGAGAAGAGATGAGAAAATAAAGGATGTATAAAATGCAATACTTTTGGCCATGCCAGAAGAATAGGCTTCTATAAATATGTCTAAGTTTAGAAATAAAATATAATTACCATAATAGTCAAATTGAAATAAAATATAAATCAGTAAGTTAATAACTAAGAATAAGGTAATACTACAGAAATAGAGCACTTATCAGATCTATACTAATTTTGGATGTGTGCCTATGTAATTACAATTATATTTATTATGATATATATTTCATTAGTACATTCATACAGTATAGCAAAATAATTTTAATCATTTGAACGTCTTTAAATTTGTGTGTAGCTCTGATTTAAACTGACAATTCCATTCTCACATCTTCCTCTTTTTTCTTAAAGATAAAAATACATTGAAGTGATTTCTTTCTTGTTATAAGGTGTAGACACTGCTCCCATAGACCAATGACTACATTACAATCTAAACTTTTATTTCATATCAAACATAAAGTCTAGATACTTCATGGTAAAACCTTTTTAGCCTTCTCCATTAACACTGAAAAGGTACTGAAAAGTTATTGAGCCTTCAAGAGGCCAATTTTTATTTATTTTACTGCCAAAATATTCCCATAAGCCAATTTAGCTATGGCGATTTACAATGTAATATTTACAAATTCATACCATATGAGATTCCATTCACCTAGAATAACTAGATTTTTAATGGTAGTATGTGCCATTTAAAAAGTTGTCTTGAATGTTGTCATGCAGTCCACTCACATATAAAACAGTACAGCTGAAAAACAGGATACAATTGTTTTTATACATAAAACATTTCCTCTAATGACTGTAAAAACAACTGTTTACAGGATACCTGATAAATAACTGAATACAAGTAGAAATTATAGTTCAGTTACATCAGTATTTTTTAACATATACGAGGACTGACAAATCTGTAAACTTGTCACCGTGTGGTTACACTGGCAGCACTGTACAGATAACTTGGTAAAGTTTCATAACCATGGTATGTCAGTGTCTCACAGTGTGTTTGTGTCGACAAGTGGTGGTGTACTGCTCAGTGGCATTCATTATTGATGTTATGTGGTAATGGTGCCATTGCAAGACTGTGGGAGCTTGAATTAGAGCAATGAGCAAATATTAAATTTCTTGTTAAATCTGGGAACTGGAAGTAAAAGCAGGGACATGTTAGTCCAAGTTTATGAGGATGACGTCATGAAGACAACAGTAGTATAGAAATGAATTAAACATTTTTCTGTGGGAAGAGAAAGTGTCACTGATGGAGAAGTCAGGGCAGCCAGTAAGAAACAGAACTGACAAAAACCTTGCAAAAATTCATCGAAATGTACATCAAAATCACTGGCTAAATGTTAGAAGCAAAGCAGACCAACACTGATACAGAAACAGGAATATCCTCACTGTAAAACTTGGCACGAGAAAGGTTTGTGCAAAAACGGTCCCAAATGAACAATAGCAAAGCAGAAGTTAAGTTTTCCAAGACCTTTTGGAGAGGCAAGATGATGTTTTGGGCCATGTTGTCACTGGTGATAAAACAGGTGTACCAATATGACGCTGATACAAAGTGTCAAGATGCCCAATGGAAGTCAGCCAATTCTAAACAACAAAAAAGTTGTCAGTCCAAATCAAGAGTCAAAACGATGTGGCTGACATTTTTGATATCAGAAGGATTCTTCATTATGAATTTGTATAACCTTAACAAAGAGTTAACCATGTTTACTATTTGGAAGTGCTGAAAAGGCTGCATGAAAAAGTTAGACGAAAACAAACTGAACTTATAGTCAATTACTCACAGCTCTTGCATCATAACACTGCGCCAGCTCACATGCAACTGTATATGAGGGAGTTTTCAGCCAGTAAACAACTAACTGTATTGGAACATTCTACCTATTCAGCTGATCTGGCCCCTAGTGATTTTATTCTTTACCCAAAGATAAAGGAAATACTGAAAGGAAGACATTTTGATAATATGCAGGACATCAAAGGTAATATGATGACAACTCTGATGGCCATTAGAGAAAAAGAATTCCAAAATTGCTTTGAAGGGTGGACTAGGCACCGGTATACATACATAGCTTTCCAAGGGGAGTACTACAGTGATATTCAGAAATGATGTATGCAACACTTTGTCTAGGATGTTGTCATGGTTGGAATTGTGTCCCCCCCAAAAATGTGTGCAGCCACGTGGCTGGGATATGGTTCCCAGTATCTTGGGACTGTCCTCCATTGTGTGGTTTTGCTAACCTGTATGTTAAAGGATTAGGGTGGGGCTGTGAATTCCTGCTATGGGGGAAGTTTCCCTGGAGTATGGCTTGCCCCACCCTTAATGCTTTTAGCTTGCAAGGAATAAAAGGAAAAAGAAACCAAGGACAATTTGAGAACCTCACTACCATCAAGCAAGCAGCACCGGGAGCAGAGCGAGTCCTTCAGACCAGAGGTTCTTGCGTCAGGAAGCTCCCTGGACAAAGACTGATGCAATACCGGACTTTCCTCCAGAGCCGACAAGGGGAAAGTCTTTCCCTGGAGCGGACACCCTGAATATGGACTTGCAACCTACCGGACTGTGTAAGAATAAATCTTTCTTTGTTAAAGCCATCCACTCTGTGGTAATTCTGTTAGAGCAGCCCTAGTTGACTAAAACAGATGTGTTCGCAAACTTATTTTCAGATCTCATATAATACAAACACCAGACAAGGTCAAAATCTAAACTTATCAATGAAAATACAGATGGTAAAAATACAGAAACTTTGACTTCTATTTCCTGTAAGAATGTAATAAACTGATGCAAAAAATATTTACAAATCAAAATCCCAAAACTTTATCAAAACCACTGGTAAGACATTTGTAGAAAAAACATAACCATGAAAATTTTACAATAGATAATTTACAAAATTATATTTAGTGAGACTCTATACATCTAGAAAAAATGAGATGTTGTAAATTAAAAACTTGTACCTGCCTATTACTTAAATCTGATGTTGAATACTGTCATGCAACAAAAGGAACACATATGGAAGAGTGTTTAGTTGCAAAGGTAGTATAAAATCTTTAATCATATCATGAATGTTATCAGCAGAAAAATAATAAATACTAAGTTGAGAAACTTGATACATCCAGAAAGACTGAATCAATTTGAATTGTCTTCAGGCACTTCACCTCTTTGGGTGAGGGCAGTATACTGTTAATACAGTGGCAAACTTTCCTTCTACATGAGAACAACCCTTCTAAATGAAAATTTCCCTTGATATTTTCTCCTCCTAACAATCAAATTAATATATGATATTTGTTACATAGCTCCAAGAACCTGTTTATCAATGATAAATCCAATTTCCAAATCCATTGTAATAGTCAATAAAAAAAAAAGCCAAATCTACCACTGTCAAGTTAACTAGGTATTATAGCAACGTTGTAGGATGGGCATAATTGCACTACACAGTTTCCAAAGAGCTACTTGTGGATATAAACCACCATCTTTTTGGTTAGCGACTTTAACTCATAACCATCACATGAACAGGGTTTCCACAATGACCAGAGAAATACAAATTTACAATAATAAATTTATAAAACTATACTCTGAAAGAGTCTCAACACATCTAGAAATACATCTAGAAAACAAAATATCTGAAATATAAATATTTCATTGTCTACAAACTTTTCTTGTATACTGGCATGGAAGAAATTGACTGAAACCTAGAGTCTATATGAAGTTCTTTACAGGTCTCTTATAGAGCCAGAGAAGTTTTATATAAAATGAAAACAAAAACCTAAATTACAACTTAGGAAATTTTCTTCTAAGTGAGTATATGTGGTTAAAAAAAAATTTTTTTTTAATCATCACTCTAGTCCTGGCATGAAGAATACAAATAACAAAAATATATCTCAAAGACACTTCTGATAATTCAACTTCCCAGTAACTTTTCAATAAATCACAGCGATATAATACAAACTATACAAAGCTGTACTAACAATCACTGCTTCTAATCACTGTCAGTATTTGTCAAAATTATTTACCAACAGTATAAACACAGCTGCCTAACAATAAACCCTGATGAGGTACCACCAGAGAAACTAAAGAGCCTGTAGATGGCCTAAAGGCAACAAACCATCTCCTACATTTAAAGAAACAGCCCACCATGGCTCAGAAAACTTCCAAAATGCAGAATCAAAAAACTTCCCAGATGAAATATGCATTCTGAAGTTATCAGAGGTTGCATACAGAAGAATTACTTACAGAGCCCAACTACAGATTAAACAAAATGCAGCAGACAAAAGTGAAAACTTAAGCAAACTATTTGAACTGACAGAACATCAACAATCTCAAGTCCAACATATCAGTACAAGATTACAGAATTAGACAATTGAATCAAAAACAAAAACAGAAGAATTGAGGAGATGGAAGTCAGGCTTAGAGATCCTGAAGACAGAGCAGCTAACACTAGCATTTATGAAGAGAAATCAGAGAAATGAAACAACAAAAATGAAGAAGTATTACGAAACATACGGGACTGTATTAAGAGGAATAATCTATGATTAATTGGAGTCCATGAACATGGAGGGATAGTTGTAAACACAGACAGCATTGTTGTGGAGTTGCTGACAAAAAACTTCCCTGAAATTATGAATGAAGAGAACACAGATATCCAAGAAATACACCAAATGCACAAAAACTACACTAAAAGAATGACACCAAGGTATATTATAATTAAGCTTCATAAAATGAAACAAATAGATTCTCTTAAATGCAGCAAAGCTCAAGGCAAAGTTAACATTCAGAGGGAAATTCTGTAGGCTTTGATCTGACTTCTCAGCAGAAATGATGCTGGCGAGGAAGCAGTTAGGTGACACATTGAAAGCCCTGAACGAGAAAAACTTCCAATCTGGAATTATATATCATGTAAAACTGTCTCTGAAACAAGATGATTAAATTAATATATTCACAGATAAACAAAAACTTACAGACTTTGTAAACACCTAACCAAAACTACAAGAAATATTGAAAGAAGCTCTTTGCTTAAAAAAATGAAAATAAGGGTAAATTTAAGGAGGCCATGCAGGATACAGCATCCAGAAGCCAACTCAGTTAGGGAAGTGAAAAACTCAATCAAAACTACAATATTAAAACAATGAAACCAGTGATTATATCACAAAAACTATAAAACTATCACACTAAAAAGAGGAATATACTAAAGTACCTACAATCCGTTCAGATGGAGGGGAAGTTAAAAACAAGTACAGAAGTTAAAAATGGGTTTAAACTTAGAATATTAAGGGGGATCATAAGGGTACCTGTAAATCATAATAACAATACAACATATCAAAACAAGAAAGGCAATACCGGAATCTCAACAACCACAAATCCTACACTGAAAAAGATGACACATCACCCATAAAGAAGAACGATCCAGAACAGAATATTAAGAACAACACAGAAAACACCATCCCAAAAATAAACACAACAAAATGACACCACTAAACACCTACTAGTAAATACAAAGCAAATGGACTGAAATCTCCAATAAAGACACAACAAACAATATCTTTGATCAAAAGACATGACCTGTCTATATGTTGCTTACAAGAAACACATCTTAGATTTGAAGATATGAACAAACTGAAAATTACAGCATGGAATAATATGTACCAAGCTAACAATATACAAAGAGCAGGTATGGCAATACTGACCTCAGACAAAATAAATTTTAATGTAAAATCCACCATTATGGACAAGATAGATAGTCACTACTGCTCAAAGGCTCAATACACAAGCATGACTTAACAATATTAAATATTTACGAATCAAACACTGGAGCATCTAAATACATCACACAAACACTGACTACATTGAAAAATGAGACAGATCACTCCACAATAGTAGTAGCAACTTAAATACTCCACTTTCAGTAAAGACACAGAAGATTTTATTGAGACAATTAACTAACTAGACGTCATCGACATATATACAGTTTTGTATCCATCAACAGATCACACCTTCTTCTCCAATGCACACAAAACATTTTCCAGAATATACCATATATTAGCACATAAAGCAAATCTCAACAAAATCCAAACCAAATCCAATCCAAAGCATCTACTCAGACCATAGATCTATAAAAGTGAAAATCAGTAGCAGAAAAAACACAGACAGAAATTCGAACTCATGGAAACTGAACAACACTTTACTCAAAAAGCCAGTGGTTACAGAGGAAGTCACCAAAGAAATAAACAAATTTATGGAATCAAATGAGAACGGAAAAACATCATACTAGAATCTATGGGATACACCCTAAGCAGTGCTCAGAGGTCAATTTATCTCTATAAATGCACACATAGGGAAGTCAGAAAGGACCCAGATCAAATAATTAAAATTACAGCTTAAACAAGTAGAAAGAAAGAAACAGAGGAACCCCTCAAGCACCAGAAGAAAACATATCATAAAGATTAGAACAGAACTAAATGACTTAGAAAACAGAAGAATAACTAAAAAAATTAAAATACCAAAAGCTGAGTTTTTGAAAACATGAATAAAATTGATACATGATTGGCTAAACCTACAAAAGAAAAAGAGGAAACAACTCGAATAAGAGATTACATGGTGGGGGTGGAGTCAAGATGGCAGACTAGATACATGTCTCTTTAATTCCTTCTGAAAAGTAAGACCTGGAGTAGAAATTAAAGGGAGCTTACTGGACACCCAGTGAACCCTAATATAGAGCATAGGGCTGTCAGTTTTGACTACATGGCACTAAATGGGAAACTTCTTGTCTTTTACTGAGCCTCGCTTGTTCTTGTTGAATTGGCCAGTCCCTGCAGACTGAAGGTAAATGGTGTTTTTAATTTTTTGTTTAACTGGCCATCAGGTAGGGGATGCACTTAACTGGCCGCTACTCTGAACCACAGTGTTGATGCAATCAGTGGGTGGGAGAGCCACATTTTGAGAGAGTGGCTCTGGACTCAGAACATCACAGCCCCTCTACTCTCTATTTATGGATCTCTGCATATATTAGGCTATTTGATATTTGGTGGGACACATTCACCAGGACACCATCTTGCTGAATTGAGAGGTGGAGTTAAACAAAAGGAGGCCTCAGCAAGGGCTGATTGCAAGGTTGGGAAGCAGTGCAAGACTGGGGACAAAAGCTGTCTTTAGAACAGTGTAGCCTCACGGGTAGGGCTAAGCATCAGATAACAGCAGGCCAGTAACCTGCCCCTTCTTTAAAATACGTCATCTGAGAACAGTGGAAGAGGTGTCATGCTGTCAGCTGGAAGGAGGGACTCGATTCTGGAAGCTGTCAGATAGCTTTTAGTTTTGTAAAATAAGACTTCCCAGAGAAATAACTGCAGTGCAGCCTGATGGCTTCTCTTCCAGTCTTTACTGACCAACATCAGACAGTCGGCTGACGGTCTTCCAGTGATTCCATAAGTAGGGCCGTAACTCTGCTAGCCAGGAGGTTGAGACTGCTACACCAGTCCACTGGGCGCAGTCACTGGACTACACAGAGGTGGCTGGTGACCAACTTCCTACTCATAACTGTGGCTCAGCTCCTGTTAAGGCAACACCAGAGAAAATAAACAGCCTCTAGATGTCCCCAAAGCAACAAACCCTAGCAAAACATTTAAAGCAACACCCAACTATGGCTCCAGAAAACTACAAAAATAAAGAACTTCCCAGATGAAGAAGCCTTTCTGAAACTATCAGAGGTGCAAGAGAATTATATAGAAAACCCTCCTGCAGAGCAGGAGAGCAAAATGAAATATTAAGCAAGCTGTTCAAACTGATTGAACATCAGCATTCTAATATCTGACAGATCAATAACAAAATTACATTATTAGACAATTCCATTCAAACCCAAAAGAGAAGAACTAAACAACTGAAAACTAGATTTACTGATCTTGAAGACAGAGCTACCGAAAAGAGCATTTATAAGGACAAATCAGAGAAAAGAAATGAGAAAAGTGAAGAAGCACTAAGAAACATGTGGGACTTTATCAAAAGGAACTGGAGTTCCTAAACAGGAAGGGATACCTGAAAACACAGACAGTACTATTGTTGAGTTGATGACAGAAAACTTTCCTGAAATTATGAAAGAACATAGATATCCAGGATGTGTACTAACACCGCAAAAAGTAGACACCAAAGAAAGACACTGAGACACATTATAATCAAACCTAACAAAATGAAACATAAGCAGAAACTCTTAAAGGCAGTGGGACTCAAAGCAAAGCTAACATTCAGAGGGAAGCCCTGAAGGCTTTCATCTGACTTGTTGGCCCAAACTATGTTGGCACGGAGGCAGTGGGATGGCACATTCAAAGCCTTGAAGGTGAAAAATTTCCATCCAAGAATTATATATCCTGCAAAACTGTCTTTCAAGTATGAAGATTAAATTAAGAGATCCACAGATAAGTAGAAACCAAGAGACTCTGCCAAAGCCAAATGAAAACTACAAGAAATACTGAAAGAGGCTCTTGGCTTAGGAAAACAAAACCATTAAGTGTATATTTAACAAGGCAATGCAGTACACAACATCCAGAAGCCTACTGAATTAGAGAACACACAAAACTCAATCAAAGCTACAATACTGAAATAAGGGATCCAGTGAACATATTACAAAAACTAACATATCACCATATTAAAAAGAGATATTACAGTACTTATAGTCCTTACAGATGCAGACGAAGTTAATAAGATATATAGAGGTTAAAATTGAGTTTAAACTTAGATCATTAAAGTGGATCAAGTGGATAGTTGCAAACCACAATACAAATACAACTTGTCAACTAGAAATGTTAACACAGGAGTCTCAGCAAGCACAAAACCAATATTGAAAAGGATGAAAAATCAACCTATGAAGAAGACTGACCCAGAACAGAAAATTAAGAGTTACGGAGAAAACACAAACACAAAAATAAAGAAAATGACAGCACTAAACACATACCTATCAACAATTACACTAAATGTAAATGGAATGAGCACTCCTGTAAACACACAACAAGCCACATCTTGGATCAAGAGACAAGACCAGTCTATATGTTGCTACAGGAAACTCACCTTAGTCTTAAAGATATGAACAAACTGAAAATTACAGCATGGAATGACATATACCAAGCTAACAATATATAAAGAGCAGGTATGGCAATACTAATCTGAGATAAAATACATTTTAATGTTAAATCCATCATCGTGAGCAAGGATGGTCACTATTTACTGCTGAAAGGTTCAATACACAAGCAGGACTTAAAAGCATTAAATATTTATGTACCCAATACCAGAGCATTTAAATATATCAGACAATGACTACATTGAAAAAGAGACAGATAATTCAACAATAAGACTGGGAGACTTCAAACACTCCAGTTTCAATGTTGGACAGATCTTCTAGAAAAAGCTCAGTAAAGACACAGAAGATCTTATAGTCACAATTAACCAATTAGACTTCATTGAAATATACAAAACGTTTCATCCCTCCATAGAGAACTACATCTTCTCTCCAAAGCATGCGGAACATTTTCCAGAATATACCACATGTTAGGACATAAAGCAAATCTAAACAAAATCCAAACCACTGAATTATTGCAAAGCATCTTCTCAGACCATAAAGTCATATAATTGTAAATCAATAGTAGAAAAAACATTGATAGAACTTGGATCTCATGGAAACTGAACAATAGCTTGCTCAAAAAGCCACTGGTTATAGAAGAAATCAAGGATGAAATAAAGTCATGGAATCAAAACAGAATGAAAACAGTTCGTAACCAAACACATAGGATATAGCCAAAGGAGTGCTCATGGGTCTATTTATCTCTATAAAATGCACACATATGGAAGAAAGAAAGGACCCAAACCAAAGAATTAACCTTACAGCTTGAATGAGTAGAAAGACAGAAGCAGAGGAACCCCTCAGGCACCCAAAGAAAAGAGATCACAGAGATTAGAGCAGAACTAAATGAATTAGAGAATAGAAGAACAATTTAAAAAACTGAAAAGACCAAAGGCTGTTTTTTTTGGAAAAAAATAAACAAAACTGACAAACCATTAGCTGAATTTACAAAAAGAAAAACAAGAGAGGAAACATAACCTGAATAAGAAATGAGATGGGAGCTGTCACAACAGACCCAACAGAAATCAAAGGTATCATGAGAAAATACCATGAAAGACTGGAATCAGATTTGACAACCTAGAAGAAACAAATTTGTAAATTCATATCAGCTACCAAAATTATCATAAGGAGAAGTATAATAACTTAATAAGCCCATCACAAACAAAGAGATTGAAAAAGTCATCAAAAAATTACCAATTAAAAAAAAGTCCTGGACGAGATGGCTTCAGTGCAGAATTCTATCAAACTTTTAGTGAAGCGTTAGTAGTCTATACTACTGAGAGCATTTGACAGCATAGAAAGGGATGGAATACTCCCCAAATTCATTCTATGAAGCCAGCAAAACCGTGATACCAAAGCCAGGGAAGGAAAGATCCCACGAAAAAGGAAACTTACAGACCAATATCACTCATGAACCTAGACACAAAAATCTTCAACAAAATCCTTGCCAAAAGAATAAAAAATATATCAAAAATAATTCATCATGACCAAGTTGGATTCATATCAGGGATGCAAGGCTGGTTCAACATCAGAAAAACAACTAATGTGATAAACCAC
The DNA here is from genome assembly GCA_028571685.1 of Heterohyrax brucei. NCBI lineage: Eukaryota > Metazoa > Chordata > Mammalia > Hyracoidea > Procaviidae > Heterohyrax > Heterohyrax brucei. Next base: position 135,627,896 of record CM053149.1, on the reverse strand, counting down.
ATAAATAACACAAAAGAAAAGAATCACCTGATTTTGTCAATTGATGCAGAAAAGGCATGTGACAAAGTCCAACACCCATTCGTGTTAAAAACTCTCAGGAAAATAGGAATAGAAGGCAAATTCCTCAGCACAATAAGGGTCATCTACAGAAAGCTAACCACCTACATCATCTTTAACGGAGAGAATGAAAGAATTTTCTTTGAGAATAGAAACTAGACAAGGATGCCAACTCTCACAACTTTTATTAAACATTGTATTAGAAGTTCTGGCCAGAGTAATTAGACAAGACAAAGAAATAAAGGTGTCCAAACTAGCAAAAAAGAAGTAAATTCTCCCTATTTGCAGATGATATGATTGCTTATGCAGAGAATCCTAAAGAATCCATAAGTAAACTACTCAAACTAATAGAAGAGTTCAGCAATGTATCAGAAAACAAAATAGGCATAAGTAGATCAATAGGATTCCTTTATAGCAACAAAGAGAACATCAAAGAAGAAAGCACCAAATCAGTGTCACTTACTATAGTCCCCAAGACAATAAACTATCTAGGAATAAGTCTAACTGGAAAAACTTACACTAACTGGAGACTTACACAAAGAGAACTACAAGACCTTACTGTAAGAAACCATGAAAAACTTAGATAAATGGAGAAACCTACTCTACTCGTGGACAGGAAGATGTAACATTGCGAAAATGTCTATTTTACAGAAAGTGATTTACATACATATACAATGCAATCCCAATACAAATCCCACAGACATTTTTGAATGAGATGGAGAAACAAATTGAAACACCAACTGTGTTTGGAAACATACTCCAGACAAGCAAAGTACTTCCGAAAAACACAACACAGCGGAGGCGTCACACTACAGGACCTCAGAACCTATTATACTGCCACAGTAGTGAAAAGTAGCCTGGTAATTCTACAGACCAACGGAATAGGTTTCACACCCTAGAGATGCCATCATCCTCTTATGAACAGTTCATACTCGACAAAGGGCTTAAGACTGTAAACTAGCATAAAAACATTCTCTTTCAAAAATGGAGCTGGCAAACCTGGATATCAATCTGCAAATAATTGAAACAAGACCCATGTCTCAACACCTTACACAAAAACTAACTCAAATTGGATAAAAAGACTAAATATCAAACTGAAAACGATAAAGATCATGCAAGGAAAAATAGGATCAACAATGGAAGCCATAATACACAGCTGAGATAAACTTCAAAATCTGACAAACAAAGCACAATCAACAGAAAATAGATACATGGGAACTACTAAGAAGCAACCACTTTTGTTCATCCAAAGACTAACAAATTTTTTACCACAAAATGGGAAAAAATATTTGGCAACTGTATGTCAGATTTACATCTACAAGGTACTGCAAAATGTCAACAAGGGTAAATAACCCAATAAAGTGATGGGTAAATGAGATGGACAGACACTTCACTAAAGAGGACATCCTGGCAGCCAAAAGTCACAAGAGAAAATGCTCATGATCATTAGCTATTACAGAACTCCAAATCAAACTACAATGAGATATCATTGTAGAAGTTAAACAGATCAATAAATAGAATTGTTGGCCGTGATCCAAAAAACAGAAAATAACAAATGCTGGAGAGGCTATGGAGAAACTGGAACTTTCCTACAGTGCTAGTGGGATTGCAAAATGTTACAACCTCTTTGGAAAGCAATCTGGTGCTTTCTTACAAAGCTGGAAATAGATATACCATTTGACCCAGTAATCCCACTGTTCAGAATATGTCCTAACACATCAAGGACAGTCACATGAACAGATACTTACACACAAATGTTTACTGCAACAAATGTTTATTGCAGTACAGTCTACAATAACAAAAAGATATAATTAACCCAGATGCCAAACAACAGATGAATAGATAAACACTACAGTATATATACTCAGTGGACCACTATGCAATAATAAAGAACAGTGATGATTTCAGGAAGCATCTCATAACCTAGTCTGAATTGAAAGACATTATGTTGAGTGAAATCAGTCAGTGGCATAAGGACAAATACTGTATGAGACCCCTACTATAAGGACTTAAAAATAGACTCATATACAGAAGAAAAGACTCTTGATGGCTGAAAGGGAAGGGAGGGAGAAGGCTGGCCATAAGTTAGAAAGTTGATAGAAATTTGGTTGGGTGAAAGCACTGATAGCACACAGCATAAAGAAGATCAACTTAAATGGACTTCGACATAAACTGAAAACTCTCCAAATCTTAACTCAATATTGTAAGGCTAAATTAGCAGGGGCAGGTTGTGGGGACCATGCTCTGAAGGGACACTGAGGCCCACTGGCATAACTAGCCTATTGCTAAGAGAGTCTTCTGCAGCCCACATTGGTGAGTGGCATCTGGGGTCTTAAAAGCTAGCAAGCTGCCATCTGAGTTACACCAAAGGTCCAACTCAGCCAGAAATGATGATCACTGTGGACAACAAAAATGTGAGGGACAAAGAGTCCAGCAGACACAAGGATCCATGTGAATGTGTGACTGTATCAACACGTGACCCGAAAAACCAAACGGTGTCCAGCCACCACCAAAGACAGCTGTGATGGGGCACACAATGTCGAGTTTCAGTGGCGACACGAGAAAAAGAGGGTGCACCTCAAGAACCCCACTTAAAGACCACAAATGATGGGCCGGTGGCCTGCAGGCTCCCCTGGGAGCATAGCCCCTTGACTTGTTGCTATCCCTGACCAGAAAACATTACTGAGGTCAACTCTTCAGACAGGAATTGACTGGACTCAGGGACACAATGTGACCATATGGTGTGTGTATTTTATGGTTCTGTGCATCTATGGGATGCTGTCCTACTGGCCTCTTACCAGAAGGGAGAGGACAGGGTGGAGAGGAGATGACAAGAGATTGTTAAAAGGATACAACATACAGAGAACGAAAAAGAGGTCCAGACAGGCAGGCATGCAAATTTAGTTTGGGTTGTGTACTTTCACTTAATCACAGTAAAAAAATGTATGTACTATATACACAAAAGCCTAAACATCCCATTCAACAATTTAGAGGCTTACTCCATTTATTGGTATGTTTTACTTCTACAAGTAAAAAAGAAAACACTTTGCCCTAAAACTTCAGACAACATGTATTTACAAAACAGGAGAGTAATTTCTGCATATATGTTAAGGTGAAAGTTATAAACAAAAACATCTTCTATACACACACTTCCCTATACAAGAAGTCACAAAAAAAAAATACAGGGTTGATTTAACACTTTCATTGGTAAGAGTTAATTTACTATGCTAGTATATCTTAAAGCCAAGCAGTGGTTTATATACCATACAAGGAGGTTGTCTAATACAGATGCAGTCAAATGTCCACTGCTCTTTCCTATTCAACAGGTTAATAAACACAGACACAAGTGAATAACTAGATTGGAATAAAAGAACTATACATATTTACACAGTCACAAATATGAGTGGAAGTGCCTCTTACATTTATTTAAAAACTCTAAGAAGTCTTAAAAACTCAAAAAGAAGAACCTCAAAGTTAAACTCAGCCTAAGAAACTCAGGCAGATACTTTATCTCCTATATTTATCTTTAGGCAATCTATGAATGAAACAGACCCACTATCTCACACCTTACAGAGAAACTAACTCAAAATGGATCAAAGACTTAAATATCAAATCTAAAATGATAAACATTATATATGGGAAAATAGGGACAACACTAGAATCTCTAATACACAGCTTAAACAGAATACAAAATACTGTGAACAATGCACAAACAGCAGATGGTAAAATACATAAAGGGGAACTACTAAAAATCAAACATTCTCATTCATAGACTGTATCAACAAATTAAAAAGATTGCCTACGCCAAGTGCCGTTGAGTCGGATCCGACTCATGGCGACCCAACAGAATGGGAAAAATATTTGACAACCACATATTGGACTGATAGCTAATTTCTGCAATCTACAAGGTACTACAAACTACCAACAAGAACAAGACAAATAACCCAATTAAACAATGGGCAAAGGAGATGGACAGAAACTTCCCCAAAGAGGACATCCAGAAAATACATGAGGAAATGCTCACGATCATTAGCTACCAAAGAAATCAGAGTCAAAAGTACACACCAACAAAATTGGCCCTAATCCAAAAAACACAAAACAATACATGTTGAAGAGGCTTTAGAGGCGTTGGAACTCCTCTGTACTGCTGGTGGGAATGTAAAATGATATAACCTCTTTGGTAAGCAATGTGGCACTTTCTTAAAAAGCTAGAAATTGAAATGCCATAATGATCCAGCAGTCTCACTGCTTGGAATTTATCCTACAGAAATAAAGACCGTCACTCAAAAAGATACATGCACATAAATGTTCACTGCAGCACTGTCCACAACAGCAAAAAGATGGAATCAACCTAGGAGCCCATCAACAGATGAATGGATAAACAAATTATGGTATATATAGACAACGGAACACTATACAATGATAAAGAACAATGACCATTTATGAAATATCTCATAACCTGGAATCAACTGGAAGACATTACACTGAGTGAAATCAACCAGCTGCAAAAGGACAAATGTTGTATGAGACCACTATTATTAGGACTTAAGAAAAGACTCAGGCACAGAAGAAAATATTCTTTGATTGCTACAAGAGTGGGGAGGGAGGGAGAGGGTTACTCATAGATTAGATAGTCAACAGGAATTTGATTAGGTGAGGGGAATGACAGCACACAGCAGAAGGCCAGTCAGCATAACTGTACTATACCATAAGCTTAAAGGTTTTCAAGTTCAGCTGAACATTTCAAAGGACAGAGTAGCAGGAACAGTATGGGGACCATACTGTCAGGGGATATTGAGGTCAACTGGCACAACGACTCTTTTCCTAAGTGAATATTCTGCATACCATATTGGTGAGCAGCATTTGAGGTCTTACAAGCCGGCAAGCTGCCGTCTAAGTAGTATCAGTTTGTCCCAGCCTACCTGGAACAGGTGAAAACTGAGAACATCAAAGACACAAGGAAAAATGAGCCCAAGAGACAGAATGACCCACATGACTGGCAGACTACATAACCAGGAAAACAGAAGAACGTGATGGTGCCCAACCACCACCAAAGACAGCCCTGTGAGGGAACACAATGTAGAATCCCTGACAGCATCAAGGAAAGGGGTGTGTAGATCTAGAACTCTACTGAAAGACCAGTCTTGATGGCTTGATAACCTAGAGGGTACCCTGAGATCATGGGCCCCTAGACTTTCTGTTAGTCCAAAAGTGAAACCAGTACTGAAGTCAATACTTCAGACAAAGAATGAAATGGGGCCACAGAGTAATACAGGTAGTGTGTGTATTTAATGGTTATATATATATATATATGTATGTATATATATATATATATATAAGGCTACCCTACTAGTTTCTTTTTAGAGGGGAAAGGAGAGGGTGGAGAGGATGGGATGAGTCTTGTTTGAATGGATATTGGAAATAGCCAAGCTAAGTGCCGTCGAGTCGGAAATACAGAGTAGAAAAGAAGAGTGTGTTGTCACAAAGTAAGGAGAGCAGACAGAGCTGTAGAGAGGTGCATGCACAGGGTTTCATATGTCAAATTGACCCGGATTTTAAACTTTCACTTAATTGCAATAAAAAAGTTTAAAAAATTCACAACTCATTTTCATATTGGTACTTATGTTATAAACTATTTCACTATGTTCTCTAAATCTATATAAACTGTAAGTTATAGAACTCTTCTGAAGCAAAATGTATCATTCTGTATATAAGCCAGTTGTTTCCTAAGTGTAGTACCTGGGCCAACAGCATCTGGGAACTTGTTCAAAAACAACTTCTCATACTTAGCCTATCAAGTTAGAACCTGACAGTAGGATGCCGCAAACCCTGATTTAACAATTCACTTAGGTGTTTCTGATGTTCATTAAAGTTTGAGAAAATGTGATTTAACCAAAGTGGACTAGAAATGCCCAGTTGTTTACCCTTTCCAGAAAAGGCAACAGGAACTGTCATCTGAGTAGCTTACTTTGATAACTACATCAATCTGAACCAAAGCTTAATCTTGTTTATAAAATCACCTCAAACAAATACAGAACACATGTGGCTAAGACTCAAACTGGGGGAACATTCTGGCACATAAGCAGCAATTTTGACTTCTAACCTACCCTCATCATTCTAACATTCAAACCAACTGTTAATGAGATCTTTCTTGCTGCTAGCAATGGGAGTAATTTATACTTCTCTTTTCACACACGAGCAACTCAAGTTCATGCTCAAATCACTTCAAACTGGTCACTTTCCTTCTTCCTCTCATTATCCATCTATTGCTAACTCATTCGTTCTGTTACTCTTCAAACTCATAAATTAGTTAGATTCAGATTCCTTTTGCAAGAATGAAAACTGAAGTCAGGTCTGTGAAATAATGAGTCTTATAATGAGTCCTGATAACCCAACCAAATAAACATCTAATCTCCTTTCAGGGATTCTTATTTAAAGGACATTATCTGTAGTTCACATATAAAAATAAATTTGTTAATAAAATGGGTTCTGCCAGCAACTACCTCTGTTTCTCTTCACCCAAAAAGGACTGACCACTCTAGGTTTCATAACAAATCCAAGGTCAACACTACAGAATCTACAGAATCCACTCATTTCTCTTCCCTTGCTCACTCAGCTGTGTGTTTCCAATAAATTCAATTTGCAGATAGGGTAGCTCCCTTTCTCTCAGTTCTGCTAGGATATCCTCAGAGGCCTAGATCAGGTACATTAAGAGAAAAACAAACAAATCTAGGAGGGGAAAATATACTGGAATTTTGAGCAGGACAGGCAAGCTAAGCCAAGCCAGGGACTTAATAAGGAAAACAAGAGAAACATATTGTCTATCTCACTTTAAAAAGAATGTTCTTCTAAATCCCAGCAGCTTTTTTCACTATGAACTGGTCACTTGCTATATGATCATACACTTACTTGCACTGACATCACTAACACACACCTATGCACATATGCACATAATTTTCCAATTTAAGATGGTGTTACAGGTTGAATTGTGTCACCCAAAATATGTGTTCTAATTTTCAATCTCTATTGTTGGAGCTGTGGTGGCACAGTGATTAAGTGTTTGGCTGTTAATCAAAAGGTAGGCACCTAGAATCCACCAGCTACTCCTTGGAAATCCTATGACAGAGTTCTACTCTGTCTCATGGGGTCCTATAAGTGGGACCTGTGGTTATAATTCCATTTGGGAGTGAGTTATCTTTGTTAATTTAGTATGATTAGTGGAGGGTAAGTCTTCATTCAATCTCTTGTTGAGTTATAAGAGATTAAATAAGCAAGTTCATTATGCTCCCAGTAAGTATATCTCATCTTAAGTCTGGCTAAGGTCTTCACGAATAACTAGCACAGCTCTGAAAATGTCTCTCACTGCCAGACAGTATATCTCCAATCATGGAAAAGTACTCTTGTTTAGCTGATGTTATCTAACGTGTGTAGAGCGGCTATATTTTTCATTCAAATAGTGCAGAATTGAGAGGAAAATATGAAAAAATAAACTGACCAGAATAACTTTGAGATCTTGAATTTTATAACTAAATATGCTAAAGTAGCTTACAATCCATCTCCATGAGCAAATCATCTAATAAATCAAAATCAAATACTGAAATGCCCTCATAAACAGATCAGTAACGTGCCATTTTCTCCAGTAATTTATTGTAAGTCAATTTCTGGACCTAGATTCCTTATAAAACATCCACCCACACACATTTCAAGGTGTGAAAAAATAACATGAAAGAATAAATAGGAATGGCCAAATAAAATGATAAAGACTTAATTTAGAATGAAGTACTAAGTACAATAATAGGCTTGATGATGCATGGCATCTTCAGAATGTTCTGAAAGACATCTCAGGTAATTGTAACATCATTAACATAGAAAACAAAAATAGGTTATTAATGTTATCTGAGTTTTAACACGGAAAATAGAACTCACATGGCTTTTCCTGATAATGGTCTCCTGGTAGACAAGAAATTACCGACATTGGTAACTACATCTTTTCAAATCAATTTTCACTATCACAGAAAAGTTACCTCATAAAAAAATGACTCTATAAATAGCTACACAAATAAAAAAACATCCATAAGATAGGCCGGCACATACAACTCCCTGTCCTTTTAGACAATCTTTTAGATCAATCTCATCAGTTACAATTAAAAAATAAAGACTCACATTCAAACATCCAGTTTAACTATGATACACTTAGTATATGGGATTCAGTTACTTTTTAATATTGATTGCCTAGAAAAAGAAATCAATCCTATCAAGTATCCTCCTGCAACCCATTTGTAGTCCACACTCCTATCTCCTTTGAGTCAAGTCCAACTCATAGAGAACAGGGCAGAGCTGAACTGAATTATAAGGGTTCCAAGGATATATTGTCACATCTTTCTCCAGTATAGCAACTGGTGGATTTGAACTGCCAACTTTTTCATTAGCCACCAAGCTCTTAACTGCTGTATCACCAAGGTCTCCTTTTTTCTAGCATTAGAAAATCCCAATTCCCAGGAAAAAAAGCATTATGTTAGAAAGGGTATTTCAGTGCTCAACCATGACGATGTTAAAAGTGGAAAGAACTATTAGAATTGTTTCTTCTGTCTGCATCTCCATCACCACAAACGGCACAATAGTCACAACAGAGTAATCCTTGACATAAAGGTACAAGTTATTTCAGGATTCTTTACGCAAAAGATAAAAAGATCAGTGCAACATCCTGGAACAAATTCCCAGCTGTTCCTTTACACTAACTGCCTAAACACTATTGGTATAAATGGATTTGTCATATAACCAACTAGGCCCTGTAACAGCATGTATGTCTAGATCTCTACTTTTTTGCTTTGGAATACATATCCTTGGAAATGAAATTGATACCTTGTTCATCTATTAGGCTTTCCCCATGTCTTCAGCTAAGAAGGGACTCACTCCTGTGAACTCAAGCAGCACTTATGAGTTTTCACTTTTTGATCACAAATAACTAAAACCAGGACTTCCAGTTAAGATGACAGCTTAAGCAGACACACCATAACAACCTCATACTATGAAGGTTCCAGAAGCTAAGAGAAACATCCAAAAATAAGAGATTTTGGATCTCAGAACATCGAACGGAGAGTCGGAGAAACAGATTTAGTGTCAGTTAGGAGAGACAGAACACGACCAGCAGGAGAACAGGTTCATGAATCTTACTACACCTTGCCAGCCAGCACAGTGAAGCATGGTCACTTTAGGACAGTAATCCAGAGTGACCCAGGAAAGGAAACTCAGAGAGAATACCATTGATGGCAGAGATTCTGTGTAAACAACCCTAGAAAAAACTAATGAAGGAGGCAGTATGCAACAACCCTGAGAGAGTGATACATGGACAGGGACATAGCTTTGAAGCTAGAAAATCAAAAGGAAGTGCTAATAGAGCAGGTAAAGCAGGACTCAATTATCAGAGCATCACAGTAGGAAGAGAGCTGTGGTGATGCAATGGTTAATCAAAAGATTGACAGTTTGAATACATCAGTCACTCCTTGGAAACCCTAGCTGGCAGTGCTACTCTGTCACACAGTGTCACTGTGAGTCAGAATTAACTCAACAGCAATGGGTAAGGATATGAGATGAAAGAAACAGACACAGATTATTTGCAAAGGAGCTACAGGGAAGCACAGGAGGGTGGGCAGGAGCTCCAGTCCCTCCTGTAACAGCAGAGAAGGGCCTCTGTCCACTTAGATGGGAGATACCCAGAAAAAGTTCAATCCACAGAGTAATAAAAGCTTCCCAACTCCAGAACCAGCCCTGTTCAAACTACTCTCCTCTCTGAAAGGTACATGCTATCTGTGTTAATGCACACAAGCACAATTCTATTCCTCTCCTTTTGGTGACATACAGACCATCTGTGTAAACCCTAGAAGATTTTACTTCTCCCCTTCCTCTATCAGAGATAAGCTAGCCTCTGATCCCTGTCCCCCGACAGGGCCCCATGTCACTCTGCCTTCTGGCTCCTCTCCAGCTGCCTGAATATCCTTGCCCTGCCTAGAGACAAGTCCCTGGCTGAGCTAGCCTCTGTGCCCCTCTAGTCCTTCCCCAGCCAAGTACAAGTTCCTGGGCAAGCAAGATTCCACACATTACACTGCCACTACCTCCTGTCAGCTCAGGATTAACCTGCCCTATTGAGCCCTTCCTGGCTGAGGGGAACTTAAAGCCCTGTTCACCAGATCCTCACCACCCACTCCCCATACTCTATCTACTCGCCATGCTCTATCCCCTCCCCAACTGAGCAGGACTCAGCACCCTAGGCCTCCGCCTCGCCCCTCATAACAAGACTGGGTGTCATGCCCACAAACTGCTCCCCAGTGATATGATGGGCCTGGAACCCTATTCTACAAAACACTCTCCACCCAAGCTGGACTCTATATCACTTACTCCAACCCCTCCTTGAGACTCATTATGCACTCTAATGGCCACAATAACTGCTCTGCTTATGCCAACTTCCAAAGAGACCACACTATTCCTAAAGAGCTGTGAAAGGATTCTGACCATCTGATACTAGAAGTCTCACATTGGGGAAGGGACCCATTCTCGCACTACCACTCAATCTAGTAAGAAAAGTTACAAATACCTAATGACAAAGGACACTCATAAGTGTGCAACTTACCAAAACACCAGTGGAAAAAAGACACCTCCAGCAAACCAACAGCACCAAAGCCACAGACACAGCAATGAGATTCAAAGCAACAATCAAAATGAGAGGAAGCAAGTGAACCAATCCAAAGAAAATGGGAAGAAGCTAAAACCCTGAAAAACTGAAAACAAAAGCAAAGCAAGAGAAAAAAGGACAATCATACAATTACACATATGCGTGTATACATATATGTGTGTGTATAAGTAAATAAAAGTTTAATGCCCTGAAGAGAGTAGTCAAATACAAAACATAATAAGTAAAAGGAAAAGTTGGATCAAGAAAAGGAACAGAAATGGCTAATGTGGAAGAACAGATTACAGAAGTACTAGACAAAGAATATTTTTAAAAACTAGTATTAAGATTTCTCAGAGAGATAAAGGAAACCATAGAAAAAAGACAAATAATTCAGGAAAACAGTGCAAGAACAAATCAAGAAATTAACGAATAAAATCCTTACAAAAAATCAGAAATAGAAATTCAGAAGTTTAATAATGACAATAACACATTTTACAGAAACTCAACAGAAGGACACAGCAGTATAATTCAAAAAATGGGAGACACAATTTGTGAAATAAAGAACAAAACCTTTGCTATTACCTGGTGTAAGAAACAAACATAAAAGAGACAAAATGTGGGGATGTGCATGTTTGGAAAGATTGTAAAATTCTGCTACCCTAACCTGGTCTTTATTTGGATAAGAACTTGTCATGAGAACGGGAAAAGCCTGGCAAAAGCCCTTGAGACAAGTTTTGTCTCAGTGTACTGGAAAACCAGTAAGTACTGAAAACAGCATTCACTGAGAACAGATCAAGGACTTTCTCTTCCCCTCCTGGGAATGCCTCTTCTTCTTTTGAAGTAGGAACACTGATAAGATGGCTTTTCTCATTTTCCAAGCAGAAAGGTTGTTTACTTTGCTCAATAAAAGCTGATGGATTAAACAAACTGGTATCAGTCTCTACTCACAGGAGACTGTCCCTTTTCTGCCCAAAGCAAATTAAAGTTTGTTGTCACTGTGTCACACTCAGCCTGTCAGTGTGTCACACAGTGTGTCACACTCAGCCTGTAACACACATCACACCCGTAAATCCCATTTCACACCAGTATGTGGTGTCCTTTCTCACACCTGTAAGTGGCGTCCCATATAAATCACACCAGCGGGTGATGTCCCGTGTGAATCGCACCAACAACAAAAGAAAAATGAAGAAAGAAAGTGGGTTATGCAGGACACCAACAATAAGAGTAAAATATGAATATTAGAAATCCAAACAAAAGTGAGAAAGAAAAAGAACACAGAATTTCTGAAGAACTGCAGAAAACTTTCCAAATTTCAAGAAAGATGAAGTATTTATCCAAGAAGTTCAACAAAATCCAGACCCTTAGAGAAAGACATAAAATACATCATAATCAATTGTTCCAGATTCAAATACACACAAAAAAGAATTTTGAGAGTAGCACACGAAATACTAAGTATCACATATACAGTGGTCCCAGTAAGATTAAGCAATGACTTCTAATCAGAAACTATGTAGGGAAGAAGATAATGGGATAGCGTACAGTAAGCCCTCAAAGAAAAAACTGCAAACTAAGAATTATATATCCAATGAAATTATCATTGAAAAATACAGGAGAAATTAAGACATTCTCAGAAAAGCAAGGAATAAGTGAATTTATAACAATCAAACTATTCCTGCAAGAAATATTAAAAGATAACCAAGATCACAGACAACAACCTAATAAAAAGACACACAACAGCATCATCCCTGACACCAAGCAAGGTAAAGACACTGCAACAGTAAAATTAAGGTAAAAAATGATTATGCAGAATGTGAGACACAGAAGGTGTAATATATGACACCATCAAAGACGGTAGAATGATTGGTATAGTCACAGAATTTCAATATGAAAAGAAGTTACTATGGTTATTTAAAGAGACAGTAGACTTTTAAAAGTAAGATGTTAAATATAAACTACATGGTAGCCATATGGAAAATTAATGAATCTACCTACCAAAACATGAAAGAAAAACAAAAGGACTTCATAGAAACAAAATCAGGAATAAATCAAAAAAAGAAAGTCTATACACAACACTTTAGCACAGAAACTACACAAGAAGAAACCATTAACACACATACACCCACTACAAACATAACCCTAACAAAGGACAAACACATCGAGTATAAAATGGACTGAATGCTGCAGTGAACAGGTAGAATGACAAATGGATTAAAAAAAAATAACCCTTTATGACAGCATGTAATGGAAAGGAGGTACCCAATGTTGCTCAATTCCAAAACCAAACAGTTCCTCATATGTGTCCCACCTCTTTTGAAGGACAGAATAACAGGGACTAGAGTCAGAGGACCACAGTCTCAGGGGATGTCTAGAGTAATTGGCATACTCAAGTTCTTTCCCCCCCCCCCTTCTTTTCTCTTTTTCTTTCAAGAAGAAGTTCTGCATACCAATTGGGTCAGTAGCATCTAGAGTCTTAGAAGCTAAAAGCTGCCATCTAAGAAACTCCAACTGGTCCCAACACATCTAGACTAGCGGTAAACAACAGATATCAGTGACAAAAAGAAAATATGAACCTAACAAATGGAAGGAGCCATATGAACCAGAGTCTGCCTCAGCATGAGACCTGAACTAGATGGTACCTGACCACCAATGAGTGCTCAAAGAGAGTGCATGAAAATGTTATGCACACCACTTGGGTAAGTGGCGTCTGGGGTTTTAAAAGCTAACAAGCGGCCATGTAAGTAGTACTGATTGGTCCCAATCCACCTGAACCAGAGGTTAAAGGAGGACACCAAAGGGAGGAGGAAAACATAAGCCTACCTGATGGGAGGTGCTATATCATACAGAGAGACAGAGTAAAAGACAGAGAGAGAGAGAAGACACAATATCAATAACCTAACATGCGAACAAACACAGTATCAAAGAAAACCATACCTACCAGTACAAAGGAAATAATAAAGGTTAGCCAAGCCAAGTGCCATCAAGTCAGATCCGACTCATGGCAACCCTAGGGTCCAGGGTAGAACTGACCCCCAGAGTTAGTACTGAAATTAATGTAACTTATTACTCCTGTATTATTAAGTGAAAAAAAAAAACAGCAAGAACAAAATTTGGGTTTTTGAAAGGATCAATAAAATTGGCAAAGCACAGGCTACATTATGACAAAGTTAAAAAAATCTGACACTTTGAAATTAATCAAAATAAGAAGTAAAATTGGAGACAAATTGAACAGAATTAACTGAAATTAAAGACAGTAACATGCTATGAGAAATTATACTGCAACATATTTGAAAACCTACAAATATGGAGAAATTCCTAGAAGCAATCTACCTGAACTAAAACAAAGATAGAAAATCTAAACAGACCTATAACAAAAGAAGAGACTTGTGGATATTATCAAGAAATCCTTCCTTCCACTCTCTCCAAAAAAGCCCAGGACCAGATGACTTCACTGGGAAATTTTACCAAAAATTCAGAGAAGAATTGATATCAATTCTACTTAAAATCTTCTAAAACAAAGAGGAAGGAAGTTATCTAACCTATTCTATGAAGCTGGTTTCTCTCTGATTCCATGCCAGGTCAAAAACAGAATGAAAGAAAGAAAACTACAGACCAAAATCCCTCATTAATATAGACATTAAAATTTTCAAAAAAAAACTCTAGCAATCAGAATTTAACAAACTATTAAGATTATCACATATAATGATCAAGTAGGTTTCATACCAAGAAAGCAAGGGTGGATCAACACTAGAAAATCAATTAGTATAATTCACTACATATATAAAGCAAAGGAAAGTAATCACATAATCAGTTGATACAGAAAAGGCATTTTACTATTCAACAGCTGTCCTGACTGTCTTACTTATCTAGTGCTACTGTAACAGAAATACCACAAGTTCAAGTCTTTAACAAAGAGCAATTTATTTTCTCACAGTCTAACAGGCTAGCAGTCCAAACTGAGGGCATCAGCTCATTGAGTATGTAGCCTTTCTCTGTCCATAGGATCTGGAGGAAAGTCTCACTCATTAATCTTCCCCTGGACTAGGAGGCTCTCCACACAGGAACTCTGGGTCTAAAGGATGAGCTGGGCTCTTGGTGCTTCCCTCTTACTGGTATCAGTGCCTTTTTTCTTTTACATTTCAGAACAGACTAGCCAAAGTCCCTATCCAGTCTTGTACATCTCATCAATACAGCTGTCACTAATCCATCTTATTACATTCTAGACACAGGATTTACAATACAGAGAAAAACCATATCAGATGACAAAATGGTAGATAATCACCCAACACTGAGAATCATAACCCAGAAGAATTTACAGACATTTTTCAGGGACCCAATTCCACCCATGACACAGATTAATATATATTAACACAAAAATAAGAACAGACAGCAAATTCTTAAACATAATTAAGGGCATAAATGCAAAACAAACAGGGGACATCATTCCTAATGCAGAAAGGCTGAGATCCTTCCCCTTGTGAACAGAAACAAGAAAAGGATACTCATTATATCCATTCTTATCCAATATTTCACTGAAAAGTACTAGCCAGAGCAGTAAAACAAAAAGCAGAAATAAAGGGTATCCAAACAGGTAAGGTAAAATTATTCCTATCCACAGATGACATGATCCCATACACAGGGAACTCCAGATTTCATATGGTAGCTTAAACTATAATAGAAAAGTTCAGCAACACTGAAGTATACTAGATCAACATATAAAGATATTTTAGATTATTTGACACTAACAGTTAGAATTCTCAAAAAGAAATTAATACAATTTATAGTATCCCACAGTAAAATACTTAGAACTAAACCTAACCAGGATACAAAAGACTCATACAATGAGTATGAAACTACAAATCACCACAAGAGACAGAGACCTACATAAGTGAAAGGACATTCTTTGCACACAAACTGGAAAAAATAATACTCTGAAAAAGTCCATACTATTCAAAGTGACCTATATGCAATACAATACTGATCCAAATCTCAAATTTTTTTTTTACAATTTATTTCATTTGCAAACTTATCAAATTACATGAAAGCTATTTCATGATTTTGTCCTTTTTTTCAGAATGTTTTTCCTTGTGCTTTAGTTGAAAGTTTACAGTTCATACTAATTTCTCACTCAACAATACATACATATGGGGGGGCTGAGTCAAGGCAGTGGACTAAACACATGTCTCCCCAAATCCTTCTGGAAACCAAGACCTGAACTGATAACTAAATGGAGCCTTCTGGATACCTGGTGAGCCCTAGGATGCAGCATGGGGCTATTAATTTGGAATTCATATCACTGAAAGGAAAACCTCCTCTCTTTCGCTGACACCACTCTTGGCAAACACTGGCTTGCACGGACTGAAGATAACTTGCCATTTTAAACTTTTTCCTATGCCTTAGCCAGTGGGCAGAGCTGGGACCCAACTAGCAGCTAATCTCAGATGTATGGCTGGTGGGATCGACACGGAAAATTGTCATATTTTGAGAGCCCGGCTTTGGACTCTGTGTGTCATGGCACTGTTGCCCTCTCTGTCCACCTCTGCCATAGAGTACCCAGCACTGAGGAAGGTGGCAGCTTTGGTGGGACATCATCTTACTGCACTGGGAGGCAGAGACACCCATACAGAGGCCCAGCTGGACTTAGTTCTTAGGCTGGGAGGCAGCACCTGCCCAGGGGACAGTGCTTTTCTGGCAGGAAAGCAGTATTTTACATAGTGTTGCCAACAGCTGGTGCCTGGCAACAGAGGCTGGGGACTCTGTGCATTTCAGTACCTTTGGCCTATCTTTACACCTCCGACACAGAGTTGCCTGGACCAAGGCAGGCGGCAAGGTTATGTGGGACACCACCTTGTTCCACTTGGAGGCAGAAATACTGATATGGAGGCCTCAGCAGGACTATTTCTGGGTAGTAGGCAGTGACTGCCTGGAGGAGAGCGCTTTTGCAGCAGAAAGGCAGTATTCTATACAGTGTCACCTACTACTGGGGCATGACAGCAGAGGCCAGCAGGCCAGTAGCTTTTCTGTACTTTGAGCTAGTTAATAACATCTGGGGTTTGATACAGAGGTGCTTACTTTGGCAGCAGGAAAGAAGGAGCTATACACCTGAAAATCTGACTGACTTTGGAAGTTTTCAGATATTTTTTAACTTTCTTTTTAAGATGGCCTGCAGAAACAACTGCTGTCCATCCTCACAGCATCTCTCCCAGCCTCTATTGACTCACATGATGCCCAGAAAGCAATAAACTCTGCAGAAAAGCGTAACCAAGAAATAACCCATGGCTTCAGAAACCCCCAAAAGAAAATACCTCACAACTTCCCAGACCAAGAAACTTTTCTGAAACTATGGGAAGGTGAATACAAAAGGATTATGTATAGAGCCCTCCTAGACCTTATACAAAATGCAGTAGAGCAAAATGAAAAATTAAGCAAGCTGTTTGATCTGAAGGAACAACAGTACTCTGAAATCCAACAGATCAAGAACAAAATCAAAGACACAGAAACTTCAATTCAAAGCCAAGTGATTTCGAAGACAGAGCTACTGACTCGAGGATTTATGAGGAGAAATCAGAAAAAAGAAACAAGAAAAATGAAGAAGCATTAAGAAGCTTGTGGGACTCTATTAAGAGGAACAATCTACAATTAATTGGAGTTCCTGAACAGGGAGAGACACATGACAACACAGAGAGTACTGTTGCTGAGCTGCTGACAGAATATTTCCCAGAAATTACGAAAGAAAAGAATACATATATCCAAGGTGGATATCAAGTGCCACTCAACATAGATCTCAAAGGAAAGATTCCAAGACATATTAAAATCAAGCTTGACAAAATGAAACATGAGCAGCAACTCTTAAAGGCAGCAAGACTCAAAGCAAAGCTAATATTCAGAGGGAAACCCTGTAGGCTTTTGTCAAATTTCTCAGCAGAAACAATGCTCGCATGGAGACAACGGCATGACATAGTCAAACCCTTGAAGGAGAAGAACTTCCAACCAAGAATTACATATCCTGCAAAACTGTCTTTCAAATATGAAAATGAAATTAAGACATTTGCAGATAAACAGAGACTTTATAAAGACAAAACCAAAGCTACAAGAAATACTGAAGGAATCACTTGGTATCGCTTAGAAGAATAAAACCACTAACTTTATATTTTAGTAGCAAATACATGACACATCACCCAGAATCCTACTCACTTAGGGAAGGCTCCAAACTCAATCAAAGCTATAACAGTAAAAGAAATAATTCAGCGATCACATCATGAAAATTATGATGTGACCATATTAAAAAGATGGATGTACTACAGTCATTATAGTCCTTCCAGATACAGAGGAAGTTGTTATGAATGGTAGCAATTCAAATTGGGTTTCTACATAGTTTATTAAGGGGGATCATAGGGCCAATCGTAAAGCACAATAAACATGAAACATACCAAAACAAGAAACATGATACGGGTTTCAACAACCACAAAAACAACCCTGAAAAAGGTGAAAAATCAACTCACAAAGATGAATGTCCCAGAACAGATTAATCAAAACAACATAGACCAACATAAACATATCACAATTGCAGCACTGAACACGTAACTATCAATAATCCCATTGAACGTGAATGGACTGAACGCTCCAGTAAAGGGACATCAACAGACATCTTGGATGAAAAGACATGACCTATCCATATGTTCCATACAATGAACTCACCTTAGACTTAAAGATAGGAACTAGATGAAAATTAAAGGATGGAAGAATATATATCAAGCTAACAATACACAAAGAAGACCAGGTTTGCCACTTCTAACCTCACATAAAACAGATTTAAATGTAAAATCCACCATTGTGGACAAGGATGGACATTATTGATTGCTGAAAGCTTGGATACACAAGCAGGACTTAACAATATTAAATATTTATGCACCTAACATCAGAGCATTTAAATACATCAGAGAAACACTGACTACACTCAAAATGGAGATAGATCACTCCACAATAATTGTGAGAGACTTCAACACTCTACTCTCAATATTGGACAGATCATCTAGGGAAAAGCTCAGTACAAACACAGAAGACCTTATTGCCACAATTAACCAACTAGACCTCATCGACCTATATAGAACTTTCTATCCATCAGTGGACAACTACACCTTCTTCTCCAGTGCACATGGAACATTCTCCAGAATAAACCATGTGTTAGGACACAAAGCAATTCTGAACAAAATCCATACCACGGAATTAATGCAAAGCATCTTCTCAAACCATAAAGCCATAAAAGTCAAAATCAATATCAGAAAAAACACAGTAAGTGGAACTCATGGAAACTGAACAACATCTTACTCAAAAAGCCATGGGTTATAGAATGAATCAACGATGAAATCAAGAAATTTATGGATTCAAATGAGTAAGAAAACACTTTCTACCAGAACCTATGGGATGCAGCCAAAGTAGTGCTCAGAGGTAATTTTATCTCCATAAATGCACACATCTGGAAGGAAGGAAGAAATCAAATCAAAGAACTATCCTTACAGCTTCAACAAGTAAATAGAGAACACCAGAGGAACCCCTCAGGCACCAGAAGAAAACAGATCATGAAGATTAGAGCAGAACTAAACAAATTAGACAATAGCAGATCAACTGAAAACAATGGAAAAGACCAAAAGCTGTTTTTTGAAAAGATCAACAACATTGACAAACCATTGGCTAAACTTACTAAAGAAAAACAGGAAAGGAAACAAATAACCCAAAGAAGAAATGACAGGGGAGTTGCCATAACAGATCGAACAGAAATCAAAAATACTGTAACAGAATACTGTTACGAAGTAACAGAAAGACTGTATTCTAACAAACTTGAAAACCAAGAGGAAACGGACAAATTCCTTGATTCACATCACCTACCAAAATTATCACAAGGTGAAGCAGAACAACTTAATCAACTCATCACAAAGGAAGAGACTGGAAAAGTCATCCAAAAACTACCAAAAAAAAGCCCTGACCCAGATGGCTTCACACAGAATTCTACCAAGCTTTTGGAGAGAGTTATCTCCAATACTAGTGAGACTATTTCACATTATAGAAAGGGATGGAATACTCTCAAATTCATTCTACAAAGCCCACATAACCCTGATACTGAAGCCAGGGAAAGATCCAACCAAAAAGGAAAACTACAGACTGATACCACTCATGAATCTAGATGCAAAAATCTTCAACAAAATTCTTGCCAATAGAATACAACAACATATCCAAAAAATAATACATCATGACCTAGTTGGATTCATGCAAGGGATACAAGGCTGGTTCAACATCAGAAAAACAATTAATGTGATCAACCACATAAATAACACCAAAGATAAGAATCACCAGATTTTGTCTATTGATGCAGAAAAGGAACCTGATAAAATACAACACCCATTCATGCTAAAAGCTCTCAGCAAAACAGGAACAAACGGCAAATTCTTCAATGCAATAAGGGCCATTTATATAAAGCCAACTGCCTACATCATCCTGAATGGGGAGAGACTAAAACAGTTTCCCTTGAGAACATGAATGAGACAAGGATGCCCACACTTACCTCTCCTATTCAACATTGTACCAGAAGTTCTAGCCATAGCAATTTGACAAGACCAGGAAACAAACAGCATTTCCACTGGCAAAGAAGAAGTAAAAATCTCCTTATTTGCAGATGATATGATTGATACACAGTGAATCCTAAAGAATCCATAAGTAAACTACTCAAACTGATAGAAGAGTTCAGTAAAGTCTGAGGATGCAAGATAAACAGAAGTAAATCAGTAGGATTCCTTTATACTAACAAGATTATTAATTGAGGAATCACCAAATCAATGCCATTTACTATAACCCCTAAGAAGACAAAGTACCTAGGAATAAATCTAACCAAAGAAATTACACATCTTTACAAAGAGAACTACAAGCCCTTACTACAAGAAACTAAGGGAGACTTCCATAAATGGAGAAACTTACCCTGCTCATGGATAAGAAGACTTAACATGGTGAAAATGTCTATATTACCCAAAGTAATCTACTTATATAATGCAATCGCAATACAAATTCCAGTTAAATTTTTTAATGAGATGTAGAAACAAATCACCAACTTTGGAAAGGGAAGAAACCTCAGATAAGTAAAGCACTACTGAAGAACAACAACACACTGGGATGCCTCTCACTACCAGACTTTAGAAACTATTACACTGACACAGTAGTCAAAACAGCCTGGTAGTGGTACAAAAAGAGATAGATAGATCAATGGAACAGAATTGAGCCCCCAGAGATGACACCAGGTTGCTATGAACAGTTGACATTCAACAAAAGCCCTAAGACATTAAACTGGGGTAAAAACAATCTCTTCAACAAATGGTGCTAGCAGAATTGTATATCCATCTGAAATCAACTCAAACAAGACCCACATCTTACATGGTATACAAAAACCAACTCAAACTGGAAAGAAGACCTTAATACCAAATCCAAAATGATAAAGTTCATCCAAGAAAAAGTAGGAACAACAATGGAAATGCTAATAAACAACGCAGGGAGACTTCAAAATCTGTCAAACAAACCACAAACAACAGAAAATAGATAAATGAGAACTAATAAGAATCAAATGTTTTTGCTCATCCAAAGACTTTATTAATAGAGTTAAAAGGCCACCTACAGAAAGGGACAAAATATTTGGCAACAATATGTCAGACTGACGCCTGATCTCCATAATCTATAAGGTACTACAAAATATCAACAAGAAAAAGGTAAATCATCGAATTAAGTGACGAGCAAAGGAGATGACAGACACTTCTCTAAAAAGGAGATCCAGGCAGCCAAAAAACACATGCAGACATGCCCACAATCATCAGCTATTAAAGAAATTCAAATCAAACCTAAATTAAGATACCATCTAATCCCAACAAGGTTGGCCATGATCCAAAAAACAAAAACCAAATGTTGGAAAGGACGTGGAGAAATTGGAACACCCCTACACTGTTGCTGGGATTTCAAAATGGAGCAACCTCTTTGGAAAACAATCTGGCACCTCCTTAAAAAGCTAGATATACCATTCACACCAACTGATACATGCACATGAATGTTTATTGCAACACAGTCCACAACAGCAAAAAGATGGACTCAACCCTGATGTCCAACAACAGAGGAATGGAAAGGTAAACTATGCTGCATATACTCCATGGAACACTATGCAGTGATAAAGAACAAAGATAATTTTAGGAAACATCTCATAACTTGGTTTCAACTGGAGTACATTATGTTGAGTGAAAGTAGTAAGCGACAAAAGGACAAATGTTGTATGAGACCCCTACAATAAGAACTTAAAAACAGACTCATGAGTGGAAAAAAAGACTCTTTGACAGCTGCAAGGGTTGGGGGTGTGGGGTTTAGATTAGATAGTTGATAGAAATTTGCTTGGGTGAAATGTGTGACAACACACATTAGAAAGAAGATCAGTATTAACTGGACTTCAACATAACATGATTACTCCTCCCATCTTAACCGAATATTGCAAGGCCAGAGTAGCTGGGACGGGGGCCCAGGGACCATTCTCTCAGGGTAAATTGAGGCCAACTGGCACAACTAGCATTTTGCTAAGAGAATCCTCTGCATTCCACATTGGTGAGTTGTATCTGGGGTCTTAAAAGCTACAAAGCTGACAGCAGGGCACAGCAAATGGTCCCAACTCAGCAGGAACGGATGATTACCAAGGACCAAAATGATATGGGGGAAAGAATCCAGAAGACAGAGAGACCAGTGAGTGGGTGACTACATTTACTTGTGACTGGAGAACCGGATGGTGCCCAGCCACCAACAGTGATAGCTGTGATGGAACTCACGAAGTTCAGTCTCACTGACCACACAAGAACAAAAAGGGGTGCACCCTGAGATCTCCACTAAAAGACCACAATTGATGGTCCAGGGGCCTCGGAGTTCCCCTGGAAGCATGGCCCCTGGCCCTGATGCTGGCCCTGTCCATAAATCATAATGGAGGTCAACTGTTCGGACAGCAATGGATTAGACTTGGCAACACAGAGTGACTATATCATGTGGGCACTTTATGAGTCTATGCATGTATAGGCTGTCATCCTGCTGACCTCTTACAGGAGGAAGGGGTGTGGTTGGAGAGGAGGGGATAGGAGATTGTTGGGAGGATAAGACATGTATGGAGCAGAGAAGAAGAGTATGCTGTCACTGGGTGGGGAGAGCAGTGGGAGCTGCACATAGGTGGGCATGCAAATTTATATGGGAATATAAATTTTCTTTCAGTCATAATAAAAATGCATATATACAAAGTTTTGTGACACCGGCCATAATTCATTTAGTGTTAGTTTTGGTGTAGGGTGTGAGGTAAGGACCTTATTTCATTGCTTCATAGACAGACACATCCAGTTGTGCCAGTATCACTGGTTAAAGAAACTGACTGTCCCCCATTTAATGGACTTTGGTCTTCTGTCAGACATTAACTGCTCATCCTATTAACCCACTTGCCGTCAAACTAATTCATAGCGACCCTATGTGACAGATTAGAACTGTCCTATACTTTCTAAAGAGCACCTGGAGCGTTTGAACTGCTGACATTTGGTTAGCAGCCTATCACTTAACAGTTATACAAGCATGTTTTCCTTAATTGCTGAAAGAAGGATGGGTGAATGACAGGGTTCTCAGTTTTGTTGTATTGATCTATGTCTGTTGCTGTATCAGTAGCAGGCTATTTTGACAACTGTGGGTGTATAATAGTTTTAAATTCAGGTAGTGTGAAGTCTCCACTTTGTTGTTCTTAAGTACTACTTTAGTTATTGGTGCCTCTCCCTTTCTATATAACGTTGGTCATTTGTTTCTCCATCCCATTAAAAATGCTATTGGAATCTTAACCAGGATTGCATTGTGTCTGTAGATTGCTTTGGGTTAGAACTGACAGCTTCACAATTTTGTGTTTTCCTATCCATGACCATAGTATGTTTTTCTACTTATGCAGGTGTCTTGTGGTTTCTTATAGTACTGTATAGTATGTAGCTTTATTTGTTTAATATCTTTCATAATACTAGAGAACTGGTATCACAGTAGTTATGAGCTAACACTGGCAGTCAAAGTCAGTAGTTCACATCCACCAACCACTCTTTGGAAACCCTATGGGCATCTGTACTCTGTTCTGTAGTGTAGCTATGTGTCAGAATTGACTTGATGGCATGGACTTTCATTTTTGTTTACATCTGTGGTTAGATTTATTCCTAAATGTGTTCATCTTCTTGGAGACTATTTTAAATGTTATTGATTCGGTGATTTTTGTCTTTGAAGTTCTCTGTATAGAAGAATCTGTTTTTGTACGTTAATCTTCAATACTGACATTTTGCTGAAATTTTGCTGAAATTTTAATTAGTTTCAGTAGCTTTCTTATGAATGCTCTGGGTTTTCTGTATATAAGTTTATATCATCTGTGAATAGGGATAGTTTTACCTCTTCCTTACAAATTTGGATGCTCTTTATTTCTTTTCTTGCTTATTGCATTGGCTAAGACTTCCAGCACAACGTTAAATAAGAGTTATGATAAAGGACATCCTTGCCTGGTTCTTGTTCTCAAAGGGAATGTGCTCATTCTCCTTCTGTTTAAAATGATGTTGCTGTTAGTTTGTATAAATGGTGTTTGTTATGGAAGTCCTGCCCACTTCATCCTAATGAGGGCATGCTCTGCTGGTTTGGCCTGCAAGATACAGGTGCTGGTAATCAGTGGGGGTCAAGGTTGCTACTAGCTAAGGATCCCTTATAACAGTTGCTGAGTGAAGGCCTGACAGCCATGAGTTTCCAGGTTAGCGCGAGTGGTAGTGTTGATCGTGAAGGACCAATGTTGAAGCAGCGAAGGACTGAGGGAGAAGGGAATGTTCCTGAACTGTGGAGTTCTGGTAGGTGGAAGGGTTATGGTATGCATGCTGTGTTTTGAGAGTCTGCACTTACATTTCACATATCTAGTGTTGCTCCTGTCAGGTTCTGCAGATGCCTGCAGATTAACTGCTGCTTGGCTGCACCAAGTATGGTGGGTTTCAGCTTGGGATGTTGCTGCTTCCCGCAAACTTTGCATCCTGTTCAAATTCAGCTAGCAAGATGACCATGACCTCATAATGCATGACTCCCCATTTCTACTATTTTTGAATTATCTCTCCTTCCATGTGTTGCTTAATCCAATTCTTCAGCTTCATCTTTGCTGATTCGAGGGTTCCCAGATTGTGAAGTATATCTGATTCTCTTGTTGTTTTGTACTAAGAGAGATCACATAAAGTATCTGACTCATCTGCCATCTTGGCTGCACCTCCTCCCAACATTCTTTAATGAAATAAAAGAAAACTAATCCTTAGCTTTATATGGAGAGTAACAAGGTCCTAAGCAGCCAATACACTATCAAAAAGAATAAAGTAGCTCGCATGCTCCTCATTCTCCAAACATACTGCTACGGTTAGTTGGTTAAATGACTGACACAAAGACCAATGTAATCAAATTGAAAGACCAGAATTAAGTCCATCCATCAATGGACTTTAAAAAATAAGTCAAGAGAGTAGGGAACTCAGAACTAAATCCATCCATCTATGGATTCTCAACTCTGTTACACCAGTCTACGTGTCTATAATCAAATGACTTAGAGCCTTGAGCAAATCTACTTCAAAAGACCTGTTTCAAGTGTTAAAAGCAAAGATGTCATTTTGTGGACTGACTCAAACCACGGTATTTTCAATCTCTTCATATGCATGTGGAAGCTGGATGATGAATTAAGACTGAAGAAAAATTCCTTTGGATAACGTTATTGGTGAAGAATAGCAAATATAACATGGACTCCCAAAATAAGGAACAAATCTATCTATCAGGAAGTATAAGCAGAATACTCCTTAGAAGCAAGGATAGTTAGACTTCATTTCACTTACTTTGGACATGTTACCAGGAGGCATTTATCCTTGGAAAAGGACATCATGTTTGATAGAGGATCAGTGAAAGAAATTCTATCAATGATACGGACTGATACATAGTCACATGATATTGCAAGATAAGAAAGTATCATCTTGTTGCACATATTTTTGTTATGCATTTGAACTGACTCAAAAGCACCTAGCAACAACAGTGAACAACTGATTTTTGACAAGAGGTCAAAGTCCATTTAACTGGAAAGAGTCTCTGAGAAATGGAACTGGAAAAATTAGATATCTACTTGCAGAAAAATGAATCAGGTACCATATCTCACACCATACACAAAAGCAAACTCAAAATGGACCAAAGACCCAAATGTTAAAGATAAAACAATAAAATTCCTATGAGAAAACAGTGGGACCTGATTTTATTAAAATTAAACACAACTATAAATGCACTAATAGAAAAAAATAGGTGAGAAAGACTTCATAAAAATTAAAGCTGTATGCTCAATAAGAGACTATCAAAAGAGTAAAAGACAACTCACACAATGTGAAAAAAAAATCTAAGGAAATGATGTTTCTGGCGTCTGATCTTTAAAATACATAGAAAACTTCAACAACTCGATAATAACAAATAACCCAATCAATCCAAATATAAAATAGGCAAAAACATAAACAGACACTTCACCAGATAAGATAGTCAAGTAGCCAACAAACTCATGAAAAGAAATTTACGGTTATTACCCATAAAAAAGTGGGGCTAAGATGTCAGACTAGTTGGATACTTCCTGTGATCCCTCTAAAACCAAAGACCTCTCCACGCCTCCCCCAAAATGAATCAATTATATGTGATATTCAAGAAGCCCTGTACATCAAAAAGCAAGCTGAAAAGCTGGACTGAGAGACAGGCAAGGGACAGCAGAACCAGAAATACCTAGGACTGGCCAAAGCTGACCCAAGAGGAATCAGCACATAGGCAGATGTGCTGTATGGTGAGTGTGGAGGAGATCATTGGCTTTGGGAAACTATCTTCCACACCGGGAGAGAATGAGCAGGCAAGAGCCCGCTCATGCCTCCAGAATCAGTGAAAGACAGCATTCAATTGTCAAAAACTTAGTAGCTTATTTATAATCTACCTTGCTAAGATCTAAAACTTTTTCTTCAAGATAAATTCTCTCCCTTTCCCAGGGATCAATCCTGCCCGCAGCCCCATTCTCTTTTCATAATATTGTTATTTTATGTTAACTTTTCAAAATTTCCATTGGGTCTGTTTTCATGTTGCCCATCTCACATCTTCTTCAGGTTATTTGCTTCCTCTCCTGTCATTCTTTTGTCAGTTTGGACAACAGTTCAACAGTTTTTTTTGATCTTACTCAAGAATCAGCTTTTAGTCTTGTTAATCCGTTCAATCACTTTTCTATTCTGAAATGCATTTCGCTATGCTCTAGTACTTTATTTGCTCAATTCTAGTGCTTGAAGAGTTCTTTGGCTGCTCTCCACTTTTTGGAGCTGTGAGGTTAATGCTTCAATTTGCACTTTTTCTTATTTTTGAATGTGTTCATTTATTGAAATAAATTGACCTTTGAGCACTGCTTTTGCTGTGAACCAAAGGTTCTGCTAGG
Organism: Heterohyrax brucei; assembly: GCA_028571685.1. Taxonomy (NCBI): domain Eukaryota; kingdom Metazoa; phylum Chordata; class Mammalia; order Hyracoidea; family Procaviidae; genus Heterohyrax; species Heterohyrax brucei. The sequence continues at coordinate 135,600,657 of CM053149.1, read as the reverse complement.
AAATGCTTTCATTCTTACTTGATTCTCTTAAATTTTTTATTTTGTCTTTGATTTCTTCAGTAAGTCAGTAATTTGGGGACAAGGTATTATTCACTTTCTAGGTGTTTGATTTTTTTTTTTTTTTTTGGTCACTGTTTGTCCTATTTTTGACTTTTATTTTTATGCTTTATTGCTTAATACACGATTTATTCTGAAGAATGTTACAAGTGCATCTGAAAAGAGAGACTACTTGGCTACTGTTTGGAGTGTTCTGAATATGTCTATGAAGTCAGTTTGGTTCATTGTGGCATTTAGGTCTTCTCTGTCTTCATTAACCTGCTCTCCGGATATTCTGTTCTTCACCAAAAGTGGTGTGTTGAAGTCTCTTACTATTATTGGGAAGCTGTCTACTTCTCTTTTCAATGTTGTTAAGTTTTTTGTTTGTTAAACGTATTTAGAAGCCTTATCATGAGATGCATAAATATGTAATACGGTTATGTCCTCCAGATGTATTTGCCCTTTAATCATAATGTCCTTCCTTTTCCATTGTGGTGGATTTCACTTCAAACTTCATTTTATCACAAATTAACACTGCCACCCCTGCTCTTTTTCAATGTTATTTGCTTGGTATTTTTCCATCTTTTGAGTTTTAGTTTCCGTGTCTGTAAGTCTGAGATGTGTCTCTTGTAGGCGGCATGTAGATTCAGTGTAATTATTGATATGAATTCAGTGTTGTCATTTTGATGCCACTTCTATGCATTGTTGACAGTTTCTTCATTCCACTTAATTTTCTTTGTCAACATTTTTATTTGTGTATTTCATTTCATTCTTGTTGGCTCTGTATTTGCTGGGACTTCATTTATTTTTCTTAATTTTCATATGTAACATTATTAGGTTTCTTTATGGTTACTTTAATATTTTTCCCTACCATTTTTCAATTTACACAGTTTTTTTTAATTCTTTGTATCTCCTTTATTTGCTCTCCCTATGAAGACCTATAACTACACTTTACAAATTATTAATCAGTGAAAGCATACAATACAAATCAATTTTGCATGCTGGCCTATCTATAACTCCATTTGCTCTACTCACCCTGTGACATCACACTCCTCCTTTATCTTTCTTTATTTCTAGTATCCTATTAACAAACACCCGTCTCCTCCATTCCATCATCCATCCATACACCACATTCTCATACTGTGTTCCAAAGTCCAGTCCATCCCTCTCTGAAGAATTGACCTTAGTACTGGTTTCAGGTCAAGGCCAACAGCAAGTCTAGAAACGATGTTCCCAGGAGACCCTCCAGGCTGTTGGACCATCAGTTCTAGTCTTCTAGTAGAGTAATTGAACTGTACATATCTATTCCTGCTGTTACCCCAGAAACTCTGCATTGTGTCCCCACCACGACTACCTTTGGTGGTGGTGGGGCACAATCTGGTTCCTCTGGTCTCCTGCTGAGGCAGTCTCCCATTCACATGGGTCCTTCTGTCTCCTGGGCTCATTTTTCTTGATCATCCTCTGTTCCACATGGTTTTGGACCATTTGGTATTCCCAAGATGTCAGCTTTTCAGCTTTTAAGACCTCAGATGCCACTCAATAACATGGGGTGCAGAAGACTCTCTCAGAAAAAGACTAGTTATGCCAGTTGACCTTCCTTTCTCCTGAAAACATGGTCCACAGTCCTCCGTCCATTCTACTATATACTTTAAAATAACATGTTGAGTTTAGAAAACTTTTCAGCTTATGATGCAGTCCAGTTATGCTGACCTGCCCTCTAATATATGTTGTTACTCTCTTCCCCTGACCAAATTCCTATTGACTATCAAATTTATGAATATCCCTGTCTGTCTCTCCCCAGGCCTGTAGTTGTCAGTCTTTTCTTTTGTGCTTAAGTCCATTTTTAAGTTCTTATAGCAGAGGTCTCATATAATACTTGTCCTTTTGCAGCAGACTAATTTGACTCAGCATAATGTCTTCTAGTTGAAACCACACTGAGGTGCTTCCTAAAATCATCATTATTCTTTATCATTGAGGATGTGTTCCACTGAGTATATGTACCATTGTTGGTTTATCCATTCATCTACTGATGGGCATCTAGGTTGATTCCATCTTTATGCTTTTGTGGACAGTGCTATAATAAACATTCGTGTGCATGTATCTGTTTGTGTGACTGCCTTTATTTCTGTAGGATATATTCCTAGCAGTGGGATAGCTGGATTATATTGTATTTCTATTTCTAGGTTTTTAAGGAAGCACCAAATTGCTTTCCAAAGGTTTTGCCATTTTGCATTCCCACAAGCAATGTAAGAGGAGAGTTCCAGTCTCTCCACAGCTTCTCTAACATTTGTTGTTTTGTATTTTCTGGATTATAGCCAACCTTGTTAAGGGAAGATGGCATCTCATTGTACTTTTGATTTGGGTTTCTCTAATGATCATAAGCATTTCCACATGTGTCTTTTGGCTACCTGAATGTCTTCTTTGGTGAAACATGTCTCCATCTCCTCTGCCCACTGTTTAACTGTGTTATTTGTCATTTTTCTTGTGGATATTTTCCAGTGCCTTGTAAATTACTGACATTAGATGTCAATCTGACATGTAGTTGCCAAATGAATTTTTCCCATTCTGTAGGTACTCTTTTAACTCTCTTGATAAAGTCTTTAGATGAGAAAAAGTGCTTGATTTTCACTCATTTCCATTTGTCGCTTTTCTCTTCTGTTGTTGGTGCTTTGTTGGTAACATTTTGCAGTCTGTCTAAGCTGTGCATTAGAACTTCCAGTGTTGTCATTATGTTTTCTTCTATGATCTTTATCATTTCACATTTGATATTTAGGTCTTTGATCCATTTTGAGTTACTTTCTGTGTAAGATGTGCAGTGTGGGTCTTGTTTCAGTTTTTTGCGGATGCATATCCAATTTTACCAACAACAATTCTTAAAGAGGTAATTTTTACCCCTGTTTATGACCTTTGGGCCTTTGCCAAATATGCACTGTTCATAAGAGGAAAGTGATAGCTCTGGGGTCTCAGTGATGTTCCACTAGGCTATATGTCCCTTTTTGTACCAGTACTATAGAGTTTTGACTACTGTGGCAGAGTGACAGATTCTAGGTCGGCTAGTGTGAGGCCTCAAACCAGGTTCCTCTTCTTCAGGAGTGCTTTACTTATCTAGAGTTTCTTCCCTTTCCAAACAAAGATGGTGATTTCTTTCTCCATCTTACAAAAAAATGTCATTGGCATTTGTTTTGGGATTACATTGTACACGTACATCATTTTGGATAACGTAGACATTTTCACAATGTTAAGTTTTTGTATCCAGTGAACAAGGTAGACTTCTCCATTTATCTAAGTTTCTTGCAGTAGGGTTTTTTAGTCTTCTCTTACTTCTCTGGTTAGATTTATTCCTAGGTATTTTATCTTCTTGAGGCTATAGTAAATGGTACTGATTTGCTGATTTCTTCTTTGATGATCTCTTTGTTGTTGTATAGGAATCCTACTGTTTTACTTACATTTATCTTATATCCTGATACTTTGCTGAACTCTTCTATTAGTTCCAGTAGTTTATTTACAGACTCCTTAGAGTTGTCCATGTATGCAATCATGTCATCTTTAAATAGGGATGATTTTATTTCTTTTTTACTGATGTGGATGCTCTTTGTTTCTTTCTCTTGACTAACTGCTCTGGTCAGAATCTCCAGCATGATGTTGAATAGAAGTAATGACAGTGAGCATCCTTGTCCAGTTCCTGTTCCCAGGGGGAATCCATTCAGTCCCTCTCCATTTAGGATGATGTAGGTGGGTGCCATTGCATAGATGCCCCTTGTTCCATTGAGGAATTTCCCTTCTATTCCTATTTTGCTGACAGTTTTTACCATGAACGGGTGTTTGACCTTGTCAAATGTCTTTTCTACATCAATTGACAAAAATCAGGTGATTCTTATGCTTTGTGTTATTTATGCAATTGATCACACTGTTTTTCTGATACTGAACCAGCCCTGCATCCCTGGTAGGAAACCAAGTTGGTCATGATGAATAGTTTTTTCAGTATTTTGTTGAATTCTATTGGCCAGGATTTTGTTGAAGATTTTTACTTCTAGGGTCATGAGTGATATTAGTCTGTAATTTTCTTTTCGTGGGATCTTTCCATGGCTTGATATGAGGGTTCTATTAGTTCCTATGAGAAAGAATTTGAGGATATTCCATCCTTTTCTATGTTGTGAAATAGTCTTGGTAGTATTGCAATTAACTCCACTCTTAAAGCATGGTAGAATTCTTCACTGAAGCTGTCTTAGCCAGGACTTCTTTGGGTTGGTAGTTTTTTTTATTACTTTTTCAATCTGTTTTTTGTGATAGGTTTAGTAATTTGTTCCACTTCTCCTTGTTATAATTTTGGTCAGTGATGTGAATTGAGCAATTTTTCCATTTCCACTAGGTTTTGAAATCTGTTGAAGTATTTTTTGTTGCACTCTGTCATGATACTTTTAATTTCAATTGGGTCTGTTGTGACATTTCCTGTCTCATTTCTTATTCACGTTATTTGCTGCCTCTTGTTTTTTCTTTCGAAAGCTTAGCCAATGGTTTATCAATTTCATTGATCTTCTAAAAAACACATCTTTTGGTTTTATTAATTATTTCAATTGTTTTCTATTCCCTAATTCATTTAATTTTGCTCTAATTTTTATTATCTCTGTTCTTCTGGTGCCCAAGAGCATCTTTTGTTGTTCTCTTTCTACTTGTTCAAGTTGTAGGGTTAATTCTTTGGTTTGGGCCCTTTTTTCAATCTAGATGTGTGCATTTATAGACAGAAACTGAGCTCAGAGCACAGCTTTTGCTATATCTCATAGGTTCCTGCAGGATGTGTTTTTGTTCTCATTTGAGTCCATGAATTTCTTCATTGCATCTTCCCTTTCTTCTATAACCCATGAATTTCTGAGCACAGTTTTGATCAGTTTCCAATAGTTTAAATTTCTACCCAGTTTTTCTCTGCTATTTGTTTCAAATTTTATGGCTTTATGGTCTGAGAAAATGCTTTGCAATAATTCACTGGTTTAGAGGAGGCAGATTCAAGATGGTGACATAGCCACATGACCCTGATGAACCATCTAAAAACAAAGACCAGCAGAGTCAGTAAAGCCAATGCTACTGGGCACTCGACAAGGCCTGATTACCTGGTAGGAATATATAACAGATTGGGTGACAGGAAGATCATAGGAGTACAAGACCACCACAGAGGAAACAATGTGGCTCCAAACAAAGAGATCCTGTACATGGAAGGTGAAACGAGCACAGTAAACCACCCCCCTACCAAAACAAATTTGCAGCACAGGACTGAGATGCCACAAAGTTTAACAGCAAAGGTGGTCCACACCTGCCTAAAGAAAGCAGCCCAGGACAGAAGCCTTCTACCAAGGTCAGAGGGGCTTAAGCCTAGTCTGGCAATCAGAGGGCATTAGGACCCAGTGGCCCTGCACGCCCTACAGTAGTCCAGGCCAAATACTTTTAGCTCCTGCAGTACTGGGGAAACAAGGAGGGAATGCATGGAAGGACAACACAGCAACATGAGACTACATGCAGCCCAGAGGGAGAGGCAGTTTCGGATACATGTGTGAACCTGGAGTGGCAGTGACAGTGATGCAGAAGAAGTGTTCAAAGCACGAGAGGCAGAAGGGCATGCATGACTCTTCCCCATTCCATGAGCCAGCGCTGCAACTGAGGCTTTGTGGGCAACCATCCCAGCCCAGAGGCAGCACAGGTAGTGAAAAGGAAGATATGCATGTGATGTGGGAGCTGCAGAAAAGGGATGTGCAGCCCCACCACAGTGGAAGAGCTGCCAACAAAGATCTGGTAGATCCTCCTCCAGCCCCAAGGCAACAGAAAACAGTGATATAGGTTGCAGTCATATCTTAGTGAAGAAGGTGCACACGTGCACCCTCCCCCTCTCCTGACCTGAGAACTCAGGATGAGACTCCTGAGGGTTCTGCCCAACTCAGAAACAGCTGCAGTAGTTGCAATTGTAGTATCTAACCCACAATGCACTGGCTGCAAAAGCACAGTGCCTGTGCAAGAGACCTCCCCAAGCCCAGAGGCAGAAGTGGCAGGCGAGACTCCCCAACCCAGCAGCTGCACTGGAAGTGGCCCATTGTGGTGCAGTAAGATCAAGGAACAGAAAGCAGTCAGATTGTATGGAGAAACTACAGTCCAGCCCCAACAGAGAGACACTGGTGAAGCCAACCTAACTATTAACTTTTTCACTGCACAGGCTTATGGATGACTCAGAGACAACAATCAATTTCTAAGCATATAAAGAAGCAGACTACTATGGCTTCTGAAAACTCCCCAAATAAAGCATTAACAGATTTTCCAGACAAAAAAGAGTTCCTGCAAGTCTCAGAGACAAAATACAAAAGACTGACACACAGAGCTATGCAAGATATCAGGACAGAGATCAAGCAAAATGCAGCAGAGCACACTGAAAAATAAACTTTAAGGAATGCTTAATCAGCAACACTCTGAAATTTAGCAGATTAACAGTAAAATCACTGAACTTTACAACTCAACAGGAAGTCAAAGGAGCTGCATCAAGCAAATGAAATACAGAATCAGTGAGCTTGAAGACAAAGTAAGTAACACCAGCATACACAGGGGAAACTCAGATAAAAGACTCAATAAGAGTGAAGGATCACTAAGGGTAATGTAGGACTCTCATCGAGAGGAGAAACTTCAAATGATTGGCACACCAGGACGAGGTAGGATAGCTGAAAATACAGAGAACATTGTTGAAGACCTGTTGACAGAAAACTTCCCTGATATCATGAAAGATGAGAAGATCTCCATTCAGGATGATCATAAAATCCTACTCAATATAGATCCCAAAGGAAATACACCAAGGCATATCAGAATCAAGCTCAACGAAACCAGAGACAAGAAGAGACTACTGATGGTATCCAGAATTAAGCAAAAAATAACTTACGAAAGAAAATTAAGCTCAGACTACTCAACTGAAATCATGCTGGCCAGAAGACAATGGGAAAACATACACAAAGGCTGGTGGGGGGGGGGAACTGCCAAGAATAATATATTCTGCAAAACTTTCTCCAAATATGAAGGTTAAATTAAGACTTTCACAGATACACAGAAACTTAGAGGATCTGTAAGAACCGAACCAGAATTGTTAAGAAATATTACAGGAAGCTTTTTGACTAGAAAATCAGTAACATTTGATATATACTTAAACGCCCAACACTCAACAGAGCATCTAGATACCATCAACATGATAACCAAAACCAAATTACAAAAAATAGAAATGCAAAGGACACAGGATATAATCAACAACTAGTTTTATGAAAATATACAGGCAGACCTTTCAGATGCGGATAAAGTCAAGGAAATACATAGACACTGAAGATTGGATTACTTTTAGATTAATAAGGGGGACTAAGGGAGTAACCATAAAAGAAACTTATAATTCTACATGTCAAAAAGTAACATATGAAATCACAATTTCAAGACAATGAACACTGAAAACTTCAAAAAGAAAGACTCAATACAGAAAATGGAATGCAACACAGAAACTGTCCACAACACCCCTAAAAGGAATCAAAATGACAACACTAACAGTACATATGATCACACTGAATGTAAATAAACTAAATGCACAAATGAATAACAAATTGGTTAAAAAAACATGACCTATGTACCTCCTGCTTACAAGAAACACACAAACTCCAAGGCTCGGAAAAAATGTAGCAGGCTGATAGCATTAAAAAAAAGAGAAGAGTCACAATACTAATCTCTGACAAAATATATTTTCAAATTAAATCCACCATATAGTATACAGAGGATCACTATCTAATGGTCAAAGACTCAATACACTAGGAAGACACAACCATACTAAATATCTACATAACCAATGAGAAGTCTCCAAAATACACAAAATAAACACTATTTTCACTGAAAATAGAAATAAACAGCTCGACAATAATAGTAGGAGACTTCAAAACACCAGTCTCAGTAAGGGACAGAACATCCCAAACAAGGCTCAGTAAACACACAGAAGATCTAAATGCCACAATCAACCAACTTGACCTCAAAGACTTATTCAGAACACTTCACGAAATAGCAGCCAATACACATGGAACATTCTCCAGAATTGACCACTTATTAGGCCACAGACCAAAACTCAACAAAATTCAAAATACTGAAATAATACAAAGCTTCTTCTCAGACCACAAAGTAGTAAAACTGGAAACCAGTAACAGAAAAACAGATGCAAATAAAATCAAAACCATGGAAAATGAACATTTTGCTCAACAATCACTGGGTAACAAGAAATCAAAGATGCAATGAAGATTTTTATACTGACATCTATGGGACACAGCAAAAGCGGTGCTCAGAGGTCAATTCACCTTAGTAAATGTGCACATCCAAAGAGAAGAAGCAGAAGAAATCAAATAATTAACTTTTCAACTTCCACAGCTAGAAAGGTCTCAGTAAAAGAACCCATTAGGCTCCAGAAGACAGCAAGCAATTAAAATTAGAACAGAAATAAATTAGAGAAATGATTGAAAGGGTATACAAGTCCAAAGGATCAATAAAATTTACAAGCCATTGGCCAAACTGACAAAAGAAAACTAGGAGAAGAAACAAATAATCCAAATAAGAAATGGGATGGATGTTACCACAACGGACCCTACTGAAATTAAAAGAATACTACAAAAAAAATTATATTGCAATAAATTTGAAAATCTAGAGGAAATGGACAATTCTCTAGAAAAATACCACCTACCTATGCTAGAAAAATCAGAGATAAAACAACTAAACAAACCTATTACAAAAGAAGAGATTTGAAAAGATAATTTAGAAACAAATCACCAATTTTGTTTGGAAAGGGAAGAAGCCCCGGATAAGTAAGGTACTACTAATGAAGAAGAACACACCGGGAGGCCTCTCATTACCTGACCTTAGAACATACTACACTGCCACAGTGGTCATAACAGCCTGTTACTGGTACAAGAACAGACAGATGGATCCATGGAACAGAATTGAGACCCCAGAGATGACACCATCTGACTACGAACAGTTGATATTCGACAAAGGCCCTAAGACATTAAACTGGGGTAAAAACAGTCCCTTCAACAAATGGTGCCAGCAAAATTGGTTATCCATCTGCAATAAACTGAATCAAGATCCATACTTTACACCTTATACAAAAACTGACTCCAACTGGATAAAAGACCTACATATCAAACCTAAAATGATAAAGTTCATCCAAGAAAAGGTAGCAATAACAATGGAAGTTTTAATACACAATGAGGATAGACTCCAAAATCTGTCGAAGAAACCACAATCAACAGAAGAGAAAATAGATAAATAGGACCTATTAAGAATCAAACACTTTTGCTCATCCAAAGACTTTATTAATAGAATTAAAAGAACACCCACAGAATGGGAAAAAATATTTGGCAACTCTACGTCAGACCGATGCCTGATCTCCATAATCTATAAGATACTACAAAATATCAACAAAAAGAAGATAAAGCATCCAATTAAGCGATGGGCAAAGGAGATGGACAGACATTTCACCAAAGAGGAGATCCAGGCAGCCAAAAAACAAATGTGGACATGTTCATGATCTTTAGTTATTAAAGAAATTCAAATCAAGATGACAATGATATACCATCTCACCCCAACAAGACTGGCTATGATCCAGAAAACACAAAACAACAAATGCTGGAGAGGCTGTGGAGAAAGTGGAACCCTCCTACACTGTTGGTGGGGTTGCAAAATGGTCCAGCCTCTCTGGAAGGCAATCTGGCGCTTCCTTAAAAAAATGAATATCGATATACCATTTGACCCAGTAATTCCACTACTTGGAATATATCCTACAGAATCAAGGCCTTTCACACCAACGGACACATGCATCAGAATGTTTATCACAGCACAGTTCACGATAGCAAAAAGATGGAATCAACCCAGATGACCAACAACAGAAGAATGGATAGGTAAACTATGGTACATATACTCAATGGAGCACTACGCAATGATAAAGAATAACGATGATTCCAGGAAACATCTCCTAATCTGGTTTCAACTGGAAGACATTATGTAGAGTGAAAGTAGTCAGCAAGAAAATGACAAATATTGTATGAGACCTCTATGATAAGATCTCAAAAACAGACTTGTGTATAGGAGAAAAGACTCTTTGACAGCTGCAAGGGAGGGGGAAGGTTTAGATTAGATAATTGCTAGAAATCTGGTTGGGAGAAAGCGGTGATATCAAACATTAGAAACAAGAACAACATTAAGTGGACTTCAGCATAACTTGAGTACTCCTTCCATCTTAACCCAATACTGCAAGGATAGAGTAGTTCGGGCAGTGGGCAGGGGACCATGCTCTTAAGCGAAATCGAGGCCAATTGGCACAACTAGCATTTTGCTAGAAGGGCTCTCTGCACCTCACATTGGTGAGTGGCGCCTGGGGTCTTAAAAGCTGCCAAGCTGCCATCCGAGGACACAGCAAATGGTCCCAACACAGATGCTCACCAAGGACCAAACGACATGGGGTAAAGACAACCTAGACGACAGAGAAACCCACATGAATCGGTGCCTACATCAACTTGGGACCAGAAGAACCGGATGGTGCCTGGCTACCACCAGTGATAGCCGCGATCGAGCTCAGTAAGTTGAGTCTCACTGGCAACACAAAAATAAAAAGGGGTGCATCCTGAGGTCTCCACTAAAAGACCTCAATTGAAGGTCCAGCGGTTTTGGGGTTCCCCTGAGAGCATGGCCCCCGGCCCTGATGCTGCCCTTGCCCATTAATCATAACGAAGGTCCACTCTTTGGACACAAGTGGATTGGACTTGGCAATGCAGAGTAACCATATATTGGATGCACTTTATGGTTCTATACATCTATAGGATATCATCCTGCTGACCTCTGGCTAGAGGAAGGAGAGTGGGTGGAGAGGAGGGGAAAAGAGGCTGTTGGGAGGATGAGACATATATGGAGCAGAGAGGAATAATGTGCTGTCACCAGACAGGGAGAGCAGTGAAAGCTGCATATAGGTGGGCATGTAAATTTATACGGGAATGTACATTTTCACTCAGTTATATTAAATAAAAAAAGAAAAAATAATTTAAAATAAAGCTCTGGCCCAGATAGCTTCACTGGAGAATTCTATAAAACATTCAGAGAAAAATTAACATCACTATTTCTAAAGGTATTTACGAGCACAGAAAAGGATGTAATACTGCCTAATTCATTCCATGAAGCTAGTATAACCCTGGTACTGCAGCCAAGTGAAGACAGCACAAAAACGGAAAATTACAGACCAGTATTTCTAACAAACTTAGACGCAAAAATCCTTAACAAAATTCTAACTAACAGAATTTAACAACACCTAAAAAATAGTTCATTATAAGCAAGTAGGATTAATACCAGGGATGGTTCAACATTAGAAAAACAATAAACATAATCAACCACACAAACAAAAGACAAGGACCACCTGATTCTATCAATCAATGCAGAAAAGGAATTTGATAAAGTCCAGCACCCAATGACATTAAAAACTCTAGCATAATAGGAAAAGATGGGAAATTCCTCAACATGATAAAGGCCATCTAAACTAAATCAACAGCTAACATCATACTTAATGGGGAGAAGTTGAAAACATTCCACTTAAGAACAGGTACTAAACAAAGATGCCCACTGCCACCACTTCTATCCAACACTGTTCTGAGGTCCTACCCGGAGCAATTAGGCATGATAAAGAAATAAAGTGGTACCCAAATCAGTAAAGCAGAAGTTAAAGTACTGCTATTTGCAATGACATGATCTTATAAATAGAAAATCTTAAAGAATCCACAAAAAAACTACTGTATCTAACAGAAGACTTCAGCAAAATATGAAGATACAAGATGTCAAACCACGCCAAGTGCAGTCGAGGACACAAGATAGACATACATAAATCAATGGGATTCCTATACACTAACAAAGAGGAAATACCAAATGCATTACCATAGACCCCAAAGTGATAAAAATACCTAGGGATAAATCTAAACACAGATGTAAAAGACCTATACAAAGAAAACTACAAGACCCTACTGAAGAAATGAGAAGTGACTTACATATGTGGAAAAACCTATTTTGCTCTTGGATAGGAAGTAACATTGTAAAAGTATCTATACTTTCCAAAGCAATCCCAATCCAACTTCCAACAACATTTTGTGATGAGATGGAGAAACAAATCATCAACTCCATATGGAAAGGAAGGAAGCCATGGATAATTGTTACTAAAGAAGAGGAACCAATTGAGAGGCCTTACTCTATGACCTTAAGACCCACCACACTATCATAGTAGTCAAGATAGCTTCGGACTGGCACAAAAATAGACACATAGACCAATGGAACAGAATTGAGAATCCAAATACAACTTCATCCATGTATAAACAGCTGATATTTGATAAATGCCCAAAGGCTATGAGTTGAGGAAGACAGTCTCTTCAACAAATGGTATTGGCATAATTGGATATCCACCTGCAAGAAAATGAAACAAGATCACCATCTAATACCATGCACAGAAACTAATTCAAAATGAATCAAAGACCTATATAAAAACTAAAACAATAAAATTCTAGGAAGGAAAACTTGGTAAGATGCTGGAAGGCCCAAACCACAGCATCCATAATCTATCAAAAGCCATCAACAACCCTCAATCATCAGAAATGAAAATAGGTAATTCGGAACTCTTAAAAATTAAATACTTAGGCTGATTCAAAGCCTTCATCAAAGAGTAAAAAGACTGCCTACAGAATGAGCATGAACATTTGCCTACCATGTTTCTGACCTTTGTCTAATCTCTCTAATCTACAAGATACTGTAAAAGCTCCACAAGAAAAAGACAAATAACCCAATTACAAAATGGTCATATGACATGAACAGTTATTTCACTAAAGAAGACAGACAGGTTACTAATAGATACATGAGCAAATCCTCACGATTGCTAGACATTAGAGTAATCCAAGCAAAAACCACAATGAAATACTATCTAACTCCAACAAAGTTGGCAATCATCCAAAGAATGCAGAATAATAAATGTGGGAGAGGATGTGAAGAGACTGGAATCCTCTACACTATTGGTAGGACTATAAAATGAACTGCTAAAGCACTGTGGAAATAGATTTAGTGCTTTCTTAAAAAAACTAGAAATATCATATGATCCAGCAATCCCACTCCTTGGAATATATTCCGAAGAAATAATAGCCACCACTTAATGCACACCAATGTTTATTGCAGCTCTCTCCACAACAGCAAAAACTGAAAGCAACACAGATGTCCATCAACAGACAAATAGTTAAACAAATTGTGATGCAGTCATACAATGGAATACTACACAATAATAAGAAACAATGAGATGGCTTAGAGAAATACCTGTCAAGGTGTGACCATCTATAAGAAATTAATGCTGAGTGAAATCAGCCAGACACAAAAGGGCAAATTTTGTAGGAGACCATTATTAACAAGTACACAACAAATCATTTGAGCACAGAAGAAATCAACATTTGACAGTTAAAACGGTGAGGAGAAAGGGAAAAAGAGGGATTTTTTACAAATTAGATAGTGGTCAGGATCAGAGTTGGGTGTACAATGTGTCAGCACACACTAGAAATCAACCTCAAAACCAAAATATCAACTTTATGTGGACCACTTCTTTGGAAGGACAGGGTCTGGGATCAGGGAAGCACACTCTCAGGGGACATCCAGGCAAACTGGCATACCTAAGGTTTTTCTCTCTCCCTCTCTCAAGATATTGCTCCACACACCACTTGGGTAAGAGGTAACCGGGGTCTTAAAAGCTAGCAAGCTATCATCTAAATAGCACCAAATGGTCCCAATCCACCTGGAACTGAGGTAAATGGTAGACATCAAGGACAGCAGAAAAATATGAGCCCACTAGTTAGAAAGGGCCATACAAGCCATAACCTGCTTCAGGATGGGACCACAACTAGATGATGCCCAGCTACCATCAATAACAGCCCTGATCAGTATGTAGAACAGAGTTCTGGACACAGTTGGTGATGGAGCAGAGGGCAGAGACTGAGGTCTACCAAAAGACCACACTTGATGGTCCTTCTGAAAGAATGACCCTCTGGGAATGCAGCCCCACGACTCTCTAACCCCAAACTGCATCCAGCACTGGGGCCAGCTTCCCAGACAAAGACTCACCTGGACGATACAAAACAAAGAATGATACTGGAGGCAAACAAACCCTTAAACAGGTACATGGGGAGAGCCGATTTTATTGGGTGAGGAGGGCCAGACCTTGGTCAAAAGGTTACAGGACATTCTGTACAAAGGGGGCAGCATGCTGTTACGTGGGGGATGAGGGCAAAAGAACAGAATAGCAGTGAAAGTTCTCGGTGTTATATGGCAATATGATATAGACTAAAATTTTTCTTAATTCACGGTAAGGAATATTTACATAAAGATATATAAATAAGCACACTTAAAAAATAATTCAGTGCTTTAGATTTTGTTGAGTCTTGCTTTATGGCCTGATATGTGGTCTATTATGGCAAATGTTCCATTTGCATTGAGAAAGAAGGTATATTTATCCACCGTTTGGTAAAAAACTCTGTATGTCAATGAGTTTCAGTTCGTAGACTGTCACAATAAGATCTTCTGTATCTTTACTGAGCTTTTTTTTTTGGATGATTTGTCTATGACTGGAAGTGGAGTGATGAAGTCTCCTACTATTATTCTGATCTATCTCCTTTTTCAATGTTGTCAGCATCTGTTTAATGTATTCAAATCCTCTGCTACTAGGTGCATAAATATTTAATTTTATTATATTCTCCTTATTATTGAAACTTTAATTAGCAATAAATAGGGACCATCCTTGTCCATGATGGATGGTGAATTTTACTTTGAAGTCTATTTTATCTGAGATCAGTATTGCACTCCTGCTCTTCTTTGCATGTTGTTAGCTTGGTATATATTTTTCCATCCTTTCATTTTCAGTTTGTTCATATATTTGAGTCTAAGATGTGTTTCTTGTAGGCAGCATATAGACAGATTATGTTTTTTAATCCAACCTGTTACTCTGTATCTCTTCACTGGAGCATTCAATGCATTTACATTCAGTGTAATTATTTAGAGATATACGTTGGTGCTGCCATTTTGGTGCCTTTATCTTCATGTTGTTGACATTTTCTTTGTTCCACTTAATCATTCTGTCTTGGGTCATTTTTCTTTAACAGTTTTCTTTTCATCCTTTTCAGTGTTGGTTTCGTGCCTGTTGGGACACCTGTGTCATGTTTACTGTTTTGATATGTAACGTTGTTAGTTCTCTTTGCAGTTACCCTTTTAATCCCCCTTAATGTTCTAACTTTAAACCAATCTTTAACTTCTGTGTATCTCCTTAACTTCCTCTCCATCTGAAAGAGCTATAAATACTGTAATACATTGCTCATTATAGTATGATGATGTCTGAGTTCACATGTTAAGATCTGTTTCACTACTTTTAGTATTTCAGCTTTTATTGAGCTTACTTCCGTGAGTAAAACTCTGCATTCTGTGTCCAGCACTGTATCCTTAATTATACATCTGATGTTATTGATTTTCTAAACGAAGAGCTTCTTTCAGTATTTCTTGTAATTATCATTTGTTTTTTAAAGTCTCTAAGCTTCTATTTATCTGAGAATGGCTTAATTTCACCACCATACTTGAGAGACAATTTTGCAGGACATATAATTCTTGGTATGAAATTTTTTTGCTTCATGTAGAAAAAAAAAATTTTTGTATGTGTCATCCCATGGCCTTCTTACCAAAACAGTTTCTGCCAAGAAGTCAGAGGATAGCATACAAGACTTTCCTTTGTACATTACTTTTGGTTTGTCTAGCTGCCTTTAAGAGCCTCTCTTTATATTTCATTTGATTAAGCTTGATTATGTCTTGTCTTTCTCTCAGGATCTACCTTTTATGTAGTTTGACAAGGATCTTGAATAGCTATGTTCTCTTCTTTCAAGATGTCAGGGAACTTTTCTGTCAGCAACTCTTCGACAATTCTCTTTGTACTTTCTGCTGTCCCTCCTCCCTGCTCTGGAATTCTGATTATTCATAGATTATTCATTTTGATGGAGCCCCACATGCTTCTTAATGACTCCATTTTTCTTGATTATTTTATGTGATTTCTCCTCATAAATGCTGGTGTCAGTGGCTTTATCTTCAATCTCAGTAATTCTGCATTCCATTTCCTCAATTCTGCTCTTTTGTCTTTGCATTGAGTTGTCTAACTCTGTAATTTTATAATTGATCTGTTGAATTTCAGATTGTTGATGTTGTAGCAGTTCATATAGCTGTCTTAATTTTTCATTTTGTTCTGCTGCACTTTGTTTAATCTCTGGAAGGACTCTATACATAATTCTTCTGCAGTCTTCCTCCAATAATTTCAAGAAGGCTTTTTCATCAGGGAAGTTTTTTGATTCTTTCTTTGGGGAGTTTTCCAGAGCCATGGTGTTCTGCTTCTTAAAATACCGATATTGATTGTTTTCTTCACACTATCAAAAAGCTGTTCAACTTCTCTAGTGTTACACCAACAAGAGCTGTGATGTAGTTCTAAGTGAGTAAGGGTACTGTTAGATTTGGCCACAAGCCTCCACTGTGTTCTCTAGTGCAGCTGACTTACAGACAACTACTCTGGTGAGAGTTGCTATCCAGCCTCACAATGCTGCTCAGCTTGGCTACTGTCCCCAGCTGGGCCGCCAGGGGTGGCAGGCCCAGTATCCTGGCTGATAAAGAGTCACACCAGTCAACACTGTGTCGCAGCTCAGCAAAAGGAGGATGACACCACACTTTGCCATCAGGCCCTGCTGCCTTCTCTAGATGTGTTTATCTTACAAACTGCTTTTCTGCTGAGAAGTGCTGTCCACTAGAAGCTGATAGCAGTTGGGCCTTCAGGGGTCACAGGCCCCATCTCCTGGTTGACAGAGATGACAACCTACTTATGGAGTCTCTCAGGAGTCTATCAGCAGAAGCTATGATGTGGCTCAAAGAAGGGAGGTGTAAGGGCACCACCACAGATGGCCACCAGTCACCACTATGTTCTCTAAGTACAACTGTCTCAAAAACAGCTTTTCTGCTGAGAGGTACTGTCCAGACAGACACTGTTGCTCAGCATGGGAACTAGCCCCAGCCGGGCCCTCAGGCACGGTTGAGTCCACCTCTCAGCTGACCAAGATGGTGTCTCACCTGAGTCATCCCTTCCTGCACTGAGCCACTGCTGGGTTCTCCAGATATAATGGTCTCAAGAACAGGCTCTCTGCCGCAAAAAGATTCTGTTTACTCAGGCACTGCAGCTGAACATCACAGTCAGCCGCTGCCAGGCGCTCAGACTCAGCAGTCCCAGTCCAAGTTCCCCTTTCCCAGTTAACAAAGATGGTGTCCACACCTGTAAGGTCTCAGCCACTGTGGCAGCAAAAGTGGGACTCACTGCATTGCCACCTCCTCTTCAACAAAGGTTATCCCCTCCCTGTTGCCCAGTCCAATCTGACAACCTTCTTGAGGCTCCCAGAATGTTCACACTGCTCTCTGAAATTACTTTTCTAGGCCTTAGTTGTCAGAGGGAATTTAGGAGACAGGTGCCCAGTCCACCATTTTAGCCCTGCCTCTCTGACAACATTTTTGTAGTTCCTCTTTTCTGTTATAACGTTGTCATCTTTTACATCTTGACACATTTCCTTATTTTAACTTAGAAATTATTCTTGTGATTTCCCTATCAGAAATGATAGTTGTTTGCTCTGTCCTGCATTCCAGTCATGGGTTGTTATCTGATACTATTTTCTACCAATAGACTCCTTTTAGTATTTCTTGTAATTTTGGGTTGGTTTTTGCAAATTCCCTAAATTTCTGTTCATCTGGTAATGTCCTAATTTCAGCATATTTGAGAGACATATTGGTGGATATATAATTTTTAACTAGCAAAACTTTTATTTCAGTGATTTGTGCACGTCATTCTATTGCCTTCTTGTCTGCATGGTTTCTGCTGAGTTGTCTGAGCTTAGTCTTACGGCTTTCATTTAAAGATTATTTTTGACTCATCCCTAGACTTAAAATTCTCTCATTGTCTCTTTTCAAGTTTCAGTGTATGTCTTGGTGTCCTTCTTTTGGAATCTGCCTGTATGGAGGTCAATGAGCATTTAAGTTAGATATCTTCTCATCTTTCATGATTTGAGGGATGTTTTCTGTCAACAAGTCTTCAACAATTCTCTCTTGTATGTTCTGTTGTTCTCACCTGTTGTGGTATTAAAATTAGTCATAGATTATTCTTCTTGATAGAGTCCCACATAATTCTTAGTGTTTCTTTTTTAAAAAAACTTTTTATGTGATTTTCTTTAAAAGTTGGTAACAATTACAGTATCTTCACTCTCCCTAATTCTGACTTACTTTGCTTTAATTCTGCTCCTTTGACATTCTACTGAATTGTCTAATTCTGTAATTGTATTATTATTTCTCTGAATTTCTGCTTTCTTACAGCCTGTTCAATTTGTCCTTATGTTCTGCTGCATTATGTTTCTTCTCCTTCCTGATCTCTTAAAGAGTTCTAAATATTCACCTTTTATATTATACTTCTGACAATTTCAGGATTTCTCTTCATCTGGAAAATTTCTTCATTGTTTTGGGAGCTATCAAAAGGCACTGTGGTCTGCTTCTTTATTTGATAATGACTGTTGTTTCCAAGCCACCAGTAATTTTATACATGTTTGCTTACTATGTTTCAGCTTTTGTCTTGTTTTGTTTTGAAATGCCAAAATAGGCTGGTCATGTGAACTAGTTTGATCGTTGGCATCTTTGAGTCTCTAATGTCTTGTTACCAGGTAATTGGAAGTGTTACTAAGCATGTAAGCCTAGGATTCCATTTACTTTTTTTGCACTATTCAGCTCAGATATGCTTATAGTCAGTCAATGAAGGTATGATGTATGCTCTCTCATACAGTACTGGATGGGCAGAGGTGATTTGTGTAGGCACAGGCATCTGGTTGTATATGCAAACAGAGGCAGGGAGCTGACAGCTATTCATAAGTGTCTGTGAAGACAGTGTGTCTCTTTATGCCTGAGCCTAGGCAAAGGAACTGTTTCTGCCCTGAGTTCACAGCGTAGGGGAGCCAGAAGAATTTTTCTTCTCCATCCCCTTGTTTGTTCAATTATTTCCTCTCCAAATCTAAGAGAATGGCTCAAAGTATGCTTACGGAGTCCTACTCCAGACTCAAGTAATGTGTCAACCTACATAGCTGGGCACCATGCAGAGAAGGTAGGGGGGAACATTGGTAAAATGGAGAGAGGTTTATCCTGAAGGAATGTTTTAGACTCTTCTATGGTAGATTAGATCAAAGCTATTTACCTTTTGATGACCAAATGCTGTTTTTCACTGATTCTGCACTGATTCACTTGTTCTCTCCCATTAAGGAAGAATTCTTTAGAAAGCTACTGAGCTGCTCATCATGCCCACTGAGCTTCTGATCTTTCTGAAAGGTGCTGATTCCTGTTGGGTCAGGTCTAGCCAGGTCTAGGTACTTCTAGACTAATTCTGCCTTTGCTGTTGCTCAGTTATTTCTCAAATTCCCCTCTGACATTCAGGACACCAAAATTGTCACATATAATTATTTCATTTGTACTTTTTGTTACAAGGATCACAGGAAGCATCGACTACTTTACCATCTCAGTCCCGCCTCACTCCTGACCTTTCTAAACAAGAACACAATAGATGCACACTGACAGAACAGGAGAAAAAGGTAGAGCAAATCTCAAATTACTGAAAAGTCCAGATTTACTGGATTGGTTGACACTAGAGGAATCCCTGAGACAACTGCCTTAAGAGACCTTTCAAAATTTTTAACTGAAATTATCCCTAGAAGCTACCCTTTCAGCTGAACAACAGATGGGTTCATAAATAATATAATCTATGAGACCAAATAGTCAAAATTTACTCTAAAGCAAAAATGAGAAGGCAAAGAAGGGCAGGAGAGCTACATGAACAGAAACAGAAGAACTAGAATGAACATAACGATAATTCTGAAAAACATAACCGACATTACTGAGCAATCTGTACAGAAACTGTGCAACAGGAAACTAACTGTCTATGTAAACATCACCAAAGACAAAGTAAATTATTATCTGAAAAATGACTAAAAATGCAAAGCAAATTCATTGTTTAGAAGTAATGAGTTTATGGTGATGGGAAATCTGGTACTGAATAAGGGCAATAGCTCTACAACAAGATTAATGCAACTGACATCACACAGGAAAAAAGATTAAATTTATAACAAACGCAAAAACAAACAACTGACAACACAGTTTATATATAACTAAACAGTTCACAGGATTTGAGTATATATATTTAAAAATTTGGGCTTCTTGGCACATTGCAGTTAATTGTCCTAATAGTCACTTTAGCCTGTCTGTTCTATCTTACATTTTCCCCTACACTACTTCACCTCATCAGCAGGGGGTACATTCTAAGACCTCTGTGGCTGCCTGAAACCAAGGAGAGTACCAAACCTTATGTATACTATATGTTGTCCTATAAATACATCCCTATGATAAAGTTTAACTTATAAATTGGGCACAGTGAGACTTTAACAATAATAAGAGGATAATTATAACAATATACTCTAATAAATGTTAAGTGAACCATAAAGCAGTATGTTGAAATTTCATCATGCCATCTACTCGTATGTTTTAGAATAATGGCTGAGAAGTATTAACTAAAACTGTGGAATATAAAACTGGATAAAAGAGTCTATCATATAGTCCCTAGCTTCTTAAATGAAACCCTAGTGACATCATGGTTAAATGCTACATCTGCTTACCAAAAGGCTGGCAGTCTGAATCCACTAGGCACTCCTTGGAAATTCTATGGGGCAGTTCTACTCTGTCTTATGGGATAGCTGTGAGTCAGAATCAACTCGATGGCACTGAGTTTGGTTTGGTTTGGTTTCGATTAGTGTCTTAAAAGCTTGCCCACAGCCACCCAAGGTACAACTGATCTCTAGTTACCTGAAATAGCAGAGGAAGAAGAGGGTCAAGAATTGGAGGAACTAGGATATGTGGCGCTGTCCAGGAATAGTTGCCACCTCTGTTATGAGGGCAGAATTGGACAATACCCAGCTAACATTACCAAACATTTTGATCAAAGACTCTACAAAAGAATCCTGATCAACAGGAGGGATATCTGTGGAACTGAATTTTCAACTCCTCATACAACTAACATTTCCTAGATCTAGTGAGGCTGGATGACTCCCAGAACTACGGCCCTTTAGAAACCTTTAAACCTTAAACTAAACTGTCCCCTAAAGTCATCTTTAAATAAAATAATTTAGCTTAATTAGTAAAGAATGTTTCTCTTAAATATTGTGCTTTTTTAAAAAAATTATCTGCAGATCATGAAATTCATACAGCAATTTGAAAAGCTGAAGAGAAGCTTAGCAGGCAGTGAGTACATTCTAATGATTATTAAATAACTTGGAAAAGGACAAAGAAAGATGACATAACTTGAAGCCTGTAACCATTGTCACTAAAGCATACATGTATTAATTGTTGAACTGTTATATGTTTCATTGTATTTTTATTTTGTGTATTTTCACCCCCACCAAAAAAGGCTGAAATTTATACCCACAAAGGCATTGCAATTTCCTAACTAGGTACATCACTACAATAAATGTTGGCAAATATAACAAATCATTTGGCCAGTTACTATCTGGAAATGAGTGATTATTTTTAGGTATTTACGGTGTTAGGTATCTGAGAGGCTAGATTTTTAATCAAAGAAATTTTACCGTAAGGATGTAACTTAGTAATACTGATAAGTTTATTGACTGAGAATTTCTTACAAATCTAATGTTCAGAAAGCTCTTTACTAGCTGACTGATAGCAGACAACTGAAAAAAACACACGCAAAAAATTAATTGTTCTCAAAACCAAACAATATCCACATGGAGACACTTACCTTAGTCATTGCATTCCATATGATCCATAGATATTAGTTTCCTCTTTTCTGGACAGCTCTGACACCTAATTTCTGATCCAAGAGGTGGCAGTCATATTTTAGCAAGGGACATGTCCATGTTTGGATGTCACAGGTATATGATTTTTGCAATCCAAAGAAGGGATTCCGTTTTGCTTCCAACAACATATGACATTCAGGAAAAATACATATATTAAGTTAGAATACTCATAAAAATAAAAAAAAAGGAGGAACTAGCAAAATATCACATTTGTCATTTTTAACTACTCAAAATTTTCACATGTCAATGTATTTGTTGATGATAACATGCTCTAAAAAGTCTAGAGGCACTGACTGGATTTCAGAGTCACTTTTAGCTCAAATTTTAAAATCATTATGTTCAGACAAGGTCCACTATCATCATGAACCTAGCCAAGGCCTCTGCAATATATTTTTTATTACAAGGTTATTTTACCTGGAGTGATTTATGTTTCTCTCCTGAATGCAGTTAATGTAATTTTCAGCCTTACTCTGGACACTACCAGGTAGCAGCCACACACTGATGATAAAATTTCAGTACTCGTCTCTTCCCTTCAGAGACATCACCTAAGTTGGCAAAACAATACCACATGAGACTGAAAAGGTTCAAACATGAATACATCCCATTTCAGGCCTAAGTGTCATTCTCCCACTACAGGAAACCCAGTATCATATGCACTGTTTTATGTACTTAATTAAATACATATATCAAGTGTTACATGTATGGCCAGTAGCAAAGGGTTAAAAATGCACTGTGAGTTGGGTAGTACATATTACATATAAAATTATATACCCGTTGAAATATTAGAAGTTATTACTGATTACTAGTGGAAGCCAAAAAAGGTTTTAAGTTACTACACTGTTTTTCTTGATATTCAAAATATTATATAAATTCTAGACAACATACACTATTATAAAATAATTTGTTATGTAAATTAGTTCTAAAGTGTAATACTATAATTCAAAAAACAAGAAAACATCAGTCCATTAATTACAAAATATGATCACACAATTGGGGCCAATCACTATATGAAGATGGAGAATGCTTTAATATCTCAGAATCTTTTGTACCAAGTTCAGTTTACCTATTGTATTAACAGAGAATACCAAAAGGACTCCATAATGAACTATTAACATAACATAACCATTAATTCTAAGCATTCTATTTGAAGGTATTATTTAAATCACAATCAAAATCTTACCAGATGTGAAACACTATGTATTTTGGAATTAATAAATATGTATACCTGGAAATCAACAAGTTGTTACCCAGTCATGTTTCCATGAGGCACGTACTTGTTTGAATTTAGGAATATATGAACTCTAAGGGACACCAGATCAGTATTTTTGATATCTGATGTTTGCAGACACGTACCTTACACTCTGTATGTAATTTTATGAAAATCTTTTCCTCAAGGGCTCTCCTACAGGACATACAATCAGAGTTCTCAAAAAACTCCAGAGAGCTCCAAAGAGAATATTCAAAAGGCCAATAAACACACAGCATTCCCATCCCATTGCCATTGAGTCTACTCCAGCTCTTACCAATCCTACAGGAGAGCAGAAACGCCACATATGGTGTCCAAGGCTATAAATCTTTAGAGAATAATCAACCATATCTTTCTCCCATGGAGTGGCTAGAAGTTTCCAACTATCAACCTTTCAGATAACACCTGAACATTTAACCACTGCACCACTGGGTTCCTTTATTAGCCATTAAACCCATTACCATTGAATCAATTCTGACTCATAATGACCTGATAGAGCAGAGTGAACTATCCCATAGTTTCCAAGGAGCAGTTGGTAGATTTAAACTGCCAACCACTTTGGGAGATGCAAATCAAAACCGTAGTAAGATACCATCTTATCCTCTATTAGAATGGCACTGATAAAAATGTTGGCTATCTTAGAGAATCACAAACCCTCAACCATTGCTAGTGAAAATGGTATAGCTGGTAGTAATGTGTAATAAAATGGTACAGACAGTGCAGAAAACATTTTGGTGGTTCCCCATAGATGAACAGAGAAGTACCATATGACCCAGCAATCTCAATGCTAGCTATATGCCTAAAAGACATGAAGTTACATGTACATCAATAATGACTACAGTCCTACTCAAAACAGCCAAAAGGCAGAAATAACTGCAGTGTCCATCAACAGATGAATGCATAAACAAAACATGATACTTGCCAGTAATGGGCTATTACTCTGTCATAAGGCGAAATGTAGTTCTGATGCATGTCACAACATGGATGAGCCTTGAAATCATATTGAGGGAAGTCAGTCAGTTACAAAATAAATCCATTGCTTTTGAGTCGGATCTGACTCATAGACACTGTATAATCTTACTTATATGAAGTAAGTAAATATTTACAAACTCAAATTAGTGGTTACCAGGGACAGGAGGAAGGGGAACAGCTTTTGTTTAGTGTGGAACGAGTTTATGTTAGTGATGATGTAGTAATTTTGAAAAGGATAGCAAGTATGGTTGAACAAGCCGAAAAATGTGATCAATGTCATGGAATTACCTGAAGAAACTGTTGGGAAAAATATTCTATAAAGTTCTTCACCAAGAATGGTATCATCATAAACCAAAATAGCCATTAAAAATAAACACCTTGCATAATCTAGAGTTCTTGACATGCACTTTTAACTTGTAAAAGTCCTTCCTTAGGCTACATACCATAGTCTCAGAAAGCATTTAAGTCAACTGACATATAATAAGCCACACAGACAATGTACTATATCCTACCCTTGGCTAGTAGTGTCTGGGGTCTTGAAGACTTTCAAGTGGCCATGTGGCCATCTAAGAGCAACCGGTCCTTTCCTATCCAGAGCAAAGAATACTGAAGAAATCCAGAGGCAAGGAAACAGTTCAAAGGACTACATGAACCTGAGGCCTCCACTAGTCTGAGATCAGAAGAACTAGATGGTGCCCAGCTACCACTACAAACAGTTTCGACCAGAACTATATAAACAGATCATGGGCATAAAGAGAAATGTAGAACAAAGTTAAAATTCATAAATAAGACAGAGACTGGTAGATACCTCTGAGACTATTGCCCTTAGACATCCTTCAAATTTGGAACAGAAGACACTTACAGTGATCATATTACAGCCATGCAATAGACAAGCCTATAAAATCAACAATAACACCATTGAAGAATGTATACCTCAGGAGAATCGACTATATGAGACCTAAATGACAGTACTTGTCAAAAGCAAATTTTAGGACAGCAGGAGCAAAAAAACCTGGACGAATGGGTACAGGAAACCCAAAGAGAGAGGGTATGGAATGCTGACACACTCCGGGGATTACAAACAATGTCACAAAGCAAGCTATGTATAAAATGCTGAATGGGAAACAAATTCATTCTATAAACTTTTACCTAAACAATTTTAAAAAAGGTAAAAATTCTGCAGATGCACAGAACCATGAAGTACACACATAATGTGGTCACTCTGTGTCACCTAGTCCAATCCATTCCTGTCCAAGGAGTTGACCTCAGTAATGATTTATGACTAGGGCCAGCATCAGGTCTAGGGGCCACGCTCCCATGAGAACCCTCAGGCCTTCAGACCATCCCATCTATAGGATGTTGTCCTATTGGCCTCTTACTAGAGGGGAGTAGAGAGGGTGAAGAGGAGACAGGTGATTGTTAAGAGGATAAGACAAGTACAGAACAGAAAGGATGACTGCGCTGTCACCAGGCAAGGAGAGCATTAGGAGCTGCACCTAGGCAGGCATGCGAATTTAAACTGGAATGTACACTTACACACTCAATCACAATACACTCAATCACAATCAATCAATCAATAAAATATATTTAAAAAATCCTACGGAGTACGTTCTGCTCTGCAACACATGGAGTCCCCATGAAATGGAATGCAGTTGAAGGCAATGGATTTTTTATTCCTTTATACGGTAATCCTTTTCTTTTAACCTTCCAGATCTTTGCAGATTTTAGTCCGAGTGCTTTTCTGTTGCATGAGACTCCCCCAATGATACTGTCAAATAAAGTCTCTCCTTACTTAAAAAAAAAAAAAAGGCCATATTTGAAGAAGTGTTATAGAATGGAATTTCTTCACACATGATGCATGATCACTCATGCCAAAATTTAAATGCTTGTACGTACCAGCAGATATACAAAGGAGTAAAGCTTTCCTTCCAAAAACGTAAAAAAGTGAAAACAGATTTACTGGGGGGAAAAAGGTCCCTATAGCAGGCTAAGCAGAAAACATAGCTCCTTAGATATGACCCACAGACTGCATAGAGGGGAAAAATTGTCTTATCAGAGGTAATTTTGTTCTAACAGAGTGCTTTGCCTCCAGAGATCCACATAAAACACCATAGCTGGGGAGCTGTAATGAAGGTTGTCGTCACTGGTTTGTGGTGTTGTTTTCACATTTACAAACTCAGAAAAGGTTGTGTTTCATGTATATTATAGAACTATTCAAAACCAAACAAGCCTTCACTATGTTATATTCCTTACCTGATAGTTAATGGCCACCAATCCTAAAAATTACTCTGGTAAAGACATATAATATTGGTGACAGCAATTGCTGTTTCTTTGAAGGTTCCAGTTTCTTCACTGACTAGAATTTGGAATGATATACTTGAAAAGAAAGAAAAGATGACATTGTATATATACAACCTCTGCTACAGAAAACAGTTTCAATCAGTCTACCAGTATCAGGCTTCCTATGGAGTTAGCATCAATCTCTAATTATAGCCTTTGACAAGCTAACTCCTATAGTCAACATGGGTGATTCACTCACTGCCTATTGAATGACCCTGAAATTTTTAGCAAAATCTAAAAAATCTCCGTCTTCTTTCCTTCTAAAAATGACTTCACTATACAAATACCAATTAAAATCGGATCTAGATACTTAGGCATTCCTTAGTTACTTAACTAGAGAGGAGTATCTATTCTTCTGAAGAATTCCAATAGTTTATTAAGCGATGTAACTGGGGCATAATCAAAATTTGTACTACAGCAAATGATCTTTTCAGGTAAGTAACATAATTTATTACCTCAAATATGAAATTCCTCTGCCTCCTAGTACCCAGGCTCTCTATTTTATCAGTTACTGATGATACTTACTCATTTCGGGCAATGATTATTCCAGGATCAGATCACCTACTGTGGTCACATCAAGTATAGTAGAACTGAACAAGCTGATCACCTCAGGTAAACTTGAATGAAAAAGGAGTAATCACTATTTCAAATGCTTTAATTTCACGAGGAGTGTCTGATTCACTACCACTATTTCCTTCAATATATACGTGGCTTCACCAGTTTTCATGTCATTTATAGTACCCCTCAGATATTAGTACTATGAACTATATGGTCAGTATAAATCTTAGCTTGACTTCTTAAATCTCTCTGGTCATTAGTTTCTTTGTCTATAAAAGGCTATTAGTCAGCACCAGTCAAGGCACAAAGTGCAAGTTAGGAAGCAAAAACAAATGTATTGTTTTATCTTATGGACTAAAAACAATTTAAACGAGTTACTTAATAGGATGTACCTTACCATCATCACTTCAAGACCAGAAAAAGCCCACTCTGACTTCAACAAAACCAAGAGACACACACACACAAATAATGTACACAGTACCTTGCAGTTTAATTGATCTATGCATTTATTATTAGCTAATATTAAAGCAGCAAAGAAGAAAAAAGCTCACAAACACTCTACACAGTTTTACAAGACTCATTGCAGGAAAAAAGTGACTAAGAAGGATCAACAGTATCCTAGGGTCTTGGTGGACGCATTCCTGGGGGAGGTGGACCTAGAAAGAAAAAAAAAAAAGAGGTTCATTTAAAAAAAAAAAAAAACAGGCAGATACACATCCAGGGCTTGGCTACCATAATCAGCACACTATAACTGTGTAATCTCAATAATACCAGACTGCCCACACACCTCTAATTCCTGGTGGAGGTGGTCTCATTCCTGGAGGGGGCATGCCTATTGGGGTCCCCCGAGCTGGAGGAAGCCCAATTGGTGGGCCCATGGGTGGTCTCATACCGGGTGGAGGAGCCATAATGCCTATAAAAGGAAAATGACAGAGATAAAAGCATCATAAGTCAACTCATCTAAATTAACAAAATTCACTCCAAGTGTCATGGATTGAACTCCGTTCCCTAAAAAACATCTGTGCAATTTGGCTAAGCCAGAATTCCTGGGAGAGCGAGTGAGTTATATGTTCCCCCATGTTGGAATTCCTGTTTGTATGATGTTAATAAACATGGATCGGTGGTAGCTGTGTTGGTAGAGGAAGCTTTAATGTGTAAGTGTGCTTTGTGCCTGAGGTGTTCTCTTAAGATATAAAAGTGAGAAGCTAGCAAAGACACTTGGGGACCTCATACCACCAAAAAGTGGTGCCAGAAGATGACTGTGTCCTTTGGAAAGGACCAGGGTCCCTGAACCTCAGAAGCTTCCAGTCCAGGGAGTCTGACCCAGTGCCAGCAAGCCTTGCCCTGGGGCTGATATCCTGAATTAGGACTTTGGACTTACTAGTATGCGAAAAATAAAATTCCTCTTTTTAACACCATCCACTTGTGGTAATTATGTTCAAGGGCACTAGATAACTAAACAGAAGTTGGTACTGATGGAGTAGGAGTGTTGCGCTAACAAGTACCTATGGTGTGGAAGCGGTTTTAAAACTGTGGATTGATAGAAAACTCAGAAGGAACTGAGGAGAACTGTTAACACCACAGCAGGCACAGATGGTGAGAAACAACGGGAGCAGAACCAGAACAGCGTAATACGGCACTGGAGTCAACCCACAGAGTGAGAGAGCTAAGTACCCATGTACAGGGATTTCCTGGCAGAGTCAAAAGCCTACATGCATTTGAATTAGTGGAGCTAGCCTTTCTGACCCATGGAGAGCCCAGTGACTATGTGCAAGATGCTACCTGGTGGAATGGTGTGCCTCTTGGCATTTGAATTGGTGTAGCTACAGAGCTTTGGAACATCTGTCCCACTAGGGCAAACGCAGGCCTGAGGCCCAGACCATGAGGCCATAGGAAGCAGAAGATGACTACACAGAGAGCAAGGGAAGCTGAACTGCCTCAGTCTCAAAGTATGGCCACGACCTCATGGGTTTGAAAGGGTGGAGCAACAGTCTCTGATATTTGTAACTGTGAGAAATATTGTGATGTTTCTAACTGTGGAGCTGCCGTTCCTGTGGACTTGGAAAACTGTGTCCCTGAAGCTGCAGAAGCAAGGGTTGCTGTCCCGGTGGGCCTGGAAGACAGAACCGTAGCACATGGCCACGGTGCTTCCACTCAGAATCTGGAGAGAGTGCCCAATGCTAAAGTCCGGAGGGCAGAGCCACTGTGTAAAATGCCTTAGAGAACGGAAGACTATTTTCAAAGCTTTGAGGGCTACTGTAATGTGTTTTGCTGACTTTGTTGCCTGTTTTCTCCCAGTTGTAATGGAAATGTCTGACTTGTGCCTGCCTGTTTTGCCACTGTATTTTAAAAGCAGATAGCTTGTATTCTAGATTTTACAGCTAAAGAATTTCTGGATTTTGGACTTGGACTAAGACTGTCACTACAATGGAATGAATATGCTTTATATGTTGCAAAGATGTGACTTTCTGTAGAGAACAAAAGGTGGGATATCATAGATTGAATTGTGTTCCCTAAAAAATCTATAGCAATTTCACTGGGCCATGATTCCTGGTATTGTGTGATGCTCCTCCATGTTAGAATTGATGTAGTTTTCCATTGACTAAATCACAAGACGTGGTAGTACTAAGAGACATCCTAAGTATCTCCTGCATTCCAGACACACTCTTCTTTACCTCCTACTGGAGGTATGTAATGTCAATCCTGTTTCACCTTGGTAGTCAGGATCAATCATACCAGCCAATGTGGTAACTCCCTTCTTTGCCTGTTAGTCCAGAGGCCTGTCTGCATTGTCAGCTTCCAGTTTCAAAAGAATGAAGGATGTGTCTCCAGCTGGCAGCATTCCTCCCTTTGGAACTAAGACATTTAGACCTGCAGAGCATACGGTCATAAGGATGAGAAGCCAAAACCTTGCAAGTAGATACCTAGGGTAACAGCGAGCAGTGCCACTCCCTTTTCCAAACCTTCATTTCTGGAGCCATGAATCCTTGCTATGACAGCAACAGCCCCATATATTGGACGTTGGTTTAGAGTATATACAGCCTCCTGGAGAACATTTCTCCAACCCTGCAAGGTAGTGCCACCAAGATGGCAGCATAATTGTGTCTTCAGGAGGCCATCCCATTGTCCAACAAAGAAACTGCTTCAGGATGATGGGGAACATGTTAAGATCAGTGAATTCCATGAACATGGGCCCACTGCCACACTTCACTTGCTGTGAAGTGAGTCCTTTGATCAGAGGCAACATAGTGTCAATACCATGATGGTGGATAAGGCATTTTTTGAGTCCATGGATGGTAGACTGGGTAGAAGAATGGCATGTGGGGAAGGCAAATTCATATCCAGAGTAAGTGTGTATTCCAATAAGGACAAAATGCTGCCCCTTCCATGATGGAAGTAGTCCAATGTAATCAACCTGTCACCAGGTTACTGACTGATCACCTCAAGGAACAGTGCCATATCGAGGACTCAGTGTTGGGCTCTGCTGCTGGAAGACTGGGCACTCAGCAGTGGCTGTAGACAAGTCAGCCTTGGTGAGCTAAAGTCCATGTTGCTGGGCCCATGCATAACCCCAATCCCTGACACCATGGCCACTTTGTTCATGTGCCCAGTGAGCAATGACAGAAGTAGCCAGGGAAAGAGGATGGCTGGTTCCCACAGAATGCATCATCTTATCCACTTGATAAAGTCATCCTCTGCTGAGGTTACCCTTTGGTGAGCATTCATATGAGACACAGATATCACTTCTTTGGCCCATTCACAGAGATCTATCCACATACCTCTTCCCCATAAATCTTTGTTTTCAATTTTCCCATCAGGTTCCTTCCAAGTTCCTGGCCATCCAGCCAAGCCACTAGCCACAGCTTATGAATCAGTGTACAATCAAATATCTGGCCAGGCGCACTACTCAAAGTTCTGCCCACTGGGAGAATTTACCTTCATCACTGTCCTTCAAAAGTGGCTGTAGTGCTGCCGCTGTCCACTTTTGAGTGGCAACAGCCTATCACACAGAATCATCTGTAAATTAGGTGCAATTTTTCTCTTCAGTCAGCTGGTCATCAAGAACTCCCCATGAGGCCATAGGTGCAAACTGGGAGACAGAAGGTAATGTGACAGGACTGGAGAGCATGAGCCTTTTGGCCACTTCCTCATGCAACTTACATGGGCCCGATCTCGTATATATCACTTCCATTTAATGATGGATTGCTGCTGTGCTCATCTAACTTTATGACTCTGTGGGTACGACAACACCCAGTTGATGATAGGCAGCTCAGGATACATGGCGACTTGGTGTCCCATGGTTAAGCATTCAGCCTCTACTAAGGCCCAGTAACAAACCAAAAGCTCTTTTTCTAAAGCAGAATAGTTATTTGAAGATAGGAGTGCTTTGCTCCAATATCCTAAAAGTCTGTGCTATGATTCATCAATAGGGGCCTGCCAAAGACTCCAAACAGTCTCTATTTGCCACTGACACTTCAAGCACCACTGGATCAGCTGGATCACATGCTGCAAGTGGTGCACAGTGGCCTGAACCTGTTGCAGAGCCTATCTCTTGTTCTGAGCCAGATCTTGTATATACCACTTCCATTTAATGATGGATTGCTGCTATGTAGCAGCTTTTATAATCACATCATAAATAGGCAGCAGTAGCACACTCAAACAAGGAATGTGTTGCCTCCAAAATCCAAAGGGACACCCTAGCCGCTGTGCCTCCTTTTTAGCTGTTGGAGCAGCCAAGTAGTAACTTATCCTTTACGTTAGAAGGAACATCTCAACATACCCTACCCCACTGGACCCTCAGAAATTTCACTGAATTGGAAGGTTCCTGGATTTTTGTGGGATTTCCCACTGTCTAGCATACAAATGTTTGACTAATAAGTCCAGAGTCACTGACACTTCTTCCTTACTAGGTCCAGTCTGCATAATGTCATTAATATAAAGGACCCTGTGATATCTTAAGGAAGACAGAGGTAATGAAGGTACCTGAGGAGTAAATTATGATATACAGCTGGAGTGTTAATATAGCCCTGAGGTAGGCAAATGAAAATGCATTGCTAGCCTTGCCAAGTGAATGCAAACTGCTTCTGGTAGCTTTTTAAAACAGGTATGAAGATGGCATTAGCTGCATACCAAGTACCAGGAGGTGTGTTAATTTGCTCAAGCAATGCAACTACATCTGGAACAGCAGCTGCAATTGGGGTCACTGCCTTGTTAAGTCTGCAATAATCTACTGTCATTCTCCAAGACACGTCTGTTTTTTGTACAGCCGAAATAGACAAGTTGAATGAGGACATGGTGGGAATCACCACCCCTGCATTCTTCAGGTCCTTGATGGTGGCAGTAATTTCCACAATCCCTCCAGGAATGCAGTATTGATTTTGGTTTATTATTGTTGCAGGCAGTGGCAGTTCTAGTGCTTTCATTTGTTTTTTCCCATTATAATAGCCTTTACTCCATCTGTCAGAGATCCACTGTGGGGGGTTCTGCCAGTTGCTGAGTATATCTATTGCAATTATGCATTCTGAAACTGGGGAAATCACTGCAGGATGGGTCCAGGGACCCACTGCGCCTGCTGTGAGACAAACATTAGCCAAGACTCCATATGCCCCCACTCTGAACTGGTGGGCCATAGTGATGTTTTGGGTCTCCCAGAATTAATGTCAGTTCAGAGCCCGTATCCAGTAATGGGCCAAAACTCTGATTATTTCCTTTTCCCAAGTGAACAGTCACTCATTAAAAAAACCATAGATCTTTTTGGGGAAGGGTGAGAGAAAGATTAATAATATAAAGTTTTGGCAGGGCATTGGAATCCTTCCTCGAGGGAACCTGGCCTTCCCTTCATTCAAGGAGTTGTGGTTTCTTAAACTTGCTAAAGTCTAGGAAAGATTGAAAAATTAGCAAGGTTAGCTATGGAACCTGATCTCTGCCACCACATACTAACATTTTACTCCAGAATCAAACAACATTTTTTAGGAATAACAAAGGTCATGGTTTGCATTATAGAACACACACAATATTGATAAGGCTACCAAAGGAACCTGATCTGCCACACAGCAACAGTTCTCCCTGGCAGGCTGTGATGCAAATATAAGTTCTCCCTGGCAGGCTGTGATGCAAATACAATTCCTCCTGTCAGTTGTGAAGTGGGGACAGTAGCCTCAAACCCCATCAGAAACCAAAATTACTGCCTCTGCCTCCCATCTATGGTATCACACCCTGCTTTTGCCAATAAAAAGCACCCCCAAAATCTATGCTGCATCTTTTTTCACTTATGGAGCCTCACCTGTTCCCTCTATGGAATGTACTTTCTCTTAATAAACTTTTTCTATCATTTACTACTGAAAAGGATGCATTCTCTTGCTGTTGGGAAGGGGGAGCCCAGTTTTCTACCCCTTAGGAGACTAAACTTGCTAGCTGGATCTCTGGAACCTCAATCAGGTCACTCAGTGTCTAATCAGTTACATGACTTCAACAGGATTGTGACTCTCTATTCTGTCAATTCAAGTTAAACTGCTGTTCACCTCATCTAGAATCCATCTGCTTGTAAAGATCAAGTAAATATTTAGTAGGTTTATTATCTATTTCACTTGTGGGGACACCATTACCAAGCAGCAAACTCAGTAAGTCTATACAAGTCAGACCATTCTGATTACTATTTTGCTTCCTTTGTCCACTACTGTAACCACATCCACCTTGTCCTCATAGAACAAGTGTCCCCACTTGGCTCCTACTACTATGGAATCCCCATTGGAGTGAGAGGTCTTAATTCAGTTGGGGCAGCTCTGTCAAATCTGGTTTACATAAAACAGAAATTTCAGCAGTCATTGAGGATACTGGCATTCCCTTCACAAATCTGTTCCTTACAGTTGTGGTAAAAAGCATGTCCTCTGGGCATTTTAAGTATAGATTTGAAGGTCTAACCTTATAAATCCAATCTAGCACGGCAATTTTCCTAAGCCTTTGGATACCTTCTTCTAGAGTATGCCAAGACAGGCCTACTAATTCAACTTCATTTAGTGTAGGCCATCGCATAATCCATGTTTCAGCAATCCACTGAAACACACTATAGGTGAGAGAGAAGAAAACATCTAAGATTTCACTGTAAGTTTCACAGAAGCCCAGCTGTTTCTCTCTGGGTCAGCTTCTCTCTGAGTCAGCCCTTCTCTCTAGGTCAGTCCAAGGGCACTCCCCACTCCCCTGACAGGATTCGTTGAGATAAACCTAGCTTTTAAAGGGAAAGTAGCTTCTTCCCATGTAACCTAATGCCAATTGCTTATCTAGTGCCTCTTTAAGCATGCTATGCCAATGAAATTGCAATATGAAAATCTGTACACCGGTAGTTGCCAATTAGGAAGATATATGAAAATTTGTTTGTTTGCTTCTTTGAGAAAACATACAAATAGGTATGTTTGATAACAAAATGGAGTGCACGGCTATTTTTTGGACTGGAGTCTGACCGCAGCACCGCGGGCAAAGACAAAGCAGTGTTCGAGGTGTTTTCTGCTCTGTGGGCCAAACTTATCTTTTTCCTGCAACATTTTTGGTTCCCTGACTGGGAAGAGAGACACCTGTGAAGAGCAGACTTGCCTGGTGATTTTTCACCCACCCTCTGACAGCACCAGGAGAAGGCCCTTTAGGTCCTGGGTGAAATGAGCCACTGAGCATGCCAGGAGGGACTAATTTTGTCCCCCTGTGCAGTCACCTTGGTGGGGTAGAGAGAGGGACTCCTTTGGAGGGCTCTCAAGGGGTCAAACGCCAGGAGGAAGAGGCCTTGGAAAGGAGACATTTGAATCATGGTAAGACCGGTCTTGGGTAAAAGGATAGGAAAAGAAGGTCACCTTCTTCAAGCGAAGCAGAGCCTGATCACCTCCCAGCACCTCCCGAATACCATCTGAAGTCATACAGAGGAAGTACTTAAATGGGAAACCGAGGCTGCTTCGATATAAGGTGTAACTTGGGAAAGGTTTGGCCACCTCCCAGCATCTCTTTGGTACCCTAGAGGGTTCTGGAAGTGGGAACTTGAGATTGCCCAGAATAGGACAGAGCGTGTGTGTGTGCGTGTGTGTGTGTGTGTGTGTGTGTGTGTGTGTGTGTGTGTGTGTGTGTGTGTGTGTGTGTATAAAAGTGTTTAGAGGCTGACTGAGACAGGGTGTGCCTGTCATTTGTCAAAGGGAAGAACATGGGGAAATGTATAACCCTAATACTTTACAACGTGTTTTCCTTTTTTTCAAAATGTGTGACTGAGAGCTTCACAGAATGAGACTAAATAATCTGGTAAGTGCTTCTCACTGCAGCAGCTACGGTGGCCTCTGCACTGGCCTCTTTCCAAAGGGGTGCAGAGCTTCTCAGCTCCTGCGACCTTGGTCTCCTGAGAAATGGCCTTCAGTCTGGAAAACAGCAGGTTGGAAAGCTGCCTGGCATGTTACATTTATCAGAGCTTCCTCCGCTCCTGGAATTTTGGTTCCCTCCTTACCCCCTTCCAATCTCCTAAGAAGCAACCTTCAGCCTGGAAGGCAGCGGCTGGGAGGGCTGCCTTTTGTACTGTTACAGTTTTGTTTTTCCTTACTTCTAATTTCAAAGTAAACTGGCTAGAGTTTCTTGTGACTACCCTGTGATGTATACAATTATCTGAATGTTACATACTTAAAAACTACGGGGGGGGAGGTTCTTGTTGAAATAATGTATAAACTTTGATGTAAAATTGTCTTTTGAGACTCCATGGAGAACAGCCTATATTACCATCAAGTCTCCAGTGGTATCATACCTCCTAATAAACACTTTTTGCCTCTTTCTGACTTGGAGTACTTTATACCAGCTTGACCGCTCCAGGACACAGACCCAAATCAGGTAACAAATTTAGGCCTCAAAATGTGGGGCTGGTGGACTCAAATTTTTATGCCCTGGTTCCGTCTCCCTGAAGACTGAGTCTTTTGGATGGATCCAGGATGAGAGAAGGTGCATCCTTGAGTTGTGGAGGTCTGTCAACCTGTGACAGGGAAAAGGTGAAGCAGTAGGGGAGGACTGCATGGCAGCGAGCCCTAGAGAGAGGGAGAATGTTTCTAGTGGCCACGGTAGGGAACCGGACACTGGATGGTAAGTCCTCTGTAAAAGCTGTAGAGGGCATCAGTTCCTATAAACTCCCTCCAAAAATGGGTGACCAAGTCCTGTGAGGTTGGATGAGAGAGATGGGTGAGGCTCCCTGATTACAAAAGGGTACCCAGGAGGGTATGGTTCTGGCTGAGAATGCACTGGGAACTGGACTTACTTTAGGAAGAGATTCCCTGATTAAGGGACATCTTTAAATTTTGTGCTATCAAGTGTGGCCTGTAAATGACTTTAGAGACCTTGGTACCATTTTAAAGTTTGATCTGATACTAACGAATGAGCTCTAAATTAGGTGTCTGTGTCTGTATATGTATATGCCGTGCTGATGAGAAAAATTCTGAGGTTAAACTTCTGTGTGTATGTGACATACATTATGGCTTTATAGCATAGAAAAAAAATAAAGCTTTATTTTAACCCTTCTTGTACAGATAAATAATGATGACAGGGTGAGCAGAGAAAGGGGCTAAAGGAGACGGGACAGATAAGGCTTCCCTACCCCACACCATGAGTGTGTTACAATTCGGCTCAGCTCCCTGGGAAAGCTTTAAACACTTCAGGAGGTGCCAGTACCCACTGCAGAAGGAACTGTAGTTAATATACTGGCAGTTGAAGCCAGGGTGGGATCCCGAATGTAGCGAGAGAACATAGAAAAAGAAAGAATACGCAACTGGAACAAGACGAAGAGGAAGTAGAATGAAAGAGAAGATGAAAGCCTAGCTAGCTAGAGAGAAACGGGTAAGACAAAAAGAAACTGCTGAGAAGAAAGAAAAATGATAAAATAGCAAGAGAAAACAAAGGAGGGACTCTGGAAAACTGAGTGCCCCACACGAAAATCTGAAAAAGGGTCAGCCAAGATTGAAAAGGTAGAGCAGCCTTTTCAAAGAATTAAAAAAAGAACAGAAAAAGAACTTTAAATGATAAACCATGGAGTCAGCTTTTAGTTTTCTACTGATTCCCTGGTGACAGTTACAGCAAGAATACAACAAATAGACTTTTGGTTAATACTGGAACAGCCTTCTTAGGACTTACCCAGAAGCCTACATAAACTGTCATAATTAACAGTATTCAAGTTGTTGGGGTGACTGGAAAAGAGGTGACTATACCTATCTTGCAGCCAATGAACCGTGAAAAAAGAGAAACTAAGCTGTCTCACCAGCTGTTATACAAACCAGAATGCCTGGTCCCTTTGGGGTGAAATTTCCTTAGTAAAGTGCATGCTGAAATCTTTTTTGATGAGGAGAGAAAAAAAAAAGGTCTTGTCTCTGGCAGCTCTGCCAGCAAATGCCTGAAGTGTAAGCAGCTCTCTCAGCTCTCACAGGATAGGTGCTATCCCCAACATCTATCTCTTCCATGGTTCAAAGAGTGGGTGATGCTGTCTGTAGTCCTGTGGGTCTGGGCTAGTGGTTGACCAGGATGAGCTCAGGCTTTCCTCCAGGTGAAGAAGACACCAACTGGTGAGTACTGTTTTGTTCAGCATTTACAGACTGTTAACAAAGTTGTGAAGACTCTAGATCCTCTCACAGGGACTCGTGAAAGTCAACAATTGTTTTGTGTTTAAAGTCCCAGTCGATGAAAACAACAGCCCAGAGTTTTATCAAAAACCCAGCTTTCGGGGAAATCAAATTCAACTTTTATGAAATACGCAAGGCTGAACATCCATTTATTGGTGTGTGCGTAGGTTCTTTTTCAAGACAGGTACAGACTCCACCCTTCTGGACTGAGGCGGCTAGAGAAAGTAGTACAACAGCTTTCAGCTGCCTTTAGAATAAAGTGGAAACTCCACACAGCACAGAGACTTAAACTCGGTGAAAAAGAGTAAAAGAAATGAAACAGACCATAAAATCTGTGCCAAGAGACTGGACTACCCTAGATAGATGTTCTGCACTGGCCCTCCTCTGAGTCTGTCTTGTACCCCAGGAGAAACTTAAAATTAGTTATTTTAAAATACCTTGTGGGAGACCGTGTTGTCTTGACTAAATTTCTTCGCCCCCTTCCATCCAACACCCCCTAAGGTGGTAAAGTCTAAAAGTTTACTTTCTTTAATCAGGATTTTCTCCCAGTTACATTGGACAGTGTCAGTCTGATGGAGGTTTCCTCTTGAAATAGCTACACATTCTTTCCAGCCAGGAGATCACAAAACCAAGTCATAGTTAAAGACTAGGGCCTAGTCTCCTTCAGGCCCAGGTTGGGAGGCCCCTACACTGTCATCCTGACTACATCCACAACAACAAAGGTAGAAGGAATCCCTGCCTAGATCCATCACACCAGACTGAAGAAGACATCACCACAACAGTGGAAAGCAGAGATCAACGCAACTGACATGCCTTGCCCCAGCCACAACCCAGAAGCTGGCTGGTCTATGCACAGCTGGAGCTTGAGGACGACCATCCTGGAACTTCTCTTAATTAGAATTTGGACTGTGGGCTTTGGGGAAAGGGGAAGAAGAGTGTAGTTTGTGTATAACTAGAATGTTATTCTATAGCTTTTACAAATGCAAGGGAACTGACATGGGGACTTGCACTCATAACCAGATACAGTACTCCACATGTGACCCTGGACAAGGTAAAGGCCCATATGTATGTTATAACCCTTCCGAGCCCCCTACAACTGTGAAATATGACCAAGAAAAGTTTGGTTCCTGAATGGAGAGGGACCTGCCGTAGCCCAAACTGAAGTGAAAGGGAATGCCAGCCAGGTCATCTTGAAGTTAGTCTACTAGCTTTAGCAGGTGTGGTTCTCTCAGCTGGCAGAGGAGCTACATCAAAAAGCATAATTACATATGCTGATACTCTCTGACATGTGATGTAGACTGCCAGTGGTGGTCTTATGCGTGGTGGACTACTCAGAAGGGCATAGCTCAGTCCACAAACGTCACATCATGCTATGCGTGTGGAAGAACTCTAATGCGAGACCAGTGGCCCTGGAAGGCAAAAGAGTTATTGCCTCACAAAATTATTAGTATGACACATCAGAAAACACCACCTCACAATGAGGTTTTCTGGGTCCTAAATTCCTTTATAATGGGTAAATACTGCTTTGCTAGAAACAAAAAGAAAAAGAAAAAAAACTCCGTCAGAGAGACAAAATGCCTAGGACAAAGACCCTCAATGCCTCCACTAGAAAAAGGTAAGTGGTGGAGGAAAAATGAAACAAACTCTAATACAAAATGCTGTTTACCAGAACAGGCTAGCTCTGAACTACATGCTAGCTTAAGAAGGAAGAGTGCGCGAGAAGTTCAATCTAACAAACATATTGTCTAAAACTGATGACCAGGAGAAAGTCACAGTGGACATAGTAAAGGAGATTCACACATTGGCCCATGTGCCAGTACAGACATGGAGCAAACAAAACCCACAAAGCCTATGGGGAACACAGTTCTCAGCCTTCGGAGGAATGAGGACCCCAGTAGCAGGAGTATTAGCCATAATGGGGCTAAGCCTAATCATTCCTTGCCTCCTCCCACTAACAGCAAGATTCAAACAGCTATTGATCAAAAAAAATAGGCTCACATTTGTTTTACATGAGATACCACTGATCCCAACAAAAACAGATAATAGTGAGACCCCAAATTAAAAAATATATATAGGGTCTCAAAGGTTGAAATCAGAGAGGAGAAAAGTTTTAAGACTTCATTTTAAGATTCACAGAAGCCCAGCTGCTTCTCTCTGGGTCTGCTTCTCTCTGAGTCAGCCCATCTCTCTGGGTCAGTCCAAGGACACTCCCCACTTCCCTCACAGGATTCCTTGAGATAAACCTAGCTTCTAAGGAGAAAATAGCTTCTTCCCATGTAACCTAATGCCAATTGCTTATCTAGTGCCTCTTTAAGCATGCTATGCCAATGAAATTGCAATACGAAAATCTGTAAACCTGTAGTTGCCAATTAGGAAGATACACGAAAATCTGTTTGTTTGCTTCTTTGAGAAAACATGTAAGTAGGTATGTTTGATAATGGAATGGGGTGTGCAGCTGTTTTTTGGACTTGAGTTTGACCGTAGCACCGCTGGCAATAAGGTGTTCAAGGTGTTTTCTCTGCAGGCCAAACTTACCTTTTTTCCTGCAGTATAAGTTCCTCTCCTAACTTCTCAAGCTTAAACACTAAATGAAGAAACTGTGTTCAGTGGATGAGTATCAGTAAATTCAGAACAATCCATCTTTATGTTCCTAGCACCATTATCTCACACCCTTAGCAGCCACTCCCATGCATATTCCCCAGGCTTTTGTATGTATGTTATTAGAAAAGTCCAGTAGTTCTTTTGCAGTACGGCGTACCTCCTCTTGGGTCACACTTTATTACCTTTTGGGACTAAACCACAAAAACAAAACAAAAACCCACTGTCATTGACTCAATTTTGATTCACAGTGACCCTATGACAAAGTAGAAATGCCCCATAGAGTTTCAAGGAGCACCTGGTGGATCTGAACTCCTGGCCTTTCATTTAGCAAACATAGCAATTAACCACTATACCCCTAGGAACTAGGACTTAAGTCTATTTATAGGTCTAGAAGTCATAATTGGTAGTAATGAACTGCTGTTAGAACTTTCAGCACTGGCTTATCAAGCATCTGCCTCAGGCCATACCCCAGGCCATGCCCCAGGCAAGGGCTCTTTAGAGGCAGCTGGGACACGGCTAATTTCATTAGATTGTGGGGGTACAATGGTTTTTCTGGGCAGTGTGGTTTTGGGCAGACAAATATGAAGAAATCCCTTCCAATGGGTGTGTGTATACAACAGGAGTGGTTTTACTGGAGGTTACGGGCTCAGGGTCTCCATCTGCCTGATTATCTGCCAATATGTTCCCATTCGAAGTTTGAGGCTCCCATTTCTTCACAAGCAATGCCCTCACTTTAACTCAGACACATCCCAAGATTGGCAGTTGAGCTGGCATTGCAATTCTGGGACTCTGACTCTAATGACATGCATCTGGGTGTGGCTTTCAGCAATATCTGCTGTGTTTTTATAGGTAATGAGGTTTTCTTTCAAAGCACAAATGGAAGCTTTGAGGTCACTTATATGGTACTTGGGAAACCCCGGTGGCACAATGGGTTAAGTGCTACATCTGCTAACCAAAAAGGGCAGCAATTCAAATGCACCAGGTGGATTTGAAACTCTACGGGGGGCAGTTCTACTCTGACCTCTAGGGTTGCTATGAGTCGGACTCCACTCGATGGCAGTGGTGTATACGGCACTTGAAATTTTGATTCTGAAGCTCTGAGTCCATCTCTTTCTCTCACCAGCCTGTCTAGTACAAGTAGGACCAGTCAACCAGCTTCTTTATACTTCTCATTCTCACACAACTGCAAAAAAGACATTACACCTATGTTCAACCTGAGCCTCACTTTGCACCAATACCTGATCTGTTGGTAGTGTTATTTCGCACTTTTCCCATTATTTTTAAATTCACAAAAATTAAATGAGTCCAGATATTCATTACCTCTGTACGTCATCCCTAATTTAAAAGACACCATACCTTTTATTAAAAATTCAGCATCCTAAAGAGGAAAGCATAATGCCACCCCTTCTAGCTACATACTTGGCCTAGGCCTTAATATAGCTTGTTCTTGGCAAGAGTATCTTTAGGCCTGATTCACTCATAATGCTACAATCTCTCATCCCAAACCTATTTCTTAAAGACCAATATCTTCCACTACTTGTTCATCAACACTTTACCTGGAGGAGGAGTTGCTCTGCCCACAGGTGGAGGTGGTGTTCCTCGACCTGGTGGGTACTGTGTTGGGGCTCCAGCAATGCTAGCAGTAGCAGCAACTGCAGCAGCTGCTACAGTTCCTCTTCCCTGGGGAGTCATCACCTGAGAAGGCATGATCAAAAAGAC
Organism: Heterohyrax brucei; assembly: GCA_028571685.1. Classification (NCBI taxonomy): domain Eukaryota; kingdom Metazoa; phylum Chordata; class Mammalia; order Hyracoidea; family Procaviidae; genus Heterohyrax; species Heterohyrax brucei. The sequence continues at coordinate 135,558,571 of CM053149.1, read as the reverse complement.
AATGAATTGAGGCCTGCCTTGTACTGTTAAAGCACAGAAAATAAACGGGGCTAATGACTCATTCAATTCTTAAAAAGTACAGCAATTTTGTACCTTTTCCATTATTTTGAAATTTACAAAGAAAAAAATAATAATTCTCAGAACCCTGATACATTCTCCTCTAAACTTAATGAGCCCCATCCCATCTAATAAGCCCATTCACATTTTCTTAATCCTATTATTTTCATATTTTTCTTTAGTCATCAAGTAATAACAGTGGCATGTTACACTTACTAGGGTGACTTTAAAAGGCCAATGCCTATTCTAAGTAACTAAATTAGGGAAGGGAGTAGTTTTTAACTCCCTTCCTCTCCAATGCCCTCTGTGGCATATGCTGCTCATACGACACAAGATGCAAACTCAGGTTTTTAAATCTCCTCAGCCTCAAGTTCTAGGTACCTCCCCCCAATAAAATAAAACCTCTTCCTGGTCCTCACCTGTTGGGAAGGCCCTCCAACCCCTCGGACAGGTCCTGCTAATCCAGCAGGAGCCTGGGGAATCGGGACACCACCTGGTACCCCTCTGCCAGCTGCTCTGCCAACTCCAGGGCCTCCTGCAGCTCCAGCAAGTGGAACACGAGCAATGCCAGTCTGAAACAAAAGTTTATAACTTGAAACCAAATTCTCAGTCTTATTCCCTCACTCATTCACTGATTAACTTCACCCTGTTCCCATTTTACCTATCCCTTTTTTCGGTTCTGTACTCAAGGGAACAATTGGGCAAGTGCATCTTGGAAGTGCAGATTCCTAAAATGTATACTGTATTTATCAAACTGTGAAAACGTGCATTTTTATGACCACACAAATAGGAAGTAAATCATCAATTCCTACTCTTACTCAGGTACTATATAGTACCAAGAATAATTTATTATAAAACTCAAAATTTCTAAATAGAAAGATGACATCAAGTACTAAACACTTATGAATTGACCAAGAATCCTATGCTGTGCTTCTGTCATGCCCTTATGTAGCAAACATCTCCAGCAGGGTAATGGTCTCCCATATGAAAGTTCTGTCCTGCCCTACATCTTACATCTTTGGGGGGTGGCCCCTCCACAGTCATGGAAACCAAGTTCTCCCCACGCAGCAACACCAGACCCAAAACCCGCTTTTCTTCACGCTCTGGCTGCTTTGCATTCTTTGGCCTACAAATCAGAAGTAAATTTTAGTGAGATAAATTTGGATCTCTTGGCTCAAACTATTTACATATCTTACATGTGCATCACGAAGTAAAGCTCAGGACAATTACGGAAGCCAAAAAGCTCACTTAAACATAAGATAGTAACTGAGCAGTGATAAAACTAACACAAACAGTAAGCTGATAACGCAGCTACCAGGTATAGCAGGGTGAATGGTGAAAACTCTTTTCCTATTAAATTTCAGTCTTTTCCTGAATGTATACTTGGTATTACATGCCAGCAAAACTGATTTCTTCACTGTATAACAAATGCAACAACATGGTAAACCTTTTAAAATAGTCAAAACTGAAAATTCACTCTGTATTATTTTAAGATGGGAAATAAATTTTTAAATCATTTAACTAAACAGGTAAACATTTTGACATGTCAAGGAAATGAGACAATGAATGGAAGAGGAACACAAAAAAAAGGGTATATAAAATTATCACAAAAAAGTATTTGGAATCAGAGATACATGTATTCCTGAGCTTACCATTTACTATGCAACTCTGAAAAATTAAAGTCTGACCCTAGTTTTTTGAAATATAACCAGTAAAAATCAGATTAATGTCTATTTCATACCCACATAAGGTTTAAACCACACTGTGTAGATAAAAATAACCATTATAATGCTATTTAATAAATCTCTTTAGTTCTTATTAGAGAATAATGTACCCTGAAGCATTAGATATAATTATTCCCATAACTTAGTTATAAAGGAATGAAAAACAGAAATTGATAACATGCTTGAAGCTCTCAAATACTGCCTTTGGTATTTGTCAGTACTATAAGATTTTTTTAATGCTTTTCAGTATAAAAGTGGTTTAAACCACACACACACACACACAAAAAAATAACACTGAGAGTACTTCTGGAATGATCCACCATAATATATAGGAAGGAGACTGAGAATAAATGAAACAAAAACAACAATGAAAATGTTATAAACTGTCTTCATTCAAATTTAACTGAGAACTGACCTTAGCAGGCACAAGAAGTCAAACAGCACTTTTTTTCATTATTTTAAAACCCAAAGATAAATGGATATTACATGTTAAAATTATCAACAGTATGTCACCAACTGTGGGAATAGAGGAAATCAAGCTAAGACTGGAAGGTGATGTTTTAGAGGCCATTACCCAAATATTCTGAATGAGAAACTCAACTGAGCAAAGGTAGGAAGACACTAAGATCTAGCAATTTCTCCCACCAATTGCTCCTGTTGATGAAAATGGTGAATAGTACAAGGGCACCCTATTAGACGAAAGCAGTAAAGCACAAGTACAAAGCAGATGGTCCAAGAAGCACATGGCGATTATCCCAGGAGTAAGGGACAGGACACATCACACAAGTAAGTGAGCAGAGCAGCTCAGGGACTGACACAAAATCAATACTTAACACATTAACTCAGGCAAAAGAAGGGCTTACAGAGACACTGCACAGAAAAAATGCTAGTACTGGTCTGGAATCTTCTAACCATGTCCCCATTCCATAACTATGAGGAAAAAGTGTTATTAGCTGTTTCACCAACATCCCCTCAGTCTGAAAGACTGCAACAGAAGCCAGTCTGTCAACAAAATTTTTCTCAAGTACAAAAACATAATTTGGTATTTTGATCATACTGTACAATTGACCATGAATCAGTAAATTTATGGTTGTTTTAACAAACTAGAAATAGTTCCATAGCTACAAAGACTTTAAGACCGGGAGGTTCTGCAGCAATTTGAACATGATGCCCAAGGGTAAGACACTTTCTCCCTGTCACTGCTGTCTTACCCTATGTTATAATCCCTGCTCTGACCTTAGCTTCACACTGCCTCTGCCTGCATACTCTTTATCCAAACAGGTCTTTCTTACTTGATCTTCCTGAACTCATCACAGTCACAGAGGATTAAGTTCATATGCTTGTCAAAAGCCTTAAAGGTGCCTATGAAAATTCGGCCGTCTTGCAGGATACATCTCATTCTATAGTCAATATGCTGCAGCATCTTGCTGCTCTTGCCCACAGTCTGCAAGGAGTAAAATGAAGAGTCAATCATCAGTTTGTTCACAGCCTAGTTTTCTATACCACTCAAGCCTTTTTCCCATTCCTCTATCAAACTCAAACTGATTTCTTTACTTTGCCCAGTTTCCTTCACAACTACTAGAGGCACTGGTCGTATTTGAATCCAGTTCTCTTCTATATCTCCATCATTCTAATCCCATTCTTTTCTCAACTCATATTTAAATCTCACCCATTCACAGACACTTGACTCTATTTCTTTTCTCCCCTTTCCAAGTTTTATGTTGTTTGTTTCCACTACTAAAAGGGTAGACTAGAGCTTGGCTGCTAACCAAAAGGTCAGCAGTTCAAATCCACCAGCCACTCCTTATAGGGTTGCTATGAGTCAAAACTGACTCAATGGCAATAGGTATTATAAGAGGATACTGTGTCTTTCCTCAGACTACTTTCACCTATACTAACTAAACCCCAAATTTTTCTATTTTCAATCTGACCTAACAGTCTACCTTCAGGAATGGTCCCTTACTATTATGAGTAAAATCTCTTCTGTATTTTCTCAAACCAAAATGGTTTGTAACACTTTTTACTGCTATGACACTGCACATTACTCATCTTCAGTTGTTCCTCCATTCAATTAGAATCCATCTCTACAGACTGATTTCTGATCGATTTTAAACATTCAAAGCCCAAAATCGACCCACACCCTGGCAAACCATTCTTTTAAGCCCTTAGTACAGTTTTCCAACCCTCTCTCCTAATCTTCATCTTACCATGATTGCTGTTCCACCAAATCCAATGTCCTCAGTAAAGTTTCTGGATCCTTAAGACCTAGAGGAAGGCTACAGATAAAGGTATGATGTAGGTTCTCCTATGAACAATGCAAGCCAGGCAGAAGCTTCAAACAGCAGATGGAGCCTGCAGAGGAAAGCATGTTCTAGCTGTATTATGATAAACCATGTTTTGAAAGAGGTAGATAACTGAGTATTAAAACCACAAAATATAAGTTCAAAACCATTCCTACTCCCATGCTCCCACAACCAAGAGATATACTTAATTCACTATTCCCTCATCTTAACTCTCTTATTTGACAAAATTCATTTTATTTTGCCTAGACATTCTTAATTTCCCCCAAACAAGCTTCATTTTCCATTACCGAAGTTCATTATTTTATCTTTCCATACTTATTTAAGCTAGTGATTTGCTTTTTCTCTGGTTAAAAATTAATACCAAGTCACCTCTACATGAACATTTTGATACTGAAGTTTCTTCATCGCAACTACCCCTGTGTGTTAGCTCGACATTCATGGGATTTGTTTGTCTGTTTCCTTGCTTTGTTTTATTTTTTGGCCACACCACCTAATAACATATTTCAGTGCTTTCAAGCGAAATGCTCCCTCACTCTCTATAGCTCCAAAAAATGTTGTTAGCCAATCTTCATTTATCAAGAGCCAAGTTTATTATTACATACCTGCTTAAGATTTTCTATGTCAAAACAATGAATGCAACTAACGAAGTATATATCAGAATACAGTCATTTTGATACTCATCAAAAAACACATGTGTTAATAGTAAGTTATTTTTTTCCTTGTGTCATGCTAAAAACATGCTCTTTCTAATTATGGCTACCAAATTTAGGCTAAACTGGTTGTTACAAAGCCTCAAACGGCTACTTATTAAAAAAAACAAATCCTTATTCTTTTTAACAGATGTTTAGGTTCATGTATAAAAGGTACACAGCACTATAAAATGGAATCTGATGTAACTACTTGCAACAATGTAGCCACTTCCAATGACATTATACCATCACTGTTTACAATTTAGAAATACTGGAAACAAGAAAAGTTAACCAGTTACACTGAAAATGTAAACGTCACTGAAATGGCAGCTGCTTAATTTTGCTACAATAAAAACAAGAAACTGGTTAAATAAAGGATATTACAATTAATTCATTTAAATTGTGGTTACAAACTATAGAGACACCAAAACAAAAAGAAATAGCATCTTGAGGACACTGTTTGCCACCTGGAGCTATATGTTAATCAATGAGAATATAATATCAAAGTAATAGTTCAGTAACAAAGGCATGATGCAGAAAGATGTTTTTCCTCTAATTCTCCAAATTTTGTATTAAATAAATGTGTAAGAACATGGAAGGTAACAGATCATCTAAACAAATTTCTGATGTTGCTTCTTCTTGGAATATTTTCTGCCATATCTGTCCATCTTTAATACATTGTTCAACTGGCTAATCTATATACACATACTTCTCCCATCAAAAAGACTTACATTCTCAAAACTACAAGAATTATGTCTTTACACATACTTCACTGCCTATTACCTAAGGGAGATTCCAATCCTTCTATGAATTAATGCTTTTAATAAAATTTATACACTTAAGGACTAGAACATCTATATCCTGAGTTTTGCCTTAAAATTCCTTATAATGCAGAGTCCAAACTACATATAAAAGTCAACTTGTCTGCTTAAATACAGAACCATCTGCTTATGGTTTGTTTTTTTTTATTCTCCGGTGATTCTCATTTTCATACCACTGTATCTATGAAGCCTTGGGATCATGAGCAAAGCTAGAGACAAAACAGTAGACAAGTGGTTATGCTGTGTTCCGGTGGAAATGAGGGATGGATAAAAATAGACACAATGGATCTTAATGGGGTGTCGGATATAGTCTCAAATTACCTTTGTGGCAATGGGTGCCAACTATGTACGTACTTTTTCTGAGAAGTCTACATTTACATACACTTCTGTCAAATATCCAAAACAAGCAAATGCAGAGACCAAATTTTACAAATGATTATCAGGGTTATGAGTGAGGGAACAAGGAAGAACTACTGTTAATGGATACTGAGTTTCGATTTGGAGTGAGGCAAAACATTTTATAAATACTAGAGACTATTGTACAATATGGTGAATAAAAGTAAAACTTTTACATTTGATAATAATTAAAATGGAAAACTTACATATATTTGTATTTTAATTCATAACTACATGGCATTGAAACCTATGTGACAAAAATGTTGTAAAGGGTTTAATAAAGTCAAGAACTTAAAATAATGTACAAAATTCTAACTATTACTTTTGAATGCTTCCGATGGGGAACAAATCAGGACAACCACCAAGATACTATTCCTTAACCATAACTCCTCACTGCTAACAATGAAAATATAATACCAGTGTGCCATAGAATAGTTATAATGAAAAACCAGTAGAGCTGTATGTTAGCTTTTCTAAGACTTAAACAGAAAGGCAAAAAAAAAAGGGGGGTGGTGGGAGAATAACACAAAAACCCGTAAGGTTTCTATGGGCTAAGAACAAGTAAATTGAGGCACTTGACTAAAAATGTCTGGCTGCTTTAGGATTTGGGGCCCTACTCCACCTAGCCATTCTTTTTAAAACATACAAAACACTAACTTATTCTTTAAGACCTGTAACTAAATTTAAACTAAAGGAAGTTTCCTCCCTCTCTTTTCTCCTGGTTAAACTGAGAGAATAACCTTGAACTATTTCCCAAAAGCCATCAGGACCCTTCCTGAAACAATGTTTCAGAAAGAAGGCCTTCAAGCTGACTCTTATCTGGGTCTCCTAGGCAACTACTGACAAGAAAATTTTCACTTTAGCAAGCTGCTTCTAAGAGAGAAACACCCTTTAAAACCTCCAACCCTTGCTTCCGGTAATCTTGAGTTAACCCAAGTCTATAATGTCTAAATGAAATAGTGCACCTCAGGTTTTTTGTTCTCACCCTTTAAAGGTCTTTGCAGTTTCACCATTTAGGAAACATTTGTTCAGTGTGCAAACTCAGATGTTTTCCGCAGTCCAAACTTGATCAAACTTTCAGTAAATGTCCTTACTTTATCTTATCGGAGTATATATTATGCTGAGACATAAAACAGTACTCAAACAGAACCTCAAAAGCATCACCTTCAGTAACCTCTTGGGACATTATCAAATCCAACCTCCGGTACAACAGGCACATCTTTAATGCCCTTTCCAGTTTTCTGAGGTTCTGGCAATGTCATCCCATTTTAATAGCCCCTCAAACTGAACGCAGTCTTTCTTCACTGAGTTCCCAAAGAATAATGCTTGACTTTCTAGCTTCTGATGTCTGAAATTGATCAAATATATAATGAAGATGTACTGGTAATTACTAAGGATTGGAATGCAAAAGTTGGAAACCAAGAAGCAATGGTAGTTGGAAGATGCAGCCTTGCTGAAAGAAACAGGTAACACATGATAGGCTATTGCAAGAACAATGAATTATTTATTGCAAATACCTTGAACAACAAAAATGGTGACTCCACACATGCACCTTCCAAAGAAAAGTAACACAAGAGAATGCAGAAAATATTGGATGCTATTAATATAACACACAAATTTCCATGAAGATCTTTCAAAAACTGTTGCAGCAGTACATAGAGACCAACCATAAAAACAAGCTGAGTTCCTAAAAAGGCATACAATGAGAGATATCAATACTGATAACAGATGGACAGTGGCTGAAAGCAGAGGACACAAGATGATTTAACTGTGTTCTAGTGCCTATAAAAGGCACTCAACTGTGTGAATGATTACAAACTATGGACTACATTGAGAAGAACAGGAATTCCAGAAAACTTAATCATACTCATGCGGAATTTTTACACAGACCCAGAGGTAGTCATTCAAACAGAACAAAGGTATACTGTACAATTCAAAGTCAGAAGAGGTGTGTGCTAGTGTCGTATCCTTTCACCACATTTACTTAACCTGTATGTGGATCAGTGAATCCGAACAACTGGATTATATAAAGAAAGTTGTGTCAGGTTTGAAAGACGACTGACTAACAATCTGTTATACACACATGACAAAATCGCAACTGCTGAAAGTGAAAAGAACTTCAAGCAGTTACTGATGAAGAGCAAAGACTATACACAGCCTCCAGTATGGATTATTTCTCAATATAAAGAAAATAAAAGTCCTTACAAATGAACAAATAAGGAACATCATGAAGAAATGAGAAAAGATGGAAGCCGTGAAGGATTTCATTCATTGACTGCCTAATAAAATAGCAGTCAATAAATAACACAGTGTATTGCACTGGGCAAATCCACTGCACAAAAGGCCTCTTTAAAGTATTGAAAAGCAAAAATGTAACTCTACATACAGACTAAGGTGTGCCTGTCCCAGGTCATAGCAGGTTCAACTGCCTAATTTGCACGCAAAAGCAGAAAATGAATACAGAAAACTGATGAAGAATTGATGCCTTTAAAGTTGGACGACGGCAAAGAATACTGAGTATACCACGGACTTCAGGAAGCATTCGTGTTGGAAGAAGTGCAGCCAGAGGGCTCCTCGGAAATGAAGACTGCAAGACTTCATCTCACATTCTTTGGACGTGTTATCAGGAGACACCAGTCCCTGAAGGAGGACATCACACTTGGTAAGACAGAGGGTCAGCAAAAGAAACACGAAAACCCCTCAAGGAGTTGGGAGACACTGGCTGCAACAACAGGCACAAACCTAGCAAAGACTGTGACACAGGGGCACTGTGAGTCAGAACCAATTTCACAGCATGTAATAAAATCATTCTGTGTTTCTCTTCTCCGTATTTGTTTCACTGCTGTACTTCTTTCAAAGCCCTCAGTTACAACTGACAGTGGGAGAGAAGTAACAACTTCTGCCTCTTTTGTAAGGTTACTGGCCTTTACCTCTACAACTGCACATTTAAGAACCCCAAATGAGTTTGTTTGAACTCTCGATTCTCAGGAATGCTGTTCATAGCCTGTCTTGCATGTTGGTCCCATAAGGTAACACTACCTCATTGGGGACCTTTTTATGTTAGTGGCCACTTTAGAGAAACTTTTGAATTTTCTGCTCCTTTTCTCTGTTGTGTTCTCACTTATATGTGAAGTTAAATAGTTTTTACAAGCATACCTATTTTGACTAGTTCATTTGTTTCTGTCTGTTTATAATTAAATTCATCAAATTCTTGTTGAGCTATAAATGCACTAATTTATACCAGGTAGTCTACATAATAATCAGACAAACGCAAATCTCTCTAATTTAAAGAGAAAGATCTAATTTGAGCCAAAAGCATACAAAAAATAAAGCCTCATAGGACCGGGAAAAATTGGAGCATTCTATGTCCTCAACACTAAACAGCTAGTGCACAGAAAATTTAAAAAAAAAAAAATGAAAGAAAGAGACAGAGAGTAAAACAGCCTCCAAACACCTTACGCTTAAGCAACCTTAGAAAAACTTCAAAAGACCCATTCTGGAATTCCGTAATAAGTTTAAGCTAAAATGATGGGTTGATCATGCTTGATGCATTTGAGATATTGGAACCCTAAGTGGTTCAAAGCTCTACAAACTTCTCCCTAAGTTTCTGATCTTCAAAATTAGTTACCAAGTAGCTGAATAAGCTTCTTCTCTCAAATCTGCTTACTGATAACTTAATTTTTCTAAATTAATTTTAAAAAGACTTTTAAAACACCTTTAAGTAAATGACCTAGATTTGCCCTCTACCAGGATGCTGAATTAAAATACAGTTCATGTTTAAAAACAATTATGCCCTGACATAGTGGGAGAAAGATTAGAAGGCAGAACTAGAACTCCACCAAATGACCACACTCGATGGTTAGTGAGTCTGCAGAATCCCCTAGGAACGTGGCCCCTGGACTCCGTAACTCCAAACTGCACCCAGCACTAAAGCCTGCTAGCCAGACAAGACTGAACGGGACTCTACAGAACACGGAATGAGGCAGGTGATGGACAACCTTTCAAATTTTGAACTTAAACGTACACACAGGGCTTTTCCTGAAGCTTATCGTTCGTGGCAAGATGATAGGATGACGGGGGACAGATCTCGGTCGAATGGAGACTCCTGTTCAGGATGAACAGCTGAACAGTTCAGGATGAAAGGGAGGAACATGCTGTCATGATATGGGTGAGGAGAAACCAGTTAAGAGTAGAATAATGGAAAATTTCAGTGTTATATGGCACATTGATAGATTGTAAGCTTGTACTTAAATCACAATAAAATTCATTTAAAAAATGTAAGCTGAATATACTTTGAAGCAATTGAGAATCTCAGTGATCACTTTAAGAAAAGAAATTCCCATTTTGTGTTAACTTTTCTTTCCTCTGAGGGATTTTTGTTTAATGATAAGAAATTAAATTACATCGTATGATACTAAGTCTGTATCTAGAGCTGGCAAATAAAATTATACAGTTTTTCTCCTTATTTTTCAGAGCTTGTCTCTAGATTATTAAGCCTCTGTTGTTCATCAAGTTAAAAGTCCTAACTGGTAGTTACTGTTTTTCAAGAGGCTGATTTTTCACCTCCAAGAAATACATTCCCGTATTTTACACTTGGGTTTTTGGTAATTACTCTGAGAAACTTTGATATAACTTATTATATTTAGAGAACATCCTAAAAAGATGGATCGTTTATTGTAATGGATATAAAAGGGATGAATTATAAATCTCTTTAAAGGATCCCATGAAATACACAGAAAATAAAGCTACAAACACATCATCTTTTTCCCTCCAGATACTGTTAAACTATGAAGACTGCCAATTCACTTCACAAACTCACCCTAGAAATAATGCTACATATCTCACTACTGAATATTATTACGGTCACCTTCATTACCCTCAGGAAGCTATGTACAGATGCCACTGCTTAGTCGATGCTTCAAAGCAATTTTGGAACTCTTTTTCTAGAATGGTCATCAGAGCTCTCATTGTATTATTCTTGATGTCCTGAATGTCATCAAAGTGTCTATACTTCCTTTATCTTCCGGTAAAGAAAAAAAGTAACTCAGGGCCAGATCATGTGAGTAGAGAGAGTGTTCCAATTTAGTTATCTGTTTGCTGGCTAAAAACCCCCTCACATAAAACTACACAACTGAGTTTGCGAACTTGCCACCATGCACAACAGCTGTTCCATAAAAAGTTCCAAAATTGCTTTGAAGGGTGGACTAGGTGCTTCTACTTTCCAAGTGGAATAGTTTGAAAGTGATGGCAGTGATATTCAGCAGAGAGGAATGCAGCACTTAGAATAATTAAGTTTGTGAACTTCATTGTCAGAGAACTTACTCTGATTGATTTAATGATAAAAAACTGCTTACAAATTAAAAGGTCCTAATATTCTTAGGGGAAACCCTGGTGGCATGGTGGTTATGTGTTAGACTGATAAAGGTCTACAGTTCAAATTCAGCTGGCACTGCTTAGAAAACCTATGAGGCAGATACACTCTGTCCTATATGATCACTACAAATCAGAATAAACTAAACAACCACTGACTTGATTTTTTACAAACAGTCTCAGGAATTAATAAAGTAAATTCATTCTAATAAAGATTTGCATTTTAACCCCTCAGACATCAGAAGAAAACAGATCATAAAGATTAGGGCAGAACTAAATGAATTAGAGAATAGAAGAACTGAAAAAATGGAAAAGACCAAAGGCTGGTTTTTTGAAAAGATCAACAAAATTGACAAATCATTGGCTAAACTGACTAAAGAAAAACAGGAAAGGAAACAAATAACCCAAATAAGAAATGAGAGGGGAGTTGTCACAACAGATCCAACAGAAATAAAAAATATCGTAACAGAAGACTATGAAAGACTGTACTCTACAAAATTTGAAAACCTAGAGGAAATGGACAAATTCCTTGATTCACATCACCTACCAAAATTATCACAAGGTGAAGCAGAACACCTTAATAAACCCATCACAAAGGAAGAGATTGAAAAAGTGATCCCAAAACTACCAACAAAAAAAAGCCAGGGCCCAGATGGCTTCACTGCAGAATTCTACCGAGCTTTTAGAGAAGAGTTATTTCCAATACTACTGAGATTATATCACAGTACAGAAAGGGATGGAATACTCCCAAATTCATTCTAGGAAGCCAGCATAACCCTGCTACCAAAGCCAAGAAAAGACCCTACAAAAAAGGAGAACTACAGACCAGTATCACTAACGCACCTAGATGCAAAAATTTTCAACAAAAGTTTTGCCAATAGAATACAACATATCCAAAAAAATACTCCATCATGACCAAGTTGGATTCATGCCAGGGATGCAAGGCTAGTTCAACATCAGAAAAACAATTAATGTGATCAACTACATAAATAACACAAAAGACAAGAATCACTGAATTTTGTCTATTGATGCAGAAAAGGCATGTGATAAAGTCCAACATCCATTCACGCTAAAAGCTCTCAGCAAAACAGGAATAGATGGCAAACTCCTCAGTGCAGTCGGGGCCATTTACACAAAGCCAACTGCCTACATCATCTTGAATGGAAAGAGACTGAAACAGTTTCCCTTGAGAACAGTAACTAGACAAGGATGCCCACTCTCATCTCACCTATTCAACACTGTACTAGAAGTTCTAGTCAGAGCAATTAGACAAGACCAAGAAATAAAGGGCATCTGCACTAGCAAAGAAGAAGTAAAACCCTCCCTATTTGCAGATGTTATGATTGTATATGCAGAAAATCCTAAAGAATACATAAGTAAACTCCTCAAACTGATAGAAGAGCTTAGCCAAGTCTCAGGATACAAGATAAACATAAGTAAATCAGCAGCATTCCTTTATACCAACAGTGAGATTATCAACGAAGAAATCACCAAATCACTACCATTTACTATAGCCCCTACAAAGATAAACTACCTAGGAATAAATCTAACCAGAGAAGTAACAGACCTTTACAAAGGGAACTACAAGTCCTTGCTACAAGAAACTAGGAGACTTGCATAAATGGAGAAGCCTACCCTCCTCATGTATAGGAAGTCTTAACACTAGGAGAAAGTCTACTTTGCCCAAAGCAATCTACGTATATAATGCAATCCTAATACAAATTCCAGTGACATTCTTTAATGAGATTGAGAAACAAATCACCAAGTTTGTTTGGAAAGGGAAGAAACCGCAGATAAGTAAAGCACTACTGAAGAACAACAACACACTCGGAGGCCTCTCACTACTTGACTTTAGAACCTATTACACTGCCACAGTACTCAAAACAGCCTGGTACTGCTACAAAAAGGAACAGATACATCAATACAACAGAATTGAGACCCCAGAGATGACACCATCTTCCTATGAACAGTTGATATTCGACAAAGGCCCTAAGATATTAAACCAGGGGAAAAACAATCTTTTCAACAAATGATACTGACACAACTGGATATCCACTTGCAATCAATTGAAACAAGACCTGTATCTTTCACCTTATATAAAAACCAACTCGAACTGGATAAAAGACCTAAATATCAAATCTGAAACAATAAAACTCATCCAAGAAAAAGGAGGAGCAGCAACATAAGTTTAAATACACAACACAGACAGACTTCAAAATCTGTCCAATAAACCACAAACAGAAGGGAAAATAGATGAATGGGAACTACTAACAATCACTTTTGCTCATCCAAAGACTTTATTAATAGAACTAAAAGACCACTTACAGAATGGGAAAAATATATTTGGCAACTGTACATCAGACTGACACCTGGTCTCCATAATCTATAAGGTACTACAAAATATCACTAAGAAAAAGGTAAATCATCTAATTAAGCGATAGGCAAAGGAGATAGACAGACACTTGTCCAAAGAGATCCAGGGAGCCAAAAAACACAAGCAGACATGCTCACAATCATTAGCTATTAAAGAATTTCAAATCAAAACTACAATAAGGTACCATCACACCCCAACAAAGTTGGCCATGATCCAAAAAATACAAAACAAATAATGCTGGAAAGGCTGTGGAGAAATTGGAACTCTTCTACACTGTTGGTGGGATTGCAAAATCGTGCAACCTCTTTGGAAAGCCATCTGGCGCTTCCTTAAAAAGCTGGATATAGATATACCATTTGATCCAGTAAATCCACTGCTCGGAATATATCCTACAGAATCAAGGCCATTCACAACAACTGATACATACACACAAATGTTTATTGCAGCACAGTCCACAACAGTAAAAAGATGGAATCAACCCACATGCCCAACAACAGAGGAATGGATAGGTAAACTATGGTATATATACCCAATGGAACACTATGCAATGATAAAGAACAATGATGATTTAGGAAACATCTCATAACCTGGTTTCAACTGGAGGACATTATGGTGAGTGAAAGTAGTCAGTGACAAAAGGACAAATATGGTATGAGACCCCTACAATACCCAAGCCAAGTGCTGGCGAGCCATGAGTCGGACCCCTACGCTAAGAATTTAAAAACTGACTCATACATAGAAGACGACTTTTTGGCAGCTGCAAGGGATGGGAGGGAGGCAGGGCGGGGGTGGGGAGAGGGTTTAGATTAGAAAGTTGTTAGAAATTTGGTTGGGTGAAATCTGGGACAGCACACATTAGAAAAAAGATCAGTATTAACTGGACTTCAACATAACATGATTACTCCTCCCATCTTAATCCAATATTACAAGGACAGAGTTGCTGGGGCGGTGGGAGGGAACCATGCTCTCAGTGGAAATTGACGCCAATTGGCACAACCAGAATTTTGCTATGAGAGCCCACTGCACCCCACACTGGTGAGTAGCATCTTGGGTCTTAGAAGCTGCTAAGCTGTCATCTGAAGGCACAGCAAATGGTCCCAACTTAGCAGGAACAGATGATCACCAAGGACCAAAACGACATGGGTACAAGAGAAACCAGAAGACAGAGACTCATGTGAACAGGGGACTACATCAACTTGCCACCAGAAGAACCAGAAGGTGCCCGGCCACCATCAGTGATAGCCGTCATGGAGCTCATAAAATTGAGCCTCACTGGCAACACAAGAATAAAACGGGGTACACCATGAGATCTCCATTAAAAGACCACTATTGATAGTCCTCAGGCCTCAGGGTGCATGGCCTCTGGTCCTGATGCTGCCCCTGTCCATAAATCATAATGGAGGTCAACTCTCAGACAGGAATGGATTAGACTTGGAGACATAGAGTTACCATATCATGTGTGCACTTTATGGGTCTATGCATCTGTAGGATGTCGTCCTGCTGACCACTTACTGGAAGAAGGGGAATGGGAGGAGGCGAGGGGATAGGAGATTGCTGGGAGGATAAGACACGTATGGAGCAGAGAGGAAAAGTGTGCTGTCACCGGACAGGGAGAGCAGTGGGAGCTGCATATAGGTGGGCATGCAAATTTCTATGTGAATGTACATTTTCATTCAATCATAATAAAAAAGAAGTTTTTGTTTTATAAAATGTCAACTTGAAATAGTTTCAAAGTAAGAAAGCAATTTTTTTTAACATTTTGACTATGTGCAAGTTTACAATGCAAGTCAATCAGCCACACAAAACTCCTTTCTCACACCTCTGTGCAACTCTAGCTGCTCTCCCAACCCTCTGACAGCACATTCTTGCTTTCTCCCCTGTACTTGCTGTATTCATTCAACCAAATCCTATCCCCTCCTCTTCACTTTTCCATCTCAACTCTACAGAGGAATTGTTCCACCAGTCTCGTGTCTTCAAGTCTGGTCTGATTTTTGTTGAAGAGTTGTCTTTGGTATTGCTTTTAGCTCTGCACTAGCCATGAGTCTAAAGGCTATGTTCCAGGGGACCTTCTAGGATGTCAGACCATGAAGTCTGGTCTTTTAACACAATTCTACATCTGTACCCCCATTTTATTCCTGTTACATCAGGAAGTCTACATTGTGTTCCCTGGCAAGGTAGTCACTGGTGTTGGCCAGGCACCAGCTAGTTCGTCTCCTCTCATGTTGATTTAGTCTCTGAATCATACATCTCCTTCTGACTCCTGAGCTTATCTTTTCCTCTTCTCTTTACGGTCCTTCGTTCTGCTCTGCTACATTTTACGGAGACCAACTGATGCTCTGTAGATTGCTAGCTTTTAAGATTCCAGATCCCATTTACCAAAGTAGGATGCAGAACATTTTCTTAAAAAAAAAAAATAGTTATGCCAATTGACATAGATGTTCCCTGAATGCATGGTCTTCAGACCTCAGCCCCTGCTACTCTGACTTTCATAATGTTGGGTTGTATTTAGAAACTGTTCAGTTCTTGGTATATTTGAACAAAGTTGATCTCCCTTCTACTAACTGCTGTCACACTTCCTTCACTTAACCCAAAGCATGTCTACTACCTAATCTAGTGTCTAATCTGTGAGTACCTATCTCTCTCCCTTCCCTCCCTAGTAACCATCAAAGGTTATTTTCTTCTGTGCTTAGCCTTAGCCCTTTTCTTGAAACTTCATAGTAGTGATCTCATAATTTATCCTTTTGCGACTGACTGATTTCACTACTAAGCATGGTATCTTCTAGGTGACTTTATATTATCCCTAAATCGTTGTTCTTTAACACTGCATAGTTTTTCACTGAGTGAATATACCAGTTTGTTTGTCCATTCACGTAATCATGGGCACTTAAGTTGATTCCCATCTTTTTCCTATTGTGGACAGAGCTGTAATAAACATTGGTGTGCATGAATTTGTTCCAGTGACAGCCCTTATTACTCTAGGATATATTCCAAGGAGTGGGATTGCTGGATCACGTGGGATGCCTATTTCTAGCTTTTTAATAAAGCACCAAAGCGATTTCCAAAGTGGTTGTACCATTTCACATTCCCATGAGCAGTGTAGAAGAGTTCCACACTCTCCACAGCCCTTCCAATGTTTGCTGTTCTCTGCTTTTTGGGTAAATGTCAACCTTGCTAGAGTGAGATTGTATCTCATTGTAGTTTTGATTTGGATTTCTCTAGTGGCTAATGACTATGAGCATTTCTTCTTGTATCTTTTAGGATCGTGGGTGTCTTCTTTTGTGAAGTGCCAGTTCATTCCCTTTGCCAATTTCTTCATTGGGTTATCTGTCTTTTTCTTGTTGAGGTTTTGAAGCAAAAGGCCTTCTGATCAGTGTGTCTTATATTTAAACCTGAATAAAACAAGTTGTGTAAATAATATGATTTTATTTTTTTCTTATTTTGAAGTGCGTTTGATGGCATTATATATGGAAAAGAACTTGGGGTAAATGGTCACCACAGAGCCTTCCAAATGGGGCCAAAAATAATCAGTTTTCATAGCCCAATATTTTTCACCATTGACAGTCACAGCCTCTCCTCATTCATCTTGGAAAAAATAAAGGCCAGACCAAAAAGCCACACCAAATGGTAACTTTTTTGAGATGAAGTGGCCATTCTTCAATCTCCACTGGATTCTCATCACTTCAAATGCAACAGTTTTGTTTCTTAACAAAACCATTCATCCAAAAATAGGCCTCATCACTGAAGATGATTTTTCAGCCAAAAGCAGGGTCAACTTCCAATTGCTCCACAGCCTGGTCAGGAAACACGTGGCACAATCAATGGTCACTGGACTTCAGTTCTTGAGTTAGAACAATTTTGTAAGGGTAAAGTTTCAAATCCATATGTAAAAATCAGCCAAACTGTGGTCAATGAAAGGCCCAGTTCTCATGCCTGGCGAGAAACTGATTTGGATGGATTCTCACATACACCCTGACAAATGATGGTGATGTTTTTATTACAACACACAGTTTGTTGATCCACAGGCATTGTGTGATTGGCAAGAGACCCAGTTGTCTCAAATTTTTTGAGTAAATGTCAAATTGTTCTCTTGCTGGGATGATTATGCACATTGTAAATGTCCCATAACACAGGACATATATGGTAACCAAACACTCACTCTGATAGTAAACTTTTAAAATTTCTATGTGTTGTGGAATTATCTAACTTTTCTTAGCTATCTAGATAGCTTCACAAGTAGCTTCTTAGCTTCACAAACAGGGCCACTGTGAGCTGTCAAATATAGGACATCCTTTTTGGAAGACCCTTTATCTTGTCGATTATAGATTTAAATGCCAGTCACAACTGTGATTGCCAAAAATCTTTTTCCCAGTCCACAGAAGTTGCTTTACTCTCTCGGTGAACTCTTTGAATGAGCGTTAAGTATTTGATTTTTAGAAGATCTCATTTATCTATTTTCTCTTCTGGTATTTGTACATTCTTTGTAATATTTTGCAGTATGTTTATGCCATGTATAACCCCCCCTCCGAATGTAGTCCCTATTTTTTCCTCCATGGTCTTTATTGTTTTAGTTTTTATGTTTACGCCTTGGATCCATTTTTCGTTTCTGCGCATGGTGTGAGATATGGGTCTTGTTTTATTATTTTGCAGACAGACATCCAGTTTTGCCAATGCCATTTGCTGAAGAGACTGTTTTTCCCTCAGTTGACGCCACTTTAGTCCTTTGTCAAATTATCATCTGCTCATAGGTGGATGGAATTATATTTGGATACTTTATTCTGTTCCATTGCTGTACATATGAACCTGTTTCTGTACTAGATACAGGCTCTTTTGACTACCATGACAGTATAATAGTTTCTAAAGTCACATAGTGTGAGGCTTCGCCTTTGTTGTTGTTCTTCAGTAGTAGTTTACCTATCCAGGGCTTCTTCCCTTTCCATATGAAGTTAGTAATTCAAGTCATTAAAAAATGGAATTGGAGTTGGGGGGTGGAGTCAAGATGGCGGACTAAGCCCACGTCTCCTTATATCCCTCTGGAAACCAAGACCTGAACTGACAATCAAACAGAGGCTTCTGATCACCTAATCAGCCCCAGGACACGGCACAGAAGTGTTAATTGGAACTTCATACGACTCGGCGAAAAACCTCCTCTCTTTCTCTGACTCCCGCTCCTGGCTAGCCCTGGCTCTTGTGTCTAGCACCATTTTGACTTTTTTTCCCTCTGTCTCAGCCGGCGGGCGGAGCTGGGTCTTGCCTGGCGGCTGGACTCAGACACGCTGCTGGGGCGATAGGCAGGCGAAATTCCCATATTCTGAGAGCCAGGCTCGGGACTCTGTTAATCTAGCCACTTTGAGACTTTCGTTTTATAGCTGCCTCAGCAGGGTTCGTGTGGAGCTTCGCGGTCAGTGTGCGGGATACCATGGTGGTACTGAGATTTCAGCAGGACCTCTTAGCCTGGGAGCCAGCGCGTCCAAACGGGACAGCGCTTCTCCAACAAAAAAGTAGTGATTTTGCACAGTACTGTCAACGTTGGGGGTCCTGCAACAGAATCAGAGGAATCACTACCTCTGGGCACCTTTAGCCCCTCTGTCTGTTGCCTGTGTGGAGGACACCAGCTTGGATACGGTGGCCGCAGCTGGACCTAATTCTTAGCTTGGGAGCCAGAGCCTGCCCACAGGAGAGTGCTTTTCTATCACAAGACCAGTACTCGACGCAGGGTTGGCTAAGGCTAGGCCCTGTCAGCAGAGGCCAACAGGGCAGTAGCATTGCTGTATTCTGAACCAGTTTATTGTCATCTGGGGTTGCAAATAGTGGCACTTACTTTGTCAGATGAGAAGAGGGACCTCTACTCCTGAAAACCTAACTGACTTGTAAACTGGTCAGATATCTTTTGCTTTACATTTTAAAACAGCCTAGAGAAACATTTGCAATCCATCCTCACAGTACCTCTTCCAGGCTCTATATACTCACATTGGACTAAAAAAGCAACAGACAATTGTAGCATACAAGCAATCACTCACGGCTACAGAAGGCTCCCACAGAGAGCAACCAAGGAGTTTTCCAGATGAAGAAACTTTTAGGAAAGCATCAGGAAGTGAATACAAATTGATTATATACAGAGCTCTTCCAGACTTTACACAAAATGCAGCAGAACAAAATGAAAAATTAAGCAAGTTGTTCGATCTGATGGAACACCAGTACTCTGAAATCCAACAGATCAAGAAGAAAATCAAAGACATAGAAACTTCCATGCAAAGCCAAGAAAGGAGAATTGAACAAACGGAAAACAGAATTTCTGACTTGGAAGACAGAGCTACTGATGCCAGCATCTATGAGCAGAAATCAGAAAAAAGAAACAAGAAAAATGAAGAAACATTAAGAAGCATGTGGGACTCTATTAAGAGCAACAACCATGGATTAATTGGAGTCCCTGAACAGGGTGAGACATCTGAGAACACAGAGAGTATTGTTGCTGAGCTGCTGAAAGAAAACTTCCCAGAAATCATGAAGGAAGAGAATATAGACATCTCAGATGGATATCGTACGCCATCCAATATAGATCTCAAAAGAAAGACTCCAAGACATATTATAATCAAGCTCAACAAAATGAAACACAAGCAGCAATTCTTGAAGGCAGCAACACTCAAGGCAAAGCTAACATTCAGAAGGAAACCCTGTAGGATCTCGTCAGATTTCTCAGCAGAAACCATGCTGGCACGGAGACAGTGGCACGACACATTCAAAGTCCTGAAGGAGAAGAACATTCAACCAAGAATTATATATTCTGCAAAACTATCTTTCAAATACGAAAATGAAATTAAGACATTCCCAGATAAACTGCAACTCACAGATTTTGTAAAAACCAAACCCAAACTACAAGAAATACTGAAAGAAGTTCTTGGCTCTGGCTTAGAAGAAAGAAACCACTACCTTTACATTTTAGAACGACACACTACTCAATACTCTACTCATTTAGGGAAGGCTCCAAAGTAAATCACAGCTTTGATATGGAAAGAAGCAATCCAGTGATCATCATGAAAACTATGGTGTCATCATAATAAAAAGAGGGATGTACTACAGTCGTTATGGTCCTTCCAGATGGAGAAGAAGATGACAAGACTGGTAGTAATTAAAATTAGGTTTATAAATAGTTTATTAAGGGGGTTGATACGGGCAGCTGTAAAGTACAACAAAGATGTATCATATCATTTCAAGAAATGTAACACATGAGTCTCAACAACTATAAAACCAGCTCTGAAAAAGGTGAAAAATCAACTCACAAAAAAGACTGTCCCAGAACAGACTAATAAGAACAACAGAGAAAACATCAACATAAAAATAAACATATCACAATGGCAGCAGTGAACACATACCTATCAATAATTACATTGAATATGAATGGACTGAATGCTCCAGTAAAGAGACACCGAGTGTCATCTTGGATCAAAAGACACGACCCATCCATAAGTTGTCTACAAGAAACTCACCTGAGACCTAAAGACAGGAACAAACTGAAAATTAAAGGATGGAAGAATATATATCAAGCTAACAATGAACAAAGAAGAGTAGGGGTGGCAATTCTAATCTCAGACAAAATCAATTTTAATGTCAAATCCATCGTGGACAAAGACGGACACTATTTATTGCTGAAAGTTTCAGTACACAAGCAAGACTTAACTATATTAAATATTTATGCACCTAACGTCAGAGCACCTAAATATGTTGAAGAAACATTGACTACGCTCAAAAGAGAGTTAGATGACTCCACTCTCATTAACACTCCACTCTCATTACAAGAAAGATCATCTGGAAAAAAGCTCAGTAAAGATACAGAAGACCTCATGGACACAGTTAACCAACTAAACCTCATTGATACATACAGAACTTTGCACCCATCAGCAGACAACTACACCTTCTTCTCCAGTGCACATGGAACATTCTCCAGAATTGACCACGTGATGGGCCATAATGCAATGCTCAACAAAATCCATAGCACTGAATTACTGCAAAGCATCTTCTCAGATCATAAAGCCATAAAAGTTGAAATCAATAGCAGAAGAAACAGAGATACAAAGTGGAAGTCTTGGAAACTCAACATGGGTTATAGAGGTAATAGAGGATGAAATAAAGGAATTCATGGATTCCAATGAGAACGAAAACACTTCCTACCAGAACCTATGGGATACAGCCAAAGCAGTGCTCAGAGGTATGTTTATCTCCATAAATGCACACATCTGGAAGGAAGAAAGAAACCAAATCAAGGAACTAACTCTACACCTTGAACAAGTAGAAACAGAACAACAGAGGAACCCCTCAGGCACCAAAAGAAATGAGATCATAAAGATTAGAGAAGAGCTAAATGAATTAGACAATAGAAAAACAATTGAAAAAATTAAACAGACCAACAAAATTGATAAACCATTGGCTAAACCTACTAAAGAAAAGCAGGAAAGGAAACAAATAACCCAAATTAGAAATGAGAGGGGAGCTGTCACCACAGATGCAACAGAAATCTAAAATATTGTAACAGAATACTATGAAAGACTGTACTCAAACAAATTTGAAAACCTAGGGGAAATGGACCAATTCCTTGACTCATACCACCTACTCAAATTGTCACAAAGTGAAGCAGAACTTAATAAACCCATTACAAAGGAAGAAATTGAAAAGGTCATCAAAACACTGCCACCCAAAAAATGTCTGGGCCCAGATGGCTTCACGGCAGAATTCTACCAAGCATTTAGAGAAGAGTTATCCTCAATACTACTGAGGCTATTTCACAGTATAGAAAGGGACGGAGTAATCCCAAACTCATTCTGTGAAGTCAGTATAACCCTGATACCTAAGCCAGGGGAAGACCCAACAAAGAAAGAGAACTACAGACCGATATCACTCATGAACCTAGATGCAAGAATCTTTAACAAAATTCTTGCCAACAGAATACAACAACATCTCAAGAAAATAATCCATCATGACCAAGTGGGATTCATACCAGGGATGCAAGGCTGGTTCAACATCAGGAAAACAATTAATGTGATTAACCACATAAATAACACAAAAGACAAGGATCACCTGATTTTGTCCATTGATGCAGAAAAGGCATTTGATAAAGTCCAACACCCATTCATACTTAAAACTCTTAGCAAAATGGGCACAGACGGCAAATTCCTGAACACAATAAGGGCCCTTTATACAAAGCCAATTGCCCACATCATCCTGAATGGAGAAAGACTCAAAAACTTTCCCTTGAGATCAGGAACTAGACAAGGATGCCCACTGTCACCTCTCCTATTCAACATTGTGCTAGAAGTTCTAGCCAGAGCAATTAGACAAGACGAAGAAATAAAGGGCATCTGCATTGGCAAAGAGGAAGTTAAAATCTCCCTGTTTGCAGATGATATGATTCTATATGCAGAGAACCCCAGGGAATCTATAAGTAAGCTACTCAAACTGATAGAAGAGTTCAGCAAAGTCTCAGGATACAAGATAAACATAAGTAAATCAGTAGGATTCCTTTATACCAACAACGAGACTGTTAAGGAGGAAATTATCAAATCAATACCATTTTTGATAGCCCCTAAGAAGATAAAGTACCTCGGAATTAATCTAACCAGAGAAACAAGACCTCTACAAAGAGAACTACAAGCCCTTACTACAAGAAAGTAAGAGAGACTTAGACAAATGGAAAAACCTACCCTGCTCATGGATAAGAAGACTTAACATTGTGAAAATGTGTATTTTACCCAAAGCAATTTATTTATATAATGCAATCCCTATACAAGTTTCAGCATCATTTTTTACTGAGATGGAGAAACAAATCACCAATTTTGTTTGGAAAGGGAAGAAGCCCCGGATAAGGAAGGTACTACTAAAGAAGAAGAACACACTGGGAGGCCTCTCATTACCCGACCTTAGAACATACTACACTGCCACAGTGGTCAAAACAGCCTGGTACTGGTACAAGAACAGACAGATCGATCAATGGAACAGAACTGAGACCCCAGAGATGACACCATCTGCCTATGATCAGTTGATATTCCACAAAGGCCCTAAGACATCAAACTGGGGTAAAAACAGTCTCTTCAACAAATGGTGCTGGCAAAATTGGTTATCCATCTGCAATAAACTGAATCAAGATCCGTATCTTACACCTTATACAAAAACCAACTCCAACTGGATAAAAGACCTAAATATTAACCCTAAAACGATAAAGCTAATCCAAGAAAAGGTAGGAACAACAATGGAAGTTTTAATACACAACGAGGACAGACTCCAAAATCTGTCAAAGAAACCTCAATCAACAGAAGGGAAAATAGATAAATGGGAACTATTAAGAATCAAACACTTTTGCTCATCCAAAGACTTTATTAATAGAATTAAAAGAACACCCACAGAATGGGAAAAAATATTTGGCAACTCTATGTCAGAGCAACGCCTGATCTCCATAATCTATAAGATCCTACAGAATATCAATAAGAAGAAGATAAACCATCCAATTAAGCGATGGGCAAAGGAGATGGACAGACACTTCACTAAAGAGGAGATCCAGGCAGCCAAAAAACACATGCAGACATGTTCACGATCTTTAGTTATTAAAGAAATTCAAATCAAGATGACAATGATATACCATCTCACCCCAACAAGATTGGCCATGATCCAGAAAACACAAAACAGCAAATGCTGGAGAGGCTGTGGAGAAAGTGGAACCCTCCTACACTGTTGGTGGGGTTGGAAAATGGTCCAGCCTCTTTGGAAAGCAATCTGGCGCTTCCTTAAAAAAATGGATCTAGATATACCATTTGACCCAGTAATTCCACTACTTGGAATATATCCTACAGAATCAAGGCCTTTGACACCAACGGACACATGCACGAGAATGTTTACCGCAGCACAGTCCACCATAGCAAAAAGATGGAATCAACCCAGATGCCCAACAACAGAAGAATGGATAGGTAAACTATGGTACATATACTGAATGGAGCACTACGCAACGATAAAGAATAATGATGATTCCAGGAAACATCTCCTAACCTGGTTTCAACTGGAAGACATTATGTTGAGTGAGAGTAGTCAGCGACAAAGGGACAAATAGTGTATGAGACCTGTATGATAAGATCTTAGAAACTGACTTGTGCATAGAAGACAAGACTCTTTGACAGCTGCAAGGGAGTGCAGGGTGGGAGGGTGAGGGCGGGAGGGTTTAGTTTAAATAGTTACTAGAAATCTAGTTGCGACAAAGTGGTGATAGCACACATTGGAAACAAGAACAACATTAAGTGGACTTCAGCATAACTTGAGTACTCCTTCCATCTTAACTCAATACTGCAAGGATAGAGTAGCTGGGGCAGGGGGGTGAGGGACCATGCTCTTAGGCGAATTCCAGGCTAACTGGCACAACTATCATTTTGCTAAGAGAGCTCTCTGCACCCCACATTGGTGAGTGGTGTCTGCGGTCTTAAAAGCTGCCAAGCTGCCATCCGAGGACACAGCAAATGGTCCCAACTCAGCAGGAACGGATGCTCAGCGAGGCCCAAAATGACATGCGGTAAAGACAACCAAGAAGACAGAGAGACCCACTCTTGTGGGTCTTGTCCCTACATCAACTTGGGACTGGAAGAATCGGATGGTGCCCGGCCACCACCAGTGACAGCCACGATGGAGTTCACAGAGAGGAGTCTCACTGGCAACAGAAGAATAAAAAGGGGTGCATCATGAGATCTCCACTAAAAGACCTCAACTGATGGTCCAGCAGTTTGGGGCTTCCTCTGAGAGCATCGCCCCCGGCCCTGATGCTGCCCTTTCCCATAAATTATAACAAAGGTCCACTCTTTGGACAGGAATGGATTGGACTTGGCAATGCAGAGTGACCACATATTGGAAGCACTTTATGGTTGTATACATCTATAGGATATCATCTTGCTGACCTCTGGCTGGAGGAAGGGGAGTGGATGGAGAGCAGGAGATAGGAGGCTGTTGGGAGGATGAGACATGTATGGAGCAGAGAGGAATAGTGTGCAGTCACCGGACAGGGAGAGCAGTGGAAGCTGCATATAGGTAGGCATGTAAATTTAGACGTGAATGTACATTTTCACTCAGTTATGTTAAATAAAAAGAAAAAAAAAATGGCATTGGAATTTACATCTGGATTGCATTGTATCTGTAAATTGCATTGGTAAGAATAGTCATTCTCATGAAGTTAAGTCTTCCTATCCATGAGCACAGTAGGTTTCTCTACTTACATAGGTCTCTTGGTTTCTTAAAAGCCTGGTAATTTTTTTAGTATAAGTCTTTCAAATCTCTGCTTAGATTTATTCCTATGTGTTTTTTTCTTCTTCAGGCTACTGTGAATCGTATTGTTGGTGATTGCCTCTTCGATGATTTGTTTTTTCTTAGTGAGAAGGAATCCAAGTGAATTATTTCCCCTGAAGTTACATCATGATACTTTGCTGAAGTCTTCTATTAGTTGAAGTGTTTTTTGTTGTGTGTGGATTCTTCATAGAATTTTCTGTGTGTAAGATCATATCATTTGCCAATCAAGATAGCTTTAATTCTTCCTTAGCAATTTGGATACCTTTGTTTTTTTATCTTCCCTGACTAGAACCTTCAGGACAATGTTTAATGAGTGGTAACAATGGACATCTTTGTCTGTTTCCTATTCTCAAATAGAAAGCTTTTAGCCTCTCTCTATTTAGGATCATGTTGGCTTTGGCTTATTATGTTGAGGAATTTCCTTCGTATTTCTATTTTGTTGAGTTTTTAACATGAAAGTATGTTAAAATTTATCGAGTGCCTCTTCTGCATCAATTGATAAAATCAAGCGGTTCTTATCATTTGTTTTATTTCTGTGGTTAATTATATTAATTGTTTCTCTAATGTTGAACCATGCCCCCATCCCTGGTACGGATCCTACTTATTCATTGCAAATTATTTTTTTATATTTTCTTGTATTTTATTGTCTAGAATTTTGCTAAGAATTTTCACATCTAAGTTCATAAGAGACACTGGCCTGTAATTTTTCCTTTTTGTGGTAGCTTTATCTGATTTTGGTGTCAGTATTATGCTAGTTTCGCAGAATGAATTTGGGAGTATTCCTTCCTTTTATATGCTGTGAAATACCTTTAGTAAGAGTGGTATTACTTCTTATCTAAAATTTTGGTAGAATTCTCTGGTGAATCAATCAGGGCAAAGATGTTTCGGGGAGTTATTTAATTATTTTTTCAATCTCTTCTTCTGTGTTAGGTTCATTAAGCTTCTGTACTTCTAACTGTGTTAGTTTTGGCAGGTAGTGTGTTTCTAAAAGTTTGTTCATTTCCGGTATGCTTTCAAATTTTTACAGTACAATTTTTCATAATATTGTTATGATTTTTATTAATTTCAATTGAGTCCATTTTGATATCACCCATTTCTTTCTTATTTGTTTCCACTCTTGTTTTCTTTCATCAGTTTGGCCAACGGTTTATCAATTCCGTTGATTTTTTTCAAAATACCAGCTTTTGGTCTTGTTAACTCTTTGAATTGTTTTTCCAGTCTCTAATTCATTTAGTTCTGCTTTCCTTTTACTATCTGTTTCTTCTCACGCTTGAGAGGTTCTTTTGGGTCTCTTTCTACATTCAGTTTGCACGGTTGTTTTAGCTCTTTCTTCCTTTAGAATGAGGACACTTGCTGAGATAAACTAATGTCTGAATTCCACTTTTGCTGTGTCCCGTAGGTTTTGGTGTGGTGTGATTTCAACCTCGTTTCATCCATCCTTCATCTTTTGTATTAACCTGAAGTTAAGGAGCAAAGTGTTTTTCAGCTTCCATGTGTTTGCTTTTATAATCTTGGTTTTTCTGCTATTCTTCTCAACTTTTATGATTTTATGGTCTGAGAAGATGTTTTGTAATATTTCAGTGCTTTGGACCTTGTTAAGACTTGCTTTACTGCCTAACACATGGTCTGTTCTGAAAAATGTTCCACGTGTACTGGAAAATAAGGTACAGTCATCTGCTTTGACAACAATGCTCTTTATTTATACAGTCATGTTGGTTGACCACAGCATTCACATCTTCCATGTCTTCACTGCACTTCTTTCTGGATATTCTGTCCCTCACCAATGGTGTAACACCGAAGTCTCCTACAATTATTGTAAAGCTATCTCACTTTTCAATGAAGTTAGAGTTCACTGGATGTATTTAGCAACTCTGTTATTGGGTGAATAAATATTTAATATGGTTATGTCCTTCTGATGTATTGACCCTTTAAGCAACCTTCCTTGTGTACTGTGGTGCAATTTAAAGTCTATTTTATCTGAAACTAGTATTGCCAATCCTGTTCTTTCTAAAATGCTGTAATCTTGGTATTTATTATTCCATCCTTTAAAGTTTCAACTTGTTTATATCTTTTGAGTTTAAGGTACATCTGTGGTAAGCAGGATATAGATAGTGTGTTTTTATCCATTCTGCTATCTTCTGAGTATTTATTGGTGCGTATAACCCATTTACATTCAACGTAATTATTGATATGACTTTAGTGCTGCTTTTGGTATCTTCTTTGGTGAGTTCTTGCCAGATTCTTTGTTCTACTTTATTTTTTTCTCTCTGAGTCATTTTTCTTTATGTTAATTTCCTTTCATCCTTTTCATAGTTGTTTGTTTTATACCTGCTGATATATATCTGACTTCTTGATTTGGTTTCTTCATTTCATGTGTAGGATTGTTAATTTTCTCTGCAATTACCTTTATATTTATACCTAAAGTTCCAAATTTAGACACTTCTTCAGTTTCTATCATCTTAACTTCCTTTCTATCTGAAAGGTCTCTGAACACACTGATTTGTTTCTCTTATGGTATAATGTTATCATCACTTACATACTGAAGACTCTGTTTCTCTTTGTTCTAAGATTGATTTATTTTTGTGGATTCCCTGTCCATGTTGCTATCTGGATACTCTGTCCCATTTTGTGTCCTGAAGTCTATGTCTGATGTTCCTGTTTTTCTAACCAAAGAACATCCTTCAGTGTTTCTCTAATTTTGGTTTGTGTGTTTCAAATTCTTTAAACTTCTCTTTATCTCTAAATGTCCTAATTTTGTGGTCCTAGATAAGAGATAATTTTTTAGGATTAATAATTTTTAGCTGGCAGTGCTTTTTTTCCTTCAATGCTTTGTATATTTCACCCCATTGTCTTCTTGCCTATACTGTTTTGGCTTAATAATTGAAGCCCTTCCCAATGACTGGCTGTTGCACGTTTGCTTGTTTAATTCTTGCTATCTTTAAAAGCATTTCTTTATCCTTACTTTTGTTAAATTTGATTATAACATGTTGCAGTGTTTTTATTTTAGGATCTACCTTGTGTGACTTTCAGTGCTCATTTTGGATAGGCATCTTCTCATCTTCCATATCAGTGAAGCTATCTGTCAAGATATCTTAGAGGGTTGGGCCAAGATGGCAGACAGGATACATGTCTCCTCAATTTCCTCTGTGAACTAAGGCCTGGAATGGTAACTGAATGGAGCAGTGGAGATCCAGGGAGCCCTAGCATCTGGCATAGTGCTGACAGATTTGACTAAGGACCAGTAACAGATTAAACTACCCTTCTCAAAGAGAAGCCAGCGGCCACTGACCATGCTGCTCCTTCTGACTCACCATTTGACAGGACAGCAGGTACTGATGCCTTCTTTGTTATCTGAGAGGCAGGGACAGGGCTTACACTGGCAAATACACCAAATTGTGGCGCCTAAGTAAACAGCATACAGCACAGCAGACTATGTGTGGGATAACCATACATTGAGAGCCCAAATGTTAACTGAGGAGGGCACCACTGCCCCTCAACCGTGTTTTCTGAGCTGCACCACAAACTCTGCTGTCTCAGGGAAGGAAGGGCAGCTCAGCAGGGATGCCATCTTGGTCGGCTGGGAGGCAGGACCTCAACAACAAAAAATCAGCATTTGAGATAATTTATGTCTAAATTTACAGGTGGCACAGGATAGCAGGAAGGTACTAACTGAACCTACTTTGAACCACATTATACCATCTGGAGATGGTCTATGAGGTACTTTCGTTGTCACCTGGAAGTTGGGGCCTGCCACACCTGAGGGCCTCACTGCTTTCATTAGCTGTTTGAAAGCTCCCAGCTTAAAAGTACCATTTTAAAGCCCAGCAACATCAATTCCACCTTTCACTGATCCACATCATAGGGTTGGCTGACAGTCCCCTAACTCCGTAAGTAGGGTGCCAGCACTGTCAGCCAGGAAGCATACCCTACCACCCCAGAGAGTTCATCTGGAGCCAGTTGCTACAGTACATTGAGATGGCTGGAGAGCAACTCCCCTCTTAAAACTACACCTCACAGCCTGTTGAAGTAACACCAGAAAAATCAAACACTATCTGGATGGTACACAGAAAACAGTCTATAGCTAATGACTTAAAGAAGAAGTCCATCATGACTCTGGAAAACGTCCAAAATAAAGAATAAAAAAACTTCCCAGATGAATAAGTCTTTATGAAACTATCAGAGACCCAGGACAGAAGAATTATACAGACAGCCCTCTGAGAGATTAAACAAAATGCAGCAGAACACAATGAAGAATTAAGTATGCTATTTGAACTGACGGTACATCAACGATGTGAAATTCAGCAAATCAATAACAAATTGACACAATTAGACAATTCAACGCAAAGCCAAAAGACAGAACTGAGGATAAGGAAGTCAGATTTAGCAATCTTTGGGACTAAGCAACTAACACCAGTATTTGTGAGGAGAAATCAAAGAAATAAGGCAAATGAAGAAACATTAGGAAACACGTGGTAATCTATAAGAAGAATAATATATGAAAATTTGGGAGTTCTGGAACAGGGAGAGACAGCTGAAAATACAGAGAGCATTGCTGTAGAGTCACTGACAGCAAACTTCCCTGAAATTACAAAAGGGAACATAGGATGTCCACCATGTGTACTGAACACCACCAAAACTAGACCCAAGAGAAAGATACCAAGACATAATCAAGCTTAATAAAATGAAACATAAACAGAAGCTCTTTAAGCCTGCAAGACTCAAAGCAAAGTTAACATTAAGAGAGAAACCCTGTAGGCTTTCCTCTGACTTCTCTGCAGAAATGACTGATGTTAGCAAGAAAACAGTGGGATAACATAAGTGTATACTTAAGGAGGCAATGCAGGGCACAGCACTGAGAATCCTACTAAAGGAAGTCAATAAACTCAATAAAAACTACATTATTAAAAGGGAACCAGTGATCATAACATGAAAATTATGACATCACTACACTAAAAAGGATATATTACAGGAAACATAACTGTTTCAAGATGGAGAGGAAATTAAAAAGATATGCAGAAGTAAAAGTCTGATTTACACTTCGAATAGTAAGGGGGATGACGGGAGTAGCTACAAAGCAAAATAACAATTCAACATACCAAAACAAAAAGTATAATTCAGGAGTCTCAAGAAACACAAAAAACCAACACTGAAAAGGATGAAAAGTTAACCCATAAAGAATGACCCAGAACAGAGTATTAAGAAAAAACAGAAAATATCAACAACACAAAAGTAAATGCATCAAAATGACAGCACTAAACACATATTTATCAATAATTACACTGAATGTAAATTGATTTGATGCTCTAATAGACAGGCAACAAGGAACACTGTGGATCAAAAGATGTAACCATCAATGTATTGCTTACAAGAAACACACATATAACTCAAAGAAATAAACAAACTGAAAATCAAAGGATGGAAAAATATATACCAAGCCAACAACACACAAAGGAAAGTGGGAGTGCAAACACTAATCTCAGATAACATAGACTTTAATTTAAGATCCACGATAGTGGTCAAGGATGGTAACTACGTATTACTGAAAGCTTCAATACATGTGAAGGATGTAACAATGTTAAATACTTATGCAGCCAATACTAGAGCTTCAAAATACATTGAACAAACACTGACAACACTACAAAAAGAAACAGATCACCCCACACTAATAGCTGCAGACTTCATCACTCCACTTTCACTAATAGACAAATCATCTGGGGGTGGGAAAAAAAGCTCAGTAAAAGCTATAGAAGATCTTCTTGTGACAATTTACCAAACACATCTTAACAACATATACAGAACTTGTTACTCAAGGACAGATAAGTACACTTCTTTTTCAGTGCACATGGAACATTTTTCAGAATAGACCATGTGTTAGGATACAAAGTCTCAACAAAATCCAAATCACTCAATTACTGCAAAGCATCTTCTCAGACCACAAAGCCACAAAAATTGAAATCATTAGCAGAAAAATGATAGGCAGGAATTCAAACTGATGGAAACTAAACAACACCTTGATCAAAAATCAGTGGGTTACAAAAGAAATCAAGGATGAAATAAAGAAATCTTTCCAATCAAATGAGAATGAAAACACAGCCTACCAGAATCTATGGAATACAACAAAAGTAGTGTTCAGAGATCAATTTACCTGATAGAATACACATCACTGGAATGAAGAAAACCAAAGAATTAACCTTACAGCTTGGATAAGTAGAGAGCAACAGCTGAACCCCTCAGGCACCAGAAAAAAAAAACACATCATAAAGATTAGAGCAGAACTAAATGAATTATAGAATATAGAAGAAAATTTGAAAAAATTAGCAAAACCAAAAGCTGGTTTTTTGAAAAGATCAACAAAATTGGTAATCAGTTGGCTAAACCTACAAAGAAAAACAAAAGGAGGGAAAACAAATAACCTGAAAAAGAAATGAGAGATGTCACAACAGACCCAACTGAAATCAAAAGTATCATAACAGAAAACTAGGAAAAGTTATGGTCTGACAGATTCCAAAACCTAGAGGAAATGGACACCCAAACTTTTTTGTTTTATTATTATTATTATTATTATTATTGTGGTTGAGTTAAAGTTTGCAATACAATTCAAATTTCCAGGGCCACCTATCTGCTCACTGTGATAGCACACTCCTCCTTTCCATTTCATACATGTCATTTCCTCAAGAATCTCCTGCCCTCTCCTCTTGACCTTCTCCACATCCCTCTGGTTAAGAAAACAACACCCTCTAGATGCATAGAACCATAAAGCGTACACACGATATGGTCACTGTGTCCTTGAGTTCAAACCATTCCTACCCAAAGAGTAGAAATCACTAATAACCTATGATCTGGGACAGCATCAGGTCTGCAGGTCATCCTCCCAGAGAAACTCCCAAGCCTTCGGACCATCAATTGCAGTCTCTCAGCAGAGTTCTTAGGGTGGACTCCTTTTTTACCCGTGTTGCCAGTGGGACTCAACACTGTGAGCCTCATCACAGCTGTCACTGGTGGTGGCTAGGCACCATCTGATTCTTCTGATCACAGGTTGATACAGTCACCCATTGTGGTGGTCAGCATTATGTCAACTTGGCTACCACCTATTTGGCTGCTGTATTAAGTGGCAGGGCGGGGTTTGTGGTGGCTCCC
Source organism: Heterohyrax brucei (assembly GCA_028571685.1). Taxonomy (NCBI): domain Eukaryota; kingdom Metazoa; phylum Chordata; class Mammalia; order Hyracoidea; family Procaviidae; genus Heterohyrax; species Heterohyrax brucei. Next base: position 135,525,394 of record CM053149.1, on the reverse strand, counting down.
TGCCCCTCGGCTCTCATCTCGTGACCTTGGACTACGGCTGCTGATCACTCACATGGCCAGGAGCTCCTGCTCTCTTCTTCCAGCGTCTGGTTCCGGGACCTGAGCTAGCAGCTGTTGGGCTCATCAGTCCTTACAGTCGGCACTTGAGAGTCCTGCTCCCTGACCTGCCAATCCTGCGTTCGCCAGCCACTGTCGCTTCGTCTCGCCACCAGCTTGGGATCCACCGACCTCCAGCCTCTGTCGCTTCGTCTCGCCACCAGCTTGGGGTCCACTGATCTACACAACCAGTGATCTACAACTCTGATCTCTGACTTGCTGACCCTGGGTTCCTCAGCTTCTGTGGACACGTGAGGCTTGTGCCAGAGCTTGGGACATTCAGCTTCTGTGATTATGTAAGCTGTTTCCTATATTTGTACCTATCTATCTGTCTATATATATATTATAAATCTTTCCTTGTACCTACACGTGTTACTGGTTTTGCTTCCCTAGAAAACCCAGCCTAAGACACCCATTAACACGGGTCAGTCTTCTGGGCTCTTTTTTCCTCATCTCATTGTTGCCCTTAGTGATGATCAGTTCTAGGTGAGTTAGGACCATCTGGTGTACCTCAGATGGTAGCTTGCTAGCTTTTAAGACCCAAGATGCCACTCATCAATATGGGCAAAGAATCTCTTAGCAATAGGCTAGTTATGCCAGTTGGCCTCAAGGTCCTCTGAGAGCATGGTTCCCAGACCCCTGCTACCCTATCTATGTAATATTGGGTTATGATTGGAAGACTTTTCAGGTTATGTTGAAGTCCAGTTAAATTGATCTCCTTTCTAATGTGTACTATCACTGGTTTCACCCAACAAAATTTCTATCACATATCTAATCTATAACCATCCCTCTTTCTCCCTTGCTATCATCAGGTCTTTTCTTCAGTACATGAGTGTGTTTTTGAGTCCTTGTGCCAGGGGTCTGATACAATGTTTATCCTTGGGCTGCTGACTGGTTTCACTCTATATGTCTTCCAGTTGAAACCAGGTTATGAGATGCTTCCTAAAAACATTCTTGCTCTTTATGATTGCATAATGTTCCAATGAGAATATATACCACAGCTTAACCATTCATCTGTTGTTGGACATTTGAGTTGATTCCAACTTCTTGCTATTGTGGCCTGTGCTGCCATAAACATTTGTGTGCATGTATCTGTTCATGTGACTGCCATTGATTCTGCAGGATATATTCCAAACAGTGGGATTACTGGGTGAAATGGTATATCCATTTCCAGGTTTTAAGGAAGTGTCAGATTTCTTTCCAAAGAGGTTGCATCAACTTGCAATCCAACCAGCAGTGTAGCAGAGTTCCAATTTCACCATTTATCCAGCATTTGTTGTGTTTTTTTCATTCATAGCCAACCTTGTTGGGTTGTGGTGGTATCTCATCGAAGTTTTGATTTGGGTTTCTACAACTGTTAATAATCATGAGCATTTCCACATGTCATTTGGCTGCCTGGATATCCTCTTTAGAGAAGTGCCTGTAAATCTCCTTTGCCCAATGCTTAAATGGGTTATTTATCCTTTTCTTGTTCATATTTTGCAGTATCTTGTAGATTATGGAGATCAGACATCAGTCTAATAAACAGTTGACAAATATTTTTTCCCACTCTATAGGAGCCCTTTTAATTCTTTTGATAAAGTTTTTCCATGAGCAAAGTGTTTGTTAGTAGTTCCCATTTAACTAGTTTCCCTTCTGCTGATCATGCTTTGTTTATCAGACTTTGAAGTCTAAGTTCTGTATTAAGACTACCATTGCTAATCCTATTTTTTCTTATATGATCTTTATCATTTTAGGTTTGACATTTAGGTCTTCTATTTGTTGAGTCGCATCCGACTCGACGGTACTTGGCTACTTGGCTGGATCCTATTTGAGTTGGTTTTTGTGTAAGGTGAGATATGGGTCTTGTTTAAATTTTATACAGATGGATATCCAATTTTGCCAGCATCATTGATTAAAGAGATTGTTTTTACCCTAGTTTACAATCTTAAGGACTTTGTCAAGCATCAACTGTTCATAGGAGGATGGTGGCATCTCTGGGGTCTCAACTCTGTTCCATTTGTCTGTCTGTCTCCTTCTAGCAGTGCCAGGTTATTCTGACTATCGTGGCAGCATGATAGCCTCTAAAGTCAGGTATTGAGAAGCCTCCTAGTGTGTTCCTCTTCCGTAGTACTTTGCTTATCCAGGGTTTCTTACCTTTCCAAACACAGGTGGTGTCACAGATTGAATTCTGTCCCCCCAAAATATTTGTAACCATGTGGCTGGGTCGTGATTCTCAATATTTTATGATTTTCCTATGCTATATGTTAAAGAATTACGTTGGGACTGTAAATCCCCTCACAGGATCACTACCCTGCTCCACTATAAAGGGAGTTTCCCTGGAGTATGGCCTGTCTGACCCTTAATCCTTTCATCCTAGAAAAGGAAAGGGAAGCAAGCAGAGAACACGGAAGCTCACACCATCAAGCAAGCAGCACTGGGAGAAGAGTGTGTCCTTTAGACCTGAGTTCCTGTGCCAAGATGCTCCCTGGACAAAGACTGATGCAATATTGGACTTTCCTCCAAAGCCAACAAGCGAGAAAGCTTTCTCCTGGAGTCGACATCCTGAATTTAGGCTTGCAGCCTACCAGATGGTGTAAGAATAAGCTTTCCTTTGAAAACTCCTTCCACTGTGCGCTGGTTCTGTTAGAGCATTACTAGCTGACTAAAATAGGTGGTGATTTGTTTCTCCATCTCATTAAAAAATGTCACTGGAATGTGTACTGGGATTGAATTACATGTGTAGATCCCTTTTTGGTAAAAATACACATTTTCACAATGTTAAGTCTTCCTAGCCACGAGCAGGGTAAATTTTTCCATTTATGTTAAGACTCTCTTAGTTTCTTGCAGTAAGGTCTTGTAGTTCTCTTTGTATAGGTCTCTTCTTTCTCTAGTTAGATTTAAGGTATTTTACCTTCTTGGGGGCTGTAGTAAATGGTATTGATTTGGTGATTTCTTCTTGAATGAGCTCTTTGCTGATACAGAGGAATCCTACCGATTTACTTATGTTTGTCTTGTATCCTGATACTTTGCTGAACTCTTCCGTTAGTTTGAGTAGTATACTTATGGATTCTTTAGGATCCTCCGCATACACGATCATATCATCTACTTCTTTGCTGATGTGGATTATCTTTATTTATTTATCCTGTGTAACTGCTCTGGCCAGAAATTCTACTAGAATGTTAAAAAGGAGAGGTGAGAGTAGGCATGCATGTCTAGTTCCCATTCTCAAGGGGAGTTCTTTCAGTGTCTCCATTCAGGATGATGCAGGTGGTTGGCTTTTCATAGACGGTACTTGCTGGGTTTAGGAATTTGCCTTTTATTCCTATTTTCCTGACACTTTTTAGCATGACTGGGTGTTGGACTTTGTGATGCCTTTTCTGCATCAATAGACAAAATCACATAGTTGTTTTCGGTTATTTATGTGGTTTATCACATCAATTGATTTCTAATGTTGAACTAGCCTTGCATCCCTGGTATAAATGCAACTTGTTCATGATGAATTATTCTTTTGAAATGTTGCTGAATTTCATTGGCAAGGATTTTCTGGAAGATTTTTGCATATAAGTTCATGAGTGAGATTAGTCTGTAGTTCTCCCTTTTTGTTGCATCCTTCCCTGGCTTTGGTGCCAGAGTTATGCTCAGTTCATAGAGTGAAATTGGAAGTATTCCGTCCTCTTCTATGCTGCAAAATAGTCTCAGTAGTATTGAAGTTAACTCTTCTCTAAAAGTTTAGCAGAATTCTGCAGTGAAGCCACCTGGGCCATGGCTATTTTTAGGTTGTCAGTTTATTGGTGACTTTTCCAATCTCTTCCTTTGTGATGGGTTTATTAAGTTGTTCTACTTCTTGTGATAGTTTTGGTAGCTGATGTGAATATATTAATTTGCCCATTCCCTCTTGGTTTTCAAATCTGTTAGACAACAGTCTTTTACAGTATGCTGTTATACTTTTGATTTCCGTTGGATCTCTTGTGACATCTCTCATCTCATTTCTCATTCGAGTTGTTTCTTTTTTGTTTACTTTAGTAAGTTTAGCTAATGCTTTGTCAATTTTATTGAACTTTTCATAAAATCAGTTATTAGTCTTACTTATTCTTCCTATTGTTCTTCTATTCTCTAACACATTTATTACTGCTGTAATCTTTATCGTTTGTTTTCTTCTGGTGCCTGAGAGGTTCTTCTGTCTTTCTGTTTGTTCAAGCTGTAGGGTTAATTCTTTGACTTTGGTCCTTTCTTCCTTCCGGATGTGTGCAGTTATAGAGATAAACTGACTCCTGGTCACTGCTTTGGCTGTATCCTATAGATTCTGGTAGGAAGTGTTTTCATTCTCATTTGAATCTCTAAATTTCTTTATTTCACATTTAATTTCTTCTATAACTCATGGCTTTTTGATCTAAGTGTTGTCCAGTTTCCATGAGTTCCAATTTCTGTTTTTACTGCTATTGATTTTTACTTTTATGGCTTTATCGTCTGTGAAAATGCTTTGCAACAATTCAATTATTTGGATTTTGTTGAGTTCTGCATTATGTCTTAACAGATGGTCTATTCTGGAAGATGTTCCATGTGCACTAGAGAGTAAGGTGTAGTTAGTTATCAGTTGAGGCATAAAAAAAGTTTGTATACGTTGATGAGGTCTAATTGGCTAATTGCTGCAGTAAGATCTTCCGTGTATTAGTTTTTTTCCAGAAGATTGGTCCAATACTTAAAGTGTTGAAGTCTCCCACTATTACTGTGGAGTATTCTCTCTCATTTTTCAATATAGTCAGTGTCTCTTCAATGCACTTAGATGCTCTAGTACACGATGCGTAAATATAGAATATTGTTAAGTCCTGCTTGTGTACTGAACCTTCAGTAATAGTGACCATCCTTGTCCACGATAGTGGATTTTACATTAGAATCTATTTTATCTGAGATTAGTATTGCCACAGCTTCTCTTTGCATATTCTTAGTTTGGTATATATTCTGTCATCCTTTAATTTTCAGTTTGATCATATCTTTAAGTCTAAGGTGAGTTTCTTGTAAGCAACATATACACAGGTCATGTCTTCTGATCCAAGATATCACTTGTCTCTTTACTGGAACTTTCAGTCCATTTACTTCAGTGTAATTACTGATAGTTATGTGTTTAGTGCTCATTTGGATATATTTATTTTTGTGTTGGTGTCTTCTCTGTTGCTCTTAAATTCTGTTCTGGGTCATTCTATATGATTTTTCACCCTTTTCAGTGTTGAGTTTGTTACATTTCTTGTTTTGATATGCTATATCATTATTGTGCTTTGCAGGTACCCGTACAATCCCCCTTAATAATCTAAGTATAAACCCAATTTTAACTTTCACATATCTTATTAACTTCCTCGCCATCTGGAAGGACTATTACTGTCATATATCCCTCTTTTCCATGTGATGGTATTATAGTTTTCATGATATGATCACTAGATTCCTTCGTTTAATACGGTAGTTTTGTATTTTTGCCTTCCCTGAGTAGGTTTCTGTTCATTGTATCCTGCATTGTCTTCGTAAGTAGAGTTAATGGTACTGTTTCTCTAAGCAGAGTCTCTTTCAGTATTTCCTGTAGCTCTGGTATGCTTTTTACAAAGTCTAAGTTTCCGGTGATCTGCAAATGTCTTAATTTTGTCTTCACATTTGAGAGACACTTTTCAAAGATATATAATTATTGGCTGGAAGTCCTTCTCCTTCAAGGCTTTGAATGTGTTATCCCACTGCCTCCATGCCAACATCACTTCTGGCGAGACAGCAGATGAAAGAAGACATGGCTTCCCTCTGAATGTTAGCTTTGAGTCTTCCTGTTTTTATGAGTTTTTGCTTAGGTTTCATTTTATTAAGCTTGTTTATAATATCTCTTGGTGCCTGTTTTAGTCAGCAAGAGCTGCTTTAACAGAAATACCACAGAGTGGATGGCTTTAACAAAGGAAGGTTTATTTTTACACAGTCCGGTAGGCTACAAGTCCAAATTCAGGATGTCCGCTCCATGTGAAGATTTTCCCCCTACTCAGCTCTCGAGGAAATGTCTAGTATTGCATTAGTCTTTGTCCAGAGAGCATCTTGGCACAGGAACCTCGTCTGAAGGATACCCTCTTCTCCTGGTGCCGGTTTCTTGATAGTGTGAGTTCTCCAGTTCTCTCCTTGCTTCTCTTTCCTTTTATCTTTTGCAGGATGAAAGGATTAAGGGTGGGGCAAGCCATAATCCAAGGAAACTCCATTTACAGTGCAACACAGGTAATCCTATGAACGGATTTACAGTCCCACACTAATCCTGTAACATAGAGCATAGGAAAATCACAAAATAGAGAACAATCACAAAATATTGGGAATCATGGCCCAGAGACATGCTTACATGTATTTTGGGGGGCACATAATTCAATCCATGACAGTGTCTTTCTTTTAGGGTTTACTTTTTGTCGTGTTCGATATACTTCTTGAATATATATGTTCTCTTATTTCATAATTACAGGGAAGTTTTCTGTCAGCAACTGAACAAAAATACTTTGTGTTTTCAGGTGTACCTCCTTGTTCAGGAATTCCAATTAATCATAGATTGTCCCTCTTGATAGGGTCCAAAATGTTTCTTAATGCTTCTTCATTTTTCTTATTTCTTTTCTCTGATTTCTCCTTGTAAATGCTGGTGTCAATAGCACTATCAAGGTCAATAAGTCTAATTTCTAGTTGTTCAATTTTGCTGTTTTGGCTTTGAACTGAATTGTCTAATTCTGTAATTTTGTTATTGATCTGTAGGATTTCGGAATGCTGGTATTTCATGAGTTTGAACAGCTAAATTTTTTATTTTGCTCTGCTGCATTTTGTATGATGTCTAGGAGGGCTCTTACATATAATTCTTTTGTACTCAACCTCCAACAGTTTTAGAAAGGCTTCTTCATCTGGGATGTTCTTTGGTTCTTTAGTTTGGAAGTTTTCTGTAGCCATGGGTGGATTTTTTTAAGTGTTTGGCTAGGGTTTGTTGCTTAAGGGACATCTAGGGCCTGCTTCGTTTCTCTGGTGTTGCCTTAACAGTAGCTGAGGTACAGTTCTCTGAAGGAAGTGGATCACCAGCCATCTCTATGTACTCCAGTGACTAGGCCTAGTGGAATCTTTTGGGTAAGACTCCACCTCCTGGCTAGCAAATACATGGCCCTATTTATGGAGTAAATAGGGGGCCATCAGCTGACCCTACAGTATGAGTCAGTGAAGGATGGAACAGATGCTATCACGCTGCACCAGTTATTTCTCTAGGCAGTCTTATGTTAAAAGCTAAAGCTATTTGACTGCTTCCAAAACCAGTCAGGCTTCCATCTGTGGCAAGCCCCTCCTTCCAGGTGACAACACCGGCACCTCATCAGCTGTCCCCAGTTGCTGTGAAACAGTTCAAAGTAAGGCAAGCTACTGGCCTGCTGTCATCCCCCTCCAAGCCCCACCCAGAAGGCTACACTGTGCTAAACACAGCTATTCTGCTGTAAAAGCACTCCCCAGGCTGGGACTGTTTGCCGACCTGGGAACTAGTCCTTGCTGAGACCTCTGGTTGGGTATTTCCGATCTGCAGTCAAACAAGATGTGTCCCCGTCAAGCTGTCCCACCCTGCAAAGCAGTAGAATCTATGGCAGAAGTCTGAAAACAGAAAGTGGAGAGGCTGTGGTAATCTGAGACCAGAGCTGGGCTCTCAAAATGTGGCTATTCCACCTGCTGACCACTTTAGCACTGAGGTTCTGCTTACCTGCTGGTTAAGCCCGTCCCACACTTGCAGGCCAACAAAAAGAAAAAAAAGTTAAAACACCAGCTACCTTCAGTTCACAGCAGCTGGCCAATTCAACCAGAGTGGGTTTCAGCAAAAGACAAGCAGTTCCCATTCAGTGGTATGTAGTCCAAACTCACAGCCCTATGTGATGTCCTACGGCTTACTGGGTGAGCAGAAAGCTCCATTTAATTATCCATCCATGCCTTAGTTTTCAGAGGGAATTAAGGAGACGTGTCTAGTCTGCCACAGTGACCCTATCACCCCAAAGGTGTCACATGGAGAAGCAGAACAACTTGATGAACACATCACAAAGGAAGAGACTGAAAAAGGAATAAAAAAACTACTCAGCAAAAAAAGTCGTGGCCCAGACGACCTCACTGGAGAATTCTACCAAACTTTTAGAAAGGAGTTAATTCTCATACTAGCAAGGCTATTTCACAGCATAGAAAAGGATGGAATACTCCCAAATTCATTCTATGAAGCCAGCATAACCCTGATACCAAAGCCAGAGAAAGATCCCACAGAAAAAGAAAATTACACATCACTCATAAACACAGACGCAAAAAAATCTTCAAAAAATCCTACCTAACAAATTCAACAACACATCAAAAAAAAAAAAATCATCATGGATGGATCATCAAGTTGGATTCATACCAAGGATGCAAGGCTGGTTCAAAACCAGAAAAACAACTGATGTGATCAACCACATAAATACCACAAAGGATAAGAATCACTTGATATTCTCAATTGATGCCGAAAAGGCATCTGACAAAGTCCAATATCTATTAATGCTAAAAAAACTCTCAGCAAAACAGGAATACAGGAGAAATTCCTCAATGCAATAAAGAGCATCTACACAGACAACATTTAAATCATCCTGAATGGAGACAGATTGAAAGAATTCCCCTTAAGAACAGGAACTAGACAAGGATGTCCACTCTCCCTGCTTCTATTCGACATTGTACTAGAGGTTCTAGCCAGAGCTATTAGACAAGACAAAGAAATAACACGCATCCACACTGTCCAAGAATCTCTAAAAATTTCCCCATATGCAGATGATATGATTTACAGAGAATACGAAACAAGCCATAAGTAAACTACTGAAACTAACAGTGGACTTCAGCAAAGTATCAGGCAAACAGAAGAAAATCAACCAACAAAGGGATAATCAAAGAAGAAATCATGAAATCGATACCATTTACTATAGCCCAAAGAAGATAAAATACCTAGGAATAAATCTAACTAGAGAAATAAGAGAGCTATACAAAGGGAACTACAAGATCCTAAGCAAGAAATCACGAGACTTACATAAATGGAGAAACCTATCCTTCTCATGGATAGGAAGACTTAACATTGTGAAAATGTCTATTTTACAGAGACATCTACATATACAATGCATTCCCAGCACAAATTCCAATGTCATTTTTTTAATGAGATGGAGAAACAAATTACCAACTTGGTTTGGAAAGGGAAGAAACCCCAGATGAGTACAGCATGACTGATGAAGAGGAACACAGTGGGAGGCCTTCCCACGTTCTGACCTTAGAACCTCTAACACTGTCACAGGAGTCAAAACAGCCCTATACTGGTACAGAAAGAGACATATAGACAAATGGAACAGAGGTGACATCCCAGAGATGCCACCATCCTCCTATGAACAGTCGATATTTGACAAAGACTCCAGAGAGTGAAAACTGGGGTAAAAACAGTCTCTAACAAATGGTATTGGCAAAATTGGATCTCCATCTGCAAAAAAGGGAAACAAGACTCATATCTCACACCTTATACAAAAACTAACTCAAAACAGATCAAAGACCTAAATATCAAACCTGAAACAATAACGATCATGCAAGAAAAAACAGGGTCAACAATGGAAGCTCTAGTACACAGCTTAGACAGACTTCAAAATCTGACAAACAAAGCAAAATGAATAGAAGAGAAAACATATAAATGGGAACTACTAAGAATCAAACACTTTTGCTCACCCAAAGACTTTAGCAAAAGAGCTAAAAGACTACCTACAGGATGGGAAGAATACTTGGCAACTACATGTCGAAGCTAGGTCTGATCTCCATAATTTACAAGGTACTGCAAAATAGCAACAAGACAAAGGTGAATAACTCAACTGAGCAATGGGCAAAGGAGATGGGCAGACACTTCACTAGAAAGGACATCCAGGCAGCCAAAGCCACATGAGGAAATGCTCACAGTCATTAGGTATCAGAAAAATGCCAATCAGAACTACAATGACATAACCATCTCACCCCAACAAGGTTGGCCAAAAAAAAAAAAAAAGCCACTGCCACTGAATGGGGTCCGACTCACAGCAAAATCCAAAAAACATAAAACAACAAATGCTAGAGAGGCTGTGGAGAGATCAGAACTTTCCTACACTATTGGTCATATTGCAAAATGGTATGACTTCTCTGGAAAGCAACTTGGGGATTCCTTAAAAAGCTAGAAATAGATAAAAAAAAACCATTTCATCCATTAGTGTCATTGCTCAGAATATATCCTAAGGCTGCCACAGGAACAGACACACATACACAAATGTTCACTGTAATACAGTCCACAAAAGCAAAAAGATGTAATCAACCTGGATGTCCATCAATACATGAATGGATAAACAAACTGTGGTACATACACTCAATGGAACACTATGCAATGATAAAAAAAAAAAAAAAAAAAGATTTTAGGAAACATCTTATAACCTGGTTTCAATTTGAAGACACATTGACTGAAATCAGTCAGCAACAAATTGACAAATATTGTATGAGACCCCTGCTATAAAGACTTATAAATAAACTTATGTACAGAAGAAAAGACTTTCTGACCACTACAGAAAAGTGGAGCAGGGGTGAGAGTTTATCATGGATTAGACAGTTGATAGAAATTTTGTTAGGTGAAAGCAGTAACAGCACACAGCAGAATGTAGGTCAACTTAACTAGACTTCACCATAAATGAAAGCTCTTCGAACTTCAACTGAGTATTGCAAGGACAGAGAAACTGAGGCTGGGGCTGGGAACAACACATTTGGGGGATATCGAGGTCAACTGGCATAATTAGCCTATTGCTAAGAGAGTCTTCTGCACCCCATATTGGTAATGGCATCTGGGTTCTTAAAAGCTAGCAAGCTACCATCTGAGGTATGCCGAATGGTCCCAACTCAGCCAGAAGAGATGTTCACTGAGAATAGCAAAGACCAAAGGAGAAAGCGTAGGAGACAGATAGACTCATGTAAACAGGAGAGCATATCAATATGTGATCAGAAGAGCCAGATTGTGCCCAGCCACCATGAAAGACAACTGTGATGGGGCACACAATTTGAGTCCCTGTGGCAACATGAGAAAAAGAGTGTTGCAACTCAAAAAATCTACCAGAAGACCACAATTAATGGTTTGACAGTCCAGGGGATCCCCTGGGAGCATGGCCCCTAGACCTGCTGCTGCCCCAGACTAGAAAACAGTACTGAGGTCAAATCTTCAGACAAAAATGGACTAGCCTTGGGGACACAGTGTGACCACATGGCAGGTGTACTTTATAGTTCTATGCATTTATAGGAGGCTGTCCTAGTGGTGTGGTGTCTTTCTAGACAGGAGAATAGGATGGTGAGGAGGAGGCAGGAGATTGTTATGAGGATATGACAAGTATGAAATGAAAAGGAGGAGTGTGCTGTCATGGGGCAAGGAGAGCAGAGTTGCTATAGATAGGTGGGCATGCAAAACTGATTTGGATTGTATACTTTCACTTAATCACAATAGAAAAAGTTATTTTCAATAATTCTTTCTGTATTTTGTTATCTCCGATTATTTCTGCTGATAAAGTCCCACAAAACTCTCAGTGATTCTACACTTTTTTTTGTTGTTCTCACTTTTTTTGTTTTTCTTTTTTTTAGTTCTTTGGTCTGATTTTTTCTCTCACATTGGTGTTGGTTGCTTTTAATTCATTCTCAGTAATTCTACATTCCATTGTCTTATTTCTGCTCCTTTGACTTTCTGTTGAATCGTCTAATTTTGTAAATTAATGTTAATCTGGTAAATGCCAGATCACTGTTGCTCAAGTATTTCTTGCAGCCTCTTTAACTTTCCTGTATGCTATGTAACAGTTTTTCTAATCTTCCTCTTAAATGCCTATCAGTATCGTGAAAATTACTCTTTGGTTCTACCTTGGATAACTGCAGGAAGTCTTTTTTGTCTGGCAAATGTTTTGATTCTGTTTGGGGAATTGTCTGAAACTATGGCCATCTGCTTCCTCAAATGACTACTGTCTCCAAGCCATCAGAAAATTGTTTTATTTCAGTTATTGTGTTCACATCTGTGAATATATGTACATGTGCATTTTTTTTTTTGGTGTGGGTGTGGGTGTGGGTGTGGGTGTGTAGTTTAGTTTCTAAAGTACCCAAGTAGAGTAGTCTACTGCACTGTTTTGTTCATTGTAACAGGAGAAATTCACAATCACTGGCCCCAGCTAGTTACAACTGTTGCTGGGGACACAGGTCCCAGTGTCAGTTTACTTATCTTGTGTGTGTTCAGCCCAGGCACTCTTGTCACTTGGCTTCCAAGTGTGCACAGTCTGTGGGGGAATGTTGATTTGTGACGACTCAGGTTGCCAGCTGCATGCTATGAAAGGCAAGCTTTCTACAACTGCGTACTGAGAAAGAGAGGGACCCTACACTGAGAAATGGAAGTAGCTGACAGACCTGAGCCTGGGGAAATGATGTGCTTCTTCCCTGAGTTCCCAGCTCACTGACAATGCTCCATATACCATATCAGTACTGGCTGCCTTGCATAGCACAGAAAAGAAATTGGAGAGTGACAGACAGGGAGTGAGTTTGTGCCCCAAAGAAAGAGTTTTAAGCCATACACTTCTATGATAACTTATTTTTTGACATTCTGATGGAAGCATTCTGCAATTCTGTAGGCATGTGTTTCTGAAGTTTGGCCTCTTCACTGAGAAACAGGTTCTCGGGATGAAGCTGTGTTCCCGGTACTGGTGCAGAGGAACCTTCTTCAGACTGCAGACTTGTGAAGACCCATCTGTCTTGTGTGAACAACTCTGCACCCACTCTCACCTCTCTATCAGTCACTTGTTGACTCTCCTTTCCTCCCAGTGTTTACGGCTTCTAGGATGTCCTATTTAAACTACTGAACTATTTTCCTGGGTTTTTGCTATTAGAGGGATTGAAGGATAGCTCTGACTACATGGAAATATGAGCCCCACCTCACCAAAAAAAGAAAAAACAAACAAACAAAAATTGACAGTTATAAAGAAATTAGTAAAAAGTCAAGAGAAAAGTTAAAAACACTAAAGAATGAAGGGTAACTTATGCTACAGAACAGACATGGTTATGTATGTTTGGGGCTAATAATAAATGCCTTTGCCCCTAAGGATAATGCCATGAGAAATATAACAGAGACAAGAATTTGTCAAGTATACTAAAGATTTTTTTGTTTAATATAATCAAGGTTCTCGTTTATTTTAACTATACGTTTAATAGGTCAAATCATAAAACTTCTTAAAGAAATAACATGGAATACCAAAGAATTGCACCTCTTGCTGTTAAAACAATATCTTCTTTAATTACCAAGTTAAAGAATTAATTCACTTTTTATGTAATCTGCCTTGATGACAAGGGTTCAGTTTCTCATTGAAATAAAACTCCCAAGTGAAAACCCCACTACATAGAGTTTTCTAAAAGTAAAACTAAGATCTATACATCTACAATCTCTGTTTCTTGGTGATGTATATAATTAACCACTGATAATTCTGAGACTTTGTGGAAAGCCACAAAAGATTCATTTATTTTATAACTATATATACATAAAATAATACAATTTTTATTTAAAATATTATAAATTAAATAAAACATGTGAATCTGAAATGTCAAGTTTTCTTTGAGTTAAAATGTATGTCAGCAACATCTGCATTATAATAAACAAGCATATTACTTTATAATTTTACTATTTCAATTGGTAACTTGGTTGTAACTTAATTTCTTTTTAAACTTAGTTCTACCAAGCCAATGGTTTAACTAGGGAAATTCACATCATTAAAGATGTCTTAAGACTTGATAATCTGAGTATATTTTTTGTGTCTCATCTATTATTACACCTCAAAATTATTACATCTGAAGCTCTTTGAAAATAAGGTTGGACTCAGTGACACAGAGTGACCATATCATGTGTGCACTTTACAATTCTATACATCTATAGGATGTTATCCTACTGGCCTCTTACTACAGAGGAGTGGAGAGGACGGATAAGAAAGGACAGGAGACTATTAAGAAGATATAACATATATAGAAGGAATGAGAAGGGAGGAGTGTATTGTCACCAGACAAGGAGAGCAGTAGGAGGTGTACATAGGTGGGCATGCAAATTTAAACTGGATTGTACACTTTCATTCAATCACAATAAATAAAGAACATAAAAAAAAGATAGTTTTGCAAAAATTTAACCTACTTGGCTTTGCATTACTTTTGAAATTTTCATCAAATCTTTCACTTTTTAAAATCATTATAAATTAATCACGACCATATCAAGTTCTGTCATCCACCTTGCTAAAAATACTTGAAAACATTATAAGAACAAAAAAGAGTATGTCAAACCTACAAAAATAACTGTAATTTTTCAGACATGAGTAATAATAGGCTAATTCAAGATCTGTGGAACTTTCATGTAGCAACTAACCAAGTTCTAAAGCCACTGCTAAGCAAGAATGACATGAAACCAAATTTACACTGAACTACATAAACTAATCATTTGCTAATGTTCAATAGTCTAATGTTTTAGATATATATAAGAAACCACTTTTATTTTCCTTTCCTCTCACAGCAACCCTATAGGACAAAGTAGAAATGCTCCATAGGGTTTCCAAGGAGTGGCTGGGTGGACTGAAACTGCTCTTAAACACCAGGGCTCCTCTTTTGATATAAAAGAGTTACTTCATTTACTCTTATTTATTTCAGTAACTAATAACATTATGGTTATAGAGTATCCTATAAATTAAAAGATGCTATAAACATATTCAAGTTATAATTAAGTATACTCATAAAATGAACCAGCTGCTATCAAGCTGATGCTGACTCATAGTGACCCTAGAGAACAGGGACTGGCCTATATTTTCCTAAGGAACCCCTGGCCTTTTGGTTAGCATCCACATTACTTAACCACTATGCCACCAGGATTTCCTAAACACACTCAGAATGCTTTAAATAAGTCCACTTATGAACTCCAAGAAAATCAATAGTGAAACCAAAGGGCCACCTCTTATTTTACCCATACCAGCTCGAATATTGTTAAATATTGCCAATGTTTAACCCAATACTCTGATAATGTTTTCAGAGATTAAAAGAGCTCTGACAATGAAAAACCAAAAATTTCAAAATATGTCTGATATTGTTCCAAAGAATCATACATATTAGAAAAGATATCAGCTAAAAAATTTCTTTAAGCCTCATTGGAAAAGACTGTATGTAATTCTCACTAATCCTTACGCCATTAATGTATATGGAGTTAAGATTTAGATGCATCTCTCCCATTTAAAGAGTATAATGATGCTCCAGCCCATCAAAGGGCTTCAAATGAAATTCACATATTACAAGGATCAGAAAGAGATAATAGCTGTCATAAACTGATGATCCCAAGACTTCCAGAACAAGCATATAGTCACCTCAACACCACACTTAAAATGTTAGACTTAAGCAGACAATTGAAATTATTGAATTGTACCTCATAATTTTTGTTTTTATGGTAACTGTATTGTGCCACATCTCGTTAGTCTCCTTACATGGTGAATATTTTAAATAGAAACCCTTGAACTAATTGCTGTCTGCTCGAGACTTATACAATCTTTAAAGAAGTTTTATTTTACTGACTCATAGGATTATAGTATTGTTTTACCAATTAGTAATGTTAGCTATTATTTGACTATTCATTTCTGATTCATGCAGTCTATCCAGATTCTTAGGATTTTATTTTTAACATTATTATGAGATTAAATTTAAGCTGCCTTATCTCTATGTCAGGAAGTTTCTATCCATGGTGTCAGTTTTTTGTATCCTCATGAGATGTTACTGACCTCAACCTAATACCTATAACTTTTGAAGCTATTTTCTTACATGAAGAACTCATAAATTGTTGATTTTAATTTTATGCTTTCATGATGTAATAATTAAATATTGTACGAGGTCCGACAAGTCTGTCAACTTAATTGTTTTAAGTGCTACATACCTCACTGCTGAATATCACTGCAGTCACATTTGAAGTACCCCCTTGGGAAGCTATTCACCAACACCAGCACCAGGACTATTCTCCAAAGCAATTACGGAACTCGTTCTGGAATGTCCATTGTGCACGGTGGCAAATTCATGAAATTAACTGTATAGTTGTCTGTGAGGGCTATTTTAGCCAGTAAACAAGTAACTGTATTGGGACACCCTCCCTATTCACCTGATCTGGCCCCCAAATAATGTTTTTCTCTGCCCCAAGGTGAAGGAAATATTGAAAGAAGACATTTTGATGACATTCAGGATAGCAAGGGTAATACAACAGCTCTGATAGCCATTTCTGAAAAAGAGTTCCAAAACTGCTTTGAAGGGTGTACTAGGTGCTGGTGTGAGTGCATAGCTTCCCAAGGGGAGTGCTTTGAAGGTGACCATAGTGATATTCAGCAATGAGGTATGTAGCACTTTTTCTAGGATGTTTGTGAACTTAACTGTTATACCTCATATTAAGCATCATTTTATTAATTATGAATACCACTATTCTCCTTTCAGCATAGTATACATGGCTTTAAATAAGGGAAGACTTTGTTTTCGAACTGATATTTTTACGATCTTTGCTTTATTATATTATTTTTCAGTAAATTTTACATTATAGAGCTTCCTTAAGTATTCTACTGGCTCTTTCTGTCTCAGTGAAACCTGCATGAGTATATTTTGAATTACTCATGTACCTTTATACAATCCTAAGCCATAGCAAGGGTTAACATTCTTACTAATTGTCAGACTTATCACTTAAATCTTCACTCAGGGCACAAAAATCTGGATACACTACATGTTCTGCCCTCAATTATACCACTGAACATACAGAATGACTGTGCTGGTGAGGCAAGCCTCAGTCTAGAAGGTTGTATTGTGCCTTGAGGCAAACTCTTGGGATGTTAATGAAAAGGAAGCCAGCGGAGAGCTGGGGACCTCAAACTACCAGGAAAGCAGTGCCTGATCAGAGTCTAGAGAAGAGTACATCCTTTGGAATAGCAGTCCCTGTGCCTCATAAATTCCAGGGGAAGAGTGACAACAAGAATCTTCTCCTCCAGAAGCAACAGAGAAAGAATAGCCCTGGAGTTAATGCTTAGATTTGGACTTTTACCGTACTTTCTGTGAAAAAAATAAATCTCTCTTTATTAAAGCCATTCACTAATGGCATTTCTGTTACAGTAGCACTAGATGGCTAAAACACTCATATTCTGGAGGAATACTTAACAATACACCAAGATACCCACTGTTAATGTTGAAGTTCTACCTTCTTTCCCCTAAATGGATGTAAATAACTCTGTATTTCCACAGTATTATCAAAACTTCCTTGAAAAATGTGCATGGAATACTTCTAGTTTTTGCAAGGACTTAAAATATTTTATTGCATGAGTAGAAAATCCTAGTGGTGGAGTGGATCAAATGCTTCAGCTGTTCATCAAAAGGTCAGCAGTTAGAATCTGTCAGGTGCTCCCTGGAAACTCTATGAGGCAGTTCTTCTCTGTCCTATAGAGTTTCTATGAGTTAGAATCGACTCAACGGCAATGGGTTTGCTTAGTTTTTTTACTGATTAAAAAAGGTTCTTCCTTTGCAATCATGTACTAGCTGAAGACTGGCTTCAGCTGGTAGACATGTACTTTCCACATCCTAATAAATTACTAAGAATCATATGTTATGCACCCCTTCAGTGTATGGAATTTTATGTGGAGGCCAATTCCCCCATATGTGGGCTAACTACCACACATAGGCAGAAGAAGACTGTTGGAACAATGAACTTTATGAAATTTAGAAGTCCCTGTGGAGGATGTCCATTCTCATAATGAATGTCTTTATTAGGGCAAACACTTTAAGCTTTTAGAGAGAATCAGAAACAAGAATACCAGGATCAGCAAGGGAACTATGGTATCAACATATCAAAAGATAATTCAAGACTAGGCTACCCATTTTTAGAAAATTTCTTTCTCAGTAGAATTGCAGGCTTAGAGCATGTCTTTCATAAAATCTCCGATGGATGATGTTGCTTGCAATATAGCAGCCAAAGAAATCCTTAAATTCCTTAGACAAGTTTATTATTGATAACAGAATAGTCAGGATATCCTCCTGACTCAACAGAAGCACATCTGTGCCACAGTAATACTTTATACTGCACTTAGGTTAACATCTCCAATGAGATCTAACACAGTGCCGAAAAGATCTACAAAAAAGCTACTTGTTCCTGAGGAAATCTAATTCCCAGTCTTCAATATCTATAAACAGCTACCAAAAAGAGTTGTATCCTAGGTTAAGTCCCTTCTGTTTGCCAGAATAATCATAGTAATTACAGGAATAATTGTTAACCAGACCAATTAAATATTGTCTAAGGCATATGATAAAATCAGCCATAAAAACCATTAACTGAAACTCAACTTAGTGAGCTCCATCACGGCTATCACTGGTCATGGCTGGGCACCATCCGGTTCTTCTGGTCCCAAGTCTATATAGGTGGGCATGTAAATTTATATGGGAATGCATATTTTCAGTCAGTCATAATAATAAAAAAAAATTAATTGAAAGCTCATGTCATGCATGTGTATAGATGCTGTCCATCTCTGTAACAAAATAGAAAGACTACACACCCCTGGAATGGTCACTTGAAATACCCAAGTTGTACTCTAATGTGGCCCCATTCTTTACTAACCCTCCTCCAAGAGATCAATGAACCAGAATGTCAAGCTATAACACAGGAGAGAGGTCTGATGGCAGCCAACTAATAAAAAGAAAGCAGGTGGTGCCCTGCTGGTTTGTCATAACCAGTGGCTACTTAATAAAACTGTAAAAGTTCACAAAACTTTAGCAGCCACCAAAAGACCACCTTTCTAATTCATTCAGAAAACACTTTCATTCAAAAGCAACCAAAGACTGTTTACAGATATCCTTGAAAAAAAGGAGAGAATGAGTAAGAGCAAGTAAACTGAGGCAATGGACTGAAATAAAAATGTGTGCTTTTGGGTTCCAATCCCTAATCCACCTTGCCATTCTTTTTAAGATATGCAAACCTGACGTATTCTTTAAGGTCTGAAGCTAAATGTAAACTAAAGAAAGTTCCCCTCATGCCTCCTTTCCCCTGTTGTTACGCTGAGACATAACAATAAATTTTTCCCCAGGATCTTTCAAGATCCTTCCTAAAACAATGTATCAGAAAGAAGGCCTTCACAATGATTCTTACCTGGGTCTCCTAGGCAACTACTGACAAGAACAATTTCACTGGAACCACTTGTTTTTAAGAAATAAACGTCCTGTAAACCTCTCCCAAGTCTCTCCCTCATTTCCAATAAAGCCACCTTGTGTTAATCAAGATAGTTCACCTCAAGTTTTTTGTTCTCCTCTTTTGAAAGCTCTCTGCAACTTCACCATTTTGGAAGGATTTGTTGACTTACAGAATCAGACATTTTCCCAAATTCAGACTGTTATCAAATGCCCAATATACCACCTTGCTTTACTTTAACACAGTGTTTATTACTCTTAGACACTATGTGAGGATTAATATGATGAGAACTAGTATTAAATGCGCATTTAAGGTGAAACAAATTTAATCAGCATAAACTTTGGAGACAAAATTTCAACTTCTACATGCCAAAATTTTAAGTACAGATTTCCTTTCCAGGCTCAGATTCAAATGCTCTATCCCAGTGGGCATTTATGTGAACACATACTGATCAGCCTTTGTACCTGAAGCTTCAATGTAAGAAACCAAAAGATACAAACAAGATTTTCTTCTAAATAGGTGAGAGGAAAACAGATCAGCCCATTATGCAACTATCCATCATCTAATCTGTTTTACGCTGATCAATCCCGTCACACACAACTATGTTGTTACTGCATTATCAAGTATTAAATTTGTATAATGGTGATTCACGGTGCAAAAATTGGAGACACCCAAAATTGGGGACACAGACATGTGAAAAATACTATGTATAAATAGGAGACACACATCTTTCACTCACAAAAGGAGATGACATCTTCAAAAGTTTAAAAAAATGTCTCTTAAACAGTTGGTCTTGAACTTTAGAGATAGTTCTCTCTCATGCTCTTAAGCCAGCACATCATAATGATGAAACTTCGTCAGAGAAAGGAGATATACCACTTTGTAGAATGAATCTATTTACCCACACAAGAAAGGAACAAAAAAACCCGCTTTCCTAGGAATGAAGAACAAGGGCACCACACTGTACTAAGGGATTGGCAGTCATGGTGAATCTCTGATCACAGGGCATCTAGTAACAAATGACTCTTAATTCAAGACAACCTGGGTCCAACAAAGAAGCAGTAGTTCTCAAACTTTTGGATTAAGTAGTATAATGGGGAAGCTTTACTGATAAACATTTAAGTGGAATAAATAGAATATAAATCAGTTAGTATCACAATTACAAATACATCTTCAAACAAAAATAAAATGGGCATAATTACTGAAAGAAAATTCAATCTAATATTCTGATAGAAATACAAGAATTGTAACTGTTGAATGTGCTTTTTTGTCAGATTTTGAAGTCTGCCTATATTATGTATTAAACTTCCATTGTTGATCCTATTTTATCTTGGATGAGCTTTATTCTTTTACATTTTATATTCAGGTCTTTTATCCAATTTGAGTTGGTTTTTTCATAAGATGTGAGATATGGGTCTTGTTTCAATTTTTTGCAGATGGATATCCAATTTTTCCAGCACCACTTGTTAAAGAGACTGTTCTTAACCCAGTTTCAAATTTGGAGGCCTTCGTCAAATATCAACTGTTCATAGGTGGATGGTGGCACCTCTGGGGTCTCAACTCTGTTCCATTCGTCTATACGTCTCTTTTTGTACCAGTACCAGGCTGTTTTGACAACTGAAGCAATGTAATAGGTTCTTAAGTCAGGTAGTGAGAGGTCTCTCAGTGTGTTCTGCTTCTTCAGCAGTGCTTTACTTATCCAAGGTTTCTTCCCTTTCCAAACAAAGTTGATGATTTGTTTCTCCATCTCATTAAAAAATGTTGCTGGACTTTGTATTAGGATTTCAACAGAAGAGAAAATAGATAAATGGGAACTACCACGAATCAAACACTTTTGTTCATCCAAAGACTTCATCAGAAGAATTAAAAGACCACCTACAGAATGCAAAAAAATATGTGGCAACTCTATGTCAGACCGAAGTCTGATCTCCATAATCTATAAGGCATTACAAAATATCAACAAGAAATGGATAAATAATCCAATTTAGCAGTGGGCGAAGGAGATGGACAGACACTTTTCTAAAGAGAATATCCAGGCAGCTGAATGACAAACGCAGACAGTGCTCACGATCATTAGCTATTAAAGAAATCCAAATCAAAACTACAGTGAGATACCGTCTCACCCCAACAAAGTTGGCCACAATCCAACAAACACAAAACAACAAATGCTAGAGAGGCTGTGGAGACATTGGAACTCTCCTACACCGCTGGTGGGACTGCAAAATGGTACTCTTTGAAAAACAGTCTGGCGCTTTCTGAAAAAGCTGCAGATAGATATGCCATTTGATCCTGTAATTCCACTATTCAGAATTTATCCTTCAGAAACAAAGGTAGTCACACAAAGACATGTGTACACAAATGTTTGTTGCAGCACAGTCCACAATAGCAAAAAGATGGAATCAACCCCGATGCCCATCAACAGATGAATGGATAAACAAACTATGGTACCTGTACTCAATGGATCACTATGCTATGATAAAAAACAATGACAATTTTAGAAAACATCTCATAACATGGTCTCATTTGAAAGAGATCATGCTGAGTGAAATCAATCAGTGTGAAACGGACAAATTTTATATGAGACCCCTGCTATAAGGACTTAACAAGAGAATTATCCACAAAAGAAAATGACTGTGTTGGCTACATGGGTTGGGGGGGGGCTGAGGGTTTATCATAGATGAGTTAATTGATAGATGTTAGAAATTATTTTACTATAATTAATAAAAAATAAAAAATTTAAAAAATAAGTCATTTAAAAAAAAGAATTGTAATTCTTTGATTTCTTTCCCCATTTTTGTCTGCTATCATGTGCTTTAAACTTTAATCATGAAAAAGGAAAGGTATTAATTAATACACTGTCTTAAAATCTATCCACCTAGTCATACGGTAGACTTTTATATCCATTTGTAGACCTGATCCTTACCCCAAAAATGCATTCAGTCTTCTACTCTATAACACATACTTCAGAAAACTCCCATCCACAACTCCCCTCTTCACTATCTCCTAGGTATCAACTCTAATCTCTGACAGCCCCACACTTTGATACTTTCTTCTTTAACTTGGCTATCTAATTCAGAGGTTAGCCAGTTTTTTCTTTAAAGAACAAGATGATAAATATTGGAGGCCTTACACCTGCTGTAATTACTCAAATCTGCCATCATCATGCCAAAGCAGCCAGAGACCATGTTTATGAATGTGTGTAGCTGTGTTAAACTTTTAAAAACACACAGTGGTTCCTAATAGTTTATTAATCTCCAGTCTAAAGTAATCCTAGGTACTAGCAGTACTCAGGTAGAACTACTCTGGTGTCATACTGGTTAAATACTACAGCTTCTAGCCAAAGGGTCAGAAGTCCAGATCCACCAGGCACTCCTTGGAAACTCTATTGGGCAATTCTACTCTGTCTCTAGGGTCACTATGAGTTAGACTCGACTTGAAGGCAGTGAGCTTAGAATTTTTTTTTTTGGTATCAGCTGATACTAGATTAAAACAGAATATAATTCAATACAATAAGGTTACATTGTTCTACTTGTACGACATAATGAATGATTTAAATAATACTTAGGAATCTCTAAAGGATATGCAACTAATGAGTCCAGAAATAGACCCAGGTACATAGGGTCAACTGATTTTTGATAAGGGTGCTATGTCCATTCAATGAGAAAGAGAAGTCTCTTTAATAGTTCTGAGAAAATTAGATTTGCACATGTGGAAGAATGAAATAGGATCCATACCTTATACTGTAACACAAATCAAAATGAATTAAGACCCTGTAAGTGAAAACTAAACCACAACTTCCTAGAAGAAATAAAAGGGGCAGTGCTGTCTGGACTAGCTTTCAATAACAGATTATTTAATATAGTAATAAAACTACAAACAACAAAAAACTAAATGAGTAAATGGGATGCCATAATCAATTTGTTCATCATAAGACTTTTCCCCAAAAGTAAAAGACAAACACTGTCTAGGAGAATATATTTTTGGGAAACATATATCCAACAAGTTTCTAAGAATCCAAATATATGAAAACTTCAACAACAAAAAGACAAATAATCCAATCATAAAATGGGTAAAGGACTTGGTTATGTACACATTTGATCAAAGAGGATATTCAAATGGCCACCACAAGTGTCTAGACATGCTCAGTGTCATTAGCCATCAGAGAGATACAAATGAAAACCACAGTAAAATACCATTTGACTCCACCAGGATTGCTAAGATTTAAATACAACTACTATGTGATCACCAATTCTACTCCTAGGTATGTACCCAGAAGACCTGAAAGCAGAAACCCAAAAAGAGACTTGTGCAACACAAATGCTTACTGAAGCAGGATTCACAATAGACAAAAAGTAGAAACAACCTAAATGCCCATCAACAGATGAATCAATAAAGAAAATGTGGTACATACATACAACGTAGAAGAAATGAAGTACTGGTATATCTAACAATACAGATATAGCTGGAAGACATCATGCTGAGTAAAATAAATCAATCATAAAAGGACAAGTATTCTATGGCAAGAATATTAAAAGAAAGAAAAGGGAACAAAGTTTATCAGTGGCTACCAAGGGTGGGAAAGAGGGAAAAAGGGAGTTAGTGCTGATGGATATATTTCATTGATTAAGGGTAAAATTGCAGGATCAATTAGTGTAATTGGAGTCAATAATTTCTACATCTGTAAAAAGTTCAATGGGCAAAAGCTGTGTGGTAGACATTTACAATGGCAAGCCCCCTCCCCCTGGGGGGAGTAAAAAAAAAGAACAGCTACTGAGGCTGCTTATATAGTCAAAAATCTCATAGGATCTTGTTCCTTAGTTTAGAGGTTTAGGGTCATAGTTTCATGGAACATTCCAGTTAATTGTCATAACAACATGTTTAGTGCTCCTGTTCTACTTTATAGCCTGTTGCATAGTACCTGGGATATTTAAAGCTTGCAAGCAGACATGGAAAGCGCATCAACTGGCCCCTAATCACCTGAAGGAAGAGAGAAGAGTAAGAGCTAGGAAAAAGAATACTGAATGTGTGGTTAACTGTCGCCATAAACAAATGTCTTCTTTGTCGTGACACCATAAAAGCTGAATCATGGCAAGTTACCATTACTGAATGTTTTGATCAATGATTCCATGCAAGAAGCTTGAATAAAAGGGGGTAAATACAGAAAAGAATTTCATACTATCACGGACTCTGGATGTCCTAAGCCATACAAGTTAGATGAATCCCTATAGGTACTGCCCTGAGATAATTTCAAACTCAAACTTTAAGCCAACAATTTCCTTTGCAGTTTTCTTAAAACCAAAAATACTTTGCCTTAAGTAGTCAAAAATGTATGCCATGGTCCTTATGCTCTTTAAAGAACTATCTATATGGGATCAAACTCACAACAGCCAACTTCAAACATTAGATAAGGAAACTTATGAGATAGTGCATTCATTTTATGAGGGAGGAACAGTTCAGAAAAAGACAGGGAAAACAATTGCACTATTCAAAGAATGTAATGAGGGTCACTAAATGGTACATACAGAAAATGTTGAATTTGTGTGTGTGTTGTGTATATTCTCAAGAACAACAAAGTAATTCAATGTTTTGGAAGTGGCCATCCAACCAACAATGAACACTCATGTTGTACAAGTCTCTTTTTAATTTCCTTTAGCCTGAAGCAACAGAGAAAAAAAGCAGTAAAGCAACAGAAGTAAAACATGGAAGGTATGGCTAATTGCCTCCGTGAATAATGTGCTCTTTTACCATAAGAAACAGACCAGAAGAACTGAATGGTGCCCAGCTACTATTACTGAATATTTTGATCAAAAATTCTACAGAAGAATCTTGATCAAAAGGGAGAAAATACAAAACAGAATTTCAAATTTTCACAGAATCCAGTTTTCTAAAACCATGAAGGCTGGAAGAACTCCTGGCACTATTACCCTGAGACAATTTTTAACTCTTAAATCTTAAACCGAAAATCACTGGAAGTCTTCTTAAAACCAGATGATAGCTTAGCTTTACTGGCAAAGACTGTCTAAAGACTGTCTGTCTTGGGCATTATGCTCTCTTAATAACTATTTATGTGTGAACAAATTGAAAACAATCCTACAGACTACAAAGAAAATGTAAGAGGTAGTGAATTTGTTAAGAGGGAAGAACAATTCAGAAAAAGAAGATGTGAATGGCTGCAGAAGTTGAAGAATGGCATCAGTCACTGAACTGTTCATGTAGAAATTGTTGAGCTGGTTTCTGCCTTCTATATTTTTGACAACAAAAATTATTTAAATATATATCCATATGTATAATATTTGTATACATATGTGCGTGTGTGTATATGTATTTCAATTGCTGGCACTAAGGGCTGGACTACTAACCAAGAGGTTGGAAGTTCAAACACACCTCAAAACTCCTCTGAAGACAAGCCTGGTGATCTGTAGCCAAAAAGTCACACCCTTGAAAACACAATGGAGCAGTTCTAATCTCTATACATGGGGTCACCATGAGTAGGAACTAACGACAGTATGTGATACACGAAGGAGTAAAATAATTCCTGGCCTCAGAAATCAATTGTGCACCTGAAAAATCAATTTTGCACTTAAAATTGTCCTTACTCAGGTCAATGATCAGATCCCAGTGTTTCTTCACAATCAAACTGAAGAAGTGGAGGGCTTTTTTTTTTCTCTGACAAAACTGTTTCTTATCATTTAGAACTGAAAATGGTGGCCAGGAAAAGGCTCAATTAGTTTATACAACTATATTAATTATCAGGTTATATTTCAGAAACAGAAAGACAAAAAAATCTAAAAGCAGACTGATATAAATTACCTTCCTCTTTCTTCCTTTTTTTAAAAAAAATATATATATATCAGGACCATTAAAAGATGGCAGACTAAACACACATCTCATTTTCCTCTCAGAACTAAGGCATGGAATATCTGTATGGAGCTCTGAACATCTGGGGAGCCTTAGGACCTAGCATATTTGACTAGGCACCAGTATCAGACTAATCCTCCCCTTTCAAAAATGAGTCAGTGGCTGTCTCACCTCCACTTCTGCTGTTTCATGGTATCTGAGAACTGTACCTTCTGTGGATGTACTTTTATTATCAGCTGGAAGGCAGAGTCTGCTGTTCCTGAAGGCATGTTTCCACCAGCACACTGGATAGCTCTGAGTTCCACACTTGGACAGCTCTTCACATAGAAGTGAAGTTTACTGTTAAGGCTGAGAGGCCTATGTACTTGCCTGGAGATCTGTCCATTGAGAGGTCTAACATCTTTCCCTCCCACCCTTCTCTGACACACTTTGTAGGGTTGGCTGACAGCCCCCAGTTTTTCCATAAGTAGCATGGCGTCTTTGTCACCCAATAAGCAGAGATTTCCAGCCCAGAGAGTCCCCCTGGGGCAAATCACTAGAGTATTAGAGACAGCTAGTTATCAACAATTCTCTTAGATCTAATACCAGAGAAATCAGTGTCTAGATGACATGCAGGCAGCAGACCATAATTAATCATTTAAAGTAGCAGCCTTCAAATACTCCAGAAAACTCCTAAGATAAAGATTCAAAAAATTTCCCAGATGAAGAAGCCTTTCTGAATCTATCAGATGTCAAGTACAAAACAATTAAATATAGAACGCACCTAGAGATTAAACAAAATGTACCAGAACAAAATGAAAAATTGAGTAAGCTATCTGAACCGACAGAACATCAACAATCTGACATATATCAGATCAATAACAAAATTACAGAACTGAATAATTCAATCCAAACCCAGAAGAGTAGGATTGGATAGCAGTCAGACTTAGTGATCTTGAGGTCTGAGCAAGTGGCACCAGAATCTATAAGGAGAAATCAGAGAAAAGAAGAAAAATGAAGACACATTAAGAAACATGTGACACTCCATTAAGAGGGATCATTAGTGTTTAATTGGAGTTCCTGAACAAGGGGGGATAAATGACAACATAGAGAGTACTGCTGTAGATATGCTGACAGAAAAATTTCCTAAGATTATGAGCAAAGAGAACATAGGCATCCTAGATGTTTATGGAACACTACAAAAGCTAGACCCCAAAAGAAAGACACCAAGCAATATTATAATCCAGCTTAAACATAAACAGATGCTTCTGAAGGCAGCAAGGCTCAAAGCAAAGCTAACACTACAAGGGAAACCCTGTAGGCTTTCATCTGACTTCCCTGCAGAAACAATGCTGGCTACAAAACAGTGTGCTGATACATTCAAAGCCCTGAAAGAGAAAAAGTTCCAACCAAGAATTATTTATCCTCAAAAATTGTCTATCAAATATAATGGTGAAATTAAGACTTTTGCAGATAAAGGGAAGCTTAGAGATTACATAAAAACTAAACCCAAACTATCTGGATATTGAAAGAAGCTCTTTCCTTGGAAAAACAAAACTGCTAAATGTATATTTAAGGTGAAAATGCAAGACCCATCAACCAAAATTCTAATCAGTTAGGCAAGTCAAAAACTTAATCAAAGCCACAATATTAAAAAATATAAAATAGAATCTCTGATCATATCACGACAACTATAACACCATCACATTAAAAGAGGGACACACTACAGTAGTTATAGTCATTTCACATGGAGAGGAAGTTAAAGAGTTATGTAGTAGGTAAAACTGGGTTTAACCTTAGTGTGTTAAGGAGATAATAGATATAGATAATATATAAAGCAAATTAACAATGCATTGTATCAAAATAAGAAACACAATACAGGAGTCTCAACAAACACAAAACCAACAATGAAAAAACAACCCATGAAGAAGAATGGCCCAGAACAGAACATTAAGAGCAATACACAAAACATCAACATAAAAATAACTACATCAAAATGATGGCACAAAGCACACACCTACCAATAATTGCACTGAATGTAAATGGACTAAATGCTCCAGTAAAGAGACAGCAAGTGACAGCATGGATCCGAAGACACAACCTGACTACATGTTGCTTATAAGAAACATACCTTAGACTTAAAGATATGAACAAACTGAAAATTCAAGGATGGAACAATATATACCAAGTTACCAACATACAAAGAAGAGCAGGCGTAGCTATACTCATCTCAGATAAAATAGATTTTAATGTAAAATCCACTACTGTGGACAAGCATGGTCACTATTGCTGAAAGGTTCAATACTCAAGCAGGACTTAACAACATTAAATATTTATGCATCCAATACCAGAGCACCTAAACACACTGAACTAACACTGGCAACACTGAAATAACAGTTGGAGACTTCAACACTCCCCTTTCAGTTATGGATAGACCATCCAGAAAAAGCTCAGTAAAGATGCAGAATTTATTGCAACAATCAACCAACTTGACCTTATCGGCGTATACAGATCTTTTTATCCATCAATGGATAAGTACACCTTCTTCTCCAATGCAAGTGCAACATCCTCCAGAATACACCATGTGTTAGGTCATAACGCAATTCTCTATAAAATCCAGTCCACTGATTTGCTGCAAAGTATCTTCTCAGACTACAGAGCTGTAAAAGGTCAAATCAGTAACAGAAAAATCATAGTTAGAAATTCAAACTTATGGAAACTGAACAATACTTTGCTCAGAAGGCCTTGGGTTATGGAAGAAATCAAGGACAAAATAAAGAAATGCATGGAATCAAATGAGAATGAAAACATCCTACCAGAATCTATGGGATACAGCAAAAGTAGTGTACAGAGGTCAGTTTATCTCTGTAACTGCATACATCCAGAAAGGAGAAAGGGCCAAAATTAAAGAATTAACCTTATGGCTTGAACAAGTAGATAGAGAGCAACAGAAGAATCCCTCAGACACCAGAACAAAACAGATTATACGGATTAGAGCAGAACTAAACCAGTTAGAGAACAGAAAAACAATTGAAAAAATTAACAAAAGTAAAAGCTGGTTCTTTGAAAAGATCAACAAAATTAATTAATCATTGGCTAAACTTACAAAAGAAAAATAGCTCAAGATACAAATAACCCAATTAAGAAATGAGATGGAAGATGTTACAACAGACCCAGCTGAAATCAAAAATATCAAAACAGAACACTAGGAAAGGCTGTACTCTAACAGGTTTGAAAACCTAGAGGAAATGGACAGATTTCTAGATTCGTATCACCCACCAAGATTATCACAAGGAGAAGTACATCAACTTAATAAACCCATCACAAAGGAAGAGACTGAAAAAGTCATCAAAAATCTACCAACCAAAAGAAGTCCTGGCACAGATGGCTTCACCGGAGAATTCTACCAAAGTTTTAGAGAAGAGTTAACTCCAATACTATTGAGGCTATTTTACACCACAGAAAGGGATGGAATACTCCCAAATTCATTCTATGAAGCAATATAGCCCTGGGAAAGATCCCACAAAAAAAGAAATTTACAGACCAGTCTGACTCATGAACCTAGATAAAAAAATCTTCAACAACATTCTAGCCAATAGAATTCAACAGCATAGAAAAAAAATAATAATTCATCATGATCAAGTTGGTTTCATTACAGGGATGCAAGGCTGGTTCAACATCAGAAAAACGATTAATATACTCAACCACATTAATAACACAAAAGATAAGAATCACTTAATTTTGTGAATTGATGCAGAAAAGGCATCCAACAAAATTCAACACCCATTCATGCTAAAAGCTCTCAGAAAAAAAGGAACAAAGGGAAATTCCCCAATGCAATCAGTAGCATCTATGCAAAGCCAACTGCCTGCATCATCCTGAATGGTGAAAGACTGAAAGAGTTTCCTTTGAGAACAGGAACTAGACAAGGATGCCCACTCTCACCACTTCTATTCAACACTGTGCTAGAAGTTCTAGCCAGAGCAATTAGACAAGACAAAGAAACAAAAGGGCATCTGTACAGGCAATGAAGAAGTAAAAATCTCCCTATTTTCAGATGATATGATTGTATATACAGAGAATTCAAAGGAATCCATAATTAAACTATCAGAACTAATAGAGAAGTTTAGCAAAGTATCAGGATACAAGACAAACATAAGTGAATCAGTAGGATTCCTTTATACCAACAGTGAGATTATTAAAGAAATCACCAAATCAATTCCATTTACTATAGCCCCCAAGAAGATAAAATACCTAGGAACAAATCTAACTATAGAAATAAGAGACCTTTACAAAGAGATCTACAAGACTTTACTACAAGAAACTACTAGACTTACATAAATGGAGTACTCTACCCTGCTCAACAATGTCAAAGACTCAACAATGTGAATCTACTTATATAATGCAATCCCAATACAAACTCCTGTGACTTTTTTAATGAGATGGAGAAACATATCACCAACTTTGTTTGGAAAGGGAAGAAACCGCAGATAAGTAAAGCACTCTGTTGAAGAACACCACACTGGAAGGCCACTCACTACCCAACTTTAGAACCTATTACACTGCCACAGTTGTCAAAACAGACTGGTACTGGCACAAAGAGACATATAGACCAATGGAACAAAGCTGAGACCCCCAGAGATACCACCAATCTCCTACGAACAGCTGATAGTCAACAAAGGCCCTTAGATTTTAGATTGTGGTAAAAACTATCTCTTTAACAAAGGGTGTTGGCAAAATTGGGTATCCTGTAAAAAACTGAAACAAGATCCGTATCTCACACCTTCTACAAAAACCAACTCAAATCGGGTAAAAGACCTAAAAATAAAATCTAAAACAATAAAGCTCATCCAAGAAAAAATAGGATCAACAATGGAAGTTTTAATACACAATATAGACAGACTTCAAAATCTGACAAAGCAGGATCAACAGAAGAGAAAATAGATAAATGGAAACTAAGAATCAAACACTTCTGCTCATCCAAAGACTTCATCAAAAGATTGAATGCAAAAAAAAGTTTGGCAACTATACGTCAGCCTGGCGTGTCATCTCCATAATCTACAAGGTATTACAAAATATCAACAAGAAAAGGATAAATAATCCAATTAAGCAATGGGCAAAGGAGATGGACAAACACTTCTCTAAAGAGGATATCCAGGCATTGAAAAGACACATGCAGAATTGCTCATGATCATTAGATACTAAAGAAATTCTAACCAAAACTACAATGAGATACCATCTCACCCCAACGAGGTTGGCTACGATCCAAACAATGCAAAACAACAAATGCTGGAGAGGCTGTGGAGAAACTCTCCTACTCTGCTGGTAGGATTGCAAAATGGTACATCCTCTTTGGAAAACAACCTGGAGCTTCCTGAAAAAGCTGCAGATAGATATAGCATTTGATCCTGTAATTCCACTGCTCAGAATTTATCCTTCAGAAACAAAGGTAGTCACACAAAGACACGTGTACACAAATGTTTGTTGCAGCACAGTCCACAATAGCAAAAAGATGGAATCAACCCCGATGCCCATCAACAGATGAATGGATAAACAAACTATGGTACCTATACTCAATGGATCACTGTGCTATGATAAAAAACAATGACAATTTTAGAAAACATCTCATAACATGGTCTCATTTGGAAGAGATCATGCTGAGTGAAATCAATCAGTGTCAAATGGACAAATTTTATATGAGATCCCTGTTATAAGGACTTAACAAGAGAATTATCCACAAAAGAAAATGACTGTGTTGGCTACATGGGTGGGTGGGGGAACTGAGGGTTTATCATGGATGAAATAACTGATAGATGTTAGAAATTTTATTCTTTTATTATAATTAATAAAAATATAAAGCAAAAAAGATATATATTAGATTGTCGAGATTAGGCCACTCTTATCTTAAAATATGGGAAATTATAAAGGAAAAACATACTAAATCAAAATCATGAATTACAATTATAAATATCTATTTATAAAATTATATACAATTACGTATAATATATAATTATAAATTATAAAGGAAAAAGACACTAAATCAAAATCTCAAATATCAAGTAAATCTTTCCTAAAAATGTAAGTGACAAGCATAAAGACACACTGTAAATACACTGAAAAACAGTGGATAATTTATTACATTCTATGCTTATTCAAACAGAAATACACTAGTAAAAACAGTAAGTGAGAAAAAGACAAAAAATAATAATTAGTAAATAAGCATGGGAAATATTTAACTTCTTTAAAATTTACTGCTAATGAATATGAAGTATATTTATAATTCAAAAGGTATAAATGGTATTGGTATTTGCATAATTTTAGGGCAGTGAAAACTGCCTAATAAAATACTTTATAATTTGGAAAATGAATGTTAAGATCATATTCCTTGAAGCAATTTATTTTCATACCGGCATATCTGAGGAACTGAGTCTTTCTAAAGTTTTATGCAAAGCTATTCAGTGACAACAATCTGACAACAGAAAAAATTAAGTATCCCACAAAAATATAAAACATTCATCAGTAGGATATCCAGCAACTATTTATACTTAAGTATTTTTCAAGAATGTTAAGCTAAAACATAATTCAAAACAAAGTATTAATGAAACTACATTACAAATAATGCTCTACAAAAATTATAGTTCCAGTGTGATGCCACAATTAACTTAAGTAGCTACCAACTGAAAGGCTGGAAGTTCGAGTCCACCCAAAGGTGACAAAGAATAAAGACACAGTAATTTATTTTTTGAAATATCAGCCATTAAAATCTCTATGACACATTTCTATTCTTACATACCCAGGGTCTTCATGAGTTGGAATCAACCCAGTGCACCTAAGTTAAATTCTTTTAAAAAGATTTGAAGGCAATATATACATTAGGAAAGTGTCAGGGAGGATACTTCTTTTACTTTTTTAAACTTGCTGTAATTATCATGTGAAATTTATAGGTAAATTTTTTTTCTTTAAACTTGATCCAGAAAATTAAGTGATCCCAAATATTCTATTCCTTAATGATTTCTTTATACCTAATCATTACTTCGTCAGCTCTAACCTGGTTTTCTGTTGTAATTAGCTTCCAATACCACTTTAACCACCTCTTGGGGTCTCAGCCAAGAATGCTTGTCTCAGTTCTGCCTGGAAATCCGCCACAGGTACTTGCTGCTGGGATCGCCTTGGGTACAACTGACACCTACCACAAGAGGAGGATACATGCTCATAAATGATAAAGAAACACATGTCTATATAGATAACCAAGTGAATGAAGAAGCAGAGACCCTTACATTTAGTAAGATTTTTATTTGGGATCAAAGTATGCTATGACCTTAGGAAAAAACTGTAAAACAAGAAACAAGAATGCCCCTGCACACAAGGAGGTATAAAGAACTGGAGGATACTTACCAAGACTGGGAATACTTCCAAAAGACTAGAAAACCAAAAACTGCTGTTAGTTTAAAAAGTCCTGTAGAAACATGATCAGTACCACATCTACTACTTACTTGCCAGTCATTCTATCTGGACACAATCCTTTGTTGGATAGGTAGCATTTCCTAGGGCATTTTTAGTGAGCTATTAAGCACGTTAACCACGACTTCTTAAAAATCACTATGGAAAACCAACCTGCCAGAGCCGTAGTTATTTAAAGACTCTCAAATTATTTTCATCTATCTAGAAAAAAAGCCATCAACACATCCATAAGGGCTAGTAACCCATCTGCAAATCTGATCACTGGGAGAAGGAAATCATATAGGAATTAACAAAGTTTGCTAGATAACAAGATGAGCCTGGGGGGGAAAAAAAAGAAAGAAAGAAAAAAGTCACCAGCAATACTACACCATAGTCTTTTAAATGTCTTTTATCAATTTTCTGAAAGGGCAGAACAGGCTAACGCTTGTAAATAGAGGGAAAGAATATATATATGGAAAGTGTAGCAAAAATTTTAATATTTGAATTTCCAGAAGTCGAAGAGAAACTAAAGCCACCAAATAGGTTAAACAAATGATGAAAACAGCCTTACCAGCTCAATCAAATCTACAAGAAAATATCTGTGAATATATCAAAATATGGAGAGGCAGTCACAATAAATCAGAAGTAGGACTATGACTAAGTCTAGCAATTTTTCCCAGAGTTGGAAAAAAAATTTGACTTCTTGCTGTTGATCTGTTCTTTCTAGTTGCCCCCATCTGCAGAGGGAGGGAAGGTAATTTATCCTTCCTAATATCCTTGCCACTCAAGCACGAAATTTAGGAAAGAAACACCACAAATCCTCTTATGGTAGACTAATTGGTATTTCTAAGTGCAAACAGGAGACCTGGTGGTACCATGGTTGAAGCATCTGGCTGCTAACCTAAAGGTCAGCAGTATGACCCTAACAACCACTCCATGGGAAAAGGATGTGGCAGTCAGCTTCCTTAAAAACGTGTAACTTGGAACCCTACGGGATAGTTCTACACTGTTTTATACGGTCACTGTGAGTCCAAACCGACTGAACGGTAGGGGGTAAGTACAGATAATGACCTACTTATACTTCCTGAGGAAACTACACTCCAGGACCCAATAAAGTACAGTAAAACAGGTTCATTTTAACCACAGTTATCCCCAAATAAATCAACCTGAGTTAACATAAGGAATTCTAACTAGCTAAGGCCGGGATTTTCCTTCAGGGGCCCAGGCACTTTCAGGTGACTGCGAAAAGCATGAATAGATTTTCAAACAAAAGCAACAGGTCTCAAACAGAGGAAAACTAACACAGACATATTTTACATTTTCAACTCAAGAAATACACTAACCAAGAATAAATAAATAAAAGGAAAAATCAAACCGAATTATTGACAAGCAAGAATTAACATTAATGTCACGTCAATATATAAAAGGATTTTGCAGGCATACATAGTGATTTCACAATATAACTAATAAAGCAGAAGCTACTCAACTATACATTTGTTGAAGGATAAACATACAGTGTTGTAAATACAAATCTACCTAACACAGGTATGGGAGAAAAAGTAACTACATTACACAATAAAATCTTAGATTAGGACAATACAATTAAGGACGTCATTGCTTTTTTTTTTTCCCTCCTGTGTTATTAGGTCCCTGTTTTTCTTCTCTTAATGAAATTCATTTTATTCTGTAAATGAACGACACTTCACTCCAACATGAAACAGGATTCTGACCTGCATTAGTTCCCAACTGAGGTTTTACTCACTCTTGGTTGTTCAGTGAGGCTGTCCTTCTGCGTTTGACTTGGACTTCAGCCTCTGGCACGTGTTGCTCTGTGGTTCGTCTCAGATGTAAGCGGTTCCTGAAACAGAAAAAGAGGGATTTGTTTGACTGAATTTATCAATTTAAGAAGCCAAAGCCAAGTGCCGTCAAGTCGGATCCGACCGCCATGAATTTTAGAAACACCTGTACATTTCAAGGTTACATTCAAAACGAAATTTAATATGCTGGAATTTTAAATTTCCACAATCTAATTAACAAAACAGAATCAAGTATTAGTAGGTCTTCATCCTCTAAAGTCAGGGCCTCTCCTCAGCTACTTTCTTTCTCCCTTTAAAAAGCCCCTTCAGGCAGGAGGCAGGGGACTATGCTTTTAAGCGAAATCGAAGCCAACTGGCACAACTAGTGTTTCGCTAAGAGGGCTCTCTGCACCCCACATTGGTGAGTGGCATCTGGGGTCTTAAAAGCTGCCAAGCTGCCATCCGAGGGCATAGCAAACGGTCCCAACTCAGCAGGAACGGATGCTCACCGAGGACCAAAATGACATGCGGTAAAGACAACCCAGAAGATAGCGATACCGACATGAGTGGGTGCCTACATGGACTTGGGAACGGAAGAACCGGATGGTGCCCGGCCACCACCAGTGATAGCCGCGATGGAGCTCACTAAGTTGAGTCTCACTCACTAGCAACACAAGAATAAAACGGGGTGCACCCTGAGATCTCCACTAAAAGACCTCAATTGATGGTCCAGCGGTTTCGGGGTTCCCCTGGGAGCATGGACCCTGGCCCTGATGCTGCCCTTGCCCATAAATCATAACAAAGTTCCACTTTTCAGACATGAATAGATTGGACTTGGCGATGCAGTGTGACTATATACTGGATGCACTTTATGGTTCTGTGCATCTATAGGATATCATCCTGCTGACCTCTGACTGGAGGAAGGAGAGTGGGTGGTAAAGAGGGGAAAGGAGACTGCTGGGAGAATGAGACATGTATGGCGCAGAGAGGAAGAGTGTGCTGTCACTGGGCAGGGAGACCAGTGGAAGCCGCATATAGGTGGGCATGTAAATTTATACCGGAATGTACATTTTCACTCAGTCATGATAATAAAAAAAAGTCTATTACCAAAAAAAAAAAAAAAAGCCACTTCACATCACAAAATCTGCTGGAAAAAAACGTCATGAAACAAAGCAAATACATAGTGGCACAGTGCTTGAGAGCTTGGCTATTATTACAAAAAGGCTGGCAACTGAAATCCACTAGCCATTCTTTAGAAACCCTATCAGGCAGATTTACTCAGGACTATGGGGTTACCAAGGAAACTCTGGTAGCGTAGTGGTTAAGTGCTACAGCTGCTAACCAAAAGATTGGCAGTTCAGATCTGTGAGGCACTCCTCAGAAACTCTCTGGGGCTGTTCCACTCTGACATATAGGGTAGCTATGAGATGGAATCAATGCGATGGCAGTGATTTTGGCTATACAGTCACTATGAGTCAGCATCCACTAGATGGGAAAGGGTTTTTTTCCTATGTATAGTCACATATTCATATGTAAGGTATGCACATACGCACGTATCAATAAAACCCAGTGCCGTAGAACTGCTCCACAGAGCTTCCATGGAGGGTGTCATGGATTGAATTGTGTCCCCCCAAAAATACGTGTAGCCATGTGGTTGGGACGTGATCCCCTGTATGACCACCCTTCATTTTGTGATTCTCCTATACTGCATGTTAAGGATTAGGGTGGGACTGTAAATCCCTTTATAAGATCACCTCCCTGCTCCACTGTACAGGGAGTTTCCCTGGAGTATGGCTTACCCTACTCTTAATCCTTTTCTCCTACAAGAGATAAAGGGAAAGGGAAGCAAGCAGAGAATTGGGAACCTCACACCATCAAGCAAGCAGCACCAGGAGAACAGCACATCCTTCAGATCTGAGGTTCCGGCACCCAGATGCTCCCTGGACAAAGACTGATGCAATACCGGATTTTCCTCCAGAGCCAAGAAGAGTGAAAGCCTTCCTCTGGAGCAGACATCCTGAATTTGGACTTGAAGCATACTGGACTGTGTAAGAATAAACTTTTCTTTGTTAAAGCCATCCACTCATGGTATTTCTGTTAGCACAGCACTAGCTAACTAAAACAGAGGGCCTGGCAGATTCAAACTTTCGGCCTTTTAGTTAGCAGCCATAGCATTTAACCACTGCACCACCACGGTTTCCACATACATACACACATGAATTCACCCCTACCTCCACCCACCCAAGTCCTCAAAAAATCCAGCAAAGCTATTGTTCAAAGATGATTCTGAATAATATGAATATACAATGATTCTTTTGCATATTAGAATGTCAGAGTATTAAGTTCAAATTAGAAAATATATATTTAAGCAATGTCCTGCACAAACACTCTCAGGATTTACAAGAGGAAACAAGCTGCTTAAGCTAATGACCCACATAACTACTGCCGTATCTTCAGAATAGCTGACAACATGGCCACTCAAGGTGACTGCACAAAACATTCTACACTTTTGCTATGCTGGAATCTACAGAAACCATTCACACAACTTCAATTTGTAAAAGCTCAATCACAAACAACAGAAGAGACATTTCACGAAGGGTAACAGAGTACAACAAATCAAAGGGAGAATGCAAATAATACATTCCAAAGTAAATTCTCTCAACCATAGTGATTCAATTAAAAAAGTTATATCCTGTAACTCCCACTCCCATTGCCACAGACAATTTAGACTCATAACAACTCTAAAGGGCAGAGTAGAATTGTCTCAAAGGTTTCCATGCCATGGCTGATGGATTCAAACTACAGACCTTTCTTGTTAGCAGCTAAACTCTTACCCACTGCTCCACTAAGGCTCCATATCATGCAATAATAATAACTGTGATAACAGTCAGGTGACTTACCAATTACATATGCTATTTATTGATTCAAGAAACTTTAGAAAAGATGATAAAAATTCAGCTGTATTAGATCTTTAAATAACTGTTTTGTTGTTCTTGGATTAGGCAATAGTTTCTTAAAGATATGACACCTATACCACAACCAAAACAAAAAAATAAACTGGATTTCATCAAAATGGTTAAAAATAAAATACAGATGTTCTTGCTTCAATTCTACTAAAAGACCAGAATTGATGGTCTGACAACCTGGAGGGTCCCCTTAGAATATATTTCCTAGACTTGCTGCTAGCCCAGAGCTGAAATCAGTACTGAAGCCAACATTCCACACAAAAAACTGAATGGACTTGAGGACACACAGTGATGCATGTGGTCTGAGTACTTTATGGTTTAATATGTATACACATATATATGAGGCTATCCTACTGGTTACTTTTTAGAGGGCAGAAGCGAGGGTAGAGAAGAGGGGACAAGTGCTGGTTGAGTGGATACTAGAACTAAAGAGTGAAAAAGAAGAATGTGCTGTCACAGGGTGAGAAGAGCTGACCAAGTTGCAGAGAGGCAGGTACTTAGGGCTTTATATGGCAAATTGACTTGGATTCTAAACTTTCACTGAATCAGAATTTAAAAAAGTAAAAATGTTCTTGTTTCAAAGGGCACAAAAAAAAAGAGGAAACAAATAGCAGAACTGGAGAAATTATTTGCAAATCACAGAACTAGTTAAGACCCTAACCAAGAGCTTTTACAACTCAACAATAAAAACACACATAATCTAACTAAAAAAGTGGGCAAAACATTTTAACAGACAGATCTCCAAACACATGCAAACGGCCCATCACCACATGAGAAGACAGTAAGCATCTTTAGTCTTTACCCAGTGCCATCAAGTCAGTTCTGACTTACAGCAACCCTAATAGGTCAGAGTAGAACTGACCCATAGAGTTTCCAAAGAGTGCACGGCAGATTTGAACTGCCAACCTTTTGGTTAGCAGCTATAGCACTTAACCACTATGCCATCAGGGCTTCCCTGTTAGTTCTTAGCGAAGTGCAAATCAAAAGCACGAGATGGTTCTTTCCACCTGATAAAATAAAATACAGTAACATGGTGTTGGTGAGGATGTGAAGAAATCGTAATAATCGAACACTGCTGGTGAGAATGCAAAATGGTGTAGCTGCTTTGGAACAATAGTCTAGCAACTCCTAAAAAAAGGTTAATATGAAGTTAATATGCAATCCAATAATTCCTCTCATAGGCATATACCCAAAAGAAATAAATACATAAACTCATACAGGAATGTTCCTTAGTAGCATTATTCCTGGTAGCTAAAGAGTGGAAATAACCCAACTATCCAGCAATTGATGAGCAAATAAATAAAATACAGTGTAGTTATGGTTCACGCAAAACTACTAAATAACATCCAGTAGTAAGAAGGAATGATTCATGCAAACAGGATCATTCTTGAAAACATTAGGCTAACTGAAAGAACTCAAACATAAAAGGCTACATGGTATACAGCTATTTATATGAAATGTTCATGACAGGCAATTTTATTAAGACAAAAAGTAGATTCATGGTTGTCAGAAGCTGGGGAAAGGTAAGAACGTGTAATGACTGCCAATGAGTACACGTGATTTACTCTGCGGATGTTGAAATGTTCCTGAATTAAGATAAGGGTGATGACTACTCAGTCTTGTATACACAGTGAATTATTTCAGTAAAAATCACTTCATATATTGCCAAAAATAATTAAATGTTCTGATCGACAAAACAAACTACAGTATATTGCCAACTAATTGAATTTAAAAGAGATTATCAGTGTCCCTGTTACCTTAAAACTACCAACAACCTGCCCTGACACAATTCTGATTCTCAGTATGTGCAGTGATGACCTCTCTAAAAACATTTATCAAGGTGAAGATGCAACATCTACCTTACCAGGACTCCTCTACGCACACAAAATTATCCCTAACAAACATCTTCATTTTTATCAGCTATAAAAATAAATTACACACACACACAGATTTGGATTTTCCAGATTAAAGCTGCATTTCAGGTTTATAACATTTCTGTCACAACGTGAGAACCAAACCTCTTAGTGTATATGAAAGTGAAAACACTTCCAAAGAACTCCTCTGAAGTGTACAAGGATCTGAATCTCATCAATGGACCTCACATAAAGGAAATGTTCCTACAGTCTTTAAATCATTTTGTGGTTGGATATACAACAACAAAAATGAAGACTGCCAACAACACATACAAATCTTTTAAAAAAAAATGTTGAGTAAGGGAGAATGTTCAGGGCATGAAAAAAAAACCTAATGACTGTGACAAGAGTAAACACTGAGGCACTTCTGGGATACAGACTTTGGTATGAATCCAATGAATTCTACTGACAATGGATTCAATTTAAATACAAAATCTCTTAACAGCAAAATCACAAACCCACTGCAATCCCATCAACTCCAGCTCATAGTGACCCTATGGACAGAGTAGAACGGACCCACAGAGTTTCCAAGGAGCACTTGGTGGATTTGAACAACAAAAAAAGAAGTGCAGATAACTCTCAGAATAAATATAAGACAATATGTATGAACATATAAAATATTTAAATTAAATTATCCTGTGTTTTGCTTCAAATCTTTAAATTACGGAAACAACTAATACTTTTGATTTGGCCTCAATCTGGGTGCAGCAGGGAAACCCAGACTTTTAAAACTGTGCATCTGTTCTTAAGAGAGCAGATGGAAGTAAAATTAATTAATTAATGAATGTATGAATCTTTCCCACATGAATTCTTATTATCTTACAGAAATATCATCCAACCTCAATTGCACATAATAACAAACAAAACTTAAAAAGTAAACCTACCAAATGCGTATCAATAAAATTTTGATTGAAAATTAAATTACTCAAAAGACAAACCATAAAACTGATAAAGGCACGAAGATGTAACTTATTTATTCATGAACATGTAAGCATGTGTACAAGGAGCACTGGTTTCAGTGGTTAAGCAGTCTGCTGCTAACTGAAAGGTCCACAGTTTGAAATCACCAGCTCCTCTTCAGTAGAAATCTTTCAGAGAAAACACCCACTGCCATTGAGTCAGGTCCAACTCATAGAGACCCTAGAGGTCAGAAGGGTGTGGCAACCTGTTTCTGTAAAGGTCACAGCCTAAGAAACCCTATAGGGTAGTGTCTTCTGCCCTATACTGTCACTATGGGCCAGAATCAACTGAAAGGCAATGAATGGGTTTGGTTTTTTGGTTTAACCATGAGTCATGACTAAACAAATGTTGCAAATATTATGGCTAATATAAATACTATTTCTAGCATAACAAGATGTTAATGAGTATTTTAATATAAAACAAAACCCAAACCCAGTGCCATCCAGTCAATGCCAACTCATATCAACCCTATCGGACAGAGTAGAACGGCCATATAGAGTATCCAAGGAGCATCCGGAAGATAAGAACTCCCAATCTTTTGGTTAGCAGCCATAGCACTTAACCACTATGCCATTAGGGTTTCCGTTTTAATACAAGCATAGAAAAACTGCTATAATAATCCCTCAAAAGCAGTCCTAGGTGGGCTTTTTCTAAGGGAAGTCAGATCACAGTCTATCTGACCAGACAGCTCTATGATACAGCTGTTCACTCCAAAACCTACTAAGTTTTGTTACTATTTCTGGAGGAATGAGTTAATAGGAACTTTCCCTGTCTTTAAATATTTTAGTACTGTGTGAATTTATGACAAATACAAAGTATGTTTTGTTTCTAGAATATAAACATTAACAGCACAAATTTTCAAGGGAATCTGTGTCCTATTCACAAAGGTTACCTGGGCCAAATGGATGTCCATTCCAAAAAAGCTATTCCCTAGCAGTATTAATTCTCTCCACCCACTTCATACTGGCCTGCCTTAAAATTAGCCTCAACCACATCTTGAGCCAGATATTATACTAAATCATGATTCCCTGCTATAAACCTACCCTGCTTATAGCAAAGGGAAACTTTTCTTTCCTAGAACATCTAAAAGAGTTACAAATCTGGTATTCAGAAATTAAAACATAATAACTCTCTATACTAAAGCCTATGCTAAGTTGCCAAACTTATGGTAGTCAACTAAAAAGAAAACTGACACAGCATATAAAATTGTAGTACACATAACCCACAACTATCATCCTTTTGTCAGGTCTTCTGCATCTGCTGTCTTTAAATTTTTATAGTTATACGCTTCATAAAATAGCTATAAAGGGGATCTTAATGTCCTTAACGGCTATGCTACTTTAGCAAATCTTCACATTTATATAACTTAAAGATAAATAAGACATTTGGAAACTAAGAAAATGTCAAAATCATAAGAAAATCAGTACCAGAACTAGGGAATCTTCAAAAAGATACTTCTAGACCAAGGAGCATTCAGAAAATACAAGGCAAAAGAAGTAACTTTCATGTTTTACTGTTACCAGGGAAGGAGACTGTTTTAACCAGGGACAACTCTCACAGAAGTGAAAGGGAGCAACATGACAGTAGAGTGGATTTTGAATGCTCCTTCCTTTAAGCAAAGCTAAATCCACCAGATGCTACTTGGAAACTCCACAGAGCAGGTCTACTCTGTCCTTTAGGGTCACTATGAGTTGGAATCAACTCAACAACAATGGGTTTGGTTTGATTTTTGGTTCCCATGAGCTCATTCTCCACAGGACCACTGACACAGCAATAAAAGCTAGAGAGCTTTTAAAAATCACACTGTCCCTGCTTTGCTGAGGTCCACACTCACATGGTACTTACTTCAAAGAATCTTCCTAAAAATAGCTTCCAATGTCAAGTTAGAATCTTTGGCATTACAAATGTGCATGTTGTTTGAAACAAACAGGAACACATTAGGAAAAGCCAAGAGGGAAAGCAAAAATAAAGATGTAGAGTAGTCATAAATGATGAAATACTTCGGAAGTAAGACTGGACAAACTGTGGATAAACTCTCAGTGTCAGATATTACAGT
Organism: Heterohyrax brucei; assembly: GCA_028571685.1. Taxonomy (NCBI): domain Eukaryota; kingdom Metazoa; phylum Chordata; class Mammalia; order Hyracoidea; family Procaviidae; genus Heterohyrax; species Heterohyrax brucei. Next base: position 135,482,105 of record CM053149.1, on the reverse strand, counting down.
TTGCTTTAACCAACAACGAAAATCCTTTGCCCAAGCTTCCTTGTTCTAAACCAGGAAAGGACTTACAGTCCCTCTCCATTTTCAAAAAGTCCTGTTACTGAGCTACACACATGCTATGACACTTTGAGGCCTTTCCTAAGGGATCCCGCCATATTGGGAGATTCAGGGAAAGAGTCTAAAACAGCAGACAAGAATATACACTCAATTTGCAAACAGCTAAATGATCAGAAAATAACCTAAAATATAGAAGCAGTATCTTCATACAAATATGAAAAGTGGGGAAATCACAAGTATCACACAAAAATTCCAGATCCCTGCTACTTTTTAAACTACTAAAAAATGACAAGGAGTTCCAGAACAACGTTTTTCAAGCTTACTCCATTTATTCTTTCTTTAATTACACCTCAACTCAACACACTGGTTAGATTAAAAAGTAAAACATGGAAGTACATAAAAATCCTCCCAAAAAACAAAAACATTAAAATAAAAATGCCCTCGACCAAAACAAATCACAAAAGGGGAATAGTCAATGTACTGACTGTCCTTTTGTACCAAACAGCCACAGTATTTCAACTTCAAATATGATTGAAGGCTTTAAGAATCTGTATAAACGCAGTAACCCCTGACCTTACTCACACACCCAGCCCAACTGGATTCTCTTCACTTTTTTGATCACCTCTCCTCCTGTAAACAAAACAGAAGTCACAGAACTCAGTTCCTAAGAGCCTACAAAGGCCACAGTGTTCAGCATTCCATTCTCCACTTGAGCTGAACTACATTCCAAGTCTACGGAAATCATCTATGCAATGGAGTCACAGATTAAAGACGGATTGTGGAGGTGATAAACCAAAGCAAACCGCCTGCTGCTGAGTCAATTCCAACTCAAAGCGACTCTACAGGACAAAGGAAAACTGCTCCACAGTTTCCAAAGGCCGCCTGGGGATTCAGAACTGCTGACCTTCTGGTTAGCACTTAACCACTCAGCCACTAGGGTACAGATGTGTCATTATCAAACATGAAAGGTGGACATCTTCAAAACTGAACCCATTCTGAAAATGGAGAACAGTTAGAATGTGCATAATATAACTAAGGGAGGATCTACAGAATGAAAAGGTAAGCCTTTCTGAAGAATTAAGAAAACAGATTTAAAATCATCAGTGTAGGATCACTGACGGAGGCTGCCTTAAACAGCACAGTGGGTCCTGGGTTGAAGTCTGTATCCCTCAGCTGCCGCCATCATAATTCTCCTCCCCTCCACTGCATAATGGAAAAGAATGCAGCACAGCCGCCATCCGAGGCAGACATAAACTGTACAAATACCTGTTTCTTTCTCACTTCCTTCTCCTACCCCACTGTAGGACCATGGGAAGGGGGCTGCTGCTAATACTGCCAGGCATGGACTGCTCCAACCCATGTCCTCCATCTCACTGTAGCGCAGTGCGAAAGGACTGCTCCTTGTACCAAGCAGACGGAGGGGAGGGCTGCCATTACTTCCAGAAGAGGCAGCGGACACCCCCTCCCCACCTGCCCCACCAAGGGGCTGAGGCGAGTGCCATCTCCACGTCGCCTGTGCATCCTGCATCCAGCCACCCTGCGGAGACCCATACCTTCCCCTCACCGTGGCACTCTGAAGAGGGTACTGCCAAAACTGCTGACAAGCAGATGCTCCAGACGCCTCGTCCCGCTGTGCACCGCTGCACCTGGAGAAGGGGGCGCCTGCCCCTCGCCCTGCGCCTGCGCACACTCACACAGCTGCAGCAGCGGCCATTTTTAGGGAGCCGCACAAAAGCCGCAAGGGTGATGGGGGAACGCTGGGGCTCCCATCTGCTTTCCGAAACGTCCTTCTGATCAGGAGGAAAGGACAATGCGAGCAAGAGTGCCACGATATCACACCTATGAACCTCATCTTTCCGAACAATGTCTGAAAAGACCTTCAGGGAATCTCCCTGTCTTCTTAAAGCACAGCGACAAAACGCATGTGGAGTGAAAGACACGAAAAACCAAAATATTTCCACAGCCGTCACTTCATTTTAAGGGTGGGGTTTTTAAAACAGAGTTGCCACAACATAGCAGCAGGATATGGAAACCACAAAACTTAACCTCTTGTTCAGGGGTGGTAAGTGTCCATTTACAAACTAAAGTCATTAAGAGAATCCTAAAGTCATTAATGTAGCCCTCTCCCGTGTGTCCAGCAGCCGCCCTCCCCGAACCACACCACGCCACGGAACACTCCTACCTCGCCGTGGCCACCCCGCTATCACCCTCTCCTGACACCAGACTTCTGCCTCCGTGGTCTCCTGCCATCCAACATGGCCTCTCCTCCAGGGGCCCCCCGTCCACCACGGCCACCCCGCCACCGCCCCTTCCAGCCATCGCCGCCAACCAGCCATCTCTGCCCGCCCTGCTGCCCTCACTCTACCAGTGCAATCCTCTCCATTTTATTTCCCACCAATGCAGCCCACTCCCCTTCGATGTGGCCGGAGTGCCACGAGCCCTCGCCTTTGGCCAAGGCAGCATCCTCCGTTGGCCCTTCCTTCCACGGGAGTCCCTCAGCCGAGAGATAACCCCCAAGGCCCGCCCTACCGCCTGCGCTCCACCGCCGCGACTTCCTCAGGCCCTCTGCCGACCACTGCGGCCGTCTATCCATTCCTCCCCGCCAACCCACCTCTCCTTAACCCTCGCGGTAGCCACCTCACTGGAATTCTAGTCAAAGCGGCCACTCAACTGTCCCCACTCCGCACCATCCTGGCTAGCCTACCACCTCTCCCCTTCCCCATGGTTACCTCTTTGCCCCTCCCTAGCACTGTGGTCACGCCACCACCACTATCCTCTGCACTGAGGTGACCTCAACACCTCTTTCGAAAACTGGAGCAATCCTGCCACTCCTTCCATACCTACAGCCGTGACCACTACCTCAGCCCAACGGTACACAGCGCTGATGCAACGGGATACAACAGCACGCAATGGAACCCGACGAAGTAAGGATTAGGCCATCACACCCGGATACAGCGTGGCACAGCACAAGAGGACACGGATAGGATACAGTGTAGCGACGGACAGCTGAGGGTTTAAGCTTCCAAAGATATCCCATCTGACTTTCCAAAACAAAGAAATGGAGGGCCCACATTCCCAGTCGATCGAACTCTATTTCAATTCCTGCAGATCTTACTATCTGAGGCTCCGACATCACGATTTCCCGAGCTGGCTGTCCTAGGGGCAGCCCCCCGCTGACCTGGCTCGCTCCATTTCGCCGCTGACCGCTCCTCAGGCCGACGTGTAAGGCATCTCCCGGCGCTGCTCCGCTCTGCCCTGGGCTAGCTGCGCAGCGCCAGGTAAAGCCCGAGGAGCCTCTGCGCCTGCGTGCCAGCCCTGGACTGCGCAGGCGCACCGTATTGCCGCAGTGGTCGGGTGTTGCCGCAGTCGGCGCTGCGCCATACGGTCCGCCTTCGGCACACCCTCAGAGTGGGTGCCCTGAGAGGGAGGCTTCAAGTAGCCCCCAAAACCACCACCCTGCGGGCAAGGGCCGTGTCTCCCTATTTTTAAGTACATGTAAAATATTTCAGGAAGCACTCTTCATTCCACAATAAATCTTCGCAGGCACCATTGGCCCAACAATGCTCATTGACGGGCACCTTAAGGTCCTCCAAAAGGCCAGATCAGAAAAGCCTATTTAGAAAAGTTAAATTGCAGAACAACTATCAACGCAAAAATACCAGATTCTCAAAACCGTTTCCAGAAAATTATATACCAAACTTTAGGAAGATGCTGCATTTTTTTCTTCTACATTTTCTTTCAAATTGTGAAAATTAATTTCGAAATAATCGTGTAGAAAAGATCCTCACATTGCTGACGGTTTAAGAAAATAAATAATTTTGATTCCTACATAAAACAAGAAACCTTTTTTGCGTATTAGATTCAGATACTTTCTAAACAGAGTAGAGAAAATAGAATTTTGATGAGCTAGTAGTTCCAGATTTTTTACTTAATAATACCTTCTCTACATATGTGATGGACACTTTGTAATCTCTACAAAGTCTTTGTTATGTGTAATTTCAGAAAAGACAATGCAGAGAAAGGAGAGCTAAAGAAATAATTCTAAAGCTACATTTGCATGACATTTTACATACTTTTGCATAGTTTTCAGTTGTTCACAACAAACAGTTGGGGCAGTACTGACTAATGGTTGCTAAATGGCTGAAATTCCCTCACCAAACCCTAAACTACTGCTGTATTCCAAAGATCTTCCCTTCAAACAAGTACAGAGACGTAAGTGTAGACATTCATGATAACTGAGTCCTGTAAACTACCTGATGGGCCTCATAGAATACAGATAGGCTAAATAAATATACACTTATGTCGGATCCGACTCGACGGCACTTGGCTGGCATATAAATCTATTTAGATATACGTGTATGTTTCTGCATATGTGAACTATAAACTGCAAAATAGCTGATAACAGAAGTGTTATGATGAGCCATGTGAAACTGTCAATATTCAATACTTTTGACTTACAAAAATTCCAGATTCTCCGCAAATGTGTCCATCAAATGACTACAACTGATGGTTATTCAGTCTGGAAGGCCCCCTTGGAACGTGGCCCCAGGAATCTCAAACTCCAAACCACATCCAGTGAACGATGCCCATTCCCCAGACAAAGGCTGAACTGGACTTTATAAGACTTACAGTGATCCTGGTACTGAACAAACTTCTAGACTTAAATGAATACACAGGGGCTGTCCGAGAAGCTCATTGCTGGAGGCAGTTAATTGGAGGTGGGGGACAGGTCTTGACCAAATGGGCATGCAAATATCTGGATGATAAGGGGGAGTGTGCGTTCACAAGAGGGTGGGGATAGGATGAGAGAGCAGATAGAGTAGAATAGTAATGTCAGTTCCAGATGTTATATGGCAAATTGATACAGATTATATACTTGTACTTAAACACAATAAAACTTATTTTTAAAAAATCCAGTTCCTCACAGTTCATTTGTACACATTTATGTAAAGTAACATGTGAAGTTGACTCTGTTCAGAGAAAATAGAAAAGATAATATAAAATTATCTGCATGTAGATTGTTATTGCAGTTACATGCCATTGAAGTCAATTCCAACTCATAGTGACCCTGTATACAACAGAAAGAAACACTGCCCACTACCACACCATTCTTACAATCTATCATTGTTGAAGATACTGGGCCAATACGTCTTGCTGAGGGTCTTCCTCTTTTTTGCTGAATCTTTGCCATGAGTTGCATCCAACTCTACAGCACTTGGCTTGGCTCTGCCGTACCAACTTTTATGTCCGTTTTCCAGGGACTGGTTCCTTCCGGAAATATATCCAAAGTACCTGAGACACAGTTTCACCATTCTCTATTCCAAGGATCACCCTGGCTATACTTCTTCCAAGAAAGGCTTATTGGCTCTTTTAGAAGTCTGTGGTATATTCAGTATTCTTTGACCATATCGTAATTCAAAAGTATTAATTATTCTTCCGTCTTTTTATTCCTTGACCAGCTTTCACATATATACATGGTAATTGAAACTACTTTGCACTTAGTCCCCAAAATTATGCCTTTGCATTTTAACACTTTTTTTTTAGTTATTTATTTTTTTATTGTGATTGAGTGAAAGTATACAATCTAAGTTAAATTTGTGTGCCTGCCTATATGGAGCTCTTTCTGCTCTCCTTGCCCAGTGAGAACACACTCCTCCTTTCTGTTCTATAAATATAAATGCTGTATCCTCTTAACAATCTCTTGTCACTTCCTGTCAACCTTCTCCTCTCCCTTCTAATAAGAGGCCAGTAGGACAGCATCCTATTGATCCTTAGAACCGTAAAGTGCACAAGTCATCCAATCACATTGCGTCTGCGAGTCCAATCCATTCCTGTCCTAAGAGTTGACCTCAGTAATTATTTCTGGTCAGGGGCAGCAGCAGGTCTAGGGGCCATGCTCCCAAGGGAACTCCCAGGCCTTTGGACCATAAACTGTGGTCTTTTAGTGGAGTTCTTGAAGTGCACTCCTCTTGATCTTGTGTTGCCACTGTCACTCGACATTGTGTGCCCCATCACGGCTGTCTTTGACGGTGGCCAGTCACCATCTGGTTCTTCTGGTCACATGGTGATACAGTCACACATTCACATGGGTCTTTCCATCTGCTGGGTTCTTTGTCCCTCATGTCTTTGTTGTGCACAGTGATCATCTGTTCTAGCTGAGTTGGGACAATTTGGTGTAACTCAGGGCTTGCTAGCTCTTAAGAACCCAGATTCCACTCACCTATATGGGGAGCAGAAGACTCTTTTAGCAATAGGCTAATTATGCCAGTTGGCCTTGATGTCCCCTGAGAGCGTGGTCCCGGGACTCCCACCCCTGCTACTTTATCCTTGTAATACTGGGTTAAGATTAAAAGAGTTTTCAGTTTATGTTGAAGTCTGGTAAGTTGATCTTCTTTCTAATGTGTACTGTCACTGATTTCACCCAACAAAATTTCTATCAGCTAATCTATAACCAGAACTTTCCCACCCTCTCTCTCTCTCCAATGTTACAGCCATCAAAGAGTCTTTTCTTCTGTACTTGAATCTGTTTTTCAATCCTTGTAGTAGAGGTTTCATACAATATCTGTCCTTGTGCTGCTGACTGATTTCAGTCAATATAATGTCTTCCAGTTGAAACCAGGTTATGAGATGCTTCCTAAAATCATCATTGATCTGTATCATTGCACAGTGTTCTATTGAGTTTACATACCATAGTTATTTCTCCGTTCATCTGTTGTCAGACATCTGGGTTGATTCCAACTTTTTGCTATTGTGGACTGTGATGCAGTAAACATTCATGTGCATGTATCTGTTTATATGACTGTCCTTGATTCTGCAGGATATATTCCAAGCAGTGGCCTTACTGTATCAAATGGTACATCTATTCTGAGCTTTTTAAGGAAGCGCCAGAATGCTTTCCAAAGAGATTGCACCATTTTGCAATCCCACCAGCAGTACTGGAGAGTTCCAATTTGTCCACAACCTCTCCAGCATTTATTGTTTTGTGTTATTCAGATCATGGCCAACATTGTTGGGGTGAGATGGTATCTCATTGTAGTTTTCATTTGGATTTCTTTAATAGTTAATGATCATGAGCATTTTCTCATGTGTCTTTTGGCTGCCTGGATGTCCTCTTCAGTGAAGTGTCTGCCCATCTCCTTTTCCTAGCACTTAATTGGGTTATCTACCCTCCTCTTGTTGATATTTTGCAGTAACTGGTAGATTATGGACGTTTGACATTGATCTGACATATAGATGCTGAATATATTTTCCTATTTCGTAGGTAGTCTTTCAATTGTTTCGATAAAGTCTTTGGATGAGCAAAAGTGTTTGATTCTTAGTAGTTCCCATTTGTCTATTTTCTCTTCTGTTGTGTTTTGTCTGTCAGATTTTGAAGTCTATCTAACCTGTGTATTAAAACTTCCATTGTCAACCCTATTTTGTCTTTCATCTTTATTGTCTGAGGTATGACATTTAGATCTTTTATCCAATTCAAGTTTGTGTTTGTGTAAGGTGTGAGATACAGATCTTGTTTCAGTAATTTGCTGATCGATATCCAGTTTTGTCAGCACCATTTTTAAAGAGACTGTTTTTACCCCAGTTTACAATCTTAGAGCCTTTGTCAAACATCAACTGTTCATAGGAGAATGGTGGCATCTCTGACATCTCAAATCTCTTCCATTGGTGTATATATCTCTTTTGGTATCAGTATCAGCCTGTTTTGACTACTGTATCAGTGAAAAGTTCTAAAGTTGGGTAGTGAGAGGCCTCCCAATGTGTTCTTCTTCTTCAGTAGTGCTTTGCTTATCCGGGATTTCTTCCTTTCCAAACAAAGTTGTTGATTTGGTTCTCCATCCCATTAAAAAAAGTCACTGGAATTTGCACTGTATATATAGATCACTATCTGACTCAACAGCACTAGGCTTTGGCTTGGGTAAAAGAGCCATTTTCACAACATTAAGTCCCCCTCTCCATGAGTAGGTTAGGTTGCTTCATTTAAATTAAGTCACTCAGTATCTTGCAGTAAGGTCTAGTAGTTCTCTTTCTATAGTTCTTTTATTTCTCTAGTTAGATTTACTCCTAGATATTTTATCTTTTGGGGGGCTAGAGTAAATGGTATTGATTTGGTGATGTCTTCTGAAATGATCTCATTGTTCGTATAAAGGAATCCTACTGATTTACTTATGTTTATCTTGTATCCTGATACTTTGCTGAACTCTTCTATTAGTTTGAGTAGTTTACTTATGGATTCTTTAGGATTCCCTGCATATACAATCATATCATCTGCAAATAGGGAGATACTTTTCTTCTTCTTTGCCAATGCAGATACCCTTTATTTCTTTGTCTTGTCTAATTGCTGTGGCCAGAACATCTAGTACAATGTTGAGTAGAAGTGGTGAGAGTGGGCATCCTTGTCGTGCTCCCATTCTCAAGGGGAATTCTTTCAGTTTCTTTCCATTAAAGATGACAAAGGTGGTTGGCTTTGCATAGATGCCCCTGACTGTGTTGAAGAATTTGCCTTCTATTCCTATTTTGCTGAGACTTTTTAGCATGAAATGGTGTTGGACTTTGTCAAATGCCCTTTCTGCATCAATTGACAAAATCGGGTGAGTCTTATCTTTTGTGTTATTTATGTGATTGATCACATTAATTGTTTTTTGGTATCAAACAAGACTTGCATGCCTCATATGCATCCAACTTGGTCGTGATGAATTGTTTTTTTGGTATATTGTTGAATTCTGCTGGCAAGGATTTTGCTGAAGATTTTTGCATCTAGGTTCATGAGTGATGTTGGTCTGTAGTTCTCCTATTTTGTTGGATCTTCTGGCTTTGGTATCAGGGTTATGCTGGCTTCATAGAATGAATTTGGGAGTATTCCATCCCTTTCTACACTGTGAAATAGTCTCCGTAGTATTAGAAATAACTCTTCTCTAAAAGCTTCGTTGAATTCTGTGGTGAAGATGTCTGGGTCAGGGCTTTTTATGGTTGGTAATTTTTGATAACTTTTTCAATCTTCTTCCTTTGTGATGGGTTTATAAGTTGTTCTACTTCTCCTTGTGATAATTTTGGTAAGTGGTATGAATCTAGGAATTTGTCCACTTCCTCTAAGTTATCAAACCTTTTAAAGTACAGTTTTTCATAGTATTCTGTTATGATACTTTTGATTTCTGGTGGATCTATTGTGACATCTCTCATCACTTCTTATTTGGGTTGTTTCCTCTCCTGGTTTTCTTTTGTAAGTTTAGCCAATGGGTTGTCCATTTAGTTAATCTTTTGAAAAACACAGCTTTTGGCTTTATCAGTTTTTTCAATTGTTCTTCTATTCTCTAATTCATTTAGTTCTGCTCTAATCTTTCTGATCTGTTTTCTTCTGGTGCCTGAGCGGTTCTTCTGTTGTTGTCTTTCTACTTTTTCAAACTGTAGGGTTAATTCTTTGATTGGGATGCATTTTCATTCTCATTTGAATCCACAAATTTCTTTATTTCATCCTTGATTTCTTCTATAACCCATGGCTTTTTGAGCAAGGTGTTGTTCAGTTTCCATGAGCTCCAGTTTCTATTTTTTTTTTTCTATCAATTGAGACTTTTATGGCTTTATGGTGTGGGAAGATGCTTTGCAATAATTCAGTGGTTTGGATTTTGTTGAGATCTTCTTTATGTCCTAACACATGGTCTGTTCTAGAAAATGTTCTATGTGCATTGAAGAAGAAGGTGTACTTATTTACTGATGGGTAAAAAGGTCTATATACGTCAATGAGATCTAATCGGTTAATTGTCACAATAAGATCTTCTGTGTGTTTACTGAGCTTTTTTCTGGATGACCTGTCCATTACTGAAACTGGAGAGTTGAAGTCTCCCACTATTATTGTGGAGAGATCTATCTCATTTTTCAGTATAGTCAGTGTTTGTTCAATGTATTTAGATGCTCTAGTATTGGGTGCATAAATATTTAATATTGTTAAGTTCTGCTTTTGTATTGAATCTTTCAGTGACTGTCCTTGTCCACAATGGTGGATTTTACATTAAAATCTATTTTATCACAGATTAGCTTTGACACACCTACTCTTCTTTATATATTGTTAGCTTGGTATATATTATTCTATCCTGTAATTTTCAGTTTGTCTATATCTTTAAGTCTAAGGTGTGTTTCTTGTAAGCAACATATAGACAGGTTGTGTCTTTTGAGGCTAGGTATCAAATCATTCATTGTCTCTTTATTGGAGCATTCAGTCCATTTACATTCAGTGTATTATTGATAGGTATGTGTTTAGTGCTGTTATTTTTATATATTTATTTTTGTTGGTTTTCTCTGTTGCTCTTGATATTCTGTTGTGGGTCATTCTTTATGGGATGACTTTTCATCTTTTTCAGTGTTGGTTTTCTGTTTGTTGAGACTCCTTTATAATGTTTCTTGGTTTCATATTTTGCATTGTTATTGTACTTTGCAGGTATCCCTGTAATCCCCTTTAATGTTCTAAGTCTAAACCTAGTTTTGACTTCTGCATATCTTGTTAACTTCCTCTCCATCTGGAAGGACTGTAACTACTATAGTATCTCCCTCTTTAATTTGATGATGTTTTAGTTTTCATGATATGCTCACTAGTTCCATTCTTTTAATGTTGTAGCTATTATTGAGTTTTGTGCCTCCCCTAACTGAGTAGGTCTGTGGATGTTGTGTCCTGCATTGCATTCTCAAATATACACTTATTGGTTTCGTTTTTCTAAGCAAAGAGCTTATCTCAGTGTTTCCTGTAGTTTTGGTTTGGTTTCTGCTTGTGTTTATCTGCAAATGTCTTAATTTCATCATCATATTTGAAAGACAGTTTTGCAGGATATATAATTCTTAGTCGGAAATTTTTCTCCTTAAAGGCTCTGAATTTGTCATCTCACTGCCTCCGTGCCAACATCATTTTACCTGAGAAGTCAGACAGAAGCCTACAGGGCTTCCCTCTAAATGTTAGCTTTGCTTTGAGTCTTGCTGCCTTTAAGAGTTTCTGCATATGTTTCATTTTATTAAGCTTGATTTATAATACGTCTTGGTGTCTGTCTTTGGGGATCTAGTTTATGTGGCATTCAGTACACATCTTGGATATCTATGTTCTCTTCTTTCATAATTTCAGGGACATTTTCTGTCAGCAATTCAACAATACTCTGTGTTTTCAGGTATCCCTCCCTTTGCCAGAGGTCTTTTTTCCCTCCAGCAAACTAGCAACTCGGGACGATTTTGCATATATTAGGCAAGTTTCTTACAGCTACTTTAAAATGATTTTATACTCAAACAAATGTATACAAATAATGTATTTTAACATTTTATATATTTCTACATCTTACAAAACAAAATCTTTGAAATATTACACTCTGTAATCGGTTTTTCTATGGTATTTTATGAAACAATCCTCGAAGTGCATCCTTGGTTTATTAGGGCACATGTTACAATAAAAAACACATGACATTAGCCCTCAAAGCTTTGAAAATACTCTTACATTATCTGAGACAGTCTACATAATGGCCTTGCCCTCCAGACTCTAGATATTGGCCACGCTTTCTCGATTCTGAGTGGAGATCCCTGGTCCTTTGCTGCAACTCTGCCTAGAAAGGCTCACTTGGACAGCAACTCTGTTGCCTCAGCTTTAGTTGCACCCTATGCCCAAATGAGTGGCAATTCCACCCTTACAAACACAGAAATCCTTGGCTCCCCCTTTGAAACCCCTGAGGTTGTGGCCACACTGTTTGAGACTGAGGCAGCTCAGCTTTTCAAGCTGTTTGTCTCTTCAGCTTATGTTTCCTCTGGCTGCAAGGCCTGGGCCTCAGACCTGCATCTGCCCTGCTGAGGCAAGTGTTCCAAAGCTCTGTAGCTCCACTCTTGCTAGAACACCTCCTGCACAAAGCACTTAAAGATTTTCACAGAAAACAATAGGATAAGGCATATTGATTTGCTCAGTCAATGCCACCCATATATTTTATGTAGTTTATTATAATGTTAGGTTTCTTGACATTGACTTCCACACCACCTCATGAAATCCTTTTTACGGTAGTCGTTCATGTGTTACCTCAAGTGATCAAACGAGTGATGGTCCTTTTATCTTTCCATGATAGAAGTAAAATGTTACCTTTTCGATATGCTACCGTGCAGTGTTTTAGGAATTTTGGTTTTTTTTATTTCGTCTGGTAATTCCTCACTATTTGTTAAGATCATCTCGGTTAAAACAACAATTGCCGCCACTCAGTCACCTGAGATGTGCCTCTCGAGTTATCACATGAAATATCGTAGTGCCTGAGAGGGACTTCTCGAGTTACTACATGAAATGCTGTGGTGCCTGAGAGGGGCCTCTTGAGTGCAAGGCACTGCTCATAGATTATTCCTCTTGATAGAGTCCTACATGTTTCTTAATCCTTCATTTTTCTTATTTCTCCTTATAAATGCTTCTTTCAGTTGTGCTATCTTTAAGATCACTGAGTCTGACTTCTAGTTCCTTAATTCTGCTTTTTTGGCTTTGAATTGAATTGTCTAATTCTGTAATTTTGTTATTGATCTGTTGGATTTCATAATGTTGACATGCCATCATTTTGAATAGCTTGCTCAATTCTTCATTTTGCTCTGCTGCATTTTGTTTAATATCTAGGAAGACTCTCTATATACATTTGTACTCAACCTCTGATAGTTGCAGAGAGGCTTCTTCATCTGGGAAGTTTTTTAATTCTCTATTTTGGGAGTTTTCTGGAGCCATGGTGCACTGTTTCTTTAAATGCTTGGTGACAGTTTGTTGCTTTCAGGGCCTTTAGAGGCTGACTAGTTGTCTGGTGTTGCTTCAACAGTAGTTGAGGCATAGTTCTGAGATGGGAGTTGGTCACCAGCCACCTCTGTATATTCTAGTGATAGGCTCCAGTGGACTCTCTTGGGTGGCAAGCTCTGCCTCCTTGCTGGCAAAGACACTGCTCTACTTATGGAATCACTGGCAGGTCATCCACTGAGCCTGTGATGTGGGTCAGTAAAGGCTGAAAGAGATGCCATCAGGCAGCACAGCAGTTGTTTTCCAGGCAGTCTTATTTTAAAAACTAAAAGCTACCTCAAAGCTTCCAAAATCAGTCTGGCTGTGAGGTGTGGCAGTCCCCACCTTCTGACTGACAATGGAAACACCTCTTCAGCCATCCCCAGATGCTATGATGTGGTTCAAAGCAGGGCACATCTACTGCCTTGCTGCCATCTCTCTCCTGGCCCTACACTGTGCTAAACACAGCCTTTCTGCTGGAAAAGTGCTCCCTGGACTGGTACTGCCTTCCAGCCTGGGAATTAGCCCTTGCTGAGTTATCTGCTTGGGTTATCCACCTCCCAGCTGACCAAGATGGTGTCCCAATCAAGCTGTCTCTCCCATGGCAAAACAGCTGAATTTATAGTGGAACTCAGAAAAGAATGAGTAGAGGTGCTGTGGTGCCTTCAGTCCACCATCAGGCTCTAAAGATGTAGCCATCCCATACACTGTCTCTCCACTGCAGCACAGCTGTTCACTTCAGTACTATGTCTCAGTGTATCCGCCAGCTCATGGCTGTTCCCTACCTACTGGCCAACAAAAAGAAAAAAGAATTAAAAGCACTAGTACCTTCAGTCCATGCATGCAGCCAGGCAGCAGAAAATGGGGCTCAGTAAAAGAGACAAAACTTCTTATTTAGTCATATGGAGTCCAAACTGACAGTCCTATGCTGTGTCCTAAGGCTCACTGGGGGTCCATAAAGATCCATTCAATTATCAAACCAGGTCTCAGTTTTCAGAGGGACTTAAGGAGATGTGCATCTAATCTGCCATTTTGACACACCCTCCCTTTTCTTCACACTTTATAGAGACCTTTTGATTGTAGATCCAAGTGAAATGAAATCCTTGACAACTTCAATATTTTCTTCATTTATCGTAATATCACTTACCAGCCCAGGTGCATTTTTTTAAATGTTGAGGTTTAATCCTCAATGAAACTTCTAGTCTTTGATTTTTATCAGTAAATGCTTTCAGTCCCCATTTTTAATATAATGTGAATGAATTTTACATATTTGCATAATGTACATGGATATATACTGTGTAAATGTAGTGTTTATATTCACACTGAAAAAGTATGCAAGAATGTGTATGCCTATAATGATGTAAACACTGCCTTTGATTCAGACTCTCTTAATTTAAATTACAGCTTTGACACTTGAAAGCAGTATTGAGTAGGTTTCTTTCAAAGGGCAGTTCGAGAAGCAAAGTATAATAATGACATGTGCAAAGAGCTAGAGATAGAAAACCAAAAGGAAGAAAACATTCTGCATTTCTCAAGCTCAAACAACTGATGAAAAAACTCAAGGCTTCAGTTGCAATAGTGAAGGATTCTATAGTGAAAATATTCAACAACTCAGGAAGCATCAAAAGAAGACAGAAGGAAGAAATAGAGTCATTATACCAGAAAGAATTGTTAGCATATGATGAGGAACCAACGGTACTGAAGGAAGAAGTCAAAGCTACATTGCAGGCGTTGGCAAAAAACAAGGCTCCATAAATAGATGGAATATCAATTGAAAAGTTTTCCACATATGTATGTAGTGCTGAAAGTGCTTACTCATCTATGCCGAGAAATTTGAGAGAAAGCTACCTGGCCAACCAGATGGATATTTATGCCAGTTCTCAAGAAAGAGGATCCAACCAAATCCAGAAATTATTGAACAATATCATTAATATCCTACATAAGTAAAATCTTGCTAAAGATCATTCTAAAGTGAATTCAACAGTATACTGATGGGGAACTCAGAAATTCAAGCCAGATTTACAAGATAATATGGATCAAGCATTATCATTGCAGATGTCAGATGGATCTTGGTTGAAAGCAGAGAATACCAGAAAGATGTTTACTTGTGTTTCATTTACTATGCAGAGACACTTAATTGTGCAGATCATAACAAATTATGCACAACATTGCATAGAATGGGAATCTCAGAACACTTAATTGTACTCATGAGGAATCTGAATATAGATCAACAGGTAGTCGTGCAAACAGAACAAGGGGACACTGTGTGGTTTAAGATCAGAAAAGGTGAGTGTTAGGGCTATAGCCTTTCACTACACCTTTTCAAGATGTGTGTGAAACAGATAATCCAAGAAACTGGATTATATGAAGACAAAAGCATCAGGATCAGAGGAAGACTCAGTAACAACCTGTGTTATGCAAATAATACAGTCTTACTTGCTGAAAGTGAAGAGGATTTTAAACAGCTACTGATGAACATTAAAGACGACAGCCTTTAGCATGAATTGTACCATAAGATCCAGAAAACAAAAGTCTTCTTAAACAGATCAGTAAGCAATGTCATGATAAATGGAGGTTTGGAATTATCAAGGATTTCATTTTACATGGTTCCACAATCAACACCCGTGGAAGCAGCAGTCAAGAAATCAAAGGACACAGCGCATTGGGAAAATCTTTAAAGTGTTGAAAAGTAAAGATGTCAGGTGGAAGACTACGGTGCCAATGAACCAAGCCGTGGTATTTTCTCTCACATCATATGCAGATGAAAGCTGGACAGTAAATAAAGAAGACGTAAGAAGAATTGACACCTTTGAAATGTGGTATTGGAGAAGAATATTGAACACATTGTAGACTGCCAAAAGAACAAACAGATCTGTTCTGGAAGAAGTACTCCCAGAGTGATCCTCGGAAGCAAGGATGATTAGACTGTGTCTTACATACTTTAGATGTATTGTCAGTCCCAGGAGAAGAATATTATGCTTGGTGAAGGAAAGGGTCAGTGAAAAAGAGGAAGATGCTCAAGGAGATGGATTGACATGGTGGCTGCAACAATGAATTTCACCGTAAAAACCATTAGGGGCATGGCACTGCACCAGGCAATGTTTTGTTCTGTTGTTCACAGGGTCGCAATAAGTTGGAACAGACTCCATGGCACCTAGCAGCAACTTCCTATGCCATATTTTATTTGTCTGTAAACTGAGGAAGAATTTTACATATCTTATTCAAAGATTTGATGGTTGGATGAGTTAATATATTATTTATCCAGGTTTGAGTGCATAGTAAATTCACTACAGAAGTGTTAGATTTTCAAATTGCACCCAATATTACAGTGGTACTACCTTTCAGGATATCTCACAGCATGTCCTTGATGTCATTAAGCAAATCTTCTGTCCTTTAGTCATTAGTGTTCAACGTGTCGAAGGTATTCCTGACATGGTCTCTAAATTCAGGTAGAATATGCTTAAGGTCTTACTTTGGCTGTCTTGGACTTGTTCTAATTTTCTTCAGTTTCAATTTGAACTTGCAGATGAGCAACTGATGGTATGTTTCACAGATGGCCCTGGCCTTGTTCTGACTGATGATATTGAATTTTTCCACTACCCTTTTTCACAGATGTGGTAAATTTGATTCTTGTGTATTCCATCCAGCAAGATTATATGTGTAGCTGTTGTTTACATTGTTGGAAAAGGTTATTGGCAATGAAGAAGTCATTGCAGAACAAGCAGTATAAAAGAAGTGACCACATCTTGAGTATAACCTGCTCCATTTTGTTTCTTAGTTCTGTCTCCAAGCAGGAGTCTTGTGTCTCCTTCAGTTTCTCTCAGATTTGAAGATTATTCTATGCTCTCTTTGGGACTGTGGAAAAACAAGGGATAACACTCTAAAAACCATAAAAGAAAAGCAAAGTAATCTGTCTTGTAACAAGGAATTTACATGATTGCCTAAAATACCACTTATCAACACATCTTGGAAGAGACCACTGTGATCACCCAAAGAAGAATTAATCTTCTGTAAATTCCTAGAACTCATAAAATCTTATACCCTTTTCCTATAAAACCTTGAGCTAGTCTCCATTTTGGGGAGGCAGATTTTGGACGAATGATCCCCTCCGTCTATTTACCTATTGGTATACAACAAATGTCTTATTTCTCATGTCACCCATGTCTCAGAGATTGGCTGTTTGCAGCAGGCTACATAAATTCCACTTAAGTCTATGGTAAAAACTGGTGTGCAAATTCTATCTTGTAATCTCCAGTGTCATTTCTGTCTCTAAGGTCATGTTTTCCATTTCCCTATCCTTCTTGTTTCTACCTTTCACATTCCAATCACCAATAATTTTCAGTGCATCCTGATATGCATGTTCAATCAATTGCAGACTGCAAAAGCTGATTTAAAAAAATCTTCCATTTCTTCATCGTTGACCTCAGAGGTTGTTGTGTAAATTTGAATAATATTTATATTAACTGGTCTTTGTAGGTGTGACATCACTGTACTGTCAGGATCTTGAAATGCTCTTTTTGATTATAAATGCAACATCAATCCTCTTTGTCACTCCTGGCACAGTAGATCACATAATTGTCCGATTCAAAATGTCTGCTGTCAGTATATTTCAGCTTACCAGTGTCTATCATATCAGTGTTTATATATTCCATTTTATTTTTGATGATTTGCAATTTCCATGGATTCATGCTTCATACATTCAGCATTCTGTTTGCAGCTGTCTTATTTTTCTCATTTTAAGTTGTGACACATTAACAAATAAAGGTCCTGAAAGCTTGACTCCATCAACATCATTCAAGTCAACTCTATCTTGAGGAAGAAGCTCTTCCTCAGTCATATTCTGAGTGCCTTCCAACTTGAGGGACCCATCTTCCAGCACTATGTCAGACAGTATTCCACTGCTGTTCAAAAGATATTCACTGGCTAATTTTATTTTTTTTAGAACTCATCTTAGTCTAGAAGCTCATCTGAAACCTGTTCACCTTAGGTGACCTTGCTGGGTGTCTGAATGCTGATGTCATAGCTTCCAGCATCACAGCAATGTGCAAGTATGATAAACTGACAGACGTGTGAGGAATGACTGAAGATCAGACAAGTTGTACAATTACATCAAGGACACAATACAAGAAAAAAAGCAAGAGGTTATCAAAAAGGTAAGAGAGAAAGAAAAAAACACCAAAATGAATGTCAGAAGATCCTCTGAAACTTGGTCTTAAATGTCGAGTAGCTAAAGTGAAAGAAAAATGATTAATTTTAAAAAGCTGAACAGGAGATTTCAAAGGGCCACTGCAAAAGACAAAGTAAAATTTTGTAATAAAATACGCAAAGACCTGGAGTCAGAAAACTAAAAGAAAAACATGCTTGGCATTTCTAAAGCTGAAAGGACTCAAGAAAATGTTTAAGCCTCCAGTTGCAATAATGAGGGATTCTATGGACAAAATAATGAACAATACAGAAGGCATCAAAAGAAGATGGAAAGAATACACAGAAGAACTGTACTGAAAGGAACTGAATGAAGTTCAATTACTTCAGAATGTAGCATATGATCAAGAATTAATGATACTGAAAAAAGAAATTCAAGCTGCACTGAAAGCACTGGGAAAACCAGGTCTATAAGAACCGACAAAGTACCAACTAAGATATTTCAACAAATGTATGCATCATTAGAGGTGCTAACTTACCTCTTATAATTAATTTGTAAGACAGCTACCTGGCTACCTAACTGGAAGAGATACATATGAATACCTGTTCCAAAGAGAAGTGATGCAACTGAACGTGTAAATTATCAAACAGTGTAATTAATGTCACACGTAAGTAAAATTTAACTGAAAATCATTCAAAAGTGGCTGCAGAAATTCATTGACTGTGCATTGCCAGAAATTCAAGCCAGATTCAGAAACAGTTGAATGGGGGAATTGCTGATGTGAGATGGATCCTGGATGAAAGCAGGGAATATCGCAAATTTGTTTACCTGTGCTTCATGGAACATGCAAAGGCCCTCAGTTGTGTGAATCATAAAAGTATGGATAACACTGCAAAGAATGGAAATTCCAGAACACTTACTTGTGCTCATGAGGAACATGTACATAGATCAAGAGGCAGTCATCCAAACAGAACAAGGAGGTGCTGCACAGTTTAAAAGCACAAAAAGTGTATGTCACGTTTATATCCTTTCACCACACCTTTTCAATCTGTATGCTGAGCAAAAGCTCTGAGAAACTGGACTATATGAAGAAGAACAGGGCATTAACACTGGAAGAAGATTCATTAGCAACCTGCTATATGCAGATGATACAACCTTGCTTCCCGAATATGAAGAGAATTGGAAGCACTTACTCATGAGACTCAAAGACTACAGCCTTCAGTATGGGTTACACCTCAACATAAAGAAAACAAAAATCCCCAGAAGTGAACCAATAAGTAACATCATGAAAAAGGGAAAAAAGATTGAAAATGTCATAGATTGAACTGAGTCTCCCCAAAAATGGGTGTAACAATTTGGCTGGGACATGATTCCCAGTGTTTTGTGCTTGTCCTCCATTTTGTGATTTTCCTATACTGTAAATCTTAACCTCTGTCTGTGGTTAATACACTGGATTACATTAAAAGGTATTAGGGTGAGCCTGTAACACCTTACATGAGGTCACCGCCCTGTTGCATTTTGAAGTGAGTTTCCCTGTAATGTGGCTCACACCACCTCTTACAAGAGACGAAAGGAAAGGGAAGCAAGCACACGGATGGGGACTTCACACCTCTAAGAGGTGGTGCTGGGAGCAGAGCATGACCTTCAGAGCAGAGGACCCTGTGGAAAATGCTCTCAACCCAGTGAAAGACTGATGCAACACACGGACCTTCTCCCAGGGCTGACAGAGAAAGAGTGCATTCTCCAGGAGCCGTTACCCTGTATTGAGACTTTTAGCCTATTACCTCCTAAATACCCTCAAGTCAGGTCCGATTCGACTGTGTAAGAATAAACCTTTCTTGTTAAAGCCATGCATTCATGGTATTTCTCTTAGAGCCACACTAGATGACTAAGACAGAAGTTGTCAAGGACTTAATTTTACTTGGACCCACAAACAACACCTATGGAAACAGCATTCAGTAAATGAAATGATGCATTTCGTTGTGCAAAGCTGCTGTAAAAGATCTCTTTGAACTGTTACTAATCAAAGATGTAAGTATACGGGCTAAAGTGTGCCTGATTTAAGCCATCATCTTTTCAGTCACCTTATATTCGTGTGAAACCTAGACAACGAATAAGGAAGACTGAAGAATTGATGGTCCTGAATTATGGTGAAGAATACTGAGTATACCACGGATTGCCAAAAAGAACTAACAAATCTAGTGTAGCCAGAATGCTCCCTAGAAGTCAGGATGGTTAAGACTTCATCTCACATACTTTGGACATGTTTATTAGAAGGGATGAATCCCTGTAGAAGGATATCATGCTTGATAATGCAGAGAGTTAGTGAGAAAAAGAAGAAAATCCTCAACACGAAGTTCCGACACAACGGTTGCAGCAGTTGGCTCGAATGATGATGAAGACAGTGCAGGACAGACAGTGCTTCCTTCTATTGTACCTAGGGTTGCTGTAAGCTGGAACCAACTCCATGGCAGTCAGCAACAACACTTCCAAGGTGTGTGGTTACTAGGTATATTTTTCAGTTTAAATAATGTTGCCTCCTTATTGCTATTTCCTGAGTTTTCTCCAAAGTTACTTTTCTATTACAGAATCCTATCTAGGATACCACACTTAATTTAATTGTCATGGCTCCTTAACCAACTCTGGGCTTGAGCAATTTTTTTTCCAAGTTTTTGTTTGTACTTGTTACAGTATTTTGTATTTTTTGCAATGATCATGAATTAATTTTATAATTGAAATATAAGTATTTTGCTTCTAGTTGCTGTTTAGTTAATTTCAATATCAACATAAAATCACAATTAATTTTCAACTGTAGTGTATTTGACTGTGTAATTCCTTGATGGTTACTGTGTCGCATTATGAACTTGGTTTTGGATTTCAGAGAAGACATGGTTGGGTCCCTGGGCCTTATAGAAAATCCAAAGCTGGCAGCCTTTTTGGCTTACTCATTTCCATAAAGAGAGGATGACTTATGTCAGTTCATACCATGGTTTGACATAACCTGCAATTGGGGATTGAAGATACAGAAACAGAGACATAACCAGTAACTTTGATACAAAGATTGTGCTGCTAAGCCCTGATGACTCTCTTCAAAAGTTCATTTTTTTCAGTCTGGATTTGTCTCTAAATCAAATACTCAAGGATGTAAACTTGAAAAACAAACAACAAAACTGTTGCCTTGGAGTTCAGTCTAACTCCTAGTGACCCTATAGGAGGACAGAGTAAAACTGTTTCACAGCATTTGTTTTTCCAGAATTTTTAAGGAAATAGTTTACCAGGTCTTCTCTCCTGTGGAGTAGCCACTGTGTTCCAACCACTGACCTTTCGGTTAGCAGCCAAGCACTTTATCACTCTATGGATGATCTTTAATTACATAAAGTCTGAAACCAAACTATTCTTTACAGAACAGTTGGACTTTATCAAGTGCCTTTTCTGTATCAACAGACAAAAATCTGGTGATTCTTGTCTTTTGAGTTATTTATGTGGTTGATCACATTGTTTTTCTGATATTGAACTAGCCTTGCATCCCTGGTATGAATCCAGCTTGATGATGATGGGTTATTTTTGTGATATGTTGTATTCTATTGGCAAGAACTTTGTGGAAGATCTTTGCATCTAGATTCATGAGTGATATCGTTCTGTAGTTCTCCTTTTCGGCTGGTTCTTTCCCTGGCTTTGGTACCAGGGTTATGCTGGCGTCACAGAATGAATTTGGGAGTATTCCATCCCTCTCTATACTGTGAAATAGTCTCAGTAGTATTGGAGATAACTCTTCTCTAAAAGCTTGGTTGAATTCCGTGGTGAAGACGTCTGGGCCAGGGCTTTTTTTCACTGGTAGTTTTTGGATGACTTTTTGAATCTCTTCCTTTGTGATGGGTTTATTAAGTTGTTCTGCTTCACCTTGTGATAATTTTGGTAGGCGCTATGAATGAAGGAATTTATCTATTTCCCCTGAGTTTTCAAATTTGTTAGAGTACAGTCTTTCATAGTGTCCTGTTATTATATTTTTTATTTCTGTTGGATCTGTTATGACAACTCTCCTGTTTTCTTTCTTGTTTTTCTTTGGTAAGTTTAGCCAATGGTTTGTCAATTTTGTTGGTCTTTTCAAAAAACCAGCTTTTGGTCTTTTCCATTTCTTCAATTGTTCTTCTACTCTGATTCTTTTAGTTCTGCTTTGATCTTTATGATCTGTTTTCTTCTGTTGTCTGAGGGGTTCCTCTGTTGTTCTCTCTCTACTTGTTCTAGCTGTAGAGTTAGTTCTTTGGTTTGGGTTCTTTCTTCTTTCCAGTTGTGTGTATTTATGGAGATAAACTGACCTCTGAGCACAGCTTTGGCTGTATCCCATAGGTTCTGGTAGGAAATGTTTTCATTCTCATTGGAATCCATAAATTTCTTTATTTCATCCTTGATTCCTTCTATAACCCATGGGTTTTTGAGCAAGATGTTGTTCAGTTTCCATGAGTTCCACTTTCTATCTCTGTTTTTTTCTGCTATTGATTTCAACTTTAATGGTTTCGTGGTCTGAGAAGATGCTTTGCATTAATTCAGTTGTATGAATTTTGTTAAGCATTGTTTAATGTACTAACACATGGTCTATTCTGGAGAATGTTCCATGTACAATGGAGAAGAAGGTGTAGTTGTCTGCTGGTTGATAGAAATTTCTGTACATATCAATGAGGTCTAGTTAGCTAATTGTAGCAATAAGTTACTCAGTATCTTTATGAGCTTTTTTCTGGATGATCTGTCCATCACTGAAACTGGAGTGCTGAAGTCTCCCACTATTATTGTGGAGTGATCTACCTCATTTTTGAGTGTAGTCAGTGTTTATTCAATGTATTTAGGTGCTCTAACACTAGGTGTGTAAATATTTAATACTGTTAAGTCCTGTTTGTGTATTGAACCTTTCAGCAATAGTGTCCATCCTTGTCCATGATGGTGGATTTTACATTAAAATTGATTTTATCTGAGATGAGGATTGCCACACCTGCTCTTCTTTATTCATTGTTAGCTTGATACATATTCTTCCATTCTTTAGCTTTCAGTTTGTTCCTATCTTTAAGTCTAAGGTGAGTTTCTTGTAGGCAACATATGGATGGGTCATGTCTTTTGATCCAAGATGTCACTCAATGTCCCTTTACTGGAGCATTCAGGCCATTCACATTCAATGTGATTATTGATAGGTGTGTTTTCAGTGCTGCCACTGATATGTTTATTTTTGTGTTGATGTTTTCTCTGTTGTTCTCAACCTGTTCTGGGACACTCTTCTTCATGAGTTGATTTTTCACATTCTTCAGGGTTGGTTTTGTGGTTGTTGAGACCCCTGTATTACATTTCTTGATTTGATATGTTGTATCTTTATTGTGCTTTAGAGCTGCCCCTATAATCCTCCTTAGTAAACTACTTGTAAACCTAATTTCAGTTACTACCATTGTTATCAACTTCCTCTCCGTCTGGAAGGACTATAATGACTATAGTACATCCCTCTTTTTAATATGATGATATCATAGTTTTCATGATATAGTCACTGGATTATTTCTTTCACTATTATAGTTTTGTTTGAGTTTGGAGCTTTCTCTATTTGAGTAGGATTCTGGGTGAGGAGTCCTGTATTTGCTTCTAAATTATAAAGTTAGTGCGTTTGTTCTTCTAAGCCAAGAGATTCTTTCAGTATTTCTTGTAGCTTTGGTTTGGTTTTCACAAAATCTCTGAGTTTCTGTTTATCTGTGAATGTCTTGTCTTCATTTTCATATTTGAAAGATAGTTTTGCAGGATATATAAATCTTGATTGGAAGTTCTCCTTCAAGGCCTTGAATATGTCATTGCACTGTCTCAATGACGACATTGTTTCTGCTGAGAAATTTGGCGGAAGCCTACAGGGTTTCCCTTTGAATGTTAGCTTTGTTTTCAGTCTTGCTGCCTTTAAAAGCTTCTGCTTATGTTTCATTTTGTTAAGCTTGATTATACTATGTCTTAGAGTCTTTCTTTTGAGATCTATATTGAGGGACATTCAATAGGTATCTTGGATATCTATATTCTCCTCTTTCATAATTTCTGGGAAGTTTTTTGTCACCAGCTCAGCCACAATACTGTCTGTGTTCTCAGGTGTCTCGTCCTGTTCAGGAACTCCAATTAATCATAGATTGTTCCTCTTAATAGAGTCCCTTATGCTCCTTAATGCTTCTTCATATTTCTTGTTTCTTTTTTTCTGATTCCTCTTCATAGATGCTGGCATCAGTGCCTCTGTCTTCCAAATCAGAAAGTCTATTTTCCATTTGTTCCATTTGGTTTTCTTGGCTTTGAATTGAAGTTTCTATCTCTTTGATTTTGTTCTTGATCTGTTGGATTTCAGAGTACTTGTGTTCCATCAGATTAAACAGCTTGCTTAAGTTTTTGTTTTTGCTCTGCTGCATTTTGTATAAGGTATAGGATGACTCTCTATATAATCCCTTTGTATTTACCTTCCAATAGTTTCAGAAAAAGTTTCTTCATCTGGGAAGTTCTGTGGTGCTTTCTTTTGGGGTCCTTATGAAGCCATGGCTGATTTCTTGGTTATGCTTTTCTTTAAAGTTTGTTGCCTTTTGGGCATCATGTGAGTCAACAGAGACTTGGAGAGATGCTCTGAGGATAGACTGGTTGCTTCTCTAGGCCGTCTGAAAATGAGAAGTAAAAAGTACCTGACAGTTTCCAAAGTCAGTCAGGTTTTCAGGTGTATAGGTCCCTCTTCCCAGCTGGCAAAGTAAACACCTCTATATCAAACCCCAGACATTATAAACTAGCTCAAAATACAGAAAGGTTACTGGCCTGCTGGCCTCTGCTGTCAGGCCCCAGCTGTAGGTGACACTGTGCAGAATACTGCTTTTCTGCCAGAAAAGCACTCTCTTCTGGGCAGGTGCTGCCTCGCAGCCCGGGAATTACGTCCAGCTGAGGCTTCTGTTTGGGTATATCTGCCTCCTGTTGGAACAAGATGGTGTCCAGTACAAGCTCGCCACCTGGCTGGGACCAGGGTACTCTACAGTAGAAGTGGAAAGAGAGGCCAAAGGTGCTGAGATGCACAGAGGCCACCACTTCTGTTGCTGGGCCCCAGCCATAGGCGACACTGTAAAATACTGCTTTTCTGCCGGAGAAGCACTCTCACTTGGGCATGCACTGCCTCCCAGCCTAGGAACTCAGTCCAGCTGGGGCCTCCTTATGCATGTCTCTGCTTCCCAGTTGATCAAGATGGCATCCTGCACTACCTTGCCACTGCCTCACTACCAGCTACTATATGGCAGAGGCAGAAAGAGAGGCCAAAAGTGCTGAGATACACAGAGTCCAAAGCCGGGCTCTCAAAATATGGCTATTTCACTTGCCAATACCACCAGCAGTGCACCTGTGATTAGCGGCTACTTAAGTCCCAGCTCCACCTTCCAGCTAAGACAGAGAAAATGAATTAAAATGGTGAGTTACCTTCAATCTGTACAAGCCAGTGCTCTCTGAGTGGGATCAGCAAAAGAAAGGAGGTTTTGCAGTCAGGGGTATGAAGTCCAAATTAACAGCCCTATGCTGTGCCCTAGGGCTCACTAGGTGTCCACAAGGCCCTGTTTAAGTATCAATTCAGGTCTTAGTTTCCAGAGAGATTTAGGGAGACTTGTGTTTATCCACCATCTTTACGCCCCCCCAACAGATTTGCTCATTCTTTTGGCAGTCATGATATATTCAATATTCTTTGTCATATTTCAAGGCATTAATTCTTCTTCTGTATTCCTTATTTTTTCTTCTAGCTTACCCTGTCCACTAGGAGGGACATAACCAAACAGACAGACAAAAACCAGTGTTGTGATTATATGGAAGTTGGAGCCCTAATACACTGCTGGTGGTGGGAATGTAAAATGGTGTAGCCATTTTGGAAATGTGTTTAGTGATGTATTTCCTAAATAGATTTACCACATAGGGGATACTAAGTTTCAGTTTTTTTAGAGCTCTTGTGGTGCAGTGGTTAAGAGCTCAGCTGCTTACTGAAAGATCAGCAATTCAAATCCACCAGCTCCTCCTTGGAAACCCTATGGGGTGGTTCTACTCTGTCTTGTAGGGTCACTATTAGTTGGATCCAACTCAACAGCACCTAACAAAAGCAAGTTTCTGTTAAGGGTGATAGAACAATTTAGAAACAGTTCATGGTGGTCATTGAACAACATGATGAACATAGTTAATGTCACTGAACTATACACTGAAGAATGTTGAAATAGCAAATGTTCTATTACTAATATATTTACCACAATGTAAAAAATACTCTAAAAATATTAACCATAGGTTAATATATCATCCAGCAATTCCACTCCTAATACACACCTAGAAGAATAAAAACATACAACCATACAAAACATGCACACATATATGCACATCAGCCTATCTCATCATTGTTATATTCATAAAATCCAAATTACATCACTTTAAAAATGAGTAAACAAAGTGTGGTATGGTATAATATATTCACATTACCCCACAAGCCTGTTGTTGATCTTTTGGTTATCAGCTAAACTGGGGGCAGACAGTATGGGGGCTACGAAGGCACTGAGAAGGCACGCATCACAGGCAGGCCTTTGGGTTGGAAAGGGCTAAGAGTGCCAAGCTCTGCTAGCTTGGGAAAGCAGGCTGGACAGCATGGGTCCTAGGAAGGCACTGTGAAGCCTGAGCCTCTGGTAGGCCTTAGGGGACTTACAGCACCAAGCCCCACTAGCTTGGGGCAAGGCAGTAGGACAGTGTAGGGCCTAGGAAGGCACTGTGAAGATACCTACCTCTGGCTCTAGGGTTGGGAGAGGCTAACAGCGCTGTTCTCTGCCAGCTTTGGGCATAGGGGGCAGGACACTGTGGGGCATAGGAAGGCACTATAAAGTTGAGCATCTCTGGTAGTCCTTAGTTTTTGGAGGGGCTAAGAGCAATGAGCTCTGCCAGCCTGGGAAAAAGTGAGGCCTAGGAAGGCAGCCTGAAGGAGATACAAATGTGTGCAGCCTGGCAGTTCTGAGAACTGCACAAAGGCTAAGAAGCCTGGATCCTGGTGATGTGAAGCTGTGGCACAGGTGAATGGGGGATCCAAGAAGGAGGCACTTGCAGTGGACAGCCAGGGAAGGTGGAATATGTGCACGTATGATCCTGGACAGCAGTGTGAGGGAACATGGCCCAGAGTAGAGCAAGATTAGCTGAGCAATCATGTGTCAGGTTAGACTGAGGAGAGCCTGACTATTTTGTCTACTATAGCACAGGGTAGTAAGTTCATGGAGCATAAGGTCACCAGACAGCTCAGAGAAACTCTGGGCCAGGCCCAGAAGAGAGTTATTGGACAGGTTAGCTGAATTAGCAAGCCTCCAAAATCAAGACAGCTCAAAAGTATTGAATATCCATTGATAACAACTTACATAACAATAACCAAACAAAAATTGTATCAGCTCTATGATGACTCAGAGACAGCAATCAGTTCCTAAACATCTAAAAAAAGCAGAATAATGTGGTTGCTGAAAACTCCCAAAACAAAGAATCAATGAGTTTCTGAGACAAAGAAGCCTTCCTAAAATTATCAGAAGTGGAATACAAGAGACAGATGTACAAAGCAAAGCAAGATATCAGGAAAAATATCAGGAAAAACACAGCAGAGGACACTGAAAACCTAAACATGCTGCAAGAACTGCTTGAGCAGCAGTGTTCTGAAATTCAACAGATTAAAAACAAAATTACTGAGCTTGACAAGTCAACAGAAAGTCAAAGGAATAGGATGGAGGAAATGGAATACAGAATTAGCAAGATTGAAGACAAAGAAAACAACACCAGCACACATGAGGAAAAATCAAATAAAAGATTCAACAAAAATAATCACTGAGAGTCAAGTGGCATTTTACCATGAGAAATAATATACAAGTGCTTGAAGTTCCAGAGCAAGAAGGGACAACTGAAAGCACACAGAGAATTGTTAAAGATCTGCCGACAAAAAATTTCCCTGATATCATGAAATAGAAGATATCCATCCAGGATGCTCATTGAACCCCATTCAAGATAGATCTCAAAAGAAATATACCCAGGCGTACTGTAATCAAACTCAACAAAACTAAAGACAAGGAGGGACTAGTTAAGGCAGCTAGACTTAAACAAAAAAGACTACTCAGCCAAAACTATGTTGGCAAGAAGACAATGGGATAAAATTCACAAAGCTGTAAAGGATAAAAATTGCCAACCGAGATTTATATGCCCTGCAAAACTGTCTATCAAATATGAACAAAAAATTAGGACTTTCACAGACAAATTTAGAGAATATGCAAAAACCAAACCAAAATTTCAAGAAGAATTGAAGGAAGTTCTTTGACTAGAAAATTTAAAAAATATTACACATACATTCAAACATTCAACACTTGACAGACCAGCCAAATATCTTCAAGACAGGGTATCCACAAAAGAGATCCAAATCCAAATGGCATACACACAAAAAGAAAGTCAGAGATCTCAGGATTTAATTAACAATAATTACATACAATTAATGTAACCACAGAGCCTCCAAATGGAGGGGAGGCCTAGGAAATACAAAGACATTATAGACTGGATTGCTTTCAGATTAAAAAGGGGGGTTAAGGAAGTGACAGCAATAGGAACCTACAATTCTACATATCAAAACATCATACAAAATGAAAAATAAGGAAAACATGAAGTCTCAGCATTTACAAAAATACAAACACTAAAAGCCAAAGAAATCACATAAAGAAAAAAGGCTTAGCACAGAAAATTAAATGGAATGGAGGAATTGCCCCCAACAAACAAAAAAATGATAGCACTAAACTCACATATATCAATAATAACACTGAATGTAAATGGGCTAAGTGTGCCAAGAAAGAGACAAAGCTTAGCAGATTATATTTTTTTAAAAAAACAGGATTCATCTATATACTGCTTACAGTGGACACACCTTAGACAAACAAACTACAACTCAAAGGATAGAAAAAATCTATCAGGCTAATAACATCCAAAAAAGAGCAGGAGTGGCAATACTAATCTCTGACAAAATAGACTTTGAAACTAAATTCAATCATGCTGGATAAAGAGGAACACAATATATTGGTCAAGTGCTCAATACAACAGAAGGACATAACCATATTAAATACCTATGCACACATCAATACGACTCCAAAATAAATAAATAAATAAAACAAACACTATTAACAGCGAGAAGAGATAGATAGCTCCACAGAAATAGGAGATTTCAACACACCACTCAGTAAAGGATAGAACATCTTGAAAAAAGCTCAGTAAAGACACATAGGATCTAAATGACACAATCAACCAACTTGATCTCACTGATGTATTCAGAACACTCTACCCAACAGCAGCCAAGTATACTTCATTTTCTAATACACATGAAATATATTCCAAAATTGACCACATAGTAGAAAACAGAGCAATCCTAAACAAAATACAAAATATTGAAATAATACAAAGCTTCTTTTCAGACCATAAAGCCATAAAACTAGACATCAACAACAGACGAAAGATGGAAATAAAATAAAAGACATGGAAGTTAAACAACATTCTACTCAAGAGCTACAGAGCAATGGAAGAAATCAGATGAAATAAGTTCATAGAAATAAGTGACAATGAAAACACATCCTATCAAAATCTATGAAACACAGCAAAAACAGTTTTCAGAGTTCAATTCATCTCAATAAATCAAAGGGAAGAAAGGGCACAAATCAAAGAACTAACTCTTCAACTTCAAGAAATAGAAAGAACCCAACAAAAGAACATATCAGTCTCCAGGAGAATGGAAACAATAAAAATTAGAGCAGAAATAATTAAATAGAAAATTTTTAAAAAATGATTGAAAGAGTAAACAAGATTAAGAGATAGTTTTTTGAAAATATCGATGAAATTGACTAGCCAAACCAATAAAAAAAAGCAAGAGAGGAAATAAGTAACCCGAATAGGAAACAACATGGGTGATATCACAAGAGACACAACTGTACAATAATAAATTCTAAAACCTAAAAGAAAAGGACAATTTTCTAGCAAAAACACACCTCCCAAAACCAGCACAGATATTGAACAGCTAAATAAACCCACTTGAAGAGAAGAGACTGCAAAGGTAATTATAAAACTCCCAATTAAAAAAAGTCCTGGCCTGGATGGCTCCACTGGAGAATTCTACCAAGCATTCAGAGAAGAGTTAGCACCACTGTTACTAAAGGTATCCCAGAGCGTACAAAAAGATGGAATACTCCCAAACTCATCCTATGAAGCTAGTATAACTTTGATGCCAAAGGCAGATGAAGACAGTACTAAAAATGAAAACTACAGACCAATATCTCTCATGAGAACAGTTGCAAAAATCCTCAGCAAAAACCTAACAAATAGAATTCACCAACACATCAAAAAAACAGTTTACCATGACCAAGGAGGATCCATACCAGGGATGCAGGGCTGGTTCAACATCAGAAAAACAACTAACATAATCAACCACATAAACAAAAACAAGAACCACTTGATTCTATCAATCGACGCAGAAAATGCATTTGATAAAGTCCAACACCTATTCACATTAAAAACTCTCAGCAACGTAAGAATAGAAGGGGAATTCCTCAACATAATAAGAGGCATCTATACAAAACCAACAGCCAACATCATACTGAATACAGAGAAACTGAAAACACTTTCCTTTAGAACAGGTACCAGATGAGAATGCCCACTGTCACCACTTCTATTCAACATTGTTCTGGAGGTCCTAGACAGAGGAATCAGGCATGATAAATAAGGTGTACTCAGATTGGTAAAGAAGTCCCTGTTTGCATATGACTAGGTCCTATACAAACCTAAAAAAACCCCTAAATATCCACCAAAAAATTACTAGAGCTGAGAGAAGACTTCAGCAAAGTATCATAAGATAAACATAGACACAACAGTTGGAGTCTGTTACACCAACAAAGAGACAATTAAAGAAGAAATCTCAAAAGTATTACCATTTGCTATGGACCCCAAGATGATAAAATACCTAGGAATAAATCTAACCAGAGATGTAAAAGACCTATACAGAGAAAACTACAAGGCCCTACTGCAAGAGACTAAAAGTGACTTACATAAGTAGAGAAACCTACCTTGATCTTGAATAGGAAGACTCAACATAGTGAAAATGACTATTCTACCAAAGCAATCTATACACAAAGTGAAATCCCAATACAAATCCCAAGGATATTCTTTAATGAAATGGAGAAATAAATCACCACGTTCATATGGAAAGGAAGCTGTAGATAAGTAAAACATCACTAAAGAAGAAAATAAAAGGGGGGGTGTCTGGCATCTTAAAAATTAACAAAATGACATCTAAGTAACACTGTTTGGTCCCAATCCACCTGGACCAGAGCTAGATGGAGGACATCAGTGACAGGAGGAAAATATGAGCCCAGCTAATGGAAGGTACCACATAATCCAGAGACCACTTTAATAAGGGGCCAGAAGAATCAGGTGGCGCCTGGCCACCACCACCAACTACCAGGATGGGGTGCACACTATAGAACCACTGACACAGCAGCAGAAATATAAACGTGCAGAACTAGAACTCCACCAAATGACCACAGTTGATGGTGCCTCAAGCTGGAGGGCATGCTGGGAGCATAGGTCGCAGACTCTTTAATCCCAAACCACATCCAGCACTTACACCAGCTCTCCAGACAAAGACTATACTGGAATACTAAACATAAGCAGTGATCTTGGTGCCCAACAAACTTTCAGACTTAAATAGATACACAGGGGCTGTTGGAGAAACTCCTTGCTAGAGGTGAGAAGATAGCAGGAGGGGGGACAGGTCTTGATAAAATGGACACGAGAACTTATAGATGATAAGGGAGACTGTGCTTTTATGGGAAGGCAGGGAACGGAGGGGAGAGCAATCAGAATAGAACAGTGATGTGAGTTCCAGATGTTACATGGCAGATAGATATGGACTGTAAACTCGTACTTAAAACTCAACAAAATTTAGTAAAAAAAAAAAAAGCAGTTTTTTTTATCTGCTGTGCAGAACACAAACCTTGATATTGCTCTCTATATGCTAATAAATGAGGTATTAAGCACATTGAGAGGATGCAAAATTCAGTATGTATTTTGCAAAACACGTTTTACAGCAAAGAGAGTGTATCTAAATTCCTTTTCTAAGAAGTCAACAAACAGCAAATTATAGCATTTATTATGAAACAAATCAAAACTGAAGTATGAGCCATTTAAAGAAAAATTGTTTATTTTGTTGTATGAGATCAACAGATTTTTATAAAGATTTTTAAGGCAACTAAGTTCACTGACTCATATTCTTTGTTGCAGAATATGTGGAATAGTCATTATGTAGAAAATGTATAATATGGTAAAGGCATTAGCATCTTGCATCCACTAAAAATTTTATAATTCACTTCATCTACTAAAATGTCGTATGCCACCATTGCATTCAGTTGGTAGTACTATATAGTCACATTTCAAAAAAGTTACAAGATGGATAACTAAGACAAACACAAATATATGCATATATATGAACTCATATACTGTCAAACCGGTAAAAAGAAGAGGGGACAGCACAGATTATCATTGTTTACGGCCCTCACATGCCTTAAATCTGACCCTGGTTGGTACAGAGTCCAGATGGCCCACAAAGTCAAAAACATTTATTATCCAACCCTTTGCAGTTTGTTTACCTCTTCCCTAGACATCTAACCCACATCACAGTATTTTCAGTCAACTCATATGCATATACAAACTGGACACGAGAAAGTTTGACAAACTTGAACTGTGATACTGGTGAAGAATATTTAACACTCAGTGAACTGTTAGGAGAACAAACAAATCTGTCTTGGAGGAAGTACAGCTGGAATACTCCTTAGAAGTGAGTACGGGGGTGGGGTGGAGTCAAGATGGCAGACTAAATGCACATCTCCCTAAATCCCTCTGGAAACCAAGACCTGATATGATAGTTAAACAGAGCCTTCTGGACACCTAATGAGCCCTGGGATGTGGCATAGGGCTGTTAATTTGGATTTAATACCACTGAATGCAAAACCTCCTCTTTTTATTAACCCTGATCTCAGCAAGCACAGGCTTGCACAGACTGAAGGTAACTCACCATTTCAATTTTTTTCCCTTCTGTCTTGGCTGGCAGGCAGAACTGGGACTTGACTAGCTGCTGGTCTCAGATGCACTTTTGGTGGGACTGGCAAGCATAATAGCCTGGTTCTGAGAACCTAGCTTTGGTCTCTATGCACCTTGGCTCCTCCAGCCTATCGGGAAGGAGAGAAGCCCAGACAGAGGCCCCGGCCGGACTTAGTTCTTAGGTTGGGAGGTGGCTCCTGCCAGTGGGAGAGTGCTTTTCTAGCAGGGAGGCAGTGTTTTGCGCAGTGTCGCCTGGGGCCAGGGCACAGCAGCAGAGGCTCTGGACTCTGAGCATTTTGGCACTCTTGGCCAGCTGGCAAGCTTATGCGGGATGCCAGCTTGTTTTGCTGGGAGGCAGGGTCACCTATACGGAAGCCACAGCTGGACCTAATTCTTGGGCCGAGAGGCAGTTCCTACCCAGAAGAGACTGCTTTTCTAACAGAAAAGCAGAGTCCTACACAACATCGCCTACAGCTGGGGCCCGACAGCAGAGGCCAGCAGGCCAGTAGCATTACTGTATTTTGAGCTAGTTTATAACATCGGGTGTTCAATATAGAGGTACTTACTTTGCCAGCTGGGAAGAGGGACATAGACACATGAAAACCTGACTGACTTTGGAAGGTGCCAAATACTTTTTACTTGTCATCTTAAGACAGCCTAGAGAAACAACTGTGGTACATCTTCACAGCATTTCTCCCAGCTTCTATTGACCCACATGATGCCCAAAAAGCAGCAGACATTGAAGAGGACGGTAACCTGGAAGTCACTCATGGCATCAGAAGACCCCCAAAAGAAACCACCTCAGAAGTTCCCAGACAAAGAAGTTTTTCTCAGACTATCAGAAGGTGAATACAGAAGGATTATTTTTGAGACCTACTGGACCTTATACAAAATGAGGCAGAGCAAAACGAAAAACTAAGCAAGCTGTTTGATCTGATGGAACATAAGTACTCTGAAATCCAACAGATTAAGAACAACATCAAAGAGATAGAAACTTCGAAGTCAAGAAAACAGAATGGAACAAATGGAAAAGAGAATTTCTGATATGCAAGACAGAGCTAATGACTCCAGCACCCATGAGGAGAAATCAGAAAAAAGGAAACAAGAAAAATGAAGAAGCATGTGGGACTCTATTAAGAGGAACAACCTTCGATTCATTGGAGTCCCTGACACAGGGTGAGGCATCTGAGAACACAGAGAGTATCGTTGCTGAGCTGCTGACAGAAGACTTCCCAGAAATCATGAAGGAAGAGAATATAGACATCTCAGATGCATATTGTACGCCACCCAATATAGATCTCAAGAGAAAGACTCCAAGACATATTATAATCAAGCTTAACAAAATGAAACATAAGCAGAAACTCTTAAAGGAAGCAAGACTCAAATCAAACCTAACATTCAGAGGGAAACCCTGTAGGCTGTCTTCAGATTTCTCAGCAGAAACCATGATGGCACAGAGACAGTGGCATGACACATTCAAAGCCTTGAAGGAGAAGAACTTCCAACAAAGAATTATAAATCCTGCAAAACTATCTTTGAAATACGAAAATGAAATTAAGACATTCCCAGATAAACAGAAACTCAGAGACTTTGTAAAAACCAAACCCAAACTACAAGAAATACTGAAAGAAGTTCTTGGCGCGGGCTTAGAACAATGAAACTACTAACTTTATATTTTAGAACGACACGCTAGTCAAAACTCTACTCAGTTAGAGAAGGCTGCAAAGTCAATCACAACTTTAATACAGAAAGAAGCAATCCAATGATCATCATGAAAACTATGTTGCCCTCATATTGAAAAGAGGGATGTACTACAGTTGTCCTTCCAGATGGATAGGAAGATGACAAGACCGGTAGTAATTCAAATTGGGTTTATATATAGTTTATTAAGGGGGATACTAGGGGCAGCTGTAAAGCACAACAAAGATGTAGCATACCATTTCAAGAAATGTAACACAGGAGTCTCAACAACTACAAAAGGAACTCTGAAAAAGATGAAAAATCAGCTCACAAATAAGAATGTCCCAGAACAGACTAATAAGAACAACAGAGAAAACATCAACATAAAAATAAACATATCACAATGGCAGCAGTGAACACATACCTATCAATAATTACATTGAATGTGAATGGACTGAATGCTCCAGTAAAGAGATATCTTGGATCAAAAGACATGACTCATCCATATGTTGTCTACAAGAAACTCACTTGAGACACAAAGATAAGAACAAACTGAAAATTAAAGGATGGAAGAATACATATCAAGCTAACAATGAACAAAGAAGAGCAGGAGTGGCAATTCTAATCTCAGACAAAATCAATTTTAATGTCAAATCCACCATCATGGACAAAGATGGACACTATTGCTGAAAGGTTCAGTACACAAGCAAGACTTAACTATATTAAATATTTATGCACCTAATATCAGAGCACATAAATACGTCTAGGAAACACTGACTACACTCAAAAGAGAGTTAGATGACTCCACAATAACAGTGGGAGACTTCAACACTCCACTCTCAATACTGGACAGATCATCTAGAAAAAAGCTCAGTAAAGATACAGAAGACCTCATTGACACAATTAACCAACTAAAGCTCTTTGATGTATACAGAACTTTCCACCCATCAGCAGACAACTACACCTTCTTCTCCAGTGCACATGGAACATTCTCCAGAATTGACCATGTGTTAGGACATAATGCAATTCTCAACAAAATCCATACCATTGAATTCTGCAAAGCATCTTCTCTGATCATGAAGCCATGAAAGTTGAAATCAATAGCAGAAAAAACAGAAAGTGGAACTCTTGGAAACTGAACAACATCTTGCTCAAAAGAGCATGGATTATAGAGGAAATCAAGGATGAAATAAAGAAATTCATGGATTTCAGTGAGAATGAAAACACTTCCTACCAGAACCTATGGCATACAGCCAAAGCAGTGCTCAGAGGTCTGTTTATCTCCATAAATGCACACATCTGGAAGGAAGAAAGAAACCAAAGCAAGGAACTAACCCTACAGCCTGAACAAGTAGAAAGAGAACAACAGAGGAACCCCTCAGGAACCAGAAGAAGCTAGATCACAAAGATTAGAGCAGATGCCAAGGTACCATCCGAGGACACAGCAAATGGTCCCAACTCAGCAGGAATGGATGCTCACCGAGGGCCAAAATGGCATGCGGTAAAGACGACCGAGAAGACAGAGAGACCCACAAGAGTGGGTGCCTACATCGACCTGGGACCGGAAGAACCAGATGGTGCCCGGCCACCACCAGTGATAGCCATGACGGAGCTCACAGAGAGGAGCCTCACTGGCAACACAAGAATAAAAAGAGGTGCATCATGAGATCTCCACTAAAAGACCTCAGTTGATGGTCCAGCGGTTTTGGGGTTCCTCTGAGAGCATGGCCCCTGGCCCTGATGCTGCCCTTGCCCATAAATCATAACGAAGGTTCACCCTTCAGACACGAATGGATTGGACTTGGTGATGCAGAGTGACCATATACTGGATGCACTTTATGGTTCTATGCATCTGTAGGATGTCATCCTGCTGACCTCTGGCTGGAGGAAGGAAAGTGGGTGGAGGGGAGGGGTAAGGAGACTGTTGGGAGGATGAGACATGTATGGAGCAGAGAGGAATAGTGTGCTGTCACCGGACAGGGAAAGCAGTAGAAGCTGCATATAGGTGGGCACGTAAATTTATTTGGGAATGTACATTTTCACTCAGTCACGTTAAATAATAAAAAAAAAAAATCTAGCTGAATACTATGAAAGACTATATTCTAACAAATACAAAAACCTAGAGGAAATGGATAAATTCCTTGATTCATATCACCTACCAAAATTATCACACGAGAACACAGAACAACTTAATAAACCCATCACAAAGGAAGAGATTGAAAAAGTCATCAAAAAACTGCCAACCAAAAAAAGCCCGGACCCAGATGGCTTCAATGCAGAATTCAACCAGGCTTTTAGAGAAGAGTTATCTCCCATACTACTGAGACTATTTCACAGTATAGAAAAGGATGGAATACTCCCAAATTCGTTCTGTGAAGCCAGCATAACCCTGATACCCAAACCAGGGAAAAATCCAACAAAAAAAGAGAACTACAGACAAATATCACTCATGAATCTAGATGCAAAAGTCTTGAACAAAATTCTTGCCAATAGAATACAACAACATGTCAAAAAAATAATCCTTCATACCAAATTGGATTCATACCAGGGATGCAAGGCTGGTTCAACATCAGAAAAACAATTAAGGTGATCAACAGCATAAATACCACAAAGAATCACCTGATCTTGTCTATTGATGCAGAGAAGGCATTTGATAAAGTCCCACACCCATTCATGTGAAAACCTGTCAGCAACATAGGAATAGATGACAAATTCCTCAGTGTGATAAGGACCATTTATACAAAGCCAACTGCCTATGTCATCCTCAATGGGGAGAGACTGAAACAGTTTCCCTTGAGAACAGGAATTAGACAATGATGCGCACTTTGACCTCTCCTATTCAACATTGTACTAGAAGTTCTAGCTAGAGCACTTAGACAAGACCAAGGAATAAAGGGCATCTGCATCAGCAAAGAAGAACTAAAAATCTCCCTATTTGCAGATGATATGATTGTATATGCAGAGAATCCCAAAGAATCAATAAGGAAACTACTCAAGCTGATAGAGGAGTTTGGCAAAGTCTCAGGATACAAGATAAACATAAGTCAATCAGTAGGATTCCTTTATACCAACAACAAGATTATTAAGGAAGAAATCAAGTCAATACGATTTACTATAGCCCCTAAGAAGATAAAGTACCTAGGAATATATCTAACCAGAGAAATAACAGATCTTTACAAAGAGGATTAGAAACCCTTACTACAAGAAACTAAGAGAGAGTCATGTAAATGGAGAAACCTACTCTGCTCATGTGAAAATGTCTATTTTACCCAAAGCGATCTGCTTATATAATGCAATTCCAACACAAGTTCCAGTGACATTTTATAATGAGATGGAGGAACAAATTACCAACTTTGTCTGGGAAGGTAAGAAATCCCGGATAAGCAAAGCATTACTAAAGAAGAAGAACACACTAGGAGGCCTCTCGTTACCCAACCTTAGAACCTATTATACTGCCACAGTAGTCAAAGCAGCTTGGTACTGGCACAAAAACAGACAGACAGATCAGTGGAACAGAATCGAGACCCCAGAGATGACATCATCTGCCTATGAACGGTTGATATTTGACAAAGGCTCTAAGACATTAAAACAATCTCTTCAACAAATGGTGCTGGCAAAATTGGATGTCCATCTGCACTAAATTAAAACAAGACCCATATCTTACGCCTTATATTAAAACCAACTCAAATTGGATAAAAGGCCTAAATATCAAGTCTAAAACGATAAACTTCATCCAAGAAAAAGTAGGAACAACAATGGTAGGTTTAATACACAACACAGACGGACTTCAAAATCTGTCAAAGAAACCACAAACAACAGAAGAGAAAATAGATAAATGGGAACTACTAAGAATCAAACAGTTTTGCTCATCCAAAGGCTTCATTAATCGAATTAAAAGGCCACCTACAGAATGGGAAAAAATATTTGGCAACTCTATGTCAGACTGACGCCTGATCTCCATAATCTATAAGGTACTACAAAATATCATCAAGAAAAATATAAATCATCCAATTAAGCGATGAGCAAAGGAGATGGACAGTCACTTCTCTAAAGAGGAGATCCAGGCAGCCAAAAAACGCATGCGGACATGCTCATGCTCATTAGCTATTAAAGACATTCAAATCAAAACAACAATGAGATACCATCTCACTCCAACAAGGTTGGCCATGCTCCAAAACACACAAAACAGTAAATGCTGGAGAGGCTGTGGAGAGATTGGAACTCTCCTATACCGTTGGTGGTATTGCAATCTGGTGCTATCTTAAAATAATCGATACAGATACACCGTTTGACCCAGTAATTCCACTGCTTGGAATATATCCTACAGAATCAAGGCCATTCACACGAACTGGTACATGCACACGAATGTTCATCACAGCACAGTCCACGATAGCAAAAACATGGAATCAACCCAGATGCCCGACAACAGAAGAATGGATAGGTAAACTATGGTATATATACTCAATGGAACACTATGCAATGATAAAGAACAATGATGATAGCAGAAAACATCTCTTAACCTGGTTTTAACTGGAGGACATTATGTTGAGTGAAAGCAGTCAGCAACAGAAGGACAAACATTGTGTGAGACCCCTACGATAAGAACTTAAAAGGAGACTCATGCATAACAGAAAATACTCTTTGATGGCTGCAAGGGTGGGGAGGGGGAGGGGGGTTTAGATTAGACAGTTATTAGAAATTTGGTTGGGTGAAATTGGTGACAGCACACGTTAGTAAGAAGATCAATATTAACGGGACTTCAGCACAACTTGTGTACTCCTCCCATCTTAACCCAATATTGCAAGGACAGAGTAGCTGAGGCGGGGGGCCAGGGACTGTGCCATCAGGGGAAATTGAGACCAATTGGCACAACTAGCTTTTTGCTAATGAGGTCTCTCTGCACCCCTCATTGGTGAGTGGTGTCTAGGGTCTTAAAATCTGCCAAGCTGCCATCTGAGAGTACAGCAAATGGTCCCAACTCAGCAGGAACGTATGATCACCAAGGTCCATAACTACATGGGGGAAAGAGAATCCAGAAGACAGAGACACTCATGTGAGTGGATGTCTACATTGACTTGTAACTGGAAAAACCAGATGGTGCCGGGCTCCCACCAGTGATAGCCATGATGGAGCTCATACAGTTGAGTCTCACTGGCAACACAAGTATAAATAGGGGTGCACCCTGAGATCTCTACTAAAAGACTGCAATTGATGGTTCAGGGGCCTCAAAGTTTTCCTGGGACTAGGGCTCTTGGCCCTGATGCTGCCCTTGTCCAGAAATCATGCTGAAGGTCAACTTTTCAGACAGCAATGAATTGCACTTTGTGATGCAAAGTGACCATACTGTGTGGGCACTTTATGGTTCTAGGTATCTATAGGAGGTCGTCCTGTTGACCTTACACTGGAAGAAGAGGACTGGGTGAAGAGGAGAAGATAGGAGACTGTTGGGAAGATAAGTCAAATACGGAGCAGAGAGGAAGATTGTGCTGTCACCGTGCAGGGAGAGCAGTGGAAGCTGCATGTAGGTCAGCATGCAAATTTATATGGGAATGCTGTACATTTTCATTCAATCATAATAAAAATAAAAAATAAAAATAAAAAAGGTGAGTACCGCACAACTCTGTCATACTTAACTTTAGATATGTTAAAGAAAAACCAATCACTGGAGAAAGATATGCTTGCTAAAGTAGAGCATGAGTGAAAAAGAGAAACATCTCAGTAGGATGGATTGACACCGTGCCTATACCAACTGGCTCAGACATAGCAATGACCGTGAGGACAGTACACTACTGAGCAATATTTTTTTCTGTTGTGCATAAGGAATGAATTTTTATACTAGAAGCACAAAAATTCTTCTCAAGTATAGACATGCCTATTTCAAGACATTTTTTGAAATTACTATTTATGTCAAAATCTTTTAGTGTGGAAACCCTGGCAGCATAGTAGTTAAGTGCTAAGGTTACTAACCAAAATGTGGGCAGTTCAAGTCCACCAAGTGCTTTTTGGAAACTATAGGGGGAGTTCTACTCTGACCTACAAAATCACTATGATTCAGAACTGTCTTGATGGCAGTGGATTTCTTTTTGTTGTTGCTGTTAGATTTGTCCTCCCACCATTGAATGACATACCAAAACAAAAAAACAAACAAAATAAAACAAAAAAAATTAAAAAAAGAAACCCAAACCTATTGCCTTCTAGTTGATTCCAACTGACTTGGAAACCCCTACAGGGTTTTCAAGGCTCTAAATCTTTATAGAAACAGATTGCTTTCACCTGTGGAGTCGCTCATCAGTTTCAACCCCCAATCTTTCCATTAGCAGTTGAACACTTTAACTGCTGCACCACAGCATGCTAAGCAGCTTCTTATTCTTCCAAATGAGTTTTACACAAAATCATGACATATAAATTTATATTCCTTTGTCACAAAAGTAGACTAAAAGTCCAAATTCAGAGCATCAGCTCCAGGGGAAGTCTTTCACTGCTGGCTCTAGAGGAAGGTCCTTGTTATAAATCTTTCCCTGGACTGGGAAGTTCTGAGGTACAGGGACCTTGAGTCCAAAAGATACACTGCTCCCAGCTTCTTCCCTGATGGTATGAGGTCTCTAACTCTAACTCTTGCTTCTCTTTCCTTCATATCCCCCTAAAAATTGTCTCAAGGCATAATACAATCTCACAGATTAAGTACTGCATCACCAAAACAACCACCAACACCCATCCTTCTTCATTAACATCATAGAGGCAGGATTTACAACATATAAGAAAATCATACATTACTAGGAAATCTTGGCCTAGCCCAATGGGGCAGGTACACATTTTTAGGGATAACACAGTTCAATGCATGACAATGCCCAAACTTATTTTCAAGCAACCTTTCCGACTGTTTTAGTCTGCTAGTGCTGCTCTAACAGAAATACCACAGAGTAGATGGCTTTAAAAAAACAAAGTTTATTCTTACACAGTCTGGTAGGCTACACGTCCAAAGTCAGGATGTCCACTCCAGGGGAAGGCTTTCCTCCTTGTCGGCTCTGGAGGAAAGCCTGGTATTGCATCAGTCTTTGTCCAGGGAGCATCCTGGTGCAGGAAACTCAGGTCTGAAGGACGCGCCCTTCTCCCCGTGCTGCTTTCTTGATAGTGTGAGGTTACCAGTTCTCTGCCTGCTTCCCTTTCATTTTATCTCTTGCAGTATGAAAGGATAAAGGGTGGTGCAAGCCACACTCCGAGGAAACTCCCTTTACAGCGGAGCAGGGAGGTAATCTTCTGAAGGGATTTACAATCCCACCCTCATCCTTTAACACACAGCACAGCAAAATCTCATAAAGGAGGACGATAGAATACAGGGAATCATGGCCCAGCCACATGGCTACACCTATTTTGGGGGGACACAATTCAACGGATGTTTAAGGCTTCCCTGATTGCAGTTTCTCTAAACTGACCACAAACATGGAAATAGCATGTTCAGAGCAAAGCAATCTCTAATCCAGGGTAGATGAACTCCTGAAACTATTCCCTAAAATAATCCTCAAACCTTAAATTACAAATAATCTCTGAAGTCTTCTTGAAACAAAAACAGTTTAGTTTAACTAATTAAAAAAATTCTACCTTAAGCATTATACTCTTTTAAGAGCTATATATAAGATCAAATTAACAATAGCAATTCAAAAGATTAGATAAGTACCTTAGAGGTCAGTGAGTTTACGTTAGGTGGAAGGACAACTCAGAAATGGAGAGTTAGAATGGATGCACAACTCAAAGAATGTAATCAATGTCATCAAATGTATATGTAGTAACTATTAAATTGGTGTGTTTTCCTGTTTACATTTTCAACAACAGAAACAAAATAATAAAAATTAAAAAAAAAAAAAAAAGATCTCCACTAAGGAATTCTTGATGCCATTCATCCTGCAGAGAGTATAACTGAACTTCCCTCTCTTATCCACCCTATCACCAAAATGATTCCTACTTCACAATTCGTGTTACAGGAATGTAGAGACTGAAAACACCTAATTAATTAGCACTCCACTGGTTATCAGGCCAATTTCAGTCCCCTTCCTATCACATCATTCACTTCCTCTAAGTTATTTTGCAGATGACCCCAAGTATGTGTATGGTGGTATATATAAGTCAACATGTCTTAAGCATTTCTACCTATGAGTGTAATCTATAGATTTTTCAGTTCGAACTATGCTCATGGAAGTATTAATTAGTACAACTACATTGGAAATTTTGGACAGCTATCTGTTGTTACTTAGAAAACAATGCATACCTTACACATAAGACATTTAATTTTGATGTATAAACCCAGAAAAGTGCATGCACAATTCATGAAGACAAATTTTAGTGTTTAGAGAAATTCTAATTGTTACAGTCCTAAACTGAAAATAATCTAGATGTGCTGACAAATTATAGTGTGTGAATTCAATGGCATGAACTACAAGGTAAAAGAATACATTCTGTGTATGTGTGTCAACCCTGGTGTCATGGTAGTTAAGAGCCGTGGCTGCTAACCAAAAGGTTAGCAGTTCATATCTACTAGGAGCTCCTTGGAAATTCCATGGGGCAAATTTTTAATTTTTAAGACAAATTTTTAAGACAAGATCATTTTCAACTTTCACTCATTACTTACTAGTTTCTTTTTTTTCCACAGAAAGGACTGTACCTTATGTTAAGGAGGCTTTGCCTGTGAAATCTTCCAGAAGGCTTCCTATAAGCGGTGCCATCCAACCTGAAAGCAGAAGAAAAGAAAGTAAGAGGCTTTAGGTTGGAGGCAAAGACCTGAGCTGAGACTGAGAAATCGCAGGACCGCTAAGGAGTAGAGATGAAACCAAACCGATGGGTCCATGCCCAGCATGCAACAAGCCAGACTCTCAGATGCTGATTTTGAGAGGAAGGAAGAGTATTTAACAGACTAGAAATAGGAACTCTGAGGAGCTGA
Organism: Heterohyrax brucei; assembly: GCA_028571685.1. Lineage (NCBI taxonomy): Eukaryota > Metazoa > Chordata > Mammalia > Hyracoidea > Procaviidae > Heterohyrax > Heterohyrax brucei. The sequence goes on along the minus strand of CM053149.1, from coordinate 135,438,413 downwards.
TGGCAGTCAGCCCACGTAGGATTATGAGTCTCAATAATGCTCTACATTAAATCTATAAGAGCCTGGGGCTTCTCCATATATGAGAAATTGTGATGTTTCATTGAGGAGGCCGGTGGTAGCGAATGGCAGACAGGTCAGAACTCGGCATTCAGTGACCTGTCCCTTGGCATTGACTACACCAGGGCCCTACACTGCCGGGAGTCAGTCCCAACACTTTCCGGGGTCCGCACGGAGGGAGGGCGAGGCGCGGCGGGAAATGAATAAAGGAGACAGGAAAAACTTTTCTGGTTTAAGGCAGCCCGACCCAAAGAGCAAGAGAGAAGGGTCGTCTTAGTTTATTGTTATCTTTTTATAGTCGGTAAGGCAGTAGTACTTTGACCACGTCGGTGATTGGCTAGGCAAGAAGCAGGTACCTCGTGGTCTCTTCATGTCAATCACTGGAGTTTTCTAAATAATGGCCCGAGACTAGTGTCTCTTTTCATGTTAGCTATTAAGATCTTTTAAACAATGGTTAGAGACAGTGGTCTTCTTCTCTTGTTGATTATTAGGGTCTTCTCTGTTAGTAAAGAGTAAACACCTTGTTATTCCTTTTTATGTTAACCATTAGGGTCCTCTAAAGAATGGTCTGAGACAGGCATATTTGTGATTTATAATTAACAGCTGGAGCAAAACTAATCTTAGACTTCTATTAACTTTACCTAAGCAGAAGAGAGGACAAACCCATCTTAAAGGTTATTCAGTCTCCATTTGTTCCTTCTCTGCTCTTATCTCTTCCTGTAAGGACAATGGGTGTCCACCGTTCCTTATTCTAAGTTTCTCTTAAACTACTCTAAGAAAGGCATTTCTTTAGTATTTGTCTGTTTGCCGATACCAAATGTAAGAAACTTGGGAATCTAGTTATTTTCCGGAAGTAAGATGTTTGCTATCTAAGAGCTGAGAAAGAGAGGAAGGGGAGTTGTCTCTGGAAAGCCCTTCAGGGCCTTCTTGCAAGCTTGCTTATCTCACGTGAAGGGAGGGGTGAGCAGCTGGGAGAAGTCAGCAGGGGTTGGGCCGGCCTCACTGCTCTCAAGCTGGCTGTGTTAGAAATTATTCCTCTGAGCTCTTTTCCCCAGAAATTCCTGTACAGGTTTTCCCAATATTATTTCATAAACCAAGGGAGTAGTAAAGGGCCTCTCTCAGAAGGCATCTCCCCTGATTCTTGTGCCAGGAGAGGAGGGGGTATCTTTTGGAAGAAAATTTAATTAGGAAGCCAATTAATATAAAGTGCAGTAGGCTAGAAAACATGTCACAGGTGAGATGCTTCAGCCCGTCGTTTACAGGGGCTTGTGACTTTGTCTACAAGGCTGATGGCGGACCTCCGCACTACACGTCCCTCAGTGGAATTTGGACTGCCTGGGGCACCTGTGAGCAAAGCGTTTGCAGCAGAGGAAAAGAGGGCAAACTAGCTTCCTGCAGCTCAGGAGGAGCTACGTTGGCCACTTCAGGCTGAGTCATCTGGTGATGGATGTCATACTGTTTGGAATGCCTCCACAACCAGAACATATAGCAGGGGTTTGAGCTCCTTTGGCTCAGAGGATCAGATCTCAGGGATTGCAGACTGTTGGGACCTCCTGGGCTGGGTAGAGCACTCTCCTTCTCTAGCCTCTAACACTCTGGAAACCTGGCATCTAAGCCATGAGGGTGGCTGCAGTACTAATTGGATCCAACTATCTGTATAATGAAACTGGTGGGTATGTCCTGAGTCTCCTGTGACAACTGTCAACACTTTTTTGACTGTGTCTGGGTCTAAGCTTCCTTCCACTGGCCACCTGACTACAAAAGCTGGCCATCCTATTTTACAAAGAGTTTTAAACTTTCTAGGGGACATATTTAGCCCATAGTCCCCTGTAAATCCTTTCTTAAAGTATTGCAACATTGTCCCCAGTAAGGTAGGCTTTCCCTGTCCATTTCCCATCTCCCTCCCTCAGACAAATGAGGTGCAGGCCACAAGATAGATAGGGGGAGGGTAAGGGTGAAAGGAAGATTACACACACAATTGCTTTGTCTGTCACTGGCCACTTCTCTTGTGGGACTATCAGTCCCTCTTAGTTTATGGCAGGCTGATATAAACCATCAGCACGTATCTGCCTCTTAGCCATATGAGGGCCCTACAGACATGTGATTTAGGACTCAGCTGTCATATCAGATTGGTGTGGAGAAGCCAGGGCTTGCACCACAAGACCCATCTCAGCCAGTCTCTAATCTCTCTCATGCATACAATTCCACCCTTACCACCCTGAGTCATATCCTTGGCAATTTCAGTTTACTGCTAGTAAGGCCTTTAGTTTAGAGGCACTCAGGAAACGCTGCGGGGTGATCAGGCCCCCTCCTCCATCCAAACCAGGTGAGCCCTTACTAACTTTCCTGCACCTATACCCTAAGGGAACTCTGCTTCCCGCTTGTTCTCGGCCTCCTAGTGGTGCTGGAGTGATGCCAAGAGGTGATCAAACCCCTCCCTCCACTGTTTAAAGTGGGCCTGTCCTATTTCCTACCCCAGACCAGTCCCTACTGTGATTCAGATGTCTCCAGAGTGCCAATTCCTCCTGGTGTTTGGCTCCAGAGGATCCTCCAAAGGGGGTCTTCCCCTGCCCTCCAGAATGGCCACACAGGGACAAAATAGTCATCTCGGATGTGCTTAGCAGCCACTGAGGATGGAAGAGAGGTGACCCCCTTTGTGGGACTCATGAAGGAGTGGTGTAATTTCACACAGCCAAACTTACTTCCCAGCCAACACACCAGAAATGTTGCAGGAAAAATGGGAGTTTACAAATAACTGTTAAAACAAAGCTCCAGGAGCAAGGATCACTCCAAACACCGATAATTGGTAGAGGAAGGGCTTTATTCCCAGCCTGTGAAACACAGTGGACTGAGTCCAAAAATGGTTGCCCATCCTGCTAAATTCTAGGGTTTATAAATGCTTTATGGACAGTTCAAAAAACAAATTTTCATACAGCATTCCTGTCGGTACTAGTAGCTTTGCAAATTACCATTCTACCTTCTAACTGGTGTTAACGTGGTTACAAAGATAAAGATAAGCAAATTCATAAGTTGTGGGGGCTTCTCTTCCTCTTGGGAGCCGAACTGATCACAGGAAACACTTGCATGAGAGTTTCCTTGTGCCAGGATCTCCAGGCTCTCAGCCTCCTGGTGCTTTCAAAAGAAGCTATAGTTCTTCAGGTTTGAAGCCCTCAGGCTCCTGATATTTTAGGAAGTCTGTAATTCTTCAGGCTTTCCTCTCTCAAGATAACTAAAACATCATCATATCACATCCAATTCATGATGACCCCCATGTGTACATAGTGTTGTCAAGGTAGTGATTTCAGAATGCAGATTTCCAGGCCTGTATTCTGAGATGCCCATGAATAAGTTTGAACCACCAACCTTTGAGCTAGTAATTAAGCCAAAGCCAAGTGCTGTCGAGTTGGGTGCGACTCATGGCGACCCTAGGGCTTAACCATTTACCCCACCCAAGGACTCCTCTAGACATACATACATTGTGTAATTTCAACTGAAAGTGACCCTATAGGATAGAGTAGAACTTGTCTATAGTGTTTCCAAGGAGCAGATAGTGGATTCAAACTGCTGACATTTTGGTTAGCAGCCAAGTTCTTAACTACTTTACATCATGGTATTAAGTACATATTTACTGTTACAGTAGATACATGTATACGTACATATGATAGAACTCTACATGGCAATGAAAATGAATAAACTGATGTTACACAACATGAGTAAATATTACAAAACTCATGTTAAGTTTAAAAAGACAAAATCACATATACAGTTAATAAACAGGCCAACATGTAAGCTCTATTATCTTTGATTAAACATATAATCAAAAGTGCTAAAACTGTAAAGAGCAGTATTACAAGTTACTTCTGTTGGGAAAGAAGGTGACATCTGAGAAGGGATACCCAAAAGTTTGGGGAAAGCTAAAGATTATGTATTTTTTGACTTGTGTGTTAACTCTATGTATCTGTGAAGCAGTACTTATGTTTTCTGCAACATTCTCTACATACAATTTACAAGGAAAAAATTGGGTTCCAGGTAGTACACTAAATACTTCTGTATTCAAGTCAGTGAGAAATTTAAAAAACAGGAATGTAAACATCTAAATTAATACCCAGCTGAGCTGTGCCACTTTCTGTACGAGCTTGAGCAAGTCACTTACCCTCTTGTCTGCAACATTTTTATCATCTATAAAACGGACCATTCCTTGGAAAGCAAGAACAATAGTGGCTGATACAGAAAAAAAAAAAAAAAAACTACTAAATAGATGCTGGCTAGTGTGGTTCCATTCACAACCTCTGTTATACTCAACTGCTAACAATTCTAGGCTGTGCTCAGAGGGACCATTATTATAATGGGCCAAGGAAGCCAGAATGCATCAATTGTTCTCTCCTCCTTTTCAGCGTTGGCCATTTTACTGGCTAACGCAAGGAGAAAACCATTTCTCAGCCATGGATCTGTCATCATCACAGGTAGGGAAACACACAGAAAACTACCAAGCCTTGGAACGCTTGGATGCTCGGGCGTGCAGCTCGTCTCTGGCTGGAGCCCTTTAACTACTTTCAGAAACTGACCTAGTGTGCTGCCTGTGTTACAACCAATCCCCTCCCTTAGGGTTCTAGGTTTCTTCAACTCATTTACCTGGAATTTAGCTGGGTTCTCCTTAGAAGGATTTCACACTAATAGAAGGAGGACTCTTCTTCAGTGCAGACAAATGTGTTTTCTTATCCAGTCTTTAGAAACACTTACCAGGACAGGAACCAGCTCTGCCAGGCCCTAGGTTTTTAACGCACTTGAAAACGTGCACCTGGTTCCTTACAATTACCTGAACCTCAGGGGAAACTGCTTACCTACTTAATGCCAATTACCTGAAAATATTAATGGACCCAAGCCTTCACGACTCTGGGTCAGAGCTTGCCCTGCATTGATGAAAGTGGGCTTGACAGATGAGCCCTGGATGCAGGGGCAGATAATCCGGTAAGAAAGACATGCATGGGCTTATTTGTGCTTACGTATTACTATAGTGTACAAGAATTGTTCTTTCTTACTACAGATTAATAAGTAAGCACAAGTGAGCCTGTGTTTACTTGGCCCCATCAGGGATTAAAAATTTGAAAAGAGGCTTTGCTTCGGTAGGAACATGCTGTGAACTTGAGAGAGAGAAAAGTATCAGCCACATCCAGATGCAGACATCTTTGATGTGATGAAAAAATGTGAAATTGTTCACTGCACTTAAACTGGTAAAGAAGGTAAGCACTATTTTTCCTTATTGGATATCATCTGCACCCGCTTGGGCATCTGTCCCTGCCTTCAGATCTATGCCATTGCTAGAACTTGCTAGGGTTCCCATAGAGTAAATTCAGAGATTTACTGTCAGAAATTGTTCCTAGGTAGGAAGGGATAACAGTACATGACTATTAAACAAACTTTAACAGCAGCTATCAGTGATCCGAGGTGGCACTTATGAGTGCATTAATTGGCTGAATTAAGTGGTATGATTCCAATACAAAGGAAATACTTTAGAGCTCTGAGATGTTGTTCAAACTGTGTAGGACATCTAATAAGTCTAAATGGAATGTAGTGATGAAGTAGACTTCATAACAATGAAAAACTTCAAAGCCATATAGAGAAAAATAGATCAAGAAATCAAGTACCTGGAAAAAATAAACTATCATAACTTCAGTTACTAGATGGAGAGTATTCAAAACTAATAACTAGATAAAACTCCAAATGAAGAACTAGCAAAAGAAGAAAAGCAATATATCTCCTAAAATCGAACTGAAAATGATTTTTTTTCTGTCAATCTGGAAAATAATTTAAAGCAAAGTTTTAAATCCTACACAGGAGCTAGGTAAGAAATTAAATTCACCCAATGAAATATCTTGCAACTGCTCATAAAAATTAACATTCTCTTTCTTATTCAAGCATAAATCTCGTTGAGTACAAACTCAACAGGCTTTATACAAAAATAACAATGTTGATGTGTCTATGGAAACATACTCTTGTACATCCATGATTGTAGATGAAATCATTCAGCTTTACAGGATTCACACCAACATTTAACAGCAGTTAGCTATAGGAAATGGGATGAAAAGTGGATATTGGCCAAATATCTTTCTATCATTGTGAAACATCTATAATTGCATTTTTCCCACTCCTTCAGCAAAACTTACCATTGTCTTTTTTTTTAAATTGTGATTGAGTCAAAGTTTACAATCCAATTTAAATTTGCATGCCTGCCTATCTGTAGCTCCTTCTGCTCTATTTGTCCATTGACAGCACACTCTTCCCTTCTGTTCTACACGTGTTGTATCCTCTTAACAATCTCCTGTCCCCGCCTCTCCACCCTCTCAACTCCCTTCCAGTAAGAGGCCAGTAGGACAACATCTTATAGATGCATAGAACCTTAAAGTGCACATATGATATGGTCACTCTGCATCCCTGAGTCCAATCCATACCTGTCCAAAGAGTTGACCTCAGTGATAATTTATGGACAGGGGCAGCATCAGGTCTAGGGGGATGCTCCCAGGGGAACTCGCAGGCCTTCAGACCATCAGCTGTGGTCTTTTAGTGGAGTTCTTAGGGTGTACCCCTTTTTTTTCTCATGTTGCCACTTAGACTCGACACTGTGAGCCCCATCACAGCTGTTATTGCTGGTGGCCAGGCACCATCTGGTTCTTTTGGTCACATGGTGACATAGACACCCATTCACACGGGTCCTTCTGTCTTTAAAAGTACAAAATACCTGAGAGATATTTACCTGAGTTTTATTAACTGTACAAAAGCATTCAACTGTGTATATCATAATAAATTATGCATAACATTTCAAAGACCAGAATTCTAGAACACTTAATTGTACTCATTTGGAAACTGTACATAGATCAAGAGGCAGTTGTTTGAACAGAACAAGAGGATACCTCATGTTTTAAAATCAGAAAAGGTGTGTATCATGACTGTATCCTTCCACATAGTCTGTATACTGAACAAACAATCTGAGAAGATGGGCAGTATGAAGAAGAACGAGGCATCTGAATTGGCCATAGATACATTAAGAACATGCATTAGCAAACAATGCAAGTTTGCTTGCTGAAGGAGAAGATTTGAAGCACTTACTTATGAAGATCAAACTCTACAGCATTCAGTGTGGATTGCACCTCAACATAAAGATAATAAAATTCGTCATTACTGGACCCACAAGCAACATCATGAAAAATGGAGAAAATATTGAAGTTGCTGTAAAGGATTTCCTTTCCTCTGGATCCGTGATCAACATCATGGAAGTAACAGTCAAGAAATCAAACAACATATTGCATTGGGAAAATCTGCCACAAAAGACCTGTTTAAAGTGTTAAAAAGCAAAGATATACGTTTGAGAACTAAGATGCATCTGTGCCAACCTGTGATATTTCATTTGCCTTATACGCATGAGAAAGCTGGACAATGAATTGGGAAGATCAAAGAAGAACTGATGTCTTTCAGTTACGATGTTGGTGAAGAATAGTGATTGCACTGACAGAAGGATGAACAACTTTGTCTTGAAAGTACACCAGAATGCTTCTTTGAAGTGAAGATGAGGAGTCTTCATCTCATGTACTTTGGCCATGTTATCAGGAGGGACCAGCCCCTGGAGAAAGTTATCATGTGTGGTAAAGGAGAGGGTCAGTGAAAAAGGAAAACCCTCGATAAGATATAGTGATATATTGGCTGCAAGAAAGGGGTCAAAGTTGGCAAAGAGTAAAGGATTCTGCAGGACTGAGCAGTGAATTTTTCAGTTCTGCATAGTGTCATATGAGATAGAACCAACTTGAAGGCACCTAATGACAACATACATAACTTAGAATTTAATAATTATAAAACAAGCAACACAACTCTGTGTTAAAAAAGTGACACTTAACCAAAAATACATATGTGTGGAAAACAAACTCATGAAAATACATTGAATGCTATTGCCTTTAGGAGAAGTGGATTAACAACCAGGATGAGATATCACTATACACATCCTAGAATAATTAATTTTTTTGAAGTATCAACATTTCCAATGCTATTGAGGATGTAGTGGTGCCACTAGAATTGTCATGCTGTCTTCCTGGGAACTGGAAATGTTGAAGCCACTTTGATAAAGAGTTTTGCAGTTTTTTGTAAAGTTAAGAATACATTTATTATACCACGTAACAATCCCACTGCATTTATTTGCATGAAGAAATTAAAATACATGTACTCAGGAAGTCCTGTACGTGAATGTTTATAGTAATTTTATAAGTCCCAACCTGGAAACAAAGAAAATATTTAGCAAGCAATAAAATAATGAACAAATTGTGGTGCATACATTCAACAGAATATGACTCAGTAGTAGTACAAAGGAATAGCCTTTCATACATGTAACATGGGAGGAATTTTAAAGCATTCTAAGTGAGAAAAACCAGACAAAAAAGATTGAATATGGATACTTCAATTTTTAAGACATACCAAAAACAAAACTACAGAAATAGATCTGGCCCATAACATTAAGACTGAGGGTGGGGTGAGGGAAGTGACTACAAAGGGGTAAGGAGGAATTTATTGGGGTGATGAAAGTGTTCTGTATCTTAAATATGGTGGTGATTGCATGATTGTATACATTTGCTGAATTTTCTGCTGGAATATGATGGATTTTACCTTAAAAAATCATTTTTTTACAAAAAGAATGAATAGTGAATCAATTAATATTTCCCCTTTCAAATTAGTAGTTACAAAGACATAAAAAATATAATTAGCCTTTTTCCACCGTATAGTAGTTTTCAGACAATCAAGTTGAGGATTTCATTACTTGACCAGCAGATTTATGTTACAGGGTCTTGGAAACCCACCCAGTAGGAATGATTCCTTCACAAAACAGTGTATTCTCCCATTAGAATTCAGGGGCTTTCTGGGTCTGCAAGTCCTAAGAATCTACGTGAAGAACAAATTATGTTTTCTCCAGAATTACCTCACTCACAATGAAAAGGAAACCTAAATTACAAATGCTCCCCATTCTTTCAGGCAACCTAAATTTTAATGAAATTCTACAAGACTGAAAAACTCATTTATGTATTTTTTAAAACTATAGAAACATGTGTGAGTAATGTTTTTGAAACATAATCTTTGGATATTTACAGAAGAAACTATCTGACCACAACTTCATCTAGAATATTGAGCAGACATCCGGTGGTTAAATCTTTGTTAATCTCAGTCACAGCCTGTTAACCAGAGCTATGTGAGTCGAGGGATTGGGGAAAAGAATGCTTCTGAGAACTGTTGTTATTAGGTGCCATCAAGTCAGTTCTGACTCATATGAACAACAGAATGAAACATTTCCTAGTCCTGTGCTATAATTTTTATACTTAAGCCCATTGTTGCAGTCACTGCGTGGATCCATCTTCTTGAGGATCTTCCTCTTATATGCTGACCCTGTACTTTATCAAATGTGATGTCCTTCTCCAGGGACTGATCCCTCCTGACAACATGTCTGAAAAATGTAAGATACAGTCTTATACAGTCTTGCCATCCTTGCTTCCATTCCCACCTTGGAAGCACTGAGGTTGTACTTCCTCCAGAACAGATTTATTTGTTTTTTTTGACAATTCATAGTATGTTCAATATTCTCAAGCACCACAATTCAAAATCATCTTTTTTCTTCTGTCTTCCTTATTCATTGTCCAGCTTTCACAAGCATACAATATAAATGAAAATGCCATAACTTGGATCAGGCACACCTTTATCTTCAAGGTGACATCATTACTTTTCAACATTTTTAAAAAAGAGGCCTTTTACAGAAGATTTTCCCAGTGCAATACATAATTTCATTTCTAGGTTGTTAACGAGTCTTCTTCCAGTCTAGTGGCCTCGATCTTATTTCATATAGCCCAGTTTCTCAGATTATTTGCTTGGCGTACAGGTTAGAAAGTTTTGGTGAAAGGGTACAACCCTGAAGGACACCTTTCCTGACTTTAAACCATGCAGTGTACCCCATGTTCTGTTCAAATTACTACCTCTTGATCCACTGTAGATTCCTGATAAACACAATTAAGTGTTCTATAGTTCCCACTCTCTGAAATGTTATCCACAATTTGTTATGATCCACACAGTTGAAGGCCTTTGCATAGTCAATGAAATACAGGTAAACATCTTTCTAGTATTGTCTGCTTTCAGTCTAGATCCATTTGACATCAGCAGTGATATCCCTGATTCCATGTCCTGTTCTGAGTCTGGCTGAAAATTCTGGTAACACTATTGCAGTCACTTTTGCAAGTCCTTTTTTTTTTTTTTAATTGTGATAGAGTGAAAGTATACAATACAAGTTAAATTTGCATGCCTGCCTATCTGCAGCTCCTTCTGCTCACCTTGCCCAGTAACAGCACACTTTTCCTATTCATTCTACTCATTTCATATTCTTTTAACAATCTCCTGTCCCCTCCTCTACACCCTCTCCTCTCCGTTCTAGTAAGAGGACAGTAGGACAGCACCCTGTAGATGCATAGACCTGTAAATTAGACATAGCATATGGTCACCCTATGCCCCAAGTACAATCCATTCCTGTCTGAAGAGTTGACCTTAGTAATCATTTATGTTTGGGGCAGCAGCAGGTCTAGGGGCCATCCTCCCAGGGGAAGGCCTGGGGCATTGGGCCATCAATTGCAGTCTTTTAGTGGAGTTCTTGAGGTGCACCCTTCTTTTTTTCATATTGCCAAGGGGACATAACATTGTGTGCCCCATCACAGCTTTCATTGTTGGTGGCTGGGCACCATCTGGTTCCTCTGGTCACATGTTGATACAATCACTCATGAACGTGGGTCTTTCTGTCTTATGGGCTCTTTTTCCCTCCTGTCTTTGTTGTCCTTTGTGATCATCTGATCTAGCTGAGGTGGGACTATTTGGTGTACTCAGATTGCAGCTTGCCAGCTTTTGAGACCCCAGATGCCACTCACCAGTATGGAGTGCAGAAGACTCTCGTAGCAATAGGCTAGTTATGTCAATTGGCCTCAATGTCCCCTGAGAGTATGGTCCTCGGAACCCCACCCCTTCTACACTATCCTTACAATATTGGGTTAAGATTAGAAGAGTTTTCAGTTTATGTTAGAGTTCAGTTAAGTTGATCATATTTCTACTGTGGGCTGTCACTGCTTTCACCCAACCAAATTTCTACCAACTACCTAATTTATAACCAGCCCTCTCCATTCCTCCCTTCCCTTGCAGCCATCAAAGAATCTTTTCTTCTGTACATGAGTCTGTTGTTAAGTACTTGTAACAGGGTTCTCATGCAATGTTTGTCCTTGTGCCACTGACTGACTTCACTCAACATATTGTCTTCCAGTTTAAACCAGGTTATGAGATGCTTCCTAAAATCACCATTGTTTTTTATCATTGCATAGAGTTCCATTGAGTATATGTACCATAGTTTGTTTATCCATTGATCTGCTGTTGGGCATGTGGGTTGATTCCATCTTTTTGCTATCATGGACTGTACTGCAATAAATATTCATGTGCATGTCTCTGTAAGTGTGACTGCCCTTGATTCTGTAGGACATATTCCAAGCAGTGGGAGCACTGGGTCAAATGGTGTATGTATTTCCAGCTTTTTAAGGTAGGTTTTTCCATTTATGTAAGTCTCAGTTTCTCGTAGTAAAGACTTGTAATTCTCTTTATAAAGGTCTATTATTTCTCTGGTTAGATTCATTGCTAGATACTTTATCTTCTTAGGGGCTATAGTAAATGGTATTGATTTAGTGATCTTTTCTTTAATAATCTCGTTGTTGGTATAGAGGATTCCTTCCTGAAACTTTGCTGAACTCTTCTATCAGAGTAGTTTACTTATGGATTCTTTAGGATTCTCTGCATATAGAATCATATCATCTGCAAATAGGGAGATTTTTACTTCTTCTTTGCTGATGCAGATGCCCTTTATTTCTTGGTCTTGTCTAATTGCTCTGGCTAAAACTTCTAGTACAGTGTTGAATAGGAACAGTGAGAGTGGGCATCCTTGTCTAGTTCCTGTTCCCAAGGGAAACTATTTCAGTCTCTCTCCCTTCTGGATAACGTAGGCAGTTGGCTTTGTTTAAATGGCCCTTATTGCATTGAGGAATTTGCCATCTATTCCTATTTTGCTGAGAGTTTTTAGTATGAATGGGTGTTGGACTTTATCAAATGACTTTTCTGCATCAATAGACAAAATCAGGTGATTCTTGGCTTTTGTGTTATTTATGTGGTTTATCACAGTCATTGCTTTTCTCATGTTGAATCAGCCTTGCAACCCTGGTATGAATCCAACTTGGTCATGATGTATTATTTTTTTGATATGTTATTGTATTCTATTGGCATGAATTTTGTTCAAGATTCTTGCGTCTAGATTTCATGAGTGATATCAATCTGTAGTTCTCCTTTTTGGTTGGGTCTTTCTCTGGCTTTGATACCAGGGTTATGCTGGCTTTATAGAATGAATTTGAGAGTATTATATCCCTTTCTATACTGTGAAATAGTCTCAGTAGTGTTGGAAATAACTGTCCTCTAAAAGCTTGGTAGAATTCTGTGGTGAAGCCACCCAGGTCCAGGTTTTGTTTTTGGTTGGTAATGTTTTGATGACTTCTGTAATTTCTTACTTTGTGATGGGTTTATTAAGTTGTTCTGCTTCACCTTGTGATAATTTTGGTAGGTAATATCAATCAAGGAATTTGTCCATTTTCCTCTAGGTTTTCAAATTTGTCAGAGTACAGTCTTTCATAGTATTCTGTTAGGATAGTTTTGATTTCTGTTGGATCTGTTATGACAACTCCCCTCTCATTTCTTATTTGGGTTATTTGTTTCCTTTCCTGGTTTTCTTTAGTAAGTTTAGCCAATAGTTCATCAATTTTTTTGATGTTTCCAAAAAACCTGCTTTTGGTCTTCTCCGTTTTTTCAGTTGTTCTACTATTCTCTAATTTGTTCAGTTTTGCTCTAATCTTTGTGATCTGTTTTCTTCTGGTGCCTGAGTGGTTCCTCTGTTGCTCTCTCTATTTGTTCAAGCTATAGGGTTAGTTCCTTAGTTTTGTTTGTTTCTTCCTTCCAGATGTGTGCATGTATGGAGATAAGCTGACCTCTGAGCACTGCTTTGGCTGCATCCCATAGGTTTTGGTAGGAAGTGTTTGCATTCTCATTGGAATCCATAAATTTCCTCATTTCATCCTTGATTTCTTCTATAACCCATGTTTTTTTGAGCAAGATGTTGTTCAGTTTCCATGAGTTGCACTTTCTATCTATGTTTTTTCTGCTATTGATTTAGACTTTTATGCCTTTGTGATCTGAGTAAATGCTATACAGTAATTCAGTGATACGGATTTTGTTGAGAATTGCTTTATGTCCTAACACATGGTCTGTTCTGGAAAATGATGCACGTGCACTAGAGAAGAAGGTATAGTTGTCTACTGATGGATAGAAAGTTCTGTACATGTCGATGAGGTCTAGTTGGTTAATTGTGGCAATAAGGTCCTCTGTGTCTTTACTGAACTTTTTCCTAGATGGCGTGTCCAGTATTGAGAGTGGAGTGTTGAAGTCTTTCATTATTATTGTGCAGTGATCTATCTCAATTTCGAGTGTAGTCAGTGTTTCTTTGATGTATTTAGGTGCTCTAATATTAGTTGCATAAATATTTAATATTGTTAAGTCCTGCTTGTGTGTTGAACTTTTCAGCAATAAATAGTATCCATCCTTGTCCACGATGGTGGATTTTACATTAAAATCTATTTTTCTGAGATTAGTAGTGCCACTCCTGCTCTTCTTTGTTCATTGTTAGCTTGATATATATTCTTCCATTCTTTAATTTTCAGTTTGTTCACCCTTTAAGTCTAAGGTGAGTTTCTTGTAGGCAACCTATGGATGGGCTGTGTCTTTTGATCCAAGATGTCATTCGATGTCTCTTTACTGAAGCATTGAGTCCATTCACATTCAATGTAATTACTGATAGGTATGTGTTCAGTGCTGCCATTGTGGCACATTTAGTTTTGTGTTGATGTTTTGTCTGTTGTTCTTATTAATCTGTTCTGAGACATTCTTCTTTGTGAGTTGATCTTTCACCTATTTCAGGGTTGGTTTTGTGGTTGTTGAGACTCCTGTATTACATTTCTTGACTTGATATTTTGCATCTTTATTGTACTTTATGGCTGCCCCTATGATTCCCCTTAATAAACTGTATATAAACCCAATTTTAATTACTGCAAGTCTTATCAAATTCCTCTCCACCTGGAAGGACTAAAGAGACCATAGTACATTCCTCTTTTTAATGTCATGACATCATAGTTTCTATGATATGATCACTGGATCATTTATTTCACTATCATAGCTTTGATTAGGTTTGGAGCCTTCCCTAACTGAGTAGGATTCAAGGTGATGTATCCTGTATTTGCTTCTAAGTTACAAAGTTAGTGGTTTTGTTTTTCTAAGCCAAGAGCTTCTTTCAATATTTCTTTTAGCTTTGGTTTCATTTTCACAAAGTCTCTGAGTTTTTGTTTATCTGTGAATGTCTTAATTTCATTTTCGTATTTGAAAGATAGTTTTTCAGGATATATAGTTCTTGGTTGAAATTTCTTCTCCTTCAATGCTTTGAATGTCTCATGCCATTGTCTCCATGTCAGTATTGTTTCTGCTGAGAAATTAGACAAAAGCCTACAGGGTTTCCCTCTAAATGTTAGCTTCACTTTGAGTCTTCCTGCCTTTCAGAGCTTCTGCTTATGTTTCATTTTGTTAAGCTTGATTATAATGTCTTGGAGTCTTTCTCATGAGATCTATATTGAGTGGCATTTGATAAGTATCTTGGATATCTATATTCTCTTCTTTCAGAATTTCTGGGAAGTTTTCTGTCACCAGCTCAGACACAATGCTGTCTGTGTTCTCAAGTGTCTCGTCCTGTTCAGGAACTCCAGTTAATCATAGATTGGTCCTCTTTATAGAGTCCCACATGCTTCTTAATGCTTCTTCATTTTTCTTGCTTCTTTTTTTCTGATTTCTTTTCATAGATGCTGGAGTCAGTAACTCTGTCTTCCACATCAGAAAGTCCATTTTCCATTTGTTCTATGCTTTTTTCTTGGCTTTTACTTGAGGTTTCTATGTCTTTAATTTTGTTCTTGATCCGTTGGATTTCAGAGTACCAGTGTTCCTTCAGATTGAACAACTTACTTAATTTTTCATTTTGCTCTGCTGCATTTTGTATAAGGTCTAGGACAGCTCTATATACAGTCCTTTTGTATTTACCTTCCAATCATTTGAGAAAGGTTTCTTTGTCTTGGAAGTTTTGTCGTGCTTTCCTTTGGGGTCCTTCTGAAGTCATGTGTGATTTCTTGGTAACACTTTTCTCTAGAGTTTGTTGCTTTTGGGGCATCATGTGCATCAACAGAGGCTGGGAGAGATGCTGTGAGGATGGATTAAAATTGTTTCTGTAGGCTGTCTTTAGTCCATGAAAGCCAGTGCTTGCCAAGAGTGGGGTCAGCAAAAGAGAGGTGGTTTGCTGTTTAGTGGTATGAAGTCCAAATTAAGAGCCATATGTTGTGTCCTAAGGTTCACTAGGTGTCCAGAGGGCTCCATTTAATTATCAGTTCAGGTCTTGGTTTCCAGAAGGATTTAGGGTGACGTGTGTTTAGCCGCCATCTTCACTCCACCCTCCGGTGTTTTTCTTTATTGTCTGTGGTGTTTGATACACTTCTTGGATATCTATATTCTCTTTCATAATTTCAGGGAAGTTTTCTGTAGGCAACTGAACAACAATGCTCTCTGTATTTTCAGCTATGCCTCATTGTTCAGGGATTCTAATTAATAGTATACTATCCTTTTTGATAGAGTCCCAGATGTTTCTTAGAGCTTCTTCATTTTTCTTATTTCTTTTCTTTGACTTCTCTTCATAAATGCTGGTGTCAGTAGCTTTGTCTTCAATATTACTAATGCTAATTTCCAATGCATCAAGTCTGTTCTTTTGGTTTTGAATTGAATTGTCCAATTATGAGAATCTGTTATTGATCTTTCAGGTTTCAGAATGTTGATGCTCCATCAGTTTGACTATCTTGCTTAATTTTTCATTTTGTTCTGCTGCATTTTGTTTAATCTCTAGGAGGGCTCTCTATATTAAAGTCTTTTGTACCTGACCTCTGACAGTTTCTGACAGGTTTATTCATCTGGGAAAATTTTTGAGTCAGTATTTTGGGAGTTTTCTGGGTCCATGTTTGAACCTTTTTTTTTTTTTTTTAATACTGGGCTATTTTCTGTTGCTTCCAGGACATCTAGAGGCTGTTTAGCTTCTCTAGTGTTGATTTAACAGGAGCTGAGTTGTAGTTCTGAGAAGGAAATTAGTCACCAGCCACCACTGTGTTTCTCTTGTGGCTGGGCCCAGTAGATGTTCTGGAATGTCAGGCTCTGCCTCCTGGCTGGCAAAGACACTGCCCTTCTTATGGAGACACTGGAGGGCCATCGGCCAACCCTATGGTGTGGGTCAGTGAAGGCTGGAAGAGATGTCATCAGGTTGTACTGCAGTTATTTCTCCAGACAGTTTTATTTTAAAAGCTAAAAGCTACCTGTCTGTTAACCAAAGTTAGCGAGAGAGCCAGGTGTGGCAGGCCCCTCCTTCTGACTGACAAGGAGGCTCCTCCCCAGCAATCACCAGGTGTGGAAGGCTCTTCCTTCTGGCTGATAAGGGTGCTTCACCCCTGCCAGGAGGTTTGGCAGCCTACTGTTTCCAGCCAATAAGGGCAGCTGTCCCTGGCCGTCCAGAGATGCATTAGTGTAGATCACAACAGGGATGGGCCACTACACCACAAACACCACCTGGGTGCCAATCGCGAGGCAAACTGCAGTAAACACAGCGCCTCTGACGAGAAAGTGCTCCTGGGCTGGTACTATCTCCCAGCTTGTGAATTCACCTAGTGAGGGCTCCAATTAGGTTAACTCCATCTGTGAGGTGTGCAAGCTAGTGTGCCGGTCAATCTACCCCTCCCACTGAGAAAGAGGTGAATCTATGGTGGAGTTCCAAAAAGGGAGGGTTGGAGGCACTGTGATGTCCCCACCTCTGGGCTCTCAAAATGTGGGTATCCCACTCAAAGTCTCTCTGCTATAGGACAGGTAGTTCACCTCAGGATTGCATTTCAGCCTAGCCTCTGCACAAGCTCCTCCCCCGCCTGCCCACCAACAAATAGAAAAAAAATTAAAAGCACCTGGTACCTTCAGGTCACAGGAGATGTCCTCTCTGCCAGAACAGGGTTCAGTGGTAGACAGGAAATTTTCTGCTTAATGGTATATACTGCCAAGTAACAGTCCTATGCCGTGTCACTGGATGTCTAGTAAGCTCCGATCAATTATCAGTACATCTTAGTTTTCAGAGGGAATTAAGATGTATGTCTACTCTGCCATGTTAACTCTGCCCCACTCTGTTATGACATTTTTTATTACTGTTGGATCCATTGTGACTTTTCCCATCTCATTTCTTAATTCAGGTTATTTGTTTCCTCTCCTGTTTTGCTTAAGTAAGTTTAGCCAATGGTTTGTCAATTTTATTGATCTTTTCAAAATACCAACTTTTGGTTTTATCATTTTTTTTCAACTGTTCTTCTATTCTCTAATTCACTTAGTTCTTCTTTAATCTTCATGATCTGTTTTCTTGTTTGCCTGAGGGGTTCCTCTGTTCCTGTCTTTCTACTTGTCCAAGCTGTAGGGTTAATTTTTTGGTTTGGGTGCTTTCTTCTTTCCGGATATGTGCATTTGTAGAGATAAAATGAATTTTGAGCACTGCTTTGGCTGTATCCCATAAGTTCTTGTATGATGTATTTTCATGCTCATTTGAATCCATAAATTTCTTTATTTTGTCCTTGATTTCTTCTATAACCGATGGCTTTTTGAGCAAAGTGTTGTTCAGTTTGCATGAATTCCTGTTTATATCAGAGTTTCATCTGTTATTGATTTTGACTTTTATGGCTTTATGATCTGAGAAGATGCTTTGCAATAATTCAGTGGTTTGGATTCTGTTGAGATTTTGTTTTTTGTGCTAATACATGGTCTATTCTGGAAAATGTTCCAAGTGCATTCGAGAAGAAGGTGTACTTATCTGTCAATGTGTAAGGTTGTGTATACATCAGTGAGGTCTAATTGGTTAATTGTCACAATAAGATCTTCTGTGTCTTCACTGAGGTTTTTCCTTGATGATCTGTCCATTACTGAGAGTAGAGTGTTGAAGTCCCCAGCTAGTATTGTGGAGTGATCTATCTCATTTTTCAAAGTAGTCAGTGTTTGTTTGATGTATTTAGATGCTCTGGTATTGGGTGCATAAATATTTAATATTGTTAAGTCCTGCTTGTGTACTGAACATTTCAGAAATGAATAATGGCTTTTCTTGTCCACAACGGTGGATTTTACATTAAAATCTATTTTATCAGAGATTAGTATTGCCACACCTGCTCTTCTTTGCATATTGTTAGCTTGGTATATATTACTCCATCCTTTAATTTTCAGTTTGTTACTATCTTTAAGTCTGAGGTCTGTTTCATGTAAGGATTATATAGATGGATTGTGTCTTTTGATCCAAGATGTCAGTCCTTGTCTCTTTTCTGGAGAGTTCAGTCTGTTTACATTCAGTGTAATTGTTGACAGGTATATGTTTAGTGCTATTATTTTGATGTATTTATTTTTGTGTTGGTGTTTTCTCTGTTGTTCTTAATATTCTGTTGTGGGCATTCTTCTTTATATATTATGTGTTGACTTTTCATCTTTTTCCATGTTTGTTTTGTGTTTGTTGAGATTCCTGTATTACATTTCTTATTTTGATGTGTTACATTGTTGTTGTGCTTTTCAGCTACCACTATGATCCCCTTAATATTCTGAGTTTAATCCGAATTTTAACTTCTACATGTCTTATTAACTTCATGTCCATCTGAAAGGACTACTGTAGTATATTCCTGTTTTTAATGTGATAGTGTCTTAGTTTTCATGATATGATCACTTGTTGCCTTCTTTTAATGTTGCAGCTATGATTGAATTTTTTTTGCCTTTTGTAAGTGAGTGGGTTTCTGTATGTTGTGTCCTGTATTGCCTCCTTAGATATATAATTAATGGTTTTGTTATTCTAAGCAAAGAGATTCTTTCAGTATTTCTTTTAGTTTGCATTTTGTTTTTACAAAGTGTCTAAGCTTCTGTATATCTGTGAATGTCTTAATTTCATGTTCATATTTGAAAGATAGTTTTATAGGACATATAATTCTTGGTTGAAAGTTTTATCCTTCAGTGCTTTGAATATGTCATCTCACTGCCTCTGTGTCAACACTGTTTCTGCCAAGAAATCAGACAAAAGCCTACAGGGCTTCCCTCTGAATGTTAGCTTGGATTTGAGTCCTACTGCCTTTAAGAGTTTCTGCTTAGGTTTCATTCTATTAAGCTTGATTACAATATATCTTGGTGTCTTTCTTTTGGGGTCTAATTTTTGTGGTGTTCGACACACGTCTTGGATATCTGTTTTCTCTTATTTCATAATTTCAGGGAAGTTTTCTGTCAGTAACTCAACAACAATACTTTCTGTTTTTCAGCTATCCTCCCCTGTTCAGGAACTTCAATTATTCATAGATTATTCCTCTTAATAGAGTCCTACATCTTTCTTGATCCTTCTTCATTTTTCTTATTTCTATTCTCTGATATCTTCCCATAAATGCTGGTGTCAGTAGCTCTGTCTTCAAGATCACTAAGTCTAATTTCCAATTCATCAATTCTGCTCATTTGGCTTGGAATAGAATTGTCTAATTCTGTAATTTTGAAATCAATCTTTCAGATTTCAAAATGTTGATGTTCCATCAGTTTGAATAGCTTGCTTACTTCTTCATTTTGTTCTGCTGCATTTTGTTTAATCTCTATAAAGGCAAGCCAAGGGTTCTCTATAGCATTCTGTCATCCTCATCAACTGATAGTTTCAGAAAGTTTTCTTCATCTGGGATGTTTTTTGATTCTTTGTTTTTAGAGTTTTTTGGAACCATGGTTGGATGTTTCTTTAAATGTCTGGCAGTGGTTTGTTACTTATGGGCCATCTAGAGGCTGCTTAGTTCTCTGATGGCACCATAACCAGAGCTGAGACATAGTTCTGTGAAGGGAGTTGATCACTGGCTACCTCTCTGTACTCTAGTGACTGGCCTCAATGGAATCTCTGGGGTGGCAGTCTCTGCCTCCTGGCTAGGAAAGACATCATCTTGCTTATGGAGTCACTGCAGGACTATCAACCAACCCTCTGATGTGAGTCAGTAAAGGCTGGAATAGATGCAGTTGGGCTGCACAGCAGTTATTTTTCCAGGCAGTGTTATTTTAAAAACCTAGAAGCTACCTTACCACTTCCAGAATCAGGCTGTTAGGTGTGGCAGTCCCCTCCATCTGGCTGACATCGGAGGCAGCTCTTCAGCTGTCCCTAGAAGCTATGATGTATTTCAAAATAGAGATAGGCTGTTATGCTGCTGTTGTCACCTGCCAGCAGGTACCCTGTAAGGCAACACTGTGCTAAACACAGACTTTTTGCTGAGAAAGTGCTCCCTGGACTGGCGCTGCCATCCAGCCTAGGAATTAGCCCCTGCTGAGGCCTCTAGTTAAGCAATTCCACCTCCCAGACAAACAAGATAGTGTCCCAATCAAGCTACCCCTCATGCTGTGAAAAAGTGGAATCTATGGTGGAGCTCTGAAAAGAGAGGGTAGATGAGTTGTGGTATCCCCAGTCTGCTGCCAGGCTCTAAAAATGTGGTTCTTCCACACACTGTCTCTCTGCTGCAGCACACACTGTTCACTTCAGAACTCCAGCTCAGAGTAGCTGCCTGCTTATGCCCATGCCCCTGCCTACCAGATGACAAAAAGAAACAAAAGTTAAAAATGCCAGTACCTTTGGGCCATGTGAGCCAGCCATTCAACACAAGCAGAACTCAGTGTGAGAGAGGAAGTTTCCCTCTTAGTGGCATGTAGTCTAAATTGACAGCCATATGCCTTCTGTGTCGCAGGGCTCACTGGGTGTCCAGAAAGCTACATTCAATTATTAATCCTGGTCTTAGTTTTCAGAGGGAATTAAGGAGACATGTGTCTAGTCTACTATCTTAACTCTGTCCTCCTGAGTGTTCTTGAGCAAAATTTTACTTGTGAGTAACACCAATGATATTGTTCATTGATTTCTGCATTCATTTGGATCACCCTTTTTGGGACTAGGCATAAATATGGATCTCCTCCAGTCAGTTGGCCAGGTAGCTGTCTTCCAAATTTCTTGGCATAGATGAGTGAGTGCTTCCAGCACTGCATCCATTTGTTGAAATACCTCAACTGATATTCCATCAATTCTTGGAGCCTGCAATTTGTCAATGCCTTCAATGCAAGTTTGACTTGTTCCTTCAGTATCATTGATTCCTGATTGTATGCTACCTCTTGAAATGGTTGAAGGTTAACCAATTCTTTCTGGTATAATGACTGTGTATTCCTTCCACTTTCTTTTGATGCTTTCTGAGTCATTTAATATTTTCCCTGTAGAAGCCTTCACTATTTCAACACTAGGCTTTAATTTTTCCTTTAATTCTTTCAGCTCTGCAAATGAAGACTGCATTCTTCCCTTTTGGTTTTCTATCTTCACATCTTTGCACACTTCATTATAATAGTTTATCCTCTCAAGTCACCCTTTGAAGTCTTCAGTTCTTTTACTTCATTATTTCTTCCTTTTGCTTTAGCTACTCGATGATCAAGAGAGTCTCTCCTAACATCCAGTTTGGTCTTTTTAATGGCCCCTTGCTTTCTTCATAGATGATGTCTTTCATGTCATTCCACAGCTCATCTGATCTTTGGTCATTAGTGTTCAGTGCATCAGATCTGTTCTTGAAATGGTCTCTGAACTCAGGTGAGATATATTCAAGGTTGTACTTTGGTTTTTGTGGACTTGTTCTAATGTTCTTCAGTTGCAAATATTAACTTCTCTATGAGTAGTTGATAGTCCATGCTGCAATCAGTGACTAGAACTGTCACTGATACCGAGCTTTTCCATAGTCTTTTTCTACCAATATAGTCAATTTGATTCCTGTGTATTCCATCTGGTAAGGTCCATGTATGTGATTACCATTTTTACTGGTGAGAAAAGGTCTTGCAAAATTCTCTCAGTGCAATCTCTAGCATTATTTCTATCACCAAGGCTGTATTTTCTGACTACCAATTCTTCTCCTTTGTTTCCAACTTTTGAATTCCAATCACCAGTAATTATCAATGCATCTTGATTGCATGTTTGATCAGTTTTGGACTGCACAGCCTGATAAAAATTTTCAGTTTCTTCACCTTTGGCCTGAGTGGTTGCTGCATATATTTGAATAATAGTCATATTAACTGGCCTTCCTTGTAGGTGTATGGATATTATCTGATTACTGACAGCATTGTACTTCATGAAAGATCTTGAAATGTCCTTTTAATGATGAATGCAACTCCACTTCTCTTCAAATTTTCATTCCCAGCATAGTAGACCACATGATTATCCAATTCAAAATGGCCAATACCAGTCCATTTCATCTTACTAACACCTAGGATATCGAAGTTTACATGTTCCATTTCATTTTTGAAGATTTCCAATTTTCCTATATTCACTTTATGCATTCCATTCTTGAATTATTAATGGATGTCTTCAGCTGTTTCATCTCATTTTGAATCATACTCCATCAGCAAATTAAGGTCCCAAGTGCTTAACTCTGTCCACATCATTAATATTGACTCTACTTTGAGGAGGCAGCTCTTCCACAATAGTGTTTTGATTGTCTTCCAACCTGGGAGACTCATTTTCTGGCACCGTATCTGACAATATTCTGCTACTACTCATAACGGTTTCATTGGAAATCCTTTTCAAGTAGATTGTTGGGTCCTTTTTCCTAGTCTGTCTTTGTAAGCTCAGCTGAAAGTTGTCTGCCATGGGTGAATTTACTGGTATTTGAATATCAGTGTCACATTTTCCATCACGAGAGCAAGCCACAAGCCTACACAGTACAACAAGCTAACAAATGAGCAGGGGATCTGAGAACTTAAGCTTGCATAGTTCTTATTAAGAGTGGAATTCACCTGTAAAATTCCAATAATCTTACGTGACACCCCTCCCATTTCTTTCTGATGCTATTCTCAATTAGGGACCTTATCATTAACAACTGTTGTTGCTATTTGCCATCAAATTGATCCTCCATTCATGGTGACACCATGCCCAAATAAACAAAGAACTACTTCATTCTGCACCATCCTCATGATGAATTGAAGACAGGGGTCTTGTGAACCACAGTATTTTCATAGCATTTCCTACTAGTTTGTCTTAGTTTAGAAACTTCACTGAAACCTGCGAAGCATCATGGCGATATAAAATATTCCACTGAAAGAAGGGTGGTGCATATGCGTGTGGTGCATTGGCCAGGAACTTAAGCTAGCTATCCCATACAGAAGGTTAGAAATCTACCACTGGACTACCACAGCCCTCTTATGGCAAATCATTTATGCCATCCTTATTACAAGACCTAAATAAATTCTAGTCTGCTTGTTGGTACCCTTCACTGTTTCTGCCCCATTCTTGCTTTTGTATTTATTGAGAGTTATCAGTGAGGAAATTCTTGTTCTAATGTAGTCAGAGGACATTCAACGTCAGTATCAAGGATACTCACCAGTCAATTCACAACTGTATAAAAAGGAAAAACAAACAAACGGTGTCATCAAGTTGATTCCAAATCACAATGACCTTATAGGACAGAGTAGAACTGCTCCATAGAGTTCCCAAGGAGTGTCTGAGAGATTTGAACCACCATCCTTCTGGTTAGCAGATGTAGTGCTTAACCACTACACCACCAAGGTTTCCAAGAGGGAGACAATGTTCAACCTAAAGCAATAGACATTAATTAAGAAGCTAAATAATAAAAAAGGAAAATAAATTACTATCAAAAACAGTAATTTAAAAAGTTACAACATGAAAAACATTTAAATATGATACTAATTGATATAAAGAAACAAGTAATAGATGGCATAACAGTGTGAAATAATACAAAGTTCTGTGAAAAGTGATTTGTCATTTTCTAGCACTATTTCAAAAGTGCATTCAGTTTGACCCAGCAATTCTATTTCTACAATACTGTCCTGAGGCAGATACATGTACATGTTTTTAACAGCATTTTTAATCGACAAATGAAAATAGTGTTAGTATTTATGTATCAAAGAAAAAGAGCAGGCTACATGTCTATAGTATGGGCCACTTATGCAAGGAAAAATTAAGGAGGCATTTAAAGGAATGAAGTGGAAGTAATCATGGGCTCCAGCTAATGTCCATACCTACTGAATAAGAAGACAAAATCCATACTTACACAGCAACAATTCCTTGCATTTGGAATGATGGTCTTAAATGTATAGAAAGTGTTCTTTCTACACAACTTAATGTCTCTGTGAACCTTTTACTATTAAAACAAAGTAAACCATATAAGGGAAATATTCACTTTATAAGAGACACACATGAAACTAAGTAAGTGCTAGATTGTAGATCTCAGGAAAGTCTTTGTACCTCCAGTTTTCTAGCAGAGGTATTTTAGAGGAAATGTCTAGAGACCTATGAAAAAGATGTAAAGTCAACCCATAAAGAATAGTGACCCAGAATAGAATATTAAGAGCAACAGAGAAAACATCAATGGATAATAGCATCTGTATTTCCTAACAAAAATTGTATTCCCAGAGAGCAGGGCCAATATGACAGACTAGACACATATGTCCTTGATTACCTTGAGAATGATGGCTTAGAATGATAATTGAATGGAACAGAGTGGACATCCAGGGAGCCCTAGGATTTCCCATAAGTTTGGCAGATTGAACTAGGCACCAGTAACAGGGAAACTACCTCTCTCTTTCAAAGACAAGGCAGCGATACACTGAGTCATGCTTCTGCTGACTCACGTTTTGGAAGATTGCAGGTTCTGACACCTTCTTTGTTATCTGGGAGGTGGGGACTGAGTGTGAGCTGGTTAATACGCTCGACTGCAGTACTTAAGCAAACAGTGTATAGTGCAGCAGAGAGACTGCTTGGGTTGGCCACATGTTGAAAGCCAAGCTGCTGACTGAGGACACTACTGCCTCTCTACCCTCTTTTCTTAGTTGCACCATAGATTCTGCTGTTTCATGGCAGCAAGTGCAGCTTGAGTGGGATGCCATTTTGGTCAGTTGGGAGGTGGAATCAGCCACCTGGAAGTCTTAACTAGGGCTAATTCTCATGCTGAGCAGAAGCCCCTGTCTGGAAAGTGCTTCTCTAGCAGAAAAGCTGTGTTGAGGATGGTGGTGCTAGGTGGGACCCGGTAGAGGATGGCAGTAAGGCCCTAGCCCACCCCTTCTTTGAACTGCAACATACAGTCTGGGAACAGCCTATCAGGTGCTTTCGTTGTCAGCCGGAAGGCAAGGCCTACACACCTGAGGGCCTGGCTGATTCCAGCAGCTGTTGGACAGCTCCTTGCTTAGCAGTGAAGTGCCTTTTTAAAATAAGACTACCTAGAGAACTGATGGCTAATTGGCCCAGCAGCATCTCCTTCACCTTTTACTGATTGAGTCATAGTGTTAGCTGATGGCCCATGAGTGACACCATAAGTAGGATGTTGTCTTTGCCAGCTAGGAGGCAGAGCCTGCCTCCACAGAGAGTCCATTTGGGTCCAATCACTAGAGTATACAGAGGCAACTAGTGACCAACTCTTGTCTTAGAACTATGCCTCAGTTCCTGTTGATGTAACATCAGAGAAATTGAACAGCTTCTAGATGATGTGAAGACAGCAGTCAATAGCTAACCATTTAAAGAAGCAGTCCACCATGGCTTTGGAAAACTCTCAAAACAAAGAATCCCCAAACTCTCACATGAAGAAGCCTTTCTGAAATTATCAGAGGTTGAGTACCAAAGAATAATGTATAGAGACTTGCTAGAAATTAAACAAAATGCAGTGGAACAAAATGAAAAATTAAGTAAGCTACTTTAACTGATGGGACATCAATAATCAGAAATCCAGCAGATCAATAATAAATTTATACAATTAGGCAATTCGAACCATGGCCAAAAGAGCAGAATTGAGGAGATGGAAGCCAGAATCAGTGAACTTGAGGGCACAGCAACTGACACCAGCATTTATGAGGAGAAATCATAGAAAAGAAATAAGAAAAATGAAGACGCTCTAACAAACATGTGGGACTCTATCAAAAGGAATGATCTACTAATAATTAGAATCCCTGAACAAGAAGGCATAGCTGAAAACAGAGAGCATTGTTATTGAGTTGCTAACAGAAAACTTCCCTGAAATTTTGAAAGAGAATAGATATCCAAGAAGTGTATCGAACACCACAGAAAGTTGACCCTAAAAGAAAAACACCAAGACATATTATAATCAAGCTTAATAAAATGAAACATGAGCAGAAACTCTTAAAGGCAGCGATACTCAAACCCAAGCTAACATTCAGAGGGAAGCCCTGTAGGCTGTTGTCTGACTTTTCAGCAGAAACAATGTTGGCATGGAGGCAGTGGGATGACTTCCAACCAAGAAGGATATATCCTGCGAAATTGTCTCTCAAATATGAAGGTGAAATTGAAACATTCACAGATAAACAAAAGTTTAGAGACTTCATAAAAACCAAAGCAAAACTACAAGAAATACTGAAAGATGCTCCTAGCTTAGAAAAATAAAAACTTCAAGTGTGTACTTAATGAGGCAATGCAGGACACAGCATCCAGAATCTGACTCAGTGAAGATACAAAGCTCAAACAAAGCTACAATATTAAAAGAAGTGATCTTAACATGAAAACTACAACACCATCACATTAAAAAGAGGGACATATTACAGTAGTTATAACCCTTTCAGATGGCTAAGAAAATAAAAAAGATATGCATACTATAGCCCCCCAAAAGATAAAATACCTAGGAATAAATCTAACTAGAGAAATAAGAGATCTTTACAGAGAAAATTACAAGACATTGCTACAAGAAACTAGGAGGGACTTATGTGAGTGGAATAATCTGCCCTACTCATGGATAGGAAGACTGAATATTGTGAAAATGTCTATTTTGCCCAAAGCACTCTACTTAGATAATGCAATCCCAATACAAATTCCAGTGACATTTTTTAATGAGATGGAGAAACAAGTTATCAGCTTTATTTGGAAAGGGAAGAAACCCCAAATACGTAAAGCACTATGGAAAAAGAAGAACAAGCAGGGAGGCCTCTCACTACCTGACTTTAAAACCTATTACACTGCCACAGTAGTCAAAACAGCCTGGTATTGGTACAAAAAGAGACATATAGACCAATGGAACAAAGTAGAGACCCCAGAGATGCCACCATCCTCTTATGAACAGCTGATATTCGACAAAGGTCTTAAGATTTTGAACTAGGGTAAGAACAGTCTCTTTAACAAATGGTGCTGGCATAATTGGATATCCATCTGCAAAAAACTGAAACAAGATCCATCTCTCACACCTTATACAAAAATCAACTCAAATTGAATAGAAGACCTGAATATAAAAGCTAAAACGATAAAGCTCATCCAAGATAAGGTAGGGTCCACAATGGACATTTTAATATGCAATATAGACAGACTTCAAAATCTCACAAACAAAACACATTCATCAGAAGAGAAAATAGATAACTGGGAATTAATAAGAATCAAACATTTCTGCTCATTCAAAGACTTCATCAAAAGAATTAAAAGACCACCTACAGAATGGGAAAAAATATTAGGCAACTCTATATCAGACTGATGCCTGATCACCATAATCTATAAGGTTCTACAAGATATCAATAAGAAAGAGACAAATCATCCAATTAAGTGATGGGCAAAGGAGATGGAGAGACACTTCTCTAAAGAGGAGATCCAGGCAGTCAAAAAACACATGCAGACATGTTCACGATCATTAATTATTAAAGAAATTCAAATCAAAACAACAATGAGATACCACCTCACCCCAGCAAGATTGGCCATGATCCAAAAAACGCAAAACAATAAATGTTGGAGAGGCTGTGGAGAGACTGGAACTCTCCTTCACTGTTGGTGGGATTGAGAATGGTGCAACCTCTTTGGAAAGCAATTTGGCATTACCTTAAAATAATGGATATAGATATACCATTTGACCCAGTTATTCCTCTGCTCGGAATATATCCTACAAAATCAAGGCCATTCACACCGACTGCTACCTGCACACGAATGTTCATTGCAGCATAGTCCATGATAGCAAAAAGTTGGAATCAACCCAGATGTCCAACAACAGAAGAATGGATAGGTAAACTTTGGTATATATACTCCATGGAGTACTATACACTGATAAAGAACAACGATGACAGCAGGAAACATCTCTCAATTTGGTCTCTACTGGAGGACATTATATTGAGTGAAACTAGTCAGCAACAGGGCAATTATTATATAAGACCCCTATGATAAAAACTTAAAAGCATACTCATACATAATAGAAAAGACTCTTTGACGGCCACAAGAGTGGGGAAGATGGAAGGGCAGGAAGGCAAGGGGCGAGGTTTAGATTAGATAATTGTTAGAAATTTGCTAGGGTGAAATTGGTGACAATTCACATTAGTAAGAAGATCAATATTAATGGGACTTCGACACAACTTGTGTACTCCTCCTCTCTTAAGCCAATATTGTAAGTACTGAGTATGTACACTTTCATTTTTTTTAATTTTTATTTTTATTTAACATAACTGAGTGAAAATGTACATTCACATGTAAATTTACATGCCCCCCTATATGCAGCTTCCACTGCTCTCCCTGTCTGGTGACAGCACACTATTCCTCTCTGCTCCATACCTGTCTCATCCTCCCAACAGTCTCCTTTCCCCTCCTCTCCGTCCACTCCCCTTCCTCCAGCCAGAGGTCAGCAAGATGATATCCTATAGATGTATAGAACCATAAAGTGCTTCCAATATATGGTCACTCTGCCTTGCCAAGTCCAGTCCATTCCTGTCCAAAGAGTGGACCTTTGTTATAATTTATGGGAAAGGGCAGCATCAGGGAAGGGGGCCATGCTCTCAGAGGAACCCCAAAACCGCTGGACCATCAATTGAGGTCTTTTAGTGGAGATCCCATGATGCACCTCTTTTTATTCTTGTGTTGCCAGTGAGGCTTCTCTCTGTGAGCTCCGTCGTGGCTATCACTGGTGGTGGCCGGGCACCGTCGGGTTCTTCCGGTCCCAAGTCGATGTAGGCACTCACTCTTGTGGGTCTCTCTGTCTTCTCGGTTGTCTTTACCGCATGCCGTTTTGGCCCTCGTTGAGCATCCGTTCCTGCTGAGTTGGGACCATTTGCTGTGTCCTCGGATGGCAGCTTGGCAGCTTTTAAGACCCCAGACGCCACTCACCAATGTGGGGTGAAGAGAGCTCTCTTAGCAAAACGCTAGTTGTGCCAATTGGCCTGGAGTTCACCTAAGAGCATGGTCCCCCATCCCCTGCCCCAGCTACTCTACCCTTGCAATATTGAGTTAAGATGGAAGGAGTACTCAAGTTATGCTGAAGTCCACTTAATGTTGTTCTTGTTCCTAATGTGTGCTGTCACCGCTTTCTCCCAACTCGATTGCTAGTAACTATCTAAACTAAACCCTCCCCCCCTCGCCCTCCCTCCCTCCCCTCCCTTGCAGCTGTCAAAGAGTCTTTTCTTCTATACATAAGTCTGTTTTTGAGATCTTATCGTAGAGGTCTCATACAGTATTTGTCCTTTTGTTGCTGACTACTTTCACTCAACATAATGTCTTCCAGTTGAAACCAGGTTAGGAGATGTTTCCTGGAATCGTCGTTATTCTTTATCATTGCGTAGTGCTCCATTGAGTATATGTACCACAGTTTACCTATCCATTCTTCTATTGTTGGGCATCTGGGTTGATTCCATCTTTTTTCATTTTTTTATTTAATAAAAAATATATCTAACACAGAAAAAAAAAGAAATAAAGGCTGTCACATGAACAGAAAAAAAAGAAGAAAACTTAATAGGAAAATTAAGAGCATTTCAATGTGGGTGCTCAATAAATTATCTATACATTAAAAGGTTCATATATTTCAAAGAAATAATGAAAAGTTTGAAAAAATCTGAGAAACTTTAACAAAAAGCAATAGAAATCTAAATGTGATCAAAACTAGTGAGAACTCTATTAAATGTATAACCCTGTTGCATACACACACACACACACAAAGATATGCTGAAGTTAAAGTCTGGTCTAAACCTCAAATGGTAAAAGGGATGATGGAAGTAACCCCAAAGCAAAATAACAAAGTAACATGTGAACACAAAAAAATTATAATTCAGGAGTCTCAACAAACCAAAGAAAGCATCAAAATGACAGCACAAAAAACATACCTATCAATATTTACACTGAATGTAAATAGACAGAATGCTCCAATAAAGTGACAGAGAGTGACATCCTAGATCAAAAGACACAATCCAGCTATATGTTGCTTACAAGAAACATACCTTAGACTCAAAGATATAAACAAACTGAAAATAAGAGGATGGGAAAAAATAAACCAAGCTAACAGTATACAAAGAAGAGCAGGAGTGGTAATGCTAATCTCAGATAAAATAGACTTTAATGTAAAATCCACCATTGTAGACAAAGATAGTCATTTATTGGTGGAAAGTTCAATACATAAGCAGGAGATAACAATTACAAATACTTATGCACCCAATGCCAGAGCATCTAAATACATCAAACACTGACTACATTGAAAAGTGAGATAGCTCACTCCTCAATAATAGTTGGAGACTTCATCACTCCACTTTCAGTAATGGACATATCGTCGAGAAAAAAGCTCAGTAAAGATACAGAATCTTATTGTGACCATTAAACAACTAGACCTCATTGACATAGAAAGAACTTTCTCCCATCAAGAGATAAGTAAACCTTTTTCTCCAATGTACATGGAAAATTTTCCAGAATAAACCATGTGTTAGGGACATACAGCAAATATCAACAAAATCAAAACCATGGAATTATAGCAGAGCATCTTCTCAGACCATAAAGCCATAAAAGTTCAAATTGATAGCAGAAAAACATAGATAGAAATTTGAATTCATGGAAAGTGAACAACACCTTGCTCAAAAATCTATAGGTTATAGAAGAAATAAAGGACAAGATGAAACAATTTATGGAATCATACAAGAATGAAAAGACTTCCTACCATAACCTATGGGACACAGCCAAAGCAGTCCTCAGTGGCCAATTTATCTCTACAGATGCACACATTTGGAAGGAAGGAAGAGCCCAAATCAAAGAATTAACCCTACAGCTTGAACAAGCAGAAAGGCCTCAACAAAGGAATCCCTAAGGCAGCAGAAGAAACAGATCATAAAGATTAGAGCAGAACTAAACAAATTAGGAATAGACAAACAATTGAAACATTGATAAAACCAAAAGGTGGTTCTTTGAAAAGACCAACAAAATTCATAAACCATTGGCTAAGCTTAGAAAAGAAAAACAGGAGAGGAAACAATCAACCCAAATAAGAAATGAGACAGGAGATGTCACAACAGACCCATCTGAAATCGAAAGTATCACATCAGTATACTATGAAACACTGTACTCTAACACATTTGAAACCTAAAGAAGTGGACTAATAAGATTCATATCCATACCAAAATTATCACAAGGAGAAGTAGAACAACTTAATAAACCCATCACAAAGGAAAGGATTGAAAAAGTAACAACAACAAAAATAAAACAAACAAACAAACAAAACCTACCAGCTAAACAAAAGTCCTGGCAGAGATAGTTTCATTGGAGAATTTTACCAAAGTTTTGGAGAGGAACTCCAATACTACTGCTGCCATTTCACAGCATAGAAAGGGATGGAATACTCCCAATTTCATTCTACTAAGCCAGTATAACCCTGATACCAAAGCCAGGGAAAGATCCAACAAAAGAGAATATAACAGACCAATGTCTTTCATGAACCTAGATGCTAAAACATTCAGCAAAATTCTAGCCAACAGAATTCAGCAACATATAAAAAAAAATAATTCATCATTAGCAAGTTGGATTCACACCAGGGATGCAAAGCTGGTTCAGCATCAGAAAAACAATTAATGTGATCAACCACATAAACAGTACAAAGGATAAGAATCACCTGATTTTGTTGATTGATGCAGATAAGACACTTGGCCAAGTCCAACCAACCCAGTGATGCTAAAAACTCTCAACCAAACGGGAACAGAGGGGAAATTCTTTGATGCAATACATGGCATCTAAGAAAAGCTGACTGCTTACATCATCCTGAATGGAGACAGACTGAAAGAATTCCCCTTGAGAACGGGAACTAGACAAGGACGCCTGCTCTCATCATTTCTATTCATCACTGTGCAGGAGGTTCTAGCCAGGGAAATTAGACAAGACAAAGAAATAAATGGCATCTGCACTGGCAAAGAAGAAGTAAAAATCTCCCTATTTGCAGATTATATGATGGCATATACAGAGAATCTGAAATAACTTATAAGTAAACTACTTGAACTAATAGGAGAGCTCATCAAAGTAACAGAATATAAGATAAACATAAGTTAATCGGTAGGATTCCTTTGCACCAACAAAGAGATCATGAAAGAAGAAATGACCAAATCAATATCATTTAGTATAGCCCCCAAGAAGATAAAACAACTAGGAATAAATCTAACCAGAGAAAAAAGAGACCTATACAGACAGAATTACAAGACCTTACTGAAAGAAACCGAGAGACTGACATGAGTCTAGAAACCTACCCTGATCTTGGATAGGAAAACTTAACATTGTGAAAATATCTATTTTACCCAAAGTGATCTACACATACAATGCAAACCCAATAAAAATTCCAGCATCATTTTTTAATGAGATGGAGAAACAAATCACTAACTTTGTTTGGAAAGGGAAGAAACCCCAGATACATAAAGCACTACTGAAGAAGATGAACACAGTCGCAGGCCTCACACTTTCCGACCTTAAAACCTACTACACTGCCGCCACAGTGGTCAAAACAGCCTGGTACTGGTACAACAAGAGACATCTAGTTCAATGGAACAGAGTTGAGATCCCAGAGATACCACCATCCTCTTATGAACAGCTGATATTTGACAAAATCCAACGGAACACAGTTGAGATGCCAGATATCACCATCCTCTTATGAACAGTTGATATTTGACCAAGTCCATGAGATTGTAAACTGGGGTAAAAAACAATCTCTTTAACAAATGCTGTTGGCAAAGCTGGATATGCATTTGCAAAAATTGGAAACAAGACCCGTATCTTACACCTCACACAAAAAGTAACTCAAAATGGGTCAAAGACCTAAATATCAAACCTCAAATGGTAAAGGTCATGCAAGAAAAGAATAGGGTCAACAATAGAAGTTCTAACACACAGCTTAGACAGACTTCAACATCTAACAAGCGAAGCATAATCAGCAGAAGAGAAAACAGATAAATGGGAACTATTAAGAATCAAACACCTTTGCTCATCCAGAGTTTATCATAGAGTTAAAAGACCACCTATAGAATGGGAAAAAATATTTGGCAACTACATGTCAGACAGACGTCTGATCTCCATAATCTACAAGGTACTGAAAAATATTAACAACGAAAAGGTAAATAACCCAATTAAGCAATGGGCAAAGGAGTTGCACAGACACTTCACCAAAGAGGACATCCGGGCAGCCAACAGACACCTGAGGAAATAGTTATGATCATTAGCTATTAAAAAAATCGAGACCAAAGATACAATGAGGTACCATCTCACCCTAGCGAGATTGGTACTAATCCAAAAAACAAAAAACAACAATGCTGGAGAGACTGTGAAGAGATTGGAACTCCCCTACACTGCTGGTGGGATTGCAAAATGGTACAACCTCTTTGGAAAGCAATTTGGTGCCTCCTTAAAAAGCTGGAAATAGATATACCATTTAACCCAGTAATCCCACTGTTCGGAATATGTTCTACAGAAACAAAGGCTGTCACACAAACAGATACATGCTCACAAATATTTATTGCAGCGTGGTCCATGATAGCAAAAAGATAGAGTCAACATAGATGCCCATCAGAGATGAATGGATAAACTATAGTACATATAATCAGTAGAACACTATGCAATGATAAAGAACAAGAATGATTTTAGGATGCATCTTACAACCTGGTTTCAACTGAAAGACATCATGATGTGTGAAATCATTCTGAAGCAAAAGGACACATTTTGTATGAGACCCTTGCTATAATGACTTTAAAATAGACTTCTGTACAAAAGAAAAGACTCTTTGATGGCTACAAGGATGGGGAGGGACAGATAGGGTTGATCATAGATTAGATAGTTGAAAGAAATTTGGTTAGGTGAAAACAATTACAGCACACAGTAGAAAGTAGATCAACTCAACTGGACTTCACCATAAACTGAAAGCTCTTCTAATCTCAACCCAATGTTACAAGGATAGAGTAGCAGGGGCAGGGTCTGGGGATTACACTCTCCGGGGACATCGATGCCAATTGGCATAGCTAGTTTATTGCTGAGAGAGTCTTCTGCACCCCATATTTGTGAGTGCCATCTGGGGTCTTAAAGGCTAGCAAGCTGCCATCTGATGTACAGCAAATAGTCCCAACTCATCCAGAACAGATGACCCCTGAAAACAAGGACATGAGTAAAAAAAGAGCTCAGGAGACAGAAGGACCCATGTGAACGGGAGACTGTATCAACACGAGACCAGAAGAACCAAGTGGTGCCCATCCACCACCAAAGACAGCTGTGATGGGACACACAATGTAGAGTCCCTGTGGCAACACGAGGGAAAGAGGGGTGCTGCTCAAGAACTCTAGTCAAAGACCACAGTTGATTGCCTGACTGCCTGGTGGATCCCCTCAGAGAATGGCCTCTAGACTTGCTGCTGCCCCTGACCAGAAAACACCACTGAGGTCCACTCTTCATACAAAAATGGACTGGACTTTGAGATACAATATGACTATGTGGTGTGTGTACTTTATTCTATTTTGTGTAGGATATTGTCCAACTGGAGAGAAAAGGGTAGAGACGAGGGTACAGGAGCTTGTTAAAAGGATATGACAAGTATAGAACGAAAAGTAGAAGGGTGCTGTCGTGAAGCAAGGACAGCAGAAGGACCTGCAGATAGGTGGGCATGCAAAATTAACTTGGATTGTATACATTCACTTAATCACAATAAAAAAAAGTAATGCAACTCAATTTGTGAAAAATGTTTGATAAGGTTAATATACTTTGAAAAATTATCTGAAAATAATCATGAATGCATGTGAAACCAAAAACAGAAACAAATGGCATAATATAAAAATAAATGAATCTTAGTGGTAAATGCTTATATAACTGATTAAGATAGAATTTATAT
The DNA here is from genome assembly GCA_028571685.1 of Heterohyrax brucei. Lineage (NCBI taxonomy): Eukaryota > Metazoa > Chordata > Mammalia > Hyracoidea > Procaviidae > Heterohyrax > Heterohyrax brucei. The sequence continues at coordinate 135,403,026 of CM053149.1, read as the reverse complement.
ATAAATGTTAAAAACCTTTATGAAGTCCCAGAGTGGTTGCAAATAGTTAAAATAATGGACTGCTACCAGAATGGTTAGAAGTTCAAGTCTACCCACAAGTACCTTGGATGAAAGGCCTGGTAATTGACTTCTGAAAATCAGCCACTGAAAACTCTATAGAGCTGAGTGCTACCATGACACCTGCGAGGTTGCTACAATTCAGGGCTGACTACATGGCAACTATTTAAAAGAAAATTACAAAGCAAGCCCTGTAGTGGTAGCGCATATCCCTGGTTGATCAGCAGTCAGTATAATATGTGAACAAGTGTGTTTGTATTTTACATACAAGAATGACCCAAATTAACCCTGGTGGGTGCCTGGGAATTAGCTGCCTTGTGGGTGCAGACCTGGCATAGCAGCCGTCTTCAGCCTAGGGAGATCCTGCTCTTCGTGGAATTGGTTTGGAGAAGAATGTGCCCATTGAGCCTTAAGTGCCTGTGCAGAAGGCACTCCCAGCTGCTTCTTCAGGCTCCCACGTCCACTGCCACTTGTAAGCAAGCTGGAGATGTCCCTGTCTCTGAAGCTTCAAAAGGTGGGGAAGGAAAAGAGTTACACCACTGAATACAATTAGCTGAAAAATTAAAATGAGAGTGGTGTTAAGGGGAACTCATGAAGGTCTGCAGAGACATTAGAGACTGAATTATCAACAGTAATGTGGAAGCCTCAATAGTACTCTTCTGGGAAACAAAAATCAGCTGTAAGGGCCTTTGGAAAGTTGAAGGAAGTTGAATATGGAAACGAAATCACATGATCTTGGAGAATTTTCTTCATAGTTTTTGTTAGGAGTGAGCTAGATATTGTAGCTGTAGAGTATCTTGTTTTGTGGATATGCAGGCAAAGATGTCATAATGTTTCATTTTCCTCTAGAATTGTTACACATACATGTATATGTATATAAATGAGTTTACTAGGTCTAAATATTAATTTATTTGAATATAGGACTTCAGTCCATAAATATTCCTTTTACTATACATTATACCTTCCAAAAACATACATGCTATTTTTCATAATAATGTTAAAAACTGAATATCCAAGAAAAAAATTATTCAGCAAATTATATACTAAGATGCTGGTGGTACTAGAACATTAGCATTGCAATGACAGTTTACTTCCTTTAAATATTTTTCAACTTTCTATGAAATATTCAACTGATTTCATAAATAATATGCAATTTAAACACCAGGAATCTTTGGGTGACAAAAATGATTAAGTACTATTAATCAAATGCCTTAGGAGAAAGACCTGATGATCTGCTGCTGAACATCACTGCCATGAAAACTCAGTAGAATGCAGTTCTACTCTGAAACACTTTGGGGTCACCATGAGTCTGAATAGACTCAGTGGCAATTTTTTATTTTCTTTTTTTAAAATTTTATTTATTTATTTATTTATATTAAATAAAAAAATGAAAGTGTACATACTCTGTGCTTACAATATTGGCTTAAGAGAGGAGGAGTACACAAGTTGTGTCGAAGTCCCATTAATATTGATCTTCTTCCTAATGTGAATTGTCACCAATTTCACCCTACCAAATTTCTAACAATTATCTAATCTAAACCCTCGCCCCTTGCCTTCCCACCCTCCCACCTTCCCCACCCTTGCAGCCGTCAAAGAGTCTTTTCTATTATGTATGAGTACGCTTTTAAGTTTTTATCGTAGGGGTCTCATATAATAATTGTCCTTCTGTCGCTGACTGGTTTCACTCAATATAATGTCCTCCAGTTGAGACCAAATTGAGAGATGTTTCCTGCAATCATCGTTGTTCTTTATCAGTGTATAGTACTCCATTGAGTATGTATACCAAAGTTTACCTATCCATTCTTCTGTTGTTGGGCATCTGGGTTGATTCCAACTTTTTGCTATCGTGGACTGTGCTGCAATGAACATTCGTGTGCATGTTGCAGTCGGTGTGAATGGCCTTGATTTTGTAGGATATATTCCGAGCAGAGGAATAACTGGGTCAAATGGTATATCTATATCCATTATTTTAAGGTAACACCAAACTGCTTTCCAAAGAGGTTGCACCATTCTCAATCCTACCAACAGTGGGATAGAGTATAATGTTGTTTTGGGGGAAGGGAAAGCTTAATACTTTACAAAGAAAACATACAAAGGCACAATTAGGAAAGAGGTATTAAAAATTTAAACTGTGTATGAAAACATTGTTTTCCATGTACCAAAATGTTTAGGAAATACTTTTCAAATATTAGAAGATATTATTATTCTAAACAAAAATATTAGTCGACACCATAGTTTGGCAGTGTTATAGAGGAAGTATAATAAAAGTAAGAGATAAAGAAAATGACTTAAATTTTTTTTGAGAGTCTAACAGTGTCATAGAAAACATAGAAGTATCCATAATTAATGAAAATGCAGCACTGCACTTGCATAAGAGTATGCAGAAGTGATACAATCCGGAAATGAGAAGATACCAATCTTCAGAAGTGATCAACAAAAGGCACACTTAAATGGAATAATTCTTTCAGACATTTGAACTATAAACATCCCACCAAAAATTCAGTAGCTGTAAAGATTATAACCAAGAAAAACCTATGGGGCAGTTCTACATAGGGTGGCTGCAAGTAGGAATTGACATGAAGACACCCAAACAGCAGTGATTGCTATGCAGATAACTAAGAGGGCATACTGTATGAAAAAAGCAGCCAAAACATGTTCTGCTGAGATAGACAAGAAAACTATGCAGTTTGTACCAGAATAAAAAATATGTGTAAGAGGTCAAGTAGACAAGCAGATGAAAAAGCAAGTTTACACCCACGGAGAAACAGTGAATAGAAGGTCCAGATCCCACATGTTGCCCTCATCTGTGAAATTGCAGAAGCCACCTTTTTCCTATAGTTGCTCGTGTGGCTGCTTTTGGCCTCTTGTATACAGACGCCACATGGTGTTGTGACCTGGATGTTCTGAGTTTTATGATCAGATGGTTGCACTTAACACCCCTCTTTGTATAAGGACAAAAACTGACTTGGTGGTAGAAGTCTGAGAGAAGCAGAAAGGTAGATGGAAAGCAGTATCAGCGCCCCTCAGCCTGACGCTCCTGGAGCCTGAATGGAACCCTTTGTGCCCTTCTCTGTCCTACCACAACATGCCCAGGACCCTTCTTGGTAAGGCCCAGGGACCTCCCCAATCGGCAGTGACCATCCACACATTGCTGTCTTTCTGACAGACAAACTCCTTGTGCTGGAAGAAGGCTTGTGAAAGCAAGACCCAGACAACTGCAGTTTCTCAGCTAGCTGCAACCTTCTGCAGCACTCCCTGTCTCACCGCCTGACTCCTCCGTCCCTATCCGCACAGTTCCACACTGGTGTCCCCTTCTGCTTCTGATAATCTCACTTGTCCTTGTTCCTAGTAAATCCACTGCCCTCTTCACAGGCCATTGCCTGTGTCTGGGACACACATTTTCATATTCTGTTTCCCCAACGCCAGCAAGGTTGAGGCACTTCTCCTCAAGTTTCAGCATGTTCTCAGATGTTCCTTCTTGAAGAAACCTTCAATGGCCATCATACTCCAAGTGCAACGCCTATCTTCTGAGCTCCCAACCATGGTTCTTCTACCCATGGTTCAGTTTCATGTTAATTTTTCTGAATCTCTACCATACTGAAATCTCAGGGAATACAGAAAATGTGTTTATGTTGCTCCTCAGTAAGCCCCACATATGTACCGACACAGCAATGGAGAAGACTTTTCAATATACAGAATTGCACAAATGAATGAATGCTTCCTAAACTCCCTACCTACATTAATGCCAACTTCCCAGTAACTTCCAACTTTCCATTAATCTGAGGATTTCAAATTAAATAATAAGCTATTAAAAATATATTAAAGTGTTTCAGTTACCCTCTTCTGTTCTCATAATGGCATGTAAACCCCAACTTCTCTTCAGTGTCTTGTCAATGTTGAATTTAGGAGGCAGATTGCCAGGCTTTTGTTCAGCAAATAAAATCCTACAGATCACAACAGTCCAATCTGAATCTGATAGCATTCAGTTCCACTGTGCACAGGATCACCACGAGTCAGGGGCAACTTGATGGTAGCTAACAACAATCAACTATGCTTATTCTGTGCACTTAGCATAAATAAAACTTGAATAAACAGATTTTCAGCTGTGAGTTACAGTCCTATGTAAATCAATACAGAAACTATTCACTATGTGTATCTGATGTTAATTTTATGTTAAGCACAGTTACGGGCTGTGTCAATAGACAGTAAGGAGAATCATTGTCACCTGATGAATTCACATTCCATATCAAGGTATATTTAGTGTCTTCTGTTTGGCCATTCATCCAGTGAATTTAGCCCTCCTAGTGTTTATAGTCCTCTACACATCTGCCAGTGTGTCATACTGTGGGTGTTTTTGTGTGCTGTGATGCTGGAAGCCATGCCAATGGTATTCAAACACTAGCAGGGTCATTCAAAGGAGGACAAGCTTCAGCTGAGCTTCCAGACTAAAGCAGACTAGGAAGAATGAATTGGTGATCTACTTCTGGAAAGAATTAATGAGTGAAAATCTTATGAATAGCAGCAGAATATTGTCTGATGTTCCAGAGGAGGCTCTTACGTTGGAAGACACTGAAAAGATGACTGAGAAAGAGCTGCTTCCTCAAAGTAGAGTTCTCCTTAATGACGTACATGGAATCAAGCATTTAGAACCTTTATTTGCTGATGTTGAATGACCCGAACTGAGAAGAAAGAGTTGTAAATATCCATTAAGAATCAGAACTTGGAATGTATGAAGTATGAATCTAGGAAAGTTGGAAATCATCAAGAATGAAATGGAGTGCATAATGATACATTAGGCGCTAGTGAGCTGAAATGAACTGAACTCTGTGTACAATGAAACCAAATACTGTCAGATTCAGATTGGACTGTTGTGATCTCCAGGATTTCATTTACTGAATTTAGGAAGCATATTGCCAGGCCTTTCTTCATAGTCTGTACTAGTTATTTTGAATCAGACAATCATGTGATCTACTACTCTGGGAAAAAAAGCTCTAAGAGTAACAGGACTGCATTCATTGTCAAAAAGGACATTTCAAGACCTACCCCGAAGTGCAACACTGTCAGTGATAGGATAATATCCATACACCTACAAGGAAGATCAGGTAATATGACTATTCAAATTTACATACCAACCACTAAGGCCAAAGATGAATGAATTTAAGATTTTTACCAACTTCTGCAGTCTAAAATTGATCAAACATGCAATAAAGATGCACTGATAGATCACTGGTGACTAGAAAACAGAACTTGGAAGCAAAAAGGAAGGATTGGTGTTCAGAAAACATGATCTTGGTGATATACATGATGCTGGATATCACATGATTGAGTCTTGCACAACCAATGACTGGTTCATTGCAAATACCTTTTTTTCACTAACATAAATGGCAACTCTATGCATGGATCTTGCGAGGTGGAATACACAGGAACCAAATCAACTGTGTCTGTGGAAAGAGATGATGGAAAAGTTCAATATCATTAGTCAGAACAAGGTCAGGGGCTGATTGCCAATCAGACTATCAATTACTCCCTTGCAAGCTTAACATGAAAACTAAGGAAGTTACAAGTTCACAATAGCAAATATATGACCTTGAGTACATCCCACCTGAGTTTAGAGATCATCGTAAGAATAGATTTGATGGCTTTAACCGTAATGACCAAAGAGTAGATAAGGTGTGGAATGACATCAAGGACATCATACATAAGGAAAGCAAAAGGTCATTTAAAAGACGGGAAAGAAAAGATCTAAATGAATGTAAGATGAGACTCTGAAACTTGCTCTTGAACTTTGAGCAGCTAAACAAAAGGAAAAAATTATGAAAAGAGCTGAACAGAAAATTTCAAAGGGTGGCTCAAGAAGGCAAAGTATTATGATGACATGTGCAAAGACCTGGAGATAGAAAACTAAAATTGAAGAACACACTCAGCAATTCCCAAGCTGAAAGAAGTGAAGAAAAAATTCAAGTCTCCAGCCGCAATACTGAAGGATTAAACACAGAAGATATTAAATGGTGCAGAAAACATTAAAAGAAGATGAAAGAAATACATACCAATTGTACCAACCAGAACTGGTCATTTAACTATTTCAGGAGGTAACATATGATCAGGGACTGATGCTACTGAGGGAAGAAGTCCAAGCTGCACTGAACACATTGGCAAAAAACACGGCCCCAGGAATCGATGAGACACCAAATGAGATGTTTTAACAAATGGGTGCACTGCTGGTGGTGCTCACTTGTCTACATTAAGAAATTTGGAAAGCAGCTACCTGGCCAATGGACTGGAAAAAATCTATATTTATGCCCATTCCCAAGAAAAGTGATCCAACTCAATGTGGAAGTTATCGAACAATATCATTAATATCACATGCAAGCAAAATTTTCCTGAAGGTCATTCAAAAATGGTTTCCAGATAACACAACCTTGCTTACTGAAACTGAAGAGGACTTGAAGCACTTACTGACAAAAATCAAAGACCACAGCCTTCAGTACGGGTTGCACCACAACGTCAAGAAAGCAAAATCCTCAGAACTGGACCAATAAGCAAAAGCATGGTAAAGGAAGAAAAGACTGAGGTTGTCAAGGATTTTACTGTCTTGGATCCACAATCTATTCCCGTGGAAGTAGCAGTCAAAAAAAGAAAAGAAACATTGCATTGGGTAAATCAGCTGCAAAAGACCTCTAAAAAGTTGAAAGATACCACCTTGAGAACTAAGGTGCACCTGACCCAAATCATGGTGTTTTTGGTTACCTTATATGCATGCAAAAGCCGGGCAACAAATAAGGAAGACTGAAGACTTGATGCTTTTGAATTGTAGTTTCGGTGAAGAGTGCTGAAATTACCACAAATTACCAAAAGAAAGAACAAATCTGTTTTGGAAGAAGTACAACCAGAATTCTCCTTAGAAGCAAGGATGGCAAGACTATGTCTTACATAATTTGGATGTGTTATCAGGAAGTATCAGTCTGTGGAGAACACATCATACTTGGCAAAGTAGACGGTCATGGGAAATGAGGAATCTCCTCAAGGAGATGAACTGACACAGTAGCTGCAACAATGGGCTCAAGTAGAGCAAAATCATGAGGGTGGCATAGGACAGTGTTTCCCTCTTTGGTACATAAGGGTCACTATGAGCTGAAACTGACTTGATGACATCTGACAAGAACAATAGTGTTCGCAATTCCTCAGATGTATTTTAACAAAGGACAGTTGGTACACAATTTTTGAAGAACATGCTCTTGTTCCCCCTATACCAAACGGATCAAAATCTAAGGTGCAGTAATCCTTCCCTGTAGCCCCAGACACCATTCAGGACTTCTGTCAGACTTGCTGGTGTTTTCATAATGTCTCAGTGTGATATTCAAATACAGCTTATGGTCCTATGTTGCTCAATGGGTTTCCAGCAAGAACTAACATATTCTTTTTTTTTTTTTTTCCATCCTTCACTCCCTAATACCTTCATTTTTTACATGAACTGAGCATAGGATAAAGTTTTCTCACTTTAAGGTCTCAGTTGGCAGCATGGCCTTTGATCTATGTTTCTTGTCTTTGGTCTAATATAACCAAGACTTCTTGTTTTACTCTTAGAATAGTGGCATAACGTTAGAGCTCTAATTTTGTATGCTGCCACCATCTATTAACAACCAGGATGAGGGCTATTCTGAAACATGTCTGGTTTACAATTCAACACAACATTTCAGTGTATTACTCAAAGAATGCATGGCTGGAGGAAGGGAGATGGAATAAAAAAGCAGATAGAGGAACCTAAAAAAAGTATATGCCAAATAACTCCTGATGCCGCTACTGTGTAGTACTTGAAGTTGAGTTTGACTCTACTATATCGCTTGAGTTTAATCACAGTCGTATTTCCAAAAAGAAAATAAAGTAATATTAATGAATCAACTTTCAGTCTTAGTATTGCAGCTTTAAAATTGTATTGTGAAACATTATACATTTTATATTTTTATTTTTAAGAGGTTTGAATGCATGTGAGGAACTATTATAATAATGACTAATAATCATTAACTTATTTTTGTGTTAAATACAGTTTAACGTATTTTTCATGAATCATGTCATGACCAGCTAATAATTGTTACAGTTCTGATTCACTATCAGATTATCTCTACAAGAAAATACTAACCTCCTTGGTAAACTCACAATTCAGTTGAGAGCCATGTAAAACGATCAGCTGTTTAGCAAGTAGGTAAGAGAGTCACATAAATGCCAGTTCTTAAGTAGTGTCATGGCAATTCCCATCGTCTTCCTCATCTCATCCTCCAGAATCAGAGAAACAAAAATGTTTACATACTGAGCATGGTGGAAACGAAAAACAGGAGGTTGCATCTCTGAGGACATTTCTGAGCTTTTATAACAGTCCAAGTTTCCTTTTCATATTATTTTCCACACTGTAAAGTACAACTTCTTATTGCATCTTTAAGAAAAACAAATTCTTTAAACATTAAAGAAACTTTTAAAATCTAGTTTTTTAAATACCAGGATTTTTAGAACATAGACATCTAGCTTGCACCACACCTGGACAGTGCTTAACCCAAACACACTCAAAAGCCATTCAAACTGTTTCTCCAAATGATTCCTCCATACATAGTACCTTTGTCCTCTGTTTTTCGTATGCTCACTCCTCTGGTTTATTGTTCCTGTGTCATATCCGATAATCGGGTCACTAGCAGGCTGCTCGACAACAAACATTACCAAAGGAGTGTTAAAGGTCTTGTTAAGAGGACACTGGAACAGCTGCAAAAGTAAAATGACTGAATTATGTACTTTAATTTGTAAATGAGATGACACACATTTTTCAATATAAACAAAGTACATACATTTTTTTAATACGAAAAATGTTTCATGTATTGTGTCATATATAACTCTACAAGATTCTGTATATTATAGTGTGAAGCAGTTTCAGTTGGAGGGTGAGTTGCAAATCATAATTCTGTTTCAGAGGTCCACATGCTTTGACCTATGAATTTCTACAAATATATTCTGCAAAAATAACTGGTCTTTAGAGCAAGTAATTGTACAGGCACATGTATATCAGCTGTTTCTTTTAGCCAAAACAGGAAATAAAACAAAAACTATACACATACACACACACACGTAGAGAGAGATGAAAATATATACTTATGAAATAATATTGTACGATTGGGTAAAAATATTTGGGGGCATCCATCCAACAGACTACCTTGCAAACATTTGAAGTAAACCACTAGTTTACCCACAGTACATGACTAAACAAAAGCAAAACAACGAGAAAATGTTTATCTCACAGTGCTGAAGATGTTTCATAGAAACAAGGGGATAGTGTTTTGCAGGCATCTCTTAAAATCTCAAGCTTTTTATCAGTTACCCTACCTAACTAACCTTTAACTGTCCTCACCTCTGCCTGCTGAGTGGGTGTAATAACACATACATACCATATGTGCTTGTTGAGTGAGTGTAATAATACATACATACCGTATATTATTCCTGAGTAATAATTTACCAACCAATTGAAAGAAGACAAATACAATCCTTACCAACATATCTAGCCAGAATTAACATAATTAAAATGGGAACCCTGGTGGTGTAGTGATAGGTGCTACATCTGCTGACCAAAAACGAAAACAAAAAAAGTTAGCAGTTCAAATCTGCCAGGTGCTCCTTGGAAACTCTGCGAGGCAGTTCTAGTCTGACCTATAGGGTCACTATGAGTTGGAATTGACTTGGTGAGAGTGGGTATAGTTTGTATATCGTGCACAAAAACATACAGAAAAATTTATACACACACACAAACATGTTGCAGGAGTTAGAGGGTAGACCATGGCCTGTGAGTACACACTTTGTCTTTAGGTATAATTTTCACTTACAAAATTCCATGAAAAATTAGAAAGTTAACAATAAGAAATACTCACATATAGCTCTAAATATTCTAAAGTCAACAGTCTAGGGCTATGTAAAATTTGTATCAAGAGTTTATAGCAATCCCATTTCCCCCTTATCTTTGTTAATACCTTTCTATGATAATTTCAGAGTACAAAAAAATAAAAATCTATTTAAATTCCAAGTAATTTAAAACATGTGCAAAGAAAATAGAACTAGGCTTACTTATTTTGTGTGAAGTGGCAGTGATGTGTGCAATAGACACAAGCCTGAGCTTAGAGAACAGTACAGGAGTACTCAGTCGGGATAAATTCTAAGCATTTGAACAGTACTCAAAGTGATATTAAGGAGAGAAATTAAGAGAGGCAGCTACATACAGAAGAGATACAAAATCAAGTAGGTGTTTTCATGTCCATTTTAATTCAAAAGATGGTAGGGGTGGGGATTGAGGAATGAGTAAATCCAGGAATGTTTCGAATCGATGTAAAGTTTTATAGTGGCAATAGTCCCAGAAATTTTCAAGATTATCTATGAAATTCCAGAAGAAACTTTTTTCCATAGAGTGTTTGGGGCGAATAGCGAAGTCTGAAAATCAATAGAGAATTAGCACCCAAACCTAAAATCAAGTAATGTAGCTTCCTATTGAACAAAACAACAAAAATAAAAACTCCAGTTACATCAACAGTTTGATGTGAAAAAATTCTGACCAATGGAAGGAAACTAAAACACAAACGAAAAGAACTAGGGTTAGAGAAATACCATAAACTTTATTGATTTCCATAAAAGCATAAAAAGCAATGGGTACTAAAAACACATTTTTACATTTTCTAGAAGCAGCTCATTCTTTATATACTAAAATTTAACATAATAATAATACACAATTATGACCCAAGTCCTTCAGCAGGAACCAGCAACAGAATTTAGCAAGAGTAAGAATTTCTGTCTCCGCAGACCCAACAACCGAAGAGAAAAGCCAAAGACAGCTTTAAGCTCTAAGGGACCTGGCAGAAGGCACAGCGAGGGAGGGACAAGACGGGGAAGGAGCTGTAGTTTGTCCTGCCTCTTCCTACTTGCAAGGATTTGAACACGGTTGGACATTAGGGCCAGCGGGCTTCAGCCCACTGCGGGCTAGCGCCCCCCAACCCCTGACTGAGAAGCTCGTCCTATCACAGTGTCTGAGCTGACGCGGTGATGGCACCTAGGTCACAATGGGCAGGACCAGCTCCAGGAGGTTTAGGCGGGTCTCGCTTACTGTGTTTTTTGAGCTAGTCTTAAGTTAAGAAGAAAACAAGCCAACAACAACAGACAATTTTAGAAACACTGCATCTCACAATCTGTTTTCACATTCTGTGTTTTTCAGCAGAGTGTAGAAAGTTATTTTTACAACTTTGAGGACAAGGCATTTCATGTTGCATTCCCAAGAAATTAGCTGCATTTTTACAAAAAAGTTCTGAGGTGCTGAAATCGAAACATGAAGAAGAGCGTAGAAAGTAGAACAGACATTAAAATAAATAGGCAAATAATATTAGAATCACCAAGATGACAGTAAGACGCAAATAACGCACAATGGCAAAGACTAGCCTATTCCTTTCAGGGGATCCTCACTCTCATTTTTCATTAAACACATTTTCTCTAATATAATGAGCTCGACTTAATAAAAGTGAAGAACTTTTGGTTAAAATCCACAATCCTTACTGGAAAGATAACTCAAAAATCTAAGGATAATCAGCTATTCATTTACAAAATTACTTTAGATTTTCAACTTTCTACCACAGATATATCCCAGTTGTAATAAAATATTGAGTGAGAAATCAAAATTACTGCAACAACGTATTTCCAATGTGTGTTACTGTTACATGCCGTCTAGTCACTTCACACTCATAGCAACCCTGTAGGTGAGAGTAGAACTGTCTCAGAATTTCCAAAGAGCACCTGGTGGATTTGAGCTGCTGACCTCTTTGTTAGCAGCCATAGCACTTCACCGCTATGTCATCTGGGTTTCCATTCCCAATACAGATGCTCGCATGAAATCCAGAAGTAATCAAAGATTTACTTTTTCCGTAAAACCATTAATAATGTTCAACGATGAGTAAAACTGCAAATGAAATAATCAAACACATCTGAAAAAGTATTTGGTGTGTGTGACAAGTAGTGTAATACTCAGATTACAGAATGACATTAATGCTAAAAATAAAAATTAATTTCAAATTTGTTGTTAGGTCACACAATCAGTCATCTTTTGCAAGAGAAAGGTAAAAACAAGAAATGTACTACCAAAACACAAAAGTCAGGAAGAGATGTCACTTTAACTTGTTTGGGGGAAAAGATGACTTACTAATATTCAGGTTTACAGGTAGCTAGACATTTTAAGTGTGGATGTATATTCCTGCAGCCTTTTATGAATCATTGGTTCTATTTTCTACTGGAATTCACAAGCAGAGTCTGCGGCATTTTTAACAAAGTGAAAAAATAGCATATGATTATTAATAGAGCATTACAAAGCAGCATACATGGTTGGAATACAAGAGGACAATACATAATGCAATATCAAGTACTATGAAAAGATCCCTCTCATATAATTTGTTATGGATTGAATCACACCCCTCAAAATTATGGCAACTTGGCTAAGCCATGGTTACCAGTAACGTGTGGTAATCTGATGTACTTATACTATTTGTTGTAAATCCCAATCTCTATGATGAGGCAAGATTAGAGGCAGTTATGTTGATGAGGCAGGATGAAATCCAGGATGAATTTGTATCTTGAGTGAATCTCTTTTGAGACATAAAAGAACAGAGAGAGGAGGGGCCTCATTACAAGGAAGCAAGGAGAACCAGGAATGGAGTGTATGATTTGGACTTGAGGTCCCTGTGCTGAGAAGCTCTTAGATCAGAAGACTGACGAGAGAGAAAAAGCCTCCCCCTTGATCTAGCACCTTCAATTTAGACTTCCAGCATCCTAAACTGTGAAATACTAAATTTCTCTTTGTTGAAGCCATCAACTTGTGGTATTTTATTATAACACCACTAGATAACTAAGACATATTGTAAATAAACATTTGAAAAATAAATTGTGAACTTCACACACATGCACATATTTCTGACTATTAATGTTTCTGTCTACCCATGGATCTACATATCTACATATCTACCTGTCTACATAGCTCAATAGAGATTCAGTTAAACATCTACATATGTAGCGAAAAATATATTTCTATCTTTCTGTATAACTCTATTTCTGTGTGGTGCAAATGATTAATACATTCAGCTGCTAAATGAAGACTACAGGTTTGATTCCACCCAGAGGCATGTTGGAAAAAAAGGCATAGAGATCTACTCTGACCTACAGAGCCACCATGAGCAGCACCTGACTCTACGGAAACTGGTTTTTCTCTGTCTCTGACTGTAGTTCTATAGATTCAGTTGACTATATCTGTAAAGGTTTGGAAAAATTTGAAACTACATGTATGTTTAAAATGTACTATAGAATCGTATTAAAGAAAGAATACTGTTGATAACTCCTGTTTTTTAATTTTATGTGTCTGTACTGCTGGCTTGGCTACTGTTTGAATATTTGCAGTAACGTATTACTTTTGTAACTTAAAAGGTATTTTAATCTTTGTTTCATTGACATTTGTCATCAGTGGATTCCCAAACCTTGCTTTCTTGAGGACTCTTTCCTGTCTCCTTGCAATACCCACAAAGATCTTCAGCAGCTGCTGGGAGCCTGGATGTTCTGTAGCTTAATTTTAGCCTGGTCTCCTACTTTCATTTTTAGATGACAGGTGGCGCTGCAGCGTTAGCTACAACACCAAACATGGTGCTTTCCAGTTGATTCAGACACAGAGCGACTCTACAGACAGTGTAGAAGAGCCCCACTGAGTTTCCAAGGAATGCTTGGTGGATTTGAACTGCCGACCTCCAGCGTCTCCATGGAGTTTTCCATGAGGTGTCCCTGATTATTGCATAAAGTTTTAATACTGACACCTCACAAATGAATACAGTGAATTTTAAATGAGAAAAAAAGAATTGTTATGGTTCACACATTTTCTTCAGAGAAAAGGATATTAATGTAAATTTTCACAGAGTTTACAGGCTATAACAGCAGAAGAATATTGAGCACTCTCCACATGCTGAGAAAAGGCTTCAAATAAACTTATCTGTGACGACTCACTAGAAGGTCTGAGCACCATTCTTCTTACAAGATTTTGTGTGTGTGTGTGTGTGGGCTCAGGGCCTTTTCCAAACTCAAAAAGTTTCAGAAACTTGAACTTAACAGTGAGTCTGGGAGGAAGACAGTTTATGTGGTATATCCTTGTTGAAATACACAGAAAAGGCCAGAAGCAGCAACGGAACAGGCACTTTCAATTTATTTTTCCATTCTAAAAATAAAAACATGAATGAAAAGTGAGAAAACTTGAAAAAAGAAGGCAAGAGGTTTGCCACTGGCTGCTAACCTAAAAGATGACAGTTCTAAGCCAAGCAGCAGTTCTTCAGAAGAGAGACCTAGAAAACTGCTTTCATAACGATTACAGACAAGAAAATCCTATGCAGCAGTTTTCCTTCGATTTTCCTTGGAAACCCTATGGAGTTGCACTACTCTGACCTACAGGGTGTCTGAGTTGGAATGGACTCAGTGGAGGTGCCTTTGGAAACCAGACTCAGAATCTACTTGATGGTAATAGGTTTTAAACAAATTTCCTAAGCCTACAATGTCTAGATTATGAATAAATTACTATGTTTTCATTACTATGACTCCCCATTCCAAAGCTAGTGTAACTAGCTTTACAATTTTATTACAGCAGCAATCCACTTCTTATTTGCATCAGCAATGGGCACTTATTTAGATTATATCAGATTTCTCATGCATATGAGGTGATTTAAAATACCATGGCTTGAGTCAGACACACCTTAGTCCCGGCTTTTCAACACTTTAAGGCAGTTATTACCTGCTGCCCGTTCCAAAGATAGTGCAACTAGCTTTACAATTTTGTTACAGCAGCAATCTATTTCTTATTTACATCAACAGTGGGTACTTTTTATATCTGTTAGTTTTGATGCTTAACCACTCTAAGAGGTCTTTGCAGCAGATTTTCCCAGTGCAATATATCATTTGGTTTCTTGGTTTTTTGATTGCTGCTTCCATGGACGTTGATTGCGGATCCAAGTAAAATGAAATCCTTGACAACTTCAGTATTTTCTCCATTTATCATAATATTGCTTATCTGTCTAGTTGTGAGGATTTTTGTTTTCTTTATGTTGAGGTATACATACTGAAGGCTGTACTCTTTGATATTCATTAATAAATGTTTTAAGTTCTTTTCACTTTCAGCAAGTGAAGTTGTGTTATTTGCAGAGCACAGATTGTTAATTAGCCTTCCTCTAGTCTTGATGCCACATTCTTCTTCATATAGTCCAGTTTCTCAGATTATTTAATCAGCACACAGATTAAGTATGGTGTAAGGTCACAACTGGGACACACACGCTTCCTCATTTTAAACCACTCAGAATTCCCTTGTTCTGTTTGAACAGCTGCCTCTTGGTTCATGTATAGGTTCAGTAAGAGCACAATTAAGTGTTCTGAAATATCCAATCTTTGCAATGTTATCCATAGTTTGTGATGACCTACACAGTCAAAAGCCTTTACATAGTCAATAAAACACTGAGAAGCATCTTTATGGTTTTCTCTGCCTTCAGTCAAGATCCATTTGAAATCAGCAATGAAATCCCTCATTTTACATCCTCTTCTGAATTTGGCTGAGTTTCTGGGAGTTGTCTATTGATATACTGCTGCAATTGTTTTTGAATTATCTTCACCAACTGGGTGCACTTTATGGTTCTATGCATCTCTAGGATATCATCCTGCTGACCTCTGGCTGGAGGAAGTGGAGTGGGTAGAGAGGAGGGGAAAGGAGACTGTTGGGAGGATGAGACACGTATGGAGCAGAGAGGAACAGTGTGTTGTCGCCAGGCGAGGAGAGCAGTGGAAGCTGCATATAGGTGGGCATACAAATTTATATGGGAATGTACATTTTCACTCAGTCATAATAAAAAAAAAGTTTTAGTTACATATGATATTTGAGAAAGCAACTTGTTCTCAGAGGTATTTTGAAGGCTTTCCAATCTGAAGGTCTCACCTTCTGGCACCATGTCAGATCATATTCAGTTACTTTCATAAGATTTTCACCAGGGAAAGTCTCTGTGGTGAGTTTTTTGTTGTTTTTTAGACTTACAATGCAGAGTAGTGCCAAATTAAAGAACCATGGTGTCCTCATCTTCACGGCTTCTTGTGTTGACACATGACCTGAAGCTATCCAAAATCACAGTAAAATTATGGCACAGGGACAGATGATCATACAGAAGTAAAATAAAGCAATAGAAAACAACAAAACAAATAATGTCCTCATGGTCTAAGAAAACTGTCTGAGCACATAGGATGACTGACTGCCCTTCACCTATGAACATCCATTTTCACCAGCTTGCATCAACACAGGACAAGAGAGCTCCCGAGACAACACAATAATCTCATCAAGTCACTGTGGAAGAGGAAACGTCAAGCTCTCATTCTTGTCTACTTGGAAGAATTTAAGGACCAATGTGCCATGAGTCCGATCTGACTCGACGGCACTTGGCTTGGCTTGGTGAGAAATGTATCTTTCTAAAGTTACTGCTTTTCCCTAAGTGTGGTGTGTTCAGTCATTATATTCCATCAGGCTCCTAACTCACTGACTGTCACATTCGTGTTCATTTCCTACTCCAAATTTAACCATAGGCTCCCAGACATATATCAAAACTCCCACACCTTGCAGTGATGTCTAGGCAGGCAGTTGTGGGCATAGGCCAAATCAAGATCAAACCTGTTCCCCTCCAGTTGATTCCAACTCCAAGTGACCGTAAAGGACAGAGGAGAACTGCCACATAGGATTTCCATGGGCATGGATTTGAACAGCCAACATTTACTAGCCTGTGTTACTACTGCACCACCAGCGCCCAGTGGGGCAAAATGTGTAGTGCCACATTCAAGCCTGTCTCTAAGATAAATAACAGAAAATGGGTGGTTTGCCATTAGCAGGGAAGAATGAACAGTCAGTAAAAATAATTTATAACCCTTTCTTCCCAGGTTCCCTAAAGTTCTGGAAGTGAGTTTCCCTCAGATGCAATGAAATCTTGGCACTTTCCCTTGGACTGCTTCCATCACTTAGCACCGTGCTCGTTTTTTCTAGGTCAGGATGTGCATCAGAATCATTCAGAGGGACTGACAAAGACGTATGGGGCCTATCCCCAGAGTATGACTGATAGGGATAGGGTGGTCTAAAAATCTGCATTTCTGACAAGTTCCAGACACGAGACTGTTGTGTAGAACACACTTTGAAAACCACTACTTAAACAAACATGGCCCCTGGGGTTAGAACCCAGGGAAAGAGTGGGCTAAGACAGAGCAGGGTTCAGAAACGGAGGTGAGGCTTATTTGGGTGCTTGTCCAACAGCTCACGCTGACTTCAATACAGCTACTCTCTCCACAATTAGGGTCTGTTACTTAACTCTAATCCTGCTCTGGTGACCTGCAGAGCTAACTTCCAAATCCCAACACTCTAGTTGTGTTTAGTCAAATAACCAAGCTGGCAAAATCAGCCGTGCCTGTCTATGGTTTTCTGGTGCAGAGACCAGCCAGTAAAAGAATAGCAGCTGTCGGTGAGCTGCAGCGGAAAGGAGCTGCTGCAGAAGAGAGTAACAATCCAATCCTACTCATTTCTGCTCCCCTTCACCTAATCCACTCCATCCCCTCCCGCCCCCCACCCCCCACTCCTCAAGCTTTCTGGAAGGTACTAAAATGGCGAAGCCACAAAGCAGGCCCTGAAACACCCTGAGAATTGTGTGCTGGCTGAAGGAACACACTGTTTGAGTAAAACTAGTCCCTGCAGCGGCTTACGGGTGCACATGCGTCATGAGACTCCATCCCCGTTAGGAAGTGGACGCCTGCAGTGCAGTGGAACAGTGCGCACGCGCAGAGACCCCCCCCCCCCCAGGGCTGCGCTGGTCTCCCCCCTTCTCCTCCTACCTTCCCTTCTAGATGGATGAAGCCGGGCAGTTCTGAAGGATGGTGACCTGGCGGTGGTAGCTTTGAGAGACAAACTTTCATACATAAATAATTTTAAACGTCCCGTGCCACTAAGAGGTAACCTAGGCAGGTTACCTAGGCTTGTCCCCAAGCCTACAGAACTTAGTATGGGAAGTGAGCCGCAGTGGGCTGAGCTCAGAGAGCTGGCTTCTGAAATCAGAGTAGTTTTAGGCTGTGATTCTCTAAAGTATCTTGAAAGCTGCTCCCCCTTGCAGCCTTCAGAAGGCAGGTGAGGAACCTGCAGTCGACACTGGCCCTGTCTTAGTTATTAGTGCATCTCTTAAACTCTAAAGACCTCCATCAATGAGGCGCAGAGCTTTTTCCAAATTCTATTGCGTGGCAACAAGAAGTCAAGATAGTACAGCACTTGGGGAGGGGGCAGTATTTCTGTGGTCATATTGAGGGTTTGGAGAAATAATTCATTAGAAATCCGAGGTCTGGAGACCTGAAAGGAAGAGGCAGAAAGGCTAGACCCCAGCTGTCTCCACCCCAGGTAGGCCTTCCAATCCCCAGCCCTGTTAGCATCATACTTCTGCTTTAAGGTAAAGAACATTTCCCTGCGGGCTCAGTTTGTAGCATTCTGGGTTCAGGGCCGTGGTGTTACAAATGATACCTCCAGTATACTGTCCCGGAAACCCAGCTAGACTTAGTTTCTCTGAGGAGCAGACTTCTGGGATGAGAAGTGTTGGTAACAGTAAAGATCACGTTTCCCACAGCAGTTTAACACTTCTTGAGGTACAGTGTTTTTTCTGACATCTTCCATAGGTAATCCTTTCACACTTACATCCCTTAGGTACGTAAGACCGGAATTGCATCAGATGAAACCTAACAGGTCAGATCTACTCATCTCTCATTTGGACAATGGCAGTAGCCCTTCCGGTTTCCACCCTTGTCCTTCCCCTGCCCTAAATCATAAATACAGCAGCTGGCCTCCATTCCAAACATGGCAATATCTGCCTGTTGCATGCAGTGGTATCTGGAGTCCTCACAATGGCTTGCCTAGAAACTGATTGACCTCTTTGAATTCATTGACATTTCGGTCCTCGTGATCCTCTTGCTGTCTCCCTGAGAGAGGAGCTCTGTTTTAGCTGGGGCCTGTGCCATTTGCCCACTCTGCTTCTGTTTGGTTAACTCTTGGATCTCCTTCAAATATTTGGTTAAAACTCACTTTCTCGGTTGATTCCTGCACCGACATCCTATTCACTTCCAAACCCCCCATCAAACATAGTTTATTCACCGCACCTCTCTGTACTTGAAGTTCTGCTGGTGAAGAACTCCACTGCCAACTAGCAGTTCAAATCCACCAGTTGCCCCTTGGAAATCTGTGGGGCAACTACTCTGTTAGAATCAACTTAACTTGATTTGATTTTTTTGTTACACCTTTTGCTCGCTACACTCAACACCTTCTTACCTACTATATAATTTGTTATTAGTAACACAATAAATTCCATGAGAGCAGAGATTGTTATGTATGCTAAAGTACCCTTAACTTCTGGGACACTGTAAATAAGATGTCCAACAAATACTTACTGAATAGAACACATCAACATTTAAGTCTCTGGAAGAAAGAGAAGATAAAATGATACTTCAGAAACCATAAACTCCATGGGAAGAATGGCCAGCAACAGACAAAAGTTGCAAAGCAAAATTTTTAGACTCATACACAATCTTTCTAAACTCTCTTTTGGTTTGTGAGCAAAGAAGATCGTGTCAGCAAAATGAATAACTTCTATGGAAGCAAGAAGTATGCACAGGCACCAAGAAGGCTGCTCCAGAATAGAGAGGTGTACTGTTACTTCTGATCCCTCACTTTTCCTTCAATAAACCATCTCACATGATGCCTTGGATGAAAATGTGCACACTTTGGGGCATGAAACTTATTTTCCCTGAAAGGCTTCAGTTTCAAAATTAGTGGCCTCAGTTCGAATATTTTGGTCTCCATAAATCTGAGTCGTGCATAGCATGTTTGCAGTAGTCCACTCATGTCCCATGGTCAGTGAGTACTTTGATTAGCTACCTATAATGAGCAATGAGATCGGCAAGAGTCACCTTTTTTTTTTTTTTTTTTTTTTTTTTTTTTAGAATAGGTCAAGGCTATCCAAGAGACTCTTCTCTTGATGTGGTCATGTTGGGAAGACATTTTTCAGCATATTGTAAATCGTGATATATGCCCACACTTAGACTGAACCACCCTACTTTTCGAAAAATAGACTTCCCCTTACCAAAAAAATTAAAAGCATGAATGTTCACTGAAGTGTAGTGTGTGATGGCATGAAACTTAGAAATGACCTAATTGTTAATAGATAGTTGAAAACAAACTAAGGTGTATATGATACTGGATATCATAGAGCTGATAAAAAGGAATGAAAGCTTCATATGGTGCTGGAGAAACAATAACTCAATAATTTGGATAGTATGAACAATTTCAAAAGCAATCTAAAAACAACATGTATTTCTTCAGGGAATTTTGAATATATTTTTATAGATATCAAACAGTTTTTGGATGCTGGTCAATTTGGAACAATGATTGAATCTATTAAACTGAGGGACAGGTATGGGACAAAAGTCTCATTTTTTTAATACAAACCTAGATTATATGAATGTCTGTGGTAACTATGTATTAGTTTTGTGATTTTTAAGTCTGCAGGATTACATTTTAAATTCGCCTGACCTCTATCATCACTGTGTTGTCAGCCATCTGTACCTGTTCTGTGTCTGTTCTGAGCCCCTCTCTTTGATTCAGTACTACTTTATCCAGCAGCTCACAAGCTTTTCTGGACTCTCAAGGTTGATAATTCAACCAGGATTCCCAACCCTTAATGCCAGATGGTGCTGTAACCCATGGGAGACTCGACGGCACTTGGCCGTGGCCCATGGGGTTTCTATGACAGCAATCAGTTTTAAACTTTTCAGGAGCCCACTGCTCCATCTTTCTCCCAAAGAAAAGTTGTTGGGTTCCAACTTCCAACCTATCAGTTAACAGTGAAGCACTTTAACTACTGTGCCACCAAGGTGCCCCTAGAGATTACAGCCTTGAAAATGTATGGGGGCAGTTCTCCTCTGTCCTATGGGATTCTATGACTAGGAATTGATTCAATGGCAACAGCCTTAGAAGGTTAAGGAATGCTCATGAGGCTGAAAGTGGTGTCATAGGTAAAAATAAAAGCCCTTTTGGAGCCCCAAGGTCTCCCTGTTAAACTTCTCAGTGCTGTCCCAGAACCAGGATCCCTCTTGGTAATCAAGCATCTGAAAAAATAGGCTAAATTCACATGAATCTCATATAAAAACTTTTCCTTGGACTCTACAGATATAAGTCAGAAAATGCAGCCCACGAGAGGTTAGGTGACAAATATGATACCAAAACAAAACAAAACAAGAAAATAACTTTATTATCTGTTTTTCTTCTGGTGCCTGAGGGGTTCTTCTATTGCTGTTTCTACTTGTTCAAACTGTAGGGTTAATTCTTTAGTTTGAGTCCTTTCTTCATTCCAGATGTGTTTATTTATAGAGATAAATTGACCTCTGAGCACCGCTTTTGATGTATCCCATAAGGTCTGGTAGGATGTGTTTTCAGTCTCATTTGATTCCATAAATTTCTGTATTTCATCCTTGATTTTTTCTATAATCCATGGATTTTTGAACAAGGTGTTGTTTGGTTTCCATGAGTTCAAATTTCTACTTACAATTTTCTGTTACTGATTGCAACTTTCATAGCTTTGTGGTCCAAAAAGCCAGCCAAAGATGCTTTGCAATAATTTAGTGGCTTGGATTTTGTAGAGATTTGCTGTATGCCCAGCACATGGTCTATTCTGGAGACTGTTCCGTGTGGATTAGAGAAGAAGGTGTAGTTATTTGTTGATGGATGAAAAGTTCTGTATGTGTTGATGAGGTCTAGTTGGTTGATTGTTGCAGTAAGATCTGTGTCTTTATTGAGGTTTTTTTCTGGATGATCTGTTCATTACTGAAAGTGGAATGTTGAAGTCTCCCACCATTATTGTGGAGTGGTCTATCTCATTTTTCAGTGTAGTTAGTGTTCAGTGTATTTGTATTGGGTGCATAAATATTTAATACTGTTATGTCCTGCTTCTGTGTTGAACCTTTCAGCAATAAATGGCGAGCATCCTTGTCCGTGATGGTGGATCTTACATTAAAGTCTGTTTTATATGAGATTAGTATTGTCACTCCTGCTCTTCTCTGTATGTTGTTATTTGAGTTTTCCATCCTTTGATTTTCAGTTTTTTGATGCTTTTGAGACTTAGGTGTGTTTCTTGTAAGCAACATAAAGATGGGTCGTGTCTTCTGATCCAAGATGTCACTCGTTCTCTCTTTATTGGAGCATTCTGACTGTTTATATTCAGTGTAATTATTGATAGGTATGTGTGTAGTGTTGTCGTTTTGATGCATTCCTTTTTGTGTTGTTGATGTTTTCTATGATTTTGTTAATATTCTGTTCTGAGTCATTCTTCTTTATGTGTTCACTTACCATCTTTCTGAGTGTTGGTTTTGTTTTTGTTGAAGCTCCTGTATTATGCGTCTTGCTTTGATGTGTAACATTGTTATTTTGGTCTGCAGCTACCCCTAAGGACCCCCATATTATTCTAAATTTAAACCAGACTTTAACTCCTGTGTATCTTTTTAATTCCTCTCCATCTGCAAAGGTTATACCTAGTGTAATACACCTCTTTTTTTTAGTGTGGTGATGTCATAGTTTTTGTATTATGATCACTGGTTCCCTTCTCTTAATTATGTAGTTTTGATTGAACTTATTGACTTCCCTAAGCGAGTAGGATTCCTGATGCTGTCATATATTGCTTCCTAAAGTATACACTTAAATTCTGTTTTTCAAATGAAGAACTTCTTTCAGAATTTCTTGTGTTTTGTTTTTTTTTAATTTTTTATTTAGTATAACTGAGTGAAAATGTACATTCCCTTATAAATTTACATACCTACCTATATGCAGCTTCCACTGCTCTCCCTGCCCGGTGACAGCACACTATTCCTCTCTGCTCCATACATGTCTCGTCTCCCAACAGTCTCTTTTTTCCCTCCTCACCACCCACACTCCTTCCTCCAGCCAGAGGTTAGCAGGATGACAACCTATAAATGTACAGAACCATAAAGTGCATCCAATATATGGTCACTGCTGGCCAAGTCCAATCCATTCCTGTCCGAAGCGTGGACCTTCATTTTGATATATGGTCAAGGGCAGCATGAGGGCGAGGGGCCATGCTCCCAGGGGAACCCTGAAACCAATGGACCATCAATTGAGGTCTTTTAGTGGGGAATCTCAGGGTGCACCACTTTTTATTCTTGTGTTGCCAGTGAGACTCAACTTAGTGAGCTCCATCGCAGCTATCACTGGTAGTGGCCGGGCACCATCCAGTTCTTACAGTCCCAATTCGATGTAGGCACCCACTGATGTGGGTCTCTTTGTCTTCTGGGTTGTCTTTTCCCCATGTAATTTTGGTCCTTGGTGAGCATCCGTTCCTGCTGAGTTGGGACCATTTGCTGTGCCCTCAGATGGCAGGTTGGCTGCTTTTAAGACCCCAGACGCCACTGACCAATGCAGGGTGCAGAGAGCCCTCTTAGCAAAATGCTAGTTGTGCCAATTGGCCTCTCTTTCGCCTAAGAGCATGGTACCCCACCCCCTACCCCAGCTACTCTATCCTTGCAATATTCGGTTAAGATGGAAGGAGAACTCATGTTATGTTTAAGTCCACTTAATATTGTTCTTGTTTCTAATGTGTGCTATCATCGATTTTACCCAACCAGATACCCAGCAACTATCTAATCTAAGCCCTTCCCTCCTTCCTCCCTCCCTCCCCTCCCTTGCAGCTGTCAAAGAGTCTTTTTTTCTATACACAAGTCTGTTTTTGAGATCTTATCGTAGAGGTCTCATACAATATTTGTTCTTTTGTCGCTGACTACTTTCACTCAACATAATGTCTTCCAGTTGAAACCAGGTCATGACATGTTTCCTGAAGTCATTGTTGTTCTTTATCATTGTGTAGTGCTCCATTGAGTATATATACCATAGTTTACCTATCCGTTGTTCTGTTCTTGGGCGTCTGGGTTGATTCCATCTTTTTGCTATTGTGGACTGTGCTGCGATAAACATCCTGGTGCATGTGTCCGTTGGTGTGAAAGGCCTTGATTCTGTAGGATATATTCCAAGTAGTGGAATTACTGGGTCAAATGGTATATCAATATCCATTTTTTTAAGGAAGCGCCGGATTGCCTTCCAAAGAGGCTGGACCATTTTGCAACCCCACCAACAGTGTAGGAGGGTTCCACTTTCTCCACAGCCGCTCCATCATTTGTTGTTTTGTGTTTTTTGGATCATGGCCAACCTTGTTGGGGTGAGATGGTATCTCATTGTTGTCTTGATTTGAATTTCTTTAATAACTAAAGATCGTGAGCATGTCTGCATGTGTTTTTTAGCTGCCTGGATCTCCTCTTTAGTGAAATGTCTGTCCATCTCCTTTGCCCATCGCTTAATTGGATGGTTTATCTTCTTCTTGTTGATTTTTGTAGTATCGTATAGATTATGGAAATCAGGTGTTGGTCTGACATAGAGTTTCCAAATATTTTTTCCCATTCTGCAGGTGTTCTTTTAATTCTATTAATAAAGTCTTCAGATGAGCAAAAGTGTTTAATTCTTAATAGATCCCATTTATCTATTTTCTCTTCTGATGATTGTGGTTTGTTTGACAAATTTTGGAGTATGTCCATATTGTGTATTAAAACTTCGCTTGTTGTTCCAAACTTTTCTTGGATGAGCTTTATCGTTTTAGATTTGATAGTTAGGTCTTTTCCAGTTGGATTTGGTTTTTATATAAGGTGTAAGACATGGATCTTGTTTCAGTTTCTTGCAGATGGATATCGAATTTTGCCAGCACCATTTGTTGAAGATACTGTTTTTATCCCAGTTTAATGTCTTAGGGCCTTTGTCGAATGTCAATTGTTCATAGGCAGATAGTGTCATCTCTGGGGTCTCAGTTCTGGTCCACTGATCGATCTATCTGTTCTTGTACCAGTACCAGGCTGTTTTGACCACTGTGGCAGTGTAATATGTTCTAAAATCGGGTAATGAGAGGCCTCCCAGTGTGTTCTTCTTTAGTAGTACCTTGCTTAACCGGAGCTTCTTCCCTTTTGAAAAAAAATTGGTGATTTGTTTCTCCATCTCATTAAAAAATGTCACTGGAACTTGTATTGGAATTGCATTCTATAAGTAGATTGCTTTGGGTTAAATAGACATTTTCACAATGTTAAGTCTTGCTATCCATGGGCAGGTTACATTTTTTCGTTTATCTAAGTCTCTCTTAGTTTTTTGTAGTAAGGGCTTGTAGTTCTCTTTGTAAAGTTCTGTTATTTCTCTGGTTAGATTAATTCCTAGGTACTTTATCTTCTTAGGGGCTATCATAAATGGTATTGATTTGATAATTTCTTCCTTAACAGTCTCGTTGCTGTTATAAAGGAATCCTACTGATTTACTGATGTTTATCTTGTATCCTGAGACTTTGCTGAACTCTTCTATCAGTTTGAGAAGTTTACATATAGATTCCTTGGGATTCTCTGCATATACAATCATATCATCTGCAAACAGGGAGATTTTAACTTCCTCTTTGTGCTGCAGATGCCCTTTATTTCTTGGTCTTGTCTAATTGCTCTGGCTAAAACTTCTAGCACAATGTTGAATAGAAGAGGTGAGAGTGGGCATCCCTGTCTAGTTCCTGATCTCAAGAGAAAGTCTTTCAGTTTCTCTCCATTCAGGATGATGTGGGCAATTGGCTTTGTATAAATGGCCCTTATTGTGTTGAGGAATTTGCCGTCTGTGCCCATTTTGCTAAGAGTTTTTAGCATGAATGGGTGTTGGACTTTATCCAATGCCTTTTCGCCATCAATGGACAAAATCAGGTGATCCTTGTCTTTTGTGTTATTTATGTGGTTAATCACGTTAATTGTTTTCCTGATGTTGAACCAGCCTTGCATCCCTGGTATGAATCCCACGTCATCATGATGGATTATTTTCTTGATATGTTGTTGTATTCTATTGGCAAGAATTTTGTTGAAGATTTTTGCATCTAGATTCATGAGTGATATCGGTCTGTAGTTCTCTTTCTTTGTTGGGTCTTTCCCTGGCTTAGGTATCAGGGTTATGCTGGCTTTATAGAATGAGTTTGGGAGTACTCCATCCCTTTCTATACTGTGAAATAGTTTCAGTAGTATTGGAGATAACTCTTCTTTAAGTGCTTGGTAGAATTCTGCAGTGAAGCCATCTGGACCTGGACATTTTTTGGTTGACAGTGTTTTGATGACCTTTTCAATCTTTTCCTTTGTAATGGATTTATTAAGTTGTTCCGCTTCACGTTGTAATAATTTGGGTAGGTGGTATGAGTCAAGGAATTTGTCCATTTCCCCTAGGTTTTCAAATTTGTTAGAGTACAGTCTTTCATAGTATTCTGTTATCATATTTTTTATTTCTGTTGCATCTGTGGTGACTACCCCCCTCTCATTTCTAATTTGGGTTATGTGTTTCCTTTCCTTCTTTTCTTTAGTAAGTTTAGCCAGTGGTTTGTCAATTTTGTTGATCTTCTCAAAAAACCAGCTTTTGGTCTTTTCCATATTTTTCAATTGTTCTTCTATTCTCTAATTTGTTTAGTTCTGCTCTAATCTTTATGATCTGTTTTCTTCTGGTGCCTGAGGACTTTCTCTGTTGTTCTCTTTCTACTTGTTCAAGCTGTAGAGTTAGTTCCTTGATTTGGTTTCTTTCTTCCTTCCAGATGTGTGCATTTATGGACATAAACAGACCTCTGAGCACTCTTTGGCTGTATCCCGTAGGTTCTGGTAGGAAGTGTTTTCATTCTCATTGGAATCCATGAATTTCTTTAATTCATCCTTTATTTCCTCTATAACCCATGTTTTTTTGAGCAAGATGTTGTTCAGTTTCCAAGAGTTCCACTTTCTATGTATGTTTTTTCTGCTATTGATTTCAACTTTTGTGGCTTTATGATCTGAGAAGATGCTTTGCAGTAATTCAATGGTATGGATTTTGTTTAGCATTGCATTATGGCCTATCACATGGTCAATTCTGGAGAATGTTCCATGTGCACTGGAGAAGAAGGTGTAGTTATCTGCTGATGGGTGGAAAATTCTGTATATATCAATGAGGTTTTGTTGGTTAATTGTGTCCATGAGGTCTTCTGTATCTTTACTGAGTTTTTTTCTAGAGGATCTGTCTAGTATTGAGAGTGGAGTGTTGAAGTCTCCCACTATTATGGTGGAGTCATCTAACTCTCTTTTGAGCATAGTCAGTGTTTCTTCGACGTATTTAGGTGCTCTGATATTAGGTGCATAAATATTTAATATAGTTAAGTCTTGCTTGTGTACTGAACCTTTCAGCAACAAATAGTGTCCATCTTTGTCCACGATGGTGGATTTGACATTAAAATGGATTTTGTCTGAGATTAGAATTGCCACTCCTGCTCTTCTTTGTTCATTGTTAGCTTGATATATATTCTTCCAACCTTTAATTTTCCGTTTGTTCCTATCTTTAGGTCTCAAGTGAGTTTCTTGTAGACAACATATGGATGGGTCATGTCTTTTGATCCAGGATGTCACTCGATGTCTCTTTACTGGAGCATTCAGTCCATTCACATTCAATGTAATTATTGATAGGTATGTGTTCATTGCTGCCATTGTGTTTATTTTTATGTTGATGTTTTCTCTGTTGTTCTTATTAGTCTGTTCTGGGTCGTTCTTTTTTGCGAGTTGATTTTTCACCTTTTTCAGAGCTGGTTTTGTGGTTGTTGAAACTCCTCTGTTACATTTCTTGAAATGATATGATACATTTTTGTTGTGCTTTACAGCTGCCCCATGACCCCCCTTAATAAACTATATATAAACCCAAATTTTAATTACTACCAGTCTTGTCATCTTCCTCTCCATCTGGAAGGACTATAACAACTGTAGTACATCCCTCTTTTTAATATGATGACACCATAGTTTTCATGATGATCACTGGATTGCTTCTTCCCTTATCACAGCTGTGATTGGCTTTGGAGCCTTCCCTAAGTGAGTAGAGTTTTGAGTAGTAAAGTCGTTCTAAATTATAAAGTGAGTGGTTTTATTTTTCTAAGCCAGAGCCAAGAACTGCTTTCAATATTTCTTGTAGTTTTGGTTTGTTTTTTACAAAGTCTGTGAGATTCTGTTTATCTGGGAATGTCTTAATTTCATTTTCACATTTGAAAGATAGTTTTGCAGGCTATGTAATTCTTGGTTGGAAGTTCTTCTCCTTCAAGGCTTTGAATGTGTCATGCCACTGTCTCCGTGCCAGCGTGATTTCTGCTGAGAAATCTGAAGAGAACCTACAGGATTTCCCTCTGAATGTTAGCTTTGCTTTGAGTCTTTCTGCCTTTAAGAGTTGTTCCTTATGTTTCATTTTGTTGAGCTTGATTATAATATGTCTTGGAGTCTTTCTTCTAAGATCTACATTGGGTGGCGTACGATATGCATCTGAAATGTCTATATTCTCTTCCTTCATGATTTCTGGGGAGTTTTTTGTCAGCAGCTCAGCAACGATACTCTCTGTGTTCTCAGATTTCTCACCCTGTTCAGAGACTCCAGTTAGTCGAAGATTGTTCCTCTTAATAGAGTCCCACATGCTTCTTAATGTTTCTTCGTTTTTCTTGTTTCTTTTTTCTGATTTCTGCTCATGGATGCTGGCCTCAGTAGCTCTGTCTTCCAAGTCAGAAATCCTTTTTTCTATTTGTTACATTCTGTTTTCTTGGCTTTGCATTGAAGTTTCTATGTCTTTGATTTTGTTCTTGATCTGTTGGATTTCAGAGTACTGGTGTTCCATCAGGTCGAACATCTTACTTAATTTTTCATTTTGTTCTGCTGCATTTTGTAAAAGGTCTAGAAGGGCTCTGTATATAATGAGTTTGTATTCACTTTATGATGCTTTCATGAAAGTTTCTTCATCTGGAAAACTCCTTGGTTGCTTTGTTTGGGAGCCTTCTGAAGCCATGGCTGATTTCTTGTGTGCCACAAGTGTCTGTTGCTTTTTGGGACCCATGTTAGTATGTAGAGGCTGGAAGAGGTACTGTGAGGATGGACTGCAGATGTTTCTCTAAGCCAAGCCAGGTGCCGTCGAGTCGGATCCGACTCATGGCGACCCTAGGCTGTCTTAAAATGTAAAGCAAAAGATATCTGACCACTTCACAAGTCAGTTATGTTTTCAGGTGTAGAGGTCCCTCTTCTCAACTGGCAAAGTAAACACTACTATATCCAGCCACACATGATACAAACTAGTGCAGAATACAGCCATGCTACTGCCCTGCTGGCCTCTGCTGACAGGGCCTAGCCTTAGACGACACTGCATAGAGTACTGGTTTTGTGATAGAAAAACGCTCTCCTGTGGGCAGGCTCTGGCTACCAAGCTAAGAATTAAATCCAGCTGTGGCCACCGTATCCAAGATGGCGTCCTCCACACAGGCAGCAGATAGAAGGGCTAAAGGTGCTGAGAGGTAGTGATTCCTCTGCTTCTGTTGCAGGGTCCCCAATGTAGGCAGCACTGTGCAGAATCACTACTTTCCTGTCGGAGAAGCGCTGTCCCGTTTGCAGGCACTCGCTCCCAGGCTAAGTATGAGGTCCTGCTAAAATCTTGGTACCAACATGGTGTCCCAGACACTGACCGTGAAGCTCTGCACAAACCCTGCTGAGGCAGCTACAAAACGAAAGGCTCAAAGTGGCTAGATTAACAGAGTCTGAGCCTGGCTCTCAGAATATGGAAATTTCGCCTGCCTATCCCCCCAGCAACGCGTCTGAGTCCAGCCGCCAGGCAAGACCCAGCTCCGCCTGCCAGGCGAGACAGAGGAAAAAAAAGTCAAACTGGTGCGTTTACCTTCCGTCCGTGAGAGCTGGGGCTAGCCAGGAGCGGGAGTCAGCGAGAGAGAGGAGGTTTTTCGCTGGGTGGTATGAAGTCCCAATTAACAGCTCTGTGCTGTGTCCTGAGGCTGATTAGGTGATCAGAAAGCTCTGTTTGATTGTCAATTCAGGTCTTGGTTTCCAGAGGGATATAAGGAGACGTGTGCTTAGTTGGCCATCTTGACTCTGCCCCCCAATTCTAGCATTTAAATAACAATTTCCCTGAAGCATCTCCAACATTTGTTATTTTCTTTTTTCTTGAATAGTGCCTGTAATGTTGGAGTGTGATTATATGTCATTGTAGTTTTGATTTTTGTTTTTCTGATGTCTGATGATTGACAGCATTTTCATATGTGACTACAGCCACCTGAATATTTTCTTTGGTGGAGTGTTTTTTCATATCTTTGAGCACTTTTTAATTGGAATTTTTTCTTTTGTTGTTGAGGTGTTGAAATAACTTTAAAAAATTTTAATTGTAATTTACATGAAGGTTTACAGAACAAACTACTTTCTTATTAAACAGTTATAACACATATTATTTTATGACATTGGCTAACAACCCTGCAACAGGTCAACACTCTCTCTTCTCAACCTTGGGTTCCTTATTACCAGCTTTTCTTTCTAGTACTTCTCCCCTAGGCTGGTGTGTCTCTAATTTCCTTTTGATTCTTGCACCTCTCCAACCTTTGACTGAAGGGTGAATCTCAGGAGAGACTTCATTACTGAGCTAAATGGTTGTCTAGGAGCTATACTTTTATGGTTCCTCCAGTCTTTGTCAGGCCGACAAGTCTGGTCTTTCTTTTTAAGTTACAATTTTGTTCCACATTTTTCCTCTGGCTTTGTCTCTGACCCTCTGTTGTGACTCCTATCAGAGCAGACAGTGGTGGTCAGGCACCGTATCATTTTACTAGAGCCCATTGTAGATGTAGTCCATTAGTCCTTTGGATTAATCTTTCCCTCATGTCTGATTTTCTTCATTCTTCTTTACTTTTGAAGAGATAAGACCAGTGAAGTATCCTAGGTGGTCGGTCACAGGCTTTCAAGACCTCAGCCTCTGCTCACCAAAGTAAAATGTAGAACGTTTTCTTTATAAACTGTGTCATTCCAGTTGAGGTAGATGTTTCCTGGGACAATGCTCTGCACAGTCCTTCGCCCAGCAGTTCAGTCCCTTGGGGAGTTTGAATGTGCCTATGGAACTTCCATGATCTTGCCTTGTACAAGTTGTGCTGGCTTCCCCAGTATTGTGTACTTCACCAAAGTCACCAATTACCTATTTTCTATCTAGTGTTTTTTCATCCCCTCCCTTCCACTCCCTGGTAAGCATCAAAGTTTCTTTTTAAGTGGAAACCATTACATTCGTTTTTACAGTAGTAGTCTATAAAATATTTGTTCGGTTGTGGTTGACTCATTTCTCTCAACATAATGCCCTCCAGTTTCCTCCATGTCACAAGATATTTCTCAGATTCATTGTTATCCTTTATTGTTACATAATATTCCATCATGTGTAGGTATGACAATTTGTGCATCCATTCACCTGTGGAGAGGCATTCAGGTTGTTTCCACCTTTTTTCTATTGTGAATAATGCTGCAGTGAACATGGGCATGTGCATGTCTATTCATGTGACAACTGTTTTTTCTCTAGGATATATTTCTACAAGGGGATTTCTGGATCAAATGGTACTTCTATTTCTAGTGTTTTAAGGAAGTGCTGTATTGTTTTTCAAAATGGCTGTAACATTTTGCATTCCCACTGACAGTGCAAAAGAGTTCCTGTTACTGTGCATACTCCCTAAGATATGTCACTTCTTGTTTTTTTTTTTTTTCATTTGTGGTAGTAATGCCAGGGTGAGATGGTATATAATTGTGATTTTGATGTGCATTTCTCTGATGGCTAGTGATCCTTAGCATTTCCTCATGTATCTTTTAGCTCCTTGGCTGTCTTCTTTGATGAAGTGTCTGTTCATTTCCTTGGCCCATTTTTTAGTCAAATTATTTCTCTTTTTATTGTAGAAGTGTTAGATTGTCTTGTAGATTTTTTAGATTAGACCTTTGACTGGTTTGTAATAGCTATTTTTACATCCCAGTCTGTAGGTACTCTTTTTACTGTTTTGATGAATTATTTTCATGAGTGTAAGTATTTAAGTTTTAGGAGATCCTAGTTATCTTGCTTATCTTCTGGAGTTTGTGTGGTGTTAATTATGGTTTATATCCTGTTACAAAATCCTGCTGTATTTAAGACTTCTAGCACTTACCTATCTTTTTCTATGAACTGTACAGTTCTGGGCTTTGTGTTTAGGTCTTTGATACATTTTTAATTAGTTTTCTATATGGTATGAGGTATATTTAGCTTTCTCGCAGAAGGACATCCAGTTTTGCAAGCACTGTTTGTTAAAAAGACTGTCTTTTCCCCTACCTAATGGACTTTGGGCCCTTGTCAGAGATCAGGTGAGCATAGGTGGATAGATTTACATGTGGCTTCTCAGCTCTCTTCCATTGGTTAATGTATTTATTGTTGTACTAGCATCAAGCTGTTTTGACTACTATAGGTGTATAGTAGATTCTTAGGTCAGGTAGTGCAGATCCTC
This sequence comes from Heterohyrax brucei, assembly GCA_028571685.1. Lineage (NCBI taxonomy): Eukaryota > Metazoa > Chordata > Mammalia > Hyracoidea > Procaviidae > Heterohyrax > Heterohyrax brucei. The sequence goes on along the minus strand of CM053149.1, from coordinate 135,370,468 downwards.
CTACTTTAGTTTACTTCCGTAGTGCTCTATTTAGCCAGGGCTTCTTCTCTTTTCATATAAAGTTAGTGACAAGTTTTTTCATCTCTTCAAAGAATGTTGTTGGTAATTGGATTTGGATTGCATAGTATTTGCAGACTAGTTTGAGTAGAATTGTCATTTTTCATAATATTGAGTCTACTTATCCATGAGCATGGTATGTTTTTCCATTTATGCAGACCTCTTGGATTTCTTGCAGTATTGTTTTGTAGCTTTATTTGTATAGGTCTTTTATATCACTGGTTAGATTTGTTCCTAAATATTTTATTTTATCAAAGGCTATTATAAATGGTACTGTTTTCCTTTTTGTCGTTCTCTTTATTAATGTATAGAAATCCAACTGTATTTTGTATGTTTGTCTTGTATCTTGTTAAACTGCCAAATATTTCTCTTGGTTCCAGTAGTTTTCTCATGGAGTCTTTTGAGTTTTATATGTATATAGTATCATATTATCCACACATAGGGACAGTTTAACTCCTTCATTACTAATCTGGATGTCCTTTATTTCTTTTTCTTGCCTTACTGCTCTAGCTAGGACTTCCAGCACACTGTTAAATAGGATTGGTGATAAGGGGCTTCTTTGTCTTATTCCTATTCTCAAGGGGAATGTTTTCAGTCCCTCTCCATTAAGAATTATGTTGGCCTTTGTTTTTGCTTAGATGTCCTTTAATATGTTGAGAAATTTCCCTCCTATACCTATTTTATTGAGAGTGTTTCTCACAATGAGTGTTGGACTTTGTTGAATGCATTTTCTGTGCTGACTGAGATGATCATGCGATACCTTTCTTTCACTTACATGGTAGATTACATTAATTGATTTTCTTTTGTTGAACCATTCTTTCACACTTGGTATGAATTCTATTTGGTTGTGGTACATTTTGTTTTCTTAATATGGTGCTGAATTATGTTGGCTAGAATTTTATTATTGAGAATTTTTGCATCTGTGTGCGTGAGAGATATTGGTCTGTAACTTTCTTTTTTTGTGGTGTCTTTCCTAGTTTTGGTATCAAGGTCATTCTGGGTTCATAGAGAGAATTAAGATGTAACCATCCCATTTCTATGTTCTCAAGTAGTTTGAATAGTACTATTATAAGCTCTTCTCCAAATATTTGATAGAATTCTCTGGTGAAGCTGTTTGGGCTAGGAGTTTGTTTTTGTTGGTGAGAGTTTTTAATATTGCCATTTCTATTTCTTCTATTGTTTTTGGTCTGATCAGATTTTCAACATCATTTTGTGTTTGAGTAAGAAATGTGTTTCAAGAAATTTGTCCATTTCCTCTAGATTTTCATGTTTATTAGAGTTTTTTTTTCTTAATACTCTATTATAATACTTTATTCAGTTGGGTCTGTCCCCATGTTAGTTCTTTCTTGTGTTATTTGGGTGCTTTCATTTTTTTTCCTTTCATTTTGGTCATTTTTGCCAGTGGTTTGTTGGCTCATTTTCAAAGCTCTTCTTGATCCTTTGAATTGTCATCCTATTCTCTGTTTCATTTATTTACGCCCTGATGCTTATTATTGCTTTTTTTTTTTTTTCGCGGCTTTCGACTTCTTTTGCTGCTCTCTGTTTGTTTGAGTTCTGTGGTGCCTTACTCATCTAGTACTGCTATAACAGAAAATATCATAAGTGGAGCATTTTAACAAAGATAGTTTTGAAATAAGTAAAGTAGGCTAAAAGTACAAACTCAGGGTGTCAGCTTCAGGGGAATGCTCTCTTTCTCCCTTGGCTGTGGAGGGAAGTCCTTCTAGTCAATCTCCTCCTTGTTGAGGAACTTCTTGTGTGCAGGTCCCCTGGGTCCAAAGGATGTGCTCTGTTACTGATGCTTTTTCTGGTGGTATGATGTGTACCCTGTCTCTCTGTTCACTTCTTTCTTTTATATCCAAAGAGACTGTCTGAATGCATGATGCAATCTTTCAGATTGAGTTCTGCCTCACTAACACAACTGCTGCCTTTCCTTCCTTATTAATGTCATACAGCCAGGATTTACAACATACAGGAAAAACACAGAATACCAGGAACCATAGTGTAGCCAAACTGATACATACATTTTGAGTGGGACACAATTCAGTACATTCTGCCCCTTTTCCTTCCACCAAATCACATCCTTGCAGCATGAAAAATATATTCATATCATAGCAAATGTCTTAACTCTAAGTCCAAAATCCAAAAATTCCTCTACATCAGTGAAATATAGAATACAAGTTTTCTGCTTCCATAAGCACAATGACAGAACAAGCATAAGCTAGAAATTTTCATTATAAATTGAAGAAACTGTAGGAAAAGAAGGGATAACAGACAGCAAGCAAGTCAGTGGAACATAACAGCATAAGCCTTCAGGAGTTCAAAAATAACCTTCTGTTCTCTGAGACATTTTACAAATAGCCCTGCCCTCCAGTCTCTAGGTGTTGGCCACACTCACCGGATTCTGAGTGGAGGCTGCTCAGCCCTGGGCTTCAACTCTGCCTTTCAGGCCCACTGGGATAAGAACTCTGTTCCCTCAGCTTTAGATGCATCATTCTCCTAGACGACCTGAGTGTGAATCTTGCTGCCTGAGCCTTGACAGGCCTATTCTTCTCCTCTTTGGGCATAGCAGCCCTTCTGCCTCAGCTTTGGTCATCGGATCTGGCCCCATCCTAATGGAACTCATTAACAACAGCCTCATACTCAGTTACTAAGTTGGTAGAGATCTGAATCTTGAGTTCTGCATCAGCAACACAAAAGCTGCCTGTCTTCCATCATACAGGAAAATCACACAACATTGGAAATTATGGCCCAGTCAGATTGGTACACACATTTTGGGGGGCACACTACTCAATCCATGAAATGAAGCTAGTGTTTTGATTTTTTCCCCCTTTTTCTTTTTGGATGTGTGCATCTACTGATGGAAATTCACCGCTGCCATTGCTTTGTCCCGAAAGTTTTGGTATGATGTATTTTCATTCTTGTTTGAATCTAAGAATTTTTGTATTCCATTTTAGGATGTTATTCAGTTTCTGTGTAATTGATTTTACTTTTTCCTTTCTGTCATTAATTCCTACTTTAATAATGTTGTGGTCAGAGAAAATACTTTGTATTATATTAAGTCTTGGATTTTGTTGAAGGTTGAGGGCCTAAGATGTGGTCTATTCTGGAGTCCTTTTTTCTTCCTTTTTTGATGTGTGCCTCTGTTGCTGTAAATTCACCCCTGACCATTGCCTTTGCTGTGTCACAGTTTTGGTATGATGTTTTTTTCACTCTTGTTTGGTTAGGAATTTTTTATTCCATCTTTGATTGCTTCTATTACCAGTGATTTGTAAGCATGGTGTCACTGAGCTTCCAAGTAATTGATTTTCTTTTCATTTCTCTTTATGTTGCTAATTTCTAACTTGATGGACTTGTGATCAGAAAAGATAGTTTGTATTATCTCAAAGTTTTGGGTTTTTTGAGGGTTGCTTTGTGGACTAAGATGACTATTCTGGAGAATAGTCTGTATGTATTGGAAAAGAATGCGTACTTTGCAGCGGTTGAGTGTTCTATATATGTCTATGCAGTCAAGTTGGTTGATTATGCCCTTTAGCTCTTTTGTTGAGTTTCTTTCTAGAAATTCGTCCTTTACAGAGAGTTATGTGTTGAAGTCTCCTATTATTGTAGAACTGCCAGTTTTTCTCAGTGCTGTTAGTTTGTTTTATGTACTTTGGAGCCTTGACATTAGAAGCATGGATGTTAATTATGCTTATGGCTTCATGACAGCTTGTTCCTTTAATGATTACGTAATGGTCTTCTTTTTTTTATGGTGAATTTTCTCTTAAAGTTTGTTTAATCTGAGGTTAATATTGTCACTCCTCCTCTTTGGTAGTTGTTTACTTGATGTATTTTTCTATCCTTTGATTTTTAAAAAAATTATATCTGTGTTTCTAGGGTTTGTCTCTTGTAGACAGCATATTGATACTTTAAAAAAATCCGCTCTGTCAGTCTGTGTTCCTTTATGAGTGCATTTAGGTAATTTACATTAAATGTAGTTATTGATAGATGTGATTTTATTGCAATTGTTTTGTGGGTTTCTTTTTCATGGTACTAAGTTTCTTTTTTGTGGTGCTGATATTTTCTTGGTGGCATAGTGGTTAAGTGCTACAGCTGCTTACCAAAAGTCAGCAGTTCAAATCCACCAGGCAATCCTTGAAAATTCTATGGGGCAGTTCTACTCTGTCCTATAGGGTCAGCCTGAGTCAGCATTGACTTGACAGCACTGGATTTGGTTTTTTGGTTTTGATATTTTCTTTGTTCCTGTTACTCTCCTGTGTTGAATTCCTCTTGTTTATGAATTTTGTTTAAATATTTTGTTTTTGCTAATACTTTATGTTTTTATTCTTTACTTTGATGAATACATTTGCTAACTTTCTTTTTGTTTGCCTTGAAATTTATTCTTGTCTTCCTAAGTTTGGTCTAGTCTATTACTACTTGATATTACCTTGCCTTCCTCTCCGTTAGAAAGTTGTCTACCTACTCTATTTCTTCTTTTATTGTTCTGATGTTGTTATCATTTACAGTTTAATCTCTCTGCTTCCCTGTTGTAATTATTTTGGCTTTGGATACTCCTAGGGAGATTATTTCCCAGGCTAGTGTCTGGCTGGTACAATCTTGCATCCTAGATTCAGTCTGTGGTCTGATGTTGTTTTTCTTGGACTGAAGGACTCCCTTGAATAATTCTTGTATGTTTGGTTTGGTTTTTACATATTCTCTTAATTTCTGTTTATGTGAAAATGTCCTAATTTCACCATTACATTTGACAAATAATTTTGCAGGGTATATTATTCTTGGTTAGCATCTTTTTCCCCTTTCATGGTTTTATATATGTCATCCCATTGCTTCCTTGCCTTCATGGTTTCTGCCAAGGAATCGGAGCTTAGTCTTATTTTTTTTCTCCTCTGTATGTGAATTTTTGCTTTTCTTGAGTTATTCTCAGAATTTTTTTCATCTTTGGCTTTAGTGAGGGTGATTATGATATGCCTCAGTGATTTTCTTTTAGCATATATCCTATAGAGGGTTTGTAGAGCTTCTTGGATGTTCGGCTTTTCATGTTTCATGATATAAGGGAAATTGTCTGTCAGTACTTCTTCAGTGGTCTTCTCTGGGTTTTCCGTTTTCTCTGCTTGTTCTGAAACTCTGATCACTCACAAAGTTTTGCTTTTGATTGTAGCCCACATAATTTTCAGGGTTCTTCTTTTTTCTTCATTTTTTTCCTCAGAGTTGTAGCGAAGTGTTTGTCCTCAATTTTACTGATCCTGTCTTCCATCATTTCAAACTTACCCCTCAGCCCTTTTATGACACTGTTTCTGAAATCTTATCTGTCTATGGTATTTCTAGTTGTTGTTTTTGTATGATTTCTAGCCAAGAATTTATTTTGGGAATTTGTTCCTATATTATTTTCTTGAGTTATTCCATGATTTTGTCTGCCCCCCCCCCGTTTTTGTCTGCTTTTTGCTTCAACTCTTCAATAGCAATTAAATTTTAAATATCTAAGTTCTTCTTTGTCAGGTAATTCTTGTGCCTTTTCTTCCACAGGAAAGTCATCTGGTGTTTTATTTTGGACACTTATTGCAAGCTTCCTGTCCTTTTTTTTTTGGCATGTTTTGACATTGTCTTCTGTCTTTGGGGTGTTCAATAATTATTTCTTGGTTTATTGATCTGTTCATTTCATCCCACTTTTTTGTCTTATTTGGTTATGGCAAAGCAGGAAGGCTTTTGTGTTTGCTCTTTTGTGGTCATGGTGTCTTTCATCTCCTTGTCCAATGGACAGGCCTAGTCACTGAGCTATGGTACAACATGGCAGGTTCCAGATAAAGGATAGGTGCTGAGATGGGTTGTTTGTGGTATATAAACATGGACAGCATAGGCCATAAACCAATGCTGGGTAGGTTCCAGTATGCCATGCTAGAGCAGGAAACAGGGATTAGGCTATGATGTGTGGAGCTGAGATAGTTATGGGAAGGAGATGGGAAGAGAAAGAGCAGGAGACAAAACAATAAACAGTGCTAAGGAAGCTTGCCATTGTAGTGAGGATATGAGAATCTGAGAAATGGAGAAAAACAAAAAGAAAAAAAGGGAAAGAAACATAACTAGATAAAAATTTGGAAAAGAGAGGAAAAAGTAAAGAAAGTACCTCAGGGGTCCAATCTATGCTACTGTCAAGACTGGGGAGGTGTCTTCTAGGCTGTGTGATAAAGTCTGGCAAGAAGATGTATGGATGTTATACAGTGCCATGTATTCAGTAGGCAGGAAAATAAGGTAAGTATGGTGAGACAAAAACAGAAATGAAGGAAGACGGAAAGAGAAAAAGAGAAAAAAGGAATGAAAAAATAAATGGTTCCAGGGATCCCATTGACGTGCGTGTGCAGACTGGAGACATGGGTTCTAAGCTCTGCAGTACAACCTGGCTATAAGTTGCTCCCAAGTTTTGAAAAGAAACAGACAAAACAATAAAGCAAAACAAAGCCTAAATAAACAAATAAAAACCATGGGAATCCTACCAGCATGGCATCAAAGTCTGGTGGAGTGGTTCCACATTCAGAGGCATGTCACAGCCTTTTATAAAGAGGTAAAGATGGCACACAGAGCCACATGTTAAAGAGAAAGGCATGGGAGATGGTGGGAGACATATAAGAAACCAGAGGAAGCAGAAAAAAAGCAACACCAGCTATAGAGAAATGGCATCCAGGGATCTTTCCACTGGGGAAGGGTGAATTGAAGTAGCCAGGGCTGGAGGAGCTTCCTCTTGGCCAAGAGACTGAAGCTGGCAGGAAGCAGAATAGTTAAAGGGGATGGAAGTGTGAGCTTACAAAAGCATTATGTCCCTGGTTACTGGGTGATCTTTGCCTTGATAGAAGCTCTGCTTTTATATACTCCCTGTCCACAGATCTCTGATAGGGGTGGGGCAAATCCAAGTGGCATGGACACTGCACCTCCTGGCCAGCTGAGACACTTGAGCTAGCCAGGAGGTAGACCAATGGGGACAACTGTGTATTGCTGGTTACCAGGTGCCTTGTCTTCTGCTGGGATTTTTGTAGATCTACTTTCCTGCTCTCCATGTCTCCTCATGTCCCACAGGAGTCCATGCTAGTGAATCTGTACTGGGTTAGCTGATAGGGAGCTTCTATTTGTATCTCTGCTTGCTCTCTGTTCTCTGTCAATTTATGCTTACAACGAGTATTTGGCTGAGATGTTTATCTCTTCATTTGACAGTTCAGACTGGTGCTTGTGTCTATTTATTGCAGAGGTTTTGTTTTTGTTATGGTAGGATGGTGTATTTCTGTCTATGGCACCATGCTGTTTGGAAGTGGTGTTGAAGTACTTCATAGATTTGAGAGATTAGACTTTTGTCTGATATGTCATAGCCATAAATGTTATACTGTTCTGTTGACCCTCTTTTTATTATTTTGATGAAGTCTTTTCTTGAGGATTAGTTTTTAACTGTTAAGAGATCCCAGTTGTGTGTTTTATCTTCAGGTGTTTCTGCATTGTTAGCTGTAGTCTGTGTTGTATTTATGTCATGTATAAATATTAGCACTGTTCTTATTTTTTTTCTTCCATGGTCTTTATCATTTTAAGTTTGATGCTAAGGTCTTTGGTACATTTTGAATTGGTTTTTAAGCATGGTTTGATGTGTAGGTTGTCTTTCTTTTATTTGACAAAAGGCAATCCAGTTATGCTGGCACTCTTTGTTAACGGGAAGGTCTTTTCTCCATTTGATGATCTTTGATGCTTTACCAAGTAATGACTGCACACTGGTGGATGGATTCACTTTGAGGTTTCTGTTCTGTTCCATTAGTCTATGTGTCTGCTGTTGTTCCAGGCCTAGGCTATTTTGACTACCATGTCTTCATAGTGGATTTAAAGATCAGGTAATGAGAGGCACCATCTGTTTTTTTCTGGTTACACGTTGATACAGTCTCCCATTCACATAGGTCACTTGTTCTGCTTAAGTATGTTTTTTTCTTTGTGGGACCTCTTTCGTTTTCATATAAAGTTGGTGATTTTTTTTCATCATGTTAAAGAACACTGTTGAGTTTGTTTTTATTGTGATTAAGTGAAAGTATACAGTCCAAATACTGCACTCCTTGCCCAGTGACAGCACACTCCTACTTTTCATTCTGTATATGTCATATCCTCTTAATAACCCCTGTCCCCTCCTCTCCACCCTCTCCTCTCTCTTCTAGTAAGAGGCCAGTAGGACAGCATCCTATAAATGCATAGAACCATAAAGTACACACACCATATGGTCACATTGTGTTCACAAGTCCAGTCCATTCCTGTCTGAAGAGTTGACCTCAGTAATCTTTTCTGGTCAGGGGCAGCAGTACATCTAGTGGCCATGCCCCCAGGGGAACCCCTAGGCCTCTGGACCATCAATTGCAGCATTTCAGTGGAGTTTTTGAGGTGTACTTCTCTTTTTCTCATATTGCCACTGAGACTCAATATTGTGTGCCTCATCACAGCTGTCTTTGGTGGTGTTCAGGCACCATCTGTTTTTTTCTGGTCACATGTTGATACAGTCTCCCATTCACAAATGTCCTTCTGTCTCTTGGGCTGTTTTCCCCTCATGTCTTTGTTGTTCTTGGTGATCATCCGTTGTTGATGAGTTGGCACCATTTGGTGCAACTCAGATGACACCTTGCTAGCTTTGAAGACTCCAGATGCCACTCATCAATATGGGGTGCAGAAGACTCTCTTAGCAATAGGTGAGTTATGACAGTTGACCTCCATATCCCTTGAGAACATGGTCCCCAGACCCCTGCCCTCACTACTCTATCCTTGCAGTACTGGGTTAAGATTAGAAGAGTTTTCAGTTTCTATTGAAGTCCAGTTAAGTTGATCTTCTTGTTGTCTTGTGCTGTCATTGCTTTCACCCAACCGAATTTCTATCAGCTATCTAATTTATGGCCAGACCTCTTCCTCTCTCTTCTCCCTTGTAGCTGTTGAAGAGACTTTTTCTTCTGTACATGAATCTATTTTTAAGTCCTTATGCTAGGGTTCTCAAACAGTATTTGTCCTTGTGCTGCTGACAGCCTCTCCAGTATTTGTTGTTTTGTATTTTTTGAATGATGGCCAGCCTTGCTGGGGTGAGATGGTATCTCATTGTAGTTTTGATTTCGATTTCTCTAATAACTAATGATTGTGAGCATTTCCTCGTGTGTCTTTTGGTTGTATGGATGTCCTCTTTGGTGAAGTGTCTGTCCATCTCCTTTGAACATTGCTTAATTGGGTTATTTACTTTTTTTCTTCTTGTTAGTCTGCAGTACCTTGTAGATGATGGAGATTAGACACTGGTCTGACGGGTAGTTGCCAAATATTTTTTCCCATTCTGTAGGTGGTCTTTTAGTTCTTTTGATAAAGTCTTTGAATGAGCAAAAGAGTTTGATTGTTAGTAGTTCTCTTTAATCTATTTTCTCTTCTGTTGATCCTGCTTTGTTTATTAGATTTTGGAGTCTATCTAAACTGATATTAAAGTTTCCGTTGTTGACTATATTTCTTCTTGCATGATCTTTATCATTTGTGGTTTGATATTTAGGTCTTTTATCCAATTTGAGTTGATTTTTGTGTAAGGTGAGAGATATGGGACTTGTTTCAGTTTTTTGCAGATGGATATCCAATTTTACCAGTACCATTTGTAAAAGAGACTGTTTTTACCCAGTTTACAATCTTAAGGCTTTTGTCAAATAACAACTGTTGAGAAGAGGGTGGTGGCATCTCTGGGGTCTCAACTCTGTTTCATTGATCTATATGTCTTTTTGTACTGGTGCCAGGCTGTTTTGACTACTGTGGCAGTGTAAGAGTTCTAAGGTCGGGTAGTGCAAGGCCTTCCACTGTGTTCCTGTTCTTCAGTAGTGCTTTGTTCATCCAGGGTTTCTTCACTTTCCAAACAAAGCTGGTGATTTGTTCCTCCATTTCATTAAAAAATGACACTGGAATTTGTACTGGGATTGTGTTGTGTATGCAGATCACTTTGGGTAAAATAGCCATTTCCACAATGTTGAGTCTTCCTATCTATGACCAGAGTAGGTTTCTCCATTTATGTAAGTCTCTCTGGGTGTCTTGCAGTAAGGTCTTGAAGTTCTCTTTGTATAGGTCTCTTATTTCCCTAGTTACATTTATTCCTAGGTATTTTATGTTGTTGGGGGCTATAGTCATGGCGACCCTAGGGGCCAGGCTAGAACTGACCCCCAGAGTATTCAGGGGGGTATAGTAAATGGTATTGATTTGGTGATTTCTTCTTTGCTGATCTCTTTGTTGGTATAAAAAAATTCTACTGATTTACTTATGTTTATTTTGTATCTGAATACTTTGCTGAACTCATCTATTAGTTCCAATAGTTTACTTATGGATTCTTTAGAATTCTCTGCATATGCAATCATATCATGTACAAATAAGGAGATTTTTACTTCTTTGCTTACACAGATACCTTTTATTTCTTTGTCTTGTCTAAGTGCCCTGGCTAGAACTTTTAGTAGAATCTTGAATAGAAGTGGTGAGAGTGGATGTCTTTGTCTACTTCCTGTTCTCAAGGGGAATTCTTTCAGTTTCTGTCCAGTCAAGATAATGTAAGCAGTTGGGTTTGCATAACTACCCCTTATTGCCTTGAGCAATTTGCTTTCTATTCCTATTTTTGCTAAGACTTTTTACTGTGAATGGGTGCTGGACTTTATGGAACGCCTTTTCTGCATCAATTGACAAAATCAGGTGTTTCTTATCTTTGTGTTATTTATGTGATTGATCACATTAATTATTTTTCTGAGATTGAAGCAGCCTTGCATCCCTGATATGAATCCAACTTGGTAATCATGAATTGTTTCTTTGATGTGTTGTTGAATTCTTTTGGTGAGGATTTTGTTGAAGATTTTTGGATCTAGGTTCATGAGTGTATTGGTCTATAATTTTCCTTTTTTGTGGGATCTTTCCCTGGCTTTGGTATCAGGGGTATGCTGGCTTCGTAGAATGAATTTGGGAATATTCCATCCCTTTCTATGCCATGAAATAGTCTCAGTAGTATTGACTACTAACTCTTCTCCAGAAGTTTGGTAGAATTCTTAAGTGAAGCCATCTGAGCCAGAACTTTTTTGTTGATAGTTTTTGGGTAACTTTTTCAATCTCTTCCTTTGTGATGAGTTTATTAAGTTGTTCTACTTCTGCTTTTGTTAATTTTGGTAGGTGATATGAATCTATGGCTTTTTAAATTTCCTGTACGTTTTCAAATCTGTTAGAGTACAGTCTTTAGTAGTATTCTGTTATGATGCTTTTTATTTCAGTTGGGTCTCTTGTAACATCTCCCATCTCATTTCTTATTTGGATTATTTGTTTCCTTTTCTGTTTTTCTTTTGTAAGTTTAGCCAGTGATTCATCAGTTTTGTTGATCTTTTCAAAAAACCAACTTCTGATTTTATTGTTTTCATTTGTTCTTCTATTCTTTAATTCACTTAGTTCTGCTATAATCTTTATTACCTGTTTTCTTCTGGTGCCTGAAGGGTTCCTCTGTTTCTCTCTTTCTATTTGTTCAAGCTGTAGAGTTAATTCTTGGGTTAGGGTCCTTACTTCCTTCCATATATGTGTATTTATAGACTTAAATTGACCTCTGAGCACTGCTTTCGCTGTATCCCATACGTTGTGATAGGGATGTGGTAGAGAATGCCTTTTCATTCTCATTTGATTACATAAACTTTTTTATTTTGCCCTCGTTTTCTTCTATCATCTATGGCTTTTTGAATGAAGTGTTGTTGAGTTTCCATGAGTTCCAATTTCTATCTATGTTTTCTCTGCTATTAATTTTGAAATTTATGGCTTTATGGTCTGAGAAGATGCTTTGCAATAATTTAATGGTTTGAATTTTGTTGAGATTTGCTTTATGTTGTAACACATGGTCTATTCTGGAAAATGTTCCATGTGTATTGGGGAAGAAGGTGTACTTATGTTTTGATGGATAAAAAGTTCTGGATATGTCGATGAGATCTGGTTGTTTGATTGTCACAATAAGAACTTCTGTATCTTTATTGAGCCTTTTTCTGGATAACCTGGCCATTACTGAGAGTGAAGTATTGAGGTCTCCAACTATTATTGTGGAGTGACCTATCTCATTTTTCAATGTAATCAGTGTTTGATGTATTTATGTGCTCTGGTGTTAGGTACATAAATATTTAATATTGTTATATTCTGATTATGCATTGTACCTTTCAGCAATAAATGGTGACCATCCTTGTCCACAATGGTGGATTTTACACTGAAATCTGTTTTATTTGAGATTAGTATTGGCATGCCTGCTGTTCTTTGTATATTGTTAACTTGGTTTATGTTAGTCCATCGTTTAATTTTCAGTTTGTTCATATCATATCTTTAAGTGTAAGGTATTGTTCTTGTAACCGATATATGGACAGGTTGTGTCTTTTTATCCAGTATATTACACATCTTTTTATTGGAGCATTCAGTCCATTTACATTCAGTATAATTATTGATAGATGTGTGTTTAGTGCTGTCATTTTGATGCATTTATTTTTGTGTTGGTATTTCCTGTGTTCCTTTTAATATTCTATCCTGGTTCATTCCTTATGGGTTGACTTTTTATCTTTTTCAGTGTTAGTTTTGTGGTTGTTCAGACTCTTGTGTTTTGTTTCTTGTTTTGATATGTCAGTTGTGCTTTGCAGCTCCTGCATGCTCCCCCTTAATATTCTAAGTTTAAATCCAATTTTAACTTCTGTGTAGGATTGTAACTACTGTAGTATATACCTTTTTTTTAGTGTGATAGTGTCATAGTTTTCATGATATGATCACTGGTTCCCTTCTTTTAGTATTGTAGCTTTGATTGAGTTTTAAGAATGTCCTAACTGAATAGGTTTATAGATGTTGTGTCCTGCATTGCTTCCTTAAATATACGCTATATGGTTTTGTTTTTCTATGCAGAGAACTTCTTTCAGTATTTCTTGTAGTTTTGGTTTGGTTTTTACAGTCTGTAAGCTTCTGTTTATCTGTGAATAACTTAATTTCATCTTCATATTTGTGAGACAGTTTTGCAAGATATAGAATTTTTGGTTGGAAGTTTTTCTCCTTCAAGCTTTCAATGTGTTATCCCACTGCCTCCTTGCTAACATAATCTCTTCCGCGCAGTCTGACAAAAAGCCTACAGGGTTTCCCTCTGAATGTTAGCTTTGCATTGAGTCTCACTGCCTTTCAGAGAATCTGTTTATGTTTCATCTTATTAAGCTTGATTATGATATCTCTTGTCTTTCTTTTGGGGTCTAGTTTTATAGTGTTCAATACAAGTCTTGGATACCTATGTTCTCTGCTGTCATCATTTCAGGGAAGTTTTCTGTCAGAAACTCAACAACAATACTCTCTGTGTTTTCTGCTACCCCTCCCTGTTCAGGAACACCAATTATTTGTAGGTTATTTCTCTTAATAGAGTTCCACAGGTTTCTTAATGATTCTTCATTTTTCTTCTTTTCTCTGATTTCTTCTCATAAATGTTGGTGTCAGTTGCTCTATCCTCAAGGTCAGTAAGTCTGACTTCCATTGCCTCATTTCCGCTCTTTTGGCTTTGAACTGAATTGACTAATTCTGTAATTTTGTTATTGTTCTGCCACATTTCAGATCATTGATGTTCCATCCATTTGAATGTCTTCCTTAATTTTTCATTTTGCTCTGGTACATTTCGTTTAATCTCTGGGAGGGCTCTATATGTATTTCTTTTGTACTCAACCTCTGATAATTTCAGAAAATTTTCTTCATCTGCAAAATTTTTTGTTTATTTTGGGAGTTTTCTGGAGCCATAGTGGACTGTTTCTTTAAATGGTTATTGATGGTTTGCTGCCTTTGGGCCATCTAGAGGCTGTTTAGTTTCTCTGGTCTTACCTCAACAGAACGGGAGGTGTAGTTCTGAGGAGAGAGTTGGTCTCCATCTGCCTCTGTGTTCTCTTGACTGGCCCCAGTAGACTCTGCAGGGTGGCAGGCTCCACCTCCTGGTTGGCAAACATAGCTTCCTATTTACGAAGTCAGTGCGGGGCCATCAACCGAGCCTAGGATGTGGGTCAGTAAAGGCTGGAAGAGATGCCACTAAGCCACTCAGCAGTTATTTTTCCAGGGAGTCTTATTTTAAAATGTTAGGAACTGTCCAACAGTTGACATAATCAGTTAGACTGTCAGGTGTGTCAGTCCCCGCTTTCCAGTTGACAGTGGAAACACTTCTTTGGCTGTCCCCAGGTGCTATGACTTAGTTAAAGTAGGAAGGGGTTACAGCACTGCTGCCATCCTCAGCTGGGCCCTACCCATAAGGTAACCCTGTACTAAACATACCCTTTCTGTTGGAAAAGCTCTTTCCTGATTGACACTGTTTCTCAGCTTGGATATTTTTCCCAGTTGAGGCCTCCAGTTGGATGACTGCCTTCCAGTTGATCAAGATGATAACACGGCAGAGTTGCCCTTCCTGCTGCAAAACAGCAAAATCTATGGTGGAGCTCTGAAAAGTCAAGGTGGAGGGGCACTGGTGCTCTCAGCCAGCATTTGTGCTCTGAAACTGTGGCTGTCCCATACACTGTCTCTCTGCTGCGCTGTACACTGTTTACTTTAGCACTGCAGTTCAGCATATCTGCAAGCTTATGCCCATCCCTTCCTCCCAGTAAGCAACAACAGCAACAAAAAGTGTCAGTACCTGCAGTTCTCCCAAGCAGTGAGTTAGCAGGAGCAGTATTCAGCATGTGCTGACTCATGCCCGAGAGAGGAAATTTCCCATTTGGGGTGTGTAGTCCATTCTGACAACCCTGTGTCATATGATAGGGGCTCCCTGGGTGTCCAGAATGCTTTGTTCAGTTGTCAGTCCAGGAGTTAGTTTTTGGAGGGAATTGAGGAGACATGTCTGCCATCTTGGCTCCACCCCTGCTGTTGAAATTTTTGTTGGGAATGCATTTCTTATGTGCAGATCACTTTGAGTAGAAATGATGTTTTTACAATATAGAGTCTTCCTATCTTTGAGGCTGGTATATTTTTCCATTTATATAGGTCTCTGCTACATTGTTTTCTTTGTGTACGTATTTTATGACTCTGATTAGGTTTATTTGTATTTTATATTTTGTAGGGTTATTGTAAATGATACTGCTTTCGTGATTTTTTTTTTCAGTGTTCTTTGTTGGTGTAGCAGAATTCAACTGATTTTTGCATCTTTATCTTGCTGCTACTTTGCTGAAATCTTCTATTAGTTCCACTAGCTTTCTCATGGGTTGTGTGAAGTTTTGTATGTATGAGAACATATTATCTGAGAAAAAGATAGTCTTACCTCTTCCTTACCAATTTGGTTGTGCTTTGTTTCTTTTTCTTGCCTTATTCCTTCAGCCAGGACTTCCAGCACAATGTTCAATAAGAGTAATGGTGAAAGACATATTTGTCTGGTTCCCATTCTCAAAGTCTCCACAGAGCATAATGTTGGCTGTTGGCTTTATTTAAATAAATGCCTTTTATTAACATCAAAGAATTTCCTTCTATTCCAATTTTGCTGGGATTCTTTCATCATCAGTGATTAACTTTGTCAGGTACCTTTTCTCTATAATTGAAATAATCATGTGATTCTTATGTTTTGTTTTAGTTGTCTGGTGGATTACGTGATTGATTATGTAATGTTGAACTGCCCTTAAATACTTGGCATGAATCCTACTTTGTCATAATGTACTTTTTTCTTTTTTATATTCTGTTGAATTCTGTTGGTTAGAATTTTGTTGAGAATTTTTGCACCTGTAATCATGAGGGACACTGGTCTGTAGTTTTCTTTTTCTGTGTTGTGTTTGCTTTGCTTTTGTTTAATGGTTATGCTTCCTTCACATAAGGAATTTGGGAGTATTCCTTCTTTCTCCATGCCCTGAAATAGTTTGAGTAGTATTTGTACTATCTCTTCTCTGAATGTTTGGTAGAAATCTCCAGTGAACTAGTTCTGGCCAAGCCTATTTTGGGGGGGAGTGGGAGTATTTTTTTTTTAATTACCTTTTCAATTCATTCTTTTATTATCTGTCTGTTTACATTTTCTGCAAGTGTTTTGGTTGATATACGTAGGTAGTGTGTTTCTAGAAATTTGTCCCCTTTCTTGAGGTTTTAAAATTTGTTGGAGTCTGATGTCGCATAGTATTCTGTTATGATCTTATTTATTTCAGCTTATTCTGTTGTGACAGCATGCACCTCATTTCTTATTCAGGTTATTTGCTTCCTTTCCTGCTTTTCTTTTGTCAGTTAGGCCAATGGTTTATTGAATATACTAGTGCTTTCGGGGCCAATTTTTTATTCCAGCCTTGATTTTCTCTTTCACTTTGTTGTTTTTAAGGAAGGTGTTTATCATTTTTCCATGTATTCGATTGTTTTCTCTGCCTGGTATTGATTTCCACTTTTATGGCACTGTGATCAGAGAAAATTCTTTGCATTATTTTGATGTTTTGAATATTGTTAAGGTCTGCTTTATAGCATAACATGTGGTCTATTCTGGAGAATGTTCTCAGTGCAGTGGAAAAAATGTGTATTTTTCAGCCATATCGTGGAGTGTTCTGTATATATCTATGAAATTGAGTTAGCTAGTAGCAGAATTTAGATCTCATGTATCTTCACTGAATTTATGTACAGCTGTTCTGTCCTTCATCAATAGTGGTGTGTTGAAGCCTTCCTACTATTTCTCTGGAACCATCTATTTCTCATTTCAGTGTTGTTAGAGTTTTTGATTTATATATTTTTGGAGCCGTCTCTTTGGATGTGAATATATTTGTTATGGTTATGGCTTCCTGCTATATTGACCCTTTAATCATTGTATAGTGTCCTTTCTTTTCCCTTATGGTAGATTTTGCTTTAAAGATTAATGCATCTGAGGTTAATATTGCCGCTTCTGCTCTTTTTGGTTTATTTGCTTGATTTTTCTTTTTCTTTTTTTTTTTTTGTCATCCTTTGAATTTTAGTTTATGCCTTTTGTCTAAGCTATGTCTATTCTTGACCACAGATAGATGGATTCTGTTTTCTTATCCATTCTGTTGTTCTCTGTCTTTACTGGTATATTAAGCCATTTACATTGAGGGTAATTATTGATAGCTATGAGTTTAGTGCTATCATTTATTTTTTGTGTGTGTTATCCGATTGTTTCTTTGTTTCATTTGATTTTCTGTGCTGAGCTCTCTCTGACCATAGATTTTTTTCTGTCCTTTCATTGTTGTTGATTTTGTGTTTACTATGTGTTTTTAAGTTTTCTGTTTCTTTTAAAAATTTTGATGGATGTGTTAGCTTCCTTTGCAGTTACTTAAAATTTAAACTTTATTTTACTAAGTTTAAACTAGTTTCATTTCTTGATATTATCTTGAATTCCTCTGCATATGGAAGTTGTTTGGTTTTTTTTGAAGTAGTCTGTTTTTTACATACTGATGATGTGTCTGCTTCCCTATTTTGAATCTTCTTTTTTGTTTGATTTTGAGAATTCTTTGGTTTAGTGCCTATTTAATCTATCCTGTGTCCTAATCTCAGATTGTTGTCTAATATTATTCATTCTCCAGCTGGAGGACTCCCTTTAATAGTTCTTGTAATTTTTGGTCTGGTGTTTACAAATTCCATTAATTTCTGTTCATCTGGAAATGTTCGAATTTTGCCGTCATATTTGAGAGACAGTTTTACTGGGTATATAATTCTTGGCTGGCTTTTTTTTTCCTTTCAAAGCTTTAGATATGTCATCCTATTGTCTTCTGGTCTGAATAGTTTTTTTGTTTTTAATTGTGACTGAGTGGAAATATACAATCCAAACTAAATTTCAATGCCCTCCTATCTGAAGCTCCTTCTGCTCTCCTCACCTGGTGACAGAACACTCTTCCTTTTCATTCTATATATGTCATATCCTCTTAACAATCTCCTGTCCACCCTCTCCTCACTCTTCTAGTAAGATGCCAGTAGGACAGCATCCTGTAGATGCACAGAACCATAAAGTACACATACCATATGGTCATGTTGTGTCCCTGAGTCCAGACCATTCCTGTCTGAAGAGTTGACCTCAGTAATGTTTTCTGATCAGGGGCAGCAGTGAGTATAGGAGCCATGCTGCTGCTGGAACCCCCGGGCCTCTGAACCACCAATTGGGGTCTATTAATGGAGTTCTTGAGGTATACCCGTTTTTTTCTTGTATTGCTCCTGGGACTCAGCATTGGTGCCCCATCACAGCTGTCTTTGGTGGTGGCCCGGCACTATCTGGTTCTGGTCACATGGTGATACAGTCCCCGATTCACATGGGTCCTGTCTCCTGGGCTCTTTTTCAAACCTTGTGTCTTTGTTGTTTTTGGTAATCATCTGTTCTGGCTGAGTTGGAATCATTTGGTGTATCTCAAATGGCAGCTTGCTAGCTTATAAGACCATAGATGCCACTCACCAGTATGGAGTGCAGACAACTCTCAGCAACAGGGTAGGTATGCCAGCTGGCCTCAATGTCCCTTGAAAGCGTGGTCCCCAGACCCCCACCCTTGCTACTCTATCCTTGCACTACTGGCTTAGGATTAGAAGAGTTTTCAGTTTATGCTGAAGTCCATTTAAGTGGATCTTCTTTGCTTGAATACTTTTGTCTTAGGAATCAGATATCAGTCTTATTAGTTCTTGTAGATGTATTCATTTTTGTAAATGATTTTTTGTTTTCCTCTAAATGCTGTTGTGATTCTTCTTGTTTCTTTGGCTTTGGAAAGTTTGGTTATGATACGTCTTGGTGGCTTTCTTTTGGCATCTGTGCTGTATGGGATTTGTGAAGTTTCATGGATACATTCATCTAGTCCCGTCTTCTCATCTTTCATGGCACAAGGTCTGACAGTTAGTCCACAAACTTAATTTATTCTAAGTGCTACATAGCTCACTGCCGAATATCACTACTCACCTTCAAAGTATTCCCCTTGGGAAGCTGTGCACTGACACCAGCATCTAGTCTACCCTTCACCCTGCATGGTGGCAGGTTCACAAACTTAATTGTCTGTGAGGGAGTTTTTAGCCAGTAAACAAATAAGTGTATAGGAACAACGTACCCCTCACCTGATCTGTCACCAGTGGCATTTTTTTTTAATTTAACATGACTGAGTGAAAATGTACATTCATGTATAAATTTACATGCCCACCTATATGCAGCTTCCACTGCTCTCCCTGTCCGGGACAGCACACTATTCCTCTCTGCTCCATACATGTCTCATCCTCCCAACAGTCTCCTTTCCCTTCCTCTCCACCCACTCTCCTTCCTCCAGCCAGAGGTCAGCAAGATGATATCCTATAGACGTATAGAACCATAAAGTGCAACCAATATATGGTCACTCTGCATTGCCAAGTCCAACCCATTCCTGTCCAAAGAGAGGACCTTTGTTACAATTTATGCATAATGGCAGCATCAGGGCCGGGAGTCATGCTCTCAGGGGAACCCCGAAACTGCTGAACCATCAGCTGAGGTCTTTTAGTGGAGATCTCAGGATGCACCTCTGTTTATTCTTGTGTTGCCAGTGAGACTCAACCTAGTGAGCTCCATTGTGGCTATCACTGGTGGTGCCCAGGCACCATCCAGTTCTTCCAGTCCCAAGTCAATGAAGGCACCCACTGATGTTGGTCTCTCTGTCTTCTAGGTTGTCTTTACCGCATGTCATTTTGGTCCTCTGTGAGCATCCGTTCCTGCTGAGTTGGGACCATTTGCTGTGTCCTCGGATGGCAGCTTGGCAGCTTTTACGACCCCAGATGCCACTCACCAATGTGGGGTGCAGAGAGCTGTCTTAGCAAAACGCTAGTTGTGCCAATTGGCCTTGAATTCGCCTAAGAGCATGGTCCCCTGCCCCCTGCCCCAGCTACTCTATCCTTGCAATATTGGGTTAAGATGGAAGGAGTACTCAAGTTATGCTGAAGTCCACTTAATGTTGTTCTTGTTTCTAATGTGTGCTATCACCGCTTTCTCCCAACCAGATTTCTAGCAACTATCTAAACTAAACCCTCCTCCCTCCCCTCCCTCCTTCCCTTCCCTTGCAGCTGCGAAAGAGTCTTTTCTTCTATACACAAGTCTGTTTTTGAGATCTTATCATAGAGGTCTCATACAGTATTTGTCCTTTTGTCGCTGACTACTTTCACTCAACATAATGTCTTCCAGTTGAAATCAGGTTAGGAGATGTTTCCTGGAATCATCGTTATTCTTTATTATTGTGTAGTGCTCCATTGGGTATATGTACCATAGTTTACCTATCCATTCTTCTGTTGTTGGGCGTCTGGGTTGATTCCATCTTTTTGCTATCATGGACTGTGCTGCGATAAACATTCTGGTGCATGTGTCCATTAGTGTGAAAGGCCTTGATTCTGCAGGGTATATTCCAAGTAGTGGAATTACTGGGTCAAATGGTATATCGATATCCATTTTTTTAAGGAAGCGCCAGATTGCTTTCCAAAGAGGCTAGACCATTTTGCAACCCCACCAACAGTGTAGGAGGGTTCCACTTTCTCCGCCTCTCCAGCATTTGTTGTTTTGTGTTTTCTGGATCATGGCCAATCTTGTTGGGGTGAGATGGTATCTGACATTTTTCTTTACCTGAATCAAGGAAATACTGAAAGGAAAACATTTCAATGACATTTAGGACACCAAGTGTAATATGACAACAACTCTCATGACCATTCCCTAAAAAAGAGTTCCAAAATTGCTTTGAGGGGTGAACTAGGTGCTGGCATTGGTGCAAAGCTCCCCAAGGGGAGTACTTTGAAGGTGAATAAAGTGATATTCAGCAAAGAGGTATGTAGCATTTTTCCTAGGATGAGTTTGTGAACTTAATTGTCAGTCCTTGTATTAAGGAAGTGTTCTGCCAGTAAATCTTTAACTATTCTATTTATATTTTCCATTGCTACCTCCCCTATTCTGGAATTCCAATCACATGTGAGTTTTCCTGTTGATAGTATTTCACATAATTCTTAGCCTTTCTTCATTTCTCTTCTTCTGATTTTTTCTCTAATTGGTGTGAAGGTACTTGTCTTCCTTGTCAATAATTCTGTTTTCTGTTACCTCAGTTCTTCTCCAGTGTACTTCTGTTGTCTATTTCTAAATTTGATTGTGAATTTTTTGGATTTCTAGCTGCTGTTTTTATATGGTTTCTAATTGTCTTTCTATTTTGCCTTTTTGATCTTGTAGTGTTTTCTTGAATTCTGGTTGCTTTGCCTATGTCTTCCTTGATTTTTCTGTTTTCCATGGTTTTGTCTGTTTTCTCTGATGCCTTTGTTGAAACTTTTAAAGAACTCCATATTAGTCTTTTGAATTCTTTATCAGTCCCAGTCCATCATGTTACAATAAATTTCCTGGTTCTTTAGTTTCATCACTTGCTGACACCATCTTATCCTGTTTCTTTGTGTGATTTGATACTTTGTGTTGTCTCCAAGCCATCTAGAAGTTACTGTACTCATTTATTTATTATATGCTTGTTTGCTATGTTGTGAATTTTCATTTTGTTTTCTTTTGATATATCTGAGTAAGCTGGGCATGTATGCTACCTTGAAAGCTTGTCTAGCTGTGTTACAGTTCTCACCTCCTGTCTCTCTCTATGTGGAAAAGTGACTGGTTTTCTGATTGCAGGTCTCTATTCCTGGTCTTGCTGGGCTGTTGAGGATGTAGGTGGCTTTTTTTTGTGAGATAACGTATCTGTATAGCTGGTCACCTGTCCATGGGTTCAGGGGATATTATCTCTGGTCTTTTGGTTGGATGCTGTTTGTGTCCTCTGCTACTTAAAAGTTACACAGGATAAAGTTGCCCAGTCACTGGGTGGGTTGTGTGGAGACTTTCACTGACAGTCCTTGTTTGACAGGGCTGAAAGTGGGTGTTTGGAGTGTGCACAAACTCGTGACTCGACGGCACTTGGCTTGGCACACAGGGCTTGACACAGGGGTATGTTGCCTTTCCAGAGGTGCTCAGTTGGATGATGTAGAAGGTGTACACCTTTCTGCTAAAACTATTCATGAAGGAAATTTTCCAGTTGATACTCAGTTTCCTAGTCCAATTGGCAGTTGAGAGTGGGAGCTCCACTGGCCCTCAAGCCTCAGCGTGGTCAGCTGAATGGAGTGGGTAACACTGCCAGCTCTAAATCCCATGGAATCAATGGCTGAGCTTCTGGATTAGGAAGCAGGGTAGTGGTGAATGCTGTCAGGCTGCAGTCACAAACAGGGAGTGGGGATGGAAGAGGCAGCTGAGAGCATCCTCTTCTCCTAGTCTACCAGAGTAGTGACACCAGCTCCATGGATTTTTGTGGTTCCATTCTCCCATACAATTGACATGGTTGTCTTGCCTCCTCAGCTGTGGGTTGTATCCACATACTCCTGGCTGTTGGGCATGTTAGCCTTACTTTTTCAACTTTAAGCAGTATCCCTATTCTCCTGTCCAGTGGGCACACTCTTTCAGCTTTGAGGATTGGTTTTATTTCCTTGGCCTACCTGAAAGGCAGCAGACACTCCAAAACTAAAGGGAAGCAGCTGTGGTTCCACCCTTTTCAACCTAGAAGGTGATGGTTCTACCCTTTGTAATGGAGGCAGCCTTGCCTACTGAGGTTTTTCTGATCTCTGAATAGTTCTACTATAGTGTCTTAATTGTCTTGGGGGCACAACCAATGTTTGTAACCAAGTAGTCCCACTGGCCCATTTACTATGCAGAATTCCATGAGTCAAATAGCTTTCTTTCATTTTGTACTGTGTCAGTCCCCTTCAGTCTAAGTTAATGAGGTTTTTGCTGTATAGGTTGATTAGATCTATCAGTCCCAGTCTTAAGTCTTTCAACAAAAGACTGTGTAGCTGCACAGTTGGTGAAACTTCCAGAATACATATCCTTAGTTTGCACAGAACAATTTTTCAAGTCTCTAAGTTCTGGTTTCATTTTGCACAATTCATGCTTAAGTCTATATATTTCTTCTGTATTTTACTATAAGTGGCATGGAGAAACCATGATACCATTTTCAGATCTTTCTTATAAATGTCTTCAGCTAAATGTCCATGTTCACCACTTACAAATTAGACCTTCTGCCAGATATTTGAACCTAATTCAGACAAGTTCTTTGCCACTTTATAAGATGAATTGCCCTTCTTCCACTGACCAATAATCTGTTCATAGTTTTCTGTTAATGTCTCATCAGAAGTACATTTAAGATTTATAGTTCTAGCAATATTTTTTTTATGGTGATAGAAACTTTCTGCATAGCTCTAAATTTTTTATGAGCCCTCATCAAAATTTCTGTTAATGTCCAAAATTATACCAATAGTTTATTCAAGGAGGTTTAAGGTCTTATTGAAACATGTAAAACTTAAGAAGCACACAAAAATTCTTCCAGGTTCTACTCATTATCCAGTTGCAATACCACTTCCACATTTTAGGTATTTATTATAATAGCACCTGATTTCTGATACCAAATTGTGTCTTAGTTACTTAGCACTGCTGTAATAGAAATACAAGTGAGTGGCTTTAAAGAATGTAAATTAATTTTCTCAGAGCAGAAGGGGCTAGAAGTCTGAATTCAGAGTGTGGCTCTTAGAAGAGGTATTTGTCTGTTTCAGCTTGTAACCCTGTTGCCATTGAGTCAATTCTGACTCATAGTGACCCTATAGAACAGACTAAAACTTCCCCATGAGTTTCTCTGAGGAGTAGATGGTGGATTCGAACTGCCGACCTGTTGTTGCTTAGCAACTGAGCTCTTAACCAGTGCGCCACCAGAGCTCCATCTCAGCTTGTAGTAGTAACGAGTCCTTAGAGTTTCTGAACTTGTTGATTCATACATTTTTTGTTGTCTTCAGATAGCATCTGTCCTCTACTTTTTATGCTTGCTTGTCTCTGTGTTTATGTTGCTACTTACATCTCCCAGGTGATTAGGTTTGGGAAACGCCCAACACTGATAGAGGTCTCATTAACATAACAAAGGAAATCTGTTATCCGAAGGGATTGCCTCCATAGACGTAGGATTATCATTACAGCACATAGTTTGAAGTGACACAGTTCAAACCGTAACAGCTTCTATTTACATGGGCTATTTTTTCAACCAACTCACTGACATGAGCAGTGTCTCTGGACGTAAAGGGCAACGGCACTTGGCTTTGCTTGGCTGTGGACAGTATATGTTTTTTTATCTGGTCTTCCCATTTCTAGCTCTTGATTGGAGTCTTTGTATTTAAAGTGATTAATGATAAAGAATGGCTTACTTGTGTAATTTTACTGTTTCTTCTGGGTATCTTACAACGTTTTTGTCCCTCATTTCCTTCAATACAGCCTACTTTTATGGTTACCTGATTTTTTTTTCCTGTATATACTTTATAGGTATTTTGTCTGTTGTTACCATGGGACTTTCACTCATTGTTTTAAATTTATAGCAACCTAGTTTAAATGGATACTACTTTAACTTCAGTAACATACAAAAACTGTTCCCATACCTTTGCCCTCTTATGTTGTTGTCACTAATTTATCTTTGTGCACTGTGTGTCCAATAAAATAAAAGATTTAACAATTATATTTAAAACACATAAATACCATAAAACTGAGCTTTATATTTTCCTGTAAATTAACATCACTGGAGATTTTGGTTTTTCATCATATGATTTTGGGTTACTGTCTAATACGCTTTCTTTAAAACCTGAAGGGCTCCCTTTAACATATCTTGTAGGCTACATCTCATAGTGACAAACTCTCTAAGCTTTTCTTTATCACATTTTACTCTCATTTTTGTAGAAAACTTTGCCAGATATAGAATTCTTGGTTTACCATTACTTCGTTTCAGCATGTTGTAACCAGACCATTCCAAGTCTGCTTAGCATGGTGCAAAAGACACAAAGTGTTGAAAGTGAAAGAAGAAGTTTAATTTGGTTGGCCATACAAAAAAGGAGCTGCGTCATCATGATAGCTCACAGAACAATAGCCCAAGAGTGAAGTATGGGTGAAGTAAATCAGGTCTGTTGTCTTTAGGAGCTTGTCATATTGGAACCAGCTTACTAATTGGTCTGGTCTGAAAGGGCATTCCTAAGGCAGTCCAGTGTTTCTGCACTTGCTCAGTCTAAAAAGTGGAGGGAGGTCTTTCAAACCAGATCTTAGACTTGGGCCACTAGCTTCTGCTAGTCTGTCCCCAGTCTTGGACCACTAAAGTCCAGTGAGAGAAGAGTTCCAGAGTTACTGAGAAGATAGTGTCACTGGTTCTGTGCATGTCATGCAGGCCAAATCTAGTTATTGCCAGTTTCAGCTAGTCCTTCAACCCCAGGCTCTTGTCCTCAACTTGGCCAGAAACAGGAAGCATACATGTTTTAGGGTAGGTTCTCTAGAGAAGCAAAACCAGGAAAATGTTCAAATATGTAGAGAAAGATTTGTATCAAAGAAATGGCTCACAGATTGTACAAGCTGCAACATAGAGTCTTCTCCTGATTCACATAGCCACAGAGGCTGGAAAATCCATGATTGGTAGGTTATGCAGAGCAGGGTTCTTGTTCATAGGCTGTGAATTGATGAATTCCTTGGTTGGCAGGCAAGACTTCAATGTTTTTCCTGATTCATATAGCTGCGACTGGTGAACCCACTACTGGCAGGTCAGAGAGCAGGCCATGAAGATCAGTGAATCCCAATGATGATAGATAAGCTTATAGCTCAAGTCCCAAGAACCAGACATCAGAGGAACAGGAGGCATCCAAAACAATCAGACTGAGCAAAAAGCCAGAACATCTGTTTATATTTGAATGCAGGCTACATTCCCAAGGAAAATTCCTTTCAACTTACCGGCTATTCATGACGGTTTGAATCATGGGAGTGATCACATAAAAACACTGAGGATCATGGTTGAGCCCAGGTGGCACACTGTCTTAACCATCACAATACCTAAATAAAGAGATAGCTTAAAGACAGAAGTTGGTCCCTATATCACAGAAGATGGCAGGCATAACCCTTTACCTATTGAAGATGGTTGATAGACTCTGCCAGTCTCAATGTTATCCCTCTGTTTTCTGATTTTCATTGTTTCTAAGAAGAAATTAGAGCTTTATATTATTGATAATCCTTTATAGGTGAAGTTTTGTTTCTTAATACTTTTAAGATCTTCTCCTTGGTTTTCAAGAGTCTGGTTATAACGTGACTAGGTGTGGCTTACAGGGTCACTGTGAGTCAGAATCAACTAGATGGCAGTGAGTTTGTTTTGGTTTTGGTTTGCCAGCAGATTTATTTGAGTTTATCCTACTTAGAATACACTGAGCTTCCTGGATGTGTAGATTACTTCTTTTCATCAGATTGGAAAGTTTAGGTCATTCCTTCATGTATTCTTTCTTTCTCCCTACCTGTGTCTTTCCTTCCCAACTCCCAAAATGCATATGTTAGTTAGCTTGGTAGTGTTCCAAAAGTCTCTTAAGCTCTACTCATTTTCTTTCATTCTTCTTTATTGCTGTTCTCAGACTTGATAATTTAAATTGCTTTACCTTAAAATTCATTCAAACTTTCTTCTGTCAGATAAGATCTGCTGTTGAAATGTTCATTCCAGTTATTGTACTTTTCAGCAGATTTATATCTGTTTTGTTTCTCTAAAAAAAATTCTCTTTTTAAAGTTGTTTAATTTCCACATCATTTTTCTGATTTCCTTCTGTTATTTCATTTTTTCCTTTAACTCTCTGAGCATATTAAACATTGCTGTTTTAAAATCTTGTGTACTAATTTCATTATTTATGTATCAGGACAAGGGGACACTGCATGGTTTAAAGTCAGGAAAGGTGTGTGTCAGGGTTGTATCCTTTCACCATACCTTTTTAATCTGTATGCTGAGCAAGTAATCAAAGAAGCTGGATTATACAAAGAAGAATGAGGCATCAGGATTGGAGGGTGACTCAGTAACAACCTGTGTTATGCAGATGATACCACCTTACTTGCTGTAAATGAAGATCTGAGGCATTTGCTGATAAAGATCAAGGACCACAGCCTTCAGTATAAATTGCACCTCAACATCAAGAAAATAATATCCTCACAACTGGACTAGTAAGCAACATTGTCATAAATGGAGAAAGGATTGAGATTGTTAAAGATTTAATTTTACTTGGGTCCACAATTAACACCCTTGGAAGCAGCAGTCAAGAAATCAAAAGATGCATTGCCCTGGGAAAACCTACTGCAAAGGACCTCTTCAAAGTATTCAAAAGTAAGGATGTCACTTTGAAGACTAAAACGCGCCTGACACAATCCATGTATTTTCAGTTGCATCATGTGCATGTGAAACTGGACAATGAGCAAAGAAGACAGAAGAAGAATTGATGCCTTTGAATTGTGGTGTTGGAGAAGAATGTTGAATGTGTGATGGACTGCCAAAAGAACAAACAAATCTGTTCCGGAAGAAGTACAACCAGAGTGCTCCTTGGAAGCAAAGATGGCAAGACAGCCTCCTACATACCTTGGACATGTTGTGAGGAAAGATCAGTCCCTGGAGAATGACATCATGCTTGGTAGAGTGCAGAGTCAGTGAAAAAGAGGACGACCCTCTACAAGATGGATCGACAAAGTGGCCGCAAGAATGGAATCACGCATGAAAACAATTGTGGACATGGCGCAAGACGGCAAAGTGTTTTGTTGTGTTGTTCATAGGGTTGCTATGAATCAGAAACAACTCAACAGCACCAAACAACAACAACAACAGTGTATCCGCAGGGACAGTTTCTGTCACTTTATTTTGTCCTTTTAAATGTACTATCATTTTCTGTGTCTTTAAATGCAACATCATTTCCTGTATCTTTAAATGCCTTGTGATTTGTTGTTGTTTTGCTCAAATTGGGAAATTTGATTTTCATACTGTGATAATTCTGAAAATTGCGTTCTTCTGTTCCTAAAAGTTGTAGAATTTCTTTCTTTTTGTTTTTCTTTGTTTGCTTGTTTTAATTATTGAAAATTATAGAGTACATTTGTTTAGTGACTTACACTAATGATTTTTCAAAGACTTCCTTATTAGATAAGTCCAAACACTAAAGATTCTGTTTCTTAGCTTGTTTCCAGCTAGTGTTTTGACAAAGATTTTCTTGAACACAGGGGAGAGGGAATAAGAAAATCAACACAAAACTTCTTAGTTATTGCAGATTAACTCTGCTCTAGGTGCCTTCTTCAACACTTAGCCAGGCTTGTGCTGATTCTAAGGATCACCTGGAGGTAACTTTTGAGCGTGCAGTTTTCCCTGAGCATGTGTGTAAGTTTCTAAATTCTCCTGTATGTAGGGTGAGTTTGAAAGCCTTTATTTCTAAAAGATCCTCTCTTCTGGCCATTTATTTCCAGCCTGTTGTGTACTTCAATAGCACTCTTTAGACCAGTGGCAGCCATAGGTAGATGCCATTCTAGGTCATGGCATCCTGCCCCTCGGGCCTGTGTAAGCAGACCAATCCTAAACCATCACCTTGCTTCCACCAGGGAATCTTATTGCTCTTTCCAGTGTTGTGGTGGTTGCAAATAGCCAACCCAATGACACTACTCCCATCAACAGACAGAGTCTATGAAACCTTCTTTCTTTTTAGAGGCTGTACAGGGTGCTATGTGACTTCTGAGACTAATTCACAAAAAGTATTCTGCTTCCACCTTAGTGGATACAACACTTGCTGGTTATATCTTAGCCACTATGTAAAATACTGACCAGTATGGATTTCCGTGCTGTGAGCAATTCCAAGACACATGGAAAACTCACTTTGATAGTCTTAGCTAGCCTAGTCTTGGAATCATTCCTGCTAAGCCACCAAACTTCTAATTTATTCCATCTGAAACTGTTTGAATTTCTCCAAGCTATTTGTATCTTCCGAAATGAAGGCTCAGAAATTATGAAGAGAAAATGCTTCCCCCATTATGCTATGAATAAAACTTATTTTATTGACATTATCAATAAAAAACCAAACAAACAGCAAGAAAAATTATTGACTATGCAAAGGAATTTGCATGGATCATGATACATTATGGAAAACATTGCAAAGAATAGGAATTCCAGAATACTTGATCGTGATCATAAGGAAACTGTACATAGATCAAGAGGTAGCCCTTCGAACAGAATGAGAGGACACTGTATGTTTTAAAGTCAGGAGAGGTATGAATCAGGGTTGTATCTTTTCACCAAATTTATTAAATCTTTAAGCAAACAATCCTAGAAGCTGAACTATATGAAGAAGAAAGGGGTATTAAGATTGGAAGAAGACTCATTAACAATCTACATTGCACAGATGACACAATCTTGATTGATTAAAGTGACAGGAACTTGAAGAACTTATGATGAAGGTCAAAGACTTAAGTCTGGATTCCACTTAACATAAAAGACAAAAATCCTCAAAAATGGACTGATAGACAGCACCATGATAAATGGAGAAAAATACTGAGCTTGTCAAGGATTTCATTTTACTTGAATCCATAATTGCTGTTGTTGTTAGGTGCTGTCAAGTTGGTTCTGACTCATTGTGACCCTATGAACAACAGAATGACAATTAATGCTATTAAAAGCAGCAGTCAATAAATCAAAAGATGCATTACACTGGGCAAATTTACTGCAAAATAATTATTTCAGAATTCTACCAAACTGTCAGAGAAGAGTTAATACCACTACTACAAAAGGTATTTCAGTGTATAGAAAGGATGGGATACTTCCAAAGTTCATTCTATGAAGCCAGCATAACTCTAATACCAAAACCAGGAAAAGCCACCAAAAAAAAGAGAGAAAATTCCACACCAATATATTTTCACCACAACCAATTGGGATACATACTATGTATGCAAGGATGGTTCAAGATTAGAAAAACAATCCATGTAATCCACCACACAATTAAAGCAAAAAAAAGAGAAAAGAATCCTATGGTCAAATCAATGTAGAAAAGGCATTTGACAAAGTTCAACACCAGTTCATGTTAAAAAGTTTCAACAGAATTGGAGTAGAAGAGAAACTGCTCAAAGTGATAATGAATATATATACAAAGCCAAAAGCCAACGTCATCCTAAACAGAGAGTCTGAAAGCATTCCCTTTAAGAAGGGAAACCAGATAAAGATCCCCTTTATCATGACTCTTGCCAAACATAGTCCTAGATGATCTTGAAAAACTGAGATCTCCAAAGAATCCACAGTAGATTTCATCCAAGTATATTGAAATAAGATAAACATACAAAAATCAGTTGGAGTTCTCTGCACCCACAAGGACAACTTTGAGGAGGAAATCAACAAATCAATACCATTTTCAATAGCATCCAAGATGATAAAATTCTTAGGAATAAGTCTAACTAGAATAATAAATGTGCTGTACAAGGAAAACTACAGAACACTATGAAAAGAAATGAAAAGAGACCTACACAAGTGAAAAATCTACCTTAGTCAAAGATAGGGAACTCAACATATATGAGTGCATAGAACAGAACATGTCTGTTCTACCCTAGGAAACCCTGGTGGCATAGCAGTTAAGTGCTACAGCTGTTAACCAAAAGGTCAGCAGTTTGAATCCTCCAAGGCACTCCTTGGAAACTCTGTGGAGCAGTTTTACTCTGTCCTACAGGGTCGCTATGAGTCAGAATTGATGTAACAGTAGTGTTTTTTTTTTTTTTTAATTCTACCCTAAGCTATCTACAAATACAATGCAATCATCGACCAAATTCAAAGGACTTTAAAAATGTAGTGGAGCAAAAAGTCACCAAATGTATGTGAAAAGGGAAGAGCCCTGAATAAACAAAACATTACTGAAGATGAAGAGGAACAAAGTAGGAGGACTCACTCTGCCTGATGTTGTTGTTAGGTGCCATCCAGTTGGTTCCCACTCATAGTGACTCTATGAACAACAGAACAAAACACTGCCCGGTCTTGTGTCATATCAACAATTATTTTTATGCTTAAGCCCATTGTTGCAGCCGCTGTGTCAGTCCATCTTGTAGAGGATTATCCTGTTTATTGCTGACCCTCCACTGTACCAATCTGTCTCAAGGGACAGATTCCTCCTCACAACATGTCCAAGGAACACTCTGATTGTTCTTCTGGAACAGATTTGTTAGGTCTTTTGGCCATCCATGGTACATTCAACATTCTTCTCGAAAACCACAATTCAAAGGCATCAATTTTTCTTCTGTCTTCTTTGTTCATTGTTCAGCTTTCACATGCATATGATGCAATTGAAAATACCATGGCTTGGGTCAGGTACACTTCAGTCTTCGAGGTGACATCTTTACTATTGAATACTTTAAAGTGATCTTTTGCAGCAGGTTTTCCCAGTGCAATGTGTCTTTTTGTTTCTTGACTGCTTCTTCCATGGGTGGTGATTGTGGACCCAGGTAAAATGAAATTCTTGACAATCTCAATCCTTTCTCCATTGATGACAATGTTGCTTACTCATCCAGTTGTGAGGATTTTTTTCTTGATGTCTCAACATCTTCAATCCATACTGAAGGCTGTGGTCCTTGATCTTCATCAGTAAGTGTTTCAAATCTTCACAGCCAGCAAGTGAGGTGGTGTCATCTGTGTAACATAGGTTGTTAGTGAGTAATCCTCCAATCCTGATGCCTCATTTTTCTTTGTGTAATCCAGCTTCTTGTATTATTTGCTCAGCATATAGATTGAAAAAGTATGATGAAATGATGCAATCCTGACGCACACCTTTCCTGACTTTAAACCATGGAGTATCAGCTTGTTCTATTTGCACGACTGCCTCTTTATTTGTATACAGATTCCTTAAGAGAACAGTTAAGTTTTCTGGAACTTCCATTTTCCACAGTGTTAGCCACAATTTGTCACTATCCACACAGTCAAATGCCTTTGCATAGTCAATGAAACACAGGTAAACATCTTTCTGGTATTCTCTGCTTTCAGCCAAGATTGATCTGACATCAGCAGTCCTCTTCTGAAGCCAGCTTGAATTTCAGACAGTTCTTTGTCAGTATACTATTGCAGTCAGTTTTGAATGATCTTGAGCAAAATTTTGCTTGTCAGTTATATTAATGATATTATTCGGCAATTTCTATGAATAGATTACCTTTCTTTGGAATGGGCATGAATATGGATCTCTTAAAGTCATTTGGCCAGGTAGCTGTCCTCCAAATTACTTGACGTAGATGAGGGAGC
Source organism: Heterohyrax brucei (assembly GCA_028571685.1). NCBI lineage: Eukaryota > Metazoa > Chordata > Mammalia > Hyracoidea > Procaviidae > Heterohyrax > Heterohyrax brucei. Next base: position 135,338,399 of record CM053149.1, on the reverse strand, counting down.
ACTTCCAGCATTGCATCTGTTTGTTGAAATATCGCAATTGATATTCCATCAGTTCCTGGAGACTTGGTTTTTGCCAGTGCCTTCAATGCAGCTTCAACTTCCTCCTCCAGTACTATTGGTTCCTGATCATATAATACATCTTGAAATGGCTGAACATCAACCACGTCTTTCTGGTATAATGACTGTGTATTCCTGCCATCTTCTTTTGATGCTCCCTGAGTCCTTTAATATTTTCCATGTAGAATCCTTCAGTATTGCAACTTGAGGCTTGAATTTTTTCTTCAGTTCTTTCAGCTTGAGAAATGCAGAATGTGTTCTTCTCTTCTGGGTTTCCATTTCTAACTCTTTGCATATGTTATTTAATACTTTACCTTTTCGAGCTCCCCTGTGAAATCTTCTGTTTAGCTCTTTTACTTTGCCATTCTTCCTTTTGCTTTAGGTGCTTGATGTTCAAGAGCAAGTTTCAGAGTCTCTTCTGACATCCAACTTGGTCTTTTCTTTCCCATCTTTTTAGTGACATCTTGCTCCCTTCATGGTTGATGTCTTTGATGTCATTCCACAGTTCATCTGGTCTTTGGTCGTCAGTGGTTAATACGCAAAATCCGTTCCTGAGATAGTCTTTAAACTCAGCAGGGATATACTCAAGGTTGCACTTTGGCTCTTGTGAACTTGTTCTAATTTTGTTCAGTTTCAGCTTGAATTTGCATATGAGCAATTGATGATCTGTGTTGCAGTCAGCACCTAGTCTTCTTCTTACTGCTGATATGGAGCTTTTCCATCATCTTTTTCCAGAAATGTAGTCAATTTGGTTCCAGTGTATTCCATCTGGTGAAGTTCATGTGTATAGTCACCATTTTTGTCAGCTATAAAAGGTGTTTACAATGAAGTCATCAGTCTTGCAAAATTCTATCATGAAATCTCCAGCATTGTTTCTTTTTTGTCGTTTTTTAAATTTATTAATTACAGTAAAAGAATAAAGTTTCTAAATCTATCAATGATCTCATCTATGATAAACCCTCACCTCCCACCCACTCTTGTAGCCAATATAGTTATTTTCTTCTGCAGAGAATTCTATTTTTAGGACTTTATAACAGGGGACTCATATTATATTTGTCCTTTTGACAGTGACTGATTTCACTCAGCATGATCTCTTCCAAGTGAGACCATGTTATGAGATGCTTTCTAAAATCATCATTTTTTTTTTAATCATAGTGTAGTGTTCCATTGAGCATATATACCATAGTTTGTTTATCCATTCATCTGTTGATGGACATCTGGGTTGATTCCATCTTTTAGCTATTATGGACTGTGTCTGTTTGTGTGACAACCTTTATTTCTGAGGGAGAAATTCCAGGCACCAGAATTACAGGATCAAATGGTATATCTATTTCCAGCTTTTTAAGAAAGCACCAGATTGCTTTCCAAAGAGACTGTACCATTTTGCAATCCCACCGGCAGTGTAGGAGAGTTCCAGTTCCTCCACAGCCTCTCCAGTGTTTGTTCTTTGTGCTTTTTGGATCATGGCCAACCTTGTTGGGGTGAGATGATATCTCATTGTAGTTTTGATTGCAATTTTTTTAACAGCTAGTGATCATGAGCAATTCTGCAAGTGTCTTTTGGCTGCCTGGATATCCTCTTTAGAGAAGTGTGTGTCCATCCAATTTGCCCAGTACTTAATTGGATTATTTATCCTTTTCTTGTTGCTATTTTGTAGTACCTTACAGGTGATGGAGATCAGACGTCAGTCCAACATGTAGTTGCCGAATATTTTCTCCCATTATGTAGGTGGTCTTTTAATTCTATTGATAGAGTCTTTGGATGAGCAAAAGTGTTTGATTCTTCTTGGGTCCCATTTATCTATTTTCTCTTCTATTGATCGAGCTTTGTCAGAGTTTGAAGTCTGTCTACACTGTGTATTAAAACTTCCATTGTTGATCCTATTTTATCTTGGACAAGCTTTACCATTTTAGATTTTATATTTAAGTCTTTTATCCAATTTGAGTTGGTTTTTGTATAAGGTGTGAGACATGGGTCTTGTTTCAATTTATTGCAGGTGGATATCAAATTTTGCCAGCACCATTTGTTAAAGAAATTGTTTTTACCCTAGTTTAAAATCTTAAGGCCTTTGTTGAATATCAGCTGTTCATAGGAGGATGATGGCATCTCTGAGGTGTCAACTCTGTTCCACTGATCTATATGTCTCTTTCTGTAACAGTACCAGACTGTTTTGACAACTGTGGCAAATGCCTTTTCTGCATCAGTTGACAAAATTAGGTGATTCTTATATTTTGTGTTATTTATGTGGTTGATGGCACTGTTTTTTTTTCTGATTTTGAACCAGTCTTGCATTCCTGAGATGAAACCAACTTGATCATGACGAGTTATTTTTTTTATATACTGTTGAATTCTATTGGCTAGAATTTTGTGAAAGATTTTTGCATCTAGGTTCATGAGTGATGTCAGCCCGTAATTTTTTGTGTGTGGTGTCTTTCCCTGGCTTTGGCATTAGGGTTATGCTGGTAGTCAGAGGCCTCCCAGTGTGTACTTCTTTTTCAGTAGTGCTTTATTTATCTGAGGTTTCTTCCCTTTCCAAAATTGGTGATTTGTTTTTCCATCTCATTAAAAAATGTCGCTAGAATTTCTACTGGGATTGCATTGTATAAGTAGATTGCTTTGGGTAAAATAGACATTTTCAGAACATTGAGTCTTCCTATCCATGAGCAGCATAGATTACTCCATTTATGTAAGTCTCTCTTAGTTTCTTGGAGTAAGGTCTTGTAGTTCTCTTTGTAAAGGTCTCTTATTTCTCTAGTTAGATTTATTCCTAGGTATTTTATTTTCTTGGGGGTTATAGTAAATGGTATTGGTTTGGTGATTTCTTCTTTGATGAGCTCTTTGTTCTTATAAAGGAATCTTACTCATTTACTTATGTTTATCTTATATTCTGATACTTTGCTAAGCTCTATTAGTTCCAATGCTTTAATTAGGGATTTCCACACAATCTTATCATCTGCAAATAGGGAGGTTTTTGCTTCTTCATTGCTGATACAGATACTCTTTATTTCTTTGTCTTGTCTAATTGCTTTGGCTAGAACTTCTAGCACAATATTGAATAAAAGTGGTGTGAGTGGGCATCCTTGTCTAGTTCCCATTCTCAAAGGGAGTTCTTTCAGTCTTTCACCATTCAGGGCAATGAAGGCAGTTGGCTTTGCATAGATGTTACTTATTGCATTGAGGAATTTCCCCTCTATTCCTGTTTTTCTGAGAGTTTTTAGTATGAATGGGTGTTGGACTTTGTCAAATGCCTTTTCTGCATCAGTTGACAAAATTAGGTGATTCTTATATTTTGTGTTATTTATGTGGTTGATGGCACTGTTTTTTTTTCTGATTTTGAACCAGTCTTGCATTCCTGAGATGAAACCAACTTGATCATGACGAGTTATTTTTTTTATATACTGTTGAATTCTATTGGCTAGAATTTTGTGAAAGATTTTTGCATCTAGGTTCATGAGTGATGTCAGCCTGTAATTTTTTGTGTGTGGTGTCTTTCCCTGGCTTTGGCATTAGGGTTATGCTGGCTTCGTAGAGTGAACTTGGGAGTATTCCATCCCTTTCTATGGTGTGAAATAGCCTCAATAGTATCGGAGTTAATGCTTCTTTAAAAGTTTGGTTGCATTCTCCAGTGAAGCCATCTGAGCCAGGATTTTTTTGGGTTGGTAGATTTTTGATGACTTTTTCAATCTCTTCCTTTGTGATGGATTTATTAAGTTGATCTACTTGTGATGATCTTGGTGGGTAATATGAATGTAGAAATTTGTCCATTTCCTCTAGGTTTTCAAAACCTGTTAGAGTACAGCCTTTTATAGTATTCTGTTATGATATTTTTAATTTCAACTGGGTCTGTTGTAACATATCCCATCTCATTTCTTAACCGGGTTATTTGTATCTTCTGCTGTTTTTCTTTTGGAAGTTGAGCCAATGGTTTATCAGTTTTGTTAATCTCTTCAAAGAACCTGATTTTGGTTTTGTTAATTTTTTCTATTGTTTTTCTATTCTCTAATTCATTTAGTTCTGCTCTAATCCTTATAATCTGTTTCCTTCTGGTGCCTGAGTGGTTTCTTTGTTGCTCTCTTTCTACTTATTCAAGCTGTAAGGTTAATTCTTTAATTTGAGCCCTTTCTTCTTTACGGATATACACAGTTGTCTAGATAAACTGACCTCTGAGCACTGCTTTTGCTGTATCCCACAGATTCTGGTAGGATGTGTTTTCATTCTCATTTGATTCCACAAATTTCTTCATTTTGTCCTTGATTTCTTATATAACTCAAGGCTTTTTTAGCAAAGTGTTCTTCAGTTTCCATAAGTTTGAATTTCTACCTGTGAATTTTCTGTTATCAATTTCAGCTTTTATAGCTCTATAGTCAGAGAGATACTTTGCAATAAATCAGTGGTTTGGATTTTGTAGAGAACTGTTTTATGATCTAATACATGGTCTATTCTGGAGAATGTTCCATGTGCATTGGAGAAGGAAGTGTACTTATCTGTTGATGGATGAAAAGATCTGTATATGTCAATAAGGTCAAGTTGATTGATTGTTACAGTAAGATCTTCTGCATCTTTACTGAGCTTTTTTCTGGATGACCTATCCATAGCTGAAAGGGGAGTGTTGAAGTCTCCAGATATTGTGGAATGATCTATCTCATTTTTCAGTGTTGTCAATGTTTGTTGAATGTATTTAGGTGCTCTGGTATTGGGTGCATAAATATTTAGTATTGTTAAGTCCTGCCTGAGTATTGAACCTTTCAGCAATAAATAGTGACCATCCTCATCCACAATAGTGGGTTTTACATTACAGTCTATTTTATCTGATATTAGTATTGCCATACCTGCTCTTCTTTGTATATTGTTAGCTTGGTATGTATTATTCCATCCTTTAACTTTCAGTTTGTTCATATTTTTAAGTCTAAGTTGTGTTTCTTGTAAGCAACATATAGACGGGTCGTGTCTTTTGATCCAGGATGTCACTCACTGTCTCTTTACTGGAGTGTTCAGTCTGTTTACATTCAATGTAATTATTGATAGGTATGTGCTTAGTGCCATCATTTTGATGTAATTACTATTATGTTGATGTTTTCTACATTGCTCTTAATGTTCTGTTCTGGTCCATTCTTCTTTATGGGTTGTTGTTTTGGTGTTGGTTTTGTGTTCATTGAGACTCCTGTATCGCATTTCTTATTTTGATACAATGTACTGTTAATTTGCTTTATGGCTACATCTATTATTCCCCTTAACATACTAAGATTAAACACAGTTTCAACTACTGCATAACTCTTAAAGTTCCTCTGCATCTGAAACAACTGTAACTACTGTAATGTATCCCTCTTTTAATGTGATTGTGTTATAGTTGCTATGATATGATCACAGATTCCTGATTTTAATATTTTGCCTTTGATTAAGTTTTGTGACTTCCCTAACTGATTAGAATTTTGGATAATGTGTCCTGAATTGTCACCTTAAATATACATTTAATGGATTTGTTTTTCTAAAGAAAGAGCTTCTTTCAATATTTCATGTAATTTTGATTTAGTTTTCATGAAGTCTCTAAGCTTCTCTTTGTCTTCAAAAGTCTTAATTTCATCATTATATTTGATAGACAGTTTTGCAGGATGAATAATTCTTGGATGGATGTTTTTCTCCTTCAGGGCTTTGAATGCTCCTGCCCATTGTTTTCTAGCTACCATTGTTTCTATAGAGAATTCAGAAGAAAGCCTACAGAGTTTCCCTTGTAGTGTTAGCTTTGCTTTGAGCCTTGTTGCCTTCAGAAGCATCAGTTTATGTTTCATCTTATTAAGCTTGATTATATTATGTTTTGGTGTCTTTCTTTTGGGATCTAGCTTTTATAGTGTTCCATAAACATCTTGGATACCTATGTTCTCTTTGCTCATAATCTCAGGAAAGTTTTCTGTCTGTATCTCTACAACAATACTCTATATTGTCATTAATCCACCCTTGTTCAGGAACTCCAATTAAAAGTAAATTATTCTTCTTAGTGGAGTCCCACATGTTTCTTGATGCTTCTTTATTTTTTTAATTTATTTTCTCTGATTTCTCCTTATAAATGCTGGTGTCAGTTGCTCTGACCTCAAGGTCACTGGTTCTAACTTCTGTCTGTTCAGTCCTTCTCGTTTGGCTTTGGATTGAATTATCTAATTCTGTAATTTTGTTATTGATCTGATGTATTTCACATTGTTGATGTTCCATCAGTTCAAATAGTTAATTTTTCGTTTTGTTCTACTGCATTTTGTTTAATCTGTAAGAGGGTTCAGTATATAATTATTTTGTACTTAACCTCTGATAGATGCAGAAAGGATTCTTCATTTGGGAAATTTTTTGAATCTTTATTTTGGGAGTATAAGGCTACTTCTTTAAATCATTAATTGTGGTCTGCTGCCTGCATGCCATCTAGACACTGTTTGATTTCTCTGGTATTAGATCTAAGAAAATTGTTGGTCACCAGCTGTCTCTAATACCCTAATGATTTGTCCCAGGTGGACTCTCTGGGGTGGAAGTCTCTGGTTATTGGGTGGCAAAGAGGTCACCCTACTTATGGAGAAACAGGGCTGTAATCCAACCCTACAATATGTGTCAGAGAAGAGTAGGAGGAAGAGATGCCAGGCCTCTCAACAGAGAGATATCCAGGCAAATACATAGGCCTCTCATCCTCAAAAGCAGACTTCACTTCTGTGCAGAGAACCGTCTAGGTGTTGATCTATGAGCAGTCCATTGTGCTGGCTGAAAACAGGCCATCAGGAGCAGAAGACTCCTCTTCTAGCTGATAATGAAAGTACATTACTGGCTGTTCACAGAAGCTGCAGTTCTCTGATACTGTGAAACAGCAGAAGCAGAGGTCACACGGCTCCTGGCTTATTTTTCAGCGGGGCAGATTAGTCAGATACTGGTGCCTAGTCAAATATGCCAGGTCCTAGGGCTCTCCAAATGTTCAGTGCTCCATATAAATATCATTCCAGGCCTTAGTTCTCAGAGGGAAATCAAGAGACATGTGCCTACTCTGCCATCTTTTAATGGTCTCTCTTACATTCCGGTATTACTTCTATCACCAAGGTTGTATTTTCCAACTACTGATCCTTCTTTGTTTCCAACTTTTGCATTTCAGTCACCTGTAATTATCAATACATCCTTATTGCATGTCAGATCAAATTCAGACTGCTGAAGCTGGTAAAAATCTTCAGTCTCTTCATCTTTGGCCTTAGCAGTTTCTGCACAAATTTGAAATAATCATATTAACTGGCCTTCCTTGTAGGTGTATGGATATTATTCTATTAATGGCAGCATTGTACATCAGGAGAGATGTTTAAATGTTCTTTTTGATGATAAATACAACACCATTCCTCTGCAAGTTTTCATTTCCCATATAGTAGACCATATGATTGTTGGATTCTGAATGGCCAATACTGGTCCATGTCAGCTCCCTAATGCCTAAGACATTCTGCATTCCATTTCATTTTCAGCTATTTCCAATTTTCCTAGATTGATACTTCACTGTATCAATGGTTATTGGGTGGCAAAGAGGTCACCCTACTTATGGAGAAACGGGGCTGTAAGCCAACCCTACAATGTGTGTGTCAGATGTTACCACTTCTGATTATTAATGAATATTTTCAGCTGTGTCTTCTCATTTTGAGTCATACCATATCAGCAAATGAAGACCCCAAAGGCTTTACTCCATCCACAACATTAAGGTCACCTCTACTTTAAGGAGGCAGCTCTTGCCCTGTCCTCTTCTGAGTGCCTTACAACTGGGGGAGGGGGCTCATTTTCTCTCACTGTACCTGATAGTGTTCTGCTGCTATTCATAAGATTTTCACTGACCAATTCTTTTCAGAAGTAGATGACTGGGTCATTCTTCCTAGTCTGTCATACTTTGGAAGCACAGCTGAAAACTTTCTACCATGTGTGACCCTGCTGTTACCTCTACACCATTAGCATAGTTTCCAGCATCGCGGCAACAAGCAAGCCTCTACCGATAGACAATGGGGGCTCCTACCTGATGTTAGAAACTGCTGTATTGCCATAGTAGTCAAAATAGCCTGTTACTGGTACAACAATACATATATAGAAAAATGAAACAGAATTGAGAATTCAGACATAAATTCATCCATCAATGAGCAGGTGATGTTTGACAAAGGCCCAAAGTCTGCTAATTGGGACAGCCTCTTTAACAAATAGTGCTTGCAAAACTAGGCATCCATCTGCAAAAAAATGAAGACCCATATCTCACATCATGCACCAAAACTAATTCAGAATGGTTCAAAGACCTAAATGTAAGATCTAAAATCATAAAGATCATGGAAGAAAAAATAGAGACAATGCTAGAAGCCCTAATACATGGCGTAAACTGACTGCAAAATATTACTAACAATGAATAAGCATCAGAAGAGAAACTAGATAACTGAGTAAAAAACAAACTCTTAATACTCATTCAAAGATTTCACCAAGCAAGAAGAGAGACAAGGCAAAAGCCAATTGGCAATGACACATGCAGTCAGAGTCAAATCTCTAGAATCTATAAGATACTGCAAAATGCTAACAACAAAAATACAAATAAACCCAATTGAAACGTAAGCAAAGGATATGAACAAGCATTTAAGCAGAAGACATTCAAGCAGCTAACAGATACATGAGAAAATGCTTGTTATCATTTTCATGATCAAAACAACAATGAGATGCTGTCTCACCCCAGCAAGCCTGGCATGAATCCAGAACCACATAATAATAATTTTTGCAGGCACTTAGAGAGACTGGAACACTTACACTGCTGGTGGGAATATAAATGGTACTACCACTTTGGAAATTGACCTGGTACTTCCTTAAAAAGTGAGAAATAGGAGTACCATATGATCCAGCAATCCCACTTCTTGGAATATGTCATAGAGACATACTGCCCTTCACACAAATAGATGTATACATACCCATGTTCATTGCTGCACTGTAAACAATAGAAAAAGATGCAAAAACTAAGGTGCCCATCAACAGATGAATGGGAAAATAATTATGGTATATTTACACAATGGAATACTACCCAATAATAAAGAAAAACATTGACTCTGTGAAACATCTCATAACATATAATGTCTGGAAGACATTACACTACAAAAAGACAAATATTATGTGAGACCACTATCATGAGAACTCCAGTAAAGGTTTAAACACTGAAGAAAATATATATATATATATATTTATTGTGATTGAGAAAAAGTTTACAATACAATTTGAATTTGAATGCCCACTTAATCTGCAGCTCATTGTGTTCTCCTTGCCTGGTGACAGCACACTCCTTCCTGTTCTATACATGCCATATCCTCTAACAATCTCCTGACCAGTCCTCTTAACCCTCTCCTATCCCCTCTAGTAAGAGGCCAGTGGAAAGACATCCTATAGATGCATAGAACCATGAAGTGCACACCTGATGTGGTCACTCTGTGTCCCCGAATCCAATACATTCCTATCCAAAGAGTTGACCTCAGTAATGATCTATGATCAGAGGCAAGATCAGATGTAGGGGCCATGCTCCCAAGGGAACTCACAGATCTTTGGACTATCAACTATGGTCTTTTAGTGGAATTATTAAGGTGTATCCCGCTTTTTCTCATGTTGCCACTGGATTCAACATAGTGAGCCCCATCATGGTGGTCTTCAGTGGTGATCAGGCATGATCTGGTTCTTCTGGTCACATGTTGATACAGTCACCATTCACATGGATCTTTCTGTCTTCTAGGTTCTTTTTCCCTCTTATCGTTTTTGTCCATGGTGGTCATTGGTTCTGGCTGAGTTGGGACCATTTGGGACACCTCAAATGACAGCTTGCTAGCTTTTAAGACCCCAGGCACCACTCATCCATATGGGGTGCAGAAAACTCTCTTAGCAGTAGGCCAATTGGCCTCGATGTCCCCTGAGAGTGTGGTCCCCGGACCCCGCCCCTGTTACTCTATCCTTGAAATATTGTGCTAAGATTTGGAAGAGTTTTCATGTTATGTTGAAGGTCTTTTAAACTGATATTCTTTCTATTATGTGCTGTCACTGATTCCACCAACCAAATTTATATCAAATATCTAATCTATAACCAGCCCTCTCCCTTCCTCCCCTCTGTTGCAGCCATCAAAGAGTCTTTTCTTCTGTACATGAGTCTGTTTTTAAGTCTTTATTGTAGGGGTCTCATACAGTGTTTGTCCTTGTGCTGTGGGCTGATTTCATTCAAAATACTGTCTTCCAGTTGAAACCACGTTATGAGATGCTTCCTAAAATCATCCCTGTTCTTTATTATTGCATAGTGTTTCACTGAGTATATGTACCATGGCTTATCCAATCATCTGTTGTAGGACATTTGGGTTCATTCCATCTTTTAGCTATTGTGGACTGTGCTTCAATAAATATTTGTGTGCATGTATCTGTTCTTGTGACTGCCCTTGCTTCTGTAGATATATTGCAAGCGGTGGGATTACTGAGTGAATGTTATATCTATTTTGAGCTTTTGAAGAAAGCACCAGATTGCTTTCAAAAGAGTTCGTACCATTTTGCAATCTCACCAGCAGTGTAAAGAGAGTTCGAATTTCTCTACAGCCCCTCCAGCATTTGTTGTTTTGTGTTTTTTGGGTCATGGCCAGCCTTGTTGGGGTGAGACAGTTTCTCATTGTCATTTTGATTTGCATTTCTTTAAAAGCTAATGATTGTGAGCGTTTCCTCATGTGTTGTTTGGCTGCCTAGATATCATTTTTAGTGAACTGTCTGGCCATGTTCTCTGCCCAACTCTCAATTGGGTTGTTTATTTTTACTTGTTATTTTGCAGTACCTGGTAGATTATGGAGAACAAATGTTGACCTGACATGTAGTTGCCAAATACTTTTTCCCATTCTGTTGGTGGTCTTTTAATTCTTTCGATACAGTCTTTGGATGAGCAAACATGTTTGATTGTTAGTAGTTCCCATTTATCTATTTTCTTTTCTGCTTTGTCTTATTTTTAAGTCTCAGTTGTGTATTAAAACTTCCATTGTTGATAATATTTTTCTTGTATAATCTTTACCATTTTAGGTTTGATATATAGGCCTTTTATCCAATTTGGGTTAATTTTTGTGCCGGGTGGGGGTCTTGTTTCTATTTTTGCAGATGGATATCCAATTTTGCCAGCACCATTTGTTAAAGAGGCTGTTTTTACCTCAGTTTAGAGTGTTTTTTTAAAATTATTATTATAATTGAGTGAAAATGTACATTCCCATATAAATTTGCATGCCCGCCTATATGCAGCTCCCACTGCTCTCCCTGCCCAGTGACAGCACACTTTTCTTCTCTGCTCCATACGTGTCTTATCCTCCCAACAGTCTCCTATCACCTCCTCTCCACCCACTCCCCTACCTCGAGTAAGAGGTCAGCAGGATGACATTCTATAGATGCATAGAATCATAAAATGCATACATGATATGGTCACTCTCTGTCACCAAGTCCAATCCATTCGTGTCCAAAGAGTTGACCTCCATTATGATCTATGGACAGGGGTAGCATCAGGGCCAGGGGCCATGCTCTCAGTGGAACTCTGAGGCCCCTGGACCATCAATTGAGGTCTTTTAGTTGAGATCTCAGGGTGCATTGTTTTTTATTCTTGTATTGCCAGTGAGACTCAACTTTGTGAGCTCCATCACAGCTATCACTGGTGGTGGCCGGACACCATCCATTTCTTCCGGTAACAACTTGATGTAGCAACCCACTCACGTGGGTCTCTGTCTTCTGGCTTCTCTTTCAACCATGTCATTTTGGTTCTTGGAGATCATCTGTTTCTGCTGAGTTTGGACCATATGCTGTACCTCAGATGGCAGCTTGGCAGCTTTTAAGACCCCAGACACAAATCACCCATGTGGGGTGCAGAGGGTTCCCTTAGCAAAACGCTAGTTGTGCCAACAGGTCTCGATTTCCATTGAGAGCATGGTGCCCAGACCCCCAGCCCAGCTACTCCATCCTTGCAACATTGGTTTAAGATAGGAGGAGTAATTACGTTATGTTGAAGTCCAGTTAATATTAATCTTTATAATGTGTGCTGTCACAGATTGCACTCAACCAAATTTATATCTACTATCTAATCTAAATCCTCCCCTTCACCCTTCCTCCCTCCCTGCCCTCACAGCCTTCAAAGAATCTTTTCTTCTATGCATGAGCCTGTTTTTGAGTTCTTACAATAGGGGTCTCATATAGTATTTGTCCTTTTGTTGTTGACTACTTTCACTCAACATAATGTCCTCCAATCGAAACCAGGTTATGAGATGTTTCCTAAAATCATCATTGTTCTTAAACATTGCATAGCATTCCATTGAGTATATATACCATAATTTACCTATGCATTCCTCTGTTGTTGGGCATCTGGCTTGATTCCCTCTTTTTGCTATTGTGGACTGTGCTGTGATAAAAAATCGTGTGCATGCGTCTGTTGGTGTGAATTGCCTTGATTCTGTAGAATATATTCTGAGTAGTGGTATTACTGGGTCAAATGGTATATCTATATCCGGCTTTTTAAGGAAGAGACAGATTGCTTTCCAAAGAGGATAGACCATTTTGCAAACCTACTAACAGTGTAGGAGAGTTTCAGTTTCTCCACAGTCTCTTCAGCATTTGTTGTTTTGTGTTTTTTTGGATCATGGTCAACCTTGTTGGGGTGAGATGGTTATCTCATTGTCGTTTTGATTTGAATTTCTTTAATAGGTAGTGATTGTGAGCATGTCCGCATGTGTTTTTTGGCTGCCTGGATCTCCTCTTCAGAGAAGTGTCTGTCCATCTATCTCCTTTGCCCATCGCTTAATTGGATGATTTATCTTTTTCTTATTGATATTTTGTAGTAACTTATAGATTATGGAGATCAAGCATCAGTCTGACATATAGGTGCCAAATATTTTTTCCCATTCTGTAGGTGGCCTTGTAATTCTATGGATAATGTCTGTGGATGAGCAAAATGTTTGATTTTTAATAGCTCCCATGTATCTATTTTCTCTTCTGTTGTTGGTGGTTTGATTGTGAGAGTTTGTCTGTGTTTTGTATTAACACTTCCATTGTTGTTCCTACTTTTTCTTGGATGAGCTTTATCATTTTAGATTTGATATTTAGGTCTTTTATCCAGTCTGAGTTGGTTTTGGTGTAAGGTGTAAGATATGGGTCATGTTTCAATTGATTGCAGATGGATATCTGTTTTTGCCTGTACCATTTGTTGAAGATATTGTTTTTACCCCAGTGGAATGTCTTAGGGCCTTTGTTGAATATCAGCTGTTCGTAGGAAGATAGTGTCATCTCTTGGGTCTCAATTCTGTTTCATTGATCTACCTGTCTCTTTTGTACCAGTACCAGGCTGTTTTGACAACTGAGGCAGCGTAATAGATTCTAAAGTCTGATAGTGAAAGGCCTCCCAGTGTGTTCTTCTTCTTCAGTAGTGCTTTGTTTATCTGGGGCTTCTTCCCTTTCCAAACAAAGTTGGTAATTTGTTTCTCCACCCGATTAAAAAATGTCTTGGGAATTTGTATTGGGATGGCATTATATAAGTAGATTGCTTTGAGTAAGATAGACATTTTCACAATGTTAAGTCTTCCAATCCGTAAGCAGGGTAGGTTTCTCCATATATGTGAGATGATTGTATATGCAGAGAATTCTAAAAAAAAAATCTATAATTAAACTACTCAAACTGAGAGAAGAGTTGAGCAAAGTCTCAGGATACAAGATAATCATAAGTAAATCAGTCAGATTCCTTCATACCAACAACATTTTTTTTTGCATCTAGATTCGATGAGTGATATCGGTCTATAGTTCTCCTTTTTGGGGGGTGTCTTTCCCTGGGTTTGGTATCAGGGTTATGCCAGTTTCATAGAATGAATTTGGGAGTATTCCATATCTTTTTCTACAGTGAAATATTCTCAGTAGTATTGGAGAGAACTCTTCTCTAAAAGCTCGGTAAAATTCTGTGGTGAAGCCATCTGGGCCCACACTTTTTTCCGTTGGTAGTTTTTTGATGACTTTTTCGATCTCTTCTTATGTGATGGGTTTTTTAAGTTTTTCTGCTTCACCTTTTGGTAATTTTGGTAGGTGATATGAATCAGGAAATCTTGTCTATTTCATCTAGGTTTTCCAATTTGTTAGAGTACAGTCTTTCATAGTATTCAGCTGTGATATATTTGATTTCTGTTGGATCTGTTATGACAACTCCCCTCTCCTGTTTTTCTTTGGTAAGTTTAGCCAATGGTTTGTGAATTTTGTTGATCTTTTTTAAAAACCAGCTTTTGGTCTTTTCCATCTTTTCAATTGTTCTTCTATTCTCTACTTCTGTTAGCTCTGCTCTAATCTTTATGATATGTTTTCTTCTCTTGCCTGAGGTGTTCCTCTGTTGTTCTCTTTCTGCTTGTTCAAGCTGTAAGGTTAGTTCTTTGACTTAGTTTCTTTCTTCCTTCCAGATGTGTTCATTTATGGAGAGAAATTGACCTCTGAGCACTGCTTTGACTGTGTCCCATAGGTTCTGTTAGGAAGTGTTTTGGTTCCCACTGGAATCCATAATTTACTTCATCCTTGATTTCTTCTATAACCCATGGCTTTTTGAGTAAGATGTTCAGTTTCCATGAGTTCCACTTTCTATCTATGCTTTTTTTCCCTGCTATTGATTTTGACTTTCATGGCATTATGATCTGAAAATACACTTTGCATTAATTCAGTGCTGTGGATTTTGTTGAGAATCTCTTCATGTCCTAACACATGGTCTGTTCTTGAGAATTTTCCATGTGTGCTGGAGGAAAAGATGTAGTTGTCAACTGATGGATAGTAAGTTCTGTATGTGTGGATTTGGTCTAGTTGGTTAATTGTGGCACTAAGGTCTTCTGTGTCTTTATGGAGCTTTTTTCTAGACAATCTGGCCAATATTGAGAGTGGAGTGTTGAAGTCTCCCATTATTATTGTGGAATGATCTATCTCGTTTTTGAGTGTAGTCAGTGTTTCCTTGATGTATTTAGGTGCATAAATATTTAATATTGTCAAGTCCTGCTTGTGTATTGAACTTTTCAGCAATAAATAGTGTCCATTCTTGTCCACAATGGTGGATTTTACATTAAAATCCATTTTATCTGTGATTAGAAGTGCCACACCTGCTCTTCTTAGTTCATTGTTAGCTTGAGGTCTATTTTTCCATCCTTTAATTTTCAGTTTGTTCCTATCTTTAAGTCTACAGTGAGTTTCTTGTATGCAAGATATGGATGGGTCGTATCATTTGATCCAACATACCACTCAATGTCTCTTTACTGGGGCGTTCAGTCCATTCACATTCAATGTGATTATTGACAGATATGTGTTCAATGTTGCCATTGTGATGTGTTTATTTTTGTGTTGATGTTTTGTCTATTGTTCTTATTAATTTTTTCTCGGACATTCTTCTTTGTGAATTGATATTCCACCTTTTTCAGGATTGCCTTTGTGGTTGTTGAGACTCTTGTATTACATTTCTTGATTTTCAATGTTGCCTCTTTATTGTGCTTTATGGCTGCCCCATGATCTCCCTTAATAAACTATATATAAACCCAATTTCAATTACTACCGTTCTTATTAACGTCCTCTCCATCTGGAAGGAGTATAACAACTGTAGTACATCTCGCTTTTTAATACAGTGACATCATAGTTTTCATGATATGATCACTGGATTATATCTTTCACTATTACAGCTTTGGTCAGTTTTGGAGCCTTCCCTAACTCAGTAGGATTCCAGGTGATTTCTCCTGTATTTGCTTCTTCTAAGCCAAGAGATTCTTTCAGTATTTCTTACAGTTTGGGTTTGGGTTTTACAATCTTTGAGTTTTTGTTTGCCTGCCAAAGTCTTAGTTTCATTTTCATATTGAAAGACCATTTTTCAGGATATATAATGCTTGGTTGTAAGTTCTCCTTCAAGGCTTTGAATGTGTCATGCCACTGTCTCCATGCCAGCCTTGTTTCTGCTGAGAAATCCAACAAAAGCCTACAGGATTTCCCTCTGAATGTTAGCTTTTCTTTGAATCTTGCTGTATGAGTTTCTGCTTATGCTTCATTTTGTTAAGCTTGGCTATTATATGTTTTGGGGTCTTTCTTTTGAGTGGTGTCCAATAGATATCTTGCATATCTATAGTCTCATAATTTCTGGGAAGTTTTCTGTCAGCAGCTCTGCAATAATACTCTTTGTGTACTCAGGTGTCTCACCCTGTTCAGGAACTTCAATTAGTCATAGATTGTTCCTTTTAATAGAATCCCACATGCTTTTTAATGCTTCTTCATTTTTCTTGTTTCTGTTTTCTGATTTCTCCTTATAGATGCTGGAGTCAGTAGCCCTGTCTTCCAAATCTGAAAGTCTGTTTTTCATTTGTTCCATTTTATTTTCTTTGCTTTGAATTGAAGTTTCTGTATCTTTACTTTTTGTTCTTGATCTGTTGGATTTCAGAGTACTGGTCTTTCATCAGATTGAACAGCTTGCTTAATTTTTCTTTGTGCTCTGCTGCATTTTGTATAAGGTCTAGGAGGTCTCTATATATAGTCCTTTTGTAGTCACCTTCCAATAGTTTCAGGAAAGCTTCTTCATCTGGGAAGTTCTGTGGTACTTTCTTTTGGGGGCCTTCTGAAGCCATGGGTGATTTCTTGGTTATGCTTTTCTCCAGCATGTTGCTTTTGGGGCATCATGTGAGTTAATAGAGGCTGGGAGAGCTGCTGTGAGGATGGACGGCAGTATTTTCTCCTGGCTGTCCTAAAATGAAAGGTAAAAAGTATCGGAGAGCTTCCAAAGTCAGTCAGGTTTTTAGTTGTATAGATCCCTCTACCCAGTTGACAAAGTAAGCACCTCTATATTGAACCCCAGATGTTGTAAAAACCAGCTCAAAATACAGAAAGGGTATTGTCCTGCTGGCCTCTGCTGTTGAGTCCCAGCCATAAGCAACACTGTGTGCAATACTGCTTTTCTGCCAGAAAAGCACTCTACTCTGGGCAGATGCTGCCTTCCTGCCCAGGAATTAGGTCCAGCTGAGGCCTCCATATCGGTAATATCCCTCCCAGTGGAACAAGATGGTGTCCTGCACAAGCTCACCGCCTGCCTGGGTTGAGGCTACTCTATGGTGGAGATGGAAAAAGGGGCCGAGATGCACAGAGTCCACATCCTCTGTTGCCAGGCCCTAGCCATAGGTGATAGTGTGTAAAATATTGCCTTTGTGCCAGAAAAGTGCTGTCCTCTGGGCAGGCACTGCCCCCAAGCCTAATAAGTCCAGCTGTGGCTTCCATATAGGTGATCTGCCTCCCAGTGGATCAAGATGGTGTCCCCCACAAGTTTGCCACCTGCCTCATGAAAGCTACTCTATGGCGGAGCTGGAAAGAGAGGCCAAAGGTGCCAAGATGCATACAGCCCAAAGCCGGGCTCTCAAATTATGGCAGTTTTGCCTGCCGATCCCACTAGCAGTGCATCTGAGATTAGCTGCTAGTCAACTCCCAGCTCTGCCTGCCAGCTAAGACAGAGGAAAGTTAAAATGGTGATTTACCTTTGGTCCATGCCTGGCAGTCCTCACCAAGAGTGGGATCAATGAAAGAGAGGACGTTTCTCATGCAGTGGTATGAAGTCTAAATTAACAGCTGTATGTGATGTCCTGGGGCTGACTAGGTGTCCAGAGGGCTCTGTTTAATTATCAATTCAGGTCTTGGTTTCCAGAGGGGCTTAGGGAGCTGTGTGTATAGTCTGCCGTCTTCACTCCGTCCCCTGTTCGTATCTTTCTTGATCTCTTTCCTAATCTCTCAGTGAGCCCTGACAGAGTTTTGAATTCCCTGTCATGTATTTTTTTTTGTACTGGACACTCATTTGTTGTTTTACTTTGGTCACTTACTGTAACAATTCTTTAAGTCTGAGATGTGTTTCTTGTAAGCAGCATATAGACAGGCTGTGCCTTTGACCCAAGATGGCATTTGTTGTCTCTTTATTAGAGCATTTGGTCTATTTTCATTCAGTGTAATTATTGATAGGTATGTGTCTAGTGCTGTCATTTTGATGTATTTATTGTTGTGTTGGTGTTTTCTCTGTTGCTTTTAATGTTATGTTGTGGGTCTTTCCTCTTTATCAGTTGGCTTTTCCTCTTTTTCAGTGTTGGTTTTGTGTTCATTAAGGCTCCTGTGTTTGGTTACTTGTTTTGATATGTTGCACTGTTATTGTGCTTTGTGGCTGCACCTGTGATCCTCCTTAATATTCCAAGTTTAAACCCAATTTAACTCTCCATATCTTATTAACTTCCTCTCCATCTTTAAGGAGTATAACTACTCTAGTATATCCCTCTTTTTAGTATAACGGTGTCTTAGTTTTCATGATATCATCACTGGATCCCTTCTTCTAACATTGTACCTTTGGTTGAGTTTTGTGCCTTCCCTAACTGAGTAGGTTTCTGCATGTTATATTCCCTCCTTAAACATGCACTTAATGGTTTTGTCTTGCTAAGCAACGAGATTCAGTATTTCTTGTAATTTTGGTTTAGTTTTTACAAAGTCTCTAAGCTTCTGGTTATCTGTGAATGTCTTAATTTCATCTTCATATTTGAAAGATAGTTTTGCAGGACACATAATTCTTGGTTGGAATTTCTTCTCCTTCAAGGCTTTGAATGTGTCATCCTACTGCCTCCATGCCAACATTGTTTCTGCCAAGAAGTGAGATTAAAGCCTACATGGCTTCCCTCTGAATATTAGCTTTGCTTTGAGTCTTGCTGCCTTTAATAGTTTCTGCTTATGTTTCATTTTATTAAGCTTGATTATAACATGTCTTAGTTTCTTTCTTTTGGGGTCTAGTTTATGTGGTGTTCAGTGTACATCTTGGCTGTCTATGTTGTCCTCTTTAATAATTTCCAGGAAGTTTTCTGTCAGAAACTCAACAACAATACTCTCTGTGCTTTCAGGTATCCCTCCCTGTTCAGGAACTCCAGTTAGTCATAGATTATTCCTCTTGATGGAGTCCCACATGTTTCTTAGTACTTTTTCATTTTCTTATTTCTTTTCTCCTATTTTTCCTCATAAATGCTGGTCAGTTGTTTTATCTTCAGGGTCACTAAGACTGACTTCTAGTTGCTCAACTCTGCTCTTTTGGCTTTGAATTGAATTGTCTATGCTGTAATTTTGTTATTAATCTCTTGGATTTCAGAATGTTGATGTTTCAGCAGTTTGAATAGCTTGCTTAATTTTTTATTTTGCTCAGCTACATTCTGTATAATCTCTAGGAGGACTGTATGTGTAATTCTTTTGCGCTCGATCTCTGATAGTTTTAGAAAGGCTTGTTCATCTGGGAACTTGTTTTATTGCTTATTTTGGGGGTTTTGTGGAGCCATGGTGGGGTGTTTCTTTAAATACTTGGCAATGGTTTTTTGTTTTGGGGCCATCTAGAGGTGTTTAATTTCTCTGGTGTTGCCTCAACAGGAGCTGAGGTGTAATTCTGACAAGGGAGTTGTTCACCTGCCACCTCTGTGTACTCTAATGACTGGCCCCATTGTACTCTAGAGTGGCAGGCTCTGCCTTCTAGCTGGTAAAGACACCTCTGTACTTATGTATTCACTGGGGATTGTCAACTGACACCATCATGTGAGTCAGTAAAGACTAGAAGAGATGTTATCAGGCTGCACAGCAGCTGTTTCTCCAGGCAGTCTTATTTTAAATAGCTAAAAGCTGTCTGACAGTGCCAAAATCAGTCAGGCCATAAAGTATGGCCAGCTCTGCCTTCTGGTTGAGAATGGAAGCACCTCTTTGACTGTCCCAAGATGCTATGATGTAGTCCAAAGTAGGGAGTGGGTACTTCCGTGTTACCACCCCTTACCAGGTCCTACCTGTAAGGTAAGCACAGGCTTTCTGCTGGAAAAGTGCTTCTCAGACTCACACTGCTGCCCAGCCTAGGAATTAGCCCCTAGTGAGCCCTCTGGTTGGATAACTCCACTTCCCAGCCAACCGAGATAGTGACCTGCCCCACCCACCATGAAACAACCAAATCTATGGTGGAGCTGGGAAAAGAGAGGTTAGAGGGGCTGTGGTGCCCTCAGTCCATTGCTGGGCTCTTAAAATAGGCTCTCCAACACATTGTCTCTCCACTGTGGTACCCACTGTTCACTTTAGCACTTCATTTCAGCATATGTGCCAGCTCATGCCCATCCGCCGCCTACCAGCCAACAGAAAGAAAAAAGAGTTAAAAGTCCCAGTACATTCATTCCATGCAAATGGGGCCCACCACGAGAGAGGAGGTTTCCCATTTAGTGGCATGTAGTCCAAATTGACAAACCTACGCCATGCCCTGGGCCCCACTGGTTGTACATAAAAAGGGTCCATTTAATTTTCATTCCAGCCCTTAGTTTTCAGAGAGAATTAAGGAGACTTGTGTCTAGTCTGCCATCTTGACTTTTCCCCTCCCATCATGATATTCTTGCGTACTCTTGACAAATAGTCATGAAAATAGTGTGATTCTACAAGTGTAGAAATTACTAAAATGTGTTATGAAAATGGATGTTCTGTTTGCCAAACATTTCATGCCTTATGTGAAATTTATGATGTGCATAATCATCCCACCGAGAGAGCCATTTGACGTTTAATCAAAAAATTTGAGACATTTGGATCTTTGTCTAATCAGATAACACTTGTGCATCAGTGAACCACTCCTTACAATGACCACATTGCCACTATCCCTCAGGGTGTACGCGAGAATCTATCACATCAATTTCTCAGTGAGTACAAGAACTGGACCTTTCATTTACGATTCAGCAGATTTTGCATCTGGACTTGAAGCTTTGCTCTTACAAAACTGTCTTAACTCAAGAACTGAAGTCCAATGACCACGAATTTAACCACGCATTTGGTGACTGGGCCCTGGAGTGACTGAAAGTTGACCTTGCTTTTGGCCAAAGTATCATCTTCAGTGACAAGGCCCATTTTTGGATGAATGGTTTTGTTAACAAACAAAACTGTCATATTAGGAGTGATGAGAATCTCATGGAGATTTGTAACTTCCACTTCATCCCAAAAAGTTAGCAAAGTTTGCTGTGGATTTTTTGGTCTGGCAGAATCACTGGCCATTATTTTTTCCAAGATGAACGAGGAGAGGCTGTGACTATCAATGGCAAAAGGCTTTGGGCTATGATAACTGATCAGTTGGGGCCCCCTTTGGAAGGTGCTGCAGTGGCCATTTACCAGTAGTTCTTTTCCACACATAATGCCATCAAGTATACTTCAAAATAATTAGAACAATTAAAACTATATCATTTACACAACTCTTTTATTCAAGTTCAAATATATGACACTCTTATTGGAAGACCCTTTATAAGACATAATGTGATAGGTGTGAAGTGTGTGCTTCCTAGTTCAAGTAAACACATGAGACTAAATGGGCAGCTTCCATCTGTAGGTGAGGTGAGAAAGTAGAAAGCAACAGTAGCTGGTTGAATGGACACAAAAAATACAGAATGGAAAGGAGTGTGCTCTCGCAGTATAGGAAGAACTAGGGCTACCTGACAATGTCTGTGTAAATTTTTGCATGAGAAACTAATTTGAACTGTAAACTTTCACTTAAAGTGCAATTAAAAACAAAGAACAAAAAAAAACCCTCTAAGTGTTAAAATGCAAAGATGGCACCTTAAAGTCTAAGGTACACCCAACTGAAGCCATGATATTCTCACTTACTTCATATGCATGTCAAAGTAGTATGATGAATAAGAAAGACTGAAGAAGAGTTCATACCTTTGAATTATGATGTTGGCAAACAGTATTGAATATATGATTGATTACCAAAAGAATGAACAAATCTGTCTTGGAAGTACAGCCAGAATGCTTCTTATAAGCAAAGATGGCAAGTCTTCATCTCACATGCTTTGCACATTTTATCAGGATCAGTTCCTGGAGAAGGACATGATGCTTGGCAAGTTAGGTCAACCAAAACAAGAAAGACTCTCAACAAGATGGATTGATGCAGTGTCTGCAACAATGATCTCATTCCTGTAAACTACCATTGAGGATGGTGCAGAACTGGGTACTGTTTCATTCTGTAGTACAACTAGTAACTGTGAGTTTTAAACCTCTTGACAGTATCTAGCAACAGCAACAATCATGACATAGAATCTGAGCATATCAAAATGGTTATTCTTTTATGCTGCTGTTAGTGGGATGATTTGTTACACAGTAATAGGTCACTGGAATATACTCACTGCTCTGGAGTTACATGAAACCAAGTTATCATTGGATTGAATAATGTTTTTTTTTACATGAAAAACTATCTGCAGTGGACTACAGGAAGAAAACCTTTCATAGACTATTGTATATAGGGGCACCACTCACTTTACTATGTTAACAATCATCT
This sequence comes from Heterohyrax brucei, assembly GCA_028571685.1. NCBI lineage: Eukaryota > Metazoa > Chordata > Mammalia > Hyracoidea > Procaviidae > Heterohyrax > Heterohyrax brucei. The sequence continues at coordinate 135,316,009 of CM053149.1, read as the reverse complement.
TCCTAAATTTCAACTTTTTGTCGTTACTTTTTTTAATATGATTGAATGAAAATATACAATCCCATATAAATTTGCATACCTGCCACTGAGCGACTTCCACTTCTCTCTCTATAGCTGGTAACAGCACACTCTTCCTCTCCGTTCTGTACATGTCACATTCTCCTAACAATCTCCCACACCCTCCTCTCCACCCTCTTCCCTGCATCCATTAAGAGGTCAGCCAATGACATCCTATAGATGCATAGAACCATAAAGTGCACGCATGATATGGTTGCTCTGTGTCACCAAGTCCAAACCATTTCTGTCCAAAGAGTTGACCTCTGATATGATTTATGGAAAGGAGCAGCATAAGAGCCAGAGGGCAAGCTCCCAGGGGAAACTCGAGGTCCCTGGACCATTAACTGCAGTCTTTTAGTGGAGATCTCAGGGTGTGCCCCTTTTTATTTTCTTGCTGCCAGTGAGACACAACTTGTGAGCCACATCGAGGCTATCACTGGTGGTGGCCAGGCACATCTGGTTCTTCTGGTAACATGTCAATGCAGTCACCCACTCACGTGGGTCTCTCTGTCTTCTGGGTTCTCTTTGCCCCATGTTGTTTTGGTCCTTGGAGATCATCTGTTCCTGCTGAGTTGGGAACATTTGGTGTACCTCAGATGGCAGCTTGGCAGCTTTTAAGACCCCAGACGCCACTCACCAAATTCAGGTTCAAGAAACTGTGTTAGCAAAATGCTAGTTATGCCAGTTGGCCTTGATGTTCCCTGAGAGCATATTCCCCAGACCCCCACCCCAGCTACTCCATCCTTGCAACATTGGGTTAAGATGGGAGGAGTAATCATGTTATGTTGAAGTCTAGTTAAAAATGATCTTTCTAGTGTGTGCTGTCACAGATTTCACCCAACCAAATTGTTATCAACTATCTAAGCTATACCCTACCCTCTCACTCCCTCCCTGTCCACCCTTGCAGCCTTCAAAAAGTCTTTTCTTCTATGGAGTCTGTTTTTAAGTCCTTATGGTAGAAGTCTCATACAACATTTGTCCTTTTGCCACTGACTACTTTCACTGAGCATGATGTCCTCCAATTGAAACCAGGTTATGAGAAGCTTCCTAAAATCATGATTGTTCTTTATCATTGCATAGTGTTCCATTGAGTATATATACAGTAATTTATCTATCCATTCCTCTGTTGTAGGGCATCTGGGTTGATTCCATCTTTTTGCTATTGTGGACTGTGCTGCAATAAACATTCTTGGGCATGTATCAGTTGGTGAGAATGGCCTTGCTTCTGTATGGTATATTCCAAGCAGTGTAATTACTTGGTCAAATGGTATAGGTATTTCCAGGGTTGTAAGGAGGTGCCAGATTGCCTTCCAAAGAGGTTGCCCCAATTGGCAATCCTATCAACAGTGTAGGAGAGTTCCACTTTCTCCACAGCCTCTCCAGCATTTATTGTTTTGTGTTTTTTGGATCACGGCCAAACTTGTTGGGGTGAGATGGTATCTCATGGTAGTTTGGATTTGAATTTCTTTAATAGGTAATGGTTGTGAGCATGTCCGCATGTGTTTTTTGCCTGCCTGGATCGCCTCTTTAGAGAAGTGTGTGTCCATCTCCTTTGCCCATTGCTTAATTGGATGATTTGTCCTTTTTTATTGGTATTTTGTAGTATCTTATAGATTACGGAGATCAGGCATCAGTCTGACATGTAGTTGCCAGATATTTTTTCCCACTCTGTAGGTGGTCTTTTAATTCTATTGATGAAATCTTTGGGTGAGCAAAAGTGTTTGATTCTTAGTAGTTCCCATTGATCTATTTTCTCTTCCTTTGATTGTGGCTTGTTTGTCAGATTTTGAAGTCTGTCTACATTGTGTACTAACACTTCCATTGTTGATCCTAATTTTTCTTGAATGAGCTTTACCATTTTAGATTTGATATTTAGGTCTTTTATCCAGTTGGAGTTGGCTTTTGTATCAGGTGTGAGATATGGGTCTTGCTTCAATTGATTGCAGAAGGGTATCCAATTTTGCCAGAACCATTTGTTGAAGAGATTGTTTTTACCCTAGTTTAAAGTGTTAGGGGTTTTGTGGAATGTCAACTGTTCATAGGAGGATGATGTCATCTCTGGGGTCTCAATTCTATTTCATTGATCTACCTGTCTCTTTTGTACCAGTACCAGACTGTTTTGACAACTGAGGCAGTGTAATACATTCTAAAGTCTGGTAGTGAAAGGCCTCCTGGTGTGTTCTTCTTCAGTAGTGCTTTGCTTATCCCAGAGCTTCTTCTGTTTCCAAACAAGGTCGGTTATTTGTTTCTCCATCTCATTTATAAATGTCACTGGAGTTTGTATTGGGATTGCATTATATAAGTAAATTGCTTTGTGTAAAATAGACATTTTCGCAATGTTAAGTCTTCCTATCTATGAGCAGGGTAGATTTCTCCATTTACGTAATTCTCTCTTAGTTTCTTGTGGTAAGGTCTTGTAGTTCTCTTTGTAAAGGTCTGTTATTTCTCGGATTAGATTTATTCCTAGGTATTTTATCTTCTTGAAGGCTACAGTAAACGGTATTGATTTGGTGATTTCTTCTTTAATAATGTCATGGTTGGTATAAAGGAACCCTACTGATTTACTTATTTTTATGTTGTATCTTGAGACTTCGCTGAACTCTTCAATCAGTTTGAGTAGCTTACTTATAGGTTCTTTAGGATTCTCTGCATATACAATCATATCATCTGCAAATAGGGAGATTTTTACTTGTTTGTGGATACAGATGCCTTTTATTTCTTGGTCTTGTCTAATTGTTCTGACTAGAACTTCTAGTACAATGTTTAATATGAGAGGTGAGAGTGGGCACCCTTGTCTAGCTCCCATTCTCAAGGGATATTGTTTCAGTCTCCAGGATGATGTAGGCAGTTGACTGTGTATAGATGGCCCTTATTGCATTGAGGAATTTGCTATCTTTTCCTATTTTGCTGAGAGTTTTTAGCATCAGTGTGTGTTGGACTTTATCAAATACATTTTCTGCATCAGTAGACAAAATCGGGTGATTTTTGTCTTTTGTGTTATTTGTGTGGTTGATCACATTAATTTTTTTTTTTTTTTTATATTGAACTAGCCTTGCATCCCTGGTGTGAGTTCAACTTGATTGTGATGAATTTTTTTTTTTAATATGTTGTTGTGTTCTATTGACAAGAATTTTGTTGAAGATTTTTGCATCTAGATTCATGAGTGATATTGGTCTGTAGTTCTCCTTTTTTGTTGGGTCTTTCCCTGGCTTTGGTATCAGGGTTATGCTGGCTTCATAGAATGAATGTGGGAGTATTCCATCCCTTTCTATTTGAAAGATAGTTTTCCAGGTTATGTAAGTCTTGGTTGGAAGTTCTTCTTCTTCAAGGCTTTGAATGTGTCATCCCGTTGTCTCCATGCCAGCATCATTTCTGCTCAGAAATCAGATGAAAGCCTACAGGGTTTCTCTCTGAATGTTAGCTTTGCTTTGAGTCTTGTTGCCTTTATGAATTTCTGCTTGTGTTTCACTTTGTTAAGCTTGATTATAATATGTCATTTTGTCTTTCTTTTGGAATCTGTGTTGGGTGGTGTTCAATATGTGTCTTGGATATCTAGATTCTCTTCTTTCATAATTTCTGGGAAGTTTTCTCTCAATTACTCAGCCACAATACTCTCTGTGTTCTCCAGTGTCCCACCTTGTTCAGGAACTCCAATATTCCTCTTAATAGAGTCCCACATGCTTCTTAATGCTTCTTCATTTTTCTTGTTTGTTTTTCTGATTTCTCCTCATGGATGTTAGAGTCAGTAGCTCTGTCTTTCAAATCAGAAAGCCTATTTTCCATTTGTTCAATTCTGTTTTCTTGACTTTGAACTGAATTTTCTATGTCTTTGATTTTGTTATTGATCTTTTAGATTTCAGAGTACTAGTGTTTCATCAGATTGAACAGCTTGGTTAATTTTTCATTTGCTCTGCTTCATTTTGTATAAGGTCTTGGAGGGCTCCATATATAATCGTTTTCTACTTACCCTCTGATAGTTTCAGAAAGTCTTCTTCGTCTGGGAAGTTCTTTCAATCTTTCTTTTGTGTGTCTTCTGAAGCCATAGGTGAATTCTTCCTAGTGTTCCCGTCTAAAGTTTATTGCTTTATGGGCATCTGGAGGTTGTTTTGTTTCTCTGGTGTTACCTTAATGGGATCTAAAGGTCAATCTGAAAATGAAGTTGATCACCAGACACCTTTATGTACTGTAGTGACTAGGCTCAGTTGAATCTGTGGGGTAGCAGCCTCCATCTGCTGATTGGCAAAGACATATCCACACTTACAGAGTCACTGGAGAGCTACCAGCTGACCCTATAATGTGAGACAGTAAAGGCCAGAGGAAGAGATGCTGTCCAGATACACCACAGTTATTTCTCTATTAAAAGGTAAAAGGTATCTGACAGCTGCCAATATTAGTTAGCTTTCAGGTGTGCAAGTCCCTCTTTCCAGCTATCCAAGTAAGCACCTCTATATGAAAGACTGCTTTACTGCTGGAAAAGTGCTCTTTGGGCAGGCACTGCCTCCCAGCCCAGGAATTAGGTCCAGCTCAGGCCTCCACCTCCTAGTGAATAAGTATGGTGTCCTGAACATGCTCCCCCACCAGCCTCAGAAAAGGCTATTGAATGGCAGAGATTTGGAGATTCTGAAAAAGAGAGAGAGAGAAGTCAGAGGTGCTGAGTTGCACGGATTCCAAGGCCAGGCTTTGAAAATGTGGTGACTGCTTACTGGTCTCATCAGCAATGCGTCCGAGCCTTGCTGCCAGTCAAACTTCAGCCCCTCTCACAGGCTAGGACAGAGGAAAAAAAAGTTAAAATGAAGATTTATCTTCAGTCCCCAAGAGCCGACACTCATCAAGGGTGGGGGTCGGTGAAAGAGAAGACGTTTCTGCTCAATGGTATGTAGATCAAATAGACAGCCCTATGATGTGTTAACTAGGTGTACAGAATCCTTCATTTAATTATCACTTCAAGCCTTGGTTTCCAGAGGGATTTAGGGAGACGTGTGTTTAGTCTGCCTTCTTGACTTTGTCCCTTACTGTCACTTTTTAAGGATAATTATAACTTTGAAGATCTTAAATCATTTTTTCTTTTTTTTTTGGTTGTAACTTTTTTATTGTTGTAAAAGGTATAGATAACACTAACCATTGTCACTGGTACAATTCGATATAACCAATTATATGAATCATGTTGTGCAACTGTCACTAGTATCCATTCTCATATTTTCCATTCCTGTAAACAAATAATCAGTATTAACTAGAGGAAGATTTCTCTCCTCCTTCATTTTTGCCTTTGGTAGCCATTTTTAAACTCTCATCTGTATACCTTTACCTACTTTTGTATAGTGAAATCATACTATAATTGTTGTTTGTGATTGACCTGTTTCATTGAGCATAATGTTTTCAAGGTTCATCCATGTCATGTGTATCAAAACTACAATACTTTTTATGGAAGAGTGATATTCCAGTGTATGTTTATATTATGCTTTTTTTATCCATTCATTTGTTGATGGACATGTGGGTAGTTTTCACCTTTTCTCTGTTGTGACTAGTGTTGCAAGAAACATAAGTCTACATGTGTCTTCTTACTTTACTGCTTTCGTGTTTCTTAGTTATGTATGTAAGATAGTGATGGGTAAGTCAAATTGTTGCTGTAGTTTTAACTTTTCGAGAAACCATTATACCATTTTCTATAGCTGCTGTACCATTTTGAATTCCCACCAGTAGTGAATGAATGGCCCAATTTATCTGCATCCTTGCCAACATTTATTTTCTATTTTTCCCCTTGCCTTACTTTTCTTAATGAAGTGAAGTGTTATCTCATTGTGGTTTTGATTTGCATCTTTCTTATGACTAATTTACCTTGAACATTTTTTAGTGTGCTTGTTGATCTTTTGTATATTTTCCATTATGAAATTTCTATTCAGGTCTTTTGCTCATTTTTTTTTGACTGGAATCATTATAATTCACATTGATTGTTAAAAATTATTTATATATTCTGTATATTAAGCCCTTGCTTGATGTACGGTTTCTATAAACTGTCTCCTACTTTGTAGGATGTCTCTTCAGTTTGTTGGCAAAATACTTCATTATAAAGAGGCCTTTAATTTTGATGAGATTGTATTTATTTATTTTCTTTTGCTACTTGTACCTCAGTGTCATTTCTATAAACCTGCTCCTGAGAACTATGTCCCCCCAAAATACCCCTATGTTTTCTTCTAAGCATTTTATTATTTAGGTTCACACACGTCTTTGATCCATTTTGAGTTACTTTTGCATTATATGCAAGGTTTGGGTCTAAGATTTTCCTTTGCTTGTTGAAAATTAATTTATCATAGGTCTGTCTGCTTAACACTGGTCTCTTGATTTAATTCAATTTATCTATATGCTTATAACTAAATCCCTTCTTGTAAACATAGGCTTCCTGTTTATTCTGCTTCTCAAGTAATAAAATATGAGCATTTCCTTCATTCAGGTTAAATTAGTTAAGACTAAAACCAAGGTCACCCCCTTATTTCTGGGAAGGCATTTGGTGGACAGCAGAAGTGTTTATATTAGCTGTTATGTTAATAAGTCAGTAATGGTTAATGAAACTTAAAGAGATTAACAGTCAATAAAAGAGTAGAAATGAAAAATATTACCCGACTCTTTGAACCTGACCACTCTGCCCAACCTGCCTTTTAATTTCCTAGGCGTGATCTCAGTCACCAGAGAGGAGGATCCTGAATGGACTCTGTGTTACTCAGGGAACACTGTGCTGGCTCTGCAAACGTGTTCCAAACAGGAAGCATGGTCTTAAGTGTCTCAAAGTCTGTGCATTCCCTCTCTGGTTGCCTGATGCTGGTTTTGTTTCATGTAGGAGAGGGACATGCAGAAATGAAAGCCTGGGCAGAGACTTTTCACCAAGGCTATAACTAAAACATTCTGGTTTCAAGTGTTAATTGTATTGAATGACCTTTGTCCTTATCTCTAATCCTAAATATCATTGTAGAAAATAAAGCCTATTGTGTGGCTAAGCTTAGATTTATGCCTACCATATAACAATAGTTGGTATATTACTCTTGATTCTGACTTCTTTATATGTTCGTACTTCCAGAGGTCTTCAGTCTTCCAGTTGGAATTGCAACAACAACTGATCAATCACAGTGATAGACAGATGTCCAGAACTTTTACCTTACTACTACATCTATACCATTTATTTCCTACTCTGCCATCCCTCAGTGGCCCACAGTCCCTCAAGTGGATGTGGGCTGGGAAAGATGCACTGTTGTAAAAGTATGTTGAAGAATTCTTTGCAACAAGAGCTATGTCAACAACTGTTTAGGAACCATGGGCTAAGTCAGATAGAGGGGCAGTGAGAGAGTAAGCCAAGTTACGCTCCTCTCATTCTTGCACCCCACTTTCTGTGGGTACAAAGTGGATGGCTTGATTTCCTCAAAAGTCTTTCTAGTCTCCCTTTAGAACTTTCCTATCCATATTCCAGATATTGTTACCAATATGTTCTATCCTCAGTAACAAAACATATACAAAGATACCTGAAAACCAGTTTTTTTTTAAATTGTGATTGGGTGAAAGTGTACAATCCAAGTTAAATTTGCATGCCTGCCTATCTGCAGCTCCCTCTTCTCTCCTTGCCTGGTGACAGCACACTCTTTCTTTCCATTCCATACATGTCATAACCTCTTAACAATCTCCTGTCCCCTCCTCTCCTCCCCCTACACTCCCCCCTAGTAAGAGGCCAGTAGGATGACATCCTATAGATGCATAGAACCATAAAGTGCACACACAATATGATCACTCTGTGTCCCCAAGTCCAATCCATTCCTGTCTGAAGAGTTGACCTCAGTAATAATTTATAATCAGGGCCAGCATCAGGTCTAGGTGCCATGTGCCCAGGGGAGCTTTCAGGCCTTTGGACCATCAGTTGTGGTCTTTTAGTGGAGTTCTTAGAGTGCACTATTTTTTTCTCATTTTGGACCTGAAAACCAGTTTTAATGGGAGACACCAATTTCTCTAATTACTATACACAAGTTGAAAGTCCCATCCTGTAATGTGATAAATAATTTAACATGCCCTTGTCACCCTGCCTCAACCTTAGCATGAAGAAGCTTCTGACAAAGAGCAACCTGATATTTAGAGTGAACTGGAAAAGGAGCCAATTAGATCTGTAGGCCTAGAATAGCTCCCTATGGGCCCAGTCGTTATGTCTGTGATGCTGTCCTCAAGTCAGCTTGACTGTCTTCCAAAGCTCAGCTCAAATTAATCACACCCAGGAGACAGTTTATCATCAGAGTATGTTTATACATGCCACTGACATTGTAAAGGGGAACCTACAGCCCCACAGCTGAAAGGGAAATCTGGAGAGAGGAAGAGGGAAAAAAAGACATGTGGCTTTAACTCAGATAAAATTCTGTTCTTTTTTAAGAAACGAAGATAAATTGGATCATAAGAAAGCGTAAGTTCTGTGAGAAGGCAAACATGAAAGCCATGAAGTACAGTTCCCTGCATAACTGAAGATATGCATAACTTGAGAGCACTCAAACCCTACAAAACATCGCTAAGCCTCAGCCCACCAAATGACTGTTTCCAGTTTTGTCCTCAGAAATCTATGCAATTAGAAGACTGGAAATCACATGTCTTCGGAAATTCCAATATTAAACATTTTATAAAATAAATGTCCCAGTAACATGCGTATACTTGCATCTGCCCCTGAGTTATAATCTGAGAATGTATATGGGAGGAAGAGGTTCAGTTCTTCAAGATCACCATAAACATACCGGTGGATACCCCAAATTACTGACACTTGATGCTTGAGGTATTTGAGACTGCATGGAGTGTGTTCATTGTTTATTCCTCTAAGTTCTCCATTCTATCAAATTCTGATATAGGGGTGGGATGCTGCTCTAACAAATACCTAAAAAGTGGAAGCCCTTTTGAAACTGTGAATGGACAGAAGATTCAGTAGGAACTGTAGAAGGCACAGATGGTGAGAAACAGGCAGCAGAGAATGGATGGCAGTGACAGAATCAGAGGCAGAGCTGGAACCGACCCATGGAGCAAGAGAGCTAAGTGCTTGTGCACAGAGTTTCCCTCATGAAGCGTGGTGTCTCCAGGCACTTGAATCGGTGGAGCTAGCCTTGTTGACCCCTGGAACAAAAAAGCTGAATGCCTTTGTACATGAGGCTTCCTAGCTGAGTAGGGTACCTCTGGGCACTTGAATCAGTGAGGGTACAGAGCTTTGGAACACTTGCCTTGCAGGGCAGGTGCAGGCCTGAGGCCCAGGCCAAGTGGCTGTAGGAAGCAGAAGCTGAAGAGTCAAACAGCATGTGAAGCTGAGCTGCCTCAGTCCCAGAGGTATGGCCATGACCTCCATGGTTTGTAAGGGTGGAGCCAGGGCTTTCTGTGTTTTGTCAGAGTGGAATTGACTCTCACCTGGGCTTAGGGTGCACCTAAAGCCGATGGGAAGAGTTTCTGTCCAAGTGGGCCTTGAAGACAATGTTGTAGCACAGGGCCAGAAATCTCCACTCAGAATCCAAAGAGTGTGGCCCATACCTAGAGTCTGGAGGATGCGGACACTGTGTAGAATGTCTCAGAAAATGTAAGAACATTTGCAGAGTTTTGAGGGCTAATGCAATGTGTTCTGCTTAACTTACTTCTTGCCTATTAATGTCTTCTTTCCCTGCAATTTCTCCTATTTGTAATGTCATGTTGAACTTGTGCCTGTTCTACCACGGTAATTTTGGAAGCAGAGAGCTTGTATTCTAGGGTTCATAGATGTAAAGGAACTTTTGAATTTTGGAGTTGGAACTGACTTAAGACTTCTGTCATATAGGATGGACATGATTTTGCTATGATGGGATGAATGTGTTAACATGTTTCAAAGGTGTGATTTTGGGGGTGCCAGAGGGTGAGGTGTTATGGATTTAATTGTGCCCCCCCACATGTGTGTAGCTATGAGGTTGGGCCATGATTCCCTGTATTCTATGATTGTCCTCCATTTTGTGATTTTCCTACGCTTTAAAAGGATTAGGGTGGGACTGTAAATCCCTTTATAAGATCACCTCACTGCTCCACTCTAAAGAGAGTTTCCCTGGAGTATGGCTTGCCCCACCCTTAATCCTTTTGTCCTACAAGAGATGAAAGGAAAGAGAAGCAAGCAAAGAACTGGGAACCTCACACCATCAAGAAAGCAGCACCAGAAGAGCATGTCCTTCACACCTGAGGTTCCTGTGCCAAGACGCTACTTGGACAAAGACTGATGCAATACAGGACTTTCCTCCAGAGCTGACCCTGGGGAAAGCCTTCCCCTAGAGTGGACACCCTGAATTTGGACTTGTAGCCTACTGGGCTGTGTAAGAATAAACCTTCCTTTGTTAAAGCCATCGACTTCATGGTATTTCTGTTAGAGCAGCACTAGCTGACTAAACCATAGGCCATAGGGCTTCCTGAGCTCCATGAGAGGTAAGGGCTAGAAAGGCAAAAAATGCAAGCAAAGATGTTTCTTGTTTGACTCCTGCCTATGTCTGTCCTTGCCCCTGTCCTCAGTCAATCAAGTCCAAAGAACTTATCTTTCTCTTTGGTCTCCACTTCCTGAAGACTATGACCAACGTTATTCTTTTGGAGAGGTACAGGCCTTATGCTATCACTCATCTGTCCATTGTACTATGCTGGGCTAAATGTTTCTGTATTACTAGAAGATATGCTGTCAGTATTTCACGTACTAGTGGGATCATCCATAGTGGGCAACTTTAAGTGAAGGTAAGATAGACTAGGAAGAGTAGGATAGACTTGGAAGAAAGCCCTGGAAATCTACAAGAGTACACTGCAAAATAATCAAAAGCAAAAGAGGCAGTAATAGAATAAATAAGAAAAAAAAGACAGAAAACAAATTGTGAAATTTGAAATGTAAGTCATTCGGTATCAACATGATCATGTTAAATGCATATAGATTAAGCTTCTCAGTCTACAAGCAGAGATAGCAGATGAATAAAAAAAGTGTATCCAACTACATGCTGCCTACAAGAGATGCTTCAGTTTCAAAGACACAAACACATTGAAGGTTAAAGGATGAAAAACATATTTCAGGTAAATAGTAATCAAATGAGAGTTGGAGTAGCTGTATTAATAGACAGTTTTATGATAACAGTTGAAGATTTAATTACTCCGTTGGATAGAATATTTAGATAGAGGATGAATAAATTAACAGAGGACTTAAATGTGGTAAACCAATCAGACTTTAAGGGTACATACAGAAAAATCTACCCAGCAAAAGTAGAATAATCATTTCTTCTCAAGTATACATGGAATATTCTGCAGGATAGATCATATGTTATACCACAAAGTAAGTTTCAATAATCTAGAAAGATTGATACCATAAAAAGATATATTCCCTGGCTACATGGAATTAAGTTGGAAATTAATAATAGAAAAAAAACTGAAAAATTCACAGTTACATGGAAACCAGACAACACAGACTTAACTAATGGATAAAAGAAGAAATCACAAGAAAAATTAGAAAACACTTAGAGTCAAAGGAAAGTAGAAACACCCTGTACTTTCCCATGAGTGTATTTTAATGTTAGAAAAAGTATTCTTACCACAGAGGCAAAGGATTCATGCTCAAATATCTTACCCTTTCTACTGCATACTCTCTGTTCTTTTGCCAACAACTTTATCCCTGAACTAGAATATTTCCCATTACCCTTGAAGAGGCTTAATGTAAGTGTTCAGTTTTCTATTAGGTGTCAATAGGCAGATATCTACCCTGAGGCAGACAGGGCTTCTAGTGACAAGGGAGTAAACAGGTAGTCTCAAATTTGTCCCCAAGGCTTCAAGTCTTTAATTATACTTTGTGAGATATCAGTTGTCCTTTTATTCTACACTGTAATTCTAAGATAATCAGTGTTTTACATATATTCTACAGCTAAATTTAGGACACACATATCCCATCCCAAATCACAGCCTGTCTGTTACATGAATAGAGAAGCAGAAGCAAGAACAGCAATGATCCTAGTGAAGTGTTTATATCTATGGCGATAAGTGAGAAAATGGACTGTTAAAAATCACTACATCACTGAGCAGCAGGGAGAAACAGAGAGATAAGGACAAATGCACATGTCCTTCTCCTCTACAAACCTTCTCCCAATTCATACCACTAACAAAGTACGTAACACTAATGCAGGATCACACAAGATTCTGCAGTTTAGCATGAGGAGTGCACCGGCTCCCAAGAGACCTCTCCCCTCATAGAGAAAAACTGCCCTCTCCCCTTCCCTTATATAGTTACATAGTCAAATAAGTTATCATAATCTTTGCTCTCAGAAACGTAGCATATTCTTGATAGACCTGAAGAGTTTTTACTCAAGTCCTAATTTCAAACATTCAAATATTTCAGAATACATACCTTCCAGTGGATTATTACCAGCTTTGCCATCAAAAGGACAAAAAGAATAATCTGCACAGACATGGCACTAGCCATATTAAAACTTCAAATATTTTGGAATGATGATGTAGAACTTCTTCAGCACTCTGTTCCCATCCTGAGCTAGGAAAACTGCAGGGATTATAACGGTAAAGTGAGAGAAAAGGCTTTCATTGAGTGTAATTTATATTTACAATATAAATATATAAATACATTGATATGCATGATATAAATGCACTTATGTTTTTGATCTTAGGGATTCCTAAGTTTATTTTTAGTCATTCTTGAAATCACCCACGTCTCCAACAAGTTTTAAACTTACCTGTTGTCAAATTCTGCCAGCCTTTTAATTCCACTTCCTGAACACAGATGATCACAATTTCTCCATTAATTCACACCTGAGTCAAATGCCAAATGCCAGTTCCCACGTTTGGATGGAGAACATGTGAATGGAAAGGCAGTTTTTCTGGAGTTTCTAAAGGCTGCCTTCGTAGTAATAGAGAAGAAAGGGGGTTATAAACCACCCTCAGCCCAAAGAATGGTAAGACAAAAAGGGAATGCAAAGCATCAGCCTTCTGTATCTCCATTTGATTCCCACTCCTACTTTTGCTGTGACCCCAAAGGAGACCCACGCACAGTGAGAAACTTCCCAGGCATCACAGAAGAGAATTCAAAGCTAAAATCTCCCTCCTGATAGAAAATCCCACCTCTTACCCCCATCTGCTTCCATATTCCTCCTCCCAGCTGCCTGTCCACACATTTGTTCTCAGAAACAAAGCTTTCAGACATAGACCAGTGCACTCAATTTCCCCAGAGCACTCAAATCTCCAAACTCCTGTTATTAATATTGTTGCATTATGGTGACATTGTTTCTGAATTGCATTCCTGCTTATTAGCTGTAAAATAATTTGGGGTTTTGGACACATGCATTATGGAATGTGGCTGTTAATATTTCAGAAATCATGGTTGAACTTTTGGAAGCTTTAATGATTCATTCAGTTTTCACTGAAGTTTCTCTCTACTTCAGATTCTTAATGTGTATTGTCCAACCCAGCTTTATGTGATTTTCTTGTCTGAGTTCAGGCACTCTCAAGCTTTTTGTTTACCTTTTATTTTTTATTGCATTTATGAACCAAGGATCCCTATAGATCACTCTATAGCAGACCAGTAGATTGTGGCAAATTAAGTAGAGGACATTTAAGTCTGTCTGAGCAGTTACGGAATATAAAATAGATGATTAGGGCTCTTGAGTCCAGAGAAACAGATAACAGTAAGGGTTAGAATAGAAAAGCAGCAGAGGCAGCAACTCCCCAGCCCCTAACAACACCCTTCCCCCAGTAGTTCGCCCAGTAGGGCACAGGCACAAAAGGGACCTTTCAGTATACAAAGCCCTGCTTGGAGAGCTCTTGCTGTGTAAAGAAGAATACCTTTGTCCCCTTTTCCCACACCACACCCAGGGCATGCCAGAAGCTATCCTTCACATTCAGGTTCTCCATACATATAGCCTGGACACTAATTTTTATGAAGCTCCTTAATTTCAGGTATTCTTCAGTAGACTTATAAATACAGGACTGGACTGTAAAATCAAGCTAGTAGTGAAATAATGGATATTTCTGGAATGGAAGAAACTATCCCGAACCCGCAGCTGTTCTCTTCTATTTCTGGTAACCCTTGAGTCCTTCAAGCCATTATCTCACATTTTTTCCATATTAAAGGCTCACTTCCATCCCAGTTTTGATATTGTCTCTGATATTTATCTACTTTAGAAGTAAAATTAACTAACTCTGGAACTCAATGCTCACACGTATCTGAATAAATCAAGGCAGAGAAAAAAAGTGAGCCAAACAGGCAAGGTCATATCTAGGCTATTCTGTGGAAAATACTGTACCTTTTGCCAATCTGAACTTCAAACTTGGAGAGGCAGAGAAGGGAGAAGATAAGGGGGGGTAAAAAAAAAAAAAGAAAAGGCAACATTTTCCCACATTTCTGTTACTAAGGACAAAAGTTTAGATGGGAAGGAGGCTTTGACCAGCCCAGCAACCTCTTTACTGTTTTTTTGGGGGGGGCACAAGGGAAGGTCAAGAAGTCTAACCACTTAGTGAACTGTTTCATCACACATCCTGAGGCTCCATCAAATGTAGGATTTTCTTTAGTGTTTACTTTTTTTTTATTTTTTTATGATTGAAAACGTACATTCCCACATAAATTTCCATGTTGACCTATATGCAGCTTCCACTGCTTTCCCTGAATGGTGACAGCACACTCTCCCTCTCTGCTCCACACATGTCTTATCCTCCCAGCAGTCTCCTATCTTCTCTCCACCCATTCCCCTTCCTCTAGTATAAGGTCAACAGGATGTCCTCCTATAAATGCCTAGAACCATAAAGTGCCCACACAATATGGTCACTCTACGTCACCAAGTCCAATCCATTGCTGTCCGAAAAGTTGACCTTCATTACGATTTATGGACAGAGGCAGCATCAGGGCCAGGGGCCATGCTCACAGGGGAACCCTGAAGTCCCTGGACCATCATTTGTGGTCTTTTAGTGGAGATCTCAAGGTGCACCCCTGTTTATACTTGTGTTGCCAGTGAGACTCTACTTTGTGAGCTCCATCGTGGCTATCACTGGTGGTGGCTGGGCACTATCTGGTTCTTCAAGTCACAAGCTGATGTAGACATCCACTCACATGGGTGTCTCTGTCTTCTGGATTTTCTTTCCCCCATATCATTATGGACTTTGGTGATCATCTGTTCCTGCTAAGTTGGGACCATTTGCTGTACCCTCACATGGAAGCTTGGCAGCTTTTTAAGACCCTGGATGCCACTTACCAATGTGGGGTGCGGACAGACCTCATTAGCAAAACGCTAGTTGTGCCAGTTGGCCTTGATTTCCCCCAAAAGCATGGTCCCCGGCCCCCCGCCCCAGCTATTCTGTCCTTTCAATATTGGGTTAAGATGGGAGGAATACACAAGTTGTGTTGAAGTCCTGTAAATATTAATCTTCTTACTAATGTGTGCTGTCACCAATTTTACACAACCAAATTTCTAACAACTATCTAATCTAAACCCTCCTCTCTCACACTCCCGGCTTCCCACCCTTGCAGCCGTCAAAGTCTTTTCTGTTATGCATGAGTCTGCTTTTAAGTTCTTATCTTAGGGCTCTCATATAATATCGCTGACTACTTTCACTCAACATAATGTACTCCAGTGGAAACCAGGTTAAGAGATGTTTCCTGCTATCACCATTGTTCTTTATCATTGCATAATGTTCCACTGAGTATATATACCCTAGTTTACCTATCCATTCTTCTGTTGTTGGGCATCTGGGTTGATTCCATCTTTTTGCTATTGTGGACTGTGCTGCAATGAACATTCGTGTGCATGTATCCGTTGGTGTGAATGGCCTTGATTCTATAGGATATATTACAAGCAGTGGAATTACTGAGTCAGATGGTATATCTATATTCATTATTTTAAGGTATCACCAGATTGCTTTCCAAAGCGGTTGCACCATTTTGCAATTCCACCAACAGTGTAGAAGAGTTCCAATCCCTCCACAGCCTCTTCACCATTTAATACTTCGCATTTTTTGGATCATGGCCAACCTCATTGGGGTGAGATGGTATCTCATTGTTTTAACTTGAATTTCTTTAACAGCTAACGATCATGAGCATGTCCACATGTGGTTTTTGGCTGCCTGGGTCTCCTCTTTAGAGAAGTGACTGTCCATTTCCTTTGCCCATTGCTTAATTGGATGATTTATCTTTTTCTTATTGGTATTTTGTAGTACCTTATAAATTATGGAAATAAGGCATTGGTCTGACACAGAACTGTCAAATATTCTTTCCCATTCTGTAGATGGCCTTTCAATTCTGTTAATAAAATCTTTGGATGAGCAAAAGTGATTGATTCTTAGTAGTTCCCATTTATCTATTTTCTCTTCTGCTGTTTGTGTTTTGCTTCACAGACTTTGAAGTCTGTCTATGTTGTGTCTTAAACCTTCCATTGTTGTTCCTACTTTTTCTTGGGTGAGCTTTATCATTTTAGATTTGATATTTAGGTCTTTTATCCACTTTGAGTTGGTTTTTGTATAAGGTATAAGATACGGATCTTGTTTTAATTTAGCACAGATGGATATCCAAATTTACCAGCACCATTTGTTGAAGAGATTGTTTTTACCCCAGTTTAATGTCTTAGGACCTTTGTTGAATATCAACTGTTCTCAGGCAGATGATGTCATCTCTAGGGTCTCAACTTCCACTGATCTGTCTGTCTGTTTTTATACCAGTACTAGGCTGTTTTGACTACTGTGGCAGTGTAATAGGTTCTAAGGTTGGGTAATGAGAAGCCTCCCAATGTGTTCTTCTTTAGCAATGCTTTACTTATCTGGGGCTTCTTCCCTTTCCAGACAAAGTTGGTAATTTGTTCCTCCATCTCATTAACATCACTGGCACTTGTACTGGGATTGCATTACATAAGTAGATTGCTTTGGGTGAAATACATGTTTTCACAATGTTAAGCCTTCTCACTCATGAGCAGGGTAAATTTCTCCATTTATGTAACTCTCTCTTAGTTTCTTGTAGTAAGGGTTTGTAGTTCTCTTTGCAAAGGTCTGTTATTTCTCTGGTTAGATTTATTCCTAGGTATTTTATCTTCTTAGGGGCTATAGTAAATGGTATTGACTTGGTGATTTCTTCCTTAATGATCTCATTGTTGGTAGAAAGGAATCCTATTCATTCACTTAGTTTATATTGTATCCTGAGACTTTGCTGAACTTCTCTATCAGTTTGAGTAGCTTACTTATGGATTCTTTGGGATTCTCTGCATATACAGTCATATCATCTGCAGATAGGGAGATTTTTCGTTCTTCTTTGCCGATGGAGATGCCCTTTATTTCTTGGTCTTGTCTAATTGCTCTGGCTAGAACTTCTAGTACAGTGCTGAATAGGAGAGATGAGAGTGGGCATCCTTGTCTAGTTCCTGTTCTCATGGGAAACTGTTTCAGTCTCTCTCCATTCAGGATGACATAGGCAGTTGGCCTTGTATAAATGGCCTGTATTGCATTGAGGAATTTACTGTCTATTGCTACTTTGCTAAGAGTTGTTAGCATGAATGGGTGTTGGGCTTTATCAAATGCCTTTTCTGCATCAATGGACAAAATCAGGTGATTCTTGTCTTTTGTGTTTTTTATGTGGTTGATCACATGAATTATTTTTCTGATGTTGGACCAGCGTTGCATCCCTGGTATGAATCCAACTTGGTCATGATGGATTACTTTTTTGGATATGTTGTTGTATTCTACTGGCAAGACTTTTGTTGAAGTTTTTACATCTGCATTCATGAGTGATATCAGTCTGGAGTTCTCCATTTTTATTGGGTCTTTCCCTGACTTTAGTACCAGGCTGGCTTCATAGAATGAATTTGGGAGTAATCCATCCCTTTCTATAATGTGAAATAGTCTCAGTAGTATCGGAGATAACTCTTCTCTAAAAGCTTGGTAGAATTCTGCAGTGAAGACATTTGGGCCTGGGCTTTTTTTGGTTGGCAGTTTTTTGATGACTTTTTCAATTTCTTCTTTTGTGATGAGTTTATTAAGCTGTTCTGCTTCATGGTGTGATAATTTTGGTAGGTGATATGAGTCAAGGAATTTGTCCATTTCCTCTAGGTTTTTCAATTTATTAGAATATAGTCTTTCACAGTATTCAACTATGATATTTTTTATTTCTGCTGTATCTGTTGTGACAACTCCTCTCTCATTTCTTATTTGGGTTATTTGTTTCCTTTCCTGTTTTTCTTTAGTAAGTTTGGCCAATGGTTTGACAATTTTGTTGATCTTTCAAAAAAAAAGCTTTTGGTCTCTTCAATTGTTCTTCTATTCTCTAATTCTTTTAGTTCTCCTCTAATATTTATGATCTGTTGTCTTCTGGTGCCTCAATGGTTCCTCTGTTGTTCTCTCTCTACTTTTTCAAGCTGTAGGATCAGTTCTTTGATTTGGTTTCTTTCTTCCTTCCAGATGTGTGCATTTATGAAGATAAACTGACCTCTGAGCACTGCTTTTGCTGTATTCCATAGGTTCTGGTAGGAAGTGTTTTTGTTCATGTTGGAATCCATAAATTTATTTGTTTCATCCTTGATGTCTTCTATAACCCATGTTTTTTTGAGCAAGATGTTCCATTTCCGTGAGTTCCCATTTCTATCTGTGTTTTCTCTGTTATTGGTTTTGACTTTTATGGCTTTATGATCTGAGAAGATGCTTTGCATTAATTCAATGGCATGGATTTTGTTGACAATTGCTTTATTTCCTAACACATAGTCTACTCTGGAGAACGTTCCATATGTACTGGAGAAGAAGATGTAGTTGTCCACTGATGGACAGAAAGTTCTGTATATGTCGATAAGGTCTAGTTGGTTAATTGTGGCAATAAAGTCTACTGTGTCTTTATTGAACTTTTTTTCTAGACGCTCTGCCCAGTATTGAGAGTGGAGTATTGAAGTCTCCTACTATTATCGTGGAGTGATCTATCTCCTTTTTGAGTATAGTCAGTGTTTCTTTGTGCTCTACTATTAGGTGCATAAATATTTAATGTTGTTAAGTCTTGCTTGTGTATTGAACCTCTCAGCAATAAATAGTGCCCATCCTTGTCCACCACGGTGGATTTTACATTAAATTCTATTTTATCTGAGATTAGAATTGTCACACCTGCTCTTCTTCTTCATTGTTAGCATGATATATATTCCTCCATCCTTTAATTTTCAGTTTGTTTATGTCTGTAAGTCTAAGGTGAGTTTCTTGTAGGCAACATAGAGATGGGTCATGTCTTTTGATCCAAGATGTCACTCGATGTCTCTTTACTGGAGCATTCAATCCATTCACATTCAATGTAATTGTTGACAGGTATGTGTTCAATGTTGCCATTGTGATATGTTCATTTTTGTGTTGATGGTTTCTCTGTTGTTCTCATTAATCTGTTCTGCGAACTTCTTCTTTGTGAGTTGATTTTTTTCACCTTTATCAGGTTTGGTTTTGTGGTTGTTGAGACTCCTGTGTTACATTTCTTGATATGGTATGTTGCTTCTTTATTGCGCTTTACGGCTGCCCCTATGATCTCACTTAATAAACTATGTGTAAACTCAATTTTGTTTGCTACCAGTCTTGTCAACTTCCTCTCCATCTGGAAGGACTGTAACAACTGTAGTACATCCTTGTTTTTAATATGATGATATCACAGCTTACATAATATGATCACTAGATCATTTCTTTCACTATTATAGCTTTGATTGCATTGGAGCCTTCCCTAACTGAGTAGGATTCTTGATAAAGTGTCCTTCTAAAATACGAAGTTAGCCAAGCCAAGAGATTCTTTCAGCATTTCTTGTAGCTTTGGTTTGTTTTTTACAAAGTCTCTGAGTTTCTGTTTATCTGTGAATGTCTTAATTTCATTTTCATATTTGAAAGACAGTTTTGTAGGATATATAATTCTTGGTTGGAAGTTCTCCTTCAAGGCTGTGAATATGTCATGCCACTGTCTCTGTGTCAGCATCATTTCTGCTGAGAAATTCAATGAAAGCCTACATGGTTTCCTTCTGAATGTTAGCTTTGCTTTGAGGATTGCTGCCTTTAAGAGTTTCTGCTTATGTTTCATTTTATTAAGCTTGATTATAATATGTCTTGGAGTCTTTCTATTGAGATCCAAATTTAGTGGTGTTTGATAGGTATCTTGGATATCTATATTCTCTTCTTTCATAATTTCTGGCAAGTTTTCTGTCAGCAGCTCAGCAATAACACTCTCCGTGTTCTCAGGTGTCTTGGCCTGTTCAGGAACTCCAATTAGTTGTATATTGTTCTTCTTAATAGAGTCCCACATGCTTTCAAATGCTTCTTCATTTTTCTTGTTTCTTTTTTCTGATTTCTCCTCATAGATACTGGTGTCAGTGGCTTTGTCTTCCAAATCAGAAAGTCTATTTTTCATTTGTTCCACTCTGTTTTCTTGGCTTTGAATAGAAGTTTCTATGTCTTTGATTTTGTTCTTTATCTGTTGGATTTCAGATTACTGTTGTTCCTTCAGATCAAACAGCTTCCTTAATTTTTCATTTTGCTCTTCTACATTTTGTATAAGGTCTAGGAGGGCTCTCTATATAATCCTTTTGTAGTCACCTTACAGTAGTTTCAGAAAAGCGTCTTCATTTGGGAAGTTCTGAGGTGGTTTCATTTGGGGCCTTCTGATGCTATGGGTGACTTCTGGGTTACAGTCTTCTTCAACTTTTGTAGCTTTTGGGGCTTCATGTGTGTCAATGGAGGCTGGGAGAGATGCTGTGAAGATATACCACAGTTGTTTCTCTAAGCCATCTTAAAATGAGAAGTAAAAAGTATTCGACAGCTTCCAAAGTCAGTCAGGTTTTAAGATGTATACATCCCTCTTCCCAGGTGGCAAAGTAAGCACCTCTGTATTGAACACCAGATGTTATAAACTAACTCACAATACAGAAAGGCTACTGGCCTACTGGCCTGCTGGCCTTTGGTGTCGGGTCCCAGCTTTAGGTGATACTGTGTAGAATTCTGCTTTTCTGTTGGAAAAGCAGTCTCTTCTGCGTAGGCGCTGCCTCTCAGCCCAGAAATTGGGTCCAGCTGAGGCTTCCATATCGATGATCCCACCTCCCAGCAAAATGAGATGGCATCCTTCACAGGCTCTCCAGCTGGCTGGGACCAGGCTCCCAGCAGAAAGAGAAAGCAGGAGTGCCAAAATGCCCACAGTCTGCAGCCTCCGCTGCTGGGCCCCAGCCCCAGGTGACACTGTGCAAAACACCACCTCCCTGCTACAAAAGCACTCTCCCTCCAGTAGGAGCCACCTCCCAGCCTAAGAACCAAGTGGATCCTGGGCCTCTGCCTGGGCTTCTCCATTACCCAACAGGCTAGAGGTGCTGAGGTGTATAGAGTCCAAAGCCAGGCTCTCAGAACCTGGCAATTAGGCATGCTGGTCCCACTAGCAGTGTGTCTGAGACCAGCAGCTAGTCAAGTCCCAGTTCTGCTTGCCAGCCAAGACAGAGGAAAAAGAAATCTAAATGGTGAGATATCTTTGGTCTGTGCAAGCCTGTGCTCGCCAAGAGTGGGGTCAGTGACAGAGAGGATGTTTTGCATTCAGTGGTATGAAGTCCAAATTAACAGCCCTGTGCCACTTTCCAGGGCTCACTAGATGTCCAGAAGGCTCTGTTTAATTATCAGTTCAGATCTTGGTTTCCAGAAGGATTTAGGGAGACATGTGTTTAGTCTGCTATCTTGACTCTTCCTCCATTTAGTGTTTTTGTAAAACTTTTAAATGCAGGCATTTATCCAGTAGAAATGAAAGTAGAGCACAAATGGAAACCTGTGCACTAATGTTCATTAAAGCAATTTTCACAATATTCAAAAGGTGGAAACAACTGAAATGTTCATCAGCAAAGGAATGGATAAACAAAACTTGATGTGAACGTACAATGGAATACTATTCAACCATAGAGAAAGGAAGACCTGATATGTGTATCTTACAACATGATGATCCTTGAAAACATTTTACAAAAGAAAAATATTATATGAGCTTGCCTTCATTTTTAATATGAAATAAGCAAATATACGGAAACTAAAGATTATTAGTGGTTATCAGGTGTTGGAAGGAGGGAGAAAGGAAAGTTTTACTTACAGGACATTGAGTTATGGTAGTGGAGGTGGAATACTTTGGAAAATAATACTGATGGTAGTTGTATGTGAAGAATGTATTCAGTGTCATTGAATCACATGTGTAGAAATTGTTGAATTAGGAGGCAAGGTGAAGAAGGCAAACTAAACACACATGTCCTTGATCCCCTTTGAGAACTAAGGCCTGGAGTGATAACTGAATGGAGCAGTGTGAACACCTGAGGAACCCTAGGATGTGGCATAGGATTGTCAGATATGGCTAGGCACCAGTAACCAAATAATTACTTCTCTCAAAGACAAGGCAGTGACCTCTGTGTTATGCTTAGGCTGACTCACTGTTTTGGAGGACTGCAGGTACTGACAACTTCTTGGTAATCAGGAAGACAGGGTCTGGGCATGAGCCAGATAATACACTGAACTGCAGTGCTTAAGTAAACAGCACAGCAAAGAGACTGTATGTGGGATAGGCATATATTGAGGGTCTGGCTGCTGACTAAGGGCACCACTGCCCCTCTACCCTCTCTTTTCTGAGCTGCACCACAGATTTTTTTGTTTCATAGCAGGAAGGGCAGCTCTACTGGGACACCATCTTAGTCGGCTTGGAGACAGAATTACCCAGCCAAGGGCATTAGCTGGGGCTGATTCTCAAGTGGAGCATCAGCCCCAGTCTCACAAGTGCTTCTCCAGCAGAAAAGCTGCATTTGAGACAATTTGTGTCTAGATTTATTGGTGGGGCCTGACATAAGATGGCAGGAAGACCCTAACCCCTCCCTACTTTGAACCATAACATAATATCTGGAGATGGCCTATTAGATGCTTTCATTGTCAGCTGAAGGCTGGGGTCTGCCACACCTAAGGGCTTGACTGATGTCGGCAACTGTTGGACAGCACCTCACTTAGTAGCAAAGTGCCTTTTTAAACTAAGACTACCTGGAGAACTGACTGCTGAGTAGCCTGGCAACATCTCCTCCACACTTCACTGATCCACATCACAAGGTCAGCCCATGCCCCCAGTAAATTCCTAAGTAGGGCACCACTTTCCCAGCCAGGAGGCAGAGCTTGCCACCACAGTCTACCTGGGGCCAGTCACTAGAGTATACAGAGATGGCCAGTGACCAACTCCCCTCTTAGAACTATGCCTCAGCCCCTGTTGAGGTAGGACTAGAGAAACTGAATGGCTTCTAGATGGCACGCAGAAAACAGACCTTAGCTAACAATTTAAAGAAGTAGTTCATTATGGTGCTAGAAAATTCTCAAAATAAAGGATCAAAAACCTTCCCAGATGAAGAAGGCTTTCTAAAACTATCAGAGGTCAAGTACAAAAGAATTATAGAGCACTCCTAGAGATTAAACAAAATGCAGCAGAACAAAATGAAAAATTAAGCAAGCTATTTGAACTGATGAAACATCAATGATCTGAAATCCAGCAAACCGATAATAGAAACACCGAATTAGACAATTCAATCCAACACTAGAAGAGCAGAATGGATGAGATGGAAGTCAGACTTAATGACTTTGAGGCTAGAGCAACTGACACCAACATTTATGATGAGAACTCAGAGAAAAGAAATAACAAAAATGAAGAAGTGTAAAGAAATATGTGGGATTCTATTAATAGGAATCATCTATGACTAATTGGCATTCCTGAGCAGGGAGGGACAGATGAAAACATTGTTGTAGAAATGCTGACTGAAAACTTCCCTGAAATTATGAAACAAGAGAACATAGATATCGAAGACATGTATTGAACATCACAACAATTGAACCCCACAAGAAAGATGTACAGACATATTATAATCAAGCTTAATGAAATGAAACCTAAAGAGAAGCCTCAAAGGCAGTGAGGTTTAAAGCAAAGCTAACATTCAGAGGGAAGCCATGTAGGCCTTCATCTGAGTTCTTCAAAGAAACAGTGCTGGCAAGAAAGCAGTGGGATGATACATTCAAAGTCCTTAAGGAGAAAAATTTCCAACCAAGAATTATATATCCTGCAAAACTGCCTGTCAAATATGACAGTGAAATTAAAACATTTTCAGATAAGCAGAAGCTTAGAGATTTGTGGAAACCAAACCAAAACAACAATAAATACTAAGAAGCTGTTCACTTAGAAAAACAAAACCATTAAGTGTGTACTTAATGAGGCAATGCAGGACACAGCATCCAGAACTCTACTTACTTAGGGAAATAACAAAGATCAAGGAAAAGTACAACATTAAAAGAGTTGAACCAGTGATCATACCACGAAAACTGCTACATCATCACACTAAAAAGAGAGATATAGTGTACTAGCTATAGCCCTTTCAGACAGAGAAAAAATTAAAAAGATATGCAGAAGTTTAAGTCTGGTTAAAACCTATAACAGTAACAGGGATCATAGGGATAGCTGCAAAGCAAAATAACATTTCAAAACAAGAAGCATAATACAAGAGTCTCAACAAACACAAAACCAACACTGAAAAAGATAAAAAGTCAACACATAAAGAAGAATGACCCAGAACAGAATATTAGGAACAACATAGAAAATATCAACAACACAAAAATAAAGGCATCAAAATGACAGCACTAAACACACATCTATCAACAATTACACTGAATGTAAACCTACCAAATGCTCCAATGAAGAGACAGCAAGTGACATGGTGGATCAAAAGACATGTCCTGTCTTTATGTTGCTTACAAGAAACACACCTAAGACTCAAAAATAGAAACAAACTAAACATCAAAGGATGGAAAAATACACATTAAGCCAACCACATACAAAGAAGAGCAGGAGTAGCAATACTGAGTTCAGATAAAATAGACTTTAATGTAAAATCCACCATTGTGGACAAGGATGGTCACAATTGATTGCTGAAAGTTTCAATACATAAGTAGGACATACCAATTTAAAATATTTATGTACCCAATACCAGAGCATCTAAATAAATCAAACAAACACTGACAACATTGAAAAATGAGATAGATCATTCCACAATAGTAAGTGGAGACTTCAACACTCCACTTTCAGTAATGGACAGATCATCTGGAAAAATCTCAGTGAAGATACAGAAGATCTTACTGCAACTATGAAACAACTAGACCTTATTGATATATACAGAACATTTTACCCGTCAAGAGATAAGTACACCTTCTTCTCCAATACACATGGAGCATTTTCCAGAAGAGACCACTAGTTACAACAACGTGAATCTTAACAAAATCCAAACCACTGAGTTATTGTAAACCATTTTCTCAGACCATAGAGCCATAAAAGCTGAAATCAAAAGCAGAAAAAAATATAGGCAGAAATTTGAACTATGAAAAACAAACAACATATTGCTAAAAAATCCATGGGTTGTAGAGGACACCAAAGATGAAATAAAGAAATTTATGGAATCAAGTAAGAATGAATACACATCTTATCAGCACCTATGGGATACAGCCAAAGTAGTGTTTAGAGGTCAGTTTATCTCTATAAATGCATGCATCCAGAAGGAAGAAAGAGCCCAAACCAAAGAATTAATCCTACAGCTTGAACAAGTAGAAAGAGGGCAACAAAGGAACCCCACAGGCACCAGAAGAAAACAGATGATAAAGATTAGAGCAGAACTAAATGAATTTGAGAAGAGAAGAACAACAGAAAAAAAATAACAAAAACAAAAGATGGTTCTTTGAAACAATCACAAAATTGATAAGCCATTGGCTAAACTCACTAAAGAGAAACAGAAGAGGAAACCAATAACCTGAATAAGAAGAGATAGGAGATGTCACAACAGAGCCAACTGAAATCAGTTGGCGTCTACTGACTGATGAAAGCTACACCTGGCTTTGAATATCCTCTTTTTTTAAGGAAGTATCATAACAACCAGATTCAAAAACAAAACAAACCCAGTGCCATCAAGTGGATATTGACTATAGCAACACTAAAGAACAGAATAGAACCATCCCACAGAGTTTCTAAGGAGCACCCGGTGGATTTGAAATGCAAACATTTTGGTTAGCAGCTGTAGCATTTAACCTCTATGGCACACCTGGTTTTGTGTATGTTGTTTTTTTTAAGGAAGTCATAGAACAACCAGATCAGCACAGGGCAATTGTTTTCACTTGCCATATAAAGACACAGTGATTAGGTCTCTTCGTTACCTCACTGTATGGAGGTTTGGTTTCAACACAATAGAAGCTTACCTAACATAGACCAGTGACTCTGTATCTGTTCTCCATTACTATTATTTCATAATGATAAAATATTTTACAAGGAAAATTACCCAAGAATCAAAAACAAGAGGAAACAGAAAAAAACAAATTAAAGAGGTGTTGCTGCTTCTCATTAATTAAGGGCTGATGCTGAGAACAATAAATACAAAGCAGATAATAATAGGATGTAATTAGTTAAGCTTCAAGTTAGACACAGGCACATACACAGTGAAACTGTGAATCAATTAAACTTTGTTAAATATTAAAATGAGGTGAACATTCTACTAATAATCATTAACTTTAGAAAATTTTGCTTGTCTAATGTGAAAGTAGTTTAAAGGATAATTTGCAATGGTTATGTCTGGTAGCAAAACAAATGCAACTGTGTGCAACAGGCATCATTGGAAATTGATCCATTACATTTGGAGAGCAGCTAGCCTAATTAAATGTCACCTTTTGCAGACTTGTACTAACCTGTCTAATTTATCTTATGATGAAATCAGACAACAATGAGAAATACAGCATGCACACTCAGGTCTTCCATGTAACAGTAGAGAACTGGAAGCAATCTGAATTTCTAACACTAATAAATATTAATCTAATAATGCTCTATTTTCTCCATGCATTATTAACTTGTTCTCTGGAAAGATAATTTTATGGATTTCTAGAAGCTTGTGAAATTGTCACTAGGCAAAAATCAGAATATTAATTATCTGTAACTAACATTTCAACCATTCAATAAACATTTGTTCATATACAAAAAGTGACCTGGAACACACACAGTATTATAACATGTATGACAGCACTGGGTTTGTTATGGAAGTGACATAAAAATCCTTTTGATAGTGAAACAGGAAGAGAACAGAGAGGAAAGGGAGGGGATGAAATGGAGGAAGGAAATCAGTACTCAGACAGAAAGAAAAGTTTACACTGTTACCAGGGAGATAAAGGGAAAAAGAAAATGGAGATTATATTTTTTCATTAAAGAAAGACCATGTCATACAAAAGGAAGGTTGTTTACTTTTTCAGACTAAATAAATGTACTACAGGGTTTTTGACTATTGGAATAATTTGAAACGATCATAGTAGGTACTGCCATTAACTGCTTAATTAGTATCAGGCAATCAACTCTTCTCTTTTTTTTTATGGTGACTATCAGTATCCTCATGGCGACCCATGGCGACCCTCGACAGCACTTGGCTGGCTTGGCTATCAGTATCCTCATTTTAAAGAAGAGGTGATTGATAGAGGGTTAAGTACCTTGCTCCACAGCTCACAACCAGTGAATGGGAGACCTAGAATTCCTACGAGACAATGTAGCCTACTTTAGCTTATACCAGAGAGCTAGATACACAGTTATAGATCAAGTCTACTCTTCTTGTTTATTTTTTTGTAACTACGCTTCCTTCTAGATATCTTTATTTTCCTATTGGTGGTTATTTAAAAATTCTGGAGGTTGGAGTTTGCAGCATTTTCCATTCTGTGGAAGGTGAATAGTTGATAGGCATACAAAGATGAAGGCCAGTGATTTGTCTTCGGTACTGAAGAACTGGGGGGCCAGGTACACCTCTGAAGTATTTGGAAGGGAAGAAGGAAGTGTTTTAGCTGAAAGAGGAGGTGGGTGGGATGTAAATGAATATCCAAAGCTGGATATAGACCCCTTCTTAATGGAGAGAGAGGAAGCCCAAATCTCTAGGACTCTCATGATACACTGCCGGCAGAGATTGTTAGGAGGGAGCTGAAATCAAGGAGTGTGCACAGTAAGGCAGGCTCACAGAGGACCAGAGACACAGGAAATGCACTGCAATGAGGAATATGTAGTGAGTAGTCAGCAAAAACACAAAAACAGAAAGAAAAATCATGTCATGCAAAATAGACATTAAAAAATGTAAACACGAGAATTTTCCAAAATTCAGTTGTTGCATTAAAGCTATTGGGTTGTAATGATTTTTTTTCCTTTCTTTCTTTTCCAAATGTCTTAGTAAAATATGTACTATATTTACTGAAATAAATCAAAACTCTCAGTGAACTAGTTATCTCTACTTAGTGGGCACTGCCTTGGTCACCATATGTGCCCCGGGACACACCTGCTTCTCTTAGTGATTCAAATTAATGCTCTTGCTATTCTTCTCAGGCATTTAATACTTTGGATAGATATCCTCAAAAGGCATAGACAGGATTCTTTCCCAAGACAGTGACCCATCAGACCGTGAATCCTGATAAGCATTGCCAGCGTAACTCTATATTTAAGCAGGTACACGCAAGGTCTGAAAATTAAGTCCGTAAACTTACCTCATTGTAGAATATTACTATAGTCACTCTCAAAGTACTCTTCTTGGGAAACTATTCACTGATGCCAGTGCCTAGTCCACCCTTCGAAGCAATTTTGGAACTCTTTCTGGACTGACCATTGCTCTTAGTGACATGATAGCAAGTTCACGAACTTATTTGTATAGTTGTCTGCGAGGTAGTTTTTAGCCAGTAAACAAATGAATATTGGAACATCCTTTCTACTCACCTGATCTGGCCCCCAAAGCCTTTTTTATTTACCCAAAGATAAAGGAAATATTAAAAAGAAGTCATTTTAATGACTTTAAGGACATCAAGTACAACACAACAGCTCTGATGGCCATTCCATATAAAGAATACCAAAATTTCTTTGAGGGGTAGAGTAGGCCCTGGCATCAGTGTATAGCCTCCCAAGTGAAGTACTTCGAAGGTGATCATAGTGATATTCAGCAATGGGGTATACAGCACATTTTTGAGGATGAGTTCAGGAACTTAACTGGCAGTACTTGTATATAGGACAAATCTGTATAAAACAGTATAACAAATCACAGCAAGAGGGCTAGTTCAATAAGAAATATTCCTCTGTACAAGAAATAGCAATGAAGTTAACAGGCAAAAAGAAAATGAATTATTTATTACATATGTAGTCAAAAATAGCTACTATCTGGGACAGAATTGAGATCCCAGAGATGACATCATCTGCCTATGAACAATTGATATTTGACAAAGGCCCTAAGACATTAAGCTGGGGTAAAAACAATCTCTTCAACAAATGGTGCTCGCAAAATTGGATGTCCATCTGTGCCAAATTAAAACAAGACCTACATCTTACACCTTATACAAAAACCAACTCAAATTGGATAAGAGACCTAAATATCAAATCTAAAATGATAAGCCAAGTGCCAAGTAGGAACAACAATGGAAGGTTTAATACACAATGTAGACAGACTTCAAAATCTGTCAAACCACAAACAGCAGAAGAGAAAATAGATAAATGGGAACTACTAAGAATCAATCACTTTTGCTCATCCAAAGACTTTACTAACAGAACTGAAAGACCACCTACAGAATGGGAAAAAATATTTGACAACTCTATGTCAGACTGATGCCTGATCTCCATAATCTATAAGGTATTACAAAATATCAATAAGAAAAAGATAAATCATTCAATTAAGCAATGGGCAAAGGAAATGGGCAGACACTTCCCTAAAGAGGAGATCCAGGCAGTCAAAAAGCACATGTGGACATGTTCACAATCATTAACTATTAAAGAAATTCAAATCAAAACGACCATGAGATACCATCTCACCCCAACAAAGTTGGCCATGATCCAAAAAACACAAAACACTAAACGCTGGAAAGGCTCTGGAGAGATTGGAACTCTCCTATACTGCTGGTGAGATTTCAAAATGGTGCAACCTCTTTGGAAAGCAATCTGGAGCTCCCTTAAAAAAAATGGATATAGATATACCATTTGACCCAGTAATTCCACTGCTTGTAATACATCCTACAGAATCAAGGCCATTCACACCAACTGATACATGCACGTGAATGTTCATCACAGCACAGTCCACAGTAGCAAAAAGATGGAATCAACCCAGGTGCCCAACAATAGAAGAATGGATAGGTAAACTATGGTATATATACTCAATGGAACACTGCAATGATAAAGAACAACTATGATAGCAGGAAACACCTCTCAACCTGGTTTCAACTGAAGGACATTATGTTGAGTGAAAGTAGTAAGTGACAGAAGGACAAATATTGTATGACACCTCTAAGATAAGAACTTAAAAGCAGACTTATGCATAACAGAAAAGACTCTTTGACAGTTGCAAGCGTGGGGAGGGCGGGAGGGTTTAGACTGCATAGTTGTTAGAAATTTGGTTGGGTGAAATTGGTGACAGCACACATTAGCAAGAAGATCACTATTAATGGGACTTCAACACAACTTGTGTACTTCTCCCATCTTAACTTGATATTGCAAGGACAGAGTAGCTGGGGCAGGGGTGCGGGGACTGTGCTGTCTGGGGATATTGAGGCCAATTGACACAACTAGCAATTTCCTAATGAGGTCTCTCTGCACCCCACATGGGTGAGTGGCTTCTGGGGTCTTAAAAGCTGCCAAGCTGCCATCTGAGGGTACAGCAAATGGTCCCAACTTGGCAGGAATGGATGATCACCAAGGTCCATAGTGACACGGGGGAAAGAGAATCCAGAAGACAGAGACACCCAAGTGAGTGGATGTCTACATTGACTTGTGACCAGAAGAACCAGGTGGTGCCCAGCTACCACCAGTGATAGCCAAGATGGAGCTCACAAAGTTGAGTCTCACTGGCAACACAAGTATAAATAGGGGTGCACCCTGAGGTCTCCACTGAAAGACTGCAACTGATGGTCCAGGGGCCTTGGAGTTCTCCTGGGAGCAGGGCCCTAGCCCTGATGCTGCCCCTGTCCATAAATCATAATGAAGGTCAACTTTTCAGACAGCAATGGATTGGATTTGGTGACGCCACACCATATTGTGTGGGCACTTCATGGTTCTAGGCATCTATAGGAGGTTGTGCTGTTGACCTCATACTGGAGGAAGGGGAATGGGTGGAGAGGAAAAGATAGACTGTGGGGAAGCTAAGACATGTATGGAGCAGAGAGGAAGATTGTGCTGTCACCATTCAGGGAAAGCAGTGGAAGCTGCATATAGGTCAGTATGCAAATTTATATGGGAATGTACATTTTCATTCAATCGTAATAGAAAAAAATAGCTACTATCCTATCAAAAGTAAACTGAAAACAAATAAGAGGACATTCCTTAGAAAGTAATATGGAGACACTACATAAATTTTAAGATTGTCAACTTCGTTGGTAACCAAACATTTAAATTTAAAGACAAGCCAAGTGCCGTCGAGTCGGATCCGACATTTAAAAGATATGTTATTACTATATAGTGCTAATGTGTGCATTGAGAAATGGGCAATGAACGAGCAGCAGAAAGACTTCAATCTTGAGCAAATATGCAGGAAGGTAATTCGGCAGTATGTGACTGTTAATGAATTGAATGATATCCACTGAAAACATGTTGAATTTCTAAAACTACACCTGTGAAGGTGACCTTGTTTGGAAATAGGGTCTTTGAGATCTTTTAGTTGTATTGACATGAAGTCATGTTGGAGACAGGGTGGGTCCTAATCCCATCTAAAAGGCTTTTATAAATGCAGTGTAGTAGATTGTTTTTGTGTGGCTTTTCTTTCTATGATCTTATAACTCCCAACCAGGGGGTTTGGCAGAACTGTGCAGAGGTAGTAATTATAGCCCACCAAGGGGAGTGGTCATTTTTGCCATCCAACTGGGCATGGAATAAACCACCCTAGGGGTGGGAAGGAGAAAATTCCACCACTACCAAGAAAGAACAGCCCGAAGACAACATGTCTTTTGGACCTGGGATCCCTGTGCTAAGGGTGTCTTAGGACAAAGAAACAGAGTATGAGTTGTAACTCTAAATAGGCTGAGAAAATATGTTAGGAGAGACAAGGTAGCTGGAGATGGTGTGACAGGCTTGTTGGCCCATGGAAATTTAAAGCTGAGTGCCTATGGCCAGAGGCCTAGGGACAGAGACAGGTGTTCCTTGATTACAGGTGAAACTAGCCTGTCCTGATGGAAGAGTTGTTTGCTTAGTGTTCCTCAGCCTGAATTGTAACTTTCTTTTTTTAAAAAAAGTTCCATGGAGTCAATTCTGACTCATAAGTAGCCAGTGGGACAGAGTAGAACAGCCTCATAGGGTTTCTTGTGAGTAGCTGGTAGATTTTAACTGACTCCCTTTTGGTTAGCAGCCAAATTCACAACCACTGGTCTATCAAGGGTCTTCCCTTACAAACTCCATAATCATAAGTAATTTCTGTAAATTCTACATGGCTGTTACAATGAATTATCCAACCCAGAAGAGAAGTAGAGTCCTGTGGGAGAGATTGTCTGTGTAAGAATTGGTAAAAATGGCAAAGACAGGATCATCAAAGAGGAAAACACCAAATCAATACCATTTACAATAACCCCCAAGAAGATAAAATACCTAGGACTAAATCTAACTAGAGAAATAAGAGAACAATGTGGAGAAAAATACAAGATCCTACTGCAAGAAACAAAAAGAGACATACATAATTGGAGAGATCTACTTTGCTCATGGCTAGAAAGACTTCACATTATGAAAATGTCTATTTTAACCAAAGCGAACTACGCATACAGTGCAATCCCAATACAAATTCCAGCGTCATTTTTTAATGAGATGGATAAACAAGTCACCAACTTTCTTTCAAAAAGGAAAAGACCTTGGATAAGTAAAGCACCACTAAAGAAGAGGAACACAGTGGGAGGTCTCACACTACTCTACCTTAGAACCTACAACACCACATGGTAGTCAAAACAGTCTGGTTTGAGTACAAAAAGAGATAAATAGAACAATGCAACAGAGTTGAGACCTCAGAGATGCCACTATCCTATTATGAATAGTTGATATTCAACAAAGGCTGTAAGCTTACAAACTTGGGTACAAACACTCTCTTTAACAAATGGTGTTGACAGAATTGGATATCATCTGCAAACAATTGAAACAAGACTCACATACTACACCTTACACAAAACTAACTCAAATTGGATAAAAGACCTAAATATCAAAATTCCAGCAATAAAGATCGTGCAAGAAAAAATAGGGTCAACAATGGAAGTTCTAGTACATGGCTTAGAAAGACTTCAAAAACTGACAAAGCACAGTCAACAGAAGAGAAAATAGATAAATGGGAACTACTATGAATCAAACAGTTTTGTTCATCCAAAGACTTACTTATCAAAAGAGTGGCCTTTTAAGACGGCCTACAGAATGGATAAAATATTTGGCAACTGCATGTCGGGCTGACATCTGATCTTTATAATATACAAGGTACTGCAAAATATCAACAAGATAAAGGTGAATAAACTGATTAATCAGTGGGCAAAGGAGATGGACGGAAACTTCACCAAAGATGATGTCCAGGCAGCCAAAAGACTCATGAGGAAAAGCTCATGATCATTACCTATTAGAAGAATCCAAATCAGAACTACAATGAGATACCATTTCACCCCACCAAGGTTAGCCATAATCCCCAAAACATAAAACCACAAATGCACGAGAGGCTGTGGAGGGATGGAAACTCTCCTACACTACTGGTAGGATTGTAAAATGATCAGCCTCTTTAGAAAGCAAGTTGACACTTCCTTAAAAAGCTGAAAATAGATACACCATTTGATCTAGCAATCCCATTGCTTGGAATATAGCCAACAGAAACAAAGGCTGTCAAATGAACAGATACATGCACATGAATGGTCACTGCAGCACAGTCCACAATAGCAAGCAGATGGAATCAACATATATGCCTATCAACAGACAATGGATAAACAAAATAAGGTACATATAGTCAATGGAATATTATGCAATGATAAAGAACAATGGTGATGTTAGGAAACATCTCATAATCTGGTTTGAATTGGAAGATACTATGCTGATTGAAATCAGTCACCAGCAAAAGGACAAATATGGCATGAGAACCCTGCTATTAGGATTTAAAAATAGACTTATATACAGCTCCAAGAGTGGGGAAGGAGGCAAAGTGTTGGTCGTATATTAGATAGTTGATACAAATTTGGTGAGATGAAAGCAGTGACAGCACACAGTAGAAAGTAGATTAACTTAACTGGACTTCACCATAATCTGAAAGCTCTTCTAATCTCAACCCAATATTACAATGATAGAGTATCAGGGGAGGGGTCTGGGGATCATGCTGTCAGGGGACATCAAGGCCAATTGGCATAACTAGCCTGCTGTTACGTGAATCTTCTGCACCCCATATTGGTGAGTGGCATCTCAGGTCTTAAAAGATAGCAAGCTGCCATCTGAAGTACACCAAATGATCCCAACTCATCCAGAACAGATGATTACCAACAACAACAAAGACATGAGGTAAAAAGAGCTCAGGACACAGGACTGCTTTGAATTGAAGACTATATCAACATGTGACCAGAAGAACCAGATGGTACCCAGCCACCCCCAAATACCGTCATGATGGGGCACACAATGTTGAGTCTCTGAGGCAACGTGAAAAAAACTGTTGTGCAGCTCAAGAACTCTACTAAAGGACCACAATTGATGCTCCAGCAGCCTACGGAATTCCCTGGAAGCAAGGGCCCTATACCTGCTGTTGCTCCTGACCAGAAAATGCTACTGAGGCCAACTCTTTGGACAAAAATGGACTGGACTCGGGGACACAATGTGACCATGTGTTGTGTTTGCTTTATGGTTCTATGTATTTATAGGAAGCTGTCCTACTGCTCTCTTTCTAGATGGGAGAGAGGGGGCTGGAAAGGAGGGGACAGCAGCTTGTTAAGAGTATGTGAAAAGTATAGAATATAAAGGAGGAGTGTGCTCTCCCAGAGCAAGGACAGCAGAATTTGCTGCAGACAGATGGGATGCAAAGTTACTTTGGATTGTATACTTTCACTTAATAATAACAATAATAATAAACTATCAATGAAGAAATTTCTGGCCCAATGGCTTCACCATTCTACAAAGCTTTAAGAGAAAAGTTATCTCCAGTACTACTGAGGCTATTTCACACCATAGAAAAAGACATTGCTCCCAAATTAATTTTATGAAGCCAGCATAATCCTGATAATGAAGTCAGAGAAAGATCCCACACACAAAAATTACAGACCAATATAATTCATGAACCTAGATGCAAAAATCTTCAACAAAATCCTTGCCAATAGAAGTGAACAACATGTCAAAAAAAAAAATTCATCATGACCAAGTTGGATTCATACCAGGGATGCAAGGTTGGTTCAACATCAGAAAAAAGAAAAACATAATCAACCACATAAATAAAACAAATGATATGAATAACCTGATTTTGTCAATTGATGCAGGAAAGGCATTCAACAAAGTCCAGCACTGATTCATGCTAAAAACACTCAGCAAAATAGGAACAAAATGGAAATTCCTTAATGCAGTAAGAGGCAACTATGCAAAGCCAACTGCCTACATCATCCTGAATGGAGACAGACTGAAAGAGTTCCTGATGAGAGTGGGAACTAGAAAAGAATGTGCACTCTCACCACTTTCATTCAACATTGTAGTAGAAGTTCTAGCCAAAGCAATTAGACAAGACAAAGAAATAGAGGGCGTCCAAAGAAGAAGTAAAAATCTCCTTATTTGTCGATGATATGATTGTATATGCAGAGAATCCTAAAGAATCCATCAGCAAACTACTCAAACTAATACAAGAGGTCAGTAAAGTATCAGGATATAAGATAGATATAAGTAAATCAGTAGGATTCCTTTATATCAACAAAGAAGTCATTAAAAAAGAAATCACCAAATCAGTGCTATTTACTACAGCCCCCAAGAAGATAAAATACCTAAGAACAAATCTAACCAGAGAAATAGGAGACCTATACATAGAGATGTGTAAGATCTTACAGAAAGAAACCAAGAGAGACATAAGTGGAGAAACCTACCCTGCTTATGGATAGGAAGACTTAACATTGTGAAAATGTCTATTTTGCCCAAAGCCACCTGCATATACAATGCAATCCCAATATAAATTCTAGTGACTTTTTTTAATGAGATTGAGAAACAAATCACTAGCTCTGTTTGAAAAGGAAAGAAGCCACGGATAAGCAAAGTACTACTGAAGAACAGGAATACAGTGGGAGGCTTCTCACTACCTGACATTAGAACCTATTACACTGTCACAGTAGTCAAAGCAGCCTGATACTGGTATAAAAAGAGACATATAAACCAATGGAACAGAGTTGAGACCCCAGAGATGCCACCATTCTATTACAAACACTTGATATAATATAAAGGCCCTAAGATTGTAAACTGGGGTAAAAATAGTCTCTAATAAATGATGTTGGCAGAATTGAATATCATCTGCAAAAAAAAAAAAAAAAAAAAATTAAGGAAGACCAATGTCTCACACCTTACACAAAAACTAACTCAAATTGGATAAAAGACCTAAATATCAAACCTAAAACAATAAAGATCATGTAAGAAAAAAATAGGATCAACAATGGAAGTTTTAATACACAGCTTAGACAGACTTGAAAATCTGACAAAGTATAATCAACAGAAGAGAACATAGATAAATGGGACTACTAAGAATTAAACACTTTTGCTCATCCAAAGACTTTATCAAAAGAGTTAAAAGATTACCTGAAAAATGGGGAAAAATATTTGGCAACTACGTTTCGGACTGATGTCTAATCTCTATAATTTACAAGGTACTACAACATGTCAACAAGAAAAAGGTAAATAATCCAATTAAACAATGGACAAAGGAGATGGACAGATACTTACCCAAAGAAGACATCCAGGCAGCCAGAAGACACATGAAGAAATGCTCATGATCATTAGCTATTAGAGAAATCCAAATCAAAAGTATGATGAGATACCATCTCACCCTGACAACACTGGCACTAATCCCTCAAACAGAAAACAACAAATGCTGGAGAGGCTGTGGATAGACTGAAACTCTCCTACACTGCTGCTGAGATTTCAAAATGGCACAACCTCTTTCTAAAGCAATTTGGCATTTCCTTAGAAAGCTAGAAATAGAAATACCATTTGATCCATTAACCCCACTGGACTATATCCTGCAGAAATAAAGGCAGTCACACGAACAGGGACATGCATGCCAATGTTTATTGCAGCACTGCTCACAATATCAAAGAGATGGAATCAACCTAAGTGGTAAACAAACTATGGTACATATATACTCAGTGGAACACTATGAAATGATAAAGAATGATGATTTTACAAAGCAGCTCATAACCTGGTTTCAGTTGGAAGACATTATGCTGAGCAGCAAAAGGACAAATATATTATGAGACCCCTGCTATAAGGACTTAAAAATAGACTTACATAAGGAAGGTGGAGTGAAGATGGTGAACTTAACACATGTTTCCTTAATTCCCTCTAAAAACGAAGGCCTGGCTTGATAATTGAACAGAGCTTTCTGGACACCCATTGGGCCCTAGGACTCAGCATAGGGCTGTTTGTACTAACAAGAAACTTCCTCGCTTACTGAGCCCCGTTTACACAGGCTGAAGGTATTGGCACTTTTAAGAATTTTTTTTTTAATTTTTATTGGGCTGTAGGCTGGAGATGAGCATGAAGTGGCACATATGCTAAAATGAAGTGTGGAAGTGAACAGTGTGTGCCACAGTGGAGAGGCAGTGTGTTGGATAGCCACATTTTGAGAGCCTCATGGTGGACTGAGGGCATCACAGCCCATGTACCCTCTCCTTTCTGAGCTCCTCCATAGATTTGGCTGTTTAGCAGCAGGATGGCAGTTTGGCCAGGATGCCATCTTGGTCAGTTGGGAGGTGGAGGTGCCCATCCAGAGGTCTCAGCATGGGCTAATTCCAAGGCTAGGAGGCAGTGCCAGTCCAGGGGCACTTTTCCAGCAGAAAGGCTGTGCTTAGCACAATATTACCCTATGGATAGGGCCTGGTGGGGGATGGTAACAAAAAAGTAGCTACTTCCTGCTTTGAACTAACATCTGTGGATGGCTGGAGAGGTGCTTCTGTTGTCAGGTGGAAGGCAGAGCTGACAAGACTTGACAGCCTTACTGATTTTGGAATCTATCAGATAGCTTTTAGCTGTTGAAAAAAGACTGCCTGGAGAAATTCTGACTCCTAGCTACCCTATAGAGCAGAGTAGAACTACCCTACTGGATTTCCAAAGAGTGTCTAGTGGAGACAAACTCCCAACCTTTTGGTTATTAGTCATAGCCCTTAATCACTGTATCACCAGAGCTTCAGGAAACAGAACAATCAAAATACAATTAATGAGAATATTGACATATTGTGAAAATTTCAGTAATGTCACTGAATAACTGGTATAGACATTGGCAAATTGGATCCTAATTTTCTATGTAAACTCACTGAAAGCATAGTAATAATAGTAATAATAATATTTTAAAATTTAAAAAGAAAGCCCAACATTATTTACAATAGCACCGGAAACAAACTGCTTGGTATAAACAAGCAAAATATACACAAGAACTATATGTGGAAAATTGCAAAATTCTGATGAAAGAAATTAAACAAGATCTAAACAAATGGAGAGCTAATTCATGTCCATGGGTTGGAAGGCTCAATATTATTAAGATATCAGTTCTTCCCAACTTAATCTATAGATGCAATGAATCTCCAATCAGAATTTTGGCATGTTATAAACAGCAACAAATGATTATCAGATTTATATGGAAGACTTACAGTGTACAATATAATACTGAAGAAAAAGAACAAAGTGTGTTCATACTGTCTTCCTTCTAAGCTTACTGTAAGCTACAGTAATTAAAACAGGCAAAAAAATAAACACACACGTTAATGAAAAAGAATAGTGAGGCCAGAAATAAATCAGTCAAATACAATCAGCTAATCTTTGACTATATTTAAAATAACAAAGCCAAGTGCCAAGTGCCGTCGAGTCAGATCCAACTTATAGCAACGTAACAAAGGCAATTCAAAAATAAAGTCTTTTATTAAATGATGTTGGAACAATTGAACAGCTATATACAAAAAAGAATGCACATACAGATCTTGTACCTTTCACAAAAATGAAATAAAAATAGACAATAAAAATAAATATAAAATACAAAACTTCCAACATTGTTAGAAAATATAGGTGACCTAGGTTTTGACTATTAGATGTTGGGTGTAATATCAAAAGCATAACCCAAATAAAAATTTGGAAGTGGGACTTTTTAAAAACTCATAGGGACTTTATTAAAATAAAAAATATTCTGGGGTGGAAGGAAAGATGGTGGACTACTCATATGGTTCTTTGGATCCCTCTAATAACTAAGGCCTTGAAAAGCAACTGAATGGAACAAAATGGACATTCTATGAGCTCCAAGATCAGATGGAAAGTTGTGAGACTGGAGTGGGTGAACAACTACCTTTGTCAGAAGTGAAACTGCAGTGCAAAGTGTCCTGCTTCTGCTGGTGTGGCAATAGAGAAGCTGCATGGGTACAGATGTTGTCTTTTTAGCTCAGAAGCTAGGACTGAGATTGGTGCCCCTGAGGGCCTGGCTGGGGTCTGCTGGCACACTGAGTAGCAGTACCTGAGTGGACAATATCTCTCTTAAGAGAGAAGTTGTACTTAGGACAGCCACAGTCTAGAGAACAGATTGGTGGCCTACAGCCTAGTACAGGAATACGCTTCTCCCATCCCTTCTCTGAGCTATACTGGAGGCTAAATTCTGGTGCACTCCCTGGACTAGAACTGGGATTGTATATGTGTGCCCTGAGCTTTTCTCCAGGACTTGGAGGGAAACAAAGGGAAGTGCAGAAGTAAACCTCCAATGAGCCAGGTGATCAGTGCATCTACAGAAATTTAGGTGAATTCCACACTTTTCAAGATAGGTACTCTGGATACCTCATGTCTCGGTCTTTTCCTATGTGCTGACTTCCCTCCCTCCCTTCAGCCTTTCCCACCTACCTTCTCTGCTGTAGCCTTCAGGATAAATTCTGGTGCACTACTTGGGTGGAAGTGGAACATTTTACTTCTGTGTCCTGAGCTTTTCTCCTGGACTGAAAGAGGGAAACAAGTGGAGGGGTAGAATACAAGTTCCACCAGCTCCTCAGAGCTACAGATTGCTGCACTAACTAGAGTACTGCAAGCTAAGTGTACTTCAACTTTAGTGACTTAAACGTTTAATATGTGGTACTTCACTTCCCATTCCCAGCCTTTTTCCAGTCCCTTTTCTGCTGTATGCTGGATCTAAACTCTAGAGCACTACGTAGACCAGAAGTGGATATTTTATGTGTGTACTTGGGCTTTTCTCCCAGACCTGGGGAGGGAAACAAAGAGAAGGCTGGAAGAAGACTTCTGCTGACTCCACTAAGTCAGAAATTCCTGCTCTATCTCTCAATGCTATCAGTATAAGCATCAGGTGACAGGGTATCAGAATTATTATGTCTCCAATAACTGCTCTACCTCATATGATTAGAATACTTGGACAGTCAAAAACAAATTAAAATACATACATATAACATGTGTATATGTGTTACATTGCAATAACCTAATGATTGAATCACAATAGCTTTCTGGTGGCTCAGAGACAACAGTCTCTAAACATTTAAAGAAGCAGACCACTATGACTCCAGAAAACTCCCAGAGGAAGACTTCCTGAAATTTTCAGACATAGAATACAAAAGAATTAAGTATAGATACCTACTAGATTTTAGGATAGATATTAAAGTGCAGCAGAACAAAATGAAGAATTAAACAAGCTACATGAATTCCTATAACAATGATCTGAAATTCATAAGATTAGTAATAAAATCACAGAGTTATAAAACTCAATTGAAAGCCAAAGGAGTAGGATTAAGGAAATGGAATGCAGAATTACCAAGACTGAAGATAAAGCAACTGACACCAGTTTTTATGAGGAGAAATCAGATAAAAGAATCAAGAAAAATGAAGAATCATTAGGAGTTATTCGGGATTCTATCAAGAGGAGGAATAATTTACAAGTGATTGGGGTACTAGAACAGGGAGGGATAGCAAAAAATACAGACAGAGTTGTTGAAGAGTTGCTGACAGAAAACTTCCTTAACATCATGAAAGAAGAGAAGATGGTCATTCAACTCCACAAAAACTAGATACCAAAAGAAAGATTCCAAGACATATTATAAACAAGCTCAACAAAATGAAACATAAGGAGTGATACTTAAATGCAGCTAGGATGAAACAAAAATTAAATTACAAAGGAGAGTCCATTAGACTGAGTTCAGATTATCCAGCTGAAAACATGTTGACAAAGAGACAATGGGATGACACATACAAAGCCTTGAAAGTAAAAAAATCAAACCAAGAATCATATATCCTACAAAATTGTCTCTCAAATATGATGGTGAAATTAGGAATTTAGCAGGTAAACAGAAGCTTAGAGACTTGGGAAAGCCCAAAATTTCAAGAAATATTGGAAAGAAGTTAAGATGATCACCTGACATATACTCAAGGATGCAATTCAAGATGCAGCATCCACAGTTCTACATGGTTAGGGAAGTCAGAAAGCTCAATCAAAATTAAAATGTTAAAATTAGAGAACCAGAGATCTTAATATATAAATTATGACAATATTACACTACGAAAAGGAACATACTCTTTTGTTTGATCCTCTTATTTTTTTAAATTTTTATTTATTTATTTTTATTGTGATTGAGTGAAAGTAGTATACAATCAAAGTTAGGAGGAATAGTGGAGTAACCACAAAGCAAACTAACAATACTACACATCAAAATGAGAAACACGATATAGAAGTCTCCACAGATACAAAACCAACATTGAAAAAGATGAAAACAAAAACCCATAAAGAAAAATGACTCAGAACAGAATTTTAAGTGGAACAAAGGAAATATCAATAGCACACACAAATGGCACTAAAATGACAGCACTAAATTCATGCTTATCAATAAATACATTGAATGTAAATGGATTAAATGCACCAATAAGGAGACAGAGAGTAACAGGTTGGATCAAAAACTACAATCCAGAGGGTGGGCCTCAAAATGGTGTACTAGACACATATCTCCTCAATTCCCTCTCAGAAATCAGGCCTGCATTGGTAACTGAACAGAGGACTCTGGACACCCAGGGCGCTATAAGATATGGTATAGGGTTGTCAGATTGGACTACACACCACTAAACGGGAAACTACTGCTGTCTAGCATGAGGCAGCCCACACTGAGCCCCATTCTTGCTGACTCACTGCTTGGGCAGTTTTCAGGTTCTGAAGCCTTTTTTGTTATCTGGGAATCAGGGAATGGACATACAGCAGCAAATGTGCTGAAATGCAGTGCTAAAATAAACAGTATATAGCACAGCAGAGAGGCAATGCATCAGATAGCCACATTTTTAGAGACTAGCTGTTGACTGAGGTCACCACTGCTCCTCCACCCTCTTTTTTCTGAGCTCTGCCATAGATTCTGCTGTTTTATGGTGGGATAGGTAGCTCAGCCAGGATGTCATCTTGGTTGCCTGGGAGGCACAGTCATCCAACTGGGAGACTCAGCAGCTGCTAATTTCCAAGCTGAGAAGCAATGCCAGTCCGGAAAGTGCTTGTCCAGCAGAAAGGCTGTGTTTAGTACAGTGTTGCCATATATGTGGGGCCCAGCTGAGGCTGACAGCAAGGTTGTAACCTCTCCCTACTTTGAACTATGTCAAGAATCTGGAAATCGTGGAAGAGCTGCTTCTATTGTCAGCCAGAAGGCAGAGGCTGCCACACCTGATGGCCTGACTGATTTCAGCAACTGTTGGACAGCTCCTAGCTCTTTAGAATAACATTGCCTGTAGAAATAACTGCTGAGTGGCCCAGCAGCATCTCTTCCAGCCTTTACTGACCCACATCATACAGTTGGTTGTTGGTCCCCCCAGTGAC
This sequence comes from Heterohyrax brucei, assembly GCA_028571685.1. Classification (NCBI taxonomy): domain Eukaryota; kingdom Metazoa; phylum Chordata; class Mammalia; order Hyracoidea; family Procaviidae; genus Heterohyrax; species Heterohyrax brucei. Next base: position 135,272,951 of record CM053149.1, on the reverse strand, counting down.
TCCATAACTAGGGCATCATCTTTGCTAGGCAGCAGAGCCTGCCAACCCAATGAGTCCACTAAGCCCAGTCACTAGAGCACACTGAGGTGGCTGGTTACCAACTCCCTTCTCAGAACTATGCCTCAGTTCCCACTGAGGAGCATCAGAGAAACTGAAGAGCCACTAGATGGCCAAAACTCAACAAACTGTTGCTAACCATTTAAAGACACAGTCCAGCATGGCTCTGGAAAACTCCCAAAGTAAAGAACCAAAAACCTTCCCAGGTGGAGAAATCTTTCTGAAATTATCAGTGGTTGACTACAAAATAATTATATAGAGAGCCCTCCTAGAGATTAAACAAAATGCAGCTGAACACAAGAAAAATTAAGCAAGCTATGTGAACCGATGGACCATCAGTGATCTGAAGTCCAGCAGATCAATTATAAAAATGACAGAATCAGACAACTGAATCTGAAGCCAAAAGAGCAGAAGTGAGGAGACAGAAGTCAGACTTTGTGACCTTGAGGACAGAGCAACTGACACCATAATTTATGAGGAAAAATGAGAAAAAAGAAACAACAAAAAGAAGGAGCATTAAGAAACATGTGGGACTCTATCAAGAGGAATAATCTATGATTAATTTCAGTTCCTGAACAGGGAGTAATAGCTGAAAACACAGGAAGTATTGTTGAATTATTGACAAAAAACTTCCCTGAAATTATGCAAGAGAACATAGATATTCAAGATATGTATTGAATGCCACAAAAACTAGACCTAAAAAGAAAGGCACCAAGGCATATTACAATCAAGCTTAACAAAATGAAACAAACAGGGCCTCATAAAACAGCAAGGATCAAAGCAAAGTTAACATTCAGAGGGAAGCTCTGTAGTCTTTCATCTTATTTCTCAGCAAAATGATGTTCACAAGGAGGCAGTGGGATGACACTTTTGAATTTTTGAAGGAAGAAAACTTCCAACCAAAAATTATATATAGTGCAAAACTGTCTCTCAAATATGAAGATAAATTAAGACATTTGCAGATAAACAGAAACTTAGAGACTGTAAAAATCAAACCCAAACTACAAGAAATACTGAAAGAAGCTTTTTGCTTAGATAAACGATACATTTCAGTGTATGTTTAAGAAGGCAATGAAGGACACAGCATCCAAAATCCCACTCAGTTAGGGAAGTCACAAAACTCAAAGCTACAATGTTAAAAAAAAGGGGGACTAGTAATCATATCACGGAAACTATGAGACAAGCACACTAAAAAGTGGGATATACTACAGTAATTATAGTCCTTTCAGATGAAGAAGAAGTTAAAAAGATATGCAGACATTAAATAGGGCTTAAATTTAGTATATTAAGGGGAATCATACAGGTAGCTGCAAAGCACAATAACAATGCAACATATGAAAACAAGAAATGTAATACAGGAGTCTCAACAAACATAAACCAACACTGAAAAAGATGAAAAGCAATCCATAAAGAAAAATGACCCATAATACAATATTAAGAGCAAGATAGAAAACATCTATAGAAAAATAAATACATCAAAATAACAGCACTAGGCACATATTGACAAATGATTACACTAAATGTAAATGGAATGAATGCTCCAATAAAAAGACAAGTAACATGGATCAAAAGACATGACCTGTCAAAATGTTGCTTACAAGAGACATGCCTTAGACTCAAAGTTAGGAGTGACCTGAAAATTAAAGGATGGAATAATATATATCAAGTTAACAACATACAAAGAAGAGAAGATGTGCAATACGAATCTCGGATGAAATAGATTTTAATGTAAAATCCACCATCATGGACAAGGATGGTCACAATTTATTGCAGAAAGATTAATACAAAGCAGGACTTAACAACATTAAATATTCATATACTCAATATGAGAGCATCTTAATACATTGATTACATTGAAAAAATGAAATAAATCACTCTACAATAACAGTTGGAGACTTCAACACTCCACTTTCAGTAATGGCCACATCATCTAGAAAAAGGCTGAAGTAAAGACACAGAAGATCTTACTGTGACAATCATTCCACTCAACCTCATAGACATATACAGAAATCTCCCCCCAACAACAGATATGTACACTTTCTTATCCAAAGCATGTTGAAAGTTCCCGAGAATAGACCACATATTAGGCCATAAAGAAAGACTCAACAAAAGCCAAACCATTTAAATATTGCAAAGTATCTTCTCATAGCATAAAGCCATTGTTTTAGTCAGCTAGGGCTGCTCTAACAGAAATACCACAGAGTGGGTGGCTTTAACAAAGGAAGGTTTATTCTTACATAGTCTGGTAGGCTGCAAGTCCATATTCAGGGTGTCCACTCCGGAGGAAGGTTTTCTCCCTTGTCAGCTCTGGAGGAAAGTCCAGTATTGCATCAGTCTTTGTCTAGGGAGCATCTTGGCACAGGAACCTCAGGTCTGAAGGATGCGCTCTTCTACTGGTGCTGCTTTCTTGATGGTACGAGGTTTCCAAATCTCTGCTTGCTTCTCTGTCTTTTTATCTCTCATGGGATGAAAGAATTAAGGGTAGGGCAAGCCATACTCCAGGGAAACTCCCTTTACAGTGGAGCAAGGAGGTGATCTTATAAAGGGATTTACAGTCCCACCCTAATCCTTATCATACAGGATAGGAAAACCACAAAATGGAGGACAGTCACAAGATACTGGGAATCATGGCCCAGCCACATGTCTACACGTATTTTTGGGGGGACACAATTCAATCCATGACAGCCATAAAAGTTGAAAGCATGGGTAGAAATCTGAACCTGTGAAAACTGAACAATGCCAAGCCAAGTGCCTTGCTCAAAAATTGATGGGTTATAGACAGAATCAAGGATGCAATAAAGCAATTCATGAATTAAATGAGAATGAAAACACATCTTACCTGAATCTATGGGGTAAAGCAAAAGGACCGCTCAGAGGTCAATTTGTCTCTATAAAAGCACACATCCAAAATGAAGAGCCCAAACTAAAGAAGTAGCACTACAACTCGAACAAGAAAGAGAACAACAAAAGCACCACTTGAGCATCAGAAGAAAACAGATAAGTAAAACTAGAGCAGAAAGAAATGAATTAGAGAACAGAAAAATAATTGAGAGAATTAACAAAATTTTTGGAAAAGATCAACAAAATCTATTAACCATTGGAGGAACCCACAAAAGAAAAACAGGAAGCCAGTAACACAGATAAAAAAAATGAGATGAGAGATATCACAAGAGACCCAACTGAAATTAAAAGAATCATAACAGACCATTATGAAAAATTGTACTGTAATGAATTCAAAAAGCTAGAAGAGATGGCCAAATTACTAGAATCACATAACCTACCAAAATTATCACAAAGAGAAATAAAAAAATTTAATAAACCCATTACACAAGAAGACACTGAAAAAATAATAAAAAAAACTACCAACAAAGAAACAAAAAAATCCTCATCCAGGTGGCATCACTGGAGATTTCTACCAAACTTTTAGAAAGTGGTTAATGCCGATACCAGCGAAGCAATTTCACAGCATAGAAAAGGATGGAGCACTCTCAAATTCATTCTATGAAACCAATATACCCCTGATACCAAAGCTTGGTAAAGATACCACAAAAAAAGAAAATTACAGACCAATATCTCTCATAAACCTAGATACAAAAATCCTTAACAAAACCATAGCCAATAGAATTCAACAACACATCAAAAGAAATAATTCACCATGACCAAGTGGGATTCATATCAGTGATGCCAGTTTGCTTCAATATCAGAAAAAAAAGTTAATGTATCAACCACATAAATAAAACAAAAGATAGGAAACACTTGACTTTATCAGTTAATGAAGAAAACGGAAATTATGATACCTGTTGTGGACTGAATTGTGTTCCCTAAAAATCTATAGCAATTTGGCTGGGCCATAGTTTCTGGTATCGTGTGATGTTCCTCTGTGTTGGAATCCCTGCCTCTATGATGTTACTGATAGTGGATGAGCAACAGTTATATTGGTGGAGCAAGATCAATATGTGGGCTTGCTTTGTGCCTCCTCCTCCTCCTCAGCATACAGATAGAAAGATATGGTGAAAAGAGACAACCCTCACACACACCATAGAGGAGCACTAGCTGACTAAAACAGTATGAGGTCTCCAAAGTCTCTGCTTGCTTCACTTTCCTTTTATTTCTTGTAGGATAAAAGGTGGTGCAAGCCACATTCCAAAGAAAGTAGCTTTACTCTGGAGCACGGAGGTGACCTTAGGAAGGTTTTTATAACCCCACCCTAATCCTCTTTCACATCATATGCAGGCAAAAGCTGGACAGTTAACATACAAGCAGAAGACTTCTGTTAGATGCCCTCTAACAGAAATACCATAAGTGGGTGGCTTTAAAGAGAGGAATTTTATTTGTCACAGTCCAGTAAGTTAAAAGGAGGAGGAAGAAGAGGAGGAAGACACCATGCTTGGTCAGCAAAAAAGAGGAAGACCTTCAACAAAATGGATTGACACTGGCCATAACAATGGGTTTAAGCATAAAAATGATTGTGGATGACCAGGCAGTGTTTTGTTCTGTTGTGCCTAGGGTCACTATGAGTCAGAACCTACTTGACAGTTTGTAACAACAACAGAGGTCCTCCAACAGAAATACCACAAGTGGGTGGTTTTAAAAGAGGAATTTTATTTGTCACAGTCCAGTAAGTTAAAAGTCCAAATTCAAGGTTTCGGCTCCAGGGGAAAGCCTTCTGTTCCTGCACTGGAGAAAGGTCATTGTTGTCAGTCTTCCCCTGGACTGGCAGCTTTTGAGGCTCAGGGACCCCAGTCCTTAAAAAAGGATGTTCTCTGCTCCCAGAACTGCTTTCTTTCTGATAATAAGAGGTCCACAAATGTCTCTGGGAGCTCCTCTCTTTTATATCTCAAGAGACAGCCTCAAGGCACAAAGTACATTTACACATTGAATCTTGCTTTACCAACACAACTGCTGCATTTCCACCCTCATTAATATCATAGAGGCAGGAATTCCAACATGGAGGAACATCACACAATACCAGGAATTATGGCCCAGCCAAATTGGTACAAAGTTTTTATGGAACACAATTCAATACATTACATCCCACCCTTTGTTCTCTAAAAAAAACCACATCTTTGCAACACATTAAACATATGCACCTCATTATAAAAAAAAGTCCTAAAGCCCAAGTCCAAAATCTAGAAATTTCTCTTCAGCTGTGAAATCTGGAACTCAAATTGCCTGCTTCCAAAATACAGAACAAGCAGGCAAAGCTAGATATTTCCATTACAAATTGAGAAAAGAAGGCAAAACAGGCAGCAAGCAAAATACATAGTATGCCACAAAGCTTTGAAAATAATCTCCCATTCTCTGAGACATTTTACACAATGGCACTGACCTCCCAGACTCTAGACATCAGCCACTATCACCAGATTTTGAGTGGAAGACCCCAGGTCCTGTACTACAACTCTGCCTTCTAGGCCCACTGGGACAACAACTCTTTCTCCATCAGCTTCAGGCATACAATTTTTCAAGTCCACAAGAGTGGCAACTCCACAGTTAGATACAGCAGGGGCTCTGGCTTCACCTTTTCAAACCCTGAGGTCATGGCCATACCTTTGTGACTGAGACAGCTCAGCTTCTCATGCTCTCTGTCTCTTCAGCTCCTGCTTATGGCTTCATGACCCAGGCCTCAGACCTGCATTTGCCGTGTTGGAGAAAATGTTCTAAAGCTCTGTAGCTTCACCAATTGAAGAGCCTGGTGGTACCACTATCCACTGGATAGCCTCCTGCACTCAGCTCTCTTACTTCATGGGCCAGCAAGCCTGGCTCCACCAGTTCAAGGGCCTGAAGGCACCCCACTCCATCAGGAAACCTCTGTACACTGGCACTCAGCTGTCTTGCTCCACAAGTCAGCTCCAGCATTGTCTCATGCTAGTTTGGGTTTCCTATTGCCGCTGCCGCTGGTGTTCTGCTGATTCTCGGTATCTGCACCTTCTTTGGGGTTAATAGTTCTCTACAGTTCCTTGTGAGTCTTTCATCCATTCACAGTTTTAAAATCGCTTCCACATTGTAGGTATCTGTTAGGGCATCACCTCACTCCCAGTACCAAATTGTCTAGGGAAGAAAAACCAGTAACATGTATAATGTGAACCTAGAAAGATTTATATAAAGGAAACAACCCACACAATTCTAGAAGCTGAAACATCCCAAGTCCTGGATTGCAGCAAAAGCCTCACATGGCCGTGGAAGCTGGTAAACCCAAGGTCAGTGTGTCAGAGATTACAGTGCCATATCACAAGCTTTGATGGTTGGCAGATCCCAAGATGGTGGGTGAGACTGCAAGGTTTCTGCTGATTCATGGAGCTGCAGAGACCAACAAACCAAGGAACAGCAGGTCAGGAAACATGACTCTCACTTGCCAGCTCTAAGGGTCAATTTATTCAGCAGCTTCTATTTCAAGTCCCAGGAACCAGATGCAAAAAAGAAAAGAGAGCAGGGGACTGCTGGCAATGTGAGCAGACGGAAGTAGGCAGCAAAAGGTAGGGAGATGAAGACTGGCGGTGGGCAGTGAGCAATCACAGGCCCTACGACTGTCACTGCATATAGCTGCCAAAACATTCATCCGGCGAAGTTGACATACAGTCTTAACCACCACACATACCATCAAGAAAGCAGCACCAAGAACACCAAGCGTGTCCTTCAAACATTAGGTTTCTGCACCAAGATGCTCCCTGACCAAAGAAAGACTGATGCAACTTAAGGACTTTCCTCCAGAGACAACAGAGAGAGTTCCTTCCTCTGCAGCCAGTACCCTGAATTTGGACTTCTATCCAACTGGATGGTGTGAGAAAAACTTCTATGCTAAAGTCACTTACTCACGGTAGTTCTGTTAGAGCAGTATGCCTCATGACTAAGACATGGACTAAATCAAGAGCTAAGCAGTTTCCTGAATGCACCCAAACACTTCAAGGGCCACAGCAGCAGAGGCAGGTGTCTGGGGGCTGTGGCTTCAGGGGACATCTAGGTCAGTTGGCACAGTAAATTTTATTAAGCAAATATTGTACATCCCACTTTGGTGAGTGGAATATGTGGGCTTAAAATCTGTCAAGCAGCCATCTAAGAAGCATCAGTTTTTCCAAAACCATGTGGAGCAAACAGAATGAAGAACACCAAAGACATAAGGGGCAGGGGGAGCCCAAGAGGCAGAAAGAGCCACATAAACCTGAGACTACATTAGCAAGAATGAGACCAGAGCTAGATGGTGCCTGGCTACCACCAATGATTGCCCTGATAAGAAACACAGTGACGAGATCCTAATGGAGTATGAGAAAAGTGAGGTGCAGAACTCAAACTCCAGTGAAAACACCAGACTTGAAGTTCCCTGGAAGACATGGACCTCAGACTCTCCTTAGCCCGTAACTAGAAACCAATCTCGAAGTCAACTCTTTAGACAAAGATTAGACTGAAATAAAAGATGTAAAATGATACTGGCGAAGAGCATGCTTCTTGTGTCATGTAGATAAGTAGACTAAATGGGCAACTCCTGTTCAGAGGCTAGATGAGCAGACAGAAAGGGATAGGAGCTGGCTGAATAGATACGAAAAATACAGGGCAGAGAAGATGAGTGTTCTGTCACATTGTAGAGAGGAGCAGCTAGGGCTGCATAATAACACGAGTGTAAGTCAAACTAAATTTAGAAGAGGATGTGAAACCAAGGATATCACTGAGGATGTCAGATGTATCCTAGCTGAAAGCAAAGAATACCAGCAAATATTTATGTGTTTCATTGACTGTGTAAAGGCATTCATCTTTGTGCATCATAACAAGTTATGGATAATGAAAAGAATGAGAATTCCAGAACACTTAATTGTGTTCATGAGGAACCTGTACACAGGACAAGAGTCAGCCATTCGAACATGACAGGGAGTATGGCATATCATAAAGTCAGGAAAGGTGTGTGTGAGAGTTGTAACCATTTCTTATACCTGTTCAATCTGTATGTTGAACAAATAATCAGAGAAGCTGGACTATATGAAGAAGATTGTGGCATCAGGATTGGAGGAAGACTCTTTAACAACTTGTGTTATTCAGATGACACAACCTTGGTTGCTAGAAGTGAAGAGCACTTGAAACACTGGCTGATGAAGATTATAGACTACAGCTTTCAGTATGGTTTATACTTCAACATCAAGAAAATAAAAATTCTTGGGGGAGAGGAGTCAAGATGGCAGACTAAGCACACGTCTCCTTATATCTCTCTGGAAACCAAGACCTAAATTGGAAATCAGACGGAGCCTTCTGAGCACCTAATCAGACCCAGGACACGGCACAGGGCTGTTACTTTCGACTTCATACCACTAAGCAAAAACCCTCCTCTCTTTCACTGACTCCTCCTGCTGGCTAGCCCTGGCTCTCATGGACTGAAGGTAAATGCATCATTTTGACTTTTTTTTTTCTGTCTTGGCCGGCAGGCAGAGCTGGGTCCTGCCTGGCGACTAGACTCAGATGTGCTGCTGGGGGGATAGGCAGGCGAAATTCCCATATTTTGAGAGCCAGGCTTAGGACTCTGTTAATCTAGCCGCTTTTGGACTGTCGTCTTATCCCTGCCACAACGGGGTTTGTACAGAATTACGCAGTCAGTGTGTGGGATGCCATGTTGGTACTGAGATTTTAGCGGGACCTAATTCTTAGTCTGGGAGCCAGTGCGTGCAAACAGGAAAGCGTTTCTCCGACAGAAAAGGAGTAAATTACATAGTGTCACCTACATTTCGGGCCCTGCAACAGAGGCAGAGGAATCACTACCTCTTGGCACCTTTAGCCCCTATATCTGCTGCCTGTGTGGAGGACGCCATCTTGGAGATGGTGGCCACATCTAGACCTAATTCTTAGCTTGGGAGCCAGAGCCTGCCCACAGGAAAGCGTTTTTCTACCAGAAAAGTGGTACTCTGCACAGTGTCACCCAAGGCTAGGCCGTGTTAGCAGAAGCAAACAGGGCAGTAGCATTGCTGTATTCTGAACTAGTTTGTATCATCTGGGGTTAGATATAGTGGTACTTACTTTGCCAGTTGAGAAGAGGGACATCTACAGCTGAAAACCTGACTGACTTGTGAACTGGTCAGATACCTTTTGCTTTACATTTTAAGACAGCCTAGAGAAGCATCTGCAGTGCATCCCACAGTATCCCTTCCAGCCTCGACTTACTCACACGGGACCAAAAAAGCAACAGACACTTATGCCACACAAGAAATCACCCACAGCTTCAGAAGGCTCACAAACAAAGCAACCAAGGAGTCTTCCTAATGAAGAAACTTTTATGAAAACATCAGAAAGTGAATACAAAATGATTATATACAGAGCCCTTCTAGACCTTATACAAAATGCAGCAGAACAAAATGAAAAATTACGCAAGCTATTCGATCTGATGGAACACCAATACCCTGAAATCCAACAGATCAAGAACAAAATCAAAGACATAGAAACTTCTATGCAAAGCCAAGAAAACAGAATGGAACAAATAGAAAAAAGAATTTCTGACTTGGAAGACTGAGCTACTGATGCCAGCATCTATGAGCAGAAACCAGAAAAAAAAAACAAGAAAAATGAAGAAACATTAAGAAGCATGTGGGACTCTATTAAGAGGAACAACCTTCGATTAATTGGAGTCCCTGAACAGGATGAGACACCTGAGAACACAGAAAGTATCATTGCTGAGCTGCTGAGAGAAAACTTCCCAGAAATCACGAAGGAAGAAAATATAGACATCTCAGATGCATATCGTATGCCACCCAATATAGATCTCAAAAGAACAACTCCAAGGCATATTATAATCAAGCTTAACAAAATGAAAGATAAGCAGCAACTCTTAAAGGCAGCAAGACTCAAATCAAAGCTAACATTCATGGGGAAACCCTGTAGGCTCTCTTCAGATTTCTCAGCAGAAACCACGCTGGCATGGAGAAAGTGGCATGAAACATTCAAAGCCTTGAAGGAGAAGAACTTTCAACCTAGAATTACATATCTTGCAAAACTATCTTTCAAATACAAAAAAGAAATTAAGACATTCCAAGATAAACAGAAACTCAGAGACTTTGTAAAAACCAAACCAAAGCTACAAGAAATACTGAAAGAATCTCTTGGCTTAAAACAACAAAATCACTAACTATATTTTAGAACAACACACTACTCAAAACTCTGCTCAGTAAGGGAAGTCTCCAAAATCAATCACAGCTTTGATATGGAAAGAAGCAATCCAGTGATCATCATGAAAACTATGGTGTCATCATATTAAAAAAAGGGATGTACTACAGTTGTTATAGTCCTTCCAGATGGAGAAGAAGAGGACAAGACTGGTAGTAATTAAAATTGGGTTTATATATAATTTATTCAGGGGGATCGTAGGGGCAGCTGTAAAGGACAACAAAGATGTATCATACCATTTCAAGAAATGTAACACACGAGTCTCAACAACTACAAAATGAGCTCTGAAAAAGGTGAAAAAGCAACTCACAAAAAAAGAATGTTCCAGAACAGACTAATAAGAACAACAGAGAAAAAATCAACATAAAAATAAACATATCACAATGGCAGCAGTGAACACATAACTATCAATAATTACACGGAATGTGAATGGACTGAATGGTCCAGTAAAGTGACATCTTAGATCAAAAGACATTACGCATCTATATGTTTTCTACAAGAAATTCACTTGAGACCTAAAGACAGGAACAAACTGAAAATTAAAGGATGGAAGAACATATATCAAGCTAACAATGAACAAAGAGCAGGGGTGGCAATTCTAATCTCAGACAAAATCAATTTTAATGTCAAATCCACCGTCGTGGACAAAGATGGACACTATTTATTGCTGAAAGGTTCAGTACACAAGCAAGACTTAACTATATTAAATATTTATGCACCTAATATCAGAGCACCTAAATACGTCAAAGAAACACTGACTACGCTCAAAAGAGTTGGATGACTCCACAATAGTAGTGGGAGACTTCAACACTCCACTCTCAATACTGGACAGATCATCTAGAAAAAAGCTCAGTAAAGATACAGAAGACCTCATTGACACAATTAACCAACTTAACCTCATTGATATATACAGAACTTTCCACCCATCAGCAGACAACCTACACCAGACAACTACACCTTCCTCTCCAGTGCACATGGAACATTCTCCAGAATTGACCATGTGATAGGCCATAATGCAGTGCTCAACAAAATCCATACCATTGAATTACTGCAAGCATCTCTTCCGATCAAAAAGCCATAAAAGTTGAAATAAATAGCAGAAAAAACATAGATAGAAAGTGGAACTCTTGGAAACTGAACAACATCTTGCTCAAAAAAAAAACATGGGTTATAGAGGAAATCAAGGATGAAATAAAGAAATTCATGGCTTCCAATGAGAACAAAAACACTTCCTACCAGAACCTATGGGATATAGCCAAAGCAGTGTTCAGAGGTCTGTTTATTTCCATAAATGTACACATCTGGAAGGAAGAAAGAAACCAAATAAAGGAACTAACTCTACAGCTTGAACAAGTAGAAAGAGAACAACAGAGGAACCCCTCAGTCACCAGAAGAAACAAGATTATAAAGATTAGAGCAGAGCTAAATGAGTTGAAGAATAGAAAAACAATTGAAAAGACCAAAAGCTGGGTTTTTGAAAAGATCAACAAAATTGACAAACCACTGGCTAAACTTACTGATGAAAAGCAGGAAAGGAAACAAATAACCCAAATTAGAAAACAGAGGGGGGTTGTCACCACAGATGCAACAGAAATCAAAAATATCATAACAGAATACTATGAAAGACTGCACTCTAACAAATTTGAAAACCTAGAGGAAATGGACCAATTCCTTGACTCATACCACCTACCCAAATTATCACAACATGAAGCAGAACAACTTAATAAACCCATCACAAAGGAAGAGATTGAAAATGTTATTAAAACTCTGCCAACCAAAAAAAAGTCCAGGTCCAGATGGCTTCACTGTAGAATTCTACCAAGCATTTAGAGAAGAGTTATCTCCAATACTACTGAGACTATTTCACAGTATAGAAAGGGATGGAGTACTCCCGAACTCATTCTATGAAGCCAGCATAACACTGATACCTAAGCCAGGGAAAGACCCAACAAAGAAAGAGAACTACAGACCGATCTCACTCATGAATCTAGATGCAAAAATCTTCCATAAAATTCTTGCCAATAGAATACAACAACGTATCAAGAACATAATCCGTCATGACCACGTGGGATTCATACCAGGGATGCAAGGCTGGTTCAACATCAGAAAAACAATTAATGTTATTAACCACATAAATTACACAAAAGACAGGAATCACCTGATTTTGTCCATTGATGCCGAAAAGGCATTTGATAAAGTCCAACACTCATTCATGCTAAAAACTCTTAGCAAAATGGGCATAGACGGCAATTTCCTTAACACAATAAAGGCTATTTATACAAAGCCAATTGCCCACATCATCCTGAATGGAGAGAGACTGAAAGACTTTCCCTTGAGATCAGGAACTAGACAAGGATGCCCACTCTCAGCTCTTCAATTCAACATTGTGCTAGAAGTTCTAGCCAGAGCAATTAGACAAGACCAAGAAATAAAGGGCATCTGCATCGGCAAAGAGGAAGTTAAAATCTCCCTGTTCGCAGATATGATTGTATATGCAGAGAACCCCAAGGAATCTATAAGTAAGCTACTCAAACTGATAGAAGAGTTCTGCAAAGTCTCAAGATACAAGATAAACATAAGTAAATCAGTAGGATTCCTTTATACCAACAACAAGACTGTTAAGGAAGAAATTATCAAATAAATACCATTTACGATAGCCCCTAAGAAGATAAAGGACCTAGGAATTAATCTAACCAGAGAAACAACAGACTTTTACAAAGAGAACTACAAGCCCTTACTACAAGAAACTAAGAGAGACTTAGATAAATGGAAAAACCTACCCTGCTCATGGATAGGAAGACTTAACATTGTGAAAATGTCTATTTTACCCAAAGCAATCTATCGGGGTTATGCTGGCTTCATAGAATGAGTTTGGGAGTACTCCATCCCTTTCTATACTGTGAAATAGTCTCAGTAGTATTGGAGATAACTCTTCTCTAAATGCTTGGTAGAATTCAGCAGTGAAGCCATTTGGACCTGGACTTTTTTTGGTTGGTGGTGTTTTGATGACCTTTTCAATCTCTTCCTTTGTGATGGGTTTATTAAGTTGTTCTGCTTCATTTTGTGATCTCGTTTCTTCTGGTGCCCGAGGGGTTCCTCTGTTCTCTTTCTACTTGTTCAAGCTGTAGAGTTAGTTCCTTGATTTGGTTTCTTTCTTCCTTCCAGATGTGTGCATTTATGGAAATAAACAGACCTTTGAGCACTGCTTTGGCTGTATCCCACAGGTTCTGGTAGGAAGTGTTTTCGTTCTCATTGGAAGCCATGAATTTCTTTACTTCATCCTTGATTTCCTCTATAACCCTTGTTTTTTTGAGCAAGATGTTGAGTTTCCAAGAGTTCCACTTTCTATCTATGTTTTTTCTGCTGTTGATTTCAACTTTGATGGTCATTCAATGGTATGGATTTTGTTGAGCATTGCATTATGGCCTATCACGTGGTCAATTCTGGAGAATGTTCCATGTGCACTGGAGAAGCAGTTGTAGTTGTCTGCTGGTGGGTGGAAAGTTCTGTATATATCAATGAGTTTTAGTTGGTTAATTGTGTCAATGAGGTCTTCCGTATCTTTACTGAGCTTTTTTCTAGATGATCCGTCCAGTATTGAGAGTGGAGTGTTGAAGTCTCCCACTATTATTGTGGAGTCATCCAACTCTTTTGAGCGTAGTCAGTGTTTCTTCGACGTATTTAGGTGCTCTGATATTAGGTGCATAAATATTTAATATAGTTAAGTCTTGCTTGTGTACTGAACCTTTCAGCAATAAATAGTGTCCACCTTTGTCCACGACGGTGGATTTGACATTAAAATTGATTTTGTCTGAGATTAGAATTGCCACCCCTGCTCTTCTTTGTTCATTGTTAGCTTGATATATATTCTTCCATCCTTTAATTTTCAGTTTGTTCCTATCTTTAGGTCTTAAGTGAGTTTCTTGTAGACAACATATGGATGGCTCATGTCTTCTGATCCAGAAGGACACTTGGTGTCTCCTTACTGGAGCATTCAGTCCATTCACATTCAATGTATGCCGAGGGCCGTTACTCACAAAGGCCACTATAAGCAAAGCTATACACTTGTGTGATAACGAGCAGACGCATGTCACCCCTGACATATTTTTTGGCTGTACTCTCCCTGATGATATTTTTCACCCTACATAAATCTTCCTCAAAGATACCCTCTCCTCTCTTGGCAGAAGGATCAAAGAAGATGCCTGCTAAGAGGGGCTTTACAACCCCCTTAGCTTATGAAATTATATTGGGAATATCTGACCAGGAACTTCTAGGGAGAGGATGTCAGAGGAATGAATTTCAATACAGCATGCCTGAAAGCACCGAGGCCTGCCCAGCTCCACTGGCTTCCCCCAACTGCATCTCCCCCCACTTTTCCACATATGAAATACAAGTTTGCAGAAAAAGCTTCCCAAGGACAATTATCCACACAGGCCATAAAGCTATACAAGCATCTCACTCCATACAGCAGAAAGATAGATAAACTTCCAAGTTCATTATAATTGGTATGACGAATGAATAAACACTAAAGAAACATCTTTCTTAAAGCAGCTGGGTTGGGTTGGGGGACGGTGGACACTTACTATCTGCACAGGAAGAGATAAAATAAGAACTTAGTGAAAGCAAATAGAGAGCTAAAAAATGAAGCTTTGAGGAGTCTACCCTTCTGTGCCTTTAACCTTGAGGTATGAATAGAACCATTAAGTTCAAAGCATAACTTTGTTTTCACTGACAATTATCACCACAAACACCTGCATCAGGCTATTATCCAAAAAGCCTTGACAATTAACTAGAAAAAGAAGACCATGAGGGGTCAGTTTCTTGTTAGCCAATAGCTTATATGATGGAAAAAATAGTGTGAAAATCACATCACCTCATCTATAAAAAATAAAGACATACCTTTACGGGCTGCCGTTCTCCAAAACTCTTTCCTGTCTCTCTCAATTCATTTCTTTGCCAATGCCATTTCCTCCCTCTGTGGGCCCCCCAAAAGTTATCAGGGCTGGCTCCCGGCAAATGTAATTATTGATAGGTATGTGTTCACTGCTGCCATTGTGATATGTTTATTTTTATGTTGATGTTTTCTCTGTTGTTCTTATTAGTCTGTTCTGAAACATTCTTTTTTGAGTTGCTTTTTCACCTTTTTCAGAGCTCATTTTGTAGTTGTTGAGACTCGTGTGTTACATTTCTTGAAATGGTGTGATACATCTTTGTTGTCCTTTACAGCTGCCCCTATGATCCCCCTTAATAAACTATATATAAACTCAATTTTAGTTACTACCAGTCTTGTCCTCTTCCTCTCCATCTGGAAGGACTATAACAGCTGTAGTACATCCCTCTTTTTAATATGATGACACCATAGTTTTCGTGATGATCACTGGATTGCTTCTTTCCATATCAAAGCTGTGATTGACTTTGGAGACTTCCCTAAATGAGCAGAGTTTTGAGTAGTGTGTCGTTCTAAAATATAAAATTAGTGATTTCATTCTTCTGAGCCAGAGCCAAGAACTTTCAGCACCTCAGCAACGATACTCTCTGTGTTCTCAGATGTCTCACCCTGTTCAGGGACTCCAATTAATCACAGGTTGTTCCTCTTAATAGAGTCCCATATGCTTCTTAATTCTTCTTCATTTTTCTTGTTTCTTTTTTCTGATTTCTGCTCATAGATGCTGGCATCAGTAGCACTGTCTTCCAAGTCAGAAATTGTTTTTTCTATTTGTTGCATTCTGTTTTCTTGGCTTTGCATAGAAGTTTCTATGTCTTTGATTTTGTTCTTGATCTGTTAGATGTCAGAGTACTGGTGTTCCATCAGATCAAACAGCTTGCTTAATTTTTCATTTTGTTCTGCTGCATTTTGTGTAAGATCTAGGAGGGCTCTTTTATATATTCATTATATATTCACTTCCTGATGCTTTCATAAAAGTTTCTTCATTAGGAAAATTCCTTGGTTGCTTTGTTTGTGAGGCTTTTGAAGCCATGGGTGATTTCTTGTATGCTACAATTGTCTGTTTTTTTTTGGTCCCATGTGAGTATGTAGAGGCTGGAAGAGGTAGTGTGAGGATGGATTGCAAATATTTCTCTAGGCTGTCTTAAAATGTAAAGCAAAAGGTATCTGAGCAGTTCACAAGTCAGTCAGGTTTTCAGGTGTAGAGGTCCCTCTTCTCAACTGACAAAGTTGATTATATCCAACCCCAGATGATAACAAACTAGTTCAGAATACAGCAATGCTACTGCCCTGTTGGCTTTTGGTGACAGGGCCTAGCCTTAGGTGACACTGCATCGAGTACTGCTTTTGTGATAGAAAAGCGCTATCTTGTGGGCAGACTCTGGCCTCCCAAACTAAGAATTAGGTTCAGCTGTGGCCACCGTATCCAAGATGGCGTCCTCCACACAGGCAGCAGATAGAAGGCATAAAGGTGCCGAGAGGTAGTGATTCTTCTGCTTCTGTTGCATGGCTTCCAACGTAGATGGCCTGCTTTTCTGTCAGAGAAGTGCTGTCGTGTTTTCAGGAGCTGGCTGCCAGGTTAAGAATTAGGTCCCGCTAAAATCTCTGTACCAACATGGTGTCCCGCACACTGACTGTGAAATTCCGTACAAACCCCGTTGATGCAGATATAAAATGAAAGGCTCAAAGTGGCTAGATTAACAGAGTCCTAAGCCTGACTCTCAAAATATGGGAATTTTGCCTGCTTATCCCCTCAGCAGTGTGTCTCAGTCCACCCGCTAGGCAAGACCCAGCTCCGCCCGCTGGCCAAGACAGAGAAAAAAACTTCAAAAATGGTGCGTTTACCTTCAGTCCGTGAGAGCCAGGCCTAGCCAGGAGCAGGAGTCAGCGAAAGAAAGGAGGTTTTTCACTCAGTGCTATGAAGTCCCAATTAACAGCCCTGTGCCGTGTCCTGAGGCTGATTACGTGATCAGAAGGCTCCCTTTGATTATGAATTCAGGTCTTGGTTTCCAGAGAGATATAAGAAGACGTGTGCTTAGTCTGCCATCTTGACTCTGCCCTGTTCCCAGCGTCATTTTTTAATGGGATGGAGAAACAAATTACCAATTTTGTTTGGAAAGGGAAGAAGCCCCGGATAAGTAAGGTCCTACTAAAGAAGAAGAACACACTGGGAGACCTCTCATTACCCGACCTTAGAACACACTACACTGCCACAGTGATCAAAACAGCCTGGTACTGGTACAAGAACAGACAGATGGATCAATGGAACAGAATTGAGACCCCAGAGATGACACCATCTGCCTATGAACAGTTGATATTCGACAAAGGCCTTAAGACATTAAACTGTGGTAAAAACAGTATCTTCAACAAATGGTGCTGGCAGAATTGGATATCCATCTGCAAGAAACTGAATCAAGATCCATCTTACACCTTATACAAAAACCAACTCCAACTGGATAAAAGACCTAAATATCCAACCTAAAACGATAAAGCTCATCCAAGAAAAGTTAGGAACAACAATGGAAGTTTTAATACACAATGAGGACAGACTCCAAAATCTGTCAAAGAAATCACCATCAACAGAAGAGAAAACAGATAAATAGGAACTACTAAGAATCAAACACTTTCGCTCATCCAAAGACTTTATTAATAGAATTAAAAGAACACCCACAGAATGGGAAAAAAATGTTTGGCAACTGTATGTCAGAACAACGCTTAATCTCCATAATCTATAAGATACTACAAAATATCAATAATAAGAAGATAAATTATCCAGTTAAGCAATGGACAAAGGAGATGGGCAGACATTTGACTAAAGAGGAGATCCAGGCAGCCCAAAAACACATGCAGACATGTTCACGATCTTTAGTTATGAAAGAAATTCAAATCAAGACTACAATGAGATACCATCTCACCCCAACAAGATTGGCCATGATCCAAAAAACACAAAACAACAAATGCTGGAGAGGCTGTGGAGAAAGTGGAACCCTTCTACACTGTTGGTGGGGTTGCAAAATGGTACAGCCTGTTTGGAAAGCAATCTGGCGCTGCCTTAAAAAAATGGATATTGATATACCATTTGACCCAGTAATTCCACTACTTGGAATATATCCTACAGAATCAAGGCCTTTCACACCAACAGACACATGCACCAGAATGTTTATTGCGGCACAGTTCACGATAGTAAAAAGATGGAATCAACCCAGATGCCCAACAACAGACGAATGGATAGGTAAACTATGGCACATATACTCAATGGAGCACTACGCAATGATAAAGAATAACGATGATTCCAGGAAACATCTCCTAACCTGGTTTCAACTGGAAGACATTATGTTGAGTGAAAGTAGTCAGCGACAAAAGGACAAATATTATATGGGACCTCTACGATAAGATCTCAAAAACAGACTTGTGTATAGAAGAAAAGATTCTTTGACCACTGCAAGGTAGGGGAGGGAAGGAGCGTGAGGGAGGAAGGGTTTAGTTAGATAATTGCTAGAAATCTGGTTGGGAGAAATCGGTGATAGCACACATTAGAAACAAGAACAACACTAAGTGGACTTCTGTATAACTTGAGTACTCTTTCCACCTTAACCCAATATTGCAAGGAGAGAGTAGCTGGGGCAAGCGGCAGGGGACCATGCTCTTAGGCGAAATCAGGCTATTTGGCACAACTAGCGTTTTGATAAGGGGGCTCTCTGCACCCCACATTGGTGAGTGGCGTCTCATGTCTTAAAAGTTGCCATCTGAGGACACAGCAAATGGTCCCAACTCAACAGGAATGGATGCTCACCGAGGACCAAAATGACATGCGGTAAAGACAACCTAGAAGATAGAGAGACCCACAAGAGTGGGTGCTTACATCGACTTGGGACCAGAAGAACCGGATGGTGCCCGGCCACCACCAGTGATAGCCATGATGGAGCTCACAGAGAGGAGTCTTACTGGCAACACAAGAATAAAAAGGGGTGCATCCTGAGATCTCCACTAAAAGCCCTCAATTGACGGTCCACCGATTTCAGGGTTCCCCTGAGAGCATGCTACCCTTACCCATAAATCATAACGAAGGTCCACTCTTTGTTCAGGAATGGATTGGACTTAGCAATGCAGAGTGACCATGTATTGGATGCACTTTATGGTTCTATACATCTATAGGGTGTCGTCCTGCTGACCTCTGGCTGGAGGAAGGAGAGTGGGTGTAGAGCAGGGGAAAGGAGGCTGTTGGGAGGATGAGACATGTATGGAACAGAGAGGAATAGTGTGCTGTCACTGGATAGGGAGAGCTGTGGAAGCTGCATATAGTTGGGCATGTAAATTTATATGGGAATGTACATTTTCCCTCAGTCGTATTAAATAAAAAAAAGAAAAAAGAAAAAAAAGAAATAGAGATGTCATGCAATTTAATATATAAGTATGATGAAATGAGATGTTTCCAATCCCCTGAACGCTAATGATACTTTTATCAGCCAGAACTTGCTAAAGTTTGGTATGTTCAAGTCACTGGGTTATTGTTGTTGTTGTTAGTTGCATCCAATTCATTCGGTATCATTCACACTGTTTTGTTTAATCTTCACAGCAACCCAATATTATTTTTCTTATTATTAAGAATATACTGAGGTGTAGTGGTGTAGCTAATATTCTTAAGGTCACAGAACAAAAAGGCTGTACAAGATTTCAAATTTAGGATTCTATCAATCTAAAACCTATGCTTTTTCCACTGTTCTGAAGTAATATCTGCCAAACGCTTTAATTATTGTGTGTAATCACTGTGAGTAAAGACAGCGCTAATGGAGAAAAGACATAATCAATCTAGGGCAATGTGAATTTGGATGTTCAATTTCTGATGTGTTTGTAAAAAGGAGTCCCAGTACTTTTTAGACATGCTTCTTATGATAATTTTATAAATTCAAATGCAAATCAAAAAGTACTGATTTTATATGAATATTATGCTGACTAGAGGATTTGTTCATTTAAGTGAAATGAACTATGAGCTATTGGATATGCTAAAATGTAATATGTCTTTTAATATCTAGAGTTACAGCTATGATTAAGTTAATAAAAGCTTTATAGAAAAAAAGAAAAGAAAAGAAAAATTCTGTCACCTGGGCCAGTAAGCAACACCATGATAACTGGAGGAAATACTGAGATTGTCAAAGATTTCATTTTACATGGAACCACAATCAATGCCCATGGTAGCAATCAAGAAATTAGAAAGACACATTGCATTGGGAAAATCTGCTGCAAAAGTCCTCTTTAAAGTACTGGAAAGCAATGATGTCTCCTTGAGGACTAAGGTGCATCTGACTCAAGCCATGATTTTTCAGTAGTCTCATATGCATGTGAAAGAAGTTGTTCTTAGGTTGTTACATGTCATCAAGCTGGTCTGACTCCTAGTGGCCTTATGCACAACAGAATGTAATACCGCCTGGTCCTGCACCATACCCACAACTATTTTATGCTTAGGCCCGGTGTTGCAGCCATTGTGTCAATCCATCTTGTTCAGGGTTTTCTTCTTTTTCACTGACCCTCCACTCTACCAAGCATGATGTCTTTCTTCAGGGATTTAACCCTCCTGGGACGTGTCCAAAGTATGTGAGATGCATTCTCTCTATCTTTGCTTCTGAGGAGTCTTCTAGTTGTACTTATTCCAGAATAGATACTGTGTTCTTTTGGCAGTCCATCGTACATTGAATATTCTTATCCAACACCACAATTCAAATGCATCAGTTCTGCATCTTCTTCTGTCCTCCTTATTCATTGTTCAGCTTTAGCATGCATATGATACAATCAAAAATGTGAAAGCTAGACAGTGATAAGGAAGAGCATAAAAAAATTAACGCCTTGAATGGTGGTGTTGGTAAAGAATATTGAACATACTGTGGAGTGCCAAATGAAGGAACATATCTGTCTTGTAAGAAGTACAACTAAAATGCTCCTTAAAAGCAAGGATGGCAAGACTGAGACTTATATACTGAGAACTTGTTATCAGGAGGGATCAGTCCTTGGTGAGGAACATCGTGCTTGGTAAAGTAGGGGGTCAGTAGAAAAGAGGAGACACTGAAGGAAGTGGATTGACACAATTGCAGCAACAATAAGGTCAACCATAGTAATGATTGAGAGGATGGCACAGGACTGGACAGTGTTTTGTTATCTTGTACATAGAGTTGCTATCAATTGGAACCCAAAGACACCTAACAACAACAACAACAAGACACCAGTGGTGAGTGGTTTTAAAATAAATGGCAAAGAAGTTCATAAGGGGTGGAGCTGACATGGCAGACTAAACGCACGTCTCCTTAATTCTCTCTGAAAACTAAGGGCTGGATTGGCAACTGAATGGAGCTTTCTGAACACCTATTGGGCCCTAGGACGTGGCATAGGGCTGTCAGACTGCACTACATGCCACTAAATGGGAAATGTCTTCTCTCTTGCAAAGCCCCATTTCTGTTGCCTCACAGCAGACACAGACAGAAGGTACTGACACTTTTAATTTTTTATTCTTTTTGTTGGCCACTGAGAGGGGAATGTGCACGACCCTGCAGATAAGCCAAGCAGCAGTGCTGAAATGGACAACGTGTGCCACAGTGGAGAGACAGTGTGTGGGATAACCACATTTTGAAAGCCCCCTCTACCATCTCTTTTCTAAGCTCTATCAGATTCCCTTGTTTCGCAGCTTGACCAGGACATCATCTTGGTCATCTGGAGGTAGAGTCACCCAACCAGAAGCCTCAGTGTGGGCTAATGCCTAGGCTGGGAGGCAGTGCTAGTCTGGGGAGTAATTTTCCAGCAGAAAGGTTGTGTTTAGCACAGTGTTACCCTATGGGTAAGGCCCGAAAGAGGATGGCAACAGGGCCCTAGACCCTCCCTACTTCGAACTACATCATAGCATCTGGGGACTCAGAACAGGTGCTTTTGTTCTCAGCTGTAGATGGGGCCTGCCACCCCTGATGGCCTGACTGATTTTTGGAAGCTGTCAGACAGCTTTTATTTTTTTTATTAAATAAAAAATGAAAGTGTACATACTCTCTGCTTACAATATTGGGTTAAGATGGGAGGAGAACACAAGTTGTGTCAAAGTCCCATTAATATTGATCTTCTTACTAATGTGTATTGTCACCAATTGCACCCAACCAAATTTCTAACAACTATCTAATCTAAACCCTCACCCCTCGTCCTCCTACCCTCCCACCATTTCCTCCTTTGTAGCTGTCAAAGAGTCTTTTCTGTTATGTATGAGTATGCTTTTAATTTTTTATCGTAGGGGTATAATATAATAATTCTTCTTCTGTCACTGACTAGTTTCACTCAGCATAATGTCATCCAGTTGAGACCAAATGGAGAGATGTTTCCTGCTATCATCGTTGTTCTTTATCAATGTATAGTACTCCATTCGGTATATATACGAAAGTTTACCCATTCATTCTTCTGTTGTTGGGCTTCTGGGTTGATTCCTTCTTTTTGCTATCGTGGACTGTGCTGCAATGAACAGTCGTGTGCATATATCAGTTGGTGTGAATGGCCTTGATTCTGCAGGATATATTATGAGCAGAGGAATTACTGGGTCAAATGGTATATCTATATCCATTATTTTAAGGTAACGCTTTCCAAAGAGGTTGCACCATTGTGCAGTCCCACCAAGAGTGAAGGAGAGTTCCAATCTCTTCACAGCCTCTCTGACATTTATTGTTTTGTGTTTTTTGGATCATGGCCAATCTTGTTGGGGTGAGATGGTATCTCATTGTCATTTTGATTTGAATTTCTTTAATAATTAGTGATCGTGAGCATGTCCACATGTGTTTTTTGGCTGCCTGGATCTCCTCTTTAGAAAAGTGTCTGTCCATCTCCTTTGCCCATTGCTTAATTGGATGATTTCTCTTTTTTTTATTGATATTTTGTAGAACCTTATAGATTATGGTGATCAGGCATCAGTCAGACATAGAGTTGCCAAATATTTTTTCCCATTCTGTAGGTGGTCTTTTAATTCTTTTGATGAAGTCTTTGAATGAGCAGAAGTGTTTGATTCTTATTAATTCCCATTCATCTATTTTCTCTTCTGATGAATGTGTTTTGTCTGTCAGATTTTGAAGTTTGTCTATATTGTGTATTAAAATGTCCATTGTTGACCCTATTTTATCTTGGATGAGTTTTATCATTTTAGCTTTTATATTCAGGTCTTATACCCAATTTGAGTTGATTTTTCTATAAGGTGTGAGACACGGATCTTATTTGAATTTTTTGCGGATGGATATCCAATTATGCCAGCACCATTTGTTAAAGAGACTGTTCTTACCCCAGTTCAAAATCTTAGGACCTTTGTCAAATATCAGCTGTTCATAGGAGGATTGTAGCATCTCTGGGGTCTCTACTTGGTTCTATTGGTCTATATGTCTCCTTTTGTACCAATACCAGGCTGTTTTGACTACTGTGGCAGTGTAATAGGTTTTAAAGTCAGGTAGTGAGAGGCCTCCTCCTATGTTCTTCTTTTTCAATAGTGCTTTACTTATCTGGGGTTGCTTCCCTTTCCAAATAAAGCTGATAATTTGTTTCTCCATCTCATTAAAAAATGTTGCTGGAATTTGTATTGGGATTGCATTATATAAGTAGAGTGCTTTGGGCAAAATAGACATTTTCACAATATTGAGTCTTCCTATCCATGAGCAGGGCAGATTACTCCACTTATGTCAGTCTCTCCTATTTTCTTGTAGCAAGGTCTTGTAGTTTTCTCGGTAAAGATCTCTTATTTCTCTAGTTAGATTTATTCCCAGGTATTTTATCTTCTTGGGGGCTATAGTAAATGGAATTGATTTGGTTATTTCTTCTTTAATAATTTCATTGTTGGTATAAAGGAATCCTACTGATTTAGTTACGTTTATCTTGTATCATGACATTTTGCCGAATTCTTCTATTAGCTCTAATAGTTTCCTTATGGATTTCTTTGGATTCTGTGTATGAACAATCATATCATCTGCAAAGAGGGAAATCTTTACTTTTTCATTGCCAATACGGATGGCTTTTACTTCTTTGTCTTGTCTAATTGCTCTGGCTAGAACTTCTAGGACAATGTTGAATAGAAGTGGTGAGAGTGGGCTTCCTTGTCTAGTCCCTGTTCTCAAAGGGAATTCTTTCAGTCTTTCACCATTCGGGATGATGAAAGCAGTTGGCTTTGCATAGATGCTACTGATTATATTGAGGAATTTCCCTTTTATTTCTATTTTTCTGAGAGTTTTAAGCATGAATGGATGTTGAACTTTGTCAAATGCCTTTTCTGCATCAATTGACCAAATCAGGTGATTTTTATCTTTTGTGTTATTAATATGGTTCATTACATTAATTGTTTTTCTGATGTTGAACCAGCCTTGCATCTCTGGAATAAAATCAACTTGATCATGATCAAGTATTTTTTTATATGCTATTGAATGCTATTGGCTAGAATTTTGTTGAAGATTTTTGCATCTAGATTCTTGAGTGATATTGGTCTGTAGTTTTCTTTTTTTGTGGGATCTTTCCCTGGTTTTGGTATTAGAGTTATGCTGGCTTCATAGAATGAATTTGGAAGTATTTCATCTCCTTCTATGGTATGAAATAGCCTCATTAGTATTGGAGTTAATTCTTCTCTAAAAGTTTGGTAGAATTCTCCGGTGAAGCCATCTGGGCCAGGACTTCTTTTGATTGGTAGATTTTTGATGACTTCCTCAGTCTTTTCCTTTGCTATAGATTTATTAAGTTATTCTATTTCTCCTTGTGATAGTCTTGGTGAGTCATATGAATCTAGAAATTTGTCCATTTCCCCAAGGTTTCCAAACCTGTCAGAGTATAGCTTTTCATGGTATTCTGTTATTATATCTTTTTATTTCAGATGGTCTGTTGTAACATCTCCCAACTCATTTCTTCATCGGGTTATTTGTATCTTCTGTTGTTTTTCTTTTGTAAGTTTAGTCAATGGTTTATCAATTTTGTTGATCTTCTTGAAGAACCAGGTTTTGGTTTTGTTAATTTTTTCAATTGTTTTCCTATTCTCTAATTCATTTAGTTCTGCTCTAATTTTCATAATCTGTTTTCTTCTGATGCCTGAGGGGTTTCTTTATTGCTCCCTCTCTACTTGTTCAAGCTGTGAGTTTAATTCTTTAATTTGTGCTCTTTTTTCTTTCTGGAAGTGTGCATTTATAGAGATAAACTGACCTCTGAGCACTGCTTTTGCTGTATCCCATAAATTCTGGTAGGATGCGATTTCATTCTCATTTGAATCCATAAATTTCTTTAATGTGTCTTTAATTTATTTAGAACCCAAAGTTTTATGACTAAAGTGTTGTTTAGTTTCCACAAGTTAGAATTTTTACCTATGAATTTTCTGTTATTGATTTCAACTTTTATAGCTCTGTGTTCTGAGAAGGTACTTTGCAATAAATCAATGGTTTGGATTTTATGGAGACTTGTTTTATGACCTAACATATGGTCTATTCTGGAGACTGTTCCATGTGCTTTGGAGAAGAAGGTATATTTATCTGTTGATGGATGAATAGATCTGTATATGTTGATAAGGTCAAGTTGGTTGATTGTTGTAATAAGATCTTCTGTATCTTTACTGAGCTTTTTCTGGATGATCTATCCTTAACTGAAAGGTGAGTGTTAAAGTCTCTAACTATTACTGTGGAATGATCAATCTCATTTTTCAATGTTGTCAGTGTTTGTTCAATGTATTTAGGTGCTTTGGTATTGGGTGCATAAATATTTAATATTGTTAAGTCTTGCTTGATTATTGAACCTTTCAGCAATAAATAGTGACTATCCTTGTCCACAATAGTGGATTTTACATTAAAATCTATTGTATCTGGGATTAATATTGCCACACCTGCTCTTTTTTGTGTATTATTGGCTTGATATATATTATTCCAACCTTTAATTCTCAACCTGTCTTTATCTTTCAGTCTAAGATGTCTTTCTTGTAAGCAACATATAGATGGATCATGTCTTTTGATCCATAATGTCACTCGCTGTCTCTACTGGAGCATTCAGTCCATTTATATTCAATGTGATTATTGATAGGTATATGTTTAGTGGTGTCATTGCAGTATGTTTATTTTCATGTTGATAATTTCTCTGTTGTTCTTATTAATCTGTTCTGCGACACTGTTTATAGATGGTATGAGTTTTGGCTTCATATTTGTTGAGACTCCTTATTGCGATTTTTAATTTCAAATGATATATTGTCAGTCTGTTCAGTGGCTACATACCTAATCCATCTGAACATATAATTATTGAAATCAATTTTAACTATTTTATAAGTCAGAAACTGTTGCTGCATCAAAAACAACTGTAACTATTGTAGTGTATCCCTCTTTTAATGTGATGATACTACAGTTGTCATGATATGATCATGGATTCCCTTATTATAATACTGTAGCTTTTGGCTTGGTTTGGTGAAGTTTTGTGCCTTCCTTAGCTGATTATAAATTTCGATGAAATGCCTTAAATTATCCCATAAAACATATATTTAGGGAAGAGCTTCTTTCAATATTTCATGTAATTTTGGTTTAGCTTTTATGAAGTCTTTAAATTTCTCTTTATTTTCAAAAGTCTTAATTTCACCATTATACTTGATAGACAATTTTGTAGGATAAACAATTCTGGGATGGAACTTTTTCTCATTCAGGGCTTTGAATGTGTCTGCCCATTGTTTTCTAGCCAGCATTGTTTCGGCAGAAAAGTCAGATGAAAGTCTACAGGGTTTCCCTCAGAATGTTAGTTTTGATTTGACCCTTGCTGTCTTCAGAAGCATCCCTTTGTGTTTTAGCTTGTTAAGCTTAAGATCCAACTTGACGGCACTTGGCTTGGCATAATACGCCTTGGCGTTCTTTTTGGATTTAACTTTTGCAGTGTTCGATAAACATCTCGGATATCTGTGTTCTCTTTGTTCATAATTTCAGGAAACTTTTCTGTCAGTGTCTCTACAGCAATACTCTCTATGTTGTCATTAATTCTCCCTTGTTCAGGAACTCCAATTAAACATAAATTATTTCTCTTCATGGAGTCCCATATATTTCTTAATGTTTCTTCATATTTTTTTCTCTGATTTGTTGCTGCCTAACTGTCCGCCCGCGGAAAGAAGACAGGACACACGGATACGAGCCACCTTGCAAGTTGCTTGCTTTATTCTTCTTCCTGCTTTATTCTTCTTCTCCCTACACCCGGTCCCCACACGCTTTTATCCCCCAGGTTCCTCCAATCACCATAAGCCACGTCCTCCCAAAGCGGGGCTCTCAATAGGCTGATCAGCAGCCACTGCTCAAAAGCATGTGCTATGAAAGCCCTAAGTCTGGTAAACAAGGGTGTGGAATAAGGAGGGGCTCTGGCCTTGGGCGCCATCTTGGGCCGGATGCTCCGCTCCCCACATCTCCCCCTTTAGTCTATAAATCAGTCGAGAAGGTGCCTGTCTTAGGTCATCTTCGGCTAGGATGCTCCTTATCCGTCTTTGGGATGCCTCACAGCTTGGTGAGGTCCCTGTCTTAGGTTGGTAGCACCCCCAGAAGAGGTTGCCCCTCTCTGACTACCCTTCCATCATGCTGAGCCAGACATTTGCCAAGGGCTGTTCGCTAGGAGTGGCCGCCATAGCCTGCACAAGCAGGGCCCGCTCTCGCTGCCTCATCTGTGTGTCTGTCTTAGGTCGTGCTCCTTTATTTCTGTGTCTTTCCCGTCATTGGAACCCTATCCTCTAGCGATAGAGTCCTGTCTTAGGCGAACACAAATCAAGAAGCATCTTACCCGTTTCTGACTACCGCAGTGGGTTACATAGTAAACATGGGGGAGTTCATGCTGCGTTTGCAGCTTTAGGTGATGAACATCTATTAGCGGCCATCGGCACCAGCAGGTGTCAAAGTTGGTCAAGAGGTCCAGCAAACATGTTTTTAAGGTTATTCAGAAGATTTCCAGCTGTTGCAGCAGCATTAAAGGACAAATGGGTATGACTTAGTGCCAGAATTTCTGAATGTAACTGTGTTAAGTGCAGGGTTTCATTAGTATGTTTTTTCATATCTTCTAGATGTTGTTTAACTCTTTCCCATGTATCTGTGCTTATATTGTGAGTTTTGTTAGTTACACAAATCTAGATAAATTTAGCATGACAAGTCAGCCTGGCTTGGTGTTGCAAAGTTTGTACCAGACTTTCTATTACTCCTATAACTTTAAACAGTAGCTTTAACTTTGTTTTACTTTTAGACCAATCATTTCCTGAGTACTCATAAGTTGTGGCATATTATGAAACACATTATCTGTAAATTGAACAGTCTGTACATTCTGAGTAGTGATCACGGCGATTATAGCAGATACAAGTGCAGTTATTCCCATAATAACTAATCCCCACAGCCTGCTTAGGCCTAATCAACTCTTGCAATTTTTCTATCACTTGTAGCCCTTTGTCCCGACAAGTTTACGGGCAGTAACACAAAGGGAGGCTGATGTAGAACAATCATAAGTTTCCCTTCCCCAAGGGGGCCCACACAATTAGCAAAATTACAGTTAAAACACATTATGTTAAAACAGGTTACATTGTGGCAGGTTTCATTGCCCTATGTGACAGTCATTCCCTTTTTTTAAGTGATGTTTACATTTTTCTCATTGAAATTCCTTTTAAGGATTATGTTGGTTCCTGTTACACAAGTGGTGACTGTTTTATTCAGG
This sequence comes from Heterohyrax brucei, assembly GCA_028571685.1. Taxonomy (NCBI): domain Eukaryota; kingdom Metazoa; phylum Chordata; class Mammalia; order Hyracoidea; family Procaviidae; genus Heterohyrax; species Heterohyrax brucei. The sequence goes on along the minus strand of CM053149.1, from coordinate 135,244,144 downwards.
AGAGATTGGGTTAGTTTATGTTCAAGTCCAGAGTTCTTTACATTTTGGCCATTGGCAGCATAGTTCCTTGTGTTATTTAAGTTAGTGATGTTGTAATATCTGAAAAGGGTTAACAATGAAGGAGCTGGTGGGCACCAATCACATGACGTTTCGGCGGTGACTTCACCGTTGCTGGGGAGATCTCTCAGAGGGGATAGTGTCAGGTTGTTTTTGCGAGTTAAATTCCTGTGAAAATATAATTTCTGCCTTGCGGCTTGGTTAGTGACAGCAAGTGATTGATAACAAAAGGGTATATTTTATTAAATGATATGGTAAGCTGTGTTTATAATTTTAAGGGTGTTGTAAAATTTTTGAAAGCTCTTAGGTATATAAGCCAGAGCAGTTTGTTTTGAGATGTGAGGGAATTTAGCAACTGGTAAAACAGTGAAAGAGGTGTCGAATTACATCCTTGCAAGCTTCTCTGGTGTGGGCTGAGGTCGTAATTGAGTGAGAATAAATCCTGTAAAGACTGTAAGACAACTATGACAATATTCTTTGTGGGATATAATGTGGCAGTTTTAATGTGAGGAAATAGCCTAACAATGTACTGGGAGTCAGTATACAGGTTAAATTTTTTGTCATGTAGCATTGAAAAAACTGCTTACATTGTAAGGAGCTTAGTTCTTTGTGCAGATGTTTCTGAAGTTAGAATTCTGTAACAGTAGTTCTGTTAGAGGAATCATTAGTAAAAGCTAATTCTGCATCATCTAGAGGGGTGAAGTTAGTTAGTTGAAGAGAAATAAAGGATATATTTTGATCAAACTGTAGAGGAGGTAAATGATTTTTCATATATTTGCAGACCGCTGTTTCCAGTTTTTGTGGCTTTTTAGCTTTGCCTGCTTTCCTATCATTGAGAGAGTGGCTATAGGGGCCAGATAATTAACAACTACTTTAAGCAAATGTAACCACTCTAGGTGACGTTTTGCCAAAGACACTGAGCCTTAGGAATCATTTGTCTTTTATGATATATATAATTGTTTTAACCAGGCAAGAGTTTTTGAGACAAATTTAATCTCCTCATTTTCTAGAACTCTCCACAGTCTTGTTTTTGTTTTTTTTTTTGCCAATCTTTGCCTTTGTCTTTTTCAGTTTCTGTGTGACACTCTCTTATCTGTTTTTCTCTCCCTTACTCTTTCTTTCCTTTCTTTCCTGCATTTTCTTTCTTTTTAGCTATCCAGCCTTTTCCTGCATTTTCTTCCTCTTTAGCTATCCAGCCTTTTATTTTTTCTCTTTCCTACATCCTCTTCACCCACTTTTTCACTTGCTCATACTTTCTTTATATTCCCTTTATATTTGTCACACTTAGGGTTCCACAGATAACTGTATATATCATAAAATAGTCACAGGAAACTCAAGCCAGGTTGTTTACATCAGGCAAAGTTTAAAACCTAAGAGAAAATTTTTTCAGTTAATGAAATTAGTCTGTTAAACTCACATTTTTACAGAGATAAGAAGCAAGAAAGCATGTTGTGAATATATTAAATGTAGTTTTTGTTTTCTGGTCCGAAGGCCATGTCCTTGGAGGTTAAAGGAGAAGGAACAAAGGAATCTGTAACTGGTTGTGATTAATTAGTTGTAAGCCCCACACTGCACTGGCAGGAGTTAATTTTAGTTTTAAGGACTGCAGTTAGTTGATTTCACCAAGCAGTTTTTAAAAGTCATTTAAAGTTTTTAGGCAGGAAGTTTTTAAGACAAAGAAAACACAAGCCACTGGTGTTATTTAAAACACGGCCCAAGTAAGAAATTGGAGGCGGAGTTTGGATTTTATCTGGGGCAATTACCAAGCCTCTAGCTTTTAGGGCAAAGGTGAGTGTTATTAAGCACTTCTATAAAAAAGAATGATCAGGGTGAGCTAACAGAATGTTATAAACAGAGTGAAATTATTTTCTGACATTCTCTATCGCAGCATTTACAAATTTCTGACAAAGAGTAGGGCTGTTCTCAAAACAAAAGGAGGATGAGTTACTATAGCAGCATCAATAAATTTCTGACAAAGGGTGAGACTGTTTTTCATTCCTTGGGGGAGGGCTTTCCCCTGATAATGCTGGAAAGGCCGTTTGAAATTCTCTGATGGCAAATTAAAAACAAAACTAAAAGTGAAGAGGGAGAGAACTCAGGTTACAAAACTTTTACAAATTCCATTGTTGTATTGATTGCCCTTAGGTGACAAACGTACCAGGCACAGGAGCCTGAGCACAGAGAGACAATGAGTAGCCTATCGTATAAATTCTCTGCTGGCTAAAGCTACAAAGCGGCTGAGGCAGGTGCGAGCAGGGAAGAAAAAAGAAAAAAAAAAAAAAACCAGTAACCTGTCCTTTTAAATTTTCTGCTGGCTGAAGCTGTAAAGTTGGTTTGAGCTTGAAAGGCACAGCCAGTTTTAAGAAGCCTTAGGTGCTGAGGGAATAGATTTGGAAGGAGACTTTCCCATATCAATTAGAGTGTAATAGATTAATTTCCAATAAGAAAAGGCACTTATAGAGATGTTATTAGTCCCCTGATAGTAAATTTTTTGTATGCTATGACCGTTACATCCCCAAAATTCTTTTTCCAGTGTGCCTCCTGTGGGGAAGTAGGGGCAAAATTCTTGAACAAAATTTATAAAGGCTGTTAAATCCTTGGTGGAAACCTTAACCCTTTGTTGACATAAAAGATTCTTAATTACCTTCACAAAAGAGTTTCCTTTGCTTTAACTCTTTACAGCCCATCATTCTTTTGTTTGTTAAAAATCTATAAAGAATCCTGTTTTTTAGAACTCTTTAAGGCACATAACTTTAGTTACTAAGAGATTCTAAGAGAAGAGGTTCCCAAACAGCTTCAGGTTTTGACTTTGGACTTAAGTCGTCCCTTAATGCCAAACAGTATAGAAAAGAGGTGCCCTCCTAGAGAAACACCTGGCGGGGTACACCACTAGAACCCATGAAGCTGAAAACAGAAAGAGAATAGATAGCCAGTTTCTTTAAATCCTCCTTAACTTGCTCTAAAGCTGATTGTCCCTTCTGCAAACATCTTTGGAATACACCAGACTCGTCCTCCAAATAGGTCAAAATAAGTATCCAGATGCCCATTACTCCCGGAGGCAATGTGCCGCTGGTATCAGCCGCTGTGAGGTCTTTCCCCAGTTTTATCCATGCAGCAACAGTAAGATGACCAGACACCAAAAACCAGGGGGCCACTTCCTCCACTGCCAAGAGGAAGCGTTCCAGCGTAGCCTGTTTTACACCAAGGCCGCGCTGCTTAAACAAACTCTTACAGGCAGTCTGAAGGTGTCTGGCGGACGGCTGATTCCCCATGGCAAAAGTGAAACTAACCTCCCACGACAACTACCCCGCTCCTGCCCGGCGCTCCCCGCCCCAGGCTCTGCCGGTGCTTAGTGCACTTGGCTATGGTCTCCGATTCCCCGGAGAACTTCCCCTCCCGATGGTCACCTCTTACCCGGAGAACTTCCCCTCCCGATGGTCTCCTCTTACCCGGAGAACTTGAGATTGCCCCTCTTACCCGGGGACTTGAGATTGCCCCTCTTACCCGGGGACTTGCCAGCGCTGCTCCTCTTGGGATCGCGGGGGACCGGGGGGCTTAGAGAGATCGAAGAGTCCCCGTCCGGGCCACCACTTGTCGCTGCCTAACTGTCTGCCCGCGGAAAGAAGACAGGACACACGGATACGAGCCACCTTGCAAGTTGCTTGCTTTATTCTTCTTCCTGCTTTATTCTTCTCCCTACACCTGGTCCCCACACTCTTTTATCCCCCAGGTTCCTCCAATCACCATAGGCCACGTCCTCCCAAAGCGGGGCTCTCAATAGGCTGATCAGCAGCCACTGCTCACAAGCATGTGCTATGAAAGCCCTAAGTCTGGTAAACAAGGGTGTGGAATAAGGAGGGGCTCCGGCCTTGGGAGCCATCTTGGGCCGGACGCTCCACTCCCCACACTGATTTTACCTCATAAATGTTGGCATTAGTTACTTTGTCTTCTAGATCACTGATTCTAACTTCCATCTGTCCAATCCTACTCTTTTGGCTTTGGATAGAATTATCCAATTCTGTGATTTTGTTATTAATCTGATGTATTTCAGATCAGTGATGGTCTAGAATTTCAAATAGTTTACCAAATTTTTCATTTTGTTCTATTGCATTTTGTTTCATCTCTAGGAGGGTTTTATATGTAACTTTTTTGTATTCAATCAGAAAGGCTTCTTCATCTCGGAAATTTTTTGAATTTTTTATATCTTTAGGGAATTTTCTGGAGCATTTGAAGACTGTTTCTTTAAATGATTAATTATGGTCTGTTGCCTGCATGCCATCTAGATGCTATTTGATTTCTCTGATAATGGATCTAAGAGACTTGGTCACCAGCTGACTCTAATATGCTAGTGATTTGCCCCAGATGGACTCTCAAGTGTGGAAGACTTCGCTTATTGGGTAGGAAAGAGGCTGCTCTATTTATGGAGAAACTGGGGCCTATCAGCCAATCTTATAATGTGAGTGAGAGAAAAGAGGTTTTTCAATAGAAAGATTTTCAGAGAGAAAATACAAGCCTCTCAGCCTTAAAAAGTAAACTTAAAACATTTCTATGCCGGGAGCTGTCCAGGTACTGAATTGGGAGCTGGAAGCTGTCCACCAGGCTGGCCTAAACAGGCAGTGGGGAACAGCAGACTTCACCTGCCAGCTTATAATGAAAGTATGTTACCGTTACTGGCCATTTGCGGAAACTGCAGTTCTCTGTTACAATGTAGCAGCAGCAGCAGAGATCAAACTGTTGCTGGATTGTTTCGGGGAGATTAGTCTGATACTGTTGCCCAGTCAAATATGTTAGGTCCCAAGACTTCTCAGGTATTCAATACTCCACAAAATATATCATACAGGTCTTAGTTCTGCCTGGAAAAATAACTACTGCACAGCCCAGCGGCATCTCTTCCAGCCTTTACTGATCCAAATGACAGGGTCAGTTGATGGCCTCCCAGTGACTCCATAAGTAGGGTTGTGTATTTGCCAAGAAGAGGTCAAGACTGCCACCCCAGAGTGTCAACTGGGGCCAGTCACTAGAATACACAGAGGTGGCTACTGAGCAAATCCCTTCTCAGAACTATGCCTCAGCTCCTGTTGTGGCAACACCAGAGAAACTAAACAGCCTTTAGACGGCCTGAGGCAACAAAACATTGCTAAGCACTTGAAGAAACACTACACCATGGCTCAAGAAAAATCCCCAAACAGAGAATCAAAAGCCTGAAACTATCAGTGGTTAAGTACAAAAGAATTATATATAGAGTCCTCCTAGAGATTAAACAAAATGCAGCAGAGCAAAATGAAAAATTAAGTTTGAATTGATGGAACAGCAACATTCTCAAATCCAACAGATCAATAAAAAATTACAGAAACAATTCAATTCAAAGTCAAAAGAGTGGAACTGAGGAACTGGAAGTCAGACTTAGCAGGTATGGCTTTAAGTCTGACATTGAGGATAGAGCAACTGACACTAGCATTTATAAGGAGAAATCAGAGAAAAGAAATAAGAAAAATAAAGAAGCATTAAGAAACATGTGGGACTCTATTAAGAGGAATAATCAACAATTAATTGGAGTTCCTGAACAGGGAGAGATAGCTGAAAACACAAAGTATTGTTGTTCAGTTGCTGACAGAAAACTTCCCTGAATTAATGAAAGAAGAGAAGATAGATATCCAAGACATGTATCAAGCGTCACAAAAACTGACCCCAAAAGAAAGATACCAAGACATGTTATAATCAAGCTTAATAAAATGAAACATAAGCAGCAACTCTTAAGAGTTTCTTAAGAGTGAAACTCAAAGCAAAGCTGACATTCAGAGGGAAGCCCTGTAGGCTTTTGTCTGACTTCTCAGCACAAACGATGTCAGCAAGGAGGCAGTGGAATGACACAATCAAGTTTTGAAGAAGAAAAACTTCCAGCCAAGAATTATATATCTTGAAAAACTGGCCTTCAAATATGAAGATGAAATAAAAATATTCATATTTACAGATAAACAGAAGCTTGGCAACTTTCTAAAAACCAACTTAAAACTACAAGAAATGCTGACAGAAGCTCTTTGCTTAGAAAAACAAAACCACTAACTCTGTACTTTAGGAAACAATGCAGGACTCAGCGTCCAGAAACCTACTAAGTTAGGGAAGGCACAAAACTCAATCAAAGCTTTAATATTAAAAGAAAGGAACCAGTGATTATATAATGAAAATTATGACATAACACATTAAAAAGAGACATATAGTACAGTAGATAAAGTCCTTTCAGAGGGAGAAGAAGTTAAGACATGTAGAAGTTATAATTGGGTTTAAACTTAGATTATTAAAGCAGATCATAGAGGTAGCCACAAAGGAAAATAAAGATGCAACATATTAAAACAAGAAATGTAATACAGTAGTCTCAACAAACACAGAGCCAACACTGAAAAAGATGAAAAGTCAACCCATAAAGAAAAATGCCCCAGAACAGAAAATTAAGAGCAACACAGAAAATAGCAACACAAAAATAAACACATCAAGATGACAGCACTAAACACATACTCATTAATAATTACACTGAATGTAAACAGACTGAGCATTTCAATAAAGAGACTATGAGTGACATCTTGGATCAAAGGACACAACTTTTCTATATGTTGTTTACAAGAAACATACCTTAGACTTAAAGACAGGAACAAACTGAAAATTAAAGGATGGAATAATACACATTAAAATAACAATATATAAAGAAGAGCAGGTGTGGCAATACTAATCTCAGCTAAAATAGATTTTATTGTAAAATCCACCCTTGTGGACAAGGACGGTCACTACTACTGAAAGGTTCAATACACAGCAGGACTTAACAATATTAAGTATTTATGCGCCTAATACCAGAGCATCTAAATACATCAAAGAAACACTAACTACATTGAAAACTGAGGTAGATCACTCCACAATAAAAGTTGGAGACTTCAACACTGCAATTTCAGTAATGGACAGATCATCTAGAAAAAAGCTCAGTAAAGACACAGAAGATCTTATCATAACAATTAACTAATTAGACTTTGTTGACACATACTTTTTATCCATCAACAGATAAGTATACCTTCTTCTCCGATGCATACGTAACATTTTCCAGAATGGACCATGTGTTAGGACATAAAGCAAATCTCAACAAAATCCAAACCACTGAATTATTGCAAAGCATCTTCTCAGGTCATAGAGCCATAAAAGTCAAAATCAACAGCAGAAAAGCATAGAAATAAATAGAAACTCATGCAAACTGAGCAATACCTTGCTCACAAAGCCGTGGGTTATAGAAGAAATCAAGGATGAAATGAAGGAATTTATGGATTCAAATGAGAATGAAAATACATCCTACTAGAATGACTGGGATACAGCCAAAGCAGTACTCAGAGGTCAATTTATCTCTATACATGCACACATCAAGAAGGAAGAAAGGATCCAAACCAAAGAATTAACCCTATAGCTTGAATAAGTAGACAGAGAGCAACACAGGAACCCTCGAGGCAACAGAAGAAAACAGATCATAAAGATAACAGCAGAACTAAATGAAATAGAGAATAGAAGAATAATTGAAAAACTGACAAAACCAAAAGCTGTTTTTTGAAAAGAACAACAAAAGTGACAAATCACTGGCTAAACTTACAGAAGAAAAACAGGAGAGGGAACAAATAACCCAAATAAGAAATGAGATGGGAGATGTCACAACAGACCCAACTGAACTCAAAAGTATCATAACAAAATACTACAAAAGACTGTACTTGAACAGATTTGAAAACCTAGAGAAAATGGACAAATTTCTAGATTCATATCACCTACCAAAATTATCACAAGGAGAAGAACAACTTGATAAAGCCATCACAAAAGAAGAGACTGAAAATATCATCAAAAAACTACCAACCAAAAAAGACTCTGGCCCGGATGGCTTCACTACAGAATTCTACCAAACTTTTAGAGAAGAGTTAGTAGTCTATACTGCTGAGAGTATTTCACAGCACGGAAAGGGATGGAATACTCCCAAGTTGTTTCCATGAAGCCAGCATAATGCTGATACCAAAGACAGGGAAAGATCCCACACATGAAAGATCTCACTCATGAACCTAGATGCAAAAATCTTCAACAAAATCCTTGCCAGTAGAATATAACAACGTATTAAAAAAATAATTAATTGAGAACACGTTGGATTCATACCAGGGATGCAAGGCTGGGTCAGCATCAGAAAACAATTAAGTGATTAACCACATAAACAACAGAAAAGAATCACCTAATTTTGTCAATTGATGCAGAAAAGCCATTTGACAAAATCCAACATCCATTTATACTAAAAACTCTCAGCAAAATAGGAACAGAAGGCAAATTTCTCAATAGAACAAATGAGCATCTGTGGAAAGCCTACTGCCTACATCATCCTGGATAGAGAGAGACTGAAAGAATTCCCCTTTACTAGAAGGGAGAGGAGAGAGGAGGAGACAGAAGATTGCTAAGAGGATATGTCACATGCAGAATGAAAAAGAGGAGTGTGGTGTCACTGGTTGAGAAGAGCAGACGGACCTGCAAATAAGTGGGCATGCAAGTTTAATTTGGACTGTACACTTTCACTTAATCACAATAAATAAATATTGTGCTTTAAGTAAAAGTTTACAATCCAAATTAGTCTGCCATATAAAACCCCAAACACACACCACTATGCCACTCTAACTGTTCTCCCTGCCTCACCACCCTGTGAGAGCACATTCCTCCTGTCCACTGTATAGTTCCCATATCCATTTTACCAACACCTGTTGTCATAGTCAGCTAGTGCTACTGTAACAAATATGCCACAAGCAGGTGGCTTTAAGAACATACATTTTATTGTCGCAATGTGGTAAGCTAAGAGTCAAAATTCAATATGAGAAATCATCACAGTCTGGTAGGCCAAGAGTCCAATCTAAGAGGATAACACCTTGGTGCAGGAATCTCAGTTCCAAAGGATGTTCCCTATACTCTTTTCTTGGTGGTATGAGGTTCCCAACACTGCTCACTTCTCATTCTTTTTATCTCAACAGATTATCTCAAAATAACCCAAGCCTGTAGATTGAGTCCTTCATTACCAATACAGCTACTGTATGTTAACCTTCGTTACTATCACAGATGTAGCATTCACTACACATGGGGGAAAAAATTACACCATTCTGGAACTCATGGTTGAGCCAAATTGGTAAACACGCTTTGGGGGGACACAATGCAATCCATGACATGTGGTCACTTATGCCCTTTCATCTGACCTCTATAGAGGAGCTGATAGGAAGAATAGTGTTCCATTGTGTAAATACATCATAGGTTGTTCATCCATTCATCAGCTGATAAGTATCTAGCTTGATTCCATCTTTAATACTGTGGACATCGGTGCAACAAATACTTATACGTATCTGTTCGTGTGACAGTCTCTATTTCTCTAGGAAATGTTCCAAGCAGTGGAATTGCTGGCTCATACGGTATTTCTAGCTTTTTAAGAAAGCACCAAGTCTATTTCCAAAGTGATTGTACCATTTTACATTCTCACCAGCAGTAGAGAAGAGTTCCAGTGTCTCTACAACCTCTCCAACATTTATTATTTTGTGTTTTTTGGATTAATAATACCAGCCTTGTTGGAATGGAATGTTATCTCACTGTAGTTTTGATTTGAATTTTTCTGATAACTAATGATCGTGAGCATTTCCTCATGTATCAATTAGTGTCTTGGATGTCTTCTTTGTTGAAGTGCCTGTTCACATTTGTTGCCGATTTTGTAATTAGGTTATTTGTCTTTTTCTTGCTGAGGTTTTGCAATATCTTGTAGATTATGGAGATTAGATGCCAATTGTATTCATAGAAGCCAAAAAATTTATTCCCCTCTTTATAGGTAGTCTTTTTACTCTTTTCATGAAATCTTTAGATGAACATAAGTATTTGATTTTTAGGAGTTTCCAGTTATCTATTTTCTCTTCTGGTATTTGTGCAATGTTAGTGATTTTTGTAATCTGTTTAGGCAATGTATTAGGGCTCCATCATTGCCCCATTTTTTCTTCCATGATCTTTATTGTGTGAGATATGCATTTGTTTTTTTTTTCTTTGGTAGATGGATATCTAGTTATCCCCGCAGCAGTTGTTAAATACACTGTGCTTTCCCCAGTTTATGGACTTTGCACCTTTGCCAAATATCAGCTGCTCATATGTGGAGCAGGATTTTCAACTCTGTTCCATTAATCTATGTATCTGTTTTAAACCTGTACCAGACTGCTTCGACTGCCATAGTAGTGTAATAGGTTCTAAAGTCAGGTAATGCTTTACTTACCTGAGGCTTCTTTCTGTTCCACGTGAAGTTGGTGATTTTTTTCTCCCTTTCATTAAAAATGCCACTGGAATTCGAATTGCATTGTATCTACAGATCCCTTTGGGAAGAACAGACATTTTCAAGATGTTAAGTCTTCCTATCCATGAGCAAGGTAGTTTTCTTCACTTATATAGGTATTTTTTGTTTTCTTGCAGTAAAGTCTTGTAACTTTCTTTGTACAGGTCTTTCACGTCTCTGGTTAAATTTATTTCCAGGTGTTTTATCTTCTTGGGGGCTATAGTAAATTGCAATGATTTTGTGATCCCCTCTTTGAGTGGTCTATGTTGATATGAAGGAATCTAACTCATTGTATGTATCTTGTATCATGATGTTTTGCTGAACTCTTCTATTAGTTCCAGTAGTATTGGTTTGTTTGTTTTTGTAGATTATTTCAGGTTTTCTGATATAAGATCATTTTATCTGCAAATAGAGATACTTTGACTTCTTACTTTCCAAATTGGATGCCTTTTATTTATTTATTTTATCTTGCCTGATTGCTCCAGGACAATGCTGAATAAGAGTTGTGACAATGGGCATTCTTGTCTAGTTCCTGCTCTCAAGGGGAATGGTTTCAGATTCTCTCCACTTAGAATGATGTTAATTACTGACTTTGTAAAGATACCATTATATTGAGGAATTTCCCATGGTGTAGTGGTTAAGTGCTATGGCTGCTAACCAAAAAGACAGCAGTTAGAATCTGCCAGGCACTCCTTGGAAACTCTATAGGCCAGTTCTACACTGTTCTCTAAGGTTGCCGTGAGTCAGAATCGACTTGATGGCAGTGGTTTTTGTTGGTTTGTTTTGGTTTATTCCTATTTTGATGAGAGTTTTCAACATAATAGGTCTTGGCATTGCCAAATAACTTTTCTATGTTAATTGATAAAATCACATGGTTCTGTGCTTTATTTATGTGGTTGATTACATCAATTATTTTTCTAATATTGAACCACCCCTGCATCACTAATATGAATCCTACTTTGTCATGGTGAATTATTTTTTGATAATGCTATTGAATTATATTGGCTAGAATTTTGTTGAGTTTTTCATCTAAGTTCATGAGAGATACTGGTCTGTAATTTTAGTTTTTAATGCTGTCTTTACCTGGTTTTGGTACCAGAGTTATACTGGCTTCATAGAAGACACTTGGGAGCATTCCACCTTTTTCTGTGTTCCGGAATACGTTTAGTAATAGTGATGTTTACTCTTCTCTGAATGGTTGGTGGAATTCTCCAGTGGAGCTGTTGGGGCCAGGGCTTTTTTCAGTTGTGAGTTTTTAAATTAACTTTTCAAACTCTTCTTTTGTGATGGTTTATTTAGTTGTTCTGCTTCTGCTTGTGGTAGTTTGGGTAGGGGATATGTTTCTGGAAATTTGTGCATTTCCCCTGGTTTTCAGATTTATTAGTATTCTGTCATGCTTCCTTTAATTTCAGTTGGGCCTATCACACATCTGGTTTCTTATTTGAGTTATTTGCTTCATCTCCTGTTTTTATTTTGTCACTTTGGCCAATGGTTTATAGATTTTGTTGATCTTAAAAAAATATATCTTTGGTCTTATTCACTTTTTTGATTGTTTTTCTATTCTCTATTTTATTTTGTTCTATTGTTATTTCTATTATTTGCTTTATTCTGGTGCCCAAGTGGTTCTTTCGCTGCTGTCTTTTCTCTTGATTGAGTTGTAGAGTTAATTCTTCGATTAGGGCCCTTTGGTCTCCTTGGATGTGTGTATTTATTGAGACAAATTGACCTCTGAGCACTGCTTTTGTTCTCTCCCAATGATTCTGCTGGGATATGTTTTCATTCTCATTTGATGCAAGCAATTTCTTTATTCCATCCTTGATTTCTTCTATAAACCAGCTGTTTCTGAGCTAAGTGCTGTTCAATTTCCATGTGTTTGATTTTTTTGTTCCTTCTTTTTTTCTGGTATTGATTTCTACTTTTGTGATTTTATGGCCGAAAAAGATGCTTTGGAATATTTTACTACTTTGAATTTTGTTAAAGATTGCTTTGTGGATTAATATGTGGTTCATTCTGGAGAAGGTTTCATGATAATTGGAAAAGAAAGTATACTTGGCTGCTATTGGGTGGAGTGTTTTGTGTATGTCTGTAAGGTCACCTTGGTTGACTGTTGCATTTAGGTCTTCCGTGTCTTTATTGAGTTTTTTCTAGATGTTCTATGGTGTGTTGATGTTTCCTACTATCACAGTGGAGTTGTCTGTTACTGTTTTCTGTGCAGTTAGCATTTGTGTTAATTTTGAGCCCTGTCAGAGGTGCATAGATGTTCAATATAATTATGTGGTCTTTTAGACATTATCTAATGTCTTTCCTTATCCAGTGTGTTGTATTTCACTTTAAAGTTTATTTTATCAGAAATTAGTGTTGCCACAGCTTTTAAAAATGTTGTTAGTGTGATATATTTTTTCCATCCTTTTCTTTTTTGAGCTAAGATTTGTCTCCTGTAGGCAGCGTATAGATGGGTCCTTTTTAAAAAAAAATCCAATCTGCCATTCTATCTCTTTATTGCTGCAGTTAGTCCATTTACATTCAGTTTGATTAACAATAGTCATGACCCAAGTGCTGTCATATTGATGTCTTTTTCTGTGTGTTGTAAACAATTCCTTTGTTCCTTTTAACTTTCTGTGCTGAGTCTTCTTTTTTGTTTATGTGTTTTCTTTTCAATTTTTTCAGTGTTGGTGGTTTTGTATTTGCTGAGACTTCTTGTTTTTCATTTTAATGTGTAGAATTGAGTTCCCTTTGTGCCTATCTTAATATTTATCTTTACTTTTCTAAATTTAAAACAGACTTTCATTTCTATATGTCACTTTCATTGCCTCTCCATATAAAAGATATGTGACTACATTTTCTTTCTCATTCCTATTTTTTATTACTATGTTTGCATAACGACATCTTTGTTTTCCTATTTTCAGTGTTTTGCCTATGATTTATATCAGCCTGATTTAGGCTGATATCCAGCTACTGTCTTCTATGTTCTGGTCTTGGGTTGCTACTTGGTGTTACTGGTTTTCTAACTGAAGAACTCCATTTAGTATTTCTTTTAGTTTTGACTTGGCTTTTGCAGATTCCCTAAATCTCTGTTTATCTGGAAATGTCTTACATTAGCCATCATATTTGAGAGACAATTTTTCTGGATATCTGATTCTTGGCCAGAATTTATTTTCCTTGAAGGCTTTGTATATGTCATTCCATTTCTTTCTTGCTTGAACAGTTTCTGCTGAGTAGTGTGAGTTTTGTCTTACAGATAATTCCTTTGTAGGTTTTATTTTTTTAAATTTTCATCTCTAGCCACTTGTAAAAGTGTCTTGTTATCTTCAGTTTTGACAAGCTTGATTATAATATGGATTGGTGTCTTTCTTTGGGGATCTATGTTGTGTGGAGTTTGATGAGCATCTTAGATAAACAGCTTCTCATCCTCATGATATCAGGGAAGTTTTCTGTCATCAAATCTTTGTCAATCCTCTGTTGTTCTGGGTACTCCAATCACTCATAGATTATTCCTCTTTGCAGAATCCCACATAATTCTTAAGTGTTCCTAGATTTTTAAAATTTCTTTTATCTGTTTTTTCCTCAAATACGTTGATGCCATCCACTTTATCTTCAGTTTCACTAGTCCATGCTTCCATTACCTCAATTCTGCTCCTTTCTCTTTCTGTTGAGTTGTCTCATTCTCTAATTTATCATTAATTTTCTGAATTTCTAATTTTTACCACTCAGTGCTTTCTTGCAGCTTGTTCAGTTTGTCATTATTCTTTGCTGTATTTTGCCTCATTTCCTTCCTCATCTCTTGAAGAGTTATAAATATTAATCTTTTGTCTTCTAACTCTGATGACTCCAGGAAGTTCTCTTCCTGTGGAAAATTTAGTTCTTTGTCTTGGGTACCTTCTTGTTTTAAAAATGTACAGTTTACTTTTCTTATATGAATTCAGCTCAGGTGTCCTCTGGTCAGTTTCCAAATATGTGGTGCAGACTCTCACCTACTGTCCTAGATGGGCAGAGGCGTTTGATATAGACATAGGTGTCTGGCTGCAGCCACTGAGGAAGACCAGGAGTTAGCAGCTGTCCGTGAGTGTCTGTGAGGTTAGAATTTCCTCCTTATGTCCAAATCTATGTGAAGGAAGTTTCTGCCCTGATTTTCCAACTTAGGGGAGTTGGATGTTACATATACTGGATTCATTTGTTCTTTTGCATCTTTGTTGTTAGAGGGGCCATGAGAAGTGTCCATTTACTCTGCCATATTGTCTCTGCCTCCATGTGTAAGTTTTTGCTTGACAAACTGACTTGAATTCTACACTTTTACGTAGAGCATAATAAACTATAAAAATTAAACATTTATGCTCACAAAAGACTTCACCAGAAGAAGTCAAAGAAAACCTACATTCCAGGAAAAATAAAATTGGTTTTGGCAAATCTGATAAAGGTCTAATCTCTAAAATCTGTGTGAAAATTCAAACCATTTAAAATAAAAAGGCAAATAATGCATTGTAGTTAAGATGATTCTGACTCACTGTGACCATATACAACATAGCGGAACAGCCCCATAATGTTTGCAAGGAGTGCCTGATGGATTCAAACTGAAGACCTTTTGGTTACTAGCAGTAGCTCTTAACTACTGAGGTATCAGGCATTGCATTACAGAAATGCAAATCAAAACCACAATGAGATACCGTCTTACTCAACATTACTGCCAAGCACATGAACAACATTAATAATAACGTTATTAGGGGAATGAGAATGAAAGCCACAACAAAATGTCACTTCACTCCCAGTGGAAAAATGGCTGAGACAAAAATAATAGAAAATAGCAGATGATGGTGAACACATGAAGAAATTTTAACCCTCATTCATTCTGCTATTAGTGCAAAATGGCACAGCTATTGTGGATAATAGTTTGGTAGTTCCTCAAAAAGTTAGACATAGAGCTATCATATGATCTAGCAATCCAAACTGCAAATTGTATACCCAAACTATATACCCCAAATAATTGAAAACAGTAACACAGATACTTGTATGCTAATTTTCATAATAATCAAAAAGTGGAAACAACAAATGTCCATAAACGTATGAATAGATAAAGTGTAGTATGTGCATACAGTGAATTATTACTCAGCCATAGGAGCCTTGGTGACACGGTGGTTAAGAACTTTGGTGCGTACCAAAACGTCAGCAGTTTAAATTCACCAGTGGGTCCTTGGAAACACTATGGGACAGTTCTACTTTTTGCTATAGGGTCACTATGAGTTGAAATCAACTCAGCAGCAACAAATTTGGTTTGTTTTGGTTTTCATAAATGAAATGAAGTTCTAGAAACTGTACATCAGCCTTGAAAATATACTGAGTAAAGTAAGTCAGTCACAAAAGAACAAGTATTGTATGATTTCAGTCACACAAAATACATAGGAAAGGCAATGTACCAAGATCCAAGTGTAACAGTGGTTTCCATGGGGAGCAGGGAGGGAAAAGAGTGAGTCGTTGTACAGGAAACATTGTTTATGGTGATGAAAAATTTGACAGTAGATATTGGTGGTGGTTGTGCAACATGATTGGTATAATCGGTTATCACCTAGTTGTACATGTGAAAAATGTTGAATCAGTAAATTTCTTGCATATTTTTGCAAAGTCAAATTTCAGATATTCAAATGTTTCTTCCTGGTCCAAAAATGTTATGGCTCTGTGTGTGTCTTGATGCCACAAGTTGCCCTTGAGTTTACGATAAGGAAGGAGAGAGAAAAATATGCCAATGAACAGAATCTAGCTTAGAATACTGGTATACACTGATAATCAGTCTTGTCTCACATATGAAACACAGTTCTGCAACATTTTGAAAAATTACAAGAGAGATAAAGTTGTTTTTCTCCCTCAAAGCATGTGAACCTCTGTCTGTGTACATTTTAATAATGTTACAAGGGAACAAAGCTCAGTGTAAGCTCAATAAAATGCTGTCATCAGATGAGTGTTTAATATCTGGAATGTAACCCAGTGAGAACGGGTCCTGCTCAGTGCAACCCCCTCAAGTCAGTTTAGAGACATCAGGCTTTTGAGAAAGATAAAGTGGCCTTTATTGCAAGCTGGTTAAGCAACGAGATTGCTTACTACATCTCAAATTGCACTCCCAGATGCTCGGGATTCTAAGGCAATTATAGAGTTCAGAAAAGGGAACTTATGCATAATTCATGAAGTTTCTGGGAATAGGTGGACAATTTCGGGGGATGCAATACAGTGGGTGGGAGTGTGTTTCTCTTGGGGGATATGACACATGAAATTTATCTAAGAACAGCTTTGCTGCTTGTTGCTCATGTCCCAATGGAGAGGGGGTGGTTAGTAGTGGTGAAGTGGCCTTGAACAGAGAAGTAGTAAAAAGGACTTTGGGCTGTAACACAGAAATGCCTTATCCCAGGTGGCCGGGGGAGGGTTAATGGTATGAGGAGAAACCATTTAACCCTGTCAGTTACATTTTCTCCTCTGGTTTACAGGGTCTTCTGTCTTGAAGATAGATTATTGTGTAGGTGGTGGCCTGGACCTCCTTAACTCTTTAAGTTTGCTGACTGGTATAAACACGTGCATTGTAGAATATGAGATTTTTGAAAAGGAATGCAGTCAGATGTCTTAAACATCATGATGTTTACAGATGCTAGGTGGTTTTGAGTGAATCTTGTAAGACAGTTTAAGAGGCAGTATAAAAACAGACACAATAGTAAAAGAATTATCAGCAGAGTAACAAGAAGCTAGGGCCAGTGGAAACTGGGAAGTTCTCTGTGACTACCAATCAGACAGACTTTTCAGCTGTTGTAAAAAGAGAAGAAAGAACACACTGATTGCCAAGACAGTAAAGGCAATGTAAACATTCAGAGTACAGTCATGATGGAGGGTCTCTGGGTTAGAAGGGCACAGGTTAGGCATAACTTTGTTTTCCTTTTTAAATGGATATTGTAAGTCCTTCACAGGCCCAGAGGTCCAGTTGTTTCGTTGAAGTTCTTCTTGTTGCAGAGGATCTTCCAGGGGCAGCGCAGATATGAGGCCAGTGTGATGCAACAAAGCTTTGATGTTTTTTGAGGTTATCTGTGAAGTGGGTGGTTAGAATAACAATAATACAGTTCACCAGGGTTTAAGGCATTCCCCTTCATGGCTTTTCAGCAGAAATTGGCTACAAGGATGAAGTGGGGCATCAAATGGATATTTTAGCCAGTCTCGAGTATTCTGCTATGAGTTAGAATTGACTCGATGATGAGTCAATTTGATTTCTCGATTTTTTTCATTTATAGAGCACACCTGTGAATAGAAGACAGGACAGCAGACAAAGGCAACAAGCATTTTCAGAAAGTGAGCTTGCCTATGATGAAATCTGAGTATTAGTTAAAAGTAGATTATTTCTAAGAAATGGTTTTCCATATATAATTTTGAAAGGCCTCAACTTGAGCCTGCTTCTGGGGGTGACCAACATCCTCAAGAGGGCTAAGGGCAAAACTTGAGGCCAGGTTATCTTTGTTTTTTTGGACAGATTTTGACAATTTGGTTTTTTAACACATGATTCATCTTTTTAAATATTCTGCTTGACTGTGATCTCCAGGCTGGGTATCAGTTCCAGTTGATTCATGAAAGTGTAATTTTGTGAAGTGAAGTGAGATTCCTTGTCACCTTGGATGGTTGTAAGCAGGCTGAACCTGGGAATGATTTTATTAGTGGGCCATTTTGTGGCTTCTGATGTGTTCTCTGCTTTACAAGAGCCATTTATAAAAATACATTGTTGTCTCAGTTCAGCTGATTGTTTGAGATCTGTAACAGTGTAATTTGGGGCTGTTTTTGGAAACTGTAGAGGATTTAGTCTGGATTTGAAATGGACTGATCAGACAATTCTGGCCAACTGGGATAGATTTCTTCAATAGTTTGAAGGTAGTCATGTGCCGACTTACCATCATGGTTTGTTGGTAACAGGTTGACTGGGTTCAAAGTAGAAGCTACCTTGAGTATGACCCCTGGGTTGTGAAGGAGCTGGGCTTGATAGTATGACATTCAGTCTTCTGTGAGCAGAGTTCTGCTTCAGAACAGTGAGAACTGCATGAGGTACAAACACAGTCACAGGCTGATAGATCTTTAAGCTTTAGCTTAAAGGAGACAAGTTGCTGCTACCTCCATAAAACAGGTTGGACATCCCTGAGGGACTGGATCTAGGAGTTCAGAAAATTATGCTACTGGTCTTTTCCAAGAACCGAGGTGTTAAGGCCCTTGCTGTGACTCCCCTTATTTCAGGTATATATTACTTGAAGGGCTTTCTTTGGCCCAGAAGTCTGAGCATCAGGCAGAGGCTAGCTTTTCCTCTATTTTCAAGATATTTTGTTAATGTTTGTCTGCCTGTTTTAAAGAGTAAGAGTTATTTTATAGAGGCTTCATAAAGAGACTTTTTTATTAACCCAAAGTTTGTGATGTAAATCCTGGAGAAAAACAGGCATACCTAGAAAGCTTCCAAGTTGCTTCCTGGTGTTTGGCACCGAGACCTGGAGAATCACTTGTTTATGTTCCAGCAGCAGGGCTTGCTGATCATGAGAAACCTGAAAACCTGGGCAAGTTAACTTCTGTACTAATATTTGAGCATTGGTAAAAGATACACAATATCCAGACTTAGCTACAAAATTTAAAGTTAAAATTGTATTTTTATATGAGTATTCTTAGTAGGAGTTAATCTATATATGGAAGAAGAGACCCTGAACCATCTGTAGACCTTGGAGATCTTTTGTCAGGGTAAACAGGAGAATCCATGAGCGATATAGTGGCTAAGGGCTGTGGCTGTCAACCCAAAGGCTGGCAATTCATGTTCACCGGGTGCTCCTTGGACACTGTGGTATGGTTCTACTTTGTCCATATAGGGTCACTATGACTTGAAATCAACTCTATGGCAATGAGTTAAGTTTGGGTTTTTTAAGTTATAATCAGGGTGGGGCTATTTTTGAACTCCTAAGGTAGAACAATCTAACAATTTTGTTCTTTTTTTCCCTCAAATATGACTCTTCCTGTTCTAAGGCAAATATGGTGTTAAATGAACACAGAGGAAGGCATTCCTCCAGTCTAGAACACTAAACCGTGCATAGTCTAGAGACAGGGAGGTTAGAATATTGTAAGGGTTTGGAACCATGGAGTGTAGGTCTTCAGTTACCTGACTATGTGTCAAGTCGTGCACAAATGTATATGCTCTTATTTTTGCGTTCTTTACCAGAAATACTGGAGTGTTGAAAGCAGATGTACACTGGCTGATGAAACTTGCTTGTAGAAGTCTTTCCTGTTAAGTTGATTACTCGCATTGTTCAGGGACAAAGTGATCGTTTCAGGTGTCTCAAAACAGAATAGGTTGTTTCTATATCAGCAATGAAATCTGTAAGATTATTTCCCACCTTTAATGTAACCATGAGTGAAGATTGGAAATTGATCAGTGCCCCTAATGCTTGTCAGAATTTTCAGACTGGGGAGATGGAAGCTTCTCAGGGGCAGTCAGGCTTTGTCTGGGTTTCTGATTTAGAAATTCCTTCTTCCAGTGTCCCTCCTGCTTACAATAAGCATATTGATTTAGACCTAGTGGGAAGAAGGCTCCTTGGCAGTGTCAAGGCAATTGTCTTTTTAGACAGTTACGTTGCCCTTGTTTGAAATGCCCCCAAGCCACAATGACTGTGATGAAAGTGGCTTGTTTGAGTTTCTGGGTATCTTTCTCTTTCTGGACCTGATATCTGTTGGTATACATTTTAAAGGTGAGTTTAACTAATTGTATTAGGCTCATACCTAGACTCTTCTTGGCCCTTTGTAGCTAACAAATATCATGTCTATCACTTTTGCAATCTCTCTCCCTCTCTCTCTCTAGCTATATCTGTATATCAGCAGAATGTGCCAAAAGTTATTTCAAAGAAGGTGGCTGGACCCTCAGTCAGTCCTTGGTGGACATCATAGACCTTATTTAACGTTTGTCTTGGAGCTCCTCCTTTCAATCCTGCCATAATACAGGTCTGAAAATGGTTGAACCTGTCATTAACCACAGCGTCTTCGGGGTCCTAGGTAGTCTCAGAAGAAAAACAAAACAAAACAAAACACACTGCTGTTGAGTCTGGTCCAACTCATAGCAATCTTAGAGCTCAGAGTAAAACTGCCCAATAGAGTTTCCAACGATCTCCTGGCAGATTTGAATTGCTTAGCTTTTAGTTAGCAGATACAGCAGTTAGCCCACTACACCACCAGGGTTTCCAAGGCTCGGAAGGAGGTATTGTTAAATCAGGAGCTTGTTGAACATGGTTGCCGGCTTGATGGAGCTGTTCTACTTCTCTGGCTATTTCTAAGAGTACTCTCTGCTCCTTGAGTTTAAAAGCATATCCAGGAGTGCCTGATGATCAGGCCAGGTAAGGTGTAGTGAAGATAGAAGCAAAAGGATCTGCCATGTTTGAAGTCTTCTCAGTAAAGAGGGAGTTGTTTTTTTTTTTCATTTTTTTAATCGAATAAATCAGATGTAGAGAATGGAGCGTGTACTCAGACTAAAATTAGAGTTCTATTTTCCTCTTGCTCAGTAGGAAATTCTTAGTGGATAAAATCCTGCTGTCTATTACCATGTTTTGTGTTAAGAAGTTCTGTGTTCTACAGACACACACTTCACATGTGCAGTAAGAAAACCACTTTTGATGTGATGTCGGCTCAACCAGCCCATTCAGTCACAGGAGATACAAGAATGGGGCTGACTGTGGAGAAAGAGGGGTAAAAAATCATCTACCCAGGAGGAATCAAAAAAAAATTTTTTCCTCTTTATTTCAGCTTGAACCGTAATTTTACATGGCTTTTGCATGTTATTGTTGTTATACAAGGACATAAAGG
This sequence comes from Heterohyrax brucei, assembly GCA_028571685.1. Taxonomy (NCBI): domain Eukaryota; kingdom Metazoa; phylum Chordata; class Mammalia; order Hyracoidea; family Procaviidae; genus Heterohyrax; species Heterohyrax brucei. The sequence goes on along the minus strand of CM053149.1, from coordinate 135,222,909 downwards.
CATCAATGTGTATTTTTCTTCCCATCTATTTTCCTGATTGCAAAACATGAGTCAGTCAGCTTGAGGTCAACTGGTAGTTTAGTGGATTAAGAGAAATGAAGTACTGATATATGCCATAATGTGGATGAACTTTGAAAACATTTTGCTTAAGGAAATACACCATAAAAGACAAACACTGTATTATTCCATTTACATAAAACACATAGAAATGGCAAGAGTATAGAGACCAAACTCTATTAATGATTACAAGGGGCAGGTTGGAGTGAAGGCAAAAGGGAGATTCATTCCTTAAAGGGATTTGAGTTTCTATTAAGGGTGATGGAAAAATTTGGATATGGTGGTGGTAGAACAACTTGATAAACGTAATTAATATTGCTAAATTATACATGAAAAAAGTGTTGAAATGGAAAATATTTTGTACATATGTATATTTACCACAATAAAAATACAGCTGGTGGAGGCTTTATACCTGCCACAAAAAAGAAATAATAAAAACCCTATATATTAAAAAATCTGTTGTTGTTGTTAGATGCTAATTCATAGTGACCCTATGTACAACATAATGAAACAGCACCAGTCCTGCACGATCCTCATAATCAACGTTATTCTTATGTCCATTGTTGTGGCCATTGTGTCAGTCCATCTATTGAAGGTCTTCCTCTGCTTCACTGACCTTCTACTTGAAGCTCTGGTAGGGCAATGTTTAAGATTTGTGGCTGCTGAACAAAACGTTGGCCTTTTGAATTCACCAGGTGCTCCCTGGAAGCCCTATGGGCCAGTTCTTCTGTGTATTATAGGGTTACGATGACTTGGAATCAACTTGGTGACAATGGGTTTATGGGGTTTTCTACTCTATCAAGACTGAAGTCTTTCTCCAGAAACTAGTCCCTCATGATAACATGTCCAAAGTACATGAGACAAAGTCTCACCATCTTTCCCATTAATGAGCATTCTGGCTGTACTTCTTTCAAGACGGGTTTGTTCATCATTTTGGCAGTCAATAGTATATTTAATATTTTTTACCAACACAATAATTAAGAGGCACCAATTACTTTCTGGTCTTCCTTATTCTTTGGTTCTCACATGCATATTTGACAATTGAACACACCCAGTCCTGGGTCTGGGGCACCTTAGTTCTCAAAGTTACATCTTTGCTTTTTAACAGTTTAAAGAGGTCCTTTGCAACAAATTTGTTCAATGCGTCATTTGCTTTCTTGACAGCTGTTTCTATGGGCATTGATGTGGATCCAAGTAAAATGAAATCTTTCACAACGTCAGTATTCTCTCTGTTTCTCATGTTGGAAACCCTGGTGGCATAGCGGTTAAGTGCTATGTCTGCCAACCTTTCCAGACACTCCTTGGAAACTCTATGGAGCAATTCCACTTTGCTCTTTAGGTTTGCTATGAGTTGACATTGACTCAATAGCACTGGGTTTGGTTATTCACTTTTTTTCTCATAATGTCTATTTGTAAAAAAAAAAATTGAATAGATGAGTTTAAGCTATAATCCAGAAAACAAATTTAGCTTCATTAGGAAAAGAGTCATAATATCGAATACATGAGTGAATGGATAAGGTGATCAATCCAAGAGATTCACCATCAAATTCTTGAGAATGAAGAAATGTATGGTGTGAAAAATTATTGTTTAAACTAGAAGGAAAGAAATTAAGACAAAAAAATCCATAAAGATTTAAACAAAAAGGCTCAGTACACTGAGGAAGTAAACACATTGTGCTGAAAAAACAAACAAAAAATACTCCAAGATATATCATTGAGAGATTCCAGAACATGAGATAAAGAGAAGGTTCCAGAGAATTCAAGAAAGAAGCATACAGTTACTTACAAAGTAATATGGTTTAGAATGCTATCACACATCTCAACAATAAAAAACACCAGACAATGAAGCAGTATCATTAGTTTTTAAAGACAATGTTTCACCAAATTTTATTATGTGAACTTTCAAATACTTACAAAATTTTCTTCTTATACAAAATTTATTCTGCAAATTCATTCAAAGAATACTAACAAAATAATAAAGCTATGAAGTAAGGCACATCAGTACTGTATATGACCCTATAGATACAGTGAAGGCATTCCATCCGACTGGAATAAATAGAACTGTTAGAGGAAGATTCCATTCCTATTTGTTTTATCATATTATTTGGTTTTAGGCTAAATAATATAGAAAAATAATAGTAACAAGCACAATAATGTAAATTGTGTTTAACTTTTTTATTCAAATTTATTTAAACAGAATTTATACTTTCAGAAACATTACAAAAAAAAATTGTTACAAAATTCCAGTATTCCTCACCAAGCTCCCTCACCAAGCTCCTTTAATGCTAATCCCTTACATAGTACAATTACCAACAGAAGTAATATTGGTACAATAATATTATATGTATCACAGATGTTATCCAAATTTTACCACTTTTTTAATATCTTTGTTTTTCTAGTTCTGAATATAATCTCAGGTCCTGTGTAGCATTTAGTTGTTATTGCAACTAAGTAACAATCTGTCACAGATCTGAAGTGACTGCTGCCCAAACCTCAGACTTATTGGAAGTGTACGTATGTGTTTTTAGATAGTGTAAACTGCTGAGTTTATGGTATTTAATTTCATAATGTATATTATAAAATTAATGTGTCTCTACTATAGTACTACATACATTCTTCAATTACTAAAATAATTAATTTGTGTAATTTCCCAATAGAGTAAATTTCTAAGGTGCTTTTTGTGCCTCTAAGATTCCTCTCAGGGAAATTGCATTGGTTTAGTATTAGTCCTTAGTATATTTAACCAGGTTTCTAAATGTCTATATAGGTTTATTCATCATTGGTGACTATCAGTTTTCAAAGCCAACTTGGTAAATTATTCTCTGGTGATTTAAAGTCCCAATTTGGAAAATCTATCAGTAAGTTAATTCTATATGTAGTTTTGTTTATTTTAGGGAAAGACAAATCTGAAAAGGCACCACTTTGAGAAGTGCTGTGTTTTAACACTCCAGCCCATCTATCACTCAATAAGTATATAAATCTATGTTGCTAGATAGTGCCAAAACAACCCATGCACTCAAATCTGTGACAGTGCCTCATTCTTGCATCATCTTAAATATCTTTGAAACTCGTAGAGAGTAAAAGTCAGTTATTTTGCCTTGTGTCCCTAATTGTAGATTTTTCTGATATTTTCTCATGATTGAAGTGAGATTATATATTTTTAGCAAGAATACAACAAATACATTTAAAGTTATAAATTATTATAATCAGCATATAAGCAAAGTAAAAAATGCAAAAATAAAACAAACATTATGGTTTTACCTTAGGCTGGGTTCTCTAGAGAAGGAAAACCAGGGAGGCACATAGATCAATAGGTGTTAAATAATGGTAATGGAAATGGCTTATGATATTGCAGATGCTGGCAAGTTAAGAAGTGAGTCACGTGTCAGGCTGGAGGCATCTTCTCACTCACAAAGCTGCAGGGGCTAAAGAACCCAAGATCCACAGTCAGACAGTAGGCTGCTAGCTCATGGAAGCAAACACTGATAAATTCAAGATCTGTAAGTAAAATGGCAAGCTACTGTACCAAATTCCCAAAACTGGAGGTCAGATGCTGGGAAGCTAAAAGCAGGATCTGCAGCAGAGAAAAATCCAGCAGATTCTGCCAAAAAGTACATATATATTGGATATAGTGACACCCCCAAGGAAACTCCGTTTCAACTGCTTGAGTACTTATAGTAGATCACATCAAGGTAGTTATCATATTATATCATATTTCATCATGGAGTATGTCATGGGTTGAATTGTGTTCCCCCAAAAAATATGTGTAGCCACATGGCTGGGATATGGTTCCCAGTATCTTGGGACTGTCCTCCATTGTGTGGTTTCACTAAGCTGTTTGTTGAAGGATTGGGGTGGGGCTGTAAATTCCTGCATAGGATTACTTCGTTGCTCTGCTGTAGGGGGAATTTCCCTGGAGTATGGCTTGCCCCACCCTTAATGCTTTCAGCCTGCATGAGATAAAAAGGGAAAAAGAAACAAGGAGAATTGGGAGCCTTGTTAGCATCAAGAAAGCAGCACCAGGAGAAGAGCACGTCCTTGAGACCTGAGGTTCCTGTGCCAGGACGCTCCCTGGACAAAGATTTATGCAATACTGGACTTTCCTCCAGAGCCAACAAGGGGAAATCCTTTCCCTGGAGTGGATACCCTGAATATGGACTTGCAACCTACAGGACTGTGTAAGAATAAATCTTCCTTTGTTAAAGCCATCCACTCTGTGGTATCTCTGTTAGAGCAGCCCTAGCTGACTAAAACAGAGTGATTATATCATTATATGATTTCCAAAGAATATCATAACTGCCAAACCACTGAGAATCATGGCCAGACAAGTTGACAATCTTAACAGTCACAAGTTTATAAACTAAAAAGATAGAGAAAGAGCTGGGAGTTGAAAGGTATTTCCCAAAGTATTCTTCACCTTCATAGTAGAAAATCAATAGATATGACATAAGGTTGATGAGAAATTCCTGGGTGGACTGGGTGGAGCAAACAGTTAATGTGTTCAGTTGTTAACTTAAAAGTTGGAGGTTGGAATCGACTGAAAGGCAACTTAGAACAACAACAAAAAGACTTGATGATCTGCTCACAAAAAATCAGCCACTGCAATACTCAGATACAAGTGAGGTTGCCAAGAACTAGAACTGACTGAATAGCCACTGGTTTAAGGTTGACGAATCAAGAAACACATGAATAAGTATATATCAGCAACCAATAAAATCAAGGAGAATCTTCAACAGTGGTTGCTTATGGGGTGCAGCTGGAGGTAAGAAGTACAAGGAGGGTAATAAGGAATAATTTTTCAGTTTATCTTTCTGTGTAGTAGATATAATAACGGCCCCTCAAAGACATCCAAAGATTTCTGAGCAGTGAAAATGGTTTCCTTTCATTATCCGGAAGGTAGGTGCTTCAAACTTACCCATCAGGGCAGCTGGCAACTAACGTTCATTAAAATCATAAGCACAGAAACTGTATGGAGTAACTGTACTCTGAAACACATGGGGTCATCAGCAGTCCAGATTTGACTCAACAGCAACTTTTTTTTTCCTTTCAGAAATATTCACGCCCAAGGGCACAGTCAAGATGGCAGACTAGACACACATCTCCTTAATTCCCTCTGGAAACTAATGACTGGATTGATAATTGAATGGAACTTTCTGGATACCTATTGAGCCCTAGGACATGGCATAGGGCTGTCAGTTTGGACTGCATGCCACTAAACGGAAAAACTTCCTCTCTCTAGCTGAGCACTGCTTCTGCTGACTGGCCACTTGCACGGACTGAAGGTACTGGTGCATTTCACTTTTTCTTTTTGTTTGCTGGTAGGCAGGGGACGGGCATGAGCAGGCAGCTACGCTGAGTCATAGTACTGAAGTGAACAGTGTATGCTGCAGCAAAGAGACAGAGCATGGGATAGCCATGTTTTTGAGAGCCCAGTTGTGGACTGAGGGCACCACAGCCCCTCCACTCTCTTGTTTAGAGCTCCATCATAGATTCAGCTGTTTTGTGGTGGGAGTGGTAGCTTGTCCAGGATGCCATCTTGGTCAGCTGAGAGGTGGAGTTACCCAGCCGAGGGCACAGCAGTGGCTAATTTCCAGGCTGGCAGGCAATGCCAACCTGGGGAACACTTTTCAAGCAGAAATGTTGTGTTTAGCTCACTGTTGCTTTACTGGTAGTGTTCAGCAGGTAATGGCAGCAGCGCAGTAGTCACAGTCAACGAGGTGCCTCCATTGTCAGTCAGAAGGAGGCACCTACTGCATCCAATGGCCTGACTGATTTTGGAAGCTGTCAGACAGCTTTTAGCTATTTAAAGTAAGACTGTGGAGAAATAACTAACTGTGCAGCCTGACAGCATCTCTTCTACTCTTTACTGACCTACATTATAGGTTGGTAGACAGCCTCTCATGGACTCTGTAACTAGGGGGGTGTCTTTACCAGGCAGGAGGCAAGACCCGCCACCCCAGAGAGTACACTGGGAACAGCCACTAGAATACACAGAGATGACTGGTGACCAACTCCTTTCTCAGAACTATGCCTCAGTTCCTGTTGAGGACACATCAGAGAAACTAAACATCCTCTAGATGTCCCAAAAGCAACAAACCATAGAGAGTCATTTAAAGAAACAACCATCATCGCTCCAGAAAACTCCCAAATAAAGAATCAAACACCTTCCCAGATGAAGATGTCTTTCTAAAACTATCAGAGGTCAAGTACAAAAGAGATTAAACAAAATGCAGCAGAGAAAAATGAAAAATTAAGAAAGCTATTTGAACTGATGGAACATAAACATTCTGAAATCCAACAGATCAATTAAAAAAATTACAGAATCAGACAATTCAATTCAAAGACAAAAGAGCAGAATTGAGGAACTGGAGGTCAGACTTAGCGACACTGAGGATAGAGCAAATGATGCCAGGATTTATGGGGACAAATCAGAGAAAAGAAATAAGAAAAATGAAGAAACACTAAGAAACACGTGGGACTCTATCAAGAGTAATAATAATCTATGATTAATTGGAGTTCCTGAACAGGGTGAGACACCTGAGAACACAGAGAGCATTGTTGCTGAGCTACTGACCGAAAAGTTCCCAGAAATCATGAAAGAAGAGAACATAGATATCCAACACACGTATCAAACATCACAAAAACTAGACCCCAGACGTATTATAATCAAACTTAATAAGATGAAACATAGGCATAAACTCTTAAAGACAGTGAGACTCAAAGCAAAGCTAACATTCAGAAGGAAGCCCTGTAGGCTTTCGTCTGAAGTCTCAGCAGAAATGGTGTTGGCACATAGGCAGTGGGATGACACATTCAAAGCCTCAAATGAAAAAAAAAAACAAACAAACTTCCAACCAAGAATTATGTGTCATGCAAAACAGCCTTTCAAATATGAAGGTGAAATTAAGACATTCACAGATAAACAGAAGCTTAGAGATTTTGCAAAAACGATACCAAAACTACAAGAAATACTCAAAGAAGCTCTTTGTTTAGAAAAACAAAACCATTAAGTGCATATTTAAGGAGGCAATGCAGGACCCCACATCCAGAAACCCCCTCAGTTAGGGAAGGCACAAAACTCCATCAAAGCTATAATATTAAAAGAAGGGAACCAGTGATCATATCATGAAAACTAAGATATCATCACACTAAAAAGAGGGATATGTTACCAGTAGTTATAGTATTTTCAGATGGAGAGGAAGTTAAAAAAGAAGTTAAAATTGGGTTTAAACTTAAAATAATAAGAGAGATCACAGACGTAGCCGCAGAGCACAGTATCAATGCAACATACCAAAACAAGAAACATAATACAAGAGTCTCAACAAACACAAAACTAACATTGGAAAAGATGAAAATTCAACCCATAAAGAAGAATGATCCAAACAGAATATTAGGAGCTACACAGAAAACACCAACACAAAAATAAACACATCAAAGTGACAGCACTAAACATCTACTATCAATAATTACACTGACTGTAAATGGATTAAACGCTCCAGTAAAGAGACCAGCCACATCTTGGATCAAAAGTCACAACCTGTATATATGTTGCTTACAAGAAACACAGCTTAGACTTAAATAAACAAACCAAAAATTAAAGAACGGAATAACATATATCAAACTAATAATATAAAAAGAGGAGCAGGTATGGCAATACTAACCTCAGATAAAATAGATTTTAATGTAAAATCCACCATCATGGACAAGGATGGTCACTATTTATTGCTGAAAGGTTGAATACACAAGCAGAACTTAACAATATCGAATATTTATGCACATAATACTAGAGCATCTAAATGCATCAAACAAACACCAGATACAGTGATAGATAGATAGGACATTCCACAATAATAGTTGGAGACTTCAACACTACACTTCAGTAATGTACAGATAACTAGAAAAAAGCTCAGTAAAGACACAGATGATCTTATAGCCACAATTAACCAATTAGACCTTATCAACATACATAGAACTTTATATCCATCAACAGATAAGTACACCTTCTTCTCTAATGCACAGGAAACATTTTTCAGGTTAGACTATGTGTTAGGACATAAAGCAAATCTCAACAAAATCCAAACCACTGAATTATTGCAAAGATCATAGAGCTATAAAAGTCAAAATCAACAGCAGAAAAAATATAGATAGAAACTGAAATTCCTGAAAACTGAACAAGACCTTGCTCAAAAAGCCATGGGTTATTGAAAAATCAAGAACAAAATAAAGAAATGTGGGTGGGATGAAAACGAAAATACATCCTACCAGAACCTATGTGATATAGCCAAAGCAGTGCTCAGAGGTCTATAAATGCTCACTTCTGGAAGGGACAGGACCCAAACCAAAGAATTAATCCCATAGCTTTAACAAGCAGAAAGAGAGTAACAGATAAGCCCTCCAGGCACCGGAAGAAAACAGATCATAAAGACTGGAGCACAATGAAATGAAATAGAGAATAGATGAAAAGTTGAAAAACATTGATAAAACCAAAAGCTGGGTTTTTTTGTTTGTTTGTTTTTTAAAGATCAACAAAATTGACAAACCATTGGCTGAACTTACTAAAGAAAAGTAGGAGAGGAAACTACTAAGCCAAAGAAGTGAGATGGGAGATTTCACAGCAGATCCAACAACATTAAAGGTATCATAGCAGAATACTAGAAAAAGACTGTACCCTAACAGATTTGAAGACTTAGAGGAAATGGACAAACTCCTATATTTATATCACCTACCAAAATTATCAGAAGGAGAAGTAGAACAACTTAATAAACCCGTCACAATGAAAGAGATTGAAAAAGTCATCAAAAAAACTACCAACCAAAACAACTCCTGGCCCAGATGGCTTCACCACAGAATCCTATCACGCTTTTATAGAAGAGTTAACTGCGATATTGCTGAGTCTATTTCACAGCATAGAAAGGCATGAAATACTCCCAAATTCATTCTAGGAAGCCAGCATAACACTGATACCAAAGCCAAGGAAAGCTCCCACAAAAAGGGAAAATTAAAGACCAATATCACCTATGAACCTAGAAGCAAAAATCTTCAACAAAATAGTTGCCAATAGAATTCAACAACATATCAAAAAAAAAAAGAATTCATCATGGCCAAGTTGGATTCATACCAGGGATGCAAGGCTGATTTGACATCAGAAAAACAATTAATGTGATTAACAACATAAATAACACAAAAGATAAGAATCACCTGATTTTGTCAATTGATGCAGAAAAGGCATTTAACAAAGTCCAACCCACATTCATGCTAAAAATTGTCAGCAAAATAGGAATAGAAGGCAAATTCCTCAGTGGAAATAGGGGCATCTATGCAAAGACAATAGCCTACATCATCCTGAAAGGAGAGAGATTGAAAGCATCCCCCTTGAGAATGTGAGCTAGACAAGGATGCCCAGTCTTACCACTTCTATTCAACATTGTATTAGAAGTTCTGGCTCAAGAAATTAGACAAGACAAAGAAATAAAGAGCATCCATGTCATCAAACAAGAAGTAGAAATTTTATTGGCAGATGATATGATTGTGTATGCAGAGAACCCTAAAAAATCCATAAGTAAACTACTTGAACTAATACAACAGTTCAGCAAAGTATCAGGACATAAAATAAACATAAGAAAATCAATAAGATTTTCTTATACTGAGAGAGATCATCAAAGAAGAAATCACTAAGTCCAGACCATTTACTATACCCCCAAGGAGATGAAATACCTAGAATAAATCTAACTAGAGAAATAAGAGACCTATTCAAAGTGAACTACAAGACCTTCCCACAAGAAATTAAGAGACGTACATAATAAAGAATCCTACCCTGCTCATTGAATAGGAAGGCTTAACATTGTGAAAATGACTATTTTACCCAAAACAATCTAAAAACTAAAAAAAAAAAAGAAAGGAACAGGATTATTCACCGGAGCCTGTGGAGGCAATGCAATCCTGCCAACACCTTGCTTTAGCCCCATAAAACTCATGAAAGGCTTCTGACTTACAGAGATGTAAGATAATAAATTTGTGTTGTTTTAAACTAATAAATTCGTCACAGAATGTGTAGGAAAACAATACACCTTGTTTTGTACAATTTTAGTATAAATTGTCTTTAATGCTTGGCTGGCTTAATACTTCTGTAGTTAAATAAAATTAAAAATTATCATTGATCAGGAACATTCAAAAGTTTATGAGAGAAATTAGGGTATGTTTAGAAGATTGATGTCCATTGATATAGAGGGGGAGCTGATAGATTTAGATGATGTTTAAGATGCATAACAACAGAGGAATGGATAGGTAAACTATGGTATATATACTTAATGGAACACTGTGCAATGATAAAGTGCAACGATGATTTTAGGAAACATCTCATAACCTGGTTTCAATTGGAGGACATTATGCTGAGTGAAAGTAGTCAGCAACAAAAGGACAAATATTGTATGAGACCCCTACGATAAGAACTTAAAAACAGACTCACGCATAGAAGAAAAGACTCTTTGATGGCTGCAAAGGTAGGGAGGAAAAGAGTGAGAGGGAGGGAGGGTTTACATTAGATGGTTGATAGAAATTCGGTTGGGTGAAATCTGGGACAGCACACATTATAAAGATCAATGTTAACTGGACTTCAACGTAACACGATTACTCCTCCCATCTTAAACCAATATTGCAAGGACAGGGTAGCTGGGGTGGGGGGCCAAGGAGCATGCTCTTGGGAGAAATTGAGACCAATTGGAACAACTAGTATTTTGCTAAGAGAACCCTCTTCCAGTGAGTGGCATCTGGGATCTTAAAAGCTTCCAAGCTGCCATCTGAGGGTACAGTAAATTGTCCCAACTCAGCAGGAATGGATGATCATCAAGGACCAAAATGACACGGAGGAAAGAGAATCCAGAAGACAGAGAGACCCACGTGAGTGGGTGACTACATCGAGGAACTGGATGGTGCCTGGCCACCACCAGTGATAGCTGTGATGGAGCTCACAAAGTTAAGTCTCACTGGTAACACAAGAATAAAAAGGGATGCACCCTGAGATCTCCTCTTAAAGACTGCAATTGATGGTCCAGGGGCCTTGGAGTTCCCCTGGGAGCACGACCCCTGGCCCTGATGCTGCCTCTGTCCATAAATCATAATGGAGATCAACTCTTTGGACAGGAATGGATTGGGCTTGGTGACACAGTGACCATGTCATGTGTGCACTTTATGGTTCTGTGCATCTATAGAATGTCATCCTGCTGACCTCTTACTAGAGGTGAGGTAGCCAGTGGACAGGAGGGGATAGGAGATTGTTTGGAGGATAAGACATGTATGGAGCAAAGAGGAAGAGTGTGCTGTCATTGGGCAGGAAGAACAGTGGGAGTTGCATATAGGTGGGCATGCAAATTTATATGGGAATGTACATTTTCATTCAATCATAATAATAATAATAAAAGGAATCTGTAGACCTAGACTTCTACTCTTTCTCCTTTCCAACTGACTGAAATCGTAATGAGCAGTTGAACATTGGTAGAGGTTTGAAGGCAGCATCCTTGAGCCTGGATTCCTTAATGATTGTATAAGGCAGGGATCTGCCAATGCAGAATGTTTCCGTCAGATACGAGTGTCTAAATTATATAGGCTAAAAATAGGTGTGAATTATGTTACAAAGACATATCCTTTTTTAAGAAACTGTATGTGGGGAGTCTTTTCACTATAGCAGTTTCATGTATCCTAGCAAATACAGATAATAAGGGGATATTCTAAGATGACTGGGTAGATTCAACTATAATAATAATAAGGTATAATAAGGGGAGATTCTAAGATGACTGGGTGGATTGAATTATAAAGCTACCTCATAGAAGATGGTTATGAGGGTGTAGTGCTTTGGAGAGTGACCCACAAGAACATATGTCTAAATCCTAAAGCCTGATTCCTGGGAATGTACTCTTATTTGGAAAAAGGGTCTTTGTAGGTGTAACTAAGTTAGAATGAGATCACACTAGATTTAGAATGGGCCTCCAGTGCAATCACTGGTATCCTTATAAGAGAAAGGATAGGAAGATCAGAGACATCCAAATACATAAGGAGAGAAAGTGATATGAAGACCTATGTAAAAACAGTGACAGATACTGGATGTATTTTCTGACTAACCAAGGAGTCATGTACACTGGAAGAGGAAAGGAAGAATACTTTACTTGAGGCTTGAGGGGAAATGTGGCCATACCAAAACTGCCTTTGGAGTTTGGGCCTCCAGAACTGAGAAATAACAAGTTTATGTTGTTTTATGCTGCCTACTTAGTGGTAATTTGTCCCCACACCTGTAATGCAGGGGAGATTTCAGACACATGCACTTTTTTCATTGTGGAGAATAAACTGTAAGTGAATAAATAAACAAGTGAGAAGACAAATTAGGAGTCCAATGTGGTAATGCAGGTAGATAACAGCAGTATAAAAAAACAATCATGACATGCTGAGAAACTGGTAATGGTAAATGGAATTCAGGGTGTAAAATTAAATGATCGGTTGAATGCAATTAATGAAAGAACATCAATGACATTCTCATTTGTTCCTTGAGAAACTGAGTGAACAGTCAGGCTATGAGCTATGAACTAGGGAATGTAGGAGCACAAAATGTTTGAGGAGGATATTGATGTTTTAGAGTGCTATGTAGAATTCAAAATCCAAAGAGAAATATGTAAATATGCTCCTTGGGCAATGTAACGTTTATTTACAGAATACTTGGCTGGAGGAATCAGTTTGGGTCTCATTAATTTTTTTTATTAAATAGAAAATGAAAGTGTACACACTGTGCTTATAATACTGGGTTAAGATGGGAGGAGGACACAAGTTGTGTTGAAGTCTCATTAATATTGATCTTCTTACTAATGTGTATTGTCACCAATTGCACCCAACCAAATTTCTAACAACTATCTAACCTAAACCCTTGCCCCTTGCCCTCCCTGTCTCCCACCCTCACCACCCTTGTAGCCATCAAAGAGTCTTTTCTGTTATGTATGAGTATGCTTTTAAGTTTTATCATAGGGGTATAATATAATAATTGTCCCTCTGTAACTGACTAGTTTCACTCAACATAATGTCCTCCTGTTGAGACCAAATTGAGAGATGTTTCCTGCTATCATCGTTGTTCTTTATCAATGCATAGTACTTCATCGAGTACATATACCAAAGTTTACCCATCCATTCTTCTGTTGTTGGGCATCTGGGTTGATTCCATCTTTTTTGCTATCGTGGATTGTGCTGCAGTGAACATTCGTGTGCATGTATCAGTTGGTGTGGATGACCTTGATTCTGTAGGATATATTCCAAGCAGAGGAATTACTGGGTCAAGTGGTATATCTATATCAATTATTTTAAGGTAATGCTAAATTGATTTCCAGAGAAGTTGCACCATTCTGCAATCCCATCAACAGTGTAGGAGAGTTCCAGTCTCTCCACAGCCTCTCCAACATTTAGTGTTGTGCATTTTTTGGATCATGGCCAATCTTGTTGCGGTGAGATGGTATCTCATTGTCATTTTGATCTGAATTTCTTTTCTTTTCTTTTTTTTTTTAATTTCTTTAAACACATGTCTGCATGTGTTTTTTGGCTGCCTGGATCTCCTCTTTAGAGAAGTGTCTGTCCATCTCCTTTGCCCATCGCTTAACTGGATGATTTGTCTTTTTCTTATTGATATTTTGTAGAACCTTATAGATTATGGAGATCAGGCGTCGGTCTGACATAGAGTTGCGAAACATTTTTCCCATTCTGTAGGTGGTCTTTTAATTCTTTTGATGAACTCTTTGGATGAGCAGAAGTGTTTAATTCTTATTAATTCACATTTATCTATTTTCTCTTCTGATGAATGTGTTTTGTTTGTCAGATTTTGAAGTCTCTGTATACTGTGTATTAAAACTTCCATTGTTGGCCCATTTTATCTTGGATGAGCTTTATCTTTTTAGCTTTTATATTTAGGTCTTTTATCTTTTTTAGCTTTTATATTTACGTCTTTTATCCAATTTGAGTTGATTTTTGTATAAGGTGTGAGATATGTGTCTTGTTTCAATTTTTTGAAACAAGATTAATTTTTAATATAGCTACTTCAAGCCATGGGAAATAACATTGCTCAGGAAGGACATAGGGTGAGAATAAAACATGATGCAAGACAGTACCACAATAAATCTCATCTTTTAGGGATGGCTGGATAAAGTGACAAAAGATATGAGACCTCAATCCATATACTAAAATTAATGTAAAAAAAATGGAGCAATACACACATATAAGAACTAAAATCATAATGGAAGAAGTCCAAGCTACATGGAGTTTACTGGGAAAAGCAAAGCCCCAGAGATTGATGGAATGACAATTAATATGTTTCAACACATGTACACAGCACTGGAAGTGATCACTTGTCTACACCAAGAAATTTGGATGAGAGCTATCTGGCCAACTGAACAGAAGAGATCCATATTTATGCCTATTCCCATGAAAGATGATCTAACCAAAAGCAGAAATTATAGAACAATGTCATTAATATCACACTCAAGTAAAACTTTCCTTAAGATCATTTAAAAGTGGCTGCAATAGTATACTGACAGGTAACTGCCAGAAATCTAAGCAGAATTCAAAAGTGGACATGGACTCAGGAATAGTACTGGTATTGTCAGATGGATCCTGGCTGACAACAGAGAACACCAGAAAGTTGTTTACATATTTTTTATTGACTATGCAAAAGCTTTTTACTGTGTGGATCATAACAAATTACAGATAACATTGCAAAGAATGGTAATTTCAAAACACTTAATTGTACTTCTAAGGAACCTGTACATGGATACATGGATCAAGAGACAGTCATCTGAACAGAATGAGTGGATCTTGCATGGTTTAAAGTCAGAAAGCATATGTCAGGGCTGTAACTTTTTACCATGCCTATTTGTGTTAGTAATCTAGTGCTCCTTTAACAGAAATACCCCAAAAGGATGCCTTTAAAATGAGAAATTCTGTTATCACAGTCTGGTAGGCTACAAGCCCAAATTCAGCATGAGAGCAACACAGTGCAGGAAACTCATGTCCAAAGAAGGTTCTCTGCTCTCGGTGCTGCTTTTTTGGTAGTATGAGGTTCCCAACTCTTTCTGCTCACTTCTCACTTTTACATCCAACAAGTTTGTAGCTTGAGCCCCACCTCATGAACACAACTGCTGCCCAAGTCTCCCTTATCAACATCACAGATGAAGGATTCACAACACACAGGAAAAATATCACTCAGCTCTGGAAATCATGTCCTGCCCAAATTTATATACACAGTTTTGGGAGGACACAATGCAATCCATGACACTAGTCAATCTGCATATTGAGCAAATAATCCAAGAAGCTGGAATATATGAAGAATGCTGCATCAGAATTGGAGGAAGGCTCATTAGCAATCCTCTATACAGATGACACAACCTTGGTTACTGACAGTGAAGGGGACTTGAAAAATTTACTGAAGAAGATCAAAGGCTACAGCCTTGATTATGCACCACACCAGAATACAAAGAAAAAAATCCTCATGACTGGACCAATAAGCAACACCATGATAAACAGACAAAATACTGAAGTTGTCAAAGATTTCATTTCACCTGGATCCACAATCAACACTCATGAAAGCAGCAGTCAGGCAATCAAAAGATACACTGCATTGGGCCAAAGGCCAATTTAAAATGTTAGAAAACAAAGATGACACCTTGATGAAACTACAAGACCCATATCTTACATGTTATACAAAAACCAACTCAAACTGGTTAAAAGAACTAAATATCAAATCTAAAATGATAAAATTCATCCAAGAAAAAGTCAGAGCAACAATGGAAGTTTTAAAACACACCATACACAAACTTCAAAATCAGTCAAACAAAGCACAAACAACAGAAGAGAAAATAGATAAGTGGGAACTACTAAGAATCAAACACTTTTGCTCATCCAAAGACTTTATTAATAAAATTAAATGGCCACCTACAGAATGGGAAAAAATATTTGGCAACTATACATCAAACCAACGCCTGGTCTTCATGATCTGTAAGGTACTATGAAACATCAATTAAAAAAAGAAAATCATCCAGTTAAGCGATGGCCAAAGGAGATGGACAGACACTTCTCTAAAGAGGAGATCCAGGCAGCCAAAAAACACATGTAGAGATGCTCGCAATCATTAGCTATTAAAGAAATTCAAATGAAAACTACAATGAGATACCATCTCACTCCAGCAAGGTTGGCCACGATCTAAAAAATGCAGAACAACAAATGCTAGAGAGGCTGTGGAGAAATTGGAAGTCTCCTACACTGTTGGTGGGATTGCAAAATGGTGCAACCTCTCTGGAAAGCAATCTGGCACTTCCTTAAAAAGCTGGATAGAGATATGCCATTTGACCCAGTAATTCCACTGCTCAGAATATATCCTACAGAATCAAGGACATTCACACCAAGTGATACATGACTACAAATGTTTATCGCAGCACAGTCCACAACAGCAGAAAGATGGAATCAACCCAGATGCCCAACAACAGAGGACTGGATAGGTAAACTATGGTATATATACTTAATGGAACTCTATGCAATGATAAAGAGCAACGATGATTTTAGGAAACATCTCATAGCCTGATTTCAACTGGAGGACATTATGCTGAGTGAAAGTAGTCAGCGACAACAGGACAAATATTGTATCAGACCCCTACGATAAGAACTTAAAAACAGACTTATGCATAGAAGAAAAGACTCTTTGATGGCTGCAAAGGTGGGGAGTGAGAAAAAAGGTGGGGGGAGGGTTTACATTAGATAGTTGATAGAAATTTGGTTGGATGAAACCTGGGACAGCACACATTATAAAGAAGATCAATATTAACTGGACTGCAACGTAACGTGGCTACTCCTCCCATCTTAACCCAATATAGCACAAACAAAGTAGCTGGAGTCGGGGGGGGGGGGCAGGGAGCATGCTCTCAGGAAAAATCGAGGCCAATTGGCACAACTAGTATTTTGCTAAGAGTACCCTCTACAGCCCACATTGGTGAGTGGCATCTGGGATCTTAAATGCTTCCAAGCTGCCATTTGAGAGTACAGCAAATTGTCCGAACTCAACAGGAATGGATTATCACCAAGGACAAAAACGACATGGGGTAAAGAGAACCCAGACCTATGTGAGTGGGTGAATACATTGACTTGTGACTGGAGGAACCGGAAGGTGCCTGGCTACCACCAGTGATAGATGTGATGCAGCTCACAAAGTTGAGTCTCATTGGCAACACAAAAATAAAAAGGGGTGCATCCTAACATTTCCACTAAAAGATCACAGTTGATGGTCCAGGGGCCTTGGAGTTTCACTGGGAGCATGACCCCTGGCCCTGATGCTGCCCCTGTGCATAAATCACATTGGAGGTCAACTCTTCGGACAGGAATGGATTGGACTTCATGGTGCACTTCATGGTTTTATGCACTACAGGATGTTGTCCTACTGACCAGGGGAGTAGGTGAAACTAATGTGCACCTGACACAAACCAGGGTGTTTTCAATTGCCTCATATGCATGTGAAAACTGGATGATGAATAATGAAGAATAAAGAAGAACTGATGCCTTTGAATAGTGCTGTTGACAAAGAATATTGAGTTTAACAGTTTCCCCAAACAACAAGCAAATCTGTCTTGTAGGAAGTACAACCAGAATTTTCCTTAGAAGCAAAGATGGAGAGATTACATCCGACATATTTTTGACCTGTCATCTGCCAGATCAATCCCTGAAGAAGCACTTGATGTTTGGAAAAGTGAGGGACAACAAAAAATAGGAAGACTCTCAAACAAAATGGACTGACACAGTGGATGCAACAGTGGGCTCAAGCATAACAACGACCGTGAGGATGGCACAGGACTGGGCAGAGCTTCGTTCTGTTTTACACTGGGTTGACTTTGGGCTGGAACCTATCCCATGGCACCTAACAATGGCAACGAAACCATAAAACTCTTAAAACATAACGGTAAAGCTTTCAGATCTAGTTTTTCCAAAGTGAATTCTTATATATAACATCAAAAGCATGAGCAACAGAAGGCATTAAAAAGTACACTGAGTGACCATATATTGTATGCACTTTAGGGTTCTATACATCTATAAGATATCATCCTGCTGATCTCTGGTTGGAGGAAGGAGAGTGGTTGGAGAGGAGGGGAAAGGAGCCTGTTGGGAGGATGAGACATGTATGAAGCAGAGAGGAATAGTGTGCTGTCACCGGACAGGGAGAGCAGTGGAAGCTGCATATAGGTGGGCATGTAAATTTATATTGGAATGTACATTTTCACTCAGTCATGTTAAATAAAAAAAATAAAATAAAATAAAAAGTACACTGAACCTCATTAAAGTTTTAAAAAATCTGTGCATAGGACTGTATCAAGAAAATGAAGATACAACGTACACAATTGGAGAAAATACCTGATAATCATGTATCTGATAGGTGTCAAATATCCAGAATACACACAGAACAACTACAACTCAACAACTAAAATGCCAACAACCCAATTAACAAATGCATAAAGGAGTTGAATAGGCAGTTCTCCAAAAAAGATAAACATGTGAAAAGATTCCCAATATCACTATTAAATTAATTGTCATTGCATTTATTCCAACTCACAGATACTCCATGTGTGTCAGAACAGAATCATGTTACATAGGGTTTTCGATAGCTTATTTTTGGAAGCATATCATCAGGACTTTATTTGAAGGTGCCTCTAGACAGACTAGAACATTCAACTTTTCAGTTAGCAGCCAAGTAAACAGAGCCAATTATACCACCCGTGGACTCCCACTAGTCACTAGGGCAATGCAAATCAAAACCACTGAGTAAACACTTCAGACACAATATAACATCTGCTATTAAAAACACAAAAAAATGAACGATGGCAAAAACGTGGAGAAACTGGGAAATAGTATCTGTTCTTGGTAGGGAAGTAAAATGGTACAGCTCCTAGGGAAAACAGTTTGGCAGTTTCTCAAAAAGGTAATCATAGAATTATCACATGACCAAACAATTCTCTTCTCAGGCATATACTCAAGGGAATTGAAAACAAGTATGTAAAAAGATACATCAGTGTTCATTGTACCATTATTCACAATAGTTAAAAAGTGGGGAAAAAAGCCCTCAAGAACCCAACAACAAATAATTGTATAAACAACATGTTGTACATACATATCATGAAGAGAAACTAACTTTTGATACAAGCTACTTCATGAATGGACTTTGACAGCATTATTCTGAGTGTAAATATGGCAGACTCAGAAGGACAAATGCAGTGCATGATTTCACATATACGAACTATTTAAAGTAGGAAATTTATAGAGGCCTAAATTTATTATCTATTACCAGGGGATAGTAGGAGGAGGAAATGGGGAGTAATGTCTTAAAGGGTTATTGATTTCTGTTTGGGATTTTATATATATTTGGAAGTGGATAGTAGTGATGATTCCAAAATTCTCTCCCCTCTCCACTCATCATGTAATTAATGTCACTAAATTGTACTCTAGAAATGATGAAAATTGTATTTTACAGCGACAAAAATTTGGAAAAAAATCAGAGAAGATGCAGAGTTCTCAGTTGTCCCAGAAGTCCCTACTATATCTGAAGGACACATACTCTCTGGAAAACTAGCTATGGCCATCTGAATGTTGTGTAGTATCTGTATGTGCTGTGCATGCGTGTAGCAGAAAGTATTCTCAGTGTAGGTTAAAATCTAAAAAAAAGAAGTTGCCATCGAGTCAACTCCAACTCATAGCAACTCTATAGGACAGATTAGGGTTGGCTGGCTTGGCTCATAGAGTTTTCAAGTAGCACCCAGTGGATTTGAACTGCTGACCTTTTGGCTAGCAGTAGTAGCTCTTAACCACTATGCCACCAATTTTTCTAGTCTAGATTATAAAACCAATTGTAGGCTTAGTAGATGACTTTATCATTAAAAGGATAGTATGCCAGCCAAGTGCCGTCGAGTCAGTAAAAACACTGCTATGCATATACATTTAACAGCTTAGATGCCATAGACAAATTCCTCCCAAAACACAAAAAACTAAAATTCACTCAAAAATAAAAAGAAAATCTGAGTAGGCCCAGAACAATTTAAAAATTTAATTCGTAATTAAACTGTGCCCCCCTCCACTAAAAATAATCTCCAAGAACTGGGTTTTCATTATACCAAATGTTTAAAGAAGAAAAACAACGCTACACAATCTCTTTCATAGAAGAGGAAACACTCTTCATGCAATTTTATGAAACTGAAATACTCTATTACTTAACCCAGCTAACAGGACAAAAAAAAAAATAAAAGTAAAAAAGAAGAAGGTAGCTACACATCTATATTTGTCATGAACATAGACATAAAATCTTCAACAAAATATTGATAAATTAAATGCAGAAATACATGGAAGCAAGAATGTACCACAAACTTGAACAGATGGTCTTCTTGAATAATATTTATCTTAGAGAAAAAAAGATGGTTTAAGATGAAGTAAGCCATTTAATATGTCTCAGAAAGAGATCCAGTAGGAAAGATCACATCATAGTCTGGAAAGAGGCTTAAATGATGTGGACCTGAAGGTGTGATTCTATCCTTCTTCACTGCTCTCTTTTTATTTCTTTTTTTTTTTTTTTAATAATTTATTATAAAGACAGCCCAGAAGATAGAGAGACCCACATGAGTGGGTGCCTACATCGACTTGGGACCAGAAGAATCAGATGGTGCCTGGCCACCACCAGTGATAGCCACAATGGAGTTCACCTAGTTGAGTCTCACTGGCAATACAAGAATAAAAATGGGTGCACCTTGAGATCTCCACTAAAAGACTGCAATTGATGGTCCAGTGGTTTCGGGGTGCTCCTGGGAGCATGGCCCCTGGCCCTGATGCTTCCCTTGCCCATAAATCATAACGAAGTTCCACACTTCGGACACCAATGGATTGGACTTGGCGATGCAGAGTGACCATACACTGGATGCACTTTATGGTTCTATGCATCTGTAGGATATACTGCTGATGTCTGGCTGGAGGAAGGACAGTGGGTGGAGAGATGGGGAAAGGAGACTGTTGGGAGGATGAGACATGTATGGATCAGAGAGGAATAGTATGCTGTCACTGGGCAGGGAGAACAGTGGAAGCTGCATATAGGTAGGCATGTAAATTTATACGGGAATGTACATTTTCACTCGGTCATAATAAAAAAATTAAAAAAGGAATTTATTATTCTTTAAAAAAAGTTTACAGTTCAAATCAGTTTGCGATATAAATCCCTGAACATATACTACGTTACTCCAAATTCTTTCACTTCTCCCCATGACAACACATTGCAACTTTCACTACTGTACTCCCCGCACCCATTGAACTGACTTCTGTTTGCCTCCACCCTCTCATCTTGCCTCTAGGGAAGAGCCACTCAAGCAGCCTCATGTATATAAGCCAAGAAGCACATTCCTCACCAGTATCACCCTGGGTCTAATAGTCTAGTCCAGTCTTTATCTGAAGAGTTGGCTTTGGTACTGGTATGAGCTCCAGGCTAAGAGAGTCCAGGGGCCATGTACTCAGGGGATCCTCCAGTTTGATGGACCATCAAATGTGATCTTTTAATAGAGTTCTAGTTCTGCACACCCACTTTTCTACCTCCACATCAGAGACTTTACACTGTGTTCCCTGTCTGGGCAGTTGTTGGTGATAGCCAGACACCATTTAGTTCTTCCGGTCTCATGCTGAAGTAGTCTCTGTATCAGATGGCACTTTCATATTTTCCTCCTGTCTTCAGTGGCCTTTGTTCTCTTCTACCCAAGGTGGATTATGTCTAATTGATGCTACCTGTATGGCAACTTGATAGATTAACACCCCACTACTCACCAAAGTGGTATGCAGAACAGTTTCTGAAAGCCTAGAGGAAATATAGTACCTTCCTAAACTAGCTCAAACTGAGGTTATAAATCTGAAAAGACCTGTAACAAAAGAAGAGACTGAAAAATAAGTGAATAAATAACTTCCTACCAAAAAAGGTCTTGGCTCGGGAGGCTTCACAGGGGAATTCTACCAAACATGCAGAGAAGACCCCACATCAGTACTATGCAAGCTATTTCCCAACATAGAAAAGTAAGAAATTTTTCCAAATCCCTTCTGTTTTAGTCAGCTAGTGCTGCTCTAACAGAAATACCAGAGAGTGGATGGCTTTAACAAAGGAAGGTTTATTCTTGCATAGTCTGATAGCCTACAAGCCCAAATTCAGGATGTCCACTCGAAGGGAAGGCTTTCCCCTTTTTTGGCTCTGAAGGAATGTCCTTGTGTTGCATCAGTCTTTGTTCAGGGAGCATCTTGGCACAGGAACCTCAGGTCTGAAGGATGTGCTCTTCTTCTGGTGCTGCTTTCTTGATGGTGTGAGGTTCCCAATTCTCTGCTTGCTTCCCTCTCTTTTCATCTCTTGTAGGATGAAAGGATTAAGGGTGGTGCAAGCCATACTCCAAGGAAACTCCCTGTACAGTGGAGCAGGGAGGTTATCCAATGAAGGGATTTACAGTCCCAGCCTACCCTTTAACATACAGCATAGGAAAATCACAAAATGGAGGACAACCACAAAATAGCAGGAATCATGGCCGAGCCACATGACTACACATATTTTTAGGGGGACACAATTCAATCCATGATACCTTCTATGAAGCCAGCATAACCCAGACACCAAAATCAGATAAAGACATCATAAAGAATAGAAAATTACAGAGTGATAGCTCTCATTAACATAAATGCAAAAATTCTTGACAAAATTGTAGCCACTAGAAATTAGCATCATATAAAAAAATAATACACTACAACACAGTTGGACTCATACCAGGTATACATGAATGTTTCAACACCAGAAAATCAATGCATAATACACTATATAAATAAAACAAAAGAACATGATATTATCAGTGGACACAGAGAAGACATTTGATGAATTCCAATACCCATTTCTGATAAAAATCTTGGCAAAGCAGGAACAGGAGAGAAAATCTTACATAAAATAAAGGATATTTGTACAAAACCTAAAGCCAACATCATTCTAAATAGAGAGACTGAAAGTGCTCCCCTTGATAACAGGAAACAGACAAGGATAACTTTTATCAACACTCCTATCCAATACTGTGTTGGAAATAATAGTGAGAGCAAGTAACACAAGAAAAATTAATAAAGGGCATCCAAACTGATAAGAAAGAAGTAAAATTAGCCCTATTTGTGGACCATATGATATTATCCATAGAGAACACAAAATATTCCATAGGAAAGGTACAAATAGAAAGATTCACCCGAGTAGGGGGAAACAAATCTTAAACAGTCAGTTAGATTCCTATACATCAATGAAAAGAGCTATGAAAAGGAAATTAGGAAAGCAATATCATTTATAACAGATCCAAAAGGGGGCAAAGAAAATTTTGGGAACAAATCTAACCAAAGACGTAAAAAAAAATTATGCAAAGAACACTACAAGACACAAGAGTAATCAAAAGAGACCTACATAAATGGAAAAATACACAATGCTAATGTATAGGTAGACTCAACATTATGGAAATGTTAATTCTATCCAAGCAATCTACTGACACAATGCAATCCTAATCCAAATATCAACACATTCTTTAAGGAGACAGAAAAATCTAATAATTTATTATATATGGAACAGAAGAGGCTGCACACAAGCATTATAGAACAAGATGAACAGAATAAGAGACATCGCACTACCTGATCTAAGAACCTAATATAAAGCTACAGAAGCAAAAACAACCTGGTAGTAGCATAATGACAGATACTTTGTGTTTCTGACATTTTCTTTGTTCCACTTAATATTCTGTTCTGGGTTTTTTTTTTTTTTATGGGTTTTCGTTTCATCCTCTTCAATGTTGGTTTTGTGTCTGTTGAGTCTCCTGTATTATGTTTCCTGTTTGATATGTAGTATTGTTAGTTTGCTTTGTGACTACCCCTCTGTTCCTCCTTAATATTCTAAGTTTAAACCAATCTTGAACTTCTGCATATATCCTTAACTTCCTCTACATCTGAAAGGGCTATAAAGACTGTAACATATCTCTCTTTATAGTGCAGTGATGTCATAGCTTACATGTTAAAACCTCTATTTCCCTAATTTTAATATTTCAGCTTTGATTGCTTTTTGTGACTTCCCTAACTGAATAGGACTCTGCCTCCAGAGTCCTATTCCAATGCAGGCTGTGTCCTGCATTGCATCCTTGAGTATACATCTAATGTTATTGATTTTCTAATTGTAGATCTTCTTTCATTATTTCTTGTAATTTTGGTTTGATTTTTGCAGTGTCTCTAAGTTTCTGTTTACCTGAGAATGTCTTAATTTCACCACTGTATTTGAGAGACAACTTTGCAGGGTACACAATTCTTGGTCGGAAATTTTTCTCCCTCAGGGCTTTGTATGTGTCATCCCACTGCCTTATTCCCAACATGGTTTCTGCTGAGAAGTCAGGGGACCGTCTATAATCTTCCCTTTGTACATTAGTCTTCATTTAAGCCTAACTGCCCTTAAGAGCCTTGCCTTATGTTTCATTTTATTAGCTTGATTATACTACGTCTTGTTGTCTTTCTTTTGGGGTCCGCCTTTTGTGGAGTTTGATAAGCATCTTGAATAGCTATCTTCTTTCATTATGTCAGGGAGGTTTTCTGTCAACAATTCTTCAACATTGTCTCTGTATTTTCTGTTATCCCTCCCTTTTCAAGAACTCCATTTGTTTGTAGATTATTCTTCTTGATAGAGTCCCACATGCTTCTTAATGCTTCTTCATTTTTCTTGATTCTGTCCTCTGATTTCTCCTCATAAATGCATGTGTCAGTTGCTTTACCTTGAATCTCACTAATTCTGTATTCCGTTTCCTCAGTCCCGCTCTTTTGGATTTTCACTGAATTGTCTCACTCTGTAATTTTTTAAATTGATCTTCTGGATTTCAGATTGTTCATGTTCTAGCAGTTCATGCCAAGTGATAACTTGCTTAATTTTTTTGTTTTGTTTGGCTGCACTTTGTTTAATCTCTAGGAGGGCTGTATACATAATTCTTTGTATTCTACCTCTAATAATTTCAAAAAGACTTCTGCATATGGAAAATCTTTTGATTATTTTGGGAGTTTTCTGGAGCCATGGTGGCCTGTTTCTTCAGATGGTTAGATACTGATTGTTGTCTTCATGCCATCAAAAAACTGTTCAGCTTCTCTGGTCTTTTCTGTTGAGAGAGGCACTTTCCAGTGGCAGCTGGGCCCTTAGGGGTGGCAGGCCTCACCCCATGACTGGCGAAGATGACAATCTACTTGTAGAGACTCTCTGGGGCTGCATCAGTGGACACTGTGATGTGGCTCAGCAAAAGGAGAGAGAAAGGGCATGCCATTCTCATTCACAAGCCACTGCTGAATTTTCCAAGAATATGACTGTCTTAAAAACAGCTTTTCTGCTGGGAGAGGCACTTTACAGCAGTAGCCATTTCCAGCTGGGTCTTTATGGGTGGCAGGACCTACCTCCTGGCTGACAAAGATGGCAACATACTTATGGAGCAAGTTATATGAGACTCCTGGGCCACAAAAGAATACACTATGGCATGGCTCAATGAATGGATGGGGAAAGGGCACCACCAAGCTTGGCCTACAGCTACTGCTGCATTTTGCAGGTACAATTGTTTTAAAAACAGCTTTTCTGCTGGGAGCGGTGCTATCCAGCAACTGTTGTTTACAGCCGGGCCCTTGGGGGTGACAGATCCTGTCTCACAGCTGACTAAGATTGTGTCCTACCTGTGGTGCCTCTGCTGTGGTGCAGCAGCAGAATCTATGGCACTCTTCAGAGAATAGAGGGGTAAGGGCACTGGTATAGTCAGGCACCAGCTGCTGCTGGGTTCACCAGATGTGACTGTCTTAAGCACATCCTCTCTGCTGCAAGAGAAGCTGTCTACTCAGGCACTACAGTTGAACATGGTGGCTAGTCCTCTCACAGACACCTATACAAATAAATTCATGAACTTATCACCATGCCACCACACAATGGCCATTCCAAAATTGCTTTAAAAGGTGGAATAGGTGCTGGAATTGGCCCATAGTTTCCCAAGGGGAGTACTTTGAAGGTGGGTGACCACAGTGATATTCAGCAATGAGGCACATAGCACTTAGAACAATTAAGTTCATGGACTTAATTGTCAGACCTCATATGTCCCTAGTCCTATAAAATATAAGAGTTCAGAAATCCTGATAGGAGAATGGAAAATAGCAGGTTTAGGCATGTCACACCAGACAATCACCATAATCCTCAAAAACAAAGAAAAACAAGCTGTTGGAAGATTGGTTCCACTGAAAACTACATGGCTGATGAAAATTTGAGAGGATCATACGTGAGACACAAAGAAATTCCTAATGATGTGAACTGAGGAGCAAACACAAAAGCAACCCCTGTCACTACATTGACCATCACTGCTAAGGCATGATGCTTGTTTAAGACACATAACAGAGACAGCAGAACTGAAGTGTGGATACCAAGTTTGGTGCTAGCTCTGGGTAGTTAAATCACTTTAAATTACATTTCTTACTGCTAAATGTGAAAGTGAGTGGTGAGTTTGTGAGTGCTATTTGAAGGCAGAAGAATTTCTTGAAATTTTACATTAATTGTAAAAGGAGGTTATTTTCTCTAAGAAAAATTTACTATGGACAAAACCTTATTGCAGAAGTAAATGTTTGAAAGGACTTTTATCAATGATATGGTGTTTGCAAAGCATTCCAATCATATAACATCCTATATTCACAGAATATATTGTGGACTTTAAGTGTTGAAAAACTGTATAAAAATATATTTACTTGAGAAATAATGAAGTGAGAAATTAGCAAGAAGATATAACCAAATTAAGAGTGGACTCTAGATACCTTGAGACAATATTCTAAACAAGCTTTCGGTTTCAAGTGATAATAGCTAGACCTTGCACAATGTATTTAAGGGATGCTACTGATTTGAGGAAATGCAGCAAGGGCTGAAGGACAAAACTCATCTCAGACCAAAGATGCTGTTTGATCTTAAGAATCCAAGTTCCAGAGGCTTTAGCACAGGCCTCTTTGCTCGTGGATACTCTCCTCTAGGGTCAGCTTCATCTTTGCCCACTGCACATTGTTTTTTAGTCCTTGGGAAACACAACCATCAGTATGTTATCTTCTAAGTTTGAACACATGTTAGAGAACGACACATATCATATACGGAAACCATGTTTAAAAAATATGAGGAAGGTCTTGGGTGAGACTCCCAAGGTGTGACCATTCAGTTGCTGCCAGAGGGTGGGAGGAGGATCACCTGAGAAAGTGCAAGTTTCTACACGAGCAGAGTGAAAATAGATAGAATCAGGGAAACGAGAGTTTGGGAGAAACGAGGAAAAAATATATTAACATACAAATTTGTGGTAATTGATATGACTATCTTTGTATTATAGAAACTTATAGGAAATTTATGGAAACCTAGTGGCATAGTGGGTTAAGTGCTTCTGCTAACCAAAAGGTCAGCAGTTCAAATCCGCCAGGAGCTCCTTGGAAACTCTATGAGGCAGTTCTAGCTTGACCTATAGAGTCGCCATGAGTCAGACCAACTTGACAGCAGTGTCTTTTTTAAAAATTTTTTAATGGGAAAATTAAAATGAAATAAACATAATTCAAAGGAAATGGAAAACCAAAATCAATGACCATTAAAACACAATGTTGGTAGTTTACTACCTTCAAAACGGCTCAGTTTCCCCATCGATTGACAGAGAATGACTTTCATTATTTACATTTGTATTTCTCTGTATTTTGGTAGGAACAACATCAGTTTTTATTGGTATTCTCTCAGTTTTCCAGTCCCTTCAAGTTAATTCCAATTCACAGCGTTCCTATGGGTCCAGAGTATACCTGCCCCTTAGAGTTTCCAAGCAGCGCCTGGCAGATTCGACATGCTGACCCGCTGGAGAGCCAGCGTTCCAATCTCAGACCCTCTTCACAGTTTACACAGTTTCTTTAGCAATCCTGAATGAGTCTACGGTCTAAATTCTCACATTCATGATAGCCAAGTGTACACAACAGCAGAGCGTTTTCTCTAGGACTTTTATATCTAACTTGATTCTGGTGGGACTGTGGTTGAGTATTTATTCCAGTGGAACGTTTCCTAAGAAATCTGGCCCCCGAAGTCTCTCAGCAGCTCCTCTTTCCCCTTACACCGGCCCCTTCGCCGGCGGCCGCCCCCTGGGCCCCTGCCCCACCTCTTGAGGCCCAGCAGGAAGTCCGGGGTCCCTTTCGTCATCACGCCCGCGGAGCCCCCGGCCTCTCTCCCGCTTGGCCGGGCGCGGCCGGCTGCGCGCCGCGCCCTACCCCTGCCGGCCCTTCCGGTGCTCGGCCCGGCCAGTGGCCCCTCCCGCAGCCTGCTGACGCGCAGGCGCGTTGTCCGGCTGCACCCGACACGACGCTGCGGAAGGGGACGCCGCGGAAGGTCGCGGCCGAAAGCGTTCACTTCCTGTGCCGGCGTCAGTGGAGAGACCGCAGTTTCCAAGCGCTCCAGCGGGAGGAGCAGGCCCCGCCCTTGCCAGACGGAGCAGACATGTCGGAACAAAGTAAGAATCGGGAAGACTCCAGCTTTGCAGCCGAGGCTGCCTGCGCCTCTGTGTGCAGCGGCCCTGCGGGCCCAGGGCAGGGCCCGCCGGCCGCCTCTGCGGCAGCGACCCTCTCAGAGCCCCAGAAAACCCCTGTTAGCCTGATGGACGACTGGCAGGCCTTGCCTTCTTCCCAGACCCTAAGTGACAAGGGGGATGCGAAGGTCCTGCAGGAAGCGGGAGAAGGCCGCGCCCGCCAGGCCCAGAGCGCTGCCCAGGCCCGGCCAGGCCTGGCGCCGCCGGCCCCTGCCCAGCTGGTGCAGAAGGCCCACGAGCTCATGTGGTATGTACTTGTCAAGGACCAGAAGGAAATGGTTATTTGGTTTCCAGACATAGTGCAGGATGTCATCGGCAGCTACAAAAAATGGTGCAGAAGCATTCTCAAGCGCACCAGCCTCGTCCTCTCCCGAGTGTTTGGGCTACACTTACGGCTGGTGAGTCTGTCCGCGATGGAGTTTTCGCTTGTGAAAGCACTGGAGCCAGAGGAGCTGGAGAGGGTGGCGTTGAGCAACCACATGCCCATGACAGGTCTCCTGCTGATGATCCTCAGTCTAATCTATGTGAAGGGCCGCAGTGCTCGAGAGAGTGCAGTCTGGAACGTGCTGCGCATCCTGGGGTTGCGACCCTGGAAGAAGCACACCACCTTTGTGGATGTGAGAAAACTCATCACGGAGGAGTTTGTTCAGCAGAATTATCTGAAGTACGAACGGGTACCACACCTTGAGCCACCTGAATATGAATTCTTCTGGGGCTCCAGAGCTACCCGGGAAATTACCAAGATGCAAATCATGGAGTTCCTAGCAAGAGTTTTTAAAAAAGAACCCCAGGCGTGGCCTTCCAGGTACAGAGAGGCTCTCCAGGAGGCCAGAGCCCTGCAGGAGGCTGAGGCCATTGCCCACTCGCAAAGTCAGCAGCATTTCTGAGGACTAGCAAGGTCTGGAGGAGGACATTTGTTTGATCCGCATCAGTATTGTGGAGGGTTAGCTGGGCATTAAGAGTATTCAGGATTTACGGTGCAGTATTTCATGTGCAACTTTGTTTTCAGTACACTGCGTTTATACATTTTAATGCAGTATTGTATTACTTGGGGTACTATTAGTGTTTAGAATTGATGCATGTTTCTTTGTTTATAAATAAGCTCCGTTGGTGCTTTCATGCAGCCTTTATTGGATTTTTTTTTAATTTTTTTAAGCAGTGACATGCTAAACTTATGAATAACACTGAGACATTTTCTGTCTTACTCTTTTATATGGAACAAATGATGTGTATTGTGATGGACTGCTCATGGAGAGTTTGGAAGGACTTGCCAGTGAAGCTGGCCAAACCAAGAGAACTGAGAAATTTCCGGAAACCTCTATGTCCTTGCTGGGCCCAGGGAATACATCAGTAGAGTTCAGTGATTTGAACTGACATGGTCTCATTGTGAACTCTTGACACACTTTATTGAACACAGACAGTCCCATCACCAGTGAACATTAAAGATCCTTGTGATACAATCATTTCTTAAAAAGTGTACTTTATCTTTTTAACAAAGTAGTATTGCCGGTAATGAGACAAAGTATTGTTAATTTTTTGTACAACTTTTATAGCTGATAGGGTAGAAATCAGTACTCGTCAATTGTCATAAGTGTGTGAAACTTATAGCTTTATTTTTAATGTAACTTGTTCATTTCTGAAACACGTATACATAATAAAAACATCAAAAGTGCTCATAATCATGTCATTGAGAAAGAAATTATCAATAGAGAAATTTCCTTAACTTCATTTTCTACATTTATTAAAATTAATAGTGTAAAAAAACTAAGAGCTATCATTTGGGGCTTTTTATTTAATCATCACAACAACCTTTGAGGCAGACTCTTTATTACCTCTGCACTATGAAAGCAATTCAGGAACAAAATGTGTAATTTATTTTCTCTAGATGGTAAGGTTGCAAAGAAGAGGGGTTTGAATCTGAACTCAGCATGAATCTAGAGCTTGCACTCTTTCCTGCCTCCTCCAACCTTTTGACATCTTCCCACAGCCTCTTGGTGTTTAGTCTGTCTTTTTTTAATCCCGTATTAGAGTGTTAAAACACATAAACATATCTAATGGGCCAGAAATTTTGTTTTTGTAATTAATCCTCACAATAATCCTTTTATGAAAACATTATTCTGATTTTACAAATTAAGAAACAGATTGACTTAAATTATTTCTGATGAGTTAGCAATGAACCCTAGATTTTAAACATTCTTCTCTGTGATGAAGGAAGCTTCTCCAGCTTTCAGGGCCAAAGGACACTCAGAACACACGGGAGAGAGAAATGAGAGCTAGGATCTGTCTCAGTAGTCCTTGACTTGGAATGGGCTATTAGGTACTCTTCCCAAAGAATGCAACTCGGTGTGGGTGGGGTGAGGAGCAATGACTGAAGAAATAATCTTTAACTCTGAAATTTTCAGTCTTAATAATGGAGAAACTGAACTCCACAAATCTCAAAAAGACCTTTTGGTGAAAGCCAGAACCTTTCCTAGGGAAGACAGGTATGGGGGGAGGTGGGAAGCAGATTAGTCTATGGCGTCACATCACCCTCAAAAGAAAGCAGAAGTATATTTGGGTAAGGGAATTACACTCTGTATTGATTCCCAACACTTAAGTGCATCCCTTGAAAGATGGATACAGGTTCTGAAAATGCTCAAAAAGCCTGAGGTTTGCTGAGATGGAATACATCCCCAGCTCAGATTTCTCATGAAGTTCCCTGTAAGTACACTTTCTATAACCCAGGTAGGGTTTCGATAGCATCTTTTATCAGAGCTGACATACGTGTTAATGTTCTTCCTTCTCTACGAAAGTTTCAGCAGAATTAAATGTGGCCCTTTTAGTTTAAAACTATGAGGCTATTCAAGAAGTTTCATTGGTGAAGAGAAGCCATAGTCCTCACTCTTAACCAAGGCACAGTGCTGGTCATCTTCTCTAATGCCTGGATGTTTCCCTTACTGCTGAGTTGACTCCTCCCATCAATTTTAGTTACTGTACACTTCTTGTGGTCACATCCACAAGTCACTAACCTGGTAGTTTCCACACCTTTCCCTGTTTGGGTATCTACTTTCTCTGCTGTGAGAGGAAGGGACAATCATCCTCTCCAAAGCTAATCCAAGCCTGTTGATGGAGTCACACCAGTCATGCCACGGAATACTGAAACTTGAAAGGACAAGACTGAGAATAGAGAAGCTGATCCCTCATGAATGTCACGTGGGCTGGAATGCTCAGCTCTTCTTCTGTCTTAGAAGCAAGTAGTAGTAGAAGTCTTCCGTGGTATGGAATAGGGTTACTTCATGACACTTGGCCCATAGGGACAGAAGTTCAGGGCACTGGGAGGGATCATTCACTGTTTCTCCTAGATTTCCATTTGGCTCTGAATAAGATTGAAGGGTTTGTAAAAAATACTTTCTAGAAGGTTTAATCATAAGGTGATTAGATAGGTCATTCAGAAGGGAATCCGTCAGTATGATAGTATGGTAAATCCAAAACTGCTTGGCTAGGAGTGTTTTTTCTAGTTACCCAAAACATGTGACCTTTTATATTTGTGCTGCTGAGACCCCACTTCTGTATAAACAATCACATACATGTTTCACTTAAGTTCACTTTATTAAAGTTATGAAGGGCAATAAAAGGGTCTTTGTAACCTTAATGTAAATTTGTACAATCTGGCTTAAGTTACCCTAAAAAGAAAACCAATGACTCTAAGTCTCATCATTTAACTGGAAAGAAAGATTTTAATGCCTTACACAATGAAGTACTTCCTATGCTTGAACAGCCTGCCATGCAAACCATAACTGCCCTTGAGTTTTACCTGTCTAACTAACAAATACTGCCTCCTGTGAGAATCCTCTCCTGGCCTTCAAAATTTAGGGATGTTTTCCTAGCATTCCCTCCAATAACATCCTAAAGTCTTCACTCAAATTACACATTTTTGTTATACATAAGTACATTTTGTTTCTCTTCCTATATGGTTAGATACTTAAAAACAATATATATTTTTTCCATTTCCTTGATGTTAGGGTCTGGCATATGTACATGTTCAATAAGCACTTTTGTTTTTATTTATTATAGTTATTATTTAATATTTTATTGAGTTGTAAGTGAAAGTTCACAACCCAGGCCACTTGGTCATACTAAAATGTAGGCAAACACTTCTGTGTAACTCCAGCTGTTCTCCCCACACTGTGAGAGCACACTCTTCCCTTCTACTTTGTATTTCACATGCCCACTCAATGAGCTCTTGTCTTCCTCTGCCCTCTCATCTTGCCTAGGGACAGGAGTTGCCCAATTAGTCTCATGTATCCACTTAAGCCAAGAAGTGCACTCTTTGCTAGTATCATGGTATGAAGTCCAACAATTAAGCCCATAAACTTAGTTGTTAATAAGTGTTAGATACCTCATTGCTGAAAATCACAAGGGTTACCTTTGAAGTACTTACTTTGGAAAACTGTGGACAAATGCCAGTGCCTAGTCCACCCTTCAAAGCAATTTTGAAACTCTGTGGAATGGCCACTGTGTGGTGGTATGGTGGCAAGTTCACAAAATTGTATAGTTGTCTGTGAGGGACTTTTTAGCCAGTAAACAACTGTATTGGAACACCCTGTCTACTCACCTGATCTGGCCACCAATGACTTCTTCTTTACCCAAAGATAAAGTAAATATTGAAGGGAAGACATTTTGATGACATTCAGGACATTAAGGGTAGTATGACAACAGCTCTGATGGCTGTTCTAGAATAAGAGTTCCAAAAGGGCTTTGAAGGGTTGACTAGGTGCTGACATTGGTGTATAGCATTTCAAGGGGGTGTACTTCAAAGGTGACTATAGTGATATTCAGCAATGAGCACTTTTTCTGACATGAGTTTGTAGACTTAACTGTCAGATCCCACATGTCTTATAGTCCAGCCTAGTCTTTGTGCAAAGAGTTTGTTTGGGGAATTGTTTCAGTTCTGGACTAACAGAGTCTGCAGGCTACATCTTCCAGAATCTCCAGTCTGTCAGGCTATCAAATCAGGTCTTACTAAATAGGCTTCATACGCTGCGCTCCATTTTTCTCTTGCTGTTTCAGGGCCTCTTTGCTGTGTTCCCTGTCTGGGTAGTCATTGGTAGATGCCAGGCACTATCTAGTTTTTCTGTTCTCATACTGATGTAATCTGTGGATTATGCGGCCCTTTCCGTCTCTTGGGCTCAGATTTTCCTTATTGCTTTGATGTCCTTCATTCATCTCTGCTTGAGGTATGTTGAGACCAGCTGATGCTTCTTAGATGACCACTTGCTAGCTCTTAAAACTCAGATGCCACTCACGAAAGTGGGATGCAGGATATTTCCTCAAAAACTTGCTGTGCCAATTGACCTAGACATCCCCTGAAGCCATGGCCCCAGATCCCTGCCCCTGCTACTCTGTCCTTCAAGGTGTTTCGTTGCACTTGGGAAATTTCTTAGCTTTTGGTTTAGTCTACTTGTACTGATATCTCCTCTATTACTTGTTGTAACTCTATTCACTTAATTCTTATCTACTGCTATCATCTAATTAATGGATACCATGTTCTCTGCCTCTCTGCATTTCTAACCATTAAAGACTGTTTTCTTCTGTTTTAAAACCATTTCTTGACTTGTTACAATAGGTCTCATACAATATTTGTCCCTTTGCAACTGACTAATTCCCTTTGGCATAATGCCTTCAGATTCCTCGGTGTTATGAGATATTTCCCCAATTCCTCATTGTTCATTGTATTGCACAATATTCTATTGTATAAATATACCACAGTTTGTTTGTCCATTCATCTGTTGATGGGCACCTAAGTTGAAATTCCACCATTTTGCTATTGTGGGCAGTGCGTCAATAGACACTGGAGTGCATGTATCTGGTCGTGTGACAGCCCTTATTTCTCTAGCATATATTCTATGAAGTAGGATTGCTAGGTACTGTGATATTTCTATTCTGAGCTCTTTTAGAAAGCGACAAATTGGTTTCCAAAGTGTTTGTACCATTTTATATTCCCCTCAGCAGTGTGTAAGTGTTACACTGTCTCCACAGCCTTTCCAACATTCATTATTTTGTGTTTTTTGGATTAATGCCCAACTTGTTCATGTTATATGGTATCTTATTGTAGTTCTGACTTGGGTTTCTCCAATGGCTGATAACTGTGATCATTTCCTCTTGCATCTGTTAGCTACTTGAAAATCGTCTTTGGTAAAGTGTTCATATCTTTTGGCCATTATTTAATGTAGTTATTTGTCTTTGTGTTGTAGAAATTTTTTTCAGTACCTTGTAGATTTTGAAGATTAGACACTGATGAGATTTGTCTCATCCAAAAAATTTTCCCCAGTTTTTAGGTTGGCTTTTTAGTCCTTTGTAAAATCTTTGGATCAACACAATTGTTTGATTTTTAGGAGTTCCCAGTTATCTATTTTCTGGTGTTTCTGCATTGTTAGTAATGTTTTATAGTTTGTTTATGCTGTGTATTGTCCCTATTTCTTTATCTGGAAACTTTACCAGTTTATATTTTATATAAATTTTGAGTTAGTTTTTGTGCATGGTGTGAGATATGGGTCGTGTTTTTTTTTTTTTTTGGAAGATGGACATCCAGTTGTTCCAACAACATTGGTTAAAGAGACTGTCTTTTCCCAAAGTTAAAGATTTAGGGCACTTGTCAAATATCAGCTGCATACAAGTTGATTATTTTAGGTCTGGATTCACAATTATGTTCCATTGGTGTGTGTATCTGTTGTTGCACCAGTACCAGGCTGTTCTGACTACTGTGACTGCATAAAAGATTTTAAAGTGAGGTAATGTGAGGCCTCTGACTTTGTTCTCCTTCAGAATTTTTTACTTAACCAGGGCTTCTCTCCTTTCCTTATGAAGTTGGTGATTTGTTTCTCCACCTCATTAAACAATAACATTGAAATTTGGATCTGGATTGCATTGTATCTATAGACGGCTTTGGTTAGAATAAACATTTTCATGATGTTGAGTATTCCTAACCACGAGTAAGGTAGATTTTGACCTATGTATGTCTCCTTCAGTTTCTTGCAGTAATGTCTTATAATTTTCTTTGTATAGGACTTTTATGTCTCTGGTTATATCTACTTCTAAGTACTTTGTCTTCTTGGGGGCTATTGTAGAAGATATTGATTCAGTTATTTCCTCTTTGATGTTCTCTTTCTTGATGTAAAGAAATAAAACTCATTTTTGTATGTTTACTTGTATCTTGACACTTTCCTGATCTCTTCTGTTAATTCCAGTATTCTTTTTTCTTTTTGGTGGTATCTTTGGGGTTTTCTTTGTAGAAGATCATGGACAATAACATTTGTAAACTCATTCTAGAAAAAGTGCTACATATTTCATTGCTATGGTCACCCTAGAAGTACTCTGTTTGGGAAGCTATGCACTGATGTCAGCATCTAGTCCATCCTTCAAAGCAACTTTGGAACCCTTTATCTGGAATGGCCATCAGAGCTGTCATATCACCCTTGATGTCCTGAATGTCATCAAAATGTCTTCCTTTCAATATTTTCTTTATCTTTGGGTGTAGAAAAAAGTCATTGGGGGCCAGATTAGGTGAATAGGGAGGGTGATCCAGTACAGTTATTTGTTTACTGGCTAAAAATACCCTCACAGACAACCATATGATTAAGTTCACAAACTTGTCACTGTCCCACTGTGTTCAATGGCTGTTACAGAAAGAATGCCAAAATTGCTCTGAAGGGTGAAGTAGGTGTTGGCATCAGTCTGTAGCTTCACAAGGGGAGTACTTTGAAGGTGAGTGTCACGACATTCAGCAATGAGGTATATAGCACTTAGAACAATTAAGTTAATTGACTTAATTATCAGACCTTATATCATCGGCAAATAGGTGTACTTTTACTGCTTCCTCACCAGCTGAGATATTTTAATTTCATAATCTTGCCTAATTGCTTTGGCTAGTACCTCCAGGACAATATTGAATAAAAGTGGTGACAGTCGACATCCTAGTCTGGTTCCTGGTCTCAAGGGGAAAGCTTTCAGGCTCTCTCCATTTACAGTGATATTAGCTGTGGGGTTTGCATAAATGTCCTTTATTATATTGAGGAATTTCCCTTCTATTCCTATTTCACTGAAAGTGTTTCACGTGATTGAGTTTCTGACGTTATCAAATGCCTTTTCCATGTCAATTGATAAAATCAAATGGTTCCTGTCTTTTATTTATGTGGCTGATTACACTGATTGTTTTTCTAATGTTGAACCATCCTTGCATCCTGGTTGTGAATTCCACTTGGTAATGGTGAATTATTGTTTTTATAGTTTGTTAAATTTCATTGGCTAGAGTTTTATTGTTCTCAACGGCACTTGGCTTGGCTTTTGCATCTAAGTTTATGAGAGATGTTGGTCATTAATTTTTCTTTTTGTGTGTGTGTCATTACCTGGTTTGGGTATCAAGATTGTACTGGCTTCACAGAATGAATTTGGCAATACTCTGTTCTTTTTTTGCTCTGCAATACCTTTATTAATTAGTGGTATTAACTCTTCTCTAAAAGTTTGGTAGAATTCTCCAATTAAACCATCAGGGCTAAAGATATTCTTTTGCAGGGAGTTTTTAAAATAAATTACCTTTTCAATGTCTTTTTTTGTTATGGGCATATTTAGTTGTTCTACCTCTGTGTAGTTTAAGTAGGTATTTTTTCCTAGAAATTTGTCTGTTTCCTCTTGGTTTTCAAATTTGTTAGAATACAGCTGAGTTTGGCATATGGGCACTGCAGAGAAAGAAGGGAGAAATGCTAGGGAAAAGGAAAGAGATGTCACCTGAAGGAAAGTTTTAGACTTGCATGAGCTTGCAAGTATTTAGTTTTTGACTCTCAAATAGGAGTCTTCTGTGATTCTGTGGTTAGGGTAATTTGAAGGTCAACTTCTCTGCTAAGAAAGACACTCTCTGCTCTCCAAATGCTTCCACTCTGTTCACCATGCTGGCAGTAGCAGGTCCCAGCACAGGGAATGAATTCCCACTGTGTCAAGTCTGGCTGATCTAGATGCTTCTGGACCTGCTCTCCCCTTCCTGTTGCCCTGTCAGATAGCTTAGTTCCCCCCCCCCATGTAAAGGTCTCCTAGAAAGTCCTATACATTATGTTCAGTTGTTTTCCTGGATCTTCATTGTTAGAGGGATCACAGGGTATGTGTGGATACTCTGTTACTTTAGCCCTGCTTCCTATCCTTTGAGTTTTGATTTGCTCACATTTTTTATTCTAAGCTGTCTCCTGTAAGCAGCATATGGATGGATAAGGTGTTTTTTTAATGCAATCTGCAACTCTCCATCTAATTATCAGTGCATTTAATCAATTTACGTTAAGCATAATTATTAGCAGGTATGAATTTAGTGTTGTCGCTTTAATGTTTTCTTTGTGGGCATGTGCATTGCAGATAATTCCTTTGTTCTGCCTTATTTTTTGTGCTTAGTCTTTTTCTTCATGTGTTTTCTTTATATATTTTTCAAACATTATTGTTGATTTTGTATTTGCTGAGACCTCATGTTTTCCTTATTATTTTATTTGATGTATTGGACTGTTGATTTCCTTTGTGGTTACCGTGATATTTATCCCTATTTTTCTAAATTTAAGCTAGTCTTTAATTTTTTTTATATCCCCTTGACTTCCTCTCCATTTAAGAGATCTATGGCTATATTTTGTTAACTCCCTCTTTTTTGTTACAATGCTGGTATCTCTGGTTCCTATTTTGATTGCTTTGCCTTTCATTTATTTTTGTGATTTCACTGTCTTCGTTGATATCTGGTTGCTCTGTTCTTCATTCTAGTCTTGAACTGTTACCTGATGTTACTGGTTTTTTTAAAGGGGCTTCCCTTTATATTTTTTTGTAATTTTTGCTTTGTTTTTGCAAATTTCTTAAATTTCTGTTTATCTAGAAATGTCCTAATTTTGTCGTCATATCACATAGGCAGTTTTGCTGGCTATATAATTCTTGGTTGGTAATTTTCTTTTCTTTCTTCTTTTTTTTCCTTCAAGACTTTGTATATGTCATCCCATTGTCCTCTTACCTGCATGGTTTCTACTGTGTAGTCCAAGTTTTATATTATTGCTTCTTCTTTGTAGAATAGTTTTTACTTTTGCTGAGCCACTTTTAAAATCACCTCATTTCCTTTCCTTTTGGCAAGTTTGATTATAATATGCCTTAATATCTTTCTTTTGGGATCTACCTTGTACGGAGTTCAGTGAGTGTCTTAGATAATGTATCATATTTCATGATATCAGGTGAGTTTTCTGTCAAAAAATCTTCAACAATTCTCTGTGTGTTTTTAGTTGTACCCCATTATGGTACTCTAACTGCTCGCAGTTTGCATCTTGATATGATCCAATAATTCTTCTGTTTCTTGATTTTTGGAAATTGTTTTATGTAATTCTTCTTCATATATGTACACAATGTATCATGCTATTTCTTCACTCCCAGTAATTTGGGCTTCCATTACCTCAATTCTGCTCTTTTGACTTTCTATTGAGTTGTGTAATTCTGTGATTTTATTATTAATCTTCTGAATTTCTACTTCCTATTTCTGTATGATTTCTTGTAGCCTGTTCAATTTTTCATTATGCTCTGCTACATTTTGTGTCATCTCCTTCCTGATCTCTAGAATAGTTCTAAGTATTAACCTTTTGTATTCTGCTTCCAATAATTCCAGACATTTCTCTTCATCTGAAAACTTTCTTAATTCTTTATTTTGGGAGCTTTCTGAATTCATTATGCTCTTCTTTAAGGTGTTTGATAATGACTATTGACTTTGACTATCAGCAATTTGTTTTATTTATCTATTTTATGCTTGCTTACAGTGTTTTAGTTTCTTGTTTTGTTCTGTTTTGGAATTTCCAAATAGGATGGTTGCATGTGGCAAGCTTGATTATCGGCACCTTTGGATCTCTAACAGACTGCCCCTATGTAGTTAGAGCTGTTACTAAGCATGAAAGCCCAGGAGTCTATTTCATTTTCTTGTATGGATTCAGCCCAGGTGTCCAAGTATTCAGTAACTAAGTGTACAGTGTGGGCTCTCCCCTACAGTTCAAGATAGGCAGGGGTGACTAGTGTAGGTACAGGTATCTGGCTGTACATGTTAAGAACATCAGGGGATATCCATCCCCACATGTCTATGAAGTTGGTGTTCCTTTATGCCTCATCTGGGTGAAGGAATTGTTTTTGCCCTGAGTTTCTTGCTCAGGGCAGATGGAAGATTTTTTTCACCTTCCTCATGTTTATTAAATTGTTTCCTCTCTGAGTCTGGAAAAACAGCTCAGGGTATATAAGGAGCCTTACTTCTGGTTCAGGTAATGCTGTTAGTCTCCAGAGCCAGGTGCACTGTAGAGAAGGGAGAGGGAAGCAGTGGGAAAAGGCAGAGAGGTTTATCTCAAGGGAAAAATAGAGATCACGCATGGTAGGTTATATGAAAGCCATTTAGCTTTTGATGATCAAATTATTTTTTTCTGTTTCCAGACACACAAGTGGACCCTCCAATGCTCAGTATCTACAACTGAGGGGGATGAACTACAGA
Organism: Heterohyrax brucei; assembly: GCA_028571685.1. Lineage (NCBI taxonomy): Eukaryota > Metazoa > Chordata > Mammalia > Hyracoidea > Procaviidae > Heterohyrax > Heterohyrax brucei. The sequence goes on along the minus strand of CM053149.1, from coordinate 135,182,694 downwards.
AGCCACTGCTCCATTCACCATACACTGTCTATAGCCAATCCCCAGTGAGTCAGATCTAACCAGTCTTAGGTACTTTGGGACATACTCTCCCCAGTAGCTTAGTTCAATTTCTCAACTTCCCCTTTGATGTTCAGGGATCCTAATATTTTACATATATTTGATTCATTTGTTATTTTGGATCTTTGTTTTTATACAGATCACAGGAAATATCTGTCTACTCCACCATCTTGGCCCCACTCCTCTTAATAAGTACTTTTTATATGAATTAAGAAACTTAAAATGTTAGAAAGTACTACCTCTCCACAATATTAAATACAAAACCAAACATAACAATCGGCTCCTATGCTAAATACCTATGGTAAGTAAAAGTAGAAGAAAATATGGACATGATGAAATAAAAGACAAAAATTCACAAAAAACTGTGGAAACAAAAATTCTCTCAGTAACAATTTCTTTGAGTAATCAAGTAAAACGGGCCAATATCTAGTAGTTTATTTTTTAATGGAGAAGTAATGCAAATAAAACATTTTTACCAGGCAAATGGGCCAAGGAAACAAACTTATTGTGGTGAAGGGTGAACTTGAGAGGTTTCTGTGTGGCCACCAGGAAACTTCTGGGTGAACACATGTGGAGGCATACGAGAATACAAAAATAATCTCTGGGAACCTACTTAAAAGGAAGTGGGAAATAAAATTTTAGAAAGGTGAGGGTCTAAAAGTTCTGCATGGTGCAAACAGTTAAGTACTCAGATGCTAACCAAAACCTGGAAGTTGAAGACTGCCCAAAGGCACCTCAGAAGAAAATTGTATGATCTTCAAAAGAAGGAAAGAAAGAAAAAATAGCCATTTAATTTCCTATAGAGCACAGTTCTGTCACATATGGTATCTTAGTGATTTGAAATTGGCTAAAAGGTAACTGATATTGGTAGAGTTTATAACATCAAATAAAGAGAAAAACATCATGTAGAAGATATTGTCAATGTTCTCAAGAATGTGAGCAAGAATAGGACTAATTTTAGTCATACAGAGACCTAACAGATTTAGAACATGCCATGCCAAAGTTTGGGCTTCTTTTGAATAAGCAGCTTAAGATTTTCTACTTCCTAATTGTCATGGATTGAATTGTATTCCCACCCCCCCCCCCAGATGTGTGTAACAATTTGGCTAGACCACGATTCCTGGTATTATGTGATGTTCCTTTGTGCTGTAAACCTTGCCTCTATGATGTTGAAAAGGGAAGATGGGTACCAGTTGCACTGGTGGGGCAGGACTCAATGAGTGAGATTGTACTATGCCTTGAGGCAATCTTTTAGGAAATGAAAGAAGGCAGCAACCAGAGATATCTGAGGACCTTAAGCCATCAAAAAAGAAGCAGTGCCAGGAGCAGAGTCCATCCTTTAGAAAGGATTCAAAGATCCCAATTCCTCAAAACCTCACTGTCCAGGGGAAGGCTGACAACAAGGACTTTTCTCCAGAGCCAGCAGAGAAAACATTCCTCTGGAGCTTATGCTCTGAATTAGGAATTTTGGCCCCCTGGACTGTGACAAAATATCTCCTTTTAAAGCCATTTACTGTGGTAACTCAGAAATATAATCAAGAATCTGAACCACTTCACCTTATCTCTTAATTTGGCCCATTCTTGTTTGTTTAAACTACAAAGTGGAGCTTTTAATTATATTACATGTTTTCCTCACATAAAAAGTTTTAGGTTTTAAACTTTTGCTATTGGATGTATAAATTTATTTGTTTACATATTTATTCAACAGAGACTTATTGAACTTAAAAATGTGGCCAATGGAGTACGTACTGATAAACTAAACAAAGGTGGTCCCTACCCTAGAGGAGAGTACTTCCAGATTAATAATGTTGGTAAACCAAACCAAGACTAATATTGTCAAGTAGAATTCCAATTAAAAAGGTTGCTAGGGCACAGAAAAAATATAAAGAAATGAACATAAAAAATTGCACAAGTGGGTAATGTGCAATAAATGACTTTCTTAGAGTAATTAGGATGAAGAAGAGATGAGCTTATACAGGACATGCACCAAATATGTCTTTGAAAAGATAAAGTTTAAGGATAAGGAGTCAATTCTGAAGGATAAGGAGAAGTCCAGCAAAGAACAGAGGGAACATGGTTTCAGGAAGAAAAAAAAAAACAAACTTTTTTTTTTGAAAGTCCAAAGTCAATTAAGTGAATTTTAAAGATGTCTTTACTAGAGGACAATGTGGAATTTTAGATGGACTGGTCAATATTCAACATCCAACATTCCTGTCTGCACAACTGAGGCTGCACAGGCTAAATAGTTGATTTCTTAGCCTATTTCCCAGATAAGTTCTGGGCAGTAAATTTAAGAAGACTACTTGTGCTTTTCCTTCCTGCACCTTTTTTCTCTCTCTGGGAATATATAAATCATATCAGGAGCTACTGCAGCTCCTGTAATGACGAGTATGAAAAAGTCAAAAGAATCACAGAGATATTGAACTTCACATTTTTCAGCCACTTAACAAATATCAACAGCCACCTATTTACTTTTGTGCTTACTGGTATGCTCATTTGAAAATAGCAACCACTACATTAGTTTGTGCATATTATACAGATAAATGCATATTTAATGTCTTGATTGCTTTCTGAAATACAGGGAAATTACATTTTCTGACTTAGAGATTGCAATTAAAATGTTATTTGGGTGAACAAAAGGGGTCATACTGATAATAAATACTGTGATGGTTAACATCATGTGGCAATGTGCCAAGGTATGTGCCCTAGCTACTTGGTAAGATACTAGTTTAGATGTTGCTGGGAAGATATTTTTAGATGCAGTCAACATTTATAATCTATTGATCTTAAGTAAAGGAAATTACTCTTAATAATATGAGAGGGGTCCATTTAATCAGTTGAAGCCCTAAAGAGCAAAAGCTGATGCTTCTAGATGAAAATAAATTATGCTTTAAGAGTGTAGAATTCCCAACCTCCAGAATCATGTAAGCCAATTTCTTTAAGGAAATCTCTGTCTTACTTTCTCTTCCGTGATTGTTTCTGTTTCTTTGGTGAACTCTGATTAACATGCATTTGGGCACTAACAGTGTTTCTAGAGGAACCAAATTATAAAGATGAGTTTTCTGAACTGCTTCTGGGATTCATGGAATTAGTTCTTATACCTTGTTAGAGGCATTAATGACTGTTTCCAGTGGTAAAGAGGGCACTGGTAGTCCATGGTGTGATGTGACAAGAGAGATAAGCCCCAAATTACCACTGGTTACTGTCTTAGTCATCTAGTGTTTCTTTAACAGAACTATCATGAGTGGATGGCTTTAAAAGGATAAACTTTATTTTGTCACAGTCCAGTAGGCTAAAAGTTCAAATTCAAGATGTAAGCTCCAGAGGAAGGCTTTTTTGCTGGATCTAGAGGGAAATCCTTGTCATCAGTCTTCCCCTAGACTGGAAACTTATGAGGCTCAGGGATCTCAGTCCTTTCCAAAGGATGTGCTCAGTTTCTGGCACAGCTTCTTGGTCAGATGAAGTCCCCAAATCTCTCTGCTAGCTTCTTTCCTTTGTGTTCCAAGAGACTGCCACAAGGCATAAAACAATATTACACACTAAGTCTTGCCCTACCAACACAACTGCCCATCTGCCCTCATTAACATCACTGTGGCAGGGTTTACAGCATACCCAATACCAGGAATCAGGGACCAGCCAAATTTCTACACATATTTTTTTGGGAACACAACTCAGTTCATGACAGGTACTCTGTATTAACTATTTACATGAGACAACATTGCCAAACCCTGCTTTGCTGCAGCAAATCAAAGATGCAACACAGCAAATCTGCAGTGTACTCTCAAGTCATAGCCAGTTTCTAAACAGCCAAAAGATCATTAGAAAAAGGGAACTAATAATCAATGTGGGTTCCTCCATAAACACCACACAAGTAATATAAATTTCTTAAAAAAAAAAAATTTCCTACTGAATAGAGACTGCATACATGCTAGCACATGGAAAGTTGCCATTACTACTTAAAATAAGAAGTGAATAGTATACAATGGATGAAGAGTTTCCCTGGCTCAAAAGCTGTTAGGGCAGAGATGACAGCATTCCCATGCACATTCTACTTTGTGTCATCGGTGAGAGCCTTAAATGGGGCAGTTATGTGGCCTCTAGAAAATGTCCAAGTGGATACAGATTCTTCTACATCTTTCATCCACCTGGCAATGTTGCTGAGGAACACAATGGGAGCCTACTGTCTTAGTCATCTAGAGCTGCTATAGCAAAAATATCACCAGTGGACAGCTTCCACAAAGAGAAGTTTGTTCTCTCACAATCTAGCAGGCTACACGCAGAAGGCTTTCTCTCTGTCAGCTCTGAAAGAACGTCCTTGTGTCGTATCAGTCTTTTTTGCTCTGAAAGCATCTCAGTGTAGGAACCTCATGTGGGTGCAATGGATGTGCTCTGTTCCTGGCACTGCTTTCTTCATGGTATGAGGCTACCAACCCTCTGCATGCTTCTCTTCTCTTTCTTTTGTCTCTTGTAGGATAAAATGTGGTACAAGCCACACCCCAGGGAAACTCCCTTTACATTGGATCAGGGAGGTAACCTTAATAAGGGTATTGTAGTCCCATCCTAATCTTCTTTAACATATCCTAGTTTTACCTTGTTAACCACCAGCAGAGATTAGGATTTACATGTACAATATAACAAAATGGTGGACAATCACACAGTCGTGGCCAAGCAAAATTGCTACGTAGATTTTTTTAGAGGACATTATTCAATCCATGACACCTACATATTATCACTTTTCTCCCTCTAGACAGGTAGGTTCACTCAGGTGGGCTGTAAGCTTAATGTTACGTGTATCCTACTAACACAATAGCTTGGTGAGACAAAGAAAATTTCCTCTCCTGGATATTTTATGCCTTCAGCCTACATGAGTAATAGTATCTTTTTAACTCTGCTAAGGAAACCCTGGTCCCATAGTGGTTAATTGCTGTGTCTGCCAACCATAAAGATCAGCAATTCAAATCCAGAAGGCACTTCTTGGAAACCCTGTGCAGCAGTTACCCCCTGTCCTACAGGGTCACTATGAGTCAGAATCAACTTAACAGCAGTGTTATTTTTAAGGAAACCCTGATTGCCTATTGGTTCAGTGCTATAGCTGCTAATCAATAGCTGTCAATTCAAATCCACCAGATTCTCATTGGAAACTCTATTGGCAAGTTCTACTCTGTCTCATAGGTTTGCTGTAAGTCAAAGTTGACTACCTCAGTGGGTTTTTTTTTTTTTTAAACAAACAAACAAACAAAAAACCCAACTGCATCATTCCCTCCAGACTCCAGAGGTCCTGAGGCCAGGAAGGTTCACCCAGAATTGTATCTATTTAATGTTGCTAACAAGTATCAAGTCAGCAGTTCAAATTCACCAATGACTCCTGGAAACACTCTGGGTGGTTGTTGTGAGTAGGAATTGACTTAATGCGTTGCTTTTTTTTTTCCTTTGTAATAGGTGTCAGACCTCAGGTAGTTTGTTGTGAGAAGTAAAGGCACCAGGAGGTAGAGGAACAAAGAAAATGATGGCCACCTGGCTTGTCCAAAGGACTACCTTCTTGTTACTTGTAAGAGGCAAAGTTCTGGGTAACCAGCAGAATGCAAAATTACTAAACAATGTCATTAATATCACACGTGAGTAAGTTTTGCCAAAGATGATTCAAAAGTGACTGCAATAGTATTTTGACAAGAAACGGACAGAAATTTAAGCCAGATTCAGAAGAGGACATGGAACCAAGGATAGCATCACTGGAGTCAGAAGGATGTTCACCTGTGTTTCATTGACTATACAAAGGTATTTGACTGTGTGGATCATAACAAATTATGACTAACATTGCAGAAAATGGGAATTCTAGAAAACTTAACAATATTCTTAAGGAATCTGTACATGGATCAAGAGGCAGCTGCACTAACAGAACAATGGTTTAAACATGGTTTAAAGTCAGGAAAGGTATGCATCAGGGTTGTATCCTTTCACCACACCTTTTCAGTCTGTATGCTGAGCAAATAATCCAAGAAGCAGGACTATATGAAGAAAAATGAGGCACGAGAATTGGAGAAAGACTCACTAACAACCTGTGTTACGCAGATGACACCACTTTGCTTGATGGATGTGAAGAGTAGTTGAAACACTTACTGATGAAGATCAAAGACCACAACCTTCAGTATGGAATGCACCTCAACATCGAGAAAACCAAAATCTTCACGACTAGACCAGTAAGCAACATCATCATAAATGGAGGACTGAGGTTGTCAAAGATTTCATTTTACTTGGTTCCACAGTCAATGCCCACAGAAGCAGCAGTTGAGAAATCAAAAGATGCATTGCATTAGGAAAACCTGATGCAAAGGACCTCTTTAAAGTGTTGAAAAGTAAAGCTGTCACTTTGAAGACTAAGGTGCACCTGACCCACACCATGGTATTTTCAGCTGCAGCATATGCATTTGAAAGCTGGACAATGAATAAGGAAGACAGAGGAAGAACTGATGCCTTTGAAGTGTGGTGTTGGAGAAGAATATTGAAGGTACCATGTACTGCCAAAAGAACAAATAGATCTGTTCTGGAAGAAGTACAACTAGAATGCTGCTTGGAAGCAAAGATGGCAAGACTGCATCTTACATATTTTGGACATGTCAGGAAAGATCAGTCCCTGGAGAAGAGTATCACGCTAGGTAGAGTGGAGGGTCAGTGAAAAAGAGGAAGACTGTCTATGAGATGGATTGACACAGTGGCTGCAACGATGGGCATAAGCGTAAAAACAATTGTGGACATGGACAAAACTAGTCAGTGTTTTGTTCTACTGTGTATAGCATCACCATGAGTCAGAATTGATTCGACGATACCTAACCACATCTCTGTATGGATTCGTGCAGCCTGTTAAATTTGTTACAGTTTTCTGTAAACAGCTTATGTTCATCTATTGATTTGTGTCTTTCTTGGCTTGTTCTTATCTTTCTTTACCTGATCTTCTTCCTGTTCTCTTGAAGAGATCTGCATACTAATCTTTTGTATTATACATTCAGTGATTGCAGGAAGTTCTTTTCATCTGGAAGGGTTCTTGCTTCTTTGGTTTGGCAGCCTGCTGAAGCCATCATAGTCTGCCTGTTTAAGTGATTTGATATTCACTGTTTTGTCTGAGCCACCAATAAGTTATTGTATGTATTTTTGTATGTTTGCTTGCTGTGTCCTAGCTTCTTGTTTTACTTTTTTTTCTTTCTAGTGTGTCACAATAGGCTGGTTATGTATGCTAGTTTAAAAATTGCTGACTTTGACACTAATATCCTGTCACCAGGTGGTAAGTGCGGTTACTAGATATGTGAGCCCAGGGGTTCGTATACTTTTCTTGCATGAATTCAGCTCAGGTGTCCAGATAGATCACCAAGTGTGTAGCCCAGGCTCTCACCTACAGTCCAAGATGGACAGGGGTGATTTGTGTAGACACAAGTATCTGGCTGCACTTAAGGCGTCACATGCTGAGCAAGGCAGGGAACTGATGGCTGACCTTGATTGTCTAGGAGGAAAGTGTGTCTCTGTTCCCTGGAGCACAAAGGTGTGTGGATTTTGCAGCTGGACTAAGGGCACCCAGTGCTATTGGCTGTAAGGACTGGGACACACTACTTAATCGTTGGACCCCTGTTATGGTGTATAGGTAGCATGAATGAGGCTAGTCCTTGGGACTATCATGTGGGTAGGTAAGGACCCTGCTCCAAAGGCAAGTGGTGTCAAATGTCACAAACCTGCCTCTCTGTATAGCTGAAACAGTTGAAAGTTAGATTTCAGGTATATACCATGTTGTCCTGTGCTAATGAGGGCCTATGCTGTTGAAATGGGCCCCCATAGGTCTACACAAGGGTGAAAGGCATTCCAAGCCTGTGGACCCCTTGTACCTGTGCCTAGGCAAAGAAACTGTTACTGCACAGATTTTCTGGTTTAGGGAGCTGGCAAATTATATTTTCCAGCTTGTTAATTTGTTCCTTTTCCAAGGGCAGGAGAATAGCTCAGGGAGTGTGACATATCCTGCTTCTGGCCCAAGGGATGTATCAGTCTCTGAAACTGACTCAGACCCAGTGCATAGTGCATAGGAAGGCATATAAGTGGGAGAGAAGTTTTTTCCAAAGAGATATTTTTTAATCTGCAGGTAAGATAGACACGCAAACTGAGTGCCTCTTTTCCTTGATTCTGGATGCATCAGTGGACTCTCTGCTGCTTGATTCTTCCAATGTGAAAAACACATCTGGAATACTACTGCTTATCTCATCGTGCTCACACTGGCTGATCTAGCCAGCAGGGTGCTTTTTCCCTTCAGGTCAGGTCTGGCATCTCCTCACTGATTCTAAACCCTCTCTCCCTCTCCCTGCCACTCAGTCTGACTCAACTTTGTCTGTGACACTTAGGGCTCTTAGATTGTCACATAATCAATGAAATGTTTTGTTTTGTTTTATTTCAGGTCTTTGTTATAAGAGACACTCAGGAAGCATCGACTATTCTGTCATATTGGCCATGCCCGGGGCAATGTTCTGTAGGAGGCTGACATACGCTGTAAGTCAGCATCCAATAGTTGGTGGCATTTCTCTCTTAGCTGTAAGTTGTAGGCCTTGGAATCAAGAGGTAGAAATGCAAGCAGCACTAGCTGCTATCATCCGTATGATTCACTAGCAAAGTGTTTGTTTTCTCTCCCTGTGACTCAATGCCATGGTAGAGGTCTTACTTTTAAATGGAAAAATGCTTCCCTCAGGAGATATAACAATGATTCCACTGAACTAGAAGTTAACATTGTCAACAGGCCACTTTGGGCTCCTCATGCTTCTAAATCAACAGGCAAAGAAGAAGGTTACTGGACCAGCTGAAGTAATTGAGCGTACATACAAGGATAAATTTCACTAATAGTAAGCAACAGATAAAAGGAACAGTATGTCTGGAATACAGGAACTCTCTTAATGTTGTCTCTAAGTACTACCATACCCTGTCATTAAAGTCAATGCAAAACTACAACAACCCAATTTAGGCAGTACAGCTAATATCCTCGACCCTTCCAGAATGAAGTGGGTCACCCTACCAGGTGAAGAACTATGACCATCTGAGGTGCTTGCTAGAATGCGTAATAAAGAAGTAATTATAAATATTAGTTGAAAGAAGTCGTCACAAATGTTAGTTACAATCAAGTGACCAGTTGCAGAAACAAGTACTCTAAGTTTATGACTATTTCTTCCTCATTTTGCTGTGTCTACATTTATGGCTCTATTCTGTTGTTATCTGCCATTGAGTTGTCCCGACTTGCAATGATGCAAAATTTTGCCAATCTTGCTCATTCACATGGTCAGTTTCCTATCAGACTATTATAAACCATAGAGTTTCCATTGGTTGATTTGTGTTAGTCTGGAAGCTCTGCTGAAACTTGTTTAACATCACAGAAACAAGCCAACTTTCACCAACAGGTGGGTGGTGGCTACACATGAGGTGGATTGGTCAGAAATCAAACCCAGGTCTGCTACACAGAAACTGAGAATTGTACGACTGAATTGCCACTATATGTGTGTGTATATACAAGTATGCACCACATAATGCCTGTTTAGGTAACAACTAACTGCATATGTCGGTGCTCTCATAACGTTACAATAGAGTTCAGAGACCCCAGTCAGAGAAAACTACATAGCAGACTTATTTTGCTAAGCGCAGTAGATCCTATGAGTCTCTCACTTGCTCTCTGAGTCCTAACACAGACCCAGCCCTGTGGAGGCAGAATTAGGGGTCTCTGAACCCATCAGTAGCTGCCTGTCCCAACCCACTCACCTCATGCAGGGACCACACAGATGCTGGAAGGTACCACCAAGGCCATTGCTTCAACTTAGCCATGGCACCCTGAGGATCACACCAGGGCCCAGGACAAAGATGCCTTCTGTTACGGCTGCTGTAGAGCTGTCCAGAATGCTGCACTGGTGCTGGGACACGCAGGAAGAGTTTAAGCACACTGGGGGTGGGGTGGAGAAGGGAAAGCAGGCAGGAAGGAAGGGAGCCAGTGACATACTATGCCTGGAGGTGACCAGTGAATGGTGAGCACCTGCCTTGATGAGGGCTAGTTCAGTTCTCGGAGACACAGTGCTGACCACACAAGACCTGTGGCTACAGAACCAAAGTTTTGGTGACATTATTTGGTTCAGCAATGATAGCAGTGCTCAGGTCCTGGCTGGTCTGGTGACCTTCTTGCATGCCTCTGTCCACTATATAACACAATGTTAGCACAATGACCAAATCACACGGCCTATTTTACGAAACCTATAATTGACGTTAAGTGTCCTGTAACTTTCTGTGTGTGTGTGTGCATGAGTACATAAAAGTTTTGTTGCAATCAAGTGAACTCTGACTCATAGTGACCCTATAGGACAGAGTAGAACTTTCCCATAGGGTTTCTAAGGAAAAGCTGATGGATTCTAAATGTCTTTGATTAGTAGCAAAACCCTTAACCACTAAGCCACCAGGGCCTTTCTCTCTCTCTGTATATATATACATATATATATATATATACACATACATACATACATACATATCATGTAACATAAGATGCTGTAACTTTACATCATAATATTTAATATTTTGAACTTGTCATCATAGTATTTAAGGAGAGTATCAAGAAGAACGTCTATCATGCAAGAACTTTGAAATTCATTCTGAGGAAGAGGTTAGTGCATTTTCAGTGCTACATAATATAGTTGTATCATTTAAGGTGGGAGAATTACTTTATTACTAGTTTTATTTGAATTAAAGAGATTAGTTTTATTTGAATTAAGAAAATGCCTAATTGAAAAGGGGTGAACTGCCATCATTAATTTTATGTATTAACTTGTCAAGGCTATGGTCTTAGTAATCTAGTGTTGCTAAAACAAAATACCACAAATGGATAAAAAAAGAGAAATTTATTTTCTCATAGTCTGGTAGGATGGAAGTCCAAATTCAGGGAGTCAGAGCCAGAGGAAAGCTTTTTCTCTGTGTGTTGCCTTTGGAGGAATGTCCTTCCTATCAATCTCTCCCTGGAATAGGTGTTTCTATGTTCAGGAAACATGGGTCCAAATGACAAACATACTGTGCTCCCAGAACTACTTTCCTGGTGATAGGAGATCCTCCTTCTCTGCTCTCTTCATTTTCCTTTTACCTCTTATTTTAAAACATGGTACAGGTCTCGCTCCAGGGAAATTCCCTTAAAACTGGATCAGGAATATAACCTGAACTAAAGTGTTAAACCACATACTAATCCTGTTTAACATAATATAATCTTGCCTTATTAACCACAGACATAGACTAGGCTTTATAATACATAGGAAAATTATATCAGTCAGAATATGGAGGATAACTGCACAATACTGACAGATGAGCCCACACATGTCTATTTAAGGATAAAAGGCACGCAAAGTCAAACAGCTATAATGTGGAGTGGCAGGTCCATGACATATGACACCTCTCTGCCCATTATCAGGGTCCTCACCTACCCACAACATGGGCCCAAAGACTTGTTACTCTACCTATGCTACCTAGCCACCCATGACAGGGGTCTAAGAATACGTCTTGCCTCCTCTACTTATAGCCAACATAACTTGCTACCCACAATTTGGCGGCAAAACCCACTCATCTATGTCCTGTAGGGAACAGGGACTAATTTTCTTCCCAGACATTCAGGGACAGCCATGATTTCCACTGCTCAGCACATAACCCCATGCTGAAGCCACATATCTGTGCCTACACCAAAAACTCTTGCCTGTCTAGGAATGTAGTTAAGAGTTTGCACCACGCATTTGGTGAACAACTACCTGGACACCTGAGCTAACTCATCACAGGAAAAGTAAATAAACTCCTGACATACCTAATAACAGCACTAACTGCATGGTGACAGTTTGTAAGAGCTTCAAAGGGAACAATAATAAAATTAATTCACATGACCAGCCTATTTGGACATATCCAACAAAACAGAACAAGAATCTAGGACACAGCGAGCAAACATAAATTCAGTAACTTATTTATGGTTCACAGACAATAGTTAATGTCAAATCACATAAAGAGGCAGACCACAGTGGCATCAGCAAGCTCCCAAAACAAAGAGTCAGCAGTTGTGACCACCTTCTCAACCTCATTTCCTTCTTACTATGCGAGCCTCTTTAGCACAGTATTTGGATTCCCTAAACTTTTACTTTGCTTATAAATTTAATATATTGCTCAAATGGAAAAAAAATCTTCTTGATGAAGAGAATTTATTAGAATAACCAGAGGTAGAATATAAAAGGTTAATATACAGAACTCTCCAAGAAATCAGCAAGAAAATCAGGCAAAACACAGAATAAGCCAATGAATGCACAGACAAAGCAATAGAGGACCTTAACAAGATTACTGCAGAACATAATGACAAATATAACAGGCAGCGAGAATCCATAGAAGGATAATCAAACAGGAATCCTAGAGATCAACAATAAAATTTCAGAATTAGACAACTCAGTAGAAAGTCATAGGACCAAAACTGATGCAATGGAAATGAAAGTTAGTGAGATTAAAGATAAGCTGACACCAACTTATATCAGGAATTTTTTTTAATTAAAAAAAAAGAAGAATACCTAAGAATTATGTGGGATTGTATCAAGAGGAGGAATAATCTATGAGTAATTGCACTAGAGAAACAAGTAGGGACTAATAGAAAATACAGAGAATTATTACAGATCTTTTGGCAGAAAATTCCATGATATTATGAAAAATGAGAAGATATTTATTCAACATGTTTGTGGAAACCCACACAAGGTAGATCTCAAAATAAAGACACCAAACTTACTACAATCAAACTTGCCAAAATCAAAGATAAAGAGATAACTTCAAGAGCAGCTAGAGACAGAAGAAATGTTTTCCACCAATCCAGCCAGCCAAGACTACCAAAGAGATCCAAAAAGACTAAGCTCAGACTGCTCAGCACAAATCATGAAGCCAAGAACAATGGGGTGACATACACAAGGCTCTGGGGAAAAAAAATTCAGCCAATAATTATATATCCAGCAAAACTGTATCTGAAAAATGAAAATTAGGATATTTCTAGACACAAAGAATTTTAAGGAATTTTCAAAAAACAAACCAAAGTGACAGGAAATACTAAAGGGTATCCTTTAGTTTGAAAAGCAATAACATCTAATAAAAACCCAAACTTAGGACTCAGGACAGAGCAACCAGAGATCAACACAGATAAGTGAGTCACAAAATTAATTCAAAGCAAAAACACTGAAAATATAGAAACAGGTCATTACATAAAAGATGACAACATTAAAACAAAAGAGGAACTAAAAGTATAGGCACAGATCTTTCATATGAAGAGGAAGTCAAGGTGACATCAACAAATCAAAGACTGATTGAAGCTTAGAAATATGAAGGTAAATATTAAGGTAACCACTAAGAAAATTAATGATCCTACACATCAAAATAAAAAAACGAGAAAAACATAAAGACATAGCAACAGCAATGAAAAGGATCAAAATAAAATACATTAAAAAAATGACTCAGCACAGAAAATTAAGTGGACCAAAGAAACTGTTAACAACAGACACAAAGAATACATCCAAATAGCAGCACTAACCTAATACCTATCTATAATTATGCTGAAGATAGATGTATTAAATGCACCAAGAAAGAGACAGAGAGTGGCAGAATGTATTAAAATATACAGCCTGACTATAAGCTTCCTACAAGAGATATGCCTTTGACTTAAAGCCAGCCAAGCCAAGTGCCGTCACAAACTAAAACTCAAAGGATGGAAAAAAAATAAAGAAACAACAATAAAAAAAGAGCTGGAATGGCAACATTAATCTCTGAAAAAGTAGATTTTATAGTAAAATTCACCACAAAAGATAAGGAAGAATAAAATTTAACAATCAAAAGAGCAATATATCAGGAGGACATAACTATAGTAAGTATATATGTACCCAATGACAGAGCTCTGAAGTACATAAAACAAACCATAACAGCACTGAAAAGAGAAATAGCTCCACAATAACAATAGGAGAGTTTAACACACAACTGTTGGGGAAGGACAGAGCATTCAGAAAGAATCAATAGACACACAGAAGATCAACCAACTCAATCATATATATACGTATACACACACACACACACACACACACACACACACACACAGCACACAAGGAACACCCTCCAGCAAAAGACCACGTATTAGGCCAAAGTATCAAAATATTACAAAGCATCTTTTCCTGACCATAAAGTTGGAAAAGTAGATATCAATAACAGAAAAAGCAAGGGAAGAAATGCAAACACATGGAAACTGAACAACACCTTGCTCAAAAACTACTGGATCATAGAAGAAATTAAGGACAGGATACAGAAATTCACAGAATCAAATGAGAATGAAAACACTTCCTACCAGAATTTTTGGGACACAGCAAAAGCAGTGTTCAGAAGTGAATTTATAGCAATCAACATATACGTCCAAGGACTAATCTTACCCTTGTGTTGTTGGTTGTTTGCATTCTCCCTTGCTCTGGATGGGGTGAGACCAGTAGAGTATCTTAAATGGCTGTTAACAAGCTTTGAAGACTCCAGACACTACTCACCAAAGTAGAATGTAGAACATTTTCTTTATAAATCATGTTATGCCAATTAGCTAGATGTTCCCTGAGACCATGGTCCTCACAGCCCTCAACCCAGTAATTCAGTCCCTCAGGAAGTTTGGTTGTGTTTATGTAGCTTCCGTGACTTTGTCTTGGTCATGTGCTGACTTCCCCCAAAGGGTATACTGTCTTACCCTTCACCTTATCTATTGTCTAATTAGTGTTTTTCGCTCTCCACCTTCCTGCTCCCTCATAAAACATCTAACATTATTTCTTTCTGCAGGTAAACCTTTTCATGAGCTTTTATAATACTGGTATCATACAATATTTGTCCTATTGTGATTGATTTATGTCACTCAGTATAATGCCCTCGAGATTCATCCATGTTGTGATGCTTTGCTATTCATCATTGTTCTTTACTGTCGCATAGTATTCAATTATGTGTATGTACCACAGTTTGCTTATCCATTCATCTCTTGATGGACACATTGGTTGCTTCCATCTTTTTGAAGTATGAATAATGCTGCAATGAACATAGGTGTCCATATGGCTATTCATGACATGGCTCTTATTTCTCTAGGATATATTCCTATGAATGGAATTGCTGGATCATAAGGTATTTCTATTTCTAGCTTCTTAAGGAAGCATCACACCTTTTTTCTAAAATGGTTGTATTATTTTGTATTTCCACTAACAGTAGGTAAGAGGTCCCCATGGTCTCTCCAATATTTGTTATTTCCTGTTGCTTTTGTTTGTTTGTTTGTTTTTTAATTCATGGCAGTAATGTCAAGTTGATAGGGCATCTTGTGTAGTTTTGATTTGCATTTCTCTAATGGCTAGTGATCCCAAGCATTTCCTCATGTGTCTGTTAACAACTTGAATATCCTGTTTGATGAAGGGTTTGCTCATTTTCTAAGCCCATTTTTTTAAGTTGTGTTATTCATCTTCTTGTTATAGAGGTGTTGGATTTTTTTCTGTAAATTTTAGAAATTAGAGCAATCTCAGATATGTAATAGCCAAAGGTTTTTTTCCCCAGCCTATTGATTCTCTTTATACTCTTTTGATTAAATATCTTTGTGAGCATAATCATTTAAGTTTTATAAGATCCCAGTTATATAGATTATCTTCTGGAGTTTGTATATTGTTAGTTATGGTTTGTATCATATTAATGCTGTGTGCTGGGGCCTGTTAATCTTATTTTTCCTTGTATGATACTTATAGTTTTGGGTTTTGTACTTAAGTCTTTGATCCATTTTGGATTAGTTTTTGTGTATTATGTGAGGTATGAGTCCTATTTTATTGTTTTGGAGATGAACATCCAGTTTAATCAGCACCATTCATTAAAAAGATTGTCTACTTCCCTACTTGATGGACTTTGGGTCTTTGTCAAAGATCAGGTGACCATAAGTGAATGGATTTAAATCTGTGTTCTCAATTCTATTTTCCATTATTCAATGTGTCTGCCATTGCATCAGTATTAGGCTGTTTTGACTATGGTAGCTGTATGGCAGGATCTGAGTCAGGTAGTGTCAGTCCTCATACTTTCTTCTTCTTCAGTAGTGCTTTATTTATCTGGAGCATGTTCCCTTTCCATATAAAGCTAATGATTAGTTTTCCCATATCTTGAAACAATGTTGTTGGTATTTGGATGAAGACTGTGCTGTATTTGTAAATTGCTTTGGGGAGAATTTCACAGTGTTGAGTCTATCTCTCTGTGAGCATTGACACTGAAACAAGTCTGAATATATCTAAAAGGACTGAAATAATATTCAGCATATTTTCTAATCACAATGAGTTAAATTAACAATTACATATATGTATAAACAATCCAAATATTTGAAAATTAAATGTAATACTTTTAAATAACTCAAGTCAAAGAAATCACAAAAAGTATTTCTTTGTGATTCATTCTTAAATGAATAATAAAACATACCAAAATTCATAGGATGCAGTTACAGTAGATCTTAGAGAGAAATTTCTCTTTAAATACCTGTCTTACAGAAGAAAAAATATGTAAGATCAAAGGCTAAAGTTTTATCTTTGAAAACACAAGTTAAGAACAAATTAAACCAAAGTAAGTAAAAGAATAAAATAAGAGCTGAAACCAATACAGTATAAAACAAAAACAATAGACAAAATTACACATCAGCATTTGATTCTTTCAGAGACCACAGACATCAGTATAGACTGCACTTCAACATCAGGAAAACAAAAATTCTCACAACTGGACAAGCAAGCAACATCATAACATATGGAGAAAGGATTGAGGCTGTCGAGGATTGCATTTTACTTGATTCCCCAATCAATGCCCATGAAAGCACCAGTCAAGAAGTCAAAAGATGCATTGTATTAGTAAAATGTGCCGCAAAGGACCTCTTTAAAATTTTGAAAAGTAAAGATTTCACCTTGAAGACTAATATGTGCCTCATCCAATCTATGGTATTTTCAGTCGTATCATATGTATGTGAAAGCTGTACAACAAATAAGTAAGACAGAAGAAGAATTGATTCCTTTGAATTGTGGTATTGGAGAAGAATATTGAATGTACCTTTGATGGCCAAAAGAACCAACAGATTTGTTCTGGAAGAAATATAACCATAGTTATACTTCTGATCTGGAAGAAGTATGCTCCACAGAAGCAAAGATGCCAAGACTGCATCTCACATGCTTTGGACATGTTGTCTGGATGGATCAGTCCCTGGAGAAGGACATCATGATTGATAAAGCAGAGGATCAGTGAGAAAGAGCAAAATTCTCAAGGACATGGGTTGATGCAGTGGCTGCAACAATGAACTTAAGCATAAAAACAATTGTGGACCTGGTGCAGGACTGGGCACTGTTTCATTCTGTTGTGCACAGGGTCACTGTAAGTCAGAACTGACTCAGCAGCACCTAACAACAACATTTGGTTCTTCGAAAAGAGATAAGGAACTTGGTATCCTCTAAGAATACCAACTAAAAAGAGAGAGAGAGAAAAGACAAAAAGGAAATCTAAATCACTCAATTCAGGAATGAAAGAAGCTCAACAGAAGACATAAAAATGTTATTAAAGGGAGATTATGAAAAAATTGATGTAGTAAACTTGTCACCTTACATCAAATGGAGAAAGAAGAGAAACACTTAAAATCAAAGCTTATTCAAACTTACAAATGATGAAATAGAAGTCTAGAGAGTGTTAATTCGACTAGAATCAACAAAAGTGCAAAAAATTATTTTAAGAACAAGGCAATGGGAGGAAGTACCAAGATGGTGTACTAGACACATGTCTCCTAAATTCCTTCTGAGAACTAAGGCTTGAAATGATAATCGAACAGAGCACTTTGCACATCTAGGAAGCCCTAGAATTTGCATAGGGTTGTCAGATTGGACTACGCACCAGCAAATGGGAGACTACCTCTGCCTAACATGAGGCAGCATTCGCTGAGCCCCACTACGCTTCACTCACCACTCAGGCAGACTTCGTTATCTGGGAAGTGGGGGATGAGTATGAACTGGCAAATAAGCTGAACTGCAGTGCTAAAGTAAACAGCGTATAGTGCAGCAGAGACACTGTGCTTGGGATTCCCACATTTTAAGAGCCCAGCTGATGACTGAGAGCACCACTGTCCCCCACTCTCTCTCTTCTGAGCTGCACTACAGATTCTGGTGTTTTGTGGCAGGAAGCACAGCTCAGGTGAGAAGCCATCTTGGTAAGCTGAGAGGCAGAGTTACCTAACCAAAGGTCTCAGCAGGGGCTAATTTTGAAGCTGAGAAGCAGTGCCAATCAAGAAAGTGATTTCCAGCAAAAAGGCTGTGTTTAGCACAGTGTTACCTTGTGTGTGGGGCCCAGTTAAGGATGGCAAGTCCATATAACCACTCCCTACTTTGAATCATGTCATAGCATCTGGGGACAGCCAAAGAGGCGCTTCCACTGTCAGCTGGAAAGCAGGGTCTGCCACACTTGAGGGCCTGACTGATTTTAGCAGCTTTTGGACAGCTCCTAGCTTAATGGTAAAATACCTTTTAAAATAAGATGGCCTGAACAAATAACTGTGGAGTGGTCTGGCAGTATCTCCTCCACCCTTCACTGACCCATATTTCAGGGTCAGCTGATGACCCCCCAGTTTCTCCATAAGTAGGGCACCATCTTTGCCAGCCAAGAGGTGGAGTCTGCCACCCTGGAGAGTCCAGTGGGGCCAGTAACTAGAATACATAGAGGTGACTGGTGACCAATTTCCCTCTTAGAACTACATCTTAGCTCTTGTCACAATAACATCAGAGAGACGGTACAACCTCTAGATGGCCTGAAGGCAAGCAAGATCATCTCTGTTTTCTGGTTGGCTGTCTGGGAGATTGAGGCTACCCCAAGATTATCTCCATTGCCTCTGGTCCTGCTGTGTTCTGTGTGTGTAAGTATGACTCTGGCATGAAAAGAGCTTAAGGTAAGGGTGACCATAATGTACATATGTCTGTTTGAATGTAGTATCTGTTTGGAAAATAAAGAACAAGTGATCCTGGAATATAGCTCACTAAGATGCATCTTTAAGAACTGGTAATATTTCAGGTTAGACTCTATGAAAAGAAAAATATAACTTTCTTTTGTAACATCTCATGGCCTCAACAGGAACTGGCAGATAAGGAAAAGTAGGCAATGAATTGGTCTCTAAATTATACTATCTTCCAACGTACTTTTTTCTGCACCTTCAAGGGTAAATGAGAGAAAAACTATTACATAAAGAGGCACACCAGCCCAGGGGCAAGGACTAGAGGGCAGAATGAGCCAGGCAAGCTGGCAATAGGGAGGGAACCCAAGGTTGAGAAGCAAGAGTGTTGACATATTGTGGGGCTGGTAATGAATGTCATAAAACAATATGTGTACTAATTGTTTCATGAGAAGCTAGCTGTAAACTTTCCTCTAAAGTACAATAAAAGTATCATATAAAATCTTTCATGACTGTATCACAACAAAGTTACAAAGTAAAATCTTAGTTCAGAAGAGACTGATAAATCACAACTACCAGTCCTCCTCCTGACACTGAGGAGGATATTCCAGCTTTTACTACCTTGGCACCCCCACTCTCCCTCTCAACCCCTGCCCCCTGCCTCCACCCAGTGGAGGTGCTGCAGCACCCAGAGCTGCAACTATTAAGCCCTCTCAACCTTTGTATCCACTCCTCCTGAGTCCTTATGCCCCACTGGTGGTCTCATCACCCAACTCACAGAGTGGAATGAATTTTGGGTGTCCTAATTTGGCTGTTAAGGAAAGTAAAAAATATTCTAGGCGAGACTGGTTGTCAAGAGACCCATACAGTATCTTAGGAACATGTTCACAAGTTCACTGATATAGATCCCGAGAACCTTGAAAATATCCAAATGGCCAATATAGTCTTTATAGTACACAGTGCCCCCAGTCTTAAAAGAAAGATTCAGAAGTAGAAAGAGGTATAGGGTTAAAATATTTCAGCTAGTGAAACTGGACTGCAATACTCTAATCTAAACTAGGAGAAAGCAAAAAAGAAAGTTGCAGACCAAAAGCTCTAGGCAGCTGTCATTTTGAATTGTGTCCCCCGCAAAATGTATGTGTTGATTTGACTTGGCTAGGAGTCCCATTATGGTGCCATTCCTCCCACATGTTATGAATACTGCCTCTGTGATACTGATGACAGAGAATGGGCAACAGTTGTGCTGGTGAGGCAGGGCTCAAGTTACAAGCTTGTGGAATATAAGGGAGAGAAGTGAGCAGAGGAAGTTGGGAATCTTACACCACCAAGAAAACATGACTGAGAGCAGAACACATCATTTGGACCTGAGGTTCCTGTGCCAAGATGCTCTCCTTGTATTTGGACTATTGGACTACTGGACTGTGATGATTTCTCATATTGAATGGACTCATAAATTACAAATGGATTTGTAGCTTACTGGACTGTGACAATAAAAGCTTCTCTTCATGAAGCCTTCTGCTAGTGGTCTTTGCTGTTGGAGCAGTACTAGGTGACGAAAACAGCAGGCTTTCTAGTTGCTGCCTTGCAGACTGAAGGCTATGCCCCCTAAGAGAAAAATAAACAAATAAAGAGGGAGACCAAGGCCACAGGAACAGAAAAGTCTCCCTAGCCCTTTGGAAAACGATCAGTGCAGCTAGTATAAAGAGAAAGGACATTGAAAGCAAGAGGTAAAAAATTCCAAGCAAAAGAGAAAAGAGAGAGAGAGGAAATACAGTGCCCAATCATGTTACTAGAAGATGAGTCAAACTGAGGAAGATGGAGGCAAGTCGTGTACCAGAGTTCTAATTATAATGAAGGTGGAGAGGAAACCTGTAAATTTTCTGGTAGATGCAGGAGCAACCCACTCACTTCTTAACCCTCCTCATCCCAGTATTTGCTATAAAGTTTCAAAAAAGAAGCGCACCCTCCTTATCTGCAACATCTATCTTGTCCTATACAAAAGAAGAAAACATTTTAACACATTCATTCCTTTACAAAAAACAGTTGGCAGTAACAAATGTCCTTTATCACTGTTCCACCAATTATGGGAAAAAAGAACATTACCAAGGGCTAGTTGATCCAGATATCAGAGACACAATAGTGCCACAGGTGTGGACCAACAAAACTGGAAAGAACAAAGAAATGCCTCTCCTGTTGTAACTGAATCATTACCTGGCATACCTCCCCAAAGCTTAAGCAGTATTCCATACCAGCTGAAGGCTGAACGGCACTTGGAAAAATCATCACCAGATACCTGAAACATAGACTGCCCATTCTGTATCAGTCATAGTTCAATACCCCTATCCTGCTGGTGAAGAAGAAAAATCAGAATACCAGTTCCTTCAGGACCTGCGAGCTGTCAACCACATAACCATTATAGTTAACCTTGCAGTTCCCAACCCATATACCTTACTGTCTATCTTGTTATCAATCTTTTCTAAGCGGGACTTCACAATATTTAATATTTATGAACCCAGTATCAGAGCATCTAAATACATTGAGAACACACTCATTACATTGAAAAATGAGATGGATCACTCCACAACATCAGCGGGAGACTTCAAGAGTCCACTTTCAGTAATGGACAGATGTTCTAGAAAAAAAGTTCAGTAAAGCTCAGTAAAAGACACAGAAAAGCTCAGTAAAGACACAGAAGATCTTATTGCAACAACTAACCAACTAGACCTGATTGACATGTACAGAAACTTTTCTCCATCAACAGATAAGTATATGTTCTTCTCCAGTGCACATGGAACATTTTCCAGAATAGACCATGTGCAAGTACATAAAGCAAGTCTCAACAAAATCCGAACCACTGAATTACTGCAAAGCATCTTCTCAGAGTATAAAGCTGTAAAAGTCTAAATGAATATCAGAAAAATACATTCACAGAAATTGGAACTCATGGAAACTGAACATTTTGCTCAAAAAGCCATGGATTACAGAATAAACCAAGGACAAAATAAATAAATTTATGTGAGATTCAAATGAGAATGAAAACACATCATACCAGAACATATGGGATACAGCCAAAGCAGTACTCAGAGGTCAATTTATAAATGAACACATCCAGAATGAAGAAAACACTAAACCGAAGAATTAACCCTACAGCTTGAGCAAGCCAAAAGAGAGCAACAGAGGAAGCCCTCAGATACTAGAAGAAACAGATGATAAAGATTAGAGCAGAACTAAGTGAATTACAGAAGAACACTTGAAAAAACCAATGAAATCAAAAGCTGTTTTCTTGAAAAGATTAACTAAATTGATAAACCATTGGCTAAACCTACTAAAGAAAAACAGGAGAGGAAACAAATAATCCAAATAAGAAATGAGATGGGAGATATCACAACAGATCCAACAGAAATCAAAAGTATCATAACAGAATATCATGAAAGACTGCACTCTAATAGATTTGAAAACCTAGAAGAAATGGACAAATTCCTAGATTCATATCACATACCAAAATTAACACACGCAGAAAAACTTAATAAACCCATTCCAAAGGAAGAGATTGAAAAAGTCATCCAAAAACTACCAACCAAAAAAAGTGCTGGTCAACATGGCTTCACTGCAGCATTCTACCAACCTTTTAGAGAAGAGTTAACTCCAATACTACTGAGACTATTTCACAGCACAGAAAGGGATGGAATACTCCCAAACTCATTCTAGGAAGCCAGCATAACCCTGATACTAAACCCAGGGAAATTACACACCAATATCACTCATGAACCTAGATGCGAAAATCTTCAACAAAATCCTTGTCAATAGAATTCAACAATATATCAAAAACATAATTCATCACAACCAAGTTTGATTCAGGCCAGGGATGCAAGGCTGGTTCAAAATCAGAAAAACAATTAATGTGATCAACCACATGATAACACAGAACATAAGAATCACTTGATTTTGTCAACTGATGCAGAAAAAGCATTTGACAAATTTCAGCACCCATTCATGCTAAAAACACTCAGCAAAATACGAACAGAAGGCAAATTCCTTAACACAATAATAAGGGCCATCTACACAAAGCCAATCACCTACATCATCCTGAATGGAGAAGGACTGAGAGAATTTCCCTTGAGAACGGGAACTAGACAAGGGTGCCTACTCTCACCTATCCTATTCAACATTGTACTAGAAATTAGACAAGACAAAGAAATAAAGGGCATCTATATCAGCAAAGAAGCAATAATCTCCCTATTTACAGATGGTATGATTGTATACACAGACAGTCCCAAAGAATTCTTAACTAAATTACTCAAACTAATAGAAGAGTTCAGTAAATTATCAGGGTACAAGATAAACATAAGTAAATCAGTAGGATTCATTTATATCAAGAGATCATCAAAGAAGAAATCATCAAATCAGTACCATTTACTGTAGCCCCCAAGAAGGTAAAATACCTGGGAATAAATCTAACTAGAGAAATAAGAGACCTATACAAAGAGAACTAAAAGATCTTACTACAGGAAACTAAGAGAGACTTACATAAATGGAGAAACCTATCCTGCTCAGAGATAGGAAGACTTTAACATTGTGAAAATGTTTATTTTACACAAAGCAATCTACTTATATAATGCAATCATAATACAAATTGCAATGACATTTTTTTAATGAGATGGAGAAACAAATTACCCACTTGGTTTGGAAAGGGAGGACACCCCGGATAAACAAAGCACTACTAAAGAAGAAGAACACACTAGAAGGCTTCTCACTACCCGACTTTAGATCCTGTTACACTGCCACAGTAGTCAAAACAGCCTGGCACTGGCATAAAAAGGAATCATATAGACCAATGGAACAGTGTTGAGACCCCAGAGATGCCAGCATCCTCCTATGAACATCTGATATTCAACAAAAGCCCTAAGATTGTAAACAGATGTAAAAACCGTCTCTTTAACAAATAGTGCTGGCAAAATTTGATATCCATCTTCAAAAAATTGAAATAAGAACCATATCTCACATCTTACACAAAAACAACTCAAATTGGATTCTAAGTGCTGTCAAGTAGGATAAAGACCTAACTATCAAACCTAAAATGATAAAGATCCCACAGGAAAAAATAGGATCAACAATCAAAGTTTTAGTACACAAATTAGACTTCAAAATATGCATGATCTACAGAAGAGAAAATAGATAAATGGGAACTACTAAGGATTAAACACGCTCATCCAGACTTTATCAAAAGAATTAAAAGACAACCTACAGAATGGGAAAAAAATATTTGGCAACCATATGTCAGACTGACGTCTGATCTTCACAATCTAGAAGTTACTGAAAATATCAACAAGAAAAGGATAAATAGCTTAATAAAGCATTGGCAAAGGAGATAGACAGACACTTCTCTAAACAGGATACCGAAGAAGCCAAAAGACACATGCAGAAATGCTCGTGATCATTAGCTATATTAAAGAAATCCAAATCAAAATTATGATGAGATGCCATCTCACCCCAACAAGGTTGGCCATGATCCAAAAAACACAAAACAATCAACGATGGAGAGGCTGTGGAGAAAATGGAATTCTCCTACACTGCTGGTGGGATTGCCAAATAGCGCAACCTCTTTGGAAAGCAATCTGGTGCTTCCTTAAAAGGCTAGAAATAGATACACCATTTGATCTAGCAATCCCACTGCTTGGAACATATCTTACAGAAGCAAAGGCAGTCACATGAACTGATACACGCACACAAATGTTTATTGCAGCACAGTCCAGAATAGCACAAAGATAGAATCAACCCAGATGCCCAACAACAGATGAATGGATAAACAAACTATGGTACATATACTCAGTGGAACACTATGCAATGACAAAGAACAGTGATGATTTTAAGAAGCATTTCTTGACCTGGTTTCAGCTGGAAGACATTATATTGAGTGAAATCAGTCAGTGGCGCAAGGACAAATGTTGTATGAGATCCCTACTATGAGGACTTAAAAACAGACTCACGGGCAGAAGAAAAGACTCTTTGATGCCTGCAAGAGATGGGAAGGAGGAAGAGGGTTGGTTATGGATTAGATAGTTGATAGACATTTGGTTGGGTGAAATCAGTGACAGCACACATTAGACAGAAGATCAATTTAACTGGATTTCAACATGACCTGAAAACTCTTCCAGTCTTAACGTAATATTACAAGGATGGAGTAGTAGCACCAGGGGTCTGGGGACCATACTCTCTGGGGACATCGAGGCTAATTGCCATAACTAGCCTATTGCTAAGAGAGTTTCTGCCCCCTTATTGGTGAGTTGTGTCCGGGGTCTTAAAAGCTAGCAAGCTGCCATCTGAGGTACACAGATTGTTCCAATTCAGCTGGGACAGATGATCACCAAGAACAACAAAGAGGGAAAAATTCCAGAAGACAGAAAAACCCAGGTGAATGGGTGACTATATCCACGTGTCCAGAAGAAACAAATGGTGCCTGGCCACCACCAATGACAGTCGTGATGGGGCTCTCAATGTTGAGTACCAGTGGCAACATGAGAGAAAAAGGGGTGTACCCTAAGAACTCCACTAAAAGATTGCAATTGATGGTCCAAAGGCCTGGGAGTTCCCCTGGGAGCATGGCACCTAGACCTGATACTGCCCCTGATCATAGATCATTACTGAGGTCAATTCTTTGGCTAGGAATGATTTGGACTCGGAGACACAGATTGACCATATCGTGTGTGCACTTTATGGTTCTAGGTATCTACAGGATGTTGTCCTACTGGCCTCTTACTAGAAGGGAGTAGAAAGGTTAGATAGCAGGGGGTAGGAAATTGTTAAGAGGATATGAAATGTACGGAACAGAAAGGATGAGTGTGCTGTCAATGGACATGGAGAGCAGACAGAGCTGCAGTTAGGCAGGCATGGAAATTTGAATTGCATTGTAAACCTTTACCCAATCACAGTTAACAACAACAACAAAAGAAACAATTAATAGACCACCTACAGAATGGGAAAAAATATTTGGCAACTACATGTTGAACTGATATCTGATCTCCATAATCTACATGGTACTGCAAAATATCAACAGGAAAAAAGTAAATAACCCAATTAAGCACTGGGCAAAGGAGATGGCCAGACACTTCACTAAAGAGGACATCCAGGCAGCCAAAAGACCCATGAGGAAATGCTCAAGATCATTATTATTAGCGAAATCCAAATGAAAACTACCATGAGATACCATTTCACCCTAACAAGTTTGGCCATGATACGAAAAACAGAAAACAACAAATGCTGGAGGGGCTGTAGAGAAAATGGAACTCTCCTACACTGCTGGTTGGATTGCAAAATGGTACAACCTCTTTGGAAAGCAATCTGGTACTTCCTTCAAAAGCTGGAAACAGATAAACCATTTCATCCAGTAATCGCACTGCTTGTAATATATCCTGCAGAAGCAAGGGCAGTCACATGAATAGATACATGCACACAAATGTTTATTGCAGCACAGTTCACAACTGCAAAAAGATGGAATCAACTCAAATACCCAACGACAAATGAATTGGTAAACAAATTATGGTACCTATACTCAGTGGAACACTATGCAATGATAAAGAACAGTGGTGATTTTAGGAAGCATCTCATAACCTAGTTTCAACTGGGAGAAATTATGTTGAGTGAAATCAGTCAGTGGCACAAGGACAAATATTGTATGAGACCCCTACTATAAGACCTTAAAAACAGACTAAGGGACAGAAGAAACAACTCTTTGATGGCTACAAGGGAGAGGAAGGAGGGAGGGAGAAGGTTGGTTATAGATTAGCTGAAGAAATTTGGATGGGTGAAATCAGTGACAGCACACATTAGAAAGATCAATTTAACTCGACTTCAACATAAACTGGAAACTCTTCTAATCTGAATCTAAAGAGTAGCAGGTGTGGAGGTCCTGGGCCCATACTCTCAGGGGACATCAAGTCCAGCTGGCATAACTAGCCTATTGCTAAGAGAACTCTTCTGCAGTCCATATTGGTGAGTGGTGTTTGGGATCTTAAACTACTAGCAAGCTGCCATCTGAGGTACACCAAATTGTCCCAAACCAGCCGGATCACATGATTACCAAATACAACAAAGATATGAGGGAAAAAGAGCCCAGAAGACAGAGGGATCCACGTGTATGGGTGACTGTATCTAAATGTGACCAGAAGAACCAGATGGTGGTGCCTGGCTACCACCAATGACAGCCATGATGTGGCACACAATGTTGTGTCCCAGTGACAACATGAGGAAAAGAAGGCTGCACCTAATGAACTCCACTAAAAGACCACAATTGATGATCTGAAGGCCCAGGAATTCCCCTGGGAGCATGACCCCCAGACCTGATGCTGCCATGATCATAAATCATTACTGATGTCAACTCTTCAGACAAGAATTGATTGGATTCAGGAACACAAAGTGACCATGTACTGTGTCCACTTTATGGTTCCATGCATCTAGAGGATGCCATCCTACAGGCATCCTCACTTCTAGTAAGAGGAAAGGGTGAAAAGGAGGGGACAAGAGTCTGTTAAGAGGATATGACATGTATAGAATGGAAAAGAAGAGTATGCTGTTACTGGGCAAGAAGAGCAGAAGCAACGAAAGATAGCCAGACATGCAAATTTAACTTGGATTGTATACTTTCACTCAATCACAGTTAAAAAAAAAAATAACTAAAAATTTAAATAATAATTGAAGAAGAAAAAAGAAAAATAACCAAGTTGGTATAGACAAAGACAGTGTCCTCTTGAGAATTTGATCTGCCTCTAGAGGCAATATGAAACTTAGCCCAGTATACAGCCATGTTTTATTAGAGACTAACATAGCATGCTTTAATAATGACCAACCTTTCTCTCTCTACTTGTTTAAAACCGTTCAAGTTACTAAATACTTGCAGTCTTCATCTCCATAGTTATGCACTCCTGAGTTTCCCACCTGAATCAGAAGTATTCCTACACCCATTCCATCCTGGTGATTAGATCTTCCTAAAAAACCTGAAAGTTGTAGCCTCTTCAACAAAAAGTGAACTGGTACTCTCTGGGTGTTATTAGCACTTTACCTCTGTCAATGTCAGCATCTCAAAACTTGTATCTACCACATCCAAGTAAAGAAAATTGTTCCACCAGACATCAAGGGTCAAACTCATCACTACTGTGAGGACTTAGATGTCTGTTAAAAGCCTAAATACCTTTTGCAAAATAACTTCCCGCACAGATTCAATCCCAATCTAACTCTTGATGTTATTCATTGTATTATATACACTGTTTGCCTTTTTGTTTATTTATGTTGTGTTTAAAGACGTCAGATGGATAAGACGCTGAGAGTTCCCTAGAACCACAAGAAATGATCTGTTCTAGGCTACACTTTGCCCAGATGGCTGTAATGTAGTTGATAGGTACAACCTTCTGAAACCTTTCTAGTCAACCTTCTGAAAACTCCCTCAAGTAACCTTCAAAGAAGTTTATTGTAGGTTTAATTCTAGCTGGTTTAGGAGTCACCATGAGGTTCCTAGCCCCTTGGGGCACGTTTGCATATAATCCAAAATATCACCCTTACCGTCAAGAACTTGGCTTACAGTGAAAGTCATAAAGAATATCCAAAAGAGCCTAGCTTTTCTAACTAAAGTTGTCTTTGACCACAAAATAGTCTTAGACTTTCTTCTAGCTGAACAAGAAGGAGTATACACAGTCACACACATCGCTTCTTGCTCTTATGTAACCGTCTTAAGACAAGTAGAGATAAAAGTGAAAAGGATATAGCAATAGCCTTCCTGGATACATGATTTTTATTAAAAAAAAAAACACAAAAAACACTCATAAAACAAAAAAATTTGGGAACAAGTCAAACCAGTGCTTCCCAGTCTAGCCAATTTCTACCTCTGATAGACCTACTCTGTGTACAACTGTGCTTCTAATGTTTGGGCTCTGTCTACTAAATTTCTTTGCCAAACTTATTTCCAAAAGGCTAAAATCAGCTGGCATGTTTCCAAAAACGAAATACCTCTGGTATCAGTTATTTTCCAGTTCCCCAAGTTCTCAAAAATATCTGCAATGAAAAGTCTGCCAATTCCACTAGTTTTGCCCCCAAAGAGCAGGAAGAAGCTTCAGTGATCATCATCCTAGTTCTCCAAGAATGTGGAATACTAATAACTCAAGGGGAAGTTGAAGCTAAGGCTGGCACTTCAAGCACCCTAGTATATTTCTGTTTATCTAACTTCCCCCAAGCCTCTTGCTTAACCACTTTGTTAGATTGTTTTGCAGAAAAATTCCAGGTGTTTCAACAAATCAAGGTCAAAGTGGCAAACAAAAACCAGCTTGAACCAGATCTAACTCACAGACCATGCATAGTCCAGGGATGAGATGTATGACTCATGCACAAACTCTCTCTCTGCATCAAATTACGTATTATGAGATTTTCCAGGAAATTGATGAGTACATAATAACTTACTGGATTAGAATCCCAATACAGGCTGTACCCTAGTTCCTGCTTGGGGAACCAGAGCTGGGAAAGCTCCCTGACTCCTTGCATTGCTCCTCTGCAATGAACTACTTTGTCTTTCCTCAAAACTTCACGTGTCTCAGCTCCTGGTTTTACAGCACACTGGGCGGAGACTTATATGGTGTGACAACAGCATGACAGGGAGAGGAAGGGTTTGGAGGAGACCTATTTTAAGGCCTGTTAGTGCCTTGATGATGCAGTGATTAACTGTTCAGCTGCGAATGAACCAAAAGATTGTCAGCTTGAATTACCAGGAGGTCCTTGGAAATCCTATGGGCAGTTTGACTCTAACTACAGGGTTACTGTGAATCAGAAAGAATCAGTGGTAAATCATCTGTGATGGAATTAAGGTCTGTGTTCCAAATTCTCCCTCTGGACTAATGGCAGTACTTAGTCTTATTATTAAAGCCAACAGTTTTCACAAAGACAGTATATGTCTCTTGGTTCCTCAGGTATACTTGATATTAAGGATAGGTAATTTGTGTATAGTTAGGCTGAGAGAGTCAAGTTCTCTGGGTTTGAGAGCATTGGTTATCTAATCTAGGTAGATGCAATTTCACAGACAGAATACACTTGGTGTAACTAACTTTACTGGCCCCAATGGTATTCCCTGGGTAGAAATGATTAATGTGCTCAACTGCTAATTAAATGGCTGGAGAATTGAGTCCATCCAGAGGCACCTTGAAGTAAAGCCTGTCTATCTACTTCCAAAAAAACTCAACCTCCTTAAATAATACAGAGCACAAGTTCACTCTGTAATACATAGGATCACCATGAGTCAGAATTGATGCAGTGTAACTTGTTTTACTGTTCCCAACAGAGTAACTACTTATATCACAATTTTTATGCCCCACTTCAAGAATTTGCAAGCCCTAGTCATGTAATGGTTAAGTGCTACAGCTGCTAACTAGAAGATAAGCAGTTCTAACCTACTAGGTGCTCACTGGAAACTCTATGGGGGCAGTTTTATTGTCTATGTGGTTGCTATGGATTCGAAGTGACTTGACAGCAGTGGGATTTTTTTTTTTTTAATTTTAGTTAAAGAATGTACCAAGAATGAATGGTGTCTGAGGTCTTAAAACGTAGCATATGGCCATCTAAGAAGGATCCTAATATACCTGGAGCAGAGAACGAAAGACATTAAAGACATAAAGAAAATATGAGCCCAAGAGATAGAAAAAGCTACATAATCCAGAGACTATATCAATATGAGACCAGAAGAACTAGATGATGCCCAGCCACCACCAGTTACTACCCTTATGGGAATACAACACAGAGTTCCTGATGTAGGAGGAGAAAAGTGAGTGTGCAGAAGTGGAACTCTATTTAAAGACCAGATGTGATGGGCTGACAGACCAGAGATCTGTTAGCCCAGAACTGAAACCATTTCTGAAGCCAATTCTTCAGCCAAAGATTGGACTGGACTGTAAGACATAAAGTGATACCAGTGAAGAATGTGCTTCTGGACTTAAGTAGATAAATGAGACTAACTGGATAGTTCCTGTCCAGAGAGGCAAGAGGAGAGGGCAGAGGGAGACAGTAGGTATTTGAATGGACTCTGAAAATAAGTGTGCTGTCACAGGGTGGGGAGAGTAGCTAGAGTTACATAGTGTGGTGTGTGCAAGTTTTTATATGACAAATTGACTTGGATTGTAAACTTTCACTTAAATCACAGTAATATGTATATAAAGAATGTACTGAAGAGTTACAAAGGTGACGATAGTTGACTTGGTTACTTTCCACCTCTATTAACATTCACATATTTTCCCTTTACACATTCTTGTTACTTCCTTTCTGGCTGTTGTATTCTCTGTAGGCATAAAACTAGGGTTCCATTTATAGACTGGGTTCAATGAATATGGACATTAGGTTATTCATTTAACTCCAGCTCCAGCGAGAACAACCAGGTCTTACTGGTAGCCATTTATTGTGTAAGAAGATCCACAGAATGGAGGGTTGAGGATCAAAACGGATTCCTGAAAAGGAAACAGTTACTAGAAGAATTCAATTTCCTATGATTTTATGTCTTTGAATTAAAGGAGGGAAAGTAAACTTTAGTTACAGTAGTAATCACATAGTCTGGTAAATAGACTGACTGTCCCAAAGCCATCCAGAGGCAGGAACTCCTATGAGGCAAAGTCGGTAATGAGGGTTATGCATGCAAAGCTGTCTCCACTGAAGTGTCTCTAAACCACCAGGAAACTTCAGAGTCCTATAATAAGATGGGTTATTAACACCACAGAGGGTCCTAGAAAACATAAATTATCCACTCTGTAGAAGCAGCTTTCTGTGTGCCATGCCATGGCCCCAAGCAGTGAAGAGCCTTCTATGAGTGTACATGAGAATGACATGCCTTCAGATTCCCTGAATGAGCCACTTGCATTTGAAATGCACCCTGTTCCTGGGAGTTAACAACTCTGGCTCCCCATTCCTTCAATTGCCTAAAAGTCACTGAAACTCATTAGAGATCAAATTGTATCCCCACCCCTCAAATATCTGTTGAACTTCTGACCCTTGTACCTGTGGATATAATTCTTAGGAATTTTTTTTATGTTAATCAGGTTATACCAGTTTAGAGTATATCCTAAAACTAATCACTTCTCAGTCATAGGAAGGTCAAAACAGACACAGACATATACTCAAGGGAAGGCAGATACTCTGTGAAGATTATCTATAAGCCAAAAAATGCCCAGGGCTGCCAACGAGGAAGGAATGACACGGCCAAAATCTTGATTTGGGCTTTTAACCTCCAGAGCTATGAAAACATACATGTCTGTTCTTTAAAGCCACACACGTGTGGAAGCACCAAGAAACTAAGACAAAACATCACCCCTAAATTCTTCTTTCATTATTCAAGATGATAAACTTCTTTGGGACTATATAATGCCTTCATTCGGGAACTACATGTTACCAAATTTGGGGGACACTGGTTGAAGGTGGAAACCTTGGTGGTGTAGCGGTTAAGAACTTGGCTACTAGCAAAAAAGTCAGCAGTTTGAATCCACCAGATGCTCCTTGGAAACCCTGTGGGGCAGTTCCACTCTGTCTTATAGGTCCCTATGAGTTGGAATCAACTCAGTGGCAACGGGTTTGGGATTTTTTTGATTTCCAGCCTCTTACTCTAGGGTGTGAACACTACTAATCACACTTGATGTTTATAGTAGTTTATTTCCACTGGGCAGTGAAAACAGAAGGGAAAAGCTGGAAGTTCAAATTCTCCCAGAGATACCTTGGAAGACTGGCCTGCAGATGTGAAAATTTAACCATTGTAAATCCCATGAAGTCTCTCACATACGTAGGGCTGCCATGAGTCAGAATGGACTTGACAGTAAGTTGGTATTTTGTATTTAGAAACAGCTACCCAACTAAACACCGACTTTTACTTCCTTTCAGCAAAGTGTAGTACCCTGTTGCTGTTAGGTGCCATCTAGGGGGTTCCACCTCATAGCAACTCTGTGAACAGAAGGAAACACTGCCAGTCCCGTGCCATCCTCATCATAGCTGCTATACTTGAGTTCATTATCACAGCTGTTGTGTCAGCCCGTCTCACTGAGTGTCTTGCTCTCTTTTGCTGACTCTCTACCAAGCATGAACAAATGTTCACAGTATGTGAGAAGTCCCACCATCGCCACTTCTAAGGAACATTCTTGTATAGACACACAGTACAAGTAGTATAGTCTTCTCTAGTATTTGATATCTTTGGCTTTATCTGTTAATATAGCATTTTAAGTGGATATTTTTACCCATGAGAGGAGGCCTGGTGGTACAGTGGTTAAGTGTCTTGCTGCTAATAGACTGGCAATTTGAATCCATCAGTTGTCCCACAGAAGAAAGATGTGGCAGTCTGCTTCTGTAAAGAGTACAACCTTGAAAGTCCTGTGGACAGTTCTACTTCATCTTATCGGGTAGCTCTAAGTTGGAAGTGACTTGACAGCAACAGGCTTGTATTTTATATATATTTTTTAAATTTTTTCCCATGAGTTCATTTCCCAGAAATCTTGCATTTTACTCTTCATCTATTCTCTTAGGTACCAATCTTGGATCTCTTCATTCATGTTATTATATTCTAGCACTTTTTTGTTTTCATGATCACAATTTATTTTCTTCTCCATAACTAGTGAAAATAACAAGAAACCCACTCCACCTCTCATTCCAGCCATTTTGAAAGTTGTCCTCATCCTAAAAAGATACTACTGTATGTTAATTTCTGGCACATGCTTATTTCCAGGATTTCTTTCTCTCTCGTCTTAGTGATACCTTTTCTGTCTGTGATCTTCAAGACATTTCTCAGAGGGTTCTTGTTCTCTACAATTTTCACTCTAAAAACTTTGCTCCTAGAACACATTCACTCCCACCCCTTTGTTTTAAGAAGAATGCCCATCTTCGACTCCTAGTCCAAGTGTCTTCTGATCCCCTAACCATATACAGGAGTGTCTACAGGACTTCTCTCTTAAGAGGTCCCACAGCACTGTAAATGGCCTATGTTCCAGTCAATATTCATCAAAGTATCTCTCCATGTGTCACCTGATGTGTCCCAAGAGAATAAATGGGAACCAACAACTTACCACTTTCCCGGGGTAGAGACACACATGCCTTCCGCAGTTTCTTTACTCCCATACCTAGTTACAGCAGTTACCTATGCCGCCTCCTAAATCTCTGTGAGATACATGTACTTCTTACATCCTCTAGCTCCTATCAGAGCGTGGGCCACACCAGCTCCCCCCTCTTGGACGCCTTCCATGTTCCCAGAGGTCTGTCCCCACTTCACACTGCAGTACAGTTATCTTTCTAAAACATAGATCTGTCCTTGTCACTCTCCTGTGAAAAGTCATCCATGGAGAGGCTGAGCAAGCTACATTTGGGGACTAGATACAGAGAGAAGGGATCTTGTGTCAGTCGGGACCTCTGGTAGACGCCCCTGTGCTCTATCCACTTGTGGTGGTCGGGGCGGAGAAGGGGGCGGGATTGAGCCCCCTTCCCCCCTCCTCCTTACTGCGGAAAGCTGCAGAGAGAGAAGCACTCACTTCCTATTCAGCAGTCAGCAGGGAGGGAGCCTCTGAGCAGCCACGTAGGCATTCTCTTCTCTCTGGAGGAAAAGGCCCAGCAGCTGTCCGAGGAAAAGGCCCAGCAGCTGTCAGAGCAAAGGGACATGTCGCAGCTAAGTAAGAATCTGGGTGATTCGAGTCCTCCTGTCGAGGGCCCGAAGCCACCGGTCTATAGCCGCCCTACGGTTCTGATGCGGGCCCCGCCCGCCTCCTCCCGGGCCCCACCAGTCCCTTGGGATCCACCTCCTATTGACTTGCAGGCTTCATTGGCCGCTTGGCAGGCACCTCAGCCTGCTTGGGAGGCCCCACAGGGCCAGCCGCCAGCCCCAGTGGCTCCCATGGCTCAACCTCCGGCCCTAGGGGCCCAAGTGGTCCAGCCTCCCCCTCTGGGAGGCCCGATGGGCAAACCTCCAGCTCCTGGAGTCCTGATGGTCCATCCTCCTCCCCCTCCGGGAACCCCGATGGCCCAGCCTCCAACTCCTGGAGTGCTTATGGTCCATCATTCAGCTCCGGGAACCCCTATGGCCCATCCACCCCCTCCAGGGACTCCGATGGCCCACGCTCCCCCTCCGGGGACACCGATGGCCCACGCTCCCCCTCCGGGGACACCGATGACCCACCCACCTCCTCCTGGGACCCCGATGGTGCACCCACCTCCTCCGGGGACACCGATGGCCCATCCTCCCCCTCCGGGGACCCCGATGGCCCATCCTCCCCCTCAGGGGACACCAATGGCTCACCCTCCCCCGCCGGGGACACCAATGGCCCATCATCCCCCGCCGGGGACCCCGATGGTCCAGCCTCCAGCTCCGGGAGTCCTGATGGCCCAGCCTTTGACTCCGGGAGTCCTGATGGTCCAGCCTCCAGCACCAGGAGCTCCACTGGCTCAGCATCCACCTCCAGGAGCACTGATGACCCAGCCTTTGCCTCCAGTACCCACGATGGCCAAGCCTCCAGGTCCTGGCGTTCTAATGATCCACCCTCCAGGTTCTAGAGCTCCGATCACACAGCCTCCAGCGTCAGGAGCCCCGATGGCGCAGCCGGCGGCCCCACCTGCACAGCCTCTGGCTTCTTGGGCCCCACAGGCTCAGCCTCTGATCCTGCAAATTCAATCTCAGGTTATAAGGGCTCCTCCGCAGGTTTCCCAGGGCCCACAGGCCCCACAGGCTCAGCTGGCCACGCCCCCAGGCTGGCAGGCCACTTCGCCTGGATGGCAGGTCCCTCCACAAGGCTGGCAAGCCACACCCCTAACCTGGCAGACCACGCAGGTCACCTGGCAGGCCCCAGCCATTGCCTGGCAGGCGCCTCCGACTGTGCGCCAGGGCCCCCCACCCATCCGACCAGGCCCGCCACCCATCCGGCCAGCCCCGCCTCCAGTGCGCCAGACCCCACCCCAGATCCGCCAGGCCCCTCCATTGATCCGCCAGGCGCCACCGCCCATTCGGCCAGCCCCACAGGTCTTGGCGACCCCACCGCCTCTCTGGCAGGCTCTTCCGCCCCCACCGCCTCTGAGGCAGGCCCCGCAGGCCCGGCTGTCAGCTCCACAGGTGCGGGCGTCTTCGCAGGTGCGGGCGTCTCCGCAGGTGCAGGCATCTCCACAGGTGCAAGCAGTCCCGCAGGTGCAGGCAACCCTGCAGGTGCAGGCTACCCCGGTGCCTGTCCAGGTGCCCGCAGCACCACCATCAGGACCACAGGCACCCCAGGCCCAGACTTCAGTCCACCAGATTGCGCACTGCCCGCCCATTATCTGGCAGGCACCGAAGGGCCAAGCCCCAGTGCCACAGGAGTTACCACGATCTATGGAGTTCCAGGAGGTGCAGCCGGGCCAGGCACTGGTCTGGCCAGCCCCTAAAGCTCCAGCTCAGTTTTGGCAGCCCCAGCCTGCCCAGCAGGCCCAGAGGCAAGGTCCACAGCTGGTTCAGCTGGAGCCGCCCTTTCAGGGGGCTCCACCCTCCCAGAAGGCCTTGCAAATCCAGCTACCCACCCAGCAGGCCAAGCCCTCGGGCCCGCAAGCAGAGCTGTCTACCCTGCAGTTCCAGCCCTCCTGGCAGGCCCCACCTGGAGCCATGCAGGCCCAGCCCGCAGCCTCATTAGGGGCAGCAAATTTTCACATGGGCTCCGCTAAATCTCTGATGACTCCTCAATCTGGAGAATCCAGGGCTTCTTCAGCAGACCACAGGGCCTCCTCAAAGGAACGTAGGACATCTTCAAAGGAACGCAGGGCTCCTTCAAAGGACCGCATGATCTTTGCTGCCACTTTTTGTGCCCCGAGGGCAATGTCAGCTGCCCAGGCACAACTGCCAACCATCTGGAAAAACTTACCTGCCACAGCAGAGACCTTTACTGCCACCTCACGGGTCTTTCCAGCTACCTCCCAGGTCCATGTTGCCTCTTCTGTTACCTTTAAGGGTCCATCTATCATCTCAGAGACCCCGAAGTCACTGCCACTTGCTCTGCATGATCCATTTGCCTGTGCAGAAGCCCTCCCCGCTGTCTCCTGGGCTCCTCAGCCCAACTCAAATGCTTCTAAGTCGTCGACTTCAGCCTCCGCCTTCCTGATGGCCTCAGTGGAAGCCTCTCAGGCAACAGCCATAAACAATGGGGCCTTTAAGACTTCCCAGCAGCAACACTCAGGCAAAGTTGCCCGGAAGAAGAAGCATCTGAATGCCCAAGAAGACAGCAGTGGTCACATGTTGGCCCTGCATGACTGGCAGGCCCCCCGGCCTTGGGGCAATCTGAACTTGAGTGACTGGGAGGGCCAAAGCCGCCTTCAGGTCCTGGGTGACTGGAGGGGGGCAAGTATCTCCTGTGGCCTGAGTGGCTGGGAGGGCCCTAGTACCTCCAGGATCCTGAGTGGCTGGGAAGGGCCCAGCACCTCCTGGGCTCTGAGTGCCTGGGAATGCCCAAGTACCTCAAGAGTCTTGAGCCTCTGGGAAAGCTCAGGGAACCCTGAGCCAGTGATCTTCTCCGAGGTCTCAAGTCTCGGTGCCACCCAGGATGAGCCCAAGTTGGAGACTCAGCCACTGTCTCCCTTGGAGGAGAGAGCAAATGCATTGGTGCAGTTTCTCTTGGTTAAGGAACAAGCCAAGGTGCCCATCAAGCGCTCAGAGATGGTGAAAGTCATCATCCGCGAATATAAAGATGAGTGCTTAGAAATCATCAATCGAGCCAACCATAAGCTAGAGTATGCTTTTGGCTATCAACTGAAAGAAATTGATTCAAAAAACCACTCTTATATTATCATCAACAAGTTAGGTCATCATAAAGATCAGCTGGTGACAACATATTTAGACACACCCAAGCTTGGACTCCTGATGGTGGTCCTGAGTCTCATTTTTATGAGAGGAAATTGTGTCAGGGAGCACCTTATCTTTGATTTTCTGTCCAAGTTAGGGTTGGATATCCGGGAGACACATGGTCTCTTTGGAAATACAAAGAAGCTCATCACTGAGGTATTTGTCCGGCAGAGGTACCTAGAGTATAGGCGAATCCCTCACACTGAACCAGCAGAATATGAGTTCCTCTGGGGCCCTCGGGCATTCCTTGAAACCAGCAAGATGCTTGTCCTGAGGTTTGTGGCCAGGCTCCACAAGAGAGATCCACAGTGCTGGCCATTCCATTACCTGGAAGCACTGGCAGAATGTGAATCTGAGGATGTGGAAGATGATGAGGCTGGAGCAGGTGATAATGCCTGTGGCTCCACCAGCAGTTCCCCTCCCCGCTAATATGATGTAGCTGAAATTATTTATTTGGTCCCCCAGCCAGAAGCCGCTGACAGCTTGGGGAAGCATTTTGTTTCTGGAGTTTATGTCCCAATTCTGTGTGTGTAAATTTGGATTATCAGTTTGTATTTTTAACTGCCAAAGCTTTGTACACTTTAATGTGGTGTTGGTTTCAATTGGCTACCATTCTGATTGGCATTTTTGTGTATATATTTTTAAGTGAGATCTGTGATTTCCTGTTTTGTGTTATGATTGTTATGTTTTTTATATCAGAGTTGTGCTGACCTTGTGAAATGAAATGAATTGAGAAGCTATCCATCTCCTGCTGCTACAGACTATGTAGTACTGAATTAGGCTGTTATTTGAAAGCTAAAGTGACCGCCAGTAAAACTTGTCTGCAGAAAATAAAGATCTATAGATCTATATCTATATCTACTTTCAGCATAGCATTTGAGTTTCTTGTCTTTATTCTAGTTTATATGCCAGATGAGGGGACCCATGTTTTGCTACATACTCTGAATAGACATGCATATCAACATTGCTATAAATTACAGTAAAAAAATTACAGTGATGAAGCTGTTTTCTAAAGAGTGGGCTACATGTATGCTTATAGTGATGGGTGATGAAATATAAGGATCCCATTACACATACAGTTTATTTGGGTTATATACCTTAGGAAAATTTTCACGAGTTATTGAGGCTGGATCAAGAAGGGGTTAGATATCTCATTCAATTAAATCCTCACAATAACACTTCACAATAGGTATTCATATTCACATTATACAGGTGAGGCTCTAAGGCTCAATAATACCAATTTTATTGCATGTTTCAATGATTAATCAGTAAAACTTTAAAATAAAGCAGAAAATTACTTTGAGGTTATGTGAGAAAGGAACATCATCTGCCCGCAAGGCCACAGGTGTACAAGTTTGTTACCCTTAGGAAGAAGTTGACTAAGGGGACTTTTGTATGTCTATGGTGGGTGTCCAGCAGTCAGGAGTTTGGTGTTTCAAAGTCCTGGGGGACTGGAATTTGGAGGTAAAGATTTTATAAACATTCTTGATATTGGGGAAGAAACATGCTCCTTGCAAAATGACAGCCTTATAACAGGGAGAGGAAAAATCAGATTTCAACAAGCCTGTGGATTGCAGCTGGGGCATTTCTAGCTATATGGAGTTCTTTTGTCAGAAGAATTCCATTCCTTTGCAGGGTAGAGTGTAAATCCTAATATATCAGAGCAGTTAAAGGGCAATGGTTGAAGTTGCCAAGAAACTGCAGACACAGCGCTGGTGCAAGACCTGGTGTGGATGGTGAGCTGGCGGGGGTCAGAGTGCTTTCTGGGAAGAATTCCCTGCACACATCAGACTGATGTGTATAAAAGTACTTGTTTTGAAGTTACCACTCTCTTCATACAGACATAAGCATCCACTGCACTAGTCACCTTTGCTGTCGTTAGAAAACTTCACTAAAAGTGGGATTCTTCTGCCACCTAGTGGCATTATGCCATTTGTTTCGGTCCTGATAGAGGTTAGCTCTGAAACCCTGGTGGTATAGTGGCTAAGTGCTGCATCTGTTAACAAAAATGTTGTCAGTGCAAATCTGCCAGACACTCCTTGGACTCTACTGTGACCTATAGTGTAGCTATGAGTCAGAATCAACTGGACGACAGTGGGTTTGGTTTTCGTTGGGCAGTTGAAGCCAATGGGTCTGCAGCTTTACCTCCCACACCAAATACTAGCCTACTTTGCTTCATCCTATGTTACCTATGTCTATTACCTATATCTGTGCCCCAAAGTCCCTTCTTTCTCTTATATCATAAGCAAAAGTAAAACCTCCTGTAAGTCCTACCCAAGCATGACACTGATTTCTGCCATTGGTCCTATAACCACTGTACCCAGAAAGGTGAACTTGAGAACTGGTGCTCATAGGACTGAGTCCACTCTGGTCACAGAAGCAACAGAGTTTTCTAAGATAGCCTGACTCCTATGAGATGTCTTGCTTCAGGACATTTTCATCTAGTCCTCCAAGCTAATAGGTAACCCAGAAATTTAGAATGAGCTTCTGGACTCCTTGGATTCAGGAGTCATTTGCATCTGTCCACAATCTACTTATAATTATTTTGAAGGCAACAACATCAACAACAAAATGCCTTCAATAGCTCCAAATACTCAGGGCGTAGTCCTGCGCCAGCTGAGATCTACTGCCAAAAGGGTCTTGGCTAGGCATGTAAACCTAATATTTCTTGTTGTTTATTATTTTCTACAGTTTTTCCAACTCCTTTACTCTAGTGTGTTTGAGCAAGCTGCCCTTTGTGTAGTAAAATACAGAACATAGCATCATATGACTTTAGTGCCACACTTACATTTAGCTCTACTCTCAAGGCCTGAAGTACTATTTTCCATTCAGAAACTTCTGCCTCACGTATCTCAGTCATATATAGAACTCTAATAACCTTCTTTAAGTAACGACAAGGCCTTAAGTTTAAATTTTATTAAATTGTAATGAAAGATACAATAATAATGAAAATTAAAATTTTTTATTACCAGTGTTGTTGTTATACTGTTAGATGCCATCAATTTGGTCCCACCTTGTTGCTTTTTGAGCCCATCATTGCAGCCACTATGTCAGTCTTTCTCATTGAGAGACTTCCTCTTTTTTACTGATCCTCTGATTTTACAAAGCATGATGTCCTTCTCCACAGACTGGTATTTTGTGATAACAAGTCCAAAGTTTGTGAGATGAAGTCTTGCCACCCTCTCTTCTAAGGAGCATTCTGGCAGAACTTCTCCAAGACAGATTTGTTCTTCTAGCAGTCTGTGGTATATAAAATATTATTTGCCAATTCTAATTATTTGCCAATTTCCCAATTCTAATGCACTGAGTCTTATTCATTATCCAGCTTTCACATGCACGTAAGGCAACTGAAAATGCCCACGTACTGCGTTAGGCACACGTTGGTACCCGAAGTGATATGTTTGCTTTTAACATTTTAAAGACATAATTTGTATATGATTAGCCCAATGCAATATGCCATTTGATTTCTTGACTGCTGCTTCTGTTGATGTTTATTTTGGACCCAAGTTAAATGAAATCCTTGAAAACGTTAATATTTTCTCAGTTAATTATGATGCTGGTTATCAGTCCAGTTGTGAAGATTTCTGTTTTCTTCATGTTAATGTGTAAAAATAAACTCAATTAGCCAAGTATCCAATGTTAAGAAAAAATGTTTAGCATAATGACAGTAGAACGTGGAAAACAAAAACTAGGAATATTTGTAAGTACAGTTTCAAAAGCAGTGTGGGGTGAAGATGGTGGAGTAGAGGGATGCTTCTTGTAACCCCTCTAACAACAAAGACCTGAAAGAACAAATGAATCCAGTACATAGGACATCCTAGCAGTCCTAAGCATTAAATAGAAAGTTCAGAAACTGGACTGAGCAATGAGGAAGGGACAGTAGCACCAGAAGTACGTAGAATTCCATGGACCTGACCTGCTGGGACACGTCACAGCCACTGCTTTGTGAGCTGAGCATGACAGTAGGTGGGCATCATCTTCAGTGAGAGTAATTATCTGGAGAAACCATTTGAATGTCCAGATTCAGTGAGAAACAGCACCAGATCATGGAAACCTGAGTTGTTGTGTGTAACATACCTGCACACAAATGTAAATCTTTATTTCGAGATAGACCTATCTCCCTTCTCTCAATACCACCTCTTCCCTCTCTGCTCTGGACTCAGTGCTACAGTCTGATGCCATTCACTGGGCTGAAAGTAGGACTCCTCAAGCATGTCTGGAACTATTATGCTATTTTCTTCTCTGCATTGGGCCAGGCCCTGGACTCTGAAGCCTTTAACTGAACCAAAAGTAGGACTCCTTAGGCTCACTCTAACCCATTTTCTGAGACTCAGACAGGAAACAATTTAACAAACTCTAAGAAGGGGAGGGGGAAATTCTGCCAATTCCCTTAAGTGGGAAAATCAGGGCAGAAACCGTTCCTTCACTTAGATTCAGGCATAAGAGAATATGCCATCCTCACATACACCCAGGGATGGCTGCTAGCTCCCTGCCTTTCTTAGCAAATGGAGTCAGACACCTATGCCTATACCAATCATTCCTGCACATCTAGGAGAGCAGATGAGAGCCTGCACCACACACTGGGTGACTGACTACCTCGAGGGCTGAGCTGAATCCATAAAAGAGAAAATGGACTCATGGCCTCCCATGTCTAGTAACAACTCTAATCACCTGGTGAAAGGACACTAGGGGTTCAAAGATAACAATAACCAAGTGATCACACATGACCAGCTTACTTGGATATTTCAAAACAAGAAGCTAGAACATAGTAGACAAATATAAATCAATTACTACAATTTACTGAGAGTTCTGAAACAGTCTATATCAAACCGTAAAGGAGCAGAACAACATTTCTTCAGAAAACTCCCAAAACAAGGAATCAGATTTTCCAGAGGATGAGAACTTCCTGGAACTATCAAAGTTAGAATACAAAAGATTAACATTTAGAACTCTTCAAGAGATGAGGAAGGAGAAAAGAGAAAATGCAGCAGAACATAATGACAAATTGAACAGACCTCGAGAAAGCATAGAGTGGTAGGAATTCGAAATTCAGAAAAGTAATAATAAGATTACAGAATTAGACAACTCAGTGGAAAGTCAAAGGAGCAGCATTAAGGAATGGAAAGCTGAATTAGTATTTAAGACAAAGTACATGACATCAACATATTTGAATAAAAATCAGGTAAAGAAATTGAAAAAAATCAAGAAACACTAAGAATTATGTGGGACTTCTAAAAGACTACAATTGGTGGTCTGAAGGCCTGGGGGTTTCCCCGGGAGCATGGCCCTTAGACTTGCTGCTGTACCTGATCATACATCTTTACTGAGGTCAACTCTTCAGACAGGAATGGATTGCACTTGGGGACACAGAGTGGCTGTATCATGTGTGCAGTTTATGGTTCTATGCATCTGTAGGATGCTGTCCTACTAGCGTCTTACTAGAGGGGAGTGGAGAAGGTGGAGAGGAGAGGACAGGAGATTGTTAAGAGGTTATGACATGTATAGAACAAAAAGGAGTGTGCTGTCACCAGGCAAGGAGAGCAGAAGGAGCTGTAGATAGATTAGCATACAAATTTAAATTGGATTGCACACTTTCACTCATCCACAATTAAAAAACAAAAACAATTACGTGGGACTGTATGGGAAGGAGTAACACATGAATGGCTGAAGTATCAGAAAAAGGGAGTGGGGAGCTTTGTGTTGGGGTGAGATAACAGAAAACACAGAGAGAATAGTCAAAAACTTGCTGCCAGAAAACTTCTTTGATATGATGAAAGATGAGAACATGTTTATATAACATACAAGTCAAATTTCAGACAAAGTAGATAAACAAAAGAAAGACACCAAAGCATATTATAATCAAATTTGCCCAAACTAAAATAAGGGGATATTTTTTAAAGTGGTTAGGGATAAATAAAAGGGATAAATAAAAACAAAGGCAAATCACTAAGACTAAGTTCAGCAGAAATCATACAGGCAAGAAGGCAGTGGGATGACATATACAAAAGTTTGAAGGAAAATAATTGCCAGCCAAAAATAAGATGTACAAAAAAAAAATCTCAAATACAGTGGCTAATTTAGGACATGTCCAGATAAATAGAAATTTAGGGAGTTTGTGAAAAACAAACCAAAATTACAAGAAATGCTGAAGGGAGTCCTTTAGTCAGAAAACAAGTGACAACACTAGAACACAGAACAGAGCAGCTGGATATCAACCCAAATAGGGAACTCACCAACATAAATCATAGGCAAAAAATTGAAAACAGGGAAATAGAGATGTCATTATGTTAAATGTTATAACAAAAAAGAAGGATTCAAAAGAATGTAGTCATAGATCTCTCACATGGTGAGGAAGTCAAAATGATACTAATTAAATACTGGTTTAAATTTAGAAAAATAGGGATAAATATTAAGGTAACCATAAAGGAAATTATCAATCCTATACATCAAAACAATAAATAGTAAAAGCATGAAGTATCAGCAAATACAAAACCACCAAAATTGAAAAAGATGAAAATAAAACTTACAAATTAAAGACTCAGTGCAGAAAATGAAAATGACCAAAGGAACTGTCTACAACCCCCAAAAAGGAGACATCAAAATGACAGGACTAAGCACGTGCCTATCAATACTCATGCTGAATATAGATGGATTAAATGCATCATTAAAGAGATAGGGAATGGCAGATCAGATTTAAAAAAAAAAATGACCCATTTATATTTTGCCTATAGGAAAATCACCTTAGACTCAAAGACACAAACAAATTAAAATTCAACAGAGGGAAGAAAATAAGTTAACAACATTTGAAAAAGAGCAG
This sequence comes from Heterohyrax brucei, assembly GCA_028571685.1. Lineage (NCBI taxonomy): Eukaryota > Metazoa > Chordata > Mammalia > Hyracoidea > Procaviidae > Heterohyrax > Heterohyrax brucei. Next base: position 135,138,000 of record CM053149.1, on the reverse strand, counting down.
GAGTGGCAATGTCAGCCTCTGATAAAATAGACTTTAAAGATAAACCACATTGAATAAGGAAGGGTATTATATAATAATTAAAGGATCAGTATGATTAAAGGGTCAACATGAGTCGGATCCAACTTGATGGCACTTGGCTGTCTGGCTATGGTTAAAATAACCATTTTAAATATCTACACAAGCAATGACAGTGTTTCAAAATACATAAAACAAAAACTAACTGCATTGAAAACAGAAATAGACAATTCCACAGTGTCATGGTTTGAATTGTGTCCCCCCAAAAATGTGTGCAGCCATGTGGCTGGGATATGGTTCCTAGTATCTTGGAAATGTCCTCCATTGTGTGGTTTTGCTAACCTGTATGTTAAAGGATTAGGGTGGGGCTGTGAATTCCTGCTATGGGGGAAGTTTCCCTGGAGTATGGCTTGCCCCACCCTTTATGCTTTTAGCTTGCAAGGAATAAAAGGAAAAAGAACCAAGGACAATTTGAGAACCTCGCTACCATCAAGCAAGCAGCACCGGGAGCAGAGCGTGTCGTTCAGACCAGAGGTTCTTGCGTTAGGAGGCTCCCTGGACAAAGACTGATGCAATACCGGACTTTCCTCCAGAGCCGACAAGGGGAAAGTCTTTCCCTGGAGCGGACACCCTGAATATGGACTTGCAACCTACCGGACTGTGTAAGAATAAATCTTTCTTTGTTAAAGCCATCCACTCTGTGGTATTTCTGTTAGAGCAGCCCTAGCTGACTAAAACACACAGTAACAGTAGGAGACTTCAACACACTGCTCTCAATGCAGGACAGAACAGCTAGAAGAAAGTTCAGTTAAGATGTGGAAGACCTAAAGACCACAATCAACCAACCTGACCTCGCAGAAACATACAGAACCCTCCAACTAACAGCAGCCAACTATACTTTCTTTTTCCATGCACACGAAACATTCTCCAGAACTGACCATATATTAAGTCACAATCTAACAAAATTCAAGGTAGTGAAATATTACAAAGTATCTTTTCAAACTATAAAGCCATAAGAGTACAAATCAGTAACAGAAAAAAGAAGAGAAAAAAAGATCAAATACATGGAAACTGAACACCTTGCTCACAAACAACTGGATTACAGAAGAAATGAAGGATGGAATAAAGAAATTCATTGAATCAAGTAAGAATGAAGACATATCTGATGAGACTCTATAAGACACAGCAAAAGCAGTACTCAGAGATCAATTTATCTTGGTAAATGCACAGTAGAAAGGGGCCGAATCAAAGAACTCTGCAACTTGAACAAGAGGAAAGAGAGGAGCAAAAGAACCTTTTGGGTGCCAAGAGAAAGCAAATGATAAAAATTAGAGCAGAACTAAATGAATGAGGGAAATAGAAAACAATTAAAAAAGTGAACAAGACCAAAATCTGTTTTTTTATTGTGATTGACAGAAAGTTTACAATACAAATTTGCATGCCTGCCTATCTGCAGCTCCCTCTGCTCTCCTTTACCACGACAGCACACTCCTCCTTTCCATTCTAAACATGTCATAATCTCTTAACAATCTCCTGTCCTCTTCTCTCCAATCCCCTTTAGTAGGAGGCCAGTAGGACAACATCCTGTACACACATAGAACCATAAAGTGCACACACGATAAGTCATTCCGTGTACCCAAGTCCATTCCACTCCTATCTGAAGAGTTGACCTCAGCAATGGTCTATGATTAGGGGCAGCATCAGGTCTAGGGGCCATGCTCCCAGGGGAACTCCCAGGCCTTTAACCGTCAATTTCAGTCTTTTAGCAGAGTTCTTAGGGTACACCCCCCTTTTTTTTAAATAGCAAATGAACCTCAACATTGTAAGCCCCATCACGGTGGTCATTTGTGGTGGCTGGGCACCGTGTGGTTCTTCTGGTCACATGCTGATACAGTTACCCGTTCATGTGGGTCTTTCCATCTTCTGGGCTTTTTTTCCCCCCTCAGGTCATTGTTGCCCTTGGTGATTATCCAGCTGAGTTGGGAGCATTTGGTGTTCCTCAGATGACAGCCTGCTAGCTTTTAAGACTCAAGATGCCACTCACCTGTAAGGGTGCAGAACACTCAGCAATAGACTAGTTATGCCGATTGGCCTTAATGTCCCCTGAGAGCATGGTCCCCAGGCCCCCGCCCCTTCTCCTCTGTACTTGCAATACTGGGTTAAGAATAGAAGAGTTTTCAGGTTATGGTGAAGTCCACTTAAGTTATCTTCTTTCTAATGTGTGCGGTCACTGATTTCACCCATCCAAATTTCTATCAACTATCCTAATGTATAATCAACCCTCTCCCTCCATTCCTCCCCTCCCTTGCAGCCATCAAGGAGTCTTCTATCCACGAGTGTGTTTTTAAGTTCTTATTGTAGGGGACTCATACAATATTTGTCCTTGTGCCACTGACTTATTTCACTCAACATAATGTCTTCAAATTCAAACCAAATTATGAAATAGTTCCTAAAATCATCATTGTTCTTTATCATTGCATAGTGTTCTATGGAGTATATATACCACAGTTTACTTATCAGTTTCTGTTGCTGGCCATCTGTGTTGGTTCCATTTTTGCTATTGTGGATTGTGCTGCAGTAAACATTCGTGTGCATGTATCAGTTGGTGTGAATGGACTTGATTATGTATGATATATTCCAAGCAGTGGAATTACTGGGTCAATGATGTATATATTTCCAGTTTTTAAGGGAATGCCAGATTGTTTTCCAAAGAGGTTGCACCATTTTGCAGTCCCACCAACAGTGTGGGAGAGTTTCAGTTTCTCCATAGCCTCTCCAGCATTTGTTGTTTTGTGTTTTTTGGATCACGGCCAAATTTGTTGGGGTGAGATGGTATCTCATTGTCATTTTGGTTTGAATTTCTTTAATAGCTAATGATTGTGAGCATGTCTGTATGTGTTTTTTGGCTGCCTGGATCTCCTCTTTAGAGAAGTGTCTGTCCATCTCCTTGGCCCATCACTTAATTGGATTATCTATCTTTTTCTTATTGACACTTTGTAGTACCTTATAGATTATGGAGATCAGATATTGGTCCGACATATAGTTGCCAAATACTTTTTGCCCATTCTATAGATGGCCTTTTAATTCTTTTCGTTAAGTCTTTGGATGAGCAAAAGTGCTTAATTCTTAGTAGTTCCCATTTGTCTATTTGCTCTTCTGTTGATTGTGCTTTGTCTGATTTTGAAGTCTGTCTATGTTGTGTATTAAAACTTCCATTGTTGATCCTATTTTTTCTTGGATGAGCTTTATCATTTTAGATTTGATATTTAGGTCTTCTATCCGCTGGCATCCACTTTGAGTTGGTTTTTGTATAAGGTGTGAGATATGGGTCCTGTTTCAATTTATTGCAGATGGATACCCAATTTTGCCAGTACTATTTGTTAAAGAGACTGCTTTTACCCCGGTTTACAATCTTAGGGCCTTTGTCGAATATCAGCTGTTCATAGCAGGACAGTGACACCTCTAGGGTTTCAACACTGTTCCATTGGTTTATATGTCTCTTCTAGTACCAGTACCAGGCTGTTTTGACTAGTATGGCAATGTAATAGGTTCTAAGGTTGGGTAGTGAGAGGCCTCCCAGTGTGTTCTTCTTCAGTAGTGCTTTGTTTAAACACGGTTACTTCTGTTTCCAAACTGATTTGTTTCGCCATCTCATTAAAAATGTCACTGGAATTTGTATTGGGATTGCATTATATATGTAGATTGCTTTGGGTAAAATAGACACTTTTGTAATGTTAACTCTTACTATCAGTGAGCAGAGTAGGTTTCTCCATTTACCTAAGTCTCAATTAGTTTCCTGCAGTAAGGTCTTCTAGTTCTCTTTATAAAGGTCTCTTATTTCTCCAGATTTATTTCCAGGTATTTTATCTTCTTGGGGGCCACATTAAATGGTATTGATTTGGTGATTTCTTCATTAATAATCTCTTTGTTGGTATAAAGGAATCCTACTAATTTACTTATGTTTATCTTGTATCATGATATTTTGCTGTACACTTCTGTCAGTTTAAGTAGTTTACTTATGGATTCTTTAGGATTCTCTGTGTACACAATCATATCATCTGGTGAAATAGGGAGAGTTTTACTTCTTTGCCAATGCAGCTGTCATTTATTTCTTTGTCTTGTCAAATTGCTCTAGCCGGAACTTCTAGTACAATGCTGAATAGGATAAGTGAGAGTGGACATCCTTGTCTCATTCCCATTCTCAAGGAGATTTCTTTCAGTCTTTCCCCATTCAGGATGATGTAGGTCATTGGTTTTATATAGATGGCCTTTATTGCACTGAGGAATTTGCCTTCTATTCCTATTTTGCTGAGAGTTTTTAGCTTGAGTATGTACTAGACTTTGTAAAATGCCTTTTCTGCATCAATTTACAAAATCAGGTAAGTCTTATATTCCTTGTTGTTTATGTGGTTGATCACATCAATTGTTTTTCTGATGTTTAACCAGCCTTGCATCCCTGGCATGAATCTAACTTGGTTACCATGAATTATTATTTTTGATGTGTTGTTGAATTCTGTTGGCAAAGATTTTGTTGAAGATTTTTGTATCTAGGTTCATGAGTGATAAGGCCAAGTCAAGTGCCATCGAGTCGGATCTGACTCATGGTGACCCTAGTGATATTGGTGTATAATTTTCTTATTTTGTGGGATTTTTCCCTGTGTTTGGTATCAGGGTTATGCTGGCTTCCTAGAATGAATTTGGGAGTATTCCTTCACTTTCTGTGTTGTCAAATAGTCTCAGTAGTAATGGAGTTAACCCTGCTCTAAAAGCTTGATAGAATTCTGCAGTGAAGACAATCTGGGCCACAGCTTTTTTTGGTTGGTAGTTTTTTAACGACATTTTCAATCTCTTCCTTTATGATGGGTTTCTTAACTTGTTGTACTTCTCATTGTGATAATTTTCATAGGTGATATGAATCTAGGAATTTCTTCATTTCCTCAAGGTTTTCAAATCTGTTAGAGTACACTCTTTCATAGTATTCTGTTATGATATTTTTTATTTCTGTTGGATCTGTTGTGCAATCTCCCATCTCACTTCTTCTTTGGGTTGTTTCCTTCCTTCCCTGTCTTTCTTTAGTAAGTTTAACCAACAATTTGTCAATTTTGTTGATCTTTTCAAAAAACCAGCTTTAGTCTTATCCATTTTTTCAATTGTTTTTCTATTTTCTAATTCACTTAGTTCTGCTGTTATATTTATTATCTGTTTTCTGGGGGCGGAGTCAAGATGGCCGACTAAGCCCACGTCTCCGTATATCCTTCTGGAAACCAAGACCTGAATTGACAATCAAACAGAGCCTTCTGAGCACCTAATCAGCCTCAGGACACGGCACAGAGCTGTTAATTGGGACTTCATACCACTCAGCGAAAAACCTCCTCTCTCTCGCTGACTCCCACTCCTGGCTAGCCCCGGCTCTCACGGATGGAAGGTAAATGCACCATTTTGACTTTTTTTTTCCTCGGTCTCGGCTGGCGGGCGGAACTGGGCCTTACCTGGTGGCTGGACTCAGATGTGCTGCTGGGGGGATAGGCAGGCGAAATTCCCATATTCTGAGAGCCAGGCTCGGGACTCTGTTAATCTAGACACTTTGAGCCTTTGATATTGGAGCTGCCTCAGTGGGGTTTGTACGGAGCTCCGCGGTCAGGGTGCGGGACGCCATGTTGGTACCGAGATTTTAGCGGGACCTCGTTTTTAGCCTGGGAGCCAGCACCTGCAAACGGGACAGTGCTTCTCCGTCAGAAAAGTAGTGATTTTGGACAGTACTGCCTATTTTGGGGGCCCTGCATCGGAAGCAGAGGAATCACTACCTCTCGGCACCTTTAGCTCCTCTGTCTGCTGCCTGTGTGGAGGACGCCATCTTGGATACGGTGGCCGCAGCTGGACCTAATTCTTAGCTTGGGAGCCAGAGCCTGCTCACGGGAGAGCGCTTTTCTATCACAAAACCAGTACTCGACGCAGTGTTGGATAAGGCTAGGCCCTGTCAGCAGAGGCCACCAGGGCAGTAGCATTGCTGTATTCTGAACTAGTTTGTTATCATCTGGGGTTGGATATAGTGGCACTTACTTTGTCAGATGAGAAGAGGGACCTCTACACCTGAAAACTTAACTGACTTGTGAACCGGTCAGATACCTTTTGCTTTACATTTGAAGACAGCCTAGAGAAACATTTGCAATCCATCCTCACAGTACCTCTTCCAGCCTCTATATACTCACATGGGACCCAAAAAGCAATAGACAATTGTGGCATACAAGCAATCACTTATGGCTTCAGAGGGCTCCCAAATAAAGCAACCAAGGAGTTTTCCAGATGAAGAAACTTTTATGAAAGCATCAGGAAGTGAATACAAATTGATTATACACAGAGCCCTTCTAGACCTTATACAAAATGCAGCAGAACAAAATGAAAAATTAAGCAAGTTGTTCGATCTGATGGAACACCAGTACTCTGAAATCCAACAGATCAAGAAGAAAATCAAAGACATAGAAACTTCCATGCAAACCCAAGAAAACAGAATGGAACAAATGGAAAAAAGAATTTCTGACTTGGAAGACAGAGCTACTGATGCCAGTGTCTATGAGCAGAAATCATAAAAAAGAAACAAGAAAAATGAAGAAACATTAAGAAGCATGTGGGACTCTATTAAGAGAAACAACCTTCGATTAATTAGAACAGGGTGAGACATCTGAGAACACAGAGAGTATTGTTGCTGAGTTGCTGAAAGAAAACTTCCCAGAAATCATGAAGGAAGAGAATATAGGCATCTCAGATGCATATCATACACCACCCAATATAGATCTCAAAAGGAAGACTCCAAGACATATTATAATCAAGCTTAACAAAACGAAACACAAGCAGCAACTCTTAAAGGCAGCAAGACTCAAGGCAAAGCTAACATTCAGAGGGAAACCCTGTAGGCTCTCGTTAGATTTCTCAGCAGAAACGATGCTGGCACGGAGACAGTGGCATGACACATTCAAAGTCTTGAAGGAGAAGAATGTCCAACCAAGAATTATATATCCTGTAAAACTGTCTTTCAAATACGGAAATGAAATTAAGACATTCCCAGATAAACAGAAACTCAGAGACTTTGTAAAAACCAAACCCAAACTAAAAGAAATACTGAAAGAAGTTCTTAGCTTTGGCTTAGAAGAACAAAACCACTAACTTTATATTTTAGAATGACACACTACTCAATACTTATTTAGGGAAGGCTCCAAAGTAAATCACAGCTTTGATATGGAAAGAAGCAATCCAGTGATCATCATGAAAACTATGGTGTCATCATAATAAAAAGAAGGATGTACTACAGTCATTATAGTCCTTCCAGATGGAGAGGAAGATGACAAGACTGGTAGGAATTAAAATTGGGTTTATAAATAGTTTATTAAGGGGGTTCATAGGGGCAGCTGTAAAGCACAACAAAGATGTATCATACCATTTCAAGAAATCTAACACACGAGTCACAACAACTATAAAACCAGCTCTGAAAAAGGGGAAAAATCAACTCACAAAAAAGAGTGTCCCAGAATAGACTAAGAAGATCAACAGAGAAAACATCAACATAAAAATAAACATATCACAATGGCAGCAGTGAACACATACCTATCAATAATTACATTGAATGTGAATCGACTGAATGCTCCAGTAAAGAGACACCGAGTGTCATCTTGGATCAAAAGACACGACCCATCCATATGTTGTCTACAAGAAACTCACTTGAGACCTAAAGACAGGAACAAACTGAAAATTAAAGGATGGAAGAAGATATATCAAGCTAACAATGAACAAAGAAGAGCAGGGGTGGCAATGCTAATCTCAGACAAAATCAATTTTAATGTCAAATCCACCATCGTGGACAAAGATGGTCACTATTTATTGCTGAAAGGTTCAGTACACAAGCAAGACTTAACTGTATTAAATATTTATGTACCTAATGTAAGAGCACCTAAATATGTCGAAGAAACACTGACTACGCTCAAAAGAGAGGTAGATGACGCCACCATAATAGTGGGAGACTTTAACACTCCACTCTCATTACTAGACAGATCATCTAGAAAAAAGCTCAGTAAAGATACAGAAGACCTCATTGACACAATTAACCAACTAAACTTCATTGATATATACAGAACCCTCCACCCATCAGCAGACAACTACACCTTCTTCTCCAGTGCACATGGAACATTATCCAGAATTGACTATGTGATAGGCCACAATGCAATGCTCAACAAAATCCATACTGTTGAATTACTGCAAAGCATCTTCTCAGATCATAAAGCCATCAAAGTTGAAACCAATAACAGAAAAAACAGAGATAGAAAGTGGAACTCTTGGAAACTGAACAACATCTTGTTCAAAAAAACATGGGTTATAGAGGAAATCAAGGATGAAATAAAGAAATTCATGGATTCCAGTGAGAACGAAAACACTTCCTACCAGAACCTATGGGATACAGCCAAAGCAGTGCTCAGAGGTCTGTTTATCTCCATAAATGCACACATCTGGAAGGAAGAAAGGAACCAAATTAAGGAACTAACTCTACAACTTGAACAAGTAGAAAGAAAACAACAGAGGAACCCCTCAGGCACCAGAAGAAAGGAGATCATAAAGATTAGAGCAGAGCTAAATGAATTAGAGAATAGAAAAACAATTGAAAAAATTGAAAAGACCAAAAGCTGTTTTTTTGAAAAGATGAACAAAATTGATAAACCACTGGCTAAACTTACTAAAGAAAAGCAGGAAAGGAAACAAATAACCCAAATTAGAAATGAGAAGGGAGTTGTCACCACAGATGCAACAGAAATCAAAAATATCTTAACAGAATACTATGAAAGACTGTACTCTAACAAATTTGAAAACCTAGGGGAAATGGACCAATTCCTTGACTCATACCACCTACCCAAATTATCACAACATGAGACAGAACAATTTAATAAACCCATCACAAAGGAAGAGATTGAAAAGATCATCAAAACACTGCCAACCAAAAAAAGTCCAGGCCCAGATGGCTTCACAGCAGAATTCTACCAAGCATTTAGAGAAGAATTATCCCCAATACTACTGAGAGTATTTCACAGTATAGAAAGGGATGGAGTACTCCCAAACTCATTCTATGAAGCCAGTGTAACCCTGATACCTAAGCCAGGGAAAGATCCAACAAAGACAGAGAGCTACAGACCAATATCACTCATGAACCTAGATGCAAAAATCTTCAACAAAATTCTTGCCAACAGAATACAACAACATATCAAGAAAATAATCCATCATGACCAAGTAGGATTCATACCAGGGATGCAAGGCTGGTTCAACATCAGGAAAACAATTAATGTGATAAACCACATAAATAACACAAAAGACAAGGATCACCTGATTTTGTCCGTTGATGCCGAAAAGGCGTTTGATAAAGTCCAACACACATTCATGCTAAAAACTCTTAGCAAATGGGCATAGACGGCAAATTCCTCAACACAATAAGGGCCATTTATACAAAGCCAATGGCCCACATCATCCTGAATGGAGAGAGACTGAAAGACTTTCCCCTGAGATCAGGAACTAGACAACAAGGATGCCCACTGTCACCTCTCCTATTCAACATTGTGCTAGAAGTTCTAGCCAGAACAATTAGACAAGACCAAGAAATAAAGGGCATCTGCATCGACAAAGAGGAAGTTCAAATCTCCCTGTTTGCAGATGATATGATTGAATATGCAGAGAACCCCAAGGAATCTATAAGTAAGCTACTCAAACTGATAGAAGAGTTCTGCAAAGTCTCAGGATACAAGATAAACATAAGTAAATCAGTAGGATTCCTTTACACCAACAACGAGACTGTTAAGGAGGAAGTTATCAAATCAATACCATTTACGATAGCCCCTAAGAAGATAAAGTACCTAGGAATCAATCTAACCAGAGAAACCACAGACCTTTACAAAGAGAACTACAAGCCCTTACTACAAGAAACTAAAAGAGACTTAGATAAACGGAAAAACCCACCCTGCTCATGGATAGGAAGACTTAACATTGTGAAAATGTCTATTTTACCCAAAGCAATTTATTTATATAATGCAATCCCAATACAAGTTCCAGCATCATTTTTTAATGAGATGGAGAAACAAATCACCAATTTTGTTTGGAAAGGGAAGAAGCCCCGGATAAGTAAGGTACTACTAAAGAAGAAGAACACACTGGGAGGCCTCTCATTACCCGACCTTAGAACATACTACACTGCCACAGTGGTCAAAACAGCCTGGTACTGGTACAAGAACAGACAGATGGATCAATGGAACAGAACTGAGACCCCAGAGATGACACCATCTGCCTATGAACAGTTGATTTTCGACAAAGGCCCTAAGACATTAAACTGGGGTAAAAACAGTATCTTCAACAAATGGTGCTGGCAAAATTGGTTATCCATCTGCAATAAACTGAATCAAGATCCATATCTTACACCTTATACAAAAACCAACTCCAAATGGATAAAAGACCTAACTATCAAACCTAAAACGATAAAGCTCATCCAAGAAAAGGTAGGAACAACAATGGAAGTTTTAATACACAATAAGGACAGACTCCAAACTCTGTCAAAGAAACCTCTATCAACAGAAGAGAAAGTAGATAAATGGGAACTATTAAAAATCAAACACTTTTGCTCATCCAAAGACTTTATTAATAGAATTAAAAGAACACCCACAGAGTGGGAAAAAATATTTGGCAACTCTATGTCAGATCGACGCCTGATCTCCACAATCTATTAGATACTACAAAATATCAATAAGAAGAAGATAATCCATCCAATTAAGCGATGGGCAAAGGAGATGGACAGACACTTCACTAAAAAGGAGATCCAGGCAGCCAAAAAACACATGCAGACATATTCACGATCTTTACTTATTAAAGAAATTCAAATCAAGACAACAATGAGATACCATCTCACCCCAACAAGATTGGCCATGATCCAGAAAACACAAAACAGCAAATGCTTGAGAGGCTGTGGAGAAAGTGTAACCCTCCTACACTGTTGGTGGGGTTGCAAAATGGTCCAGCCTCTTTGGAAGGCAATCTGGCACTTCCTTAAAAAAGTGGACATCGATACACCATTTAACCCAGTAATTCCACTACTTGGAATATATCCTACAGATTCAAGGCCTTTCACACCAATGGACACATGTACCAGAATGTTTACCGCAGCACAGTCCACGATAGCAGAAAGATGGAATCAACCAGATGCCCAACAATAGAAGAATGGATAGGTAAACTATGGTACATATACTCAATGGAGCACTACACAATGATAAAGAATAACGATGATTCCAGGAAACATCTCCTAACCTGGTTTCAACTGGAAGACATTATGTTGAGTGAAAGTAGTCAGTGACAAAGGGACAAATGCTGTATGAGACCTCTATGATAAGACCTCAAAAACGGACTTGTGTATAGAAGACTCTTTGACAGCTGCAAGGGAGGGGAGGGAGGGAGAGGGAGGGGGGAGGGTTTAGTTTAGATAGTTACTAGAAATCTAGTTGGGAGAAAGCAGTAATAGCACACATTAGAAACAAGAACAACATTAAGTGGACTTCAGCATAACTTGAGTAGTCCTTCCATCTTAACTCAATACTGCAAGGATAGAGTAGGTGGGGCAGGGGGCGGGGGACTATGCTCTTAGGTGAATTCCAGGCTAATTGGCACAACTAGTGTTTTGCTAAGAGAGCTCTCTGCACCCCACATTGGTGAGTGGCGTCTGGGGTCTTAAGCTGCCAAGCTGCCATCCGAGGACACAGCAAATGGTCCCAACTCAGCAGGAACAGATGCTCACCACGGACCAAAATGACATGTGGTAAAGACAACCGGGAAGACAGAGAGACCCACAAGAGTGGGTGCCTACATCGGCTTGGGACCGGAAGAACCAGATAGTGCCCGGCTACCACCAGTGATAGCCACGATGGAGCTCACAGAGAGGAGTCTCACTGGCAACACAAGAATAAAAAGGGGTGCATCATAAGATCTCCACTAAAGACCTCAATGGATGGTCCAGCGGTTTTGGGGTTCCTTTGAGAGCATGGCCCCCGGCCCTGATGCTGCCCTTTCCCATAAATTATAACAAAAGTCTACTCTTTGGACAGGAATGGATTGGACTTGGCAATGCAGAGTGACCACATATTGGAAGCACTTTGTGGTTATAAACATCTACAGGATTTCATCTTGCTGACCTCTGGCTGGAGGAAGGGGAGTGGACGGAGAAGAGGGGAAAGGAGTCTGTTGGGAGGATGAGACATGTATGGAGCAGAGAAATAGTGTGCAGTCACCAGACAGGGAGAGCAGTGGAAGCTGCATATAGGTGGTCATGTAAATTTATACGTGAATGTACATTTTCACTCAGTTATGTTAAATAAAAAAAATAAAAAATAAAAAAGGGAGATATGTGGAAATGTGCATGTTTGGAAAGAACGTAAAATCCTGCTTACTCTAACCTGGTCCGTGTTTAGATAGGGTATTGTCTTGAGAATGGCAAAAGCCCTTTAGACAAGTCTCAGTGTACTGGCAAAGTAGTACGTGCTTAAAACAGCACTCACTGAGAATAGTTCAAGGATTTTCTCATCCCCTTTCCTGGGAATGCCTCTTCTTCTTTAAGGAACACTGATAAGATGCCTTTTCTGACTTTTGCAGTGGAAAACTTGTTTACTTTGCTCAATAAAAGCTGGTGGGTTAAACAATCTGCTGTCAGTCTCTACTAGCAGGAGATTGTCCATTTTCTGCCCACAGCAAACGAAAAGTTTATTGTCAGTGTGATTTTTTCCAACCTCAGCCTCTCACACACATCACAGCCATAAGTGGTGTCCCATTTCACACCAGTCCGTGTGTAAGTGGTGTCCCATGTTAATCACACCAGTGGCTAGTGTCTCGTGCGAATCGTGCCAACAGTATTGATTCGGTGATTTCTTCTTTGGTGCTCTCTTTGTTAGTGTAAAGGAATCCTACCAAATTACTTATGTTTATCTTTTATTCTGATACTTTGCTGAACTCTTCTGTTATTTCCAGTAGTTTACTTATGGGTTCTTTAGGATTCTCTGGGTATATGATCACATCATCTGTAAGTAGGGAGAATTTTACTTCTTTGTCAATGTGGATGGCTTTTATTTCTTTGTCTTTTCTAATTTCTCTGGCTAGAACCTTTAGTAAAATGTTGAATAGAAGCGGTGAGAGTGAGCGTTCCTGTCTATTTCCTGTTTTCAGGGGGAATTCTTTCAGTTTCTCTCCATTCAGGATGATGTATGCAGTTGGCTTTGCAGAGATGCCCCTTATTGCATTGAGGAATTTCCCCTCTATTTCTGTTTTGCTGAGAGTTTTTAGCAGGAACAAGTGTTGGACTTTGTCAAATGTCTTTTCTGCATCAATTGACAAAATCAGGTGATTCTTTTCCTTTGAGTTATTTGTGTGGTTGATCACATTAATTGTTTTTCTTACGTTGAACCAGCCTTGCATCCCTGGTGTGAACTCTACTTGGTCATGATGAGTTATTATTAATATTATATTATTACTTTTATTTTGATATGTTGTTGACTTCTGTGGCTAGGGTTCTGTTGAAGATTTTTGCATCTAGGTTCATTTGTGACATTGGTCTGTAATATTCTTTTTCTGTGGGATCTTTCCCCAGCCTCAGTATCAGGGTTATGCTGGCTTCATAGAATGAACTTGGTAGTACTGCATCCTTTTCTATCCTGTGAAATAGCCTCAGTAGTATTGAAATTAACTCTGCTCTAAAAGCTTGGTAGAATTCCTTGGTGAAGGCATCTGGGCCAGGACTTTTTTGTTGGCAGTTTTTTTTTTTTAAATTACTTTTTCAATCTCCTCTTTTGTGATGAGTTCTTAAGTTTTGTTGTACTTCTTGTGATAATTTTGTTTGGTGATGTGAATCTAGAAATTTGTCCATTTGCCCTAGTCTTTCATAGTATTGTGTTACGATATTTTGATTTTTGTTGAATCTCTTTGACATCTCCCATCTCATTTGTTATTCAGGTTATTTATTTTGTCTGGTGTTTTTCTTTTATAAGTTTAGTCAGTGGTTTATCCATTTTGTTGATCTTTTCAAAGAACTAGCTTTTGGTTTTGTTAACTTTTTTCAATTGTTCTTCTATTTTCTAATTCATTTAGTTCTGCCCTAATCTTTATGATCTTTTTCCTCTGGTGCCTGAGCAGTTCCTTTGTTGTTGTCTTTCTACTTATTCAAGTTGTAAGGTTGATTCTTCGGTTTGGGGCCTTTCTTCATTCTGAATGTGTGCACCTCAGAGCCCTGCTTTTGCTGTATCCCATAGGTTCTGGTAGGTTGTGCTCTCATTCTCATTTGATACCGTAAATATCTTTATTGCATCTTTGATTTCTCCTATAACCCAAGTATTTTTGAGTAAGGTGTTTTTCAATTTCTGTGAGTTCAGATTTCTACCTATGTCTTTTCTGCTCTTGATTTTAACTTTCACAGTTTTGTGGGCCAAGAAGATGCTTTGCAGTAATTCAGTGTTTGGGGTTTTGTTGAGACTTGCTTTATGTTCTAATCTGTGGTCTATTTTGGAGAATATTCCATGTGCACTGGAATAGAAGGTATACTTATCTGTCTTTGGATAAAATGTTCTTATATGTCAATGAAGTCTAGTTGGTTGACTGTCACAACAAAATATTCTGTGTGTTTACTGAGATATTTTTCTGGATGATCTGTCTCTTACTGAAAGTGGAGTGTACTTATGTGCTCCGGTATTGGGTGCATAAATATTTAATATGTTGTATCCTGCTTATGCATTGAACTTTTCAGTAATAAATAATAATCATCCTTGTCCATGATGTGGATTTTATATTAAAGTCTATTTTATTCGAGATTAGTATTGCCACTCCTCTTCTTTATCTGTTGTTAACTTGGTATATATTTTCCATCCTTTGCTTTTCAGTTTATTCATATCTTTGTGTCTAAGGTATGTTTTTGTAAGCAATGCATAGACAGATCATGTCTTTTGATCCAGGTTGTCACTCTCTGCCTCTTTATTGGAGCATTCAGATCATTTACATTCAGCGTAATTATTGATAAGTATGTTTTTAGTGCTGTCATTTTGATGCCTTTATCTTTGTGTTGTTGAGGTTTTCTTCATTTAATATTCTGTTCTTGGTCATTTTTCTTTACGGGTTGACTTTTCATCTTTTTCAGTGTTGGTTTGTGTTTGTTGAGACTCCTGTATTATGTTTCATGTTTTGATATGTCACATTGTTAGTTTGCTTTGTGGCTACCCTTTTGATCCCACTTAATATTCTAAATTTAAAGCAATCTTTAAGTTCTATATAGCTTCTTAATTTCCTCTCCATCTGAGTTTTTAATTACTGCAATATACTCGTCTTTATAGTGTGATGACATTATAGTTTACATGTGAAGATCTCTGGTTCCCTACTTTTAATATTGTAGCTTTGATTGAGCTTTTTGGCTTTCCTAGTTGAGTGGGACTTTGGATGCTCTATTCTGTACTGGTTACTTAAATACACAACTGATGTTATTGTTTTTCTAAACAAAGAGCTTCTTTCAGTATTTCTTGTAGTTTTAGCAGTTTCTAAGCTTCTGTTTGTCTGCAAATGTCTTAATTTCACTGTCATATCTGAGAGACAATTTTGTAGGATATATAATCCTTGGTTGGAAATTTTCCTCCTTCAAGGCTTTGTATGTGTCATCCACTGCTTTCTTACTAACATAGTTTCTGCCAAGAATTCAGATGAAAGCCTACAGGGCTTCCCTTTGAACTTTAGTTTTGCTTTAAGGCTAGCTGCCTGTAAGAGCCTCTCTTTATGTTTCATCTTATTAAGTCTGGCTATAATATGTCTTGGTGACTTTATTTTCTAGTTTTTGTGGTGTTCTACAAGCATCTTGAATATCTATGTTCTCTCATGATGTCAGGGATGTTTTTTGTCAGCAACTCTTCAACAGTTCTCTGTATTTTCTGCTATCCCTCCCCTCTCAAATTATTTGTGAATTCTTCCTCTTGATAGAGTCCTACATGCTTCTTAATATTTTTTCTTGTTTCTTTTTTCTGATTTATCCTCATAAGTGCTGGTTTTAGTTGCCTTATCTTCTAGTTCACTTGTTCTGTGTTCCAATTCCTCCAACCTGCTCTTTTGGCTTTGCATTGAGTTATCTAATTCTATAATTTTATTATTGATCTGCTGGATTTCAGATCGTTGATGTTCTAGCAGTTTATAAACCTTTCTTAATTTTTCATTTTGTTCTCCTGCATTTTGCTTAAACTTTAGAAGGGCTGTATACATAATTCTTTTGTATTCTACCTCTGACAATTTCAGAAAGACTTCTTCATCTGGAAAGTTGTTTGAATATTTATTTGGGGAGTTTTCTGGAGCCACATGATTTACTTCTTTAAAGGGTTAGATATTGATTGTTGTGTTCACACTATCTGGAAGCTCTTCACTTTCTCTGGTGTTACAACAATGGAAACTGTGGCATAGATTTTAAAAGCTGATTTTCTCCAGAGAGATGCATGCTGATAGCAATCAGGCCCTCAGGGGTTGCAGACCTCGCCTCCTGACTGACAAAGATGGTGCCTTGTTGGCAGTCAGCAGATGCCATAATGTGGCTTAAAGAACAGAAGTATAAAGGCCCCACTGTACTCGGCCCCCAGCCGCCACTACTTTCTCTTGGTACAATTGGGTTAAGAGCAGCTTTTCTGTTGGGAGCAGCATTAACCAGACAGGCAGTGTTGTTTAGCATGAAAATTAGCCTCAGCTAAGCCCTCAGATAAGGCTGATTCTGCCTCTCAGCTGACCAATATGGTTTCCCACCTGAGCTGCCTTTATTACTACAGTGTGAGTCAGCAATTCTAAGGCAAAGCTCAGAGAAGAGAGAGGTGTCATAAATTGAAGTGTGTCCCCCAAAAATGTGTTTAATCATGTGGCTGGGACATGATTCCCAATATTTTATGATTGTCCTCCATTTTGTGATTTTCCTATGCTGTATGTTAGGGTGGGACTGTAAATCTCTTCATAAGATCACCTCCCAACTCCACTATAAAGGGAGTTCCCCTGGATTATGGCTTGAACTACCCTTATCCTTTCACCCTACAAGAGATAAAAGGAAAGGAAAGCAAGCAGAGAATTGGGAATCTCACACCATCAAGAAAGTAGCACAAGGACATGAGTGCATCCTTCAGACCTGAGGTTCCTGTGCCAAGATGCTCCCTGAACAAGGACTGATGCAACACAAGGACTTTCCTCCAGAGCCAACAAGTGGGATAGCCTTCCCTTGGAATGGGTATCCTGAAATTTGGACTTGCATCCTACCGGACTGTGTAAGAATAAACTTCTCTTTGTTAAAGCCATCCACTCTGTGGTATTTCTGTTAGAGCAGTTCTAGATGACTAAAACAAGGGGGTAAGACCACTGGAACCCTTAGTTGCTCACCACTGCTGGGATCTCTAAATGTGGGTGTCCCAAGCACTGTCTCTCTGCTGCGGGATATACTATTCACTTAGGAACTGCAGATCAGCAAAGAAGCCAAGCTGATCCAAACTAAGCTCAGCAGACACAGTCTCAGCCTCCTGGCTGACAAAGAAGGCCTCTGTAACTCTAATCCTCCCTGGTGCTGTGCCAGCAGAAGCAGCACTCACTGTGCCACTGTATGGCCACCAACAAGGCATTTTCTACCTTTCTGTTGTACAGTCCAATCTCATGACCCTGTGCCTGACTTTGGAGCTCCCCAAATGTCCACACTACTCCTTTCAACTACTTTTCTAGGCCTCAGTTCTCAGAGGAAATGAAGGAGATGTGTCTCTAGTCCACCATCTTGGCCATGCCTACTGCCCTTTATTTCTTTATCCAGCCTGATTACTCTAGCTAGAGCCTTCAGAAAAATGTTGAATAAATGTTGTGACAATGTGAGTTCTTGTCTGGTTCCTGCTCTCAAGGGGAATGTTCTCAGACTGTCCATTTATGATGATGTTGGCTGCTGGCTTTGCATAGCTGCCCCTTATTATGTTGTGAAATTTCCCTTCTCTTCCTATTTTGTTGAGTTTTTAATACGAATGAATGATGGACTTTGTCAAATGCCTTTTCTGTATCAGTTGATAAAATCATGAAGTTATTGTCTTTTATTCATGCAGTTGATTACATTAATTATTTTTCTAATGTTGAACCATCCTTTCATCCCTAGTATGAATCCCACTTCATTGTGGTGGATTATATTTTGATATGTTCTTGAATTATTTTGGCTAGAATTATGCTGGGGATTTTTTCATCTAAGATCATGAGAGATATTAATCTGTAATTTTGCTCCAGGGTTATGCTGGCTTCATAGAATGAATTTGAGAGTATTTCATCCTTTTCCGTGCTCTGGAATACCTTTAGTAATAGTGGTGTTAACACTTCTCTAAAAGTTTGCTGGAATTCTCCAGGGAACCCAGCAGGGCCAGTGCTTTTTTCAGTTGGGAGCTTTTAAATTAAGTTTTCAATATTCTTTTGTAATAGGTTTATTTAGTTGTTTTACCTCTGATTGTACTTGTTTTGATAGGTGATGTGCTTCTAGAAATTTATTCATTTCCTCTAAGTTTTCAAATATGTTCGGTACAACTTTTCATAATATTCTGTTATGATTCCTTTAATTTCAGTTGGGTCAATTGTGATATTGTCCATCTCATTTCTTATTCAAGTTACTTGCTTCCTCTCCTGGTTTTCTTTTGTCAGTTTGGTTAGTTGTTTATAAATTTTGTTGATATTGACAAAAAAACAGATTTGGGGGGTGGAGTCAAAATGCAGAGTAGGTGCATGTCTCCTTACTTCCCTCTTCAAACTAAAGCCTGGACTGATAATTAAATGGAGTCTTCTGAACACCCAGTGAGCCCTAGGAAATGGCATAGGGCTGTCAATTTGGACTACATGTCACTGAACAGGAAACTTCTTCTCTTTTGCTGACCTCTGCCCTTATTCAATGGCCAGCTTTTGCAGACAGTAGGTAACTGGAATTTTTAACTTTTTCTTTTTCTTTTTAGCCAGCAGGCAGGCGATGGGCTTAACCAGCAGCAAAGCTCACTTGCACCTCTGATGTGATCAGTGATTGGAAAAGCCACACTTTGAGAGCCCTGCTCTGACTCAGAGCACCACAGCCCCTCTACCCTCTATTTCCAGAAATCACAATAGATTTGGCTATTTTGTGGCAGGAGAGACAACTTGTAGGGGACACCATCCTCTTCAACTGGGAGGCAGAGTTACCCAAGCAGAGATCTCAGGAGGGGCTAATTCCTAGGCTGGGAGGCAGTGCCAGCCAAGAGAGCACTTTTCCAGCAGAAATGCTGTGTTTAGCACAGTGTAGCCTTACAGGTGGGGCCTAGAAGCAGATGACAGCTGGGAAGTATCCTGTCAGTACTTTAAACTACATCATAGCATCTAGGGACAGATCTAGAGGTGCCTCCACTGCCAGCCAGAAAGAGGGGCTTGTGTACCTCACAGTCTGACTGATTTTGGAAGCTGTCCGATAGCTTTTACCTTTCAAAATAAGACTGCCTAGAGAAATAACTGTGGTGCAGCCTGTAGTGACCCACAGCATAGCATTGGCCAATGCCCCCCTGCCAGTGACTATGTATGGCCTTGTCTTTTCCAGCCAGGAGGTGGAACATGCTACACCATATTCGACTGTGCCCAGTCGTTGGAGTACATAGACGTGGCTATAGATCAGCTTCCTTCTCAGAACTGACACTTAACTTCTGTTAAGGCAACACCAGAGAAATTACGCAGGCTCTAGATGTCCCACAAACAACAAACCCCGGCCAGACATTTAAAGAAAAATCCATACGTGGCTCCAGAAAACTCCCAAAAGAAAGAAGCAAAGAATTTCCCAGATGAAGAAGCGTTTCTGAAAATATCAGAGGTCGAGTACAAAAGAATTATATAGAGAGACTTCCTAGACATTACACAAAACTGAGCAGAGCAAAATGAAAAATTAAGTAAGCTGTTGGAACTGACAGAACATCAGCATTCTGAAATCTGACACTTCAATAACAAAATTACAGAATTAGACAATTCAATTCAAAGCCAAAGAGCAGAATTGAACAACTGGAGAACAGACTTTCTGACTTGGAAGATACAGCTACTGACACCAGCATTTCTGAGGAGCAATCAGACAAAAGAAACAAAACATGAAGAAACGTTAAGAAACATGTGGGACTCTATCATGAGGAAGAATCCACAATTAATTGGAGTTCCTAAACAGGGAGGGACACCTGAAAACACAGAGAGTATTGTTATTGAGTTGCTGACAGAAAACCTCCATGAAATTATGAAAGGAGAGAATAAAGATATCCAAGATGTGTATCAAATGCCACACGATACAGACCCCAAAAGAAAGACACCGAGACATATTATAATCAAGACAAAACGAAACATAGGCAGGAACTCTTAAAGGCAGTGAGACTCGAAGCAAAGCTAACATTCAGAGGGAAGCCCTGTAGGCTTTCACCTGACTTCTCAGCAGAAACAGTGCTGGCATGGAGGCAGTGGGACGACACATTCAAAGCCTTGACGGAGAAAACCTTCCAACCAAGCATTATACATCCTGCAAAACTGTCTTTTAGACATAAAGATGGAATTAAGACATTCACAGATAAACAGAAACTTAGAGACCTTGTGAAAAACAAACCAAAGCTACAAGAAATACTCAAAGAAGCTCTTTGCTTAGAAAAACAAGACCATTAACTCCACATTTTAGAAGACAATGCAGGCCACATCCAGTAACCTACTCTGTTAGGGAAGGCACAAAACTCCATCAAAGCTATAATATTAAAAGAAGGGATCCAGTGATCATATCCTGAAAAGTGTGATACCATCACATTAAAAAGAGGGATATGCTACAGTCGTTATAGTCCTTCCAGATGCAGGAAGTTAATGATATATGTAGAAGTTAAAATTGAGTTTAAACTTAGATTATTAAGGTGGATCATAAAAGTACCACAAAGCACAAGAAAGATGTCACATATTGAAACAAGAAATGCAACACAGGAATCTCAACAAATAGAAAATCAACACTGAAAAGGGTAAAAAATCAACCCATAAAGAAGAATGACCCAGAATAGAATATTAAGAGCAACAGAGAAAACAACACAAAAATAAATACATCAAAATGACAGCACTAAATACCTACCTATCAATAATTATACTGAACATAAATGGACTGAATGCTCCAATAAAGAGACAACAAGTGACATATTGGATCAAAAGACACGACCCATCGATATGTTGCTTACAAGAAATGCACCTTAGACTTAAAGATATGAACAAACAGAAACTTAAAGGATGGAATAACATATACCAAGCTAACAATATACAAAGAAGAGCAGGTGTGGCCATACTAATCTCACATAAAACCAATGTTAATGCCAAATCCACCATCATGGACAAGGCTGGTTGCTATTTATTGCTGAAATGTTCAATGCACAAGCAGGACTTTACAACATTAAATATTTACGCACCCAAAATAGAGCATCTAAATACATCGAAGAAATACATTGAAGAAACACTGATTACATTAGAAAATGAGAAAGATCACTCCACAGTCATGGTGGGAGACTTCAACACTCCACTTTCAGTAATGGACAGATCACGTAGAAAAATCTCAGTAAAGACACAGAAGACCTTATTGTGACAATTAACCAGTTAGACCTCATTGACATATACAGAACTTTTTATCCATCAACAGATAAGTATACATTCTTCTCCAATGCACATGAAATATTTGTCAGCACAGTCCATGTTAGAACACAAAGCAAATCTCAACAAAACCCAAACCATTAAATTATTGCAAAGAATCTTCTCAGACCATAACGCCATAAAAGTAGAAATCAACAGTAGAAAAAAACAGAGAAAGTGGAAGTCATGGAAAATGAACAACAGCTTTCTTAAAAAGCCATAGGTTATAGAAGAAATCAAGGATGAAATAAAGAAATTTATGCATTCAAATGAGAATGAAAACCCTTCCTACCAGAACCTATGGGATACAGCCAAAGCAGTACTCAGAGGTCAATTTATCTCTATGAATGCAGACATCTGGAAGAAAGAACCCAAACCAAAGAATCAACCCTACAGCTTGAACGAGTAGAAAGAGAGCAACAGTGGAACCCCTCAGGCACCAGAAGAAAATAGATAATAAATATAACAGCAGAACTAAATGAATTAGAAAATAGAAGAACAATCGAAAAAATGGATAAGACCAAAGTTGGTTTTTTGAAAAGATCAACAAAATTGACAAATTGTTGGTTAAACTTATTAAAGAAAAACAGGAAAGGAAGGATACAACCCAAAGAAGAAGTGAGATGGGACAAATACGTGAGGAAATGTTTACGATCATTAGCTGTCAGAGAAATCCAAATCGAAACTACAATGCGATATCATCTCACACCAACAAGGCTGGCCATGACCTAAGAAAACACAAAACAACAAGTGCTGGATAGGCTGTGGAGAGATCCTACACTGATGGTAGGATTGCTAAATGGTACAACCTTTGGAAGGCAATCTGGTGCTTCCTTAAAAAGCTGGCAGTAGATATATCATTTGATCCAGTAATCCCACTGCTCAGAATATATCTTACAGAAACAAGGGCAGTCACAAGAACTGGTACATGCACATGAAATGTTTATTGCAGCACAGTCCACAAAAACAAAAAGATGGAATCAACCTAGATGCCCATCAGCAGATGAATGGATAAACAAACTATGGTACCTATACTCAATGGAACACTATGCAATAATAAAAAACAAAGATGATTTTAGGAAGCATCTCATAACTTGGTTTCAGCTGGAAGACATTATACTGAGTGAAATCAGTCAGCGCTATAAGGACAAATATTGTATGAAACCCCTCCTATAAGGACTTAAAAATAGACTCCTGTAGAGAAGAAAAAACTCTTTGATGGTTGCAAGGAAGGGGAGGGAGGGAGAGGTCTAGTCATAGATTAGATAGTTGACAGAAATTTGGTTGGGTGAAAGCAATGACAGTATACAGTAAAGATCAACTTAGCTACATTTTAACATAAACTGAAAACTCTTCTAATCTTAACCCAGTATTGCAAGGATAGAGTAGCAGGGCCATGGGTCTGGGGACCACGTTCTCAAAGGACATTGAGGCCAATTGCCATAACTCTCCTATTACTAAGAGAGTCCTCTGCACCCCATATTGATGAGTGACATCTGGGTTCTTAAAAACTAGTAAGGTGTCATTTGAGGTACACCGAATGGTCCCAACTCATCCAGAACAGATGACCACCAAAAACAACAAACACATGAGGGAAAATGGGCCCAGGAGACAGAAGGTCCCATGTGAATGAATGACTCTATCAGCATATGACCAGAAGAACCAGATGATGCCTGGCTACCACCCAAGACAGTCATGATAGGGCACACAATGTCGAGTCTCAGTGGCAACATGATAAAAAGAGGGCTACACTTTAAGAACTCCACCCAAAAGATCACAATTGATGGTCCAGTAGCCTGGGGATTACCTGGGAGCATGGCCCCTAGACCTGCTGCTGCCCCTGGTCAGAAAACATTACTGAGGTCAACTCTTCAGACAGGAATGGATTGGACTTGGGGACACAATGCAATTACATGGTGTGTGTACTTTATGGTTCTACACATCTATAGGACGGTGTCTTTCTGGTCTCTTTCTAGAAGGGAGAGGAGAGTGTTGAGAGGAAGGGACAGGAGATTGTTAAGAGGATACGACATGCATAAAACAGAAAGGAGGGGAGCGCTGTCAACAGGCAAGGAGAGCAGAAGGAGCTGCAGATAGGCGGGAATGCAAACTTAGTTTGAATTGTACACTGTCACTTAATCACAATTAAAATAAAAGCTAGAAATAGAAACACCATATGATCTAGGAATCCCTTTTCTTGGAATATGTTCTAGAGAAATGTGGCTGTCACATGAACAGATACATGAGAACCAAAATTTATTGCAGCACTACCCACAGTAGCAACAGATGAATGGATTAACAAACTATGGTATATTTACACAATGGAAAACTATGCAATGATGAAGAACAAAGATGATCTTAGAAAACATAACATGGACTCATCTGGAAGACTTGCTGAGTGAAATTATATGGCTGCAAAAAGACATGTATTGTATGAGATCACTATTATAAGGACTTAAAAAGTTTAAGCACAGAATAAAATAATCTTGGATTGTTACAAAGGTAGGGAGATAACAAGAAGAGTATTCATAGATTAGATAAAGCTAAAAAGTCCACACCCATTTTCATAGTCCATTCCCCCTCATAGAGTAGATAGTAGTTAGTAATTGTGTTTGGTGAAGGGAATGAGAACACACAGCAGAGGGTAGGTTAGCACAACTGAACTAAACCAAATGCTAAAAGGTTTTCTAAATGCAACCCAACATTTTGAAGTACTAAGTAGCAGGGAGAGGAGTCCAGGGACCATGGTTTCAGGGGACATCTAGGCTAATTAGTACAATTAATTTTATTTTGTTTTGTTTTGCTTTTAAGAAAATATTCTGTATCCTATTCTGGTTAGTGGTGTCTGGGGTCTTAAAATCTAGCAAGTGCCTATGTAAGTAGCACCAATTGGTCCTAATCTACCTGGAGCAAAGAAGAATGAAGGACATCAAAGGCATGAGGAACACATGAGCCCAGGAAATAGAAGGTGCCACGTGATCCAGAGATTTCATCAACATGAGACCAGAGGAACTAGAAAGCACCCAGCCACCACCAATGACTGCCCTGACAGGGGACACAACATAAAGTCCCTAATGTAGTGGGAGAAAAATGGCTGTGGAATACTAGAATGCTGTGAAGGATAAGACCTGATGGTCCATCAGACTGATGGGTCCCATAAGCACATGTCCCCTGGACTCTGTTAACCCAGAGCTAAAATCAGTACCCAAACCAGATCTTCAGACAAAGATTGGACTGGACTATATTACACAGTGATGTTGCTGAAGTGTGTCCTTCTGGCTTAAATATGCACAAGGCCGCTTGACCCGCTGTTGTCCAGAGGTGAGATGAGAGGATAGAAGGGGAAAGAAGTTGGTTGAGTGGATACAGAAATTACAGAGTGGAAAGGAAGAATGTGCTGTCATGGTGAGGGGAGCAGTTACAGTTACATATTGGTATGTGCGGGGACAGATTTTTATTGTAAACTTTCACTTACAGAACAATAAAACATTTTTTAAAGGAAGAAGAAGAACATTGGACATCAAGTTAAAAAAAAAGAAAAGCTGTGGGAACAAATTCAAGAGTCACTTAACTGAAATAATTAAAATGCAGATAAATGCCATAAAACATTTTTGTGTTTATAAAATCTTTTTATCATGTTTTTAGTGGAAGTTTATAATTCAAGTCAATTTCTCATATGAAAACTTACATACACTTTATTTTGTGACTCTAATTGCTCTCTCCACACTGTGATAGCACACACTTCCCCTCTGCCCCAAATATCCCATGTCCATTCAACTAACAACTGTCCCTTTATTTCTTCTCATCTCGTCTCCAGACAGGAGCTGCTAAGTTAGTCTCCTATATCTACTGAATCTAAGCACACTCTTCACACACCATTTTATGTCTTATAGACCAGTTCAATCATTATTTGAGGAGTTGGCTTTTAGAGTGATTTTAGTTCTGGGCTAACGGAGAGTCCAGGGGTCCTGCCTTCCAGGGACCCTTTAGTCTGTTGGATTACCAAATCTGGTCTTTTTACTAGAGTTTGAGTTCTGTACCCTACATTTCTCTTGCTCCATGAGGGACTTTTGTTGAGTCCCCTGTAAGGGGTGTCATTGCTTGTAGCCAGGCAACATCTACTCCTTCTGGTCTCATGTGGATGCATTATCTCTGGATAATGTGGCCTTTTCTGTCTCTTGGAAATCCTGGCGGTGTCGGGGTTAAGTGCTATGACTGCTAACTGGAAGGCTGGCAGTTCAAATTTGCCAGGTGCTCCTTGGAAACTCCATGGGGCAGTTCCATTCTGCCTATAAGGTTGCTATGAGTTGGAATCGACTTGACAGCACTGGGTTTGATTTGATTTTTTGGTTTTATGTTTCTTGGGCCCATACTTGCCGTATGTCTTTGATGCTCTTCATTCTCTTTTCGCTCCATGTAGGTTGAAACCAACTGATGCTTCTTAGATGGATGCTTGATGGCTTTTAAAACATCAGATGCCATTCACCAAAGTGGCATGCAGAACATTTTCTAAAAGAACTTTGTAGGACAATTGAACGACATATCCTCTGAAATCATAGTCCCCAGAACCCTGACCCTGTTTCTCTTTCCCTCAAAACATTTGGTTGTATTTAGAAAACTTTTTTTATTGTGATAAAGTGAAAGTATACAAACCAATCCAAGTGTGCATGCCTGCCTGTCTACAGCTTTTCTGCTCTTCTTGCCCAGTGATAGCACACTTCTTCTTTTAATTTTGTACTAGTTGTATCCTCTTAACAAGCTCCTGCTCCCTCTTTTCCATTCTCTTCTTTCCTATCTAGAAAGAAACCAGTGGGAAAGCCTCTTGTAAATGCATACAACCATAAGGTACACCCACCATATGGTCACACTTTGGCCCTAAGTCCTAGTGCATTTTTGTCCAAAGAGTTGACCTCAGGAGTGTCTTCTAGATAGAGGCAGCACCAGGTCTAGTGGCCATGCTTCCAGGACATCCCCTGGGCCATTGAACCGTCGATTGTGGTGTTTTAGTAGAGTTCTTGATCTGCACCCCTCTTTTTCTCTTGTTGCCACTGGAACTCAACACTGTATGCCTCATCGTGGCTGCATTTGGTGCTCGGCAGACACCATCTGGTTCTCCTGGTCACATGTTGATATAGTCTCCCATTACATGGGTCCTGCTGTCTCCTGGGCTCATTTTTCCTCGTGTCTTTGGAGTTCTCAGTGATCATCTGTTCTGGCTTAGTTGGGACCATTTGGTTTACCTCAGATGTCAGCTTGATAGCTTTGTAGACCCCAGACACCACTCACCAATACAAGATGCAGAAGATTCTTGTTAGCAATAGGCTAATTATGCCAATTGACCTTGATGTCCCTGGAGAGCATGGTCCCCACACTGAGCACCTGATATGGCAATATTGGGTTGGCTTTGGAAGAGCTCTCAGTTTATGTTGAAGTACAGTTAAGTAGATCTACTTTCTACTGTGTGCTGTCACTGCTTTCATCTAACCAAATTTCTATAAACTATCAATCTGGGATCAAGCTTCATTGCCCATCTCCACTCCTGTAGCCATCAGAGTCTTTCCTTCAGTGTGTAAGTCTATTTTTAAGTCTTTGTATCAGGGGTCTCGTACAATAATTTTCCTTGTGCCACTGACTGATTTCACTCAGGATAATATCTTCGAGTTGAAACCAGGTTATGAGATGTTTTCTAAATCATCATTTTTTTTTCTTTTATCATTGCAGTGTCCAGTTGAGTATATGTACCACAGTTTGTGTATCCATTCAACTGTTGATGGGCATCTAGCGTGATTCCATCTTTTTAGTCTTGCGGACTGTGCTGCCATAAATGTTCATGTGCATGTGTCTGTTCGTGTGACAGCCTTTGTTTCTGTAGGATAAATTCCAAGCAGTGGGATTACTGATCAAACGGTATATCTATTTCCAGCTTTCTAAGGAAGTACTAGATTGCTTTATAAAAATGTTGTACCATTTTGCAATCCCACCAGCAGTGTAGGAGAGTTTCAATCTCTCCGCAGTCTGTCCAGCATTTGTTTTGTGTTTTTTGAATTATGGCCAACATTGTTGGGGTGAGACGCTATCTCACTAGTTTTAACTTAGATTTCTCTGATAGCTAATAATCGTGAGCATTTCCTCATGTGTCTTTTGGCTGACTGATGTCCTTTCTGGTGAAGAGTCTACCCGTCTCCTTTGCCCATTGCTTAATTCGGTTATTTACCATTTTCTTGTTGATCTTTTGTAGCACATTGTAGGTTATGGAGATCAGACATCGGTCCAAAAAATAGTTGACAAATATTGTTTCCCATTCTGCAGGTGGTCTTTGAAATCTTTCCATAAAGTCTTTGGATGAGCAAAAGTGTCTGATTCTTGATAGTTCCCTTTTCTCTTCTGATGTTTGTGCTTTGTCAGATTTTGAAGTCTATCCAAGTTGTGTATTAGAACTTTCATCATTCACTCTATTTTCTTTTCCATAATCTTTATCATTTTAGGTTTGATATTTAGGTCTTATATACATTTTGAGTTAGTTTTTGTGTAAGGTGTGAGATACGGGTTTTGTATCAGTTTTTTTTGGAGATAGATATCCAGTTTTGCTAACACCATTTGTTAAAAAGACTGTTTTTACCCCAGTTTGAAATCTCAGGGCCTTTGTCGAACATCAGCCATTCATAGGAAGATGGTGGCATCTCTGGGGTCTGAGCTCTGTTCCACTGATCTATATGTCTCTTTCTGACCAGTATCCAGCTGTTTTGACTACTGCTGTAGTTTAATAGGTTCTAAGGTCACATAGTGTGAGGCCTCGCAGTGTGTTCATCTTCTTCAGTAACACTTTACTTATCTGGGGTTTATTCCCTTTCCCTTTCCAAACCAAGTTGGTGATTTGTTTCTCCATCTCATTAAAAAATGTCGCTGGAATTTGTATTGGGATTGCATTCTATATGTAGATCGCTTTAGGTAAAAGAGACATTTTCACAATGAAAAGTCTTCCTATCCATGGGCAGGGTAGATTTCTCCACTTATGTAAATCTCTTTTGGCTTCTTGCAGTAAGGTCTTGTATTTCTCTTTGTATGTTTTTTATTTCCCTAGTTAGATTTATTCCTGGGAATTTTATCTTCTTGGGGGCTATAGTAAATGGTACTGATTAGCTGATTTCTTTGATGATCTCTTTGTTGGTGTATAAGACTCCTACTGATTTTTTTTTATATTTATCTTACATCCTAATACTTTGATAAATTCCTCTATTAGTTCCAGTAGTCTATAAATTCTTTAGGATTCTCGGTACATACAATAGTATCATCTGCAAATGGGGAGATTTTTACTTCTTTGCCGATACAGACGCCCTTTAATTTTTTGCATTGTCTAATTGCTTTTGCTAGAACTTCTAGTACAATGTTGAATAAAAGTAGTGAGAGTGGGCATCCTTGTCTAGTTCCCACTCTCAAGGGGACTTCTTTCAGTCTCACAATTCAGGATGATGTAGGTGGTTGGCTTTGCATAGGTGACCGTTATTGCATACAGCAATTTGCCTTCTATTCCTATTTTTCTGGGAGTTTGTAGCATGAATGGCTATTGGACTTTGTCAAGTGTCTTTGTCTGCATCAATTGACAAAATCAGGCAATTCTTATCTTTTGCTTTATTTATGTGGTTGATCATATTAATTGTTTTTCTGATGGTGAACCATTCTTGCATCCCTGGAATGAATCCAGCTTGGTCATGGTGAATTATTTTTTTGATATGCTGCTGAATTCTATTAATTAGGATTTTGTTGAATATTTTGCATCTAGGTTCATAAGTGACATTGTTGTATAATTTTCTTTTTTTGTGTGGGATCTTTCCCTGGCTTTGGTATCAGGGTTATGCTGACTTCCTAGAATGAATTTGGGAGGATTCCATCCCTTTCTATGCTGGGAAATAGCCTCGGTAGCATTGGAATTAACTCTTCTCTGAAAGTTTGATAGAATTTTCTGGTGAAGCCATTTGGGCCAGGACTTTTTGACTGATAGTTTTTTGATGACTTTTTCAATCTCTTCCTTTGTGATGGGTTTATTAAGTTGTTCTGCTTCTGCTTGTGATAATTTTGGCAGGTGATGTGAATTTAGAAATTTCTCCATTTCGTCTAGGTTTTCAAATCCATTGGAGTACAGTGTTTTGTAGTATTCTGTTATGGTACTTTTGATTTCAGCTTGGTCTGTTGTGACATCTCCCATTTCATGTATTATTTGTTTCCTTTCCTGTTTTTCTTTAGTAAGTTTGGCCAATGGTTTGTCAATTTTGTTGATCTTTTCCTTTTTATTTTCTTTTTATTTATTACGATTGAATGAAAATGTACATTCTCATATAAATTTACACACCCACCTATAGGCAGCTTCCACTGCTCTCCCTGCCCGGTGACAGCACACTATTCCTCTCTGCTTCATCCATGTCTCATCCTCCCAACAGTCTCCTATCCCCTCCTCTCCACCCACTCCTCTTCCCCCAGTAAGAGGTCAGCAGGATGATATCCTACAGATGCATAGAACCATAAGGTACCCACGATATATGGTTTCTCTGCATCGACAAGTCCAATCCATTGTTGTCCAAAGAATTGAATTTCATTATGATTTATGGATAGGGGCAGCATCAAGGCCATAGGCCATGCTTCCGCGGGAACGCTAAAGCCCCTGGATCATCAATTGTGGTCTTTTAGTGGAGATCTCAGGATGCACCTTTTTTTATTTTTGTGTTGCCAGTGAGACTCAATTCTATGAGCTCCACTACAGCTATCACTGGTGGTGGCCAGGCACCGTCTGGTTCTTCCGGTCATGAGTTGATGTAGCCACCCATTCCTGTTGGTTTCTCTGTCTTCTGGGTTCTCTTTCCCCATGTCATTTCGGTCCTTGATAATCATCCGTTCCTGCTGAGTTGGCATTGTTTGCTGTACCCTTGATAGGAGCTTAGCAGATTTTAAGACCCCAGATGCCACTCATCAATGTGGGGTGCAGAGAGCCCTCTTAGCAAAATGCTAGTTGTGACAATTGGTCTTGGTTTTGCCTGAGAACATGGTCCCCAGCCCCTTCCACAGCTACTCTGTCCTTGCAGTATTGGGTTAAGACGGGAGGAGTACTCAAGTTGTGTTGAAGTCCAGATAATATTGATCTTCTTTCTAATGTGTGCTGTCACCAGTTTAACCCAACCAAACTTCTATCGACTATCTAATCTAAACCCTCTCCACCACCCTTCCTCCCTACTCACCCTTGCAGCCATCAGAGTCTTTTCTTCTATGCATGAGTCTGTTCTAAAGTTCTTATCACAGAAGTCTTATACCATATTTGTCCTTTTGTTGCTGACTGCTTTCACTCAACATAATGTCCTCCAGTTGAAACCAGGTTATGAGATGTTTCCTAAAGTCATCGTTGTTCTTTATCATTGCACAGTGTTCCATTGAGTATATATACTGTAGTTCACCTATCCATTCCTCTGTTGTTGGGCATCTGGGTTGATTCTACCTTTTTGCTATGGTGGACTGTGCTGCGATGAACATTCGTGTGCATGTATCAGTTGGTGTGAATGGCCTTGATTCTGTAGGATATATTCCGAACAGTGGAATTACTGGGTCAAATGGTGTAACTATATCCAGTTTTTTAGGGTAGTGCCAGATTGCTTACCAAAGAGATTGGACCATTTTGCAATCCCACCAACAGTGTAGGAGAGCTTCAATTTCTCCACAGCCTCTCCAGCATTTGTTGTCTTGAGTTTTTTGATAGTGGTCATCCTTGTTGGGGCGAGATGGTAACTCATTGTCGTTTTGATTTGAATTTCTTTAACAGTTAATGATCGTGAGTATGTCTGCATGTGTTTTTTGGCTGCTGGATCTCTTCTTTAGAGAAGTGTCTGTCCATCTCCTTTGACCATTGCCTAATTGGATTATTTGTCTTTTTCTTATTGATATTTTGTAGTACCTTATGGATTAGGGAGATCAGGAGTCTGTCTGACATATAGCTGCCAAATATTTTTTTCCCATTCTGTAGGTGGCCTTTTAATTCTATTAATAAAGTCTTTGGATGAGTAAAAGTGTTTGATTCTTAATAGTTCCCATTTATCTATTTTCTCTTCTGTTGACTATGTTTGACACATTTTGAAGTCTGTCTATGTTGTGTATTAAAACTTCCATTGTTGTTCCTACTTCTTCTTGGATGAACTTTATGGTTTTAGATTTGATATTTAGGTCTTTTATCCAGTTTGAGTTGGTTTTTGTATAAGGTGTAAGATACGGGTCTTGTTTCAATTGATTGCAGATGGATATCCAATTTTGTGAGCACCATATCAGCTGTTTGTAGGAGGATTGTGTTGTCTCTGAGGTCTCGATTCTGTTCCATTGATCCATCTGTCTCTTTTTGTACCAGTACCAGGCTGTCTTGACTACCGTGGCAGTGTAATAGTTTCTAAAGTCAGGTAGTGAGAGGCCTCCCAGTGTGTTCTTCTTCTTTAGCAGTGCTTTATTCTCTGGGGCTTCTTCCCATTCCAGACAAAGTTGGTAATTTCTTTCTGCATCTCATTAAAAAATGTCACTGGAACTTGTATTGGGATTTCATTATATAAGTAGATTGCTTTGGGTAAAACAGAATTTTTCACAATGTTAAGTTTCCATCCATGAGCAGGGTAGGTTTCTGCATTTATGTAAGTGTCTATTAGTGTCTTGTAGTAAGGACTTGTATTTCTCTTTGTAAAGGTCTGTTACTTCTCTGGTTAGATTTATTCCTAGGTACTTTATCTTCTTAGGGACTATAGTAAATGGTACTGATTTGGTGATTTCTTCCTTAATAATCTCATTGTTGGTATAAAGAAATTCTACTGAGTCATCTATGTTTATCTTGTGTCCTGAGACTTTGCTAAACTCTTCTATCAGCTTGAGTAGTTTGCTTATGGATTCCTTTGGATTCCCTGCATATACCATCATATCATCTACAAATAGGGAGATTTTTACTTCTTCTTTGCCAGTGCAGACGCTCTTTATTTCTTGGACTTGTCTAACTGCTTTGGTTAGAACTTCTAGTACAATGTTGAATAGGAGAGTTGAGAGTGGGCGTCCTTGTCTACTTCCTGTTCTCAAGGGAAACTGTTTCAGTCTCTCTTCTTTCAGGGTGATGTAGACAGTTGGCTTTGTATAAATGGCCCTTATTGCATTAAGAAATTTGCCATCTATTCCTATTTTGCTGATAGTTTTTAGTATGAATGGGTGTTGGACTTTATCGAATGCCTTTTCTGTATCAATAGACAAGATCAGGTGATTCTTGTCTTTTGTGGTATTTATGTGGTTGATCACGTTAAATTAGTTTTCTGATGTTGAACCAGACTTGCATCCCTGGTATGAATCCAATCTGGTCATGACAGATTATTCTTTAGATATGTTGTTGTATTCAATTAGCAAGAATTTTGTTGAAGATTTTTACGTCTAGATTCATGAGTGATATCAGTCAGTAGTTCTCCTTTTTGGTTGAGTCTTTCCCTGGCTTTAGTATCACGGTTATGCTGACTTTATAGATTGAATTTGGGAATATTCCATCCCTTTCTATACTGTGAAATAGTCTCAGTAGTATTGGAGATAACTATTCTCTAAAAGATTTGTAGACTTCTGTGGTGAAGCCATCTGGGCCTGGCTTTTTTTTCATTGGCAGTTTTTTTAATGACTTTTTGACTGTCTTCATTTGTGATGGGTTTATTAAGTTGTTCTGCTTCACCTTGTGATCATTTTGGTAGGTAATATGAATCAAGGAATTTGTCCATTTCCTCTAGGTCTTCAAATTTTGCAGAATACAGTCTTCCCTAACATTCTGTTGTGATATTTTTGATTTCTGTTGGATCTGTTGTGACAACTCCCCTCTCATTTCTTATTTGGGTTATTTGTTTCCTTCCCTGTTTTTCTTTACTAAGTTTAACCAATGTTTTTTCAATTTTGTTGATATTTTCAAAAAAACAGCTTTTTGTCTTTTCTATTTTTTTCAATTATTCTTCTATTCTCTAATTCATTTAGTTCTGCTCTAATCTTTATGATCTGTTTTCTTCTGGTGACTGAGGGGATCCTCTGTTGTTCTCTCTCTACTTGCTCAAGCTGTAGGGTTAGTTCTTCGATTTGGTTTCTTTCTTCCTTTCAGATGTGTGCATTTATGGAGATAAAATGACTTCTGAGCATTGCTTTGGCTGTATCCCATAGGTTCTGGCAGTAAATGTTTTCATTCTCATTGGAATACATAAATTTCTTTATTTCATCCTTGATTTATTCTATAACCCATGGTTTTTTGAGCAAGATGTTCAGTTTCCATGAGTTCCACTTTCTATTTATGTTTTTTCACCCATTGATTTTAACTTTAATGGCTTTATGGTCTGAGAAGATGCTTTGCATTAATTCAGTGGTATGGATTTTGTTGAGAATTGCTTTATGTCCTAACATATGGTCTATTCTGGAGAATGTTCCATGTGCACTGGAGAAGGAGGTATAGTTGTCTGCTGGTGGATAGAATGTTCTATATATGTCCATGAGGTCTCTTTGGTTAATTGTGGCAATAAGATCTTCTGTGTCTTTACTGAGCTTTTTTCTAGATGATCTGTTCAATATTGAGAGTGTTGAAGTCTCCCAAAATTATTGTGGAGTGATCCATCTCCTTTTAGAGTGCAGTCAGTGTTTCTTTGACGTATTTAGGTGCTCTAATATTAGGTGCGTAAATATTTAATATTGTTAAGTCCTGCTTGTGTGTTGAACCTTTCAGCAACAGTGTCCATCCTTGCCCATGATGGTGGATTTTACATTAAAATCGAGTTTATCTGAGATTAGAGTTGCCACACCTGCTCTTCTTTATTCATTGTTAGCTTGATACACGTTCTTCCATCCTTTAATTTTCTGTTTGTTCATATCTTTAAATCTAAGGTGAGTTTCTTGTATGCAACATATGGACAGGTCTTATCTTTTGATCCAAGATGTCACTTGATGTCTCTTTACTGGAGCATTCAGTCCATTAACATTCAATGTGAATATTGATAGATATGTGTTCAGTGCTGTCATGGTGATCTGTTTATTTTTGTGTTGGTGTTTTCTCTGTTATTTTTATTAATCTGTTCTGGGACATACTTCTTTGTGAGTTGATTTTTCACACTTTTTAGGGTTAGTTTTGTGGTTGTTGAGACTCCTGTATTACCTTTCTTGACATGGTATGTTGCATCTTTATTGTGGTTTACAGCTGCCCCTATGATCCCACTTAATAAACTATGTATAAACCCAATTCTAATTACTACCAGTCTTGACAACTTTCTGTCCATCTGGAAGGAGTATAACAACCGTAGTACATCCTTCTTTTTAATATGATGACATCATGTTTTTTGAGATATGATCACTGGATTATTTCTTGCACTATTACAGCTTTGATTGAGTTTAGAGCCTTCCCTAAGAAGGATTCTGGGTGATGTGTCCTTCTAAAATATAAAGTTAGTGGTTTTGTCTTTCTGAGCCAAGCCAAGAGATTCTTTCAGTATTTCTTGTAGCTTTGGTTTGAGTTTTACAAAGTCTCTGAGTTTCTGTTTCTCTGCGAATGTCTTAATTTCATTTTCATATTTGAAAGATAATTTTGCAGGATATATAATTCTTGATTGGAAGTTTTCGTTCAAAGCTCTGAATATGTCATCCCACTGTCTCCATGTCAGCATTGTTTCTGCTGAGAAATCTGACAAAAGTCTATAGGATTTCCCTCTAAATGATAGCTTTGCTTTGAGTCTTGCTACCTTTAAGAATTTATGTTCATATTTTATTTTGCTAAAACTTGATTATAATATGTCTTGAAGTCTTTCTTTTGAGATTTATATTGAGTAGTGTTCGAAATTCATCTTGGATATCTATATTCTCTTCCTTCTTGATATCTGGGAAGTTCTCTGTCAGCAGCTCAGCAACAATACTTTGTGTTCTCAGGTGTCTCGCCCTGTTCAAGGACTCCAGTTAATCATAGATTGTTCTTCTTAATAGAGTCCTACATGCTTCTTAATGCTTCATTTTTCTTGTTTCTTTTTTCGAATTCCTCCTCGTGGATGCTGGAGTCACTAGCTTTGTCTTCCAAGTCAGAAAATCTCTTTTCCATTTGTTCCATTATTCTGTTTTCTTGGCTTTGAATTGAAGTTTCTATGTCTTTGATTTTGTTCTTTATCTGCTGGATTTTAGAGTACTGGTGTTCCATCAGATTGAACAGCTTTCTCAATTTTTCATTTTGCTGTGCTGCATTTTGTATAAGGTCTAGGAGGGCTCTCTATATATCCTTTTGTATTCACCTTCTGATAATTTCAGAAATGTTTCTTTGTCCAGAAAGCTCTTTGATTGTTTCATTTGGGAACCTTCTGAAGCCATAGGTGACTTCTTGGTTACAGCTTTCTCCAGAGTGTGTTGCTTTGGGAGCTTCATGTGAGTCAATAGAGGCTGGGAGAGATGCTGTAAGGATGGACTGTGGTTGTTTCTCTACGTTGTCTTAAAACGAAAGGTAAATAATATCTGACCACTTCCCAGGTCAGTCAGGTGTAAAGGACCCTCTTCCTAGCAGGCAAAGTAAGCACCTCTATATCCAACCCCAGATGTTATGAACTAGTTCAAAATACAGCAAGGCTACTGCCCTGCTGTTCTCTGCTAACAGTCCCCAGCTGTAAGTGACACTGCGTAAAATACTGCTTTTCTGCCTGCAAAGCACTCTCCTGCAGGTAGGTGCTGCCTCACAGCCTAGGAATTAGGTCTCGATGAGGCCTCTGTATCCAAGATGGCATTCCACACTAGCTTGCCACCATACAAACTACCCTATGGCAGAGGATGAAAGAGAGGCCAAAAGTGGCAAGATGAACAGAATCCTAAGCCAGGCTCTCAAAATATGGCAATTTGACCTGCTGTTCCCACTGGCAGTGAGTCTGAGACTAGCTGCTAGTGAAGACCCAACTCTGCTGGCTGGCCAAGAGATAGGAAAAGAAGTCAAAATGGTGAGTTACCTTCGGTCTGTGAAATCCAGGACTGGCCTGGAACAGGAGTCAGCTAAAGAGAAGAGGTTTTCTGTTCGGTGGTATGAAGTCCAAATTAACAGCCCTATGCATGTCCTGGGGCTTGCTAGGTGACCAGAAGACTCTGTTTAATTATCCATACAGGTCTTGGTTTCCAGAGAGATTTAAGGAGACGTGTGCTTAGTCCACCACCTTGACTTTGCCCAGTTGATCTTTTCAAAGAACCAGCTTTTGGTTTTATTAATCTTTCCAACTGTTCTTCTATTCTCTGATTCACTTAGTTCCACTCTAATCTTTATGATCAGTTTCCTCTTGGTGCCTGAGGGGTTCCTCTGTTGCTCACTTTCTACTTGTTCAAGCTGTAGCGCTAATTCTTTAGTTTGGGCCCTTTCTTCATTCTGGGTGTGTGCATTTATAGAGATACACTGACCTCTGAGCATTGCTTTTGCTGTATCCCACAGGATTTGGTAGGATGTGTTTTCTTCCTCATTTGATTCCATCAATTTCCTTAATTTGTCTTTGACTTTTTCCATAACTCATGGATTTTTGAGCGAGAGGTTTTTCAGTTTCCATGAGTTGGAATTTCTACCTGTTGTTTTTCTGCTATTGATTTCAGCTTTTATGGCGTTATGGTCCAAGAAGATGCTTTGTAATAGTTCAATGGTTTGGATTTTTTGTTTTTGAGGTTTTCTTTATGTCCTAACACATGGTTTATTCTGAAGAATATTCATGAGCATTGGAGAAGACGATGTACTTATCTCTTGATAGGTAAAAAGTTCTGTATACGTTGGTGAGTGCTAGTTGAGTAAAAGTCTCAATAAGATCTTCTGTATCTTCACTGAGCTTTTTTGTAGATTAGCTGTCCATTACTGAAAGTGCAGTATTGAAATCTCCCACTATTATTGTGCAGTGATCTATCTCTTTTTTAATATTGTCAGTGTTTGTTCAACGTGTTTAGATACTCTGGTATTGGGTGCATAAATAATCGTTATGTCTTGCTAAGGTATTGAACCTTCCTACAATCAATAGTGACCATCCTTGACCATGATGGTGGATCTTACATTAAAGTCTATTTTATCTGAGCTTAGAATTACCACTCCTGCTCTTCTTTGCATGTTGTTGGCTTGGTATGTATTTTTCCATTCTTTGGTTTTCACTTTGTTATTATCTTTGAGCCCGAGGTTTGTTTCTTGTAAGCAACATATAGATGGGTTGTCTTTTGATCCATGATGTCACTCATTGTGTCTTTATTGAAGTGTTCAGTCTGTTTACATTCAGATTAATTATTGATAGGTATGTGTTTATTGCTGTCACTTTGCTTCATTCATTTTTGTGTTGTTGATATTTTCTATGTTTTTCTTAATGTTTGGGTTCATTCTTCTTATGAGTTGACTTACGATCTTTTTCGGCGTTGATTTTGTTTGAGACTCCTGTATTATGTTTCTTGTTCTGATATGTCCTATTGTTATTTTGCTTTGTGGCTACTCTTAAGATCCTCCTTACTATTCTAAGTTAAAACCAGACTTCCACATTTCTTTCTAATTTCATCTCCATCTGAAATAGTTATCCCTGCCATAACATTTCCCTCTTTTTAGTGTGGTGATATCATAGTTTTCATGTTATGATGATTGGTTCCTTTTTTATGATAATGTTGTCTTGACTGAGCTCATTGACTTTCTTAAGTGAGTAGGATTCTGGATGGTGTGTCATACATTGCCTCCTTAAGTGCACACTTAATGTTTTTGTTTTTGTAAGTAAAGAGTTTCTTTAATTATTACTGTAGTTTCGGTTTGGTTTTTACCAAGTCTCTGAACTTGTTTATCTGTGAAAGTCTTAATTTCACCATCATATTTGAGAAACAGTCTTGTAGGATACATAATTCTTGTTTGGAGTTTTTTCACCTTCAGGGCTTTGAATGTGTCATCCCACTGCTTTCTTGCCAACATCGTTTCTGCTGAGGGGTCAGATGAAAGCTTACAGGGTTTCCCTCTAAATGTTAGTTTGACTTTGAGCCTCAATGCCTTCAAGAGCATCTGTTTATGTTTCATTTTATTAAGCTTGATTATGTCTTTGTGTCTTTCTTTTGGGGTCTTTTTTGGTGTTTGAAACAGGTCATGGATGTCTATGTTCTGTTCTTTCATAATTTCAAGGAAGTTTTCTGTCAGCAACTCTACAGCAATGCTTTCTGTATTTTAATCTATCCTTTCTTTTTCAGAAATTCCAATTATACATAGATTGTTCTTCTTAATGGGCCGAGGCCCACATATTCCTTAATGCTTCTTCATTTTTCTTATTTCTTTTCTTGATTTCTCCTCATAAATGTTGGTGTCAGTTGTTCTGTCCTCAAGGTCACTAAGTCTGACTTCTGTCTCCTCAATTCTGCTCTTTTGGCTTTGGATTGAATTGTCTAATTCTGTATTTTGATATTTATCTGTTGCATTTCAGATCGTTGATGTTCTGTCAGGTCAAATAGCTTACTTAGTTTTTCATTTTGTTCTGCTGCATTTTGTTTAATCTCTAGGAGGGCTCTGCATATAATTCTTTTGCACTTGACCTCTGAATAGTTTCAGAAAGCCTTCTTCATCTGGGAAGCTTTTTGATTCTTTATTTTGGGAGTTTTCTAGCAGCATAATGAACTGCTTCTTTAAATGATTAGCTAAGGTCTGTTTTCTGTGTGCCATCTAGAAGCTGTTTGATTTCTTTGGTGTTACCTCACCTGTAGCTAAAGTGTAGTTTTAAGAGGGGCGTTGGTTACCAGCCATCTCTATGTAATCCAGTGGCTGGCTCCAGGTGGACTCTCTGAGGTGGCAGTCTCTGCCTCTTGGCTGGCAAAGATGGTGCCCTACTTGTGAAGTCATTGGGGGCCCATAAGTTAACCCTATGATGTGGGTCACTGAAGAATGGGGGAGAAGCTGCCAGGCCTTTCAATAGTCAGATCTCCAGGCCTTATTTATAAGCAAGTGCTGTCCAAATGCTGACAAAAAGTCAGGCAGTCAGGTGTGGCAGGCCCTGCCTTCCAGCTGACAATGAGAGTACCTCATAGGCTGTCCCCAGATACTATGCTGTAATGTGAAGTAGGGAGAGGATAGGGCCTTCCAGCTGTCTTCTGACTGTCACTACCTGTGAACGTAGATACAAATTGTCTCAAAGGCCACTTTTCTGCTGGAGAAACACTTGCCAGACAGGCCACTGCTCCACTTGAGAATCAGCTGCAGCTCCCAGCCAACCAAGATGGTGTCCCAGCCAGTCTGCCCTTCCTGCTGTGAAACAGCAGTCTGTGGTGCAGCTCAGTAAAAAGAAGGTAGAGGGGCAGTGGTGGCCTCAGTCAGCGCTGGGCTTTCAATATGTGGCTATCCCACAGACTGTCTCTCCTCTGTGCCATACACTGTTTAATGCCTCGCAGATAACAAACGCATCAGTACCTGCAGTTCTCCAATGCAGTGAGCCAGCAGGAGTGGGGGTCAGCTGCCACTGGCTCATCCTTGAGAGGTGAAGTTTAGTTCATTACTGGTGCCTAGTCAAATCTGAGAATACTATGTCAGGTCTTAGGGCTCCCTGAATGTCCACTGCTCCATTTAGTTATCATTCCAGACCTTAGTTCTCAGAGGGAACTGAGGAGACACATGTCTAGTCTCTAGAAAACTTTTTAGCTTTTGGTTTAGTCTGATTGTGCTGACTTTTCCTCTGCTGTGTATTGTCCTTTCCTTTACCTGAAATAACTCTTCTTAGTTAGCAAATTGGTAAATACCCCTCTCCCCCCGTCCTCACCTTCACAACCATCAAAGTCTGTTTCTTCTGTGTTTAAACATTTTATTCATTTTTAAAATTTTTATTGTAATTCAGTAGACATATACAATCCAAGTCAGTTTTGCATGCCAGCTCTCTGCAGTTCTAACTGCTCTCCTCATCCTGTGACAGCACATTCTTCTTTTTCACTCTTTACTTCCAGTATCCACTCATAAATATACATACACACACACACACACATACATCTATGTATACAAAACCATAAAGTGCACACCATAAAGTACACATGCTCTTTGTTCCTAAGTCCAGTCCATTATTTATTGGAAGTGTTGACTTCAGTACTGGATTCAGGTCTGGGCTAGCAATAAGTCTAGGGGCCAAGTTCTCAGGGGACTGTCCAGGCTGTCTTGAATCAACAATTCTGGTGTTTTAATAGCATTCTTGACCTGCACATCTCTTTCTCTCATGCTATGTCAGGTATTATATTGTATTCTCCATCAGAGATGTCTTTGGTGGTGGCCAGGCATCATCTGGTTCTTCTGGTCACATGTTGATAGAGTCATCCATTCACATGGGTCCTTCTGTCTCCTCAGATATTTTTTCCTCATGTCTTTGCTGTTAATGGTGATCATCTGCTCTGTATGATTTGGGACCATTTGATGTTCCTCAGATAGCATCTTGCTAGCTTTTAAGACCCCGATATGGTGTGCAGAGACTCTCTTACTAATAGGCTAGTTATTCAAATTGGCCTAGGGGTCCACTGAGAGCATAGTCCACAGACTCCGCCCTTCCTACTCTATCCTTGCAATATTGCATTAAGATTAGAAAATTTTTCAGTCCTCTTAAGTCGATCTTCTTTCTGTGTTGTCACTGCTTTCACCTAACCAAATTTCTATCAAATACCTAAACCATGACCAGCCCTTTCCCTTTCTTCCCACCACTGCAGCCATCAAAGAATTTTTTATTCTGTACATAAGTCTATTTTTAAGTGGTTATAGTAGGGGTCTCATACAATATTTGTCCTTGTGCCGCTGACCATTTTCACTCATCATAGTGTCTCTCAATTGAAACCAGGTTATGAGATGCTTCCTGAAATCATCATCATTTTTTATCATTGCACAGTATTCCACTGAGTACCATGGTTCCATTGTACACCATAGTTTGTGCATCTATTCATCTGTTTTGGGGTATCTGGATTGATTCCATCTTTTTGCTATTGTGGAATGTGCTGCAATAAACAATTGTGTGCATGTATCTGTTTGCATGACTGTCTTTTATTCTGTAAGATAATTCCAGCAAGTGGGATTATTGGGTTAAATGGTATATCTATTTCCAACTTTTTAAGGATTGCTTTGCAAGGAGTTTGTACCATTTTGCAATCCCACCAGCAACATAAGAGAGTTCCAATCTCTTCATAGCCTCTTCAGCATTTGTTGTTTTGTGTTTTTTAGATCATAGCCAGCTTTGTTGAGTGAGATGTCATCTCAATGTAGTTTCAATTTGGATTTCTCTAATAGCTAATGATCATGAGCATTTCCTCATGTGTCTTTTGGCTGCCTGGATATCTTCTTTGGTGAAGTGTCTGGCCATCTCCTTCACCCATCAGTTAATTGGGTTATTTTCCTGTCTCTTGTTGATATTTTGCAGTATCTTGTAGATTATGGAGATCAGATGTTGATCTGACATATAGTTGACAAATATTTTTCCCATTCTGTAGGTGGTCTTTTAATTTTTTTTATAAAGTCGTTGGATGAGCAAAAGTGTTTGATTCTTAGTAGTTTCCATTTATCTACATTCTCTTCTGTTGATCATACTTTGTCAGACTTTGAAGTCTCTCTAAGCTATGTATTAGAACTTCCATTGTTGAACTTATTTTTTCTTGCATTATCTTTATCATTTTAGCTTTCATATTTAGGTCCTTTATCCAATTTTAGCTGGGTTTTGTGTAAGCTGTGAGATATGGGTCTTGTTTCAACTATTTGCAGATGGATATCCAATTGTGCCAGCACCATTTGTTGAAGAGACTGTTTTTACCCTAGTTTGCCATCTCAAGGCTTTTGTAATATCAACTGTTCATAGCTGGATGGTGTCATCTCTGGAGTCTCAACTCTGTTCCTTTGGTCTATATGTCCCTTTTTGTACCAGTCCCGGGCTGTTTGACTACTGTGGTCATTTAATAGGTTGTAAGATCAGGTAGTGTGAAGCCTGCCACTGTGTTCCTCTTCTTCAGTAGTGCTTTGCTTATTCAGGGTTTCTTCCCTTTCCAGAAAAAGTTGGTGATTTGTTTCCCATCTCATTAAAAAATGACACTGAAATTTGTATTTAGATTGCATTGTATATAGAGATCACATTAGGTAAAATAGACATTTTCACAATGATAAGTCTTCCTCTCCATGAGCAGAGTAGGTTTCTCCACTCACGTGTTTTTATGTACTTATTTATTTGGTTACTTGCAGTAATGTTTTGTAATTCTCCCTGAACTGGTCTCTTATTTTTTCAGTTAAATTTATTCCTAGGTATTTTATCTTTTAGGGACTATATTAAGTGGTATTGATTTTGTGATTTCTTCTTTGATACTCTCTGTTGCTATAAAGGACTCCTGATGATTAACTTATGTTTGTCTTATATCCTGATACATTGCTGAACTCTTGTATTAGTTCAAGTAGCTTACATATGGAATCTTTAGAATTCTCTAAGTGTAGTCATATCTTCTACAAATAGGGAGATTTTTCTTTCTTTGCTGATGCTTATTCCTTTTATTTTTATTTTTTTGTCTTGTCTGATTGTTCTGGCTAGAACTTCGAGTAGTGTTCAATAGAAGTGGTGAGAGTGGGCATCCTTGTCTTTTCTATATCTCAAGAGGAATTCTTTCAGTCTCTTTCCTTTCAGAATGATATAAGCGGTTGGCTTTGCATAGATGCCACTTATTGTGCTGAGGAATTTTCCTTCCATTTCTATTTTGCTGAGAGTTTTTAGCATGAATGTTTGACTTTCTCAAATGCCTTTACAGCATCAATTGACAATATCAGGTGATTCTTATCTTTTTTTATGTGGTTGACTACATTAGTTTTTTTTCAAATTTTGAATCAATCTTACATCCCTCTAATCTTTATGATCTGGGTCCCAACTCAGCAGGAACAGATGATCACTCAAGTCCATAATTGCATGGGGGAAAGAGAACCCAGAATAAAGAGAGACCCACATGAATGGGGGTCTACATCGACTTGTGACCAGAAGAACTGGATGGTGCCTGGCCACTACCATTGATAGCCACGATGGAGCTCACAAAGTTGAATCTTACTGGCAACATAAGAATAGATAGAGGTGCACCCTGAGATTTCCACTAAAAGACTGAAATTGATGGTCCAATGCCTTTAGGTTTTCTCTAGGAGCATGGCTCCTGGTCCTGATGCTGCCCCTGTCCATAAATCATAGTAAAGGTCATGAGGTGGAATGAAATCCATGGTAATTGGTTTTTAGGAATGTAGTCTTATCTCACTGCTGTGTTAATTTTGAATCAAAGAATGATTTGTGACTGTGTGGGGTGGTCTGTCAGGTGCAGTATGGAGAAGTGAAACTTACACAGGAGGACCAGATAACATACAGTATGAAATTTCAACATAGCTCTCTTGGGAAAGGAGAATACCTCTGGGGGTTGTGGGGACTCAACAGAGATACACAAGATTCAAAGGCCAAATTCAACCAATGTGATCTCATGACATACATAGAACATTCAACCCAAAAGCTGCAAAGTGTACATTCTTTTCCAATGCACCTGGAGCACCTCTAGAGTAGACCACATTTGAGGCCACAAAGGACCCTCAATAAAATCCAAAACATTAAAATAGTATAAAGCATGCTTTTTAATCACAACATAATAAAAATAGATATCAATAACAGATAGAGCAACAAAAGAACATCAAACGCACAGCCACCAAATAACATCTTGCTTAAAAACAATGGAATGTTAGATGAAACCAAAGAAAGAATAGGAAAAAAGAATCCTAGAATCAGGATGCAGGTAAAGTTGGCAGACTAGTCACACATTTGTATTCCTTCTGAGAACTAAAGCCTACAAAAACAACTGAAAGGAGCAGTGTGGACTTTTTGGGAGCCCAAAGATCAAGTGGAGGATTGTGAAATTGGACTGGATGATAAGAAGGAGAAAACTACCTTTGTCAGAGGTGAGACAGTAACACAAAAGGTCCTGCTTCTGCTGGCACAGTGGCAGAGAGGCTTACAGGTATGGACACCATCTTTGTCAACCAGGAGACTAGGACTGGTGATGCTGAGCCTGAGAGTCTGGCTATCATGCTGACCTTCAGTGTCTAAGTAGACAGTGTCCCTCATACCAGAGAAACTGTACTTAAGACAGTCACATCTAAAGAATGAAAACAGTAGCTGGCAGCTGAGGGTACCAATGCATTTCCCCACTATCTTCTCAGAGCTGAGCCACAGTCTCTGCTGGTGCAGCAGAATGTCTCAGCAGCACAGATAGGACACAGTTTTACTTAGCTGAGATGCGCAGTCAGATGCA
This sequence comes from Heterohyrax brucei, assembly GCA_028571685.1. Taxonomy (NCBI): domain Eukaryota; kingdom Metazoa; phylum Chordata; class Mammalia; order Hyracoidea; family Procaviidae; genus Heterohyrax; species Heterohyrax brucei. The sequence continues at coordinate 135,093,009 of CM053149.1, read as the reverse complement.
CCTAAGGGCCTAGCTGGGGCTAGCTGCCACAATGAGCAACAGCACCTGATTGAACAGTGCCTCTGTCAGCAGAAAAGGAGTTGTTAAGACTATCAAACCAACAGAATGTAATGGTGGTTGGTAGCTACTGTGCCGTAGCTTCTGCTGTGGCCCCAGAGAGACTCCACAAGTAGATTGCCATCTTTGTCAGCTAAGAAGAGTGGCCCACCACCGTTGAGGGCCACCTACAACTGGCTGCCACTGGACAACATCTCCCTGAGCAGAAAGGCTGTTCTAACAGCCACTCCTAGAGAATGCAGCAGCAGCTGGTTGCTGACTGCAGCAGTGCCCTTTTCTCCTGCCTTCTCTGAGCTATGCTATTGTGACTGCTGGAGTGATTCTGAGAGTCGGAACAAATAGGTCACTAATTTTGTCAGCCAGGAGGCAGGGCACATCACCCTGAAGGTCCAGCTGGGACTGGCTGTCAAGCTGAGCAGCAGCACTAGGCTGGACAGTGTCTCATGGGAGAAGCTGTAGTTAAGAAACAGCACCTAGAGAAGGCAATGGCAACTAGTGGACAAGTCCAGCAGTGCCGTTCTCCACTCCCTTCTTAGAGTTATGCCAAGGCTTCTGGTGGAACACCAGAGAAGTTGAACAGCTTTCTGATAGTGTAAAGACAACAATCAAATTCTAACCATTTAAAGAAGCATACCACCATGGCTCCATAAAACTCCCAAATTAAAGAATCCTAAAATTTCCCAGATGAATAAGCCTTCCTGAAATTATCAGAGGTAGAATACAAAAGAATTATGTATAGAGCCCTTCTAAATCTTAGGATAGAGATTTTAAAAAGTGCAGCAGGACAAAATGAAAAACTGAACAAGCTATATGAACTGCTGCAACATCAAAGAAATTCAGCAGATCAAAAACAAACTTACAGAGTCAGACAATTCAGTGGAAAGCCAAAAAAGCAGGATTAATGAAGTGGAATGCACAGTTAGCAAGTATGAAGATAAAGCCACTGACACCAGCATTTATGAGAAGAAATCAGATAAAAGAACTAACACAAATGAATAACCATTAAGAATCAAGTGGGACTCTATCAAGAAGAACAATTTTTGAGTAACTGGAGTTCCAGCACATGGAGGAATAGCAGAAAATCAGAGAAAACTGTTGAAGAGTTGCCAACATAAAATTTCCCTGACATCATGAAAGAAGAGAACATAGCTATTTGATGCTCATCCAGCTCCACAAAAGGTAGACCCCCAAAGAAAGATACCAAAACATATTAAAATCAAGCTTAATAAAATGAAATATAAGGAGAGACACTTACATGCAGATAGGCTTAAGACAAAACTAACTTACAAAGCCAAAGCCAAGTGCCATCGAGTTGAATCTAACTCATGGTGACCCTAGAGACCAGAGTAGAACTGCCATCTAGAGTATACTTACAAAGGGAAATATTTTAGACTGACCTTCAAATTTTCAGCAACAACCATGTTGGTAAGAAGGCAATGGGATGACACATACTGAACCCTGAAGGTAAAAAATACTTTCCAAACAAGAGTTATATATCTCGCAAAATTATCTTTCAAAGATGATGGTGGAATTAGGACATTCTCAAATAAACAGAGGCTTAGAGAATTTGCAAAAAATCAAGCCAAAATTACAAAAAATATTGTGGGAAGTTCTTTGATTAGAAAATCAATAACATCGGATGTATACTCAAGGATGCAATGCAAGGCACAGCATCCCTACTTAGTCAGGAAAGTCACAAAGCTCAATCTAACTAAAATACTAAAGTTAAGGAAACAGAGAGCTTAACATGTAAACTATGACAACATTACACTATAGAGAGAAATACATTACGGTATTCATAGCCCTTTTTGATGGAAAGAAAGTTCAGGTGATATAGCAAAGTTAAAGACTGGATTAAACCTAGAATATTACACTGGAACAAAGAAGTAACCACAGAACAAACCAACAATACTACATATGAAAACAAGAAACGTAATACCAAAGTCTCAACAGACACAAAACCAACACTGAAATGAATAAAAAAAAAAATCCAAAAGAAAAGTGACCCAGAACAGAATATTAAGTGGAACAAAGCAGTGTCAATGACACAAAAATAAAGGCACCAAAATGACATCATTAAATACATATCAATCAATAATTACACTGAATATAAATGAACTGAATGCTCCAATAAAGAAAAAGAGAGTAAAAGACTGCATCAAAAAGCATGATCCGTTTATATGCCGCTAATAAGAAACATACCTTAGACTCAAAGATATGAACAAACTGAAAATCAAAGGATAAAAAATATATACCAAGCTAACAACATGCAAAGAAGAGAAGGAATGGCAGCAATAGCCTCAGATAAAAGAAATTTTAACGCAAAATCCACCACCATGGACAAAGATGGTCACTATTTATTCCTTAAATTCCAACCCATAATGAGGATATAACAATATTAAATATTTATACACACAATACCAGAGCACCTAAATACACTGAACAAATGCTAACAACACTGAAAAATGAGATAGATCACTCCACAATAATAGTAGATCTCAACACTTGACTTTCAGTAATGGACAGATTATCCAGAAAAAAGCTCAGTAAAGAAGATCTTTTTGTGACAATCAACCAATTCAACCTCATAGACAAATACAGAACTTTTTACCAAACAACAGACAAGTACATCTTCTTTACCAACACACATGGAGCATTCTCCGGAATAGACCACATGTTAGGCCATAAAGGAAGTCTGAACAAAATCCAAACTACTGAACTATTGCAAAACATCTTCTCAGGCCACAAAGCCATAAAAGTTGAAATCAGCAGAAGAAAATACATGGGTAGAGATTCAAACTCATGGAAACTGAACAACACCTTGCCATAAATTCATGAATTATAGAACATACACAATTAAAAAAATCCATGGACACAAATGTGAATGAAAACACATCCTACTAGAACCTATGGGATACAGCAAAAGCAGTTCTCAGAGGTCAATTTATCTTTTTAAATGTACACATCCAGGATGAAAGGACACCATCAAAGATTTAACACTACAACTTGAACAATCACAGGAAAACAAAACATACCCTCAGGCACCAGAAGAAAATAAATAATAAAAATTAGAGCAAAACTAAATGAATTACTGACTAGAGAAACAATTGAAAGAATTAACAAGACTGACAGCTGTTTTTTTTTTTTTAAAAAAAAAGATCAACAAAATTGATAAACCATTGGCTAAACTCACTCACACACACACAAAAAAAAACAGGAGAGGAAACAAACTGAATAAGAAATGAGATGAGAAATGTCACAACAGACCCAACTAAAATTTAAAGTATCATAACAGAATATAATGAAAAATTGTACTTTAACAGATTTGAAAATCTACAGGAAATGGACAGATTTCTAGATTCACATCAACTACAAAAATTATCACAAAGAGAGTGAGAACAACTTAATCCATCACAAAAGAAGAGATTGAAAAAGTAATCAAACAACTACCCACCAAAAAGTCCTGGCCCAGATACCTTCATCAGAGAATTCCCACACTTTTAGAGAAGGATTAATTCAATAGTACTGAAGCTATTTCATAACATAGAAAAGGACAGAACATTCCCAAATTCATTCTGTAAAGCCAGCATAACCCTGATTCCAAACCCACATAGAAACCCCACAAGAAGAAAATTATAGACCAACATCACTCATTAACCTAGATGCAAAAATTTTCAACAAAATCCTTGCCAGCAGAATTCAACAACATATGAAAACAATAATGATAATAATAATTCATTATGACCAAGTAGGGTTCATATCATGGTTGCAGAGCTGGTTTAACATCAGAAAAAAATGATTAATGTGATCAACCACATAACACAAAGGATAAGAAGAATCACTTGATTTTATCAGTTGATACAGAAAAGGAATTTCATACCAATTCATGTTAAAAACTCACAGGGAAATAGAAATAGAAGGGAAAAATCCTCAATACATTGAGGAGTTTCTATGCAAAGACAACCACCAACATCACCCTGAATGAAGAGAGACTGAAAGAATTCCTCCTGAGAATAGGAACTAGACAAGGATGCCCACCGTCACTACTTCTGGTGAACATCGTGTTAGCAATCAGACAAGACAAAGAAACAAAGAGCATCAGCATGAGAAAAGAAGAAATAAAAGTATCCCTATTTGCAAATGATGTGATTGTATGCACAGAAAATCCTAAAGAATCCATAAAACTACTGGAACTAATAGAAGAGTTCAGCAAAGTATCAGGACATTAAGATAAACATAAATAAATCAGTAATGTTTTAGTCAGCCAGTGTTGCTCTAACAGAAATACCACAAAGAGGATGACTTTAACAAAGGAAGGTTTATTCTTACACAGTCTGGTAGGCTGCAAGTCCATATTCAGGGTGTCCGCTCCAGGGGAAGGCTTTTCCGTCGACGGCTCCGGAAGAAAGTCCGGTATTGCATCAGTCTTTGTCCAGGGAGCATCTTGGCGCAGGAACCTCAGGTCTGAAGGATGTGCTCTTCTCCCGGTGCTGCTTTCTTGATGGTATGAGGTTCCCAATTCTCAGCCTGCTTCCCTTTCCTTTAATCTGTTGCAGGATGAAAGGATTAAGGGTGGGGCAAGCTGTACTTCAGGGAGACTCCCTTTACAGTGGAACAGGGAGGTAATTCTATGAAGGGATATACAGCCCCACCCTAATCCTTTTACATACAGCATAGGAAAACCACAAAATGGAGGACAGTCACAAGATACTGGAAATCATGGCCCAGCCACATGGCTACACATATTCTGGGGGGGACAAAAGGCAATCCATGAGAAGCAGGATTCCTTTACACCAACAAAGATGTCATCAAAGAGAAAAATCACCAAATCAATATCATTTACAACAGCCCCCGAGAAGATAAAATACCTAGGAATAAATCTAAGCACAGAAGCAAGAGGCCTATACAGAGAAAATTACAAGACACTTCTGCAAGAAAACAAAAGAGAATTACTTAAGTGGAAAAACCTATCCTGCTCATGGATAGGAAGACTTAACATTATGAAAATGTCTACTTTCATAACAGCAGTGCTATTTTCATAATAGCAATCTACATATACACTGCAATCCCAATAGAAATTCCAATGTCATTTTTTAACGAGATGGAAAAACAAACAGCAACTTTGTTTGGAAAGTGAAGAAAGCCCAGATAAGTAAAGCATTACTGAAGTAGAGGAACACAGTGAGAGGCCTCACACTGTTGGGCCTTAGAATCTCTTATACTGTCAAAACAGCCTGGCACTGATACAAAAACAGATATATAGACAAATGGAGCAATATAGAGACTCCAAAAATATCTGGATTCACTTTCCTATGAACAGTTGATATTTGACAAAGGCCTGAAGGTTGTAAACTTGGGTAAAAACAGTCTCTTTAACAAATGTTGACAAAATTCAATATCCATCTACAAAAAATAGAAACAAGATCCATATCTTACATCTTACACAAAAACTAATTTGAAATGGATCAAAGGCCTAAATATCAAACCTAAAAAGATAAATATATGGAAGAAAAAGATAGGGACAACAATCAAAGTTCTAATATGTGGCTTAGACAGACTACAAAATCTTACCAAAAATGCACTAACAACAGAAGAGAAAACAGAAAATGGGGAACTACTAAAAATTAAATACTTATTATGCTATTTCAAATACTATATCATAAGAGTTAAAAGACTGCCTACAGAATTGGAAATAATATTTCACAATTATGTATCAGATCGACATCTAATTTCTGTAATCTACAAGGTATTGCAAAGTATCAACAAGAGAAAGACAAATAACCCAATTAAACAATGGGCAAAGGACATGGACAGACATGTCACCAAAGAAGGCATCCAGGCAGCCAAAAGACACTTGAGGAAATGCTCACAATCACTAGGTGTTAGATAAATCTAAATGAAAACTACAGTGAGATATCATCTCACCCTAATGAGGTTGGCAATAATCCAAAAACCACAAAACAAAAATGCTGGAGAGACTAGAACTCTCCTACCCTGCTGATGGGAATGCAAAATGGTGTAACTTCTTTGGAAAGCAATTTTTCACTTTCTTAAAAAGGTAGAACTAGGAATACCATATAATCCAGCAATCACAGTTCTTGGAATACATTCTATAGAAATAAGGGCTGTCACACAAGCAGATACAAGCACATGAATGTATACTGCAGCACAGTCCACAACAGCAAAAATATGTCATCAGCCCAGGTGTCCATCAACTGATGAATGGGTACACATATATGGTATATACACACCATGGAACACTAAGCAATGATGAAGAACAACGATGATTTTAGGAAGCATCTCATAACCTGGTATCAACTAGAAGACATGTATCTGTTGATGGGTGAAAAGTACTATACACCTCTTCTCCAATGCACATGGAACATTTTCCAGAATACACCATGTGTTGGGACATAAATTAAGTCTCAACAAAATCCAAATCACTGAATTATTGCAAAGCATCTTTTCGGACCATAAAGCCATAAAAGTTGAAATCAATAGCAGAAGAAAACATAGGTAGAAATTCCAACTCATGGAAACGGAACAACACCTTGCTCAAAAATCCATGGATTGTAAACTAAATCAAGAAATTTATGGAATCAAATGACAATGAAAACACATTCTACCAGATCCTATGTGACACAGCCAAAGAAGTGCTCAGAGGTCAATTTATCTCTAAAAATGCACACATCCAGAACGAAGAAAAGGCCCAACCAAAGAATTAATCCTACAGCTTTAACAAGTGGAAAGAGGTCAACAGAAGAACTCCTCAGTCACTGGAAGAAAACAGATAATAAAGATTAGCGTGGAACTAAATGAATTAGAGAACAGAAGCACAATTTGAAAAAATTAACAGAACCAAAAGCTGGTTATTTGAAAGATCAACAAAGTTGATAAAGCATCGGCTAAACTTACAAAAGAAAAACAGGAGAGGAAAGAAATAACCCGAACAAGAAATCAGATGGGAGATGTCATAACACACCCAACTGAAATAAAAGGTATCATAACAGAATACTACAAAAGAAAGTACTCTAATAGATTTGACAACCCAGAGAAAATGGACACATTTCTAGATCCATACCACCTACCAAAATTATCACAAGGAGAATTAGAACAACTTACTAAACCCATCACAAAGTAAGAAATTGTAAAAGTCATCAAAGAACTATTAACCAAAAAAAGTCCTGGCCCAAATGGCTTCACTAGAAAATTCTACCAAACTTTTAGAGAAGAGTTAATTCCAATACTGCTGAGGCTATTTCGCAGCATAGAAAGGGGTAGAATACTCGCAGATTCACTGAATGAAGCCAGCATAACCCTGATACAAAAGCCATGGAAAAATCTCACAAAAAGGGAAAATTACAGACAAATATCGCTCACGAACCTAGATGCAAAAATCTTCAACAAAATCCTAGCCAATAGAATTCAGTAATATCAAAGAAATAATTCATATTTTGTTGGACTCATACCAGCGCTGCAAGCGTGGTTGAACTCCAGAAAAAAAATGTGATCAACCACATAAATAGCACAACAGATAAGAATCATCTGATTTTGTCAACTGATACAGAAAAGGCATTTGACAAAGTCCAACACTCATTCATGCTAAAAACTCTCAGCAACATAGGAATAGGGGGGAAATTCCTCAGTGCAATAAGGGGCATCTACATAAAGCCAACGGTGTATATCATCCTGAATGGTGTAAGACTGAAGGAATTTCCCTTCAGAACTAGACACAGATGCTTATTCTTACCACTTCTATTCACCATTCTACTGGAGGTACTAGCCAGAGTAGTTAGACAAGACAAAGAAATAAAGGGAATCTTCATCGGCAAAGGAGTAAAAATTTCCCTATTTGCAGATGATGTGATTGTATATGTACAGAATCCAAAGGAATTCATAAGTAAACTAGTGGAACTAACGAAAAAGTTCAACAAAGCATTAGGATATAAGAGAAACATAAGTAAATCAGTAGGATTCCTTTATACCAACAAAGAGATCATTAAGGAAGAAATCAAATCATTACCATATACTATAGCCCCCAAGACGACAAAATACCTAGGAATAAATCTAGCTAGAGAAATAAGAGATCTATACATACAGAACCACAAGACCTTACTGCAAGAAACCAAAGGAGATTTACATAAGTGAAGAAACCTGTCCTGCTCATGGATAGGAAGACTTAACATTGTGAAAATGTCTATTTTACCCAAAGCAATATACATAATACAGTAGAATCCCAATACAAATTCCAGTGTCCTTTTTTAATGAGATGGAGAAACAAATCACCAACTTTGGAAAGGGAAGAAACGCCACATAAGCAAGGCACTACTGAAGATGAGGAACACAGTGGAAGGCCTCACACTGCCTGACCTTAAAAGTCATTACACTGCCATGGTAGTCAAAACAGCCCGGTACTGGTACAAAAAGAGATGTATAGACCAATGGAACAGAGATGCCACCATCCACTTATGAACAGTTGATATTTGACAAAGGCCCTAAGATTGTGAACGGGGATGAAAAACAGTCTCTTTAATAAATGGTGTTGGCAGAAATGGATATCCCTCTGCAAAAAACTGAGACAAGAACCAAATCTCACACCTAACACAGAAACTAACTCAAAATGGGTCAAAGACCTAAATATCACACATAAAATGATAAAGATCTTGCAAGGAAAAATAGCGTCAACAAGGGACATTCTAATACATGGCTTAGATAGACTTCAAAATCTGACAAACAAAGCATGGTCAACAGAAAACAGACAAATGGGAACTACTAAGAATCAAACATTTTTGCTCACCGGAAGACTTTATCAAAAGAGTTAAAAGACCACCTACAGAATGGGGAAAAAAAAAATATTTGGCAACTACATGTTTGACCAACACCTGATCTCCATAATCTACAAAGTACTGCAAAATATCAACAAGAAAAAGGTAAATAACCCAATTAAGCAATGAGCAAAGATGGACAGACACTTCACCAAGAGAACATCCAGGTAACAAAAAGACACATGAGGAAATACTCATGTTCATTAGCTATCAGAGAATCCCAAACCAAAACTACAATGGGATACTGTCTTACCCCAACAAGGATGGCCGTAATCCACAAAACAGGAAACAGTAAGTGCTAGAGAGGCTGTGGAGAGATCAGAACTCTCCTACACTGCTGGTGGGATTGCAAAATGGTATAGCCTCTTCGAAAAGCCATCCAGTGCTTCCTTAAAAAGCTGGAAATAGATATACCATTTGATTCAGTAACCCCATGAACAGACACATGCACATGAATGTTTATTGTAGCACAGTCCTCGATAGCAAAAAATGGAATCAAGCTAAATGGCCATCAACAGATGAATGGATAAACAAACTGTGGTAGATATACTCAATGAAATATTAAGCAATGATAAAGAACAATTATGATTTTAGGAAACATACCCTGGTTTCAACTGGAAGACATTATGTGGAATGAAATCAGTCAGCAGCAAAAAGACAAATATTATATGAGACCCTGCTCTACGGACTTAAAAATAGACTTACATACAGAAAAAAAGACTCTTTGTTGGCTACAAGTGTGGGAAGCAAGGGCGAGGGTTGGTCATAGGTTAAATAAGTTGACGGAAGTTTGGTTGGGTGAAAGCAGTGACAGCACACAGTTGAAAGTACATCAACTCAACTGGACTTCACCATAAATTGAAAGCTCTTCTAGTCTCAACCTAATATTGCAAGGACAGAGTAGTAGTGGCAGGGTCTGAAGACTATGCTCTCATTGACCTTGAGGTCAACTGGCATAACCAGCCTATAGCTTAGCTACAGTGCAATCTGCAACATGTTGGTGAATGGCAACTGAGGTCTTAAAAACTAGCAAGCTGCTATCTGATGTACACCAAACTTTCCTAACACATCCAGAACAGATGCATCACTGAGAACAACAAAGACACAAGGATAAAAGAGCCTAGGAGATAGAAGAACCCATGTGAATGGAAGATTGTGTCAGTATGCAACCAGAAGCAGCAGATGGTGACTCGCCACCACCATAGACAGCCATGATGGGGCACACAATGTTAAGTCCTTGTGGCAACACAAGAAAAAGAGGGGGTGCAGCTCAAGAACTCTCCTGAAAGACCACAATTGATGATCTGATGGCCCAGGGAGATCCCTTGAGAACCTGGCCCCTAGACCTGCTGCTCCCCCTGTCTAGAAAACACTACTGAGGTCAACTCTTCAGACAAAAACGGACTAGACTTGGGGATACAATGTGACAATATGGTGTGTGTACTTTATGGTTCTATGTATTTATAGGATGTTGTCCTACTGGTCTTTTTCTAGATGGGAGTGAAGAGGGTGGATACGAGGGGACAGGAGCTTGTTAAGAGAATGCAGCAAGTACAGGGTGAAAAGGAAGAGTGTGCTGTCACAGGGCAAGGAGATCAGAAGGAGCTGCAGATAGGCAGGGATGCAAAATTGATTTGGATTGCGTATGTTCACTTAATTACAATTAAAAAAAGACACACACATGAAGAGTGGCAGGGACAAACAGTGGATTTCCTAGTGTACACTGAGGCCACATATTCAGTTCTCAATAACCCCCTTTCATGACCAACTACTTTGGTAGTCCCAGTGATAGGAATAAGGGAACAATGTGAACATAAGTTTTGTTACAGCCTATTGACTGTCAGACTGGAGGAAAGCAGATGATCACTGGTTTCTGTATTTGCCATACTGTCCTGTCATGTCCTGCTATTAACAAGAGACTTACTGCCTAAACTTAATGCCCAGATCTCCCTGAGAAGTATCTCATGAAAACATCTCGCATCTACTGATTCAGCATCTGGAGGTAGAGTCTGACTTGCCAAGAGAAATCAACGACCAGAAAGTGAGTGAATTCCTGGGCATCAGAAAAGAGACCACACCCAGCTTGGAGACTACAGTCACCAAGTAAGGTTGAGAAGATGAACCATGCTTTAAAGAGACAGATCTCCAAGCTACATCAAGATACTCATTTACATTGGCTTCAGGTCTTGCCCATTGCCTTGTTTAGAATCTGGGTGGCCCTTAAAAGCAGGCTCAAATTGAGCCCTTATGAAATTGTGTATGGAAGACCCTTCCAAGCTGCCTCAGTAGTTTTCCTCATAGGCAGAATATGACCTTAAAGTTCAGAAATACTTACAACACCTCCCACACATTTTGTCTTTAATTGACCAGTTTTCTTTTCCTAGGTCTTCACTCTCTCCCTCAATTTACATTCCTTTCAGCCAGTGGATAAGATTCTTTTAAAAAACTTGGAGAAAGGGCTTGAAGAACAGCTGGATGAGGAGTAGACTAACCCATGGAAAATCCTCCTGACCACCCCCACCACCATGAAATTGGCCAGACTGAAGGCCTGGACACATCATACCTAGATGAAGCTGCATCCCTCTGCAGACGCAGACACAACAGATCTTCACCATGAGTGGTGGACCACTACTTCCAGAACAAAAACCAGGATAAAATTCAAGAAATGTCCTCCAGAATCCTCTTTCTCTTCCTTAGACTCAGCTTAGTTCTAGGACTTCCACATGACATTGTCCCTTTCTGATGAAATGAAAATGCATTGACGTATCTTGCATGAAACGTATGTTTCTCATTTCTCTCCAATGGGAAGTACTTAAGTTAAACAAATTTTTTTGATTGCTGTATGCACTCCTCTAGAGTTGATTAGAAATTTCCCTCTTCAGACATGTTCAGAAGAATATCGCCTCTGGGGATATCTGTAATTGGTGACCAGTTAAGAAGAAAAGGATGGTGAGATATTCTTGATCCAGCTTGAGACTGTCACCACTAGTGAAAACAGTGTCAAGTTTTCAGGATGCCCATCCTTCTGTTACGGTATTAATAACCCTGTCCTCAAATACAACAGCAGTATAACAGTGTCCTATGCTAATACACACATTAAGTTACCTAAAGGATGGTTCTTGCCGTGTGGAAATTGAGCCTTTTTGAATGTCTCTGCCAGTGGTATGGAGGGAACTTGCTCTTTGGGGAGGCTCACCCCGTTCCTGCCCTGACCTAACCATGTCTGAAGTGTAAGAGAGGAACCTTCCTGAAGATTGTCATAGTGACATACATCTGTTCAGTCTGGCTGAATATGTATCCTTTTGGTCATGACTGCCATGGCGAAAGGTTTAAATATTGAAATTAATAGGCTATCCTGGGCCATGAGGAAGGCCTTAAGTACTATCTCACAGGCCATGAGCCTTTTAAGTGCTAAGTTGGAACAAGTCAGAGAGGCAGTTCTGGAAAACCAGGCAGCTGTAGACTACTTACTCCTCAGACATAATCATGGATGTGAAGATCTCAAGGGGATGTGTTGCTTTAAATTGATTTTTTAAAAAATGGTGAAGGATATTGTGAACATCAAACCGTGGGAAGGCTTCTTCAGGTCAGAGTTTGAGAAATTACTCTCATAGCTCCCCAGCCTAGGTTGGCTGTGCATACTAATAACAGTAATTGGAATCATTATTATTTGTGGATTGTTTGTTGAAGTATACAACATACACCCTACCTCACAACTAACTGTACCACATGCTCTAGAGAACTAGCCCACTATCCAAAATTTGATCCTAGAGTTAATGCTATAAATTAAAGCAGCTATTATCTCTTAAAGCTATTCTGTAGACAGGAAATTAGTGATTAAAGAGTGGGAAATGTTAGTGGGTGAAGGTGGCTCAGATAGCTAAACTACATTTCATTCCCTGTCTTATCACTGTCCCAGACTGGATCAACAGACTTACATTCCTTTACCTGTCTCCAGAATCAATTATTTCAAACCTTCAGGAAAGTAATCACATTGTTGGGTAAGATGTAAGGGAATCTTGTGACTCCATGTTCTATCCAGTGACAAAGTTTGACATTTTCCAGATGAAAATCCCTTTGTAGTGTGACTACAGAAGCCACTGGAATTGTAACCCAAGCAGAACAGTATTGGAGAAACTGTTCTCACTGTTCTTCACACATGCACGCTTGTCTGTTAATATAGCATACTTGAACATTTTTCCCCATCTCTGAGTCTGGCTGCAGTGACAGGTAGAATGAACTTGCTTTTGGTTCAGCAATACCTATATTTCATCTAAGAGTTTTATGGTTTTTGCACTTATGTTTAGCTTATTAAACTATTATGAATTAATTTTTAAAATAGTGTGAGGTAAGCATCACATTTCATTCTGCATGTGAAAAACAGTTGTCCCAGCACCATTGGTTGAAGAGTTTATTCTTTCCACTGAGTTGACGTGGTTCCTTTGTCAAAACTCTGATGACAATAGTTTTACATGTGTTTATATATGGATTTTCAAACGTATACTATTTGCCTACCCATATACCCATGTCTTGATTAGATAACATGGTAATATGTTTTGAAATCTGCAAGTGTGGGTCATCCAACCCTTTTCTTTTTAGGACTGGCCTCTGAAATTCCACATAAATTTTAGAATTGGGATTTCCATTTCTCTAGAAAATGTTGTTGGAATTTTTATAGCCTTGAACCTATAGATCACAATATTAAATTTTCCAATTCAGGAACATGTGATGACTTTCCAATTGTTTATTTTTTCTTGACTTCTTTCAGTTATATTTTGTAGCACTTAGTCTACAATTCTTTCAATTTCTTGGGTAAATTTATTCTTATGCATTTTATTCTTTGATATTATAAATGGAATTGCTTTCTTAATTTCCTTTTCATATTATTAACTGTAGGCATATAGCAATACAACAGACTTGAATGTGTTGAACTCTGCAAGTATGCTGAATTCACTTCTTAATCTAGTAACTTTTTTGTGGAGTCTTTTGAGATTGTTTATACATAGAATCATGTCATCTATGAATCAATAGTTTTACTTCCTTTCTTCCAATTTAGACACTTTTTCCCCTGCCTTTTTTTTCCTCCCTAATTGCTCTTACTAGAACTTCCATTGCAATGTTGGGTAGCAGTGATTAAAGTGGGAATCTCTTTTCTTGTTCCTGATCTTAAGGGGAATGTGTTGTCTTTCACTACTGAGTATGATGTTAGCTATGGGTATTTCATAAATGTCCTTTATTACAGAGAGGATGTTCCATCTGTATTTTTAATTAAAATAAGATTTATAAACAGTATATTCTCAGAATTTAAAGGTTTGATGAATTTAGATAAGCATATAAGTCTATGCAGTGATATGCTGGACTATGTTTCAAAAATTATCTTTTTAGTTGAAATAGAAAACATGATAATCCTCTATCAAAATTTTGGGGACATAAAGTTAATATGATTATTGGCTAAGTCATTATTCCAGTTAGAACAATATACTCTGAAGAGTTAATTCCAAAAATACAGGAATCACAGATTCTTTAGGTGAAACATCATGCTCATCACATCCCCCCATTCAGGATCCTTCGTTTATACCCTATGTAGATCTCTATGTCTCCTTCGTCTAGATTTGATAAAACAATCCTACAAACATGGTATTATTATCTACATTGATTCTCAGATGAGTACCTTATTCAAGCCAGCAAAATGAGGTGACTGCACATTCCAGTGTCTCTTCTGCCTCTTATGGGGCTGCCTGCATAAATACTACTGTTAAAAATATAAGTAGATATATGACTGATAGTAAAACAAAATATGACATCGCTAGTGAAGAGCAATATAGCTTGGGAAAAAAATCTCCAAACTGCCCTTGCCCAGCCTAAATGCCTCTTCTTGAGATCTCCCTAACTGCCAGCCATTTCAGGAGACAGTCTTAAAGTTTATCTTCATACAATAGTTTTGGGGGTTCATCTAGCCTCAAGAGATCCAGAAAGCCTAAATTTTACTGAGAATTTGAAATTCTATTCCACATTGTCTCCCTTTGATCTGCATTTGTCTATAGAATTTTTTATCAACATGTTTGGTAATGGCAGACTTAAATGTAATACTTACTTAAAATATTTTTCTCCATATTTAATTTTTGCTTTCCTTAGTTGTGTCTGTGACTACGAGCAGGTTTGAAACCTTTGATTTGGAATATAGATACACCTATAAAAACTTTATAGATTTGGAATATATACATGTATATTTCTACATAATAATCTATAGATAAAAACCATTGCTGTAGACACGATTCCAACTTACAGTGAGCCTAATAGACACAGTAGAACTGTCCCCAACTGACTCATAGGATTTCCAAGCAGTCGCTGATGGATTCAAACTGATCTTTTGATTAGTAGCTGAGCTTTTAACCAGTGTGCCATCAGGGCACCATGTACACACACACACACACACACACACACACACACACACCCCACACACCACACACACACACAGAGGCACCATGTGGAAGGACTACCAATTAAGTTCATGAACTAATCATAGAAAAAGTGCCCACATACCTTGCTGTTGAATATCATCATGGACACTTTCAAAGTTCTCCTCGTGGGAAGCTATGGACCAACATCATTGCCTAGTCCACCTTTCAAAGCAATTTTGGAACTCTTTTTCTGGAATGGCAATCGGAGCTGTCATCATATTAAGTTTGATGTCCTGAATGTCACAAAAATGTCTGTATTTCCTGTATCTTTGGGTAAACAAAAAGTCACCGCGGGCCAGATCGTGTGAATAAGGAGGGTGTTCCAATACAGTTGTTTACTAGCTAAAAACTCCCTCACAACTATATGATTAAGTTCACACACTTGTCACTGTGCCACCATGCAATGGCCATTCCAGAAAGAGTTCCAAAATTTCTTTGAAAGGTGGACTAGGTGTTGGCATTGCTGCATAGGTTTCCAAGGAGAGTACTTTGAAGGTGACCATAGTGATATTCAGCACTGAAGTGTGTAGCACTTAGAACTGTCAGACCTCATATACTATGTTTATATAATAATCATACCACTGTGCAACCAGGGATCCTTATTTTTTGAGATGTGTGTGTAGTTATTCTTCATATATTTAGATAAAATGTTATACTGTACCATGCCTGTTTTTTTGGAACATAACACTCTCCTTCCTGATGTTTTCTCCTGTCCCATTTTTGTTGATATTTCAGATTTCTTACATCTATCTCATTTATCAAAATGAGATAGAGCTAGCCACTGCCATCAAGTCTATCTGACTCATAGTGATCCTATAGCTCAGAGTAGAGCTGTCCATAGAGTTTGCAAGGAGCACCAGTTGATTTGAGCTGTCGACCTTCTGGTTAGCAGACATAGCAGTTAACCACCGCATCACCCAGGCTTCCAAATGAGATAGATCTGTAGTTACATTTGTACTATACACACTAGTCATGTTTGATACATGTTTCATGCTGTTGTGCAAGCATTTCTTTCTTCTGTTCTATGGAATGACTGATATAGCATTAAACTGCATTTTATGTAAAGATTTAGAAAATGTCTGGAGCAAACGTCTTTTTACACTCTTTTGGGGGAAAGTGAGTTCATTTCTGACAAGTTTATTTTTTATTAAATATTCATTTCTTTAGGCCTACTTTATCTTCTGGACTGATGCTTTCACAAAATTTATAAATTAAAAATTCTAAAATTCATTTTCATTTTCCTGTGTAAAGCACTCTTATTTTTAAAATCTGATTGTCTCATACTTATTTCCTGTTTTAACTGTACTTTCTCCTTACCTGACTGATGAGGTTAGTTGCTTATCTGTTCACTGATTTCCAAAGTAGTAGCCTTTATACTTCTATTTTCACCCACAACATTAGCTTTAACCTTTATGAATTCCTCTTGCTTACCGTGACGTGTGTGGGTGTGCATGCACCTACGCATGCAGTAGTCTCTTCACAATTTAGTTTCGGAAATCTATTTAATAATGATGTATTTCTAGAAAATACATATTAAACATTTGACAGTTTTCCTTTGAGTTCAGTTTAAGCAATATCCTAGTTCATGCATGATATGTGTAACTTTTCATTATAACCATACTGTATTCTGCTAAATGATTTTTAATTCATTCAAGTTATCTTTGAAACTTTTCAGATTACGACTTCCCTTTTGAAATCAATTTTATCTATACTATTTCTAACTTTTCTATTTGAGATTTTTGTGATCAAACAGATTGTCAAACATTTCATGAGTTTTCCATCAACACTAGCAAATGTGGTATGTATTTTCATGGCAAAAATTCTGCCACGTATTAACTTAATTATTTGCAATAGTCCGTTATTTTTCAAACATCTCTTTTCTCGGTCCCACTCCAACTACATCCCAGGCTGAAGTTGTAGTTTAACATTGTCTGTAGAAGCAGAAATCACACCTCCAAAATGTTTACGAAAGCAAAAAATAGAACATATGGTCATCATTTGCAAACTGGAAAGGCTTTCCTTTCAATCAGTGGAATTCAATAAATGAATTTAGTGATACATGAGCCATGAGACAAAGTCATTTTGTCTTATAGAGGAAAGGTCTCTAAACTTTGTATTCGTAAGTCCATATATCCGTCACCTGGAAATCCTGGTGGCGTAGTGGTTAGGTACTACATCTGCTACCCAGAAAGTTGTCAGTACGAACCCACCAAGTGCTCCTTTGAAATTCTACAAGGCAGTTCTACTCTGACATACAGGACCACTATGAATCAGAATTGACTTTACAGCGGTAGCATATCCGTCACATTCAGACAAGTGAAACACAAGAAACTGTAAGTTGCTTCATCCAGGCTTTCCTTAGTATAGTTAGAATGCTAACTTTCTGTATGGAACCAAGGACTCAGTCACTGACTCCTCCTGGGGGAGGGAACCAGCACACTCTCAGAATCACTCACCAAGACACATCTCTGTGTCACAAGAGCTCCTCTGTCTCTGACTACAGCAGGAGTTCATGGCCTTTGAACATTTTGCTGTGCCTTAGTAATGGTGGCTTCTCTGTTGTTTGAGCTCTTTCTGAATAGACTAATGTAATGTTTAAAAGGGATCTTGCTTTGTGAGCTTATTTTTTCTTTAGTATCCCCTTGTTTTGTTATTTTCCTCATTTAAGCATCTGTCACATATATGAAATGTTAGTACTTTGACTGTTGTTGCTATCTTGTAAGGGATTGAGAAGCAATTTTTAGTTTTAACCACATGATTTTTGCTGAAAAAAATTACGTGATTATTTTGAAAGTATTCACGAGGGTACTATGCCTGCTACCCATGAAATTAATCATAAAACAGTAATATTATCTAAGCACCAATTCTAAATATTCCCTAAAAGCTTTGTGGAACATGTTCTGCAAAGTCTTCACACACACACACACACACACACACACACACACACACACACACACACACACACACACACACACACACACACACACACACACACACACACACACACACACACACACACACACACACACACACACACACACACACACACACACACACACACACACACACACCCCAATCCATCCATCCTACTTTTATACATACCAATTTTAAAATACCACATATGTTCATAGCTCTGCATACAGATTAAAAAATGAAGTTATTTAAGGAACTGGCTTAACTATATGGCTGGTAAGAGAAAGTCAGGATTCTAAGTACCCTTTATTTCTCTCCCCGGCTGCTTTATTTTCTATTAAACCTTATCCCACTCTGTCTCCTGAATTTTCTAGCAAAAGATACTATTTGAATAAAAATGTATTTCACCATGATATGCTAGGAAAAGTTGGACAGTATATGTTAGGGAAAAGTTCCCAAAGTTTTCTTTAATTCTTGAAATCTCCCGACTGTGTAGCTACTACCCAAACGTTGTGTGTGTGTGTGTGTGTGTGTGTATGTGTGCACACGTGCCTGTGTTTGGTGTCAGTACAGACCCTGAGTTTGCCCAAAGTGGTTCTCTTTGTTGTTTGGTTTGACTAAGCCCCCTTTCTCTGCATAACTAGGAGTCCCCTGGGGGTGGGAACAAGTTTGGTTTTCATCAGGAATCACTCACCCTGAATATCAGTAACAGTCAGGCATACAGAGCCTCCAGCTGGTGAATTCCTTGTATAAAAACAACCAAGAGATAAGAAATGTGACAAAGACTCCAACAAAACCAGCTAAAGCACTTATCCAGAGAAACAGCAAGCACAGTAAGAAAGAGGAAGCAGTATAAACTTATGGGAGACTGTAGCAGATTCTGAGAAGTGGCTTAAAAACTCTAACTCTGATAACCTATAGATTTAAGACTCATTGGGCTCTAGCATTCGGTCATTCCCAGATGATTTGGATCCAGCTTTGTTCCACCTTCCTGATCCAATCATATGTAAAGGCCACATCTGTGTGTCACCTCCAGCAAGTCCAGGCAATATATGTGAACAGAAGAAGCAGCACAGTAAGTGAAACTGTTTTGGAATCACACCATCTGAGCTCCATTTCTTCCTTGACTCATTTACAGATACAGGTCAGACCCTGGGCAAGTAATTTAATTTCTCTCTACATTTACCTCAAAATAGTAAGAAAAATTATAGCAAGCACATCATAAGGTTTTTCTGAGAAATTTGTGCTTTGAAGAGCAGTTGGTTCATGATACAAACTCTGTAAATCTGTCCTGTCTTTGTTAGACAGTGAAGACAACCTGAATCTCCCTGGATTCAGGGCTCAGGTCTCAGTAAAGAGAAGTATACTCTATAGCTGATGCATACAAAGTCTGTACAATTGTTAATTCTCCATGGTTCAAATATCTTATATTCTTTTTATACTTCTTTAGTCAGTTATTGAAAAAGACATTAAAATTGCCCACTGAGGTTTAGAATTTTTCTAATTTTTAAATTATTCATATATTTTAGGTTATATTATTAAATGACTACAAAACTGAACATTATACATTCCTAATAAACTGTAATTTTAATCTTTATATAGCATTCTTCTTTATTTATATCAACGTGTAATCTTAATATAAACTTTGTCTTTGCATTTAGTTAACGTCCCCCCATCCTACTACTTTCAGTTTCTGTATTTGTGTATTTTAAACATAGTTTAATTTCAATTTTCATCAAGTATGATAATCTTTAAATTTTAGTTTTACACAGTTTTCAGTTAGTCTAAGGTTTGTTACAAGGTTTCTATATTACAATACTAATATTTAGTATTTATATTTAGCTACATAGTTGTCTTTCTGTCCTACCTATACTTCATTCTTTTATCATTGCATTCCTGTATTCTACATATTTTCAGTATTTCCCATTACTCTACTTTATTATACTTATATTTTGAAAACTTTTGTCGAAAGTCCCTTGTTTGAAAAGACTAGAGAGAAAATATTGAATGCAAAGAACCATGTGTCTGAATCCACGCTGCTACAAAGGATAATTAGATAGTGTTAATTTCCACACGGACATGCATTTCTAATTACCAAAGTCATGCTTTGTATGCCCTTTAAGATCAGTGTGTGTCATATTTGGCCAAATTCACCTGAATCACTTTATAAGAAGTCAATAATTGATGCCTGTAAGGGACAGAAAGACTGTTCACATTTAGTCAATCCTGCTACACTTTAATCTTCAGCTTACAGCTCTGCATTTATTACATAAACACAAATACACTGAAATACATATTCTTAAATATGTATATTTCAAATAATTACTTTCCTACAAATATGCAAACATTTATATGTATATATATATTTCTTAAAGATACAGTTCCTAATACAAATAATTTTCACATCAAGCCAAACAGGAGAGAAACACGTAAACATACACACCTGATTCTGGTCAAGTAAAACACAAAACCATAAGATAACCACAATATGAAGGATGCATTTGACAGTGGGTGATGAAGGGGCAGACATGTAAACAAAAAAATGTTCATGTGCACTGTAAGGTCCCAGAACGATCCATTTGCTCAGTTAAAACTGCTTTGACCCTGTCCCATTTTCTTCTTGAGAGATTTAAAAATGAGTGTGGAAACTCAGTACACACTAACCTGGAACTAAGTGAATTTTGTTGAAAACACAGACTCCAAGATAAACTGACAACAATTTCACTGAACATATCACTCACCAGCAATTTTACGGAATTTCGTTACTTTTTAACACAGCAAAAACACCACAATCCTTGTGGGAAAGATAGGAGGAATGGGGAAGGAAATAGAGAGGGGCACTACAATTTTACTCAACAGCCCCTCAAAGTAACAGATGGGTTTATATACAGAACACAGCCAACAGCTAACACGACAAACTCTATACTCTAGATCATGTGTCACACTAGGACACTACAGAATCAAATTTAAATATTTTTCAAGCTCAAAAAGAAGCAATTCCCACAGGTCCTCAGAGAAGGGGAATTTTTCATACCCTTTCAAAAGAAGACGCCTAAACAATAGCTTGGACAGATGAAGCCTGACAAGACCCTTTTCATGGCCCTTAAAGGGCATGCTGACCTCCACAAACTTACTCCAGAAAGTGCTGGATGTTCCAGCATCTTGCCTTTGAGGTGATTCTTGACTTTCAGGGTAAGCATGCTTGTAAAAACAGTGCTCTCCAAAGCGGCAGTGACCTCTACCTTCAGCAAAATACCTGCAGGGCTTGTTGCTCATTGCTTCCTTGTACTGCTGAATAAGTGTCTGTTTCTTTTCCTCTTCCTCCACCCAGAATTCACTGGGAATGACAAGGTCTGAGGGGACCCTGCACTGTGGGCACGATTTGACAACCCTGTTTTCAAACTGTCTGGCTCTCCTCCACTCACGGATACACTTAAGACAGTAGGTGTGGTTGCAGTTAGACAAGACGCCAAAGCGGCGATCGTTGGGGTTGGCTTTCTCATAAACCACCTCCATGCAGATGCCACACACTTTGTCCATACTGCACTGCACAGCGAAAGAGAGCTCCATATCCCTCTCGTGAGCTTCTATGCAGGACTTTATGTGCTCTGCTCTCTGGGCAGCATCCACGGGATGCAGTATCTGCAGCCCACACATGTCGCAAGCCTCTCCGTGGAGGTACACACACCTCTCCCCATCAGGGCATTCTCCTACAGCGGCGTAAGGGCAAAGCGGCTCGCCCGCGCCAACAGCGCTGTGCTCCGTTTCTGCTAACGAGCTCTGCGGTGAAGTCTCGGGAGCATACAGTGCCCAGCGTCCTCGGTAAGGCTGCCCCGGAACAAACTCAACAGCATCCGCCCAAGCTGCCGAGCTCGCGCCGGCGGCTACACCGCCCCCATTGTCGGCCTCCTCTCCAAAGAAACGCCCTTCAGCAGCCGAGCCAATCAGAGGCAAGGAGAGAGAGGAAGTACCACGGGAAGTTCCCGCCACTTCCGGAGCCCGGGCCCGGATTTGCGCAGCCGCGTCACGGCGGCTATCGGCATAGGCGCGGAGGGCCGCATCGGCGCCCTCGGTAGCTGGCGGCCGGCCTGAGAGGTCATGAGAGTAACGGCAGTTCTCCCCTTCCTTGCACAGCCCATGGAGATAATACCTGCAGGTCACCAACTTCGTCCAGCTGCCGCTGCTTCGGCCCGGCAAGTGTAATGGCCTGGCGCCTCCCCCTGCGCCCTGGGCGGGCCTTAAGCCTGACGCTCGAGTCGGGGCGGGGCTTCGCGCTGCCAGCTCCCGGGATGCCTCGGGCGCCGGCAGGCCGGGTTTCCGGCCATTTTCCTCAGCCGCCCCGGCACTTGCCTCGGCACCGGAGGCCTCGTAGGCTTCTGAGGGAGCTGCAGTCTCTGCCATTGGCAACTTAACTCCTAACGTTACCGGAACTTTGCCGTGATTCTTCCTTCGGGCCTTGAGGCCTTGAGTGCGGTGCGAACGCTGGGGCTCCTCTCTAGGTGGTCCGTCTCTTTCCACCTTCCCTCCTGCTGTCTGATCCGTGTGACTGTGCGTTCCTAGGTACTTCCGTACGCCAACATGGCGGACACTTCCTCTGGTGGCACCGCGTCTGCTTTACGTGTTCTTTACTACTGTTATTCCAGCGAGGAATCATTATTTTTTTAACTAAGAAAATTCTGCATCATCTCAGCTGTTTTATTGCTCTGACCCTACTCCACGATTTAACACTCCGTCTCATTCCAGTAATTCCAAATCCCGCTTGTTGCACTGTCTTCTTTGGTGGATATAATCAAAACTGGGATTTTAGAGCTTGTATTTTTCAATCACGACCCCTGGTGGAGCATTAGTTAAGCTCTGGGCTGCTAACCAAAAGTACAGTATTTCAAACCCACCAACTGATCACCAACGAAAATGCTGAAGAAATCTGTGGCCGTTTGCTGCAGCCTTGGAGATTTCTTCTGGGTGGTTCTGTTATAGAATCTATAAGGGTCGTTATAAGTGTGATGTTTTTGTGTTTTACTTGAGCAGAATCAGGTGCATATGTTTACATGATTTATTCTGTTTAACTTGATATGAAAATCATTCATGGGCAGGGAGTTTTTTTCGTTTCGAGTATTTCTCATTTATACAAGTTTCCATTCTGTTTTTTACATCTTTTTAAAATCATGAGTCCTTGTTAAGTTTAAAAGTTCATCGTGTAGTTTCTAAAACATTTCAACCATGATTTTTATAAATTCTAAATTCTGTTTCTATTCACTCTTCCATCTTGTGTCTGTTGATTTGGGTTTTCATTTGTTTTTTTGTCTGATAATTCTCACTGATTTAATCTCATTTCTGTGGACAAAGTGATTTCTGGTGCTTAATGTCTGGCAATTTTTACGAGTTTATAGTTGGAAACACTTTTCACCAGTGAGGGCATAGTAGGGAGCGTTTTGGGTATTAACGCCACTTCAGCACCATTCAGATACTTTAATTTACTGTGATTTCTAATTTTCACGTACCCACTGTGCAGGAGCCATGGACTTCTTCCAGTCCTGACCGTGGACTTACTGACAGTGTCCCTTGAGTTACCTTGGCTTTTATATTCTCTCATGTGGTCTAACTAATTGTGGCCCTTCGTTTCCTTTTCTTTTAAGTTTGCTAATTCACCCAAGTTTGTACTGTTACTGTGTTAGGACAGCCTTTCAGGACTTGACTGTAATATACGTTGGGCAAGTAGTATTTCTTAATTTTCAAGTGTGAGTTCCTTGTCATTTGTAAATAGATTTATTAATGAAGTTATTTTCTATTTGCTGAGTCTTTATCATGACTGTATTCTGAATATTAGTTTTCTGTGTATATTGATTATCATGTTAGTCTTCATTGTCCTAATGGGGTTATTGACATGGATAGATTTTCACATATTTAGCTTAATATTTTTACCAAGAATAAACACTTCGATATTATATATCATTGGATTTTATTTGCTAAAGCAAGTTTGTCACAGGGAATTTGATAGCCTAAATTTACATTTTAAAATGGAAGAAAGTGATTCTGATACAATCACATAGGTCAATAAATTGAATCCTAATTAAGTATATGGATACAGGGAGAACAGATGCAAAGTATAAAAATGTGTTGACGGAAAGGTCAGACTTCCTCATCTAACTTCCTGAGGGGGTGGAGAAGCATCAGTAGCCTTAGGCTGCTTCTTCTGAGCAGGAGATCAGTCAGACCTCCACCCGCCAACACTTTTACTAACTGTCCCTCTCACGGCACTGTTCACCTCTGTACTGGGTTCGTCACAAAGAACAACCATGATAGCAGGAAACATCTCTTAACCTGGTTTCAACTGGAGGACATTATGTTGAGTGAAAGTAGTCAGCGACAGAAGGACAAGTATTGTATGAGACCCCTGTGATAAGAACTTAAAAGCAGACTTATGCATAACAGAAAAGATTCTTTGATGGCTACGAGGGTGGGAGGGCGGGGGGGAGAGTTTAGGTTCCGTAGTTTTTTGAAATTTGGTTGGGTGAAGTAGGTGACAGGACACTTTAGTAAGAAGATCAATATTAACGAGACTTCAGCACAACTTGTGTACTCCTCCCATATTAGCCCAATATTGCAAGGACAGAGCAGCTGGGGCAGGGGACAGGGGAGTATGCTCTCAGGAGAAACCAAGGCCAATTGGCATAACTAGCATTTTGCTAATGGGGACTCTCTGCACCCCACGTTGGTGAGTGGCGTCTGGGGTCTTAAAAGCTGCCAAGCTGCCATGTGAGGGTACAGCAAATGGTCCCAACTTAGCAGGAACAGATGATCACCAAGGTCCATAATGACATGGGGGAAAGAGAATCCAGAAGACAGAGAGATCCACGTGAGTGGATGTCTGCATCGACTTGGGACTGGAAAAACCAGATGGTGCCCAGCCACCACCAGTGATAGACACGATGGAGCTCACAAAGTAGAGGCTCACTGGCAACACAAGTATAAATAGGGGTGCACCCTGAGATCTCCACTAAAAGACCACAATTGATAGTCCAGGGACTTTGGGTTCCCCTGTGACCATGGCCCCTGGCCCTGATGCTGCCCCTGTCCATAAATCATAATGAAGGTCAACTTTTCGGATAGCATTGGATTGGACTTGGTGACACAGGGTGACCATATTGTGTGGGTACTTTATGGTTCTAGGCATCGATAGGATGTCCCGTTGACCTCATACTGGAGGAAGGGGAATGGGTGGAGAGGACAAGGTGGAGACTGTTGGGAAGGTAAGACATGTATGGAACAGACAGGAAGAGCGAGCTGTCACTGTGCAGGGAGAGCAGTGGAAGCTGTGTATAGGTCAGCATGTAAATTTATATGGGAATGTACATTTTCATTGAATCATAATATAAAAAAAAGTCCATCACGGAACTCTCAAGACAATATTCCTGATTATGGAGTTTATTAGCAAGATGACAGTTCAGGATCAGAAGTGGCTCAACATAAACACTTCTTCAGTCAGGACAGTCTCTTCTCATCTCTGCCTGCAGGCAAGACTCTGGCCGTTGACCTCGGAAACCTTAGCCTCTCAGGCCTCTTGGGCCTCTTGGACTACCCTGGCTTCTGCTGTGCTTGGGCAAGTTTTACAAAGCTCCTTAGCTCCACCATCACGGGCCTTGAGGCATCCCATACCTTTTGAAGGCACATAGCTTTTTTCTTCCTGAGCTGGGAATACATTGGAGATGACTTCCTGCTTCTGCTGTTTCTGAGTTTTTGCTTCTTTCTGTGTCTTATTTTACAGCTCTCCTCTATATCTGGAATCCGTGGTCCAAAAGACACTACACTTCTAGCTCTTTCTGACTGATGGTAGTGAGATATCACTTCTCCCTCCATTTATCTCTTGTAAGATAAATAGTGTCACTCAAGTGACGGCGTGACTTGAATATGGGTGCTTAGGGTGGTGACTTGAGGAAGGCAGGGTTTCAAGATACAGTCAACTTCCATCCTGATTAATTAGCCGTAGAAGGCAAGAACCTAGGCAAGGCATGATTCTAAGCAGGGAAGACTTGCCCAGTAAGATTTAGACCTACCGTTTATTTGGTAGTAATATATTCCCGGTACTGTATCTTGGAAACCGTTGTGATGTAGTGGTTAGGTGCTACATCTGCTAACCAAAAGATCAGTGGTTCACATCTACCAGGCACTCATTGGAAACTCCATGGAGCAGTCCTGCAGTGCCCTGTAGGGTCACTATGAGTCAGAATCAGCTCGGCAGCACCGGCTTCAGTGTATCTAGATGATATTTCATCCTCGTAGACAACCCTGATGGAAAAGTCTTGTATATCTGCTGTGCGACACGGCAGGCACTAACCCAGGATGACTACTGAGCACTTAAAATGTGGTTAAATGGACTGAGAAACTATATATATATGTGTGTGTGTGTATAGAATATGTATGATGATTGCCAGTTTGTGAACTCATCCTAGAAAAAGTGCCATATACCTTATTGATGCATGTTACCATGCGTAGTGCTACGCTTGGGAAGCTGTGCACTGAAGTCAGAGCCGAGTCCATCCTGGAAAGCAGTGTTGGACCTCCTTTTCTGAAATGGCCATCTGAGCTTTTGTGGTATTACCCTTGATGTCATCCAAATGTCTTCCTTTCAATATTTGTCTTTGGTAAAGAAAAAAAGTCATTGGGGGCCAGATCTGGTGAGTACGGAGGGTCTTCCAGTACATTTGTTTACTGGCTAAAAACTCCCTCACAGACTATACAATTAAGTTCACAAACTTTTCACTGTGACCATTGACCATTTCAGAAAGAGTTCCAAAATTGCTTTGAAGGGTAGACTAGGCACCAGCATCACTGTATAGCTTTCCAAGGAGAGTTCTTCGAAGGTGACCATATTAATCTTCAGCAGTGAGGTATGTAGCACTTAGAAAAATTGAGTTTGTGGACTTGTCAGACCTCATGTGCACATGTGCACATCTGCATGCTTTGTGTGTGTGTGTATCTATTTAAAAACTAATTTAGAGGTTAATTTGCAAAATGCATGCAGTTGTAGATGTTATTTGACTGTCTCATAAAGACAAAATAATTGAAAAGTAGAGTGTTTACGTACTGTGCCCATAGCTACTAGGCATCAACAATTCTTTTGGAATCCCTGGAATATAGCTGCAAACTGTATTCTTGTTCTACCATTTACAGTTAATTATATACTCTAGATTTATAGTGACTATATGTTATATGGAAACCCTGGTGGCATGGTGATTAAGTGTTATGGCTGCTGACCAAGCGGTTGGCAGTTCAAATCCATCAGGTGCTCCTTGGAGACTGCATGTGACAGTTCTACTCTGTCCTGTGGGGTCACTATGAGTCAGCGTCAAGTTGACAACAACCAGGTTATATGTCATACATGGTATTAGGAACTAAAAAACTCTATGGTTTTAAGTATCACATCAGACTGAATAAAAGACATTAGTGGGCAGTGAATCTTGGGACAAATAAGTATTTTCCAGCCTGAACAAAACTTGATCCTCATAGGTTGTTCTCTGACTGCTCTAGTAGATATCCCTGTCCTGATTTTTTTAGCCAGTATTTGCTGTTGTTTTTATAGTCTCTGAGAATACATACATGATCTTTTCTTGTTTTTTTTTTTTTTTTCTGATTTCTCTTTTACTCCCCAAACACTGAAGGCCTCAGGGGCTGGGAACTGACTGAAACCTCCTTATTTACACAACACCCTGAATGGAAGCATGGGATCACCTAGCTGGTCAATATTTGCATGTCCAAGAGGAACAAATGGAGGAAGGACATGAGTTCTTTAGGCTAAACACCCAGGAAATCAGGGAGCATCTTGAGAAAGGGAAAGATGGTTTACAACACCAAAGGAATGAAATACTGTATAGGCAGCATCAAACGTAGCACTGGAAGTGGGACACTAGTTCAGAAGTGGTGAGCAGGGTCAGCCCACTGGGAATCTGAAGGGCCCATAGTCATTTATCCCCAGCAGCCAAGGCCTGCTGAACTGATGTGGCTCCACATAGCTGATATTTAAGAGGTCCACACTTGAATAAAAGCAGTTTACATTATTTGGCACACCTGTTTTAGGTCTAATGTCTAGGCACTACTAGAAGAAGGAGAGATTAAATTTAAAGTCCTAAGATAGTCATCAATGTTTAAAAAGTGAATCACCACCCTAACTGAGAAGTGAATTACTCTTACTCCCCCCCCCCATTTCATCAGGCAAATGCAGGAAAGGAATCTATCTATATTTAAAAATTAACTTAGAGGTTAGTATCATCTGTGGTACATAGCAGTAATAATTATAATAGAGAAAATAATGATTACAGGTTTGCTTTGAAAAATAAATGAGGTAGTCTTAGAATAAACTGGTTGGAATGGTGTCTGCTACAAGGAACAATCCGTGTAATCTCCATAAATGTCTCTTCTATTTTAGAGTCACCCAGACAACCTTGTGATTAATGCCTCTATCTTTGTTGAGCCCCCTTTTTTGCTATATGGACACAGTGTAATATGTCTATAGAGTCCCTAGTGGTTCCAAGAACATGGGTGGATACTTACTGTCTCATACGTATGATAAAACTGATTTCTATTTTGAAATTGTATAGTTCTTTTATCACTTGTGGTAGCCATGGATTCCTGTAGTTCATGTTAGGGAAGGGTGGGCTGATGTAAGAAATCCATATCTTATCACCAAAATGAGCAATAGATAATAAGAAAGCTACTGCAAATATCTTTCTAATTCCATATTCAAATATGGGTATAGAAATCCACATGTATATGTATGTATCTATACACACATACATAAACACTACTAATATTAATCTGATATTAGAATAATAAATTTTGCATAATTATAAAAATTATAGCAATTTTTAGATACTACAATTGAATAATCACAGATTTAAAAGAGCGTTCTCAGCCATAAGTTTTGCACCATGTGTTCAGCGAGGTCTGACTGCAGAGGTCACAGTGAAAAAATGAAGAGAACTAATCTGAATTTTCACCCCATGGATAAGGAGCACTCTGATTTTTTTTAGAACACAAAAGCAATCATGTGTTCTCCATGTTTCTT
Source organism: Heterohyrax brucei (assembly GCA_028571685.1). Taxonomy (NCBI): domain Eukaryota; kingdom Metazoa; phylum Chordata; class Mammalia; order Hyracoidea; family Procaviidae; genus Heterohyrax; species Heterohyrax brucei. Next base: position 135,063,691 of record CM053149.1, on the reverse strand, counting down.
TTCCTGTCCCCGTACACCTTCAGAAAGTTTAGGCAGTTAGCAAACCAACCAGACCCTGTAATGTATCTCCTGACAGACCATAGGAGGATGCACTAAGGATTCTGACCACTAGAGTGCACAAGATACAACCGATTGAATTCCAAAAACCCATTGCTGTCAGTTCTGACTCACAGCGACTACAGAACAGAGTAGAATTGACCCATAGATTTTCAAAGGAGTACCTGGTGGATTTGAATTCCAGATGTAGCACTTAACTACTAGGTAACCAGGAATTAGAAGGGGAGAATAGCAAGGTTATAGAGATTTTGATATACAATTATCAATTATATAGTTGTGATACAAAAAATTTGAGAAGGAATTCAAATGTTGCTTATAAACTTTGATGCAAATGTTCCAAGCATCTTTTGGATACTCTTGAGTGCAAATATCCTGAAAGAAAGGATGACAAACTAAGTTCAATAATACATGAATGAGTAATAGATAATGATATGAAAGGATTCTTTCTGGGAAGTAAGATAATAAAATTTTTAAGTTAATTTGAATAAATTTTAATATTAATATAAATAAGGAAAAATAAAACAATAACATCTTTAAAATATAGATATTTTCTGTTAAAATAATATTTATTTGTGATAAGACACTTAGGACAACAGGAACAGAAAATAATTTCCTTATTCTGATAAAGAGAATCTTCAAACTAGTATAAATTAATACCATCATTTGGCATTAAAGCTTGGAAATATTCACAACTTTTTCCTTGAAATCAAGAAAAAGGTTATGATGCCATCAATCAAAATTTTTATTTAAAAAATTTCTGAAAGTCTTACATAATGTAATAAGGCAGTGGAAAGCAAAAATTACTGTACCAGGGAAATGTCAATTAACAGAAGTCAGTAGAAAATCCTCAAGGCTCAGCTATTAAACTGTTAAAAATTAATAAGTAAAAAATTTAATAAGTAAAACTAGCAAGCTCACAGGAAAAAAGTCAACATACAAAATAATTACATGCCTGTATTTCCACAATGAACAGTTAAGACTGAAATTTAAAAATTTAAAAACACATGAAGTAATAGAACATAGAAATTGCTCTGAGGATCAACCTATATGTATACACAGAAACTCATTAACTACTATTGAGAAATTTGGGAAATCCTAAATGAGAAATATTCCCTGATAAAAGAGTAGCAGACTATTATAAAAAGGCCAATTTTCTCAAATTAGATCCGTAGATTTAATTAAAAATTTGGTCAAAATAAGTATATGTAAGAAACTTGAAAAGGTTATTCTAAAATTCATACAGAAATTCAGATAACCAAATATAGTCGAAGTAACTTTGAAGGTGAAAAAGAAAGGATTGGCTTCAACCAGACATCAAAACTGTTTTTCAGAGCCATGGTAATTAAGACAGTGGATACTGGTGCAGTGATAAAGAGAAAATAAAACCAAATGGAGAGTTCAGGAATAACATTAGCCCTACATACCCCTACCCCAAAAGAATATTCAATAATAACAAATATGGCACCTCAGGAAAACCTGGTGGTATAGTAGTTAGGTGCTACAGCTGCCAACCAGAAGGTTGGCAGTTCTAACTCCTCAGGTTCTCCTTGGAAACTCTATGGGGCAGTTCTTCTCAGACATATACAGTCATTACAAGTTGGAATCAAATCAAAAGCAGTGGATTTAGGGCATTTCGGTGGCGCCTCAAGGCACTGAAGGAATATGATTTTCTGTAAATATTGAGTCAAACGGATAACAAACTGATTAAAAAGAAACTTGGTCTGTACTTCATAGCATACATGAAATGTTATCGCCAGAGAACTTTCGATGTGAGAAACTAATGTGCAAAATAATAAAGCTCCTAGACAATAACTGGCATTCACCCATGATGTGATAGCAAAATGCTTAGTTTCTGGTTTAGCATATGAGTGCCTATGTTAAGTGAAAGTCATGTATTCAGAGATTGTTTTAGTGTAGTATTGCTAGTGTATCCTCGTTTACAAAGTGAAGATGTAGTGATATTTCTCTACCTGTTTTAAGAATTTCATCAGAGCTGCCTGCAGAGCCTCCCCTTCTTAATATATCTGTAACTAGAAGTTATAGAAGTTTATAGAAGTTGTGCTAAATCAAGGCTAAGGGCAATCATTCTTCCAACTCCATTCTTCTAGTCCATTGGGTGTTTATGTTTTTAATTGGAAGATACAAAAATCAGGGAGATGATTTGGTTGTTATATTCTAATGACTCCAAATAAAATTTGAAAAAAAGGAAAATGAAGGTAATATAATTTTCCTCCTTTTGGTATATCTAGTTTGAACAGCTAGTCTATCCTATTTGCTGAAGTATATATAAATTTTTTAAAAATAAAAAGTTTCCATCAACTCAGCATCCAACTCATGGTGACTCTTTGAGGGCTTCCTTGGCCATAATCTTTATGGAAACAGACAGCCAGACCTTTCTTCTGTGGAGCCAGTGGGTGGATTGTAACTGTTTGCATCAACTACAAAATGATATATTTTTTTAAAAAGACAGTGCCTGCTACTTAGATAAAGCTATAAAACATTACAATCACAATAGAAGCAGCCTTCCTTCCCCTGAAGGTCGCTACAACTGGTCTATACAACTACTCTGTGTTCAACTACAATACTAGTCCTTGTGGCTGTTTGGAATATCGTTTAAAGGGACTCATAAAGGAACTCTTTAATCATGATTTACTCTTCAGTGATAGATCACTAATATGTCACTAAAGTTCACTCATTTTGTTGAACTTAATAATTGCTTTTCATTGCTATGTATCATTCTATTGTATAAATACATCACATCTTTTAAAAAAATCCAAATTATTGATAAACATTTGGATTTTTTCAGTTTCATGATTACAAATTCTTACTAACATTTCTGATGCTATGTTTTGTTTTGTTTGCACTTATATTGAGTATGTAATACAGATGGAGTTACTGAGGTCGTAGAGTAAAAGGTATAGTAGACAGCAGTTTTGAAAGTGCTTATACCAACTATGTATATAAAGTATGTATATACTCGACGGCACTTGGCTTACTTGGCATATATGTGAATAAAGCCACTATACATATATCTGTGCGTATGTTTAAAACCATTACCATCAAGTCTATTCTGACTCACAGCCACTGTATAGGACACAGTAGAACTACTCAAGAGAGCTCCAAGGAGTGCCTGGTGGATTTAAACTGCTGACCTTTCGGTTAACAGCTGTAACACTTAACCACTGCACCACAAGGGTTTTATATATACCATCAAAATATGAGAGTTCCACTTTGGTCAGCAGATGGCGCAGTCTTGTTAGTTTTTAATGCTACATCTGTGTGTACAGTTCTGTATTGTAATTTCAATTTGCACATTCCTTGTGTGTGGATCCCACTCGACGGCACTTGGCTGGCTGTGACAGAAAATATTGAGAATGCATTTCATTTGCTTATTGGCCATTTAAGTTTTCTAGATTTTGAAATGCTTATTTATGTTTTATCCAATCTTTTGTTACAGAGTATAATAAACAGTTTGACTCCATTAAAAAAAAAATCACAAATTTATTGTCTCACAGTTTCTTTGGGTCAAGATTACAGGCACTACTTAACTGGGTTGTTTGTTCATTATTTCACAGGACTTAAAACAAGGTATTGATGCTGCTATGTTCACATCTGGAGCTTAATGTCTCCTTCCAAAATCATTGAGGTTGCTGCTTGAATTCATTACTTGCAGTTACAGGACTCAGGTTCTCAGCTCCTAAATGCTGTCCATCTTTATGGAAGTTCATAGCACAGTTGGTTGCTTCTTCAAGTCCAGGAAGATTGTCTCCATAGCAATACTTTTTTCTTATTTTTATTGTGAAGTTTGAGTATTTCAATATTGTTTGCAGCTGAACAAAAAATATATGTAAAGAATATTTGAAAAAAATAGCAGTTATCTCTTTGGTCAGAAAGATCCTTTGCTGACTGATGGTAGACATAAGGAGAATTATACTCTCCTTTTTGTGTATTGTGGAAAGCCTGGTAGCCTAGTGGTTAAGTGCTGCAGCTACTAACCAAAAGGTTGGCAGTTCGAATTCCCTGAGTGCTCCTTGGAAACTCAATGGAGCAGTTCTACTCTGTCCTCTAGGGTCACTGTGAATTGGAATTGACTTAATGGCAGTGGGTTTCATTTTTTTTGGTTTGTATATTGTACTAACTTTTTTTTCCCCCTTTACATTTCAACATGAAGACTTGAAATTAGTAAGTGTCCTTCCTTGCAATCTGAAAAACAACTGATAGTATTCTCTTGGTTTAATAGCCTTGAAGGATGATAATCTCATCCCACTCCCCTCTTATTTCTCTGCTTGTAGTTAACTTTCTCACTTGAATAGCCTCAAAGGATGCAACCGTCATCCCCTCTTATCTCCCTGTTTGTAGTTACTTTTAAGGTAAATTGACCAAAACTATGTTAACAAGAAATTTGAGTTACTTCTGAATGACTTCATTCTATAATGAGTTCTGACTAGGAACTAAGAAACTTACGCCAAAGCAGTAAAATGCCAGACACATGTCACCAGAATATATAGCTAGATCTAATTTGGGAGGGAAGAATCTCACCCTTGTTTCTGTGCCAAGTCTCAGCTTGACCCCTTTTGAATGTACATACTGTTTCCCAAGAATTTAATGAATACATATAACTTCCCTTTTACTACTTACTATAAAACTTTCACAGACCTTTGTTCATGGAGACTGATTTTGGGGGAATTTACCCCCTCTGCCTCCTCATGTACTGGTAGATAATAATAACGTCTTCCTTCTCATCTCATCCCTATCGCAAAGATTGGATAATTGCAGTTGGCAGCATGCAGCCCACCTAGATTTGCAGAAACAAATGTGACATCCAGTAAAGGGAAGCTCTTGGCAGCTCTAGAACCTAGGTTTTCAGAGTGTGTGACTGGGCCTGGCTTTTGTCTGAGAAGGCGAGAGAAGTGAGATTGCCTCTGTTAACCACTTGAATTGTGTGAAAGGTTGAAGAGACCAAGATTATTACTGCCATACGAAGATTACATATACATGTGAGTTTTATGTATATCTTGTCCTGACTCCCTTGTCTTTTTGTCTCAGTGCCTACATCAACCTTATTTGTATCTAAAGCTCATTTGGTTCTGGAACATTTCCAGTCTGAGTTTTTCAAAACTGATAATTGGTTCTTTGCTTAGCAGAAATCTGTCATACTTAGATTCTGCTAAGGAAGTGCCTTTCTGAAGAAGGGTGGGCACCCTGAGTGGGTATGTGAGGAATTTTAGCTGAACTGACTAAAATTGATGAAGAAATAGAATTTCAGGTGTATCAACAAACTCTGATTGGTCTGAGTAAGCAAAAATCAGTCCTAAAATTCAGACCCAACAATATAAAAAGGGATCAGGAATCTGAATGGGACCAGGATAATCTACTCGAAAAGAATCACCCTTAGGATGGATGCTACCAAATTGGAAGAGATATAGTTTATGATCCTATGACCAAGACACACATGATATATTTGTGTAATACTGTGTGGCCACAACATCAGTTAGGAGAGCCATGAATTTTGATTGCCACAAAGGTCTTGGGCCTATACCCCAGTCTTACAGCTTGATCTGTTTTGCAGAAGAACAAATAAATGAAATCCCCTCTGTGTAAGTTTTCATGTCTTTGTACCCAAACATAAACTTACCTAGTCAAATTATCTTTTGGGGAAGTCCAAAGCGGAGGTTTTGCCTGAGTCTTCACCAGAAGATCCCCTTCTGAATAATTGGACCGTGTTGGCTGCCTCTCTTCCTCCTCCCCTACATGGGGTGGGTGAGGTATAAGCTGAGGCACAGAATTAGTGGGCCACAGACTGAATCCAAAAATCTGGACAGCAGGAAAGCCTGGGTAGACAAAGTTCTCTGAACCAGTCAAGGCTGTTCTTAAGTCAGAAGCTCCCTGTTTTATTCAGCTAGGGCTGCTCTAACAGAAATACCACAGAGTGGATGGCTTTAACAAAGAAAGATTTATTCTTACACAGTCCGGTAGGTTGCAAGTCCATATTCAGGGTGTCCGCTCCAGGGAAAGACTTTCCCCTTGTCGGCTCTGGAGGAAAGTCCGGTATTGCATCAGTCTTTGTCCAGGGAGCCTCCTAACGCAAGAACCTCTGGTCTGAACGACACGCTCTGCTCCCGGTGCTGCTTGCTTGATGGTAGCGAGGTTCTCAAATTGTCCTTGTTTCTTTTTCCTTTTATTCCTTGCAAGCTAAAAGCATTAAGGGTGGGGCAAGCCATACTCCAGGGAAACTCCCCCCACAGCAGGAATTCGCAGCCTCACCCTAATCCTTTAACATACAGGTTAGCAAAACCACACAATGGAGGACAGTCTCAAGATACTGGGAACCATATCCCAGCCATGTGGCTGCACACATTTTCGGGGGGACACAATTCCAACCATGACATCCCACCCTTTGACAACCCAAAAATCACATCACAAAACATTTAACACATTCATCTCACCATAGCAAAATTATGTCCATCCATATAACAGAAGTCTTAAATCAGTTCCAAGTCCAAAATACAAAAACGCTTCTACATCTGTGAAACTTAGAAGGCATTAACAGGCAACAGGCAAGTCAACAGAACACATTACATTAGCCCTCAAAGCTTTGGAAATACTCTTGCATTTTCTGAGACATTCTACACAACAGCAATGCTCTCCAGACTCTAGGTATCGGCCACACTCTCTGGTTTCTGAGTGGAGACCTCCAGCCCCGTGCTACAACTGTGCCTTCAAGGCCCACTTGGACAGAAACTCTGTCCCATTGGCTTTAGGAGCACCCTAAGCCCAACTGAGTGGCAATTCCACCCTTACAAACACAGCACGCCATGGTTCCACCCTTTCAAACCCCTGAGGTCATGGCCATACCTCTTGAGACTGAGGCAGCTCAGCTTCTCACGCTATCTGCCTCTTCAGCTTCAGCTTCCTATGGCCGCATGGCCCGGGCCTCAGGCCCACATCTGCCCTGCTGGGCAAGTGTTCCAAAGCTTTGTAGCTCCACTGGTTTAAGTGCCCGGAGGCACCCCACTCTTGCTGGAAAGCGTCCTGCCCAAAGGCACTCACCTCTCTCACTCCGTGGGTCAGCAAGTCCAGCTCCACCGATTCAAGTGCCCAGAGGCACCCCGTTCCGCGAGGAAAACTCTGCGCAGGCACTGACCTCTCTCGCTCCACGGGTCGGCTCCAGCGCTGCCTCTGGTTCTGCTGCTGCCGCTGCCGCTGCTGCCGGTCCTCTGTTGTTTCTCACCACCTGCGCCTTCTTTGTTCCTTCTGAATCTTCTATCGATTCGCAGTTTCATAGTGGCTTCCACATTTTAGGTATTTGCTAGAGCAGCACCCCACTCCCACGGTACCAAATTGTCTTAGGCTGGGTTTTCTAGGAAAGCTAAACCAGTAACACAAGGAAAGATTTATAATATATATATATAGACAGATAGATAGATACAAATATAGGAAACAGCTCACGTAATCACAGAAGCTATTAAAGAAATTCAAATCAAAACTACAATGAGGTACTATCTCACACCTACAAGGTTGGCCGTGATTCAAAAAATGCAAAACAACAGATGCTGGAGAAGCTGTGGAGAAATTGGAACTCTCCTATATTGTTGGTGGCATTGCAAAGTGGTGCAGTCTCTTTTGAAAGAAATCTGGTGCTTACCTAAAAAGCTGGATGTAGATACACCATTTGACTCAGTAATTCCACTGCTTGGAACATATGCTACAGAATGAAGGCCGTTCACACCAACTGATACATGCACATGAATGTTTATTGCAGCACAGCCCACAATCGCAAAAAGATTGAATTAACCCAGATGCCTGTTTTAGTCAGCTAGGGCTGCTCTAACAGAAATACCACAGAGTGGATGGCTTTAACAAAGAAAGATTTATTCTTACACAGTCCGGTAGGTTGCAAGTCCATATTCAGGGTGTCCGCTCCAGGGAAAGACTTTTCCCTTGACGGCTCTGGAGGAAAGTCCGGTATTGCATCAGTCATTGTCCAGGGAGTGTCGTTAACGCAAGAACCTCTGGTCTGAACGACGGGCTCTGCTCCCGGTGCTGCTTGCTTGATGGTAGCGAGGTTCTCAAATTGTCCTTGTTTCTTTTTCCTTTTATTCCTTGCAAGCTAAAAGCATTAAGGGTGGGGCAAGCCATACTCCAGGGAAACTTCCCCATAGCAGGAATTCACAGCCCCACCCTAATCCTTTAACATACAGGTTAGCAAAACCACACAATGGAGGACAGTCCCAAGATACTGGGAACCATATCCCAGCCACATGGCTGCACACATTTTTGGGGGGACACAATTCCAACCATGACACCCCCACAGTAAATCAGAAACAGTATCCTCTTCAGAATAAGACACCTGAAGGGTTCATACCCTCTGTCAACCAGTACATTAAGATTGGACTTTTGAGATTTTGTTGATCCTCATATAATATTCCTTTCCTCCCAGTTATACAACTAGGAATGAAAGAATACAGATTCATCCAGGACCTGAGAAAAGTCAACTAAATTGCATAGGATATGTAACTAGTGGTGCCCAAGCCAACATCCTTCTGGTTACTATCCTTAGTTGGTGTACCTGGTTTTGTTGCTAGTTTTGAAATATACTTTCTTTTGTTTTCTTCTTCATCTAGAGTCACAGCTGTTGTTTGCATTTGGGTGTGCTGATGCAAAGACAGAGATAAAACAGCACCTCACTTGAGAGGTTTTCATCCAAAGTTTTGAAAACTCTCCTAGTATTTCTGGAGAAGTTCTGGGAAAAGATTTAAGGGGTTGAGAACTAAATAAAGGTGTGATCTTACAGTGTGTCGATGATATCCTGGTAGCAAGTGAAACCAAAAGGACCTCTGACCAGTAATTATTCTGGACTATTTAGCCAAATGTAGATATAGGATCTCTCAAAAAAGTCCACATTTCACAATAGAATGTGAAATACCGAGGGAACCAGATATCACAAGGACAAGGAAGCCTCCTTCAAGATCCAGATGAAGCCATTGTGAGAGTAACACCCCTGTCATGGGTTGAAATATGTTCCCTCAAAAAATATGTGTAGAAATTTGGCTGGGCCGTTATTCCTGGTATTGTGTATGCTGTAAACCCTCCCTCTGTGGTGTTAATGAGGCACGGATGAGAAGCAGTTGTGTTGATGAAGCAGGACTTGCTGTGTAAGGTTGTTTTGTGCCTTGAGGCAGTCCCTTGAGATATAAAGAAACGAGGCTAGCAGAGAAATTTAGGAATCTCATAATACCAAGAAGCAGTGCCAGGAGCTGAGCACATCTTTTGCAAAAGAATGGGGTCCCTGTGCCTCAGAAGATTCCAGTTCAGGAGAAGACTAACAAGGACCTTCATCCAGAGCCAGCAGAGAAAGCCTTCTGGAGATGACACCCTGAATTTGAACTTTTAGCCTATGAGGTCGTGACAAAATAAAGTTTCTCTTTTTAAATCCATCCACTATGGTGTTTCTGTTAAAGCAGCACTAGATGATGAAGGCAACTACCACTTCTAGATGACAGTTAAGAGGTTTTATTGAAATGGTTGAGTTTTGTCTGATAAGGATACCTGACTTTGGACTCCTTGGGAAAACTTTCTATGAGGCACTGAAGGAAGATGAAAAAGAAGCTTACTTTGGACCACTGACTGACAATAGGCCTTTAAAAAGTAAAGCACAAACTGATGACAGCCCCCACTTTAGGGCATCCTGACCTTCAAAAACCATTTGGAATTTTAGTGTTTATTCAGACCCTAGAACTTGCTAAATGACCAGTTGCTTATTTTTCAAAGTGCTTGACAATGTGGCTCAGGGTTGGCCTCCTTGTCTCTAGGCCATGGGTACCACATGTCTTCTTGAAGAAGCCAAAAAATTCACTTTGTGACAAGAGGTAATGGTATAATCTCCTCACACTGTCTTACCCTTCTTGGAACAAAAAGGGGGGTTTTGGTTCACAGTTGGACATATGGGCAAGTATCGGGATATCTTATTAGACAATGCACATGACTTTACAGACTGTTTCTATGATCAACCCAGCCACCCTACTTCCAATATCTGAAGAGGGACCAGTACATGGCTGTCTAGAAGTCACATAAATCTGTGGTAACTAATCTAACTTGTTAGACATTCTTCCAGCTGACCTTAATCTAGAAATTTACTTAAATGGCAGCAACTGTATTGCGAGGTGTCTTGAAGGACAGACTAAGAAGTTATGACTCAAGCAGAGTTCCTAGCATCATCCCAACTCCCTCCTGGCACGTCAGCAAAGAAGGCTGAACTGATAGCCCTGTGTGAGCCTCGTGGATGGCAGCAGGACAAAGGATGTCTATACTGACAGCAAATGTGTCCACCTTGTACTTCATGGGGCCTTGTGGAAAGAGAGAGGCCTCCTTACTGCTGCTAGCTGAGAAATAAAGCATGTGCCAGAAATAATTGAACTTCTAGAAGTAGACAATGTCCCCCTAAACGTGGTGGTAGTGTATTGCACTGGGTATCAGAAGAGACAGTCTCTTGGCATAAAACCAGAAGAACTAGATGTTGCCTGGCCACCAAAGACAGCCCTGATAGGGTACACAATGTACAGTTCTTGACATAGCATGAGAAAAAGAGGTGTGCAGATCAAAAACTCTATTAAAAGACCAGAACTGATGGTTTGACAACCTCAGGAGTCCCCTGAAAACATGGCCCCTAGACTTGTACCAGCCTAGATCTGAAACCAGTACTAAAGTCAACACTTCAGGCAAAGAATGGAATGGACTTGGGGACACAGAGTGATGCATGTGGTGTGTGTACTTTATGGTTTAGTCTACCTATCACCCACCGACCCACCCACCCACCTACCCACCTACCCACCTACCCACCTACCTGCCTACCTACCTGAGGCTCTCCTTCTAGTTTCTTTTTAGAGGGGAGAAGAGAAGGTAGAGAAGAGGTACCAAGCGTTGAGGTACCAAGCGTTGACTGAGTGGACACTGGAAGTAAAGCATGAAAAAAGAAGAGTATGATGTCATAGAGTGACGAGAGCAAAGAGTGTTGCAGAGGGGTGGATATTCAGGGTTTTATATGGAAAACTGACTTGGATTGTAAACTTTCACTTAATTACTTTCTTTTTTTCTTTTTTTTTAAAGGGACAGTCTCATAAACCTGTAGGGGACTGGAAAGCAAAGACAGTTGCAATGCAAACAGAAATGAAGATGGCCCTAATGCTTCATCTGGATCCCATTAATCTTCTCAAACTTGTTTATGCTGACCAAGACATAAAAAGGGCAGAATAATGGGGACATCAATTAACCCTTTCCTCTGGCTGGATGATAAACCCAGAAGGAAAAGTATTATTTCCAGAAGCCCAAGTTTGTGATGTAGTATCAACTATACATAAAGGAACTCATTATGGGAGATATGCCAGGTACAGATGATGAGAAGCATTGACAGACTGGCAGAGACTGAACCAGGAGACCAGTGTGAGGCAACGCTAGAGTGAACCCACAGAGCAAGGGAACTGAATGTTTGTGTGCAGGATGCTTCCTGACAGAGTCAGGTACCTCCAGGCTTTGGAACACTTGCCCCAGCAAGGCAGATGTGGGAGTGAGATGTGGGCCAAAAGGCTATAAGAATCAGAAGGTGAAGAGATCAGAAGAACAAGAAGCTGAACTGCCTCAGTCTTTTTCTTTTTTTTATTGTGATTGAATGAAAATGTACACTCTCATATAAGTTTGCATGTTTACCTATATGCAGTTCCCCTTACTCTCCCTGTCCGGTGACAGCACACTCTTACCCTCTGCTCCATACATGACCTAACCTCACAATAGTTTTCTATCCCCTCCTCTCCACCAACTCCCCTTCCTTCAGTAAGAGGTCAGCAGGATGATATTCTATAGATGCACAGAACCATAAAGTGCCCACAAGGTATGGTCACTCTGTGTCACCAAGTGCGCTCCATTGTCCAAAGAAGTGATCTTCATTATGATTTATGGATGGTGCAGCATCAGGGCCAGAGGCCATGCTCCCAGGGCAACTCCGAGGCTCCTGGACCATCAATTGCAATCTTTCAGTGGAGATCTCACAATGCACCCCTATTCATTCTTGTGTTGCCAGTGAGACTCAATTTTCCAAGCTCTATCGCGGTGGTGGCCAGGGGCCATCTGGTTCTTCCGCTCCCAAGCTGATGTAGAGACCCAGTCACATGTGTCTGTTTTTCTTCTGGGTTCTTTTTCCCCCATGTCATTTTGGTCCTCAGAGATCATCTGATCCTGCTGAGTTGGGAATGTTTGCTGTACTCTCAGGTGGCAGCTTGGCAGCTTTTAAGACCCCAGACGCCGCTCACTAATATGGGGTGCAGTGAGCCCTCATTAGCAAAGTGCTGGTTGTGCCTATTGGCCTTGATTTCCCCTGAGAGGATGGCCCCTGGCCCCCAACCCCAGCTACTCTGTCCTTGCAATATTGGGTTGGGATGGGAGGAGTAAGTAAGTTATGTTGAAGTCCAGTTAATATTGATCTTTCTAATGTGTGTTGTCACCTATTTCACCCAACCAAACTTCTTTCAACTGTCTAATCTAAACCCTTCCCCCTTTGTCTGCCCTCTCTCCCCACCCTTGCAGCCATCAGAGTCTTTTTTTCTATGTATCAGTCTGTTTCTAAGTTCTTATCATAGGGGTCTCATATGATATTTGTCCTTTTGTCACTGACTACTTTCACTCAACATAATGTCCTCCAGTTGAAACCAGGTTATGAGATGGTTCCTGAAATCATCACTGTTCTTTATCATTGCATAGTGCTCCACTGAGTATATATATCATAATGCACCTATCCATTCCACTGTTGCTGAGCATCTGGGTTGATTTTTGCTATTGTGGACTGTGCTGCGGTAAACATTCGTGTGAATATATCAATTGGTGTAAATGGCCTTGATTCTGTAGGTTAAATTCCAAGCAGTGGAATTATTGGGTCAAATGGCATATCTATATCCATTTTTTTAAGGGAGTGCCAGACTGCTTTTCAAAGAGGTTGTACCATTTTGCAATCACACCAACAGTGTAGAAAAGTTCTAGTTTCACCACAGCCTCTCCAACATTAGTTGTTTTATGTTGTTTGGATCATGGCTAACATTGTTGGGGTGAGATGGTGTTTTAGTCAGCTAGGGCTGCTCTAACAGAAATACCACAGAGTGAATGGCTTTAACAAAGAAAGATTTATTCTTACACAGTCCGGTAGGTTGCAAGTCCATATTCAGGGTGTCCGCTCCAGGGAAAGACTTTCCCCTTGACGGCTCTGGAGGAAAGTCCGGTATTGCATCAGTCACTGTCCAGGGAGCCTCCTAACGCAAGAACCTCTGGTCTGAACGACGCGCTCTGCTCCCGTTGCTGCTTGCTTGATGGTAGCGAGGTTCTCAAATTGTCCTTGTTTCTTTTTCCTTTTATTCCTTGCAAGCTAAAAGCATTAAGGGTGGGGCAAGCCATACTCCAGGGAAACTTCCCCCACAGCAGGAATTCACATCCCCACCCTAATCCTTTAACATACAGGTTAGCAAAACCACACAATGGAGTACAGTCCCAAGATACTGGGAACCATATCCCAGCCACATGGCTGCACTCATTTTTGGGGGGACACAATTCCAACCATGACAGATGGTATCTCATTGTCATTTTGATTTGAATTTCTTTAATAGCTAATGGTCGTCAGCACATCCACATGTGTTTTTTGGCTGCCTGGATCTCCTCTTTAGAGAAGTGTCTATCCATGTCCTTTGCCCATCGCTTACTTGGATGATGTTATCTTTTTCTTGTTGATATTTTGTAGTACCTTATAGATTATGGACATCAGACTTTGGTCTGACGTATAGTTGCCTAATATTTTTTCTCATTCTATAGGTGGCCTTTTAATACTATTAATTAAGTCTTTGGATGAGCAAAAGTGTTTGATTCTTAATAGTTCCCATTTATCTGTTTTGTATTCTGTTGACTGTGGTTTGTTGGACAGATTTTGAAGTCTATCTGTGTTGTGTATTAAATCTTCCATTGTTGATCCTAATTTTTCTTCGATGAGCTTTATTGACTTAGATTTGATATTTAGGTCTTTTATCCAGTTTGGGTTGGGTTTTGTATAAGGTGTAAGATATGGGTCTTGTTTCAATTGATTGCAGATGGATATACCAATTTTGCAAGCACCATTTGTTGAAGAGATGGTTTTTACTCCAGTTTAGTGTCTTAGGGCCTTTGTCAAATATCAGCTGTTCATAGACAGATGATGTCATCTCTGGGGTCTTGATTCTGTTTCATTGATCTGTCTGTTTCTTTTTGTATCAGTACCAGGCTGTTTTGACTACTGTGGCAGTGTAATAGGTTCTGAAGTCAGGTAGTGAGAGACCACCCAGTGTGTTCTTCTTCTTTATTAGTGCTTTACTTGTCCGAGGCTACTTCCCTTTCCAGACAAAGTTGGTAATTTCTTTCTCCATCTCCTTGAAAAATGACATGAAAATTGTATTAGGATTGCATGATATAAGTAGATTGCTTTGGGTAAAATAGACATTTTTCACAATGTTAAGTCTTCCTATCCATGAGCAGGGTAGGTTTTTCCATTTATGTAAGTCTCATAGTTTCTTGTAGAAAAGGCTTATAGTTGTCTTTACAAAGGTCTGTTATTTCTCTGGTTAGATTTATTCCTAGGTACTTTATTTTCTTGGGGGCTATAATAAATGGTATTGACTTGTTGATTTCTTCCTTAATAATCTCGTTGTTGGTATAAAGGAATCCTGTTGATTTACTTATGCTTGTCTTGTATCCTGAGACTTTGCTGAACTCTTCTATCAGTTTCTGGAGTTTACTTATGGATTATTGTAGGATTCTCTGTGTATACAATAATATCAATTGCAAACAGGGAGACTTTCACTTCCTCTTTGCTGATGCAAATGCCCTTTATTTCTTGGTCTTGTTTAATTGCTCTGCCTAGAACTTCTAGTACAATGCTGAATAGAAGAGGTGAGAGTGGGCATCCTTGTCTAGTTCCTGTTCTCAGGGGAAACTGTTTCAGTCTCTCTCCATTCAGGGTGATGTAGACAGTTGGCTTTGTATAAATGGCCCTTATTGCATTAAGAAATTTGCCGTCTATTCCTATTTGACTGAGAGTTTTTAGCATGAATGGGTGTTGGACTTTATCAAATGCCTTTTCTGCATCAATATACAAGATCAGGTGGTTCTTGTCTTTTGTGATATTTATGTGGTTGATCACAAAGTTTTTCTGAATTTGAACCAGCCTGCATCCCTGGTCTGAATCCAACTTGGTCATGATGGATTATTTCTTTGATACGTTGTTGTATTCTACTGGCAAGAATTTTGTTGAAGTTTTTTGCATATGGATTCACGGGCAATCTCAGTCAGTAGTTCTCCCTTTTTGTTCAGTCTTTCCCTGGCTTTGGTACCAGGGTTATGCTGGCTTCCTAGAATGAATTTGGGAGTATTCCATCCCTTTCTATACTGTCAGATTGTCTCAGTAGTACTGGAGATAACTCTTCTCTAAAAGTTTGGTAGAATTCTGCAGGGAAGCCATCTGGGCCCGAGTTTTTTTTCGTTGATAGGTTTTGGATGACTTTTTCAATCTTTTCCTTTGTGATAGGTTTATTAAGTTGTTTCGCTTCCGCTTGTGAAAATTCACGTAGGTGATATGAATCAGGGAACTTGTCCATTTCCTCTAGGTTTTCCAATTTTTTGGAGTACAATCTTTCATAGTATTCTTTTATGATATTTTTGATTTCTGTTGGATCTGTTATGACAACTCCCCTCTCATTTCTTATTTGGGTTATTTGTTTCCTTTCTTGTTTTTCTTTAGTAAGTTTAGTCAGTGGCTTGTCAGTTTTGTTGATCTTTTCAATGTTTTCAATTTTTTTCCTGTTTTCTAATTGGTTTAGTTCCTTTCTAATCTTTATGATATGTTTTCTTCTGGTGCCTGAGGGGCTCCTCTGTTGTTCTCTCTCTCCTTGTTCAAGTTGTAGGATTAGTTCTTTGGTTTGCTTTCTTTCTTCTTTCCAGATGTGTGCATTTATGAAGATAAACTGACCTCTGAGTATTGTTTTGGCAGTGTCTCATAAGTTCTGGTAGGAAGTCTTTTCATTCCCATGGGATCCATAGATTTCTTTTTTCATCTTTGATTTCTTCTATAAATCATGGCTTTTTGAGCAACATGCTGTTCAGTTTCCATGAGTTCCCCCTTTCTATCTATGTTTTTTTCTGCTATTGATTTCAACTTTTATGCCTTTGTGATATGCAAAGATGCTTTGCATTAATTCAGTGGTATGGATTTTGTTGAGAATTACTTTGTCATACCAATGGTCTATTCTGGAGAATATTCCATGTGCACTGGAAAAGAAGGACAGTTGTCTGCTGATGGATAGAAAGTTCTGTATATGTCAATGAGGTCTAGTTGGTTAATTGTGGCAATAAAGTCTTCTGTGTCTTTATTGAGTTTTTTCCTGGACGATCTGTCCAGTATTGAGAGTGTTGAAGCCTCCCACTATCACTATGGAGTGATCTCTTTTTTGAGTGTAGTCAGCGTTTCTTCAATGTATTTAGGTCCTCTAATATTAGGTGCATAAATATTTAATATTGCTAAGTCCTGCTTGTTTCTTGAGCCTTTCAGCAATAAATAGTGTCCCTCCTTGGCCACGATGGTGGGTTTTACATTAAAATCTATTTTATCTGAGATTAGAATTGCCACACTTTCTCCTCCTTGTTCATTGTTAGCTTGATATATATTCTTCCACCCTTCAGTTTTCAGTTTGTTCGTATATTTCAGTCTAAGATGAGTTTCTTGTAGGCAACATGTGGATGGTTCTTGTCTTTTGACCCAAGGTGTCACTCGATGTCTCTTTACTGGAGCATTCAGTCCATTCACATTCAATGTAATCATTGGTGTGTGTTCAGTGCTGTCATTGTGATATGTTTATTTTTGTGTTGGTGTTTTCTCTGTTGTTTTTATTAATCTGTACTGGGACATTGTTGTTTGTGAGTTGATTTTTTCACTCTTTTCAGGATTGGTTTTGTGGTTGTCGAGACTCCTGTATCATGTTTCTTGATTTGATATGTTGCATCTTTATTGTGCTTTATGGCAGCCCCTATGAAACCCTTAATAAACCCAATTTTAATTACTACCAGTCTTATCACCTTCCTCTCTATTTGGAAGGACTATAACGACTGTAGTACATCCATCTTTTTAATATGATGACATCATATTTTTCATGATATGATTACTGGCTCATTTTTTACACTACTACAGACTTGATTGAGTTTGGAGCCTTCCCTAACTGAGTAGGATTCTGGGTGATGTGTCCTGTATTTATTTCTAAAGCATAAAGTTAGTGGTTTTGTTCTTCTAAGCCAAGAGATTCCTTTTCTTGTAGCTTTGGTTTGCTTTTTACAGAGTCTCTGAGTTTCTATTTATCTATCAGTGTCTTAATTCTATTTTCATATGTGAAAAATAGTTTATCAGGATATATAATTCTTGGTTGGAAGTTCCTCTCCTTCAAGGCTTTGAATGTGTCATGCTACAGTCTCTGTGCTAGCATTGTTTCTGCTGATAAATTTGACGAAAGCCTACAGTTCTCCCTCTGAATGTGAGCATTGCTTTGAGTCTTGCCTTTGAGAGCTTCTGCTTATGTTTCATTTTGTTAAGCTTGATTAGAATATGTCTTGGATCTTTCTTGTGAGATCTATGTTGAGTGGCGTTTGATATACATCTTGGATATCTATATTCTCTTCTTTCATAATTTCTGGGCAGTTTTCTTTCAGCAGCTCACCAACAATACTCTGTTCTCAGGTGTCCCTCCCTGTTCAGGAACTCCAATTAATCATAGATTGTTCCTCTTAATAGAGTCCAACATGCTTCTTAATGCTTCTTCATTTTTCTTATTTCTATTTTCTGATTTCTCTTCATAGATGCTGGAGTCAGTAGCTCTGTCCTCCAAGTCAGAAAGTCTCCTCTCCATTTGCTCCATTCTGTTTTCTTGGCTTTGAATTGAAGTGTCTATGTCTTTGATTTTGTTCTTGATCTGTTCGATTTCAGAGTACTGGTATTCCATCAGATCGAACAGCTTGCTTAATTTTTCATTTTGCTCTGCTGCATTTTATATAGGTCTAGGAGGGCTCTACATATAATCCTTTTGTATTCACCTCCTGATAGTTTCAGAAAGGTTCCTTAGTCTTGGAAGTTCTGTGGTTCTTTCTTTTGGGGAAGTTCTGAAGCCATGGGGGGATTTCTTGATTATGCTTTTCAGGCATCATGTGAGTTAATAGAAGCTGGGAGAGATGCTGTGAGGATGGACTGCAGCTGTTTCTCTATGCTGTCTTAAAATGAAAGGTAAAATGTATCTGATAACTTCCAAAGCCAGTCAGCTTTACAGGTGTACAGTTCCCTCTTCCCAGCTGGAAAAGTAAGCTCCTCTGTATCGATCCCTAGATGTTATAAACTAGTTCAAAATACAGAAAGGCTACTGGCCTGCAGGCCTCTGCTGTCACACCCCAGAAATAGGTGACACTGTGTATAACACTGTTTTTCTTCCAGAAAACCAGTCTCCTCTGGGTAGATGCTGCCTCCCAGCCTAGGAATTAGGTCCAGCTGAAGCCTCTGTATGGATATCTCTGCCTCCCACTGGAACAAGATAGAGTCCCACACAAGCTGACCATCTGCCTTGGTACAGGCTACCCTATGGCAGAGATGGAAAGAGACACCAAAGGTGCTGAGATGCACGGAGTCTAAAGCCGGGCTGTCAAAATATGGCAGTTTCACCTGTCGATACCACCAGTAGTGCATCTGAGATTAGCTGCTAGTCAAGTCCCTGCTCCACCTGCTGGCTACGATGGAGAAAAAAAGTTAAAATGATGAGTTACCTTCTGTCCGTGAAAGCCAGCACTCGTCAAGAGCGGGGGTCAGTGAAAGAGAGGAGGTTTTCCGTTCCCTGTTATGAAGTCCAAGTTAACAGCCCTGTGCTGTGTCCTAGAGCTCACTAGGTTTCCAGAAGGCTCTGTTTAATTATTAGTTCAGGTCTTAGTTTCCAGAGGGATTTAGGTAGATGTGTGTTTAGTCTGCCATCTTGACTCCACCCCCCACCTGTGGCTTCTATCTCCTCAATTCTGCTGTTTTGGCTTTGGGTTGAATTATCTAATTCTGTAATTTTGTTACTGATCTGCTGGATTTCAGATCTTTGATGTTCTATCAGTTGAAATAGCTTACTTAATTTTTAATTTTGTTCTGCTACATTTTGTTTTATCTCTGGGAAGGCTCTATATATAATTCTTTTGTACTCTACCTGTAGTAGTTTCAGAAAGGCTTCTTCATCTGAGAAATTTTGGGGTTCTTTATTTTGGAATTTTCTGGAGCCACACTGGACTGTTTCTTTGAATGGTTAGCAATTAATTGTGGCCTTTGTGCCATCTAGTATGTGTTTGGTTTCTCTGGTGTTACTTCAAAAGGGGCTGAAGTGTAGTTCTTAGAAGGGAGTAAGTGCACTGCTAAGTTTGGACACCAGCCATCTCTATGTTCTCTGCTGACTGGCCCTAAGTGGACTTTCTGGGGTGACAGAGTCCACCTCCTGGCTGGCAAAGATGGTGTCCTACTTATGGAGTTAATGGAAGGCCATCACCAATGCCATGATATGGATCAATGTAGGTTGGAAGAGACACTGCAGGGCCACTGAGCAGTCAGTTCTCCAGGTGGTCTTATTTTAGAGAGGTACTTTACTGCTGAGCAAGGAGATTTCCAACAGCTGCTGAAATCACTTCAGCTCTCAGGTGTGGCTGGCCCTGCCTTTGAGGTCTTAATGAATTCACTTCATAGGCAGTCCCAAGACTCTAGGTAATGCTTTAAAGAAGGGATGCATTAGAGCCTTGCTGCCATCCTCTGCTGGTCCCCACCTGTAACTCTAGGCACCACTGTCCTTAACACAGCTTTTATGCTGGATAAGCCCTATCCAGACAGGCATTGCTTCTCAGTGCAAGAATCAGCCTATGATAAAACCTGCTCGGTGGTTGGCTTCACCTCCTGGCTAATCAACAAGTCATCCCACCCGAGCTGAACTTCCTGCCATGAAACAGCAGAATCTATGGCACAGCTCAGAAAAGAGAAGGTGAAGGGGCAGTTGGCAGCCATGCTCTCAATGTGTGGTCATTTCAAGCACAGTGTCTCTGCTGCTCTATATGCTATTTACTTAAGTACTGCAGTTCAGCATATTAGCCATTTTGTGCCCAGACCCTGGGTCCCTGATAACAGAGAGGCATCTGAACCTCAGTCTTCCCAAACAATGAGTCAGCAGAAGCAGGACTCAGTGTGCTGCTGCCTCATGTTTGAGAGAGGTAATTTCCACCTTACTGGAGACTAGTCTAATCTTACAACTGTATGCCAGATCTTAGGACTCCCAGGATGTCCACTGTGCTCCATTCAATTACCATTCCAGGCCTTAGTTCTCATAGGGAAATTAAGGATATGTGTGTCTAGTCTGCCATCTTGGTCCCACCTCTCCTGGCATAACAAAGTTGTTTAAAGAATATGTTCTGCAACCCACTTTGATGGTGATGGGATCTTAAAAGCTAACAGTTGCCCATCTATGTAGGATCAATTGATCCCAACCCAACTGGGCAGAGAATTAAAGACATCAAAGATGTAAGGAAAATATAAACCCAAGAGACATAAAAGGCCACCTAATCCAGAGGCTACCTCAGCATGAGACCAGAAGAACTAGATGGTGCCTTGCCAACACCAATGACTGCCCTGACAGAGAATACAACATAGGGTCCCTGATGTAGCAGGAGTAAATGGGTGTACAGAGATAGAACTCTATTAAAATGACCAGACTGTATGGTCTGGAAGACCAGAGTTTTCCTAGAAAACATGGCCCTGGATTCTCTGTTAGCTCAGAGCTGAAACCATTCCCAAAGCCAGCTCTTCAAGCAAAGATTGGACTAGATTATAAGACAGAAAATGATACTGGTGAAGAGTGTGCTTCTTGGCTTGAACACTTACATGACACTAACGGGGCAACTCCTGTCTATACGTGAGATAAGGCAGTGAAGGGGTACAGGAACTGGCTGAATGGACATGGCAAATACTGGGTTGAAAGGAGGAGCGTGCTGTCACATGGTGAGCAGCACAATTGGGGTTACATAGCAGTACGTGTGCAAGTTTTTCTACAACATCTTGACTTGGATTGTGAACTTTCACTTAAAGAACAATAATATATATATATTTTTTAAGAAGAAAAATATACACAGGCTTGGAAGCCATAAATGAAAAAACGAATTGTGACTGACTGGAGAACCCCAGAGATAGAAGATTCATGGAATTTGGCTATCTAACATAATTTTCAAATTCGAAATCTGCGTTAATTCCCTTGCTCACATACAGGTACTGATCTTGCTGATCTTCCTTTTCCTTTATGCTTCTTGAAAGATATATGAGAAAGAACAAGAGAATCTCTTAAAGTTCAAGTAGTTTTCATCATTGTAAACAGAGGTGATTCATATCCAAAGACCGAAAATTTCTGCCGCCACATCCACCAAGATGTGGCCTACTTCTATTCTGCTCTCTTAACCAACCCTCAAAACTAACCACACTCCTGATCAGCACTTTGACCCCCTTAAAAATCACGTCTGTGAAACATGCAACACATTTATCTTATCACAGCAAAAGTTATAGCAATACCTGTTCATCCCACATGGTATCAAAAGTCTTAAATTAGTTCCAAGTCCAAAATACAAAAATTTCTTGTGCTGTTACAAGGTAGGCAGCACAGTTGGGGTTACATAGCAGTATGTGTGCAAGTTTTTCTACAACATCTTGACTTGGATTGTAAACTTTCACTTAAACAACAATAAAATATATGTTTTTAAGAAGAAAATATAAGAAGAATACAAGTTATCTGCCTCTTCTCCCTTCTAGTAACAGGCCAGCAGGAAAGCATCCTATAGATGCATAGAGCCATAAAGTACACATACCATATGGTCACGCTGTGTCTCTGAGTCCAATCTCTGAAGAATTGACCTCAGTAGTGATTTATGATCATGGGCAGATTCAGGTCTAGGGGCCATGCTCCAAGGGAAACTCCCAGGCCATCGGACCATCAGTTGTGGTTTTTTAGTGGATGAACTACAGAATATTTTATGTATGCAGTTTATGTGGAAAAGGTAAATGTTATGAGTATTTTTGCATATTCAAAACAAAACTGTCAGTGCAGCAGAATTTTTATTTATTTTTAAAAATTCTAAAGTTAAAATTTTTTAAAAAAATTTTACTTCAGATAAAGGTTTATAGAATAAACCGATTTATTCATTAGTACACACATTGTTTTATGATGTTGGTCAAAATTTGCATAACAGGTCAACGCTCTCCCTTTTTAACTTTGGGTTTCCTATTACCAGCTTTGTCGTCCTTTCCTGCTTTCTAGTCCTTGCTGGGTAGGTGTGGCCCTTCAGTCTCATTTTCTTTTATGGGACTGTCCAATCTTTGATTGAAGGGTAAACCTCAAGCATGACTTTATTATTGAGCTGAAAGAATGTCCAGGGACCATACTATCAGGGGTTCTCCAGTCTCTGTCAGGTCAGCAAGTCCGATCTTTTCTTTTGAGTTAGAATTTTGTTCTACATTTTTTTCCAGCTCTGTCCAGGACCTTCTGTTGTGGTCCTTCTGTTGTGACTCCCTGTTAGAGGAGTTAGCTGTGGTAGCCAGTCACCATCTAGTTGTACACTATTCAGTTAGCTGGAGTTTGTTGTAGATTCATTACTCCTTTGGACTAATATTTTCCTGTATCTTTAGGTTTTTTCATTTTCTCTTGCTACCAAAAGGTGAAACCAGTGTAGATCCTAGATAGAAGCTCACTGGCTTTTAAGACACCAGTTGCTACTTAGAAATTCAGAATGTAGACATTTTCTTAGTAAACTGTGATATGTCAGTTGAGCTAGATGTTCCCCACGACCATGGCCCCACAGACCTCAGCCCAGCAATTTTGTTCCTCAGACAGTTCGGATAAGTCTGCGGGGCTGTCAAGATCATCTTGTACATGTTGTACAGGCTTCACCAGGATTATGTACCATCTTACCATTCACCAGTTGTCACTAGTTATCTATTGTCTATTCAGTGTTTTTCCATCCACATAACTCCCCTCCCTGGTAACCAACAAAGATTGTTTCTTTTTGTGTGTAAACCTTTTCATGAGTTTTTACAAAACTGATCTCAAGCAATATTTGTCCTTGACTGATTTGACTCACCATAAATTCCTCCAGGTTCCTGATTGTTATGAGATGCTTCCCAGATTGATCATTGTTCTTTACTCTTCGATAATACTCCATTGTGTGTATGTACCACAGTTTTCTTATCCATTCATCTGCTGGTGGATGTCTAGGTTGTTTCCAACTTTCACTGCAGCAGAATTTTCAAGCTGAAATGAAAATTACATAAATGTTTATAAAAATAACACACAAATATATAGATATAGGTTGACATGTACTGAATTGTGTTTCCCCAAAAGTATGTGTAACCATGTGGCTGGGCCATGATTTTCAGTATTTTGTGATTGTCCTCTATTTTGTGATTTCCCTATGATGTATGTTAAAGTAATAGGGTAGTACTGAAAATCCCTTCATAGGATCAGCTTGTTGCTTCACTGTAAGGGGAATTCTCTGGAGTATGGCTTTCCCCACCCTTAATCCTTTCATCCTAGAAGAGATAAAAGGAAAAGGAAGGAAGCAGAGATTTGGGAACCTCACACCATCAGGAAAGCAGCACCGGAGAAAAGCGTGTCCTTCAGACCTGAGATTCCTGTGCCAAGATGCTCCCTGGACAAAAACTGATGCAACACCGGACGTTCCTCCGGAGATGACAAGGGGGAAAGCCTTGCTCTGGAGCAGATATCCCAAATTTGGACTTGTACCTTACTGGATTGTAAGAATAAACTTTCCTTTGTTAAAGCCATCCACTCTGTGGTATTTTTGTTAGAGCGGCACTAGCTGACTATAACAGAATTCGGTACCGTGAGAGTAGGGTGGTGCTCTAACAAATACTTAAAATGTGGAAGCCATTTTGAAACCGTGAATGGATAGAAGATTCAGAAGGAAACAAAGAAGGCACAGATGGTGAGAAACAAGCAGCATAGGACTGGCAGCAGCAGCAGAACCAGAGGCAACCCTGAAGCTGACCCATGGAGCAAGAGAGCTAAGTGCCTGTGCCGAGTTTTCTAGGGAGAGTGGAGTTCCTCCGGGCACTTGAATCAGTGGAGCTAGAGAGCTTTGGAACCCTTGCTCCAGCCCTGCGACCATAGAAAGCAGAAGCTGAAGAGACAAACCGCATGAGAAGCTGAGCTGCCTCAGTCTCAAAAAGTATGGCCATGACCTCAGGGGTTTGAAAGGGTGGAACCATGGTGTCTTGCTTTTTGTCAGAGCAGAATTGCCACTCAGTTGGGCTTAGGGTGCACCTAAAGCTGATAAGGCAGAGTTTCTTTCCAAGTGGGCCTTGAAGGCAGAGTTGTAGCACAGGGCTGGGGGGCTCCATTCAGAATCCAGAGAGTGTGGCCAATACCTCGAGTCTGGAGAGCATTGCTGTTGTGTAGAATGTCTCAGAAAATGTAGGAGTATTTTCAAAGCTTTGAGGGCTAGTGTAATGTGTTCTGCTGACTTGCCTATTTTGCCTGTTACCTGTTAATGCCTTCTTTCCCTGTGATTTCTCCTGTTGGTAATGAAATGTCTAACTTGTGCCTGTCCTGCCATTCTATCTTTGGAAGTAGATAGCTTGTATTCTAGGTTTCATAGATGTAAAGGAATTTTTGAATTTTGGACTTGGAATTGATTTAAGATTTCTATTATATAGGATGGACATGATTTTGCTGTGATGGGATGAATGTGTTACATATTTCAAAGGTGTGATTTTTGGGGCACCAAATGGTGGCATGTAACAGATTGAATTATGTGTAGCCAAGATTCCCTGTATTCTATGATTGTCTTTCATTTTGTGATTTTCCTATGCTGTATGTTGAAGATTAGGGTGGGATTGTAAATCCCTTTATAAGATCATGTCCCTGCTCCACTGTAAAGAGAGCTTCCTGGAGTATGGCCTGAACCACCCTTAATCTTTTCATCCAGCAAGAGATAAAAGGAGGAGGAGACAAGCAGAGATTTGGGAACATCACCATCAAGAAAGCAGCACCGGGAGAAGAGCGTGTCCTTCAGACCCGAGGTTCCTGTGCCAAGATGCTCCCTGGACAAAGACTGATGCAGTACCAAACTTTCCTCCACAGCTGACAAGGGGTGAAGCCTTCCCCGGGAGTGGATATCCTGAATTTTGACTTGTAGCCTGCTGGTCTGTGTAAGAATAAACTTTCCTTTGTTAAAGCCATCCAGTCTGTGGTATTTCTGCTAGAGCAGCACTAACTGACTAGAACACAGGAATATAATTAGATATCTCCAGATAGCAACCAAAATCCCTGTTGTTGCCGAGATGATTCAGAATTATGATGACCCAAATATGTACCAGTATATAGGGTTTTCTTTGCAATAATTGTTACAGAAACAGATTGCCAGCCCTGTTTTCCATGTCAGCAATGGATGGATTCAAATTATCAAACTTTAGGTGGAAATTCACTTGTGACACCCAGGGTTCTTTCGCAGGTACCAAGATATAGATAAGCAAGTTTATAGAAAAAGTGGCCTGGCTATAAAAATGCAGATCAACCTTTTACAAAATGTACAAGATGATTAAAAAGACGTTGATACTTGAATGTAAATTAGAAGAGATTAACAGAACAAATTCAAAGACACTTGCATATGTGTTAACAATAAAATTTAAACACATAAATTAGCTTCTTTGTGACTTTTTTTGATAACATGTTGGATGCCTTACAAAGATATAAAAACAATTTTACTCTTTGTCCATAAGCAAAGTATTAGATCAAGAGCTCTGGGCATTTGTGTTGAATCATGAGCACTTTTTTTTTTTGATAAATAATGCAGCCTATGAATCCTGAAAGATGTCACCTTGAAGCTAAGGTGTTCCTGACCCAAGCCATGGTGTTTTCAGTTGCCTCATATACATTAGACACGTGATCAGTGAATAAGGAAAACCGAAGAAGAATCAATGACTGAGTATGGGGTTGGCAAAATATGTAATGGACTGCTAAAAGAAAGAAGAAAATCTGTCTTGGAAGATGTACAACCAGAATATTCCTTAAAAGGGTGATGAGACTATGGTTCACATATTTTGGACATGTTATCAGAAGGGATCAGTCTCCGGAGAAGAGCATCATGCTTGGTCAAGTAGACCATCATCTAAAAACAGAAAGACCCTCAAAGGCAGGGATTGACACAGTGGCTGAAAGAATGACCTCAAGCATAACGACAACTGTGAGGATGATGCAGGATCTGTCAGTGTTACTTTCTGTTAGGTGTAGGGTCAGTATGAGTTGAAATCACCTTGATGGCACCTAACGACAAGAGCAACATGAATCCTTTCTTCAGAAAGATGTAAATGCACGCAGTACTTTGCATATGATTTTAAATGATTTATGCACACCTTGAAGCATACCTATGGATACTGTGATGAGAACACCCAGCTTAGTTAGTGTGCTTGATTAACCTTTCTTCATTCCACTGATTTGTACGTCAACTAATGATGAATAATCACACACAGAGAGTGGAACAACGTTTTACTCACACAGAGAGGAGATAACATAAGATCACCTTCAACTGTGGATTCCAGTCTCCCATGGCCAATGAGTCACTTTCCATGACTGGGACAAGGCAGGTCTTATGCACACACCCTTCTTGTGCTGGAAATGAGAGAGACTCCATTCTCACTGAGGTAAGAATGCATATAGAATCAGGGTTTTCTAGATGTGATATGATGTTCGCACAGGAGTAAGATGGTGAAAATTACTATGTGCCAAGAACGGGGAGAGAAAAACTTGAGAGGATGAGAAAACAAAGTCTCAGCCTCTCTTATTGAAATATGTCATAGGCATGAGACCTCTGATTAGGCAGATCAGATAAGAGACACAAGGCAGCAGCAGGCCAAAGCCTACCCCTCAACTCTCACTTGGATGCCAGAAACAAACAAAAAGCAATTTGGTGATAAGTTCTGGTATGTTCATTATCCTCCAACACATGGAATTGTATGTCTGAGATAGTATGTGAAAAGGTGTAGGGTATGGAAATATGAAAGTAGCTACAAGCTAGGGAATAGTTCCTCTATTCTTTTTGAACCTAGTGTATACCTCTTTGCCTCCACACCCTTTCATCTCTGCTAGTATGAAGATTATCCACATCCTCTTTGTCCTCATTTGGCCAGAGGGAAGATGGTATTTCAGCTGGTTATTCACTTCCTGGGGAATTTAGAACTACCTGAGATATCTGGACTGACAAGCTCTTGAATTTCCACCATGCCATGATATATTTCTACCGGAGCCCTGTTTTATATACCAGTCTTTTGGAACAGTATCTGAGGTTGCCAACAAAAGACAAACCACATGCTTTACCAGTGCGTGATAAAATGCTTTTTTTTTTTCCCACGTAGAGGAGAGAGCAGGATCAGTTTCACTTATGGGCACCAAGTTACCATGACTTGTGAGACCTCCCTCACGGTAGGTGCAGGAAGATGTTCCATATATACCCTTCTCATGCCAGGAGGCCCTGTTCCCTACCCACCAGAACAGATATATAATTGGGGTTTTCCAGGTACTGTATGGTGCCCACACATGAGCAAGAGAAAGAGAAAATTACTGAGTATCTAGAACAAGGAGGAAGTCTTCTCCGATAAGGAGAAGATACTACATGAAACAGCCAATTCCTAGCCTCCTTATCTAAGAATGTTCTGGGCCCATCTCCACTTAGATGTTACATGTGGAAGACACAGGAAGTAGGAGAGATCGTTCCTACATAGGCATGCTCCCATCATATTAGATATCTCTGAAAATGGATCCAACCAGCTACCCAACTCATTGCTTAGTCCAAGTCGACTGAACAGTCGAAGGGCTAAGTTTATCTGTCAGTACGGCAGGAATACACCCCAACCGTGCCGTCATAATATCCACTGCTTTGCAGTTCTAGAGGGCAAGAATCACTGCCTAGTAGGTTGGTGAGTTCCATGTTGATGGATCATCTCAGAGATTGAAGACTATCTCAGGAAAACCTGGAATCAGCAAATAAGGGGTTTCTGGCCTTCCTGGACTTCGTTCAAGCTCCAAATGAGACTTTTTTAAAGAGAAAGATAAATGAGCTGAAGGACAAATACAGGCAGAAATAAGGTGAAGCTCCTGCTGCCTGGCTAGTGAGATGGTATGTGTGTGTGTGTGTGTGTGTCTGTGTGTGTGTGTGTGTGTGTGTGTCTGTGTGTGTGTGTGAGAAAGAGAGAGAGAGAGAGAGAATTTTGCTTTAAGTAAAAGTTTATGATTCAAGTCTATTTCTCATTAATAACTTACATACATTATTTTGTGACCCTAGTTTCTCTTCCTAAAATGTGAGACCATAAACCTCCTCTCCGTCCTGTATCTCCTGTGTCCATTCAGCCAGCTCCTGGGTCATTCTGCCTTCTCTTCTTGCCTACAGACAGGAGCTGCCTGTTTGGTCTCAAGCATCTACTTGTGCCAAGAAGTACACTCTTCACTAGTATTGGTTTATCTCTTACAGTCTAGTAAATATTTGTCTGAAGACTTAGCTTCTAGAATGCTTTCATTTCTGGGATAACAGAGTCCACGGAATATACTTTCAGGGGTCTCTCCAGTTTGTTATACCATTTATAACTAAAACCAGAACTCTAAAACCAGAACTAAAACCAGAGCTCTATACCCCAATTATCAGAACTACATCAGCTGCTCCCAGGTGAAGGATTCTATATTTGCACTCTGAATCCTGTTGCACTGGTCTATGTATCTTGTTTTCTTATTGTGATAGAGTGAAAGTGTACATTCCAAGTTAAATTTGCATGCCCACCTATCTGCAGTTCCTTCTGCTCTCCTTGCCTGGTGACAGCAAACTCTGTTCTGTAGATATCATATCCTCTTAACAATCTCCCGTGCCCTCCTCTCCACCCTCTCCACTCCCCTCTAGTAAGAGGCCAATAGGACAACATCCTACAGATTCAAAGAACCATAAAGTGCACACAACGATATGGTCAATCTGTATACCCGAGTCCAATCTATTCCTGTCTCAAGAATTGACCTCAGTAACAATTCATGATCAGGGGCAGACTCAGGTCTAGGGGCTATACTCCCAGAGGAACTCCCAGGTCTTCAGACCATCAACTGTGGTCTTTTAAGTGAGTTCATAGGGTGCTCCCCTCCCTTTCTTTTTCTTCTATTGCCGCTGGGACTCATCATTGCAAGATCCATCATGACTGTCATTAGTGGTGGCCGGGCATCATCTGGTTCTTCTGGTCACATGTTGATATAGTCACCCATTCATGTGGGTCTTTCTGTCTTCTAGGCTCCTTTTCCCTCATGTTGTTGTTCTTGGTGATCATCCGTTCCAGCTGAGATCGGACAATTTGGTGCACCTCAGATGGCAGCTTCCTAGCTTTAAAGATGCCAGACTCCACTCACCAGTATAGGATGCAGAAGAACCTCTTAGCAATAGGCTACTTATGCCAGTTGGCCTCGGTGTCCCCTGAGAGCATGGTTCTCAGACCCTCACTCCTGCTATCTATCTTTGCCATATTGGGTTGAGATTGGAAGAGTTTGGGGGTTATGTTGAAGTCCAGTTAAACTGATCTTCTTTCTAATGTGTGCTGTCACAAATTTCACCCAACCAAATTACTGTCAACTACTTAATCTACAGCCAACCCTCTCCCTCCTTCCCTTCCTTCCCATGTAGCCATCAAAGAATCTTTTCTTCCATACATTAGTTTGTTTTTAAGACCTTATAGCAGGGGTCTCATACAATATGTGTCCTTGTGATACCAAATGATTTCACTCAACATAGTGTCCTCCAGTTGAAACTGGGTTATGACGTGCTTCCTAAAATCATCATGTTCTTTATCATTGCATAGTTTTCCATTGAGTATGTATCATAGCTTGTTTATCCACTTATCTGTTGTTGAGCATCTGGGTGGATTCCATCTTTTTGCTGTTGTGGACTGTGCTGCAATACGTTCGTGAACATGTATCTTTTCATTTGACTGCCCTTACTTCTACAAGATATTCTCCAAGAAGAAGGATTACTGGGTTAACTGGCATATCTGTTTCCAGCTTTTGAAGGAAGTGTCAGATTGTTTTCTGAAGAGGTTGTACTACTTTACAACCCCACTAGCAGTGTAGGAGAATTCCAATTTCTCCACAGTCTCTCCAGCATTTGTTGTTTTGTGTTTTTTGGATCATGGCCAAACTTGTTGGGGTGAGATGGTAACTCATTGTCATTTTGATTTGGATTTCTTTAATAGCTAATGATCATCAGCATTTCCTCATGTGTCTTTTGGCTGCCTGAATATCCTCTTTTTTTAAATCATTTATTATGACTGAGTGAAAATGTACATTCCCATATAAATTTACATGCTCACCTATATGCAGCTTCCACTGCTCTCCCTGCCTGGTGAGAGCACACTATTCCTCTCTGCTCCATATATATCTCATCCTCCCAACAGCCTCCTTTCCTCTCCTCTCCACCCACTCTCCTTCCTCCAGCCAGAGGTCAGCAGGATGATATCGTATAGATGCATAGAACCATAAAGTGCATCCAATATACGGTCACTCTGCATCGCCAAGTCCAATCCATTTGTTTCCAAAGAGTGGACCTTCATTATAATTTATATCCTCTTTAGTGAAGTGTCTGTCGATCTCCTTCACCCAATGCTTAATTGGGTTATTTGTGCTTTTCTTGTTGATATTTTGCAGTACCTTGCAGGTTATGGAAATCAGATGTCAGTCTGACATGTAGTTAGCAGATTTTTTTTCCCATTCTGTAGGTGGTCTTTTAATTCTTTTGATAAAGTATTTGGATGAGCAAAAGTGTTTGATTCCTAGTAGTTCTGATTCATGTATTTTCTCTTCTGTTGATTGTGCTTTGTGAGATTTTGAAGTCTGTCTTTGTGTATTAAGACTTCCATTGTTGATCCCATTTTTTCTTGCATGATTTTTATCATTTTAGGTTTGATATTTATGTCTTTTATCCAGCTACTGTTGTTTTTTGTGTAAGGTCTGAAATGTGGCTATTGTTTCAGTGTTTTGCAGATGGATATGCAATTTTGCCAGCACCATTTGTTATAGAGGCTGTTTTTACCACAGTTTAAAGTCTTAGGCCTTTGTTGAATATCAGCTGTTCATATGTGGATCGTGGCATCTATGGGTTCTCAGCTCCGTTCTGTTGGTCTATATGTCTCTTTTTATATCAGTACCAGACTGTTTTGACTATGTGGCAGTGTAATAAATTCTAAAGTCAGGTAGTGAGTGGCATCCCAGCGTGTTCTTCTTTAGTAGTGTTTGCTTATCCAGAGTTTCTTACCTTTCCAAACCAAATTGGTGATTTGTTTCTCCATCTTATTAAAAAAATGTCACTGGAATCAGTGCTGGTATTGCATTGTATGTGTAGATCACTTTGGGTAAAATAGGCATATTTCACAATGTTAAATCTTCCTATCCATGAGAGCAGTAGGTTTCTCCACTTATGTAAGCCTCTCTTAGTTTCTTGCAGTAAGGCCATGTAGTTCTCTTCCTATATGTCTCTTACTTCTCTAGTTAGGTTTATTCCTAGGTCTTTTATTGTCTTGGGTGGCTATAGTAAATGGTATTGATTTGGTAATTTCTTCTTGAATGATCTCTTTGTTGGTATAAAGGAATCCTACTGATTTAATTACATTTATGTTCTATTCTGAGACTTTGTTGAACTCTACTATCAGTTTGAGTAGTTTACTTCTGGATTCTTTTTTTTTTAATTTTATTTTTATTTAACATAACTGAGTGAAAATGTACATTCACATGTAAATTTACATGCCCCCTTATATGCAGCTTCCACTGCTCTCCCTGTCCGGTGACTGCACACTATTCCTCTCTGCTCCATACATGTCTCATCCTCCCAACAGTCTCCTTTCCCCTCCTCTCCATTCACTCCCCTTCCTCCAGCCAGAGGTCAGCAAGATGATATCCTATAGATGTATAGAACCATAAAGTGCTTCCAATATATGGTTACTCTGCATTGCCAAGTCCATTCCATTCCTGTCCAAAGAGTGGACCTTTGTTATAATTTGTGGGAACGGGCAGCATCAGGGCCAGGGGCCATGCTCTCAGAGGAAGCCCCAAACCGCTGGACCATCAATTGAGGTCTTTTAGTGGAGATCTCATGATGCACCTCTTTTTATTCTTGTGTTGCCACTGAGGCTCCTCTCTGTGAGCTCCGTCATGGCTATCACTGGTGGTGGCCGGGCATCATCCGGTTCTTCCGGTCCCAGGTCGATGTAGGCACCCACTCTTGTGGGTCTCTCTGTCTTCTCGGTTGTCTTTACCACATGCCATTTTGGCCCTCGGTGAGCATCCGTTCCTGCTGAGTTGGAACCATTTGCCGTGTCCTCGGATGACAGCTTGGCAGCTTTTAAGACCCCAGACGCCACTCACCAATGTGGGGTGCCGAGAGCTCTCTTAGCAAAACGCTAGTTGTGCCAATTGGCCTGGAATTCGCCTAAAAGCATGGTCCCCCGCCCCCCGCCCCAGCTACTCTAGCCCTGCAGTATTGAGTTAAGATGGAAGGAGTACTCAAGTTATGTTGAAGTCCACTTAATGTTGTTCTTGTTCCTAATGTGTGCTGTCACCGCTTTCTCCCAACTAGATTTCTAGTAACTACCTAAACGAAACCTTCCCCCCCTCACCCCTCCTCCCTCCCTCCCCTCCCTTGCAGCTGTCAAAGAGTCTTTTCTTCTATACACAAGTCTGTTTTTGAGATCTTATCGTAGAGGTCTCATACAGTATTTGTCCTTTTGTCGCTGACTACTCTCACTCAACATAATGTCTTCCAGTTGAAACTAGGTTAGAAGATGTTTCCTGGAATCATCGTTATTCTTTATCATTGCATAGTGCTCCATTGAGTATATGTACTATAGTTTACCTATCCATTCTTCTATTGTTGGGCATCTGGGTTGATTCCACCTTTTTGCTATTGTGGACTGTGCCGCGATAAACATTCTGGTGCATGTGTCCATTGGTGTGAAAGGCCTTGAATCTGTAGGATATATTCCAAGTAGTGGAATTACTGGGTCAAATGGTATATCAATGTCCATTTTTTTAAGGAAGCGCCAGATTGCCTTCCAAAGAGGCTGGATCATTTTGCAACCCCACCAACAGTGTAGGAGGGTTCCACTTTCTCCACAGCCTCTCCAGCATTTGTTGTTTTGTGTTTTCTGGATAATGGCCAATCTTGTTGGGGTGAGATGGTATCTCATTGTTGTCTTGATTTGAATTTCTTTAATAACTAAAGATCGTGAACGTGTCCGCATGTGTTTTTTAGCTGCCTGGATCTCCTCCCTAGTGAAGTATCTGTCCATCTCCTTTGCCCATCGCTTAATTGGATGGTTTTTCTTCTTCTTATTGATATTTTGTACTATCTTATAGATTATGGAGATCAGGCGTCGATCTGACATAGAGTTGCCAAATATTTTTTCCCACTCTGTGGGTGTTCTTTTAATTCTATTAATAAAGTCTTTGGATGAGCAAAAGTGTTTGATTCTTAATAGTTCCCATTTATCTACTTTCTCTTCTGTTGATTGAGGTTTCTTTGACAGATTTTGGAGTCTGTCCTCATTGTGTATTAAAACTTCCATTGTTGTTCCTACCTTTTCTTGGATGAGCTTTATCGTTTTAGGTTTGATATTTAGGTATTTTATCCAGTTGGAGTTGGTTTTTGTGTAAGGTGTAAGATATGGATCTTGATTCAGTTTATTGCAGATGGATAACCAATTTTGCCGGCACCATTTGTTGAAGATACTGTTTTTACCCCAGTTTAATGTCTTAGGGCCTTTGTCGAAAATCAACTGTTCAGAGGCAGATGGTGTCATCTCTGGGGTCTCAATTCTGTTCCATTGATCAATCTGTCTGTTCTTGTACAAGTACCAGGCTGTTTTGACCACTGTGGCAGTGTAGTATGTTCTAGGGTCGGGTAATGAAAGGCCTCCCAGTGTGTTCTTCTTCTTTAGTAGTACCTTACTTATCCGTGCCTTCTTCCCTTTCCAAACAAAATTGGTGATTTGTTTCTCCATCTCACTAAAAAATGATGCTGGAACTTGTATTGGGATTGCATTATATAAATAAATTGCTTTGGGTAAAATAGATATTTTCACAATGTTAAGTCTTCCTATCCATGAGCAGGGTAGGTTTTTCCATTTATCTAAGTCTCTCTTAGTTTCTTGTAGTAAGGGCTTGTAGTTCTCTTTGTAAAGCTCTGTTGTTTCTTTGGTTAGATTAATTCCTAGGTACTTTATCTTCTTAGGGGCTATCACAAATGGTATAGATTTGATAATTTCCTCCTTAACAGTCTCGTTGTTGGTATAAAGGAATCCTACAGATTTACTTATGTTTGTCTTGTATCCTGAGACTTGCTGAACTCTTCTATCAGTTTGAGTAACTTACTTATAGATTCTTTGGGGTTCTCTGCATATACAATCATATCATCTGCGAACAGGGAGATTTTGACTTCCTCTTTGCCGATGCAGATGCCCTTTATTTGTTCGTCTTGTCTAATTGCTCTGGCTAGAACTTCTAGCACAATGTTGAATAGGAGAGGTGACAGTGGGCATCCTTGTCTACTTCCTGATCTCAGGGGAAAGTCTTTCAGTCTCTCTCCATTCAGGATGATGTGGGCAATTGGCTTTGTATAAATGGCCCTTATTGTGTTGAGGAATTTGCCGTCTATGCCCATTTTGCTAAGACTTTTTAGCATGAATGGGTGTTGGACTTTATCAAATGCCTTTTCGGCATCAATGGACAAAATCAGGTGATCTTTGTCTTTTGTGTTATTTATGTGGTTTATCACATTAATTGTTTTCCTGATGTTGAACCAGCCTTGCATCCCTGGTATGAATCCCACTTGGTCATGATGGATTATTTTCTTGATATGTTGTTGTATTCTGTTGGCAAGAATTTTGTTGAAGATTTTTGCATCTAAGTTCATGAGTGATATTGGTCTGTAGTTCTCTGTCTTTGTTGGATCTTTCCCAGGCTTAGGTATCAGGCTTATGCTGGCTTCATAGAATGAGTTTGGGAGTACTTCATCCCTTTCTATACTGTGAAATAGTTTCAATAGTATTGGGGATAACTGTTCTCTAAATGCTTGGTAGAATTCTGCTGTGAAGCCATCTCGGCCCGGACTTTTTTGGGTTGGCAGTGTTTTGATGACCTTTTCAATCTCTTCATTTGTGATGGGTTTATTAAGTTGTTCTGCTTCACGTTGTGATAATTTGGGTAGGTGGAATGAGTCAAGGAATTGGTCCATTTCCCCTAGGTTTTCAAATTTGTTAGAGTACAGTCTTTCATAGTATTCTGTTATGATGTTTTTGATTTCTGTTGCATCTGTGGTGACAACTCCCTTCTCATTTCTAATTTGGATTATTTGTTTCCTTTCCTGCTTTTCTTTAGTAAGTTTAGCCAGTGGTTTATCAATTTTGTTCATCTTTTCAAAAAACCAGCTTTTGGTCTTTTCAATTTTTTCAATTGTTTTTCTATTCTCTAATTCATTTAGCTCTGCTCTAATCTTTATGATCTCCTTTCTTCTGGTGCCCGAGGGGTTCCTCTGTTGTTCTCTTTCTACTTGTTCAAGCTGTAGAGTTAGTTCCTTGATTTGGTTTCTTTCTTCCTTCCCGATGTGTGCATTTATGGAGATAAACAGACCTCTGAGCACTGCATTGGCTGTATCCCATAGGTTCTGGTAGGAAGTGTTTTCGTTCTCATTGGAATCCATGAATTTCTTTAATTCATCCCTGATTTCCTCTATAACTCATGTTTTTTTGAGCAAGATGTTGTTCAGTTTCCAAGAGTTCCACTTTCTATCTCTGTTTTTTCTGCTGTTGATTTCAACTTTGATGGCTTTATGATCTGAGAAGATGCTTTGCAATAATTCAATGGTATGGAGTTTGTTGAGCATTGCATTATGGCCTATCTCGTGGTCAATTCTGGAGAATGTTCGATGTGCACTGGAGAAGAAGGTGTAGTTGTCTGCTGATAGGTGGAAAGTTCTGTATATATCAATGAGGTTTAGTTGGTTAATTGTGTCAATGAGGTCTTCTTTATCTTTACTGAGGTTTTTTCTAGATGATCTGTCTAGTAATGAGAGTGGAGTGTTAAAGTCTCCCACTATTATTGTGGAGTCATCTAACTCTCTTTTGAGCATAGTCAGTGTTTCTTCAACATATTTAGGTGCTCTGACATTAGGTGCATAAATGTTTAATATAGTTAAGTCTTGCTTGTGTACTGAATCTTTCAGCAATAAATAGTGTCCATCCTTGTCCACGATGGTGGATTTGACATTAAAGTTGATTTTGTCTGAGATTAGAATTGCCACCCCTGCTCTTCTTTGTTCATTGTTAGCTTGATATATATTCTTCCATCCTTTAATTTTCAGTTTGTTCCTGTCTTTAGGTCTCAAGTGAGTTTCTTGTGGACAACATATGGATGAGTCGTGTCTTTTCATCCAAGATGACACTCGTTGTCTCTTTACTGGAGCATTCAGTCCGTTCACATTCAATGTAATTATTGATAGGTATGTGTTCACTGCTGCCATTGTGATACATTTATTTTTATGTTGATGTTTTCTCTGTTGTTCTTATTAGTCTTTTCTGAGACACTCTTTTTTGTAAGTTGATTTTTCACCTTTTTCAGAGCCGGTTTTATAGTTGTTGAGACTCGTGTGTTAGATTTCTTGAAATGGTATGATACATCTTTGGTGTGCTTTACAGCTGCCCCTATGAACCCCCTTAATAAACTATTTATAAACCCAATTTTAATTACTACCAGTCTGGTCATGTTCCTCTCCATCTGGAAGGACTGTAACGACTGTAGTACATCCCTCTTTTATTATGATGACACCCTAGTTTTGATGATGATCACTGGATTGCTTCTTTCCAAATCAAAGCTGTGATTTACTTTGGAGCCTTCCCTAAATGAGTATTGAGTAGTGTGTCGTTCTAAAATATAAAGTTAGTGGTTTCGTTCTTCTGAGCCAAAGCCAAGAACTTCTTTCAGTATTTCTTGTAGTTTGGGTTTGGTTTTTACAAAGTCTCTGAGTTTCTGTTTATTTGGAAATGTCTTAATTTCATTTTCATGTTTGAAAGACAGTTTTGCAGGATAGATAATTCTTGGTTGGAAGTTCTTCTCCTTCAGGACTTTGAATGTGTCGTGCCACTGTCTCCGTGCCAGCATGATTTCTGCTGAGAAATCTGACGAAAGCCTACAGGGTTTCCCTCTGAATGTCAGCTTTGCCTTGAGTCTTGCTGCCTTTAAGAGTTGCTGCTTATGTTTCATTTTGTTAAGCTTAATTATAATATGTCTTGGAGTCTTTCTTTTGAGATCTATATTGGGTGGCGTACGATATGCATCTGAGATGTCTATATTCTCTTCCTTCATGATTTCTGGGAAGTTTTCTTTCAGCAGCTCAGCAACAATACTCTCTGTGTTCTCAGATGTCTCACCCTGTTCAGGGACTCCAAGTAATCGAAGGTTGTTCCTCTTAATAGAGTCCCACATGCTTCTTAATGTTTCTTCATTTTTCTTGTTTCTTTTTTATGATTTCTGCTCATAGACACTGACATCAGTAGCTCTGTCTTCCAAGTCAGAAATTCTTTTTTCCATTTGTTCCATTCTGTTTTCTTGGGTTTGCATGGAAGTTTCTATGTCTTTGATTTTCTTCTTGATCTGTTGGATTTCAGAGTACTGGTGTTCCATCAGATCGAACAACTTGCTTAATTTTTCATTTTGTTCTGCTGCATTTTGTATAAGGTCTAGAAGGGCCCTGTATATAATCAATTTGTATTCACTTCCTGATGCTTTCATAAAAGTTTCTTCATCTGGAAAACTCCTTGGTTGCTTTGTTTGGGAGCCCTCTGAAGCCATAAGTGATTGCTTGTATGCCACAATTTTCTGTTGCTTTTTGGGTCCCATGTGAGTATATAGAGGCTGGAAGAGGTACTGTGAGGATGGATTGCGAATGTTTCTCCAGGCTGTCTTCAAATGTAAAGCAAAAGGTATCCAACCAGTTCACAAGTCAGTTAGGTTTTCAGGTGTAGAGGTCCCTCTTCCCATCTGACAAAGTAAGCGCCACTGTATCCAACCCCAGATGATAACAAACTAGTTCAGAATACAGCACTGGTAGTGCCCTGTTGGCCTCTGCTGACAGGGCCTAGCCTTATCCAGCACTGCGTCGAGTATTGGTTTTGTGATAGAAAAGCGCTCTCTTGTGGGCAGGCTCTGGCTCCCAAGCTAAGAATTAGGTCCAGCTACGACCACCGTACCCAAGTTGGCGTCCTCCACACAGGCAGCAGACAGGGGGGCTAAAGGTGCCCAGAGGCAGCGATTCCTCTGCTTCTGTTGCGGGGCCTCCAATGTAGGCAGCACTATGCAAAATCACTACTTTTCTGACAGAGAAACGCTGTCCCGTTTGCAGGCACTGGCTCCCAGGCTAAGAACGAGGTCCTGCTAAAATCTTGGTACCAACATGGCGTCCCGCACCCTGACCACGGAGTTCCGCACAAACCCCACCGAGGCAGCTACAAAACGAAAGGCTCAAAGCATCTAGATTAACAGAGTCCCGAGCCTGGCTCTCAGAATATGGGAATTTCGCCTGCCTATCCCCCCAGCAGCGCGTCTGAGTCCAGCCGCCGGGCAAGGCCCAGCTCCGCCCGCCAGCCGAGACCGAGGAAAAAAAAGTCAAAATGGTGCGTTTACCTTCTGTCCGTGAGAGCCGGGGCTAGCCAGGAGCGGGAGTCAGCGAAAGAGAGGAGATTTTTCCCTGAGTGGTATAAAGTCCCAATTAACAGCTCTGTGCCGTGTCCTGAGGCTGATTAGGTGCTCAGAAGGCTCTGTTTGGTTGTCAATTCAGGTCTTGGTTTCGAGAGGGATAGAAGGAGACGTGGGCTTAGTCGGCCATCTTGATTCCGCCCCTACTTATGGATTCTTTAGGATTCTCTGTGTCTACAATCATACAAAGTGGTAAAATAGGGAGATCTTTACCTCTTCTTTGCTGATGTAGATGTTGTTTGTTTCTTTATCTTGTCTAATTGCTCTGGTCAGAACTTCTAGTACAGTGTTGAATAGGAGAGGTAAGTTGGCATCCTTATGTAGTTCCTGTTCTCAAGGGGAATTATTTCAGTCTCCATTCAGGATGAGGTAGGCTGTTGGCTTGGCATAGATGGCCCTTTTGACACTGAGGATTTTGCCTTCTATTCCTAGTTTGCTGAGAGTTTTTAGCATGAATGGGTGTTGGACTTGGTCAAATGCCTTTTCTGTATCAATTGACAAAATGAGGTGATTCCCATCTTTTGTATTATTTCTGTGATTGATCACATTATTTGTTTTTCTCATGTTGTACCAGCCTTGCAACCCAGGAATGAATCCAACTTGGACATGGTGAATTGTTTTTTTTGATATTTTGTTGAATCCTGTTGGCAAGTATTTTGTTGAAGATTTTTTGCATCTAGATTCATGTGTGATACTGGTCTGTAGTTCTCTTTTTTTTGTGGGATCTTTCCCTGTCTTTGGTGTTCGGGTTATGTTGGCTTCACAGAATGAAATTGGGAGTATTCCATCCTTTTCTATGCTGTGAAATAGTGTCAGTAACATTGGAGTTAACTCTGTATAAAAGCTTGGT
Organism: Heterohyrax brucei; assembly: GCA_028571685.1. Lineage (NCBI taxonomy): Eukaryota > Metazoa > Chordata > Mammalia > Hyracoidea > Procaviidae > Heterohyrax > Heterohyrax brucei. The sequence goes on along the minus strand of CM053149.1, from coordinate 135,023,869 downwards.
AGAACTGTGCATTGAAACCATCTGTGCCAAGGCTTTTTTTGGTTGGTAGTTTTTTATTTTTTATTTAATATGACTGAGTGAAAATGTACATTCCTGTATAAATTTACATGCCTACCTATATGCAGCTTCCACTGCTCTCCCTGTCCAGTGACAGCACACTATTCCTCTCTGCTCCATACATGTCTCATCCTCCCAACAGCCTCTTTTCCCCTCCTCTCCACCCACTCTCCTTCCTCCAGCCAGAGGTTGGTAGTTTTTTGATGACTGTTTGAACTCTTCCTTGCCAAGCCAGCCAAGTGCCGCTGAGTTGGATCCAACTCATGGCGACCCCAAGGGCCAGAGTATTCAAGGAGCACCTGGTGGATTTGAACTGCTGAACTCTTCCTTAGTGATGAGTTTATTAAGTTGCTCTACTTCTCCTTAGAAGATACTTAAAAAGCCATCAAGTAACAATTTTGGCAGGTGATATGAATCTAGGAATTTATTCATTTCCCCTAGATTTTCAAATCTGTTAGAGTACAGTCTTGCATAGTATTCTATTGTGATGTTTTTGAGTTCAGTTGAGTCTGTTGTGACATCTCCCATCTCATTTCTTATTCAGGTTATTTGTTTCCTCTCTTTAAGTTTAGCCAGTGGATTTTCACTTTTGTTGATCTATTTTTTTTAAAAAAAGCAGCTTTTGGTTTTGTCAGTTTTTTTCAATTGCTCTTCCTTTTTGTAATTTGTTTCGTTCCGCTCTAATCTTTATGATCTGTTTTCTTCTGTTGCCTGAGGGGTTCCTCCGTTGTTAACTTTCTACTTGTTGTACAAGCTGTAGGGTTTATTCTTTGGTGTGGGTTTGTTTCATTCCAGATGTGCACAATTTATATAGACAAATTGATCTGTAAGCACTGCTTTCACTGTATCCTGTAGGTTCTGGTAGGAAGTGTTTCATTCTCATTTAAATCCATAAATTTCTTTATTTCATCCTTGATTTCTTCTACAACCCGTGGAATTTTGAGCAAGATTTTGTTCAGTTTCCATGAGTTCCAGTTTCTATCTATGGTTTTCTGCTATTGATTTCGACTTTTATGGCTTTATGGTCTGAGAAGATGTTTTGTAATAATTCAATGGTTTGGATTTTGTTGAGATTTGCTGTATGTCCTAACACAGTCTACTCTGGAAAACATTCAGTGTGCATTGGAGAAGGTTTACTTATCTGTTGATGGATAAAAAATTCTGTATATGTTGCTGAGGTCTAGTTGGTTAGTTGTAACGATAAGATCTACAGGAAATTTACTGAGATATTTTCTGGATGATCTGTCCATTAGTGAAAATGAAGTGTTGAAGTCTCCAGCTATTACTGCAGAGTAATCAATCTCATTTTTTATTGCAACCAGTGTTCGATGTATTTAGATGCTGTAGTATTGGGTGTATAAATATTTAACATTTTAAGTCCTGAGTCCTGCTTGTGTATTGAACGTTTCAGCAATAAATAGTGGCCATCCTTGTCCATGACAGTGGATTTTACATTGAAATCTATTTTATCTGAGATTAGTATTGCCACACCTGCTCTTCTCTGTATATTTTTAGCTTGGTATATATTATTCCATCCTGTAATTTTCACTTTGTTCATGTTTGTAAGTCTAAGGTGTGTTTCTTTTAAGCAACTTATAGACGGGTCGTGTCTTTTCATCCAGGATACCACCTATTGTCCCTTTTATTGTAGCATTTAGTCTGTTTACAGTCATTGTAATTATTAGTAGGTATGTGTTTAGTGCTGTCATTTTCTTGTATTTATTTTTGCTGGTGTTTTCTGTGATGTTCTTAATGTTCTGTTTTGAGCCTTCTTTATGGGTTGACTTTTCATCATTTTCAGTGTTGGGTCTGTGATTGAGACTCCTGTATTACGTTTCTTGTTTTGATATGTTTCATTGTTATTTTGCTTTGCAGCTACCCCAATAACCTCCCTTAATATTCTAAGTTTAAGCCCAACATTAACTTCTGCGTATCTTTTTAACTTTCTCTCCATCTATACTATAACTACTGTGGTATATCTCTCTATTTAGTGAGGTGATGTCATCACTGGTTTCTTTCTTTTAATATTGTAGTTTTGATTGAGTTTTGTGACTTTCCTAACTGTGTGGGTTTCTAGTGGCTCTGTCCTGTATTGCCTCCTTAAATATACACTTAATGTCTTTGTCTTTCTAAGCAAAGAGCTTCTTTGGGTACTTGTTGTGTTTTGCTTTGGTTTTTACAAAGTCTTTAAGTATCTGTTCATCTGCAAGTGTCTCAATTTTATCTGCATATTTGAGAGACAATTTTTCAGAATTCATAATTCTTGATTGGAAGTTTTTTCCTTCAGTGCTTGGAATGTGTCATCCCACTGTCTTCTTGCCTACATCTTTTCTGCCGAGAAGTCAGGCAAAACCCTACAGGGCTTGTCTCTGAATGTTAGCTTTGCTTTGAACCTCGCTGCTTTTTTTTAAGGATTGAATAAAAATGTACATTCCCATATAAATTTGCATGCTGACCTACATGCAGCTTCCACTGCTCTCCCTGCACTGTGACAGCACACTCTTCCTCTCTGCTCCATACATGTCTTATCATCCCAACAGTCTCCTATCTTCTCCTCTCCACCTATTCCACTTCCTCCAGTATGAGGTCAATAGGATGCCATCCTGTAGATGCCTGGAACCATAAAGTGCTCACACAATATGGTCACTCTGGGTCACCAAATCCAATCCATTGCTGTCTGAAAAGTTGACCTTCATTATGATTTATGGACAGGGGCAGCATGAGGGACAGAGGCCTCGCTCACAGGAGAATGCTGAGGCCCCTGGACCATCAATTGTGGTCTTTTAGTGGAGATCTCAGGGTGCAACCCTATTTATACTTGTGTTGCCAGTGTGACTCAACTTTATGAGCGCCATTGTAGCTATTACGTTGGTAGCTGGACACCACCTGGTTCTTCCAGTCACAAGTCGATGTAGGCATCCACTCACATGGGTCTCTCTGTCTTCTGGATTCTCTTTCCCCCAGGTCATTATGGACCTGGGTGATCATCCGTTCCTGATGAGTTGGGACTATTTGCTGTACCCTCAGATGGCAGTTTGGCAGCTTTTAAGACACCAGATGCCACTCACCAATGTGGGGTGCAGAGAGATCTCATTAGCAAAATGTTAGTTATGCCAATTGGCCTCGATTTTGCCTGATAGCATGGTCCCTGGCCCAACTACTCTGTCCTTGCAATATTGGGTTAAGATGGAAGGAGTACATGAGTTGTGTTGAAGTCCCATTAATATTGATCTTCTTACTAATGTGTGCTATCATCAATTTCACACAACCAAATTTCTAACAACTATCTAATCTAAGCCCTCCCCCCTCGCCCTCCCACTATTCCCACCCTTGCACCCGTCAAAGAGTCTTTTCTGTTATGCATGAGTCTGCTTTTAAGTTCTTATGGTAGGGGTCTCATATAATATTTGTCCTTCTGTCACTGACTACTTTCCCTCAACATAATGTCCTCCAGTTGAAACCAGGTTAAGAGATGTTTCCTGCTGTCATTGTTGTTCTTTATCATTGCATCATGTTCCATTGAGTGTATATACCATAGTTTACCTATTCATTCTTCTGTTGTTGAGCATCAGGGTTGATTCCATGTTTTTTCTATTGTGGACTGTGCTGCAATGAACATTCATGTGTATGTATTAGTTGGTGTGAATCGCCTTGATTCTGTAGGACATATTACAAGTAGTGGAATTACTGGGTCAAATGGTATATCTACATCCAATTTTTTAAGGTAGCACCAGATTCCTTTCCAAAGAGGTTGTACCATTTCACAATCCCACCAACAGTGTAGGAGAGTTTCAATCTTCCCACAGCCTCTCCAGTATTTGTTGTTTTGTGTTTTTTGGATCATGGCCAACCTTGTTGGGGTGATATGGTATCTCATTGTGGTTTTGAATTGAATTTCTTTAATAACTAAAGATCATGAACATGTCCGCATGTGTTTTTTGGCTGCCTGGATCTCCTCTTTAGAGAATTGTCTGTACATCTCCTTTGCCCATCGCTTACTTGGGTGGTGTGTCTTTTTCTTGTTGATATTTTGTAGTACTTTATAGATTATGGAGATCAGGCATTGGTCTGACATATAGTTGCCAAATATTTTTTCTCACTCTGTAGGTCAACTTTTAATTCTATTAATAAATTACTGTTATTAATAAAGTAATTTTATTAATAAAGCAAAAGTGATTGATTCTTAATAGTTCCCATTTATCTATTTTCTCTTCTGATGACTGTCATTTGTTTGACAGATTTTGAACTCTGTCTATGTTGTGTATTAAATCTTCCACTGTTGTTTTTACTTTTTCTTGGATGAGCTTAATCATTTTAGATTTGATATTTAGGTCTTTTACTCGGTTTGAGTTGTTTTTTGTGTAAGCTGTAAGATATGGGTCTTGTTTCAGTTTTTTGCAGATGGATATCCAATTTTGTGAGCACCATTTGTTGAAACGGTGGTTTTTACCCCAGTTTAATGTCTTAGGGGCGTCGTATATCAACTGTTCATAGGCAGATGATGTCATCTCTGGGGTCTTGAGTCTGTTCCACTGATCTATCTGTCTCTTTTTGTACCAGTACCAAGCTGTTTTGACTACTGTGGCAGTGTAATGGTTTCTAAGGTCAGATAATGAGAGGCCTCCCAGTGCGTTCTTCTTCTTTAGTAATGCTTTACTTACCTGGGGCTTCTTCCCTTTTCAGACAAATTTGGTAATTTGTTCCTCTGTCTCACTAAAAAATGTTACTGTAACTTGCATTGGAATTGCATTATATAAGTAGATTGCTTTGGGCAAAGTAGACATTTTCACAGTCTTAAGTCTTCCTATCCATGAGCAGGGTAGGTTTCTCCATTTATGTAACTCTCTCTTAGTTTCTTGTAGTAAGGGTTTGTAGTTCTCTTTGTAAAGGTCTGTTAGTTCTCTGGTTAGATTTATTCCTAGGTACATTATCTTCTTAGGGGCTATGGTAAATGGTATTGATTTGGTGATTTCTCACTTAGTAATATCGTTATTGGTATAAAGGAATCCTGCTGATTTACTTATGTTTATCTTGTATCCTGAGACTTTACTGAACTCTTCTATCTGTTTGACTAGTTTCCTTATGGATTCTTTGGGATTCTCTGCATATACAATTATATCATCTGCAAATAGGGAGATTTTTTGTTCTTCTTTGCCGATGCAGATACCCTTTATTCCTTGGTCTTGTTTAATTGCTCTGCCTAGAACTTCTAGTACAGTGTTCAATAGGAGAGATGAGAGTGGGCAACATTGTCTAGTTTCTGCTCTGAAGGGAAACTGTTTCAGTCTCTCTCCATTCAGGATGATGTGGGCAGTTGGCTTTGTATAGCCAAAGCCAAGTGCAAATGGCCCTTATTGTATTGAGGAATTTGCCGACTATTCCTAATTTTGCTGACAGTTTTTAGCATGAATGGGTGTTGGACTTTATCAAATGCCATTTCTGCATCAACTGACAAGATCCAGTGATTTTTGTCTTTTGCACTATTTACGTGGTTGATCACATTAATTGTTTTTCTGATGCTGAACCAGCCTTGCATGTGTGGTATGAATCCAACTTCATCACGATGGATTATTTTTTTAATATGTTGCTGTATTCTATTGGCAAGAATTTTGTTGAAGGTTTTTGCATATATATTTACGGGCAATATTGGTCAGTAGTTCTCCTTTTTTGTTGGGTCTTTCCCTGGCATTGGTAACAGGATTATAGTGGCTTCATAGAATGAATTTGGCAGTATTCCATACCTTTCTATACTGTGAAATAATCTCAGTGGTATTGGAGATAACTCTTCTCTAAAAGCTTGGTAGAATTCTGTGGGAAAGCCATCTGGGCCCTGGCTTTTTTTCGTTGGCAATTTTTTTATAACTTTTTCAATCCCTTGCTTTGTAATGGGTTTATTAAGTTGTTCTGCTTAACCTTGTGATAATTAGTGTAGGTTATATGAATCAAGGAATTTTTCCATTTCCTCTAAGTTTTCAAATTTGCTAAAATACAGTCTTTCATAGTACTTAGCTATGATATTTTTGATCTCTGCTGGATCTGCTGTGACAACTCCCCTCTCATTTCTTATTTGGGTTATTTGTTTCCTTTCCTGTTTTTCTTCAGTAAGTTTAACCAATGGTTTGTCAATTTTGTTGATCTTTTCAAAGAACCAGCTTTAGGTTTTTTCAGTTTTTTTTATTGTTCTTCCATTCTCTAATTTGTTTCATTCTGCTCTAATCTTTATGATCTGTTTTCTTCTGGTGTCTGGCAGGTTCCTCTGTTATTCTCTCTCTACTTGTTCAAGCTGTAGGGTCAGTTCTTTGATTTAGTTTCTTTCTTCCTTCCAGATGTGTGCATTTATGGAGATAAACTGACTTCTGAGCACTTCTTTGGCTGTATCCAATAGTTTCTAGTAGGAAGTGTTTTCATTCTCTTTGGACTACATACATTTCTTTACTTCATCCTTGATTTCTTCTATAGCCCATTTTTTTTGATCAAGATGTTGTTCAGTTTCCATGAGTTCCGCTTTCTATATATGTTTTTCTGTTATTGGTTTCAACCTTTGTGGCTTTATGATCTGAGAAGATAGTTCACATTAATTCAGTGATATGGATTCTATTGAGAAGTTATTTATGTCCTAACACATGGTCTATTTTGGAGAATGTTCCATGTGCACTGGAAAAGAAGATATAGTTGTCTGCTGATGGATAGAAAGTTCTGTATATGTCGATGAGGCCTAGTTGGTTAATTGTGACAATAAGGTCTTCTGTGTCTTTACTGAGTTTTTGTAGACAATCTGTCCAATATTGAGAGTGGAGTGTTAAAGTCTCCCACTATTATTGCAGAGTGATCTATCTCCTTTTTGGTTGTAGTCAGTGTTTCTTTGATCTATTTAGGTGCTTTAATATTAGGTGCATAAATATTTAATATTAAGTCCTACTTGTCTATTGAACCTCTCAGCAATAAATAATGTCCGTCCTTGTCCACGATGGTGGATTTTACATTAAAACTGGTTTTGCCTGAGATTGGAATTGCCACACCTGCTCTTCTTTGTTCATTGTTAGCTTGATATATATTCTTCCATCCTTCGATTTTCAATTTGTTCATATTTTTAAGTCTAAGGTGAGTTTCTTTTCGACCGTATGTAGATGGATCGTGTCTTTTTATCCGTGATGTCACTCGATGTCTCTTTATTGGAGTATTGAGTTCATTCACGTTTGATGTAATTATTGATAGGTATGTATTCAGTGCTGCCATTGTGATGTTTATTTTTGTGTTGATGTTTTCTGTTGTTCTTATTAACCTGTTCTGTGACATTCTTCTTTGTGAGTTGATTTTTCACCTTTTTTGTGGTTGGTTTTGTGAATGTGGAGACTCCTATATTACATTCCTTGATATGGTATGTTCCATCTTTATTGTGTTTTATGGCTACCCCTATAATCCCACTTAATAAACTACATATAAAACCATTTTTGATTGTTACCAGTCTTGTCAACTTCCTCTCTATCTGGAAATAGTATAATGACTGTAGTACATCCCTCTTTTTAATATGATGGTATCATAGTTTACATGATATGATCACTAGATTGTTTCTCTCACTATTATAGCTTTGATTGTGTTTGAAGCCTTCCCTAACTGAATAGGATTCTGGATAACGTGCCCTTCTAAAATACAAAATGGTTTTGTTCTTCCAAGCCAAGAGATTCTTTCAGTATTTCTTGTAGCTTTGGTTTGGTTTTTCCAAAGTCTTTGAGTTTCTGTTTATCTATGAATCTCTTCATTGCATTTTCATATTTGAAAGATAGTTTTGAGGATATATAATTCTTGGCTGGAAGTTCTTCTGCTTCAAGGCTTTGAATGTGTCATGCCACTGTCTCCATGCCAGCATCGTTTCTGCAGAGAAATCCGACAAAACCCTGCAGGGTTTCCCTGTGAATGTTAGCTTTGCTTTTGGTCTTGCTGCCTTTAAGAGTCTCTGCCTATGTTTCGTTTTGTTAAGCTTGATTAGAATATGTCTTGATGTCTTTCTACTGAGATCCATATTTAGTGGTGTTCAATATGTATCTTGGATATCTATATTCTCTTCTTTCATAATTTCTGGGAAGTTTTCTTTCAGCAGCTCAGCGACAGTACTTTCTGTGTTCTCCGGTGTCTCACCCTGTTTAGGAACTCCAATTAATCATAGATTATTCTTCTTAATAGAGTCCCACATGCTTCTTAATGCTTCTTCATTTTTCTTGTTTCTTTTTTTCTGATTTCTCCTCATAGATGCTGGATTCATTAGCTGTGTCTTCCAAATCAGAAATTCTCTTTTCCATTTGTTCCTTTCTGTTTTCTTGGCTTTCAATTCAAGTTTCAAAGTGTTTGATTTTGTTCTTCATCTGTTGGATTTCCGAGTACTGATGTCCCATCAGGTCAAACAGCTTGCTTAATTTTTCATTTTACTCTGTTGAATTTTGTATAAGGTCTATGAGGGCTGTCTATATAATCCTTTCACATTTACCTTCTGATAGTTTCAGAAAATTTTCTTCACCTTGGAAGTTCTGAGGTGGTTTCTTTTGGGGGCCTTCTGATGCCATGGGTGATTTCTGGGTTACTGTCTTCTCCAAAGTTTGCTGCTTTGTGGGCTTCATGTGGGTCAATAGAGGCTGGAAGAGATGCTGTGAAGATGGACCACAGTTGTTTCTCTAGCCCATCTTAAAATGAGAAGTAAAAAGTATTTGAAAACTTCCAAAGTCAGTCAAGTTTTCAGGTGTATACATCCCTCTTCCCAGCTGGCAAAGTAAGCACCTCTATATTGAACCCCAGATGTTATAAACTAACTCACAATACAGAAAGGCTACTGGCCGGCTGGCCTTTGGTGTCAGGCCCCAGCTGTAGGTGATAATGTGTGGAATTCTGTTTTTCTGCTGGAAAAGGAGACTCTTCTGAGTAGGCCCTGCCTCCCAGCCCAGGAATTGGGTCTGGCTGAGGCTTCCGTATGTCTGACTCTGCTTCCCAGTGAAACATGATGGTGTCCTGTTGAAGCTTGCCAGCTGGCTGCAACCAGGCTCCCAGCTGAAGTGCCCAGAGTCCACAGCCTCTGCCACTGGGACCCAGCCCCAGTTGACACTGTGCAAAACACCACCTCAGTGCTGGAAAAGCACTCTCCCCCTTGCAGGTGTCACCTCCCAGCCTAGGAACCAAGTCTGACCAGGGCCTCCACCTAGGCTTCTCCATTTCCCAGTGGATCAAGATGGTGACCCACACCAGCACATCTGTATGGCTACCACATGGCGGAGGCACAAAGATAGGCCAGAGAAGCTGAGGTATATAGAGTCTAAAGCCAGGCTTTCAGAACATGACAATTATGCTTGCCAGTCCCACCAGCAGTGTGTAAGAGACCAGCAGCTCGTTAAGTCCCAGCTTTGCCTGCTGTCCAAGCCAGAGAAAGAATATTAAAATGGTGAGTTACCTTCGGTCTGTGCAAGCCCATGCTAGCTGAGAGTGGGGTCAGTGAAAGAGAGGAGGTTTTGCATTCAGTGGTATCAAGTCCAAATTAACAGTCCTATGCCACATCCCAGGGCTCAGTAGATGTCCAGAAGGCTCTATTTAATTATCATTTCAGGTCTTGGTTTCCAGAGGGATTTAGGGAGACATGCATTTAGTTTGCCTTCTTGAATCTGTCCCCAAGACTTTCATTGTGTCCTACCACATGGTGTTGTCAGGAAAATGCTCCATGTGCATTGTACAAGAAGGTGAACTTATCTGTTGATGGGTAAAAGTTCACATACATGTCAATAAATTCTAGTTGTTTAATTATCACAATAAGATCTTCTGTACCTTTACTGAGGTTTTCCCCCATCAAGTGGTCTGTACATTACTGAAATTGGAGTGTTGAAGTCTCCAGCTATTAGTGTGGAGTGATTTGTCTCATTTTTCAATGCTATCAGTGTTTGTTTGATGTATTTAGATGCTCTAGTGCACAATATTTGTGCAATATATTGGATGCACAAATATTTAATATTGTTATGTCCTGCTTATGCATTGAAACTTTCAGCAGTAGTGACCATTCTTGTCCATGATGATGGATTTTACATTAAAGTCAGTTTTATCTGAGATTAGCAATGCCACTCTTGCTCTTCTATGTATGTTGTTGGCTTGGTATATATTTTTCAATCCTTTAATTTTCATTTTATTTCTGCCTTTGAGTCTAATGTGTGTTTCTTGTAAGCAACATATAGACTGGTCTTGTCTTTTAATCCAGAATGTTACTCACTGTCTCTTTATTAGAGTGTTCAGTACATTTACATTCAGTGTAATTACTGATAGATATGTGTTCAGTGCTGTCATTTTGATGTATTTATTTATTGTTGGTATTTCTTGTGTTGCAATTAATATTCTATTCTGGGTCATGCTTCTTTGTGGGTTGGCTTTCCATCTTTTTCAGTTTTTTTTTTGTTTGTTGACACTCCTGTATTGTGTTTCTTGTTTTGATATGTCACACTCTTATTTTGCTTTCAGGCTACCCTCATGTTTTGACTTTCTTTAACTTCTGCATATCTTTTTAAGTTTCTTTGTTTCCGTCTGAAAGAGTTATAACTACAGTAATATATCCCTCTTTTTAGTGTGATGATGTCATCATTTGCATGTTCTGATCACTTATTCCTTCTTTTAATATCTTAGCTTTGTTTGAGCTTTGTGACTTCTCTAATTGAGTAGGATTCTGGATGCTGTGTCCTGCATTGCCTCCTTAAGTATACATTTTATGTTTTCTTTTTTTTCTCCAGTCAAATGGTTTCAGCATTTCTTGTAGTTTGGGTTTGGTTTTTACAAAATCTGTAAGCTTCTTTCCATCTGCAGATGTCTTAATTTCATCTTCATATCTGAGAGACAATTTTGGAGGATATAAGACATGGCTGGAAGTTTTTCTCCTTCGGTGCTTTGAATATGTGATACCACTGCCTCCTGGCCAACATTATTTCTGCTGAGAAGTCAGACAAAAGCCTACATGTCTTCCCTTTGAATGTTAGCTTTGCCTTAAGCCTCATTACCTTAAAAAACTTCTCTTTATGTTTCATTTTATTAAGCTTGATTATAATGTCTTAGTGTCTTTCTTTTGGGGTCAAGGTTTTGTGGTGTTTGCTATGGATTTTGGAAATCTATGTTCTCTTTTCATTATTTTAGGGAAGTTTTCTGTCAGCATGTCTACAACAATACTGTGTATTTTCAGTTATCCTTCTCTGCTCAGGAGCTCCAGTTATTCATAGGCTATTCCTCTTAATAGAGTCCTAAATGTTTCTTAATGGTTTTTCATTTTGACGGCACTTGGTTTGGCTTTATTTCTTTTCTCTGATTTTTCCTCATAAATGCTGGGGTAGTTGCTCTATCCTCAAGGTCACTAAGTCTCACTTCTATGTCCTCAATTCTGCTCTTTTGTCTTTGGATTGAATTGTCTAATTCTATAATCTTTTTTTTTTTGAGCTGCTGGATTTTAGATCATTGATATTCCATCAATTCAAATAGCTTACTTAACTTTTCATTTTGTTCTGCTGCATTTTGTTTAATCTCTAGGAATGTTCTCTGTATAATTCCTTTCTACTTAAGCTCCGATAGTGTCGGAGAGACTTCATCTAGAAAGTTTGTTGATTCTTTATTTTGGGAGTTTTCTGGAGCTATGGTGGATTGTTTCTTTAAATGGTTACCTATGAATTGTTGCATTCATGCCACCTAGCAGCTGTTGGTTTGTCTTGGGTTTCCTCAGCAGGATATGAGGCATAGTTCTACAAGGAGAGTTAGTCACCAGCCACTTGTGTGTACTCTAGTGACTCGCCCCAGGTGGAACAGCAGGCTCTGTCTCCTAGCTGGCAAAGATAGTAACCAGCTTTTGGAGTTACTGGGGGCTGTCAGCCAATGCTAAGTTGTGGATCAGTGATGGGTGAATGAGATGCTGCAGGCTCTCAGCTTTCAGTTATCCAGGTGATATTATTTTTAAAAGATAAGTGAAGAGCTGTCCAACAGCTGCCAAAATCAGTCAGACCCTGAGGTGTGGCAGTTCCTGCCTTCCAGTTGACAATGAAAGCACCTCATAGGCTGCCTCCATATTCTATGATGTAGTTCAAAGTATGGAGGGTTTACAGACTTCTTGATGTCCTTTGCCAGGCCATAGCCATAACTCTAGAGGCTCCACCATTGTAAATCCAGCCCTGCTTCTTGGACTGAACATTAGCCCCAGCAAAGGCCTCCAGATGGGTGACTGTACCTCCCAGCTAACCAAGATGGCATCCCAAATGAGCTGACCTTCCTGCTGTGAAAAAGCAGATTCTATGGTGCAGCTCAGAAGTGAGAGGATGTGGGGGAGTGGTGCCCTCAGTCAGCAACCAGGCTCCTAATATGTGACAATCCACTCACAGTATCTCTGCTGTGCTGTACGTGGTTTACTTAAACACTGCAGTTCAGTGAATTAGCTGCCTCACTCCTAGCCCCCACCTCCTGGATAACAAAGAAGACATCAGTACCTCCATTCCTCCGAAATGGTGAGTCAGCTAAAGCAGGATTCAATGTATGCTTTCTTACAGAGGAGTAGTTCTCCATATACTGGTGCATAGTCCAATCTGACAATCCTATGCCAGATTATAGGGCTCCCTGGATGTTCATTCTGCTCCACTGACTTACCAATCCAGGCCTTAGTTCTCAGACAGAACTGAGGAGATTTGTGTCTAGTTCATTATCTTGAATAAAAATTTGTTCACTTTAACAAATTTAAAATTTTGTTAAAGAGATTTAGCCTGTGACTGATGGGCCTAAGCAACTGCTACACCATAAAATTCACCAACTTAGACTGATGGGGATAGGAAAAAATGAAGAGACAACACTGTGTATCTGTTGGAGTTCTACTGGCAAGAAACAGGCTGAAAGTACTATATCTTTTGTCTTCAAAGCAGAGGGGGGAGAAAGAATCATCCGTGGAGCAGTATAGAATTAATCAGAAATACTAGAAAAAGCATGGGAAGTAAAGTTGCCTCAATCTCAATTGGTAGGTCCACGGCTTCAGGAGTTCATTATAGAAGAGTTGCTGTCCTGGTGGGCTTGGAAAGCAGAGCTGATGTCCAGGAAAAATGGGGCTTCCATCCAGAATCCATAAAGTTTGGCCGATACCCACAGTCTGGTGTTTAGGGCCATTGTTTAGATGGTCTAAGTTTTTCTGCTGAGCTTTAAACTTGTTTAATGATGATCAACCCTTCTTCACCTCATTTCTATCACTTTTAATGTAAGTGTCTACCTTATGCCTGTTTTGCCACTGTACTTCAGAAACAGGTAGCTTCTAAATTTCATAAGTTCACAGATGAAGCATTTGGATGTTTTGAATATTGGACAAGAGGTTTTCTTTGGATTTATCAAGATAGGAAACGTCACTGCCCATTAGAACCCCCCGTTTCTGGAATCAGAAGTTAAAGGTAGCCAGAAAGTAGCTGATATGCTCACTTGTGGTAATCATCTGGGTGTACTTGAGGAATGGAGTTGAGTAAGTAAAGCCATGTGCAGACAGGCTGAATTTGGACATTTTCCACTGGCACCCTAATGCATAGATGCTAGGGATGAGTGAGAGAGAAATACTAAGTTGCTCCAAAGTGTAGGGGTGTGTGTAGACTTCTGAGCCAACAGTTGGTACTCATTAAGCTAGCCCACAGGTGCTAGGGATAAGCTGACCATAACTCAACCAAAAATGAGAAAAAGATGTTTGACACCATTAGCTGGTGTAGATGGTTGCAATTTGATGATCTTCTCTGGACTGGCCTTTGCTTATGCATGCAGATGCTTAAAGTTCCAACCAAAACAGATGATTTTGGACTTGAAGGCAGTTTAATACTTTTGGGAAAATAAGACGGTTGAGTGTGTTTTATGTGTGGAAAGGACACACATTTTGAGGAGCCAAAGGGTGGAATGTTGTGGGGTGAATTGTGAGCTCCAAAAATATGTGATCCTCAGTGTTTTGTCTATTATGTAATGGTGTAGTTTGGTAGTTACATAATGGTGTAAGTTGGTGGCTATATAATGACTTAGTTATCCTTCATTTTGTGATCTTATGCAACTATCCATTTTATGTATTGAAAATTCTGAGATTAGGATTGGGTTTACTCCCTGATAGTGCAGTGATTAAGAATTTGACTGCTAACCAAAACATCAGAGGTTCATATTTACCAGCTGTTCATCCCAAGTTCAAGGATTCAATTTCTCTCCAGTTGATACCTTCACTTTAACTACAGACAGTTCTAGATTGGAAATTCAATGATTGTAATTCAGCCACTTTTAGGGTAAGATTCTGGGTTTGGTTTTTGGTACTACTGTTCTGTTACCATAATAAATAAAACTTTTTCAGGGAACAAATGTTAACCTTCAGAGGTTTTTTTATGGTGGTTGATGGAAAGTATACGATACAGATTAAATTTTCATGCCTGCCTATCTGCAGCTCCTTCTGCTCTCCTTGCCTGGTGGCAGCACATTCCTACTTTCCATTCTATAGATGTCATATCCTCTTAACAATCTCCTTTCACCTCCTCTCCACCCTCTCCTTTCCCTTCTAGTAAGAGGCCAGCAGGACAGCACACTACAGATTCCTAGAACCATAAATTAAACACACCATATGATCACACTGTGTCACCAAGTGCAGTCCATTCCTGTCTGAAGACTTGACCTCATCTGGGGAAGCAGAAGGTCTATGGTACAGGCTCCCAGGTGAACCACTAGGCCTTCAGATAATAAATTGCAGTCTTTCAATGGAGTTATTGAGGTGGACCCTTCTTTTTCTTGTGTTGCCAATGGGACTTGATGTTGTATGCTCCATCATTGTTGTCAGGGGTGGTGACGCATCATCTGGTTTTTCTGGTCAAATGCTGATACAGTTGCCCATTCACATGGGTCTTTCTGTCTTCTGGGCTCTTTTTCCCTGATGTCTTTGTTGTCCTTTGTGGCCATTTGTTCTGGGTGAGTTGGGACCATTTTGTGTACTCAGATGGCAGCTTGCTAGCTTTTAAGACCCTAGATACCGCTCACCAATATAGGGTGCAGAAGACTGTCTTAGCAGTAGGCTAGTTATGCCCATTGGACTTGATATCCCCTGACAGCATGGTCCCCCAACCCCCACCCCTCCTACTCTATCCTTGCAATATTGGGTTAAGATTAGAAGAGTTTTCAATTTATGTTGAAGTCTAATTAAATTGATCTTCTTTATAGTGTATGCTTTTACCCAACCAAAGTTCTATCAACTATCTAATCTATGACCAGTGAAAATATGACTAACCAGTCAGCTCCCTTATACTTCGCAGTGTGACAAACTTGTTGAAAAATATCAAATACAGGCAGTCCCTGACATATAAAAATTTGACTAATTGACAACTCATACTTAAGAATAGACTGTCATAAAGCATTTTAGATGAAGTTCATGGGTTAAGAACTTTTGGTTTATGAGCACCTCATACTCAGAATGGACTGCCATAAAGCCTGTAAACCTTTTGCCAATTCCAACTCAGGAGTGCCTAGTGAATACAAATTACTGACCTTTTTGTTTGGTTAGCAGCTTAGCATTTAACCACTACACTGTCAAGGTTTCACATATTAAAAATTTGAGTTAAACCTAATGGTTCATAATAAATGCGTACACTACTTGGCTGGCACATTTTAACACTCACAGAAATACCATGTGGTTTGGAAGCGTTTCTTTTGTTCTAAATCCATAGAAAGGTAAAATATAACATATACTAAAACAAACATTTAACTAATGTTAAATAAGAACAAATTTGTGCCTGTTCCAATTTACCTGTAAAGTTGACTTAAAGGTAGACTTAGAAACAGGTATCATTCATAACCTAAAGATTGCCTGTGTATAATCACCCACCAAAACCTTGTCTCTCACAAATGTTTGATCCAGTGGTGTTTATATTTGCATATTTCTAGTGCCACCTTCCTGTATGGATTCACAGTGTCCTCTTTGCTGCTGGAAATAGATATCAGTCTCTTTAATACTAACCAGACTTGAGAACCAGTTCAGAAAACCCATTCTTAAGATTCATTTCTTGAGAATCGCTCTTGGTAACAAAGCTGAGCAGTTGGGGCTGCCATAACCAAAGGACAAAAGAATGGAGATTATCAAGGTCAGTGCAGTTGGGTCATCATCCTGATGAATTAGGACAATAGGGCCTCCCAAATCTGAGGGAGAAGAGTTGCCATCCATGATGACTTGGAAGGTGGAGCTGAAGCTAATGGCCAAGAAGCCTACACTCAGAATCCATTGCCCTCCAGAGCCCTCCAGACCCATTGCCCTCTAGAGCCACTGCCCTCCAGATCCATTTCAATGGAAAAAAAATTTATTTTCAAGCCTTGAAATGTAATGTAGATTGTTCTGCTGGGTTTTGATCTTGATTGTTTTTCATTGTTCCTTTTTTTCTCTCTAATTTATCCCATTTGTAACAGAAATATCTGCCATGTGGATGCATGAAGCCAAGATGCCTAAGTAGGTGACTGCTTCCTGTGATCCTTCTAACAACAAATATACAAAAGAACAAATGAATCCATTGCATATGACATCCTAGGAGCCACGAACATCAAAGATAAGGTTGAGAAATTGGACTGAGAAAAAGCGAAGGGAGAACTGTGGAAGAATCAATAGATTACACAGACCCAACCCACCAGGAAACAGACATGGCTGCCACATAGTGGGCCAGCATGGAGATGGGTGGGCCTTCTCCTGAAAGGAGATGATAGTCTGGAGAATACACTTGAGCCTCCAGAGCCCATAAGGGACAGCACCATATTGCCAAAAGCTAAGTGTTTGCGTGTAACCTACCATGTATGGATCTGTATTTTCCTTCAGTACAGGCCTATCTCCCTTCTCTCAGTGCCCCCTCCCTTCTCTGAACTGTGGCCTGCAGTAGAGTCTGATGTCATTAACTGAGCTGGACTGGAGATGGAACTCATCAAGCCCCCTCTGAACCATTCTCCACCCAGTTCTCTTAACTGTGCTTGGCTCTGGAGTCTGATTCCATTAACTAAGCTGGAAGTAGAATTCCTTACATGCACCATGAGCTATTCTCTGAGCTCAGTAAAGAAATAGTTTAACACACTTGGGCAAGGGTGGAGAGAGAAAAATAAAATTTCTGCCTACTACCCTAAGCCAGTAAATCAAGGCAGAAACTATTCCTTCAAATAGATTCATATATAAGCAGATATGTCAAGCTCAGGGACACTTGTGGATAGCTGTTAGTCCCCTGCCTTTATCAGAAGCTTCAACAAGACATCTGTGTCTATACAATCACACTTGTCCATCTAGGACAATAGGCAAGAGCCTGCACCACACACTTGGTTACTGACCACCTGGACATCTGAGCTGAATTTATATAAGAAAGGTTAAATGTACATATAAAAACAAGAAGCTAGAATACAGTAGGCAAACATAAATATCTACAAGTTACTGATAACTCAGAATCAGCATATCATATCAAAATGTTTAAAGGGGCAGGCCATGGTCTCTTCAGAAAACTCCTAAACAAAGGATCACATTTTCCAGAGATGAGAACTTCCTTGAATTGAGAGAATAAAAAAAGTTTCATATTTAGAACTCTTTGAAAGATGAGGAAGATGAGGCAAAATGCAACAGAACATAATGACAAATTGAACAAACTGCAAGAAAGCATCAAGTGGCAAGCATTAAAATTTCAGAAAATTAATAATAAAATTGCAGAATTAGAGAACTCAATACACAGTCATAGGAGCAGAATTGAGGCAATGGAAGCCTGAATTAATGAGACTGAAGAAAAAACACTTGTCACCAACATGTTTGAAAAAGAAATCACATAAAAGAATTAAAAATACAAACACTAAGAATTACGTAGGTTTCTACGAAGACAAATAATCTGCAAGTGGTTGGAATACCAGGACAGGAGGCGATAACTGAAAAGACAGAGACTATTGTTGAAGATTTGCTGGTAGAAAACTTCCATGAAAACTATCATGAAATATGAGAAGATATCTAGCCAAGATGCTCATTGAACTCCACGCAAGGTAGATTCTCAAAGAAAGACACCAAGGCATATTATGATCAAACTTACCAAAGCTAAAGATTGGGAGACACTTTTAAAAGTGGCTAGAGATGAATCAAAAATAACTTACTAGGGAAAATCTGTAAGAATAAGCTCAGACTACTCACAGGAAACCATACAGACAAGAAGCAATGGCATTATGTATACAAACCTTCAAAGGAAAACAATTGTCATCCAAGAATTGTATATCCAGAAAAACTGTCCCTTGAATATATGGCAAAATTAGGATATTTCCAGATAAACAGAGATTGAGGGAATTTGCAAAAACCAAAATAAAACTAGAAGAAATTCTAAAGGGACTTCATTGGTTAGAAAACCAATAATACCACATAGTAACTCAATACTAGAACATGGGCCACAGCAACTGGATATCATACCAAATAGAGAGCTCACAAAATTAAACATATGCAGAACACCAAAAATAGGGAAAGCAAGATATCATTATGCTAACATTATAGCAAAAAAGATGGACCCCAAAGAAAATGTAGTCACTGGTCTTTCATGTGAAGAGGAAGTCAAAAGACTATATAGAAAATAAAGACTGGTTTAAATTTAGAAAAATAGGGGTAAATATTAATGTAAACACAAAAGAAACCATCAATCCTACATATTAGAATTAACATGAAGTCTCAGCAAATGCCAACACTGAAAAAAGATGAAAACACATTAAAAAAAACAACTTAGCACACAAAATGAAATGGAATAAGGGAATTGTCACAGTACAAACGAGAAAGACCCCAGATGGCAGGACAAAGCTCATACCAATCAATAATCATGTTCGACACAAATAGACTTAATGTACCAATAAAGAGACAGAGTGGCAGACTGGAAGAAAAAAATGACCAATCTGCTTCCTACAGGAGATACACCTTAGACTCAAAGACGTGAACATACTTAAACTCAAAGGATGGAAGAAAATATATCAAGTTAACAAAAAAGAGTAGGAGTAGCAATATTAATCTTGGATAGAAACTGACTTCAAAGTAAACACCACAGTGGATGAGAAAGGATATTATATAATGATTAAATGCTCAATATTCCAGGAGGACATAACCACATTAAATATCTATGTACCAATGACAGAGCTCCCAAATACATAAAACAAACACTAACTGCATTGAAATAGAAATAGTTCCATGATAATAGAAGAAGACTTGAACACACCACTCTCAAAGAAGTACAGAACATTTGGGAAAAAACTCAGTAAAGACACAGAAAAACTAAATGTCACAATTAACCAACTTGAACTCTTAGACATAAACAGAAACTTTCATTCAATAGCAACGAGGTATAGTTTCTTTTCCAATGCACAGGGAACATGCTCCATAATTGACCACATGTTAGGCCATAAAGCAACCCTTAACAAAACTCAAAGTACTGAAATGTTACAAAGCATCTTTTTGGATCATAAAACCATAAAAGTAGAAATCAATAACAGAAAAAAAGAAGAAAACAAAACAAAACAAAACATGGAAACTGAATCACATCTTACTCAAAAACTTCTGTTACAGAATAAATAATGAAATAAAGAAATTCATAGAATTAAACGACAATGAAAACACATCCTACCAGAATTTATAGGACAGAGAGAAAACAGTGCTCAAAGGTCAATTTATCTCAATAAACACAGTCATCCCCCCCAAAAGAAAGGATCCCATTCAAAGCATTAACTATACAACCAGAGCAAGTTGAAAAGGAGAAGGAAAATAATCCGTCGGCACCAGAAAAATGCAAATAATAAAAATTACAAAAGAACTAAAGAGAGTAGAGAATAGAAACAATTGTAAGAGTTAACAAGACAACGAGATGTTTTTCTTTTTGTGTGAAAGATCAACAAAATTGATAAAGTGTTAGCCAAACTGACAAAAGAAAAACAAGTGTGGGCAGAAGTAACTCAAGTAATGAGATGGATGATATCAAAACAAAATACCATGAAAAATTGTACTCTAATAAATTCAAACACCTAGAAGAAATGAACAAATTTTTAGAAACACATTACCTGTCAAAACTAACACAAAAGAAGTACAACTAAAGAAATCCATCACCGAAGAAAAGATTGAAAAGGTAATTTAAAAACTCCCAACTAAAAAAGCCCTGGCCATGACAGCTTTGCTGGAAAATTCCACCAAACTTTTAGAGATGAGTTAACACTACTACTACTAAATAACATAGAATGTAGAAAAGGATGAAATACTCCCAAACTCATTCTATGAATCCAGCATAGCATAATCCTGATACACAAACCAGGCAGAGACAGCACACAAAAAAAGAAAATTACCAACTAATATCATTAATGAACTTAAATTCAAGAATCCTCAACAAAATTCTAGCCAATGGAATTTAACAACTTATTAAAAAAAATTCACCATTAATCCAAGTAGGATTCATACCAAGAATGCAGGGGTGGGTCAACATTAGAGAAACAATTAATGTAATCAACTACTTAAATAAAACAAAAGACAAGAATGACTTGATTTTATCAGGTGATGCAAAAAAGCATTTGACAAAGTCCAGCAACAATTCATGTTAAAAGCTTGCAGCAAAACAGGAATAGAAGAGAAATTCCTCAGCATAGTCAGGGTCATCTATGTAAAGCCAACAGCAAACATCAACTTAAATGCAGAGTCTGAAAACCTTCTCCTTGAGAGCAGGAACCATGCAAAGATGCCCATAGTCACCACTTTTATTTGATACTGTTCCAAAGGTTCTAGCCAAAGCAATTAGGAAAGATAAAGAAATAAAGAACCTTCAAATTAGTAAGAAAGAAGTCAAAGTATCTCTCTTTGTAGATGATATGATTTTATACATAGAAAACCCTAAAGAATCCACAGAAAACTACTGTAACTAATAGAAGAGTTCACCAAAGTATCAGAATACAAGCTAAGCATGCATAAATCGGTTGGATTCCTTTATATCAACAATGAGACCATCAAAGAGGAAATCACCAAATCAATACCATTTACAATTGTCTCCAAGACAAAACACTGAGGAATAAATCTAACCAGAGACATAAAAGATCTATACAAAGAAAATTACAAGACTGTACTTCAAGAAACCAACAATGGTAGATAAACTTACCTTCCAGATGGGAAGACTTAATACGGTGAAAATGTTTATTATACCCAAAGCGAACAATCCCAACACAATTTCCAATGTCATTTTTAAATATTGTGATTAAGTGAAAGTTCACAATCGGTGTCAATTTACGGTATAAATCTCCACACAGATACCCCTATGTAACTTCAGCTGCTCTCTCAACCCTGTGACAGCACACTCCGCCTTTACTTTCCGTATCCATCCAGCCAACTTCTGTCACCTGCCCTCCAACTCCCCATTTCATTTCTGTAGGGGAGCTTCTCTGACAGCCTCATGTCTTACGGTCCCATCTAATTTTTTTCTTAAGAGTTTGGTTTCAGCTCTGGGCTGGGAGTGAGATCAGGGGCCATGTTTTTGGGGGATGCTGCAGGATGTCAGACCATCAGTCTGGTATTTTAACAGAATTCTAGATATGCACCCCCACTTTTCTCCTGCTACATCAAGGAGTCTAAGTTGTATTGCACATCAAGGCAGACACTAGAGGTAGCTGAAAGCCATCTAGTTCTGGTCTCACGCTCGTGTAGTCTCTGGATCATTTGGACCTTTCTCTCTCCCAGGATGACATTTTCCTCTTGTTATTAACATCTTCCATTCCCTTCTGTTCCACTTGGGTGGGGACCAACTGATGCTCCTTAGATGGCAGCTTGCTAGCATTTAAGACCCTAGATGCCACTCACAGAATTTGGATGCAGATAGCTTTCTTAAAAAATGAAGTAAAATACTCAGTTGTACCAATTGCCCCATACGTCCCCTGAAAGCATGGTCCCCAGACCCCTGGCCCTGTTACTCTGACCTTTGGAGTGTTAGATTGTATTTAGGAAACTTCTAGCCTCTTGGTACAGTCCAGCAGAGCTGATCTCCTTGGTATTGTGTGCTGTCACTTCCTCCTTTAACCCAGTTCCAATCTAATATCTAATCTATGAATATCTGTCTCCCTTCTCACCCCATGGTAACCAACAAAAATTATTTTCTTCTGTGCTTAGTGCATTTATTGAAACCTCATAGTAATGGTCTCATACAGTATCTGTTATGTGACTTACTGATTTCACTCAGCATAATGTTTTCCGGATGACTCCACATTATCAGTTTTTTTCCCCAAGATCATCATTGTTCTTTACCATTATATGGTGTTCCATTGTGTGAATATGCCACATTTGTTTATCCAGTCTTGTGTTCATGGGCACCTAGGTTGTTTCCATAATTTTTGCTATTGTGGACAGGGCTGCAATGAACACTGATGTGCATACATCTGTTCGTGTGACAGACCTTATTCCTCTAGGATATAGTCCAGCAGTGGGATTTCTGAATCACACGCTATCTCTATTTCCAGCTTTTAAAGAAATTTCCAAACCACTTTCCAGAATGGTTGTACCATTTTGTATTCCCAACCAGGAATGTAGAAGGGTTACAGTCTCTCCACAGCCTCTCCAACATTTATAGTTTTGTGTTTTTTGGATTGATGCCAGCCTCGTTGGGGTGAAATGGTATCTCACTGTAGTTTTGATTTGGTTTTAAGATGTTAACTGGAAACCTTGGTGGTCTACCAGTTAAATGCTATGGCTACTAACCAGGTCAGCAGTTCAAAGCCACCAGTCGCTCCTTAGAAACTCCATGGAGCAGTTCCACTATGTCTATGCCAAGTAGGTCACTATAAGTTGGAATTGACTTGACAGCAGTGTTTTTTGTTGTTGTTGTTGTTCTTTGTTTGGTTTGGTTAAAAATGCTAACTGCAGTTTCTTAGCAACTGCTAAGAAAATAACTATTATGAAGTGAAATAAACAAGATATTAAAATTCTATAGTTGCACATATCTATTAATGCAAAAGCTAAGACTAAAAGAGAAAGAGTAATAATAAAAATATGACACACAAAAAGCAAATAGAGAAATTAGATGTAAATTGTATATTATCACTAATTACATTCAATTTAAATAGACTGAACACTCCAATCAAGAGGCAGAAATTAGTAGAAAAGGTTTTTAAAAATGAACACTCTATGGAAACTCTATGGAGCTGTTCTACTCTGTCCTATTGGGTCACCAAGAGTCAGAATCAACTAGAAGGCAGTGGGTTTGGTGTTTTGGTTTAATATGATCTAACTATATGCTGCCTGTAGAAACTCTGGTGGCATAGTGGGTAAGTGTTAAGTCTGGCTAACCAAAAGGTTGGCAGTTCCAATCCAGCAGGAGCTCCTCAGAAACTATATGGGTAGTTCTACTCTGACCTATAGGGTCACTGTGAGTCAAATTTGACTCGACGGCACGGGATTTATATGCTGCCTGTAAGAGACATACTTTATATTTAATATGAAAATAGGTTACATGTAAAGTGATGGTAATAAAATATTGTTATAGATTGAACTGTTTCCCCTCAAAATACATGTCAAAATGGTTAGTAAAGGATGTCCACTCCACTGTGATTGTCCAGAATTTTGTCATCTGATGTGGTTTTCCTTTGTGATGTAAGTCCTATCTCTGTTATGTTAAAGGAGCCCTTAGTGATACAGTGGTTAAGAGCTATGGCTACTAACCAAAAGGTGAGGAGTTCAAATCTAGAAGCTGCTCCTTGAAAACCCTGCAGATGGTAGCATCCTATGAATCAAAATCGATTGACTTAACAGCACACGACAAAAGTACAGTATAATGTTAACATAGCAGGATTAGTTGTGGTTACGTTAAAAAGCAGAACTCAGTCTACAAGATTAGACTGTGTCTTAAGCCAATCTCTTTTGCACTGAGAAATCTGACAATTAAGTCTGCAAACTTAATTATCCTAAGTGCTACTTACCTCGTTGCTGAGTATCACTATGGTCACCTTCAAAGTACTCCCCTTGGGAAGCTATGGACCAATGCCAGTGTTCAATCCACTCTTTAAAGCAATTTTAGAACTCCTTCTGGAATGGCCACTGTGCCCTCTGGCATGGTGGTAAGTTCACGAACTTAATTGTATAGTTGTCTGTGACAGAGTTTTTAGCCAGTAAACAAATAACTGTATTTGAACACACTCCTTACTCACCTGATTTGGCCCTAAGTGACTTTTTTCTTTACCCAAAGATAAAGGAAATATTGAAAGGAAGAATTCTGATGACATTCAGGACATCAAGAGTACTACGATGACAGTTTTGATGGCCATTCCAGGAAAAGTTCCAAAATTGCTCTGAAAGGTGTACTAAGCGCTGTCATCAGTGCACCACTTCCCAGAGAGAGTACTTAGAAGGTGACCCTAGATATTCAGCAATGAGGTAAACAACATTTTTTATAAGATGAGTTAGCAAACTTAATTGGTGGTCCTTGTGTAAAATAAAAAAGCAAGTTGAGACACATGAGGACAGAATATGACCAAGACAGAAGAGCTGGAAGAATACAGTTTCCTTTGGACATGGGTTCTCTGCACAGAGATGCTCCTCAACTGGAGCAGACTGATGACAAGTATTGTCCATTAGAGCATACAGAGAAAGCCTTCCTAGGGGCTTTCACTCTGAATTCAGATTTCTCTTCTAAGCTGTGAGAGAATAAACTTCTATTAAAGTTATACATGTGTGGTATGACTGTTACAGAAATTCCAGATAACTAAGACACAGTATACCATATAAATAGAAATCTGTGAGAAAAGATGAAGTAACTATGCTAATATCAAACAAAATAGACTTCAAGGAAAAAAAATCAACTACAATTTTTTGTGTGTGTGTGATTTAGGGAAAGTTTACAATCTAAGTCAATTTTCAAGGAGCACTTGCCTCTCTGCAACTCCATCTGTTCTCCTTATCCTGTAACAGCACACTCTTCTACTCTTCCACCATCCATTCAACCAACACTTGTTCCCTACTCTCCATCCTCTCCTCTCCCCTCTAAAAAGAAACCAGTGGGACAGCCATATACATACATGCATAAATATATACATATATATAAAACCATAAATTACACACACCACTTGCATCACTCTGCATCCCTAAGCCCAATCCATTCTTTGTCTGAAGTAATGTCTTTAGTATTTGTTTCAACACTGGGCTAGCAGCAAGTGTAGGGTCCATGTTCTTGGGGGACCCTTCAGGTTGTCAGACCATCAAGTCTGGTCTTTTGAGTTCTTGATCTGCACAACCTTTTTTCTTCTGCTAAATTAGGGACTCTACATTGTGTTCACCAATAGGGCTAATTTGGGTGGTGGCCAGACACCATCTAGTTCTTCCAGTATCATGCTGATATAGTCTCCCAATCATATGGATCAAACCTTATAATCAAATAGTATAATGTTATAACCAAGTGTTATAATGATGAAATGATAAATTCATCAGATGTAATTGTAAATGCATATACACACAGTATAGTACTCAAAAATGCGCTAAGCAAAAACTGACAGAATAAAGGAAAAATATGTTCAATATTAATAGCTGTAAACTTCAATACCCCAGTTTCTATAAAGTAAATAAATATAGAAAGATTAACAAGAAAATAGAAGACTTTAATAATAACATAAATGAATAAAAACACAAAGCATATAGGCAATAATAACATAAATGAATAAAAACAGCATATGTATATGTGTATCTACACATACACACACATATATAACGTCCAGATAAAAATTGAAGAATATATACAGTTCTCAAGTAAACATGTCATATTTTCTAAGATACAGCGTTTATTAGAACATACCCAAGCCAAGCCAAGGGCCATCGAGTTGGAAACATAAACATAAAAAAATACAAATGAATTTAAAATCACTGAAAGCTTGTTTTCCAACAACAACATAAAGAAACTATAAATTAGTAACACAAGTTTGAGAAATTCTAAAATATGGGGAAATCAAACAAGACACTCCTAAATAAAAACAAAATTAGTAAGACAATACATGACAAGATAAATTAGAAGCCAAGCCAAGCCAAGTGCCGTTGAGTCGGATGAATAAAAATGAAAATATGAAGTTATGGGATACAACCAGAGCAGTTTTTAGAAGAAAATCTATATTAGAGAAAAAGGATAATCCCAACATAGTATTCTACCTTATGAACCTAGAAAAAGAAAGGTATAACTCGAGCCCAAAGCAAATATAATTGATGGAAATAATAAATAGTGCAGAAATTAATGAAATCAAATAGAAAAACAATAGAGAAAAACCTATAAAATCAAATTAATTATTTGTAAAAAGCTAAAGAATGACAAAACTTTAGCTACACTGACTTGGAAAACAAGAGAAGGAGAAATTAAGGCACCGTATTTGGTAATGAAAGAGAAAAATTGTTCTACTAATTTTAGAGAAATTCAAAGAATTACAAAGAAGCTTGTCCTTGGGACTCAGAGTCCCTGCACTGAGAAGCTCCTAGCCCAGGGGAGGATGGATGACAAGTACCTTTCTCCAGAATAAAGAGAAAGAGAAAAGGCTTCCCCTGAAGCTGGTACCTTATATTTGAACTTACCCTAGTGTCCTAGATTGTGAGAGAATAAATCTCATTTTGTTAAAGCCATCCACTTTGATATTCTGCTATGGAAGCATTATATAACTAAGACAATTCTTCAAGCAAAGAAAAAAAACTGAAACTAGTGATCAGCATCCCTTATCAACGCAGACATAAAAAGTCTCAGCTGTACCCATTATTGTTGTTGTTATGTGCCTTTGAGTCAGTTCTGACTCAAAGTGACCTTATGTGCAGCAAAACGAGACACTGCCCAGTCCTGCAATCCAAATCAATTTTTCATGCCCGCCTACCTGCCGCTCCTTCTGCTCTCTTTGCCTGGTGACAGCACACTCCTCCTTTTCATTCTACATTTCTAGTATCCTCTTAACAACTCCTGTCCCCTTCTTGCCACCACTTTCTGTCCTATCTAGAAAGAAACCAGTAGGACAGCATCCTATAAAAGCATAGAATCATAAAGTACACACACCACATGGTCACAACTGTATTGCCCAGTCCAGTCCATGTTTGTCCAAAGAATTGACCTCAGTAGTGTTTTCTGGTCAGGGGCAACAGCAGGTCTAGAGACCATGCTGCCAGGGGATCCTTCAGGCAATTGGATCATCAATTCTGGTCTTTTAGTAGCGTTCTTGAGCTGCATCTCTCTTTTTCTTGTGTTTCCACAGGAACTCTACATTATGTGCCCATCACTGCTGTCATTGGTGGTTGCCAGGAACCATCAGGTTCTTCTGGTCACATGTTGGTACAGTCTCCAATTCACATGGGAACTTCTGACTCCTGGGATCTTCTTCTCTCATGTCTTTGTTGTTCTCTATCATCATCTGTTCTTGATAAGTAGGGACCATTGGTGTACTCAGATGGAAGTTTGCTAGGTTTTAAGACTCCAGACACCCCTCACCAATATGGGGTAGAAAAGACTCTCTTAGCAATAGGCTAGTTATGCCAATTGGCCTCAATGTACCCTGAGGGCATGGTCCCAGACCCGCAACTGCTACTACTCTATCCTTGCAATATTGGGTAGAGATTAGAAGAGTTTTCAGTTTATGTTGAAGTCCAGCTAAGTTGATCTTTCTAGTAGTGTGTGCTGTAACTGCTTTCACCTAACCACATTTCTAGCAACTATCTAATCTGTGACCAACCCTCTCTCTCCTTCCCTCCCTACCCTTGTAGTCATCAAAGAGTCTTTTCTTCTGTACGTAAGTCTATTTTAAAGTCCTTACATCAGGGGTCTCATACAATATTTGTCCTTTTGCCACTGTCTGATTTCACGCAGCATAATGTATTCCAACTGAAACCAGGTTATGAGATGCTTCCAGAAATCATTATTGTGCTTAATCATTGCCTACTGTTCCACTGAGTACATGTACAATCGTTTGCCTATCCATTCATCTGTTGATGGGCACCTAGGTTGATTACATCTTTTTGCTATTGTGGACAGTGCTGCAATAAACATTCACGTGTATGTACCTGTCTGACAGCCTTTGTTTCTGTAGAATATATTCTGAGCAGTGGTATTACTGGACCTAATCATATACCTAGTTCCAGCTTTCCAAGGAAACATCAGATTGTTTTCCAAAGCTGTTGTACCATTTTGCAATCTCACTTGCAGTTCTGGTCCCTTCACAGTGTCTACAACATTTGTTGTTTTCTGGTGTTTGGATTGTGGCCAACCTTGTTGGGGTGAGATGGTATTTCATTGTAGTTTTGAGCTGGATTTCTCTAATAGCTAATGATCATGAGCATTACCTCATGTGTCTTTTGACTGCCTGGATGCCCTCTTTGGTGAAGTGTCTGTCCATCTCCTTTGCCCATCTCCTATGTACTGTTTTCTTGTTGACATTTTGGATTACTTTATGAGTCGGTCGCCATGAGTTGGATCCGACTCGATGACATTGGCTGGCTTGGCTTATAGATTAAAGAGATCAGATGTTGACCCACCATTTAGTTGTCAAATACTTTTTTTTCCCATTCTGTAGGTGGTCTTTTAACTCTTTTGATAGTCTTTGAATGAAAAAAAGTGTTTGGTTCTTAGTTCCCATTTATCTATGTTCTCTTCTGCAGTTTGTGCTTTGTTTCTCAGATTTTTGAAATCTGTCTAAGCTGTGTATTAGAACTTTCATTGTTGACACTAGTTTTTCTTGCCTGATGTTTACAGTTTCAGGTTTTGTACTTAGATTTTTGACTCGTTTTGATTTAGTTTTTTGTGTAGGGTGTGAGATATGGGTCTTGTTTCAGTTTTTTTGCAGATAGATGTCCATTTTTGCCCACATGATTTGTTAAGGAGACTATTTTTATTCCAGTTTACAGTTTTAGGGCCTTAGGCAAACATCAACTATTCATAAGAGGATGGTGACAACTCTGGGTTCTCAGCTCTGTTCCATTGTTCTATATGTCTCTTTTAGTACTAGTACCAGGCTGTTTCGAATACTATGGCAGTGTAACAGGCTCTGAGGTTGGGCAGTAAGGTCTCCCACTGTGTTCTTCTTCTTCAGTAGCGTTTTCCTTATCTGAGGTTTCTTCCCTTTCCAGAAAAATCTAGTAATTTGTTTTTCCATCTCATTAAAAAAGAACACTGTAATTTGTATTGGGATTGCGTTGTATATGTTGATTGCTTTGGATAAAATAGATGTTTTCAAAATGTTAAGTCTTCCTATCCATTAGCAGGGTAGTTTTCTCCACTTAAGTAAGTCTCTTAGTTTCTTGCAGTAAACAGTTGTGATTCTCTCTGTATAGATCTCTTATTTCTCTGGTTATACTTACTCTTAGGTATTTTTTCTTCTTGGTAGCTATAGAAAGTATCAATTTGGTGAATTATTCTTTGATAATCTTTGTTGGTGTAAAGGAATCCTACTGATTTACTTATGTTTATCTCATATCCTGATACTTTGCTGAATTCTTCTATTAGTTTGAGTAGTTTACTTATGGCTTCCTTAGGGTTCTCTACGTATGTGATCATATCATCAACCAACAGGGAGATTTTAACTTCTTCTTTGCTGATGTGGATGCCCTTTATTTCTTTGTCTTGTCTAATAGCTCTAGCTAGAGCCTATAGTACAATGTTGAATAGAAATGGTGTGAGTGGCCATCCTTGTCTACTTCCCATTTTCAGGAGGAATTCTTTCAGTCTTTCTCCATTCAGAGTGATGTAGGAGATTGGCTTTGCATAGATGCTCATTATTGCATTAAAGACTTTCTTGTCTGTTCCTACTTTACTGACAGATTTTAGCATTGGATGGGTGTTGGACTTTATCAAATGTCTTTTCTTCATCAGTTGACAAAATCAAGTGATTCTTATCCTTTGTGCCATTTATGTAGTTGATCACATTAATTGTTTCTCTGACAATGAACCAGACTTTTATCCCTGGTATGAATCCAACTTGGTCATGGTGAATTATTTTTCAATATATTGTTGAATTCTATTGGCTAGGATTTTGATGGAGATTTTTGCGTTTTTGATATCCATCTGTATTTTTTTATTTGTGGGATCTTCCCCTGGCATTGGTATCAAGGTTATGCTGGCTTTATAGAATGAATTTGGGAGTGTTCCATCCTTTCTATGCTGTGAAATAGCCTCAGTAGTACTGGAATTAACTTCTCTCAAAAAGTTTGGAATAATTCTCCAGTGAAGCCATCTGGACAAGGACTTTTTTTAGTTGGTAATTTTCTATTAGTGTACCAGTCTCTTCCTTTGTGATGTGTTTATTAAGTTGTTGCACTTCTCCTTGTGATAATTTTGGTAGGTGATGTGAGTCTATAAATTTGTCCATTTCCTGCAGGTTTACAAATCTGCTAGAGTACAGTCATTCATAGTATTCTGTTATGATACTTTTTTAAAATTTAATATGACTGAGTGAAAATGTACATTCCCGTATAAATTTACATGCCCACCTATATGCAGCTTCCACTGCTCTCCCTGTCCGGGACAGCACACTATTCCTCTATGCTCCATACATGTCTCACCCTCCCAACAGTCTCCTTTTCCCTCCTCTCCACCTACTCTCCTTCCTCCAGCCAGAGGTCAGCAGGATGATATCCTATAGATGTACAGGACCATAAAGTGCATCCAATATTTAGTCACTCTGCATTGCCAAGTCCAATCCATTCCTGTCCAAAGAGTGGAACTTTGTTATACTTTATGGGTGAGGGCAGCATCAGGGCTGGGGGCCATGCTCTCAGGGGAACTCCAAAACCGCTGGACCATCCATTGAGGTCTTTTAGTGGAGATCACTGGATGCACCCCTTTTTATTCTTGTGTTGCCAGTGAGACTCCTCTCTGTGAGCTCCATCGTGGCTATCACTGGTGGTGGCCGGGCACCATCCGGTTCTTCCGGTTACAAGTCGATGTAGGCACCCACTCTTGTGGGTCTCTCTATCTTCTAGGTTGTCTTTACCACATGTCATTTTGGTCGTCGGTGAGCATCCATTCCTGTTGAGTTGTGACCATTTGCTGTGTCCTCGGATGGCAGCTTGGCAGCTTTTAAGACCCCAGACGCCACTCACCAATGTAGGGTGCAGGGAGCACTCTTAGCAAAACACTAGTTGAGCCAATTGGCCTCGATTTTGCCTAAGAGCATGGTCCCCTGACCACCATCCCAGCTACTCTATCCTTGCAATATTAGGTTAAGATGGAAGGAGTACTCAAGTTATGCTGAAGTCCACTTAATGTTGTTCTTGTTTCTAATGTGTGCTATCACCGCTTTCTCCCAACCAGATTTCTAGCAAAAATCTAATCTAAGCCCACCCCCGCTCACCCTCCCTCCCTCCCTCCCCTCCCTTGCAGCTGTCAAAGACTCTTTTCTTCTATACACAAGTCTGTTTTTGAGATTTTATCGTAGAGGTCTCATACAATATTTGTCCTTTTGTCGCTGACTACTTTCACTCAACATAATGTCTTCCGGTTGAAACCAGGTTAGGAGATGTTTCCTAGAATCATCATTATTCTTTAACATTGCGTAGTGCTCCACTGAGTATATGTACCATAGTTTACCTATCCATTCCTCTGTTGGGCATCTGGGATGATTCCATCTTTTTGCTGTCATGGACTGTGCTGTAATAAACATTCTGGTGCATGTGTCTGTTGGTGTGAAAGGCCTTCATTCTGTAGGATATATTCCAAGTAGTGGAATTACTGGGTCAAAGGGTATATCTATATCCATTTTTGTAAGGAAGCGCCAGATTGCTTTCCAAAGAGGCTGCACCATTTTGCAACCCCACCAGCAGTGTAGGAGGGTTCCACTTTCTCCACAGCCTTTCCAGAATTTGTTGTTTTGTGTTTTCTGGATCATGGCCAGTCTTGTTGGGGTGAGATGGTATCTCATTGTCGTCTTGATTTGAATTTCTTTAATAACTAAAGATCGTG
This sequence comes from Heterohyrax brucei, assembly GCA_028571685.1. Taxonomy (NCBI): domain Eukaryota; kingdom Metazoa; phylum Chordata; class Mammalia; order Hyracoidea; family Procaviidae; genus Heterohyrax; species Heterohyrax brucei. Next base: position 134,991,896 of record CM053149.1, on the reverse strand, counting down.
AACATGTCCGCATGTGGTTTTTGGCTGCCTGGATCTCCTCTTTAGTGAAATGTCTGTCCATCTCCTTTGCCCATCGCTTAATTGGATGGTTTATCTTCCTCTTATTGATATTTTGTAGTATCTTATAGATTATGGAGATCAAGCGTCAGTCTGACATAGAGTTGCCAAATATTTTTTCCTATTCTGTGGGTGTTCTTTTAATTCTATTAATAAAGTCTTTGGATGAGCAAAAGTGTTTGATTCTTAATAGGTCCCACTTATCTATTTTCTCTTCTGTTGATTGTGGTTTCTTCGACAGATTTTGGAGTCTGTCCTCATTGTGTATTAAAACTTGCATTGTTGTTCCTACCTTTTCTTGGGCAAGCTTTATTGTTTTAGGTTTGATATTTAGGTCTTTTATCCAGTTGAAGTTGGTTTTTGTATAAGGTGTCAGTTATGGATCTTGATTCAGTTTATTGCAGATGGATAACCAATTTTGCCAGCACCATTTGTTGAAGATACTGTTTTTACCCCAGTTTAATGCCTTAAGGCCTTTGTCGAATATCAATTGTTCATAGGCAGATGGTGTCATCTCTGGGGTCTGAATTCTGTTCCATTGATCCATCTGTCTGTTCTTGTACCAGTACCGGGCTGTTTTGACCACTGTGGCAGTGTAGTATGTTCTAAGGTTGGGTAACAAGAGGCCTCCCAGTGTGTTCTTCTTCTTTAGTAGTATCTTACTTATCTGGGGCTTCTTCCCTTTCCAAACAAAATTGGTGAGTTGTTTCTCCATCTCATTAAGAAATGACGCTGGAACTTGTATTGGGATTGCATTATATAAATAAATTGGTTTGGGTAAAATAGACATTTTCACAATGTTAAGTCTTCCTATCCATGAGCAGGGTAGGTTTTTCCATTTATCTAAGTCTCTCTTAGTTTCTTATAGTAACGGCTTGTAGTTCTCTTTGTAAAGATCTGTTATTTCTCTGGTTAGATTCATTCCTAGGTACTTTATCTTCTTAGGGGCTATGGTAAATGGTATTGATTTGGTGATTTCTTCCTTAACAGTCTCTTTGCTGGTATAAAGGAATTCTACTGATTTACTTATGTTTATCTTGTATCCTGAGACTTTGCTGAACTCTTCTATCAGCTTTCGTAGTTCACTTATAGATTCCTTGGGATTCTCTGCATGTACAGTCATATCATCTGGAAACGGAGATTTTGACTTCTTCTTTGCCGATGTCAATGCCCTTTATTTCTTGGTCTTGTCTAATTGCAGTGGCTAGAGCTTCTAGTACAATGTTGAATAGGAGAGGTGAGAGTGGGCATCCTTGTCTAGTTCCTGATCTCAAGGGAAAGTCTTTCAGTCTCTGTTCATTCAGGATGATGTGGGCAATTGGCTTTGTATAAATGGCCCTTATTGTGTTGAGGAATTTGCCGTCTATGCCCATTTTGCTAAGAGTTTTTAGCATGAATGGGTGTTGGACTTTATCAAATGCCTTTTCTGCATCAGTGAACAAACTCAGGTGATCCTTGTCTTTCGTGTTATTTATGTGGATAATCACATTGATTGTTTTTCTGATGTTGAACCAGCCTTGCATCCCTGGTATGAATCCCACTTGGTCATGATGGGTTATTTTCTTGATATGTTGTTGTATTCTATTGGTAAGAATTTTGTTGAAGATTTTTGCATCTAGATTCATGAGTGATATCGGTCTGTAGTTCTCTTTCTTTGTTGGGTCTTTCCCTGGCTTAGGTATCAGAGTTATGCTTGCTTCAAAGAATTAGTTTGGGAGTACTCCATCTCTTTCTATACTGTGAAATAGTCTCAGTAGTATTGGAGATAACTCTTCTCTAAATGCTTGGTAGAATTCTGCCGTGAAGCCATTTGGGCCCAGGCTTTTTTTGGTTGACAGTGTTTTGATGACATTTTGAATCTCTTCCTTTGTGATGGGTTTATTAAGTTGTTCTGCTTCATGTTGTGATAATTTGGGTAGGTGGTATGAGTCAAGGAATTGGCCCATTTTCCATATGTTTTCAAATTTTTTAGAGTACAGTCTTTCATAGTATTCTGTTATGATATTTTTGATTTCTGTTGGATCTGTGGCGACAACTCCTGTCTCATTTCTAATTTGGGTTGTTTCCTTTCCTGCTTTTCTTTAGTAAGTTCAGCCAGTGGTTTGTCAATTTTGTTGATGTTTTCAAAAAACCAGCTTTTGGTCTTTTCCATTTTTTCAATTGTTTTTCTGTTCTCTAATTCATTTAGCTCTGCTCTAATCTTTATGATCTCCTTTCTTCTGGTGCCCAAGGGGTTCCTCTGTTGTTCTCTTTCTACTTGTTCAAGCTGTAGAGTTAGTTCCTTGATTTGGTTTCTTTCTTCCTTCCAGATGTGTGCATTTATGGAGATAAACAGACCTCTGAGCACTGCTTTGGCTGTATCCCATAGGTTCTGGTAGGAAATGTTTTCGTTCTCATTGGAATCCATGAATTTCTTTATTTCATCTTTGATTTCCTCTATAACCCATGTTTTTTTGAGCAAGATGTTGTTCAGTTTCCAAGAGTTCCACTTTCTATCTCTGTTTTTTCTGCTACTGATTTCAACTTTGATGGCTTTATGATCTGAGAAGATGCTTTGCAATAATTCAATGGTATGGATTTTGTTGAGCATTGCATTATGGCCTATCATATGGTCAATTCTGGAGAATGTTCCATGTACACTGGAGAGGATATATTTGTCTGCTGATGGGTGGAAAGTTCTGTATATATCAATGAGGTTTAGTTGGTTAATTGTGTCAATGAGGTCTTCTGTATCTTTACTGAGCTTTTTTCTAGATGATCTGTCTAGTAATGTGAGTGGAGTGCTGAAGTCTCCCACTATTATTGTGGAGTCATCTAACTCTCTTTGGAGTGTAGTCAGTGTTTCTTCAACGTATTTAGGTTCTCTGATATTAGGTGCATAAATGTTTAATATAGTTAAGTCTTGCTTGTGTACTGAACCTTTGAGCAATAAAGAGTGTCCCTCTTTGTCCACGATGGTGGATTTGAGATTAAAATTGATTTTGTCTGAGATTAGAATTTCTACCCCTGCTCTTCTTTGTTCATTGTTAGCTTGATATACATTCTTCCATCCTTTAATTTTCAGTTTGTTCCTATCTTTAGTTCTCAAATGAATTTTTTGTAGACGTATGGATGGGTCGTGTCTTTTGATCCAAGATGACACTCGTTGTCTCTTTACTGGAGCATTCAGTCGATTCACATTCAATGTAATTACTGATAGGTATGTGTTCACTGCTGCCATTGTGATATGTTTACTTTTATGTTGATGTTTTCTCTGTTGTTCTTATTAGTCTGTTCTGGGACATTCTTTTTTGTGAGTTGCTTTTTCACCTTTTTCAGAGCTGGTTTTGTAGTTGTTGAGAGTCCTGTGTTACATTTCTTGAAATGGTATGATACATCTTTGTTGTGCTTTACAGCTGCCCCTATGATCCCCCTTAATAAACTACATATAAACCCAATTTTAATTACTACCAGTCTTGTCATCTTCCTCTCCATCTGGAAGGACTATAACAACTGTAGTACATCCCTCTTTTTATTGTAATGACACCATAGCTTTCATGATGATCGCTGGACTACTTTTTTCTGTATCAAAGCTGTGATTGACTTTGTAGCCTTCCATAAGTGAGTAGAGTATTGAGTAGTGTGCCATTCTAAAATATAAAGTTAGTGGTTTCGTTCTTCTAAGCCAGAGCCAAGACTTCTTTCAGTATTTCTTGTAGTTTGGGTTTGGTTTTTACAAAGTCTCTGAGTTTCTGTTTATCTGGGAATGTCTTAATTTCATTTTTGTATTTGAAAGATAGTTTTGCAGGATAAATAATTTTTGGTTGGAAGTTCTTCTCCTTCAAGGCTTTGAATGTTTCATTCCACTGTCTCTGTGCCAGCATGGTTTCTGCTGAGAAATCTGAAGAGAGCCTACAGGGTTTCCCTCTGAATGTTAGCTTTGCTTTGAGTCTTGCTGCCTTTAAGAGTTTCTGCTTATGTTTCATTTTGTTAAGCTTGATTATAATATGTCTTGGAGTCTTTCTTTTGAGATCTATATTGGGTGGTGTACGATATGCATCTGAGATGTCTATATTCTCTTCCTTCATGATTTCTGGGAAGTTTTCTTTCAGCAGCTCAGCAACAATACTCTCTGTGTTCTCAGATGTCTCACCCTGTTCAGGGACTCCAATTAATCGAAGGTTGTTCCTCTTAATAGAGTCCCACATGCTTCTTAATGTTTCTTCATTTTTCTTGTTTAGTTTTTCTAATTTCTAGTCATAGACGCTGACATCAGTACCTCTGTTTTCCAAGTCAGAAATTCTTTTTTTTATTTGTTGCATTCTGTTTTCTTGGGTTTGCATGGAAGTTTCTATGTCTTTGATTTTCTTCTTCATCTGTTGGATTTCAGAGTACTGGTGTTGCATCAGATCGAACAACTTGCTTAATTTTTCATTTTGTTCTGCTGCATTTTGTATAAGGTCTAGAAGGGCTCTGTATATAATCAATTTGTATTCACTTCCTGATGCTTTCATAAAAGTTTCTTCATCTGTCAAACTCCTTGGTTGCTTTGTTTGGGAGCCTTCTGAAGCCATGGGTGATTTCTTGTGTGCCACAAGTGTCTGTTGCATTTTGGGTCCCATGTGAGTATGTAGAGGCTGGAAGAGGTACTGTCAGGGTGAATTCCAAATGTTTCTCTAGGCTGTCTTAAAATGTAAACCAAAAGGTAACTGACCACTTCATAAATCAGTTAGGTTTTCAGTTGTAGAGGTCCTTCTCAACTGGCAAAATAAGTGCCACTATATCCAACCCCAGGTGATAACAAACTAGTTCAGAATACAGCAATGCTACTGCCCTGTTGGCCTCTGCTGACAGGGCCTAGCCTTAGGCCACACTGCGTCGAGTACTGCGTTTGTGATAGCAAAGCGCTGTCTTGTGGGCAGGCTCTGGCTGTCACACTTAGAATTAGGTCCAGCTGCAGCCACCGTACCCTAGATGGCGTCCTCCACACGGGCAGCAGACAGAGGGGCTAAAGGTGCCGAGAGGTAGTGATTCCTCTGCTTCTGTTGCAAGGCCCGCAATGTAGGTGGCACTGGGAAAATTACTGCTTTTCTGACGGATATGTGCTATCCTGTTTGCAGGCACTGGCTCCCAGGCTAAGAATTAGGTCCCACTAAAATCTCGGTACCAACATGGTGTCCTGCACACTGATTGTGTAATTCCGTACACACCCCACTGTGGCTGGGCTAAGACGACAGGCTGAAAGTGGCTAGATTAACAGAGTCCTAAGCCTAGCTCTCAAATTATGGGAATTTCGCCTGCCTATCCCCCCAGCAATGCGTCTGAGTCTAGCCGCTAGGCAAGACCCAGCTCTGCCCACTGGCCAAGACAGAGAGAAAAAAAAAGTCAAAATGGTGTGTTTACCTTCAGTCCATGAGAGCCAGGGCTAGCCAGAAGCGGGAGTCAGCGAAAGAGAGGAGGTTTCTCGCTCAGTGGTTGAAGTCCCAATTGCCAGCCCTGTGCAGTGTCCTGGGGCTGATTAGGTGCTCAGAAGGCTCCATTTGATTATCTATCAATTCAGGTCTTGATTTCCAAAGGGATATAAGGAGACGTGTGCTTAGTTCGCCATCTTGACTCTGCCCCTGTTATGATACTTTTGATTTCAGCTGGGTCTGTTGTGACATCTCCCATCTCATTTTCAGATCATTTGTTTCCTTTTCTGTTATTCATTTGTAAGTTGAGCCAAATGGTTTATCAATTTTGTTGATTTAATTTTTTCAAGTGTTTTTCTATTCTCTAATTCATTTAGTACTGCTGTAATCTTTATGGTATGTTTTCTTGTGGTTCCTGAGGGGTTCCTTTGTTGCTCTTTTTCTACTTGTTCAAACTGTAGTGTTAATTCTTTGGTTTTGGTTCTTTCTTCTTTCCAAATGTGTACATTTATAGAGATAAATGGACCTGTAAGCACTGCTTTGGCTGTATCTCATAGCTACTGATAGGATGTGTTTTCATTCTCATTTGATTCCAAGAATTTCTTTATTTTGTCCTTGATTTCTTTTACAACCCATGGATTTTTTGAGCAAGGTTTTGTTCATTTTCTGTAAGTTCAAATTTCTACCTGTTTTTTTTTTCTGCTACTTATTTCAACTTTTATGGTTTTATGGTGAGAAAAGATAGTTTGCAGTAATTCAATGGTTTGGATTTAGTAGAGACTTGCTTTATGTCCTAATACATGGTGTATTCTGGAAAATGTTCCACATGCATTGGAGAAGGTTTACTTATCTGTTGATGGATAAAAGTTTCTATATATGTTGATGAGGTCTAGTTGGTTAATTGTTGCCATAAGATCTTCTGTATCACTGCTGAGCTTTGTTCTGGATTATCTGTCCACTATTGAAAGTGGAGGGTTGATGTCTCCACCATTACTGTGGCATACTCTGTCTCATTTTTTCAATGTTTTTCATGTTTGTTCAATGTATTTAGATGCTCTGGTGTTCGGTACATGAATCTTTAGTATTGTTATGTCCTGCTTATGTATTGAACCTTTCAGCAATAAATAGTGAACATCCTTGTCCAGAGTGGTGGATTTTACATTATAATCTGTTTTATCCGAGATTAATATTGCCACTCATGCTCTTCTTTGTATGTTATTAGCTTGGTATGTGTTTTTCCTTCCTTTGATTTTCAGTTCATATCTTTGAATCTAAGTTGTGTTTCTTGTAAGCAACATATAGACAGGCTGTCACTCTGTGTCTCTTTACTGGAGCATCCAGTCCATTTACATTCAGTGTAATTATTCACATGTGTTTAGTGCTGTCTTTTTGATACATTTATTTTTGTGTTATTGATATTTTCTATATTGCCTTTAATATTCTGTTCTGGGTGATTTTCATTGGTTGACTTTTCACCTTTTGGAGCATTGTTTTTGTGTTTGTTGAGACTTCTGACTTATGTTTCTTGTTTTGATATGTTGCATTGTGATTTTGCTTTGTGGCTATCCCTACGATCCTCTTGAATATTCTAAAGTTTAAAGCAGACTTTAACTTCTGCATGTCTTTTCTATTTCCTTTCCATCTGAAAGGGTTATATCCAGTGTAGTATATCCCTCTTTTTAAAGTGATGAGGTCATAGTTTTTGTGTTAAGATAACTGGCTCCCTTCTTTTAACATTTTTGCTTTGATTAAACTTTGTGACTTCCCTAACTGAATAGGATTCTGGGTGGTGTGTCATGCATTGCCTTCTTAAGTATTCACTTAAGGTTTTGGTTTCTTAAACAAAGAGCTCCTTTCAGTATTTCTTGTAGTTTAGGTTTGGTTTTTATATAGCCTCTAAGCTTCTGTTTATCTGCAAGTGTATTAATGTCCCTTCATATTTGACAGTTTTGCAGAATATATAACTGTTGGCTGGAATTTTTTCTCCTTCAGTGCTTTGAATGTGTCATCCCACTATGTTCTTGCTAACATGGTTTCTGCCGAGAAGTCAGACAAAAGCCCACAGCGCTTCCCTTTGTATGCGAGCTTTGCTTTAAGCCTTGCTGTCTTTAAAAGCCTCTATTTATGATTCATTTGGCTAAGCTTGAATATATTTTGGTGTCTTTCTTTGGGGTGTAGTTTTTGTGATGTTTGATAAGCATCTTGGATATCTATGTTCTCGTCATAATTTCAGGGAAGTTTTCTGTCTGCAATACTTTCTGTATTTTCAACTATCCCTCCCCATTCATGAATCCCAATTATTTGTAGATTATTCTTCTTAATAGGGTCCCACATGTTTCTTAATGCTTCTTCACTTCTCTTATTTATTTTCTGTTATTTTTCCTCATAAATGATGGTGTTAGTTGCTCTATCCTCAAGCTCCCTAACTCTGCCTTCTCTCTTCTCAGCTCTGCTCTTTTGCTTTTGGATTTAATTGTCTAATTCTGTAATTTTATTTTTGCTCTGCTTGATTGCAGATTGTTGATGTTCCATCAGTTGAAATAGCTGACTTAGTTTTTCATTTTGTTCTGCTGAATTTGTTTAATCTCTAGGAGGACTCTCTGTATAATTCTTTTGTACTCAGCCTCCAGTAATTTCCAAGAGATTTCTTCATCTGGGAAGTTTTCTGATTCTTTATTTTGGGAGTTATCTGGAGCCATCCTGGACTGTTTCTTTAAATCATTAGCTATAAATTGTTGTCTTCATGCCATCAAGAAGCCATTTGTTTTCTTTGGTGTTACCCCAACAGCAGCTAAGGCATAGTTCTAAAAGGGGAATAAAGATGCTGCTAGATTTGGTCACTTAGCCAACTCTGTTCTCTAGTGACTGGCCCCAGGTAGACTCTTTGGGGTGGCAGTTCCCATCTCCTTGTTGCTAAAGGTGGGATTTACTTGTGGCACCTCTCTGTCATTACACCAGTTAGGCCTATGATATATCTCAGTGAATGGAGGAGAGAAGGGTTCTACCCACTTGGCTGCACTCTGTAGATGTGGTTTGCTTAAACACTGTTTATCTGTTGAAAGGGGCACTGTGCAGCATCCACCAATAGCAGCTGAGCCCTCAGGGCTGGCAGCCTCTTAGGGGCTGTCAGCGACACTCTGATGTGAGTTAGGGAAGTGTGGTAGAGTCGCTGCTGCCCCACTTAGCAGTTAGTTCTCCAAGTGGTCTTATTTTAAAAAGGTGCTTAACTGCTGAGCAAGGCACACTCCATCAGCTGCATAAATCCATCAGGCCTTCAAGTGTGGCAGGCCTCTCCTTCCAGCTGACAACGAAAGCTCCTGACAGGCTGTCCCCAGAGGTTATGGCATTGTTCAAAGAAGAGAGTGAGTAGGGCCTTGCTGTCCTCTTCTGCCAGGCCCCATGCATAACTCTAGGCACAATCATCTTAAACACTGCTTTTCTGCTGGAGAAGCACTATCCAGATAGAGACTGCTTGTCAGCTGAAAATTAGCCTTAGCTGAGACCTCTGGTATGGCTGACTTCAACTCTTGGCTCACTAAGTGGTGTCCCACCTGAGCTGCCCTTCTTGCCATGAGTCAGCAGAATCTATGGCACAGCTCAGAAAAGAGAGGGTAAAGGCACACTGGTGCACTCAGTCAGCAGCCAGCCTCTCCACATGTAGCTATCCCAAACACAGTCTGTTCCACTACATGCTGTTTACTTAGGCAGTGCAGTTCAGCATACTAGCTGCCTCATGTCCAGTCCCAGCCTCCTGGATAACAAAGAAGGCATCAGTACCTGCAGTCCTCCCTAATGATGTGTCAGAAGAAGAAGGACTCGGCATGAGGCTGCCTTGTCTTCAAGAGAGGTGGTTTTCCCTTTGCTGGAGCCTAGTCCAGTCTATCAAGGATGTCCATACTGCTCCCTTCAGTTATCATTCCAGGCGTTAGTTCTTAGAGGAAATCAAGGAGACATGTGTCTAGTCTGCTATCATTGCCCCAACTTCCTAAAATAATTTTTATGTTGAAGCCACTGTGTCAATTCATCTTGTTGAAGGTCTTCTTTTCTGCTGACCCTCTACTTTAGCAAGCATAATATCCTTTTCCAGGGCTTGATCCTTCCTGACATGTTCAAAGTATACAAGATGCAGTCTTGCCATCCTTGCTTCTATGGAACATACTAGCTGTACTTCTGGGACAGATCTGTTTGTTCTGGTAGTCCATTACATAGTCAATATTCTCCAAAATCATAGTTAAAAGGAACCAGTTCTTCTTCTGTCTTCTTTATTCATTGTCCAGCTTTCATACACATATGATGTGATTGAAAAATACCATGGCTTGCAACAGGTTCACCTTAGTCTTCAAGGTGACATCTATACTTTTCAACACTTTAAAGAAGTCTCTTGCAGCAAGTTTTGTGAGTGGCAATGTGTCTTGATTTCTAGACTATTTCAGTGGGCATTGATTGTACAACCAAATAGAACAAAATTCTTGAGAACCTCAATCTTTTCTCCATTTATAATGATGCTGCTTACTGGTCCAGTTGTGAGGATTTTTGTTTTCTTGATGTTGAGGTGCAATCTATACAAGGCTGTGGTCTTGATCTTCATCAGTTAAGGGTTTCAAATCTTCACTTTCTGCAAACAAGGTTGTATCATCTTCATGATGCAAGTTGTTAATGAGTCTTCATCCTATGCAAATGATTTGTTCTTATTCATATAGCCCAGGATTTCTGATTATTTGCTTGGTGTACAGATCTGAAACTCTGTGGTGAAAAGGATAGTACACTGAAACTCGCCTTTGCTGACTTTAAACCGTGACGTGTCCTGTTGACTGATGTACAGATTGCTCATAAGCACAATAAGGTGTTCTGGAACTCCCAATCTCTTCAATGTTATCTATAATTTCTTGTGATCTTCACAGTTAAATGCTTTTGCATAGTCAATAAAACCAACTATATACATTCAAGTCAAATTCAACAATATATAGAAAGCACTACACACAGTGATCAAATGGATTGTACTTGGAATTGTAAGGTTGGTTTAATGTATAAAAATCAATCAGTGAAACACATTAATAAGGCACAAAAATCACACAAAAAATCTAATAAAAGTAAATAATAATAATCAGAAAGTCCAGTAACCATTCTTTAAAAAGTATAACAATCTAGGAACAAAAATAAACATCTTCAAACTAATAAAAACATCTACAAAAAGACTGTAACATTGTACTTAATGGTTAAAGCCTTGATGCTTTCCACCTATGATCAGTGACAGACAAGGATGTCTCCTTTCATCACTCCTAGTTATCGTTGTACTGAGATATCTAGCCAAAGAAATTAGACAAGAAAAAGTAATTTAAAAAACTCATGTATTTTGGAAAGGAATATGTTTCCCTATTCATGAACAAGAAGATTTCATATATAAACCATCTCCAAAAAGCAACTTTGAACTACTGGAACTAATAAATGATCCAGGCAAGTTTCAGGGCACAAGATAAATATGTGAAATCCATTTTAGTTCTATAAACTACCAAGGAATTCATGAAAATGGCATTTTAAAAAATCAATTTAAAATAGTATCAAAAAGAATAGAATACATAGGGATAAACTTACAAAACCAAGTACAAGGGAGGATTAGAATTTATGAGCAATCAAGCCCCAGAGCAGGGGTACCACACATGGGGAGGCCCAGGAAAGCTTATCTAGGAAATGATGCCTTGGTGCACTGATAGTATGGTGCCATGAAGGTCCCAGAAGGGAGCAGTGTGAAGGCAGCCAGCCAGCTGTGAAGGCACCACAGGCAGAGAAACCTTTGCACACACAGCTAAAAATGGTTCCTGGAAGCCTTATCTAATGAGTGCCAAGCTGGGATCTGTAAAGCCAGAGCAAGAAGCCCAGGAAAAAGACAAAGGGAGAGTACACACTGATAGTTTGAGTTTCTATGTCCCAGAAAAATGCAATAATAGAACAGCATGAATTAGAATTTATGAATTCATTGGTCCCACTCTTCTATATAAGCAGCCTCTTCTGTTGGCAGGAGTAGGGTGTTCCAGGGCTTCAAGTCTAGAGTCATGGCCAGGTATCTGCTGTGGGTTATTTGAGAGGCCTTCACTCTTCCTCCTCACGGTGCAGAACAGAAAGACATAGGCCCACTTAAGCAGACATGGACCAGTACACCAGACAACAATGAGTACCGAGGACCAGCCAGGCTACCACAGTCTTACTAACCAGCCCTGAATTCCAGCCTAGAAGCCACAATTCTGCCTGGTAGACACACCTACAACTGCAGACCTGCCAACCATCACTGTGGCACCATCAGGAAACCACAGTTCCACTCACAAGCACCACAGTGCCACATGCTAACTGCAGACCTACCCACCAGATGTGGGGGCATCCACCAACACCAGAGAATCACCTACCTGCTACTCATTCTTTCCCAAAAGCCTGGTCAGATGGGCTTGTCTGGAACTGTGGACCCATCCACCTGCACCACCGATCCAGCCAACAGTTGCAAGCTCACAATGCAGCCTTGGGTCCTGACCACAGATTAGTGGCTGGGAATAAAGTCTGGAGATTTTCCTTCCTTATTCACTTCAACACAGCAAATAGAATCTTAAGAACCACATAGAAGCTTTATGTCACCTCCCCTATCTACTCCAATGCAGCAGACAGAGCTTTGAATCACTCAGCAGCTGCCTGTCAGCTGACTCAGTGTAAAACATTGACCACAGTACATGAGCACTAGACATAAAAAGGTGAAGTCAATGCAACATGGCCTGAGCTATCTGAACATTTAGAGCTGGGACAGTGCAGCTAGGAGAGAACTACTTGGGCAGGAGATCTTGTGAATCTAAGGAAGAAACAAGGGGATGAAAATAACAGAGACTGGTGTTTATAAACAGTGAAAGCATGGTGAATCAGTAACAGCTACAGTATTCTAGGCTGTTCATGCAAGACAACACATAGATAGTTGGGCCTTTCCATTACTCCACAGCAATTTCAGAAATAAAGGAAACAAAATAACAGAAACAACACAAAGATACAGGTGGACTTGGAGATGGTTAGTAACAGTCCAAGAGATAGAAAGTCTTCTGTGTCATCCCCGTAAGGACTCAAACAAATGTTGAGTAGTCAATACTGAAAAAGCCAAAATAACAGAATGCCCTCCAGTGGCAACAAGGGGAAGAGGTAGGAAATGTGGAGAAGAAAAGAAAACACCATACATGAAAAACATAAGTTCTGAGCAAAGAAAAATTCTGAGTTCTAGAAACACATTAGTAAAATATTTAAATGCCTCAGATTCAACAAAGACAAAAATTACAAAGTATACAAGAACATAGAATAAAATGGCCCAACTAAAAGGAGATTATGTAGAAGCTGAAATCAGTCCTATGGAAGCCAAAGAGCAGTGTTCAATATGTCCAAAGAACACACAGGACACAGACTAACAGAAATAGGAAACAAAATGAGAAACTCAATAATGTGATAGAAAACATAAAAAATAACTAATTAGCATTACTAGAACTTAGAAGTAAAATAACTAAATTGGAAGATGCAAAGGAGTTATTCAACAATAGATTCAAATAGACAGGAGACAGAACAAGTGAACTAGAGGACTTGGTAACTGAAGCTGTCAAGTCTCGAGAGAAAAGAACAAAGAAAAGGAAAAACAAACAAACAAACAAACAAAAAACAACAAAAAAAAACCCTCTAAATCAAATTGTCGGACACCAACAACAAATCTACCACAAAGATTATAGGATTATGGGAATCCAAGGGAAGAGAGGAGAAAAACAAGTATAGAAAAACTATTTCAAAATGTAATGAATGAAAATTTTCCAAGCTGACTAAAGTATTGAGCCTGCAGGTTAAGTGAACTCCAAACAGAATTAATATAAAAAAAATTTAAACCAAGACATCCTGCAGTCTAATTCTTGAAAACCAAAGACAAAGAAAGTTCTGAAGGCAACAGAAGAAAAACAGAATATAACTGATCCCCTGTCTCTGAGTTCTGAGGCAAGGCCAATTGGTGGACTAGACACATGTCTTCTCAATTCCCACTGAGAACTAACACCTGGAATGATAATTGAATGGAGCAGAGTGGACATCTTGGGAGCCCTAAGATTTGGCGTAGAGTTGTCAGGTTGAACTAGATGCCAGTAAGGGAGAAACTACCTCTGTGAAAGATAAGGCAGTGGCACAAGGAGTCCTACCTCTGGTGACATATCATTTGGGAGGACTGCAGGTACTGACACCTTCCTTGTGATCTGGGAGGTGGGGATTAGGCATGAGCTGACAAAAAATGCTGAACTGTAGTGCTTAAGTAAGTAGCATTTAGTTCAGCAGAGTGAGCTATACTTGTGCTTTGGATAGGCACATTTTAAGAGCCAGGCTGTCAACTGAGGGCACCACTGCACCTCCACCCTCCCTTTTCTGAGCTGCACCATAGATTCTGCTGTCTCATGGCAGAAAGCACAGCTCTGGAGGGATGCCATCTTGGTCAATTAGGAGGCAGAGTCATACACCTGGTGATCTCAGCTGGGGCTAATTCTCATGCCTGTCTGGCATGAGAATAGGGCTTCTCCAGCATAAAGGCTGAATTTTAGAAAATCATGCCTACAGTTATGGGTGGGACATGGTGTATGTGAGTGGCAAAGCCTTATCCCCTCCCTTCTTTGAACCATGTCACAGTATCTGAAGACAGCCTATGAGGTGCTTATGTTGTCAGCCAGAAGGCGAGGCCTGCCACTTCTGAGGGCCTCACTGATTTCAGCAGCTGATGGACAGCTCTGTGCTCAGCTGTTAAGGCACCTTTTTAAAATTAGAACACCTGGAGAACTGACGGATGAGCAGGGTGGTAACATCTTCACTACACTGATCCACGTCATAACATTGGCTGATGGCCACAAGTTACTCCATAAGTAGGGTGCATTCTTTGCCAGCCAGGTGGTGGAGACCACCACCCCTGAGAGCCAAGCTGCCTTCAGGTGACGCTGCACAGTGCCCCGCTCAACAAACAAGCTGTTGTTAAGCAAAACACGTCTACAGAGCAAAGCAGTTCCAGGTAGTTGAGTGGAGTGGTATTCTTCTCTGCTCCATTCCCTGTGCTACGCCATAGGCTTAACTGGTGCAATGAAAGAATTGCCACAAGTAACTCCCACCTTTAGCAGCCAGGAGGTGGAGCCTGCCACCCCAAAGAGTCTACTTGAGGCCAGTCACTAGAGTACACAGAGGTGGCTGGTGACCAAATCTAGTAGGGCTCTCACTCGTCTCTCAGAACTACACCTCAGCTCCTGTTGATGTAACACCAGAGAAACCAAACAGCTTATTGATGGAGTGAAGGCAACAATCAATAGCTAACCATTTAAAGAAGCAGTCCACCCGGGCTCTGGAAAACTCCCAAAATAAGGAATCAAAAAACTTCCCAGATGAAGAAGCCTTTATGAAATTATCAGAGATTGAGTACAAAGAAATTATGTATAGAACCCTCCTAGAGGTTAAGCAAAATGCAACAGAACAAAATGAAAAATTATGTAAGCTATTTGAACTGATGGAATATCAATGATCTGAAATCCAGCAGATCAATAATTAAATTAGAGAACACTGAAGAATACCAAAGTGGGAGGCTTTAAACTACCTGAATTTAGAATCTATTACACTGCCATGGTAGTCATAACAGGCTGGTACTGGCACAAAAACAGATACATTGATCAATGGAACAGGAGTGAGAATCTAGATATAACATAATCCATCTTTGAGCAGCTGATGTTTGACAAAGGTCTAAAGTCCCTGAATTGTGGAAAAAGTAGTCTCTTCAGTACATGGTGATCAACCAGCCAAAAAAAAAAAGAAAGAAAGAAAGAAAGAAACAGGACCCGTATCTCACACTATGCACAAAAAGTAAATCAAAATGGATCATAGACCTAAATATAAAGTCTAATACAGTAAATTAGGGAAGAAAAAAATAGGGACAAAGTTGGGAGTCCTAACACAGGGCATAAACAAGCTACAAAATATTACAAACGATACTAAAATGCCAGAAAAGAAAATACATAAATGCAAACTTCTAAAAATTAAACATTTGTGCTCAGTGTGAGACTCCATCAAGAGTAAAAAGACCACATATAGACTAGGAAAAAATTGGAGATGGGTGCCAAGAATCTGATCAACATCTAATCTTAATAATCTGCCTGGTGCCTCATAACCTTACCAACAACAAAACTCCAAATAACCCAATCAAAAGATGGACAAAGTATATAAACAGGCACTTCGTCAAAGAAGACATCCAAGCAGCTAACTGATGCATGAGGAAATGATCACGATCATTAGTCATTAGAAAAATCTAAGACAATCTAATTTAGAGTATAAGCAACTAGTTTAAATTTTATACACAAACTTTTTTCCTACATAGTTCAGTTCATTTGATAATTGCACTATTACTGTCACATAAATTACATTTTTTGTGCAAAATAAGTCAATCAGCACAGTTTTATACATATTGCTCTGTGTAGTTGTCTTTTAAATCAGATAGAAGAATAAGAGTTATAAAAAGAACTATATTTATGTTGTCTGAAGGAAACCCTGGTGGTGTAGTGGCTTAATTGCTACATCTGCTAACCAAAAGGTTAGCAGTTCGAATCCTCCAGGCACTCCTTGGAAACTCTATGGGGCAGTTCTACTCTGACTGCTGGAGTCACTGTGAGTTGGACATGATGTGACATCAGTGGTTTTTTTTTTCCTTTGTTTGTTTTTTTTACTGAACTATGTAGGTAAATCCTTACTAATGTGTTTTATTTCTTCTCTTGCATTCATATTATTGTCTACTGTCCATTCATTTCAGATTGAAGGACTCCTTTAGTATTTCTTGTTGGGAAAACTTAATAAGTTTGCATTATGTTTGTACTTGTTTTTCTGGGAATACATTATTTTTTTTTTTTTTTATTTTTGAAAGGTAGATCTGCTACAAATGAAATTCTTGACCAACAGGTTTCTTTTTGACCTCTTTGCTTTTTGTTTCACCACTTTAATATTTTTTTGACTGCCTTCTGGCCTCCATGGTTGCTGATGACAAATGATCTGTTAATCTACTTAAGTTCCTTTTTTCTTGCTGCTCTCAAAATTATTTTCTTTTGGTTTTCGGTAGGTTGATTGAGATGTGTCTCAGTTTGGGATTTATTTCAGTTTAATCTATTTGGAGTTTCCTGTTTTTCATTAAATTTGGGAGTTTTTAGTCACTATTTCCTCAAATTCATTCTACTATATTTTCTCTCTCCTTCTAGTACTTAGGTGTATGTAGGTATGTTTGAAGTTGTCTCATAACACCCTGAAGTTCTGTTAATTTTTCTTTTTCCTACCTTTTTGTCATGTTATAAAATATATATGATACAACACTTGCCAACTTAACATTTTTCACGTGTACAATTTGTTCTTGGGTATCCACAAATCAGTTTCAACTCACAGAATTCCTGGGCCACTCTTTGTTAAGCTTGAACCCATTGTTATAGCCACTCAGTCCATCTTCTTGAGGATCTTCCCCTTTTTCCTAACCTTTTACGTTACTGACATGTTATTTTTTCTCCAGGTACTGGCCTATCTTAATGACGTGTCTGAAGTAAGTGAGATGTAGTCTCACCATCCACACTTCTAATGAGCACTCTGATTGTAATTCTTTCAGTGTAGATTTATTCATTCTTCTGGAAGTCCATGGTTTATTGCCAAGACTATAATTCAAAGGTATCAATTCTTCTTATGTCTTCCGTATTCATTTTGCAGGTTTCACATGTATACAAGGCAGATGAAAACACCATGGCTTGGATCAGGTACACCTTAGTCTTAATGTAACATTTTTTGCTTTGTGACACTTAACACTTCTTTTGCAGCTGATTTTCCTTTCCCTTTGCAACTTGTCATTTGATCTCTTGACTGCTGTTTCCACAGGTGTTGACTGTAGGTCCAAATAAAATTAAATCACTGATAACTTCAATCTTTCTCTGTTTATCATAATGTTGCTTAACAGTCCAGTTTTGAGGCTTTGCTTTATTTTTATTTTATTTTTTATGTTGCAGTGTAGTTGCCTTGAAGGCTTCAGTCTTTAATCTTCGTCAGTAAGGACTTCAATACCTGTTTACTTTCAGCAAGCGAGGTTTATCTACACATCACAGGTTGTTAATGAGTCTTCTCCAGCCCTTGTGCCACATTCTACTTCATGTAGTTCAGCTTCTTAAATTATTTGTTCAACATAAAGATTGAATAGGTATGGTGAAAGTATACAATACTGATACACATCTTTCTTGATTTAAAACATGCAGCATCCCCTTGTTCTGTTCAAAAGAGTTCAAGTACAGGTTCTTTATGAACACAATTAGATGTTCCAGAATGCCCATTCTTTGCAATGTTATTCGTAAATTAATATGATGCACACAGTTGAATGCCTTTGCATAGCCAAGAAAACACAGATTAACATCTTTCTGTTATTCTGTTTTCAGCCATATTCCATCTGACACCAGCAATGATGTCCCTTGTTCCATGTCCTCTTCTGAATCTGTTTTGAATTTTTGACGGTTCCTTCTTGATGTACTGCTGCAACTGTTTTTGAATGATCTTCAGGAAAAATTCTACTTGTGTGTGATATTAATGATAGTGTTTGATAATTTGGGAATTGTTGGAACACTTTTTCTTGAAATGGATACACATATTGATCTCTACAGTCAACTGGCTAGGTAGCTGTTTTCCAAATTTCTTGGCATGGACCAGTAAGCATTTCCTGTGCTGAATCCCTTTGTTGAACTCTCTAAACTTGTGTTTTATCAATTCCTGAAGCCTTGTACAGTTTAGTGACACCAGTTCTATTAGTCATATAATACAACCTTTGCTACTATTCTTTTTCAAATTTTCTCTCACAGCAAACAGAAATTCAATACTTTCTAAACAATGACTTCTGTTTCTCTTTACTTCCCACCTCAGGGAGGATAAACTTTACCTTTGTTTATTTTGAATATTTTTTATAATCAAGATCATACAATATTTGTACTTCTGTGTTTGACTAATTTCGTTTAGCATACTGTTTTCAAGGTTCATCCATGCTGCAGTCCATTTCTCTATATGGCCAGATAATATTCCATTGCATATATATACTGCCTTTTCTATATCCATCTATCTGTTGATGGACATTTTAGTTGTTTCAACCTTTGAGCTATTGTGAACACAGCTGTGGTGATTTTTTTATTTGTTATTTTCTCTTTCTGTTTCTCAGATTGTGCAGTCTCAGTGACTTATCTTCCAGTTCAGTAATTCTTTCTTCTGTCAGTTAAAATATTTTGTTGAGTTCTATTTTTTCATTTATTGTACTTTAAATCTTCAAAATTTCTGTTTTCTTTCTAATAACATGTATGTCTTTGCTGATATTTTCTATTTGATCACATTCTGTTCTCAAATATGTTTTGTTGTCATTCTTTATATATGGTACCCTTTAATGTTTGAAGATAGTTGACAAAGTTCCTGTCAAGTAAATTCAGTATCCAGGCTTGCTCAATGACAACTTCCATTGAAAATTTTCTCGTGTGGGGGCCTTATTTTCCCTTTTCTTTCTATGTCTTGCAATTTTTATTGTTGTTTTTGCAAACTGGACATTTAAAACAATGTAATGTGGCAACTCTAGAAATCAGACCCTCTGCCCAAAATGGGTTTGTTTTTGTTTCTATGTTTTCTCTTCTTGCTGTTGTTTCTCAACCAGTTTTTCTGTGTATATTCTCTAGCATCTGTATCCTTTGTCATATGGAGCCACTGAAGTCTCTGCCTTGTCGGCTTAATAGTCAACTAATGGTTGGACAAATGTTTGTTTAAATGCCTTGAATGCGTAAGTCTGCCAGCCTTTTTATGAGGGACTCTGTGTGTGTACCTTAGCTTGCACTTCCTGCTTATACAGAACACATCTTCATAAGGTTTGACATCCAAATTATATCTTCATAGCAACACTCAACTGATGAAATCCCTGCTAACCTCTTTAGCTACCAATTTTCTATTTTTTTGCTGAATTTTGGAGTTCTTATCATTTGTAGGGATAAGGAGTCATTTGGTAGCTTAAGGGAATTTCTATACTGATTTTTTAGCTCAGTTCTCAGTGAATTTCTTTCACTGAGGAATATCCTTTTTCAGTTTTCAGCTATTTGTGTAAATATAAATTCTGACCTCCTTAACCCCTGTGTATACTACTAATTTGGGAGTATTTTCTCTTTGAGATCTTTTCCTTGCATTCTGATATATAAAATCCCCAGAGTCATAATCCATCTTGGGTTCATGGATACTGTGAAGTGAACCTAGTGTGCTTCCCTTCTCCTGAAGATTATAATAGAGCTTCAGTTAATGACTCTTAGGTTGCTTCTTTTTGCTTCTGGAGTGCTTTCATATATTTTAGCTAGATTTTATTGTTGATTTTTGGCAGAAGGATTAGTGCAATGTGATCTATCATATCTATGACCATAGGTCTTGTTTTCTTTGCATTTCTTTCATTCACTTTATTGGGAACTGGTTAAATAGATATGACATATCCACACAGAAGAACTTTGAAGATTTTAAAAAGTGAGAAGTAATTGTCTATGAATATGCAGTGATCTGCAGGACGGATTAATTAGAAAAAGCAACACAAAGGGCATTAGCTTTAGCTGCTCTGCCTCTGATGGTCAAGTGCTGCCTTTTCTGTCCTCTGCTGTTCTTCTTTTTCTTTTTTAATGACATTTTATTGTGTTTTCAGTGAACATTAACATAGGAAATTAGGTTATCATTTAACATTACTATACACGTAGCTCAGTGACCGTTTAGCTGAGGTTCTCTAGAGGGGAAAAGCCAGTTAAGTGTACACACACACACACAAACACACACACTCACACACACATACACACACATAAGTTATATATCTATATGTAATGGTTAAACAAATGCTTGTTTAAATGCCTTGAAAGCATAAGTCTGCCAGCTTTTTTACGAGGGACTCTGTGTGTGTACCTTAGCCTTCACTTCCTGCTTATGCAGAATGCGTCTTCATAAGGTTTGACATTATCAGTATTGATGGCATATATAAGTTATGTATATATAACTTTTATAACATATATATTATAATATGTATATATGAAAATTTAAGTCACTTCTGGGAGGGCTAGTGCCACAGTGGTTAAAGCGCTGGGCTTCTAACTGGAAAGTTAGCACTCCATGAAAGAAAGAAGTGGCAGTTTGTTTCCATAAAGATTTACAGCTTTGGAAACCCCACATGGCTGTTCTGTTCTGTTCAGTAGGCACACTGTGAGTCAGAACTGACTTGATAGCAGTGTTTTATTTTTTATTTTATTTTTTTATTTTGGGATTACTTCTACAAATTTTGGCTCTACAAATTTTTGGTAGAATCCCTCAGTGAAACCATCTGATGCAGGGTTTGTTGTTGTTGTCATTGAAGTTTTTCAATTACTAATTCAATTTCTTCACTTGCTATGGATTTGTTGAGTTATATTATTTCTTCTTTGTTCAATGTAGAGAGTTTATGTAGTTCAAGAAATTTCTCTACTTCAAATTATCTGATGTGATGTCATGCAACTGCTTAAAGTATGCCTTTCAAATCCTTTTTTTATTATTTCTATAGGGCTGGTTATAATGTTCCCACATTTGTTTCTAATTTTAGATATTTACGTCTTCTCTCTTTTCCTGAAATATATCTATACATCTATAAAATCAAACCAAATCCATTGCTGTTGAGTCAATTTTAACTCAAAGCAACCCTATACACAGAGTAGAACTTCCACATAGAGTTTCCAAGAAGTGCCTGGTGGATTTGAACTGGTGACTTTTCGGTTAGTAACTGTGGCACTTAACTACTATGCTACCAGGATTATGGTTGCTAACCAAAAAGTCAGCAGTTTGAATCCACCAGGCACTCTGGAAACTCCGTGGGGCAGTTCTACTCTGCCTTACAGGGTTACTATGAGACAGTATCAACTTGATGGCAACAGTATAGCTTTATACTCAACTGATTTTAGACAAGGATTCAAAGTCCATTCAAGCAGGAAAGAGGAATTTCCTTGATTCACAGTGCTGGGAAGGTTTTTGTTTGGGTAAACACTGAGTTTACAGTAATGGTGGTGGAATGTTTTTGAAAGGGACAGTCATAAGTGTAACACAACATGAAAACGTGATCAATGTCATTTAACTGTAAGAGTGGAAGTTGCGCTGGAGAATGTTTTGGTGTATGTATTTTCATCACAGTAATAAAAGAAAAGAATAATGAAACCCTTTGCACTTTAGCTATCTCCTCCTTCCTTTTGGCTCCCATGCTCTTCACTTCTAAGCAACCCCTAGTCCACTTTCTGTTTTTATTGATTTTTTCCTATTCGAGACATCTTGTACAAATTAAAAAATACAATAAATGGTCTTATATGAGTGGATTATTTTACTTGTTATGTTATCCAGGTTCATGTATGTTATTACGTGTATTGGTGCTTCATTACTTTTATGGATTAATCATATTGCATTATATGGGTATGGCACATTTTGTTTGCAACACTGTTGGGTGATGAACACTGGGTTTTTCCTACCTTTTTTGCTGTTATGATTTCGCAACTACAAACATGCATGCATGTGTTTTTGTGCGGCTGTATATTTTCATGTCTCTTATTTTATATATTTAGATGTGAATTTATTAGGTAATGTGGTCATTCTACAGTCAGTCTTTTGAGAAATCATACACATATATAGGAAGTATAGAGAAATTACATATATACTCAAGAATGACATATATACAGGAATGGCATATATACAAGAATTACGTATGTATAGGGAACATAGGAATCACATATATATATAAGAATAACATACATAGGAATCACACATATATAGGAATCAAACACATATATAGGAATTATGTATAAGTAGGAATTACATATCTGTAAAAATTACATCTCTATATAGAAATTACGTATATAGGAATTGTATATATAACATATATATGTAGTCTAATATAATTCCTGTGTTAAAAAAAAAAACCTATTGCTGTCGAGTTGAGTCTGACTCATGGAACCCTAAAGGTCAAAGTAGAACTGCCCCCTAGAGTTTCCAAGGAGCACCTTGTGGGTTTGAACTGCCAATCTTTTGGTTAGCAGAAGTGGCAATTAACCCACTATGCCACCAGGGTTAATTCCTATATTACATAGGAATATGTGCATAGTCTAGACATCACAGTGAATAGGAAATAATATCTCATTGTGATTTTGCTTGGAATTTCCCCATACTTAATTATATCAAGCTTGTTTTCATGTGATGATTGGTTGTTTTAATATTTTCCTTGGTAAAACGTCTGTTCTTTTTATTATTGAGTTGTAAGTCATTTATACATCCTTCACATAAAGACCTTATGAGATAAATAATTTACAAATATTGTCACCTATTCTGTGCATTGTGTTTCATCTTTCTTAATGTTAATGCTGTGCTTTGATGCTTAGAATTATTAATATTGATGACATGTATATTGTCATTTTTTCTTTTGCTTTTACTTTTGGAGTCATATTTAGGAATCCTTTGCCAAATCTGATGTCATGAAGATTTACCTTACTTTCCTCTAAAAGAGTGACAGTTTTAGCTCTTACATTTAGGTCTTTGATACTTTTTGAGTTAGTATTTTATGTTGCATGGGGTAAGGTTCCAAATGTATTCTCTTGCATTTGGGTTATCTCATTACTGCAGCATCATTTGCTGAAAACACTATTCTTTCTCCACTGAAAGACCTTGGTATCTTTGTCAAAACTCAGTTGTTTAAAAAAAAAAACAAGAGTGTCTTCTCTGATTCCAACTCACGGTGACCCTCCAGGATAAAGTAGAACTGGCCCATAGAGCTTCCAAAGGCTAGCTACTGAATTTGAACTCTCTTGGTTATCAGCTAAGCTCTTAACCACTACACCACGGGGCTCTGTTGACAATAATGAATGTATTATTGGATACTGGGGGAAAAGTAATCTTTTTAAAAAGTCATTAATAACTTGCCTGAATTATATTTGAATGATTTGTGGAAGATGTAACCTGTAAGCAACAAACCTGGATATTTGGCTGTGGTGATTTTTCAACAAAGTCTTAAAAGAGCAGCATAGTTTCTCTTGGTACTAACAGTAGAATGCAGGAGGAAAGAGATGTACTTAAAAAATGAATTGTGCAAAATTAAACCAGAATTTAAGATTTGGAAAACACTGTTGAACAAACTAAGAAAGCATGCCTTGAAACTTTCAACAAGTGTGCGACTGCATGGTCTTTTGCTAAAGTGACTATATCAGTGAGGGATGGATGTAATCAGTGAACCACTGCAGAGACAGAGACAGAGACAGAAAAGTTGTCTGCCTCCCAGAATGCTACAGGAAGGAAATGGGCCAATGGATCTATTTCATTTTGAACAGGAAATGGAAGGAATGATTTTAGAGTAATTCAAAGATCAGTAGTTTGAATCCACCAGTCACTCCTTGGAAACCCTGTGGGAGCAGTTCTACTCTGTCCTACAGGATAACTATGAGTCAGAATAAACTTGGAGGTAATGAGTTTGATGTTGTTTTGGTTTAGCAGCTGAGATAGACAAATAAGGAACTCTCCTTAGTGCCACACTCTGAATTTGGATTTTTAGCTTCCTGAACAGTGAGAAAGTAAATATATGGACTTCAAAACTTCCCATCTGTGGTATTTTTTGTGATGGAAAATTAGGTATCTAGAATACATAGAAACATGGTTTACTACTTGACTGTTTATTCCATTGATGTGTGTGTGTGTATGTGTGTGCATGAGTGCACACACTCAGGGTCATGGTGAGTTGGACCAAACTGGATGGCAATGGGGGTTTTATATATATATATGTATATATGTAAACTCCCACTTGTCTGTCAGTTTGTTGTACTGTGGGGGTTTGCATGCTGCTGTGATGCTAAAAGCTATGCCACTAGAATTCAGATACCAGCAGGGACACCTGTAGCATACAGTTTTGAGTTGACCTTCCAGAGTAAAAAAAGTATAGAAAGAAGGACACAGTAGTCTACTTCTGAAAAAAATTAACCAGTAAAACTCTTATGAATAGCAGTGAAACATATTCAGATGTAGTGCCAGAGAATGATCCACCCAGGTTGGAAGTCACTCAAAAGACAACTGGAGAAGAGCTGTCTACTCAAAGTAGAATCAGCCTTAATGATATAGATGGATTCAAGCTTTCAGGATCTTCATTTGCTGATGAGGCATGACTCAAAATCACAAGAAACAGTTGCAAACATCCGTTAATAATCAGAACATGGAATCTACAAAGTACAAATCTAGTAACATTGGAAATGGTCAAAACTTAAATGGAGTGCCTAAACATCAATATCATAGGCATTGGTGAGCTGAAATGGACTGGTATTGGCCATTAGGAATTGTACATTCATACAGGGGAAGGAACCTTGAAGAGGTGTTGCATTCATCATCAAAAAAAAGTCATGATCAATCTTGAAGTATAATGCTGTCAGTGATAGGATAATATCCATATGTCTACAAGAAAGTCTAGTTAATATGACTATTCTCAAAGTTACACACTAACCACTAAGGCCAAACATGAAGAAACTGAAGGTTTTTACAAGCTTCTGCAATCTGAAATTGATTGAACATACAATCAAGATGCATTAATAATTACTAGTGGTTGCAGCACAAAACTTGGAAACCAAGAAGGATCAATAATTTGAAAATATGACCTTGGTGATAGAAATGATGTTAGAGATTGCATGATAGAATTTAGCCAGACCAGTGGCATTTTTATCCTAAATACTTTTTTTAAACAACATAAATGGCAAATATACACACGGACATTGCCAGATGGAATACATAGGAATCAAATCAACTGTATCTGTGGAAAGAAACCATGCAAAAGCTCCTTATTATCAGTCAGAAGAAGACCAGGTGCTAACTACAGAACAGACCATCAACTGTTCATATGCAAGTCAAAATTGAACCTGAAGAAAATTGGAAAAACTCCACAAGAGCTAAAGAATGAATCAAGTATATCCAACCTGAGTTTACAGATCATCTCAAGAACAGATTTGATGCATTGAACACTGTTTTAGTCAGCTAGGCTCCTCTAACAGAAATACCATAGAGTGGGTGGCTTTAACAAAGAAAGATTTATTCTTACACAGTCCGGTAGGTTGCAAGTCCATATTCAGGGAGTCCGCTCCAGGGGGAGGCTTTCCCCTTGTTGGCTCTGGAGGAAAGTCTGGTATTGCATCAGTCTCTGTCCAGGGAGCGTCCTGACACAAGAACCTCTGGTCTGAAGGATGTGCTCTGCTCCTGGTGCTGCTTGCTTGATGGTAGAGAGGTTCTCAAATTCTCCTTGTTTCTTTTTCCTTTTATTCCTGGCAAGCTAAAAGCATTAAGGGTGGGGCAAGCTATACTCCAGGGAAACTCCCCCTACAGCAGGAATTTACAGCCCCACCCTAACCTTTAACATACAGGTTAGCAAAACCATACAATGGAGGACAGTCCCAAGATACTGGGAACCATATCCCAGCCACGTGGCTACACACATTTTTGGGGGGACACAATTCCAACCATGACATCCCACCCTTTGACAACCCAAAAATCACATCACAAAAATGTTTAACACATTCATCTCACCATAGCAAAATTATGTCCATCCATATAACAGAAGTCTTAAATCAGTTCCAAGTCCAAAATACAAAAACTCTTCTACATCTTTGAAACTTAGAAGGCATTAACAGGCAACAGGCAAGTCAACAGAACACATTACATTAGCCCTCAAAGCTTTGGAAATACTCTTGCATTTTCTGAGACATTCTACACAACAGCAATGCTCTCCAGACTCTAGGTATTGGCCACACTCTCTGGTTTCTGAGTGGAGACTTCCAGCCCCGTGCTACAACTCTGCCTTCAAGGCCCACTTGGACAGAAACTCTGTCCCATCGGCTTTAGGAGCATCCTAAGCCCAACTGAGTGGCAATTCCACCCTTACAAACACAGCACGCCATGGTTCCACCCTTTCAAACCCCTGAGGTCGTGGCCATACCTCTTGAGACTGAGGCAGCTCAGCTTCTCACGCTGTTTGTCTCTTCAGCTTCAGCTTCCTATGGCCGCATGGCCCGAGCCTCAGGCCCACATCTGCCCTGCCGGGCAAAGCTCTGTAGCTCCACTGGTTTAAGTGCCCGGAGGCACCCCACTCTTGCTAGAAAGCGTCCTGCCCAAAGGCACTCAACTCTTTCACTCCGTGGGTCAGCAAGGCCAGCTCCACCGATTCAAGTGCCCAGAGGCACCCCATTCTGCAAGGAAAACTCTGCGCAGGCACTGACCTCTCTCGCTCCACGGGTCGGCTCCAGCACTGCCTCTGGTTCTGCTGCTGCCGGTCCTCTGTTGTTTCTCACCATCTGTGCCTTCTTCGTTCCTTCTAAATCTTCTATCCATTCACAGTTTCAAAGTGGCTTCCACATTTTAGTTATTTGCTAGAGCATCACCCTGCTCCCACGGTACCAATTCTGTTTTAGTCAGCTAGGCTGCTCTAACAAAAATACCACAGAGTGGATGGCGTTAACAAAGAAAGATTTATTTTTACACAGTCCGGTAGGTTGCAAGTCCATATTCAGGGTGTCCACTCCAGGGGAAGACTTTCCCCTTGTCGGCGCTGGAGGAAAGTCCGGTATTGCATCAGTCTTTGTCCAGGGAGCGTCCTGATGCAAGAACCTCTGGTCTGAAGGATGCGTTCTGCTCCCGGTGCTGCTTGCTTGATGGTAGAGAGGTTCTCAAATTCTCCTTTGTTTCTTTTTCCTTTTATTCTTTGCAAGCTAAAAGCATTAAGGGTGGGGCAACCATACTCCAGGGAAACTCCCCCTACAGCAGGAATTTACAGCCCCGCCCTAATCCTTTCACATACAGGTTAGCAAAACCACACAATGGAGGACAGTCCCAAGATACTGGGAACCATATCCCAGCCACATGGCTACACACATTTTTGGGGGGACACAATTCAAACCATGACAAACACTAATGACCAAAGACCAGAAATTGTGGCATGACATCAAAGGTGTGATGCATAAAGAAAGCACAGGTCATTAAAAAACAAGAAAGGAAACACCAAACTGGATTTCAGATGAGATTCTGAAACTTGCTATTAAACATCACATAGCCAAAACAGAAGGAATAAATGATAAAGTAAAAAAAAACTGAATAAAATATTTCAAAGGACAGCTTGAGAAGACAAGGTAAAGTATTATGACATGTTCACAGAACTGAAGAAAGAACACCCAAAGGGAAGAAGATGTTTTAGATTTCTCAAGCTGAAAGGAGTGAAGAAAAATCCTCAAGCCTCAACTTGCAATAGTGAAGGGTTCTTCAGGGAAGACGTTAAACAACTCAGGAAGCATTAAAATAAGATGGAATGTGTGTGGGTCCAATATGGCCGACTTGTAACACTTCTCAATTCCTCCTGCCAATTACAACCTAGAAAAACAACTGATCAAAGCAGAGTGGACATGTTAGAAGCAGCAAGACCGGGCAGAAAGTCGTGAGGCCAGACTAGTTGGCCAAAGTAAATAAAACTCATTGCCGTCAAGTTGATTCTGATTCATAGTGACCCTATAGGTCAAAGTAGAACTGCCTCATAGAGGTTCCAAGGGGCACCAGTGGCTTTGAACTGCTGACCTTTTGGTTAGCAGATGTAGCAGTTAACCACTACGCCACCAAGGTTTCCAAGACTGGATGACAGCATGGAGAAAACAATCTTTGTTGGAGGCAAGATTTTGCAGTGCAAAGAGTCCAAGTTATGCTGGCATGGTGGCAGAGAGGCTTACAGGTACTGATGCCATCTTTGTTAACCAGAAGACCAGGACTGGGGCTGCTGTACCTGAGAGCCTGGCTAGGGCTGGCTTCCATGCTGGGAAGCAGTACCTGAGTAGACAGTGTCTCTCTCAGCAGAGAGGCTGTACTTAAGATGGTTAGATCTAGAGAACCCAGCAGTGGCTAGTGGCTGCCTGCAGAAGTGCCCTTTCTCCCTCTCTCCTCTGAACTATGCCATACTTCTGCTGATGTAGCACAGGAGAGGTGGCACAGGTAGGCTGCCATCTTATTCAGCTGAGAGGTGGAGTCAGCCACACCTGAGAACCTTGCTGGGGCTCGTTGCCACACTGAGCAGGAGGGTCTGACTGAACAGCGCCTCTGTCAGCATGAAAGCTGTTTTTAAGACAACCACATCTAGATAATACAGTGGTGGCAGCACCCTATCCCCCTCCATTCTCTGAGCCAAGCCATAGTATCTGCTGACACAGCTCCACAGACACTCCAGAAGCAGGTCACCATCACTGTCAGCCAGGACATGGAATATGGCAAGCCCGAGAATCCAGCTAGGAATGGTCACTGCTGGACAGTGTATTTCTCAGCAGAGAAGCTGTTCTTAAGACAACTGTATCCAGAGAACACAACAACGGCTAGTGGCTGAGTGCAGTAATGTCCTTCCCTCCTCCTTTCTCTGAGCTATGCCATAGTGTCTGCCTGCATGACTCTGGAAAGTTGGCACAATTAGGTTGCCATTATTGTCAGCCAGAAAAAGGGCCTACTACCCATAAGGGCCCAACTGGGACCAGCTGCCAAGCTGAGGAGCAGTGCATGATGGGACAGAATCTCTCTCAGTAGATAAGCTATACTTAAGACAGCTGCAACTAGAGAACACAGCAGTAGCTGGCTGCCAATTACAGTAGTGCCCTTCTCTGATCCCTTCTCTGAGCTACACCATAGCTTCTGCTGCTACAATCCTGGAGAAGCTGAACAGCGTTCCAAAGGCTCAAAGAGAATGCTCAATTTCTAACCATTTAAAGAAGCAGACCACCATGCCTCCAGAAAACTCACAAAAGAAAGAATCAAAAAAACTTCCCAGATGAAAAGACCTTACTGAAATTATCAGAGGTAGAATATGAAAGAATTATGTATACAACCTTTCTAGATTTTAGGACACAGATTGAACAAACTGCAGGGGAACAAAATGAAAAATTAAATCAGCTATATGAACTGCTAGAACAACAACGATCTGAAATTCGGTAAATCAATAATAAAGTTACAGAGTTAGACAATTCAGTGCAAAGCCGAAGGAGCAGGACTGAGGAAGCAGGATGCAGAATTAGCAATATTAAAGATAAAGCAACTGATACCAGTATTTATGAGGAGAAATCAGATAAAAGAATCAAGAAAAATGAAGAATCATGCAGGACTCTATCAAAAGGAACAATTTATGAATATCTGGAGTGGTGGCATAGTGGTTAAGTGCTATGTCTGTTGATCAAAATGTTGGCAGCTCTAATCCTCCAGGCACTCCTTAGAAACTGTGAGGCAGTTCTACTCTAACCTATACGGTAGCTATAAGTCAGAATCAACTCGATGGCAGTGGATTGGAGTTCCAGAACAGGGAGGGATAGCAGAAAATACAGAGAGGATTGTTGGAGAGTTGCTGACAAAAACCTTCCTTGTCTTCATGAAAGAAGAGAAGATAGCCATTTAAGATATTCATTGAGCTCCACAAAGTGTAGACCCCAAAAGAAAGACACCAAGACATATAATCAAACTTTAATAAAGTTAAATGTAAGCAGAGGCACTTAAAGATAGTTAGGCTTACACCAAAACTAATGTACAAAGGGAAGTATTTTAGACCAATCTATGACTTTCCAGCCAAAACCATGTTGGCAAGAAGCCAATGGAATGACACATACAACCCCCTGGAGGCAAAACCAACCAACCAAACAAACAAAAACTTCCAACTGACAATTATATATCCTGCAAAACAGTCTCTCAAATGTGATGGTGAAATTAGGATATTCTCTGACAAACAGAAGCTTAGAGACTTGCAGAAACCAAACCAAAATTACCAGAAATACTGAAGTTCTTCAATCAGAAAATCAGTAACACCAAATGTATATTCAACGATACACTGCAGCACAGCACCCAGAGTCCTACTTAGTTAAGGAAATAAAAAGCTCAACAAAAGTTAAAATATTAAAATTAGGGAAGCAGAGATCTCAACATGTAAGCTATGACAATATTAAACTATAAAAAGGGATATTTTGGTGTATTTATATACCTTTCAGATGGAGAGGAAGTAAGCAGATATAGACAAGTTAAAGACTGGTTGAAACTTAGGACATTAGGGGGGAAAAAGGGGTAGCTGCAAAGCAAAATAACAATATTACATATCAAAGCAAGAAACACTGTACAGAAATCTCAATAGGCACAACCAACATTGAAAAGGATGAAAATGAAACCTGTAAAGAAAAATGATCCAGAACAGAATATTAAGTGAACCAAGAAAATGTCAATGACACAAAAATAAAGGCACCAAAATGGCAGCAATAAATATATATCTATCAAATCCACCAGATGCTCCTTGAATACTCTGGGGGTCAGTTTGACTCTCACAAAAGGCCCCTAGAGTCGCCATGAGTCGGATCCAACTCGACGGCACTTGGCTGGCTGGCATCAATAATTACACTGAGTGCAAATGGACTGAATACTCCAATAAAGAGAGTAACAGATTAGACCAACAAACATGGTTCATCTATATGCTGCTTACAAGAAACACAACTTAGACTCAAAGGTAGGAACAAAATGAAAATCAAAGGATGGAAATATATATACCAAGCTAGTAGCATGCAAAGAAGAGCAGGAGTGGCAATATTAATTTCAGATAAAACAGATTTTAAAGTAAAATCCACTATTGTGGAAAAGGATGATCACTATTTATTGCTTCAGGATATAACAATATTAAATATTTATGTACCCAATACCAGAGCATCTAAATATATACAATGGATGCTGAAACACTGAAAAATGAGATTGATCACTTCACGATAATAGTAGGAGATTTCAAAATTGCAGTTTCAATAATGCACAGATCATCCAGAAAAAGCTCAATAAAAATGCAGCAGATCTTATGGAGATAATCAAATCACCCTCATAGACATATAAGTAATTTTGACAAAACAACACACAAGTACACCTTTTCCAATGCATACATGGAACATTCTCCAGAAGAGACCATGTATTAGGGCATAAAGCAACTCTCAACAAAATAACAAATCACTAAATTATTGCAAAGCATCTTCTCAGACCATAAACCCATTAAAGTTGAGATCAACAGCAGAAACAAACATGGGTAGAAGTTTGAACTCATGGCAACTGAACCATACCTTGCTCTAAAATTCATGGGTTATAGAAGAAATCAAAGACACAATAAAGAAATTCATGGAATCAGATGAGAATGAAAACACATCCTACAAGAACTGATGGGATAAAGCAAAAGCAAGACTGAGAGGTCAATTCATCTTTATAAATACACACATCTAGAATGAAGAAAGGGCCCAAATTGAAGAATTAGCCCTACAGCTTGAACAAGTAGAAAGAGAACAACAAAAGAACCCTTTGGGCACCACAAGAAAACAAGCAATAAAAATTAGAGCAGATCTAAATGAACTAGACAACAGAAAAACAACCAAGAATTAAAAATGAAAGCTGGTTGTTTTGAACAGAAGTACAAAATTGATGAAACATTGACTAAACTCAAAAAGAAAAACAATAGAACAAAGAGTCCAAATAAGAAGTGAGACCAGAGATGTCATAACAGACCCAACTGAAATCAAAAGTATCATTAAAAAAATATTATGAAAAATTGTACTCTAACGGATTTGAAAACCTAGAGGAAATGGACAAATTTCTACATACACATCACTTACCAAAATTATCACAGAGAGAAGTGGAACAACTTAATAAGTCTATCACAGAAGAAGAGATTGAAAAAGTAATAATAATAATAATAAAAACTACCAACCAAAAAATATCCTGGCCAGATGGCTTCTCTGGAGAAATCTATCCAATTTTCAGAGAGAAGTTAATTCCAATACTACTGAAGTTATTTCACAACATAGAAAAGCATATAACATTCCAGAATTCATTCTTTAAAGCCCATGTAACTCTGGTACCAAAGTCAGGGAAAGATCCCACAAAACAAGAATGCTATACATCCATATCACTATGAACTTAGATGCAGAAATGTTTAACAAAATGCTAGTCAATGGAATTCATTAACATATGAAGAAAAGAATTCATCATGACCATGTTGGATTCAGAGCTGGATGCAGGACTGATTCAGTGTCAGAAAAGCAGGTAATGTGATCAAACACTTTAAGTAGCACAAAGGATAAGAACAGCCAAGCCAGGATAAGAACAGCATGATTTATTATTATTATTATTAAATGAAAATGTACATTTCCATATAAATTTGCATGCCCACCTACATGCAGCTCCCACTGCTCTCTGTGCTCAGTGACAGCACACTCTTCCTCTCTGCTCCATACATGTCTTATCCTCTGAACAATCTCCTATCCCCTCCAGTAAGAGGTCAGCAAGACGACATCCTACAGATGCATAGAACCATAAAGTGCACACATGATATGGTCACTCTGTGTCACCAAGTCAAATCCATTCCTGTCCAAGAACTGACCTCCATTATGATTTATGGCCAGAGGCAGCATCAAGGCCAGGGGCCATGCTCCCAGGGGAAATTCAAGGGCCCTGGACCATCAAGTGTGGTTTTTAATGGAGATATCAGAGTGCACCCCTTTTCATTCTTGTGTTGTCAGTGAGACTCAACTTTGTGAGCTCCATCACAGCTGTCACTGGTGGTGGCCAGGCACCATTTGGTTCCTTCGGTCACAAGTCAATGTAATCATCCACTCACATGGGTCTCTCTGTCATCTGGGTAGTCTTTCCCCCCACGTCATTTTGGTCCTTGGTGATCATCCATTTCTGCTAAGTTGGGACCATTTGCTGCATCCTCAGATGTCAGCTTGGCAGCTTTTAAGACCCCAGATGGTACTCACCAATGTAGGATGCAGAGGGCTGTCTTAGCAAAATGCTAGTTGTACCAGTTGGCTATGATTACCACTGAGAACGTGGTCCCTGGCCCCCTGCTCCAGCTCCTCTGTCCTTGCAATGTTAAGATGGGAGGAGTAATCATGTTGTGTAAAGTCCAGTTAATACTGACCTTCTTTCTAATGTGTGCTGTCACAGATTTTACCCAACCAAATTTCTATCAACTGTCTAATCTAAAACCTGCCCCCCACCCTCCCGCCCCACCGTAGCAGCCCTCAAAAAGTCTTTCTTCTATACATGAGTTTGTATTTAAGTTCTTATTGTAGGGGTCTCATACAATATCTGTCCTTATGTCACTGACTACTTTCACTCAACACAATGTCCTCCAATTGAAACCATGGTATGAGATGTTTCCTAAAATCATCATCATACTTTATCATTGCAAAGTGTTCCATTGAGTATATACACCATAGTTCACCTGTCCATTCCTCTGTTGCGGGCATCTGGGTTAATTCAATCTTTTTGCGATTGTGGGCTGTGCTGCAATAAACATTCATGTGCATGTATCAGTTGGTGTGAACGGCCTTCATTCTGTAGCATATATTCCAAGCAGTGGAATTACTGAGTCAAATGGTGTATCTACATCCAGCTTTTTATGTAAGCACCAGATTTCTTTCAAAAGAGACTGCACCACTTTGCAATGCCACCAACAATATAGGAGAGTTCCAATTTCTCCACAGCTTCTCCAGCATCTGTTGTTTTGCATTTTTTGGATCATGGCCAACCTTGTAGGTGTGAGATAGTACCTCATTGTAGTTTTGATTTGAATTTCTTTAATAGCTAATGATCGTGAGCATGTCTGTGTGTGTTTAGGGGGAACTGGCTCTCCTCTTCATAGAGGTGTCTGTCCATCTCCTTTGCAAATTGCTTAATTGGACTGTTTGTCTTTTTCTTATTGATGTTTTGTAGTACCTTATAGATTATGGAGATCAGGTGTTGGTCTGATGTATAGTTGCCATCTATCTTTTCCCATTCTGTAGGTGGCCTTTTAACTCTATTAATAAAGTCTTTGGATGAGCAAAAATGTTTGATTCTTAATAGTTCCCCTTCATCAATTTTCTCTTGTTTGTGGTTTGTGGTTTTTTTCATAGATTTTGAAGTCTATCTACATTGTGTATTAAAACTTCTATTGTTCCTACTTTTTCTTGGATGAGCTTTATCATTTTGATTTGATATTTCGGTCTTTTATCTAGTTTGAGTTGGTTTTTGTATAAGGTGTAAGATACAGGTCTTGTTTCAATTGATTGCAGATGGATATCTAATTTTGCCAGCACCGTTTGTTGAACAGATGTTGTTTTCCCCCAATTCAGTGTCTTAGGGCCTTTGTTGAATATCAACTGTTCATAGGAAGATGGTGTCATTTCTGTGGTCTCAGTTCTGTTCCATTGATCTGTCATTTTTTGTGCCAGTTCCAGGTTGTTTTGACTACTGTGGCAGTGTAATAGGTTCTAAAGTCAGGTAGTGGGAGGCCTCCCAGTGTGTTCTTCTTCTTTGGTAGTGTTTTACTTATCCGGGGCTTCTTCCCTTTCTAAACAAAGTTGGTGATTTCTCTCTATCTCGTTAAAAAGTGTCACTGGAATTTGTATTGGGATTGCTTTATATAAGTGGATTTCTTTGGGAAAAATAGACTTTTTCACAATGTTAAGTCTTCCTATCCAGGAGCAGGGTAAGTTTCTCCATTTATGTAAGTCTCCCTTCGCTTCTTGTAGTAGGACTTGTAGTTCTCTTTGTAAAGGTCTGTTATTTCTCTGGTTAGACTTATTCCTAGGTACTTTATCTTCTTAGGGGATATAGTAAGGGGTATTGATTTGGTGATTTCTTCCTTAATAATTTTGTTGTTGGTGTAAAGGAATCCTACTAATTGACTTATGTTTACCTTGTATCCTGAGACTTTGCTGAACTCTTCTATCAATCTGAGTAGCTTACTTATGGATTCTTTAGCATTTTTTGTATATACAAACATATCATCTGCAAATAGGAAGATTTCTACTTCTTTGACAATGCAGATGCCCTTTATTTCTTGGTCTTGTCTAATTGCTCTGGCTAGAACTTCTAGTACAATGTTGAATAAGAGAGGTGAGACTGGGCGTCCATGTCTAGCTCTGTTCTCAAGGGAAACCATTTCAATCTTTCTCCATTCAGGATGACATAGGCAGTTGGCTTTGTATAAATGGCTCTTATTGCATTGAGGATTTTGCTGTCTCTTCCTATTTGGCTGAGAGATTTTAGTATGAATGGGTGTTAGATTTTATCAAGGCTCTTTCTGTGCATCACTATACAAAATCAGGTGAACCTTGTCTTCTGTGTTATTTATGTGGTTGATCACATTAATTGTTTTTCTGATGTTGAACCAAACTTGCACCCCTGGTATGAATCCAACT
This sequence comes from Heterohyrax brucei, assembly GCA_028571685.1. Lineage (NCBI taxonomy): Eukaryota > Metazoa > Chordata > Mammalia > Hyracoidea > Procaviidae > Heterohyrax > Heterohyrax brucei. The sequence goes on along the minus strand of CM053149.1, from coordinate 134,956,138 downwards.
TTGTCATGATGGATTAATTTTTTGATATGTTGTTGTATTCTATTGGTAAGAATTTTGTTGAGGATTTTTACATCTGGATTCACGAGTGATATCAGTATGTAGTTCTCCTTTATTGTTAGGTCTTTCCCTGGCTTTGGTAACAGGATTATAGTGGCTTCACAGAATTAATTTGGAGTATTCCATCTCTTTCTATACTGTGAAATAGTCTCAGTAATATTGGAGATAACTCTTCTCTAAAAGCTTGGTAGAATTCTGTGGTGAAGCCATCTTGCCCCAGGATTTTTTTCACGGGTAGTCTTTCGATGATGTTTTTCAATCTCCTCCTTTGTGATGGGTTTATTACATTGTTCTGCTTCGCCTTGTGATAATTTTGGTACATGATGTGAATCAAGGAATTTGTCCATTTCCTCTAGGTTTTCCAATTTGTTAGAATATGGTCTTTTGTAGTATTCTGTTGTGGTAATTTTGATTTCTGTTGAATCTGTTATGTCAACGCCCCTCTCATGTCTTATTTGGATTATTTGTTTCCTTTCCTGTTTTTCTTTAATAAGTTTAGCCAGTGGTTTGTCAATTTTGTTGATATATTCAAAAAAACAGCTTTAGGTCTTTTCTATTTTTTCAATTGTTCTTCCATTCTCTAATTTGTTACATTCTGCTCTAATCTTTATGATCTGTTTTCTTCTGGTTCCTGAGGGGTTCCTCTGTTGTCATCTCTCTACTTGTTCAAACTGTAGGGTTAGTTCTTTGATTTGGTTTCTTTCTGACTTACTGATGGGTACATTTATGGAGATAAACTGACTTCTGAGCACTCATTTGGCTGTGTCCCATAGGTTTTGGTAGGAAGTGTTTTCATTCTCATTGGAATCCATAAATTTATTTGTTTCATCCTTGATTTCTTCTATAGCCCATTGGTTTTTGAGCAAGATGTTGTTCAGTTTCCATGAATTCCACTTTCTATCTATGGCTTTTTTGTTATTGATTTAGACTTTCATGGCTTTATGATCTGAGACGACGCTTTGCATTAATTCAATGGCATGTATTTTGCTGAGAATTGCTTTATGTCCTAACACATGGTCCGTTCTGGAGAATGTTACATATGCATTGGAGAAGAAGGTGTAGTTGTCTGCTGATGGACAGAAAGTTCTGCATATGTCAACGAGGTCTAGTTGGTTTATTGTGGCAGTGTCATGATTGGAATTGTGTCCTCCCAAAAATGTGTGCAGCCACGAGGCTGAGATATGGTTCGCTGTATCTTGGGACTGTCCTCCATTGTGTGGTTTTTCTAACCTGTATGTTAAAGGATTAGGGTGGGGCTGTAAATTCCTGCTGCAGGGGGAGTTTCCCTGGAGTATGGCTTGCCCCACCCTTAATGCTTTTAGCTTGCAAGGAATAAAAGGAAAAAGAAACAAAGGACAATTTGAGAACCTCTCTACCATCAAGCAAGCAGCACTGGGAGCAGAACACGTTCTTCAGACCATAGGTTCTTGCGTCAGAATGTTTCCTGGACAGAGACTGATGCAATACCGGACTTTTCTCTAGAGCCGACAAGGGGAAAGTCTTCCCCTGGAGCGGACACCCTGAATATGGACTTGCAACCTACCGGACTGTGTAAGAATAAATCTTTCTTTGTTAAAGCCATCCACTCTGTGGTATTTCTGTTAGAGCAGCCTAGCTGACTAAAACAGGCAGTAAGGTCTTCTGTGTCTTTACTGAGCTTTTTTCTAGACGATCTGTCCAATATTCAGAGTGGAGTGTTGAAGTTTCCCACTATTATTACAGCATGAGCTACATCTTTTTTTTAGTGTAGTCAGAGTTTCTTCGATGTATTTAGGTACTCTAATATTAAGTGCATAAATATTTAGTATGTTAAATCCTGCTTGTGTATTCAAACTTTCAGCAATAAATAGTGTCCATCTTTGTCTACGATGGTGGATTTTACATTAAAATCAATTTTATCTGAGACTAGAATTGCAACACCTGCTCTTCTTTGTTCATTGTTAGCTTGATATATATTCTTCTATCCTTTAATTTTCAGTTTGTTCCTATCTTTAAGTCTAAGGTGAGTTTCTTGTAGGCAACATATGGATGGATCATGTCTTTTGAACCAAGATGTCACTCGATGTCTCTTTACTGGAACGTTCAGTCCATTCACATTCAATGTGATTATTGATAGGTATGTGTTATGTGCTGCCTTTGTGGTATGTTCATTTTTGTGTTGTTTTCTCTGTTGTTTTTATAAATCTGTTCTGGGACATTCTTTGTGAGTTGATTCTTCACCTTTTTCAAGGTTCATTTCATGATTGTTGACACTGCTGTATTATGTTTCTTGATTTGATATGTTGCATCTTTATTGTGCTTTGTGGCTCTCCTTGTTATCCCACTTAACAAACTATGTATAAATCCAATTTAAATCACTACCATTCTTATCAGCTTCATCTTCATCTGGAAGGACTATAATAAGTGTATTACATCCCTCTTTTTAATATGATGACATCATAGTTTTCATGATATGCTCTCTAGACTATTTCTGTTACTATTACAGCTTTGGTTGAGTTTGGTGCCTTCCCTAACTGAGGATTCTGGGTAATGTGTCCTGTATTTGCTTCTAAAATATAAAGTTAGCAGTTTTGTTCTTCTAAGTCAAGAGCTTCTTTCAATATTTCTTGTAGCTTTGGTTTGGTTTTTACAAAGTCTCTGAGTTTCTGTTTATCTGCAAATGTCTTAATTTAATTTTCATATCTGAAAGATAGTTTTGCAGGGTATATAATTCTTGGTTGGAAGTTTTTCTCCTTCAAGGCTTTGAATATGTAATGCCACTGTCTCTGTGCCAGCATCATTTCTGCTGAGAAATCTGATGAAAGCCTTCAGGGTTTCCCTCTGAATGTTAGCTTTGTTTTCAGTCTTTCTGCCTTTAAGAGTTTCTGTTTCATTTTATTGAGCTTGATTACAATATGTCTTGGAGTCTTTCTTTTGAGATCTATATTGAGTGAATTTTGATAGATATCTTTGATATCTATATTCTCTTTTTTCATAATTTCTGGGATGGTTTCTGTCAGCAGCTCAGCAACAATATTCTCTATATTCTCAGGTGTCTTGAGCTGTTCAGGAACTCCAGTTAATTGTAGCTTGTTCCTCTTAATAGAGTCCCATGTGCTTCTTAATGCTTCTTCATTTTTCCTGTTTCTTTTTTCTGATTTCTCCTCATAGATGCTGGAGTCACTAGCTCTGTCTTCTAAATCAGAAAGCCTGTTTTCCAGTTGCTCCATTCTGTCTTCTTGGCTTGGAATTGAATTGTCTATCTTTGATTTTGTTCTTGATCTGTTGGATTTCAGAGTACTGGTGTTCCATTACATTGGGCAGCTTACTTAATTTTTCATTTTTCTCTACTGCATTTTGTGTAAGATCTAGGAGGGCTCTCTACATAATCGTTTTGTATTCACCTTCTGATAATTTCAGAAAAGCTTCTTCATTTGGGAAGTTCTGAGGTGCTTTCTTTTGGAGGCCTTCTGAATCCATGGGTGATTTCTTGGATATGGTTTTCTCCAGAGTTGTTGCTTTTGGGCATCATGTGCATCAACAGAGGCTGGGAGAGATGCTGTGAGGCTGGACTACAGTTGTTTCTCTATGCCATCTTAAAATGTAAGGTAAAGAGTATCTGACAACTTCCCACATCAATCAGGTTTTCAGGGGTATAGGTCCCTCTTGCAAGCTGACAAAGTAAGTACCTCTATGTCAAAGCCCAGATGTTATAAACTAGCTCACAATACAGAAGGGCTACTGTCCTGCTGGCCTCTTCTGTCTGACCCCAGCTGTAGGTGACACTGTAGCATACTGCTTTTCTGTCAGAAAAGGGTTCTCTTCCGGGTAGGTGCTCCATCCCAGCCCAGGAGTTAGGACCAGCTGAGACCTCCATGTAGGTATATCTGCCTCCCAGTAGAACAAGATGGTGTCCCACAGAAGCTTACTGCCTGGCTGTGTCCAGGCTACTCTATGGTAGAGGTGGAAAGAGAGATCAAAAGTGCTGAGATACACAGAGTCCAAAGCCAGGCTCTCAACATACGGCAATTTTGCTTGACAATCTCCCCAGCAGTGCATCTGAGAGTAACGGCTAGTCAAGTCACAGCTTCACCTGATGGCTAAGACAGAGAAATTAAATTAAAATGGTGAGTTACTTTCAGTCCATGCAAGCTTGTGCTTACAGAGAGTGGTGTCAGTGAAAGAAAGGTGGTTTTCTGTTCAGTGGTATGAAGTCCAAGTTAACAGTCCTATGTGGCATCCTAGGGCTCACTAGGTGTCCAGAAGTTTCCATTTAATTATGAATTCAGGTCTTGGTTTCCAGAGGGATTTTAAGGAGTTATGTGTTTATTCTGCTATCGTTACTCCGTCCCCAAGAACCACTTGATTTTTGTCAATCAATGCATAAACAGCATTTGACAAAGTCCAACACACGTTTGTGCTAAAGAAAAAGGTCTCATCAATCTAAGACTAGAATTTAAATTCCTCTATATAATAAGGGGCATCCATGCAAAGCCAACCACCAATATCATTATGAATGGAGAGACACACAAAAGAATTCCCCCTGAGAATGGAAACTAGACAAGGAAGCCCACTATCACTAATTGTGTTCAACATGGTGCTAGATATTCTGACCAGAGCAATCAGACAAGACAAAAAAATAAAGAGCATCCACATGGGTAAAGAGGAAGTAAAAGCATCCCTCTTTGCAGATGATATGATCGTATACACAGAAAACACTAGCCAAGCCAAGTCAAGCCAAGGCCAAAAGCCAAGTGCCATCGAGTCAGAAAGGAATCCATAAATAAACTACTGGAACTAACAGAACAGTTCAGCAAAGTATAAATATAGGGTAAACACAAATAAATCAGTAGCACTCCTTCATACCAACAAAGAGATCATCAAAGAGGAAATTACCAAATCAGTGCTGTTTACTATAGCCTCCAAGAATATAAAATACCTAGGACAAAATCTAAACAGAGATGCAAGAGACCTATATATAGAAAATACAAGACCTTGCTGAAAGAAACCAAAAGAGACTTAAACAAGTGGAGAAACTTCCCTTTCTCATTGTGAAAATGTCTATTTTACCCAAAACAACCTACATATACAATGCAACCCCAATACAATTTTCAGTGTCATTTTTTAACAAGATGGAGGCATAAATCAGCAACTTTATTTGGAAAGAGAAGAAACCCTGGATAAGTAAAGGACTGCTGAAGAAGGGGAACACCATGGGAGGCTATTTGACCTTACAACCTATTTCACCACCCCAGTAGTCAAAACAGCCTGGCACTAGTGAAAAATAGATAATAGAGCAGACAATCCAGAAATACCGCCATCTCCTATGAACAGTTAATATTCTACAAAGACCCCAAAGTTGTAAACTGGGGTAAAAATGTTATCTTTAACAAGCGGCATTGGCAAAATTGGATATCCATCTGCCAAAAATGGAGAAAAGACTCATATCTCACCTTACACAAAAAACTAACTCAAAATATAGCAAAGACCTAAATATCAAATCTAAAACAGTAAAGACTACAAGAGAAAAAATAGGGACAACTATGGAAGTTCTAAAACATGGCTTAGACAGAGTACAAAATCTTACCAACAATCTGTAAACAACAGAAGAGAAAATAGATAATCTACAAGGTACTGCAAAATGTCAACAAGAGAAAGACAAAAAAACATATAAAACAGCAGGCAAAGGACATGGACAGACACTTCAGCAAAGAGGACATCCAGGTAGCCAAAAGATACATCAGAAAATGCACACAATCATTAGCTATTAGAGAAATGGAAATTGAAACTATAATGAGATACTATCTCTCTCCAAGGAGGTTGGCAATAATCCAAAAACACAAAACAACAAATGCTGGAGAGGCTGTAGAGAGATTGGAACTCTCTCTACACTGCTGTTAGGAATTGAAAATGGTACAACTTCTTTGGAAAGCAATTTGGTGCTTTCTTAAAAAGCTACCAATAGAAATACTGTATGATCCAGCAATCTCACTGCTTGGAATATCCTACTGAAATAAGGGCTGTCACATGAACAGACACATGCACATGAATGTTTATTGCAGCACTGTCTGCAATAGCAAGAAGATGAAATTGACCTAGGTACCCATCAACAGATGCATGGGTAAACAAACTGTGGTATATATACTCAAAGGAACACTATGCAATGATAAAGAACAATGATGATTTTAGGAAGCATCTCATAACCTGGGAGACATTATGCTGAGTGAAATCAGTCAGCTGCAAAAGGACAAGCGTAGTATGACACCATTATTATAGCCAAAACTTTAAAAAAAAAGACTTATGAATAGGAAAAAAGACTTACGCACAGAAAAGAAGACTCTTTGATAGTTACAAGGGTGAGGAGGGAGGAAGAGCGTTGGCCAAAGATTAGATAGCCAACAGGAATGTGGTTAGGTGAAGGGAGTGACAGCACACAGTAGAGGGCAGATCAGCAGAATGGGACTACACCATGAACTAAAAGATTTTCTAAGTTCAACCCAACATTTCAAAGGATAGAGCATCAGGGACAGGGGTCTGGGGACCATGTTTTCAGGGGACATCAAGGTCAATTGACATGACTAGTCTTTTGCTAAGAGAGTCTTCTTCACCCCATATTGGTGAGTGGCATCTCTGGTCTTAAAAGCTAGCTAGGTGCCATCTGAGGAACATCAACTGGTCCCAATCCACTGGAAACAGATAACAATGGAGAGCTTCAAAGACACAAGGAAAAATGGGCCCAGGAGACGGAAGGACCCATATCAGCATGAGACCAGATGAACCAGAAGGTGCCCTGCCACCACCAAAGGCAGCCATCATGGGGTACACAACGTAGGGTCCTCAATGCAGCATGAGAAGAGGTGTGACGTTCAAGAATTCTGCGAAAACACTGGAATTGATGGTCCCAAAACCTGGAGGGTCCCCTGGAACCTGACGCCTATACTTGCTGCTGCCCCAGACCTGAAACCAGTCAATGCTTCAGACAAAGAATGGACTGAACTTGGAGACACAGAGTAAGCATGTGGTGTATGTACTTCATGGTTTTGTGTATTTATAGGAGGCTGTCCTACTGCTTTCTTTCTAGAGGGGACAATAGAGGGTAGAGAGGAGGGGGCAAGTGTTTTTTAAGAGTGAAAAAGAGGAGTGTGAAAAAGAGGAGTGTGCTGTCATAGGGTGAGGAGAACAGATAGATTTGCAGAGAGATGGGCATGCAAAACTGAGTTGTGTTGTACACTTTCACTTAAGCATCATAATAAAAGGTAAACAGAAGTATCAAAACCACTTGCTGTTGAATTGATACCAAGTCATAGTGACCCATGGAAGAAAATACAATGGAAGGAATACTCACTGATATTTTACCAAAAACAACTGGTTGACATTCATCCATTTCAAGACATAACTTATGACCAGGTAATGATGTTACTGAAGGAAGAAGTAAAATCTGCATTGAAAGCACTGGAATAAAAACAAGGCTCCAGTAAATGTTGGAATGTCAATTGAGATGTCACTATAAATGGATGCAATGCTGAAAGTACTTAGTCATCTATGCCAAGAAATTTTCAAGACAACTACCTGGCCAACCTACTGGAAGAGATCCATATTTATGCATATTCACAAGAAAATGTCTAACTAAATGTAGAAATTATGAAACACTAACATTAATATCACATGCAAGTCAAATTTTGCTAAAGATCTATTAAAACACCTGCAGGAGTATACTGACAGGGAACTACCAGAAACTGAAGCCAGATTTAGAAGAGGATGTGGAACCAGGAGTATCATTGCTGATGTCAGATGGACCTCAGCTGAGAGCAGAAAATACCAAAAAGATATTTACCTAAGTTTCATTGACTATGCTAAGGCATTCAAATGTGTGGACCATAACAAATAATAGATAACATTGAAAATAAAGAGAATTCTAGAACACTTAATTGTTCTCATGAGGAATTTGTATATGGATCAAGAGGGAGGCCTGCAAAATGAACAAAGGGAGACTGTAGGATTTAAAGTCAGGAAAGGTGTGCATTGGGGTTACTTCCTTTCACCACATCTTTTCAATCTGTATGCTGAGTAAATTATCCAAAAAGCTGAACTATATGAAGAATGAGGCACTAGGATTGGAATAAGACTCATTAACAACTTGTGTTATGCAGATGACACAACCTTGCTTGTGGAAAATGAAGAGGATTTGAAACACTGATGAAGATCAAAGATCACAGCCTTCAGTATTAATAGGACTTCAACATCAAGAAAACAAAAATCCTCACAACTGGGCCAGGAAACAACATCATGATCAATGGTGAAAAGACTGATATAGCCAAGGATTCCATTTTATTTGGACCCATAATCCACATCCATGGAAGCAGTAATCAATATATCAAAAGACACATTACGCTGCGGAAATCTGCTGCAAAAATCCTCTTTAACATGTTGAAAAGTAAACATGAGATCTGGCAATTAGGTGCTATGTACCTCATTGCTGAATATCGCTACTGTTAGCTTTGTACTCCCCTTAGGAAGCTATGCATCTCTGCCAGCACCTAGTTCACCCTTCAAAGCTATTTTGGAACTCTTTCTAGAATGATCATCAGAGCTTTCATCATATTATCCTTGATATTCTGAATGTCATCAAAATGTCTTCCTTTCAATACTTTATCTTTGGTGAAAGAAATAAGTCATTAAGGGCCAAGTCAGGTGAGTAGGTGTGATGATCCAATACAGTTATTTGTTTACTGGCTAAAAAGTCCCTCACAGACAACTATGCAATGAAGTTCATGAACTTACCAATATACCACTCTGCATAATGGCCATTCCAGAAAGAGTTTCAAAATTGCCTGGAAGGGTGGACTAGACACTGGCATGGGTGCATATCTTCCCATGGGGATACTGCAAAGGTGACTGTAGTGATATTCAGCAATGAGGTACGTAGCACTTAAAACAAGTTCATGGACTTAATTGATAGACTTCGTATGTCACCTGAAAACTAAGATGTGCCTGACCCAAGCCATGGTATTTTCAATTGCATTATATACATGTGAAAGCTGGACAATGAATAAGGAAAAAGAATTGTGAAAAAGAATTGATGTTGATGAATTGCAGTATTGGAGAAGAATGATGAATGTACCATGGACTGCCAAAAGAACAAACAGATATGTTCTGGAAGAAACATAACCAGAGTGCTCCTTAGAAACAAGAATTGAGAATCTATGGCTTAGGTACTGTTGTCAGGGGAGATCAGTCCCTGTAGGAAGACACCATGCTTGGTAAAGTAGACAGTCAGCAAAAAAAGAAGATCCTCAACCAGATTTATTTACACAGAGGCTGCTATAAAGGGCTTAAGCATAAAAATGATTGTAGGCAGGACTGGGTTTGCTTCATTCTGTTGCTCATGTATATGTATATGTATGTGTGTATGTATCTGTATATGTATGTATGTAGAAGGGAACATTCTCGAACTCATCATATGAAGAAAATATTATCCTGATATCACAGTGAGACAAAAAAACAGTAAAAGAAAATAAAATTACATGCAAAATACCCAAAGTGATTAAAGAAGTGAATAGACATAAAAAAAATACTCAAAAAAAAAAAATGCTAGCAAAGAGAGTCCAGAATATGTTAAAATGCACCACTATCAAGCGGGATTTATCCCAAGAATGTAAGCATGATTCAGTCTCAGAAAACCAGTTAGTGCAATACACTATGTTAACAGAATAAATGAAGAGAATGACATAATTATCTTAGTAGATACAGAAAAAGAGCATTAGACAAAATTAAAAAACCTTTTATGATAAAAACACATAAGAACAGAGTGGGGAGTGTGTATTTATGAAGAACCTATATCTAACATCATACTCAGTGGAGAAATACTGAGAGCTTCTCTTTAAAAGATCAGGAACAAGACATAGGTGTCCACTCTCACTACCACTGTCATTCAATATTGTTCTGGAAATTCTACCCAGAGAAAGTATGCTAAATAATAATAATAGAAGTTATTTAATATAGGAGTATTAAATAAAACAATATCTTCATTACATTTAATAATTTTTGCATGTTTTCCTTCTGTTCAACTCTAAGTATTCTTTTATTTCTATCTTGATGTTTTCTTTTATCCATTGCTTCTTTAGTAGTGTATTACCTAGTTTTTACATATATGTATTTTCTGGATTTCACTGTGTAATAAAGCTCTAGCTTCATTCCATTACAGTAGGAAAAAGCAACTATTTATGATTTCAGTCTATTTCAGTTTGAGATTTTTGTATCTTAAATATGATCTATCCTGCATTTGAGAACAACTACGTTATAGTATTGTTGGATGCACTGTTGTATCTGCGCCCTTTAGTTCTAATTTATTTAAAAAAGGTGTTGATTGAGTCTTTTATCTCTTTGCTTATCTTATTTCTAGTTGTCATATCCATTATCAAAAGTGGTGTTTCAGACTCTCCAACTATTATCATAAACCCAGTGCCATCAAGTCAATTCTGATTCATAGTGACCCTATAGACAGATCCGAACTGTTCCATAGAGTTTACAAGGAGAGCCTGGTGGATTTCAGCTGCCAACCTTTTGGTTAGCAGCTGTTGCACTTTATCACTACACCACCAGGGTTTGGCCTCTCTAGTTGTTCTTCAGTTCTGACAGCATTTTTGTTATAAATTTTGGGACTCCAAGATTAGGCACACAAATATTTGTAACAGTATATTGCATTTTTTTTGTGTGTGTGTGATTTAGGTGAAAATCTACAGAACAAATTTGTTTCTCATTAAAAAATTTATATAAAATGGATAGGGCCAGGATGGTGGGCTAGTAACTCTTCTTCTCAATTCTCTGTTAGAACTAAGGCCCAGAAAAATAACTGAATGGAGTACATTGGATACTCTGGGAGCCCCAAGATCAAGTGTAGTGTTGTGAGATCAGACTGGGTCAGGAAGGAGAAAACGACCTTTGTCAGAGGCAAGACAGCAGCACAAAAAGTCTGGCTTCTTTTGGTGCAGAAACTGAGAGGCTTACTGATATGGACATCTTCCTTGTTAACTGGGAGAGTAGGACTGGGACTGCTGAGCCTGAGAGCCTGGCAGGGGCTGGCTGCCATACTGAGCTGCTGCACCTAAGTAGACAGCATCTTTCACAGCAGAGGGGCTGTGCTTCAGACAGTCTTATTTAGAGAACCAACTAGTGGCTGGCAGACAAGAATACCAGTGCCCTTCCCTTCTCTCTTTCTCTGAGCTTCACCAGAGATTCTGCTGGCTCAGCACGGAAGAGGTGGCTCAGGCAGGATGCCATCTTACTGAGCTGACAGGCAGTGTCAGCCATGCCTAAAGGCCTGGCTGGGACTGGCTGCCATGCTGAGCAGCAGTGCCTCACTGGACAGTGTTTCTCCTAGCAAAAAAATCTGTTTGTAAGACAGTTGTACTTAAAGAATGTAGTGGTGGCTGGCAACCAAGTGTGGAAGCATCTTCACCCCTGGCTTCTTCAAGCCACATCATAGCATCTGAAGACTAAGCACCGGAGAGACTCCCAAACTAGGTCACCACCTTTGTCAGTTAGCACATGGGGCCTACTAACCCTGAGGGCTTAGCTGGTACTGACTGCTGAGAGACAGCACCTCTCTCAGCAGAAAAGCAGCTCTCAATAAAATCACATCTAGAGGAGGCATCAGTGGTTAGAGGCAGAGTGTGGCAGTTTCATTTCCCCCTCCTTTCACTGGACCATGCCATAGCATCTGCTGATGCACCCCCTAGAGAGTCCATAAGTAGGGCTCAATCTTTGTCAGCCAGGAGGTAGGGTCTGCCACCCCTGAGAGCCCAGCTGCAACCAGGTACTGCTGGACAGTGCCTCTTTCAGCAGAAATGTGGTTTTTAAGATGAGCTCATCTAGAGAATGCAGCGGTAGCTGGTGGCCGAGTGTGGTGGCACACTTCTTTCCTCTGTTCTCTGAGTTACAACATGGTGTTTTCTATCATGACTCTGGCAAACTGGCACAAGTACATTGCCATTTTTGTCAGCCAAGCAGTATGACCTAGCACCTTTGAGGCCCCAAATGCCAAGCTGAGCAGCGTTACAAGGTTAGACAGTGTCCTTCTTACCGGTGAAGCTGTACTTAGAGTGCTACACCTAGAGAACACAGTGGCAGCCAGTAGCCACATCTAGCAGTGCCCTTGCTCACTTTGTTCTTAGAGCCACACCATAGTTTCTATAGGTGCAACACCAGAGAAACTGAACAACTTTTTGATGGTGTGAAAACAACTATCATTATCTAAAGAAGCATGGCTCTGGAAAACTACCAGAATAAAGAACAAAAAACTCTTCCAAATAAAGAAGCTTTCCTGAATTTATCAGAGGTAGAATACTAAAGAATTATGTATAGAGCCCTTCTAGAGATTAAACAAAGGACATCAGAACAAAATGTAAAAATTGGCAAGTTACATGAACTACTGGAACATCAACTATCTGAAATTCAGCAGATCAATGACAAAATTACAGTTAGACAATTCAATGAAAGCTGAAAGAGTAGGTTGAAGAAATGGAATGTAAAATTAGCAAGATTAAAGATAAATCAATTGACACTAGCATTTATGAGGAGAAAGCAGATAAAAGAATCAAGAAAAATGAAGAATCATTAAGAAGCATGTGAGACTCTATGAAAAGGAACGATCTATGAGTAATTGGAATTCCTGAACAGGGAGGGATAGCAGAAAATTCAGAGAGAATTGTTGAAGACGGAAAATTTCCCTGACATCATGAAGGAAGAGAATATAGCTATTTATGATTCTTATTGAACTCCACAAAAGGCAGATCCCAAAAGAGAAACATCAAGACATATTATAAATGAAACATAAAGGGTAGCTTCAAAAGGTAGCTAGGCTTAAATGAAAAGTAATATAAAAAAGGAAACCCTGTAGGCTATCCTCTGACTTCTCAGAAGAAATTATGTTGGCAAGAAGACAGTGGAATGCCACCCACAAAGCCGTGAAGAAGAAAAATTTCCAACCAAGAATTTTGCATCCTGAAAAATTGTCTCTCAAATATGATGGTGAAATTAAGACATTCTCAGATAAACAGAAGCTTAGAGACTTTGCAAAAACTAAAAGAAATTAGAATAAATACTGAAAGAAGCTCTTTGATTAGAAAATCAATAATATCATGTATATACTCAAAGATAGAATACAGGACACAGCATCCAGAGTCCTGCTCAGTTAGGAAAGTCATAAAGCTCAACTGAAGCTAAAATATTAAAATTAGGGAAATAGTGATCTTAACATGTAAACTATGACATCATCACACTTCAATGAGGGATATAGTACAGTATTTATAGCCCTTTCAGACGGAGAGGAAGTTGAACAGATATTCAGAAGTTAAAGATTGGTTTAAACTTAGAACTTTAAGGGGGGACAGAGGAGTAGTTGCAAAGTAAACTGACAATAGTACATATAATAACAAGAAACATAATACAGGAGTCTTAACAGACCAAAAAACAGCATTCAAAAGGATGAAAAGAAAACCCATAAAGAAACACAACCCAGAACAGAATATTAAGTGGAACAAATAAAATGTCAACAACAGAAAAATAAAGGCACAAAAATAACAGCAATAGGCACATATTTATCAACAGTTACACTGAATGTAAATGGACCGAATCTTCAGTAGAAGGCGAATAATAAGTTGGATCAAAATACATGATCATGCTTGCAAGAAAAACACCTTAGACTCAAAGATAGTAACAACTGAAAATTGGCTATATTTCTACATTGTGTCACCTCTCTCCCAGTTTCTCAGGTTCACTGTGCCCATTTGGCAATTTTTCCTATCCCACCCATCGTCTCATCTTTATTCCTAAGCAAATGTTGTCTATTTGGTCTCATATACTTGATTGATCTAAGAAGCATGTTTCTCTAGTGCGTTATTGTTTGTCTTAGAGGCCTGTGTAACCTTTGGCTGAAAGGTGAACTTCAGGAGTGTCTTTCAAGTCTGACTTTGAATGGCATGAAGGGGTAGGTAGTCTCCATTCTCTTTCAGACCAGTGAATTTGTTCCTTTTTGTGAATTTAATAATTTGCTCTACATTTTTCTCTCACTCTGTCTGGGGCCATCTGTTATTATGTTGCATTCTGACTGACCAGTAGTGGTAGCCAAGCCTCATCTAGTTCTCATCTTGGCATCTTGTAGGCTGTGGTTCGTCTCTAAATTCAGGTGAGATATACTCAAAGTTCTACCTTAGCTATCTGAAAGTTTTTTTGTTGTATTTTTTAGTTTTCTCCAATTTCAAACTGAACTTACACATGAACAATTGATTATTTGTTCCACAGTTGCCCTCAGCCTTGTTCCGACTGATGATATTATATTTTCCTATCTTTTCTTTCTGTATATATAGTCAGTTTTATTCCTGTATATTCCATTCAGTGAGATCTAGATGTATAGTTGCTGTTTATGTGGTTGAAAAAAAGATATTTGCAGTGAAGAAGTTGTTGATCTTCCAAAATTATGTCATGCTATCTCAGGCATAATTTCAGTCACCAAGACTTTATCTTCCAACTATGACTCTTCTTTGTTTCCAACTTTGGCATTCCAATCACCAGTAGATAATTGGGACCTCACAAACATTAAGTACTTATGTTCATCAAAAGAGTGGAAAGACAATTTACAAACTGAGATAAAATCTTTAGAAATGGCATATTGAATATGCTTCTAATTTCACAAATACATAGAAAGCTTCAACAACTCAATTACAAAAAAGACATACAAGCCAAATAAAAATGGGCAAAAGACTCGAACATGCACTTCACAAAAGTGGATAAACAGCCTACAAATACATAAAAAGATACTGATGATCCTGAGCCCTTTGTAGTTGTTGTTAGGTGCTGTAGAGGTGTTTCTGCCTCATAGTGACACCATGTATTACAGAATGAAACACTACCTGGTCCTGTGCCATTATCACAGTTGTTATGATGCTTAAGCCCATCGTCATATCCACAGTATCAGTAAATTTCACACATTCTTGATGTTTTTCAATAACCTATACCTTGAGCATGATGTCCCTCTCCAGGGACTGATCTGTCCTGATAATACGTCAAAAATATGTGAGACCCTGTCCAAAGTGTAAGCCTGTGCTCTCAAGGAGCACTCTCGTTGTATTTCTTCCAAAGCAGACTTGTTTGGTCTTCTGGCAACGTATAGTATATTCAGTGTTCTTTGCCAACATCATGATTCTAAGGCGTCAGTTCTCCTTCTGTCTTCCTTATACATTGTTCAGTTTTCACATACAAATGAGGTGATTGAAAATATCATGGTTCAATCAGGCATACCTTATTCTTCAAAGTGACTGCTTGCAAAACTTTAAACAGATCTTTTGCAGAAAATTTATCTAATGATAATGCGATACGTCATTTGATTTATTTTCTTATTGTGATTAAGTAAAAGTTTACTATCCAAGTCAGTTTGCTACCCAAACACCTGCCTCTATGCAATTCTCTCTGCTGTTCACACCCTGAGACAGCACAGTCTTGCTTTCTGCTCTTTACTTCCAGTATCTCCTTAACAAACACTTTTCCCCTCCTCTTCCCTCTAAAAAAAAGGAGAAACGAAAGAACAGCTGGATAGCCTCGTATATCTATTAAATCATAAAGTACATTTACCACCTGCATCACTCCGTGTCCCACATTCCAATCCAATCTTTGTCTGAAGAGTTGTCTTCAATATTGTGTTCATCTCCAGGCTAGCAGCAAGTCCAGACTCGATGGGTACCCTCCAGGTTGTGAGACTATCAAGACTGGTCTTTTAATAAGGTTCTAGGTCTGCCCTCTCTTTTTTCTTGTGCTACATCAGGGATTTCACATTGTGTACCTTGTCAGGGCTGTCTTTGATGGTGTCTGGGTACCACCTAGTTCTTCTGCTCCCATGCTGATGTAGTCTTCCAATCACATGGACTCTCTGACTCCTGGGATTGTATTTTTTGTGTGTCTTTGAAGTTCTTGGTTTTCTTCTGTTCCTGGAGGCTTGGGATCAGCCGATGTTCTTTAGACGGCTGCTTGCTAGCTTTTAAGATCCCAGGTGCCAATCACTAACATGGAAAGCATAAAAATCTCTTAGAAAAAGGTTAGTTATGCCAACTGACCTCGATGTGCCCTGAAACCGTCATCACCAGACCCCTGTTCCTGCTATGCTGTTATTTAAAATGTTGAACTGTGTTTAGAAAATCTTCCAGCTCATAGTGCACTCCAGTTGTGCTGACCTGCTTTCTACTGCGTGCTGTCATGGTCTTCACCTAACTGAATTCCTATTGACTATGTAATCTATGAATAATGCTCTCCATCCCTTCCCACCCTTGGAGCCATCAAAGAGTATTTTCTTCTCTGCATAAGCCTTAAGTCCTTATAGTAGTGATCTCATACAATGTTTGTCCTTTTGCAGCTGACTAATTTCACACAGTACGTCTTCCAGTTGATTCCAGGTTATGAGATGTTGCCTAAAATCATTGCTGTTCTTTATCATTGCATAGTGTTCCGTCGTATAAATATACCATGGTTTGTCCATTCATCTGTTGATGGACATCTATGTTGTTTTCCTTTTTTCCTTTTGTGGGCAGTGCTGCAATTAACATTTGTGTGCATGTATCTGTTTGTGTGACAGTCCTTATTTCTCTAGGATATATTCCAAGCTGTGGGATTACTGGATTATAGGATATTTCTGGTTCTAGCTTTCTAAGAAAGCACTAAATTAAAGTCCAAAGTTGTTGTACCACTTTACAGTCCCACCACTAGTGTAGAAAAGTTCCAATGTCTCCCCATTTGTTATTTTATGTTTTTGGATTAAGACAGCCTTGTTTGGGTGACAGTTTTGATGTGAATTTCTCTAATGGCTAATAATTGTGAGCATTTCCTCATGTGTCTTTTGGCTACCTGGATGTCTTCTTGGGAGAAGTGTCTGTCCATATTGTTTGCCCATTGTTTAATTAGTTGCCTTTTACTTGTTGTTATTTTGCAGTAACTTGTAGATCATGGAAATTAGACATTGATTAGATATGTGGCTGCCATTTTTTTTTCCTAGCCAGTAGACAATCTTTTTACTCTATTAATAAAGTCTTTGGATGAGAAATAAGTGTTTGATTTTTAGAAGCTCCCATTTGTATATTTTCTTTTCTGTGGATTGTGCATTGTTAGTAATATTTTGTAGTCTGTTTAAGCTGTGTATCAGAGCCTCCAATGTTGTCCCTATTTTTTCTTCAATAATCTTTGTAGTTTTAGAATTGATATTTAGATATTTGAGGTATTTTGCATTGGTTTTTGTATAAGGTGTGAGATGTGGGTCTTGGTTCAGTTTTTTGCAGATGGATATTCAATTTTGCCAACACCATTTGTTAAAGAGACTATTTTTCCCCCATTCATGGCCTTTGGGCCTTTGTCAAATATCAACTGTTCATAGGTAGGCAGTGCTATTTCTGAATTCTCTATTCTGTTCCACTGATCTATATGTGTGCTTTAGTACCAGTACCAGGCTGTTTGGATTACTGTGGCAGTGTAATAGGTTCTAAGGTCAGATAATGTGAGATGTCTCACTGTGTTCCTCTTCTTCAGCAATGCTTTATTTATCTGAGGTTTCTTCCCCTTTCAAACAAAGTTGATGATTGGTTTCTCCACCTGTCATGGATTGCATTGTGTCCTCCCCCCCCCAAAATGTGTGTATTGATTTGACTTGGCTACTAGTCCCAGTATGGTGTGATTCCTCCCATGTGTTGTGAATCCTGCCTCTGTAATATTGATGATGAAGAATGGGCAGCAGTTGTACTGGTGAGGCAGGACTCAAGCTACCAGCTGTGGAATATAAGGGAGAGAAGTGAGCATAGAGAATTGAGAACTTCATACCACCAAGACCGAGGGTACAGCACGTCCTTTGGACCTGAGGTTCCTGTGCTGAGATGCTCTCATTGAACTCAACCTACTGGAGTGTCACAATTTCTCCTATTGAACGAACTTATAATTTATAAAAGGATATGTGACTTACTGGACTATGACAAAGTTTCTCTTCATAAAGACTTCCACACATGGCATTTTCTGTCAGAAAACAGTACAGGTGAGTAAAACACCATCTGACTGAAAAATGACATTGGGTTTTGTATTTGTATTGCATTTTATATATAGATTCACAATGTTAAGTCACCCTACCTGTGAAATAGTAGGTTTCTCCACCTATGTGTGCCTCTTTTGGTTTCTTGAGATAGGGTCTTGTCTCTTCTGTGGTTAGATTTATTTCTAAGTATTTTATGTTCTTGGGAGTTGTCGTAAATGGAACTGATACGGTGATTTCCTGTTTGATGATCTCTTTGTTGGTATAAAGGTATCCCACTGACTTATTTCTATGTATCTTATTTCCTGATACTTGCTGAACTCTTCTATTAGTTCCAGTAGTTTCTTTGTGGATTCTTGAGGATTTTGTATGTACAAGACCATGGTATCTTCAAATAGAGATATTTTTACTTCTTTCTTGCCAATCAAGATGCCCTTTATTTATTTATCTTGTTTGATTGGCTCTGGCTAGAATTTCCAGCACAATATTAATAAAAGTGGTAACAATGGGCATCCTTGTCTGGTTCATTTTCTCAGGAAAATTCTTTCAGTCTGTCTCCACTCAGGGTGGTGTTTGCTGTTGCCTTCGCTTAGATGTCCTTGTATTTTGAGGACTTTCCCTTCTATGTCTATTTTTCTGAGATTTTTTTAACATGACTCAGTGTTGGACCTTGTCAAATGCCTTTTCTGCATCAATCAGTAAAATCAAGTGATTCTTATCTTTTGTTTGATTTAATGGTTGACTTATGTAAATTATTCTTCTGATGTTGAACCATCCCGCATTCCTGGTATGAACCCTACTTGGTCATGGTGAATTATTTTTCTTTGGTATGTTGTTGCATTCTATTCAATAGAATTTTGTTGAGAACTTTTGCATCTAAGTTCATAAGAGATATTGGCCTGTAAGTTTCCTTTTCTGTGTGATCTTTACCTGGTTTGGGTATCAGAGTTACACTGGGTTCACAGAATGAATTTTGGAGTGTTCCATCCTTTTCTATGCTGTGAAGTACCTTTAGTAGTCTTGGTGTTAATTCTTTTCTAAATGTTTTGCAGAAATCTCCAGTGAAGCTGACTGAGCCAGGACTTTTTTTGGCTAGCAGACTTCTTTATTACTTTTTCCACCTCTTGTGGTGGGTTTAAGTTGTTCTACTTCTACTTGTTAGTTTTGGTAGGTAATGTGATTCTAGGAACTTGTTCATTTCCTCTAGGTTTTCAAAAATGTTAGAGTACAATTTTTCAAAATGATTCTGTTAGGATTCTTTTCCTTTTGGTTCAGTCTCTTGCGACATTGTCCATCTCATTTCTTATTTGGTGTATTTGCTTCCTGTCCTGTTTTTCTTTTGTGAGTTTCCAATAGCTTATCAATTTTATTGATTTTTTTAAAACAACTTTTGGTTTTTTCATTTTTCTATTCTCTAATTCATTTAGTTTTGCTCTAATTTTTATTATCATTTCCTTTTGGTGGCTGAGGGGTTCTTTTGTCATTCTGTTTCTACTTGCTCAAGTTGTATGATTAATTCTTTGGTTTTGACCCTTTCTTCATTTTGGATGTGTGCATTCACTGAGATAAACTGACCTGTTAACGTTGCTTTTCTTGCATCCCATAGGTTCTGGTAGGATGTGTTTTCATTCTCATTTGAGTCCATGAACTTCTATATTGCATCTCTTATTTCCTCTATAAGCCAGAAATTTTTGAACAAAACACTGTTCAGTTTCCTTGCATTTGAGTTTATAGTAATTTTTTTTCTGCTATTAATTTCCACTTTTATGGCACTATTGTCTGAGAAAATGCTTTGCTATATTTTGATGCTTTGGATTTGGTTGAGACTTGCTTTATGGCCTAATACATTATCTATTCTTGAGAATGTTCCATGTTCATTGGAGAAAAAGGTACACATGTCTGTTGTTGAGTGGAGAGTTCTGTATATGTCTATGAGGTCGAGTTGGTTGCTCATTTGCATTAAGATCTTCTATATCTCTATTGAGCTTCTTTCTGGATGTTCTGTTCGTTACTGACAGTGCTGTGTTGAAGTTTCCTACTATTATTTGTGAAGAAATCTATCTCACTGTTCAGTGTTGTCAGTGTTTGTTTTATATAGTTAGAAACGCCACTGTTGGGTGCATAAATAATTAACATTGTTATATCCTTCTTGTGTATTTACCCTTTAAGCAATAAGTAGGGACCATCCTCATCCACTACAGTAGATTTTACTTTAAAGACTATTTTATCTGGGATTAATATTGGCACTTCTGCTCTTCTTTTCATTTTGTCAGCTTGAGATATATTTTTCCATCCTGTGAGTTTCAGTTTGTTTACTTCTTCGAGTCTAAGGTGTGTTTCTTGTAAACATCATGTTTTTTGATCCAACTTGTTCCTCTCTGTCTATTGATGTATTTTAATCCATTTACATTCTGTGTAATTATTGATAGTTACAAATTTAGTACTGCTGTTTTGGTGCCTCATTTTTTGTGTCGTTCACAGTTTGTTCCACTTAATATTCTGTTGCGAATTATTTTTCTTTATGAGTTTTATTTTCATCCTTTTCAGTGTTTAGTTTTATATCTGTGGAGACTTCTACATTGTGTTTCCTGTTTCAATGTGTTGCATAAGGTTTGACAGTTAAGTTTATGAACTTGCTACTGTGTGCTTACATTGGCAGCACTGTACAAGCAACTCAGTAAGGTTTCATGATCTTGGTATATTAGTGTCTCACAAGACATTCTGGAGAGTCACGACAATGTTTTGGGTCATTCTGTCACTGGTAATGGAATGTGGGTGTACTGATATGATCTGAAACAAAGCATTAAAGTTGACAATGGAAGTTAGCCAGTTCTCCATGAACAAAAGTGTTTTGTCAGTCCAAATCCAGAGTCAAAATGATGTTGCTACACTTTTTCTGACATCGGAGTGATTGTTCATTATGAATTTGTACCAAATGCACAAATAGTTAAGAATGTTTATTATTTGGAAGTGCTAAAAAGGCTAAGTGAAAATATTAGACAAAAATGACCTGAACTTCTTTCTAGTAACTCATGATTCTTGCATCATGACAATGAACCAGCTCACACAGCACTGTCTGTGAGGGAGTTTTAAGCCAGTAAACAAATAACTGTATTGGAACACATTACCTGCTCACCTGATGTGGCTCCCAATGACTTTGTACTTTACTCCAAGATAAAGGAGATATTGAAAGGAAGATATGTTCATGGCATTCAGGACATCAAGGGTAACACAATGATTGTGCTGATGGCCATTCCCCAAAAAGAGTTCCAAAAATTGCTTGGAAGGGTGGACCAGGCACTGGCATCAGTGCAGAGCTTCCCAGTAGGAGTACTTGAAAGGTGACCACAGTGATATTCAGCGCTGAGGTGTGTAGTACTTTTTCTAGGATGAGTTTGTGAACTTAATTGTGAGACCTCATACTGTTAGTTTGCTTTCACCCCTAAAGTTGTAAGTTTAAGCCTGTCTTTGAAAATTTCTTTGAATTGCCTTGACTTCCACTCCATCTAAAAGGTGAATTATTTTGTCTCTCTTTTTAGTGGAGTATTTTCATAATTTCCATACTTCTATCTCTGGTTCCCTAATATTAATATTTTAGCTTTGATTTAGCTTTGTGGCTTCCCTAAGCAAGTTGGACTCTGCATGCTATGTCCTGCATTGTGTCTTTGATTATATGTCTGATGTTACTGATTTTCTAATTGAAGAATTTCCTTATTTCTTGTAATTTTGGTTTGTTTTCTGCAAATTCTCTGAACTTCTATTTATCTGGAAATATTCTAATTTCATCATCACATTGGAGAAACACTTTTGCAGGATATTTAATTCTTGGCCGGAAGCTTTTTTTTTCCTTCAAGGCTTTGTGTATGTCATCCCATTGCAATCTTGCAAACAGGATTTCCACTGAATAATAAGAGTTTAGTATAAAGGACTCTCTTGTGTAAGTTAATTTTGGTTTGAGCCTAGCTGACATTAAGGGATCTCCTTTTCTTTCATTTTGTTAAGCTTGATTATAATACGTCTGATATCTTTCTTTTGGGATCTACCCTCTGTGTAGTTTAATGAGCATCTCAGATAGCTATTTCTCATCTTTCATGATGTCTGGGAAGCTTTCTGTCAACAACCTTTCAGCAATTCTCTCTGTATTTTCTGCTACCTCCCCCTGTACTGGCACTCCAATTGCCCATAATTATTCCTCTTGATAGAGTCCCACTTAACTCCTAGTGGTTCTTTGTATTTGTTAATTCTTTCGTATGATTTTTCCTTGTTAATGCTGGTGTCAGTTGCTTTATTTTCAGTCTCACTAATTCTGCATTTCATTGCCTCTGTCCTGCTCCTTTTACTGTCTATTAAATTGTCTAACTCTTTGACTTTATTCTTAAAGTGCTGAATTTCAGATAGCTGTTGCTCGAGCAATACTTGTAGCTTCTTTAATTATTCATTTTGTTCTCCTGTTCTTTGGCTAATCTCCATCCTAATTTCTTGAAGCATTATATACATAACTCTTCTGTACTCCACCTCCAGTAATTTCAGGAAGGCTTCTTTATTGTGGAATTTTTTTTTTGGAGATTTTTTTTTTTATTATGGTTAAGTGAAAGTATATTAGCCAAATCAATTTTGCAAGTCTGCCTGTCTACAACTCCACCTGCTTTCCTCACCTGAAAGCACACTCCTCCTTTTCATTCTGTACTTCAAATATCCTCTTAATGGACAACTGTCCCCTCCTCTGTACCCTATCCTCTCCCATCTAGAAAAAAAAAACCCAGTAATCGACTCTACGGCACTTGGCTGGCTTGGCAACACAGCCTCCTATAAATGTGCAAAACCATAAAGTACACACACCACATACTCACAACGTGTTCCTGAGTCCAATCCATTCTTGTCAGAAGCGTTGACCTCAGTACTGGTTTCAGGTCAGGGCCAGCAGCAAGTCTAGTGGTCATGTTCCCATGGTACCCTCCAGGCTGTCAGACCATCACTTCTTGTCTTTTAGTAGAGTTCTTGAGCTGCATACCTCTTTATCTCATGTTGCATTGAGAACTCTATATTGTGTCCCCTCTAGTGGCTGCCTTTGATGGTGGCTGGGCACCATCTGGTTCTTCTGGTCTCATGCTGATGGAATTTCCCATTCATATGGATCCTTCTGTCTCCTAGGCTCATTTTCCCTTGTGTCTTTGATGTTCTCAGTCATTATTTGTTTCAGATGAGGTGGGACAAATTGGTGTTCCTTAGATGTCAGCTTGCTAGCTTCTAAGACCCAAGAAGCCACTCACCAGCATATGGTGCAAAAGACTATCATAGCAAAAGACTAATCACACCAATTGGCCTCGATGTCCCCTGAAAACATGATCCCCAGACCCCTGTCTGTGCTACTCTATCGTTTGAATCCATTGGGTTTAATTTAGAAAACCTTTCAGTTTATGGTGTAGTTCAGTTCTGCTGATCTGCCCTCTACAGCATACTATTGCCACCTTCACCTAATCAAATTCCTATCAACTATCTAGTCTATGAACACCCTTCTCCCTCCCTCCCTCCCCTTGTAGCCATCAGAATATTTTCTTCTGCACACGAGTCCATTTTTAAGTCATTATAGCAAAAGTCTCACACAATAGTTGTTCCTTTGCAGATGACTGATTTCACTCAATATACTGTTTTCTAGTTGAAAGCAGGTTATGAGGTATTTTCTAAAATCATCATTGTTCTTTATCATTGCATAGTGCTCTATTGTGTATATGTACCATAGTTTGTTTATCCATTCATCTGCTGATGAGCACCTAAGTTGATTCCATCATTCCTATTGTTGACATTGATGCCATAAATATTTGTGTGCATGCATCTGTTCATGTAACTGCCTTTATTTCTTTAGGATGTATTCTAAGCAGTGGGATTGCTGGATCAGATAGTATTTTTATTTGTAGCTTTATAAGAAAGTGCCAAACTGCTTTCCAAAGAGGTTGTACCATTTTCCATTCCCAACAGCAGTGTAGGAGAGTTCCAGTCTCTCCACACCCTCTCCAGCATTTGTTGTTTTGTGTTTTTTGGATTGTTGACAGCCTCAGTGGAGTAATATAGTATCTTCTGTAGTTTTGATTTGACTTCCTCTAATCGCTAATGATTATGAGCATTTCCTCATGTGTCTGTTGACTGCCTGGATATCTTCTTTGTTGTGGTATCTCCATCTCCTTTGCCCATTGTTTAATTGGGTTATTTAAATTTTTCTTGTTGACATTCTGCAATACCTTGTAAATTATGGAAATCAGACGTTGATCTGATATGTAGTTGCCAAATATAGTTCTTTCCAATTCTGTAGATAGCCTTTCAACTTTCTTGATAAAGTCTTTGGATGAGCATAAGTATTTGATTTTCAATAGTTCCCATTTACCTATTTTCTCTTCTATTGTTTGTGTAATGTTGGTCAGATTTTGTGTTTTGTCTAAGCCACTTACTAGAACTTCCATTGTAGTCCCCATTTTTTATTGTACGATCTTTATTGTTCTAGGTTTGATATTTAGGTCTTTGATTGATTTTGAGTAAGATTTTATGTCAGGTGTGAGATATGGGTCTAGTTTCAGTATTTTTGCAGATGGATATCCAATTTTGCCAGTACTGTGTTAAAAAGACTGTTTTTGTCCCAAATATCAAGTATTCATAAGAGGATGGTGATATTTCTGGGCTCTCTATTCTGTTCCGCTGCTCCACATGTGTATTTTTGTACCAATACCAGAGTATTTTAACTATAATGGCAGTGTAGTAGATTCTAAGGTTGGGTAGTGTGAAGCCTTGCATCATGTTGCTCTTCTTCAGTAGTGCTTTACTTATCCAGTGTTTCTTCACTTTCCAGAGAAAATTGATTTGTTTCTCCATATCAATAAAAAAATGACATTGGAATTTGTATTGGGATTGCATTGCTGATGTAGAATACTTTGGGTAAAATAAATAGTTTCACAGTATTAAGTCTTCTTATCCATGAACAAGGTAGCCTTTACCACTTATGTAAATCTCTTTTGGTTTCTTGAAGTACGGTCTTATAATGTTCTCTGTATAGGTCTTTTACTTCTGGTTATGTTTATTCTTATATTTTATCTTCTTGGGGGTATAGTAAATGGTACTGATTTGGTGATTGCCTCTTTAATGATCTCTTTGTTGGTTTAAAGGAATCCTAATTATTTATTTATATTTATCTTGTAAACCCCCAATGCTTTACTGAACTCTTCTATTATTTCAAGTAGTCTATGGATTCTTTAGGGTTTTCTGTGTATACAATCATATCACCAGCAAATATGGATTGGGTCAGGTGTACCTTAGTCTTCAAGGTGACAGCTTTACTTTTTAACACTTTACTTTTTAACTTTCCTTTGCAGCAAAATGTAGATGCCCTTTATTTCTTCATCTTGTCTGATTGCTCAGGCTAGAGCCTCTAGCACTGTGCTGAATAGAAGTGGTGACAGTGGACACCCCTGCTTAGTTCGCTTTCTTGGGGACTTCTTTTGTTCTGTCTCCATTAAGGGTGATGTTGGTATTTTGGCTTTGTGTAGATGGCCCTAATTGCATTGAGGAATTTCTCTTCTATTCCTATTTTTTTGAGAGTTTTAAACATGAATTCAACTGAAGACTTTGACAAATGCCTTTTGTTCATCAACTGTCAAAATCAGGTGATTCTTATCCCTTGGGTTACTTATTTGGTTTATGTCCTTTTACCATACATTTTTAATGTGTATGCCTAGCAAATAATGAAAGATGCTGAGCTATATGAAGAAAAAAGCATCAATATTTGAGATACTCGTTACCAATCTGCAACTTGCAGATGCCACAACCTTGTTTTCTGGAAGTGAAGAGGATTTGAAACACTGATGAAAATCAAAGACCTCAGCCTTCAGTACAATTTGTACCCCAACACCAACAAAACAGAAATCCTCACAACTGGACCAGTAAGCAAGCATTATGATAAGTGTAGAAAGGATTGAGGTTGTCAAGGATTTCACTTTATTTGGGTCCACAATCAGTGCCCATGGAAGCAGCACTCAAGAATCCAAAAGATACATTGCTTGGGGAAAATCTGCTGCAAAGGACTTCTTTAAAGTATTAAAAAGTAAAGCTGTCACCTTGAAGACTAAGGTATACCTGACCCAATCTGTGGTATTTTCAATTGCATCATATGCATGCAAAACCTGGACAATAAATAAGGAAGACAGAAGAATTGACACCTTTAGATTGTGGTGTCAGAGAATATTGAATGCATCATCAACCACCAAAAGAATAAACAAATCTGTTCTGGAAAAAGTACAACCAGAGTGCTACTTGTAAGCAAAGATGGCAAAACTACATCTTACATATTTTGGACATGTTGCCAGGACCTGTCAATTCCTGGAAAAGAACATCATGATTAGTTAAGGTAGCAGGTCTGTTAAAAAGAGGAAGACATTCAAAACAAAATGGATTGTCACAATGGCTGCAATAGTGGGCTCAAGCATAAAAACTATCGTGGGCATGGAGCAAGACTGTGCAGTGTTTTGGGTATAGTGCATAGGGTTGCTATGAGTCAGAACTGACTCAACGGCTCCTAACAACAACAACAGCAACAACAACAATGACTGAATTAAGTCTGGAAATAACTTATTCTTATGGTAAGTACATCGTCATGAGAACATCATTAATGAGAAATACAGTATGGAGGATTTTCTCACAGAAATAAAAAGCACACTCTTCAGAACTTTAGAAAATATATACATCCACGGAGACATCATCTAAGACAATGCTCAGTCTACACAAAAGTAGGCTATAATTCAGGTTTTTTCAGCTTCACACATTTCAAAAGGCCTCTCCCTGGAGCCTAAAAAGTATTGAAATAGGGCTAACTCTTTCCCAAAGAACTCCAGAGGCATAAAAATTGGTTGATATACATTTTGTTTCATAGGCATGAAAGAGATATTACAGAAAGTTTCATCCCAATAAAAATAGAGAAAATAGTAAAATTACCTTCCATATATCCAAGACTCAGCTTCAACAATGATGAATTCATGGACAATTGTGTTTAATTTGTATCTTCTTTCTCTTTGAGACAAATCCTAAATAATGTATTATTTCATCTATATGTATTTCATCATAAATCACTAAAAGATAGAAGTTTCTTGTTTTAAACCTTAGCACATGATTAAACTAGTTAATAATAGCACCCTAGTGTCGTATAGTCAACCTGTGCTTACATTTCCAAGACTTTCTTGAAATAAATTTTAATTACATAGCTTGTTTGAATTAGGATCCAAATAAGGTCACTACAATGTGATTTACTTTTATCTGTATATTCCTCCTGTCTATCTTTCACTTTTTTTCCTTCAGACATATAGGAGGTTCCAGCAACAGGTTCAGAGATGCCTGGACCTGTTTACCAGTGCTACAGAGTAGTTTCTCCTTCTGCTGTAATACCATTCCAAGTTAGGAGCCCTTGCTCCCTGCTGGACTCACACACTGCTTCACAGATCCCAAACAATCATAACCAAGCATCTTACACAGATTTAGTGAAAACAGCTCTTCTCATTCTCAACTTGTGTCCAGAACTTCAAATTACATTCAGGAAAATGCCATGGGGTGGGGTGGAGTCCTTCTCCTCAAAGAAGGGGCTTACCTGGTGTAGTTGAAATAATGCATAAGATACAATTTCTTGCTACAAGCACAAAAATTGGCTTGCAACTTGTTTCCAAGAGCCAGGTGTGTGAGTACTGGTAAAAGGTGTTACCAGTGAGAGACTCCTGTTTTCCTCAGAGCCGAACAATGACATAGGAGTTGTGACAATTAATTAAGTAGAGAACTTAACTGTTCTAAGTGCTACATACCTCACTGCTGAATATCGTTGCTGTCACCCTTCAAGTATTTCCCTTGGGAAGCTATGCACCAGTACCAGCGCCTAGTCCACCCTTAAAAGCTATTTTGGAATTCTTTCTGCAGTGGCCATTGCATGGTGGCACTGGGACAAATTTACAAACTTAATTGTGCAGTTGTATCTGAGGGAGCTTTTCAGTGAGTAAACAAACAACTGTATTGGAACACTATTCCTACCACCTGATCTAGCCATCAGTGACTTTTTTCTTTACCCGAAGATCAAGGCAGACATTTTGATGACATTCTGAACATCAAGGGTAATCCAATGACAGCTCTAATGGCTGTTCCAGAAAAAGAGTTCCAAAACTGCTTTGAAGGGTGGGCTAGGTGCTGGCATCTGTGCATAGCTTCCCAAGGGGTATATTTTGATGGTTACCATAGTGATATTCAGCAATGAGGTATGTAGCACTTTAGGATGAATTCCCATACTTAATTGGCAGTCCTCATATATGCAGCAGAAGGCCACTTTTAACTCACCAATTGGCTTGAGCAACTGATCTGGAAAGTAAGGAAAAATATGCTACCATGATGTTATGTAACAACCCCATGGTGTCTGAACCAAGTGTTAGCTGAGTGTCCAAGAGACCAAAGAAAAACTTGGAGACCTGTGATTGAGACATATGTATAATTTTCTGTTTATTAAAAAAACACATAATAATCATGAACATAATAAACATGCACGTAATAATCACAAGTCTGAACATTTTTGTAACACTTATAGTTTTCACATACATTATAACTTTTATGGTTGTAAGAACTTATCAGGCATACTTTTTTAAGATAAACCAGAGTCCAATTTCAGACATTACCAGCAGCAAGTTCAGAGTCTTTGTTGTCCAAATCAGTGAGAATTTCATAACGTCACTCTCTGTTCTTTGTAAACAGTCTTTTTTACTTTACTAAAAGTAAATGAAATAGAATGCATAGAAATCATTATTATAGGCATTAGTGAGCTAAAAAAACTGGGTAGTTGTATCGTCTGTTATGTTAAGAATGACAAATTGAAAAAGAATAATGTCACATTCATCACCAAAAAAGAGCATTTTCCAATGTGTTCTGAAGTACAATAGTGTCGGTGATAGAATAATAGTCACACATTTACATGGGATACTAGTTTAAAAGACTGTTATTCAAATTTATGTATAACCTAAGGCCAAAGATTAAGAAATTGATGATTTTTATCAATTTGTGCAGTCTCAAACTGATCAAACATGTAATCAAGATGTGTTAATAATTAGTGGTAATTGGAATGTAAAACTAGAAATGAAGAAGGATTGATAACTGGAAAATAGACCTTGGTGACAGAGATGACTGATGCCAGACAACACACAACAGAATTTTGCAAGACCAACCACTTCTTCATTGCAAATGCCATTTTCAACAGCATAAATGGTGACTATACACCAGCACCTCACCAAATGACATACACAAGAATGAAGCTGACTACATCTGTGGAAAGAGATAATGGAGAAGCTCGATATCATCAGTCAGAACAAGGCCAGAAACTGACTATGAAACAGGCCATCAATTTCTCTTATACAAATCCAAGCTGAAGCTGAAGAAAATTAAAGGAAATCAGTAAATGTTAACATATATCCTTGTGCACAACCCACTTGAATTTAGAAACCGTATTAAGAACATATTTGATGCACTGAACACTAATGAATAAAGTTCAGATGAGTTGTGGAATAACATCAAGGACATCACATCAAAAAAGACAGGCAAGACTGAAAAGAACAGTATGGATGTGAGAAGAGATTCTGAAACTTGCTCTTAAGAGTGAGAGTAGTGTAGCTAAAATGAAGGGAAGAAATAAGGAAGAGTGTTTAACAAAATATTTCAGAGAGGCTGGAGGAGACAAAGAAAATTATTTAAATTAATTGTGCAAGATCTAGTTGTAAAAGCAAAAGGTAAGAACATGCCCAATACATCTCAAGCTTAAAAAAACTAAAGAAAAAATTCAAGCCTCAATTTGCAATACTGAAGTATTTTACAGGTAGAATATCAAAGGACACAGAAAGTATCGAAGATAAATGCAAGGAATACATAATCACTGTACCCAAATAACTGATCGATATTTAACCACTTCAGGAGGTAGCACATAATGAAGAACCTGTAGTACTGAAGAAATTCAAGATGCACTGAAGGAATTAGAGAAAAACAACATTTTAGAAATAGATGGAATAGCAATTTAAATGTTTCAGCAAACAGATGTAGTGCTGGAAGAGCTCACTTGTCTATGCAAATAAATTTAGAGGATAACTACCTGGCCCACCACCTGGAAGAGATCGGCATTATGCCCATTCCAAAGAAAGATAATCCTACAGAATATGCAAATTATCAAACAATATAATTAATGTTACATGATAGTAGAATTTTGGTGCAGATAATTTAAGAAAGTACATTGTCTGGGAACATCCAGAAGTTCAAGCCAGATTCAGAAGAGAATGTGGAACCACGAATGTCATTGCTGATGTCTAATGGCTCTTGGCTGAAAGCAAAGGATACCGGAAAATAGTTTACTTGTACTTTCCTATCTATGCAAAGACAACTTTGTGGTTGTAGCAAATTATGGATAATGTGACAAAGAATGAGCATTCCAGAGCACTTAAAGTGCTAATGGAGAATCTGCATGTAGACAAGAAACAGTTATGCAGGCAGAACAAGGAAATACTACCTAGTTTAAAGTCAGTAAAAGGGTGTGTCAAGGTTGTATCCTTTCAGCATAATGCAATCAATCAGTACTTTGAGAAAATAATCTGAGAAGCTGGACTATATGAAGAAGAACACGTCAGCATTAGAAAAAACTTACTAACAGTCTACAGTCTGCAAATGATAAAACCTTCCTTGCTAAAAGTGAAGACTACTTGAAGCTCTTACAGATGAAGATCAAAGACTACAGTCCTCAGTCGGGGCTATACCTCTACATAAAGAAAACAAAATCTTCTCAGCTGGATCAATAAGCACCGTAATAATAAATGGAGAAAACATTGAAGTCATCAAAAATTTTCTGTAGATCCACAATCAATGTCCATGAAAGCAACAGTCAAGAATTCACCCCCAGTGAAATCAGATGGAAAAGACCTTTTTTATGTGTAAATAAGCAAAGATAACATTTTGAGGACTAAAATGCTCCTGACTCTAGCCATGGTGCTTTCAGTGGCCTCATACTCAAGTGAAAACTGGACAATGAATAAGGAAGACGGAAGAAGAATTGATGCCTTTGAATAATGGTGTTGGTGAAGAATATTGAATATACCCATGGACTGTCAGAAAAATGAACAAATCTGTCTTGGAAGAAATATAAAAAGGGGTGCACCTTGAGATCTCCAGTAAAAGACCGCAATTGATGGTCCAGTGGCTTCAGAGTCCCCCTGGGAGCATGGCCTCTGGCCCTGATGCTGCCGTTGCTCATAAATCATAACGAAGGTCCACTGTTTAGACATGAATGGATTGGACTTGGTGATGCAGAGTGACCATATTGGATGCACTTTACGGTTCTATGCACCTATAGGATATCATTCTGCTGACCTCTGGCTGGAGGAAGGAGAGTGGGTAGAGAGGAGGGGAAAGGAGACCGCTGGGAGGATGAGACATATGTGGAGCAGAGAGGAATAGTGTGCTGTTACCAGGCAGGGAGAGCAGTGGAAGCTGCATATAGGTGGGCATGTACATTTTCACTCAGTCATAAAAAAAAAGAAAAGAAAAGCTTATTCAAAGGGGGGGGTGGGGAAGAAATATAGCCAGAATGCTCCTTAGAAGCAATAGTTAATCTTTCTTACTTTGGATATGTCATCAGGAAGAACCTAGTCTTAGAAAAGGATACCACACATGTTAAAGCAGAGGGTCACAAATAAGATGAAGACCCGCAGGGAGATGGATTGACACAGAGGCTGTAACAAAAAGCTCAAACAAAGGAATAATTGTGAGGATGGTGCAGGATCAGGTAATGTTTTGTTCTGTTATGTTTAGGGTCACTATGATTCAGAGCTGACTCAATGGAAGTTAATGACAACAGCAAAAGTAAACAAGCACTACTCATTTATCTGTTGTAATACTGTCATGGCTTGGATGTTGCTATGTTGCTGGAAGCTATGCAACCATTATTTCAAATGTCACCAGGTTTACCCATGATGAATAGGTTTCAACGGAGCTTCCAGCTGAGGGAAAGACTAGGAAGAAAAGCCTGGTGATATACTTCCAAAAATTAGCTATTGAAAACACTATGGAAATCCTGGTATTGTAGTGGTTAAGTGCTATGTCTGCTAACCAAAAAGTCAGCAGTTCAAATCTTCCAGGCATTCGTTGGAAACTACTCAGTGGAGCGATTCTAGTCTTATTCTGTTCTGTAGGGTCATTATGAGCTGAATCAACTCGATGGCAGTGCTTTTATGGATCACAACAGAATATTGCCTGATACACTGCTGAAAGATGTGCCCCCTAGGTTGAAAGGTACTTAAGGTACACAGGAGCCTCAAAAATGGACTCAACTATACTAACAATCTCAAAGATGAAAGACTGGGCAATGTCACCTTCAGTTGTTCATGAGGTTGCCATGAGTCAGAGTAAACTTGAGAGCAATGAACAACAGCGGCAATAGAAGGAAGCAGACATGGTTCCCTTCAAACCAATTTTGTGTATATGTGAAGAAAAACAATCATGAAATGCCAGTTTCCAAAGATGTATGTGGGAAAAATTATGAGTCTGGAGGCAGAGCTGTATGCTTTCTGTGGTCTCTGTAACTGGATTTTTTACTACATGAGACACTAACAAGGTCAGTAATGATTTTAATTTCTTATTTGCAGTCTCTCAGTACACAACGCCAATGTGGCAAATAAGGCTTTCCTTGTTTGGAACAAGAGTGGAAGCAGTGTTCTCTGGCCTCCTTTCGATCCTGGAATCAATCTGATATCCTACAGTTAGCTTTAAAAATCATGAGAAGACTGACTGTATGGAAGGGAAGTGAACAGAAACTAGGAAGAATAAATGTCAATGAGAGAAATGTCTTTTTATAATGTCTTCAAGCAAGAGATGGTGAAGGGAGTTGGTGGTACAGGCAAGCTTGAGGGGGTGATGAGGTAAATTAAAGTTTGCATTTTACACATGCAAGTCATAGCATGTATGAAAGATTTACACTTCATGAAAATGCATATTAATTTCATCATCAGATATCACTTTTGGAAGATGTTTCTCCAAGCCAATAAACAATCATGAAGTATTTAGCTTGCAAAAGATGATCACATGCTAAAAAACGATGCCCCAAATTAGGAAATGTTATTAAATATGAAAGCGTGAAGTAGGACTCACAGAGGTCAATTTAAAAGAAGAGAGATTCTTAATTTGCATCATATTAAAAAATAGCTTAATAATCTGAGAATTTGTTTTTTATGTAAATGAGACTTTATACCATGAGTTTATTTGAATGAGGATTTAAAATCTGGAAAAATGATCAAATCTGAAAAGTCATGAGGAAAGGGGAAAATAAGGATTGGAAAAGTGGGCTTAAGATAGAAAGGTAAATTAGTACTAAAATTTGTTTGAATAAAATCCTGAACACATTGCTAGAGCTGAGAACACAGATTGAATCTATAAGTCTCCTAAGAGTTAGCATTAGAAACATTGTTCATAATTAAAAGGATTTCTAAAACTTAAAGGGTTGCTGGTTGCTTTGAGTTAGAATTGACTCCACAGCAATGGGTTTGGTTGGTTTTAATACTCAGACACAAAAGCCACCTCTGAAATAGCAGAAACCAAAAAAAGTCAAACCCACTGCCACCAAGTTGATGCCAACTCATAGAGACCCTATTGGACAGAGTAGAATTGCCCCTTTAAAAAGGTCTTGATATGAAGGATCCAGGGTAAGCAAATTATGCCTTGGCTGAAGTTCCCTTTCTCCATTGTTCAGTTATTTCATTTAGCGTAAAATGCAGAGGTATCACAAGAGAATATATTTAACAGTGGTGACATTGACAAAGCTCTTTAGGGTGCAGGAGCACTAGGGGACTCAGCAGCCCAGGGAATGTAAGTGCTTCATCAGGGCAGAAAGTACCTGAACCTGAAGGGTTCTTTTTTTATTTTTAACATAACTGAGTGAAAATGTACATTCACGTATAAATTTACATGCCCACCTATATGCAGCTTCCACTGCTCTCCCTGTCCGGTGACAGCGCACTATTCCTCTCTGCTCCATATGTGTCTCATCCTCCCAACAGCCTCCTTTCCCCTCCTCTCCACCCACTCCACTTCCTCCAGCCAGAGGTCAGCAAGATGATATCCTATAGATGTACAGAACCATAAAGTGCTTCCAATATATGGTCACTCTGCATTGCCAAGTCCAATCCATTCCTGTCCAAAGAGTGGACCTTTGTTATAATTTATGGGAAAGGGCAGCATCAGGGCCGGGGGCCATGCTCTCAGAGGAACCCCAAAACCGCTGGACCATCAGTTGAGGTCTTTTAGTGGAGATCTCATGATGCACCCCTTTTTATTCTTGTGTTGCCAGTGAGACTCCGCTCTGTGAGCTCCATCGTGGCTATCACTGGTGCTGGTGGCCAGGCACCATCCGGTTCTTCTGGTCCCAAGTCGATGAAGGCACCCACTCTTGTGGGTCTCTCTGTCTTCTCGGTTGTCTTTACCGCATGTCATTTTGGTCCTTGGTGAGCATCCGTTCCTGCTGAGTTGGGACCATTTGCTGTGTCCTCAGATGGCAGCTTGGCAGCTTTTAAGACCCCAGACTCCACTCACCAATGTGGGGTGCAGAGAGCTCTCTTAGCAAAATGCTAGTTGTGCCAATTGGCCTGGAATTCGCCTAAGAGCATGGTCCCCCACCCCCTGCCCCAGCTACTCTATTCTTGCAGTATTGAGTTAAGATGGAAGGAGTACTCAAGTTATGCTGAAGTCCACTTAATGTTGTTCTTGTTCATTTTGATTTCTCGACTGCTGCCTCCATGGGTGTTGATTGTGGACCCAAATAAAATGTAATCCTTGACAACCTCAATCTTTTCTCCATTGATGACAATGTTGCTTACTGGTCCAGTTGTGAGGATTTTTCTTTTCCTGATGTAGAGGGGCAATCCATACTGAAGGCTGTGGTCCTTGATCTTCATCAGTAAGTGTTTCAAATCTTCTTCACTTTCAACAAGTAAGGTGGTGTCATCTGCGTAACATAGGTTGTTAATGAGTCACCCTCCAATCCTGATGACTTGTTCTTCTTCGTAGAATCCAGCTTCTTGGATTATTTGCTCAGCATACAGATTAAAAAGTTATGGTGAAAGGATACAGCCTTGACACACACCTTTTCTGACTTCAAATGATGCAGTGTTCCCTTGTTCTATATACACGACTGCCTCTTGGTCCATGTATAGATTCTTTAACAACACAGTTAGATATTCTGGAATTCCCTTTCTCTGTAATGTTAGCCAAAATTTAGTATGATCCACACAGCTGATTGGTTTTGCATAGTCAATGAAACAAAAGTAAACATGTTTGTGGTATTATTTGCCTTCAGCCAAGATCCTGCTGACATCATTGATGATATCTCTGGTTCCATGTTCTCTTCTGAATCCAGCTTTAACTTCTGGCAGTTTCTTGTCAATATACTGTTGAAATTACTTTTGAATGATCTTGAACAAAATTCTGCTTGTGTGAGATACCAACAATATTGTCCAACATTCTGTTGGATCACCTTTCTTTGGAATGGGCATAAATATAGATCTCTTCCAGTGAGTTCGCCAGGTAGCTGTCTTCCAAATTTGTTTATATGTCACCTGAAACCATGGTGCCTGAAACCCTGTGGCTTGTACTCTGTCCTTCAAAATGTTGCACTTTACAAAAACCATTTAGCTTTTAGTGTTATCCAGTTGTGCTAACCTCTCTTCTACTCCATGCTGTTACTCTCTTTACCTAACCCAATTCCTTTCTACATCTAATCTGTGAATACATCTCGTCCTACTTCTCCACCCTTGTAAACATCAAAGATTGTGTTCTGTGCTTAAGCCTTTTCATATGTTCTTATAATAATGGTCAGATACAATGTTTGTTCTTTTGAATCTAATTTCATTAAGCATAATGTTTTCCAGATGACTCCATGTTATATTTCCTAAAATAATTGTTGCACAGTATTCCACTGTGTGAATATACCATAGTTTGGTTATCCATTCATCTGCTGATGTGCCCCTAGGATGATTCCATCTTTTTGGTATTGTGGACAGTGCTTCAGTAAACATTGGTGTTCACGTGGCAGCCCTTATTTCTCCTGGATATATTCCAGCAGATAGGATTGTTGTAACACATGATATTTCTACTTTTAGTTTTTTAAGAAAATGTCAAATTGATTTCCAAACAGGTTGCATCATTTTACATTCCCACCATCAGTACAGAAGAATTCTAATCTCTCCACAGCATCTCCAAAAATTTATTATTTGTGTGTTTTGGATTAATGTCAGCCTTGCTGGGGTGAGATGGTATCTCATTGCAGTTTTTATTTGGATTTCTCTGATATCTGATTATCGTAAGAATTTCCTCATGTGTCTGTTAGCTGCATGGATGCCTTTGGTAAAGTTCTTGTTTGAATCCTCTGCCCAATTTTTTTTTTATTATGACTGAGTGAAAATGTACAACCCCATATAAATTTACATACCCACCTACATGCAACTTCCACTGTTCTCCCTGTCTGGTGACAGCACACTATTCCTCTTTGCTCCATATATGCTTCATTCTCCCAACAGTCTCCTTTCCCTTCCTCTCCACCCACTCCCCTTACTCCAGCCAGAGGTCAGCAGGATGATATCCTATAGATGCATAGAACCATAAAGTGCATCTAATATATGGTCACTCTGCATTGCCAAGTCCATCATTCGTTATGATTTATGGGCAAGGACAGCATCAGGGCTGGGGCCATGCTCTCAGGCTAACCCCGAAATTGCTGAACCATCAACTGTGGTCTTTTAGTGGAGATCTCAGGGTGCACCCCTTTTTATTCTTATGTTGCCAGTGAGACTTAACTTAGTGAGCTCCATCGTGGCTATCCCTGGTGGTGGCTGGTCACCATCTGGTTCTTCTGGTCCCAAGTCTATGTAGGCACCCAGTCATGTGGGTCTCTCTATCTTCTGGGTTGTCTTTATCCCATGTCATTTTGGTCCTCGGTGAGCATCCGTTATTTGTCTTTTTTGGTTGAGGTTTTGCAGTACCTTGTGGGAATACAGAGATTAGATGTCAGTCAGGTTCTTGGTCTCCAATGTTTTTTTCCCCAGTATCAACCAAAAAGTCTATTTGTTGTCTTTCTACTGTAACTTTTACCATGGGGTTGGTAGGAGGGAAATTAAAAGGTAACTCCCCAATCTATTGTTCAGAGTCCTTCTCCTACTCTTCTTTAATTCCTTGAAAATCTCTCCCCTTTCAGTCTTGTCTGGCTCTTTTTCAGTTTTTTCTTTTGGGGCACTTATTTTTCCAGAGTCTCACCTTTGCAAAGTGTACATTGGCTTTCCTTCAGCAGGAGCCTGTCTTTATCTTTTTCTGAATGATCCCAGAACAGAGGCCAGTAGACAAGCCTGTTTCTTTAGATATGTTTCTTCCTTTTTTCTTTTCTTGTTATTTTATCCTGTTTTTCTGTGTGTTTTTTATTTTTCTTTCTCTCTCTCTCTCTTTTTTTCCCCCCATTGCTGGTATCTAGTCTTTCATCTTTTCTCTTTTTACTTTCTCGTCACCTTTTTTCACTGTTTTTTAAATATGACTGAGTGAAAATGTACATTCCCATATAAATTTACATGCCCCCCTATATGCAGCTTCCACTGCTCTCCCTGTCCGGTGACAGCACACTATTCCTCTCTGCTCCATACATGTCTCATCCTCCCAACAGTTTCCTTACCTCCTACCTACTCTCCTTTCTTTCACTTTCTTATTTTTCATTTCTCTACATTTTTTTTCTCTATATTTGTTACATTTGTGATCTCACACTGGCTTCTTATTTGGTATTGTTTCATCTGCCAATATTTTACCTACAGTTCCTTCTTCATTAAATATATATATTGTTTTTTTCTTCAGCTTTTACTAGCCAAGCCAAAGCCAAGGCTTTTACTAAGACAATCCATTTTTTTTTGCTTGTGAGGAATGCATTTATTAAAGTCTGCCAATCAGCCCATATTCATGGAGGTTTCTTTTTCAGTTGTATAAATTGGATTTTAGGAACAAATTATAGTCTCAGTATCATCTGAGGTGGCCCTTCTGCAGTGGGGACTGACACCTGTTATAGTGAGTAAAGCCCTCTAAGGGAGCCAGGCTGAATTGTACCCCACTCCTATTGTGGGGTGCGGATACCATATCTGTACCACCTCCTCTTGCCCCTCTTTTGCTTTCCATATTGTCTTTTGATATTACCAGGATGGGATCACAAATGAGCGTCAAGGGTTTTTTCTTTTTCTTTTCCAAGGTGGAGGAATGAGAACATCCCCCAGGTTTTCATCACTCACCCTGTCATCATCATTTACTTGCACAAGAACAGCTAAAACAGAGGCTTTATCTTTTTTTCTATGTCATGGTCATAAGGTATTTCACATTCACACAGCAGTGTAACTTCAGAACTTTTTTCTCCACACACACACAGACACCAGACCCGGACTTGAGGAGATGGAGATAATCTTAGCAG
This sequence comes from Heterohyrax brucei, assembly GCA_028571685.1. Lineage (NCBI taxonomy): Eukaryota > Metazoa > Chordata > Mammalia > Hyracoidea > Procaviidae > Heterohyrax > Heterohyrax brucei. The sequence continues at coordinate 134,917,532 of CM053149.1, read as the reverse complement.
TTTTAACCTTCTAGACAGCCCAAGTACCACACATACACAGTCACACAACTGATTTAGAGCTCACTCAGTAGTTCAAGCACAGAATAGATCAGGTTTTAAAATGATGCCAAGATCTCTAGAGCCCTTCACAGGTCGCACTTGATAGCACAAAATATAAAGACGTCTCTTAGGTGATCCCTTTCTAAGTAATTCTGGTTCCCGGTGAACTCTCAGCCAGAACTTCATCTTCCTGGTATCCATTTGTAATTGGGAAACTTCCCTGATGTCTCACCCAGCCTCACAGGACTGAGTCATCCATTTTTGGAGTGAGTCTACAGGAACTGATACCCTCTATGGCTTTTACAGAGGACTCACTGCCCGATGTCCAGTTTCCTACCTTGGCCACTGGAAACTTTCTCCCTGTCTCGAGTTCTCTGCTGTGGAGTCCTCCCCTGTCACTTTAACTTTTGGCCACCACATATTGAGAGACCTTCATAACTCAAGGAGGGGTTCATCTTCTTTCTTTCAGGGTCCACCCCAAGAGTTCAGTTTTTAGAGAGATAGAACCAGGACATGATTAATTTGAGCCCACCAGCCCCACATTGGAGGTCAAAATTTGTTACTCAGTTTGGGTCCATGCCCTGGAGAAGTCAAGCCAATGAAAAATACTCCAAGTTAGAAAGAGGAAGAAGGTTTATTAATGAGTATAATGCCACTGGAGACTCAAGAGCAGTGCAGGCTGTTCTCCAAGCAGTCTCAAGAGAATGTTTTTATGTCAGAGTTTATACATCATTTCAGAAAGAAATACTTCATGTTTTTAAGCAAGTAGCCTATAGTTAACTGTACACATCATAAAACAATAACAAGAAACTCTTTATTATACTACACATATGTATGTCAGACACCTGGACTCTAATCTGCATGTTTGTAACAGGCAAAGACAAAACATAAAACTTCCGCAGCTAGTAAAACTAACCTGCCAGCTCCACTCTGACTGAAATAAGGAGCAGGAAAAAAGAAAGTTGTGGGTACAAAAACTACCAGGCAGTTTTCCAGGCTGGAGGACATCTTCAAGGAGAGCAAAGAAGAGGAGGGAGACCAAGGTCACAGAAGCTAAGGGGGCATTGTGCCCCTTTGTAAAGAGGCCAGTGCAGAGGCCAGAGTAGCTGGTGCAGTAAAAAAACCACAAATTCTGTAGAGTATTGTTATTGTATTAGTTGTGGTCTCAGATACCCTTTTTGAAAAGGAGGAAACATGTTGCAAGGTATTAGGGTTACAACCTTTATTGTTTTAAATTTTATATTTAGGTCTTTGATCCATTTTGAGTTACTTTTTTGCATAGTGTGAGATATGAGTCTTGTTTCATTTTTGTTTTTGCAGATAGAGAGCCAGTTCTGCCAACAACATTTGCTAAAGAGACTCTTTTCCCCAGTTTATGAACTCTGAATCTTTGTCAGATATCAGCATCTCATAGGTGGATGATACCGTATCTAGATTCTCAATTCTGTTCTAACTACTGTGGAAATGTGTGTAATAGGTTCTAAAGTCAGGTAGACTGAGGCCTACCATTGTGTTCATCTTGATCAGTAATGCTTTACATTCTTCCTTTTCCATATATGGTTGGTGGTTTCTTTTACTATCTCATTAAAAAATACCATTGGAATTTCTAATTGGATTTCATTGTATCTGTATGGTAGCTATGAGTCAGAAATTGACTTGACAGCACTGGGTTTGGTTTGATTTTTGATTTTCATATGTTGCTTTGGGTAGAATAGACATATTTATGACGTTAAATCTTTCTATCAACAAGTAAGATAGGCTTCTCCACTTACACAGGTCTCTTGGTTTCTTGTATTGGAGTGTTGTAGTTTTCTTTGTACAGGTCTTTTACATCTATGGCTAGATTTATTCCTAGGTATTTTATCTTCTTCGAGGCTATAGTAAATGGTAATGATTTCATAATTTCTTCTTTGATGGTGTAAAGGAATCCAACTGATTTACATATGTTTATCTTAAATCCTGATACTTTGATAAACAATTAGTTTCAGCAGTTCTCATGTGGATTCTTAAGAGTTTTCTGTGTATAAGATCATATTATCGACAAATACAAGCACATTTACTTCTTCCCTATCAATTTGGATTTCCGCTACCTCTTTATCTTGCCTGTGTGCTCTAATTAGAACCTTCAGGACAATACTGAATAAGAGTGGTGACGAGACAATTGGTTTCATTGGGTGTCTGGTTCCTGTTCTCAAAGGGAATGTTTTCAGGTTCTCTCTATTTAGGGTGATGCTGGCTATTGGCTTTGCATAGATGCTTCTTATTACATTGAGAAACTTCCATTCTATTCCTATTTTTTATTATGATTGAACAAAAACGTACATTCTCATATAAATTTACAAGCCCACCTATATGCAGCTCCCACTGCTCCCCCTGCCCTGTGACAGCACAGCCTTACTCTCTGCTCCATACATGTCTTATCCTCCCAGCAATCTCCTATCCCCTCCTCTTTACCCAATTCCCTACCTCCAGTAAAAGTTCAGCAAGATGATATCCTATAGATGCATAGAACCATAAAACACACTCATGATATGGTCACTCTGTGTCACCAAGTCCAATCCATTCCTGCCCGAAGAGTTGACCTCCATTACAATTTATGGACAGGGACAGCACCAGGGCCAGGAGCCATGCTCCCATAGGAACTCTGAGGCCCCTGGACTATCAATTGAGGTCGTTTAGTGGAGATCTCAGGGCGCACCCCATTTTATTTTTGTATTGCCAGGGAGTCTCAACTTTGTGAGCTCCATCACGGCTATCACTGGTAGTGGCCGGGCACACCTGGTTCTTCCTGTCACAATTTGAAGTAGTTGCATACTCACATGCGTCTCTCTGTCTTCTGGGTTCTCTTTCCCCCATGTCATTTTGGTCCTTGGTGATCATCTGTTTCTGCTGAGTTGGGGCAATTTAGTGTACCGCAGATGGCAGCCTGGCAGCTTTTAAGACCCCAGATGACACTCACCAATGTGGGGTGCAGAAGGCTGTCTTAGCAAAATACTAGTTGTGTCAGTTGGCCTTGATTTCCCTTGACAGCATGGTCCATGGTCCCTTACCCCAGCTACTCTGTTCTTGCAGTATTGGGTTAAGACAGGAGGAGTAATCAAGTTATGCTGAAGTCCAGTTAGTATTGATCTTCTTTCTAATGTGTGCTGTCACAGATTTCACCCATCCAAGTGTCTACCAACTATCTAATCCAAACCCTTCCCCCCTCATCCTTCAGCTCTCCCCACCCTTGCAGACATCGAAGAGTTTTCTTCTATGCATGTCTGTTTTTAAAGTTCTTATCGTAGGGGTCTCATACAATATTTGTCCTTTTGTTGCTGACTAATTTCACACAACATAATGTCATCCAATTGAAACCAGGTTATGAGATGTTTCCTGAAATCATTGTTGTTCTTTATCATTGCATACTGTTCCATTGAGTATATATACCATAGTTTACCTATCCATTCATCTGTTGTTGGCCATCTGGTTCATTCCATCTCTTTGCTATTGTGGACTGTACTGCAATAAGCATTCATGTGCATGTGTCAATTGGTATGAATGTCTTTGATTCTGTAGGATATATTACGAGCAGTGGAATTACTGAGTAAAATGGTATATATAGATCTAGTTTTAAAGGAAGCTCTAGATTGTTTTCCAAAGAGGACAGACCATTTTGCAACGCCACCAACAGTGTAGGAGAGTTCCAATTTCTCCACAGCCTCTCCAGCATTTGTTGTTTTGTGTTTTTTGGATCATGGCTAACCATGTTGGGGTGAGATGGTATCTCGTGGTTGTTTGAGTTTTAATTTATTTAATAGCTAATGATTGTGGGCATGTCTGCATGTGTGTTTTGGCTGCCTGGATTTGTCCATCTCCTTTGCCCATCACTTAATTGGATGATTTATCTTTTTCTTGTTGATATTTTATAGTACATTATACATTATGGAGACTAGGTGTCAGTCTGACAAAGAGTTGCCAATTATTTTTTCTCATTCTGTAGGTGGCCTTTTAATTCTATTAATAAAGTCTTTGGATGAGCAAAAGTGTTTGATTCTTCGTAGTTCCAATTTATCAATTTTCTCTTCTGTTTGTGGTTTGTTTGACAGATTTTGAAGTCTGTCTACACTGTGTATTAAAACTTTCATTGTTGTTTCTACTTTTTCTTGGATGAGCTGTATTGTTTTAGATTGGATATTTAGGTGTTTTATCCAGCTCGAGTTGGTTTTTGTATAAGGTGTAAGATACGTGTCTTGTTTCAATTGATTGCAGATGGATATTCAATTTTGTCTGTACCAATTTTGAAGAGATTGTTTTACCCCAGTTTAATGTCTTAGGGCCTTTGCCAAATATCAATTGCTCAGAGAAAGATGGTGTCATCTCTGGGGTCTCAATTCTGTTCCATTGATCTGTCTCTTTTTGTACCAGTACAGGTACAATTTTGACTACTGTGGCAGTGTAATAGGTTGTAAAGTCGGGTAGTGAGAGACCTCCCAGTGTGTTCTTCTTTAGTAGTGCTTTACTTATCTGGGGCTTCTTCCCTTTCCAATCGAAGCTGCTAATTTGTTTCTCCATCTCATTAAAAAATGTCACTAGAATTTTTATTGGGATTGCACTGTATATGTAGATTGCGTTGGATAAAATGGACGGTTTCACAATGTTAAGGCTTACTACCCGTGAGCAGGGTAGATTTCTCCATTTATGTGAGTCTCTCTTACTTTCTAGTGGTCTTGTAGTTCTCTTTGTATAGGTGTCTTCTTTCTGTAATTAGACTTATCTCTAGTTATTTTATCTTCTTGGGGGCTATAGTAAATGGTATTGATTTGCTATTTATTCCTTTAATGATCTTTTTGTTGGTAATAAAAGCATCCTTTTGATTTACTTATGTGTATCTTATAATACTTTGCTGAACTCTACTATTAGTTTCAGTAGTATACTTATGAAATCTTTAGAATTATCTGCATATAGAATCAGATAATCTGCAAATAGGGAGATTTTTACTTTGTCTTCGCTGATGTGGAAGCCCTTTATTTCTTTGTTTCGTCTAATTGCTTTGGCCAGAACTTCTAGTACAGTGTTGAATAGAAGTGGGGAGAGTGGGCATCACTGTCTAGTTTCCATTCTCAAAGGGAATTCTTTCAGTCTCTCTCTATTCAGTATGATGCAGGCAGTTGGCTTTGCATAGATGCCATTTATTGCATCGAGGAATTTGCCTTCTATTCCTATTTCGCTGAGAGATTTTAGCATGAAAGGGTGTTGGACTTTGTCAATGGCTTTTTCTGTATCAATAGACAAAATCAAGTGACTCCTGTCTTTTGTGTTATTTATGTGAATACTCTAAAGGCATTCTGCTCTGGCCTCTAGGGTCGCCATGAGTCAGATCTGACTTCATGGCACTTGGCTTTGGCTTGGCATGTGATTGATCACAATAATTGTTTTTCTGATGTTGAACCGTACTTACATCCTTGGTATGAATGCAACTTGGTCATGATGTATTGTTTTTTGATACGCTGTTGAAATATTGGGAAGTGTTTTGTTGATGATTTTTGTATCTAAGTTCATTACTGATATTGGTCTGTAGTTTTCTGTTTTTGTGCGCTGTTTCCATGGCTTTGGCATCAGGGTTATGCTGGCTTCATAGAATGAATTTGGGAGCATTCTGTTTCTTTCTGTGCTCTGAAATAGACTCAGTAGTATTGGAGTTAACTCTTCTCTAAAAGCTTGGTAGAATTCTGCAGTGAAGCCATCTAGGCCAGGGCTCTTTTTGTTGGTAATTTTTAGATGAATTTTTAATCTCTTCCTTTGTGATGGGCTTATTAAGTTGTTCTACTTCTACTTGTGGTAATTTTGGTAGGTGATATGAATCTAGGAATTTGACCATTCCTCTAGGTTTTCAAATCTATTAGTCTTTCATAGTATTCTATTATGATACTTTTGATTTCTGTTGGATGTGTTAAGACTTCTCCCTTCTTATTTGGGTTATTTGTTTGCTCTCCTGGTTTTCGTTAGTAAGTTTAGCCTATGGTTTTTGAGCTTAGCTGATCTTTTCAAACAACCAGCTTATGGTTTTGTTATTTTTTTCAATTGTTCTTCTATTCCCTAATTTATTTACTTGTGCTCTAATCTTCTTCTGGTGACTGAAGGATTTCTTTCTAACTCTGTATTTGTTCAAGTTATAGGGTTAATTCTTTGGTTTGGTTTCTTTCTTCCTTCGAGATGTGTGCATTTATGGAGATAAACTGACCTTTGAGTATTCCTTTGGCTGTATCCCATAGGTACTGGTAGGATGTGTTCTGATTGTCATTTGAATCTACAAATTTATTTATTTCTTCATTGATTTCTTCTATAACCCATGACTTTTAGAGCAAAGTGTTGTTCAGTTTCCATGAGTTCCAATTTCTATCAAAGTTTTATTTCTGCTGTTGATTTTGACTTTTATGGCTTTATGCTACAAGAAGATACTTTGCAATAATTCAATGGTCTGGATTTTGTTAAGACTTGCTTTGGGTCCTAACATATGGTTTATTCTGGAAAATGTTCTACATGCATTGGAGAAGAATGTGCACTTCTTTGTTGATGAATAAAAGGTTCTATGTATGTCAATGAGGTCTAACTGGCTAATTGTGGTAAAAAGATCTTCTGTGTCTTTACTGACCTTTTTTCTAGATGATCTGTCCATTACTGAATGTGGAGTATTGTGTTCTCACACTGTTATTGTGTACGACCTTTCTCATTTCTCAGTATAGTCAGTGTTCCTTTGATGTACTTAGATGCTGTGATATTGGGTGCATAAATATTTAATATTGTTACATCTTGCTTGTGTATTGAATCTTTCAGCAATAAATAATGGCCATCTTTGTTCACGATGGTGGATTTTACATTAAAATCTATTATATCTCATAGATATCCAAGATGCTTATCGAACACCACTCAATATACACCTCAAAAGAAAGACTCCAAGACATATTGTAATCAGTCTTAACAAAATGAAGCATAAGCATAAACTCTTAAAGGCAACAAGAACCAAAGCAAAGCTAACATTCAGTGGGAAACCCTGTAGGATTTCACCAGATTTCTCAGCGGCAACAATGCTGGCACAGAGACAGTGGCAGGACACATCCAAATGCTTGAAGGAAAAGCACTTCCAACCAAGAATTATATATCCTGCAAAGCCAGCAAAACTGTCTTTCAACTATGAAAATGAGACGAAGACATTTGCATATAAACAGAAACTCAGAGACTTTGTAAAAACCAAAGGAAAGCTACAAGAAATATTGAAAGAATCTATTGACTTTGACTTAGAAGCACAAACATACTAACTTTATTTTTTAGAAGCAAATACAAGACATATCACCCAGAAACCTACTCAGTTAGGGAAGGCTCCAAACTCAAAGCTATAACAGTGAAAGAAATGATTGAGTGATTATATCATGAAAACTATGATGTCATCATATTAAAAACAGAGATGTAATGCAGTCCTTACAGTCCTTCAAGATGGAGAGGAAGTTGATACGAATGGTAGTAATTAAAATTGGGTTTATAAGGGGGATCATATGGGCAGCTGTAAAGCACAATAAAGATGCAACATATCGAATCAATAAATGTAATACAGGAGTCTCAACAACCACAAAACCAACCCTGATAAAGGTGAAAAATCAACTCACAGAGGTCCCAGAACAGATTAACAAGAACAACAGAGAAAACGTCAACACAAAAATAAACATATCACAATGGCAGCACTTAACACATACCTATCAATAATGACACTGAATGTGAATGGACTGAACTCTCCAGTAAAGAGACACTGAGTGACATCCTGGATGAAAAGACACAACCCATTGATGTGTTGCCCACAAGAAACTCACCTAGACTTAAAGATATGAACGAACTGAAAATTAAAGGATGGAAGAATATATATCAAGCTAACGATACACAAAGAAGAGCAGGTGTGGCAATTCTAATCTCAGATAAAATAGATTTTAATGTAAAATCCACCATCATAGAGAAGAATGGGCAGTATTCCTGAAAGATTCAATACACAAGCAGGACTTAACAATATTAAATATTTATGTACCTAATGTTAGAGCACCTAAATACTTTGAAGAAACTCTGACTACACTAAAAAAAGAGATAGATCACTCCACAATAACTGTGGGAGATTTCAATACTACACTCTCAATATTGGACAGATCGTCTAGAAAAAAGCTCAGTAAAGATACATGACGGGGTCCAGCCATCTGTCTATAGGTAAACAGGACTGAAGGGAGGGCGTGGGAGCTTAAAGAAAGATGCTCACAACAGGAGGGACCCAGTCCAGCTGAGACCTTTATTTCTTTACTGAGAAAACTTTTATACAGCACACACTTCTTTGTTTATTCTTAACTCTGGTCTTTCTCACACACCTGTGTTTCCTAGTTCTCAAAACCTCTGATCTAATAATTAGCCCTATCCAAGGACAGCCACATGTTGTTATTCTTTCTTGGGATATTGCTAAGCAGTCAGTTCTGATGACCTTGCTGGCACAATATTTTTCTTAAGTGAGTCTTGCCCAGTAAATTTCTTTAAGATTTTCTTTAAGATGATTTCAGCTCCCGACATATTCCCCCTTTTTCTTTTTATAGAACCCAGCTGTTTCACAGCTGACCCATCCTGCGTGTCTGTCGTAGGTCGTGTTTCCTTATTTCTGCGCCTTACCCGTCATCGGAACCCTATCCTCTAGCGATAGGGCCCTGTCTTAGGTGAACACAGATCAAGAAGCATCTTACCCGTCTTTGACTACCACAGTGGGTTACATAGCAAACATGGGGGGTTCACGCCGCGTTTGCAGCTTTAGGTGATGAACATCTATTAGTGGCCATTGGCACCAGCAGGTGCCAAATTTGGTCAAAAGGTCCATCAAGCATGTTTTTAAGGTTATTAAGAAGATTTCCAGCTGTTGCAGCAGCATTAAAGGGTAAATGGGCATGACTTAGTGCCAGAATTTCTGAATGTGACTGTGTTAAGTGCAGAGTTTCATTAGTATGTTTCTACATATCTTCTAGATGTTGTTTAACTTTTTCCCATGTATCTGTGCTTATATTGTGAATTTTGTTAGTTACACAAATGTAGATAAATTCAGCATGACAAGTTAGCCTGGCTTGGTGTTGCAAAGTTTGGACCAGACTTCCTATTACTTTTACAGCTTTAAACAGTAACTCTAACCTTTGTTCTACTTTTAGATCAATCATTTTCTGAGTACTCATAAGTTGTGATATATTATGAACCACATTATCTGTAAATTGAGCAGCCTGTACATTCTGAGTAATGACCATGGCGATTATAGCAGATACAAGTGCAGTTATTCCCATAATAACTAATCCCACCATCGGCTTAGGCCTAATCAACTTTTGTAATTTTTCTATCACTTATAGCCCTTTGTTCCGACAAGTTCACAGGCAGTAACACAAAAGGAGGCTGATGTAGAACAATCATAAGTTTCCCTTCCCAAGGGGGTCCACACAATTAGTAAGATTACAGTTGAAGCATGTTATGTTAAAACGGGTTACATTGTGGCGGGTTTCACTGTCCTGTCACACAAGTAGTGACTGTTTTATTCAGGAGGGATTGGGTTAGTTTATGTCCAAGTCCAGAGTTTTTCCCATTTCAGCCATTGGCAACATAGTCCCTTGTGTCATTTAAGTTGGTGATGTTGTAGTATCTGAAAAGGGTTATTAAGGATGAAGAGATGGAGGAGCTGGTGGGCACCAATCACATGACGTTTTGGCGGTGACTTCATTGTTGCTGGAGAGGTTTCTTAGAGGGAATGGTGTCAGGTTGTGTCTGTGAGTTGAATTCCTGTGAAAATATAATTTTTGCCTTGTGGCTTGGTTAGTGACAGCAAGTGATTGATAACAAAAGGGTATATTTTATTAAATGATATGGTAAGCTATGTTTTTACTTTTAAAGGTGTTGTAAAATTTCTGAAAGCTCTTAGAAGTATAAGCCGGAGCATTGTCTGTTTTAAGATGTGAGGGAATTTGGCAACTTATAAAACAGTAAAAGAGGTGTCGAATTACATCCTTGCAAGCTTCTCTCGTGTGGGCTGAGGCCATAATTAAGTGAGAATAAGTGTTAATGCATGCATGGACATAACAAGAGTTTTCCAAAGGAAGGTATGTGAATAACATCCGTTTATCATAATTGTTCAGCCTTTAAACCCTGTGGGTTAATTCCCATCGATAAGAAGGACTGTTGAAAACTGCATTTACTAAAATCAGTTTAAGGACTTTTTTACTTAGCTGTCTGGGTCAGGTTGTCTTTATAAGGCTTGGGTGATTACCACCTATCTCACTCTTCTCTGTGGCATGTATTTCATTTTTTAGAAAGTACAGTTTAAAATCATGGTTACATTTGTAATATATTTCTCATTTCAACATTCCCCTCTTGAGTTCTTGTTTTTTTAGTTTTGCTTGGTCCTCTAATCTTAAAATATTCACAGAAAACTCTACCCAGGTTGTTTGTCAGGCAAAGTTTAAAACCTAAGAGAAAATTTTTCAGTTAACGAAACTAGTCTGTTAGACTTACATCTTCACAGAGATAAGAAGCAAGAAAGCACGTTGTGAATATATTAAATGTAGTTTCTGTTCTGTAGTCTGAAGGCCATGTCCTTGGAGATTAAAGGAGAAGGAACAAAGGGATCTGTAACTGGTTGTGACTAATTATTTGTAAGCCCCACACTGCACTCAGACCAACCTTGCAGGAGTTAATTTCAGTTCTAAAGAGTGCAGCCAGTTGATCTCATCAAGCAGTTTTTGAAAGTCATTTAAAGCTGAATTGTCCCTTAATACCGAACAGCACAGAAAAGAGGTAACCTCCTGGAGAGACGCCTGATGGAGGGCACCCACAAGAACCTATGAGACTGAGAGCAGAAAGAGAATAGGTAGCCTGTTTCTTTAAATTCTTCAAGCTGCTGCTGGCTACAGTTGCAGAATCCTCAGAGGCTGCGTAAAGGAGCTGCAGCTGTTTAGGAAGAAATGAAAGGAGACTCAGGAAGAAAATCTCCCATACCAGTCACAGTAACAGATTAAATTCCAATCTTGGACAGAGTCCATGAAACCTGTTAAATCTTTGATGGAAACTTTAACCTTGTATTAGTTTAACAGGTTCTTAATTATCAATAAAGAGTCATCTCTTCTTAGACTCCTTATGGCCCAGAAACTTAACTTGTTAAAAATCTATAAAGAATCCTCTTTTTTTTTGATTATGTCCAAACTTTTGAGAGAAGAGAACTCTACTACTAGCCGTTCCCATCTCTACTCCTGATGGTTAAATGAATACACCACCCTGCTAACCTTGAGCGCTCATCTTCACAGTGGTGGCTCCTCACGATCTCCCTCATACTTCAGGTCCCTGTTCGGGCACCATTTGACAAGATCCAGCCATCTGTCTACAGGTGAACAGGACTGAAGGGAGGGCGTGGGAGCTTAAAGAAAGATGCTCACAACAGGAGGGACCCAGTCCAGCTGAGACCTTTATTTCTTTACTGAGAAAACTTTTATACAGCACACACTTCTTTGTTTATTCTTAACTCTGGTCTTTCTCACACACCTGTGTTTCCTAGTTCTCAAAACCTCTGATCTAATAATTAGCCCTATCCAAGGACAGCCACATGTTGTTATTCTTTCTTGGGATATTGCTAAGCAGTCAGTTCTGATGACCTTACTGGCACAATATTTTTCTTAAGTGAGTCTTGCCCAGTAAATTTCTTTAAGATTTTCTTTAAGATGATTTCGGCTCCCGACAGATACAGAAGACTTTACTGCCACAATTAACCAACTAGACCTCATCGACATGTGCAGACTTTCTATACATCAGCAGACAACTACACCTTCTTCTCCAATTCATATGTAACATTCTCCAGAATGGACCATGTGTTAGGACATAAAGCAATTCTCAACAAAATCCATATCATTGAATTAATACAAAGCATCTTCTCAGACCATAAAGCCATCAAAATCAAAATCAATAGCAGAAAAAACATAGACACAAAGTGGAACTCATGGAAACTGAACATCTTGATCAAAAAGCCTTGAGTTATAGAAGAAATCACTGATGAAATAAAAAATTTATGGATACCAATGAGAATGAAAACACTTCATACTAGACCCTATGGTATACAGCCAAAGCAGTGCTCAGAGGTCAGTTTATCTCCACAGACGCACACATCTGGAAGGAAGAAGGAAACCAAATAAAAGAACTAATTCTACAGCTTGAACAAGAAGAGAGAGGACAAGAGGAATCCCTCACCAGAAGAAAACAGATCATAAAAGTTAGAGTAGAACTAAACGAATTAGAAAATAGAAGAACAAACTGAAAACACTGAAAAGACTCAAAGCTGTTTTTTTCAAAAGATCAATCAAATTGACAAACTATTGGCTAAACTTACTAAAGAAAAATAGGAACGGACACAAATAACACAAATAAATGAGAGGGGAGTTGTCTTAACAGATCAAACATATTCAAAATACTGTAACAATACTATGAAAGACTGTACTCTAACAAATTAGAATACCTAGAGGAAATGGACAAATTCCTTGATTCATGCCACCTACAAAAATTATCACAAGATGAAGGAGAACAACTTAAACTCATCACAAATCAAGAGATTGAAAAACTCATAAAAAAAACTACCACCCTGAAAAGCACAGGCCCAGATAGCTTCACCACAGAATTCTACCAAGCTTTTAGAGAACAGTTGTCTCCAATTCTACTGGACTATTTCACAGTATAGACTGGGGTGGAATACTCCCAAATTCTTTCTAGGAAGCCAGCATAGCCTTGGTACCAATATCAGGGAAAGACCCAATCAAACAGGAGAACTACAGACCGATATCACTCATGAATCTAGATGCAAAAATCTTCAACAAAAGTTGCCGACAGAATACAATAACATATCCAAAAATTAATCCACGGTCACCAAGTGGGATTCATACCAGGGATGCAAGGCTGGTTCAACACCAGCAAAACGATTAATTTGATCAATCACATAAATAGCACAAAAGAAAAGAATCACCTGATTTTCTCTATTGATGCAGAAAAGGCATTTGACAAAGTCCAACATCCATTCACACTAAACACCCTCAGCCAAATAGGAATATATGGCAAATTCCTCAATGCAATAAGGGCTGTTTACACAAAGCCAGCTGCCTATATCATCCTGAATGGAGACAGACTGAAGTCATTTCCCTTGAGAACAGGAACTAGACAAGGGTGCCCACTCTCACCTCTCCTATTCAACACTGTACCAGAAGTTCTAGCCAGAGCAATTAGACAAGACCAAGAAATAAAGGGCATCTGCACTGGCAAAGAAGTAAAAATGTCCCTATTTGCAGATGATATGAGTGTATCCTAAAGAATCTGTAAATAAACTAATCAAGCTGATAGAAGAGTTCAGCAAAGTATCAGGATACAAGATAAACATAAGTAAATCAGTAGGATTCCTTTAGATCAACAAAGAGTTCATCAAAGAAGAAATCACCAAATCAACACCATTTACTACAATCCCCAAGAAGATAAGTACGTAGGAATAAATCTAACCAGAGAAATAACAGACATTTTTAGAGAACTACAAGTCCTTACTAGAAGAAACTAAGAGAGACTTCCACAAATGGAGAAACCTACCGTGCTCATGGATAGGAAGACTTAACATTGTGAGAATGTCTATTTTACTCAAAACAATCTACTTATATAATGCAATCCCAATACAAATTCCAGTGACATTTTTTAATGAGATGGAAAAACAAATCACCAACTTTGTTTGGAAAGGAAAGAAGCCCTGGATAAGTAAAGCACTACTGAAGAAGAACACACTGGTAGGCCTCTCACTACCTGACTTTAGAACTTATTACACTGCCACAGTAGTCAAAACATCCTGGTACTGGTATGAAAAGAGACGGATAGATCAGTGGAACAGAATTGAGACCCCAGAGATGATACCATCTTTCAATGAACAGCTGATATTCTACAAAGGCCCTGAGACATTAAACTGGGGAAAAAGAATCTCTTCAACAAATGGTGCTGGCAAAACTGGATATCCATCTGCAATCAATTGAAATAAGGCCCATATCTTACACCTTATGCAAATACCAACTGAAGGTTTATAAAAGACCTAAATATCAAATCTAAAATGATAAAGCTTATCCAAGAAAAAGTAGGAACAACAATGGAAGATTTAATACACAATGTGGACAGAGTTCAAAATCTGTCAAACAAACCACAAACAACAGAAAACAGATAAACGGAAACTACTAAGAATCAAGCACTTTTGCTCACCCAAAGACTTTATTAATAGAATTAAAAGGCCACTGACAGAATGGGAAAAAATATTTGGCAACTATATGTCATGCAAATGCCTGATCTCTATAATCTATAAGGTAGTACAAAATATCAATGTGAAAAAAATAAATCACCCAACTAAATGATGGGCAAAGGAGATGGACACACACTTCTCTAAAGAGGAGATCTAGGAAGCCAAAAAACTCATGCAGACATGCTCTCAATCATTAGCTATTAAATAAATTGAAATTCAAACTACAATAAGATACCATCTTACCCCAACAAGGTTGGCCATGATCCAAAAAATGCAAAACAACAAATGCTGGAGAGGCTGTGGAGAAAGTGGAACTCTCCTACACTGTTGGTGGAATTGCAAAATGGTGCAACCTCCTTGAAAAGCCATTTGGTGCTTCCTTAAAAAGCTGGAAATAGATACACCATTTGACCCAGTAATTCCATTGTTCGGGGTATATCCTACAGAATGAAGACCATTCACACCAACTAATACATGCACACGAATATTTATTGCAGCACAGTCCACAATAGCAAAAAGATAGAGTGAATCCAGATGCCCAACAGTAGAGGAATGGATAGGTTCCACAGTGGTATATCTATGTGCAGCTTTTTAAGGAAGCTCCAGATGGCTTTCCAAACAAGAGGTTGCACCATTTTGCTCAGTGGAACACTATGTGATGATAAAGAACAGCGATGATTTTAGGAAACATCTCATAACCTGGTTTCAATTGGAGGACGTTATGTGGAGTAAAAGCAGTCAGCAACAAAAGGACAAATACTGTATAAGATCCCCATTATAAGAACTTGAATGCAGACTCATGCACAGAAGAAAAGACTCTTTGACAGCTCAAGGGTGGGAAGGGAGTGAGGGCGAGATGGTGAAGGTTTAGATAGTTGAAAGAAATTTGTTTGGGTGAAATCTGTGACAGCACACATTAGAAAGCTCAATATTAACTGGGCTTCAACATAACATGATTACTCCTCCCATTTAACCCAACATTGTAAGGACAGAGGAGCTGGGGCAGGGGGCCAGAGACCATGTTCTCAGGGGAAATCTAGGCCAATTGCCACAACTATCATTTTGCTAAGGGAGCCCTCTGCAGCCCACATTGGTGAGTGGTGTCTGGGGTCTTAAAAGCTTCCCAGCTGCCATCTGAGAGTACAGCAAATGGTCCCAACTCAGCAGGAACAGATGATCACGAAGGACCAAAACAAGATGGAGGCAAGAGAACCCGGAAGTTAGAGAGATGCATGTGACTGGGTGACTAGATTGACCTGTGACAGGAAGAACTGGATGTGCCCAGCCACTACGAGTGGTAGCCGTGATGGAGCTCACAAAGTTGAGTCTCACTGGCAACAAAAGAATAAAAAGGGGTGCACCCTGAGATCCCCACTAAAAGACTGCAATTGATGGTCCAGGGGCCTCGGAGTTGCCCTGGGAACATGGTCCCTGGCCCTGATGCTGCCCATGTCCATAAATCATAATGGAGATCAAGTCTTCCGACATGAATGGATTGGACTTGGCAACACAGAGTGACGATATCATGTGTGCACTTTATGGTTCTATGCACCTATAGGATGTCATCTCATTGACCTCTTACAGGAGGTGGGGGCATGGGTGGAGCGAAGGGGATAGGAGATTGTTGGGAAGATGAGACATGTATGGAGAGGAGAGGAAGAGTGTGCTGTCACCGGGCAGAGAGAGCAGTGGGGGCTGCTTATGGATGGACATGCAAATTTTTATGGGAATGTACGTTTTCACTCAATCATTTAAAAAAGAAAATCCATTTTATCTGAGATTAATATTGCCACACCTGCTCTTCTTTGTACATTGCCAGCTTGATGTATGTTGTTCCATTCTTTAATTTTCAGTTTGTTCATATCTTTAAGTGTGGTGTGTGTTTCTTGTAAGCAACATATAGATGGGTCATATATTTTGATCCAAGGTGTCACTCATCTCTTTATTGGAGTGTTGAGACCATTTGCATTCAGTGAAATTACTGACAGGTATGTGTCTAGTGCTGTCATTTTGATGTGATTATTTTTGTTTTGGAGTTTTCTGCTGTGCTCTTAATGTTCTTCTCTGGGTCATTCTTTGTGCTTTGAATTTTCACGTTTTTTAATGTTGATATTGTTTTCGTTGTGACCCCTGTATTGTCATTCTTGTTTTGGCGTGTTGCATTGTTATTGTGCTTTGCAGCTACTGTTATAATCCCCCTTAATAAACTGAGTTTAAACCCAATTTTAGCTTCTACAAATCTTATTAAGTTCATCTCCATGTAAAAGAACTATACTACCTTAGTATATCCCTCTTTTTATTGTGATGGCATGTTAGTTTTCAAGATAAGTTCCCTTCCTTTAATGTTGTAGTTCTGATTGAATTTTGTGCCTTCCTAACTGAGTAGGTTTCTGTATGTTGTGTCCTGCTTTGCCTCTTTAAATATACAGTTAAGGGTTTTGTTTTTCTAAGCAGAGAGCTTCTTTCAGTATTTATTATAGTTTTGGTTTGCTTTTTGTAATGTCTCTAAGCTTCTGTTCATCTGTGATTGTCTTAATTTCATCTTCATATTTGAAAGACAGTTTTGTAGGATATATAATTCTTGGTTGAATGTTTTTCTCCTTCAAGACTTTAAATGTGTCTTCCCTCTGCCTCCATGCCAACATCTTTTCTGCCGCGAAGTCAGCTGAAAGTCTGCTGGGCTTCCCTCTGAATGTTAGCTTTGTTTTGAGTCTCATTGCCTTTAAGAGTTTCTGCTTATGTTTCATTTTATTAAGCTTCATTGTAATGTCTCTTGATGTCTTTCCTTTAGTGTGTGTGGTCTGTGGCATTGAATACAAGTCTTGGATATCTATGTTCTCTTCTTTCATAATTTCAGGGAAGTTTTCTGTCAGCAACTCAACAACAGTACTCTCTGTGTTCATGGACTCCGGTTAATTGTAAATTATTCTTCTTGATAGAGTCCCACATATTTCTTAGTGCTTCTTCATTTTTCTTATTTCTTTTCTCTCATTTCTCTTCATAAATGCTTTATCTTGAAGATCACTAATTCTAATTTGCAATCTGTCAAGCCTGCTCTCTTGGCTTTGATTTCAATTGTCTGATTCCAAAATTTTGTTATTGATCTGTTGTATTTCAGAATGTTTATGTTCTATCAGTTTGAATAGCATACTTAATTTTTCATTTGGTTCTGCTGCATTTTATTTAATCTCTAGGAGTGTTCTATATATAAATCTTTTATACTCGACCTCTGATATTTTCAGAAAGGCTTCTTCATCTGGGAAGCTCTTTGAGTCTTTATTTTGGAAGTTTTCTGGGTCCATGTTCAGATGTTTCTTTAAATGCCTGGCAATGGTCTGTTGCTTTCAGGACATCTAGAAGGTGTTTAGTTTCTCTGGTGTTGCCTTAAGAGGAGATGAGTCATAGTTCTGAGAAGGAAGTTGGTCACCAGCCACCTCTTTGTCCTTTTGTGACTGAGCACAGTGGACTCTCTGGGTGGCAGGCTCTGTCTCCTGGCTGTCAAAGTTACTATCTTTCTTGTGGAGACACTGGGGAGCCATCAGCTGACCTTATGATATGGGTCAGTGAAGGGTGGAAGAGATGGCAGTCAGGCTGTAAAGCAGTTGTTTCCCCTGGCGGTTTTATTTTTAAAAGTAAAAGCTACCTGCCTGTTAAGCAAAGTCAGTGATGTCTCCAGATATGTTAGGTCCCTCCTTCTGGTTGACAAGGGAGTCTGCTCCCTGGCTTTCCAGAGATGCTATAGTGTGGATCACAACAGGGACTGGCCACTGTGGCACAAAGTGCCACAAATGTCATCTGCCATGTGCCACCTATGAGGCAACTCTGCACTAAACACAATCCCTCTGCTGAGAAAGTGCTCCCTGGGCTGGCATTGTCTACCAGCCTAGGAATCAGCCCCTGATGAGGCCTCCAATTGGATAACTCTGCCACTCAAGTGAACAAGCTAGCATCCTGGTCAAGCTACATCTCTTGCCTAGAAAGAAGCAAACCTATGCCAGAGTTCTAAAAACAGAAAGTGGAGGAACTGTGTGGTGTCCCAACTGCAGGCTCTCAAAAATGTAGCTATCTCACACACTATCTGTCTGCTGTACCTGTGCTGGCACTGTTTGCTAGCCTGGAAATTAGCCCCTGGTATGGACTCCAGTTGAGTAACTCTGCCTCCCAACTGAACAAACTAGCATCCTGGTCAAGCTACTTCTCCCACTCAGAAACAGGTGAATCTACGGCAGAGTTCCAAAAAGGGAGGGTGGAGGGGCTGTGGTGTGCCCACCGCCAAGCTCTCAAAATGTGACTACCCCACACACTGTCTCTCTGCTGTGGGACACACAGTTCACTTCAGGATTGGGTTTCAGAATAGCCATTGGCCCATGCCTGTTCCTCGCCTTCCAACCAACAAAAAGAAAAAAAAAAATTAAAAGCACCAAGTAGCTTTGGCTCATGGGAGCTGTCCTTTCAGCCAGAGTGGAATTCAGTGGTAGAGAAGAGGTTTCCTACTTAGTGGCATATATTTCAGGATGACAGTCCTACGCTGTGTCCTAGGGGACCGCTGGGTGTCTATCAAGTTCTGCTCAGTTATCAATCCAAGTCTTAGTTTTCAGAGGGAATCAAAGAGACATATGTCTAGCCCGCCATGTTAACTCTGCCCTTTATTGAGCTTTTTTCTAGGTGTTCTGTCTTTGACTGAGACTGGTGTGCTGAAGTATCCTGCTATTATTGTGGAGCTGTCTATTTCTGTTTGCACTGTAGATAATGTTTATCTTGGAGCCCTGTTGTTTGCTGCATAGATATTTAATATGGTTATGTCTTCCTGGAGTACTGAGCCTTTAACCATCATACAATGTCCTTCCTTATCCAATGTGTTGGATTTTACCTTAAAGACTATTTATTAGAGAGAAATATTGTCATTCCTGCTGTTTCGTGAATGTTGCTCACCTGTTATGTTTTTTCCATCTTTTGAGTTATAGTTTGTTCTTCTCTTTGAGGCTAAGGTCTATCTCCTATAGGCAGCATATAGATGGGTAATATTTTTAATCTGATCTGCCACTCTCTGTCTCTTTATTGGTACAGTTAGCCCATTTACATTCAGTGTAATTATTAATAGGTATGAGCTTAGTGATGCCATTTTGATGTCTTTTTGTGTGTGTGCTGTAGAAAATTCCTTTGTCTTTTATTTTCTGTGCTGTGTCCGTTTTGTTTCTGTGCTTTCTTTTCATCTTTTTCAATGTTGGTGGTTTTGTATTTGCTGAGACTTCATGTTTTTCTTGGTAATTTTTTATTTTGATGCATAAGATTTATAGTTTCCGTCGTGGTTACCTTAATATTTACCCCTATTATTCTACATTTAAACCAGTATTTAGTTTCCTTATATCTCCTTGACTTCCTCTCCATAGGAAAGATCTATGAATACATTTTCTTCTGGGACTCTCTTTTTTACTATAATGTTTACATAATAATATCCTGGTTTCCATATTTCCAGTGTGTTGCCTAGGATTTATTTTTATGATACCCTTATTTGGATTGATATCCAGTTGTTCAGTTCTGTGTTCTGGTGTTATTGGTTTTTTAACCAAAAGATTCCCTTTCATATTTCTAAGCTCATACCTATTCTTGTAGTTTTGGTTTGGTTTTTGCAAATCTCCTATATTTCTATTTATCTGGAAATGTACTAATTCTGCCATCAAATTTGAAAAACAATTTTGCTGGCTATGTAATTCTTGATTGACAATTATTTTCCATCAATACTTTGTATGTCATTGCTTTGCCTTCTTGCTTGCATGGTTTTTCCTGAGTAGTCCAAGCTTAGTGTTATACTTTTTCCATTGTAGATTATTTTTCATTTATCTCTAGCCACTCCTAAAACTTTCTCCTTATCTTTAGTTTTTGCAAGGTTGATTATAATGTGCCTTGTGGTCCTTCTTTTGGGATATGCCTGGCATGGCATTTGATGAGTGTCTTGGAGAGATATCTTCTCATATTTTGTGGTATCAGGTAAGTTTTCTGTCAGCAAATCTTTGAAAATTCTCCCTGTATTTTCAGTTATCCTCCCCTATACTCCAATCTCTTGTAGATTATTCTTCTTCATAAAGTCCCACACAATTCTTAGCACTTATTGATATATTAAAGTTCTTTTATCTGATTTTTTCCTCAAGTATGTTGATGTCAGTCAATTGCTTTATCTTCAGTTTCACTAATTCAGGTTTCTATTGCCTCAATTGTGCTCCTTTGAGCTTCCAATGAGTGTGTGATTCTGTAATTTTAATATGAAATTTTGCATTTCTAATTTTTGTCACTCAGTGTTTTCTTGCAGTTTGTTTAATTTGTCATTATGCTTATGTGCATTTCGCCCCCTCTCCTGAAAACCAAAACCATCAAGTCAATTCCAACTCATAGGGACCCTATAAGACAGAGTAAAACTTCTCCATAGAGTTTCCAAGTAGCACCCAGCAGATTCCAATTGCCAGTCTTTCAGTTAGCAGATGTAGCACTTAACCACTACACCACCAGGGCTTGCTCATCTCGTGAAGAATTCTAAATATTAATCTTCTGTATTCTACTTTTCATCATTCCAGGAATTTCTCTTTCTCTGGAAAATTTGATTCTTTGTATTGGGAGCTTTCTGATGAGGTCATGATCTGCCTCTTTAAGTTCTTTGATATGGACTGCTGTTCCACACTACTATAGTAAATTGTAGTTATTTATTTTTACTTACTGTAGTCTAGCTTCTTGTTCTAAAATGTACAATTTACTTTTCTTATGTTGATTCAGCTCAGGTGTCCAACTGGTCAGGAACCAATTGTGCAGCGCAGGCTCCTTCTTACTATCCTAGATGAGTGTAATGACTGGTATAGGCACAGGTGTCTCTCTGTAGCCACAGAGAAAGGCAGGTAGTTAACAGGCTTCCCTGAGTGTCTTTGAGCTTGGTGTATCACCTTATGTCTGAATCTAGTTGAAGGAACAGTTTCTGCCCTGATTTTCTGTCTTAGAGTAGTTGGTAGATAAATTTTTATTTCTTTTTCCTTTTTATCCTGAGTTTGCTAAGCTGTTTCCCCTCTGAGTCTCAGAAAATGGTTCAGGGCAGGCTTAAGGAGTACTACTTCTGGCTCAGTTAATGGCATCAGACCCTAGAACCAGGTACAGTGCAGAAAAAAGAGGGGAAAAAAGGTTCAGGGTGGGCTTGAAGAGTCCTACTTCCAACTCAGTTGATGGCTTCAGATTCAAGCACTGGGCACAGTTCTGAGTAGGGTGCGAGAGAAGTGGGAGAAAGAATATAGGCCCACATAGAATGAAAGATTTATATCTGAGTTCATGGCAGGTTACACACAATGATTTAGCTTTTGAGGTTCTACTACTGTTTCTCACTGGCTCTGGAGGCATGAGTGGACTCTCTAGACAATCATCTGCAGTGAGGGAAATGCCCACCACCCTCCTTGCTGGCCTACCATGTGGTGTGGCTGCCTACTGCAAGTCAGGTCCCTAGAATAATATGTACTTGCAGGACTATTCCTACTTGCCCATTGCTGAGACCAGTTTCACAGCTTTCCTTTTGATGTTCAGAGCTCCTAGAATGTTATATATACTGGATTCATTTGTTCTTTGGGGTCTTTGTTGTTAGAGGGCCTGCGGGAAGCATCAGTCTACACTATTTTGGCATCACCTCTCCTAGCTTTCGCATTCATTTGAAAACATTATGACTGGAGCCTAGCAGTCCTTAGTCCTCAGAGTGGCATGTCTGCTTTTTAATACTTTAAAGTGCTATTTTCCAGGATATTTGTCCAGTGCAACAAGTCATTTGATTTCCTGACTGTTGCATCTATGGATGTTGATTGTGGATCCAACTAAAATGAAATCCTTGACAATATCAATCTTTTCTCCATTTATCATGAAGTTGCTTATCCAGTAATGCAAGCAAGCAAACAAACAAACAAAAAAAACCCCACTGTTGTCAATGTAATTCAGACTCACAGTGATACTCTAGGACAGAGTAAAACTGCCCCATACAGTTTCCCAAGAGCATCTGGTGGATTTCAACTATTGACTTTTTGATTAGTAGTTATAGCTCTTAACCATTACACCAGTAGGGTTTCCATTGGCCCATTGTTGTCTTTATGATAAATTGTAATCCACACTGAAGGCTGTAGTGTTTGTTATTCATCAATAAGTGCTTCAGATCCTCTTTGATTGGCATAGGTTGTTAATGAGTCTTCCATATTCTTTCTCATGTAGTTCAGCTTTTAGGATTATTTGCTCAACACAGAGATTGAATCAGTGTCATGAAATGATATAAATCTGATGCATACCTTTCCTGATTGTAAGTCATGCAGTATGCTCTTGATATGTTTAAACAGCTACCTCTTGTTCTATGTACAGGTTATTTATGAGCAGTTAAGTGTTCTGGAATTCCCATTCTTTGTAATGGTATTCACAATTTTTGATGAGCCACATAGACAAACTGCTTTGAACAGTAAATAAAACATGAGTAACCATCTTGCTTGTATTCTCTTTTTTTTTCATCCAAGGTCTATCTGACATCAATAATGACACCCTCATTCCATGTGTTCTTCTATATCTAGCTTGAATTTCTAGCAGTTCTTGTTGATATACTGCTACAACCACTTTTGTATGCTCTTCAGCAAAATTTTTCTTGTGTGTGGTATTAATGATATTGTTTGATAATTTCTTCATTCATTGGATCACCTTTCTTTGTAATAGGCATAAATATGGATATTTTTCAGTAGGTTGTTCAGGTAGCTGTCTTCTAATTTTTTTGGCATAGGTGGTTGTGTGCTTCCAGTACTGCATCCATTTGTTTAAACACTTAAATTGGTATTCCATCAGTTCCTAGGGCCTTGTTTTTTGTGAATGCCTTCAATAAAGGTTGAACTTCTTTCAACATCTGTTCTTGATTGTATACTACTTCCTGAAATGTTTGAGTGTCAATCAATTACTTTGGTACAGTTACTTTGGCTATTCCTTCCATCTGCTTTTTATACTTCTCCTCTCATTCAATATTTTACCCATAAAGTTTTTTGAAATTGTAACCTGTGGCTTTAGTTTTTCTTCAGCTCTTTTACAGCTTAAAATGTGGAGCATGTTCTTTCCTTTTGGTTTTATAACTCTAGATCTTTTTACATTTCATTATAATATTTTACTTTGTATTCTCTAGCTCCCTTTCAAAATCTTCTGTTCAGCTCTTGTACTTCATCATTTTTCCATTCACTTTATCTACTCTGTTCAAGAGCAAATTTGAGAGTCATCTGGCACTGATTTTAGTTTTTTTTTCTTGCTTGCTTTTTTAACGACTTTTTGCTGTTTTCGTTCATGATATCCTTGATGCCTACACACAATATATTTTTTCTTCAGTTGTTAGTGCTCAATGCATCTAGTCTATTCTTGAGATGTTCTCTAAATTCAGGTGAAATATACTGAAGAGTGCATTTTGGCTCTTGTGGACTTGTCTTAATTTTCCTCAGCTTCTGCTTGAACATGCATATCAGTAATTGATGGTCTGTTTTGAAATCAGCTTTTGTCCTTGTAGTGACTGATGATATTGAGTTTTTCCATCTTTCTTCCCACAGGAGCAATAGATGTGATTCCTGTGTATTCTTTTTGGTGAGGTATATATTTATAACCACTCACTTGGCTTGGCTTGGCAATATGTATAGTGACTGTTTATGTCATTGAAAAATGTATTTGCAATGATAAAGTTATTGGTCTTACAAAATTCTATATGATCTCTAAAGTTGTTTCTATGACCAAGGCCATATTTTCCAACAACTAATTGTTCTTTTTCTCCAGCCTTTACGTTCCAGTCATAGTAATTATCAATGAATCTTGGTTATGTGTTTGATACATTTCAAACTCTAGAAATTGGCAAATATCTTCAGTTCCCTTATCTTTGGCATTAGTGGTTGTTGTGTAACTTTGAATAATAATCATAATAGCTGGTCATCCTTGTACACGTATAAATATTATCTATCACTGATATGGTTATATTTCTGGATAGATCTAGTGCTGTTCTTCTTATGATGAATGCAGTGCTACTCCACTTCAATATGTTATTCCTGCAGTAGTAGACCATATGGCTTTCTAATTCAAAATGGCCAACATAAATCCATTTCAATTCACCAGTGCCTTGGATATTGATGTTTATGCATTCCATTTTATTTTTGATGGCAGTTGGTTGACAGGGTATGGGAACTACAAGGTGGAAAGGGGAGTAAGCTGTCACAGTGTGGGGGAGAGTAGCTCAAGTTGCACAGCAGTGAGTGTGTAGGGTATTTATAAGGAAAATTGACCTAGATTATAAACTTTCATGTAAAACACAATAAAAAATATATATATTTTTAAGAATGCATAAAAAGGGTAGAACTCTGGAGGAGTGATTATTTCAAAACAAATGCAAAATACTGTGTATAATGAAAATAATTATGTTCTATAAAATGATAATTTAATACATCTCTAGTGCAAAACACTTATAAATGCTGGATATTGCATCTGACATGAATTGAAATGTATAGCTGAGTGTTCCCAATGTAGCAAGGTAAATGCTCAGGTCTAAAGTTGAAAATGAAACTGCAAACTACTGTTGGAAGCACATGAGCATACTTTTCCATTACCTTCATCTTAGGGAGAAAGGTAACAGCTTGGGTGGCAAAAGTCAGGAATAAGAACTAGATCCACAGGAAGCCTGAACTATATGCTGGGAACCCAAGTTAAATTAGAGGGTATGAAAATATCCAACCTCCCACTGGTTCAGAGAGAATGCCTGTCTTCCTGAGCCAGGGTTTTAGGTGGAAAAACAGAGTCTCCTCTAAGAATTTATAGTTGAAGTTTAATGCTTCTATTCTATTTGCACTTGAGTTTACACACTCCATGTGGTCTGAAAGTACATGAACTACAAAACTGAGAGAAACTGTTTCCTAAAAGGTAATACACTGGAGTGAACTTGCAGGAGGCAAGCTGTGACACAGAGTTTGCTAAGTTTATTAAGGAATGTGGTTGTGCTCTTGAAAACAATACTTGTAAGTGAGAGGAAGATGTTAGGACTAGAAAGCATGGGGAGGTCAAACTTCAAATGACCTCACAGAGAGTGCCGAAGATAAGATGGCCTTAAAAATTATCCAGAGTAGAGAAAGACACAGGGCCTCTGGGTGGGTGGGTTATCTTAAAAGGAAGCTAATATTTAAAGGCTTTTTTTCTGGTGGCACTCTGATTCACTGGGCAGTAAACATTGTACTCATGAGGGAATGGGTAAGCATTACTGTGCACATCACAGGTATCTATCAGAAGCAAACACAAAGTGGAAGTGGAGAGGCATTCACATAAGATTCCAACAGATCTATCCTAGAAAGTTGATGTTTATCATGACATCAGTCACTAATTTGTGGGTGTAAGATCCCTATGCAGCTAAGATACCATGTGAAGAAGCAAGAAAGATAGAAGGAAGCTAATCAGGATCAGTAGGTACTAAAGTCCTTGAGTTACTCTGGGTAGTTGATTAAGAGTTACAGTAAGGGACGTTTAAAATAAAGAAAAATACAAGGTATAAGTATGTAACAAAGACACAGGGCATTAAAAAACAACGGAAATGTCAAGAGGGGTTTATAGCATAATAAATTTATACTATTATTTAAATAAATCTAAGCACTTTAGTAAATGTAAATATATTAGTAAAATGTAATTACAGTCCAACTAAATATTCCAACGAAAATAAAAATATATTTAGAATAGAGCATTTTTTGTGGCTTAAAAATATTAAGGGAACCCTGCTGGCACAGTGTTTAAGAGCTCATCTGCTTATAGAAAGGTTGGCAGTTTGAATCCACTAGTAACTCCCAAGAAGCTCTATGGTGGTGGCATTTCTACTCCTTTCCATAGGGTCTCTATATATTAGTTGAAGTAGACTCAACAGTAATTACTTTTTTTAATATTAAAGGTTCACTGGGCAGGGAGAGTAGTGGAAACTGCATATAGGTGGGCGTGTAAATTTATATGGAAATGTACATTTTCACTCAATCATAATAAAAAAAGAAATTAGGCAGCAGACTTGAAAAAAGATAGTATCTACAAAACTAAGTAAACAGAAAGATCAAAGTAAGAAGACTGAAGATATATAGTATGATTTTCTAAACAAAAGAAAGCCTCCATGGTGACACTGAGATCAAATAAATTTTAAGAGAATCGACAGCACTTGGCACTTGGCTGGCAAGAGAAAAATAATTACTAGAGGTAAATACATGCGATACATGAGAATTAAGCAAAAAATTGACCAGAAAGAAAAATTTTCAACTTTCCCAAGGACAGTCACACAAACTGATACATACACATGAATGTTTATTGCAACACAGTCCACAATAGCAAAAAGATGGAATCAACCCAGATGCCCATCAACAGATGAATAGATAAATAAACTACAGTACATATATTCAATAGAACACTGTGCAGTGATAAAGAACAATGATGATTTTAGAAAGCATCTCATAACCTGGTTTCAATTGGAAAGCATTATATTGAGTGAAATTAGCCAGCAGCACAAGGACAAATATTGTATAACACCCCTACTATAAGGACTTAAAACAGGCTCATGTATAGAAGAAAAGACTCTTTGATGGCTGAAAGGGGAGGAAGCAAGGGAGGGAGACAGTTGGTTATAGATTGGATAGTTGATAGAAATTTGGTTGGGCGAAATCAGTGACAGCACCCATTAGAAAGAAGAACAGTTTAACTAGACTTCAACATAACCTGAAATCTCTTCCAATCTTAACCCAATATTGCAGGCATAGAGTAGGGTGCTCTCAGGGGCCATCGAGGCTAATTAACATAATTAGCCTATTGCTAAGAGTCTTCTGCACCCCATATTGGTGAGTGGAGTCTGAGGTCTTAAAAGCTAGCAAGCTGCCATCTGAGGTACACCAAATGGTCCCAACTCACCTGTAACATAAGATCAACAAGGACAACATGACATGGGGGAAAGAGAACCCAGAAGATGGAAAGACCCACTTGAATGCGTGACTATATCAACATGTGACCAGAAGAACCTGGTGCCTGGCCACCACCAGTAACAACTATGATGGGGCTCACAATGCTGAGTCCCAGTGGCAATGCAAGAAAAAATGAGATGAACCCTGAGAACTCCACTAAAAGACCACAACTGATGGTCCAAAGGCCTGGGGGTTCCCCTGGGGGCATGGCCCCCTAGATCTGATGCTGCCCTGATCATAAATCTTTACTGAGGTCAACCCTTCGGACAGGAAGGGATGGGACTCAGGGACACAGAGTGACCATATCGGGTGTGCGCTTTATGGTTCTATGTATCTATAGGATGTTGTCCTACTGGCATCTTACTAGAGAGGGTGGAGAGGGTGGAGAGGAGGGGATGGAAGATTGTTAAGAGGATATGACATGGATGGCCCTGACTTCTTTGTCTTGTCTGACTTCTGTGGCTAGGACCTCCAGAACAACGTTGAATGGAAGTAATGACGATGGGTGTCCTTGTCTGGTACCTGTTCTGAAGGGAAATGTTTCCAACTTCTCTCCATTCCAGTATGATGTTGACTGTCGGTTTTGTGTAGATGCCCTTTATTATACTGACGAATTTCCCTTCTATTCATTTATTGAGAGTTTTTAACATCAATGGATATTGGGCTTTATCAAATGCTTTTTCTGCATTGCTGATAGAATCAGGTGATTTTTGTCTTCTGTTTTGTTTGTGTGATTGACTACATTAATTGTTGTTCTAATGTTTCAACATCCCTGCATCCCTGGTATGAATTGTACTTGGTAATGGTGAACAATTTTTTATTTTTATTATGACTGAGTGAAAATGTACATTCCTGTATAAATTTACATGCCTACCTATATGCAGCTTCCACTGCTCTCCCTGTCCGGTGACAGCACACTATTCCTCTCTGCTCCATACATGTCTCATCCTCCCAACAGTCATCCTTTCCCCTCTTCTCCACCCATTACCCTTCCTCCAGCCAGAAGTCAGCAGGATGATATCCTGTAGATGCATAGAACCATAAAACACATCCAATATACGGTCACTCTGCATCACCAGGTCCAATCCATTCGTGTCCAAAGTGTGGAACTTCGTTATGATTTATGGGCAAGGGCAGCATCAGAGCCAGGGGCCATGCTCCCAGGGGAACCTCGAAACCGCTGGACCATCAACTGAGGTCTTTTAGTGGAGATCTCAGGGTGCACCCCTTTTTATTCTTGTGTTTCCAGTGAGACTCAACTTAGTGAGCTCCATCATGGCTATCACTCGTGGTGGCCAGGTGCCATCCAGATCTTCTGGTCCCAAGTCGATGTAGGCACCCACTCATGTGGGTCTCTCTATCTTCTGGGTTGTTTTCACCCCGTGTCATTTTGGTCCTCAGTCAGCATCTGTTCCTGCTGAGTTGGAACCACTTGCTGTGACCTCAGATGGCAGCTTGGCAGCTTTTAAGAAGCCAGATGCCACTCATCAATGGGGGGTGCAGAGAGCCCTCTTAGCAAAATGCTAGTTGTCCCGATTGGCCTCAATTTCACCCAAGAGCATGGTACCCCGCCCCCTGACTCAGCTACTCCGTCCTTGCAATATTGGGTTAACATGGAAGGAGTATTCAAGTTATGCTGAAGTCCACTTAACATTGTTCTTGTTTCTAACGTGTGCTATCACCGATTTCTCCCAACCAGATTTCTAGCAACTATCTAATCTAAACCCTCCCCCTCTCACCCTCCCTCCCTCCCCTCCCTTGCAGCTGTCAAAGAGTCTTTTCTTCTATATACAAGTCTGTTTTACAGATCTTGTCATAGGGGTCTCACAGAATATTTGTCCTTTTGTCGCTGACTGCTTTCACTCAACATAATGTCTTTCAGTTGAAACCAGGTCATGAGATGCTTCCTGGAATCATCATTGTTCTTTATCATTGTGTAGTGCTCCATTGAGTACATATACCATAATTTACCTATCCATTCCTCTGTTGTTGGGAATCTGGGTTGATTCCATCTTTTTGCTATTGTAAACTGTGCTGTGATAAACATTCTGGTGCATGTGTCCGTTGGTGTGAAAGACCTTGATTCTGTAGGATATATTCCAAGTGGTGGAATTACTGGGCCAAATGGTATATCAATATCCATTTTTTTAAGGAAGGGTCAGATTGCTTTCCAAAGAGGCTGGACCATTTTGCAACCCCACCAACAGCGTAAGTGGGTTCCACTTTCTCCACAGTCTCTCCAGCATTTGCTGTTTTGTGGTTTTTGGATCATGGCCAACCTTGTTGGGTGAGGTGGTATCTCATTGTCGTCTTGATTTGAATTTCTTTAATAACTAAAGATCGTGAACATGACCGCATGTGTTTTTTTTGGCTGCCTGGATCTCCTCTTTAGTGAAATGTCTGTCCATCTCCTTTGCCCATCGCTTAATTGGATGATTTATCTTCTTCTTATTGATATTTTGTAGTATCTGATAGATTATGGAGATCAGGCATCGGTCTGACATAGAGTTGCCAAATATTTTTTCCCATTCTGTAGGTGGCCTTTTAATTCCATTAGTAAAGTCTTCGGGTGAGTAGAAGTGTTTGAGTCTTAATAGTTCTCATTTATCTATTCTCTGTTGACTGTGGTTTGTTTGACAGATTTTGACGTCTGTCTACATTGTGTATTAAAACTTCCATTGTTGTTCCTACCTTTCCTTGGATGAGCTTTATCGTTTTATGTTTGATGTTTAGGTCTTTTATCCAGTTAGAGTTGGGTTTTGTATAAGGTGTAAGATATGGATCTTATTTCAATTTATTGCAGATGGATATCCAATTTTGCCAGCACCATTTGTTGAAGATGCTGTTTTCACCCTAATTTAATGTCTTACGGCCTTTGTTGAATATCAACTGTTCAGAGGCAGATGGTGTCAAGTCTGGGGTCTCAATTCTGTTTCACTGATTGATTTGTCTGTTCTTGTACCAGTACCAGCCTCTTTTGACCACTGTGGCAGTGTAGTATGTTCTAAGATCGGGTAATGAAAGGCCTCCCAGTGTGTTCTTCTTTAGTAGTACCTAACTTACCCAGGGCTTCTTCCCTTTCCAAACAAAATTGGTGATTTGTTTCTTCATCTCTTTAAAAAATGACGCTGGAACTTGTATTGGGATTGCATTCTATAAGTAGATTGCTTTGAGTAAAATAGACATTTTCACAATATTAAGTCTTCCTATCCATGAGCAGGTAGATTTTTCCATTTGTCTAAGTCTCTTCGTTTCTTGTAGTAAGGGCTTGTAGTTCTCTTTGTAAAGGTCTGTTATTTCTCCAGTTAGATTAATTCCTAGGTACTTTATCTGTTTACGGGCTATAGTAAATGGTATTCATTTGATGATTTCTTCATTAACAGTCTCGTTGTTGGTATAAAGCAATCCTACTTATTTACTTATGTTTATCTTGTACCCTGAGACTTTGCTGAAGTCTTCTATCAGTCTGAATAGTTTCCTTATAGATTCTTCGGGATTCTCTGCATATACAATCATATCATCTGCATACAGGGAGATTTTGACTTCTTTTTTGCGTACACAGATGCCCTTTATTTCTTGGTCTTGTCTAATTCTTCTGGCTAGAACTTCTAGTACACTGTTGAATAGGAGAGGTGAGGGTGGGCATCCTTGTCTGGTTCCTGTTCTCAAGGGAAACTCAGTCTCTCTCAATTCAGGATGACGTAAGGCAGTTGGCTTTGTATAAATGCCCATCACTTGATTGGATGACTTATCTTCTTCTTACTGATATTTTGTAGTATCTTATAGATTATGGAGATCTGGCATCGGTCTTCCAGTCTGTTGATTTTTGAAGCTTGAACAATGAGATTTTTCCATCACCTATTCCATTTATTCTACCCTGGGTTGGAGCACTCTTGGCATAGAACTCTAATAGAAAATCAGTGGAGTCAAGGGGTCCTCTGTAGTCAAAGGCTACATGACACACACCTACCTGGGAGTCGTGGTAAGTCAATAATCATCAAAAGATCCTCCAAAACAAAATCAAAACAATGTAAACCTTTTCATAACCTTAAGGGGTGAGACACACATTATTATTGAGGATACATAATAGATGATAGGGACAGTGAACAAAGTCATTTTCAATTATTTATCTGCAATGATTCCAACATTTACTATCATCTGATAAGACCTTCAGGAATAATGGAATAATGACTGAATCTGTGTTAAATGATGTTGCCTTCTCCATCTTCCTACTCTTTTTAGATCTGTCAGATGACCTTTATAAAATTTATGCAAAAATCACCATTTGGTTTATTTTCAGCTCATATGTGTCCCCCCTACCCCCCCCCAGCACTATATCCTCATGATATATGAGGAGCTTTGGGCTTGAATACAAGATAAAGGATAACTTTGTAGAAAACTTGTTTTATGTTTTATTCATGTTATGTTCACCTGCCTTATCAACATTGTACCCCAACTATATACAAAGTTTTCTATACCCCAGGACCACCTAAGCAAGCACTGTAGGACAGACATCAACATCTAGATTTCTCCACAACTCTCCATGTAACCTTCCATGTCCCATCAACCTGAGACTACCTTCTGTTGCTTTCTTATCTTTGTAAATCCTAGTCCTTCTCCTTGAAGTGTCTTCTTTTCCAGAGGAAAATATCTTTTGAGCCCCAGTTCATGGGCCACATTGGCAACCTAGATAAGCAGTGCTTCAGGAACACTTTGCATACAGTTTGGCAACTAGCCCTTGCTTTGATCTTTATCTCCTACAGAGAATGTAACAGCATGCACCATATGTTGCACTGGTGGTTCCATGCTGGAATTCTTGCCTTCTATGAAATTAACTGAAGTTTGATTTATACCTCATGTACAGCTACTGTCTGTCTGTCAGGTGAGGCTTATATGTTTCTATGATGCTGAGCAGGTTTCTGCAGAGCTTTCAGACTAAGACAGACTAGGAAGAAAGGCCTGACCATCTACTTCTGAAAAATCAGTCAATGAAATACTATGGATCACAAACATATGATCCCCAGTTGGTCATGGGATGGTGCAGAACCAAGTAATCTTTATTTCTATTGCTCACGAGGTCAGACAGCAGGTAATAAGAACATGTTGCAGATTTCTGGTTTCTTCAGTTCTATCCTTGTCCCAACTTCTCTAACTGCTGCCATTCTTACCCTGTTATACAATCCTGGTAACTGAAGTCTATAACTACAATCGTTAGTTGCAAATGCACTATGACAACTCAGCCTTATTCTTCTGAGAGGCAGACTGTGAAAAAAGCACAGAAGGAACGTAAGTATCTACTCTGTCTTTCACTGGGACACATGTATAATTACTGGACCCTCTCTGGAGATGAGGACTGTATAGTTATGAAGACTATACAGTGAAGGTTACATCACAGCCTATGACAAACACAAATTGCTTTTATGGGAACAGGTGAAAAAAAAAAGACAATCAAACCAACAAAATAACTGATTTCTGAATATGTTTAGTCCCCAAAAAGCCACAGTCTTGGAAAATGAGATATAAGATGGTCTTCATTAACTTTTGTGATCCTACCTCTTTAGCTTATTAGCTAGATATTCACAACTCTAGAAGAGGAAATATTAATATACTAATCCATTCAGCCTTAGGGCATCTTCCACGGATGCTTGGCACGTGTGAAAGGTAGAGGCAATGGAGCTGAGCCTTTAAGCAGGCCACAGATGATGTGCTGACAATACTCTTAATTAGGTACTGTGAACATCTTCGAGTATCCTTCTGTAGAGTTTACTTTGTCCTTTCTGCTGGAAAAATTGTATCTTTCTGGAACTTGAAGAGAAACTACAGATATTTGTTTGCTGGTAGACTGTTGTTGTATCATGAAAGGAAAGGTTTCTCTTTACAGACGTGTTTAGAGTCTCTCTGTATTAGCTTCTGTATTAGCCCGATGGCACCCATCGGTTTGAAGCAAAGCTGTGGTAGGCACCATATGTCAGTAGACAGGCTTCTAAATCTTTATAGGTCTCAGTTTGTTCATTTTAAAAGAGATCTGGGTCAGCTGAATTGACTTCTATTGAGATCCTGCTATGTGACAGTCACTGACCTATCTGCTGGAAATGAAGATGGAAGCCCAACTGTGATGAAAGATATAGCTCCCTTCTGAAAGAACTGACAGTTGAGAAACGGGATTCCTTGCTGTGTTAGTTATCTGGTACTACTCTAATAGAAATATCACAAGTGGATTGCTTTAACAAAGAAAAATTTATCCTTACATGGTTCAGTAGGCTACAAGTCTGAATTCAGAGTGTCAGCCCCAGGGTAAGGCTTTCTTTCTTTGTCTGCTCAAGAGGAAGGTCCTTGTGTTGTGTCAGTCTTTCTTTGGTCTGAGAGCATCTGAGCACAAGAACCTCTATTCCAAAGAATGCACTATGCTCCCAGTGCTAATTTGTTGGTGGTATGAGGTCCTAAACTCTCTGCTTGCTTATCTTTCCTTTTATCTCTTGTAGGATAAAAGTATAGAAGGTGGTGCAAGCCACACTCCAGGGAATCTCCCTTAGTAAGTGTATTGCCATCGCACCCTAATCTTCTTTTAGCATAATCTTAACTATTAACCACAGGCAGAGATTAAGACGTACAGCATAGGAAAATAACAAATTAGAGAGCACTCACACAATGCTGGGAATCATGACCCAGTCAAATTGATATGCACATTTATGGGGGGGACAAAATTTAATCCATTACAGTTGGGTTGCATTTAAATGTAGGGCATCATTTCAGGTCAGTAGATTTGATCTCACAGGGTAGCAGTTATGCTATAGTGAATAAGGGCAAAATGGCACCGAATAAAACAACCAAACAACATACCATTTGCCACAGAGTTAATTACAACTCATGTAAACCTTAGAACAAGAGTATTGCAAAATTAATTCAAGAAAAGACAACTCTGTTTTGACACATTGTTTTTTTAAAAAGGTTCTGATTATACAAGCAGCCAATGTTAAGAGTAGAATGCTTTTGAAAACTGGTAAACGGTGAGAAAATGAAAATCATCAAATTAGTGATATCCAGTAATATCGGCCTGTCAACCATGGCCCTATAGTCCCACATGTATTTTCTCAAAAATGCAGTAAGGACATTCCATGCTATTCTGAAATTTGCTGTGGACTTTAATGTATTTCACTTATTCTTATCAGTGAATAAATCTACAGTATCAGTAAATAAATTGCAGAATGATTCACAGTTCATTTGCACTATAATTTAATTACTTTAGAGAACTTAAAGATGCATTTCACACATATTGCTAAATCAATAAGATTTTAGTAACCAGTACACTTTGTGTGACAACAAACGTCAATACAGAATGCTGAAATATTTTTTCCTTTATTGTTTTATTTTGGTAAACATGTATGTAACAAAACATTTGCCATTAAAATCTCAAATTTTACACGTAAAATTTACGGACATTCATTGTAGTTATCATATTATGCAAATATCCCCACTATCCATTTACAAAAATTTCCATCTCCCTTAACAGAAGATTAGTGTCTCCTGAGCAATGCATTTTCCCTGGTAACCACTAATAATATCTGATCTCTATGCACTTATCTTTTCTAGATATTTCATTAAGTGGAAACATGCAACATTTGTCCTTTTTTGACTGACATATTTTGTTCATGACATTTTCGAAGTTAACCCATGCACAGTATATATCAGCACTTCGTTTCTCTTTCTGGTTATTTAATACTCCATTTTGCGTACCTACAAAATTTTGTTTATACATTTCTTTATTTCATCCTTGGATTCTTCTATAACTCATGGCTTTTTGAGCAAAGTGTTGTTCACTTTCCATGAGTTCCACTTTCTATCAAAGTTTTCTCTGTTATTGATTTCTTCTTTTATTGCTTTATAGCCTGAGAAGATTCTTTGCAACAGTTCAGTGGTTTGGATTTTGTAGAGATTTTCTTGATGTTCTAATATGTGGTCTATTCTAGAAAATGTTCCATGGTCACAGGAGAAGAAGGTGTACTTATCTGTCAGTGGATAAAAAGTTCAGTGTAAGTCAAGGAGGGCTAACTGGTTGATTGTTGCAATAAGATCTTCTGTCTCTTTACTGAGCTTTTTTTTCAAGACAATCTGTCCATTACTGAAAGTGGAGTGTTGAAGTTTCCCACCCTTACTCTGGAATGGTCTATCTCATTTTTCAGTATAATCAGTGTTTGATGTATTTAGATACTCTGATATTGAATGCATAAATATTTAATATTCTTAAGGCCTGCTTCTGTATTGAACCTTTCAGCAATAAATAATGGCTGTCCTCAGCCACAATGGTGGATTTTACATTAGAATCTATTTTATCTGGATTAATACTGCCACACCTGCTCTTCTTTGTACATTGTCAGCTTTGTATGTATTGTTCCATCCTTTAATTTTCAGTGTGTTCGTGTCTTTAAGTCTGATGTGTGTTTCTTGTAAGCAACATATAGATTGATCGTGTCTTTTGATCCAAGATACTACTAGTTGTCTCTTTACTATAGTGTTCAGACTGTTTACATTCACTGTAATTAATGATATGTATTTGTTTAGTGCTGTCATTTTGATGTGCTTATTTTTGTGTTGGAGTTTTCACTGTTACTCTTAATATTCAGTCCTGGGACATTCATCTTTTCATGTTGAATTTTCATGTTTTTAGTATCAGTTTTGTGTTCATTGAGACTCCTGTATTAAAGTTCTATTTTTATGTGTTGCATTGTTATTATGCTTTGTGCCTATGCCTATAATACCCCTTAATAATCTAAGTTTAAACCCAATTTTAGCTTATACAATTCTTATTAACTTCAACTCCATCTGAAAGGACTAAATCTACAGTAGTATATCCCTCTTTTTAATGTGACTTTATCTTAGTTTTAATGGTAAATTCACTGGTTCCTTTCTTTAAATGTTGTAGCTCCGATTGAATTTTGTACCTTTCTTAACTGAGTAGATTTCTGTATGCTGTGTCCCAGATTGCCTCCTTAAATATACACTTCATTGTTATGTTTTTCTAAGCAGAGAGCTTCTTTCAGTATTTCTGGTAGTTTTGGAAATGGTTTTGTTTTTCTAAGCAAAGAGTTTCAGTATTTCTTCTAGCTTTGGTTTGGTGTTTACAAAGTCTCTAAGTTTCTGTTTATCTATGAATCTCTTAGTTTCATCTTCATATTTGAAAGACAGTTTTGCAGGATATATAATTCTTGGCTGGAAGTTTTTCTCTTTCATGGCTTTGAGTATGTCATCCCACTGCCTCCATGCTAACATCTTTTCTGCCTAGAAATCAGATGAAATTGTACTGGGCTTCCATCTGAATGTTAGCTTTGTTTTGAGTCTCACTGCCTTTAACAGTTTCTGCTTATGATTCATTTGGTTAAGCTCGATTATAATGTGTCTTGGTGGCTGTCTTTGGGGTCCATTTTCTGTGACATTTGATACACATCTTGGATATCTATGTTTTCTTCTTTCATAATTTCAGGGCCTTTTTTCTGTCAGCAACTCAACAGCAGTACTTGTGTTTTCAGATCTGGCTCATCAAATCAAGAAATGTAATACAGGAGTCTCAACAACCACAAAAACAACCCTGAAAAAGATGATAAATCAACTCACAAAGAAGAATGTCTCAGAACAGACTAATAAGAACATAGAAAACATCAACACAAAGATAAACATGTCACAATGGCAGCACTGAACATATACCTATGAATAATTACATTGAATGTGAATGGACTGAATTCTCCAGTAAAGGGACATCGAGTGACATCTTGGATCAAAAGACATGACCCATCCATATGATACCTACAAGAAACTCACCTTAGACTTAAACATATGAACTAACTGAAAATTAAAGGATGGAAGAACATGTATCCAGCTAACAATAAACAAAGAAGAACAGGTGTGGCAATTCTAATCTCAGATAAAATAGATTTTACTGTAAAATCCACCATCATGGACAAGGGAGGACACTATTGCTGAAAGTTTCAATACACGAGTAGGACTTAACGATATTAAATATTTATGCACTCAACATTAGCCAGCCAGCCAAGTGCCGTCGAGTTGGATCACCTAAATACATCGAAGAGACACTGACTACACTCAAAAATGAGATATACCACTCCACAATAATAGTGGGAGACCAGCTCTCCACTCTCAATGTTGGACAGATCATCTAGAAAAAAGCCCAGTAAAGACATAGAAGGCCTTACTGCCACAATTAACCAACTAGTCCTCATCAAAACATACAGAACATTCTATCCATCAGCGGACAGCTACACCTTCTTCTCCAGTGCACATAGAACACTCTCCAGAATAGACCATGTGTTAAGACACAAAGCAATTCTCAACAAAATCCATAGCATTCAATTAATACAAAGCATCTTCTGAGATCAAAAAGCCATAAAAGTCAAAATCAATAGCAGAAAAAACATAGACACAAAGTGGAACTCATGGAAACTGAACATCTCACTTAAAAACCCATGGGTTAAAGAACAAATCGAGGATGAAATAAAGAAATTTATGGATTCCAGTGAGAATGAAATCACTTCCTACCAGAACCTATGTGACACAGCCAAAGCAATGCTCAGAGGTCAGTTTATCTCCATAAATGCACACATCTTGAAGGAAGAAAGGAACCAAACCAAAGAACAAGTAGAGAGAGAACAACAGAGGCACCCCTCAGGCAGCAGAATCAAAAAGATCCTAAAGGTTAGAGCAGAACTAAATGAATTAGAGAATAGAAGAAACTGAAAAACTTGAAAAGACCAAATGCTGTTTTTTTCAAAAGATCAACAAAATTGACAAACCATTGGCTAAACTTGTTAAAGAAAAACAGGAAAGGAAACCAATAACCCAAATAAGAAATGAGAGGGGAGTTATCATAATAGATACAACTGAAATAAAAAATACCATAACAGAATACTATGAAAGACTGTATTCTAACAAACTGGAAAACCTAGAGGAAGTGGACAAATTCCTAGATTCATGTCACCTATAAAATTATCACAAGGCAAAGCAGAACAACTTAATGAACCCATCACAAAGCAAGAGATTGAAAATTCATCAAAAAACTACTAACTCAAAGAAGTCCGGGCACAAATGTTTCCACCACAGAATTCTATCAAACTTCTAGAGATGAGTCATCTCCAGTACCACTGAGACTATTTCACAGTATGGAAGGGATGAAATACTCCCAAATTCATTCTATGAAGCCAGCACAACCCTGGTACCAAAGCCAGGGAAAGACCGAACAAAAAAGGAGAACTACAGACTGATATCGTTCATGAATCCAGATGCAAAAATCTTCAACAAAATTCTTTTCGGTCGAATATAACAACATATGCAAAAAACAATCCATCATGACCAAGTTGCATTCATACTAGACATGCAAGGCTGGTTCAACATCAGAAAAACAACTGCTGTGATCAACCACATAAATAACACATAAGACAAGAATCACCTGATCTTGTCTATTGATGCAGAAGAGGCATTTGATAAAGTCCAACACCCATTCATGCTAAAAACTCTAAGCCGAATAGCAATACAGGGAAAATTCCTCAACGCAATAAGGGCCATTTTTACAAAGTCAACTGCCCACATGATCCTGAATAGAGACAGACTGAAACAGGTTCCCTTAAGAATGGGAAATATACCGGGATGCCCACTCTCACCTCTCCTAATCAACAGTGTACTAGAAGTTCTAGCCAGAGCCATTAGACAATACAGAGAAATAAAGGGCATCTGCATATGCAAAAAAGTAAAAATTTCCCTCTCTGCAGATGATATGATTGTATATGCAGAGAATCCTAAAGAATCCACAGGTAAACTACTCAAACCATTAGAAGAGTTCAGCAAAGTCTCAGGATATAAGATAAACATAAGTAAATCAGTAGGATTCCTTTATACCAACAATAAGACTGTTAATGAAGAAATCACCGAATCAGTTCTATTTACCATAGCCCCTATGAAGGTAAAGTACCTAGGAATAAATCTAACTAGAGAAATAACAAACCTTTAAAAAGAGAACTACAAGTCCTTACTACAGGAAACTAAGAGAGACTTATATAAATGGAGAAACCTACCCTACTAATGGATAGGAAGACTTATTGTGAAAATGTCTCTTTTACCCAAAGCAATCTACTTATATAATGCAATCCCAATACAAATTTCATTGCCTTTTTTTAATGAGATGGAGAAACAAATCACCAACTTTGGTTGGGAAGGGAAGAGGCCCGAGATAAGTAAAGCACTACTGAAGAAGCGGAAAACATTGGGAGGCCTCTCACTACCTGACTTTAGAACCTATTACACTGCCACAGTAGTCAAAACAGCCTGGTATCGGTACAAAAAGAGACAGATAGATCAATGAAACAGAATTGAGGCCACAGAGATGACACCATCTTCCTATGAACAGCTGATATTTGACAAAGGCCCTAAGACATTAAACTGGGGAAAAAACAATCTCTTCCACAAATTTTGGATGCTAGCAAAATTAGATATCCATCTGCAATCAGTTGAAACAAGAGCCATGTCTTACAACTTATACAAAAACCAACTCAAACCGGGTAAAAGACCTAAGTACCAAATCTAAAATAATAAAGCTCATCCATGAAAAAGTAGAAACAACAATGGAAGCTTTAATACACAATGTAGACAGACTTCAAAATCTGTCAAACAAACCACAAACAACAGAAGAGAAAACAGATAAATGGAAGAAGAACTACAAAGAGCCAAAGAATTTTGCTCACCCAAGGACTTTATTAATAGAATTAAAAGGTTACCTACAGAATGGGAAAAAGTATTTGGCAACTGTATGTCAGACCGACACCTGACCTCCATAAACTATAAGATACTACCAAATAGTAATAAGAAAAAGATAAATAATCCAATTAAGTGATGGGCAAAGCAGATGGACAGACACTTGTCTAAAGAGGAGATCCAGGCCCAGGCAGCCAAAAAACACATACGCTCATGGTCCTGATCACTAGCTGTTAAAGAAATTCAAATCAAAGCTACAATAAGATAACATCTCACAATAACAAGATTGGCCATGATCCAAAAAACTCAAAACAACAAATGCTGGAGAGGCTGTGTAGAAATTGGAACTCTCCTACACTGTTGATGGGAATGCAAAATGCTGCAATCTCTTTGGAAAGGAATATGATGCTTCGTTCAAACTCTGGATATAGATATACCATTTGACCCAGTAATTCCATTGCTTGGAATATATCCTACAGAATCAAGGCCATTCACACCAACAATTACATGTACGTGAACATTTATTGCAACATAGTCCACAATAGCATAAAGTGGAATGAACCCAGATGCCCAACAACAAGTGAATGGATAGGTAAACTATGATATATATTCTCAGTGGAACACTATGCAATGATAAAGAACATTGGTGATTTTAGGAAACATCTCATAAAGTGGTTTCGATTGGAGGACACATGTTGAGTGAAAGTAGTCAGCGACAGAAAGACAAATATTGTGTGAGACCCCATGATAAGAACTTAAAAACTGACTCATGTATAGAAGAAAAGATGCTTTGACAGCTGCAAGTGTGGGAAGGGAGGTAGGGCAACAAGGGAAGGTTTAGATTAGATAGCTGATAGACATTTGGTTGGGTAAAATCTGTGACAGCACACATTAGAAAGAAGATACGTATTAACTAGACTTCAATGTAACATGATTACTCCTCCCATCTTAACCCAATATTGAAAGGACAGAAGAGCTGAATCGGGGGGCTGGGGACCATGTTGTCAGGGGAAATTGTGCCAAATTGGCACAATTTACATTTTGCTAAGAGAGTCTTCTGCACCCCACATTGGTGAATGGTGGTTGTGGTCTTAAAAGGTGCCAAGCTGCCATCTGAGGGCACAGCAAATGGATCCAATCCAGCAGGAATGGATGATCACCAAGGATCAAAACGATGGGGGGGGAGGGAGGATAATCGAGAAGACAATGACCCATGTGAGTGGGTGACTACATCGACTTGTCACTGGAAGAACCAGATGGTGCCCGGCCACCACAATTGATACCCATGATGGAGCTTACAAAGGTAACTCTCTTTTGTCAGCACAAGAATAAAAAGGATACACCCTGAGATCTCCACTAAAAGACCACAATTGATGGTCCAGGGGCCTCAGGGTTGCCCTGGGAGCATGGCCCTTGGCCCTGAAGTTGCCCCTGTCCAGAAATCATAACGGAGGTCAACTCTTCGGACAGAAATAGAGTGGACTTGGCGACACAAAGTGACCATGTCATGTGTGCCCTTTATGGTTCTACACATTCGTAGGATGTTGTCCCATTGATCTCTTACTGGAGGTGGGGTAGTGGGTGGAGAGGAGAGGATAGGAGATCGTTTGGAGAATAAGACATGTATGGAGTGGAGAGGAAGGGTGTGCTGTCATCCGGCGGGGAGAACAGTGCGAGCTGCATATAGGTGGGCATGCAAATTTATATGGGAGTGTACATTTTCACTCACATATAATAATAATAATAAATCCTTTACAAATGAGAGAAGCCACAGGGGAAAGGAGGTGCTTCACAGGGCATCAAGCAGTTTTACAGAACACAACACATTTTACACAACATCCCTGTCTTCTAGACTCTAGGTATCACCCCCTCTTTTCCATATTTTGAATGGAAGCCCTACCCAGCCCTGTCCTATAGCTCTTCCTTACAGGCCCTCTGGGAAGACACGTCCTCTTCTCTGGGCTTCAGTCTCACAATTTTTCAAGCCCACAGGAGTAGAAACTCCACATTTAGAAAAATTGGGGTTATTGCTCCAGTTTTTAAAGCCTTGAGGGATATCTTTGAAGCTGAGGCTGTTCAGCTTCTAAGCTCAGTATTTATTTCCTAATCAGACAAAATTAACAATTTGAACTCAAATCAAACCTACTGCTGTGGCTGCTGTGGGGATGATTTTTAACTCATAGTGTCCTATAGGTTAGAATAGAACAGAGGCTGGCAGATTTCAAGTGCAGGCTTTCCAATCACTAAAACACAGAGCACTGTGTAACCAGTGTATTCTCCAGTTAGCAACTGAGAGATAACAATAAAATCATGACTAGGTGTCCAGAAGGCTCCTTTTAATTATGAATTCAGGTCTTGGTTTCCAGAATGACTTAGGGAGACGGTTGTTTAGTCTGCCATCTTGACTCTGCCCTCCCAGGAAATAATTTTCAAAAAGATATTTTGGAGAGAATGAAGGGAGAAAAAACAATTGAAAGAGTTGAAATATGGGCTCAGACAGGAGACATTTTCTTTGTTGTGTTTTATAAGTCATATTTAAATATCTAAACAAAAATTCTAACTGGATACCAAAAACAATGATATTTAAAATTGTGAATAAAGGAGACTT
Organism: Heterohyrax brucei; assembly: GCA_028571685.1. NCBI lineage: Eukaryota > Metazoa > Chordata > Mammalia > Hyracoidea > Procaviidae > Heterohyrax > Heterohyrax brucei. The sequence goes on along the minus strand of CM053149.1, from coordinate 134,874,826 downwards.
AAGTTTAAGTGAAGTTTACACACTTCACCAGATGTGGAACATCTGATTGTGATAAACCACATATGTAACACTTAGAGCAAACATTAAGAAAAATACTCAAAGAGATACAGTCAAAAACACTATAAATAAATTAAGACTGAAAACTAAAAAGTTTTCCACAGGAAGGCAATAAAAGAGAAATAATGGGACGCACAAGGGGGTGAGGGTAGTAAAGAATACTTAGAGATAACATATTACTCCAAATGTAAATTGTATAACTGTATCAATCAAAACACTGAGATTGGAGTAGCACAAGCAAAAGTGGTGAAGTAAGGACTTTCAAACCTATACCATAAAAGTATGAAGAAAAATTGGCAAAAAAATAAAAAAAGTCAGAAACACAATTTTCAGACTTCTAAAAGTTATCCAAAGGCTTACAGTTCTGAGAGCAAGTATTTAAGAAAAACAAATGAATATTAAAAATAACAAATTTTGTGACATTTTAATTTCCACTGTCCCCATCTTACAGCCCAACTCTGCAGCAGTCTTTAAACTGAACAGTCCACAATCATGGTGACAACCAGAGTTTGACAAATACTAGAAGGAAGAAGAAAAAAGATTTGAGAGCCTTCAAAGCCTCATTCTCACATAATTGTCACTAGTTAATTTTTCTAATGGTTCCCTGATGTGCACAGAATGTGTAAAGATGTAATTTGTATATCATTTACAGCAAAAGAAATGAGAGACGAAATGAAACTATATGAAAATAAATCATTTTTATTACTGTTTTAGTCAGCTAGTGCTGCTCTAACAGAAATGCCACAGAATGGATGGCTTTAACAAAAGAAAGTTTATTCTTACACGGTCCGGTAGGCTACAAGTCCACATTCAGGATGTCTACTCTAGGGGAAGGCTTTTCCCCTTGTCAGCTCTGGAGGAAAAGCCATTATTGCACCAGTCTTTTTTCAGGGAGCAACTTGGCACAGGAAATTTGGGTCTGAAGGACGAGCTCTTCTCCTGGTGCTGATTTCTAGATGGTGTGAGGTTCCAATTCTAAGCTTGCTTCCCTTTTTTTTATCTCTTGCAGGATGAAAGGATTAAGGGTGGGGCAAACCATACTCCAGGCAAACTGCCTTTACAGTGGAGCAGGAAGGTGATCTTCTGAAGGGATTTACAGTCTCACCCTAATCCTTTAACATACAGCACAGCAAAATCACAAAATGGTGGACAATCATGAATACAGGGAATCATGGCCACATGGCTACACCTATTTTGGGGTGGACATAATCCATGACATTCTACCCTTTGGTACCCCCAAAATCACAAGTTGAAACATGCAACACATTCATCCCATGATTTCAAAATCAGATTCATCCCATATGATAGAAGTCTTAAATCAGTTCCAACAACCAAAATTCAAAAACTCTTCTACATCTGTGAAACCTAGGATGCAAGCTATCTGCTTCCAAGGATACAGTGGCAGAATAGGCACAAGGTAGACATTCCATTACAAATGGAAGAAATTTCAGGGAAAGAAGGCATTGATAGATAACATGCAAGCCAGCAGAACTCATTACACCAGCCCTCAAAGCTTCAAAAATACTCTTCCATTTTCTGAGACATTTTACACAATAGTTTTGCCCTCCAGACCCTAGGCATTGGCCAAACTCTCTAGATTCTGAGTGGAGACCCCCAGCCCTGTGCTACAAGTCTGCCTTCAAAGCCCACTCGAAAGAAACTCTCTGCCCCTTCAGCTTTAGGTGCACCCTAAGCCCTTATGAGTGGCAATTCCACTCTGACAAAACACAGAAAGCCCTGGCTCCACCGTTTAAAACTCCTGAGGTCATGGCCATACCTTTTGAGACTGAGGCAGCTCAGCTTCTTGTGCTGCTTGTCTCTTCTCCTTCTGTTTCCTGTGGCCGCATAGCCCAGGCCTCATGCCCACATATGCCCTACCAGAGCAAGTGTTCCAAAGCTCTGTATTTCCACTGATTCAGATGCCAGGAGGCACCCCACTCTTGCTGGAAAGCATCCAGCACAAAGGCACTCAGCTGTCTTGCTCTGTGGGTCAGCAAGCCTAGCTGAACCAATTCAAGTGTCCAGAGGCACCCTGTTACATGAGGAAAACTCTGTGCACAGGCAGGTAGCTGTCCTGCTCCATGGGTCAGCTCCAGCACTGCCTATGGTTCTGTTGCTGCCACTGCTGCTGCCACCAGTCCTCTGTTGTTTCTCACCATCTATGCCTTCTTTGTTTCTTCTGAATCTTCTATCCATTCACAGTTTCAAAATGGCTCCCACATTGTAAGTATTTGATAGAGCATCAACCCACACCTGGTACCACACTGGGTTTTCTAGGGAAGCAAAACCAGTAATACATATATGTACAAGGAAAGATTTATACACAAGGAAACAGCTCATGCAATTGCAGAGGCTGAATGTCTCAAGTCCTGGCACAAACCTCACATGGCCATGGGACCTGATGATCCCAAGGTCAGCAGGTCAGAGACCAGAGCTCTAGATCACCGGTTGGTTGTGTAGGTCAGTGGATCCCAAGCTGGTGGCAAGAAGGAGCTGCAGAAGCTGGCAGTGAGACAGAGCTGCAGAAACTGGTGAACCTAGGATCAGCATGTCAGGGAACAGGACTCTTTAACACTAGTTATAAGGGTTGATGAATCCAACAGCTGCTAGTTCAAGTCCAGGAACCAGATGCCAGAAGACAGCAGGAACTTCTGGCTATGAGAACAGACCGACAGTTGGTAGTAGAAGGCAGAGAGATGACAGCTGAAGGGCAGGATACCACTACAGGCAGCACCCTGCCACTTGATAAAGCAGCCAAACATGGGCTTACTTTTGTAGTTGGCATAATCCTGACCACCACAATTACTATTGAAATTAAGTTGCTATTAATACAAACCAGACTGTTCAAAATTAAGATGTAAATTCTAATTCCCAAGGCTACCATAAAAATAGATACAAAATGTTAATAGGATAAATGTGAGTATTAGAATGGCAAACTAATTGACATCTACTTACCAAAACCAAAACCAAAAATTGCCATTGAGTCGGTTCTGACTCATAGCAACCCTAGAGATGGAGTAGAATTGGCCCATAGAGTTTCCAGCATTTGATGGATCTGAACCACCAACCTTCTGGTTAGAGCCATAGTATTTAATCACTATGCTGCCATGGAAAAACAGAGGAACACTATCACATAAGAAATTCTGAAAAAATAGTAGACTGAGAATACCAAAATGAATTATTTTATCAGGAGGGGAAAGGAGACTGTTGGGAGGATGAGACATGTATGGAGCAGAGGGGAATAGTGTGTCGTCACCAGGCAGGGAGATCAGTGGAAGCTGCATACAGGTGGGCACGTAAATTTATATGGGAATGTACATTTTCACTCAGTCATAATAATAAAAAAAAGAAATGTAGTCAATATTTAGAACTTTTCAAGAGATTAGAAAAGAAATGAGGAAAAATGGAGTACAGCATAATGACCGGTTGAACAGGCTGCAAGAAAGCATACAACAGCAAGAATTAGACAGTCAGAAAATTAATAATTAAATTACAGAATTAAACAACTCAGTAATGTCAAAAGTGCAGCACTGAGACAACAAAAGGGTGAATTATTGAGACAGAAGATAAAGCATGTGACAAGAACATTTTTGAGGAAAAATAAGATCAAATAATTTAAAAAATCAAGAAAAGCTAAAAATTATGTGAGACTCTATCAAGAGGAATAATCTACAAGTGAATGGAGTACCAGAATGGAGGAAAGGGAGAATAACAGAAACACAAAGAGAACTGTCAGATTTATTGATGAAAACTTCCCTGGTTGTTCTGAACAAGGTAGATCCCAAAAGAAAGGCAACAAGTCATATGACAATTAAACTTACCAAAACCAAAGATAAGGCAACAATTTTAAAAGTGGCTATGGATAAACAGAAAATAATCTACAAAGGAGAATCAACAAGACTAAGCTCAGGCTTCATCAGAAAGCATGCAGGATGAAGGCAATAGGTTGCTGTATACAAACCCATGAAGGAAACAATTGCCAAGAAAGAATTACGTATCCAGGCAATCTGTATCCAAAATATGATGGTGCTATTATAACACATCCAGATAAACAGAAAATCAAGAAATTTACAAAAACCAAACAACAAAATTACAAGAAACACTGAAGAAAATCCTTTGGTTAGAAACCCAGTGACATCAGATAAGAACCCAAGGCTAGAACACAGAATACAGCAACTGCATATGAACTGAGATGTGGGGAATCACAAAAATAAATCTCAGGTAAAGCACTGAAAATAGGGAAACAGAAGTGTCATTACATAAACATTTTAACAAAAAAATAGAAAAGAATTTGAAAGAAATGTAGTCATAGGTATATTACATGGAGAAAATGTCAAGACAATATAAAAAATACTAGAGACTGGTCTAAATTTAGAAACATTGGGGTTTTATGGCAAATATTAAGGTAACCATAAAGAAAATTATCAATACCATGCATAAAGATAAACAAAAAGCAAGAAAAGCCACCAACATTGGAAAAAGATGAAAGAAAACACATGAAGAAAAAAGACAGCACAGAAAATTACATAGAACAAAGGAACTATCTACAGTGGAAAAAAAAAGCACCCAAATGGCAGCACTAACTTGTGTCTATCAATAATCACATAGCATATATAGAGTGGCAGATTGCATTAAAAAAAAAAAGACCAATTTATATGCTGCCTATAGGAGACCCTTAGACTTAAAGTCGTGAACAAACTAAAACTCAAAGAATGAAAAAAAGGTAGCAAGCTAAGGACATTCAAAAAAAGAGCAGGAGTGGTAATATTAATCTCTGATAAAATAGCCTTTAAAATAAAATCCACCAGACTGGAGAAAAGACACTATATCAGGATTAAAAGATCAGTACTTCAGGAGGACATAACTACATTAAATATCTACATATGCAATGAGATGGCTGCAAAATACAAAAACAAACTCTAACTGCATTAAAAACAGAAATGGACAGTGCCACAATAATAGTAGGAGATGGAGCACACCACTTTCTATGAAGAACAGGACATTCAGAAGAAAGTGCAATGAAGACAAGGAAGATCTAAATGCCACAATCAACCAACTTGACCTCACAGACACACACAGAACATGCCACCCAAAGGCAGCCAAATATACTTTTTTTTCCAAAGCACAAGGAACATTCTCCAGAGTTGGCCATATATTAGGCCATAAAACAATCCTTTACAAAATTCTAGCTACTGAAATATTACAAAGCATCTTTTCAGATCATAAAGCAATAAAAGTAGAAATCAATGATAGAAAAAACGAAGGAAAAAATAAAACAACTGGAAACTGCACACCTTGTTCAAAAACTACTGCACTGTAGAGAAAATGAAGGAAGGAATTTAAAAATCTCACAGAATTAAATGGGAATGAAAATGCATTCTACCAAAACCTTAGGGACACAGCAAAAGTAGTACCCAGAGGTCAATATATCTCAATAAATGCACACATCCACAAAGAACAAAGGGCTAAAATCAAAGAATTAACCCTACAGCTCCAACAAATAGAATAGCAAAAGAACCCTTTAAAATAGAGCAGAAATAAACAAATTAGAGAATAGAAACACAAATTGAAAGAATTAGCAAGATTGAAAGTTGTTTCTTGAAAAGGTTGACAAAATACCTTTGTCTAATCTAACTAAAGAAAAAACAGGAGAGGAAGCAAGTAACCCCAATAAGCAATGAGGCGGGCAATATTGTAACAGACTCAACTGAAATTATATATGCATACCTATATATATATATATATATATAAAACAAGATACTAAGAAAAAATGTACTCTAATAAGTTTGAAATCCTAGAGTAAATGGAGAAATTTCTAGAAATATACTACCCAGAGATGTAGAATAATTAAATAAATCCATCACAAAAGAAGGGACTGAAAACATAATTTAAAAAACTTCCTACCAAAAAAGTCCTGGCCCCGAGGGCTTCACAGGCAATTCCGCCAAACTTTTAGAGAAGAATTAACAGTACTATTACTGAAGTATTTCAAAGCTTGGAAAATGATTGAATACTGCCAAATTCGTTCTATGAAGTCAGCATAACCCTGATACAAAAGGCAAGCAAAGACAGTACAAAAAAAGGAATATTGCAGACAAATAATTCACTACAACCAAGTGGGATTCACACCGGGGATACTGGGATGGTTCAACACTAGAAAAACCACCAATGTAGTCAACCACATAAATAAAATAAAACACAAGAACCAGTTGATTTTTATCAGTTGATATAGAAAGGGCATTTAACAAAGTTCAACACCAATTTATGTTAAAAACCCTCAGCAAAACAGGCATAGAAGGGGAATTCCTCAACCTAATATATGACATCCACACAAAGCCAATAGACAATAACATCATAAATGGAGAGTGTCCAAAAGCATTCTCTCTGAGAACCAGAGCAAATAAGCCCTGTGCCACCACTTATACTCAACGTTGTGCTGCAAGTTCCAGCCAGAGCAATCAGGTAACATAAAGAAACAAAGGGCGCCCAAATTGGTAATGAAGTGTAAGTACCTCTATTTGCAGGTGATGTGATGTTATACACAGAAAACCCTAAAGAATTCACACACACACACATACCAAAAAAAAAAAAACAAAGAAAACAACAACTACTGAAACTAATAGAAGAGTTCTATAAAGGACCAAGATATAAGATAAACATACAAAGACATCAAAGACATAAGGTGGATTCCTTTGCACCAACAACTGGAACAGCAAACAGAAAATCACTGAATCAATGCCATATATAATAGCCCCCAAGCGGAGAGTGGGAATTCCAAAACACCTAATTGTGCTCTTAAGGAATCTGTATATGGATCAAGAGACAGTCATGTGAACACAACAAGGGGACATTGCATGGTTTAAAGTCAGAAAAGGTGTGCATCAGAGCTGTATCTTTTCAGCATACCTTTTTAATCTGTATGCCGACTACATAATCCGAGAAGCTGGATTATATGAAGAACGATGCATCGGGATTGGAGAATGGCTCATTAACAACCTGGGTTATGCAGATGACACTACCTTACTTTCTGGAAATGAAGAAGGTTTGAGACACCTGCTGATGAAGATCAAGGACCACAGCCTTCAGCATGGATTGCACCTCAACATCAGGAAAAGAAAAGTCCTCACATCTGGACCAGTAAGTAACATTGTCATCAACGGAGAAAAGATTGAGGTGGTCAAGCATCTCATTTTACTCAGATCCACAATCAAAAGATTCACTGCGTTGGGAAAATCAGCTGCAAAGGATCTCTTCAGAGTATTCAGAAATAAGGATGTCACCTTGAAGATTAAAATGTGCCTGACTGAAGCTATGGTCTTTTCAGCTGCATCATACACATGCAAAAGCTAGACCATGAACAAAGAAGACAGAAAAACAATTGATGCCTTCGAATTATGGTGTTGGAGAAGAATGTTCAATGTACCCTGGACTACCAAAAGAACAGAGAGATCTGTTCTGGAAGAAGTACAACCAGACTGCTCCTTGGAAACCAAGATGACAAGACTGCATCTTACATACTTTGGACTGTCAGGAAAGATCACTCCCTGGATAAAGACACCATGATTGGTAGAGTGGAGGGTTAGTGACAAAGAGGAAGACCCTTGACGAGATGGATTGACACAGTGGCCGCAACAATGGGTTGAAGCATAAAAATAATTTGTGGACACTCACACCAACCGACACATGCACACAAATGTTTATTGCAGCGCAGTTCATAATAGCAGAAAGATGGAATCAACCCCAATGCCCAAGAACAGACAAATGGATAGGTAAAGTGTGGTATATATACTCAACGGAACACTATGCTATCATAAGGAACAACGATGATTTTAAGGAACATCTTATAACCTGGTTTCAATTGGAGGACATTATGTTCAGTGAAAGTAGTCAGTGACAAAAGGACAAATATTGTATGAGACACCTACGATAAGAACTTAAAAACAGAGTCATGCACAGAAGAAAAGACTGACGGCTGCAAGGGTGGCAAGGGAGGAGGGTGAAGGGAGGAGGGTTTAGAGTAGATAGTTGATAGAAACTTGGTTGGGTGAAATATGGGAAAGAACATATTAGAATGAAGATCAATATTAACTGGACTTCAACATAACATGATTGCTCCTCCCATCTCAACCTAATATTGCAAGGACAGAGTAGCTGGGATGGGGGGCCAGGGAGTATGCTCTCAGGGGAAACTGAGGCCAATTGGCAAAACTAGCATTTTGATAAGAGATCCCACTGCACCCCACATTGGTGAGTGGTGTCTGGAGTCTTAAAAGTTGCCAAGCTGCCATCTGAGGGTACAGCAAATGGTCCCAACTTAGCACAAACGGATGATCACCAAGGACCAAAACAACATGGGGGAAAGAGAACCCAGCAGACAGAGAGACCCAAACATGAGTGGGTGACCACATCGACTTGTGACCAGAAGAACTGGATGGTGCCTGGCCACTACCGGTGATAGCCATGAGGAAATCACCAAGTCCAGTCTCACTGGCAACACAAGAATAAAAAGGAGTGCACTCTGACAGCTCCATTAAGAAAACCACAATTGATAGTCCACTGTCCTCAAGGTTTCCCTGAGAGCATGGCCCTGGATCTCATGCTGCCCCTGTTCATAAATCATAATGGAGGCCAACTCTTGGGCAGTAATGGAATGGACTTGGTGACACAGAGTGACCATATCATGTGTGCACTTTCCAGTTCTATGCACCTATAGGATGTCATCTCACTGACCTCTTATAGGAGGTGGGGGAGTGGATGGAGTGGAGGGGATAGGAGATTTTGGGGAAGATGAGACATGTATGGAGAGGAGAGGAAGAGTGTGCTGTCACCGAGCAGGGAGAGCATTGGGAGCTGCATATAGGTGGGCATGCAATTTACATGGAAATGTACATTTTCATTTCATCATAATAAAGAAAAATACCCCCCAAAAGAGTGTGGACATGGCACAAGACCAGGCAGTGTTTTGTTCTGTTGTTCATAGGGTTCCTATGAGTTGGAACCGACTCAACAGTACTTAACAACAAGATATACTACCTAGTGATACATCTAACTAGAGACATAAAACATGCATACAATTACAGTTACAAGACTCTACTGCATGAAATCAGAAGAGACCTACATAAATGGAGAAACCTACCTTGGTCATGGAAAGAAAGACTCTAGGTGTAAAAATGTCTATTCTACCCAACATGATCTACAAATGCAATGCTGTTAGAACAGAAATTCCAAGGGCATTTTTTAATGAGATGGAGAAGCAAATCTAAAATTTCATATAGAAAACGAGGAAGCCCCAGATAAGTAAAGCACTACTAAAGAAGAACAAAGTGGAAGGCCTCATACTACCTGAATTTAAAACCAATTATACTGTCACAGTAGTCAAAACAGCCTGGTAGTGGTACAAATGCAGGTGTGTGTATATATATGTATATGTATGCATATGCATATATGCACATGCACATATCATATACACACATACATATGTTGTATATAACATATGTAGATACATGTTTATATGTATACATATATGATATATATAACATGTGGATGTTATATATCTTATATATTATATATGTATATCATGTACATGCATGTATACGGCATGTGTATATACACACATGTATACATGTATGTGTATACGTGTATTCATATGTATGTGTGTATGTACATGTATACACATAACAGGTATTTATATATAACATGTGTTAAAATATATATATAGCACACATAAATACAGATGTATTTATCCACAAACTGAGGAAAAGGTAGCCTCTATTTAACAAGTGGTGCTGACATAACTAGATACCCATATGCCAAAAAAAGAAAAAAAATGAACCCAATTCTCACACCACATACAAAAACTAACTCAAAATGGTCAAAGACCTAAATACAAAATCTAAAATCAGAAAGATCATGGAAAAAAAAATATGGACAAAACTGGGAACCCTAATTTATGGTATAAACACACTACAAAACATTTCTAACAATACACAAATAAGCAGAAGAGAAAATAGATAACTATGAACTAAAAATTAAACATCTATGCTCATCGAAAGTACTAAAAGAGTAAAAAGACAGCCTAGCACTTGAAATATAACTGGTGAAGAGCAGTCTTCTCAATGCAGAGTCAACCTTAATGATATAACCCAAACCCAGTTGAGTCCATTTGGGGGCCTTCTTTTATCAATGTGGTATGGCTCAAAATGAGAACTGTAAATGTCCATTGATAATTGGAACCTGGAATGTGCAAAGTATAAATCTCGGAAAATCAGAAAATTTCAAAATTGAAATGAATGCATAAACATCAACATCCTTGGCAATAATGAGTTGAAATGGACTAGTATTGGCTATTTTGAATTGGACAACCATGAGGTTTACTACATTAGGTGTCTTAGTTACCTAGTTTTGCTACAGCAGAAATACAGAAAGTGGTCCATTGAGTATATATACCATAGTATACCATAGTTTACCTATGCATTCCTTTGTTGTTGGTCATCTGGGTTGATTCTATCTTTTTGCTATTGTGAACCGTGCTATAATAAACGTTCATGTGCATGTATCAATTGGTGTGAATAGCTTTGATTCTGTAGGATATATTCCGAGCAGTGGAATTACTGGATCAAATGGTATATCCATATCCAGCTTTTTAAGGAAGCGCCATATTGCTTTCCAAAGAGGTTGCAGCATTTTGCATTCCCACCAACAGTGTAGGAGAGTTCCAATTTCTACACAGCCTCTCCAGCATTTGTTGTTTTGAGTTTTTTGGATCATGGCCAATCTTGTTGGTGTCAGATGTTATCTTATTGTAGCTTTGATCTGAATTTCTTTAATAGCTAATGATCGTGAGTATGTCTGCATATGTTTTATGGCTGCCTGGATCTGCTCTTTAGAGAAGTGTCTGTCCATCTCCTTTGCCAATTGCTTAATTGGACAATTTATCTTTCTCTTACTGATATTTTGTAGTGCCTTATAGATTACGGAGATCAGGCGTCGGTCTGACATATAGTTGTCTAATATTTTTTCCCATTCTGTAGGCGGCCTTTTAATGCTATTAATAAAGACTTTGAATGAGCAAAAGTGTTTGATTCTTAATAGTTCCGATTTATCATCTTTCTCTTCTGCTGTTTATGGTTTGTTTGACAGATTCTGAAGTCCGTCTACATAGTGCATTAAAACTTCCATTGTTGTTCCTACTTTTTCTTTGATGAGCTTTACCATTTTAGATTTCATATTTAGGTCTTTCCTCTAGTTTGAGTTGCTTTTTGTATAAGATGTGAGATATGGATCTTGTTTCAGTTGATTGCAGATGGATATCCAATTTTGCCAGCACCATTTGTTGAAGATACTGTTTTCACTACAGTTGAATGTCTTAAGGCCTTTGTCGAATATCAGGCAAATGGTGTCATCTCTGGGGTCTTCATTCTGTTTCATTGATCTGTCTGCATCTTTTTATACCAGTACCAAGTTGTTTGGAGTTCTGTGACAGTGTAACAGATTCTAAAGTTGGATAATGAGAGGCCTCCCAGTGTATTCTTTTTCTTCAGTAGTGCTTTGCTTATTCAGGGCTTCTTCCCTTTCCAAACAAAGTTGGTGACTTGTTTCTCCATCTCATAAAAAATGTCACTTGAAATTGTATTGGGATTGCATTATATAAGTGGATTGCTTTTGGTAAAATAGATGTTTTCACAATGCTGTCTTCCTATACGTGAGCAGGTTAGGTTTCTCCATTTATGTAAGTCTCTCTTTAGTGTCTTGTAGTAAGGACTTGTAGTTCTCTTTGTAAAGTTCTGTTATTTCTCTGGTTAGATTTATTGCTAGGTACTTGTCATTAGGGGCTATAGTAAATGGTATTGATTTGGTGATTTCTTCTTTAACAGTCTCGTTGTTAATATACAGGAATCCTACTGATTTACTTATGTTTATCTTGCATCCTGACACTTTGTTGAACTCTTCTATCAGTTTGAGTAGTTTACTTACGGATTCTTTAGGATTCTCTGCATATACAGTCATATCATCTGCAAATATGGAGATTTTTACTTCTTTGACAATATAGATGCCCTTTATTTCTCGGTCTTGTCTAATCGCTCTGACTAGAACTTCTAGTACAGTGTTGAATAGGAGAGGTAAGAGTGGGCATCCTTGTCTAGTTCCAGTTCTCAAGGGAAATTGTTTCAGGCTCTGTTCATTGAGGATAATGTAGGCAGTTGGCTTTGTGTAAACGGTCCTTATTGCATTGAGAAATTTGCCATCTATTCCTATTTTGCTGAGAGTTTTTAGCATGAATGGGTATTGGAATTTATCAAATACCATTTCTGCATCAATAGACAAGATCAGGTGACTTTTGTCTTCTGCATTATTTATGTGGTTGATAACACTAATTGTTTTTCCGAGGCTGAACCAGCCTTGCATCCCTGGTATGAATCCAACTTGGTCATGATGGAGTATCTTTTTGATAGGTTGTATTCTGTTGGCAAGAATTTTGTTGAAAGTTTTTGTATCCAGATTGATGAGTGAGATCGGTTTGTAGTTTTCCGTTTTCATTGGGTCTTTCCCTGGCTTTGGTACTAGGGTTATGCTGACTTCGTAAAATGAATTTGGGAGTATTTCATCCCTTTCTATACTGTGAAATAGTCTCAGCAGTACTGGAGATAGCTCTTCTCTAAAAGCTTGATAGAATTCTGCAGTGAAGCCATCTGGGCCTGGGCTTTTTTTCGTTGGTAGTTTTTGGATGACTTTTTTGATCTCTTGCTTTGTGATGGGTTTATTAAGTTGTGCTGCTTCAGCTTGTGATAGTTTTGGTTCGTGATATGAATCAAGTAATTTACCCATTTCCTCTAGGTTTTCCAATTTTTTAGAGTATAGTCTTTTGTAGTTGTCAGGGGCGAAAAGAAACTGCGCCATAAAGATAGCGCCTGTTATCAGGAGCTCCTCCCCGAGACACTCCCAGTCTGATGATTAGCCTGCTGATGCAGTTCCTTTCTGGCACGTGAACAGCTCGTGATTAGCTTTCTGATTGCTGGCCTCTAGAGCCCATAGCCACTCAGCTTCTCTTTGCAATGCCATGTTCTGCTCATACACTACACATGAATCAGCTGTGCCTTATGATTGGTGGGACTGGACTATATAATGGGTGAGGGACATTGTAGTAGTGGTACAAAGAAGAAGTAGGAAGAAGAATAAAGCAACCAACTTGCAAGGTGGCTCGTATCCGTGTGTCCTGTCTTCTTTCCGTGGGCGGACAGTTAGGCAGCGACAGTAGTATTTTCTTGTGATATTTTTTATATCCATTGGATCTGCTATGACAACTCCCTTCTCATTACTGATTTGGGTTATTTGTTTCCTTTCCTGTTTTTCTTTAATAAGTTTAGCCAAGGGTTTGTTATTTTTGTTGATCTTTTCAAAAAACCAGCTTTTGATATTTTCAGTTGTTCTTCTATTCTCTCATTTGTTTAGTTCTACTCTCATCTTTATGATTTTATTTCTTCTGGTGACTGAGGGGTTCTTCTGTAGTTCTGTCTACTTGTTCAAGCTGTAGGGTTAGTTCTTTGGTTTGATTTTGTTTCTTCCTTCCAGATGTGTGCATTTACGGAGATAAACTGACTTCTGATCACTGCTTTGTCTGTATCCCATAGGTTCTGGTAGAAAGTGTTTCCATTCTCATTGGAATCCATAACTTTCTTTATGTCATCCTTGATTTCTTTTATAACCCAAGGCTTTTTCAGCAAGATTTTGTTCAGTTTCTATGAGTTCCACTTTCTATCTATGTTTTTTCTGCTATTGATTTTGACTTTCATGGCTTTATCATCTGAGACAATGCTTTGCATTAATTCAATTATATGAATTTTGTTGAAAATTGCTTTGTATCCTAACACATGGTCTATTCTGGAGAATGTTCCATATGCAATGGAGAAGAACTTCTGGTTGTCCACTGATGGATAGCAAGTTCTGTATGTGTCGATGAGGTGTAGTTGATTAATTGTGGCAATAAAGTCCTCTGTGACTTTATTGAACTTTTTTCTAGATGATCTGTCCAGTATTGAGAGTGCAGTGTTGAAGTCTCCCATTATTGTTGTGGAGTGATCTATCTCATTCTTGAGTATAGTCAGTGTTTCGTCGACATATTTAGGTACTCTAATGTTAGGTGCATAAAAATTTAATATTGTTAAGCCCTGCTTGTGTGTTGAAACTTTCACCAATAAATAGCGTCCATTCTTGTCCACAACGGTGGATTTTACATCAAAATCTATTTTATCTGAGATCAGACTTGCCACACCTGCTTTTATTTGTTCATTGTTAGCTTGGTACCTATTCTTCTATCCTTTAATTTTCAGTTTGTTCCTATCTTTAAGTCTAAGGTGAGTTTCTTGTAGGCAACATATGGATGGGTCCTGTCTCTTGATCCAAGTTGTTACTCAATTTCTCTTTACTGGAATGTTAATTCCATTCACATTCAATGTCTTATTGATAGGTATTTGTTCAGTACTGTGACTGTGATATGTTTATTTTGTGTTGATGTTTTCTCTGTTGTTCTTATTAATCTATTCTGGGACATTCTTTGTGAGTTGATTTTTCACCTTTTTCACGGTTGGTATTCTGGTTGTTGAGACTCCTGTATTGTTTCTTGATTTGATATGTTGTACCTTTATTGTGCTTTATGGCTGCTCTTATGATACTCCTTAATAAACTATATATAAACCCAATTTTAATTACTACCCATCTTATGAACTTCTTTTCCATCTGGAAGGAGTATAGTGACGGTAGTATATCCTGTTTTTAATATGATGGCATCATAGTTTTCATGATATGATCACTGGATCATTTCTTTCACTACTATAACTTTGATTCAGTATGGAGCCTTCCCTAACTAAGTAGCTTTCTGGGTGATGTGTCCTGAATTTGCTTCTAAAATATGAAGTTAATGGTTTTCTTCTAAGCCAAGAGATTCTTTCAATATTTCTTGTAGCTTTGGTTTGGTTTTTACCAAACCTATAAGCCACCTGGCAGCTTGGTTTGGTTTTTACCAAACCTATAAGGTTTAGGAGGGCTCTATATATAATCCTTTTGTATTCATCTTCCTGTAGTTTCAGAAAGATTTCTTTATCTGGGAAATTCTTTGGTTGTTTCTTTGGGGGCCTTCTGAAGCCATGGGTGATTTCTTCTTTATGGTTTTCTCCAGAGTTTGTTTTGCTTTTTGAGCATCATGTGAGTCAATACAGGCTGGGAGAGATGCTGTGAGGATGGACCACAGTTGTTTCTCTAGGCCATCTTAAAATGAAAGATAAAAGGTATCTGACAACTTCCAAAGTCATTCAGGTTTTCAGGTATACATACAGGACCCTCTTCACAGCTGGCAAAGTAAGTACCTCTATATCCAACACCAGACAGTATAAACCAGATGGTTCAAAATACAGAAAGGCTACTGCTGTGCTGGCCTCTGCTGCTGGGCCCTAGCAGACAGGAATACTAGCAGAGTGTAGAATGCTGCTTTTCTGCCAGAAAAGCACTCTCCTCTGGGCAGGCACTTCCTTCCAGCCTAGGAATTAGGCCTCTGTATGGGTATTTCCACATCCCTGTGGAACAAGATGGTGGTCCGCACAAGCTCCTTTCCTGCCTGGTACAGGCTACTCAATGTCAGAGGTGGAAAGAGAGGCCAAACATGCTGAGATGCACAGAGTCCAAAGCTAGGCTCTCAAAATGTGGCATTTTCGCCTACGGATCCCACCAGCTGTGCATCTGAGATTAGCTGCTAGTTGGGTCCTGGCTCTGCCCAATGGCTAAGACAGAGAAGAAAAAGTTAAAATGGCAAGTACCTTAGTTCTGTGAAAGCCAGCACTCACCAAGAGTGGGATGGCAAAAGAGAGGACGTTTTCTGTTCAGTGGTATGAAGTCCAAACTAACAGCCGTATGCCATGTCCTAGGGATCACTAGGTGTCCAGAAGGCTCTGCTTAATTATCAGTTCAGGTCTTGGTTTCTAGAGGGATTTAGGGAGACGTGTGTTTAGTTTACCATGTTGACTCCACCCCTCAAAGGCTTCAGTTCTTCTTCTGTCTTCCTTGTTCATTGTTCAGCTTTCACATGCATATAATGTGATTCAAAATAATGTGACTTGGGTATGGCAAACTTTAGTCTTTAAGATGACATCTTTACTTTGCAGTAATTTAAAGGATCCTTTGCAGCAGATTTTCTCAGGGCAGTGTGTGTTTTGATTTCTGGACTGCTGCTTCCATGGGTATTGATTGTATATCCAAGTTAAATGAAATCCTTGACAACCTCAGTCCTTTCTCCATTTATCACAATGGTTGCTTACTGTTCCAGTTGTGAGAATTTTTGTTTACTTGATGTTGAGGTGCAATCCACACTGAAGGCTGGGGTTTTTGATCTTCATCAGTAAGAGTTTCAAAGCTTCTTCACTTTCAGCAAGTAAGATGGTGTTGTCTGCATAACACAGACTGTTAATGAGTTGTCCTCTAATCTTGATGCTTCATTCTTCATGTAATCCAGCTTCTTGGATTGTTTGCTTGGCATATAGATTGAAAAGGTATGGTGAAAGGATACAACACTGATGCCCAACTTTGCTGACTTTAAACTATGTGGTATCTCTGTGTTCTGTTCTCACCACTGCCTCTTGATCCATGTACAGATTCCTTAAGAGCACAATTAAGTGTTCTAGAACACTCATTTTATGCAATGTTAACTGTAATTTGATATGATCCACACAGTCGAATGCTTTTGCTTAGTCAGTGACACACAAGTAAAAACTTTTCTGTTATTCTGTGTTTTCAGCCAAAATCCATCTGATATCAGCAGTGATAATCCTGATTCCACATCCTCTTTTGAATTTAGCTTGAATTTCTACCAGTTACTTATCAATATACTGCTGCAGTTGATTTTGACTGATCTTGAGCAAAGTTTTACTTGCATGTAATATTGATATTGTTCAGTAATTTCCACATCTGGTTGGATCACCTTTCTTTGGAATGTGCATAAATATGAATATCTTCCAGTCAATTGGCCAGGCACCTGTCCTCCAAATTTCTTGGCATAGATGAGTGAGCACTTCCAGTGTTACACCTGTTTGTTGAAATACCTCAACTAATAGTCCATCAATTCCTGGAGACTTATTTTTTGCCTGTCTTCAATGAAGCTTTGGCTTTATCCGTCAGCACCACCAGTTCCTGATTGTATGCTACCTCTTCAAATAGCTGAACATCTTCCAGTTCTTTCTGGTATAACGACTCCGTATATTCCTCCCATCTTCTTTTGATTCTCGCTGAGTTGTTTAATATTTTCCCACAGATCCCATAGATTGAATCATGTGGAAATTAGATTCAAAGACTTATCTAGATTTATAATAAAAGACTTTTGGCAAGCTTACACATTCTCTGTGTTTAAAATTGAGAAGTGTCTGTCCATCTCCTTTGCCTAAAGCTTAATTGGGCTATTGGTTGGTAGTTTTTAGATGACTTTTCAGTCTCTTTCTTGTGATGGGTTTATTAATTTGTTCTACTTCATGTGATAATTTTGGTAGGTGATATGAATCTAGGAATTTGTCCATTTCCTCTAGGTTTTCAAATCTGTTAGAGTACCATCTTTTGTAGTACTCTATTATGATATTTTTGAGTTCTGTTAGATCTGTTGCGACATCTCCCATCTCATTTCTTATTTGGGTTATTTGTTTCCTCTTCTATTCTTCTTTAATAAGTTTAGCCAGTGGTTTGGCAAGTTTATTGATCTTTTCCAAAAACCAGCTTTTGGTCTCATCATGTTTTCCATTTGTTCTTCTCTTCTCTAATTCATTTAGTTCTGCTCTAATCTTTATGATCTGTTTTCTTCTGGTGCCTGAGGGGTTCCTCTGTTGGTCACTTTCTGCTTGTTCAAGTTCTAAGGTTAATTCTTTGGTTTGGGTTCTTTCCTCCTTCCATATGGGTGCATTTGTGGAGGTAAATTGACCTCTGAGCACTACCTTGGCTGTATCCCATAGGTTCTGGTAGGATGTATTTTCATTTTCACTTGAATCCATGAGTTTCTTTTGTCCTTGATTTCTTCTATAATCCATTGCTTTATGAGCAAGGTTGTTCACTTTCCATGAGTTCAAATTTCTGTCTTTTTTTTTCTGCCATTGATTTTGACTTTTATGGCTTTATGGTTTCAGAAGATGCTTTGCAACAATACAAAGGTTTGGATTTTGTTGATATTTGCTTTACATCCTAACACATTGTCTGATTTGGAAAATGTTCCATGTGCTTTGGAGAAGAAGGTGTACTTATTTGTTTATGAATTAAGAGTTCTGTGTATATTGATGAGGTCTAATTGGTTAATTGTCGCAATAAAATCTTCTGTGTCTTTATTGAGCTTTTTTGTAGATGATCCGTCCACTACTAAAAGTGGAGTGTCGAAGACTCCCACTATTATTGTGGAGTAATCTATCTCATTTTTCAATGTAGTCAGTGTTTGTTTATTTAGATGCTCTAATATTGGGTGCATAAATATTTAATACTGCTAAGTCCTTGTGTATTGAAACTCTGAGCAATAGTGACCATTCTTGTCTGCAATGGTGGATTTTACATTGAATTCTATTTTATCGGAGATTACTATTACCACAACTGTTCTTTGTATATTGTTAGCTTTGTATTTAGTGTTCCTTCCTTTAATTTTCACTTTTTTCATGTCTTTAAGTCTGATGTGTGTTTCTTGTAAGAAGTATATGTATGGGTCATGTCTTTGATCCAAGATGTCACTCATTGTCTCTTTACTGGAGCATTCAGACTGTTTACATTCAGAGTAATTCTTGATAGTATTTGCTGCTGTCATTTTGATGTATTTATTTTTGTGTTTGTGTTTTCTCTGTTGCTCTTAATATTCTGTTCAGGGTCATTCTTCTTAATGGGTTGACTCATCATCTTTATCAATGTTGGTTTTGTGCTTAATGAGATTCCTGTATTGCTTTTATATGTTGTGTTGTTATTGTATTTTGTGGCTACCCCTATGATGCCCCTTAATATTCTAAATTTAACCCTACTTTTAGCTCCTACATATTTTACTAACTTCATCTCTATCTGAAAAGATATACCTTCTGTCGTATATCCCTCATTTTAATCTGATAGTATCTTAGTTTTCATGATGTGATCAATGGTTCCCTTCTTTTAATATTGTAGCCATGATTGAGTTTTGTTCCTTCCCTGACTGAGTAGGTTTCTGGATGTTAGTTCCTGCATTGCCTCTTTATATACCTTAATGGTTTTGTTTTTCTAAGCAAAGAGCTTATTTTACTACTACTTCTAGTTTTGCTTTAGTTTTTACAAAGTCTCTAAGCTTCTGTTTACCTGGAAATACCTTAATTTCATCTTCATATTTGAGAGACAGTTCTGCAGGATATATAACTCTTGGTTGGAAATTTTTCTCCTTCAAGGGTTTGAGTGTGTCATCCCACTGCCTCTGTGCCAACATTGTTTATGCGGAGAAGTCAGATGAAAGTCTACAGGGCTTCCCTCTGAATTTTACCTTTGCTTTGAGTCTCACAGCCTTTAAAAGTTTCTGCCTATGTTTCATTTTATTAAGCCAAGCCAAGTGCCTTCGAGTTGGATCCAACTCATTTTATTAAACTTGATTATAATATGTCTTGGTGTCTTTCTTTTGGGGTGTGGTTTTTGTGGCATTCGATACACATCTTGGATATCTATGTTCTCTTCTTTCATAATTTCAGGGAGGTTTTCCTTTAGCAATTTAGCGACAATACTCTGTGTGTTTTCAGCTATTCCTTCCTGTTCAGGAGCTGAAGTTAATCGTAGATTATTCCTGTTGATAGTGTCCCACATGTTTCTTAATGTTTCTTCATTTTCCTCATTTCTTTTCTCTGATTTCTCCTCATAAATCCTGGGGTGAGTAGCTCTATCTTCAAGATCACTAAGTCTGATTTTCAGTGTGTCAATTTTGCTCTTTGCCATTGAATTGAATTGTGTAATTCTATAATCTTGTTATTGATCTGTTGTGTTTCAGAATGTTGATGTCCCATCAGTTTGAATAGCTTACTTAATTTCTCATCTTGCTGTGCTGCATCTTGTTTAGGAGGTCTTTCTATATGATTCTTTTTTACTCAGCTGATAGTTTCAGAAAGGCTTTTTCATGCAAGAAGTTTTTTGATTCTTTATTTTGGGAGTTTTCTGGAGCCATAATTGGTTGTTTCTTTAAATGCTTGATGAAGGTTTGTTGCTTTCAGGACTTCTAGAAGCTGTTTAGTTTCCCTGGTGTTGTCTCAACAGGAACTGAGACATAGCTCTGAGAAGGGAGTTGTTTACCAGTCACCTCTTTGTACTCTAGTGACTGGCCCAATGGACTCTCCGTGGTGGCAGGCTCCACCTCCTGGTAGCAAAAACACAGCCTTACTATGGAGACAGTGGTGGGCCATCAAGTGACCATACGACGTGTGTCAGTAAGGGCTGGAAGAGATGCCATCAGGCTGCACAGCAGTTATATCTCCAGGTGGTCTTATTTTAGAAAGCTAAAAGCTATCTGACTGCTTCCAACATCAGTGAGGCCATCAAGTGTACCAGGCCCCTCCTTCTGCTGACAAAAGAGGCACCTCTTTGGCTGTCCCCAGATGCTATGATAGAGTTCAAATTAAGGAGGTGGTACTGTACTGTTGTCATTGTCAATTGGGTGTTACATGTAAGGCAATACTGTGCTAAACACAGCCCTTCTACTGAACTGGCACTGTCTCCCAGCCTGGGAATTAACTTCTGCTGAGGACTCTGGTTGGGTAACTCCACCTCCTGGCCAAACAAGATAGGGTACCAATCAAGCTACCCCTCCCACAGTGAGACAGCTGAATCTATGGCAGATCTCTGAAAAGAGAGGCTGCAGGAGCTGTGGTGCTCCAGTCCACTACTGGGCTCTCAAAACATGGCTATCCAACACAGTGTCTCTCTGCTGCAGCACATGCTGTTCGCTTTAGCACTGTAGCTCAGAGTAGCTGCCAGCTCATGCCCATCCCCTACCTACCAGACAGCAAAAAGAAAATAGAATTTAAACAACCAGTACCTTTGGTTATCATGAGTCAGCCATTCAGCAAGAGAGGCACCCAGCTAGAGAGAGGACATTTGCTGCTTAGTGGCACATAGGCCAAACTGACAGCCCTATGCCATGTCCTAGGGCTCTCTGGGTGTCCAGAAAGTTCCATTCAGTTATCAATCCAGGCCTTAGTTTTCAGAAGGAATAGGAAACATGTGTGTAGTCAACCATCTTAAATCAGCCTCTAGCTGAAGCTCTACTCTTATGAAATTGTTTCAACTCAAGAACTGAAGTCCAACAACCATAGATTGCACTGTACATTTGCTAATGGGGCTCTAGAGCAATTGGATGTTGACCTTGCTTTTGGCTGAAAATTATCTTTGGTGACGAGGTCCATTTTTGGATGAATGGTTTTCTTAAAACTGTTGCATTTGGAGTGATGAGAATCCAATTAAGACTCAAGAACATATACTTCACCCCTTAAAAGTTATCTTTGGGTGTGTACTGGTCCAGTGAAATCATTGGTTATTATTTTTTCCAAGATGAATGAAGAGAGGCTGTGACTATCAACGATGAAAGATATCTGGCTATGATAGCTAATTATTTTGGGCCACATTTGGAAGTTGCCATGGTGGCCATTTACTTGAAGACTTTTTCCACATGTAATGCCATCAAACACACTGCAAAATAATAAAACAAAACTATTATTCACACACCTTATTCAAGTTCAATGATCCAACCCAAACCAAACCCACCACCACTGAGTCGATTCTGACTCATAGCAACCCAATAAGTAAGAGTAGAACTGCTCCATAAAGTTTCCAAGGAGTGCCTAATGGGTTTGAACTGCCAAACTTTTGGCTAGCAGACAGCACTTAACCACTACACCACCAGGGTTTCCAGTTTAAAAACAGGACTCTCTTGTTGGAAGACCCTTTTACAATAAGTGTGTATTTAGTTTTATAAGCAGCTGTTGTCAGACTCTTTTCCAGAGTGACTGCACCAGTTTATATTTCTACCTACAATATATGAGGAATCCAGGTAGTACTAATTCTTGTCAAGATTTGGTATTACACTTTCTTGAAATTGTATTTAAGCTCTCTGATGTGTATAATGATAGCTTGCTGCAGTTTTTAATTTGCAGTTCCCTATGGGTAATAATGCTGGATATCTTTTTATGTGCTTATTTGTCATGACTCTATCTATTTTTCTATTGATTATTAAAAGGAGGATATTAAAATATTCAATTATTATTGTGAATTTGTTTCTTTCTCTTTTCAGTTTTGTATGTTTTTGCCTTGTGAGTTTTGAAGCTCTGCTGATATACAGTTGCTATGAGTTGGAATCATTTCAAGGGCAGTGGGTTTAGTTTGGTTTGGGGTATTGATAAGGACATAAATATTTAGAATTATTATATTGTCTTGATGAATTAATCCTGCTATCATTTTGAAATGATCTTCTCTTTACCTAGTAATGTTCCTTACCCAGAAATTTGCTTTGTCTGGTATTAACATGATTGCATTCTTTTAATTAGTATTGGCATGGTGTACATTTTTTTATACTTATTCTTCTTTTTTGCTAAATGTATATGTAACACAGCATTTTCCTTCTCAACACTCTTCACATGTACAATTCAATGACATTAATTTTGTTCACCAAGTTATGCAACAATGCCTATAATCCTCCTCCAAAGTTTCTCATCATCACTAACAGAAGCTCAAGTAAAGGGAATGGAAAAATTGAAAGCACATATTTACTTTTAACTAACTTGTGCCTAAATAGTCAATTTAGTTACACTGACAGTGCTGTGCAGCCACCAGCATTATCTATTTAGAAAACTTTCTCATATCCAAATACTATGGTCCCAAACTGTCAACCCCAATAACACAGTCCCTCAGGGTGTTTCAATGTGTTGAAGAAGCCTCTGTGATTTCAGCTTGGTCAGATTGTGGAAATTTCTCCTGTATTGTATGTTGTCTTTCTCTTTATCAAAGTTACCATTTGTCAGCTATCTAGTTGATGATTTACCCTGTAGACATACCCCCTTGTAATCATAAAATAAAATCTTTTGCTTATTTTTTTCATCTGTAAACCCTTTATTTGTTTTTTAAATAGTGGTCTCATGCAATATTTATCCCTTTATGGTTGACTTATCTTACTCAGCATGATGTGCTCTGGATTCATACATGTTGTGAGATGATTGTGGGTTTACCATTTTTCTTTATTCTTTCATAGTACCCCATCCTGTGTATGTACCCATAATTTATTTATCTACTCACATATTGATTGGCACTTGGGTTGTTTCCGTCTATTTGCTATTGTGAATAATTCTGCAATACACATGGGTTTGGATATGTCTTATTGTAATGGCTCTTACTTCCCTAGAACATATTCCTAATACTAGGATTGCTGAATTGGTTGGTATTTCTATTTCTAGCTTTTTAAGAAGTCATCACCTAATTTTCCATAATGGTTGTACGATTTTACATTCCTATCAGACATGCTTAAGTGTTCCAATCTCCACATAACCTCTTCAACATGTGTTACTTTCCGTTTCTCTCTCTTTTTTTAAATTAGTGCCAATAACATCAGAATGAGATGGTGCCTCATTGTAGCTTTGATTGACAGTTCTCTAATGATTAAAGATTATGAGCATTTCCTCACCTGTCTGCTACTGACTGAAAGTCTTCTCTGGTGAAGATTCCTTTTGTATCATTTATCCAATTTTTAATTGGGTTACTTTTGGTTTTGGTGTTGAGTTGTTGAAGTATTCTATAGATTTTAGAAATTAGATTGGAGGGCAGGGCCAAGATGGTAGACTAGACACACGTCTCCTCAATTCCCTCTGAGAACTGAGGCCTTGATTGATAATTGAATGGAGCATTTGAAATACCCAGGGAGCCCTAGGATATGGCATAGGCTTGTCAGATTGGACTGTGAACCACTAAACAGGCAACTACCTCTATTTAACATGAGACAACACACACTGGACACATTTCTTGATGAATTACCACTTGGGCATACTGCAGATACTGATACCTCTTATGTTATCTGGGAGGTGGGGGATGGGCACAAGCCAGCAAATACGCTGAACTGCAGTGCTAAAGTAAACAACATGTAGCACATCAGAGAAACAGTACATGGTATAGCCACATTTTGAGAGCCCAGCTGCTAAATGAGGGCACCACTGCCCCTCCACCCTTTGTTTTCTGAGCTCCACCATAGATTCTGCTATTTTGCAGTGGGAAAGGCAGCTTGGCTGGGATACCATGTTGGTCAGCTTGGAGGCAGAGTCACCCAATTAGAGGCCTCAGCAGGGGCTAATTCCTAAGCTGAGGATCAGTGCCAGTACAGAAAGTGTTTTTCCAGCAGAAAGGCTGTGTTTAGGACAGTGTTACCTTATGGGTAGGGCCTGGCTGAGGATGGCAGCAAGGCCATAACACCTCCCTACTTTAAACTGTGTCATAGCATCTGCAGATGGCAGAAGAAGTGCTTCAATTATTAGAGCGAAGGTGGGGCCCACCACACCCTATGGCCTGAAAGATTCTGGCAATTGTCAGACAGTTCCCAGCTTTTCAAAATAAGACTGCCTGGATAAAGAACTGCTGAGGAACCCAGTGCCATCTCTTCCAGTCTTTACTGACCCACATCATAAGTCAGCTGATGGTCCCCCAATGACTCCATAAGTAGGGTACCATCATTGTGAGATAATAGATGGAGCCTGCCACCACAGAATGTCCGCTGGGGCCAGGCACTGGAGTACACAGAGGCAGCTAATGATCAACTCCCTTCTGAGAACCATACCTCAGTTCCTGTTGAGGTAACACCAGAGAAACTGAACAGCTGATACAGGGCACAAAGGCAATGATCCATGGATAAGAATTAAAAAAAAAAAAAAAAAGAAACAGTCTATCATGGCTATGGAACCCCCACAAAAGAATAAAAAATCTTCCCAGATGCATAAGCCTTTCTGAAGCTATCAGAGGTTGAGTATGAAAGATTTGTATAGACAGCACTCCTAGAGATTAAACAAAATGCAGCAGAGTAAAATGAAAAATTAAGTGAGCTAATTGTACTGATGGAACATCAACAATCTGAAATCCAGCAGATAAATAACAAAATTACAGAATTAATTTAATCCAAAGCCAAGAGGGCAGAAGTGAGGAGATAGAAGTCAGACTTAGTGACCTTGAGGATAGAAAAACTGACATCAGCATTTATAAGGCAAAATCAGAGAAAAGAAGAAAGAAAAAAATGAAGAAGCATCAAGAAACACATGAGACTCTTTTAAGAGGAATAATCTACCATTAATTGGACTTCCTATACAAGTAGTGATAGCTGAAAACACAGAGTACTGTTGTTAAGTTGCTGACAGAAAACTTACCTGAAATTACAAAACAAGGGAAGAACATAGACTTCCAAGATAGGTATCAAACACCACAAAAAATATACCCCAAAAGAAAGACACCAAGACATATCATAATCAAGCTTAATAAAATGAAACATACGCAGAAATTTCTAAAGGCACAGAGGCTCAAAGCAAAGCTAACATTCAGAGGGAAGCCCTGTAGCTTTTCACCTGACTTCTTGGCAGAAATGATGCTGGCATAGAAGCAGTGGGATGACACATTAAAAGCCACAAAGAAGAAAAACTTCCAAGAATTATATATCCTGAAAAATTGTCTCTCAAATATGATGATGAAATTAAGTAATTTGCAGATAAACAGAAGCTTAGAGACTTTGAAAAAACCAAACAAAAATGACAAGAAATACTGAAAGAAGCTCTTTGCTCAGAAAAACAAAATTCTTAAGTGTACATATTTAAGGAGGCAATACAGAACACAGCATCCAGAATCTACTGAGTTAGGGAATTGACAAAACTCAATGAGAGCTACAATATTAAAAGAAGGGAACCAGTGATCATATCATGAAAACTATGACACCATCAGACTAAAAAGAGGAATATATTAAAGTAGTTCCAGTCCCGGAAGATGGATAGGAAGTTGAAAAGATATACAGAAGTTAAAACTGGGTTTAAACTTAGAATATTAAGGGAGATCATAGGAGTAGCCAAAAAACACAGTAAGAATGAAACATATCAAAACAAGAAACATAATACAAGAGTCTCAACAAACATAAAACCAACACTGAAACAGATGAAAGTCAACTCTTAAGGAAGAATGACCCAGAACAGAACGTTAAGAACAACATAGAAAACATCAGCACAAAAACAAATACATCAAAGTGACAGTACTAAATGTTACTAAAAACATACCCATCAATAATTACACTGAATATCAATGGACTGAAGGTGCCAATAAAGGGAGAATGAGAGACATTGTGGATCAAAAGACACAACCTATCTATATGTTGCTTACAAGAAACACACCTTAGACTCAGAGACATGAACAAATTGAAAATTAAAGGGTGGAATAAAATATACCAAGCTTAGAACATACAAAGAAGAGCAAGTGTGGCAGCAGAATCTCAGATAAAATAGATTTTAACATAAAATCTACCATCATAGACAAGGATTATCACTATTTACTGCTGAAAGGTTCAATACACAAGGAGGACTTAACAATATTAAATATTTATGAACACAAAACCAGAGCATCTATACACATCAAACAAACACTGAATACATTGCAAAATGAGATAGATCACTCCACAACAACAGTGTGAGACTTCAACACTCCACTTTCACTAATGGGCAGATAATTCAGAAAAAAATTTCAGTAAAGACACAGAAGATCTTATTGAGACAGTTAACCAATTACACTTCATCAACATCGCAGAATTTTTAATCCAGTAACAGACAAGTATGTCTTCTTCTTCAGTGCATCTGGAACATTTTCCAGAATACAATATGTATTAGGATATAAAGCAAGACTCAACAGAAGCCAAACCACTGAATTACTGCAAAGCCTCTTCTCAGCCCATAAAGCCATAAAAGTAAAAATCAATACAGAAAGATCCCCCAAACAGACTTGTGTATAGAAGAAAAGACTCTTTGACAGCTGCAAGGCAGAGGAGGGAGGGGGAAGGGTTTAAATTAGATAGTTGCTAGAAATCTGGTTGGGAGAAATTGGTGATAGCACACATTAGAAACAAGAACAACATTAAGTGGACTTCAGCATAACTTGAGTACTCTTTCCGTCTTAACCCAATATTGTAAGGATAGAGTAGCTGGGGCAGGGGCAGGGGACCATGCTGTTAGGCGAAATTGAGGCCAATTGACACAACTAGCATTTTGCTAAGAGGGCTCTCTGCACCCCACATTGGTGAGTGGCGTCTGGGGTCTTAAAAGCTGCCAAGCTGCCATCCGAGGACACAGCAAATGGTCCCAACTCAGCAGGAACAGATGCTCACTGAGGACCAAAACGACATGGGGCAAAGACAACCTAGAAGATAGAGAGACCCGCATGAGTGGGTGCCTACATCGACTTGGGACCAGAAGATCCGGATGGTGCCCGGCCACCACCAGTGATAGCCGCGATGGAGCTCACTAAGTTGATTCTCACTGGCATCACAAGAATAAAAAGGGGAGATCTCCACTAAAAGACCTCAATTGATGGTCCAGCGGTTTCGGGGTTCCCCTGAGAGCATGGCCCCAGGCCCTGATGCTGCCCTTGCCCATAAATCATAATGAAGGTCCACTCTTTGGGTATGAATGGATTGGACTTGGCAATGCAGTGACCATATATTGGATGCACTTTATGGTTCTATACATCTATAGGATATCATCCTGCTTATCTCTGGCTGGAGGAAGGAGAGTGGGTGGAGAGGAGGGGAAAGAAGGCTGTTGGGAGGATGAGACATGTATGGAGCAGAGAGGAATGATGTGCTGTCACTGGACACGGAGAGCAGTGGAAGCTGCGTATATGTGGGCATGTAAATTTATACGGGAATGTACATTTTCACTCAGTTATATTAAATAAAACAAAAACCAATACAGAAAAAAACATAGAAATTTGAACTCATCGAGACTGAACAACACCTTCCTAAAAAACTCATTGGTCATAGAAGAAATCTAGGATGAAATAAAGAAATTTATGGAAACAAATGAGAATGAAACACATCCTATGAGAACCTATGGGATAAAGCACAAGCAGTGCTCAGAGGTTAATTTATTTCTATAAATGCACATGTTTGGAAGGAAGAACTAAACTGAAGAATTAACCCTAAAGCTTGAACAAATAGAAAGAGAGCAACAGAGGAACAACAAAGTTTAGAGAAGAACCAAATGAATTACAGAAGAACAATTAAAAAAATTAGCAAATGCTAGTTTCTTGCAAAGATCAACAAAATCGATAAACCATTGTCTAAACTTAAGAAAGAAAAACAGGAGACAAAACTAATAACTCAAATAAGAGATGAGATGGGACATTTCATAACAGACCCAAATGAAATCTAAAGTATCATAACACAATACTATGAAAGACTGTCCTTTACCAGATTTGAAAGCTTAGAGGAAACAGACACATTTCTAGATTCACATTGCCTACCAAAATTATCGCAAGTAAAACAACTTAATAAACTCATCACAAAGAGATTGAAAAAGTCATCAAAAAACTACCAATCAAATGAAGTCCTGGCCCAGATGGCTTTGCCAGGCAATTGTACTAAACTTTTAGAGAAATGCTAGCTCCAGTACTACTGAGGCTATTTCACAGCATAGAAAGGGATGGGATGCTCCACATTCATTCTAGGAAGCTAGCATAACCCTGATACCAAAGACAGGGAAACATCCTACGAAAAAATAAAATTATAAACCAATATAACTCATGAACCTAGATGCAAAAATCTTCAATAAAATCCTGGGAACAGAGTTCGACAACATATCAAAAAACACTTCACCAATAAGCACATCTGAGAAGCCAAAGACACATGAGGAAATTTTCACGATTATTAGCTCTTAGACAAATCCAAATCAAAACTAAATGAGATACCACCTTACCCTAGCAAGGTTGGCCATGATCCAAAACCCACAAAACAACAAATGCTGGAGAGGCTGTGGAGAGATTGGAATTCTCCTACACTGCTGGAGGAATTACAAAGTGGTACAACCTTTATGGAAAGCAATTTCTGGTTTCCTTAAAAAGCTGTGCCATTTGACCCAGTAATCATACTGCTCAGAATATATCCTACAGAATTAAGGGCAGTCACACAAGCAGATACATGCATACAAGTGTTTATTGTAGTACAGTCCACAATAGAAAAAAGATGGAATCAACCCAGATGCCCAACAACAAATGAATGGATAAACAAATGATAGCACATACAGTTAGTTAATGGAACTCTGTGCAATGATAAAGAACAATGATGTTTGGAAGCATCTCATACCCTGGCTTCAATTGGAAGAGATTACACTGAGTGAAATCAGTCAGTGGCACAAAGGTAAATAGTGTATGAGACCCCTATTCTAAGGACTTAAAAATAGACTTATGTACAGAAGATAAGACTCTTTCATGGCTACAAGGGTGGGGAAGGGCTTGTCATAGATTAGATAGTTGATAGAAATTTGGTTCAGTGAAAGCAGTAACAGCACACAATAGAAACAGTATCAACTTAACTGGACTTGAACATACACTGAAAACTCTTCTCGTCTTAATCCAATATTGCAAGGATATAGTAGCAGGGGCAGGGGTCTGGGGACCATGCTCTCAAGGGACATCGTGGCCAACTGGTCTAACTAGCCCATTGCTAAGAGAGTCTTCTGCACCCTGTACTGGTGAGTGGCGTCTGGGGTCTTAAATTTAGCAAGTTGCCATCTGAGGTACACCAAATTGTCTCAACTCATCTGGAATAGATGATGACTGAGAACAGTGAAGACACGAGGAAAGATCCCAGGAATCAGAAGTTCCCATGTGAGTGGAACAGTGTAGAAACATGTGACCAGAAGAATCTGATGGTGCCCGGCCACCACCAATGACAGCCATGATGGGGCACACAATGTTGAGTCCCACTGTTAACAAGAGAAAAAGAGGAGTGCACCTCAAGAACTCCACTAAAAGACTGCAGTTGATAGTCTAGTGGTCTGGAGCTTCCCCTGGGATCACAGCCCCTAGACATGCTGCTGCCCCTGATCAGAAAACATTACTGAGGTCAACTCTTTGGACAGGAATGTACTAGACTCAGCAACACAATGTGATCATACGGTGCGTGTACCTTATGGTTCTATGCAGCTATATGACAAGGTCGGAAGTTCAAATCCACCAGGTGCTCCTTGAATACTCTGGGGGTCAGTTCTACCCTGGCCCCTAGGGTCGCCATGAGTCAGATCCCACTCGATGGCATTTGGCTGACTGGCAGCTATGTGATGCTGTCTTACTGGCCTCTTACTAGAAGGGAGAGGAGAGGGTGAAGAGGAGGGGACAGGAGATTGTTAAGAGGGTATGACAAATAGAAAGAAAAGGAGGAGAGTGTTGTCATCATGCAAAGAGAGCAGAAGGAGATGCACATAGGCAAGCATGCATGTTTAATTTGGATTATATAGTTTCATGTAATCACAATGAAAAAGTTGAAGTTATTAAAAAAGACAAGAAGCAAAATTAGATCACTACTGAATATGTCACAGCCTCCAGATTTTTTCCCAGCCTGTAGTTTCTCCTTTGATTGTTTTGATGAGCATAAGGGTTTAATTTTTAGGAGCTCCCAGTTATCTAATTTATCATCTGGCATTTGTACACTGTTATGGTTTGTACTGTATTTATGCCATTTATTAGGACCCCTAGGATCTCCATATTTTCTTTCATGATCTTGTCATTTTGTGTTTTATATTTAGATCTTTGATTTATTTTGAGTTAGTTTTTGTGTGTGATGTGATGCATGGGTCCTATTTTACTTTTCTACAGATAGATATCTAGTTTTTCCATCATAAATTGTTCAAAACACTGTCTTTTTTGCTGTTTAGTGGAACTTGATTCTTTGTCAAAGATCGGCTGCTCATAGGTGGATGGCCTTATGTCTGGTTCTCCATCCTATTTAGTTAGTCCATGTGTCTGTTGTACCAGCACTAGACTGTTTTGGCCACTATGGCTGTGTAAAAGTTCTGAGATCACATAAAATGAAGCCTCCTACTTTTAATGTTGTTGTGTTGGTGCTTGGGTTAGAACTGTATTATATTCATAGATAATTTTCAATGAAAATATTTTCACAATGATTTTCATTTATGTAGGTTTGTTTTAGTTTCTTGCAATAGTAATTTGTATTTTTCTTTGTATAGGCCTTTTACATCCACGGCTATATTTATTCCTAAGTATTTTATCTTTGGGGGCTATTATAAATGATATTGTCTTATTGATTTCCTTTTCAAGGTTTTCTTTGTTGATGTATAGAAATCCAACTGACTTTTATATATTGATCTTGTATCCTGCTATCCTGATGAAACATTTTATTAATTCCAGTAGTTTTCTTGTGGAATCTTTAGGGTTCTGTATGTATATGATCATATCATCTGTGAGTATGAATAGGTTTAGTTATTCCTTTCTATCTGGATGCCCTTTATTTCTTTTTCTTGCTTTATTGTAGCTAGGACTTCCAGTACACTAATAAATAAGAGTGGTGGTAAAGGATATCCTTGTCATATTCTATTGTCAGTGGGAATTCTTTCAGACTGTCTGTGTTGAGAATAATGTTGGCTGTTGTCTTTGAATAGATGCCCTTTGTTATGTCAAGAAATTTCTATTCATGTTTTATTGAGAGTTTTTAATCATGAGTCAGTGTTGGACTTTACCAAATGTGTTTCATGTTGATCATATGATTTATTTCTTTTGGCTACAATTCTGTTGAGAACGTTTTGCATTTATGTTCACGAGACACATCGGTCTGTAATTTCTTTCCTTTTCGTGTGGTATCTTTGCTTCACTTTGGTATCCGTCTGGGTGTGTTCCTTCTTTTCTTTTTCTATGTTATGTAAGACTTCACGTAGTACTAGTATAAGTGTTGCTCTGAACATTTGGTAGAAATTTCCAGTGAAGCCATATGGGCCAGTTTTTTTGTTTTGTTTTAGTGCTGTTGTTGTTTGTTTTAGAGGTGTTTTATATTACTTCTTCAATCCCTTCTCTTGTTATGGGTCTGCTCAGATTTTCAGTTTTTGTTACTTTAGATAGGCTATGTGTTTCTAGAAATTTGTACACTTCCTCTAGGTTTTCAACTTCGTTGCAGTACAATTTTTCATAGTATTCTGCTATATTTCTTTTTAGTTTGTTTCTGTTTAATGTTCCCAAGATTATATCTTACTTGTATTATCTGCCTTCCCCCATCCTTTCTTTGTGGCAGTTTATTCAATGATTTGTGAATTTGCTGATCTTTGGAAACAAAAAAATTTGGTCAGTGTGGCAGGGTCTGGCTGCAGTTAGGGAGGTGGCATATGAGGCTGGGAGGAGAGCAAAAGAAAAGAAAGAGTGAAAAAAGGAAAATAAAAATAAATAAATAAAATGGAAAGGAAGAAAATTAGCAGCCATCTCACCACAGTAAGGTTGGCCATGATCCAAAAAACACAATACAGCAAATGCTGGAGAGGCTGTGGAGAAATTGGAACTCTCCTACGCTGTTGATAGGATTGCAAAGTGGTGCAGCTTCTCTGGAAAGCAATCAGCAGCTTCCTTAGAAAGCTGGATAGAGATATACCATTTGACCCAGTAATTCCACTGCTCAGAATATGTCCTATGGCATCAAGGACATTCACACCAACCGATACGTGCACATGAATGTTTAGTGCAGCACAGCCCACGATAGCAAAAAGATGGAATCAAGCAAGATGCCCAACAACAAACAAATGGATAGGTAAACTATGGTATATACACTCAATTGAACACTGTGCAATTATAGAGAACAACGATGATTTTAGGAAACATCTCAGAACGTGGTTTCAATTTGACTACATTATGCTGAGTGAAAGTAGCCAGCAGCACAAGGATAAATGTTGTATGAGACCCTTACTATAAGAACTTTAAAACTGACTCATGCATAGAAGAAAAAACTCTTTGACAGCTGCAAGTGTGGGGAGGGGAGAAAGGAGGGAGGGTTTAGATTAGATAGTTTATAGAAATTTGGTTGGGTGAAATCTGTGACAGCACACATTAGAAAGAAGATCAATATTAACTGGACTTCAACATAACGTGATTACTTCTCCCATTTAATCCAACATTGCAAGAACAGAGGAGCTGGGGTGGGGGGCTGCGGCCCATGCTCTCAGGGGAAATCAAGGCCAATTGGTACAACCAGAGTTTTGCTAAGAGAGTATTTTGCACCCCACATTGGTGAGTGGCATCTGGGATCTTAAAAGCTGCCATCTGAGGGTACAGTAAATGGTCCCAACTCAGCAGGAATGGGTGATCACCAAGGACCAAAACAACACGGGGGAAAGAGAACACAGAAGACAGAGAGACCCACGTGATTGGATAACTACATCTACTTGTGACTGGAAGAACCAGTTGGTGCATGGCCACCACCAGTGATAGCTGTGATGGAGCTCACAAAGTTGAGTCTCACTGGCAACATGAGAATAAAAAGGGGTGCACCCTGAGATTGCCACTAAAAGATGACAATTGATGGTCCAGGGACTTAGGGGTTCCCCTGGGAGCATGGCCCTTGGCCCTGAGGCTGCCCTTGTCCATAAATCATAATGAAGGTCAAGTCTTCAGACAGGAATAGGTTGGATTTGGTGACACAGAGTGACCATATTGTGTACAATTTATGATTCTGTACATCTGTAGGATGTCATTCTGCTGACCTCTTACTGGAGACAGGGGAGTGGGTAGAGAGGAGGGGATAGGACATTTATAGGAAGATAAGACATGGATGGAGCAGAGAGGAAGAGTGTGCTGTCACTGGGCAGGGAGAGCAGTGGGAGCTGAATGTAGATGGACATGCAGATTTATATGGGAATGTACATTTTCATTCAATCATAATAAGAAAAAACAAAAAATAAAAGAACATTAGCAGAGTAGTGAGGGACTGCAAGTGAGAGCCAGGTAGATCTGGTTGCAGTTGGAAAGGGAGGCAAATCACATGCAGGACTAGGTGAGAGATATAAAGAAAAGGCAGAAGAGAAGAAAAAACATGGTGACACAGAAGGAGCCATCAAGTGGGTCAAGGTAGACTTGGGATGGTGGAGGACCAGTGGTTCTCTCACAGAGTGTCACCTTGAGATTTTGTTGTGTGGGGAGGTGGTGTGCAGGGCTAAGTAGTAGGCAGAAAGAAAAGGGGGGAGAGGAAACAAGCATGAAATAAAAGTGGCAGCATGATGGAAGTTGGAGGATGAGTGTGGAGCAGATAAGGGGATGGGGGCAGTGGAAAGAGAGGCGAAGTATGAGGCTAGGTGGAAGGGAGAAAAAAACACAGAAGAGAAAGAGAAAATGGAAGAAAAGGATGATAATGCGGAGGGACACCGCAGGTGGTTGTGGGGTGGAACCAGAGAATTAGTGGGCTGGTGGCTCTCTCAAAATTGAAGCATGGTAGGGATCCATCAAGAGGTGTAGGGAAGCGGTATACTGGACTAGATGGAAAGGGGAAAGCAAAAAGAGAAAGGGAACAAAGACAAATGCACAATCTGGCATGGCAGAAGCTGAAGGGTCTGGTCGGGGTGGACCCAGGGTGGTGTCTGGCCCATGGTTCTCCGGCCACTGCAATGCAAGGGCTGAGGAAAGTGGGACAGATGAGCTGTCTGGGAGAGAGAAAGAAAACTAAGAAAGGGGCTAAAGTCACGCAATAGGGGTGAGTGGGACAGGCCAGTGCGGAGGTATCTATTAAGGAACCCAGCAATGAGGCTTTCAGACCAGAGAGGTTTCTGTAGCTACTTATCAGAATGAAGAGAGATAGGAAAGCCTGTTTGATTGTTTACTGGCGCTTTGTCTCCTATTGTTCTTGGCCTTCATTTGGGTCATATAAGGTTTTTACTTTGAATTTCCAATTATCTCCTTTTCTAGGTTAAAGCAAATATTTACTTGGTTTTGTAATTTACAGAATTCATCTTTAACTTATTAGTCTAATTTTAAACAATATATCACTTTACATTTAACATAAAAACCTTGGAACTGGGGTCACAGAGAAATTTCCTGTAAGACCCAGTGCTTTTTTGTTTTTTAAAAAAATTTTATTTAATATGACTGAATGAAAATGTACATTCCCATATAAATTTACATGCCCACCTATATGCAGCTTCCATTTCTCTCCCTGCCCGGTGACAGCACATTATTCCTCTCTGCTCTACTTTGAAATTTCATTTAAATAATTTTTTTACAAAATGATATAAATACATCGATCTGTGTCCCACTCTATGTCCATGCTAAGGGAGCACCAGATGATGTAATGGTACACTGAATAAATGACTGCTTCATGGCAGCTGGAATGTAGAAAGGGTGAGCCTTACTGGTCCCTGGGATGTACCCTCAGTGACACATTTATGATCAGGCAAATGCCTGTCTTGTCACTGAATACATACTAATTTGGACGTTAATTAGTGTTGACTCTTGCAAATTAAACCATACTATGTTTGCATGGAAACAGTGATCTGTCTTTCAGTTCTGTCATTCATCCAGGGATGGGAGAATACCCTATGGGTCAGTGTACCCTATATTAAATGAACTACACAGAGAAGAACAGCCCAGATAAATGAACAGGATAACCGACTCAAAATAAAGAAGGTAAAAAAAAAAAATTCAAAAATATAATACAGTTTAAAAAATCCTAACTTGTGTCCTCAGGGAAAAGCAAGTCAATATTGCACCTGTAAAACCAGAGCACACTGCCATGGAAACAGAGAAATCAGTGAAGTAAGTGTCCTCATACATTAGAAATATGATCACTACAATAAAAAATAATTCAATGCCTGGAAGAAAAATTTAAGGAAAACTGTCAGAATACACATCAAAAATAAAAAGTGAGAGAGGTATGAGGAAAAATAATTGAATAATAGAATCACAATCCAGTAATATTAAGGAGTTCCAGAAAGAGAAAACTGTAGGGGGAACATTAACAAATAATATTTTAGCAGAAGGACATTTTTCAGAGACCGAGATCAGACAAGACAAGTGCCTCCAGACTTAAAAGTCACTGAAAGCTGAGCATTGAGTAATAATACCCCTGGATACATCCTTCTGGAATTTCCAAGAATATCAGTTAAACTGGCATCAGGCTTTTCACTTATAACTAAGTGCTAGAAAACAATGCAGTAGTAACTTCTGAGTCCAGGGTGAATGTTATTTTTGATATATAATTCTATCCCCTGCCATATATTATATTGAGGGTTACCATTGTCTTGGGAAAAGACAACTATCAGCGCAGTCAGTGAGACAGAGTCATAATATGCTGACCACGCTATCTGATTTTAATTTGGATTCCTAGACTAACATCTACATTTTTGAGCAAAAGCAATGTTTTTCCTCAGGGGTCAAAACCAAGATGTAAAACCATATGCCTGGGAGGGGGGGTCTTAACCAAGTAATCACCTGCATGCATCAAAATACAGGTACTCAAGAAGAGTACTGTCTTGGTGCTGTTGCCAAAGAAAAAATTTTGCAAGACAAAGAAAATATATGACAGCATCTCATGATCATGATCTAAGCATCCTGTGAAACTCTCTGCAGTCGCTAACTACACTATTAACAATCAGTAACATTTTGTGTATGATTATTACAATATGAGTTGATTTTCTTGTAGTTGCCCTCCAATGGTTTAATTCTTCTTTTTACCCCATAAGAAAACATGAAGAATAATGAAACTGTCCCAAGACCACCTAGTTCTAGTTCCAAAGGGCTACATGGTTCCCTAATTGTAATTGTTTTAAACACTTAATAAAACTCTCTGTTGTTACTTGAAACAATGTTTCAGCTTTTGTCTACAATGTGACAAAATACATTGTCTACAATGTATTTTCTGTTCTCTTAGAACTCAGAATTTTGTCTGTTATTTGCTTAAAAACAAACAAAGACAAACCTGTAATGTTATGCTACAGTCAAATCAGTACAAATTTGGGGAAAAGGTAGACACAGAATTGCAGTAGGAAACAAACTCAGATGGCCACTAGATAGCAGACTTTGTGAAAAAGTGGCCTACCAAAGTGCAAAACCAGCCAGAGGTGATGGAGAGACACAGCTTAAGAAGATAGCAGATTCATGCCATATTCATGAAAGAGAGATCATGGTGATGATGGAAAATTATAGCGATAAATTGAAACCAAGTGCCAAAAAGACAAAGTCAAAGATTCTTAGTCCCTTCCACAGCCACCGATTTGTCAGTTTGTTGTACTGTAGGAACTTGAGTGTTGCTGTGATGTTGGAAGCAAGTATACTATGGTAGGCGTGTTTCTGTGAAGCTTCTAGACTAAGACCAAGAAGAAAAGCATGGTTATCAGCTTCAGAAAACTATCCAATGGAAACCTTATGGATCACAACAAACTATTATTTTATATTGACACATCATCAGCAAAGACCAGTTGCTAGAAATGGACATCGTGTTTGGTAAATTAAAAGGCCAACAGAAATGTGGAACAGAGAAACCATCAGTGAGATGGACTGACACAATGGACTTAAACAGTCCAAGAATCATGAGGATGGTACAAGACCAGGCAATCCTGTTATGAATAAAATCATCATTAGGAACTTACCTCATGGCAACAAACAACAGTTTTAGGGACCCCAGGAAAACCATGGATCTGTATAAATGGATCAGACTCTAGTACAAAGGAATAACCGTATGGCATGGGCCAGCAGAACTGAACCACGTTGGATCCTGTGGCTCATACAGATCCCCAGGCCCTGCCCTAGACTTCCTAAACAGGAGATTCTGGCTTTAATAAGTCCTTTGAGGGATTATGATGCTCACTAAAGATCAAGGACCATTCCTTCATATCAGAGGTTGGCAATAACCTGCTTGCTCTATGCTGCTATAGTGAGACATTAGACTTACCCTTGTTAGAAATAAAAGACAAGAGGTTTATTGAAGGAAAAAAAATTATTTTGTA
Organism: Heterohyrax brucei; assembly: GCA_028571685.1. Taxonomy (NCBI): domain Eukaryota; kingdom Metazoa; phylum Chordata; class Mammalia; order Hyracoidea; family Procaviidae; genus Heterohyrax; species Heterohyrax brucei. The sequence goes on along the minus strand of CM053149.1, from coordinate 134,836,796 downwards.
AAGCAGAAGACACTTTAGCACCCAAGCAGGTGCCACAGTGTTCCACCATGGAAAAGGAAAGTGCAGTTCTTATGGGGGAAACTGAACAAAGGCTACATGCTCACAGCTACCAAACAAAATTTTTAAAAAGGTGGGTCAGATCTGACTCAATGGCACTTGGCTTGGCAAGGGAGAACAGGAGATGGATACACTGCAAAGGTTACACCTATGTAGCTGAAATATAATATTTCTTAAACATTCTTTTTGCTATCAAATTTGTTAACATCAAGGGGAAAAAGTGTGGCAACTTTCTTTAAAAATTGCATGTTTGCCTCTCAAGTAGCAATGAAATCCTAGCAGTGCAGTAGTTGAGTTTTGAGGCTAACCAAAAGTACGGCAGTTCGAATCCACCAGGTGTCCCTTGAAAATCCTGTACGGCAGTTCTAGTGTCCTATAGGGTCACTATGAGTCAGAATCACTTGATGGCAATGGCTTTTGTTAACTTTAAGTAACAAACAAGCTTACAGATTTACAGATTTAGCAGAAATGGTTCAAAGATCTCAGAGAGTGAATAAAACTGAGGTTTGACTAAGTGCTGGATAACTGGATTTTACCTTATCTTGCTTCATAGTTATAAAAAAATTAAAGGCCCATTTTAATTATCAATTCAATTTCCTAACTTTCTGGGACAATACTATCTAAAAGTATTCTCCATAGGACAAGCTGCATAAACGTTCTTGACATTTTTTTAAATCACACAATCCCTTGTACAAACTAAAGTCTTGACCCCTGCTCCTTTGTGTTACAAACAGTTAAACTTTTACAAGACGCTAATTGTTTTTGTCAGAGTAGCAGGAGTATGGACTCCAAGCTTAAGCGCAACTTGATTCAAGATGAAATTTAATTTATATACGCTGAGCATTTGGGGGTTTGGCTGCATATACCTCTATATTGTCCTCATGAAGTCACCAGAATAGTACTTCAATATAATTTTTAAACAAATAAAATTTATTAAAGAAATAAACTGCAGGTGAGCATACACTCAGTTTGTCTTGTCTTGCAGGCAAAACAAAGAGATATTTAACAAGTAGCAGTGAGTACAGACAACAACTTCACATCAAAGGAGTGATGGGAAAGGAGGTGAAAATTACAAGGGTGACAATTAACTAAAATGTCTTTGCATTGGTTTCCAGTCTAACACTATCGCTCATGCTTGAAACAATTTAACTAAGCCGGTATTCTAAAGTGAAAAGAACAAACAATATTGGCATGAGATTTAGTGAGATGGAAGTTTAGTGATGTATTTGCAGCTAGGACAATGTAATTGGAATTGTTGGATACAGAACTGACCACTAGGTAGAAAACTGTAAATAAACTCTTAAACTGAGAGAAAAGAGATAATCCCTGATGGTGTAGTAGCTAAGTGCTATGTCTGCTAACCAAAAGGTCAGCAGTTCAAATCTGCCAGGCATTCCCTGGAAGCTCTATAGGGCAGTTATACTCTGTGTATAGGGTCACAATGAGTTGGAATCAACTTGACAGCACTGTTTATTTTATTTTATTTTGTTAAGCTGACAAAAAAGAGATTATGCCTAGATACTTTTGGTGTGATTAAGGTAGTTGAAACAACATGCTTTAGGCTGCAGTTTGTGAATAACTTAATGAAGCTTTTTATCAGGCCAGCTGCAGGAACACTCTTAACAAAACAAGCACAATTGTGCTTTATTTTTCAAAAGGACACTTCTCTGGTGGTACAGTGTTTAAGCATTCTGCTGTTAACCAAAAAGTCTTTCATTTAAATTATTGGAAACTCTGTGTCAGTTCTACTCTGTGCCATGAGTAAGAATTGACTTCACAGCAATGGATTTGGTTTGGCTTGGTTCACACACTACACAATGCCCATTCTCTAAAGTGTTTTCTATGGCTGCTTCTGCACCACAGTTGCAAAGTAGTTGTTACAGAGCCCACGTGGTCTGCAAAGCCTAAGTATTCACTATTTGATGCTGTCACAGGTGAAAAAAAAAATGTACCATCTCTTGCTTCAGACTGTTGGCTAAATTTGGAATCAATTTCAAGTGATTCTATTATTAGATCAGCTGCAGTGCCAATCAGCCAGGTGCTTTTTAGAAACCTTTTGGGGCCAGTTCTACTGTATTCTATAGGGTTGTTAAGAGTCAGAATTGACTCTATAGCAATGGGGTTTTTGTTGTCAAAAATTATTTGATTTTGAATTGTGGTATCTGCTCACTGGACATATCAATTAAAGAATTCTAGTTCCTTCACTCTGTGTTCCACTGGACTCTTTGAGTTTGCAGTGACAGCCATTAAGATAACTAGAATGCTGTCACTGTTACTTCTTCAGTTTAAGTTAACAGCTGATGCAAACACAGAAGACTAAAGGCTAAAGAACTGGTGTGTAAGTGATAAAACCTGTCGAAGTAAAATGTGTGAAAATCATGTTACAGTAGCAGGAGCTAGAAGTTGAAGGAAGTACCCAAACAAAACCAAACCTGTTGCTGACAAATTGATTTGGACTAACAGTGACCCTATAGAATGGAGTTTCTAAAGAGTACCTGGTGGATCTGAATTGCCAACGTTTTGGTTAGCAGTTGCAGCTCTTAACCACGATGCTGCCAGGGATTCCAAGGGAAAAAGAGGGACATATGTTTCCTCATCTCAGATAAAAAAGGAGGCAAGAGATAACTGCCAGACTGATGTTACCTGGAAAATAGGCTCATGTAACTTATTAAAGTTAGTAAGGAAACCAGTGGTAGAACAATCATAACTTTAAAAAATTAGGTTGGTGTAGAGGGAGGATGAGGTAAGAAGTAATTGAAACTTTTTAAGTCAAGGAAGGACAGGGCAGTGATGGGTCAGTGGTAGAATTCTCACCTTTCATGTGGTAAACCTGGGTTCTACTCTTGGCCAGTGCACCCAGTGTGCAGCTACTATCCATTTGTAGTGGAGACTTGCATGTCACTGTGATGCTGAACAGCTTCCAACAGAGCTTCCAGATTAAGATGAACTAAGAAAGATCTAGTGATCTACCTCTGAAAATCAGCCAATAGAAACCCAATGAGAATTTCTTTAAAAGACATCTCATTTCCTTTTGAGAACTAAGGGCTGGATGATACTTGTATGGATCATTGAGCATCTGGGGAGCCTTAGAACCTAGCACATTTGACTACACAACAGTATCAGATGAATCTTTCCTTCTCAAAAACTATCCAGTGACCATCTGACCTCTGCTTCTGCTGCTTCATTTTATTGGAGAACCGCAGCTTCCACAAATGGTAACATACTTTCAATATCAGCTGGCAGGTGGAGTCTGCTGCTCCCGACTGACTGTTCAGGCCAGCCCACTGGACAGCTCCCAGCTTCCAATTCAGTAGTTGGACGGCTTCCTTCACAGAGGTGCAATTTACGTTTAAGGCTGAGAGGCCTGTGTATCTGCCTGGAGATCTGTCTGTTAGAGGTCTCAACTTTTCCTCCCTCTCTTCTCTGACTCACATTGTAGGGTTGCCTGACAGCCCCCAGTTTCTCCATAAGCAGAGCAGTCTCTTTGCCACCCAATAAGCAGAGTCTTCCACCCTTGAGAGTCCACCTGGGGAAGATCACTATAATATTAGAGTCAGCTGGTGACCAACAATTCTCTTAGATCCAATACCAGAGAAATCAAACAGTGTCTAGATGGCATGCAGGCAGCAGATCATAATTAATCATTTAAGGAAGCACTCTTCGAATGCTCCAGAAAATTCCCTAAAGATTCAAAAAAATTTCCAGATGAAGAAGCTTTTCTGAATCTATCAGATGTTACAAAAGATTTCTGTACAGAACCCTCCTAGAGATTAAACAAAATGCAGTAGAACAAAATGAAAAATTCGGTCAGCTGTTTGAACTGATGGGGACATCAATGATCTGAAATACGTCAGATCAATAACAAAATTACAGGATTAGATAATTCTATCCAAAGCCAGAAGAGTGAGATTGAACAGATGGAAGTTAGACTCAGTGACCTAGAAGACAGAGTAACTGACACTAGTATTTATGAGGTGAAATCAGAGAAAAAAATAAGAGAAATGAAGAAGCATTAAGAAACATGTGGGACTCCATGAAGAGTAATAATTTACATTTAATTGGAGTTCCTGAACAAGGGGGGATTAATGACAATATAGAGAGTAGAGATGCTGACAGAAAACTTTCCTGAGATTATGAGCAAAGAGAACATAGGTATCCAAGATGTTTATCAAACACCACAAAAGCTGGACCCAAAAAGAAAGACACCAAGGCATATTATAATCAATCTTAATAAGCTAAAACATAAACAGATACTTCTGAAGACAGCAAGGCTCAAAGCAAAACTGAGACTCCGAGGGAAACCCTGTAGGCTTTCGTCTGACTTCTCTGCTGAAACAATGCTGGCTAGAAAACAGTGGACAGACACATTCAAAGTCCTGAATGAGAAAAATTTCCATCCTAGAATTATTTATGCTGCAAAACTGTCTTTCAAATATATGGTGAAATTAAGACTTTTGAAGATAAAGAGAAATTTAGAGACTTCATAAAAACTAAACCAAAATTACGTGAAATACTGAAAGAAGCTCTTCCCTAAATGTATACTTTAGGTGACAATTCAGGACACTTCATCCAAATTTCTAATCAGTTAAGGAAGTCTCAAAACTTCATCAAAGCTGCAGTATTACAATAAATGAATCCATGATCATATCATGACAACTATAATACCATCACATTAAAAGAGGGATACATTACAGTAATTATAGTTGTTTTAGATGCAGAGGAAGTTTCAGAGCTATTGCCAAGCCAAGCCAAGTGCCGTCAAGTCAGAGCTATTAAGTAGTTAAAATTGGGTTTAACCTTAGTATGTTAAGGGGGATAATACCTGTAGCCATGAAGCTGATTAACAATGCAGTGGCACATACCTATCAATAATTACATTGAAGGTAAATGACTGAACACTCCAGTAAAGAGACAGCGAGTGACATCCCGGATCAAAAGACATGACCCGTCTATACGTTGATTACAAGAAATATATCTTAGACTTAAAGATATGAACAAATTGAAAATTAAAGGTTGGAATAATATGTATCAAGCTAACAATACATAAAGAAGAACAGGTGTGGCAATACTAATCTCAGATAAAATAGATTTTAATGTAAAATCCACTATTGTGGACAAGGATAGTCACTACATATTGCTGAAAGGTTCAATACTCAAGCACAACTTAACAGTATTACATATTTATGCACCCAATACCAGAGCACCTAAATACATTGAACAAATACTGACAACACTGAAAAATGAGATAGATCAATCCACAATAACAGTTGGAAGCTTCAACCCTCCGCTTTGAATTATGGATAGATCATTCAGAAAAAAGCTCAGTAAAGATGCAGAAGATCTTATTGCAAAAATCAATCAACTTGACCTTATTAACATATACAGATCTGTTCATCCACCAGCAGATAAGTACACCTTCTTCTCCAATGCACATGGAACATTCTCTAGAATAGACTGTGTGTTAGGTCATAAAGCAATTCTCTGTAAAATCCAAACTGTCGATTTACTGCAAAGTATCTTCTTGGACCACAGAGCTACAATTCTCTGTAAAATTCAAACCATTAATATACTGCAAAGTATCTTCTTGGACCGTAGAGCTATAAAAGTTGAAATCAATAACAGAAAATTCATAGGTAGAAATTTAAACTTATGGTAACTGAACAACACTTTGCTCAAAAAGCCCTGGGTTATAGAAGAAATTAAGGACAAAATAAATAAATTTATGTATTCAAATGAGAATGGAAACACATCCTACCAGAATTTATGGGATACAGCAAAAGCAGTGTTCAGAGGTCAGTTTATCTCTGTAATTGCACACATCTGGAAAGAAGAAAGGGCCCAAATTAAAGAATTAACCTTACAGTTTGAACAAGCAGAAAGAGAGCAATAGAACTCCTCAGGCACCAGAAGAAAACAGATTATAAGGATTAGAGCATAGCCGTGACAGAGCTCACTAAGTTGTGTCTCACTGGCAACACAAGAACAAAAAGGGGTGCACCCTGAGATCTCCACTAAAAGACCTCAATTGATGGTCCAGCAGTTTCAGGGTTCCCCTGGGAGCATGGCCTCTGGCCCTGATGCTGCCCTTGCCCATAAATCATAACGAAGGTCCACTCTTTGGACACGAATGGATTGGACTTGGTGATACAGAGTGACCATATGTTGGATGCACTTTATGGTTCTATACATCTATAGGATATCATCCTGCTGACCTCTGGCTAGAGGAAGGAGAGTGGGTGGAGAGGAAGGGAAAGGAGACTGTTGGGAGGATGAGACATGTATGGAGCAGAGAGGAATAGTGTGCTGTCACCGACAGGGAGAGCAGTGGAAGCTGCATATAGGTGGGCATGTAAATTTATACGGGAATGTACATTTTCACTGAATCATATTAAATTAAAAGAAATTTAAAAAAAGGAATTAGAGCAGAACTAAATGAGTTCGAGAATAGAAAAACAGTTGAAAAAATTAACAAAACCAAAAGCTGGTTCTTTGAAAAGATCAACAAAATTGATAAACTGTTGGCTAAACTTACAAAAGAAAAACAGCAGAAGATACAAATAACTGTATTAAGAAACCAGATGAGGGGTGTTACAAAAGACCCAGCTGAAATAAAAAATACCATAACACAATACTATGAAAGGCTGTTCTCTAACTGGTTTGAAAACCTGGGGAAATGGACAAATGTCTCGATTCCTATAACTCACCAAGATTATCACAAGGAAAAGTAGATCAACTTAATAAATCTGTCACAAAGGAAGAGACTGAAAAAGTCATCAAAAATATACCAACCAAAAAAAGTCCTGCCCCAGATGGCTTCACTGGGAAGTATACCAAAGTTTTAGAGAAGAGTTAACTCCAATACTATTGAGGTTATTTCACACCGTAGAAAGGGATGCAATACTCCCAAATTCATTCTATGAAGCCAGCATAACCCTGATACCAAAACCAGGGAAAGATCCCACAAAAAAAGAAAATTACAGACCAATACCACTCATGAACCTAGATGTAAAAATCTTCACCAGAATTCTAGCCAATAGAATTCAACAGCATATTAAAAAAAAAATCATTCATCATGATCAATTTGGTTTCATTCCAGAGATGCAAGGCCGGTTCAACATCAGAAAAACAATTAATCTAATCAACCACATTAAGAACACAAAAGATAAGAATCATCTGATTTTGTCAATTGATGCAGAAAAGGCACTTGACAAAGTTCAACAACAATTCATGCTTAAAACTCTCAGAAAAACAGGAATAGAGGTGAAATTCCTCAATGTAATCAGTAGCATCTATGCTAAGCCAACTGCCTTCATCATCCTGAATGGTGAAAGACTGAAAGAATTGCCCTTGAGAACAGGAACTAGACAAAGATGCCCACTCTCAGCGCTTCTATTCAATATTGTGCTAGAAGTTCTAGCCAGAACAATTAGACAAGACAAAGATATAAAGGGCATTCGTATTGTCAATGAAGAGGTAAAGATCTCCCTCTTTGCAGATGATGTGATTGTTTACACAGAGAATCCACAGGAATCCATAAGTAAGCTATTGGAACTAATAGAGAAGTTCAGCAAAGTATCAGGATACAAGATAAAGATAAGTAAATCATTAGGATTCCTTTATACCATCAGCAAGAGTATTAAAGAAGAAATCACCAAATCAATTCCATTTACTATAGTCTCCGAGAAGATATTCCTAGGAGTAAATCTAACTAGAGGAATAAGAGATCTTTACAAAGAGAACTACAAGACCTTACTACAAGAAGCTTGGAGAGACTTACATAAATGGAGTAATCTGCCCTGCTCATGGATAGGAAGACTAACATTGTGAAAATGTCCCTTTTGTCCAAAGTAATCTACTTATATAATACAATTCTAATACCAATCCCAGTGACATATTTTAATGAGATGGAGAAACAAATCACCAACTTTGTTTGGAAAGGGAAGAAGCCCCGGATAAGTGAAGCACTACTGAAGAAGAAGAACACCCTGGCAGGCCTCTTACTACCTGACTTTAGAACCTATTACACTGCCACAGTTGTCAAAACAGCCTGGTACTGATACAAAAAGAGACATATAGACCAATGGAACAGAGTAGAGATCCCAGAGACGCCACCATCCTCCTAGGAACAGCTGATATTTGACAAAGGTCCTAAGATGTTAAACTGGGGTAAGAACAATCTTTTTAAGAAATGGTGCTGGCAAAATTGGCTCTCTATGTGCAAAAAATTGAAATAAGGCCTGTATCTCACACCTTATACAAAAACCAACTCAAATTGGATAAAAGACCTAAACAGAAAATCTAAAACGATAAAGCTCGTCCAAGATAAAATAGGGTCAACAGCAGAAGTTTTAATACACAGCGTAGACAGACTTCAAAATCTGACAAAACACATTCATCACAAGAGAAAATAGATAAATGTGAATTACCAAGAATCAAACACTTCTGCTCATCCAAAGACTTCATCAAAAGAATTAAAAGACCATCTACAGAATGGGAAAAAATATTTGGCAACTCTACATCAGACCGACATCTGATCTCCATAATGTGTAAGGTATTACAAGTTTCAACAAGAAAGGAATAAATAATCTAATTAAATGATGAGCAAAGGAGATGGACTGACATTTCTCTAAAGAGGGTATCCAAGCAGCTAAGTGACACATGAAGAATTGCTCACGATCATTAGCTACTAAAGAAATTCAAATCAAAACTACAATGAGATATCATCTCACACAAAGTTTGCCATGATCCAAAAAACACAAAACAGCAAACGCTGGAGAGGCTGTGGAGAAATTGGAACTCTCCTACACTGCTGGTGGGGTTGCAAAATAATACCACCTCTTTGGAAAGCAGTCTGGTGTTTCCTTAAAAAGCTGGAGATAGATGTACCATTTGATCCTCTAATTCCACTGCTTGGAATTTATCCTTCAGAAACCAAGGTTGTCACATGAACAGACACATGTACACAAATGTTTCAGTGTAGGTTTCTCCATTTATGTAAGTCTCCCTTAGTGTCCTGTAGTAAACTCATAGTTCTCTTTGTAAAAGTCTCTTATTTCTCTAGTTAAATTTATTTCCAGGTATTTTATCTTCTTTGCGGCTATGGTAAATGGTACTGATTTGGTGATTTCTTCTTTAATAATCTCATTGGTGACATAATGGAATCCTACTTATTTACTTATGTTTATCACGTATCCTGAGACTTTGCTGAACTCTTCTATCAGTTTGAGTAGTTTACTCACAGATTCTTTAGGATTTTCTGAGTACACAATCATATTATCTGCAAATAGGGAGATTTTTATTTTTTCTTTCCCAATGCAGGTTCCCTTTATTTCTTGGGCCTGTCTAATTACTCTGGCTGAAATTCTAGCACAATGTTGAATAGGTGAAGTGAGAGTGGGTATCCTTTTCTAGTTTCTGTTCTCAAAGGGAATTGTTTCAGTATCTCTCCCTTCAGGATGATGTAGACAGTTGGCTTTGTGTAAATGGCTCTTCTAGCACTGAGGAATTTGCCATCTATTCCTATTTTGCTGAGAGTTTTTAGCATGAATGGGTGTTCAACTTTACCAGATGCTATTTCTGCATCAATAGACCAAATCAGGTGATTATTTTCTTCTGTGTTATTTATGTGATTAATCACATTATTTTTCTGATGTTGAACCAGACTTGCAAACCTCGTATGAATCCAGATTGCTTGTGATTAATTTTTTTGACATGTTGTTAAATTCTATTGGCTAGTATTTTGTTGCTTGTGATGCTTGTCTTTAGTTCTCCTTTTTTCTTAGGTCTCTTCTGGCTTTGGTATCAGGGTTATGCTGGCTTCATAGAATGAATTTAGGAGTATTCCATCCCTTTCTATAATGTGAAATAGTCTCAGTAGTATTGGAGTTAATTCTTCTCTGAAAGCTTGGTGGAATTCTGCGGTGAAGCCATCTGATTCAGGAAGTTTTTTTGGTTGGTAATTTTTGGATGACTTTTTCAAATTCTTCCTTTCTGATGGATTTATTAGTTGTTCACCTTCACCTTGTGACACTTTTGGTAGGTGATGTGAATCTAGGAATTTGTCCATTTCCTCTAGGTTTTCAAATTTGTTAGAGTACAGTCTTTTGTAGTATTCTTTTATGATATTTTTTATTTCTGTTGGATCTATGGTGTCATCTCCCAGCTCATTTCTGGTATAGATTTTATTCCTTTCCTGTATTTCTTTAGTAAGTTTAGCTAGTGGTTTATCAATTTTGCTGATATTTAAAAAACAAACAGCTTTTGGTCTTTTCAATTTTTCTGCTATTCTCCAATTCATTTAGTTCTGCTCTAATCTTTATGATCTGTTTTCTTCTGGTGCCTGAGGGGTTCCTCTGTTGCTCTCTTTCTACTTGTTCAAGCTATAGAGTTAATTCTTTGGTTTGGGTCCTTTCTTCCTTCTGGAGGTGTGCATTTATAAACAGACCCCTGAGAACTGCTTTGGATATATCCCTTAGGTTCTGGTAAGAAGTATTTTCATTCTCATTTGAATCCATAAATTTGTTTAGTTTGTCCTTGATTTCTTGGCTTTTTGAGCAAGATATTATTCAGTTTCCATGAATTCCAATTTCTATCTATTTTTTTTTTCTGCTATTGATTTATACTTCTATGGCTTTGTGGTCTGAAAAAAATGCTTTGGAATAATTCAATGGCACGGAATTTGCTGAGATTTGCTTTATGTCCTAACACATGGTCTATTCTTGAAAATGTTCCATGTGCACTGGAGAAAACAGTGTAGTTATCTGCTGATAGATAGAAAGTTCAGTATAAGTCTAGTTGGGTAATTGTGGCAACAAGATCTTCTGTGTCTTTACTGAGCTTTTTTCTACAAGATCTGTCAAATAGTAAGAGAGAAGTGTTGAAGTCTCCCACTACTATTGTGGAGTGATCCATCTCGTTTTTGAATGTACTCAATGTTTCTTCAATGTATTTAGATGTTCTAGTATTGGGTGCATAAATATTTAATATTGTTAAGTCCTGCTTGTGTATTGAACCTTTCAGCAATAAACAATGTCTATCCTTTTTTATGATGGTGGATTTTACATTAAAATCTATTCTATCTGAGATTGGAATTACCACCTCTGTTCTTCTTTGTTCATTGTTAGCTTGATATATATTCTTCCATCCTTTAATTTTCAATTTGTTCATATCTTTAAGTCGATGGTGAGTTTCTTGTAAGCAACATAAACACTAGTCCTGTCTTTTGATCCAAGATGTCACTTGTTGTCTCTACTAGAGTGTTCAGTCCATTTACATTCAACATAATTATTGATAGGTATGTGTTTAGTGCTGGCAGTGTTGGTTTTGTGTTTGTTGAGACTTCCTCTCCATCTGGAAGGACTATAACTACTGTAGTACATCCCTGTTTATAATATGATATCATAGTTTTCATGAAATGATCATTGTATCACTTCTTTTAATATTATAGGTTTGACTGAGTTTGAAATCTTCCCTAACTAAGTAGGTTTCTGGATGATGTGTCCTGTATTGCCTCCTAAACTTATAGAGTTAATAATTTTGTTCTTCTAAGCCAAGGGTTTCTTACAGTATTTCTTGTAGCTTTGGTTTGGTTTATACCAAGTCTCTGAGTTTCTGTTTATCTGCAAATGTCTTAATTTCATTTTCATATTTGAAAGACAATTTTGTAGGATATATAATTCTTGGTTGGAAGTTTTTCTCTTTCAAGGCTTTGACTGTGTCATCCCATTGCCTTCGTGCCAGCATCGTTTCTACTGAAAAGTCAGATGAAAGCCTACAGGATTTCCCTCTAAATGCTAGCTTTGCTTTCAATCTCACTGCCTTTAAGAGTTTCTGCTTATGTTTAATTTTGTTAAGCTTGATTATAATATGTCTTGGAGTCTTTCTTTTGGGATCTACATTGAGTGGCATTCAATATGCATCTTCAGTATCTATATTCTTTTCTTTCATAATTTCAGGGAAATTTTCTGTCAGCAGCTCTACAGCAATACTCTCTGTGATTTCCGGTGTCCCTCCCTGTTCAGGAACTACAATTAATTGTAGATTGTTCCTCTTGGTAGAATCCCACATGCCACTTCATTTTTTCTTGTTTCTTTTCTCTGATTTCTCCTCATAGATCCAACTCATGGCGACCCTTGGGTTGAAACGTAGATTATTAAGGAGGATCACAGGGATAGCCACAAAGTACAATGAAGATGCAACATATCAAATCAAGAAATGTAATACAGGAGTTTCAGCAAACACAAAAGCAACACTGAAAATGATGAAAAATCAACCTGTAAAGAATGTCCCAGAACAGAATAGTAAGAGCAACACAAAAATAAACACATCACAATGACAGCACTAAACACATACCTGTCAGTAACTACAGTGAATGTAAATTGACTGAACACTCCAGTATACAGACAATGAGTGACACCAGGGATCAAAAGATATGACCCTCCTATATGTTGCTTACAAGAAACTCACTTATGACTTAAAGATATGAACAAACTGAAAATTAAAGGACGGAAGAATACATACCAAGCTAACAATACACAAAGAAGAGCAGGTGTGGCAATTCTAATCTCAGGTAAAATAGATTTTAATGTAAAATCTACCATCATTGAAAAGGATGGACACTATTTATTGCTGAAAGGTTCAATACACAAGCAGGACTTAACAATATTAAATATTTACGTACCCAATGCGAGAACATTTAACACATTGAAGAAACACTGACTACATTCAAAAATAAGATAGATCACTCCACAATAATAATGGGACAAAAGAGCTTATTGTCACAATTACCCAACTAGATCTCCTTGACAGATACGAAACTTTCTATCCATTAGCAGATAACCACATCTTCTTATCCAGTGCACATGGAACATTTTCAAGAATATGCCATGTGTTAGGACAGAAAGCAAATCTCAACAAAATCCACACCACTGAATTATTCCAATGCATCTTCTCAGACCATAAAGCCATAAAAGTTGAAATCAAAGCATAAAAAAATAGATAGAAATTGTAACTCATGGAAACTGAAAAACATCCTGCTCAAAAAGCCATGGGTTATAGAAGAAATCAAGGATGAAATAAATAAATTTATGGATTCAAATGAGAATGAAAACACTTCTTACCAGAACATATGGAATACAGCCAAAGCAGTGCTCAGGGGTCAGGTTATCTCTGTAAATGCACACATACAGAAGGAAGAAAGCACCCCAAACAAAGAATTAACCCAATAGCTCGAACAAGTAGAAAGAGAGCAACAGAGGAACCCCTCAGGCACCAGAAGAAAACAGATCATAAAGATTAGAGCAGAACTAAACAAATTAGAGAAGAAAAATTGAAAAAAACCAAAAGCTGGTCTTTTGAAAAGATCAACAAAATTGACAAACCATTGGCTAAATTTCCTAAAGAAAAACAGGAAAGGAAACAAATAATCCAAATAAGAAATGAGAGGGGAGATGTCACACCAGATCCAACAGAAACAAAAAAAATATCATGAAAGAATACTACCAAAGACTGTACTCTAATATATTTGAAAACGTAGTTGACATGGACAAATTCCTAGATTCATATTATCTACCAAAATTATCACAAGGTGAAGCAGAACAACTTAGTAAATCCATCACAAAGAAAGACATTGAAAAAGTCATCCAAAAACTACCAACCAAAAAAAGCCTTGGCCCAGATGGCTTTATCACAGAATTCTACCAAGCTTTTAGAGGAGAGTTAACTCCAATACTACTGAACTGTTTCACAGTATAGAAAGCAATGGAATACTCCTAAATTCATTTGATGACACCAGCATAACCCTGATACCAAAGCCAGGGAGAGACCCAAGGTAAAAGAAGAACTACAGAAAAATACCACTCATGAACCTAGATGCAAAAATCTTCAACAAAATCCTTGCCAACAGAATTCAACAACATATCAAAAAAAATTATTCATCATGACCAAGCTGGATTCATACCAGGGATGCAAGGCCGGTTCAACATCAGCAAAACAATTAATGTGATCAATCACACAAATGACACAAAAGACAAGAATCACCTCATTTTGTCAATTGATACAGAAAAGGCATTTGATAAAGTCCAACACCTATTCATGCTAAAAACTCTCAGCAAAATAGGAATAGATGGCAAATTTCTCATAGCAAGACAGGCCTTTTATACAAAGCCAAGTGCCTACATCATCCTGAATGGAAAGGCTGAAACAAATTCCCTCGAGAACGGGAGCTAGACAAGGATGCCCACTGTCAACTCTCCTATTCAAAATTGTACTAGAAACTCTAGTCAGAGCAATTAGACAAGAGCAAGAAATAAAGGGCATCTGTGTTGGCTTAGAAGAAGTAAAAATCTCCCTATTTGCAGATATGATTATATACATAGAGAATCCTGAAGAATCCATAAGTAAACTTTTCAGACTGATAGAAGAGTTCAGCAAAGGCTCAGGAAACAGGATAAACATAAGTAAATCAGTAGGATTACTTTATACCAACAAAGAGATTATTAAAGAAGGAATCACCAAGTCAATACCGTTTACTATAGCCCCTACGAAGATAAAATACCTAGGAATAAAACTAACTAGAAAAACAAACAGACATTCACAAAGAAAACTACAAGACCATACTACAAGAAAGTAAGAGAAACTTACATAAATGGAGAAACCTACCATGCTCATGGACAGGAAGAGTTAAGACTGTGAAAATGTCTATTTTACCCAAAGCAATCTACTTGTATAATGCAATCCCTCTGACCCGACGGCACTTGGCTTTTTGGCTAATACAAATCCCAGTGACCTTTTTTAATGAGATGGAGAAACAAGTCACCAACTTTGGAAAAGGAAGAAACTTCAGATAACTAAAGCACCACTGAAGACAAAGAACCCACTAGGAGGCCTCTCACTTCCTGACTTTAGAAACTATTACACTGCTGCAGCTGTCAAAACAAGCTGGTACTGGTACAAAAAGACACTTACAGACCAACGGAACACAGTTGAGACCCCAGATATGTCACCATCCTCCTATGAACAGATGATATTCGACAAAGGCCCTAAGACTTTAAGCTGGGGATAGAGACAGTCTCTTTAACAAATGGTGTTGGCAAAACTGTATATTCACCTGCAAAAAATTAACATAAGACCCATATCTGACACCTTATACAAAAGCCATCTCAAACTGGATAAAAGACATAAGTATCAAATCTAAAATTATAAAGCTCATCCAAGGAAAATTAGGATCAACAATGGAAGCTTTAATACACAATATAGACACACTTAAAAATCTGATAAACAAAGCACGATCAGCAGAAGAGAAAATAGATAAATGGGAACCACAAAGAATGAAACACTTTAGCTCATCCAAAGACTTTATCAAAAGAATTAAAGGACCACCTACAGAGTGGGAAAAATATTTCATAACTATAATTCAGACTGATGTCTGATCTCCGTAATCTATAAAGTACTACAGAATATCAATAAGAAAAGGATAAATAATCCACTTTAGCGAAGGGCAAAGGAGATGTACAGACGCTTTTCTAAAGAGGAGATCCAGGCCACCAGAAAGCACACACAGTCATGCTCAAGATCATTATCAATTAAAGAAATTTGAATGAAAACTATGATGAGATATCATCTGACTCCTACAAGGTTGACCGTGATCCAGAAATTGCAAAACAACAAATGCTGGAGAGGTTGTGGGGAAATTGGAACTCTCCTACACTGCTGGTGGGATTGCAAAATGGTACAACCTCTTTGGAAAGTAATCTGGCCCTTCCTTTAAAAGTTGGAAATAGATACGTCACTTGACCCAGTACTTCCACTGTTGGGAATATATCCTGCAGAATCAAGGGCATTCACATCAACAGATACACGCACACAAATATTTATTGCAGCACAGTCCACAGTAACAAAAAGGTGGAATGAACCCAGATGTCAACAACAGATGAATGGATAACTATGGTATATGTACTCAATGAAACACTATGCAATAATAAAGAACAATGATGACTTTAGGATTCATCTCATAACTTGGTTTCAGTTGGAAGACATGTTGAGTGAAAGTAGTCAGCTGTACAAGGACAAATACTGTTTGATACCCCTAATATAAGAACTTAAAAACAGACTTATGTACAGAAGAAAATACTCTTTGATGGCTGCAAGGGAGGGTAGGGTAGGAGGTAGAGGGTTGGTTATAGATTAGATAGTAAACAGAAATTTGTTTGGGGTAAATCAGTGACAGCACACATTAAAAAGAACCAGTTTAACTGGACATAAACATAACATGAATAGTTTTCCAATCTTAATGCAGTATTGCAAGGATAGAGTAGCAGGGATGGGAGTCTGGGGATCATGATCTCAGGGGAAATCAATGCCTTGCATGACTATCTTGTTGCTAAGACAGTCTTCTGTACCCCATACTGGTGTGTGGCATCTGAGGTCTTAAAAACTAGCAAGCTGCAATCTGAGGTGCACCAAATGGTCCCAATTCACAAGGAACAGATGATCACCAAGGACCAAAATGAGATAGGGAGAGACAACCCAAAAGAAAGAAAGACCCACGTGAGTGGGTGACTACATTGACATGCTACTGGAGGAACCAGATTGTGCCTGTCCACCACCAGTGATAAACATGATTGGGCTCACAAAAGTTGAGACTCACTGGCAAAATGAGAATAAAAAGGGATGCACTTCGAGAACTCCACTAAAAGACCACAACTGATCGTCCAGGGGCCTCAGGATTCCCCTGGGAGCACGGACCTTAGTCCTGACGCTACCCCTGTCCATAAATCATTGCTGAGGTCGACTCTTCAGACAGGAATGGATTGGATCCAGTGACAGAGTTACCATACCGTTTGTGCACTTTATGGTTCTATGCATGTATAGGATGTTGTCCTATTGGCCCCTTACTAGAGGGGAGGGAGAGAGTGGAGAAGAAGGGACAGGAGATTGTTAAGAGGATATGACATGTATAGAACCGGTAGAAGGAGTGTGCTGTCAGCAGTCAAGGAGAGTAGTGAGAGCTGCACATAGGCAGGCATGCAAATTTAAACTGGATTGTATACTTTCACTCAATCACAATAAAATAAAAAATTTGGACATATAGTTTATTGAAAGCTTCATTCATTAATGCAAGTTGTTTTGTCTTTGCAAGATGTTAATAGTTTTATTGACTTTAGTGAGTTTATAAATTCAGATTTAAGTATTGAAATATTTAAGTATTGCTCTTATTCTTTCTATGTAAAAAATAGATATTTCAACAATGGAAATTTATAGCATTCTGCCTACAAGCTCAAATTCCTAAACAAGCTTAAAATGAGTAATTTTGATATCCAGTTTTATTTTTTAACTAGATTTAATAATAATAATTTACCTGTAATTATACAAGGACAGATTATCTGAGAGAAATATAATAAAACTATTTATCAGTGCATTCTACCTTTGTCCACCCCCTGCCTTACATTTATGTTTAGGGACTATAGGCACAAGAAATGTCCTACAGGGGCTTACGTGATATTCCATACTTACTTGGTTATATCAGCCTTGATAATTCTGAACAAAAATTATCTCAGAACATGCAAAAGATTACTGAAGACTTTATCAGCACCTTGAAGTCTATCCTTATTAGGTCATTGGAATGCTCAAACTAAAAAAAATAGTATTATAAAAAACTGCCTTACAGGGAGAGTATGATCTGAAAAGGAAACTACTTAATCTGGAAAAGATCACTTCACCAAATAAAAGAAGAAGCTTTTTAAGATTATTTTTTCTGTGGAGACATTGGCAGGCCCATGAGTACATGCTAGCACTTGCACTTAAAATTCTGATCGTTCTTGAAGGCGATTCCATAAAAACAGTTGCAACGTGTAAGCTTGTTGACCAAGATGCAAATATCATTCCTCATAATGCACAGAGGTCTAAAGAAAAAATAAAGGCAAAGAAATAAAGAGATTAAAGTTATACCAAGAAAACCATTTTACCAGGATATGGAAGGCCCTGAGTACAATAAGGAGTCTTTGGGTGGCCCAAACAGCTGAATGCTCATCTGCTAACCAAAAAGTTGGTTTGAGTCCACTTCAACATATGTTGGAAAGAAGGTCCAGTGACCTACTTTCAAAATATCAGCCATTAAAAGCCCTATGAAACACAGTTCTACTCTGACACACATACTCATTATAAGTCATGACTAGAGTATGATGGTTACATGACATTGAGTTTCCTGCACCAGTCGAAGAGATGGAATGTCACAGCTAGGTAAAAGCAGCTTGTAGATTGGAAGAAACGCTGCCAAATTTGGTGCCATGAGCAGAAGAAAGGAAAAGTTCCATTCTTGTCTCTCTACTACCTCAGAATGGTTCAGACCTTCATAAAATGTGTATAGATGGAGCTAGAGTACATATAATGACAAGGTTATGTAAGAAAACTGAAGAAGTTCTGAGTAGTTGTAAATCCTGTTTACTTCTCTGTGATTGAAGAGAGATGTTGCTTTCATCAAACCAAAAAAGCCAAACTTATTGCCATCTATATTGGTTCTGACTCACAGTGACTTCATGTGTAGAACTGCGCTCCACAATACATAGAGTTGTCTTGGCCACAAACTCTACAGAAATAGATCTCCAGGCCTTTTTCTACAGAGCTGTTGGGTAGGTTTGAACAACCAACTTTTCTGTTGGTATCTGATTGCAAACCTTATATGCAACATAGACAACTCTTTGAAGTAAACCCAGCCAGCCAAGTGCTGTCGAGTCTGAAGCAAACCAGCCACCTTTAAATACCTCACAATCACAGCTTCAGGCTCTTCATAACCACAGCTCCAAGCTGCTTCAAAGTCATGCTAAAGTAAAAGAAACATCCTTGATTTTACAAGTGTGAATAGTGTGAATTACAGAATAGAAAAATGAGTTAACATGATCTTTGAAGAGATCAACAAAGCAATAAACGAGTGGCCAAACTGACCAAAGAAGAACCTGAGAGGAAACAAATAACCTGAAGGATGATATCACAACAGATACAACTGAAACTGAAAAAAAAAAAATAACAGAATACTATGAAAAATTTAACAAAATTGAAAAGAGTAAATGGACAAATTTATAGAAAAACACTAACTACTTAAACCGAAACAGAGATGGAACAACTAAATAAACCCATCACAAAAGAAAGGTTTTGATAGATAATTTAAAAACTTCTGACCAACAAATAAATAGGCCCAGGCCTTATAGCTTCAGTGGATAGTCTACAAAACTTTTAGAGAAGAATTAACAGCACTACTGCTAGTGGACATGATGGAGTATTCCCAAATAAACTCGATGAAGTCATATAACCCTGATACTCAAATCAGGTAAAGATGCTACAAAAAAGGAAAAATTAAAGGCCAATATCCTTTATAAATGGAAACCCTGGTGGCATAGTGGGTTAAGTGCTACATCTGCTAACCAAAAGGTCTGCAGTTCAAATCTGCCAGGCATTCCTTGGACAATTTATGGGACAGTTGTACTCTGACCTCTAGGGTTGCTGTGAGTCAGAATTGACTGTAGGGCAGCAGGTTTGGTCTGGTTTTTGTATTGCTTATAAACATAGCTGAAAATATTGTCAGCAAGATCCTAGTCAATAGAATTAAACAACATATCACAAAAAAATTCACCACGACCAAGGAAGGCTAGGCAGATTAAGTAAAGACAGAGTGAGCTGGCTAGGAAGATTGAACAAAGGAGAGACAGCAGGCTAGGAAGATTGTGTAAAGGAAAAAAAAGGAAAGGCGACAGGCTAGGAAGATTATGTGAAGGGAAAGAACAATCCAGGAAGATGGAACAAAGGAAGAAGAAACAGTCTTCACATGTCTGTCAGCAGAGGCTTGCTTGTTGCTGTGATGGTGGAAGCTATGCCACTGATATTTAGATACCAGCAGTGTCACTCATGGTGGGCAGGTTTCAGCTGAGCTTCCAGATTAAGACAGACTAAGAAAAAGGACCCAGCAGTCTATTGAAAACTCCATGGAGGTGGGGCCAAGATGGCAGATTAGTCATAGATTTCCTCAATTCCCTCTGAGAACTAAGGCCTAGAAAATAATTGAATAGAGCAGTGTGGACATTCTGTGAGCTCTAAGATCAGGCATACAGATGTAAGATGAGACTGGGTGACAGGAAGTGGAAAACTGCCTTTATTGGAGATGAAACAGTGGCACAGCTTCTGCTGGCGCACCAACTGAGGACTACAGGTACGGATGCTTTCTTTGTTCACCAGGAGACAGGGACTGGGACTGCCAAGCCTGAGAGCCTGGCGGAAGCCTCCTACTGTGCTGAGCTGCAGTGCCTAAGTAAACAGCACATCCTGCAGCAGAGAGGCTGTGCTTGGGATAGCCATATCTAGAGAAACAAGCAATAGCTGGTGACTGAGGTTGCCAGTGCCCCTTTCCACTCTCTTCTTTGAGCTGTGCCATAGATACTACTGACTCAGTGCAGGAGAGACAGCTCAGGAGTGATACCACGTTGGTCAGCTGAGAGGTGGAGTCAGCCACACCTGAGGATTCAACTGGGTTAACTCCCATGACGAGAAACAGTGCCTGTTTGGACAGTGCTTCTCCTAGCAGAAGAGCTAATTTTAAGATACTCTAACCTAGAGAATGCAGTGGCAGCTGGCGACCGAGTGTAGCAGTTTCCTAACCCCTCTCATTGTTGAGCCACATCATATCTTTTGCTGACAGTCCTAGAGAAACTCCATAAGCAGGGCTTCATCTTCATCAGCCGAGAGGTGGGGCAGGCCACCCCAGAGGGCTTGGCAGCTACCGGCTGATACTGATGAATCCCTCTCTCAGCAGAAAAGCAGTTTTTTTTAAACTTAATATAACTGAGTGAAAATGTACATTCCCGTATAAATTTACATACCCACCTATATGCAGCTTCCACTGCTCTCCCTGTCCGGTGACAGCACACTATTCCTCTCTGCTCCATACATGTCTCATCCTCCCAACAGCCTTCTTTCCGCTCCTCTCCACCGACTCTCCTTCCTCCAGCCAGAGATAAGCAGGATAATATCCTATAGATGTATAGAACCATAAAGTGCATCCAATATATGGTCACTCTGCATTGCCAAGTCCAATCCATTTGTGTCCAAAGAGTGGACCTTCATTATGATTTATGGGAAAGGGCAACATCAGGGCCAGGGGCCATGCTCTCAGGGGAACCCTGAAACCACTGGACCATCAATTGAGGGCTTTTAGTGGAGATCTCAGGGTGCACACTTTTTTATTCTTGTGTTGCCAGTGAGACTCAACCTAGTAAGATCAATCACGGCTATCACTGGTGGTGGCCAAGAACCATCCAGTTCTTCCGGTCCCAAGTCGATGTAGGCACCCACTCATGTGGGTCGCTCTATCTTCTAGGCTGTCTTTACCCCATGTCGTTTTGTCCTTGGTGAGTATCTGTTCCTGCTGAGTTAGGACCATTTGTTGTGTCCTCGGATGGCAGCTTGGCAGCTTTTAAGACCCCAGACACCACTCACCAATGTGGGGTGCAGAGAGCCCTCTTAGCGAAATGCTAGTTGTGCCAATTGGCCTTGATTTCACCTAAGAGTGTGGTCCCCTGCCCCCTGCCCCAGCTACTCTATCCTTTCAATATTGGGTTAAGATGGAAGGAGTACTCAAGTTATGCTGAAGTCCACTTAATGTTGTTCTTGATTCTAAGGTGTGCTATCACCAATTTCTCCCAATCAGATTTCTAGGAACTGTCTAATCTAAGCCCCCCTCCCGTCCTCCCTTCCCTTGTAGCTGTCAAAGAGTCTTTTCTTCCACACACAGGTCTGTTTTTGAAATCTTATCGTAGAGGTCTCATACAATATTTGTCCTTTTGTCATTACTTTCACTCAACATAATGTCTTCCAGTTGAAACCAGGTTAGGAGATGTTTCCTGGAATCATCGTTATTCTTTATCATTGTGTAGTGCTCCATTGAGTATGTGTACCATAGTTTACCTATCCATTCTTTTGATGCTGGGAACCTGGGTTGACTCAATCTTTTTTGCTATTGTGGACTGTGCTGTGATACTCATTCTGGTGCATGTGTCCACTGGTGTGAAAGGCCTTCATTCTGTAGGATATATTCCAAGAAGTGGAATTACTGAGTCAAATGGTATATCAATATCCATTTTTTTAAGAAAGCGCCAGATTGCTTTCCTAAGAGGCTGGAACATTTTGCAACCCCACCAACAGTGTAGGAGGGTTCCACTTTCTCCACAGCCTCTCCAGCATTTGCTGTTTTGTGGTTTTGGGATCATGGCCAATCTTGTTGGAGTGAGATGGTATCTGATTGTCATCTTAATTTGAATTTCTTTAATAACTAAAGATCGTGAACATGTCCACATGTGTTTTTTGGCTGCCTGAATCTACCCTTTAGTGAAATGTCTGCCCATCTCCTTTGCGCATCACTTAAATGGATGACTTATCTTCTTTTTATTGATATTTTGTAGTATCTTATAGATTATGCAGATCAGGAGTTGGTCTGACATAGAGTTGCCAAATATTTTTTCCCATTCTGTGGGTGTTCTTTTAATTCTATTAATAAAGTCTTTGGATGAGCAAAAGTGTTCAGTTCTTAATAGTTCCCATTTATCTATTTTCTCTTCTGTTGATTGTAGTTTCTTCAACAGACTTTGGAGTCTGTCTTCATTGTGTGTTAAAACTTACGTTGTTGTTCCTACCTTTTCTTGGAAGAGCTTTATCGTTTTAGGTTTGATATTTAGGTCTTTTATCCAGTTGGAGTTGGCTTTTGTATAAGGTGTAAGATATGGACCTTGATTCAGTTTCTTGCAGAAGGGTATCCAATTTTGCCAGCATCATTTGTTGAAGATACTGCTTTTACTGCAGTTTAATGCCTTAGGGCCTTTGTCGAACATCAACTGTTCATAGACAGATGGTATCATCTCTGGAGTCTCAATTCTGTTCCACTGATCCATCTGTGTGTTCTTGGATAGGTACCAGGCCGTTTTGACCACTGTGGCAGTGTAGTATGTTCCAAGGTCGGGTAATGAGAGACCTCCCAGTGTGTTCTTCTTCTTTAGTAATACCTTACTTAGCCGGGGCTTCTTCCCTTTCCAAACAAAATTGGTGATTATTTTTTCCATCTCATTAAAAAATGACACTAGAACTTGTATTGGGATTGCATTATATAAATAGATTGCTTTGGGTAAAATAGACATTTTCACAATGTTAAGTCTCCCTATCCATGATCAGGGTAGGTTTTTCCATTTATCTAAGTGTCTCTTTGTTTCTTGTAGTAAGGGCTTGTAGTTCTCTTTGTAAAGGTGTGTTATTTCTCTGGTTAGATTAATTCCTAGGTATTTTATCTTCTTAGGGGCTATCGTAAATGGTACTGATTTGATGATTTCTTCCTTAACAGTCTCATTGTTGATATAAAGGAATCCTACTGATTTACTTATGTTTATGTTGTATCCTGAGACTTTGCTGAACTCTTCTATCAGTTTGAGTAGTTTACTTATAGATTCTTTCAGCTTCTCTGCATATACAATCATATCATCTGCAAACAGGGAGATTTCAACTTCCTCTTTGCCAGTGCAGATGCCCATTATTTCTTGGTCTTGTCTAATTGCTCTGGCTAAAACTTCTAGTACAATGTTGAATAGGAGAGGTGAGAGTGGGCATCCTTGTCTAGTTCCTGATCTCAAGGGAAAGTCTTTCAGTCTCTCTCCATTAAGGATAACGTGGGCAATTGGCTTTGTATAAATGGCCTTTATTGTGTTGAGGAATTTGCCGTCTATGCCCATTTGGCTAAGAGTTTTTAGCATGAATAGGTGTTGGACTTTATCCAATTCCTTTTCTGCATCAATGGACAAAATCAAGTGATTCCTGTCTTTTGTGTTATTTATGTGATTAATCACATTAATTGTTTTTCGGGTGTTGAACCAGCCTTGCAACTCTGGTATGAATCCCACTTGGTCATGATGGATTATTTTCTTGATATGTTGTTGTATTCTATAGGCAAGAATTTTGTTGAAGATTTTTGCATCTACATTCATGAGGGATATCGACCTCTAGTTCTCTTTCTTTGTTAGGTCTGTCCCTGGCTTTGGCGTCAGTGTTATGCTGGCTTCATGGAATGAGTTTGGGTGTACGCCGTACCTTTCTATACTTTGAAATAGTCTTAGTAGTATTGGAGATAACTCTTCTCTAAATGCTTGGTAGAATTCTGCAGTGAAGCCATCTGGGCCCTGACTTTTTTTGGTTGGCAATATTTTGATGAAATTTTCAATCTCTTCCTTTGTGATGGGTTTATTAAGTTGTTCTGCTTCACGTTGTGATAATTTGGGTAGGTGGTATGCGTCAAGGAATTGGTCCATTTCCCCTGGGTTTTCAAATTTGTTAGAGTACAGTCTTTCACAGTATTCTGTTATGGTATTTTTGATTTCTGTTGCATCTGTGGTGACAACTCCCCTCTCATTTCTAATTTGGGTTATCTGTTTTCTTTCCTGCTTTTCTTTAGTAAGTTTAGCCAGTGGTTTGTCAATTTTGTTGATCTTTTCAAAAAACCAGCTTTTGGTCTTTTCAATTTTTTCAATTGTTTTTCTATTCTCTAATTCATTTAGCTCTGCTCTAATCTTTATGATCTGGTTTCTTCTGGTGCCTGAGGGGTTCCTCTGTTGGTCTCTTTCTACTTGTTCAAGCTGTACGGTTAGTTCCTTGATTTGGTTTCTTTCTTCCTTCCAGATGTGTGCGTTTATGGAGATAAATAGACCTCTCAGCACTGCTTTGGCTGTATCCCATAGGTTCTGTTAGGAAGTGTTTTCGTTCTCATTGGAATCCATGAATTTCTTTATTTCATCCTTGATTTCCTCTATAACCCACTTTTTTGAGCAAGATGTTGTTCAGTTTCCCAGAGTTCCACTTTCTATGTATGTTTTTCTGCTATTGATTTCAACTTTTATGGCTTTATGATCTGAGAAGATGCTTTGCAGTAATTCAATGGTATGGATTTTGTTGAGCATTGCATTATGGCCTATCACATTGTCAATTCTGGAGAATGTTCTATGTGCACTGGAGAAGAAGGTGTAGTTGTCTGCTGATGGGTGGAATGTTTTGCATATATCAATGAGGTTTAGTTGGTTAATTGTTGCAGTGAGGTCTTCTGTATCTTTGCTGAGCTTTTCACTAGATGATCTGTCTAGTATTGAGAGTGTAGTGTTGAAGACTCCCACTATTATTGTGGAGTCATCTAACTCTCTTTTGAGTGTAGTCAGTGTTTCTTTGATGTACTTAGATGCTCTGATTTTAGGTGCATAATTATTTAATGTAATTAAACCTTGCTTGTGTACTGAACCTTTCAGCAATAAATAGTGTCCATCTTTTTCCGTGATGGTGGATTTGACATTAAAACTGATTTTGTCTGATATTAGAATTGCCACCCCTGCTCTTCTTTGTTCATTGTTAGCTTGATATATATTCTTCCATCCCTTAATTTTCAGTTTTTTCCTATCTTTAGATCTCAAGTGAGTTTCTTGTAGACAACATATGGATGGGTCATGTCTTTTGATCCAAGATGTCACTCGATGTCTCTTTACTGGATCACTCAGTCCATTCACATTCAATGTAACTATTAATATGTATGTGTTCACTGCTACCATTGTGATATGTTTATTTTTTTGTTGATGTTTCCTCTGTTCTTCTTAGTCTGTTCTGGGTCATTCTATTTTTGTGAGTTGATTTTTCACCTTTTTCAGAGCTGGTTTTGTAGTTGCTCTGACTCCTGTTTACATTTCTTGAAATGGTATGATACATCTTTGTTGTGCTTTACAGCTGCTGCTATGATCCCCCTCAATAAACTATATATAAACACAATTTTAATTACTACCAGTCTTGTCATCTTCCCCTCCATCTGGAAGAACTATACCAACTGTAGTACATCCCTCTTTTTATTATGATGACACCATAGCTTTCAAGATGTTCAGTGGATTGCTTCTTTCTGTATCAAAGCTGTGATTGACTTTGGAGCCTTCCCTAACTGTAGTAGAATATTGAGTAATGTGTCGTTCTAAAATATAAAGTTAGTGGTTTCGTTCTTCTAAGCCAGAGCAAAGAACTTCTTTCAGTATTTCTTGTAGTTTGGGTTTCGTTTTTACAAAGTCTCTGAGTTTCTGTTTATCTGCAAATGTCTTAATTTCATTTTCATCTTTGAAAGATAGTTTTGCAGGATAAATAATTCTTGGTTGGAAGAAGGCTTTGAATGTGTCCTGCCACTGTATCCATGCCAGTATGGTTTCTGCAGAGTAATCTCAAGACAGCCTACAGTGTTTCCTTCTGAATGTTAGCTTTGTTTTGAGTCTTCCTGCCTTTAAGAGTTTCTGCTTATGTTTCATTTTGTTAAGGTTGATTATAATATGTCTATGAGTCTTTCTCTTGAGATCTATATTTGGTGGCGTACGATATGCATCTGAGATGTCTATATTCTCTTCCTTCATGATTTCTGGGAAGTTTTTTGTCAGCAACTCAGCAACGATATTCTCTGTGTTCTCAGATGTCTCACCCTGTTCAGAGACTCCAATGAATCGAAGGTTGTTCCTCTTAATAGAGTCCCACATGCTTCTTAATGTTTCTTCATTTTTCTTGTTTCTTTTTTCTGATTTCTGCTCATAGACGCTGGCATCAGTAGCTCTGTCTTCCAAGTCAGAAATTATTGTTTTCTATTTGTTCCATTCTGTTTTCTTGGCTTTGCATTGAAGTTTCTATGTCTTTGATTTTGTTCTTGACGTGTTTAATTTCAGAGTACTGGTGCTACATCAGATCGAACAGCTTGCTTAATTTTTCATTTTGTTCTGCTGCATTTTGTATAAGGTCTAGAAGGGCTCTGTATATAATCAATTTGTATTCACTTTCTGATGCTTTCATAAAAGTTTGTTTATCTTCAAATCTCCTTGGTTGCTTTGTTTGGGAGCCATCTGAAGCCACGGGTGATTTCTTGTATGCCAAAAGTGTCTGTTGCTTTTTGGGTCCCATGTGAGTATGTAGAGGCTGGAAGAGGTACTATGAGGATCGACTGCAGATGTTTCTCCAGGCTGTCTTAAAATGCAAAACAAAAGGTATCTGACCACTTCACAAGTCAGTTAGGTTTTCAGGTGTAGAGGTCCCTCTTCTCAACTGGCAAAGTAAGCACCACTATATCCAACCCCAGATGATATAAACTATTTCAGAATACAGCAATGCTACTGCCCTGTTGTCCTCTGCTGACAGGGCCTAGCCTTAGGTGACACTGTATAGAGTACTGCTTTTGTGGTAGAAAAGCACTCTCCTGTGGGCAGGCTCTGACTCCCAGGCTAAGAATTAGGTCCAGCTGTGGCCACCATATCTAAGATGGCACCCTCCATACAGTCGCTGCCTCATCTGTACAAACTGCCCTGTGGCAGAGGTGGAAAGAGGGGCTAAAGGTGCTGAGATGCAGTTTGTCTTCAGCCTCTGTTGCTGGACCCCTACCATAGGCAACACTGTGTAAACTACTGCTTTTCTGTCAGATAAGCGCTGTCCTGTGGGCAGTCACTGTCTACCAAGCTAATAATTAGGTCCCACAAAAATCTCCATATCTGACATGGCATCCCGCACATAGGTACCACCACTTCAGTACAAACCACACTGTGGCAGAGGCAAAAAGACAGGCCCAAAGTAGCGAGATCAACAGAGTCCTAAGCCTGGCTCTCAAAATATCACAATTTTGCCTGCCTGTCCCACCAGCAGTGTGTCTGAGACCAGCCACTAAGCAAGACCCATCTCCATCCACCAGCCAAGACAGAGAAAAAAAAGTCAAAATGGTGTGTTACCTTCAGTCCGTGAGAGCCAGGACTAACCAGGAGTGGGAGTCAGTGAAAGAGAGGAGGTTTTTCTTCAGTGGTATGAAGTCCAAAGTAACAGCCCTATTGTTAGCTCGCTATATATTCTTCCATCCTTTCATTTTCAGTTTGTTCATATCTTTAACTCAAAGGTGAGTTTCTTGTATGCAGCATATAGACAGGTCATGTCTTTTGAGCCAAGATGTCACTGTTGTCTGTTTACTGGAGCTTTCAGTCTATTTTAATTTCAATGTAATTACTGATAGGTATGTGTTTAGTGCTGTCATTTTAATGTATTTATTTTTGTGTTAATGTTTTCTCTGTTGCTGTTAATATTCTGTTCTGGGACATTCTTTACGAGTTGATTATTCACCCTTTTCAGTGTTGGTTTTGTGTTTGTTGAGACTCCTGCATTACATGTCTTGTTTTGATGTGTTGCATCTCTATTGTGCTTTCCAGCTAACCCTTTACTTCCCCTTCAGAATCTATGTTTAAACCCAATTTTAATTGCTACATATTTTATTAACTTTCTCTCCATCTGCAAGGATTGTAACTACTGTAGCATATCACCCTTTTTAATGTGATAGTATCATAGTTTTCATGATGTGATCACTGAATCACGTCTTTTAATGTTACAGTTTTGACTGAGTTTTGTGCATTCTGTAACTGAGTAGGTTTCTAGATGATGTGTCCTGTATCACCTCCTAAAATATACAGTTAATAGTTTTGTTTTTCTAAGCAGAGAGCTTCTTTCAGTATTTCTTGTAGCTTTGGGTTGGTTTTTACCAAGTCTCTGAGTTTCTATTTATCTGTGAATGTCTTAATTTTATTTGCATATTTGAAAGACAGTTTTGTAGAATATATACTTCTTGGTTGGAAGTTTTTCTCCTTCCAGGTTTTGAATGTGTCATCCCACTGCCTCACTGCTGACATTGTTTCTGTCGAGAAGTCATACGAAAGCCTGCAACACTTTCCTCTGAATGTTAGCTTTGCTTTGAGTCTCGCTTCCTTTAAGAGTTTTTGCTTATGTTTCATTTTGTTAAACTCCATTATAATATGCCTTGGTGTCTATCTTTTGAGGTCTATATTGTGTGGTATTTGATACACACCTTGGATATCTATGTTCTCTTCTTTCATAGTTTCAGGGACATTTTTGTCAGCAACTCAACAATACTCTCTGTGTTCTCAGATGTCCCTCCCTGTTCAAGAACTCCTATTAATTGTAGATTGTTCTTGATAGAGTGCCGTGTGTTTCTTAATGCTTCCTCATTTTTCCTGTTTGTTTTTTCTGATTTCTCCCCATATATGTTGGTGTCTGTAGCTCTGTCTTCAAAGTCAGAAAGTCTATTTCTTACATGTTCAATTCTCTTTTTGTGGCTTTGAACTGAGTTGCCTACTTCTTTAATTTTGTTATTGATGTGTCAGATTTCAGAATGTTGGTGTTCCATCAGTTCAAACAGCTTGCTTAGTTTTGCATTTTGTTCTGCTGCAATTTGTATAAAGTCTGGGAGGATTCTCTATATAATTCTTTTGTACGTGACCTCTGATCATTTCAGAAAGCCTTCTTGATCTGTGAAGTTCTTTGGTTCCTTCTTCTGAGAGTTTTCTGGGGCCATGGATGGAGTTTTTGTTGTCTCTGACAAATGTCTGTTGCTCTTCAGGCACTTAGAGGTTGTTTAGTTTCTCTGGTGTTGCTTAACAGGAGCTGAGGCATACTCTGAGAAGTAAGTTGATCACCAGTCACCTCTATGTATCCATTGACTGGGCCTAGTGGAATCTCTCAGGTAGCAGAATCCGTCTCCCAGAAGGCAATGACATAGCCCTACTTATGGAGTCACTGGGGGGCCATCAGCTGACTCTATAATGTGGGTGAGTAAAAGCTGGTAGAAGTGCTGTCACGCTGCACCGCAGTTATTTCTCTAGATAGTCTTACGTGAAAGATAAAAGCTATCTGACAGCATCCAAATCAGCCAGGCTGTCAGGTGTGCAAGCCCCTATTTCCAGCTGGCAATGGAGGCACATCTATATCTGCCCCAAGATGCTGTGGTCTCATTCAAAGTACACACAGGCCCTGCTGTCATCTACTGTCGAGCCCCACCTATAAAGCTATGCTATGCTAACACAGCTTTTCTGCTGGGAAAGGGCACCCTGGGCTGGCACTGCCTCCCAGCCTGGTAATTAGCCCCTGCTGAGACCTCTGTTTGGCTATCTCCACCTCCCAGTTGAACAAGGTGGTGTCCCATGGGAAATAGCCAAATCTATGGCAGAGGTTTGGAAAGAAAGGGTGGGGGGCAATGGTGCTCTGAGTCCAGAGCCAGGCTCTCAAAGTGTGGCTATTCTGCCTGCTGATCACATCAGCAGTGTGATGGAGCTGTGCTGCCAGTTAAGCCCAACACCTGCCTGCCTGCTAATACAAAGAAAAAAAAGTTTAAAAAATGTCAATTGCCTTTAGTTCATGTGAGCTGGCCATTCAGCAAGGGCCAGGGTCAGCAAAAGAGAAAAAGTTTCCTATTCAGTGGCACGTAGTTCAAATTGACAGCCCTATGCTGTGTCCTAGGGCTCAATGGGTTTCCAGAAGGCTCCATTTAATTATCAATCCAGATGTTAGTTTTCAGAGGAAATTAAGGAAATGTGTGTCTAGTCCAGCTTCTTGACTCCACCCTCTCCAGGAGAACAACTTAATCAAAATCAACCCATCACTCAAGATGAGATTGAAAAGGTAACTAAAAAACTTCCATCCAGTTCCATTGATTGATCTGTCTGTTCCTGTACAGGATCAACCTGTTTTGACCACTGTGGCAGTGTAGTATTTTCTAAGGTCGGGTAATGAGAGGCCTCCCAGTGTGTTCTTCTTCTTTAGTAGTACCTTACTTATCCGGGGCTTCTTCTCTTTCCAAACAAAATTGGTGATTTGTTTCTCCATCTCATTAAAAAATGATGCTGGAACTTGTATTGGGATTGCATTATATAAGCAGATTTTTTTGGGTAAAATAGACATTTCCACAATGTTGAATCTTCCTATCCATGAGCAGGGTAAGTTTCTCCATTTATCTAAGTCTTTCTTAGTTTCTTGTAGTAAGGGCTTGTAGTTCTGTTTGTAAAGGTCTGTTATTTCTCTGCTTAGATTAATTCCTAGGTACTTTATATTCTTAGGGGCTATTGTAAATGGTATTGGTTTGATGATTTCTACATTAACAGTCTAATTGTTGGTATAAAGGAATTGTATCCTGAGACTTTGCTGAACTCTTCTATCAGTTTGAGTAGTTTACTTATAGATTCTTTGGGATTCTCTGCATATACAATCATATCACATGCAAACAGGGAAATTTTGACATTTTCTTTGCCGATGCAGATGCCCTTTATTTCTTGGTCTTGTCTAATTGCTCTGGATGGAACTTCTAGTACAATGCTGAATAGGAGAGGTGAGAGTGAGCATCCTTGTATAGTTCCTGTTCTCAAGGGAAACTGTTTCAGTCTCTCTTCATTCAACCCAGAGGCCGAACAATAGAAGAAATGATAGGTAAACTATGGTATATATACTCAATGGAGCACTACCCAATGATAAAGAATAACGATGATTCCAGGAAACATTTTACAACCTCGTTTCAACTGGAAGACATTATGTTGAGTGAAAGTAGTCAGCGACTAAAGGACAAATACTATATAAGACCTCTATGATAAGATCTCAAAAACAGACTTGTGTATAGAAGGAAAGACTTCTTTGAAAGCTGCAAGGGAGGCGAGAGAGGGAGGGCGAGGGGAGGTTTAGATTAGATAGTTGCTAGAAATCTGGTTGAGTGAAATCGGTGATAGCACGCATTAGAAAAAAGAACAATATTAAGTGAACTTCAGCATAATGTGAGTACTCCTTCCATCTTAACCCAATATTGCAAGGATAGAGTAGCTGGGGCAGGAGGCAGGGGACCATGCTGTTAGGCAAAATCAAGGCCAATTGGCACAACTAGCATTTTGCCCAGCCACCACCAGTGATAGCTGCGATGGAGCTCACTAAGTTGAGTCTCACTGACAACACAAGAATAAAAAGGGGTACATCCTGAGATCTACACTAAAAGACTACAATTGATGGTCTAGCGGTTTCTGGGTTCCCCTGGAAGTATGGCCCCTGGCCTTGATGCTGCCCTTCCCATAAATCATAATGAAGGTCCACTCTTCGGACACGAATGGATTGTATTGGCAATGCAGCCAGCCAAGTGAGTGACCATATATTGGATGCACTTTATGGTTCTATGCATCTATAGGATATCATCCTGCTGACCTCTGGCTGGAGGAAGGAGAGTGGGTGGAGACGAGGGGAAAGGAGACTGTTGGGAAGATGAGACATGTATGGAGCAGAGAGGAATAATGTGCTGTTACCGGACAGGGAGAACAGTGGAAGCTGCATATAGGTGGGCATGTAAATTTATAAGGAAATGTACATTTTCACTCAGTCCTATTAGATAAAAAAATAAATAAAAACTCCCATCCAAAAAAAGTACTGGCCTAGACAGCTTCACAGTGTAATTCAAAAACTTTTAGGGAGGAGTTATCACCACTACCACTAAAGTTATTTCACAGCATGGAAAAGAAGGGAATACTTCCAAATTCATTCTATGAAGCTAGAATAACCCTGATATCAAAAGCAACTGGAAATAGCAGAAAAAATTACAGACCAATATCTCTCATGAACCTAGCTGCAAATATCATCAACAAACTTCTAGCAAATAGAATTCAACAACATATGAAAAAAAGATTATTCAACCTGGCCAAGTAAGATTCGTACCAGGGATGCAGGAATGGTCCAATATTGAGAAAAAAAGAATCAAAGCAATCAATGACACAAATACAAAAAGATAAAAATCACCTCATTCTATCAATCGAAACAGAAAAGGCATTTGACAAATTCCAACACTGATTCATGTTAAAAACTCTCAAGGCAATAAGGTCATAAGGGCAATTCCTCAACATAATAATGAGTATCTATGCAAAATCTACGGCCAACCTTTTCATAAATGGAGAGAGAGTGAAAGCTTTGCCCCTTGAGAATGGGAACCAAACAAGGATGTCCATTATCAACATTTTTAGTCAACACAGTGCTGGAATTTCAACCCAGAGCAAATAGACAAGATAAAAAAAATAATAAAGTGCATCCACAGTGGTGAGCCAGCCAGCCATACTGACAGTGGTAAGGAAGTTGTAAAAATATCTCTATTTGCAGATGATACAATCCTGCACATAGAAAACACTAAAGAATCTGCAACAATACTACTGGATCTAACAGAAGAGTTCAGCAAAGTGTAAGGATATAAGGTAAGCTTAAATAAATAAGTTGGATTCCTCTACACTAACAAAGAAATCATCAAAGAAGAAATCACCAGAAGAGCAGAGCCAAGATGGCAGACTAGACACTGGTCTCTTCAATTACCTCCGAAAACTAAGGCCAGGGATGATAATCGAAAGGAGCACCCGGACACCAAGGGAGCCCTAGGATACAGCATAGTGTTGTCAGACTGGGCTATGTACCACTACTTGGGAAACTTCCTCTCTCAGACACAAGCTAGCACATGCTGAGCCCCGCTCTTGTTGACTCACTTCTTGGGTGGACTGCAGGTACTGGCACTTTTATTTTTATTTTTTGGTAGCTAGGAGGCACAGGATGGGTATGAGCTAGCGAATATGCTGAACTGCTGTGCTAAAGTAAACGACATATAGCACAGCAGAGAGTGCATTGGACCACCATATTTTGAGAGCCCAGCTGCTGACTGAGGGCACCACTGCTCCTCCACCCTCTCTTTTCTGAGCTCCACCATAGATTCTGCTGTTTCTGTTGGGAAAGGCAGCTTGGTCAGAATGCCATCTTGGTCAGCTGGGAGGCAGAGACACTCAGCAGAGGCCTCAGCAGGGGCTAATTCCCAAGCTGAGAAGCAGTGCCAGTCCCCACAGCACTTTTCCAGCAGAAAGGTTGTGTTTATCACAGTGTTACCATGAGAATGGGGCCCAGCTGAGGATGTTACCAATGCTGCAAACCCTCCCTACTTGGAACAATGGCATAGCGCCTGGGGATGGCAGAAGAGGTGCTTCAGTTGTTTGCCAGAAGGTGGGGAAGAGCCTGTCACACTTGACAGCCTAACTGACAGCGGTCAAACAGCTCCCAGCTTTTTAAAATAAGACTTCTTGGAGAAATAACTGATGAGAGGCCTAGTGGCATCACTTCCAGCCTTACTGACCCATATCATAGGATAGGTTGATGGCTCCCAGTGACTCCATAGGTAGGTCACGTCTTTTCCACCCAGAGAGTCCACTGGGACCAGTCACTAGAGTAAACAAAAGCAGCTGGCGACCAACTCCCTTATCAGAAACATGCCTCAGCTCCTGTTGAGGTAACCCCAGAGAAAATAAACAGCCTCTAGATGGCCCAAAGGCAACAAACTGTTGCTAACCATTTAAACAAACAGTCTGCTATGGAACCAGAATACTCCCAAAATAATAAAAAAAAATTCCCAAATGAAGAAAGCTTTTGAAACTATTGAAGGTCAAGTACAAAAGAATTATATATAGAGTCCTCCTAGACATTAAACAAAATGCAGCAGACTAAAATGAAAAATTAAGAAAGCTGTTTGTACCGACAGAACATCAATGTTCTGAAATCCAGAAGATCAATAACAAAGTTACAGAATTAGTTTAATCCAAGGCTAAAAGAGCAGAATTGAGGAGATGGAAGTCCAACTTAGTGAGCTTGAGGATAGAGCAACTGACACCAGCATTTTTGAGGAGAAATCAGAGGAAAGAAATAAAAAAAATGAAGAAGCATTAAGAAACATGTGGGACTCTATTGAAGAATAATCTACAGTTAATTAGAGTTCCTAAACAGGGATGGATAGCTGAAAACACAGGAGTATTGTTGTTGAGTGCTGACAGAAAACTTTCCTGAAGTTATGCAAGAAGAGAACACAGATATCCAAGAAATGTATTAAACACCACAAAAACTAGTCCCGAAGAAAAGATATTAAGACACATTATAACCAAGCTTAATAAAATGAAACTTAAACATGCCCTGATGCTGCCCTTGACCATAAATCATAATGAAGGTCCATGCTTCGGACAGGAATGGATTGGACTTGGCGATGCAGTGACCATATATTGGATGCACTTTATGGTTCTGTACATCTATAGGATGTCATCCTGCTGACCTCTGGCTGGAGGAACGAGAGTGGGTGGAGAGAAGGGAAAAAAGAGACTATTGGGAGAATGAGACATGTATGGAGCAGAGAGGAACAGTGTGCTGTCACCAGGAAGGGAGAGCAGTGGAAGCTGCATATAGGTGGGTATGTAAATTTATACGGGAATGTACATTTTCACTCAGTTATATTAAATAAAAAATTTTTTAAAAAATGAAACTAAAACAGAGGTTCTTAGAGGCAGTGAGGCTCAAAGCAAATTAACATTCAGAGGGAAGTCTTGTAGGCTTTTTCTGACTTCTTGGCAGAAATGATGTTAGCAAGAAGGCAGTGGTTGACACATTTAAAGCTTTGAGGGAGAAAAACTTCAAGAATCACATATTCTGCAAAATTGTCCCTCAAGTATAAAGATGAAATTAAGATACTCACAGATAAACAGAAGTTTAGAGATTTTGTAAAAACCAGAAAAGCTGCAAGAAATACTGAAAGAAGCTCTTTCTTTAGAAAAACAAAACCATTAAGTGTATATCTGAGGAGGCAATGCAGAACACAGCATCCAGAAACCTAGTCAATTATGGAAGTCATAAAACTCAATCAAGACTACAATATTAGGCAGTGGTGAAGTTAAGATGGCAGAATACAGACTTCTCCTTAATTCCCTCTTAAAACGAAGACCTGGATTGATAATTGAACTTAGCTTTCTGTACACCCAGAGAGACCTAAGACACAGCACAAGCCTTCTTCAATTTGGACTACATGTCACTAAGTAGGAAATTTCCTCTCTACCACTCACTGAGAGGCTGGCTCGCAGGCTCTAAAGGTATTCGGTGTTTTTAACTTTTTTTTTCTTTTTGTTGGCTGGTAAGTGGGGGATGGCATTAGCTCACAGCTATGCTGAACCAAAGTTCTGTAGTTAACAGCATGTGCTGCAGAGAGAGACAGTATGTGGAATAACACATTTTGAGAGCTCTGTGGCAGTCTGGGGCACCGCAGCCTCTCCACCTTCCCATTTTGGAGCTCTACCAGAGATTTGGCTCTTTCACAGCTTGAGAGGTAGCTTGAAAGGAATACTATCTTGTTCCTCTGGGAGGCAGAGTTCCCATACTGGAGGCCTCAGCAGGGGGCTAAGCCCAGGGCTGGGAGGCAGTGCAAGTTCAGGGAGCGCTTTTCTGCAAAAACCCTGAGTTTAGCTCAGTACTGCCTTATGGAGAGACTCTGGAAGGCAACATCAACAGTGCGGCAATCTTTCCACACTTTTAAATACTTCATAGAATCAGAGGATGGCTAGAGAACTGCCTCTGATGTCAGCCAGAAAGATGGGCCTTCTGTACTTAACAGCTTGACTGATTCTGGAAGCATTCAGGTAGCTTTCAGCTTTTTAAAATAAGACTGCCTGGAGAAAGAATTGCTGTGCAGCACTATTGCATCTCTTCCAGCCTTTACTAACCCATATTATAGGGTTACTTGACCCCCCCTCAATGGCTCCATAAGTAGGGTGGTGTCTTTCCCAGTGAGAAGGTGGAATCTGCCACTCTAGAGTGTTTACTGTGACTGGTGACCACAGTACAAAGAGGTAACTGGTGACCAACTGCCTTCTCAAAACTGTACCTCAGTTCCTGTTAAGCCAACATGAGAGAAATTAAACAGACCATAGATGTCCCAGAAGTAACAAACCATAGCCAGACATTTAAAGAAAAACATGACCATCATTCCAGAAAACTCCCACAATAAGGAGTAAAAAAACTTCCCAGATAAAGAAGACTTTCTGAAACATTGGAGGATGAATACAAAAGAATTATATGTACAGCCCTCCTAGTCATTAATATCAATTCTTTTGATAAAGTCTTTGGATGAGCAAAAGTGTTTGATTCATAGTAGCTCCCATTTATCTATTTTCTCTTCTGTTAATCGTGATTTGTCAGATTTCGAAGTTTGTCTAAGCTGCGCATTAAAACTTCTATTGTTGACCCTATTTTTTTCTTGCATGATCTTTGTCATTTTAGGTTTGACATTGGGTCTTTTATCCAATTTCAGTTAGTTTTTGTGTAAGCTGTGAGACACAGGTTTGTCTGAATTTTTGCAGATAGATATCCAATTTTGCAAGCACCATTTGTTAAAGAGATGGTTTTGTCCCCAGTGTATATTGTTAGAGCCTTTGTTGAATATCAACTATTCATAAGAGGATGGTGACATCTCTGCAATCTCAACTCTGTTGCACTGGTCTACATGTCTCTTTTTATACCAGTATCAGGTTGTTTTGACAACTGCAGCAGTGTAATCAGTTATAAGGTTGAGTAGTATGAGGCCTTCCACAGTATTCCTCTTCTTCGGTACTGCTTTGCTTATCCAGAGTTTCTTCTCTCTCCAAAAAAAGTTGGTGATTTGTTTCTACATCTCATTAAAAATGTCACAGGAGGGGGACAGAGTCAAGACGACAGAATAAACACGTCTCCCTAAATCCCACTGGAAACCAAGACCTGAACTGATAATTAAACAGACCCTTCTGGAAACCTAGTGAGCCCTAGGATGCAGCATAGGGCTGTTAACTGGGACTTCATACTACTGAACGGAAAACCTCCTCTCTTTCACTGACCTCACTATCAGTGAGCTCAAGTTTGCACAGTCTGAAGGTAACTCAGCATTTTAACTTTTTTGCTCTCTCTTAGCTGGTGGGCAGAGCTAGGACTTGACTAGTCACTAACCTCAGATGCACTGCTGGTGGTATCAGCAAGTGAAATTGCCATATTTTGAGAGCCTACCTTTGGACTCTGTGAATCTTGGCACCTTTGGCCTCTCTTACCACCTCCGCCATAGATTAGTATGGACTCAGTGAGGCAGCAAGCTTGTGGGGGATGCCATTTTGATCCAATGGGAGGTGGACACACCCATATTGAGGCCCCAGCTGGACTTAGTTCCTAGGCTGGGAGGCAGTGCCTGCCCAGGGGAGAGCACTTTTCCAGCAGAAAAGCAGTGTTTTACACAGTGCCACCTACTGTTTGCATCTTGGCACCTTTGGCCTCTCTTTCTGCCTCTTCCAGAGAATAGCCTGGACTCACCCAAGTGGTGACCTTGTGTGGGACAGTATCTTGTTCCATTGGGAGGCACATATACCCATAGAGAAGCCTCAGCTTGCCTCATTCAGAGTTGGGAGGTAGTGCCTACCCAGAGGGGAGCACTTTTCTGGCAGAAAAGCAGGATTCTACACAGTGTCACCTACAGCTTGGGCCTGACAACAGAGGCCAGAAGGGAATTAGCATTTCTGTATTTTGAACTAGTTTATAACATCTGGGGTTCAATATGGAGGTACTTTGTCATCTTGGAAGACAGACCTATACACCTGACAACCTGACTGACTTTGGAAGTCGTCAGGTACTTTTTACCTCTCATTTTAATACATCCTAGACAAACAACTGCAGTCCAACCTCACAGCATCTCTGATAGCCTCTGTTGACTCACATGATGCCCCCAAAGCAAAAAAACTCCAGAGAAAAAAATTACCAAGAAATCATCCATGGCTTCAGAAGGCCCCCAAAAGAAAGCACCTCAGAACTTTCCAAATGAAGAAGCTTTTCTGAAACTATCAGAAGGTGAGTACAAAAGGATTCTAAAGAGAGCCCTCCTAGACCTTATACAAAACGCAGCAGAGCAAAATGAAAAATTAAGCAAGCTATTTGATCTGATGGAACACCAGTATTCTGAAATCCAACAGATCGAGAACAAAATCAAAGACATAAAAACTTCAATTCAAAGCCAAGAAAACAGAATAGAACAAAGGGAAAACAGACTTTCCGATTTGAAAGGCAGAGTTACTGACTCCAGTATCTATGAGGAGAAATTAGAAAAAAAAGAAACAAGAAAAATGAAGAAGCATGTGGGACTCTATTAACAGGAACAATGTACAATTAATTGGAGTTCCTGAACAGGGTGAGACACATGAGAACACAGAGAACATTGTTGCTGAACTGCTGACAGAAAACTTCCCAGAAGTTATGAAAGAAGAGAATACAGATATCCAAGATACGTACTGAATGCCACTCAACATAGATCTCCAAAGAAAGACTCCAAGGCATATTATAATCAAGCTCAACAAAATGGAACATACACAGAAATTCTTAAAGGCAGCAAGAATCAAAGCAAAGCTAACATTCAGAGGGAAACCTTGTAGGCTTTCATCAGACTTCTCAGCATAAACAATGTTGGCATGGAGATAGTGGCATGATACATTCAAAGCCTTGAAGGAGAAAAACTTTCAACCAAGAATTATATATCCTGCAAAACTGTCTTTCAAATATGCAAATGAAATTAAGATATTCTCAGACAAACAGAAACTCAGAGACTTTGTAAAAACCAAACCAAAGCTACAAGAAATACTGAAAGAATCTCTTTACTTAGAAGAACAAAAACACTAATTTTATATTGTCGAAGCAAGTACAGAACACATCACCTAGAATCCTACTCAGTTAGGGAAAGCTCCAAACTTAATCAGAAATGTAATAGTGAAAAAAAAAATCCAGTGATAATTTCATTAAAACTATGATGTCACCATATTAAAAAGAGGGATGTACTACAGTCGTTATACTCCGTCCAGGTGGAGAGGAAGTTCATAAGAATGTTAGTAATTGAAATTGGGTTTACATGTAGTTTATTAAGGGGGATCACAGGGGCAGCTGTAAAGCACAATAAAGACGCAACATATCAAATCAATAAACGTAATACAGGAGTCTCAACAACCACAAAACTAACCGTGAAAAAGATGAAAAATCAACTCATAAAAAAGAGTGTCCCAGAACAGATTAATAAGAACAACAGAGAAAACAGCAACACAAAAATAAACATATCACAATGGCAGCACTGAACACATATCTATCAATAATCACACGGAATGTGAATGGACTGAATGTTCCATTAAAGAGATGCCAAGTGACATCTTGGAATAAAAGACACAACCCATCCATATGTTGCCTACAAGAAAATTACCTCAGACTTAAAGATGGGAACAAACTGAAAACTAATCCCAGACTAAATAGACTTTAATCTGAAATCCACTATCATGGACAAGGATGGACATTATTTCTGAAAGTTTTAACACACAAACAGGACTTAACAATACTAAATATTTATGTACTTAATATTAGATACAATGAAGAAACACTGACTACACTCAGATAGATCACTTCACAACAATAGTGGGAGACTTCAACACTCCACTCTCAATATTGGACAGATTGTCTACGTAAAGCTCAGTAAAGGTACAGAAGACCTTACTGCCACAATTAACCAACTAGACCTCATTGACATATGCACAACTTTCTATCTATCAGTGGAGACCTACACCTTCTTCTCCAGTGCACATGGAACATTCTCCAGAATAAATTATGTGTTAGGACATAAAGCAATTCTCAACAAAATCCATATCATTGAATTAATGCGAAGTATTCTCTCAGATCATAAAGCCATAAAAGTTGAAATCAATAGCAAAACAAACATAGATAGAAAGTGGAACTCATGCAAACTGAATAACATCTTGCTCAAAAAGCCATGAGTTATAAAACAAATCAAGGATGAAATAAAGAAATTGATGGATTCCAATGAGAATAAAAGCACTTCTTACCAGAACCTGTGGGATACAGCCAAAGCAGTGTTCAGAGGTCAGATTTTCTTCATGAATGCATACATGTGGAAGTAAGAGAGAAACCAAATCAAAGAACTAACCCTATAGCTTGAACAAGTAGAGAGAGAACAACAGAGGAACCCCTCGGTCACCAGAAGAAAACAGATCATAAAGGTTAGAGCAGAACTAAATGAATTAGAGAACAGAGGAACAGTTGAAAAAATTGAAAAGACCGAAAGCTGGTTTTTTGAAAAGATCAACAAAACTGACAAACCATTGGCTAAACTTACCAAAGAAAACCAGGAAAGGAAACAAATAACCCAAATAAGAAATGAGAGGGGAGTTGTCACAATAGATCCAATATAAATCAAAAATATCATAATAGAATACTGTGAAAGACTGTACTCTAAAAAATTGGAAAACCTAGAGGAAATGGACAAATTCCTTGATTCATATCACCTACCCAAATTATCACAAGCTGAAGCAGAACAACTTAGTAAAATCATCACAAAAGAAGAGATTGAAAAAGTCATCCAAAAATTACCAACGACAAAAAGTCCAGGCCCAGATGGCTTCACTGCAGAATTCTACCACAGTTTGATAGAAGAGTTAACTCCAGTGCTACTGATACTGTTTCACAGTATGGAAAGGGATGGAATACTTCCAAATTCATTCTAGGAAGACAGCATAACCCTGGTACCAAAGTCAGGGAAAGACCCAACAGAAAAAGAACTACAGACCATTATCACTCATGAATCTACATGTAAAAATCTTCAACAAAATTCTTGCCAATAGAATACAACAACAACATATGCAAAAAAGTAATCCATCATGACTAAGCTGGATTCATAACAGTGATGCAAGCCTGACTGAACATCAGAAAAGCAATTAATGTGATCAACCACATAAATAACACAAAAGACAAGAATCACCTGATTTTGTCTATTGATGCAGAAAAGGCATTTGATAACATCCAGCACCCATTTATGCTAAAAACTCTCAGCAAAATAGGAATAGATGACAGATTCCTCAAAGTATTAATGGCCATTTATACAAAGCCAACTACCTACATCATCCTGAATGGAGAGAGACTGAAACAGGTTTCCTTGAGAACAGGAAGTAGACAAGAATGCCCACTCTTACCTCTCCTACTCAACATTGTACTAGATGTTCTAGCCAGAGCAATTAGGCAAGACCAAGAAATAAAGGGCATCTGCATTGGCTAAGAAGTAAAAATCTCCGTATTTGCAGATGATGTGATTGTATACACAGAGAATCCTAAAGAATCCATAGGTAAACTACTCAAACTGATAGAAGAGTTCAGCAAAGTCTCAGGATACAACATAAACAAAATAAGTAAATCAGTAGGTTTCCTTTATACCAACAATGAGATTATTAATGAGGAAATCACCAAATCAGTACTATTGAGTTCCATAGGTCTGTGTTGCCTGAGGCTGATCGGTGCCTGTGAAGAATGCCACACAAGAAACAGTGGTGGTGAGGTGGGAAGCTGGTGTCTCTGATGCCCCAGCAACAACTTTTAGGCATCAGGCAGCTCCCTTTTATTTAGTAAACAAAACAGGTGTAGGCAGTAAAGCAGGCATAAATTTGAATAGGGTGTGGATAGTTCTCCACAAAGTAAATGGTTGTCTTCCTGACTAACAAAGGTCACTTCCTCAGGTGAGTTCACCTCTCCAGGAGGAATAACAGTTAGCCCTGGGCATGGTCACCAAGATCACATTCAGTGGACCACACCCATGGTTTGTGAGGGTATGATTTCATACATTCCAGCTGTTTGCAGCTGTTTACAATCACACATTTACAGGCTCACAAGCCCTGCACCCAGGCTTCAATACTTGCTCTAACCATGGCAAAGTTGCCCACAGCCCCAGCTGTGGTCACGTTGCCCACACAATACCATTTACTATGCCAAGCCCCTAAGAAAATAAAGTACCTAGGAATAAATCTAACCAGAGAAATAACAGACCTTTCCAAAGACAACTACAAGTCCTTACTACAGGAAACTAAGGAAGACATATCAATGGAGAAACCTACCCTGCTCATGGATAGGAAGAGTTAACATTGTGAAAATGTCTATTTTGCCCAAAGCTATCTACTTACATAATGCAATCCCAATACAAACTCCAGTGACATTTTTTAATGAGATGGAGCACTTGAAAAAAAAAAAAGAAAAAAAAAACAACTTTGTTTGAAAATGTA
Source organism: Heterohyrax brucei (assembly GCA_028571685.1). NCBI lineage: Eukaryota > Metazoa > Chordata > Mammalia > Hyracoidea > Procaviidae > Heterohyrax > Heterohyrax brucei. The sequence goes on along the minus strand of CM053149.1, from coordinate 134,793,930 downwards.
AGAAGCCTTAGATAACTAAAAGCACTACTGAAGAAGAAGAACACACTGGGAGACCTCTCACTACCCAACTTTAGAACCTATTACACTGCCACAGTTGTCAAAACAGCCTAGCACTGGTACAAAAAGAGACAGATGGATCAATGGAACAGAATCAAGACCATCTTCCTAAGAGTTGTTGATGTGGGATAAAATATTTGGCAACTATATGTCAGACTGATGCCTGATCTCCATAATCTATAAGGCACTACAAAATATCAATAAGAAAAATATAAATCATCCAATTAACTGATGGGCAAAGCAGACGGACAGACATTTCTCTAAAGAAGAGATCCAGGCAGCCAACAAAACACGTGGGGACATGCTCACAATCATTAGCTATTAAAGAAATGCAAATCAAAACTACAGTGAGATACCAGCTCACTCCAACAAGGTTGGCCATGATCCAAAAAATGCAAAACAACAAAATGGTGGAGAGATTGTGGAGAAATTGGAACTCTGCTACACTGTTGGCGGGATTGCAAAATGGTGCAGCCTCTTTGGGAAGCAATCTGGCGTTTTCTTAAAAGCTGGATCTAAATATACCATCTGACCCTGTAATTCCACTGCTCGGAATATGTCCTACAGAATCAAGGCCATTCGCATCAACTGATACACGTACATGCATGTACTGTACAGTCCACAACAGCAAAAAGATGGCATCAACCCAGATGCGCAACAACAGAGGAATGGATAGGTAAACTATGGTATATATACTCAACAGAGCACTGTACAATGATAAAGAATAATAATGATTCCAGAAAACATCTCATAACCTGGTTTCAAATGGAGGACATTACGTTGAGTGAAAATAGCAATAAAAAGACAAATATTGTATGAGAGCCCTATGATAAGAACTTGAAAACAGACTCATGCATAGAAGAAAGGACTCTTTGAGGGCTGCAAGGGTGGGGAGGGAAGGAATGTGGGGATGGAGGGCTTAGATTACATAGTTGATAGAAATTTGGTTTGGTGAAATCTGTGACAGCACACATTAGAAAGAAGATCAATATTAACTGGACTTCAACATAAACTGAAACCTCTTCCAATCTTAAGCAAAAGGTAAGGACAGAGTAGCTGGGGTTGGGGGGCCAGGGACCATGCTCTCAGGGGGAATCTAGGCCAAGTGGCACAGCTGGCGTTTGCTAAGAGAGCCCTCTGCACCCCTCATTGGTGAGTGGCGTCTGGGGTCTTAAAAGCTGCCAAGCTGCCATCTGAGGGTACAACAAATGGTCCCAACTCAGCAGCAACGGATGATCACCATGGACCAAAATGATACGTGGGAAGGAGAACCCAGAAGACGGAGAGACCCACGTGAGTGGGTGACCACATCAACTTGTGACCGGAAGAATCCGATGGTGCCCAGCTACCACCAGGGATAGTTGATGGAGCTCACAACGTTAAGTCTCACTGGCAACACAAGAATAAAAAGGGGTGCACCCTAAGATCGCCACTAAAAGACCGCAACTGATGGTCCAGGGGCCTGGGAGTTGCCCTGTGGGAATGGCCCCTAGCCCTGATGCTGCCACTGTCCATGTATCTTAATGGAGGTCAACTCTCAGACAGGAATGGATCGGACTTGGTGGACTTTATGCTTCTATGCATCTATAGGATGTCATCCTGATGACGTCTTACTGGAGGAAGTGGAGTGGGTGTAGAGGAGGGGATAGGAAATTGTTAAGAGCATAAAACATGTATGGAGCACAGAGGAACAGTGTGCTGTCACTAGGCAGGCAGAGCAGTGGGAGCTGCATATAAGTGGGCATGCAAATTTATAAGAGAATTTAGATTTTCATTCAGTCATAATAAAAAAAAGTCATGGGAATTTCTATTGGGATTGCATTGTATATGCAGATCACTTTGGGTGAACTAGACATTTTCACAATGTTAAGTCTTCCTCTCCATGAGCAGGGTAGGTTTCTTTCTTCATTTATGTCAGTCTCTCTTGGTTTCTTGCATAGGGTCTTGTATTTCTCTTTTCATAGGTCTCTTTTCTCTAGTTAGATTTATTCCTAGGTATTTTATCTTCTTGTGGGCTATAGTAAATGGTATTGATTTGATGATTTCTTCACTGGTGATCTCTGTTGGTATAAAGGAACTCTACCAGTTCACTTATGTTTCTCATATCCTGATACTTTGCTGAACTCTTCTATTAGTCTGAGGAGTTTACTCACAGATTCTTTAGGATTCTCTGCATATACAATCATATTGTCTGCAAATAGGGAGATTTTTACTTCTTTGCCAATATGGATGCTCTTTATTTTTTTGTCTTATCAAATTGCACTGGTTAGAAATTCTGGCAGAATGTTTAACAAAATTGGTGAGAGTGGGCATCATTGTTTAGTTCCGTTCTTAGAAGAATTCTTTTAGTCTGTCTCCACTTATAACGGTATATGTAGGCAGTTTGATTGCATTGAGGAATTTCCCTCCTATGCCTATTTTGCTGAGAGTTTTTAGCATGAATGGGTGTTGGACTTTATCAAATCCCTTTTCTACATCAATTGATAAGATCATGTGATTCTTACCTTTTGTATTACTTCTGCTATTGATCACATTAAATGTTTTTCTGACGTTGTACCCCAGGCTTGTATCCCAGATATGAATCCAGCTTAGTCATGATGAATTATTTTTTGATGTGTTGTTGAATTCGCTTGGCAAGTCTTCTTTGAAGATTTTTGCATCAAGGTTTACGAGTGGTATTGGTCTTTAATTTTCTTTTTCTGTGTGATCTTTCCCTGGCTTTGATATCAGGATTATGCTGGCTTCATAGAATGAATTTGGGAGCATCTCATCCCTTTCCATGCTGAGAAATAGTCTCAGTAGTATTGGAATTAACTCTTCTCTAAGTCTGGCAGAACTCTCTGGTGAAGCCATCTCGGCTAGCATTTTTTTTTTTTTCGTGGTAGGTTTTTGATAACTTTTTTCAATTTCTTCCTTTGTGATGGGTTTATTAAGTTGTTTTGATTTTCCTTGAAATAATTTTGGTAGGTGATATGAATCTAGAAATTAGTCTATTTCCTCTAGGTTTTCCAGTCTGTTATGGTACAGTCTTTCATAGTATTCTGTTATGATACTTTCGATTTTAGCTGGGTCTCTTGTAACATCTCCCATCTCATTTCTTATTTGGGTTATTTGTTTCCTGTTCTGTTTTTCTTTTGTAAGTTCATCCAGTCATTTGTCAGTTTTGTTGATCTTTTTGAAAACTATCTTTTGGTTTTGTTAATTTTTTAAATTGTTCTTCTATTCTCTACTTCATTTAGTTCTGCTGTAGTCTTTACTATCTGTTTTCTTCTGGTGCTTGAGGGTTTCCTCTGTTGTTCCTTCCTACTTGTTCAAACTCTAGGATTAATTCTTTGATTTGGGTCTGTTATTGTTTCTGGATGTGTGCATTTATAGAGGTAAATTGACCTCTGAGCACTGCTTTAGCTGTATTCCACAGGTTCTGGTGGGAAGTGTTTTCATTCTCATTTGATTTCATAGATTTATTTTAATCTGATTTCTACCCTAATCCATGGCTTTTTGACCAAGTTGTTACTCTGTTTCCATGAATTCATATTTCTGCATACATTTTTTTTCTACTGTTGGTTTTGACTTTTATGTCTTTATGGTCCAAGAAGATTCTTTTCAGTTATTCAGTGGTTTGGATTTTGTTGAGATTTTCTTTATGTGTTAACACATGGTCTATTCTGGAAAATGTTGCATGTGCATTGGAGAAGAAGGTGTACTAATCTGTTGATGGATAAAAAGTTCTGTATATGTCGATGAGTCTAATAGTTTAATTGTCACAATAAGATTTTCTGTCTCTTTACTGAGCTTTTTCCTGGATGATGTGTCCCTTACTGAGAGTGGAGAGTTGAATTCTCCTACTATTCTTGTGGTATGATCTATTTCATTTTTCAATGTGGTCAGCTTTTGTTTGATGTATTTAGATGCTCTGGTGTTGGGTGCATACATCTTTAACACTGTTAAGTTCTGTTTGTGTATTGAATCTTTCAGCAATAAACATGATGGTCAATTTTACATCAAAAATGCACTTTATGATTCTATGTATCTATAGGATATCATCTGGCTGACCTCTGGCTGGAGAAAGGAGAGTGGGTGGAGAGAACGGTAAAGGAGACTGTTGGGAGGATGAGACATGTACGGAGCAAAGAGGAATAGTGTGCTGTCACCGGGCAGGGAGAGCAGTGGAAGTTGCATATAGGTGGGCACGTAAATTTATACAGGAATGTACATTTTCACTCAGTCATAATAAAAAAAATCTACTTTATCTGAGGTTAGTATTGCCACACTTTCTCTTTCCTGTATATTTTTATCTTGGTATATATTACTCCACCCTTTCTTTTTCAGGTTATTCATGCCTAAATTGTGTTTCTTGTAAGCCAAGTATAGATGGGTCATGTCTTTTGATTCATGATGTCACTTATTGTCTCTTTATTGGAGTATTCTGTCCATTTACATTCAGTGTAATTATTGATAGGTATGTGTTTAGTGCTATCATTTTGATATATTTATTTTTGTGTTGGTGTCTTCTGCGTTGCTCTTAATATTCTCTTTTGGGTCAAACTTCTTTATGGGTTGACTTTTCATCTTTTTCAGTGTTGGTTTTGTGTTTGTTGACACTCCTGTATTATGTTTCTTGTTTTGATATGTTGGGTTGTTATCGTGTTCTGCAGCTACCCATATGTTCCCCCATAATCTAAGTTTAGTCTTAATTTTAACTTCTGCATATATTTTTAATTTCATCTCCATCTGAAAGAAGTATAACTACTGCTGTATATCACTCTTTTTAGTGTGATGTTGTCATAGTTTTTCATGATATGTTCACTGGTTCCCTTCTTTTAATATTGTAGCTTGATTATATTTTGTGACTTCTGTACCTTAGTGAGTTTCTGGATGCTGTGTCCTACATTGCATCCTCAGATATACACTTAATGGTTTTGTTTTTCTAAACAAAGAGCTTCTTTCAGCATTTCTTGTGGTTTCATTTTGTTTTTTACAAAGTCTCTAAGCATCTCTTTATCTGCAAATGCCTTAATTTCATCTTCGTATTTGGGGAATAATTTCGTAGTGTATATAATTCTGGGTTGGAAGTTCTTCTCCTTCAAGGCTTTGAATGTGTCTTCTCATTACCTCCTTGCCAATATTATTTGTGCTGAGAAGTTAGAAGAAAGCCTATAGGGCTTCTCTCTGAAAGTTAGCTTTGCTTTGAGTCTTGCTATCTTTAAGAATCTCTGTTTATATTTCATTTTATGAACTTGATTATAATGTGTCTTTGTGTCTTTCTTTTAGTGTCTAGTTTTAGCAGCACTCAGTTCCCCTCTTGCACGTCTATGTTCTCTTCTTGCATAATTTCAGGAAGGTTTTTGTCAGCAACTCCGTAACAGTACTCTGTGTTTTCAATTATCCCTCCTTGATAGAGTCTCACATGTTTCCTAATCCTTCATTTTTCTTATTCCTTTTCTCTGATTTCTCCTCACAAATGTTGGTGTCAGTTGCTGTATCCTCAAGCCCAGTTAGTCTGACTTCCAGATCCTCAATTCTGCTCTTTTGGCTTTGCACTGAAACATCTAACTCTGTAATTTTGTTGTTGATCTTCTGGATTTCAGATAGTTGTTATTCCATCAGTTCAAATAGGTTGCTTAATTTTTCATTTTGTTTAGTCTCTGGTAGGGCTCTCTATATAATTCTTTTGTACTCTAGCTCTGAGAGTTTCAGAAAGGCTTCTTCATCTGGGAATTTTTTTGATTTGTAATTTTGGGGTTTTCCAGAGCCATACTGGTTGTTAGGAATTGTTTGTTGCCTTTGGGACATCTAGAGTCCCTGGTGTTACCTCAATGTGAGCTCAGGCATAGTTCTGAGATGGGAGCTGTTTACCAACCATCCCTGTACACTTTAGTGACTGGCCCCAGTGGACTTGCATGACTGACAGGCTCCACCTCCTGAATTCAACAGAAGGCTGTCAATCGACCCTATGTTGTGGACCAGTAAATGCTGGAAGAGTTACTGCTGGGCTGCTGAGCAGTTATTTCTTCAGGCAGTTTTATTTTAAGAAGCTAGGATTTGACCAGCAGCTGTCAGTATCAGTCGGGCCATCAGGTGTGCCTGGCCTCGCCTTCCAGCTGACAACAGAAGCACCTCTTCAGCCACCTCCACATGGTATGATATAATTCAATTAGGCAGGGGTTATTGCCTTGGTGCCACCCTCATCCAGGCCACTCCCTTAAGGTAACATAATCTTACAGAGCCTTTCATCTGGAATAGTGCTTTCCTGACTGACATTGTTTCTCAACTTGGGAGTTAACCCCTGCTGAGGTCTCCAGTTGGATGACCCCACATCCCAGCTGACCAAGATTGTGTCCTGGTCAACCTGTCCTTCCTGCTACTAAACAGCAGGGTCTATGGTGGAGCTCAGAAAAGAGAGGGAGGAGGGACAGTGATGCCTTCACTCAGTAGCCAGGCTTTCAAAACGTGGCTATCCCACGCACCTCTCTACTGTGCTATATGCTGTTTAGCACTGCAGTTCAGCATATTTGCCGACTTACGTCCATCCACTGCCTCCCAGACAACAAAAATGGCATCAGTACCGGCAGTCTGCCGAAGCCATGAGTCAGCAGAAGCAGCAGTCAGCCCTCACTGCCTCATCATAGAGAGGTGGTTTTCCATTTAGTGGCACACAGTCCAATCTGACAACACTATGCCATGCCCTTGGGCTTTCTGTGTGTCCAGACTGCTCTGTTCAATTATTAACTCAGGTTTTATTTCTCAGAGGGAAGTGAGGAGATGTGTGTTTAGTCCACCATCTTGGCCCAACACCTCACAACCAGGTTTTTGTTTTAATTCTTTCAGTTGTTTTTCTGTCCTCTGACACTCATTTAGTTCTGTTCTAATTTTGGATCCGACTCGGCGGCACTTGGCTTGGCAGTTCTTCTTGTGCCTGAGGGATTCTTCTGTTGTTCTGTGTTTGTTCAAGTTGTAGTGTTAATTCTTTGCTTTGGGTTTTTTCTTCATTTTGGATGTGTGCATTTATTGACACCAATTGACCTCAAACACTGCTTTTACTGTATCCCATACATTCTGATAGGATGTTTTCTCATTCTCACTTGATTCTGTGAATTTCTTTAATGTGTTTTTGATTTCTTCTATAACTCATGAATGTTTGAACAAGGTGTTGTTCATTTTCTATGAGTTTGAATTTCTGTCCATGTTTTTCTACTATTCATTTCAACTTTTAAGGCTTTATGGTCTGAGAAGATGCTTTGCAATAATTCGGTGGTTTGAATATTTTAGACTTGCTTTATGGCCTAGTATGTGGTATATTTTGGAGAATGTTCCATGTGAATTGGAAAATAAGGTGCACTTGTCTATTGTTGGGTGGAAAGTTCTATACATGTCAATGAGGTTGAGTTGATTAATTGCTGCAGTAACATCTTCTGTATCTTTATTAAGCTTTTTTTTTATGGATGATCTGTCCATTACTCAAAGTGGAATGTTGAATTCTCCTACCATTATTGTGGAGTGATCTATCTCATTTTTCAACACTGTCAGTCGTCTTCTTGATGTATTCTGGCACTCTGATATTGGGTGTGTAAATATTTAATATTGTCAAATCCTCCTCATATATTGAAGCTTAAAGCAATAACTAATGAATATCTTTGCCATGAAGGTGGTTTTTGCTGTAAAATGTTTTGTCTGAGATTGATATTGCCACTCCTGCTCTTCTTTGCATGTTACGAGCTTGGTATGTATTTTGTATTTTTCCATCTTCTGATTTTCAGTTTGTTCATAACTTTGAGTCTAAGGTATGTTTCTTGTAAGTAACATAGATAGATCATGTTTTTAATCCTACTTTTTACTCTCTGTCTCTTTATTTGTGCTTTCAATTCATTTACATTCAATGTAATTATTGATAGGTGTGAATTCAGTGCTGTCATTTTGGTGGCTTTATTTTTCTGTTTTTGAGAATTTGTGAGTCATTTTGCTTTATGGTTTTTCTTTTCATCTTCTCTAATATTGGTTTTGTATCTATTGAGACTTCTATATTATGTTTCTTATTTTGATGTGGAATATTGTTATTTATCCTTGTGACTACCCTACCATTGTCCTCTAACGTCCTGAATTTAAACCAGTCTTTAACTTATTTGTGTCTCCTTAACTTCCCCTCCATCTGAAAGGTCTATGAATATACTAACATGTCCCTCTTTCTAGTGTAATTTTTGTCATAATTTACATGCTGAGATCTCTGCTTCCCTAATTTTAATATTTTAGGTCTAATTGAGCATTGTGACTTCCATAACTATGTAGGATATTAGATTCTGTGTCCTGCATTGCATACTTGAGTTTGTGTCTTGTGTTACTGATATTCTAATCAAAGATCTCCCTTCAATATTTCTTGTAATTGTCATTTGGTTTTGCACAGTCTCTAAACTTCTGGTTTTTTGAGAATGTCTTAATTTCACTGTCATATATTTGAGAAAATTTTGCAGTTTATGTAATTCTCAGTTGGAAGGTTTTTTGTTGTCTGTTTGTTTTTAAGGCTTTGTATGTGTCATCCCATTGCTATTGTGCCAACGTGGTTTCTGCTGAATAATCAGAGCTCAGTCTAATAGACTCTCCTTTGTAAGTTAGTTTTGGTTTAAGCCTAGCTGCCTTTAAGGGCTTCTCTTTATGTTTTGTTTTCTTAAGCTCGATTATGTCTTATTGTTTTTCTTTCAGGATCTAGCTTTGGTGGAGTTCAACAAGCATCTTGGAGGGTTATCTTCTCTTCTTTCATGATGTCAGAGAAGTTTCCTGTCAGCAATTCTTCCACAGTTCTACCTGCATTTTCTGCTACCTTTCTCTGTTTTTAAACTCCAATTATTTGTAAATTGTTCCCTCTGAATGGAGTCCCACATAATTTATAATGGTTCTTCATTTTTCTTGATTCTTTTATCTGATTTCTCCTCAGCGACACTGGTGTCAGTTGCTTTATTTTCAGTCCTGCTGATTCTGCATTCTGTGTTCTTGATACTACATTTTTGGTTTTCAATTGAATTGTGTAACTTTGTAATTTTATTACTGATCTGGCGAATTTCAGATCATTTTTGTTTGAGCAATTGATGTCGCTTGTTTAATTTGTCATTTTGCTCTCCTGCTTTTTTTCCAGTCTCCATCCTAAGATCTAGAAGTGTTCTATACATAATTCTTTTATATTCTGTGTCTGATAATTTCAGGAAGGCGTCTTCTTCTGGAACTTTTTCTTTATTTTGGAAGTTTTCTGGAGCCATCGTGGTCTGTTTCTTTAAACGGTTATAAAGTGATTTTTGTCTCTGAGTCATCAGAAAGCTGTAATTAGGTTAATGCAAGCTAGCATATACTTGTATATATATTTATACAGACACACACATTCACATGTGCATGTGCGCGCTTTCACACGCACACACACACGCACAGATTTGGGGTTTACTGTCCAAGTACTTTAATCATTTGAGCTAGTGAGGTTATTGGATTCTTAATGTTTCTCATTCCCTGTCACTTGATGGTTGGAGTGATGGCTGCTCTGAGAGATGTAGAAGGTGTTGCCCTCTCAGGGGAGCAGGCAATAGTCTTCTTCCAGCACTCCCTCCCCAGGTCCAGGAGAAAAGCTCAGGACACACACATAAAATACCCCACTTATTTTCCAGGTAGTGCTCTGGAATTACATTCAGTATATAACAGAGAATGAATGGGTAAAACGTTGGGAACACGTAGTGAAGCAGTGAATATGAAAGGTTTCAGTCACAAAAGTGGCTTAGCTTGCAATGCTCCAGTAAGTGCAGCAATCTATATCTCTGTGGAGCTGGTGGAAATTGTCTTCTATCCCTCCTTTTGTTTCTTTCTCTGAGTCTGGGGGATAACCTCAGGATACACAAGAAAGTGCCCCACTTCCCCCTAGGTAGTGCCCTAAGAATTTAGCCTGTGGTGTACAGTGGAGATGGTAGTTGGGAAAGGCTGAATATCAGGAGGGAAATCAGCATGCAGGAAAGGATTGGCACCTGAGCATCTATCTTGGAACCTGTAGAATTTACCTGGTGATTTGTAGATGCAACAAACATCTGGCTTAGCAGACATTCATTTCTATCTTTCTTTTGTCTTCCTCCTGAGTCCTAGAGAAAAGCTCAAGGCACAAATGTACAATCCCACTTTTGGCCCAGGTAGTACACTGGAATGGAATAGCTCAGAGAAGGGAGGGAGAAATGGTGCCACTGTACTCGGCTGCCAGCTGCCACTGTGTTCTATAGATGCAGCTGTATTAAGCATAGATTTTCTGTTGAGAGAGACACTGTCAACTCAAGTGCTGCTGCTCAGAATGGCAGCTGACCCAAGTTAGATTATCAGGTGCAGCAGACCTAGCCTACTGGCTGTCAAAGATGGTGTCAGTACATGTACAGCCTCTCTGTTGCCGCACCAGCAGAAGCTATAGCAGAGCTCAGAGAAGGGAGGAAAGAAGTACACTGCTACCCTCAACTACCAGCCTCTGCTGTGTTCTCTAGGTGCAGCTGTCTTAAGTACAGCTTCTCTGCTGAGAGAGATGCTGTTCACTCAGGCACTGCTGCTCTGCATGGCAGCTGGGTCCAGCCAGGCTTTCAGGTGCAACAGTCTCAGTCCTAGTATCCTGGCTGACAAAGATGGTGTCTGTAGCTGTGCAGACACTCCATTGCCACGCCAGCAGAAGTGGGACCCTTTGTGTTGTCATCTCACTTTTGACAAAGATAGTTGTTCCCCTTTCTGCCTGATGGTGGGTCTCTTAAAACGTCCATTTGCTTCCATTCAGTTGTTTTTCTAGGCCTTAGTTCTTAGAGGGAGTCAAGGAGAAATGTGAATAGTCTGTCATCTTGGCCCTGCCCCTCAAAGCACTTTTATTCCTAGCCATTTTATGAGCTGTCTCCATGTCTTTTGTTTTGATAAGTTTGTTTGTAATCTGCCTTAGTACCCTTCTTTTGGGAGCTACCTTATGTGGAATTTGATAAGCATCTTGGATCGGTATCTTCTCATATTTCATGATATCAGTTTCTGTCACAAATTTTTGAGAATACTCTGTATCCTCCCCGCCCACCACATAACCCCCTGTTTTGGTACTCTAACCACTTTTACATTTCTCCTCATTTAGTCCCACATAATTCTTATGGTTTCTTGTCTTAAAAATTATTTCATCTGTTTTTTCCTCAAATGTGTTAATGTCATGTGCTTTTTATTCAGTCACACTAATTCAGGCTTTCATTGACTCAGTTTTGCTCCTCTGACTTTCTTTTTTTTTTTATTGTGATTGAGTGACAGTAGTATACAATCCAAGTTAAATTTCCATGCCTGCCTATCCGCAGTTCCCTCTGATCTCTTTGTCCAGTGACAGCACACTCTTCCTTTCTGTTTCTATACATGCCGTATCCTGTAAACAATCTCCTATCCCCTCCTCTCCAGCTTCTACCCTCCCCTCTAGTAAGAGACCAGTAGGATGTCATCCTACTGAAGTATAAAGTGGACACAGCACACCATCATCCAATGTCCCCAAATCCAATCCATTCCTATCCAAACAGTTCACCTCAGTAATGAATAACAACCAGGGACATCAACAGGTCTACAGGCTGTGCTCCCAGGGGAAGTCCTAGGCCATTGGACCATCAATTGCTGTCTTTTAGTGGAGTTCTTAAGATGCACCATTTTTCTGTGTGTGTTGCCACTGGGAGCCAACACTGTGTGCCCCATCACAGCTGTCATTGGTGGTGGCTGGGCACCATCTGGTTCTTCTGATCACATGTTGATAGTGTCACCCATACGTGTTGGTCCTTCTGTCCTTTGGGCACTATTTCTCTTATGTCTTTGTTATCCTTGGTGATCATCTGATCCAGGTGAGATAGGATCATTTGGTGTATCTCAGATGGCAGCTTGCTAGCTTTTAAGATGATAGACTCCATTCACCAATATAGGGTGCAGAAGACTTTTTTGGCAATAAGCAGGTTATGCCAATTGGCCTCGGTGTCCCCTGAGAGCATGGTCCGTGGACCCTCACTCCTGCTACTCTATCCTTGCGATATTAGGCTAGGAATAGAAAATCTTTCAGTTTATGTTGAAGTCCACATAAGATGATCTTTCTGGTGTGTGCTGTCACTGCCTTCCCCTAACCAAATTTCTACCAGCTATCTAATCTATACGCATCCCTTTCCCTTAATCCTTCCCCTCCCTTGTAGCTGTCAGTCTTTTCTTCTGTACATGAGACTGTTTTTTTATTATTAAATAAAAAATGAAAGTGTACATACTCTGTGCTTTGTCACTAATTTCACCCAACTGAATTTCTAACAACTACCTAATCTAAACTCTCGCCCCTCGCCCTCCCACTCTCCCACCCTCTCCACCCTTGTAGCCCTCAAAGGGTCTTTTCTGTGATGTATGAGTATGCTTTTAAGTTTTTATCGAAGGGGTCTTATATAATAATTGTCCTTCTGTCGCTGACTAGTTTCACTCAATGTCCTCCAGTTGAGACCAAATTGAGAGATGTTGCCTGCTATCATCGTTGTTCTTTATCAATGCATAGTACTCCACTGAGTACATATACCAAAGTTTACCCATCCATTCTTCTGTTGTTCGGCATCTGGGTTGATTCCATCTTTTTGCTATCATGGACTGTGCTGCAATGAACATTCGTGTGCATGTATCAGTTGATGTGAATGGCCTTGATTCTCTAGCACATATTCCAAGCAGAAGAATTACTGGGTCAAATGGTATATCTATATCCACTATTTTAAGGTACTGCCAGATTGCTTTCCAAAAAGGATGTACCATTCTGCAATTCCACCAACAGTGTAGGAGAATCTCAATCTCTCCACAGCCTCTCCAACATTTAGTAATTTGTGATTTTTGGATCATGGCCAATCTTGTTGGGGTGAGATGGTATCTCATTGTCGTTTTGATTTGAATTTCTTTAATAATTAATGATTGTGAGCATGTCTGCATGTGTTTTTTGGCTGCCTGGATCTCCTCTTTAGAGAAGTGTCTGTCCGTCTCCTTTGCCCATCAACTAATTGGATGATTTGTCTTTTTCTTATTTATATTTTGTAGTACCTTATAGATTATGGAGATCAGGTGTTGGTCTGATGTAGAGTTTCCAAATATTTTTCCCCAATCTGTAGGTGGTCTTTTGATTCTTTTGATGAAGTCTTTGGATGAAAAAAAGTGTTTGATTCTTATTAGTTCCCATTTATCTATTTTCTTTTCTGATGAATGTGTTTTGTTTGTCAGATTTTGAAGTCTGTCTATATTGTGTATTAAAACTTCCATTGTTGACCCTATATTATCTTGGATGAGCTTTATCATTTTAGCTTTTATATTTAGATCTTTTATCCAATTTGAGTTGATTTTTGTATAAGGTGTGAGACATGGGTCTTATTTCAGTTTTTTTTGCAGATGGATATCCAAGTATGCTGGCACCATTTGTTAAAGAGACTGTTCTTACTCCAGTTTAAAATCTTCGGACCTTTGTCAAATATAAGCTGTTCATAGGAAGATGGTGGGATCTCCGGGGTCTCTACTTTGTTCCATTGGTCTGTATGTCTTTTTTTGTACCAGTATCAGGCTGTTTTGACAACTGTGGCAGTGTAATAGGTTTTCAAGTCAGATAGTGAGAGGCCTCCCAGCATATTCTTCCTTTTCTGTAGCGCTTTACTTATCCGGGGCTTCTTCCCTTTACAAATAAAGCTGACAATTTGTTTCTCCATCTCATTAAAAAATATCGATGGAATTTGTATTGGAATTGCACTATATAAGTAGTTTGCTTTGGGCAAAATAGACATTTTCACAATATTGAGTCTTCCTATCCAGAAGCAGGGCAGATTATTTCACTTATGTAAGTCTCTCCTAATTTCTTGTAGTAAGGTCTTGTAGTTTTCTCTACAAAGATCTCCTATTTCTCTAGCTAGATTTATTCCTAAGTATTTTATCTTCTTGGGGGTTATAGTAAATGGAATTGATTTGGTTATTTCTTCTTTAATAATTTCACTGTCGGTATAAACAAATCCTACTGATTTAGTTATGTTTATCTTGTTTATCCTGATACTTTGCTGAATTCTTCTATTAGCTCTAATAGCTTACTTGTGGATTTCTTTGGATTCTCTGTATAAACAATCATATCATCTGCAAAGACAGAAATCTTTATTTCTTCATTGCCATTACAGATGCCTTTTATTTCTTTGAGTTGTCTAATTGCTCTGGCTAGAACTTCTAGCACAACGTTGAATAGAAGTGGTGAGAGTGGGCATCCTTGTCTAGTTTCCATTCTCAAAGGGAGTTCCTTCAGTCTTTCATGATTCAGGATGATGAAAGCAGTTGGCTTTGCATAGATGTTACTGATTATATTGAGGAATTTCCCCTTTATTCCTATTTCTCTGAGAGTTTTAAACATGAGTGGATGTTGAACTGTGTCAAATGCCTTTTCTGCATCGATTGACAAAATCGGGTGATTTTTGTCTTTTGTGTTATTAATGTGATTGATTGCATTAATTGTTTTTCTGATGCCGAAGCAGCCTTGCATTTCTGGAATGAAACCAACTTGATCATCATGAATTATTTTTTTATATGCTGTTGAATTATATTGGCTAGAATTTTGTTTAAGATTTTTGCATCTAGATTCATGAGTGATATTGGTCTGTAATTTTCTTTTTCTTGTGGAATCTTACCCTGGTTTTGGTATCAGGGTTATGCTGCCTTCATAGAATGAATTTGGAAGTGTTTCATCTTTTTTTTTTTCATTATTATTATGACTGAGTGAAAATGTACATTGTTGTATAAATTTACATGCCCACCTATATGCAGCTTCCACTGCTCTCCCTGCCTGGTGACAGCACACTATTCCTCTCTTCCATCCATGTCTCATCCTCCCAACAGTCTCCTTTCCCCTCCTCTCCTTCCTCCAGCCAGAAGGCAGTAGGATGATATCCTATAGATGCATAGAACCATAAAGTGCATCCAATATATGGTCACTCTGCATCACCAAGTCCAATCCATTCATCTCCGAAGAGTGGACCTTCCTTATGATTTATGGGCAAGGGCAGCATTAGGGCCAGGGGCCATGCTCCCAGGGGAACCCCGAAACTGCTGGACCATCAATTGTGGTCTTTTAGTGGAGATCTCAGGGTGCACCCCTTTTTATTCTTGTGTTGCCAGTGAGACTAAACCTAACCCAGAAGATAGAGAGACTCACATGAGTAGGTGCCTATGTGGACTTGGGACCAGAAGAACTGGATGGTGCCCGGCCACCACCAGCGATAGCCGCTATGGAGCTCACTAAGTATTTCATCTCTTTCTATGATGTTAAATAGCCTCATTAGTATTGGAGTTATTTTTTCTCTAAAAGCTTGGTAGACTTCTCCGGTGATGCCATCTATGCCAGGAGTTATTTTGGTTGGTAGATTTGTTATGACTTTTTCAATCTCTTCTTCTGTGATAGGTTTTTTAAGTTGATCTAATTCTCCTTGTAATACTCTTGGTGAGTCACATGAATCTAGAAATTTGTCCATTTCCTATAGGTTTTCAAACCTGTTAGAGTATAGCTTTTCATAGTATCCTGTTATGATATATTTTATTTCAGTTGATTCTGTTGTAACATCTCCCAACTCATTTCTTCATCAGGTTATTTGTATCTTCTGTTGTTTTTCTTTGTAAGTTTATGCAATGATTTATCACTTTTGCAGATCTTTTTGAAGAACCAGCTTTTGGTTTTGTTATTTTTTTCAATTGTTTTTCTATTCTCTAATTCATTTAGTTCTGCTCTAATCTTTATAATCTGTTTTCTTCTTGTGCCTGAGGGGTTTCTTTGTTGCTCTCTTTCTACTTGTTCAAGTTGCGAGGTTAATTCTTTAATTTGTGCTCTTCTTTTCAGAAGTGTGCATTTGTAGAGATAAACTGACCTCTGAGCACTGCTTTGGCTGTGTCCAATAGGTCTGGTAGGATGTGTTTTCATTCTCAATTGAATCAATAAATTACTTTCTTTCTTCCTTGATTTATTCTAAAACCCATGGCTTTTTGAGCAAAGTGTTGTTCAGTTTCTGTGAGTTCCAATTTCTATCAGCGGTTCTTCTGCTACTAATTTCAATTTTTATGGCTTTATGATCTGAGAAGATGTTTTGCAATAATTTAATGGCTTGGATTTTGTTGAGATTTGGTTTGTGTGGTAATATATGGTCTATTCTGGAAAATATTCCATGTGCATGGAGTAAAATGTGTACTTATCTGTTGATGGATAAAAAGCTCTGTACATGTCAAGGAGCTCTAATTGGTTAATTGTTGCGATAAGACCTTCTGCGTCTTTACTGAGATTTTTTTCCAGATGATCTGTCTGTTACTGAAAGTGGAAAGTTCAAGTATCCAATTATTATTGTGATGTGATTGATTTCATTTTTCAGTGCAGTCAGTGTTTGTTCAATGTATTTAGATGCTCTGGTATTGGGTGTATAAATATTTAATATTGTTAAATCTTGCTTGTGCTTTGAGCCTTTCAGGAATATACAGTGGCAGTCCTTGTTCATGATGGTAAATTTTACATTAAAATATATTTATCAGAGATTAATATTGCCACATCTGCTCTTCTTTGTACATTGTTAGCTTGGTATATATTGTTCCATCCTTTAATTTTCAGTTTGTTCATATCTTTAAAGCTGATGTGTGTTTCTTGTAAGCCACATGTAGAAGGGGTGTGAGTTTTCTTTTTAATTTTTTTGTTATGACTGAGTGAAAATGTACATTCCCATATAAATTTACAGGCCCACCTATATGCGGCTTCCACTGCTCTCCCTGCCTGGTGATAGCACACTATTCCTCTCTGCTTCATATATGTCTCATCTTCCCAACAGTCTCCTTTTCCTTCCTCTCCACCCACTCTCTTCCTCCAGCCAGAGGTCAGCAGAATGATATCCTATAGACAATGCAGAAGATAGAGAGACCCACATGAGTCGGTCGTGTCTTTTGATCCAAAATATCACTCATTGTCTCCTTGTTAGAGTGTTCATACTGTTTACATTCATTGTAATTATTGATAGGTATGTCTTCTGTGCTCTCATTTTGATGTGATTACTTTTATGCTGGACTTTTTTCTGTTGCCCTGAATATTCTGTTTTGGATCATTCTTCTTTTTTTGCATTGAGTTCTCATGTTTCTCAGTGTTGGTCTTGTGTTCATCGAGACTCCTGCATTGCAGTTCTTGATTTGATGTGTTGCATTGTTACTGTGTTTTGTGGTTACCTATATAATCCCCCTTAAGAATCTGAGTTTAAACTCAATTTTAGCTTTTACAAATCTTATGAAGTTCACCTCCATCTGAAAGGACTATAACTACCGTAGTATATCCTTCTTTTTATTGTGATGGTATCTTAATTTTCATGATAAATTCACTGCTTCCCTTCTTTGAATATTGTAGCTATGATTGAATTTTGTGTCTTTCCCTACTGAGTAGTTTTCGATATGTTGTTTCTGGCTTTTTCTCCTTCAATATACACTGATGGCTTCTGTTTTTCTAAGCAGAGAGCTTCTTTCAGTATTTTTTGCAGTTTTGGTTTGGTTTTGCAAACTCTCTCATCTTCTGTTTATCTGTGAATGTTTTGATTTCATCTTCATACTTGAAAGACAGTTTTGCAGGATATATAATTCTTGGTTGGAAGTTTTTCTCCTTCAAGGCTTTAAATGTGTTATTCTACTGCCTCTGTGCCAACATCGTTTCTGCTGAGGAGCCACATGAAAGCCTACAGGGCTTTCTTCTACATGTCAGCTTAGGTTTTAGTCCTGCTGCCTTTAAAAGTTTCTGCTTATGTTTCATTTTATTAAGCTTGATTATAATATGCCTTGATGTCTTTCTTTTAGTGTCAATTTTCTGTGGCTTTTGATACACATCTTGGATATCTATGTTCTCTTCTTTCATAATTTCAGGGAAGCTTTCTGTCAGTAACTCAACAATAATACTCTGTGTTTTCATGTATCCCTCCCTGTTCAGTGATTCCAATTAATCACAGGTTATTCCTCTTGATAGAGTCCACATGTTTCCTAGTGTTTCTTCATTTTTCTTATTTCTTCTCTTTGACTTCTCTTCATAAATGCTGGTGTCAGTAGCTTTATCTTGAGGATCACTAACTCTAATTTCCAGTTCACCAACTCTGCTCTTTTGCTTTGAATTGAATTGTCTAATTCTGAAATTTTGTTGCTGATCTGTCAGATTTCAGAATGTTGATGTTTCATTAGTTAGAATATCTGGCTTAATTTTGCATTTCGTTCTACTGCATTTTGTTTAATCTCTAGGAGGGTTCTATATATAAATCTTTTGTACTCAACCTCTGATAGTTTCAGAAAGGCGTCATTATCTAGGAAGTTTTTTGAGTCTGTATTTTGGGACATTTCTGTGTACATATTAGGATATTTTTTTAAAATGCCAGGTGATGGTCTGCTGCTTTTGGGACATCTACAGGGTGTTTATTTTATCTGGTGTTGCCTTAACAGAAACTGAGTCATAGTTCTGACAAGGAAGCTGGTCACCAGACACCTCGTCATAGTCCTGTGACTGGGCCCTGTGCACTCACTGGGGTGGAGGCTCTGCCTCCTTAGTGGCAAAGACACCACCATTCTTATGGAACCACAGGGGGGCCATCAGCCAACCCTATGATGTGGGTCAGTGAAGGCTGGAATACTTGTGATCAGGCTGCATAGCAGTTATTTCTCCAGGCAGTTTTATTTAATTAATTAATTTATATTTAAAGCTAAAAGCGGGCTGCCTGTAAACCAAAATCAGTGAGGCTGCCAGGTATGTTATGCCCCAGCTTCTGGCTGACAAGGCAGGCTGCTCCCCAGCCATCCCCTGATGCTATAGTGCAGATCACAAGAGGGAGCAGCCACTGCACCACAAATGCTGCCTGGGTATCACCTGTGAGGCAACGCCATACTAAACACAGCCCCTCCACTGTGAAAGCACTCCCAATCTGGGAATCAGCCGCTGATGAGGCCTCCGATTGGGTAATTCCATCTCTCAGTTGAGCAAGCTAGTGTCCCAGTCATGCTGCCCCTCCCACCAAGAAAGAGCTAAATCTGTGGCAGAGTTCCAAAAATGGGCTGTGGTAACCCCACTGCTGTGTTCTCAAAATGTGGGTATCCTACACACTGTCTATCTGCTGCGGGACATGCAGTTCACTTCAGGGTTGTGTTTCGGAGTAGCCTCAGCACAAGTCCCTCTCACACCTGCCAGCCAACAACAAAAAAAGAAAATTAAAAGTGCCAAGTACCTTCCAGTCACAGGGGGGGTCTTCTTAGCCAGAGTGGAACTCAGTGGCAGAGAGGATGTATCCTGCTTAGTGGCATATATTCCAGAATGACAGTCTTGTACTGTGTTTATGGAGGTCACTGGGTGTACAGAAACTCCATTCAATTATCAATCCAAGTGCTACTTTTCAGAGGGAATCAATGAGATGTGTGTCTAGTCTGCCATGTTAACTTCACCTCCACTTCTCTATTGAGCTGTCTAAATCTGTAATTTCATCATTAATTTTCTGAATTTCTGAATCTTTTTAAATAATATTTTACTAATGTTGAGTGAAAATTTACAAATGAAGTCAATTTGCCATATCAACCCCCATACAGATCTCTATGCAACTCTACCTACTATCAGAACCCTGTGACAGCACACTCATCACTTTCACTCTGTATTTCCCGGATGCATTCAACCTAGTCTTGTCCCCTCCTCTCCAACTTTACCTCTCATTACTTTTCAGGATTTGCTCCAATAGCCTCATGTCTTACATTCCAGTCCAATTTTTGTCTAAAGAAGTATCTTCAGGTTAGTTTCATTTCTGGGGTACGAGCAAGACCAGGAATCATGCTATCAGATGACCCTCTAGGGTGCTGGGCCACCAAGTCTGATCATTTGACAGAATTCTAGATCTGCACCTGTATTTTTCTCTCTCTATGTGACAAGTCTGACATTGTGTTCCTTCTCAAGACAGATATTGGAGGTGGCTAGGCACCATATAGTTAGTTCTTCAGGCCTCATTCTGGATAATTTGGCCCCTTATGTCTCACAGGCTCACTTTCCTCCTGTCTTTGATGTCCTTTGTTCTCCTCTATTCCAATTGGATAGGGACCAATTGATGCTCCTTAAATTGCAGCTTGCAAGCTTTTAAGACTCCAAACACCACTTGCCAAGTTGGGATGTAGACCATTTTCTTTTCTTTTTTTTTATTTAACATGACTGAGTGAAAATGTACATTCCTGTATAAATTTATATGCCCACCTATGTGCAGCTTCCACTGTTCTCCCTGTAGAGTGACAGTACACTATTCCTCTCTGCTCCATACATGTCTCATTCTCCCAACAGCCTTCTTTCCCTGCCTTTCCACCCACTTTCCTTCCTCGGGCCAGAGGTCAGCAGGATGATATCCTATAGATGTATAGGACCATAAAGTGCATCCAATATATGGTCACTCTGCATTGCCAAGTCCAATCCATTCCTGTCCAAACAGTGGACCTTCATTTATGATTTATGGGTAAGGGCAGGATCAGGGCCAGGGACCATGCTCACAGGGTAACCCCGAGACCGCTGGATCCACCAATTGAGGTCTTTTACTGGAGATCTCAGGATGCACCCTTTTTATTCTTGTGTTGCCAGTGAGACTCAGCTCTGTGAGCTCCATCGCAGCTATCACTGGTGGTGGACGGGCACCATCCAGTTCTTCCGGTCCCAAGTCTGTGTAGGCACCCGCTGATGTGGGTCTCGCTATCTTCTAGGTCATCTTTACCCCATTTTGTTTTGGGCCACGGTGAGCATCCGTTCCTGCTGAGTTGGGACCATTTGCTGTGTCTTTGGATGGCAGCTTGGCAGCCTTTAAAACCCTAGAAGCCACTCACCAATGTGGGGTGCAGAGAGTCCTCTTAGCAAAATGCTAGTTGTGCCAACTGGCTTCGATTTCACCGAAGAGCATGGTCCCCTGCCCCCTGCCCCAGCTACTCTATCCTTGCAATATTGGGTTAAGACGGAAGGAGTATTCAAGTTATGCTGAAGTCCACTTAAAGTTGTTCTTGTTTCTAATGTGTGCTATCACTGATTTCTCCCAACTAGATTTATAGCAACTATCTAAACTAAACCGTCCCCCCTTGCCCTTCCTTTCTCCCCTCCCTTGCAGCTATGAAAGAGTCTTTTCTTCTATACACAAGTCTGTTTTTGAGATCTTATCATGCAGGTCTCATACAATATTTATCCTTTTGTCGCTGACTACTTTCACTCAAAATAATGTCTTCCAGTTTAAACCAGGTTAGGAGATGTTTCCTGGAATCATCATTATTCTTTATCCTTGCGTAGTGCTCCATTGAATATATGTACCATGGTTTACCTATCCATTCTTCTGTTGTTGGGCATCTGGGTTGATTCCATCTTTTTGCTATCATGGACTGTGCTGCGATAAACATTCTGGTGCATGTGTCCATTGGTGTGAAAGGCCTTGATTCTGTAGGATAAATTCCAAGTAGTGGAATTACTGAGTCAAATGGTATATCAATATTCATTTTTTTAAGGAAGCGCCAGATTGCTTTCCAAAGAGGCTGGACCATTTTGCAAACCCACCAACAGTGTAGGAGGGTTCCACTTTCTCCACAGCCTCTCCAGCGTTTGTTGTTTTCTGTTTTTTGGTTCATGGCCAGTGTTGCTGGGTGTGAGATGGTATCTCATTTTCATCTTGATTTTAATTTCTTTAATAACTAAAGGTTGTGAACATGTCCGCATGTGTTTTTCAGCTGCCTGGATCTCCTCTTTAGTGAAATGTCTGCCCATCTCCTTTCCCCATTGCTTAAAAATTGGATGATTTATCTTCTTCTTACTGATATTTTGTAATATCTTATCAATTATGGAGATCAGGCATCGGTCTGACATAGAGTTGCCAAATATTTTTTCCCATTCTGTGGGTGTTCTTTTAATTCTATTAATAAAGTCACTGGATGAGCAAAAGTGTTTGATTCTTAATAGTTCCCATTTATCTATTTTCTCTTCTGTTGATTGTGGTTTGTTTGACAGATTTTGGAGTCTGTCCTCATTGTGTGTTAAAACTTCCATTGTTGTTCCCGCCTTTTCTTGGATGAGCTTTATCATTTTAGGTTTGATATTTAGGTTTTTATCCAGTTGGAGTTGGTTTTTGTATAAGGTATAAGATATGGATCTTGATTCAGCTTCTTGCAGATGGATATCCAATTTTGCCAGCACCATTTGTTGAAGATACTGTTTTTACCCCAGTTTAATGTCTTAGGGCCTTTGTCGAATATCAACTGTTCATAGGCAGATGGTGTCATCTCTGGGGTCTCAATTCTGTTTCATTGATCCATCTGTCTGTTCTTGTACCAGTACCAGACTGTTTTGACCACCGTGGCAGTGTAGTATGTTCTAAGGTCGGGTAATGAGAGGCCTCCCAGTGTGTTCTTCTTCTTTAGTAGTACCTTACTTATCTGGGGCTTCTTCCCATTCCAAACAAAATTGGTGATTTGTTTCTCCATCTCATAAAAAATGATGCTGGAACTTGTATTGGGATTGCATTATATAAATAGATTGCTTTGGGTAAAATAGACATTTTCACAATGTTAAGTCTTCCTATCCATGAGCAGGGTAAGTTTTTCCATTTATCTAAGTCTCTCTTAGTTTCTTGTAGTAAGGGCTTGTAGTTCTCTTTGTAAAGGTCTGTTGTTTCTCTGGTTAGATCAATTCCTAGGTACTTTATTTTCTTAGGGGCTATCGTAAATGGTATTGATTTGATGATTTCTCCCTTAACAGTCTCGTTGTTGGTATAAAGGAATCCTACTGATTTACTTATGTTTATGTTGTATCCTGAGACTTTGCTGAACTCTTCTATCAGTTCAAGTAGTTTACTTATAGATTCCTTTGGATTCTCTGCATATACAATCATATCATCTGCGAACAGAGAGGTTTTAACTTCCTCTTCACTGATGCAGATGCCCTTTATTTCTTGGTCTTGTCTAATGTTCTGGCTAAAACTTCTAGTACAATGTTGAATAGAAGAGGTGAGAGTGGGCATCCTTGTCTAGTTCCTGATCTCAAGGGAAAGTCTTTCAGTCTCTCTCCATTCAGGATGATGTGGGCAATTGGCTTTGTATAAATGGCCTTTGTTGTGTAGAGGAATTTGCCATCTATGCCCATTTTGCTAAGAGTTTTTAGCATGAATGGGTATTGGACTTTATCAAATGCCTTTTCGGCATCAATGGACAAAATTAGGTGATTCTTGTCTTTTGTGTTATTTATGTGGTTAATCACATTAATTGTTTTTCTGATGATGAACCAGCCTTGCATCCCTGGTATGAATCCCACTTGGTCATGATGGATTATTTTCTTGATATGTTGTTGTACTCTATTGGCAAGAATTTTGTTGAAGATTTTTGCAGCTAGATTCATGGGTGATATTTGTCTGTAATTCTCCTTCTTTGTTGAGTCTTTCCCTGGCTTTGGTGTCAGGGTTATGCTGGCTTCATATAATGAGTTTGGCAGTATTCCATCCCTTCTATACTGTGAAATAGTCTCAGTAGTATTGGAGATAACTCTTCTCTAAATGCTTGGTAGAATTCTGCCGTGAAGCCATCTGGGCCCGGAGTGTTTTTGGTTGGCAATGTTTTGATGACATTTTCAATCTCTTCCTTTGTGATGGGTTTATTAAGTTGTTCTGCTTCACGTTATAGTAATTTTGGTAGGTGGTATGAGTCAAAGAATTGGTCCATTTCCTCTAGGTTTTCAAATTTGTTAGAGTACAGTCTTTCATACTATTCTGTTATATTTTTGATTTTTGTTAGATCTGTGGTGACAACTCCCCTCTCATTTCTAATTTGGGTTATTTGTTTCCTTTCCTGCTTTTCTTTAGTAAGTTTAGCCAGTGGTTTGTCAATTTTGTTGATTTTTTTAAAAAAACTAGCTTTTGGTCTTTTCCATTTTTTTCAATTGTTTTTTTATTCTCTCATTCATTTAGCTCTGCTCTAATCTTTTTTTTTCTTCTTTGCAAATATATTTTTTTTCTTTTTTTTTTCTTTAACATAACTGAGTGAAAATGTACATTCACATGAAAATTTACATGCCCCCTATATGCAGCTTCCACTGCTCTCCCTGTCCGGTGACTGCACACTATTCCTCTCTGCTCCATACATGTCTCATCCTCCCAATAGTCTCCTTTCCCCTCCTCTCCGTCCACTCCCCTTCCTCCAGCCAGAGGTCAGCAAGATGATATCCTATAGATGTATAGAACCATAAAGTGCTTCCAACATATGGTTACTCTGCATTGCCAAGTCCATTCCATTCCTGTCCAAAGAGTGGACCTTTGTCATAATTTATGGGAAAGGGCAGCAGCAGGGTCGGGGGCCACGCTCTCAGAGGAACCCCCAAACCGCTGGACCATCAACTGAGGTCTTTTAGTGGAGATCTCATGATGCACCTCTTTTTATTCTTGTGTTGCCAGTGAGGCTCCTCTCTGTGAGCTCCGTCAAGGCTATCACTGGTGGTGGCCGGGCACCATCTGGTTCTTCCAGTCCCAGGTCGATGTAGGCACCCACTCTTGTGGGTCTCTCTGTCTTCTCGGTCGTCTTTACCGCATGCCATTTTGGCCCTCGGTGAGCATCCGTTCCTGCTGAGTTGGGACCATTTGCTGTGTCCTTGGTTGGCACCTTGGCATCTGCTCTAATCTTTGTGATCTAGTTTCTTCTGGTTCCTGAGGGGTTCCTCTGTTGTTCTCTTTCTACTTGTTCAGGCTGTAGGGTTAGTTCCTTACTTTGGTTTCTTTCTTCTTTCCAGATGTGTGCATTTATGGAGATAAACAGACCTCTGAGCACTGCTTTGGCTGTATGCCATAGGTTCTGGTAGGAAGTGTTTTCGTTCTCATTGAAATCCATGAATTTCTTTATTTCATCCTTGATTTCCTCTATAATCCATGCTCTTTTGAGCAAGATGTTGTTCAGTTTCCAAGAGTTCCACTTTCTATCTGTTTTTTCTGCTATTGATTTCAATTTTCATGGCTTCATGATCAGAGAAGATGCTTTGCAGAATTCAATGGTATGGATTTTGTTGAGAATTGCATTATGTCCTAACACATGGTCAATTCTGGAGAATGTTCCATGTGCACTTGAGAAGAAGGTGTAGTTGTCTGCTGATGGGTGGAAAGTTCTGTATACATCAAAGAGCTTTAGTTGGTTAATTGTGTCAATGAGGTCTTCTGTATCTTTACTGAGCTTTTTTCTAGATGATCTGTCCAGTATTGAGAGTGGAGTGTTGACGTCTCCCACTGTTATTGTGGAGTCATCTAACTCTCTTTTGAGTGTAGTCAGTGTTTCCTAGACGTATTTATGTGCTCTGATATTAGGTGCATAAATATTTAATATAGTTAAGTCTTGCTTGTGTACTGAACCTTTCAGCAATAGTGTCCATCTTTGTCCATGATGGTGGATTTGACATTAAAATTGATTTTGTCTGAGATTAGAATTGCCACTCCTGCTCTTCTTTGTTCATTGTTAGCTTGATATGTATTCTTCCACCCTTTAATTTTCAGTTTGTTCTTATCTTTATGTCTCAAGTGAGTTTCTTGTAGACAACATATGGATGAGTCATGTCTTTTGATCCAAGATATCTCTTTACTGGAGCATTCAGTCCATTCACATTCAATGTAATTATTGATAGGTATGTGTTCACTGCTGCCATTGTGATATGTTTATTTTTATGTTGATGTTTTCTCTGTTGTTCTTATTAGTCTGTTCTGGGACATTCTTATTTGTGAGCTGATTTTTCATCTTTTTCAGAGTTCCTTTTGTAGTTGTTGAGACTCCTGTGTTACATTTCTTGAAATGGTATGCTACATCTTTGTTGTGCTTTACAGCTGCCCCTAGTATCCCCCTTAATAAACTATATATAAACCCAATTTTAATTACTACCGGTCTTGTCATCTTCCTCTCCGTCTGGAAGGACAACTGTAGTACATCCCTCTTTTCAATATGAGGGCAGCATAGTTTTCATGATGATCACTGGATTGCTTCTTTCTGTATTAAAGTTGTGATTGACTTTGCAGCCTTCTCTGAGTAGAGTTTTGACTAGCGTGTCGTTCTAAAATATAAAGTTAGTAGTTTCATTGTTCTAAGCCCGCGCCAAGAACTTCTTTCAGTATTTCTTGTAGTTTTGGTTTGGTTTTTACAAAGTCTCTGAGTTTCTGTTTATCTGGGAATGTCTTAATTTCATTTTCGTATTTGAAAGATAGTTTTGCAGGATTTATAATTCTTTGTTGGAAGTTCTTCTCCTTCAAGGCTTTGAATGTGTCATGCCACTGTCTCTGTGCCATCATGGTTTCTGCAGAGAAATCTGAAGACAGCCTACAGGGTTTCCCTCTGAATGTTAGGTTTGATTTGAGTCTTGCTTCCTTTAAGAGTTTCTGCTTATGTTTCATTTTGTTAAGCTTGATTATAATATGTCTATGAGTCTTTCTCTTGAGATCTATATTGTGTGGCGTACAATATGCATCTGAGATGTCTATATTCTCTTCCTTCATGATTTCTGGGAAGTCTTCTGTCAGCAGCTCAGCAACGATACTCTCTGTGTTCTCAGATGCCTCACCCTGTGTCAGGGACTCCAATGAATCGAAGGTTGTTCCTCTTAATAGAGTCCCAGATGCTTCTTAATGCGTCTTCATTTTTCTTGTTTCTTTTTTCTGATTTCTGCTCATAGATGCTGGTGTCAGTAGCTCTGTCTTCCAAGGCAGAAATTCTTTTTTTTATTTGTTCCATTCTGTTTTCTTGGCTTTGCATGGAAGTTTCTATGTCTTTGATTTTCTTCTTGATCTGTTGGATTTCACACTACTGGCGTTCCATCAGATTGAACAGCTTGCTTAATTTTTCATTTTGTTCTGCTGCGTTTTGTATAAGGTCTAGAAGGGCTCTGTATGTAATCATTTTGTATTCACTTTCTGATGCTTTCATAAAAGTTTCTTCATCTAGAAAACTCCTTGGTTGCTTTGTTTGGGAGCCTTCTCAAGCCATGGGTGATTTCTTGTATGCCACAAGTGTCTGTTGCTTTTTCGGTCCCATGTGATTAATTAGAGGCTGGAAGAATACTGTGAGGATGGACTGCTTCTCTAGGCTGTCTTAAAATGTAAAGCAAAAGCTATCTGACCACTTCCCAAGTCAGTCAGGTTTTCAGGTGTAGAGGTCCCTCTTCTCACCTGGTAAAGTAAGCACCACTATATCCAACCCCAGATGATACAAACTAGTTCAGAATACAGCCAGGGTACTGCCCTGTTGGCTTCTGCTGACAGGGCCTAGCCTTGGGCAACACTGTGTAGAGTACTGCTTTTGTGGTAGAAAAGTGCTCCCCTGTGGGCAGGCTATGGTTCCCAAGCTAAGAATTAGGTCCAGCTCCGGCCACCAAATCCAAGATGGCATCCCCCACACAGGCAGCAGATAGAGGGGCTAAAGGTGCTGAGAGGTAGTGATTCCTCTCCCTCTGTTGCAGGGCCCACAACATAGGTGGCACTGTGTAATTTACTGCTTTTCTGTTGCGAAGCACTGTCCTGTTTGCAGGCGCTGGCTCCCAGGCTAAGAATTAGGTCCCGCTAAAATCTCAGTACCAACATGGCATCCCACACACTGACTGCTTAATTCCGTAGAAACCCCGCTGAGGCAGAGATAAGACGACAGGTACAAAGTGGCTAGGTTAACAGAGTCCTAAGCCTGACTCTCAACTTATGGGAATTTCGCCTGCCTATCCCCCCAACAGCGTGTCTGAGTCTAGCTGCTAGGCAAGTCCCAGCTCTGCACGCCGGCCAAGATAGAGAAAAAAAAGTCAAAATAGTGCATTTACCTTTAGTCCGTGAGAGCCAGGGTTAGCCAGGAGCAGGAGTCGGCGCAAGAGAAGAGGTTTTTGCTCAGTGGTATGAAGTCGAAAGTAACAGCCCTGTGGCGTGTCCTGGGGCTGATTAGGTGATCAGAAGGCTCCGTTTGATTATCAATTCAGGTCTTGGTTTCCAGAGGGATATAAGGGGACCTGTGCTTAGTCTGCCATCTTCCTCATGTGTCTAGACCATTTTCTTATAAAGAAAAATCTTAGATATGCCAGTTGACCTAGATGCCCCCTGAGAGCACAGTTCCTGGACTCCTGCTCCTGTTACTCTAACTTTTTAAGTGTTATATTGTATATAGAAAAAATCATAGCTCTTAGTATATTCCAGCTGTGTTGGTCTCTTTTATGTGTTTGCTGTTATTTCCTTCATCTAACCTAGCTCCTATCTAATATACAATCTCTGAATAAACATCTCCATCCCTCCACCAGTAACTAACAGAGATTATGTTCTTCTGTGCTTAGTCCATTTCCTGAAGCCTGATAAAAAGTCTCATGCAGTATTTGTCCTTTCGTGACTGACTGATTTTACTTAGCATAATGTCTTTCAGATGACTCCAAATTGCCAGGTGTTTCCGAAGATTGTTGTTCTTTATCACTGCATAGTATTCTGCTGAGTGAGTACACCAGGTCTGTTCATCCATTCTTCTTGTTTATGCATTCTTCTGTTGAAGGCTACCTAGGTTGATTACATATTTTTGCTATTGCGGACAGTGTTGCAATGAACACTGGAATGCCTGTATCTGTTTATGTGGCAGACCTTATTTCTCTGGGATACACTCCAACCAGTGGGATTGCTGGATCATATGATATTCCTTTTTTTATTGTGATTCTGTGAAAGTGTACAATCCAGTTTAAATTTGCATGCCCACTTATCTGCAGCTCCTTCTCTCCTTGCCCAGTGAGAGCACACTCCTCCTTTCTGTTCTGTATATGTCATATCCTCTTAACAATCTCTTGTACCCTCCTCTCCACCATCTCCACTTCCCTCTAGTAAGAGGCCAGTAGGATGACATCCTACAGATGCATAAACCATAAAGTGCACACACGATATGGTCACTCTGTGTCGCCAAGTCCAATCCATTCCTATCTGAAGAGTTGACCTCAGTAAAAATTTATGATCAGAGGCAGCATCAGGTCTAGGGGGCGTTCTCCCAGGGAACCCCCAGGACTTCAGACCATCAATTGTGTTCTCTTTAGTGGAGTTCTCAGTGTACACCCCTTATTTTCTCATGTTGCCCCTGGGACTGAATATTGTCAGCCCCATCATGGCTGTTACCTGTGGTGGCCAGGCACTATCTGGTTCTTCTGATCACACTGATTTAGTCACCCATTCATGTGGGTCTTTCTGACTTCTGGATTCTCTTTCCTCCATGTCATTGCTGCCATTGGTGATCAACTTTTCCAGATGAGTTGGGAATATTTGGTATACCTCAGATGGCAGCTTGCCAGCTTTGAAGACATCAGATGCCACTCTTCAATATGGGGTACAGAAGACTCTCTTAGCAATAGGCTAGTTATGCCAACTGGTTTTGATGTCCTCAGAGATCATTGTCTCTGAACCCTCACCCCTGCTACTCTGTCCTAACAATATTGGGTTGAGATACTGTTTTAGTCAGCTAGTGCTGCTGTAACAGAAATACCACACAGTAGATGGGTTTAACAAAGGAAAGTTTATTCTCGGGCTACAAGTCCAAATTCAGGATGTTCACTCCAGGGGAAGGCTTTCCCCCTTGTCGACTCTGGAGGAAAGTCTGGTATTACATGAGTCTGTCTATGTTGTGTATTAAAACTTCCATTGTTCCTATTTTTTCTTGGATTATCTTTATCATTTTAGGTTTGGTATTTAGGTCTTTTATCCAATTTGTGTTAGGTTTTGAGTAATGTGAGGTAAGGATCTTGTTTCAATGTTTTGAAGATGAATATCCAATTTTGCCAGCACCATTTCTTAAAGAGGCTGTTTTGACCCCAGTTTAGGATCTTAGGGCCTTTGTCAAATATCAACTCTTCATAAGAGGATGGTAGCATCTCTGAAGTCTCAGCTCTGTTCTGTTGGTCTATATGTGTCTTTCTGTACAAGTACCAGTCTGTTTTGACTACTGTGGCAGTGTAATAGGTTCTAAAGTTGGGTAGTGAAAGGCCTCCTACTGTGTTCTTCTTCAGTAGTGCTTTGCTTATCCAAGGTTTCCTCCCCCTCCAAACAAACTTTGTGCTTTGTTTCTCCAGCTCATTGAATAATGTCACTAAAATTTGATTGCATTATATATGTAGATCACTTTGGTTAAAATAGACATTTTAAGTCTTCCAACCCACGAGCAGGGTAAGTTTCTCCATTTATGTAAGTCTCTGTTAGTTTCTTGTAGTAGGGTCTTGTAGTTCTCTTTGTATCAGTCTCTTATTTCTCTACTTAGATTGATTCCTAGGTATTTTATGTTCTTGAGGACTGTAGTAAATGCTATTGATTTGGTGATTTCTTCTTTAATGATCTCTTTGTTGGTATCAAGAAATCCTACTGATTTACTTATGCTTATCTTGTATCCTGATACTTTGCTGAACTGTTCTATTAGTTTGAGTAGTTTACTATGGATTCTTTAAGATTCTCAACATTTACAATCTGGTCATCTGCAAAGGGAGATTTTTATTTCTTCTTTGCTGATGTGGATACCCTTTATTTCTTTGTCTTGTCTAATTGCTCTGGCTAGAACTTCTAGTACAATGTTGAATGGGATTGGTGAGAGTGGACATCCCTGTCTAGTTCCTGTTCTCAAGGGGAATTCTTTCAGTCTGTCTGCTTAGGATGATGTAGATGGTTGGCTTTGCTTAGATGGTCATTATTGTATTGAGGAATTTGCCTTATATTCCTATTTTGCTGAGAGTTTTTAGCATGAATGCGTGTTGGACTTTGTCAAATGCCTTTTCTTCATCAATTGATAAGATCAGGTGATTCTTATCTTTTCTGTT
This sequence comes from Heterohyrax brucei, assembly GCA_028571685.1. NCBI lineage: Eukaryota > Metazoa > Chordata > Mammalia > Hyracoidea > Procaviidae > Heterohyrax > Heterohyrax brucei. The sequence continues at coordinate 134,763,047 of CM053149.1, read as the reverse complement.
ATTTGTGTGGTCTATCACATTATTATTATTATTATTATTCCTGCTGTTAAGCCAGCCTTGTATTCCCTGGTATGAATCCAACTTGGTCATGATGAATGATTGTTTTTTGATATGTTGTTGAATTCTACTGGCAAGTATTTTGTTGAAGATTTTTACATCTAGGTTCTTGAGTGACACTGGTCTGTAGTTCTCCTTTTTTTGTTGACTCTTTCCTTGACTTTGGTACCAGGATTAGCTGGCTTCATGGAATGAATTTGGGAGTATCCCATCCCTTTAGATGCTGTTAAATAGTCTCAGCAGCACTGAGGTTAACTCTTGTCTAAAATCTTGGTAGAATTCCAGAGTGATGCCATCTGAGCCAGGGCTTTTTTTGGTTAGTAGGTTTTTGATGACTTTTTCAATCTCTTTGTGATGGGTTAATTCATTTGTTCTGCTTCTCCTTGTGATAATTTTGGTAGGTGCTAAGAATCTAGGAATTTGTCCACTTCCTCTAGGTTTTGAAATCTGTTAGAGTACAGTCTTTCATAATATTCTGTTATGATACATTTGATTTCTTTTGGGTCTGTTGAGATTTCTGCCATCCCATTTCTTACTTGGGTTATTTGTTTCCTTTGCTGTTTTTCCTTTGTAAGTTTAGCCAGTGGTTTGTCAATTCTGTTCATCTTTTCAAAAAAACTAGCTTTTGGTCTTATCAATTTGTTCTTTTATCCTCTAATTGATTTAGTTCTCCTCTAATCTTTGTGATCTGTTTTCTTCTGGTACCTGAGTTATTCCTCTGTTGCTCTCTTTCTATTTGTTCAAGCTGTAGGGTTAGTTTTTTTATTTGGGTCCTTTCTTCCTTCTGGATGTGTGCATTTATAGTGATGAATTGACCTCTGGGCACTGCTTTGGCTGTGTCCCATAAGTTCTAGTAGGAAGTGTTTTTATCCTCATTTGAACCCAGCCAGCCAAGCCAAGTGCCATCGTGTCGGATCCATAAATGTCTTTATTTCATTCTTGATTTCTCCTATAACTCACGACTTTTTGAGCAAGGTGTTTTTCAGTTTCCATGAGTTTTCCTTTCTATCTATGTTTTTTTCTACTATTGATTTCCACTTTCATGGCTTTATGGTCTGAGAAGACACTCTGAAATTATTCAGTGGTTTGGATTTTGCTGAGATTTGATTTATGTCCTAACACATGATCTATTCTGGACAATGTTCCATGTACACTGGAGAAGAAGGTGTATTTGTTGATGGATTAAAAGTTCTGTATATATTCATGAGGTCTAATTGTCTAGTTGTGGCAAGAAGATCTTTTGTGTCTTTTCTGAGCTTTTTTCTAGAAGATCTGTCCAATACTGAGAATGGAATGTTGAAATCTCCCACTATTGTTGTGGAGTGATCTATCTCATTTTCAGTGTAGTCAGTTTTTCTTCTGTATATTTAGATGCTTTAGTATTAGGTGCTTAAGTATTTAATATTGTTAAGTCCTGCTTGTGTATTGAAACTTTTAGCAGTAAATATGGACCATACTTGTCCATGATGGTAGATTTTACATCAAAATCGATTTTTGAGGTTAGTATTGCCACATTTGCTCTTCTTTGTATATTGTTAGCTTGGTGTATATTATTCCATCCTTTAACTTTCAGATTGTTCATACCTTTAAGTTGAAGGTGTTTCTTGTAAGCAACACATAGATGAGTCATGTCTTTCGATCCAAGATATCACTTGTTGTCTCTTTATTGGAGCATTCAGTCCATTTACATTCAGTGTAATTATTGATAAGTATGTGTTTAGTGGTCTCATTTTGATGTATTTGTTTTTATGTTGGTGTATTCTCTGTTGCTGTTAATTTTCTGTTCTGGGTTGTTCTTTATGGGATGATTTTTCATCTTTTTCAGTGTTGGTTTTGTGTTTGTTGAGGCTCCTGTGTTACATTTCCTGTTTTGATATGCTGCATCTTTTTTGTGATTTGCAATAACCCCTACAATCCCCCTTAATAACCTAAGTTTAAACCCAATTTTAACTTCTACATATCTTATTAACTTCCTCTTTATATGGAAGGCGTATTGCTATTGAGGTGTATACCTCTTTTTAATGTGATTGCATCTTAGTTTTCATGATATGATCACTGGATCCCTTTTTTTAATAGTACAGCTTCAATTGAGTTTTGTGCCTTCTCTAACTGGGTAGGTTTCTGCATGTTATGTCCTGCATTGTCTCCTTAAATACAGACTTAATGGTTTTGTTCGTCTAACCCAGGCACTTCTTTCAATATTTCTTTTTGCTTTGGCTTGGTTTTTACAAAGTCTGTGAGTTTCTGTTCACTTGTGAATATCTTATTTTCATCTTCATATTTGAAAGTGTTTTGTAGGATATATAATTCTTGGTTGGAAGTTTTTCTCCTTCAAGGCTTTGAATGTGTAATCCCACTGCCTCTGTGCCAACAGTGTTTTTGCCAAGAAGTCAGATGACTTTGCTTTAAACCTCTCTGCATTTAAGATCCCCTTTTTATGACTCATTTTATTAAGCTCCATATTGTTTAGTGTCTCTCTTTGGGCCTAGTTTTTGTGGTTTTCAATTTTCTATGTTCTCTTCTTTCATAATTCCAGGTAAGTTTTCTGTCAGCAACTCAGCAACAATACTGTCTGTATTTTTAGCTATTCCTGCCTGTTCAGAAACACCAATTATTTGTAGTTTATTCCTCTTAATAAATAATAGAGTCCGATATATTTCTTAATGCTCCTTCATTTTTCTTATTTCTTTTCTCTGATTTCTCCTCATAAATGCTGGGGTCAGTTTTTCTATCCTCAAGCTCCCTGACTCTGACTTCCATCTTCTCAATTCTGCTCTTTTTGGTTTGGATTGTATTGTCTAATTCTGTAATTTTATTACTGATCTGCTGAATTTCAGACCATTGGTGTTCCATCAGTTCAGATAGTTTACTTAATTTTTCATTTTTTTCTGCTGTATTTTGTTCAGCCTTTGGGAGGGCTCCATTCCTAATTCTTTTGTGCTTGACCTGCAATAGTTTTGGAAAGGTTTCTTCATCTGGGAAGTGTTTTGATTTGTTATTTTGGGAGTTTTCCAGTGCCATGGTGGACTTCTTCAAATGGTTAGCTATTGATTGTTGCCCTCCCACCATCCAGTATCTGTTTAGTTTCTCTAGTGTTACCTCAACAGGAGATGAGGTGTAGTTCTGAGAGGGGAGTTGGTCACTATGTACCTTAGTAACTGGCTCCAGTTGGATTCTCTGGGGTTGTGGGCTCTGCCTCCTGGCTAGCAAAGAAGACTCCCTACTTATTGAGTCACTAGGGGCCATCATCTGTCTCTGTGATGTTGATCATTGAAGGGTGGTGGAGATGCTGCCACCCTGCTCAGCAGTCAGTGCTCCAGGTGATCTTATTTTAAAAAGGCACTTTACTGCTAAGGGAGGAGCTGTCCAACAGCTGCGAAAATCAGTCAGGCTCTCAGCTGCAGTGGGCCCTGCCTTCTGGCTGACAATGAAAGCATCTCATAGGCTGTTCCCAGATTCTATGACATGGTTCAGTGCAGGGAGGTGTTACGGCCTTGCTACCACCTCTACCAGACCCCACCTATAACTCCAGGCACCACTCTCCTGAACACAGCTTTTCTGTTGGGGAAGCACTTTCCAGACAGGTACTGCTCCTCAGTGTGAGAATTATCCCCAGCTAAGACCTCAGAGTGGGTCACTCCACCTCCCAGCTGACCAAGATGACGTACCTACTAAGCTGCCCTTCCAGCCATGAAACAGAAGAATCCATGTTGCAGCTGAGAATGAAAGGGTGGAGGGGCAGTGGTGCCCTCATCCAGCAGGTGGGCTCTAAAACTGTGGATATTTCAAGCACAGTCTTTCTACTGCACAATAAACTGTTTACTTAAGTACTGCAATTTGTCATATTTGCCAACTCATGCCCAGTCCCTGCCTCCTGAATGACTAAGAAGGCACCAGTGCCTGCAGTCCTCCCAGATAGTGTGTTAGCAGAAGCAGGACCCAGATGCTGCTGTCTCGTGTTAGAGAGAGGTAGTTTCCCTATACCTGGAGCCCAGTTCCATCTGATGGCCCTATGCCAGATCCTAGGGCTCCCTCGATGTCCATGCTGCTCTGTTCAATTATCATTCCAGGCCTTGGTCCTCAGAAGAGATTGAGGAGACATGTATTTGGTCCTCCATGTTGGCTCCAGCCCCCTCTTTTTTATTGTTTTTCTATTCTCTTTAGTTTTTATCCTTTTTTTATCATCCATTTTCTCTTGGTAGCTGTGGGATTCTTTCGTTTTCTCTTTCTACTTGTTCGAGTTGTAGAATTAATTCTTTAGTTTGGACCTTTTGTTCATTTTGAATTTGTGCATTTATTGAGATAAACTGACCTATGAGCACTGCTTTTACTGTATCCCATACGTTCTAGTAGGATGTGTTTACATTCTCATCATTCAGGATGTCACTCAATGTCTCTTTACTGGAGCATTCAGTCCATTCACATTCAATGTAATTATTGATAGGTATGTGTTCCCTGCTGCCATTGTGATACGTTTACTTTTGTGTTGATGTTTTCTCTGTTGTTCTCATTAATCTGTTCTGCTACTTTCCTCGTTGAGAGTTGATTTTACCTTTTTCAGGGTTGATTTTTTGGTTGTTGAGACTCCTGTATTACACTTCTTGGTATGGTATGTTGCTTCTTTATTATGTCTTACGGCTGCCCCTATGATCCCACTTAATAAACTATATATAACCACAATTTTGATTGCTACCAGTTTTATCAACTTCTTCTTCATCTGGAAGGACTATAATGACTGTAGTACACCTCTCTTTTTAATATGATGACATCATAGTTTACATAATATGATCACTAGATTGTTTCTCTCACTATTATAGCTTTGATTGTGTTTGGAGCCTTCCCTAACTCAGTAGGATTCTGGATATGTCCTTCTAAAATACAAACTTAGTGGTTTTGCTCTTCCAAGCCAAGAGATTCTTTCAGTATTTCTTGTAGCTTTGGTTTAGTTTTTACAAAATCTCTGAGTTTCTGTTTATCTGGGAATGTCTTAATTTCACTTTCATATTTAAAAGATAGTTTTGCAGGATATGTAATTCTTGATTGGAAGGAAGTTCTTCTCCTTCAAGGCTTTGAATGTGTCATGCCACTGTCTCTGTCCCAGCATCGTTTCTGTAGATAAATCCAACAAAAGCCTGCAGAGTTTACCTCTGAATTTCAGCTTTGCTTTGAGCCTTGCTGCCTTTAAGAGTTTCTGCTTATGTTTCATTTTGTTGAGCTTGATTATAATACGTCTTGGAGTGTTTCTGTTGAGATCTATATTGAGTGGTGTTCGATAAATATCTTGGATATCTATATTCTCTTCTTTCATAATTTCTGGGAAGTTTTTTCTGTCAGTAGCTCAGCCACAATACTCTCTGTGTTCTCAGGTGTCTCGCCTTGTTCAGAAACTCCAATTAATCGTAGATTGTTCTTCTTAATAGAGTCCCACATGCTTCTTAATGCTTCTTCACTTTTCTTGTTTCTTTTTTCTGATTTCTCCTCATAGATGTTGGAGTCAGTGGCTCTGTCTTCCAAATCAGAAATCCTATTTTCCATTCGTTCCATCCTGTTTTCTTGGCTTTGAACTGAAGTTTCTGTGTCTTTTATTTTGTTCTTGATCTGTTGGATTTCAGAGTACTTATGTTCCATCAGGTCAAAAAGGTTGCTTAATTTTTTGTTTTGCTCTGCTGCATTTTGTATAAGGTCTAGTAGGGCTCTCTATATAATCCTTTTGTATTCACCTTCTGATAGTTTCAGAAAAGCTTCTTCATCTCAGAAGTTCTGAGGTGGTTTCTTTTGAGGGCCTTCTGATACCATTGGTCACTTCTGGGTTACTGTCCTCTCCAACGTCTGCTGCTTTTGGGCTTCATGTTGGTCAATAGAGGCTGGGAGAGATGCTGTGAAGATGTACCACAGTTGTTTCTCTAGGCTGTCTTATGCTGAGAAGTAAAAAGTATTTGGCACCTTCCAAAGTCAGTCAGGTTTTTAGGTAATACATCCCTCTTCCCAGCTGCAAAGTTAGCACCTCTATATTGAACACCTGATGTTATAAACTAGCTCAAAATACAGCTGGCAAAGTAAGCACCTCTATATTGAACACCTGATGTTATAAACTAGCTCAAAATACACAAAGTCTTCTCGCCTCTGCTGTGGGGCCCAAGCTGTAGGTGATATTGTGTCTTCTGGGTAGGAACTGCCTCTCAGCCCAGGAATTAGGTCCAGCTGAGGCTTCTATATGGATGACCCCGCCTCCCAGCAAAACCAGATGGGTCCTGCATAAGCTTGCAAACTGGCTGGGACCGAGCTCCTGGCAGAAAGACAGGCCAAGAGTGCCAAAATGCCCAGAGTCCACAGCCTCTGCCGCTCTGCCCCAGCCCATTTGAATAGCTGTAACACTGTGCAAAACACTGCCTCCCTGCTAGAAAAGTGCTCTCCCCCCAGCAGAAGCCACCTCCCAGCCTAAGAACCAAGTCAGGCTGGTGCCTCTGCCCTGGCTTCTCCGTTTCCCGATAGGCCAGAGGAACTGAGATGTAGAGAGTCCAAAGCCAGACCCTCAGAACCTGACAATTACACTTGTTGGTCCCACCAGCAGTGTGTCCAAGACCAGCACCTAGACAAGTCCCAGTTCTGCCCATCGGCCAAGACAGAGGAATAATACGATTGAAATGGTGAGTTACCTTCGGTCTGTACAAGCCTGTGCTTGCCAAGAGTGGGGTCACTGTAAAAGAGAAGGTTTTGCATTCAGTGGTATGAAGTCCAAATTAATAGTCCCATGCTGCATCCCAGGTCTCACTAGGTGTCCAGAAGGGTCTGTTTAACTATCATATCAGGTCTTGATTTCCAGAAGGATTTAGGAAGACGTGCACTTAGTCCTCCATCTTGACTCCACCCCCACTGTTGTGTTTTACATTCCTCCCTTCTGTACTATGTACTGAAGCGTGGGTGACACAGTCATTAAGAAGTTGGCTGCTAAGCAAAGGGTTGGCAGTTCAAATTCACCATCCTTGGAAACTCTATGGAGCAGTCCTTCTGTGTCCTAGAGGATCACTATGAATCAGAATCAGCTCAATGGCAATTTTTTTAATTTACTTTTTTTTCTTTTATGTACTTTTGTTTTTATACACTGATTTTACATATCCTATTGACTGATGCATGTTGTTATTATTTTTGCTTTAAATAGCTACATTTGAATAGCTGTAACAATGGGCTTAAGTTTTAAAAAAGATTGTGGACGTGGTGCAAGACCACGCAGTGTTTCATTCTGCTGTGTGCAGAGGTGCTATGAGTTGGAACAAATTCAACAGCACCTGACAACAAGTATGTGTGTGTGTCTGTGTGTGTGTATGTAAGTACATATGTATATGTATACTTCTGCTTTACATTCTATTCTGCTTAACAAAATAGGAAATATAGAACAAGCTGTTACTAAATGTTCTCTTTAGTGTAATTTAAATAGCTGCAATTAAGAACACCAGTATTTTTCTTAGTTTTATTCATTTCTAAAGCTCTTCACTACACAGATTAAATATGTGTCTCACGAATATTCTCATTAAATAATACAGTCTGAGACTTGCTCTTAAATGCTGAATAGCCAAGTAAACAGAAGAAACGATGAAATAAAAGAAATGAACACAAGTTTTCAAAGGATAGCTTGAGAAAACAAAGTATTACAGTGACATGTTCAAGGACCTGGAGATGTAACATTAAAAGGAAAGAACACTCTTGGCACTTCTCAAGCTGAAAGAACTGAGGAAAATTGTTCAAGAGTTTGAATATTGAAAGACTCTATGGAAAAAACATTAAACAATGTAGGAAGCATCAAAAGCAGATGCAAGGAATACACAGAGCCACTAGACCAGAAAGAGTTGGTCAGTGTTCAGCCATTTCAGGAGGTAGCACATGATCAAATATCAGTGGTGGTGAAGGAAGAAGTCCAAGCTAGACAGAAAGCATTGGCAAAAACAATGTTTTAGGACTTGATGGACAACCAACTGAGATTTTAAAACAATTTGATGTACTGCTGGAAGTGCTCTTTCATCTATGCCAAGAAATATGGAAGAAGACTACCTAGCCAATCAACTGGAAGAGATCTATATTTATACCAACTTCAAAAAAAGGTAATACAGCCAAATGTAGAAGTTATCAAACAATATCATTAATATTACATGCAATTAAAACATGCTAATGACCATTCAAAAGTGATTGCAACAGTACATTGAAAGAAAACAGCTAGAATTTCAAGTCAGATTCAGAGGAGGTAAAGAAAGTACTAATATCACTGCTTATAACTGGTGGATCATTGCTGAGAGCAAACAATAACAGAAACATGTTTACCTGTGCTTTATTGACTACACAAAAACATTCAACTATATGGATCTCAACAAACTGTGGATAATGATGTGAAGAATGGGAATTCTAGAACACTTAATTATGCTCGTCAGGAACCACAATGTAGAACAAAAGGTAGACAGACATTCAAACAGAACAAGAGGAAAGTGCATGGTTTAAAGTCAGGAAAGGTATTTGGTCACAGTTTTATCCTTTCACTGTACTTATTTTGTCTGTAGGCTGAGCAAATAATCCATGAAGTTACACTGTATAAACAAGAATGTGGCATCAGGATTGGAGAAAGACTCATTAACAACTTGTGGTAGGCACATGATACAATCTTGCTTGCTGAAAGTGAAGAGAACTTCAAATACTTACTGATAGATAGCACAGACGTATGTTATACAGATGACACAATCTTGCTTGCTAAAAGTAAAGAAGACCTAAACCACTTACTATGAAAGATCCAAAGACCAAAGCTTTCAGTATAGATTACACCTCAACATCAAGAAAACAAAAATCCTCACAATTGGACCTATAAGCAGTATCATGAAAAACAGAAAATATCGACATTGCCACCAATTTCATTTTTTGAACCACATCAATATCTACGGGACCAGCACACAAGAAATCAAATCTTTAGCTAAGACCTCTTTAAAGTGTAAAAAATGCAAAGATATTCCCCTGAAGACTAAAATGCATCTGTTCCAAGTCATGGTGTTTTCAATCACTTCTTATGCAAATGAGAGCTGAGCAATGAATAAGGAAGAAGTTGGCAAAGTATATTGATTATACATAGACTGCCAACAGAATGAACAAATGTGTCTTGTGAGGAGGACAGCCAGAATGCTCCTTAGATGCCAGGATGTCAATATTTTTCTCACATGCTTTGGGCACATTATGGGAAGAATCAGTTCCTGGATAACATCATGCTTGGTAAAGAGTCAGCAAAAAATGATGAAGACCCTCAGTAAGATGGATTTACACAATGGCTGCAACAACAGTCTCAGTGATAACAAGGATTGTGAAGATGCTGCAGCACTGGGCAGTATTTCATTCTGTTGTACATGGGCTTACTATGAATTGGAACTAACTCGATGACACCTAACAACACAACAGGCAGTTAAACTGTAAAACAACTCTTACATTTGCTTCTCATTTAGTTGATTGAAAAGTATTTTAGAGTCCTACACTGTTGGTGGGGTTGCAAAATGGTCTAGCCTCTTTGGAATGCAATTGGGCACTTTCTTAAAAAAATGGATGCAGATGTACCATTTGACCCAGTAATTCCACTACTTGGAATATATCCTACAGAATCAAGGCCTTTCACACCAACGGACACATGCACAAGAATGTTTATCGCAGTACAGTCCACGATAGCAAAAAGATGGAATCAACCCAGATGCCCAACAACAGAGGAATGGATAGGTAAACTACGGTATATATACTCAATGGAACACTGTACAATGATAAAGAATAATGATGATTCCAGGAAACATCTCATAACCTGGTTTCAACTGGAAGACATTATGTTGAGTGAAAGTAGTCAGCGACAAAAGGATAAATATTGTATGATACCCCTACGATAAGAACTCAAAAACAGACTTATGTATAGAAGAAAAGACTCTTCGATGGCTGCAAGGAAGGGGAGGGAGGGAGGGCGAGTTGTGGAGGGTTTATATTAGACAGTTGGTAGAAATTTGGCTGGGTGAAATCGGTGATAGCACACTTTAGAAACAAGAACAATATTAAGTGGACTTCGACATAACTTGAATACTCCTTCCATCTTAACCCAATATTGCAAGGACAGAGTAGCTGGGGCAGGGTGCAGGGGACCATGCTCTTAGGTGAAATTGAGGCCAATTGGCACAACTAGCGTTTTGTTAAGAGGGCTCTCTGCACCCCACATTGGTGAGTGGCGTCTGGGGTCTTAAAAGCTGCCAAGCTGCCATCCAAGGACACAGCAAATGGTCCCAACTCAGCAGGAATGGATGCTGACCAAGGACCAAAATGATATGGGGTAAAGACAACCCAGAAGATAGAGAGACCCACATGAGTGGGTGCCTACATCGACTTGGGACCAGAAGAACCGGATGGTGCCTGGCACCTACCAGTAATAGTCGCGATGGAGCTCACCGAGTCTCACTGGCAACACAAGAATAAAAAGGGGTGCACCCTGAGATCTCCCCTAAAAAACCACAGTTGATGGTCTGGTGGCTTTGGGGTTCCCCTGAGAGCATGGGCCCTGGCCCTGATGCTGCTCTTGCCCATAAAGCATAATGACGGTCCACTTTTTGGACACGAATGGATTGGACTTGGTGATGCAGAGTGACCATATATTGGATGCACTTTATGGTTCTGTGCATCTATAGGATATCCTCCTTCTGACCTCTGGCTGGAGTAAGGGGAGTGTATGGAGGGGGTGAGGAGACTGTTGGGTGGATGAGACATGTATGGAGCAGAGAGGAATAGAGTGCTGTCACCGGGCAGGGAGAGCAGTGAAAGCTGCGTATAGGTGAGCATGTAAATTTATATGGGAATGTACATTTTCACTCAGTAATAATAAAAAAAAATTTTTAAAAAGTATTTTACAGTTGCAATATAAATTTATGGAAATATTTAAAATTGAGAAAATTAAACCAAAACTCTAAAGATGCCTTTGATTTCTCTGGAAATTGCACTAAAGAGAATATTTAATTGCAGTTTGTTCTGTATTTGCTATTAAGCAGTAAAGTAGGAGTATATATACATATATACATATACATATATGTATTTGTTGTTGTTAGATGCTGTCGAGTTGGTTACAACTCATAGCAATTCTATGCATAGCAGAACGAAACACTGCCTGGTCTTGCACCATGTCCGCAATCTTTTTCATGCTTAAGCCTATTGTTGCAGCCACTGTGTCAATCCATCTTGTTGAGGGTCTTGCTCTTTTATCACTGATTCTGTACTCTACCAAGCATGATGGCCTTCTCCAGGGACTGATCCTTCTGACAACAAGTTCAAAGTATGTAAGACACAGTCTTGCTATCTTTGCTTCCAAGGAGCACTCTGGTTGTACTTCTTCTAGAACAGATTTGTTTGTTCTTTTGGAGGTCACTGGTACATTCAAAATTTTTTTCCAATGCCACAATTCAAAGGCATCAATTCTTCTTCTGTCTCCTTTGTCCTTTGTCCAGTTTTTGCATGCGTATGATGCAGTTGAAAATACCATGGCTTGGGTCAGGTGCACGTTAGTCTTCAAGGTGACATCTTAACTTTTCGATACTTTAAAGAGATCCTTTGCAGCAGATTTTCCCAACGTAGTGTGTCTTTTGATTTCTTGACTGCTATTTCCATGGGTGTTGATTGTGGGCCCAAGTAAAATGAAATTTTTGACACTTGACAACCTCAATTCTTTTTCCATTTATGATGATGTTGCTTATATATATGTCTAATATGAGTTGTGTTTGAATTCTACCCTATATCTTCAAGTTCAGTTCCAGACACTCTGGTTGAAGTTAATGATTGCAAGCAGAAGCAATACATTTATTTCCACAGATCAACCTTAGGTTACAGTCATTATAGCTTTCCCAGACCTAGATAGGCCCAAAGACTTAGAATCACAGCATCATTAGAGAAAGAAAATAGGTGTGGATGTTTTTCACTCCCATTTGACTCCTTTAGAGCGAGATGGCTTGTTGAAGATCTGATACTTTCTGTCCTTTGAAATATTTCAGGAATTCTGTTCAGTTCTCAAAGTACACTGTTGTAATGTGAAAATTTGCTTCTAGAAAGCTCTTACATTGGTTACAATTTTCTCAGATGACCTGAGGCCATATTAATAAAATGTTAAATCCACAAGATCCCCCCCCCGATCAATAAATCATGCAGGCTGAGTTCACCAAATACTATGTCTCAGAGGGATGTTTCATTGAAATTCACTGATTGAACATTTTTCCACCTTGCTATGGTTTTTGTGGAAGGCGCAAAGGGGCCCAAGATGGCGCCTGGGACCTTTGACAAAGCCGGACCACACCCTTGTTTACCAGACCTAGGGCTTTCATGGCGCATGCCTGTGGGCAGTGGCTTCCCGCTAGCCTATTGTGGGCCTCCTTCTTGGGAGAGCGTGGCACATGAGGATTGGAGGAATCTAGGTTATAAATTGAGCAAGCAACCTGCAAGGCTCGGCTCGGACCAGCTTGTGGAGAAGCAAGAGAGAGGAGAGAATAAAGTAAGCACCAGGGACCAGCAAGAGAAAGGAGAATAAAGTAAGCAACCGGCAAGGCGGCTCGAATCCGTGTATCCTGTCTTCTTTCCGCCGGCGGACAGTTAGGCAGTGACAGGTTTTGCCAGCCTGAATGCCAAAGATTTCAAGTGCCTTCTTTCTGGATTTTTACTGCTGCAAGCACTTCCTAAAAGCCCCCAAATGAAGGCAACATAAGACTTGTTCTTTTACACTTGAAATTGTATCTCACCTCTGAAGTTTCTAAAGTCTGTGAGAGGAAAATAGGTATGTTTTAAACTCGTAGTGGTTTTTGCTTCTCTCTTCTTAGGACTGAAGGACATAACTGAAATGTTTCTGGAAAGGATGGCTGAAAGAATTTTGCTTTTTTTAACAGTCTTCTAGAGCATTGACAGTTTTGGTTTCATGATTGTATCAGTGCTCTTATTGTTCTTGCATTTCCAGAACCAGCTTTAGATAAGGCTTGTCAAGGAAGCACATATGAGTTACATGCTGTTAAAATATCTACTAACAAGAAGAATGAAAGATCAGCAACCCCTGTCTTGTTGCCTTTAAGAGAGAGAAAGAAGTACATATCTGGTGGAATTTGGGGTGAGAACAATTAAATTAATTGAACATGCAGTGTGAATTCTGATAGGACAAGAAGGATGCTTTGGGTCACAAATTACCTGTCTTTAGGTATTGGTTGCTTGTTCATAAGTGCAGAGGTGTCTTGTACTGAACACTCTGTGTCTTTCCTTTCTGTGCTGTCTAGTTCAGGAGCAGGAAGAGACATCCACAGAAGTTTTGTACACTCCAGTCAGGTTTAATTTGGATAAATCTTTGTGTCAGTCCATGCACTTGCTTCCATCCACTCTAGCAGTCAAAGGTCAGTCATAATCATCTTTCTAAACAAACTTCTGTTATCAGAGAAAGAACCAGGAATGTTAGTTTTCCAAAATAGAGTCCAATTAAGACCCTATGCCTTTCCATATTACCTATGAGCTTTTAGATGGATTGCTGTACCTCTTTGCTCGTCATTTACCCTGTCCATACATGGATCTTGTAAAAGGAGATTTGTAACTAACTTTAGATATTGGGCAAAAGGTGATCCACATCTACTACATCCTCCATTTCTATCCATTATGATATACTTAAAAAAAAATAAATCACTTTGAGTATAATCACAAGGTCCCTAGGTAGCACAAATAGTTTGTGCTGAACTACTAACCTATGTGTTGGTGGTTCAAACCTACCCAACAGCACTGTAGAGCAAAACGATCTAGCAATCTGCTTCTGAAAGACTGATGGTATTATGTTTTGTGGACTCACTTACAACTCACAGAAACCATATGAGACAGAGTAGAACTGCCCCATAGGTTTTGAAGGCTGTAATTCTTTGCCAGAGTAGATCATTAGGCCTTCTCTCCTGAGAAAGATTACAGCCAAGTAAATACTGTGGAGTAATTTTACTGTCTAACACATGTAGTCACTTTCTTTATAGGCTTAAAAGTGGTGAAATTTTCCCTAATACTAATCTCATCTAAACTAAGATCATAAACATTTTTTTTTTAACTCTATGGCAACTAACAATAACTACAATCACATGGGAAATTTTAATATTGCTAGTAGGGAAAAGGATCTCTCATAAGCCAATTCAAACATGTGCTGTTGGTAGGAAATTTCATGGAAAAAAAAATGGTTCAATGACTACAGTTGTGAGCACCAGGATCAGCGTGGTGCTGGAGGGCCTAGGGAAGCCTGTGGAGTCCCGTGGAGCTAGGTCAGGAAGAAAGCACCTGCTTAGACTTACACTCTCAGAGTGGGTGTCCAGCTGGTTTTCAGAAGAGGTTTTAATCCAACCAAATCCTTTTAAAAATGATAAGTATTTACCCAGAATGCCAATTTCTTCTAGGACAAGGGTTATGCATTACAGCTTGCAAAGGTTTTCTCCCAGATCAGTCTGGAGCAAATTTTACTTTTCAAATGTTCTCAAAGTAAATAAGGCTCTGTTAGCAATGAGAGTTTCTTCCTTTCTTTCTCTGTTTCTCTCTTTTTCTTTCTGTCTCTCTCCCCCTTCCTCCCCTCTGATCAAACGTTTATACAGTCCCCCATTCACATGGATCCTTCTGTCTTCTAGGCTCTTTTTCACTCATATTGTTGTTGTCCTCAGTGATTTGGGACCATTTGGTGTACTGAAGACAGCAGCTTGCTAGCTTTTAAGAATCCAGACACCACTCACCAATATGGTGTGCAGAAGACTTATCATTAGGCTAGTCATGCCAATTGGCCTCGATGTCCCCTGAGAGCATGGTTCCCAGACCCCTGCCACTGCTACTGTAGCCTTGCAATATTGGGTTAGGATTTGAAGAGATTTCAGTTTATGTTGAAGTCCAGTTACACCGATCTTCTTTCTAATGTTTGCTGTCACCCAACAAAATTCCTATCAATTATCTAATTGTTACCTGATTTGGGTCTCTGTCCTGGAGCAGCTGAGCCAATAAAATATACTGCAAGTTAGAAGGAGGAAGATTTATTAGGAGGTATGATACCACTGGAGACTCGACCATAATACAGACTATTCCCCATGGAGTTTCAAAAGATAATTTTTACATCAGAGTTTATACATCATTTTAACAAGAAATACTTCATGCTTTTAAGCACCTAGCCCACAGATAAATGTATACATCACAAAATAGCCACAAGAAACCCTTTATTAAACTACAGATACATATGTCAGACACCTGGAATCTAATCTACATGTTTGTAACAGGAAAAGACAAAACTTCCACAAAAATTCCTCAGCTAGAGAATCTAGCCTGCCAATTTCACTCTGAGATAAGGAGCAAGCAAGAAAGTTGTGGATACACAAAATGTCAGGCAGCCATCCTAGCTGCTGTTTTCCAGGCTGAAGGCCATTTTACAGGACAGCAAAGAAGAGGAGAGAGACCAAGGTCACAGGAGCTGAGGGGGCTCTGTCCCCCTTCAGAAAAGGCCAATGCAGAGGCCAGAGTAGCTGGCGCAACAAGAAACACTTAACAGATTATTTAGAGTATCATTATGGCATTTACTTACATGAAGCTCTCAGTTACATATTTTGAAAACAGGAAAGCATGTTGCAAGGTATTAGCGTTATATAATCTATGACCAGCATTCTCCCTCCCTCCCCTCACTTGCAACCACCAAAGAGCCTTTTCTTCTGTACCTGAGTCTGTAAGTCCTTATAGTAGGGTCTAGCACAGTATTCATCCTTGTGCCACTGACTGATTTCACTCAACATGTCTTCCAGTTGAAACAAAGTTATTAAATGCTTCTAAACTCATCATTGTTCTTTATCATTGCATAGTGTTCCACTGAGTATATGTACCTCAGTTTGTTTATTCACTCATCTGTTGATGGGAATCGGGGTTGATTTCATCTTTTTGCTATTGTGGACTGTGTTGCAATGAGTATTTGTGTGCATGAATCTGCTCTTGTGACAGCCCTTAATTCTGTAGGATACATTCCAAGTAGTGAAATTACTGGATCAAATACTACCAGCTTTTTAAGGAAGCATCAAATTGTTTTCCAGAGAGTTAGTACCATTTTGCAATCCAACCAGCAGTGAAGGAGAGTTCCAATTTCTCCACAGCCTTTACAGCATTTGTTGTTTTGTGTTTTTTTGGATCATGGCCAACCTTGTTGGGTTGAGATGGTATCTCATCGTCGTTTTGATTTGGATTTCTCTCGTAGCTAAAGATCATGAGCATTTCCTCTTATGACTTCTAGCTGCATGGATGTCCTCTTTAGAGAAGTGTCTGTCTATCTCTTTTGCCCATCAATTAACTGGGTTGTTTACCTTTACCTTGTTGATGTTTTGCAGTATCTTGTAGATTATGGAGATCAGACATCAATCCAACGTGTAGTTGCCAAATATTTATTCACATTCTGTAGGTGGTCTTTTAATTATTTTGACAAAATCTTGATAAAGTCTTAGTAGTTCCTATTTATCTATTTTCTCTTCTGTTGATCGTGCTTTGTCAGATTTTGAAGTCTGTTTAAGTTGTGTATTAAAATTTCCATTGTTGACCCTAGTTTTTCTTGCATGATCTTTATTGTTTTAGGTTTGATATTTAGGTCTTTGATACAATTTGAGTTAGTTTTTGTGTAAGGTGTAAAGTATGGGTCTTGTTTCATTTTTTTTTTTGCAGATGGATATCCAATTTTGCCAGCACCATTTGTTAAAGAGACTGTTTTCACCCTAGTTTACAATCTTAGGGACTTTGCGGAATATCGACTTTTCATAAGAGGAGAGTGGCATCTCTGGAGTCTCAATTCTGTTCCATTGATCTAAATGTCTCTTTCTGTACCAGTACCAGGCTGTTTTGACTACAGTGGCAGTGTAATAGGTTCTCAGGTTGGGTAGTGTGAGGCCTCCCACTGCATTCCTCCTCTTCAGTAGGGCTTTACTTATGTGAGCTTTCTTCCCTTTACAAACATAGTTGGTGATTTGTTTCTCAATCTCGTTAAAAGATGATACTGGAATTTGTATTTGGATGGCATCATGTATGTAGAGTGCTTTGGGTAAAACAGACATTTTCACAATGTTAAGCCTTCCTATCCATGAGCAGGGTAGGTTTCTCCATTTATGTAAGTCTCTCTTAATTTCTTGCAGTAAGATCTTGTAGTTCTCTTTGTAAAAGTCTCTTATTTTTCCAGTTAGATCTATTCCCAGGTATTTTATCTTCTTGGGGGCTGTAATAAATGGTATTGATTTCGTGTTTTCTCCTTTGATGATCTCTTTGTTGGTATAAAGGAATCCTACTGACTTACTTATGTTTACCTTGTATCCAGATACTTTACTTAACTCTTCTATTTGTTTGAGTAGTTTGCTTATGAATTCTCTGTGTATACAATCATATCATATACAAATTGTGAGATTTTTACTTTTTACTTCTTCACTGATACAGATGTCTAATTGCTCTGGCTAGAACTTCTAGTACTATGTTGAATAGAACTGGTGGGAGTGGATATGCTTCTTTATTTCCCATTCTCAAAGGAAATTGCTTCAGTTTCTCTCCATTCAGGATGATGCAGGCAATAGGCTTTCTGTAGATGCCCCCTATTGTGATGAGAAATTCTCCTTCTATTCCTATTTTGCTGAGAGTTTTTAGCATGAATAGGTGTTAGACTTTGTCAAATGCCTTTTCTTCATCAATTGAGAAAATCAGGTGATTTTATCTTCTGTGTTATTTATGTGGTTGATCCCATTAATTTTTTTTTTGAATGTTGAACCAGCCTTGCATCCCTGATATGAATCCAAATCGGTCATAATACATTATTTTTTTTTGACATGTTGTTGAATTCTATTGGCAAGGATTCTGTAGAAAAATTTTGCATCTAGGTTTATGAGTGATATTGTAATTTTCCTTCTTTGTGGTATCTTTCCCTGGCTTTGGTATCAGGGTTATGCTGGCTTCATAGAATTTGGGACTATTCCATCCCTTTCTATGTTGTGAAATAGTCTCAGTAGTATTGAAGTTAACTCGTCTGTAAAAGCTTGGTGGAATTCTGTGGTAAAGCCATCTAGGCCAGGGCTTTTTTGGTTGGTAGTTTTTGGATGACCTTTTCAGTCTCTTCCTTTGTGATGAGTTTATTAAGTTGTTCTACTTCTGCATGTGATAATTTTGGTAAGTTATATGAATCTAGGAATTTGTCCATTTCCTCTAGGTTTTCAAATCTGCTAGAGTACAGTCTTTCGTAGTATTCTGTTATGATACTTTTGATTTCAGTTGGATGTGTTGTGACATCTCCCATCTCTTTTCTTATTTGGGTTATTTGTTTTCTCTCCTGTCTTTCTTTTGTAAGTTTAGCCAATGGTTTGTCAATTTTGTCAATCTTTTCAGAAAAACAGGTTTTGTTTTTTTCAATTCTTCTTCTATTCTCTGACTCATTTCATTCTGCTATAATCTTTATGATCTGTTTTCTTTTGGTGACTGAGGCCTGTCTGTGTTGCTCTATCTCTAAGGTGTAATGTTAATTCTTTGGTTTGGGTCTTTTATTCCTTCCAGATGTGTGCATTTACAGAGATTAACTGACCTCTGAGCACTGCTTTTAGTGTAACTCATAGGTTCTTGCACAGTATGTTTTCATTCTCATTTGAATTCATAAATTTCTTTATTTCATCCTTGGTTTCTTCTGTAACCCAAGTCTTTTTGAGCAAGGTGTTGCTCAGTTTCCAAGAGTTCCAATTTCTGTTTCTGTTTTTTCTGCTATTGATTTCTACTTTGATGGCTTTGTAGTCTGAGAAGATGCTTTTTAACAATTAAATGGTTTGGGTTTGATGTGATTTGCTTTATGTCCTAACTCATGGTCTATTACGGAAAATGTTCCATGTGCATTGGAGAAGAAGACGTATTTATCTGTTGATGGATAAAAATTTCTGTATTTTTTAATGAGGTCTAATTGGTTAATTGTCACAATAAGATCTTCTGTGTATTTACTGAGATTTTTTTCTCAATTATCTGTCCTATACTGGAAGTGGAGTGTTGAAGTCTCCAACTATTATCATGGAGTGATCTATCTAATTTTTCATTGTAGTCAGTGTTTGCTTGATATATTTTGATGCTCTACTATTGGGTGTTGTTTTAGTCATCTGGTACTGTTCTAACAGAAAAAAACAGAAGTGGTGGGTTTCATGTACAGAAAATTTATTTTCACAGTCCAGTGAGGCAGAAATCCATTCATGAATTATAAATCCATTCAGTGAGAGAAATTATCATAGTCTAGAAGGTTGAGTCTAAATTCAAAGATAGCATCTCAGCACAGGAACCTCAGGTCCAAAGGATGTGCTCTGCTCTCAGTGCTGCCTTCTTGGTGGTATGAGGTCCTGTATTCTCTGCTTGCTTCCCTTTCCTTTTATCTCTTGTAGGATGAAAGGATAAAGGGTGGTGCAAGCCATACTCTAGGGAAACTCCCTTTGCTGTGGAGCAGGGAAGTGATCCTATGAAGGGATTTATAGTCCTACTCTAATCCTGTAACATTCAGTACAGGAAAATCACAAAATAGAGGACAATCATAGAATACAGGGAATCCTGGCCCAGGCAAATTACTACACATATTTTTGGAGGGACACAATTCAATCGATGACAAGAGCATAAATATTTAATATTGTCAAGTCCTGTTTGTATACCGAAACTTTCAGAAATAAACTGACTGCTTTTGTCCATGATGGTGGATTTCACATTAAAATCTATGTTACCTGAGATTAGTATTGCCACACCTGCTCTTCTTTGTATATTGTTAGCTTGGTATATTTTATTCTATCCTTTAATTTTTAGTTTGTTCTAATCTTTTTCTTTTTATTATGACTGAGTGAAAACGTACATTCTCGTATAAATTCACATGCCCACCTATGTGCAACTTCCACTGCTCTCACTACCCAGTGACAGCACTCTATTCCTCTCTGCTCCATACATGTCTCATCTTCCCAACAGTCTTCTTTCCCCCTCCATTCCCCTTACTCCAGCCAGAGGTCAGCAGGATGATATCCTATAGATGCATAGAACCATAAAGTGCATCCAATATACTGTCACTCCACATTGCCAAGTCCAATCCATTTGTCTGAAGAGTGGACGTTCACTATGATTTATGATCAATGGCAGCATCAGGGCCAGGGGCCATGCTCTCAAGGGAATCCCGAAACTGCTGGACCATCAATTGAGGTCTTTTAGTGCAGATCTCAGGGTGCACCCCTTTTTATTCTTGCGTTGCCAGTGAGATTCAACTTAGTGAGCTCCATCGTGGCTATCACTGGTGGTGGCCGGGCACCATCTGGTTCTTCTGGTCCCAAGTCGATGTAGGCACCCACTCTTGTGGGTCTCTCTATCTTCTGGGTTGTCTTTACCGCATGTCATTTTGGTCCTCAGTGAGCATCGTTCCTGCTGAGTTGGGACCATATGCTATGCCCTCAGATGGCAGCTTGGCAGCTTTTAAGACCCCAGATGCCACTCACCAATGTGTGGTGCAGAGAGCCCTCTTAGCAAAACGCTAGTTGTGCCAGTTGGCCTCGATTTTGCCTAAGATCATGGTCCCCGCCCCTCGCCCCAGCTACTCTGTCCTTGCAATATTGGGTTAAGATGGAAGGAGTATTCAAGTTATGCTGAAGTCCACTTAATATTGTTCTTGTTTCTAATGTGTGCTATCACCGATTTCATCCAACAGAATTTCTAGCAACTATCTATTCTAAACCATCCTCCCCACCCTCCCTCCCTTCCCTCCCTTGCAGCTGTCAGAGTCTATTTTTCCATACATAAGTCTGTTTTTGAGATCTTATCGCAGGGGTCTCATACAATATTTGTCCTTTTGTCACTGTCTACTTTCACTCAACATAACGTCTTCCAGTTGAAACCAGGTTATGAGATGTTTCCTGGAATCATCATTGTTCTTTATCATTGCATAGTGCTCCATTGAGTATATATACCGTTGTTTACCTATCCATTCTTTTGTTGTTCGGCATCTGGGTTGATTCCATCTTTTAGCTATCGTGGACTGTGCTTTGATAAACATTCTTGTGCATGTCTGTTAGTGTGAAAGGCCTTGATTCTGTAGGATATATTTCAAGTAGTGGACTTACTGGGTCAAATGGTATATCGATGTCCATTTTTTTAAGGAAGCGCCAGATTGCTTTCCAAAGAGGCTAGACCATTTTGCAACCCCACCAACAGTGTAGAAGAGCTCCACTTTCTCCACAACCTCTCCAGCATTTGTTTTTTTGTGTTTTTGGGATCATGGTCGATCTTGTTGCGGTGAGATAGTATCTCATTTTCATCTTGATTTGAATTTCTTTAATAATTAAAGATCGTGAACATGACCACATGTGTTTTTTGGCTGCCTGGATCTCCTCTTTAGAGAAATGTCTGTTCATCTCCTTTGCCCATCGCTTAATTGGATGATTTATCTTCTTATTATTGATATTTTGTACTATCTTATAGATTATAGAGATCAGGCGTCTG
Source organism: Heterohyrax brucei (assembly GCA_028571685.1). Taxonomy (NCBI): domain Eukaryota; kingdom Metazoa; phylum Chordata; class Mammalia; order Hyracoidea; family Procaviidae; genus Heterohyrax; species Heterohyrax brucei. The sequence goes on along the minus strand of CM053149.1, from coordinate 134,741,483 downwards.
TCTGACATAGAGTTTGTTCATATCTTGAAGTCTAAGGTGTGTTTCTTGTAAGCAACTTATAGACTGGCTGAGTCTTTTGATCAAAGATGTCACTCATTGTCGGTTTACTGGAGTGTTCAGTCTGTTTACATTCAGTGTAATTGTTGATAGGAATGTCTTCAGTGCTGTCATTTTGATGTCTTTATTTTTGTGTTGGTATTTTCTCTGTTGCTCTTAATATTCTGTTCTGGGTCTTTCTGTGTGTGTTGACCTTTTGTCTTTTTCAGTGTAGGATTTGTGTTTGTTGAGACTCCTGTATTTTCTTGTTTTTTTTTTTATTTTTATTTAACATAACTGAGTGAAAATGTACATTCACGTATAAATTTACATGCCTACCTATATGAGGCTTCCACTGCTCTCCCTGTCTGGTGACTGCACACTATTCCTCTCTGCTCCATACATGTTTCATCCTCCCAACAGCCTCCTTTCCACTCCTCTCCGTCCACTCCCCTTCCTCCAGCCAGAGGTCAGCAAGATGATATCCTATAGATGTATAGAACCATAAAGTGCTTCCAATACATGGTCACTCTGCATTGCCAAGTCCAATCCATTCCTGTCCAAAGAGTGGAACTTTGTTATAATTTATGGGAAAGGGCAGCATCAGGGCCAGGGACCATGCTGTCAGAGGAACCCCAAAACTGCTGGACCAACAATGGAGGTCTTTTATTGGAGATCTCATGATGCACCCCTTTTTATTCTTGTGTCGCCAGTGAGACTTCTCTCTGTGAGCTCCATCGTGGCTATCACTGGTGGTGGCCGGGCACCATCCGGTTCTTTTGGTCTCAAGTCGATGTAGGCGCCCACTTTTGTGAATCTCTCTGTCTTCTCAGTTGTCTTTACCGCATGTCATTTTGGTCCTTGGTGAGCACCCGTTCCTGCTGAGTTGGGACCATTTGCTGTGTCCTCAGATGGCAGCTTGGCAGGTTTTAAGACCCCAGACGCCACTCACCAATGTGGGGTGCAGAGAGCTCTCTTAGCAAAATGCTAGTTGTGCCAATTGGCCTGGAATTCACCTAAGAGCATGGTCCCCTGCCCCCTGCCCCAGCTACTCTATCCTTGCAGTAGTGAGTTAAGATGGAAGGAGTACTCAAATTATGCTGAAGTCCACTTAATGTTGTTCTTGTTTCTAATGTGTGCTATCACTGCTTTCTCCCAACTAGATTTCTAGTAACTATCTAAACTAAACCCTCCCCCCCCACTCCGTCCCTCCCCTCCCTTGCAGCTGTCAAAGAATCTTTTCTGCTATACACAAGTCTGTTTTTGAGATCTTATCATAGAGGTCTCATATAGCATTTTTCCCTTTGTCGCTGACTACTTTCACTCAACATAATGTCTTCCAGTTGAAACCAGGTTAGGAGATGTATCCTGGAATCGTCGTTATTCTTTATCATTGCGTAGTGCTCCATTGAGTATATCTACCATAGTTTACCGATCCATTCTTCTATTGTTGGGCATCTGGGTTGATTCCATCTTTTTGCTGTCGTGCACTGTACTGCGGTAAACATTCTGGTGCATGTGTCCGTTGGTGTGAAAGGCCTTGATTCTGTAGGATATATTCCAGGTAGTGGAATTACTGGGTCAAATGGTATATCGATATCCATTTTTTTAAGGAAGTGCCAGATTGCCTTCCAAAGAGGCTGGACCACTTTGCGACCCCAACAACAGTGTAGGAGGGTTCCACTTTCTCGACAGCCTCTCCAGCATTTGTTGTTTTGTGTTTTCTGGATCATGGTTGATCTTGTTGGGGTGAGATGGTATCTCATTGTTGTCTTGATTTGAATTTCTTTAATAACTAAAGATCGTGAACATGTCCGCATGTGGTTTTTGCTGCATGGATCTCCTCTTTAGTGAAGTGTCTGTCCATCTCCTTTGCCCATCACTTAATTGGATGGTTTACATTCTTCTTATTGATCTTTTGTAGTACCTTATAGATTATGGAGATCAGGTGTTGGTCTGACATAGAGTTGGCAAATATTTTTTCCCATTCTGTGGGTGTTCTTTTAATTCTATTAATAAAGCCTTTGGATGAGCAAAAGTGTTTGATTCTTAATAGTTCCCATTTATCTATTTTCTCTTCTGTTGATTGAGATTTCTTTGACAGATTTTGGAGTCTGTCCTCAAAGTGTATTAAAACTTCCATTGTTGTTCCTACCTTTTCTTGGATGAGCTTTATCGTTTTAGGTTTGATATTTAGGTCTTTTAGCCAGTTGGAGTTGGTTTTTGTATAAGGTGTAAGATATGGATCTTGATTCAGTTTATTGCAGATGGATATCCAATTTTGCCAGCACCATTTGTTGAAGATACTGTTTTTACCCCAGTTTAATGTCTTAGGGCCTTTGTTGAATATCAACTGTTCATAGGCAGATGGCGTCATCTCTGGGGTCTCAATTCTGTTCCATTGATCGATCTGTCTGTTCTTGTACCAGTACCAGGCTGTTTTGACCACTGTGGCAGTGTAGTGTGTTTTAAGGTTGAGTAATGAGAGGCCTCCCAGTGTGTTCTTCTTCTTTAGTAGTGCCTTACTTATCCGGGGCTTCTTCCCATTCCAAACAAAATTGGTGATTTGTTTCTCCATCTCATAAAAAATGATGCTGGAACTTGTATTCAGATTGCATTGTATAAATAAATTGCTTTGGGTAAAATAGACATTTTCACAATGTTAAGTCTTCCTATCCATGAGCAGGGTACCTTTTTCCATTTATCTAAGTCTCTCTTAGTTTCTTGTAGTAAGGGCTTGTAGTTCTCTTTGTAAAGGTCTGTTGTTTCTCTGGTTAGATTAATTCCTAGGTACTTTATCTTCCTAGGGGCTATCGTAAATAGTATTGATTTGATAATTTCCTCCTTAACAGTCTCGTTGTTGATATAAGGGAATCCTACTGATTTACTTATGTTTATGTTGTATCCTGAGACTTTGCTGAACTCTTCTATCAGTTTGAGTAGTTTACTTATAGATTCCTTGGGGTTCTCTGCATATACAATCATATCATCTGTGAACAGGGAGATTTTAACTTCCTCTTTGCTGATGCAGATGCCCTTTATTTCTTCATCTTGTCTTATTGCTCTGGCTAGAACTTCTAGCACAATGTTGAATAGGAGAGGTGTCAGTGGGCATCCTTGTCTAGTTCCTGATCTCAAGGGAATGTCTTTCAGTCTCTCTCCATTCAGGATGATGTGGGCAATTGGCTTTGTATAAATGGCCCTTATCGTGTTGAGTTTTCCATCCATGCCCATTTTGCTAAGAGTTTTTAGCATGAATGGGTGTTGGACTTTATCAAATACCTTTTCTACATCAATGGACAAAATCAGGAGATCCTTGTCTTTTGTATTATTTATGTGGTTAATCACATTAATTGTTTCTTGGATGCTGAACCAGCCTTGCATCCTTGGTATGAATCCCAATTGGTCATGATGGATTATTTTCCTGATATGTTGTTGTATTCTGTCAGCAATAATTTTGTTGAAGATTTTTGCATCTAGGGTCATGAGTCATATCGGTCTGTAGTTCTCTGTCTTTGTGCGATCTTTCCCTGTCTTAGGTATCAGGCTTATGCTGGCTTCATAGAATGACTTTGGGGGTACTCCATCCCTTTCTATATTGTGAAATAGTCTCAGTAGTATTGGGGATAACTCTTCTCTAAATGCTTGGTAGAATTCTGCCGTGAAGCCATCTGGGCCCGGACTTTTTTTGGCTGGCAATGTTTTGATGACCTTTTCAATCTCTTCCTTTGTGATGAGTTTATTAAGTTTTTCTGCTTCGCGTTGTGATAATTTGGGTAGGTGGTATGAGTCAAGGAATTGGTCCATTTCCCCTAGGTTTTCAAATGTGTTAGAATACAGTCTTTCATAGTATTCTGTTATGATATTTTTGATTTCTGTTGCATCTGTGGTGACAACTCCCTTCTCATTTCTAATTTGGGTTATTTATTCCTTTCCTGCTTTTCTTTAATAAGTTTAGCCAGTGATTTATCAATTTTGTTGATCTTTTCAAAACCCAGCTTGTGGTCTTTTTAATTTTTTCAATTGTTTTTCTATTCTCTAATTCATTTAGCTCTGCTCTAATCTTTATGGTCTCATTTCTTCTGGTGCCCGAGTGGTTCCTCTGTTGTTCTCTTTCTACTTGTTCAAGCTGTAGAGTTAGTTCCTTGATTTGGTTTCTTTCTTCCTTTGAGATGTGTGCATTTGTGGAGGTAAACAGACCTCTGAGCACTGCTTTGGCTGTATCCCATAGGTTCTGGTAGGAATTGATTTCGTTCTCATTGGAATCCATGAATTTCTTTAATTCATCCTTGATTTCCTCTATAACCCATGTATTTTTGAGCAAGGTGTTGTTCAGTTTCCAAGAGTTCCACTTTCTATCTATGTTTTTTCTGCTATTGATTTCAACTTTTATGGCTTTATGATCTGCGAAGATGCTTTGCAGTAATTCAATGGTATGGATTTTCTTGAGTATTGCATTATGGCCCATCACGTGGTCTATTCTGGAGAATGTTCCATGTGCACTGGAGAAGAAGGTGTAGTTATCTGCTGATGGGTGGAAAGTTCTGTATATATCAATGACGTTTAGTTGTTTAATTGTGTCAGTGAGGTCTTCCGTATCTTTATTGAGCTTTTTTTGTAGATGATCTGTCTGGTAATGAGAGAGGAGTGTTAAAGTCTCCCACTATTATTGTGGAGCCATCTAACTCTCTTTTGAGTGTAGTAAGTGTTTCTTCGACATATTTAGGTGCTCTGACATTAGGTGCATAAATATTTAATACAGTTAAGTCTTGCTTGTGTACTGAACCTTTCAGCAATAAAGAAGGTGGATTTGACATTAAAATTGATTTCATCTGAGATTAGAATTTCTACCCCTGCTCTTCTTTGTTCATTGTTAGCTTGATATATATTCTTCCATCGTTTAATTTTCAGTATGTTCCTATCTTTAGGTCTCAAGTGAGTTTCTTGTAGACAACATATGGATGGGTCGTGTCTTTTGATCCAAGATGACACTCAGTGTCTCTTTACTGGAGCATTCAGTCCATTCACATTCAATGTAATTATTGATAGGCATGTGTTCCCTGCTGCAATTGTGATATGTTTATTTTTATGTTAATGTTTTCTCTGTTGTTCTTATTAGTCTGTTCTGGGACACTCGTTTTTGTGAGTTGATTTTTCAAGTTTTTCAGAGCTGGTTCTATAGTTGTTGAGACTCGTGTGTTAGATTTCTTGAAATGGTATGATGCATCTTTGTTGTGATTTACAGCTGCCCCTATGAACCCCCTTAATAAACTATTTATAAACCCAATTATAATTACTACCAGTCTTGTCATCTTCCTCTCCATCTGGAAGGACTATAACGACTGTAGTACATCCCTCTTTTTATTATGATGACACCATAGTTCTCATGATGATCACTGGATTGCTTCTTTCCATATCAAAGCTGTGATTTACTTTGGAGCCTTCCCTAAATGAGTATTGAGTAGTGTGTCATTCTATAATAATATAAAGTTAGTGGTTTCGTTCTCTAAGTGAAAGCCAAGAACTTCTTTCAGTATTCGTTGTAGTTTGGGGTTGGTTTTTACAAAGTCTCTGAGTTTCTGTTTATTTGGGAATGTCTTAATTTCATTTTCGTATTTGAAAGATAGTTTTGCAGGATATATAATTCTTGGTTGGAAATTCTTCCCCTTCAAGTCTTTGAATGTGTCCTGCCACTGTCTCCGTGCCAGCATGGTTTCTGCTGTGAAATCTGACGAGAGCCTATAGGGTTTCCCTCTGAATGTTAGCTTTGCCTTGAGTCTTGCTGCCTTTAAGAGTTGCTGATTATGTTTCGTTTTGTTAAGCTTGATTAGAATATGTCTTGGAGTCTTTCTTTTGAGATCTATATTGGGCGGCATACGACATGCATCTGAGATGTCTATAATCTCTTCCTTCATGATTTCTGGGAAGTTTTCTTTCAGCAGCTCAGCAATAATACTCTCTGTGTTCTCAGATGTCTCACCTTGTTCAGGGACTCCAATTAATCAAAGGTTGTCCCTCTTAATAGAGTCCCACATGCTTCTTAATATTTCTTTATTTTTTCTGTTTCTTTTTTCTGATTTCTGCTCATATACGCTGGCATCAGTAGCTCTGTCTTCCAAGTCAAAAATTCTTTTTTCCATTTGTTCCATTCTGTTTTCTTGGCTTTGCATGGAAGTTTCCATGTCTTTGATTTTCTTCTTGATCTGTTGGATTTCAGAGCACTGGTCTTCCATCAGATCAAACAACTTGCTTAATTTTTCCTTTTGTTCTGCTGCATTTTGTATAAAGTCTAGAAGGGCTCTGTATATAATCAATTTGTATTCACTTCCTGATGCTTTCATAAAAGTTTCTTCATCTAGAAAACTGCTTGGTTGCTTTGTTTGGGAGCCTTCTGAAGCCATGAGTGATTGCTTGTATGCCACAATTGTCTATTTCTTTTTGGGTCCCATGTGAGTATATAGAGGCTGGAAGAGGTACTGTGAGGATGGATTGCAACTGTTTCTCTAGGCTGTCTTCAAATGTAAAGCAAAAGGTATCTCACCAGTTCACAAGTCAGTTAGGTTTTCAGGTGTAGAGGTCCCTCTTCTCATCTGACAAAATAAGCACCACTATATCCAACCCCAGATGATAACAAACTAGTTCAGAATACAGGAATGCTACTGCCCTGTTGGCCCCTGCTGACAGGGCCTAGCCTTAGCCAGCACTGCGTCGAGTACCGGTTTTGTGATAGAAAAACGCTCTCCTGTGGGCAGGCTCTGGCTCCCGACCTAAGAATTAGGTCCAGGTGCTGCCACCGTATCCAAGATGGCGTCCTCCACACAGGCAGCAGACAGAGGGGCTAAAGGTGCCGAGAGGTAGTGATTCCTCTGCTTCTGTTGCAGGACCCCCAATGTAGTTAGCACTGTGCAAAATCACTACTTTGCTGTCGGAGAAGTGCTGTCCTGTTTGCAAGCACTTTCTCCCAGGCTAAGAACGAAGTCCCGCTAAAATCTCTGTACCAATGTAGCGTCCCGCACACTAGCCACGAAGCTCCGCACCAACCCCGCTGAGGCAGCTACAAAACCAAAGGCTCAAAGTGACTAACAGAGTCCCGAGCCTGGCTCTCACAACATGGGAATTTCGCCTGCCTATCCCCCCAACAGTGAGTCTGAGTCCAGCCACCAGGCAAGACCCAGCTCCACTCGCCAGCCGAGACAGAGGAAAAAAAAAGTCAAAATGGTGCGTTTACTTTCGTCCGTGAGAGCCGGGGCTAGCCAGGTGTGGGAGTCAGCAAAAGAGAGGAGGTTTTTCGCTGAGTGGTATGAAGTCCCAATTAGCAGCTCCGTGCAGTGTCCTGAGGCTGATTAGGTGATCAGAAGGCTCTGTTTGATTGTCAGTTCAGGTCTTGGTTTCCAGAGGGATATAAGGAGACGTGGGCTTAGTCCACCATCTTGACTCCACCACAACTGGAAATTCTTTAAGAAAACAAACACTTATGCTCATTTAAAGACTTCACCTAAAGAAGTCTACTTACAGGATGGGAAAGACTTTTTAGCCACTCTGAATCCAACTGGCATTTATTTTCCATAATTTGCAGTGTACTGCAAAACCTCAACAAGAAAAACACAAACAACCCAACTGAAAAATGGGCGAAGAATATGAAACAGGAACTTTATCAAAGAAGACATCTAGGTGACTAAAAGAAACATGAAGAAGTACTTGTGATCATTAGCCATTATAGAAATCCAGATCAAAACTATGAGATACCATCTCACCCCAACAAGGCTGGAATTAATCTGGTAAACACAAAATAATAAATGTTGGAGAGGTTTTGGAGAAATACTAACTTTTCTACACTGCTAGTGGGAATATAAAATGGTACAACCACTTCAGAAATCAATTTGGCCCTTTCTTAAAAAGCTAGAAATACCATATGATCCAGGAATTCCATTTCTGGGACTGCATCCTAGAAAAAAAAGGGCTGTCACACAAACAGAAACATGCACACCAGTGTTTGTTGCACACTCTCCACAATATCAAAAAGATGGAATCAACCCAGATGCCTATCAACAAATGAATAGACAAAGAAACTATGGTATACTCACACAATAGAACAGTATGCAAAGATAAAGAGAAAGATGATCTTGGGGGAATATCTCACACTGAAGGACTCTGAAAAACATTATGCTGAGTAAAATTAGTTATAAGAGGATATAGATTGTATGAGATCACCATTATAAGGACTCATGAAAAGGGTTAAACACAGAAAGTAAGAATGTTTTATGGTTCCAAGGGTAGAAAGGGAGGAAGAGGGGTATTCACTGACTAGATAGTAGATATGAATTGTGTTAGGTGAAGGGAGGGACAGCTCACAGTAGCAGGGAGGTCAGTACAGTTGAACTAAATCAAAAAACTAAGTTTTCCTACATATAGCCTAACACTTTGAAGGACAAAGCAGCAGGGGGAGTGCTCTGGGGACTATGGTTTTAAGGCACATCTAAGGCAACTGGTATAACATATTTATTTAAGAACATGTTCTGCACCCCACTTTGACAAGTGGAGTCTGGGGTCTTAAAAGCTAGCAAGCAGCCATCTAAGCAGTATCAATTTGTTCTAAGCTGCCTGGAGCAGAGGAGAAAGAAAAGACCTGAAGACATACAGAAAGCATGAACACAAGAGAAAGAAAGGGCCATATAATCCAGAGACTACATCAACAGGAAACCAGAAAAACTATGTGGTGCCCAACCACCATGAATCAGTGCTCTGACAGGGAATATAACATAGGATCCCTGACATAGCAGGAGAAAAACAGGTGTGTAAACTCGAACTCTATTAAGACCAGACTCGATGGTCACACAGACTGGAGGTCCCCAAAAGACACGGTCCAAGCTTCCTGTTTAGCTCAGAACATAAAGCATTCCTGAAACCAAATCCTCAGATGAAGATTAGACTAGACTGTAAGATACAAAATTATACTGGAGAAGGGTAAGCTTCTTGAATTAGATAGATAAATGAGGCAAACTGGGCACCTCCTGTCCAGGAGGAAGATGAGAGAGCAAAAGGGGTCAGAAGCTGTTTGTCTGGATGTGGGAAGTACACAGTGGGAAGAGGGTTGTGCTGTCACTAGAGTTACATTATAGTGTGTGTGCAAGTTTTTGTATGACAAACTGACTTGGGATGTAAACTTTCATCGAAACCACAATAAAAAATAATTTAAAGAGTCTTGAGCTGTTTGATGGACACACGGCAGGAGAGGATAGAATTTTCACTGTCCTTTGAGGCATGAGATAGAGGCAAGTCTTAGTATGACTCCCTGGCACCTTTTCCCCATGAGGCCCCAAATTTTGCTTCTCTGTCAGAAGGTCCACAGGTTACTGGATATTTCCAGCTGAAAGTTCAGCTATACTTGGTATAGCTGAAGAGAATCTTCTTTTTAGGTCATCGTATGTTTTCTACTTAATTTTTTTTTTCTCTTGGAGACATGGAATGGTAAACTACAGTGGCAGTTCCAAATATTTATGAATTTAAAACATTGACTCTAGCATCTTTATCCTAGTACTGTGGGTTCTGGTCCTTAATAAAATCGTAATTTAGCAATAAACTTGTAGACCCTCACTCTCCTCACTGAGGCCATTGTACTTGGCTTGCAACCAACAAGCAAAACATAAAAAGTATCTGAATAATAAAATGTGCATCATACCATCAAATCCTCAGATACCCATCCCCATCCCCACTGAGACACCACAGGCAATAATCATCATTCATAATGGAGACACCTGAATGTTGTCTTTGGATACAGATTTGCTGTCTGACTTTAAGCTTTTTGTTTTATTTTTGCTTTCATTATTACCAAAATAATGCATCTCAAACTATGTTTTTAAAGCACCAGAACCTCATTTTAAAATATGAATTTACTCAGTATACACATCTTTTTTTTCCTTTTTATTTATTTATTTAATTTAATATGACTGAGTGAAAACGTACATTCCTATATAAATTTACATGCCCATCTATATGCAGCTTCCACTGCTCTCCCTGTCCGGTGACAGCACACTGTTCCTCTCTGCTTCATACATGTCTCATCCTCCCAACAGTCTCATTTCCCCTCCTCTCCACCCACTCTCCTTCCTCCAGTATATACATCTTTATTTCTGTACCAACATCTACACATAAATTTACAAAAGTGCAGTTGTTCTAACTGAGGCCTAAACCTCCCCCACCCTATATCTCATCCCCAGAATTTAGCCATCATGGCCCCACACAGAGAACTCCTACAAAACACTCAACCTCACTTTATAGTCATCAGCTTTTATAGTTTTAAGTAAAAGACCTTTCCCAAACAACCAGCTTGCCAGAGAATCTGAAAATGTGGACCCTTAAATGAATAATGCCTTTTGAGACCAAAATCTCTTAAAGGAAGTCAAATAACTTCTTTATTTAGAGAGGTTAAATTTGCCAAAAACAAAGCTTCATTTAACAACCAGAATATTTCAGTGGGTCTGGACCTTGGACATCCCAATCCCATAGGACCCTCAGGCAACCTAGAGTATCTTCTTTCTTGCATGGACTGTCTCTGTTTAAAATATTTTCTGCCACAAATGAACTAGTTCTGTATTTCATGTGGCTTTGAGAAAGTTGTTTAGCTGCCATAGCCCCAATTTCCTCACAAGTAAGATGAGAATGATACTCATACTTATTTCATGAGATTTTGGTAAGGAATATATGATATACTCCTTACCATATGATAATCCATGAACAGTACTTAGTACATTGTGTGTAGCAGAGTAAATGCTCATTCTATACTATCATCACTTAGAATACTGACAGTAGCTCTTGTAGTTACAGAGCTAGCGCTAGCAGCACCAGAAAAATCAACAACAACGATAAAGACATTTCTGGAGAAGGATAAGCATGGGTCAGAGAAAATTTCAAGCCAGGTGGAAGAAATCTTGAGGTGTATGGAAGCATGAGGTGATTAAACCTCATACAGTGGATGGAGAAGAATTAATAGTAAACTGTTTGAAAGTCATGGATAAAACAAAACAAAATAGAAAGTCATGGATAAACCAAACAAAACAAAATACTGCCATCAAGTCATTGCTTACTCTAGTGACCCTATAGACAGTAGAACTGCCAAGTTCTAGGAGCACTTGTAGGATTTGAACTGCAGCTTTTTGGTTAGCAGCCAAAACATTTAACCACTAAGCCACCAGGGTTTAGAGCTACGTAATGGCCCATGGAAAGTAGTGTCCATGAACAGAGCATTTAGAAATGGGTAGATTCTGGATAAGTGGAAGAAAGTAGTATGTAAAACAAAGTTTGTGGACATCAAGGATTTCACAAGACTGGAAAAAGTCTGTGCTATGAAGGAGAGAAAGCTTGTAGTTGAGATCAGTGAACAGTGTATGGAAACTTACTTACGGAATCCATGGAGGGCTGATAAGGGAGAGAAAAGATTGTTACTCCAACAAAATGTTTATGCCTCATCTATGAGTGGGATAGAAACTTCCATGAAGAGTTCCATGAAGAGCTCATGACTGAATGAGACACTGCAGTGACCTTACCAGATATTTGCAATGAATGAGCTAAAAGATGGCTCAAAGGAAATGATACATTTCCTCCTCATTCCCTATTATGTGGGCACCTGACAGTAATTTTCTTTTTCTTACCATCATATTAAATGTTTGGAATATACTACATTTTCTTGCCCCAAACAATATGTCATTTTACATAAAGTTTAAATTCACACACACACATACACCACCCCCATCTACAAGAATCTTCATTTTTGTAACTGGTAATAGGGTCATAGTTTATATTTATCTAAGTTTGTTGTTCTTTTCTTGGCCAGGCAACATGAATCTTAATTCCTGAATGATCAGAATTCCTTAGCAGTTCTTCTTTTATGGAGTTTCTGTTGTGCCGGGAGCCAGCCCAACTTTTTGGAGTCCTGCATGGAGGGACGGAGAGGCATCGGTGGGAAAAGAATTGAGAGAGACAGGAAAGAGTTTTTTGGTTTAAAGGCAGCCCGACCGAGAGCGGCTGTCTTACTTTATTACTATTTATAGTCGAGGTGATGTAATTTCCACCCTGCCCCCTGACCACACAGCCGTTGGCTAATTTGAAACTGAAACCTTGTGATTGGCTAATTTGAAACTGAAACCTCGTGATCTTGTTAATTGTCAAGGCTTTCTAGATAATGGCCCGAGGCAGGTGTGTTGCGGTGATAATTGACAGTGAAAACAAAGTTATGCCTCGAGCTCAATCAGCCCTACTTATACTTCCAGGTTAAAAGGTACAGGAGGAAGGGTCTAAAGGTTGTAATCTCTATTTGTTCCTACTTTGCTCTTTATTCCATCTCCTCCTGCGGGGACAGTAAACACCTACCATCTCCCACCCTATGCCTTTCTTCAACTGTTCTAAAAAGGATAATTATTTTCACATGGGGCGGGAGTGCAGTTGGGGGAAGTCAGCAGGGCTGGGTCAGCCCTGGCATTCCTGGGCTGGGCGTTACTGGGCTCAGCGTTTGTCCTTGTGCAGGGAGGTGAGGGGGTATTTTTGAGGAGAGTTTAATTATGATGAAAAATATACAGCCAGAAATATGTCAGGGGTGAGATGCGTCCGTCCGCCATCACAGAGGCTTGTAGCTTTGCTCACAGAGGTTTTTGTGGGTGACGGGCTTCAGCACTGTTGTTGTCCATCACATTTTCCTGCTGGACACAGAAGAACCAAAGAATCTCCACTTACAGTTCTACCTGTTTCCATTATGTAGAAGAAACCCAGTTTCTTCTTGATAGCCAGAATCAATCACCCAGCTAGGAAAGCAACCTTCTTCCTTATAGTGCAATAGGGAGCCCCAAATTGTAGCATACTATCTCAATTTCCAGTTTAGTGGGTTCTTTGTTGCATTCCTCAAAGGAAGCATTCCTCATTTTAGAACACCCTCAAACTAGCAAAGCAAGAAATTGTGGGAATGCAAAAATAATTTTGCAGGAGACATGATAGGCATAAAAGTGTAAAGAACCATTCTACAGTTCTATCTCTTTGATTCCTGGACTTGTGTGTTTGGATCATTGGTTGCTTGATGAAAGTATGTATTGTTTTTAGGGTGCTGTCTCCTAAATGGCACCACAATTGAGTCATCTTGGGGTAATCTACCATTATGTAAAGCCAGCTGTTTTGAGTGAAAGGGTAGGTAACAGAACATGTAAATTTCATGGGCATGAGCCTATTACTAACTCCTTGATTGTCAAGTGGGTTCCTTAATCATATGCATGTTGTGTGGGATATTATAATTCTGAATGTTGAATCCCAGATCCATGAATGCTAGGGCTGTCAGAAACAAAATCACATCTAGAATGAGTGTTTTCTCCAATAAGAGCGACTTATAGTCCTCTTAACGACAGAAGGGGATCAATGTTGTAACTGGTCTGCTACTATATGACTTGCAGCATATTGGAAATGGTACCATACTGGAGGCCATACTGGTCTCAGATATTAGAGAGCTAAATAGCAGCAGTGGTGGCAGCTAAATAAGCCTTTATGTATGTGTTGTTTTTCCAACAGTCTATATCACTAATGCGTTGGCCACTTTAAACATGAGCCTATGAAGTAAGCATCCTGGAGCTTTCCAAGAGATATAGATAGAAAGTGTCATTGCATATATGTCTGTAGAATATGAATTTCAGTAACAAATTACACAGGATAAAAACACTCCTTCACTTTTTGTCTCTTTTGATAAATCTATTTATGCATCTATTTTATAGTTTGTGTCACTAATGAACCAATCCTCTCCTTTCCAAGTCTTAGAAAAAATTTATGTAGATCTCTACTTCTATTCCACACTGACCTAGATGAGGTGAATGACTAGAAGAATGGCTTAAACTTTTGTCCACTTGGAGGATGTCCTGTTACCTCCGTCTTTCAGGACTATACCTGAGTATGAGGCTGCAATGCTGCAGCAGTCCACATATGGTAAACCAGCCTGAATTTTTCCTTCATAGGCAGCTTGTCATAAAAACTTTCCAAGACAAAAACCACAAACCAAACCCACTGCCATTGAATGAATTCCAACTCACAGTGACTGTATAGGAGAGATCATAACTTCTAGAGTTTCCAAGGAACACCTGGTGAATTTGGGCTGCCAACCTTAGGATTATCAGCTTTGGTTCTTAACTTCTGTGCTGCTAGGGTTCTTCCCCATGACCACATAAATATAAATTGTGGGAGAAAAGATAATGAAGCAACTATGGGTGCTATGAGAGTCTGAATCACCTGCTCATAAAGCCAGTTTGGGCCTTCTGGACCTGTTTAAGCCTATTTTTCACTGTATGGCATGGTGTGCCAGAACACAGGCAATTCATGTTGGCACATCAAGTCACATGATCAGTAAGTCAGTCTCTGCAAGGCCCAACAGAATGATAAGAGCTTAGTTTTACAAAATGATGACTATATACTGAAAAGAACATGACTTTACTTTCAAATCCTAGATCTCTATACCATATTTCTTCTATTTGGGCTTGCCAGAAATTCCATACAGTGTCCCTGTTGAACATAGACATTGCATATACCACTATGCTGGTCCAGTAAGTCCAAGGCACCTACTCAAGAATCCACTCAAAACTTGGATTTTTTAAAAAGTCAGTCAGGTTGATCACAACCTATAACAACTGCATAGGACACAGTAGAACTGCTCCATAGGGTTCCCAGGGAATGACTGGCTGATTCAAACTACCTACCTTTTGGTTAGCAGCCACAGCTTTTAACCACTATGCGATCAGGGACCCTGGGGCCTTATAGGTCACTAATAAGTAGGTCGGAATAGCACACTCCAATGTGGTGTACGTTGCTTCGAAAAAGACACACCAAAAGTTATGCCCCTTTTTAAGGATAGGCAATAAAAAACACAGGAGCTTTTCTTTCACTTTGAAAGGAATATCTTTCACACTGCCAAGCTAACAGTGCAGACTGCTGAATTTTCATCAGGTTCATCTATCACTCTCCAGCACACTTTTGTCTTAGTTCTTTTCAGTGCCTACTCATCAGGTTCAATGAGCATGTTGTCAGCATTGCGGACAAATGTCTTCTTCAATGGAGTATCAAGATGACCAGTATTTCTGCAACCTGTGTTATCACAAAGGGCAGGAGACTTTAGCCTAATTGAATGCAGGTCATTGCTGGATCCAGATTTTTCCCACCAGCCAAGCAGGCTGTGAAAGCTATGCCAAGGTGCTTCAGTTTACACATTCTACCAACATTCTACCAGAATCTCTGGGGGAACATCTTCATATGGATAAGTTAAGTCTGACTCAGTGATGAAATTTGTGCTCTTTGGTTTACCAATCTAAAAATTCATACCTACACCTTTCCTATTAACTAGGAAAATAATTTCCTTTACACTTTTCTTTCCTCTTTTAGTATAAACAATATTTTTTATTATTATTTTATTGTGATTGAGTGAAAGCATACGTTCCAAATTAAATTTGCATACCCCTGTATCTGCAGCTCCTTCTTCTCTCCTTGCCCAGTGACAGCACACTCCTCCTTTATGGTCTGCCTATGTCAAATCCTCTTAATGATCTCCTGTCTCCTCCTCTTCAAACTCTCCTTTCCCTTATAGTAAGCGGCCAGTAGTACGGCATCACATAGATGAACAGAACCATGATGTATGCACACCTCATGGTCACACTGTGTCTCTATATCCAGTCTATTCCTGTCGGAAGAGTTGACATCAATACTTTCTTGTTAGGGGCATCAGCAGATATAGAGGCCATGCTCCCAGGGGAACCCCCAAGCTGCTGGATCATCCGCTTTTAGTGGAGTTCTTGAATTTCACCCCTCTTTTCCTCATGTTGCCGCTGGGACTCAACATTGTGTGCTCCATCGTGGCTGTCTTTGGTCATCACAGGCACCTTCTGGTTCTTCTGGTCACATGTTGGTTCAGTCACCAATTCACATGGGTCCTTCTGTGTCTTGGGCTGTTTTTTCCTCATCTCTTTGTTGTTCTTGATGATCATCAGATTCAGCTGAGATGGGATCACACGGTGTGCCTCAGATGACAGATTGCCAGATTAATTCCCCAGATGCCACTCACCATTATGGGATGTAGAAGACTCACTTAGTAACAGACTAGTTATGCCAGTTGGCCAAGATGTCCCCTAAGAGCATGGTCCCCAGCCCACTGCTCCTGATACTCTATCCTTGCAATATTGGGTTAAGGTTAGAAGAGCTTTCAGTTTATGTTCAACAATTAAATTGATCATTTTTCTACTGTGTGCTGTCATTGTTTTCACCCAACCAAATTACTATCAACTATCTAATTTATGAGCAGCCCTCTCCCTCCCTCTCCTCTGTTTCATCTGACAAAGAGTCTTTTCTTCTATACGTGAGCCTGGTTTCAAGTTCTTACAGTTAGGGTCTCATACAACATTTGTCCTTGTGCTGCTGACAGATTTCACTCAACATAATGTCTTCCAATTGAAACCAGGTTATGAAATGCTTCCTAAAGTCATCATTATATAGTGTTCCATTGAGGACATGTATGGTAGTTTGTTTATCCATTCATCTGCTGTTGGGAATCTGGGTTGATTTCATCCTTTTGCTATTGTGAACTGTGCTGCAATAAATATTCGTGTGCATGTATCTGTTCCTGTGACTGCCTTTGATTCTGAGAATATACTCTGGGCAGTGGGATTACGAGTATGAATGTATATACATTTCTAGCTTTTTGAGGAAACATCAAATTTCTTTCTAAAGAGGTTGTACCATTTTGCAGTTGAACCAGCAGCGTAGGAGAGTTCAAAACTCTCCACAGCCTCTCCAGCATTTGCTGTTTTGTGTTTTTTGGATCATGGCCAACCTTGTTGGGGTAAGATGGTATGTCATTTTAGTTGTGTTTTGGATTTCTCTAATAGCTAACAATCATGAATATTTCTTTATGTGTTTTTTGGCTGGTTGGATGTCCTCTTTGGTAAAGTGTCTGGCCATCTCCTTTGCCCATCACTTATTTGGGTTATTTACCTTTTTTGCTGATATTTTGTAGTACCTTGTAGATTACGGAGACCAAATGTCAGTCTGACATGTAGTTGCCAAATATTTTTTCTGATTCGGTAGGTAGTTTTTAATTTTTTTTTGATAAAATCTTTGGATGAGCAAAAGTGTTTGATTCTTAGTAGTTTCCAGACCTATTTTATCTTGTATTTATCATGCTTTGTTTTCCAGATTTTTAAGTCTGTCTAAGCTGTACATTAAAACTTCCATTGCTTACCCTACTTTTTCTTGCATGATCTTTATTGTTTTAGGTTTGATATTCAGGTCTTTGATTCAATTTGAATTGATTTTTGTATAAGGTATGAGATATGGGTTTTGTTTCCTTTTTTTGCAGATGGATATCCAATTTTGCTAGCACCATTTGTTAAAAAGACTGTTTTGACCCCAGTTTACAATCTTAGGGCCTTTGTCAACTATCAACTGTTCATAAGAGGACAGTAGAATTTCTGGGTTCTCAACTCTGTTCCATTGGTCTATATGTCTCTTTCTGTACCAGTACCGAGCTGTTTTGACTACTGTGACAGTGTAATAGGTTCTGAAGTTTGGCACTGTGAGGTCTCCCACTGCGTTCCTCTTCCTCAGCAGTTTTGTTTATGAGGGGTTTCTTCTCTTCCCAAACAGAAGTGGTGATTTTTTTTCTCCATCTTATTAAAAAAATGTCACTGGAATTTGTATTGGGATTGCATTGTGTATGTTGATCACTTTGGGTAAAATAGCCATTTTCACAACGTTAAGTCTTCTTATCCCTGAGCAGGGTAGATTTCTCCAGTTATGTAAAGTTTCTCCTGGATTCTTGTAGTTTTTGTATAGGTCTCTCATTTGTCTATTTATATCTGGCTAGGTATTTTACATTCTTGGGGGCTATAGTTCACAGTATAGATTTGGCAAATTCTTCTTTGATGATCTCTTTGTAGGTATAAGGAATCCTACTGATTCGCTTATGTTTATCTTATATCCTGATACTCTGCTGAACTCTTCTATTGGTTCCAGTAGTTTACTTATGGATTCTTCAGGATTCTCTGCGTATACAATCTTATAATTTGCAATTAGAAAGTTTTGCTTCTTCTATGCTGATGTGGATGCCCTTTATTTCTTTGTCTTGCCTAAATGCTCTGGCCAGAACTTCTAGGGCAATGTTGAATTGGGCATCCTTGTCTATTTTCCATTCTCAAAGGGAGTTCTTTCAGTCTTTCTCCATTCAGGATGATGTTGGCAGTTGGCTTTGCATAGAGGCCCATTATTGCATTGGGAAATTTGCCTTGTTTTCCTATTTTGCTGAGAGATTTTAGCATGAATGAGTGTTGGACTTTGTCAAATGCCTTTTCTGCATCATTTGACAAAATCAGGTGATTCTTATCTTTCATGTTATTTATGTGATTGAACACAATAATTGTTATTCTGGCGTTGAACCAGTATTGCACCCCTGGCATGAATACCGCTTGGTCATGATATATATATATATATATATATATATAAATATATGTTGTTTAAATCTATGATCAAGGATTTTGTTGAAGGTTTTTGCATGTAGGTTCATGAGTGATATTGGTCTGTAATTATCCTTTTTTTGTGGGATCTTTCCCTGGCTTTTGTATCAGGGTTATGCCGGTTTCATAGAATGGATTTGGGAGTAGTCCATCCCTTCCTATGCTGTGAAATAGCCTCAGTACTACTGAAGTTAACTCTTTTGCCACAAAACCACTGAATCTACAGCAGAGCTCAGAAAACAGAGGGTAGAGGAGCAGTAGTACCCTCAGTCAGCAGCCAGGCTCTCAAACTGTGGCTACCCCATGCTCTGTCTCTCTGCTCGACCATATGCTGTTTACTTTAGCACTGCAGTTCAGTGTATTTGCCAGTTCATGTCCATCTTCTACCTCCCAGATAACAAAAAAAAAGTTGTCAGTACCAGCAGTCCACCCAAACAGTGATTCAGCAGCAGTGAGACTCAATGTGGGATCCTTCATTCTGGACAGAAGTATTTTCTCATTTAGTGGTACATAATGCAATCTGACAAACCTATGCTGTATCCTAGTGCTCCTTGGGTGTCCAGAGTGCTCCCTTCAGTTATCAATCCAGACCTAGTTTTCAGAGGCAATTGAGGAGATGTGTGTCTAGTCTGCTATCTTGGCCCCACCCCACTGAACAGCTTCTTGATAGCACAAAGACAACAATCAATATGAAACGATTTCAAGAAGCAGTGTCCAACACAGCTTTGGAAAATTCCCAAAACAAAGAATCAAAAAATTGCCCAGATGAAGAAGCCTTTATGAAATTATCAGAGGTCAAGTACAAAAGAATTATGTATACAGTTCTCCTAGAGATTAAACAAAATGCAGCCGAATGAACTGAAAAATTAAGTAAGCTATTTGAACTCATGAAATATCAGTGATCTGAAATCCAGCAGATCAATAATAAAATTACAGAATTAGGCAATTAAAAAGCCAAAAGAGAAGAATCGAGGAGATAGACACCAAAGCTAGTGAGCTTGTGGATAGAGCAACTGACACCAGCATTCATGAGGAAAGAACAGAGAAAAGAAATAAGAAAAAGAAGCATTAAGAAACATGTGGGACTCTATTAGGAAGAATGATCAACAAATAAATGGAGGTCCTGAACAGGGAAGAATAGCTGAAAATACAGAGTATTGTTGTAGAGTTGCTGACAGAAAACTTCCCTAATATTGTGAAAGAAGAGAACATAGATATCCAAGATGCTTTTCAAGTGCCACAAAAACTAGACAACAAAAGAAAGACACCAAGATATATTGCAATCAAGCTTAATAAAATGAAGCATAAAAAGAGGCTTTTAACAGCTGCAAGGCTTAAAGCAAAACTAACATACAAAGGAAGACCTGTAGGCTTTCATCTGACTTCTCAGCAGAAACCATATTGGCAAGAAGACATTGAGATGATACATTCAAGACCTTGAAGGAGAAAAACTTCCAACCCAGAATTATTTTTTCCTGGAAAACTATCTTTCAAGTGTGAAGCTGAAACCAGGACTTTCACAGATAAATAGAATCCTAGAGGCTTTGTAAAAAACAAACCAAAACCACAAGAAATAATGAAAGAAGCTCTTTGTTTAGAAAAACAAAAGCATCAAATGTATGCTTAAGAAGGCACTGTAGGACATGGCATACAGAATGCTACTCAGTTAGGGAAGTCCTAAAGCTCAACCAAACCTACACTATTAAAAGAAGGAAATCAGTGATCTTAACATAAAAGTATGACATCATCACACTAAATACAGGGTGTATTACACTAGGTATAACCCTTTCAGATGGACAGGAAATTAAACAGATTTACAGAAGTTAAAGTGTGGTTTAAACTTAGAATATTAAGGGGCATCACAGGGGTAGCCACAAAGCAAAATAACAATGTGACATATCAACACAAGAAACATAATTCAGGAGTTTTGACAAACACAAAACCAACACTGAAAAAGATGAAAATTGAACCCATGAAGAAGAATGACCAATAACAGAATAAGGGCAACACAGAAAACGCCAACAACACAAAAATATATGCATCCAAATGACAGCACTAAACACATACCTGTCAAGAATTACAATGAATGAAAATGGAGTGAGTGCTCCAATAAAGACAGAAAGAGAGATAGCCTGGATCAAAAGACACATTCCATCTATATGGTACTTCCAGGAAACAGATCTTAGACTTGAAGACATGAACAAACTGAAAATCTAAGAATGGAGAAACATATATCAAGCTAACAACACACAAAGAAGAGCAAGAGTGGCAATACTAACCTCCGATAAAACAGATTTTAATGTAAAATCCACCATTATGGACAAGGATGGTCACTATTGATTGCTGAAAGGTTCAATACCTAAGCAGGACATAACAATATGAAATATTTATGCACCCAATAGCAGAGCATCTAAATACATTGAAGAAATACTGACCACATTGAAAAATGAGATAGGTCACTCCAGAATAATAGTTGGAGACTTCAACACTCCACTTCCAGTAATGGATAGATCATCCAGAAAAATACTCATTAAAGATACAGAAGACCTTATGCAGACAATTAGCCAACTAGATCTTACTGATGTATACAGAACTTTTTATCCATCAATAGATAAGAACACCTCTTGTGCAATGCACATGGAACATTTTCCAGAACAGATGATGTCTTAGGACATAAGGCAAGTCTCAACAAAATCCAAACCACTGAATTATTGCAAAGCATCTTCTCAGACCACAAAACCAAAAAACTTGAAATCCATAGCAGAAAAAATGTAGGTAGAAATTCATACTCATGGAAACTGAACAATCCCATGCTCAACAACCCATGAGTTAGAGAAGAAATCAAAGATGAAATCAATGAATTAATGGAATCAAATGAGAATGAAAACACATCCCATCAGAACCAATGGGATAGAGCAAAAGCAGTGCTCACAGTTCAATTTATCTCTATAAATGCACACATGTAGAATGAAGAAAGAGCACAAACCAAAAAATTACTTTGAACAAGTAGAATGACAGTAACAAAGAAGTCCTCAGGCACTATCAGAAAACAGATAATAAAGATTAGAACAAAACTAAACAAATTAGCGAATGGAAGAAAACTTGAAAAAAATTAACAAAATCTAAACCTGGTTCTTTGAAAAGATCAGCAAAATTAGATAAACCACTGGCTAAAACTACAAAAGGAAAACGGGAAAGGAAACAAATAACTTTAACAAGAAATAGATGGGAGATGTCACAACAGACCCGAATGAAATAAAAAGCATAACAATACTGTGAAAGACTGTACTCTATGACATTTGAAAACCTAGAGGAAATGGACAAATTTCTAGATTCATATCATGTACCAACATTATCACAAGGAGAAGCAGAATAACTTAATAAACCCATCACAAAGGAAGAGATTGAAAAAGTCATCAAAAACTACCAGTCAAAAAACGTCCTGGCCCAGATGGTTTCATTGGAGAATTCTATCAAACTTTCAGAGAAGAGTTAAGTCTAATACTACTGAAGCTATTTCATAGCAAAGAAATGGTTGGAAAACCCTCAAATTCATTGCATGAAACCAGGATAACCCTGATACTAAAGCCAGGAAAAGATTGCACAAAAAAATAAAATCATAGACCAATCTCACTCGTGAACCTAGACGCAAAAATCTTCAACAAAATCTTAGCCAAGAGAATTCAATAATATACCAAAAAAAAAGTCATCACAACCAAGTTGAATTTATACCAGTGATGTATGGCTGGTTAAAAATTAGAAAAAAAAATTAATATGATCAACCACATAAAGAGCACAGCGGATAAGAAATACTTGATTTTGTCAACTGATTTAGAAAAGGCATTTGACAAAGTCCAACACCTATTCATGTTAAAAACTCTCAGCAAAATAGAAACAGAGGTGAAATTCTGCAATGCAATAAGGGGCATCTATGCAAAGCCAAATGCCTACATCAGCCTAAATGCAGAGAGACAGAAAGAATTCCCCTTGAGAATGGGAATAAGACAAGGATGCCCACTAGCACCACTTCTATTCAACATTGTACTAGAGGTACTAGCCAGAACAATTAGAGAAGACAGAGAAATAAAGGGCATCTGCATCAGCAAAGAAGAAGTAAAAATCTCCCTATTTGCAGATGACATGATCTTATAAGCAGAGAATCCTACAGAATCCATCAGTAAACTACAGGAACTAATAGAAGAGTTCAGCAAAGTCTCAGGATACAAAGTAAACATAAGTGTATCACTAGGTTTCCTTCACACAAGCAAAGAAAGTATCAAAGAAGAAATTGCCAAATCAATATTGTTTATTATAGCCCCCAAGAATATAAAATACCTAGCGATAAATCTAACTGGAGAAATAAAAGACCTATATGTAGAAAATTAAAATACTTTACTGCAAGAAACAACTGAAAATTCCGTGAGTGGAGAAATCTACCCCGTTCATGGATAGTAAGACTTAACATTGCGAAAATGGCTATTTTACCCAAAGCAATATACATATACAATGCAATCCCAATACATAATTCCACTGTGATTTTTTTTAATAAGATGGAGAAACAAATCACCAGCTTTGTTTGGAAAGGGAAGAAACCTCGGATAAGTAAAGCACCACTGAAGAATAGAAACACAGTGGGATGCTTCACACTTCCTCAATTTGTAAACTATTACACTACCACAGTAGTCAAAACATCCTGATACTGGTACAAATAGAAATATACAGACCAACGGAAGAGGGATGAGACCCCAGCGATTCCACCATCCTCTTATGAACAAGTGATATTCGATAAAGGCCCTAAGATTGTAAATTGCAGTAAAACTGTCTCTTTAGCAAATGGTGTTGGCAAAATTTGATATCCATCTACAAACAACTGAAACAAGACCCATATCTCATACCTTACACAAAAACTAACTCAAAATGGATCAAAGACCTAAATATCCAACCTAAAACAATAAAGATCATGCAATAAAAAAATAGGGTCAGCAACGGAATTTCTAATGCACAGCTTAGATAGACTTCAAAATTCGACAAACAAAGCATGATCAACAGAAGAGAAAATAGACAAACTGAAACTATTAAGAATCAAACACTTTTAGTCATCCAAAGACTAAAAAAGGAGTCAAAAGACCACCTACAGAATGTGATAAAACATTTGGCATCTACATGTCAGACCAATGTCTGATGTCCATTATCTACAGGGTACTACAAAATACCAACAAGAAAAAGGTAAATAACCCAGTTAAGCAATAGGCAAAGGAAATGGACAGACACTTTACCAAGGAGAACATCCAGTCAGCCAAAAGACACACGAGGAAGTGCTAGCGATCATTAGCTATCAGACAAATTAGAATCAAAACTACAATTAGATACCATCTCACCCCATCAAGGTTGGCCATGATCCAAAAGACACAAAACAACAAATGCTGGAGAGGCTGTGGAGAGACTGGAACTCTCCTACACTGTTGGTGGGACTGCAAGATTGTACCACCTCTCTGAAAGCAATTTGGGACTTCCTTAAGCCGGAAATAGATGTACCATTTGATCCTGTAATCCAACTGCTTGGAATATATCCTATAGAAACAAAGGCTGTCACATAAACAGATACATGTGCTCGAATGTTTATTGCAACACAGTCTACAATAGCAAAAAGGTGGAACAAACCCAGATGCCCATCAACAGACTAACAGATAAACAAACTATGGTACATATACTCAAAGGAACACTACGCAATGATAAAGAACAATGATGATTTTATGAAGCAACTCATAACTTGTTTTCAATTGGAAGACATTATGCTAAGTGAAATCAGTCAGTGGCAAAAGAACCAAATGGTATAAGGCCCACTATTATAAGGACTTAAAAGCAGACTTATGTACTTAAGAAAAGACTCTTTGATGGCTACAAGGGAGGGGACAAAGGGAGAGCTTTGGTCATAGATTAGATATTTGGTAGAAATTTGGTTAGGTGAAAGCAGTGACAGGATGTAATAGAAAGTAGATCAACTTAATTGGACTTCTGCATAAACTGAAAACTCCTCTAATCTTAACCTAATACTGCAACTATAGAGTAACAGGAGTGGGATCTGGGGACCATGCTCTGGGAACATAGAGGCCAACTGACATAACTGGCCTATTGCTAAGAGAGTCTTCTACATCCTATGTTGGTGAGTGGCATTTGGGGTCTTAAAAGCTAGCAAAGTGCCATCTGAGGTACACCAACTGCTCCCAACTCACCTAGAACAGATGATCACCTAGAACAACACAGACATGAGGAAAAAAGGAGACAGAAAGAACCATATGAATAGGAAACTGTATTAATATGTGACCAGAAGAACCGGATGATGCCTGGCTACCACCAAAGACAACCATGACAGGGAAAACAATGTTGAGTCCCTGTCACAACTCAAGGAAAAGAGTGGTACAGCTCAAGACCAAAAGACCAGAACTGCTGGTCTGGTAGCTTGGGGGTTCTCCTCAGAGCATGGCCCCTAGACTTACTGATGCTCCAGCCCATAAAACACTATCTGAGGCCAACTGTTTGGGCAAAAATTGACTGGACTCGTGGACACAGTGTGACCACATGGTGTGTGTACTTTATGGTTTTATGCACTTATAGGGTGCTGTCCTACTGGTTTCTTTCTAGATGGGAGAGAAAAGGATGGGGAGGCGGGGACAGGAGATTGCTGGGAGGATACAACAAGTATAGAATGAAAAGGAGGAGTGTGCTGTCATTGGACGAGGACAGCAGAAGGAGTGGCAGAAAGTTGGGCACGCAAAATTTGTTTAGATTGTACACCTTCACTTAATCACAATATAAAAAAATTAAAAAATTAATAAAGGAAGAAAAGAAATACGAAGTCTCAGCAAACACAAAACCACCAACACTGAAAAAGATGAGAAGAAAACACATAAAGAAAAATGACTCTGCACAGGAAATTAAGTGGAACAAATGAATTGTCTATAAGACACACAAAAAAAATCAAAATGTCAGCAAGAATTCACACCTATCAATAATTACGCTAAACAGAAATAGATTAAATGCACCAATAATTATGCCAAATGTAAGTGGATTAAAGGTACCTATAAACAGACGGCTTGGCATGGCTTGGCATAAACAGACAGAGTGTCAGGGTGGACACACAAAAAACATGATCTATGTGCTACCCACACAAGAAATACATTGGAGTTAAAGAAGCAAAATACTAAAACAAAGGAAGAATATGTACATATATGTATATATGTATATATATTCTTCCTTCCTACATATATACAGATATATGGGAGGAAGAATATATATATACACACATACATATGTACACACACGTATATATATATCAAGGAAACAACATCTGAAAAAGAACAAGAGTGTCAATATTAATTTCTGATAAAATAGATTTTAAAATAAAATCCACCACACTGGATAAGGGAGGTCACTATAAAATGATTAAAGGTTAATATTTTAGGAAGACACAAACAAGAAATACTTACCCACCCAATGAGAGGGCTCCAAAATACATAAACTCTAACTGCACTGAAAACAGAAATAGACAGCTCCAAAAAAAGTAGGAGACTTCAACAAAGAAGACTTCACACCACAATTACTAAATATATTTCAGAGCATAGAAAAGCATGGAATGCTGGCAAATTCGTTTTGTGAAACTAGAATAATCGTGATACCAAACTCAGGGAAAGACAGCACAAACAAGGAAAATGACATACTGATATCTCTCATGAACTTAGGTGTAAAAATCATTAACAAAATTCTCACCAATAGAATTCAACAATATATCAAAAAACTAATTCACTATGGCCAAGCGGGACTCATACCAGGGACACAGGGAAGGTTCAGCATTGGAAAAACAGTCTACGTAATCAACCAAATGAATAAAACAAAAGACAAGAGCCACTTGACTTTATTAATTGATGCAGAAAAAGCATTCGACAGAGTTAAATAGAGATAGTGTGAAAACAGTCCCCTTGAGAATGGGAACCAGATAAGGATGCCTACTGTCACCACAACATTGTGCTGGAAGTTCTAGCCATAACAATTAGACAAGATAAAGAAATAAAGGGCATTCACATTGGTGAAGAAGAAGTGAAAATAGCACTATTTGCAGATGATACGGTCTTGTACACAGAAAACCTCTTGAAAAAGGAAAAAACAAACACTTAAATACTGGAACTAGAAGACGTCAGCAAAGTATTAGCATAGAATATAAAACTGCAAAAATTAGCTGGATTCATTTACACCGACAAAGAGAACATCAAAGTAGAAATCACTGAATCGATACCGTTTGCAGTAGTCCCCCCAGAAGATAAAATACCTAGGAATAAATCTAACCAGAGATGTAAAAGGCCTATATAAAGAAAATTGCAAGACATGACTACGGAGCAACGAACGAAACATACGTAAGTGGAGAAATCCCCCTTGCTCATGAAGACTCAGCATTACGAAAATGTATATTCTACCAAAGCAATCTGTAAATACAATGCATTCTCAATACAAATTTCAATGACTTTTTTTTTAAGAGATGTAGAAACAAGTCATCAATTCACGTGATGCCATAAGGAGTAGGGTGGTTCCTAATTCGGTACAAGTAATGTCATTATATAAAAAAAAGAGAAAGACAACAGAATAAATGGCCATGTGGTAATGAAGTGATATTGCAATTGCAAGCCAAGGAAAGCCTGAGGGTAACAGAAGCTGAAATAAACAAGAAAGGATCTTCCCCCAGAGCCTCCAAAAGGAGCATGGTCCAGCCAACATATCAAATACAGATTCCAAGCTCCCAGATCTATGAGACAATAAATTTCTCTTCTTATAAACTACCTAGTGTATAGTATTTTGTCAAGCAGCCTTAAGAAACTAAGATGCCCTGTATCACTGTGTCACTGTCTGGTTACTAGTCCAGCAGGATGTCTACCAGTCCTAAGCTCCATTGGGTACTGTTCTCTCCCTTTCATCTCTGAATGTTCCTAGTACATAGTAGGCATTCAACATATGTTCACTGAATATGTTGTTTTTAGTATTTTTCATGTGTAATTGTCCCTCACTTTTTCCAGGACTTCACTGCCAAAGCACCACTCTGATTTAGAACTTGATTCTTATCATGTGATTTTCAGTATTTGGATCCTAGAAGCTGTCACAAAGGAAGAACCAACTCACATGATCTCTCCAAAAACTGCTTTTCTTACTACAGAATGTGTTGTTGATGTCATTGCCAATGGTGGCAGGAGGAGTATAACAATGAAGTTTCTGTTAAACTTGAAATGAATGCTGGGAAGGTTATTTGCCATAAAATCTTTAAAAACAAAAAGCACGTGATCCTTTGTGTGGGAAGGATGAGGTTTGATCCTTTCAAACATAAATGTGGTGGGTATTTTCTGAGCACTTCTGCATTTCAGCTTGTGCTGTTGTCTTTCAGCAGGTACTGTTAGTAATCACTTCCTTTTTTTATTTTATTGTGATTAAGTGGAAGTTTACAAATGAAGTCAATTTGCCATATAAAACCTCATACAGGGATCTCTATGCAACTTCATCAGATAGCCTCACCCTGTGACAGCACACTCTTCCTTTCCACTCTGTACTTTCCATACTCATTTAACGTACTCCTGTACCCTCTTCTCTATCCTTGTATCTCAATACTATAGGGGAGCTGATCCAACAGCCTCATATCTTACAGTCCAGTCCAATTTTTGTCTGAAGAATTGTCTTCAGTGATGGTTTCAGCTCTTGGCTACAAGTAATACCAGGGGCCATGCTCTTCGGTGATCCTCCAGTATATCAAACCACAAAGTATGGTCTTTTAACAGAATTCTAGATCTTCACCCTCATTTTTATCCTGCTATGTCAGGGATTCTATGTTATATTGCCTATCGAGGCAGACATTGTACGGGGCTGGGCACCATATAGTTCTTATGGTCTCATGATGGTGTAGTCTCTGGATCATTTAACTCCTTCTGTCACTTGGGCTCATATTTCCCTCCTGTTTTTGATGTCCTTAATTTTCCTCTGTTCAAGATGGATTGGGACCAATTGACGCTTCTTAGATGACAGCTTTCTAGCATTTAAAATGCCAGATTTCACTCACCGAATTCAGATACGAGCCATTTTCTTAGAAAAAATAAAAATAAGGAAAGCTGGAGGTACGGCTAACATGGTAAACTAAACACAAGTCTCTTCAATTCCTTCTGAGAACTAACACCTGAATAATAATTGAATAGAACATTCTGGACACCCAGGAAGCCCTAGGATTTGGCACAGGGTTGTCAGGCTGGACTATGCGCCACTAAACAGGAAACTACCTCTCTCTGATGAGGCAGTGCATACCAAGCCCCACTCCTGCTGACTCACTGCATGGGAGGACTGCAAGTACTGATGCTGTCTTTGTTATCTGGGAGATGGGGAATACACATGAGCTGGCGAATATGCTGAACTGCAGTGCTAAAGTAAATAGTGTATAGCGCAGCAGAGACAGCACATGGGATAGCCACATTTTGAAAGCCCGGCTGCAGACTGAGGGCATCACCACTCCTCCGCCCCCTATTTTCTGAGCTGCACCACAGATTCTGTGGTTTCACGGCAAGAAAGGTAAGTCAGCCAGGGTGCTATCTTGGTTGGCTGGGAGGTGGAGTCACGAAACCGGAGGCCTCAGCAGGAGTTAATTCCCAAGCTGAGAAGCAGTGCCAGTATGGAAGGCACTTTGCCAGCAGAAAGGCTGTATAGGACAGTGTTACCTCATAGCAGTGGCCCAGCTGAGGATAGCAGCAAGCTGTAACCTCTTCCCAACTGAACTATATCATACTATTTGGGGACAGCCAAAGAAATGATTCCATTTTCAGCTGAAAGGTGGGGATTGCCACACATGGTGGCCTGACTAATTTTGGCATCTGTTGGTTAGCTGCGAGCTTCTTAAAATAAGACTGCCTGGAGAAATAACTGCTGAAAAACATCTCTTCCAACCATTACTCACCCATATCATAGGGTCAGTTGATGACTTCCCAGTGAATTCATAAGTAGGGAGTTGTCACTGCCACCAAAGAGGTGGAGACTGCCACCCCAGGAAGTCCACTACAGCCAGTTACTGGAGTACACAGAGAGGTCTGGTGACCAACTGCCTTTTCAGAGCTACACCTCAGCTTCTGTTGAAGTAACACCAGAGAAATTAAACAGCTGATAGAAAAATGTTCCTCTTTTTTTTTGCCAGATATTTCTTCTTTTTTATGACTGAATGAAAATGTACATTCTCCTATAAATTTACATGTCCACCTATATGCAGCTTCCACTGCTCTCCCTGCCCTCCGTGCCCAGTGACAGCACACTGTTCCTCTCTGATCCATACATGGATCAAAAGACATGACCCATCTATATGTTTCTTACAAGAAACACACCTTAGGCTCAAAGATACAAACAAACTGAAAATCCAAGTGTGGAATGATATATCCCAAGCTAATAACATACAAAGAAGAGCAAGTGTGGTAATACTAATCTCAGATAAAATAGATTTTAATGTAAACTCCACCATCGTGGACAAGGATGGTCACTATTGTTGAAAGGTTCAGTACACAAACAGGACTTAACAATATGAAATATTTATGCAACCAATATCAGAGCATCTAATACATTGAAGAAACACTGACTACGTTGAAAAATGAAACAGATCACTCCACAAAAAGAGTGGGAAAGTTGAACACTCCATTTTCAGTAATGGATAGATCATCCATGAAAAAAAAAATCAGTAAAGACACAGATCTTATTGCAACAATCAATGAACCAGACCTCATCAACATATACAGAATTGTTTATCCATCAACAGATAAATACACTTTCTTCTCCAATGGGTATGGAATAATTTTTAGTAATTTTTTAATTATATTTTAATTATGATTGAGTGAAAATGTACATTCCCACATAAATTTACATGCCCACCTATATGCCACTTCCACTGCTCTCCCTGCCTGGGTGACAGCACATTACTCCTCTCTGATCCATATATGTTTCATCTTCTCAACAGTTTCCTTTCACCTCCGCTCCACCCACACCCCTTACTCAAGCCAGAGGTCCACAGGATGATATCATTTGGGCGCATAGAACCATAAAGTGCATCCAATATATGGTCTCTCTGCATCGCCAAGTTGAATCCATTCGTGTTAGAAGAGTGGACCTTCATAATGAGTTATGGGCAAGGACAGCATTAGGGCAAGGGGCCATGCTCCAAGGGGAACGCTGAAGCCGCTGGACCACTAATTGTGGTCTTTTAGTGGAGATCTCAGGTGCACCCCTTTTCATTCTTGTGTTGCCAGTGAGACTCAACTTTGTGAGCTCCATCGCGGCTGTCACAGGTGGTAGCTGCGCACCATCCGGTTTTTGCCAGTCCTAAGTCAGTGTAGGCACCTACACATGTGGGTCTCTCTATCTTCTGGGTTGTCTTTCCCCCATGTCGTTTTGGTCCTCAAAGAACATCTGTTCATGCTGAGTTGGGACGATTTGCTATGCCCTCGGATGGCAGCTAGGCAGCTTTTAAGACCCCAGATGCCACTCACCAGTGTGGGGTACAGAGAGGCCTCTTAGAATTATTCGAGTTGTGCCAGTTGGCCTCTATTTCGCCTAAGACCATGGTCCCCTGCCCACTGCCCCACCTACTCTGACCTTGCAATATTGGGTTAAGATGGAAAGAGTATTCAAGTTATGTTGAAGTCCACTTAATATTGTTCTTGTTTCTAATGTGTGCTATCACCAATTTCACCCAACCAAATTTGTACCAACAATCTAATCTAAACCCTCGCCTTCCCCCACCTCCCTCCCCTCCCTTGCAGCCCTCAAAGAATCTTTTCTTCCATGCATAAGTCTGTTTTCGAGATTTTTCTCGTAGGGGTCTCATACAATATTCGTCCTTTTGTCTCTGACTACTTTCACTTAACATAATGTCTTCCAGTTGAAACCAGGTTATGAGATGTTTCCTGGAATCATCATTGTTTTTTATTATTGCATAGTGCTCCACTGAGTATACATATCATAGCTTACCTATCCATTCCTCTGTTGTTGGGCATTTTGGTTGATTCCATCTTTTTGCTATCGAGGACTGTGCTGTGATAAACAATCTTCTGCATGTATCCGTTGGTGTGAATGGCCTTGATTCTGTAGGATATATTCCAAGTAGTGGAATTACTGGATCAAATGATATATCTATATCCATTTTTTTAAGGAAGTGCCAGATTGCTTTCCAAAGAGGCTGGACCATTTTGCAGCCCCACCAACAGTGTAGGAGAGTTCCACTTTCTCCACAGCCTCTACAGCACTTGTTGTTTTGTGTGTTTTGGATCATGGCCAACCTTGTTGGGGTGAGATGGTATCTCATTGTAGTTTTGATTTGAATTTCTTTAATAACTAAAGATCATGAACATGTCCGCATGTGTTTTTTTTGGCTGCCTGGATCTCCTCTTTAGAGAAATGTCTGTCCATCTCCTTTGCCCATCGCTTAATTGGATGATTTATCTTCTTCTTAGTGATATTTTGTAGTACTTTGTAGATTATGGAGATTAGGTGTCAGTCTGATATAGAGTTGCTAAATATTTTTTCCCATTCTATACGTGGTCTTTTAACTCCTGTGATAAAGTCTTTGGATGAGCAAAAGTGTTTGATTCTTAGTAGTTCCAATTTTTTTATTTCCTCTTCTGTTGATTGTGGTTTGTTTGACTGATCTTGAAGTCTGTCTACGTTGTGTATTAAAACTTCCATTGTTGTTCCTACTTTTTCTTGGATGAGCTTTATTGTTTTAGATTTGATATTTAGGTCTTTTAGCCAGTTTGAGTTGGCTTTTGTATAAGGTGTAAGATATGCATCCTGTTTCAATTTATTGCTGATGGATATCCAATTTTGCCAGCACCATTTGTTGAAGATACTGTTTTTACCCCAATTTAATGTCTTAGGGCCTTTGTCAAATATCAGCTGTTCATAGGCAGATGGTGTCATTTCTGGGGTCTTCATTCTCTTCCATTGATTGATCTGTCTGTTCTTGTACAGGTACCAGGCTGTTTTGACCACTGTAGAAGTGTAGTATATTCTAAGGTCGGGTAATGAGAGGCCTCCCAGTGTGTTCTTCTTCTTTAGTAGTACTTTACTTATCCAGGGTTTCATCCCTTTCCAAACAAAATTGGTAATTTGTTTCTGCATCTCATTAAACGATGACATTGTAACTTGTATTGGGACTGCATTATATAAGTAGATTGCTTTGGGTAAAGTACACATTTTCACAATGTTTAGTCCTACTATCCATGAGCAGGGTAGGTTTCTCCATTTATCTAAGCCTCTCTTAGTTTCCTGTAGTCAGGACTTGCAGTTCTCTTTGTAAAGGTCTGTTATTTCTCTGGTTAGATTAATTCCTAGGTACTT
The DNA here is from genome assembly GCA_028571685.1 of Heterohyrax brucei. NCBI lineage: Eukaryota > Metazoa > Chordata > Mammalia > Hyracoidea > Procaviidae > Heterohyrax > Heterohyrax brucei. The sequence goes on along the minus strand of CM053149.1, from coordinate 134,708,541 downwards.
TATCTTCTTGGGGGCTATAGTAAATGGCATTGTTTTGAAGATTTCTTCATTAGCAGTCTCACTGTTGGTATAAAGGAATCCTACTGATTTACTTATGTTTATGTTGTATCCTGAGACTTTGCTGAACTCTTCTATCAGTTCAAGTAGTTTACTTATAGATTCCTTTGGATTCTCCGCATATAAAATCATATCACCAGCAAACAGGGAGATTTTGACTTCTTCTTTGCTGATGCAGTTGCCCTTTATTTCTTGGTCTTGTCTAATTACTCTGGCTAGAACTTCTAGTACAATGTTGAATAGGAGAGGTGAGTGTGTGCTTCCTTGTCTAGTTCCTGTTCTCAGGGGAATCTCCTTTAGTTTCTCTCCATTCAGGATGACTTAGGCAGTTGTTTTTGAATAAACAGCCCTTATTGTGTTGAGGAATTTTCTGTCTATGCCTATTTTGCTAAGAGTTTTTAGCATGAATGTGTGTTGGACTTTATCAAATGCCTTTTCTGCATCAATGGACAAAATCAGGTGATTTTTGTCTTTTCTGATATTTATGTGGTTAATCACATTAATTGTTTTTCTAATGTTGAACCAGCCTTGCATCCCTGGTATGAATCCCACTTGGTCATGATGGATTATTTTTTGATATGTTGTTGTATTCTATTGGCAAGAATTTTGTTGAAGATTTTTGCATCTAGATTCATGAGTGGTATCGGTCTGTAGTTCTCCGTTTCGATTGGGTCTTTCCCTGGTTTTGGTATCAGGGTTATGCTGGCTTCATAGAATGAGTTTGGGCATACTCCATCCCTTTCTATATTGTTAAATAGTCTCAGTAGTATTGGAGAAAACTCTTCTCTAGAAGCTTGGTAGAATTCTGTGGTGAAGTCATCTGGGCTCGGGCTTTTTTTGTTTGGCAGTTTTTTGATGACTTTTTCAATCTGTTCCTTTGTGATGGGTTCATTAAGTTGTTTTGCTTCATGTTGTGATAATTTGGGTAGGTAATATGAATCAAGGAATTTGTTCATTTCCCCTAGGTTTTCCAATTTGTGAGAGTACAGTCTTTCATAGTATTCTGTTAAGATATTTTTAATTTCTTTTGGGTCTGTTGTGACCACTCCCCTCTCATTTCTAATTTGTGTTATTTGTTTCCTTTCCTATTTTTCTTTAGTAAGTTTAGCCAGTGGTTTGTCAATTTTGTGATCTTTTCAAAAAAACAGCTTTTGGTCTTTTCAATTATTTTTCTATTCTCTAATTCATTTAGTTCTTCTCTAATCTTTATGATCTGTTTTCTTCTGTTGTCTGAGGGGTTTCTCTGTTGTTCTCTCTCTACTTGTTCAAGCTGTAGGGTTATTTTCTTGATTTAGTTTCTTTCTTCCTTCCAGATGAGTCCATTTATGGAGATAAACAGACATCTGAGGACTGCTTTGGCTGTATATGATAGGTTCTGGTAGGACATGTTTTCATTCTCATTGGAATCCATAAATTTCTTTATTTCATCCTTGATTTCTTCTATAACCCATGTTTTTTTGAGCGAGATGTTGTTCAGTGAGTTCCACTTTCAATCTGTGTTTTTTTCTGCTATTGATTTCGTCTTTTATGGCTTTATGATCTCAGAAGATACTTTGCATGAATTTAATGGTATGGATTTTGTTGAGAATTGCATTATGTCCTAACACATGGTCAATTCTAGAGCATGTTCCATGTTCACTAGAGAAGAAGGTGTGGCTGTCTGCTGATGGGTAGATAGTTTTGTAGAAATCGATGAGGTTTAGTTGGTTAATTTTGGCAATGAGATCTTCTGCATCTTTACCAAGCATTTTTCTAGATAATCTGTCCAGTATTGAGAGTGGAGTGTTGAAGTCTCCCACTATTATTGTGGAGTGATCTAACTCTTTTTTGAGTGCAGCCAATGCTTCTGCGACGTATTTAGGTGCTCTGATATTAGGTGCATTTATATTTAATATAGTTAAGTCTTCATTGTGGACTGAAACTTTCAGCAGTAAATAGTCCCATCTTTGTCCACAATGGTGGATTTGACATTAAAATTGATTTTGTCTGAGATTACAATTGCCACACCTCCTCTTCTTTGTTCATTGTTAGCTTGATATATATTCTTCCATCCTTTAATTTTCAGTTTGTTCCTATTTTTAGGTCTCAAGTGAGTTTCTTGTAGACAACATACGGATGGGTCATGTCTTTTGATCCAAGATGTCACTCAGTGTCTCTTTACTGGAACATTCAGACCATTCACATTCAATGTAATTATTGATAGGTGTGTGTTCATTGCTGCCATTGTGATATGTTTATTTTTGCGTTGATGTTTTCTCTGTTGTTCTTATTAGTCTGCTCTGGGACATTCTCTTTTGTTAGTTGATTCTTCACATTTTTCAGAGCTGGTTTTGTAGTTGTTGAGATTCCTGTGTCACATTTCATGCTATAGTATGTTACATCTTTGTTGTGCCTTATGGCTGTCCCTAAGATCCCCCTTAATAAACTATATATAAAACCCTTTTTAATTACTACCAGTCTTGTCAACTTCCTCTCCATCTGGAAGGACTATAACGACCGTAGTACATCCCTCCTTTTAATATGATGGCACCATAGTTTTCATGATAATCACTGGATTGTTTATTTCAATATTAAAGCTGTTACTGAGTTTGGAGCCTTCCCTAACTCAGTAGAATTCTGGATGATGTGTCATTCTAAAATGTAAAGTTAGTGGTTTTGTTCTTCTAAGCCAAAGCCAAGAATGTCTTTCAGTATTTCTTGTAGCTTTGGTTTGGTTTTTACAGTCTCTGAGTTTCTGTTTATCTGGGAATGTCTTAATTTCATTTTCATATTTGACAGATAGTTTTGCAGGATATATAATTCTTGGTTGGAAGTTCTTCTCCTTCAAGGCTTTGAATATGTCATGCCACTGTCTCTGTACCAGCATCGTTTCTGCTGAGAATTCTGATGAAATCCCACAGGGTTTCCCTCTGAATGTTAGCTTTGCTTTGAGTCTTGCTGCCTTTAAGAGTTGCTGCTTATGTTTCATTTTGTTAAGCTTAATTATAATATGTCTTGGAGTCTTTCTTTTGAGATCTATATTGGGTGGCATACAATATGCATCTGGGATATCTATATTCTCTTTGTGATTTCTGGGAAGTTTTCTGTCAGTAGCTCAACAACGATACTCTCTGTTTTCTCAGGTGTCTCATCCTGTTCAGGGACTCCAATTAATTGAAGATTGTTTCTCTTAATAGATTCCCACATACTTCTTAATGCTTCTTCATTTTTCTTGTGTATTTTTTCTGATTTTTCCTCATAGATGCTGGCATCACTAGTTCTGTCTTCCAAGTCAGAAATTCTTTTTTCCATTTATTCCATTCTGTTTTCTTGGCTTTGAATGGAAGATTCTAGGTCTTTGATTTTATTCTTGATCTGTTGTATTTCAGAGTACTGGTCTTCCATCAGATTGAACAGGTTGCTTAATTTTTCATTTAGTTGTGCTGCATTTTGTATAAGGTCTAGAAGGGCTCTGTATATAATCCTTTTACAGTCATCTTCCAATGATTTCAGAAAAGTTTCTTCATCTGGAAAACTCCTTGGTTGTTTTGTATGTGAGACTTCTGAAGCCATGGGTGATTTCTTGTTTGCAACAAGTGTCTGTTGCTTTTTGGGTCCCATGTGAGTAACTAGAGTCTGGGAGAGATACTATGAGGATGGACCGCTGATGTTTCTCTAGGGTGTCTTAAAATGTAAAACACAAGATATCTGACCACTTCCCAAGTCTGTCAGGTTTTCAGGTGTAGAAGTCTCTCTTCCCAGTTGGCAAAGTAAGCACCTCTATATCCAACCCCAGGTGATATGAACTAGTTCAAAATACAGCAATACTACTGTGCTGTTGGCCTCTGCTGACAGGCCCAGCCTTAGCCAACATTGTGTCAACTACCGCTTTTCTGGTAGAAAAGTGCTCTCCTGTGGGCAGGCTCTGGCTCCAAAGCTAAGAATTAGGTCCAGCTTCGGCCACCGTTCCATCTAAGAAGGCACCCTCCACACGGTTGACAGATATTGCCGGGCCCCCACTGAAGGCAACTCTGCATAAAATACTGCTTTTCTGTAGGAGAAGCCCTGTGCTGTTTGCAGTCGCTGGCTCCCAGGCTAAGAATTATGCCCCATTAAAATCTCCATATCCAACATGGCGTCCTGCACACAGGCATTGTGGTTCCATATGAACTGTGATATGGCAGAGATAAAAGACAGGCCCAAAGTGGCTAGATGAACAGAGTCCAAAGCCTGGTTCTCAAAATATGGGAATTTCGCCTGCCTATACCACCAACAGTGCATCTGAGTCTAGCCACTAGGCAAGACTCAGCTCCGCCTGCCAGCCAAGACAGAGAAAAAAAAGTCAAAATAGTGCATTTACCTTCAGTCCGTGAGAGCCAGGGATAGCCAGGAGCAGGACTCAGTGAAAGAGAGGAGGTTTTTTTGTTCAGTGGTATGAAGTCAAATTTAACAGCCCTGTGCCGTGTCCTGGGAGCTCACTAGGTGACCAGAAGACTCTGTTTGATTATCAATTCAGGCCTTGGTTTCCGGAGGGATATAAGAAGACATGTGCTTAGTCTGCCATTTTGACTCTGCCTCTCGACACGGATTATATTTCAGAATAGACCATGTGTTAGGGCATAAAGCAAGTCTCAATAAAATCTGAACCACTGACTTACTGCAAAGCATTGTCTTAGACCACAAAGCCTTAAAAATAAAAGTCAATAGCAGAAAAACACAGATAGAAATTTCACCTCACAGAAACTGAACAACACCAAGCTGAAAGGCATAGGTTATAGGAGATATCAAGGACGAATAAAGAAATTTATGGAATCAAATAAGAATGAGAACACTGCCTCCCAGAAGCTAAAGGATACAGTCAAAGCAGTGCTCAGAGATCAATTGGTCTCTATAAATGCATACATCTGAAAGGAAGAAAAGATGCAAACCACAGAATTAATCCTGCAGCTTGAACAAGGAGAAAGAGAGCAACAGAGGGACCCCTCAGGCACCAGAAGAAAACAATTACTATAGATTAGAGCAGGACTAAATGAAATAGAGAATAGAAGAATAATTAAAAATTAACAAAACCAAAAGCTGTTTGTTTAAAAAAATCAACAAAATTGATAAACCACTGGTGAAACTTACAAAAGCAAAACAGGAGAGCAAACAAATAACCCAAATAAGAAATAAGATGGGAGATGTCACAACAGTTGCAACTGAAATCAAAATTATCATAACAGAACACTACTATACTCTAACAGATTGAAAACCTAGAGGAAATGGAAATATTAGTAGATTCATATCATCTACCAAAATTATCACAAGGAGAAGTAGAACAATTTAATAAACTCATGACAAAGGAGCCAGCCAAGAATCAGATGACAAAAGAAGAGATTGGAAAAGTCATTAAAAAACTACCAGACAAAAAAAGTTCTGGCCCAGATGGCTTCACCAGAGAATTCTACCAAACTTTAAAGAAGAGTTAACGCCAATATTACTAAGGCTATTTCACAGCATAGAAAGAAATGGAATACTCCCAAATTCATTGTATGAAGTCAGCATAGTCCTGATACCAAAGCCAGAGAAAGAACTCACAATCAAGGAAAACTACAGACAAACATCACTCATAAACTTAGATGCAAAAATATGCAACAAAATCCTTGCCAATAGAATTCAACAACATATCAAAAAAAATTCATCATGACCAAGTTGGATTCACACCATGGATGCAATGCTGGTTCAATATCAGAAAAAGAATTAAAGTGATCGACCACATTAATAACACAAAAGATAAATATCATCTGATTTTGTCAATTGATGCAGAAAAGGCATTTGATGATGTCCAACACCCATTTGTGCTAAAAACTCAACAAAATAGGAATGGAAAACAAATTCCTAAACTCAGTAAGGGTTATCCACATCAAGCTAACCACATACATCATCCTGAATGGAGACAGACTAAAAGAATTCCCCTTGAGAATGAGAACTAGACAGGATGCCCACTCTCACTTTTTCTACTCAACACTGTACTAGAGGTCTGGCTGGAACAATTACACAAGACAAAAAAGTAAACTGCATCCACATCTGCAAAAATATGTAAAAACCTCCCTTTCCGCAGATGATATGATTGTATATACAGAGAATCCCAAAGAATTCATAAGTAAACAACTTGAAATAATAGAAGTGTTCAGCCATGAGTCGGATCCAACTCGATGGCACTTGGCTGGCTCAGTAAAGTATCAGGATACAAGATAAACATAGAGAAATCATAAATGAAGAAATCATCAAATCAATACCGCTTACTCTCAAATAGATAAAATACCCAAGAAGATAAAATCCTTAGGAATAAATCTAACTAGAGAAATAACGAGGTGTATACAGAAAGAACTACAAGAACTTACTGCAAGAAACCAAGAGAGACTTACATAACTACAGAAACCTACTCTGCTCATGGATAGGAGGACTTAACATTGTGAAAATGTCTATTTTACCCCAAGTGATCTACATACACAATGCAATCCTAATACAAACTCTAGTGACATTGTTTAATGAAATGGAGAAACAAGTCACCAACTTTGGAAAGGGAAGAAACCCTGCATAAGCAAAACACTATTGAAGAGGAACACAGCAGGAGGCCTCACACTACCTGACCTTAGAACCCATTACACTGCCACTGTAGTCAAAGCAGCCTGGTACTGGTACAAAAAGAGACATAAAGATCAATGGAACAGATTTGTGACCCAGAGATATCACAATCCTCTTACGAACAGTTGAAACTCAATAAAGACCCTAAGATTGTAAACTGGAGTAAGAACAGTGTCTTTAACAAACGGTGCTGGTGAAATTGGATATCCATCTGCAAAATATAGAAACAATACCCATATCTCACACCTTACACAGAAACTAACCCAAACTGGATAAAAGACCTGAATGTCAAACCTAAACGATAAACATCATGCAAGAAAATCAGGTTCAACAGTGGAAACTTTCATACACAGCTTAGACAAACTTCAAAAACTGAGAAGAAAGCACAATCAATGGAAGAGAAAATAGACAAGTGGGAACTACTAAGAATCAAACACTTTTTTCATCCAAAGACTTTGTCGAAAGAAATGAAAGACCACTTACAGAAGGGCAAAAAATATTTGGCAACTACATGTGGGAGTGACATCTGATCGCCATAATCTGCCAGGTACTGCAAAATATCAACAAGAAAAAGCTAAATAACTCAGTTAAGCAATGGGCAAAGGAGATGGACAGACACTGCACCAAAAAGCACATCCAGACAGCTGAAAGACACGTGAGGAAATGCTCATGATCATTGCTACCAGAAAAATCGAAATGTGAATTACAAAGAGATACTATGCCACCCCAACAAGTTTGGCCATATTCCAAAAAACGCAAAACAACAGATGCTGGAGAGGTTGTGGAGAGACTGGAACTCTCCTACACTGCTGGTAGGATTTCAAAGTGGTATAATCTCTATGGAAAGCATTTTGGCAGCTCAAAATAGATATTCCATTTGATTCAGCAATCTCACTACTTGCAGTTTATCCACAGAATCACGGGCAGTCACATGAACAGACACATGCACATGAATGTTTATTGCAGTACAGTCCAACAGCAAAAGATGGAACCAACCCAGATGCCCAACAACAGATGAATGGATAAACAAACTATAGTACATATACTCAGTGGAACACTATGAGATGATAAAGAACAATGATGATTTTAGGAAGCATCTTATAACCTGGTTTCAACTGGAAGACATTATGCTGATGGAAATCAGTCAGAGGCAAAAGGACAAATGTATGAGGCACCTAGTATATGGGTTTAAAAATAGAGTTATGTACTGAAGAAAACTCTCATTGACAGCGCAATAGTGGGGAGGGAGGCAGGGGGCTGGTCATAGATTAGACAGTTGATAGAAATTTGGTTGGGTGAAAGCAGTGACAGCACACAGTAGAAAGAAGATCTATTCAACTGGACTTCAACATAACCTGAAAACTCTTCTAATCTTAATCTGATATTGCAAGGATAGAGTAGCAGGGACAGGGGTCTGGGGACCATGCTTTCAGGGGACATCAAGGCAAATTGGCGTAACTAGCCTATTGCTAAGAGATGAGTGATGTCTGGGGTCTTAAAAGCTAGCCAGCTGCCATCTGAGGTACACGAAATGGTCCCAACTCAGCCGGAACAGATGATCACCAAGAACAACAAAAACATAGGGAAAAGAGACCAGGAGACAGATAGACCCCTGTAAATGGGTGACTGTATCAACATGTGACCAGAAGGACCAGATGGTACCTGGCCACCTCCAAAGACAGCTGTGATAGCACACACAACCTTGAGTCCCAGCGGCAACACAGGAAAAAGAAGGGTACACATCAAGAACTCGACTAAAAGGTAAAAATTAATGGTCCAGCAACCTAAAAGGGAGAGGAGACGGTGGAGAGGAGGAGACAGGATATTGTTAAGGGGATGTGACATGCATAGAATGAAAGGAGGAGTGTGCTGCCACTAAGCAAGGAGAGCGGGAGGAGCTCTAAATAGGTTTGCATGAAAAATTAATGTGGTTTTTATACTTTTGCTCAATCACAATAAAAAATATATATATTTAAAATAAAAGCTTAGTTATGCCAACTGACCCAGATATCCCCTCAAAGCATAGTCCCCAGACCCCCGCCCTTGTTACTCTGACCGTTGAAGTGTTGGGCTTCATTTAGGAAATCTTTAGCTCTTAATATAGTCCAGCAGTGTTGATCTCTCTTCTACTGTGTCCTGTTACTTTCCTCACTTAACCTAGTTACTATCTAACATCTAATTTCTGAATACCTGTTTCTTTCCCTTTTATAACCAACATAGATTATTTTCTTCTGTGCTTAGTCTATTTCTTGAGACCTCATAATACTGGTCTCATACAGTATTTGTCCTTTTGTGACTGACTGATTTCACTTTGCAGATGACTCCATATTATTAAGTGTTTCCCAAGATAGTTATTGTTCTTTATCATTGCATAGTACTCCATTGTGAGGATATATCATAATTTGTTTATCAGTTCTTCTGGTGCAGGGCATTTAGGTTGATTCCAACTTTTTGCTATTGTGGACAGTACTGCAATGAACATTAGTGTGAATGTATCTGTCCATGTGATAGCCCTTATTTCTCTAGGATATATTCCAAGCAGTGGGATTGCTGAATTACCATTTTCCAGAGTGCTTGTACCCTTTTACATTGCCCCCAGCAGTGTAGAATGGGTCCAGTCTCTCCAAAGATTCTCCAACATTCGTTGTTTTGTGTTTGGATTAATACCAGCCTTGTTGGAGTGAGATGGTATCTCATTGTAGTTTTGACTTGAATTTCTCTAATGACTAATGATCATGAGCATTTCCTCATGTATCCCTTAGCTGCTCCGAAGTCTTCTGCGGAGAAGTGCCTGGTCATATCCTTTGCCAATTTTTCTATTCTGTTACTTGTCTTTTTTGTCATTGCTGTTGTTATTGTTGAGGTTTTGAAGTGCCTTGTAGATTACTGAGATTAGATGCCAATCAGATTCTTCATTACCAAAATTTTTTCCGAGTCTGTAGGTGATCTTTTTATTGTCTTTATGAAGTCTGTGGATGAGCATATGTGCTTGATTTTTAAGAATTCCCATATATTTTCTATTCTGGTGGATGCATTGTTTGTAATATTTTGTAGTTTGTTTATGCTGTGTATTGATGATCTCAACAATGTCCCTATTTTTTCTTCCAGAGTCCTTATTGTTTTCAGCTTAATACTTAGCTCTGTGATCCATTTTGATTTAGTTTTTGTGCATGATGAGAGATACGGATTCTATTTAATTTACTTTACAGATTGGTATCCAGTTTTGCCAACAGCATTTACTGAAGAGACTATTTGTTCCTCGGTTCACAGACTTTAGACCTTTGTCGAATATCACCTGCTCAAAGGTAGGTGATGTTATATCTAGGTTCTTTATCCATTCCGTTGATCTACGTATCTATTTTTGTACCAGCACTAGGCTGTTTTGACAACCAAGGCAGTGTAATAGTTTCTCAAGTCAGGTAGTATGAGACCTCCCACTTTGTTCTTCTTCTTCAGTGATGCTTCACTTATGTGGGACTTCTTCCCTTTCTACATGAAGTTAGTGATTTATTTCTCCATCTATAGCTTTGGGACGAACAAACATTTTTGTGATGTTAAATCTTCCTGTCCCTAGAATGGCTTGGACTTGGTGACACAGAGTGACCATATCATGTGTACACTTTATGGTTCTGTGCATCCATAGGATGTTGTCCTGATGACCTCCTACTGGAGGCACGGGAGTGGGTGGAGAGGAGGGGATAGGAGACTGCTGGGAGAATAAGACATGTATGGAGTGGAGAGGAAGAGTGTGCCATCACCAGGCAGCAAGAGCAGTGGGAGCTGCATTCTCTGGGTGGGCATGCAAATTTACATGGGAATGTACATTTTCACTCAATCACAATAAAAAAAAGAGAAAAATAATAATAAAAAAAAATCTTCCTGTACTGGAGCAGGGTAGGTTTCTATACTTATCTAGGTGTCTTATGGTTTCTTGAAATAGAGTCTTGTAATTTTTTTTTCATATAGGTTTTTTATGTCTCTGGTTATATTTATTAACAAGTATTTTATCTTCTTAGTGACAACTTGATTTGGTGATTCCTTCTTTGATGATCTCTTTATTAGTGTAGTAGAATCCAGCTGATTTATTTATGTTTATTTTATATCCTGATATTTTACTGAACACTTCTATTATTTCCAGTAGCTTCTTTGTGGATTCTTTAGGGTTTTCTGTGTAAAAGATGATATCATCTGCAAAGAGATATTTTTTACTTCTTTCTTACCAATGGGAATGTCCTTTACTTCTTGTCTAACTTCTCTGGCTAGAATTCCCAACACAATTTTGAATAAAGTGGTGATAATGAGGATTCTTTTTTGGTTCTCAAGGGGAATGCTTTCAGTCTCTCTCCATTTAAGACAATGTTGGTTGTTAGCTTTGCATAAATGCCCCTTATTATATTGTGGAATTCCCTTCTATTCCTAATTTATTGAGAGTTTTTAACAGGAATGGGTGTTGGACTTTGTCAAATGCCTTTTCTGCATCAATTGATAAAATCAGGTGGTTCTTTATCTGTTGTTTATGGAGTTGATTGCATTAAGTGTTTATTTAATGTTGAACAATCCCTGCATCCTTAGTATGAATCCTACTTGGTCAAGGTGATTTCTTTTTTTTAATATGTGGTTGAAGTCTATTGGCTAGAATTTTGTTGAGGACTATGCATCAAAGTTCATGTGAGCTATTAGTCTTTAGTTTTCCTTTCTTTTTTTTCAGTCTTCACCTTATTTTGCTATCAATGTTATGTTAGCTTCATGGAATGAATTAGGAAGTACTCCTTCCTCTTCTATGCTGTCAAATAATACCCTTAGTGATAGTGGTGGTAACTCTTCTCTGAATGTTTGGTAGAATTCTGCAACGAAGCTGTCTAGGCCAAGACTTTTTTTTGGTTGAGAGTTTTTAAATTACCTATTGAATCTCATCTTTTTGGATGGGTTTATTAAATTCTACTACTTCTGGTCGTGTGAGTTTTCACAGGCAGTGTGTTTCTAGAAATTTGCCTATTTCTTCTGGGTTTTCAAATTTATTAAAGTATAATTTTTCATAGTATTCTGATACGATTTTTAAATTTCAGTTGTATCAGTTGTGATAGCACCCATCTCATGTTTTATTTGAGTTATTTATTTGTTCTCCTGTTTTTCTTTTGCCAGTTTGGTCAGTATTTTGTCCATTTTGTTGGTCTTTTCAAAATACCAACTTGAATCTTCTTAACTCTTCCTGTTGTTTTTCTAGTCTCTAATTCATTTAGCTCTCTTCTAATTCTTACTATGTTTTCCTCTGGTGCTTGAGGGTTCTTTCATTGCTCTCTTTTTACTTATTCTCATTGTAGGGCTAATTCTTTGATTTGGACCCTTTCTTTGTTTTGGATGTGTATATTTATTGACATAAATTTACCTCTGTGCACTGCTTTTGCTGTGTCTTACAGGTTCTGGTAGGCTGTGTTTTCATTCTCACTTGATCCTATGAGTTTCTTTATTTCATCTTTGATTTCTTCTATAACCTCCAAATATTTAAGCATGATGTTGTTCAGTTTCAAAGTGTTTCATTTTGGCTCTTGGTTTTTCTACTGTAAATTTTGACTTTTATGGGTGAGAAGGTTTACAATATTTCACTGTTATGGATTTTGTTAAGACTTGCTTTATGGTCTAGTATAAGATCTATTCTGGAAAATGGTCCGTGTCCGTTGGAAAAGAAGGTATGTTTGTCTGTTGATGGGTGGAGTGTTCTATATGAGACTCATCTGGAATCCACAGAAGCAGGTTATTCAGCATAAACCTGTATCCTTCCCCCTGACAGTGTAGGTGTGCATGAAGTAGTCAGGTTGGTAAAAACATTGTTTATAAGACTAATTAACAATACTTTATTTATTTTTATGTAGAAACAGTGCAAAACTGTTTCTGTCTACAAAATATCTTTGGTACAGGTGGAAAAAAGTGGTACTGCAGAAAAACCAGAAGACAGATTTTTAGTTTTAGTTTAGTTTTTTTTTTTAAGTTTCTATAGTTGTCATTATAGTTCCTTTTACCAGTCAATTCTATGAATAGATTAGTGAGTTTGGCTATTCATTATTACTTTTAATCTAGGCTTGTACACAGCAAAAGCATACATTGAATTCTCATGTAGGCCTTTGTGACAAGTGACATGCAGGCATGCAAAACCAAGGCACAGGCTTCCCTGGCAGGAATTAGCTACCCAGAACCTCTAAAGTTTCCACCAGAAGGTAGGGAATGGACAAATAACCTCTCAGTAGTCACAGGACTCTTCGGGGCATCAATTAGACCATCTGAAAGCACTGAACAAACATTTTTGAGATCCCATTACTGAAAGTAATAACAAAACTGTAACCAACAGGATCAATAAGAAGCAATAAAAGTAAATGTGAGTGATTAAGTGTAGGTCTAAACCTGCTGTGCAACTAGCACCCCGGATTCTCAAGAAACCCAAGAATTCTCCTATCTGTGTACAGAACCAGCTAAGCAAAATCTTTGGACACAGCCTCGACGAAGTTGGGAGCTGACATTAGGATGCCGATAGTGCAGATAATGGTGAAGACAGAGAAAGCCATGAGGCAAAGGCGGTCGACCACACAGGCTGCAAACTTCCACTCACTGCAGATGGCCTCACTCTCATCCTGGCATCGGAAGCGGTTGGCAATGTAGCGGACCTCCTCCAGGATCCTGGCCAGGTCTGTGTCACCTTCTACAGGCTGCCTACCATGTAGGAGGTGCTCATCATGTGCAGGTGAGCAGGCTATGCGGCCACACACAACCCCAGAGTCAGGTGTTGGGGCACAGTGCATAGTGTCCAGGCCACGGAAGCCAATGTAGAGTAGGTTCCCATTGCTAGTAGGTGGCCCAGCCATGGCATTCATTTCCACGCTAGCCAGGCTGCAGCGGCGCTGCTTGTGCTGGCAGGCGGGCCGCACCTTGTCCTCTCCTGGTCTTTTCATGCGCAGGAACCAGGCACACCAGTTCAAGAGGATAACTCTGGTCTGTGGAAATAACAGAGAGTTAGGGGAAGTCCAGAAGCCACTGTTAGCTGATCCTAACAGCCACATGAGAGAAGTACATCTCCCAATAGGGGTACTATGTATTGAATTGTGTTCCCTCAAATATGTGCTTGAATTATAATCCATATTCATTAACCAACTCAGTGACAGTGGGTATTCATTAATATCACAAGAAAGTAAAATTTTGCTAAAGATAATTTAAAAGTGGTTGTAGCAGTACATCCAATGGGAACTGCCAGAATTCAAGTTGATTCAGAAAAGGACATGGAATTAGGGATATAAAGATTTACCTGTGTTTTACTGTCCATGCAACTGTGTGTGTCCTAACAAATTATAGATAACATTTTAAGAATGGGAATTTCAGAACACTTAACTTTGCTCATGAGGAACCTGTACATATGAGGTCTGACAACAAAGTCCTAGAACTTAATTGTTCTAAGTGCTACATCTCTCATTTTTGAATACCATTAGGGTCATCTTCAAAGTACTATCCTTGGGAAGCTATGTGCTGATGCCAGCACCTTGGCCACCCTTCAAAGCAATTTTGGAACTCTTGCTGGAATGGCTATGGTGCACAGTGGCACTGTGGCAAGTTCACAAACTAAATTGTATAGTTGTCTGTGAGGCAGTTTTCAGCCAGTAAACAAATGTATTGGAACAGCCTCCCTACTCACCTGATCTGACCCCCAATGACTTTTTTCTTTACGCAAAGATAAACAAAATATTAAAAGGAAGACATTTTGATGACATTCAGGACATCAAGGGTAATACAATGACAGCTCTGATGGCTATTCCAGAAAGAATTTCAAAATTGTTATGAAGGATGGAGTAGGTGCTGGCATTGGTGAATAGTTTCCCAAACAGAGTACCTCGAATGTGACCATAGTGATACTCAGCAATGAAGTAGGTAGTACTTTTTCTAGGATGAGTTCCCGAACTTAATTGGCAGACTTCGTAGACCAAGAAGCAGTAGTTGGGACAGAACAAAGGGATACTGTGTGCTTTAAAATCAGGAAATGTGTGAGTCAGAGTTGTATTCTTTCGTCATACATATTCAATCTGTATACTAAGTAAATAATCCAAGAAGCTGGACTACACGAAGAAGAATAAGGTGCATCAGGATTGGATGGAGATTCCAACAACCTGCAATATGAAGATGATACTACCTTAACTGCTGAAATTGAAGAGGACTTTGAAGCACTTACTAATGAAGATCAAAGACCACAGTCTTCAGCATGGATTACACCTCAACATAAAAAAACCAAAAATACAACTGGACCAATAAGTGACATCATAATAAACAGGGAAAAGATTGAAGTTATCAAGGATTTCATTTTCCTTGGGTCCACCATCAACACCCATAGAAGCACCAGTAAAGAAATCAAACAATATATTGCACTGTGGAAGTGTGCTGCAAAAAAACCTGTTTAAAGTATTGAAATGCAAAGACACCAGTTTGATGACTAAGATGTGCCCCATCCAGACATGGTAATTTCAAATGCCTCACATGTACATCAAAGCTGGACAGGGACTAAGGAAGACCAAAGAACTGATGCTTTTGAATTACGGTGTTTTGTACACAATAGACTACCAAAAGAATGAACAAATTTGTCTTGGAGGTCAACCAGAATGTTCCTTGTAAGTGGAGATGGTGAGAGTTAGTCTCATATACTTTTGATATGTCATCAAAGGGCACCATTCCCTGGAGAAGGACATTATGTTTGGTAAAGTAGAGGGTCAGTGAAAAAGAAATTCCATCAATAATATGAATTCACACAGTGGCTGCTATAATATTAAGCATAGCAATAATCATGATGACAGCCTTGGGCTGAGCAGTGTTTCATTCTGTTGTAGATAATGTCACTATGAATTGGAACACACTCAATAGTACCTAAAAACAACATCCTTTGGGTGTGTATTTAGAGTGTTTTCTTTACTATATTCATGCAGCCATTATCATTATTTATAACCCAAACAACTTTTGGGTTATAAAAACAGGATATTAGACAAAAATACAGACATACATACAGGGAAGAGAAAGGCAATGTCAGTATCACCTATAAGTCAGGGATGCCAGGGACTACCAGCAAGGAAGGAAACAGTTGAGACCTTGATTTAGACTTCTAGCCTCCAGAGTTGTGAGAAAAGAAATGTTAATTTTGTAAAGCCACCTACTTCTGGTTTATCTGTTACAGCAGCACTCGTGATTTAGGAGATAATATTGGAGATAATAGCCCCTGTCTTCCAGTATAAAGAATGTGAAGCTGGAGGCAAACTCACAAGGACACACCAACTGGACCCTAAAGTATAAAGACAACAGCCAGGACAATCCTGGAAAACATCTTTTAGGAAACTTAACATAAACTAACCAAATACAGCACAGAAGACCCAAATACTTTCCAGGCTTATGTTTTCCTGCTAGTATTTATTAAACAGTAAATTTTGTTGGACCAATGAAGACCTTCTTGACTGTTAAAGAAATCTGCACCAATGATTATTAAGGGAGATAATTCAAAATGTAAGATCGTGGTGATTTGGCAGTTTTTAGCCAATCGGTGAAAAGGTGAAGTTTTTTTTCTAATGACTTTGCCCATTTGTAATGCTAACATATCCTGATGATTCTATAACACTCCTTGGAGTCATGCAGACATAGCTCTGGTAGCATTTTTGCCCATTTTCCAAGTTTTGGACATAGGCTGAATAATATCTTCCTCTTTGTTTTACTATAGCATTGTGGTGATTTTACCCTAGGACACATGTATCACAGGGGTAATAGGCTCTATCACCTCCCGAACTGATTGTACACAGCAAGCAAAGCCAACTGTTCACAATTTTGAATCAAAATGTGAGCTAAGAATAAAACAAGTGTAAAGAAACACCCTGAGAATGCACTGAATTTTTCTTTGTGAGCCCACAGCCCAGTCAGTAGTAGCAGGTACACTGCAATCTCAGAGAAGTCTGTCTTTGTTGAGAGCCCTTAGGCTGTATGAACAAGCATTCCTGCTCTAATCCTCCCTCATCTGCACTCAGGGGTTGGCAATACCTAACTCCCTGGTTCCCAAATTGGAAGTGATGTGCCTCAGAGTGCCACAGAAAACTTACAGGTATGCCCTGAGATACTTTAAATTGTCAAGGTGAACCTTGTGACATCCCTAGGACTCCACATGAAGTAGTTCAGATTCAGCCTGAGATTGCAGCATCCTTTTTCTTTGAAAAGCTGGTATTCAGTTGCTCTGATAAAAAGCAAGTACCAAGAAAGTACAATCCATAAATAAAAATGTCCCAGAACAGATTAATAAGAACAACAGAGAAAACATCAACACAAAAATAAACATATCACAATGACACCACTAAACATATACCTATCAATAATCACATTGAATATAAATGGACTGAATGCTCCAGTAAAGAGACAGTGAATGATATCATGGATCAAAAGACATGACCCATCTATATGTTGACAAACCTTAGACTTCAAGATAAGAACAGGTTGAGAATTAAAGGTTGGAATAATATATATCAAGCTAATAGTACACAAAAAAGAGTCAGCCAAGCCAAGTGCCGTCGAGTCTGATCCAACTCATGGCGACCCTAGGTGTGGCAATATTAACCTCAGATAAAATAGATTTTAATGTAAAATCCACTATTGTGGACAAGGATGGTCACTATTTCTGAAAGGTTCAATACTCAAGCAAGACTTGACAATATTAAATATTTATGCACCCAATACCAAAGCACCAAAACACATTGAACAAATACTGGCAACATTGAAAAATGAGATTGATCATTCCACAGTAATAGTTGGGGACTTTAACACTCCCCTTTCAGTTAAGGATAGATCATCCAGAAAAAAGCTCAGTAAAGATACAGAAGATCTTATTACAGCAATCAACCAACTAGACCTTATTAACATATACAGATCTTTTCATCCATCAGCAGATAAATACACCTTCTTCTCCAAAGCACATGGAACATTTTCCAGAATAGACCATATGTTAGGTCATAAAACAATTCTCCATAAAATACAAACCATTGATTTATTGCAAAGTACCTTCTCGGACCACAGAGCTATAAAAGTTGAAATCAATAACAGAAAATTCATAGGTAAAAATTCAAACTTGTGGAAACTGAACAACATTTTGCTCGTAAAGCCTTGGGTTATAAAAGAAATTAAAGACATATTAAAGAAATTTATGGATTCCAATGAGAATGAAAACACATCCTACCAGAATTTATGGGATACAGCAGAAGCAGTGCTCAGAGGTCAGTTTATCTCTATAAATGCACACTTCCGGAAAGAAGAAAGAGCAAAAATTAAAGAATTAACATTATAGCTTGAACAGTAGAAAGAGAGCAACAAAGGAACCCCTCAGGCACCAGAAGAAAATAGACTATAAGGATTAGAGCAGAACTAAATGAATTAGAGAATAGAAAAACAATTGAAAAAATTAACAAAACCAAAAGCTGGTTCTTGGAAAAGATCAGCAAAATTGATAAACCATTGGCTAAACTTAGAAAAGAAAAAAACCCAGAAAATACAAATAACCCGATTAAGAAATGAGTTGGGAGATGTTACAACAGACCCAACTGAAATAAAATATGTCATAATATATATATATAATATATATTTATAGGTTCATGTGACTCACCAAGAAGGGTGAGGGGCGAGGGTTTAGATAGTTGTTAGAAATTTGGTTGGGTGAAATTGATGACAATACACATTAGTAAGACCAATATTAACGGGACTTCAACACAACTTGTGTACTCCTCCCATCTTCACCTAATATTGTAAGCACAGAGTATGTACACTTTCATTTTTTATTTAATTGAAATAAAAAAGGAAGAAAGAAAAATTCGAGATGATATGCTGTGCCCACAGGCACTGAGTAGGCTTTGGCCTACTTATAAACAAAGCTGTTAAATTTTTCTCTTGACCAAGGAACTCTTGAAAAAAAATTTCTGACACTAACAGTACTGTTACCGGACTTTCAGGTCTTGCTCATTGTAACACCAAGACCCAAATCTGGTGAAAGGGAAGAACAATTTTATTTGGTTGGCCAAGCAAAGAAGCTTAACAGGATCTGCATTATCAAGATGGCTCCACGATTGGCAGGTATTTGGTGTTTACATATTTGGGGAAAACAGGAACGGACTCTTCTTCAGGGTATGGTAAAGGCCATGGTCCGTCAGGATTGATGGAAAGGTCCTGTAACAACACCGATGTCACTGGCCTGGAGCAGTGGCGCCATGAAGGATGGGAAATGGTGGTTTAGCTCCACCCAGTATCCTGCCTCAGTACCATGAACCAAGAGACTTTGGGATCCTCTGACATAACTCCACAGGGAGCTCTGGTTATGCAGTGGTTAAAATGCTCAGCTACTAACAAATGCTTGGCAGTTCAAACCCATTAGCTGTTTTATAAGAGAAAGATATGACACTCTGCTTCTGAAAAGATTCATACCATGTAAATACTGTGGTAAAACAAGGCTAGAACCAGTGTCATTTTTCCTTAGCCTCAAGAGAATGCCTCACCCAGCCCATTTCCTGGATTTCCTTGTTTTCCTCCTTAGAACCTCTGTGAAGAAAAACAGCTATGGGATGCCTACAACTGGTCTTTTCCCCTATGTTGTCACTCTTGATATCCTGTAGCTGACTAAATGTGCCATGCATGGCAAATTACCCACCCCTAAGTGGAGACTAGCATGCTAATGAATAAAAATGGCTAATTTTATCCTGCTCAGGGGATTGAACCAGGGACTTACAAAATATTCATTCTAAAACATTCCATGCCCTAGCATGCACCATTTTGTATTCTGAAATTGATTCTGCTGTGTGAATCAGCCTCTGAGGCAATCTTAGACGTCATGCAGCCCTGACTAGCTCCTTTCTTGGCCAACCAATAAAGTTGCCTTTTGTTCTCCCCAACTCAGTCTCTGTCTTTTTGTCCCCAGTGGTGTTGGGCCAACGAGAACCTGGACTTTCCAGCAACAGTGGGGCAGCTCTTTTCTGTCCTGTAGGGTCATTACAAGTCAAAATCTACTTGGTCAAAGCAGGTCTGGCTTGGTTTAGTTTTAACCTAACTCATGATGCTGCAATGAAAAATGAATAAATTATGTTTGGGAAGTACAAGGAGAAGTCTAAAGCAGAAAACTTTCCATAATGGGCCGTACAGTAAATTCTTTAGAATTTGCAGGCCATAAAGTCTCTGTTTTAACTACTCTTATCTGAAGTTGTAGTGCAAAAGTAGCCACGAAAGTAAGTAAATTAGTAGGTTTAGCTGTGTTCCAATAAACCTTTATTTATAAAAATAATTAATAGGCTAGATTTGGCCAGAAAGGCGTAGATAGTTTGCTGACTGCTGGTTAAATGTATTTTATAAATAGAAAGTATCTATATGCACAGAAAGTGCCAGGGAGAAATAAACGTGAGAGTGGATGCTGGTTTTGCCTCTTAAAAGACTTGTCTGGAGCACAAAAAGTGCAACCAGGTCATGAGTCTTCATGTCTTAATTTACTTCTAAAGCAGTAATATATCAGAAATAAAGTTTTTTCTAATATGCTTTTTTTTTTTTTGTAATTATGTGAATAAACTCTGGAAAGGAAAAGCAAGAATTACTTAAAGAGGTTATGCATAGTGACAAACGGATCAGGGTGAGGGGCAGTATTGTGAGCAAGATTTCCTTACACACAACTTTTTATGCCCATTCCAAAGAAAAGTGGTTCAACTGAATATGTAAATTACCAAACAATACTGTTAGTATCACATGCAAGTAAAATTTTGTTCAAGATCATTCAAAAGCAACTGCAACAGTATATTGACAAGGAACTGCCAGAAATTCAAGCTGGATTCCGAAGATGACATGGAACCAAAGATATCACTGCTGATGTCAGATGGGTCTTGGCTGAAAGCAGAGAATATCAGAAAGATGTTTACTTGTGTTTCATTGCCTATGCAAGGCATTTGACTGTGTGGATCATAATAAATTGTGGCTAACATTGTGGAGAATGGGAATTCCAGAACACCTAATTGTGCTCGTAAGGAATCTTCCATAGATCAAGAGGCAGTACTGCGAACAGAACATGGGAACACTGAAAGGTTTAAAGTCAGGAAATGTGTGTGTCAGAGTTGCATCCTTTCACCATACCTTTTTAATCTGTATGTGGAGCAAATAATCTGAGAAGATGGATTATATGAAGAAGAATGAGGCATCAAGGTTGGAAGATGATTCATTAACATCCTGTGTTGCACAGACAATACCACCTTACTCACTGGAAGTGAAGAAGATTTGAAACATTTACCGATGAAAATCAAGAACCACAGCCTTGAGTATGAATTGCACCTCAACATCAAGAAAACAAAAATCCTCACAACTGACTAGAAGAACCAGAGGTTGCCTGGCCACCACCAACGACAGCCATGATGAGGCATACAATGTTGAGTCCCTGTGGCAACGTGAGAGAAAGAGGGTTGTAGCTCAAGAGCTCTACTAAAAGACCACAACTAATGCTCCTACAGCACAGGGGATCCCCTGGTAACACAGCCCCAGACTTGCTGCTGCCCTATCTAGAAAATACTACTGAGGTCAACTCTTTGGACAAAAATGTACTAGACTTGGGGACACAATGTGACCACACAGTGTGTTTACTTTATGGTTCTATGCATTTATAGGAAGCTGTCTTACTGGTCTCTTTCTAGATGGGAGAGAAGAGCATGGAGAGGAGGATGCAGGAGCTTGTTAAGAGGATACAACAAGTACAGAATGAAAAGGAGGAATGTGCTCTCACGGGGCATGGAGAACAGAAGAGCTACAGAAAGGTTGGCCTGCAAAATTGATTTGGATTGTAAACTTTCACTTAGTCAGAATAATAAAATAAAATAAAAGGCCTCTTAACTGGACCAGTAAGCAGTATCATCATAAATGGAAAAAGGATTGAGGTTGTCAAAGATTTCATTTTACTTAGGTCCACAATCAATTCCACTGGAAGCAGCAGTCAAGAAATCAAAAGACATATTGCATTGGGGAAATCTGCTGCCAAGGACCTCTTTCAAGTATTGAAAAGTAAAGATGTCACTACCTTGAAGACTAAAGTGTGCCTGACCCAAGCCATGGTATTCTCAATCACATCATATGCTTGCAAAAGCTGGACAATGAACAAAGAAGACAGAATAAGAATTGTTGCCTTTGAATTGTGGCATTGGAGAAGAATGCTGAACATACCATGTAACACCAAAAGAACAAACAGATCTGTTCTGGAAGAAAAACAACCAGAGAGCTCCTTGGAAGCAACAATGGCCAGACTGCATCTTACATGCTTTGGACATGTTGTCAGGAAGGATCAGTCCCTGGAGAAAGACATCATGCTTTGTAGAGTGGAGGTTTAGTGTAAAAGAAGAAGACCCTCAACAAGATGGACTGACACAGTGGCTACAACAATGGGCTTAAGCATAAAAATGATTGCGGACCTGGTGCAAGACTGTGCAGTGTTTCACGTGGTTGTTAATAGGGCAGCTATGAGACAGAACTAACTTGATGGCACCTAAAACCAACAACTTTTGATTTTGTTTTAGCCTTTGAAACACGTAAATGTATTACCTATACCCAAAACACAGATGGATAATGTTGTGGACTATGTCCTCCAAAAAGATGTTGTGGATTACGTCCTCCAGAAAGACACTCTAAGGTCCTGACCCCAGTACCTGTGAATGTGACCTTGTTCGGAAACAGGGTATTTGCAGAGCTAATCAGTTAACATGAGGTCATGTTGGGTGGGTCCTAGTAGAGTGGATTCTAATTCTATATGATTGGTGTGCCTTCAAAAAAAGACACAGGGAAGATGTCTTTTACCTTTTACACAGGTAAAACCAATGTGAAACTGTACAGATTACTAAATGGAGAAAAAAACTTGTGCATTCCTTGCTTACTGGTATTATATAAAAAATAACCCTGAATCTTAGATAAAATAAATACATAAAGCATCATGGGATACTAAGTTCCTCAAAAATGTACTCTGTGCAAAGACAGGTGGACTCACATACAAAATAAAAATATTTCTTTTGGAATGGTAAGCTTCTGGGTGATTTTTAAAACAGATAGTTAAGGACATTCATTTAATTATACTACATTTTCTTTCCAAAATCTTCAAAGCAAACAAACAGAAACCCCATGACCATAATGATACACTGTCTGGCTACAGTCTGCACTTTCAAGGAGTTGAGGTCAAATGCACAGAATCTGGGAGATAGGTTCATACAGCACCTGCACACAGGGTGGGGACATACCCACTTTGGCATCTTGCCCCCATCAGGGTCATGGTGGTGGTACTGCAACACAATCACCGTTACAACAACAGAGAGGCTGACAATGATCATTGTGCTGGCAAAATACTGGGCTGTGGAGAGAACAAATGTAGGGTAAGACCCAAAGGGAGCTTTACAGCACCAAGACTCACAGGACAGGCAGAGCCTGCTGTGTCCACTGACTGGCTAGGACTCAGGTGCATGAGGCCTTAGAGCAAGGCAGGGTCTCCTCCTGCTGGTTCTGTAGCCCAGAATGATTTCCATCCAGCAGAGAGACCTGAAAGAGCTAAACCTACTCAATGAATCTGCATATCCTGGATTGATAGGATTATTTCCATTAAAAAAAAAAAAAAAAACAACACTGGAATGTTTGTAATTGGAAACACCTGGGCAGTGAGGGTGTGATCATGACTGTGGCTTCTGCAGGCTGAGGAGGAGCTCTGGGTGTAAGCAGGGTAAATGTGGGAGACATCTAGACATCTTATCATCCTCCTATCCTCAGGGTACGAGCATCGGAAAGTAACAGTCTGGTGCCTTCCTTGTAGACACGTATGCAGGAGAAGTCTGGCAGCAATATGCTTTCCACACTGAGAACAATCACATCCAGTCAGATGGACAAGAGAATGTCTCACCAGAAACATGGTCCACTGGAAAGAGATTCAGCCCTGGTCTACTGTCAGCTGTCTCTGAGCTTGGACAAGTTACTTCGAGCCTCTCTGATCCTCATAATCTTCCCCAAAAGAACAAGGATGGAAACTCCTTCCTTGTAGAACTGGTATAGGAACTAGAGATTACATGGGTCCAGGATTTGACACAAATCCTGGAATGGAGGAGGATGGGGAAAGGGAGTGAATCAAAGTGGAGGAGGAAGACTTTTCTATTGATTTTGACCCATAGCAACCCTATAGGACAAAAGAGAACTGCCCTACAGGGTTTCTAAGGCTGTAAATCTTTATGGAAGCAAACTGACATACCTTTTTCCCGTAGAACAGCTGTTTCTATTTTTTAAAATTTTTATTTTTTAATTGTGATTAATTGGAAGTACACAATCCAAATCAAATTTGTATGCCCACCTATCTCAGCTCCTTCTGCTCTCCTTGCCTAGTGATAGCACCCTCCTCCTACTTGTTCTATATATGTCACATTCTTTTAATAATCTCCTGTCCCCTCCTCTCCATCCTCTCACTTTCAGTAAGAGGTCAGTAGGACAGCATCCTATAGATGCATAAAACCATAAAGTAACACACAATATGATCACATTCTATCCCTGAGTCAAGCCCTATCCTGTCTAAACAGTTGACCTTAATAATCTATTCTAGTCAGGGACCACAGCAGGTCTAGAGGCCATACTCCTGGGGAGCCCCCAGATTGCTAGACCATCAATTGTGGTTTTAGTGGAGTTCTTCAGGTGCACCTCTCTTTTTCTCATGTTGCCACTGGGACTTGACATTGTGTGCCCCATCACAGCTGTCTTTGGCAGTGGCCAGGCACCATTTGGTTCTTCTGGTCACATGTTGATACAGTCACTCATTCATATGGGTCCATCTGTCTCGTGGGCGCTTTTTCTCTTGGGTCATTGTTGTCTTTGGTGATTCTCTGTTCTGGATGAGCTGGGTACATTTGGTATACCTCAGATGGTACCTAGCCAGCTTTTAAGACTCCAGATGAGACTTGTGTATAGAAGAAAAGACTCTTTGACAGCTGCAAGGGAGGAGAGGGAGGAAGGGCGAGGGGGGGGGGAGGGTTTAGATTAGATAGTTGCTAGAAATCTGGTTGGGAGAAAGCGGTGATAGCACACATTAGAAACAAGAACAACATTAAGTGGACTTCAGCATAACTTGAGTACTCCTTCCATCTTAACTCAATACTGCAAGGGTAGAGTAGCTGGGGCAGGGGGCAGGGGACCATGCTCTTAGGTGAAACTGAGGCCAATTGGCACAACTAGCGTTTTGCTAAGAGGGCTCTCTGCACCCCACATTGGTGAGTGGCACCTGGGGTCTTAAAAGCTGCCAAGCTGCCATCCGAGGGCACAGCAAATGGTCCTAACTCAGCAGGAACGGATGCTCACCGAGGACCAAAATGACATGGGGTAAAGGCAACCTGAAGGATAGACAGACCCACATCAGTGGGTGCCTACATTGACTTGTGACCGGAAGAACCAGATGGTGCCCAGCCACCACGAGTGATAGTCATGATGGAGCTCACAGAGATGAGTCTCACTGGCAACACAAGAATAAAAAGGGGTGCATACTGAGATCTCCACAAAAAGACCTCAATTGATGGTCCAGCGGTTTCGGGGTTCCCCTGAGAGCATGGCCCCCGGCTCTGATGCTGCCCTTGCCCATAAATCATAATGAAGGTCCACTCTTTGGACACAAGTGGATTGGACTTGGCAATGCAGAATGACCATATACTGGATGCACTTTATGGTTCTATATCATCCTGCTGACCTCTGGCTGGAGGAAGGACAGTGGGTGCAGAGGAGGGGAAAGAAGGCTGTTGGGAGGATGAGACCTGTATGGAGCAGAGAGGAATAATGTGCTGTCACTGGACAGGGAGAGCAGTGGAAACTGCATATAGGTGGGCAGGTAATTTATACGGGAATGTACATTTTCACTCAGTTATATTAAATAAATAAAAATAAAAATTAAAAAAAAGACTCCAGAAGACACACAGCAATATGGTGTGCAGAAGACTTTCTTAGCAATAGGTTAGTTTTGCCAGCTGGCCTCGTTGTCCCTTGAGAGCATGGTCCCCAGACTGCTATTCTATCCTTGCAATATTGGGTTAAGATTAGAAGACTTCAGTTTATGTGGAAGAACAGTTAAAGTGATCTTTCAACTGCGTGCTGTCACTGCTTTCACCCAACCAAATTTCTGTCAACTAATCTATGATGAGCTTTCTCCCTCTTTCTCCTTCCTTGAAGCCAACAAAGACTCTTTTCTTCTGTACATAAGTCTATTTTTAAGTCCTTACTCTACGGGTCTTACACAATATTAGTTCTTTTGCTGTTCACTACACTCAGCATAATGTCTTCCAATATGAGGTGCTTCCTGAAATCATCATTGTTCTTTATCATTGCATAGTGTTCCTCTGAGTATATGTACCATAGTTTGTTTATCCATTCATTTCTTGTTGGGCATCTGTGTTGATATCATCTTTTTGCTGTTGTGGACTGTGCTGCAATAAACATTTGTGTGTGTGTATCGGCTCATGTGACTGCTCTTAGTTTTGTAGGATATATTCCAAGCAGTGGGATTACTGGATCAAATGGAATATCTATTTTCAACTGTTTAAAGAAGCACTAGATTGCTTTCCAAAGAGGCTGTACCATTCTGAGACCCCACCAGCAGTGTCAGAGAGTTGCAATTTCGCCACAGCCTCTCCAGCATTTGTTGTTTTGTGTTTTTCTGGAACACAGCAAACCTTGCTGGGGTTAGATGGTATCTCATTGTAGTTTTGATTTGGATTTCTCTAGTAGCCAACTGTCATGAGCATTTCATCACGAGACTTTTGGCTGCCTGCATGTCATTTTTGATAAAGTGTCCATCTCTTTCACCCATGCTTAATTGGGTTATTTACCTTTGTCTTGTTGATGTTTTGCAGTACTTTGCAGATTACGGAGATCAGATGGCAGTCTGATGTAGAGTTGCCAAATAGTTTTTCCCATTCTCCAGGTGGTCTTTTAATTCTTTTGATAAAGTGTTTGAATGAGCAAAAGTGTTTGATTCTTAGTTGTTCCCATTCATATATTTTCTCTTCTGTTGATTGTGCTTTGACAGGTTTTGAAGTTTGTCTAAGCTGTGTATAAAAACTTCCTTTGTTGACCCTAGTTTTTCTTGCATAATCGTTTTTGTTTTAGGTTGGACATTTAGGTCTTTTATCCAGTTTGAGTTAGTTTTTCTGTAAGGTGTGATATACGAATATTGTTTCAGTTTTTTGCAGATGGATACCCAATTTTGCTAGCACCATTTTTTAAAGAGACTGTTTTCACCCCAGTTTAGAATCTTAGTCAAATATCAACTGTTCATAAGAGGACAGTGGCATCTCTGGGGTGTCAATTCTGTTCCATTGGTCTACAGGTCTCTTTTTGTACCAGTTCCAGGCTGTAATATGTTATAAGGCTGCGTAGCATGAGGCCTCCCACTGTGCTCCTTTCCTTCAGTAGTGCTTTGCTTGTCCAGGGTTTCTTCCCTTTCCAAACAAAGTTGGTGATTTGTTTCTCCATCTCTTTAAAAATGTCACTGTAATTTGTATTGGGATTGCATTGTATATGTAGATCATTTGGGGTAAAATAGCCATTTTCACAATATTAAGTCTTCATATCCATGAGCAGGGTAGCTATCTCCACTTATGTAAATCTCTCTTGGTTTCTTGAAGGTCTTATACTTCTTTTTGTATAGATCTCTTATTTCTCTAGCTAGATTTGTCCCTAGATATTTTACCTTCTTGGGAGCTATAGTAAATGTATTGATTTGGTGATTCCTTCTTTAATAATCTCTGATCCGACTCGACGGCACTTGGCTTGGCTTGTTGGTATAAAGGAATCCTACCAATTGACTTATGTTTATCCTATATCCTGATTTGCTGATCTGTTCTATTAGTTCAAGTAGTTTTCTTATGGATTCTTTATGATTCTCTTGTATATACAATCATAACATCTGCACATAGGGAGATTTTTGCTTCTTCTTTGCCAGTGTGGATGCCCTTTATTTTTTTGTCTTGTCTAATTGCTCTGGCCAGAATTTGTAGTACAACACTTTCTAGAAATGCTGAAAGTGGACATCCTTGTCTAGTTCTCATTCTCAAGGGGAATTCTTTCTGTGTCTCTCCATACAGGCTGATGTAGGCACTTGGCTTTCATCGATGCTCATTATTGCCTTGAGGAAGTTGCCTTCTATACCTATTTTGCTGAGGGATTTTAGCATGAATGGGTGTTGGACTTTGATGAATGTCTTTTCTGCATCAATTGACAAAATCAGGTAATTCTTATCCTTTGTGTTATCTATGTGGTTGATCACATTAATTGTTTTTAAGATGCTGAAAAAGATTTGCATCCCTCATATGAATACAACTTGGTCGGGATGAACTACTTTATGATATACTGTTGAACTCTATTGGCTATGATTTTGTTAAAGATTTTTGCATCTAGGTTCACGAGTGATATTCGTCTGTAATCTTCCTTTTTGGGGGATCTTTCCATGGCTTTGGTATCAGGCTTATGCTGGCATCATACAATGAATTTGGGAGTATCCCATTCATTTCTATGATGTGAAATAGCCTCAGTACTATTGGAGTTAACTCTTCCATAAAAGTTTAGTAGAATTGTGTGCTGGTGCCATACAGGCCTGTAATTTTTGGTTGGTAGTTATTTGATGACTTTTCAATCTCTTCCTTTGTCATGAGTTTATTAAGTTGTTCTATTTCTCCTGTGATAACTTGGGTAGGTGACGTGAATCTAGGAATTTGTCCATTTTCTCTGGTTTTCAAATCTGTTAGAATACAGTGTTCCATAGTATTCTGTTGTGATACTTTTTATTTCAATTGGGTCTATTGCGACATCTCCCATCTCATTTCTTATTTGGGTTATTTGTTTCCTCTCCTCTTTTCTTTTGTAAGTTTAGGCAATGGTTTATCAATTTTGTTTATCCTTTCTGAAAGCAGCTTCTGGTTTTGTTAATTTTTTCAAGTGTTCTTCTATTCTCTAATTCATTTAGTTCTGCTCTAATCTTCATGATCTGTTTTTATATGGTGCCTGAAGGGTTCCTCTGTTGCTGTCTTTGTAATTGACCAAATTGTACAGTTAATTCTTTGGTTTGGATCTTTTTTTCCCCTCCAGATGTGTGCATTTTTCAGAGATACAGTGAATTCTGATCACTGCTTTGGTTGTATTCCACAGGTTCTGGGAAAATGTGTTTTCATTCTCATTTGATTCAATAAATTTCTTTATTTCATCCTTGATTTTTTGGTTTGGTTTTTACAAACTCTCTTTTTTTAATTTTTATTTTCATTTAACGTAACTGAGAGAAAATGTACATTCACATATAAATTTACATGCCCACCTATATGCAGCTTCCACTGCTCTCCCTGTCCAGTGACTGCACACTGTTCCTCTCTGCTCCATACATGTCTCATCCTCCCAACAGCCTCCTTTCCCCTCCTCTCCGTCCACTCCTCTTCCTCCAGCCAGAGGTCAGCAAAAAGATATCCTATAGATGTATAGAATCATAAAGTGCTTCCAATATATGGTCACTCTGCATTGCCAAGTCCAATCCATTCCTGTCCAAAGAGTGGACCTTTGTTATAATTTATGGGAAAGGGCAGCATCAGGACTGGGGGCGATGCTCTGAGAGGAGCCTCAAAACCGCTAGACCATCAGTTGAGGCCTTTTAGTGGAGATCTCATGATGCACCCCTTTTTATTCTTGTGTTGCCAGTGAGACTCCTTTCTGTGAGCTCCATCATGGCTATCCCTGGTGGTGGCCGGGCACCATCCGGTTCTTCCGGTCCCAAGTCGATGTAGGCACCCACTCTTGTGGGTCTCTCTGTCTTCTCGGTTGTCTCTACCGCATGTCATTTTGGTCCTCGGTCAGCATCTGTTCCTGCTGAGTTGGGACCATTTGCTGTGTCCTTGGATGGCAGCTTAGCAGCTTTTAAGACCCCAAACGCCACTCACTAATGTGGGGTGCAAGGAGCTCTCTTAGCAAAATGCTAGTTGTGCCAATTGGCCTGGAATTCGCCTAAGAGCATGGTCCCTCGCCCCCCACCCCAGCTACTCTATCCTTGCAGTATTGAGGTAAGATGGAAGGAGTACTCAAGTTATGCTGAAGTCCACTTAATGTTGTTCTTGTTTCTAATGTATGCTATCACTGCTTTCTCCCAACAAGATTTCTAGTAACTATCTAAACTAAACCCTCCCCCCTCACCCTCCCACCCTCCCCTCCCTTGCAGCTGTCAAAGAGTCTTTTCTTCTATACACAAGTCTGTTTCTGAGATCTTATTGTAGAGGTCTCATACAGTATTTTTCCCTTTGTCGCTGACTACTTTCACTCAACGTAATATCTTCCAGTTGAAACCAGGTTAGGAGATGTTTCCTGGAATCATCATTATTCTTTAACATTGTGTAGTGCTCCACTGAGTATATGTACCATGGTTTACCTATCCATTCTTCTTGGGCATCTGGGTTGATTCCATCTTTTTGCTATCGTGGACTGTGCTGCGATAAACATTCTGGTGCATGTATCCGTTGGTGTGAAAGGCCTTGATTCTGTAGGATATATTCCAGGTAGTGGAATTACTGGGTCAAATGGTATATCGATATCCATTTTTTTAAGGAAGCGCCAGATTGCCTTCCAAAGAGGCTGGACCATTTTGCAACCCCACCAAGAGTGTAGGAGGGTTCCACTTTCTCCACAGCCTCTCCAGCATTTGTTGTTTTGTGTTTTCTGGATCATGGCCAATCTTGTTGGGGTGAGATGGTATCTCATTGTTGTCTTGATTTGAATTTCTTTAATGACTAAAGATCGTGAACATGTCTGCATGTGTTTTTTGGCTGCCTGGATCTCCTTGTTAGTGAAGTATCTGCCCATCTCCTTTGCCCATCACTTAATTGGATGGTTTATCTTCTTCTTATTCATATTTTGTAGTATCCTATAGATTATGGAGATCAGGCGTCGGTCTGACATAGAGTTGGCAAATATTTTTTCCCATCCTGTGGGTGTTCTTTTAATTCTAGTAATAAAGTCTTTGGATGAACAAAAGTGTTTGATTCTTAATAGTTCCCATTTATCTATTTTCTCTTCTGTTGATTGAGGTTTCTTTGACAGATTTTGGAGTCTCTTCTCAAAGTGTATTAAAACTTCCATTGTTGTTCCTACCTTTTCTTGGATGAGCTTTATCGTTTTAGGTTTGATATTTAGGTCTTTTAGCCAGTTGGAGTTGGTTTTTGTATAAGGTGTAAGATACGGATCTTGACTCAGTTTATTGCAAATGGATAACCAATTTTGCCAGCACCATTTGTTCAAGAGACTGTTTTTACCCCAGTTTAATGTCTTAGGGCCTTTGTTGAAAATCAGCTGTTCATAGGCAGATGGTGTCATCTCTGGGGTCTCAATTCTGTTCCATTGATCGATCTGTCTGTTCTTGTACCAGTACCAGGCTGTTTTGCCCACTGTGGCAGTGTAGTATGTTCCAAGGTCATGTAATGAGAGGCCTCCCCGTGTGTTCTTCTTCTTTAGTAGTACCTTACTTATGTGGGGCTTCTCCCCTTTCCAAACAAAATTGGTGATTTGTTTCCCCATCTCATTAAAAAATGATGCTGGAACTTGTATTGGGATTGCATTATATAAATAAATTGCTTTGGGTAAAATAGACATTTTCACAATGTTAAGTCTTCCTATCCATGAGCAGGGTACCTTTTTCCATTTATCTAAGTCTCTCTTAGTTTCTTGTAGTAGGGCTTGTAGTTCTTTTTGTAAAGGTCTGTTGTTTCTCTGGTTAGATTAATTCCTAGGTACTTTATCTTCTTAGGGGCTATCGTAAATGGTATTGATTCGATAATTTCCTCCTTAACATTCTCGTTGTTGGTATAAAGGAATCCTACTGATTTACTTATGTTTATCTTGTATCCTGAGACTTTGCTGAACTCCTCTTTCAGTTTGAGTAGCTTACTTATAGATTCCTTGGGGTTCTCTGCATATATAATCATATCATCTGCAAACAGGGAGATTTTAACTTCCTCTTTGCTGATGCAGATGCCCTTTATTTCTTGGTCTTGTTTAATTGCTCTGGCTAGAACTTCTAGTACAATGTTTAATAGAAGAGCTGAGAGTGGGCATCCTTGTCTAGTTTCTGAACTCAATGGAAAGTCTTTCAGTCTCTCTCCATTCAGGATGATGTGGGCAATTGGCTTTGTATAAATGGCCCTTATTGTGTTGAGGAATTTGACGTCTATGCCCATTTACCTAACAGTTTTTAGCATGAATGGGTGTTGGACTTTATCAAATGCCTTTTCAGCATCAATGGACCAAATCAGGTGATCTTTGTCTTTTGTGTTATTTATGTGGTTAATCATATTAATTGTTTTCCTGATGTTGAACCAGCCTTGCATCCCTGGTATGAATCCCACTTGGTCATGATGGATTATTTTCTTGATATGTTGTTGTATTCTGTTGGCAAGAATTTTGTTGAAGATTTTTGTGTCTAGGTTCATGAGTGATATCAGTCTGTACTTCACTGTCTTTGTTGGATCTTTCCCTGGCTTAGGTATCACAATTATGCTGGCTTCATAGAATGAGTTTGGGAGTACTCCATACCTTTCTATACTGTGAAGTAGTCTCAGTAGTACTAGGAATAACTCTTCTCTTAGAATTCTGCCGTGAAGCCATCTGGGCCCAGACTTTTTTTCGTTTTCATGACCTTTTCAATCTCTTCCTTTGTGATGGGTTTATTAAGTTGTTCTGCTTCACGTTGTGATAATTTGGGTAGGTGGTGTGAGTCAAGGAATTGGTCCATTTTCCCTAGATTTTCAAATTTGTTAGAGTACAGTCTTTCATAGTATTCTGTTATGATATTTTTGATTTTTGTTGCATCTGTGGTGACAACTCCCCTCTCATTTCTTATTTGGGTTATTTGTTTCCTTTCCTGCTTTTCTTTAGTAAGTTTAGCCAGTGGTTTATCAATTTTGTTGATCTTTTCAAAAAACCAGCTTTTGGTCTTTTCAATTTTTTCACTTGTTTTTCTATTCTCTAATTCATTTAGCTCTGCCCTAATCTTTATGATCTCCTTTCTTCCGGTGCCCGAGGGGTTACTCTGTTGTTCTCTTTCTACTTGTTAAGCTGTAGAGTTAGTTCCTTGATTTGGTTTCTTTCTTCCTTCTAGATGTGTGCATTTATAGAGATAAACAGACCTCTGAGCACTGCTTTGGCTGTATCCCATAGGTTCTGGTAGGAAGTGATTTCGTTCTCATTGGAATCCATGAATTTCTTTCATTCATCCTTGATTTCCTCTATAAACCATATTTTTTTTAGCAAGATGTTGTTCAGTTTCCAAAAGTTCCACTTTCTATCTATGTTTTTTCTGCTACTGATTTCAACTTTTATGGCTTTATGATCTGAGAGGATGCTTTGCAGTAATTCAATGGTATGGATTTTGTTGAGCATTGCATTATGGCCTATCACATGGTCGATTCTGGAGAATGTTCCATGTGCACTGGAGAAGAAGGTGTAGTTGTCTGCTGATGGGTGGAAGGTTCTGTATATATCAGTGAGGTTTAGTTGGTCAATTGTGTCAATGAGGTCTTCTGTATCTTTACTGAGCGTTTTTCTAGATGATCTGTCTAGTAATGAGAGTGGAGTGTTAAAATCTCCCACTAAATTGTGGAATCATCTGACTCTCTTTTGAGCGTAGTCAGTGTTTCTTCGACATATTTAGGTGCTCTGACATTAGGTGCATAAATATTTAATATAGTTAATTCTTGCTTGTGTACTGAACCTTTCAGCAATAAATAGTGCCCATCTTTGTCTACAATGGTAGATTTGACATTAAAATTGATTTTGTTTCAGATAAGAATGGCCACCCCTGCTCTTCTTTGTTCATTGTTAGCTTGATATATATTCTTCCATCATTTAATATTCAGTTTGTTCCTGTCTTTAGGTCTCAAGTGAGTTTCTTGTAGACAACATATGGATGGGTTGTGTCTTTTGATCCAAGATGACACTCGGTGTCCCTTTACTGGAGCATTCAGTCCATTCACATTCAGTGTAATTATTGATAGGTATGTGTTCACTGCTGCCATTGTGATATGTTTATTTTTATGTTGATGTTTTCTCTGTTGTTCTTATTAGTCTGTTGTGGGACACTCTTTTTTGTGGGTTGATTTTTCACCTTTTTCAGAGCTGGTTTTATAGTTGTTGAGACTCATGTGTTAGATTTCTTGAAATGGTATGATACATCTTTGTTGTGCTTTACAGCTGCCCCTATGAACCCCCTTAATAAACTACTTATAAACCCATTTTTAATTTCTACCAGTCTTGTCATCTTCCTCTTCATCTGAAAGGACTATAACGACTGTAGTACATCCCTCTTTTTATTATGATGACACCATAGTTTTCATGATGATCACTGGATTGCTTCTTTCCAAATCAAAGCTGTGATTTACTTTGGAGCCTTCCCTAAATGAGTAGAGTATTGAGTAGTGTGTTGTTCTAAAATATAAAGTTAGTGGTTTCGTTCTTCTAAGCCAAAACCAAGAACTTCTTTCAGTATTTCTTGTAGTTTGGGTTTGGTTTTTATAAAGTCTCTGAGTTTCTGTTTATCTGGGAATGTCTTAATTTCATTTTTGTATTTGAAAGACAGTTTTGCAGGGTATATAATTCTTGGTTGGAAGTTCTTCTCCTTCATGATTTTGAATGTGTCGTGCTACTGTCTCCATGCCAGCATGGTTTCTGCTGAGAAATCTGATGAGAGCCTACAGGGTTTCCCTCTGAATGTTAGCTTTGCCTTGAGTCTTGCTGCCTTTAAGAGTTGCTGCTTATGTTTCATTTTGTTGAGCTTGATTATAATATGTCTTGGAGTCTTTCTTTTGAGATCTATATTGGGTGGCGTACGATATGCATCTGAGATGTCTATAATCTCTTCCT
The DNA here is from genome assembly GCA_028571685.1 of Heterohyrax brucei. Classification (NCBI taxonomy): domain Eukaryota; kingdom Metazoa; phylum Chordata; class Mammalia; order Hyracoidea; family Procaviidae; genus Heterohyrax; species Heterohyrax brucei. The sequence continues at coordinate 134,673,942 of CM053149.1, read as the reverse complement.
TCATGATTTCTGGGAAGTTTTCTTTCCGCAGCTCAGCAGCAACACTCTCTGTGTTCTCCGATGTCTCACCCTGTTCAGGGACTCCAATTAATCGAAGGTTGTTCCTCTTAATAGAGTCCCACATGCTTCTTAATGTTTCTTCATTTTTCTTGTTTCTTTTTCTGATTTCTGCTCATAGATGCTGGCCTCAGTAGCTCTGTCTTCCAAGTCAGAAATTCTTTTTTCTATTTGTTCCATTCTATTTTCTTGGCTTTGCATGAAAGTTTCTATGTCTTTGAATTTGTTCTTCATCTGTTGGATTTCACAGTACTGGTGTTCCATCAGATCGAACAACTTGCTTAATTTTTCATTTTGTTCTGCTGCATTTTGTATAAGGTCTAGAAGGGCCCTGTATATAATCAATTTGTATTCACTTCCTGATGCTTTCCTAAAAGTTTCTTCATCTGAAAAACTCCTTGGTTGCTTTGTTTGGGAGCCTTCTGAAGCCATGAGTGATTGCTTGTATGCCACAATTGTCTGTTGCTTTTTGGGTCCCATGTGAGTATATAGAGGCTGGATGCGGTACTGTGAGGATGGATTGCAAATGTTTCTCTAGGCTGTCTTCAAATGTAAAGCAAAAGGTATCTGTCCAGTTCACAAATCAGTTAGGTTTTCAGGTATAAAGGTCCCTCTTCTCATCTGACAAAATAAGCACCACTATATCCAACCCCAGATGATAACAAACTAGTTCAGAATACAGCAATGCTACTGCCTTGTTGGTTTCTGCTGACAGGGCCTAGCCTTAGCCAACACTGCGTCGAGTAATTGTTTTTTTGATAGAAAAGTGCTCTCCTGTGGGCAGGCTCTGGCTCCCAAGCTAAGCATTAGGTCCAGCTGCAGCCACCGTATCCAAGATGGCGTCCTCCACACAGGCAGCAGACAGAGGGGTTAAAGGTGCCGAGAGGTAGTGATTCCTTTGCTTCTGTTGCAGGGCCCCCAACGTAGGCAGCACTCTGCAAAATCACTACTTTCCTGTCGGAGAAGCGCTGTCCTGTTTGCAGGCGCTGGCTCCCAGGCTAAGAATGAGGTCCCGCTAAAATCTCGGTACCAACATGGCATCCCGCATACTGACTGCAAAGCTCCGCAGAAACCCTGCTGAAGCAGCTACAATACCAAAGGCTCAAAATGGCTAGATTAACAGAGTCCTGAGCCTGGCTCTCAAAATATGGGAATCTCGCCTGCCTGTCCCCCCAGCAGCGCGTTTGAGTCCAGCCGCCAGCCAAGACCGAGCTCCGCACGCCAGCTGAGACAGAGGAAAAAAAAGTCAAACTGGTGCGTTTACCTTCCGTCTGTGAGAGCCGGGGCTAGCCAGGAGTGGGAGTCAGTGAAAGAGAGGAGGTTTTTCGCTGAGTGATATGAAGTCCCAATTCACAGCTCTGTGCCGTGTCCTGAGGCTGATTAAGTGATCAGAAGGCTCTGTTTGATTGTCAATTCAGGTCTTAGTTTCCAGAGGGATATATGGAGATGTGTGCTTAGTCCGACATCTTGACTCCAACCCCCCAGATTCTCTTTTGAGCAGTGTGTTGCTTCTTTTCCATGAGGTCCAATTTCTATCTACATTTTTTTTCTGCTATCAAATTTGACTTTTATGTCCTTATGGTCTGAGACAATGCTTTGCAATAATTCAATGGTTTGGATTTTGTTGAGACTTGCTTTATGTTCTAACATATGGTCTATTCCAGAAAATGTTCCATGTGCATTGGAGAAGAAGGTGTACTTATTTTTTGATGGATATAAGTTTTGTATATGTCGATGAGGTCTAGTTGGTTGACTGCCATAATAAGATCTTCTGTATCTTTACTGAGCTTTTTTCTGGATGATCTGTCCATTACTGAAAGTGGAGCGTTGAAGTCACCAACTAGTATTGTGGAGTGATCTATCTCATTTTTCAATGTAGTTACTGTTCTATGTATTTAGATGTATTGTGTGCATAAATATTTAATATTGTGAAGGCTCGTTTACGTATTGAAACTTTCAGCAATAAATAGTAACCATCCTTGTCCATGACCGTGGATTTTACATTAAAATTTATTTTATCTGAGATTTTTATTTCCACAACTGCTCTTATTGGTACATTGTTAACTTGGTATATAATATTCTATCCTTTAATTTTCACCTAGTTCATATCTTTAAGTCTAAGGTGTGTTTCTTGTAAGCAACATACAGAAGGGTCGTGTCTTTTGATCCAGGATGTCACTAGTTCTCTTTTTATTGGAGCATTCAGTCCATCTACATTCAGTGTAATTGTCAACAGGTATGTGTCTCATGCTATCATTTTGATGTATTTATTTTTGTATTGGTGTTTCCTATGTTGCTCTTAATATTGTGTTGTGGGTCATTTTTCTTTGTAGGTTGACTTTTTATCTTTTTCAGCGTAGGTTTTGTTGGGTGCGACTCCTATATTACAGTTAATGTTTTGATACATTGCATTGTTATTGTGCTTTGTGGCTAGCCTTATGGTCCCCCTTAATATTTTAAGTTTAAACCCAATTTTAACTTCTGCATATCTTTTTAACTTCCTCTCCTTTTGAAAGAACTATAATGACTGTAGTACATGTCTCTTCTTAGTGTGATCATGTCATAGTTTTCGTGATATGATCACTGGTTCCCTTCTTTTAATATTGTAGCATTGATTGAGTTTTGTGACTTCCCTAAGTGAGTAGGTTTCTGGAAGCTATGTGTTTCATTGCCTCCTTAAATAATCTAATTTCAAACCCAATTTTAACTTCTACATATCTTATTAACTTCCTCTCCATCTGAAAGGACTATAACTACTGTAGTATATGTGTCTTTTTAATGTGATGGTATCATAGTTTTCACGTTATGATCACTGGATCCCTTCTTTTAATATTATGACTTCAATTGATTTTTTTTGCCTTCCTTAACTAAGTAGGTTTGTGGATACTGTCTTGCATTGTCTCCTTAAATAAAGACTTAATGGTTTTGTTTTTCTAAGCAAAGAGCTTCTTTCAGTATTTCTTGTAGTTTTGGTTTGGTTTTTACAAAATCTCTTAGCTTCTGTTTATCTGCAAATGTCTTAATTTTATCTTCATATTTAAAGACAGTTTTGCAGGATATATAATTCTTGGTTGGAAGTTTTTCTCCTTCAAGGCTTTGAATGTGTCATCCCACTGCCTCTTTGCCAACATAATTTCTGCTGAGAAGTCAGATGAAATCTTACAGGGTTTCCCTCTGAATGTTAGCTTTGCTTTGAGTCTTGCTGTCTTTAAGAGCTTATGTTTATGTTTCATGTCATTAAGCTCGATTATTTCTTGTTGTCTTTCTTTTGGGGTCTAGTTTTTGTGGTGTTTGATACATGCCAAGCGTATCTATGTTCTTTTCTTTCATAATATCAGGAAAGTTTCTGTCAGCAACTCCACAACAGTACTCCCAGTGTTTTCAGCTATCCCTCCCTGTTTAGAAACTCCAATTAATCATAGATTATTCCTCTCAGTAGAGTCCCACATGTTTCTTAATGCTTCTTCATTTGTCTTATTTCTTTTCTCTGGTTTCTACTCATAAATGGTGGTGTCAGTTGCTCTATCCTCAAGCTCAGTAAGTCTAACTTCTATCTCCTTAATTCTGCTCTTTTGGCTTTGAACTGAATTGTCTAATTCTGTAATTTTGTTATTGATCTGCTTGATTTCAGATCATTGATCTTCCATCAGTTTGAATAACTTGCTTAATTTTTCACTTTGCTATGCTGCATTTTGTATAATGCTTAGGAGAGCTCTCTACAAAATTCTTTTGTGCTTGACCTCTGATAGTTTCAGAAAGGCTTCATCTGGGAATTTTTTTGATTTTTATTTTGAGAGTTTTCCAGAGGCATGGTGGACTGCTTCTTTAAATGGTTGGTGACAGTTTGTTGCCTTTGGGCCATCTAGAGGCTGTTTGGTTTCTCTCATGTTACTTCAACAGGAGCTGAGGCATAGTTCTGAGGAGGGAGTTGGTCACCAGCCACTTCTGTGTACTCTAGTGACTGCCCCCGTGGACTCTCTGGGGTGGCAGGCTCTGCCTCCTGGCTGACAAAAATGGTCCCCTACTTATGGAATCACTGGGGGGCTGTCAATCGACCCTATGATGTGTGTCATAAATTCATGAAATTGATGGAATTGATGCTACCTGGCCACTCACCCACTATTTCTCTAAGCAGTCTTATTTTAAACACCTAGGAGCTGTCTAACAGGTGCCAAAATCAGTCAGGCCATCAGGTGTGGCAGGCCCCATCTTTCAGCTCACAAAGGAAGCACCTCTTTGGTGGTTCTCAGATGCTATGATGTAGTTCAAAAGAGGGAGGGTTTATGGCCTTGCTGCTGTCCTCATCCGGGCCCTTCCCATAAGGTGACACTGTCCTAAACATAGCCTTTCTGCTGGAAAAGCACTTTCTGGACTGGCACTGCTTTTCAGCTTGGGAATTAGCCCCTGCTCAGGCCTCCAATTGGGTGACTCTGCCTCCCAGCTGACCAAGATGGTATCCTGGCTGAGCTGCCATTCCCCCCATGAAACAGCAGAATCTGTGGTGGAGCTCAGAAAAGGAATGTGGTGTGGGGGGCAGTGGTGCCCTCAGTCAGCAGCCAGGCTCTCAAAACTTGGCTATCTCATGCACAGTCTCTTTGCTGCACTATATGCTGTTTACTTTAGCACTGCAGTTCAGCATATTTGCTGGCTCTTGCCCATCCTCCACCTCCTGGATAAGAAAAAAAAGTGTCAGTCCTTGTAGTCCACCCAAGCAGTGAGTCAGCAGAAGCAGGGCTCAGCATGAGCTGTCTCTTACCAGAGAGGGAAAGTTCCCTGTTTTGTGGTGCTTAGTTCAATCTGACAAATCTATGTTATATTCCAGGGCTTCCTGGATGTCTAGAGTGGTCTTTTCAGTTACCAATCCAAACCTTGGTTTTCAGAGGGAATTGAGGAGACATATGTGTAGTCTTCCATCTTTGTCCTGCCCCAAGCAGTTGGGTTTGAATAGCTGACCTCTGGGTTAGTGTCCAAATGCTTAACCACTACACCAGTAGAGGAGGTGGCCCTTAATTATGGTGTTCAGTTAAATTATGATGGTTAAACCTTTAGTAGCTATCCTCTTACTGGGAGCTGAGCTCCAAGTGAAAGGTTTACAGGCTCAGCTGAGAATACTAACCCTGCTATGGCCAGGAAAGAGCTCATAGCCTCCTACAGAGAAAAATGGTACTTGTGAGCAGCCCTCCCAGCAGAGTACTTTGGGAACTGAAAGGTAGCATCAGCGTCCTATTAGAATGGGAAAAAGTATAAACCAAAGAATGACACATGTAAGGATCTAGGGCCACCTCCAACAACAGATACTAGCAGACTGATGCCCTTGAGATTGAGGACAATCCCTCCTTTTAGACATGGGATATGCATCAACTAAGCTTTCCCTGGGGTTCAGTGAGGCATCATCATCCCACTAGACCATTAACAGTGGCCTCAGTTGCAAGTTTCCATTGAAAGCAATATGTTGTAAGGTAGAATAAACAAAGTCAGAGTGCTAGTGGCAAGTCCCTAACTATCTGTATGGTACTGACAAAAATGTGACACTTTCAAAGTTTTTTTTGTATCAATGGTGTCTCTGATCAAAATATCACACATATAAGAGGTAGTTCCTTGTGGTGCAGTGGTTAAGTGTTCAGCTGCTAACCAAAATGTGGATGATTTCAACCTATCAGCCTCTTCAGCCACTTGGTAGGAAAAAGAAGCAGTCTGCTTCTGTAAAGATTTATAGCATTGGAAACCATATGGGCAGTTCTACTCTGCACTATAGGGTTGCTATGGGTCATAATCAACTAGACAACAATGGGTTTGGTTTGGGGAGCTCCATGATGAAGGCCTTGGGTCTCTCTATTCAAACAGCCTTGGGGGATCTGTGGGAGAACCCCTAATCCTATCCACCCCTGATTAGCAAGAAAAGGGGCGCTCAGGTAACACAGGCTAAACAGGCTTAAGCGAAGACTGCTATCTTGTTTCTAATATCCACCAACAAGTGAGAATGGCAATGCTCATACTAAATCAGTATCCATTAGCAGATTGTTTGCTTCTTGTAGTCTCAGCTTTGTGATCTGATGGCTTGGAGTTCTGGGATACCTGACCAGGAACAGAACTCAGGTTGCAGTGGTGAGAACATCTTAACAGGAGACCTTAACCAGTAGACCACTGAACATCCTTTGAATGCTCCCATTCACTCCAATCCAGGAAGGTGTTTAGTCACAGCAATGCCATCTCCTGTATCTCCAGGGTTCCATACAGAGGAAGGCTCTGTCTGTCTGTCATGCCTTGTACTTCTTCTGGCTAAAATATATTTGTCTTGTGTAGAATTTCTGTGAACTCTTTTGTAAGGAGAAGCCTTGTTATCTTGGAAAACAATGGCTAAGAATTAATGTATATGTTCCATTTTATAATAGAAGTATAGAAAAACAGTGTTCTCAATTAAATAATGAATCTCTAGCAGTAAAATCTCTGGCTTCACAGCAAGCCTGAGGGGGAGATACATGGAAGAAAAAGGTCATTTCTGTACCACAAAACTAAACCACAGACATGGACCCCTTCATTGTCACAGACAGTGGCAGGTGAGCAGAGGCTAGTTTACCCTGTATAGTTACAAAAGTCATCCTCTCAAAGCAGGAAATACGCAGTGTAGCTCTCCTTGAGTCTGCTGGGAACTCCCTAACATACTTTCACCATGTGTCTTCAGAGAGGAGCCCTGGTGCATGCCTTACCAATCAATGGCACTGAATCAGATGTTGCAGGCATGATCTCAGCCACGAGCAGCATGAAGACAGTGAGAGAAAGCAAAACCGTTATCCCTGAAACAGAGTACATAGTGGTTCCTTAGACAAACTGATGTCAGGGTTCCTTAGCTGAGATTCAAAGAACCAGGGCAGGATTTCAGGTAGAGAGTCTGTGGAATCCCCAATACGGTGTCCATGACTGGCGTGCATAGTGTACACGCATTTTTCTGGGGACTGTCTGTGTCATTCACCAGATTCATGAAGTAACCCCTGGTGGAGACACATTTAGGAGCCAGAACTTTAGAAGAATCAATACAAAAAAATGAATAGTTTAAACAAACACACTTCTATCTCATTTTCCTTATTACAATATTATTAAAGGTAGTTTACCATAGAATAAATAAATAAATAAATAAGCTAATCAGGTGTTGATTTTTCTACTTACTAGTCATGTGACTTTGCATGAGTCATTTAATATTTCCAAGTATTAGTGAAGAGATATGGTTTGAGAATAAATTCTGCCACATGCTAAACATGATTGTTAATAACTCATAGAAAAAACTGACCTCATCATCCTATCTTTTATTTCTGTATCTATATTACCATAAGTAATTATGTTGTGCAAGGTACTGATGCTAAAATAAACAGCTCCCCATCCACAGTGATTGGGACAGTCACCACCAGCAGAAGCCCCTCAAATCAGGATCAAGCTAATCCCTTGCTGAGTGTCCCCGTCTCCTACAATCAGGACATTTGAGGCAGCTGCCCAAGGGGGCTCCCTGTGGCAAAGCAGTATTCTCCAGGTCATGAATATCTAGTACAGACTCAACCTGGAATTCTTGGCATCATGGAGACAGACCCTTAGCCACACACCTCGGGCCAGAAGGCTAATTGTGATTAGTCAAACAGGCCATTAGACATCTGAATCAAAGCCCAGGCCTGCCTCTGAACTGCCCACAATGTGCCCTGCAAAGCTGATCCCATGACTCACCCTCTTGGAAAATCCTTTCTGCCTCAGACTCCTGCAAAGCCCCAGGCACTTACCCAGGGAGATTTTTTCACCAGAGTCTGCAGGCAGCAGGAACACAAGCAAGGCCAGGGCAGAGATGAGTACACAGGGGATGAGCAGATTGAGGCCATAGTAGAGGGTCCTGCGCCGCATAGTTACTGTGAAGGTGACATCTGGGTATGGCTCTTTGCAGCAGTCATAGAACTTCTCATTTCTCTTCCCTGGAATTCCTCCATGGAGAGGAGCAGAAAATTGACAACATTTTAATAAAACCACCAAACACAAACCTATTGATGGAGTTCATTAAGGGGTTAAAAAGTGGGTAATGAGTACTTAAATTCATCCTGGCTGGATTATTATAGAGTTGTTTAAGAGTATGTTAGTGGTATTTCATCAAGTGGGTAAGTATTTTTGATGGATTATAAATATGAGGACTGCCAATTAAGTTAGTGAACTCATCCTAGAAAAAGTGCTACATAGCTCATTGCTGAATATCACTACAGCCACCTTCTAAGTACTCCCCTTGGGAAGCTATGTACCGATACCAGTACCTAGTCCACCTTTCAAAGCAGTTTTGGAACTCTTTTTCTGGAATGTCCATCAGAGCTGTCATCATATTACCTTTGATGTCATGAATGTCATTAAAATGTCTTCATTTCAACATTTCCTTTATTTTAGGGTAAATAAAAAAGTTATTAGGGGCCAGATCTGGTGAGTAGGAAGGGTTTTCCAATACATTTATTTGTTTACTAGCTAAAAACTTCTTCACAGGCAACTATACAATTAAGTTCATGACCTTGCCACCTTGCCACTGTGAGAGATAGCCATTCCAGAGAGTTCCAAAACTGCTCTGAATGGTGGACTAAGCTCTGGAAGTGGTGTGTAGCTTCCAAAAGAGATCACATCAAAGGTGACCATAGTGATATTCAGCAAAGAGGTATACAGCACTTAGAACAATTAAGTTTGCAGACTTAATTGGTAGCCGTCATAGGGATGCTTATCCTAGTGCTGGAGTCCCTGGGTAGTGTAAAAGGCTAATAGGCTCAGCTGCTAATTGAAAGGCTGGAGGTTGAAGTCTCTCCAGAGCTATCTGGGAAAAATTAGCCATTGAAAACCCTATGGATCACACTTATTCTCTCATATACCCAGGGTTGCCATGAGTCAGAGTTGATTTGATGGCAATTTTTTTAAAATTAAATACTAGCAATGATCTTTTTAGTCAAGTCCTTATCATACCCATACAGTCCTCATGGAAAACACTGGGTTTCCTATTCATTTTATGTCTTCCATCGTATAGCTTTTAGTAAATGATGGGGAATGCTACAGGGATTAATAAATGGCCACACTGAAAAACAAAGGGAAAATTCTAAACTCTTAAAGACAGCACAAGAATAAAACAACTTTCTCCCAGGACTTTTGTGTGGTGTGTCTTCTAGCGATAAAGGATTCAAGTACAACAATTTTTATGAGGATAGCACAGGATCAGGCAGTGTTTTGTTCTGTTATATATAGGGTTGCTTTGAATTGGAATCAACTCAGTGGAACCTAACAACAAAAACATCTGTTGGCAATCCCTCTATTGATTAGCACCCACAGGCTTACCCACAAGATCCCACTCTCCATTTGGGATGTAGCCGCTAATGTCTGCCTCCTGCATCTGCAAATCCAGGGACCAACCTCCATAAGACCAGGAACCAAACTTGAGTTTGCACTGCTGCACATCAAAAGGGAACCAGCGCACATCAATGTAGCAGGAGCTCTTGAATATGCCTGAATGGGTAACGGAAATGGTCAGAAGACCAGCCGCAAGCTAATGGAAGCATGTCTGAAATGCAGGACAACCACAGCCTACATATTCACACACTGCTTATAGCATGCATTGTCCATTCTGCAATGGGGTTAATGCTTTCTGGCCAGATAAAGAGGCTGGAGAGCTACAGGTCATATCATTTGTGATATTCTGCATTTCATTTCCATCATGCATGCTTTGTGCCTACAACTTTCTACCCATTAGTGCACACTTCCAGATGAAGTCATGCGGATGTGGTCCAAGTACATGTACTGGTGAAAGCACCTCTGACCTGGGGGCTACCCCAGAGGCTTTTAAGCTTGTACCTTGTCTCCAGCTTCAGCTGTGCCTCATAGAACAAACAAGCTTGATCCTTTTTGGGAAATCTCTAGAACGTCAGGTCAGCTAAAGATTCACCCTCTTTTACAATTGAAACACAACACTGATATTGAAGAAGACTGCTCTGGGAGCTTTCTGTGCAAACAATCAGCAACTCTGAAAACTTCCATTTACCATGTGCACTCTTGGACACTAAATAATAAGACAGGAGTAAAGAACACAGAAAATCACAGACAAGTCAATAAAGCAATGAAGAAGAAGTTAGAAATAGAATCTGAAAGTTGTGTGTTCACGTGTTTGCTGGATAAGGGATAGTATTTTACTTAGGTTAAAAACAGACAAAATAAAGGTTATCTAGAAACATACATGGAGGGTAATTTTAACTATCTACATCATAGGTCAAGAGCTGATAGGCTTTTAATGAAGTCATACTTTTTAGACACCAGTAACAATTTCTCCTGAAAAGATGAGTTCTAGATTCCAGTAAGTTTTAAGTGAGTTTCCTAGGAGGTCCAAGAGGAGAGCAGACAAACCCTCTTAAATTATTCATGCCAGGTTGCAGAGTCAAGATGGTGGTGTTTCCTTAATTTCCTCTGAAAACTAAGGCCTGGATTGGTAATTAAACAGAGATTTCTGTTTAATTACCCAGTGAGCCCTAGGATACACCTAGTGAGCCCTAGGACACAGTATGCCACTGAAATGAAAACTTCTTGTCTTTAGCTGAGTCCCACCAGCTGTGGTTGAATTGGCTGGCTCCAGCAGACTGAAGGTAATTAGCATTTTTAACTTTTTTTTCCCTTTTTGTTGGCTGGCAGGTGGGGGAGGGGCTCAATCAGCAGCTACACAGAGCTGCAGCGCTAAAGCGATCAGCGGGTAAAACAGCCACATTGTGAGAGGCCACCTCTGGACTCAGAGCAACATAGCCCCTCACCCTCTCCTTTCAGATCTCTGCCATAGATTCTGCTGCTTTGCGGGGAAGGACACCTTGACAAGGATGCCATCTTGTTCAACCGGGTGGCATAGTTACCCAACCAGAGGCCTCAGCAGGGGCTAATTCTCAGGCTGGGAGGCAGTCCCAGCCCAGGGAGTGCTTTACAGCAGAAAAGTTGTGTTTAGCTCAGTGTAGCCTTAAAGGTGCAGCCTGAGAAGGGATGTGAGCAGGGCAATAGCCTCTTCCTTGAACTGGGAGAGTTCAAGAGTGTCCCCACTAACAGCCAGAAGGAGGAACTTCCCATACCTGATGGCCTGAATGATTTTTGAAGCAGGCAGATAGCTTTTACCTTTTAAAATAAGACTGCCTAGAGAAATAACTGCCATGCAGCCCAATAGCATATCTTCCAGCCTTTACTGACCCACATCATAGGTTTGGATGATGGCCCCCCAGTAACTCCGTAAGTAGGGCTGTGTCTTTGCCAACCAGAAGGTGGAGCCTGCTACCTCATAAATGTCACTGGGCCCAGGCCCTGGAGTACATAGAGGTGACTGGTGATCAACTTCCTTCACAGAACTGAGCCTTAACTCTTAAGGCAACACTAGACAAACTAAACAGCCTATAGATGTACTGTAAGCAACAAATCCTAACCAAACATTTTAAAAAACATTCAACTATAGCTCCAGAAAACTTCCCAGATAGAGAATCAAAGGACTTCCCAGATAAGGAAGCCTTTCTGAAACTATCAGAAGTCGAGTACAAAAGAATGACATGTAAAGCCCTCCTAGACGTTATACAAAATGCAGCAGAGCAAAATGAAAAATTAAGCAAGCTGTTTGAACTGACAGAACACCAACATTCTGAAATCTGACAGATCAATAACAAAATCACAGAATTAGACGATTCATTTCAAAGCCAAAGAGCAGAACTGAACAACTGGAATATCAAACCATAGACACAAGAAATATTGAAAGAAGCTCTTTGCTTAGAAAAACAAAACCATTAAGTCTATGTTTAAGGAGGCAATGCAGGACACAGTATCCTGAAACCTACTCAGTTAAGGAAGGCAAAAAACTCAATCAAAGTCACACTATTAAAAGAAGAGATTCAGTGATCATAACACGAAAACCATGATACCATCATATTAAAAAGATGCATATACTACAGTAGTTATAGTCCTTCCAGATGGAGAGGAAGTTAATAAAATATGTAGAAGTTAAAATTGGGTTTAAACATAGATTATGAAGGGTTATCACAGGGGTAGGTGCAAAGCAGCATATCAAAACAAGAAACACAACTCAAGAGTCTCAACGAACAGAAAACCAACACTTAAAAGGATGAAAAATCAATCCATAAATAAGAACGACCCAGAACAGAACATTAATAGCTACAGAGAAAACATCAACACAAAAATACATCAAGATGATAGCACTAAACACATACCTATCAATAATTACACAGAATCTAAACAGACTGAATGCTCCAGCAAAGAGACAACAAGTGACATCTTGGATCAAAAGACACAACCTGTCTATATGTTACAAGAAACTCAATTTAGACTTCAAAATATGAATAAACTGAAAATTAAAGGATGGAATAATATATATCAAGATAACAATATACTAACAACAGCAGTGCTAAAGATCATGCTCAAAAAAATAGAATCAACAATGGAAATTTTAAGACACAACTTAGAAAGACTCCATAATCTCTCAAACAAAATATGATCAACAGAAAATAGATAATGAGAACTACTAAGAATCAAACACTGTTGCTCATTCAAAGACTATATCTAAAGAATTAAAAGACCACATAGAGAGTGGGAAAAAATATTTGGCAACTATATGTCAGACTGACATCTGATCTACATAATTTACAATGTACTGCAAAATATCAACAGGAAAAGGACAAATAACTCAATTAAGCATTGGGCAAAGGAGATGGACAGACACTTTACTAAAGAGGATATCCAGGCAGCAAAAAGACACATGAGGAAATGCTCATGACCATTAGCTATTAAGGAAATCCAAATCCAAATGATGATGAGATACTATCTCACTCCAACAAGGTTGGCCATAGTCTAAAAAACACAAAACAACAAATGCTAGAGAGGCTATGGAGAAACTGGAACTCTCCTACACTGCTGGTGGGGTTGCAAAATGGTACAACCTCTTCAGAAAGCAATCTTGCACTTCCTTAAAAAGATGGAAATAGATATACTATTTGACCCAGTAATTCCACTGCTTGGAATATATCCTACAGAATCAAAGGCAGTCACATGAAGAGATACATGCATATGAATGTTTACTGCAGCACAGTTCACAATAGCAAAAATATGGAAACAACCCAGATGCCCAACAGATGAATGAATAAACTATGATACATATACTCAGTGGAACACTATGCAATGCTAAAGAACAATGATGATTTTAGGTTTAGAAGACATTATGTTGAGTTAAATCAGTCAGCGGCACATGGACAAATATTGTATGAGATCCCTACTATAAGGACTTAAAAACAGACTCATGTACAGAAGAAAAGACTCTTTCACAGCTGCAAGGGAGGGGAGGAAAGGAGGGAAAAGTTTGTTTACAGATTAGATAGTTGATAGAAATTTGGCTGGGTGAAATCAGTGACAGCACACATTAGAAGGAAAACCAGTTTAACTGGACTTCAACATAACCTGAAAACTCTTGCAATCTTAACCTAATATTGCAAGGATAGAGTAGCAGGGATAGGGATCTGGGGACCATGCTCTCTGGGGACATCAAGGCCAAATGGCATAACTAGCTTCTGGCTAAGAGAGTCTTCTGCATCCCATATTGGTGAGTGGTGTCTGCAGTCTTAAAAGCTAGCAAGCTGCCATCTGAGATACATCAAATGGTTGCAACTCAGCTGGAACAGATGATCACCAAGGACAAAAACATGAGAGAAAAAGAACCCAGAAGACAGACAGACCCACGTGAATGCGTGACCACACCAACATGTGACCGGAAGAACCAGATGGTGCCTGGCCACCACCAATGACAGCCGTGATGGGGCTCACAATGTTGAATTACAGTGGCAACTCAAGAAAAGAAAAAAAAAAAGGTGCACCCTAAGAACTCCACTAAAAGACCACAGTTGATGGGCTGAAGGCCTGGGTGTTCCCCTGGGAGCATGGCCCCTAGACTTGATGCTGCCCCTGATGATAAATCATTACTGAGGTCAGCTCTTCACAATGGCTTGAACTCGGTCACAGAGTGAGCATATCATGTGTGCACTTTATGGTTGTATGCATCTATAGGATGCCGTCCTACTGGCATCTTACTAGAGGTGAGTATAAAGGGTGGAGTGGAGGGGACAGGAGATTGTTAAGAGGTTATGACATGTATAGAACAGACAGGAGGAATGTGCTGTCACTAGACAAGGAGAGCAGAGAGAGCTGCAGATAGGCAGGCATGCAAATTTAAACTGGATTGTATACTTTCACTCAACTGGAAAAAAAAATTATTCATGCCAACCTGCTCAACAAAACAGACTGATATGGCAGCTGCAACAATAGGCTCAAATAAAGCAATGATTAGGAGAATGTTGCTGATCCAGTCAGTGTTTTGTTCAGTGCTACACACGATCAATGTGAATCAGAACCAACTCAAGGCACCCAGCAACCACTAAATGCTTAAAAACTAAACACAAACTATGGTGTAAAAAAGTCATTTTATAACCTAATGCCTCTATTTCAAAGTTTGCAACAGTTGAAGAAAAAAATTAATAAGAAGTCTTACTTTGATTTTAAAATTCTTCTTACCTAGAAAACATTTATTACCATAAAATGATTCCTGACTGAAAAATAATCCTGCCAGTGTTGTTTTTTTAATCCAAACTTGCTAATCTTTTCTATTCAAAGCAAGGCTGAACTTAAACTTCAAAAGTTATCACAGCTGCAGGTGAATGGAAGGACAAATACCACCACCAGTATCAGCTGATCTTAGTAAAAGGGGAAGGCAGATTTTCCACTAACCATGTTAAGATGAGCTCATGTTTATTCTTCTCCCTCTTTTTTTTATAAGCTTCATTGTAACTGACGGCACTTGGCTGGCTTGGCTCATTGTAACTAGTTTACATGGACTATATGCATTTTTTCTGGAATCAGAATGGTCTGCCTATATGTCCACAGAATAACTGCTCAAAACAAAAATTCTTTGAGTTTTGATTACTTTTAACACAAGAAAATGTTCTTTTTATTCACACATACTTAATGGGACTGAGCAAAGCAACATCACAAAGCCAGGTCTGCACAATCCCTAAGCCTGTGACTCTACTCTTGTCTGAATGGAAAGGAAGATCCAAGGTCACAGTACAGTGTGTAATGTCCTGGTTGAGAACATGGTAGTGAGGGCACTAGAATGGGCTTCTGCATATGGGTGACTTCAGTGTCAGCACTGGGGAATGCTCTTCTTGGAGGCTCAAAATAGTCTTGGCTCTCAGAACTGTCTGTACCACCTTGTTCTTCTACACTAACAGCTAAATAGCCTTCATAAGAAAAGCTGCAACTTACAAACTTGATGAAAGAAATACACAGGTGCTGAGAAACTCATCCCAGGGCCCTACTCTGTAGCAGGCCTTAGGTTAGGAAGAAATACATACTTGGGGGAGGTAACTGGAAAGAAAGTAGATGCTTTAAAACAGAAAACCTGAAAAGCTGAAAGTCTTCAATATGTACATACATTACTGGGAATTATCTACCACCAACTGACTCAATCACTCCTTCACATACTGACAGGTGGTTTTGATGCATCCAACCTGGTCTAAGCATAAGGTTTCATACTGGTGCATCCTAAAGTGAGGAAACCAAATTCTTCCTGAAGATGCTTATCATATGTCAAAGAAGAAGGTAAAGCCAGTTTTGCTGGGTGCTGTGAACCAGCAGGCAGCAGCACTGAGACTGGATGAAAGTGCCAGACAGTGTTTAAACATCAGATAAGGGACCGGGGCAGGGGTGCGGGAAGGGACATAGGTTCGCTGGGTGCAAGAAATTCACACAACTGATCAAGCCTCAATCAACAGCAAGGGCAGTGCAATAGGGGAGATAATCCTGGAAAACGATATCATGGGGTTTTGGGGGAGGAAGAAAAACAAACTTCATTAATATCAGTATGTTAAAGTCCACCCCACTTGTACTTCAAAGGTTTATAATCTAAGAGTCCCAACTGTGGATGAGTTTTACTCTTGGAGTAGCCCAGGGCCCAGTGAATCTGTTTGAAATGATGGGCTCCTGGAAAAAGAATCAATCCTAGGAAGCAGATCAGCAATTAAATTGGTTGAGAAGAAGCAGAAAAACTAATTCAGTCACAAATCAGTTCTCCTCTGGAGGAATTCGATCTTAAATCTAGTGTGATGAGTGCTCTTTAGTGTACTCTCAATCAGTGATCACCAGAAGCTCTCCAGCACCGCCTCACTTCCAACACCTCCTCAACACCAGCACCAGAGATACTGATTTGAGTATGAACAAAATACTGAAATGAAGAAGTAAGTGGCTTGGCTATGGGGCTTGCAGGCTGTAAGGTGAGTTGGAAATTATCTAACAAGGAATTCCTTTAATTCTTTAAAGAACACACATGAAAAAATAAGAACGTGTGATATCTGTTGGCAAGGACAGCTTGAGCAGTGATTTAAAGACAGAAGAAGATGGTGTTTTCATGTTTAGTAAATCTATGAGGGGAGAGAGGAGGTAAAAGCAGAACAGAGGAGACAAGGGTGGACAGAGACAGAAAGCGCACAAAGCCAGGTCACCCTGTATTAAAGCACTGGCTAGCTGATATCCTAAATTCACTGAAATATTTTAAGGTAGGATGACAAGAGAAAATGGGTCTTACCTGGAGGGAGGTACTGACAATGCCCAGAGGAATTCACTAAAACGTTGGTGTGGAACGTGGCATCAAATCTCTCATCAGCACTAGAAACAGCAAAAGCATTTCATGAGCCAACATTACCATGTAAAGGGCTTCCAGGTTATGACTGAGCAGTCAAATTAGGAACAGGGGAGGCTCTGGCAGGGATTCTGTTTGCATGAGGCAAGCAGACTAAGTGTACCCACTGAAGCTCATGTCTGGATCTGGTATGTTTACTCAAAGCACATCCTGGAAGGAGCTAATTTGCTAAACATACATATACCCCATTCATATGAACTGTGATTTTTTTTTTCTCATATGTGCATATAAAACAAAACTCTTAACAAAAAAGGAATTAGGAAGACTCCAGCACATAAGAAATGTGAATATATTTTTAAGAGGCAGGATCAGGGCAATGGTGGTTCTAGAGATAGAATGCTTGCTTTCTGTGAATGAGACACCAAATCAATTCACAGCCAGTGGACAGTCACCACCTGTCTGTCAGGGCAGGCTTCTGTGTTGCTGTGATGCTGAACAGGTTTGAGCAGAGCTTCTAGACTTAAGTGCTCTAGGAAAGAAAGGCTTGGTAATACACTTCTGAAAATCAGCCAATGAAAAGCCTATGGATCACAAAAGTCTGATCCACAACTGGTCACAGGGATGATACAGGACTGAACATTGTTTTGTACCACTGTGCATGGGGTCAGCATGAGACTAGGGTGGACTACATAGCAATGAATGACAACAAGGAGTGATACGAAAGACACGGCCATCTCGCCAGCTCCATGTCGCAGGGACTTAGGCCCCTTCTGCTCATGGCTATCATTCTAGTTCCTTGACTAGGGTCTTAACACGTGATTGGTGCTCAACAGACACATCTTGAAGGACTGAAACTGAAGAGTACAGAGGGAGCCAGGTTCCAGCAATGCTCAGAGTGGTCTGGACTTCATAACTAGATGACAGGTGAGAACAGTAGAAGTAAACATCTCAGACAAGTGTGCCCAAACCCCCGGGATTCTCCCCAACCCCTGCTCACCTACAGAACCTCCTGCAGCCTGTAATTGGGTAAAGAATGGGGGGGAAAAAAAGAAGAGGAAGAAGCCAAGTGAAAATTTAAACAAACATCCCTACACTTAGCACAAAAACTAAATTACTTCAATCAACGCAAGCAGTCAAGGCACTGGCACCACAGAATAAAGTTCCCTTCATTCTGCTAACTGCAGGACCACTGTGTAAGAGTTGCCTTGGGTCCACTCACCCTAAACGTAAATCTCTGTCTACTTCCACAAGGCCTCAGTAGCCTTTTCTATTTCTGTCATTGTTAGCTGCCATAGAGTCTGCTTGAGTCAGAGGCAACACCATGTACAACAGAACAAAACATTGCCATCTTCATGATTGTTGATATGGTGTAGTCTATTGCTGTGTTCACTGCATATTTTGAGTACCTTCCAGCCTAGATACTCATCTTACAGCACTTTACCAGACAACATTCTGTTGTTCTCCATCAGATTTTCATTGGTCACATTTAAAAAAACAGATCTTCAGGGCTTTCTTCTTAGTCTGTCTTAGTGTTCAAGCTTGGTTGAAACCTGTTCACTACACACCCACACCTAGTATTTGAAGTATCAGTAGCATAGCTTCCAGTATCACAACATGCAAACCACTTCAGTACTTCAAACTGACACATGGTGGTTTCT
Organism: Heterohyrax brucei; assembly: GCA_028571685.1. Taxonomy (NCBI): domain Eukaryota; kingdom Metazoa; phylum Chordata; class Mammalia; order Hyracoidea; family Procaviidae; genus Heterohyrax; species Heterohyrax brucei. The sequence goes on along the minus strand of CM053149.1, from coordinate 134,655,528 downwards.
ATTCCAGGGTCTCTCTACACACAAAATTCAAAATCTCAAGATGTTTGAGGACAGCATGCAGAATGAAGGACATAATTAAGATCAGACACCCAAAAATAATCCAAAAAAGAAAGTAAATGCAAGGGATGAAAAACTACTTTTTTTAAAAAAAGTACTTTCTAATGTCTTCATAAAATAATCGAGAACACTGTAGAAATAAAAAGTATGATTTGTAAAACACACGTTTTAAAACAGGTAGATTTAACATCGAAATCAATGATCTGTTCCAGGACACAGAAATGATAACATCAGAGACAGTGAGTGCCACAGAGGTCATGGTTGGAGAATTCAGTTAACAGAAGACCTATCAAGAGACAACAGCAAAGAAGTAGAAATATCATATAATCCAGCAATTTCACTTCTTATAATATATCCTAGAGAAAGAAAGAGATTTTACATGAATAGATACATACACACCAATGTTCACTGTAGCATTGCTTACAATATCAAAAAGATAAAATCAACCTAGGTGCCCATCGACGGACGAACAGATGAACAAACAATGGTATATGTACACAATGGAATACTATGCAACGATAAAGAACAACAATGATCTTAGGAAACATCTCCTAACACAGAGGACTCTGGAAGGCATTAAGCTGACTGAAATTAGTTGCAAAAGAACAAACAGTGTATGAGACCACTATTATAAGGATTCAAGAAATGGTTTAAACACAAAAGAAAAAACTTTTTGATAGTTACAAAGGTGACAAGGGAGGGACAGCATTATTACTATCATGTATTAGATAGCAGAAAACAATTATGTTAGGTGAAGGGAGGGACAACACACAGTAAAGGAGAAGAAAGAAGTCATAGAAAGAAGTCATAGAAAAGCTAAGAAGTTCCCTAAATATAACCAAGCACTTTGAAGGACAGAGTAGCAGGGGCAGGGGTCTAGGGACCATGGTTTCAGGGAACAACTGTGTCAACTGGCATAAAAATTGTTTTAGTATTTGGTACTGGTCTAACAGAAATACCATGAGTGGATAGCCTTAACAAGGAAAAGTTTATTCTTACACAGTCAGGTAGACTACAAGTCCGAATTTAGGGTGTCCCTCCAGGAGAAGGCTTTCCCTCTGTCAGCTCTGGAGAAAAGTCCTTGTGTTATATCAGTCTTTGGTCAGGGACCATCTTGGTACAGGAACCTCAGGTCTAAAGGATGTGCTCTAATCTTCTTGATGGTGTCAGGTTCCCAACTCTCTGCTTGCTTCTCTTTCCCTTGTAAATTTAAAGGATAAAAGGTAGTAAAAGCCACATTCCAGGGAAACTCCCTTTACAGTGGAGCAGGGAGGGGACCTTAGGAAGGGATTTACAGTCCCACCCAAATCCTCTTTAACATACAGCATAGGAAAATCACAAAATGGAGGACATTCATAAACCACTGGGAGTCACGGCCCAGCCAAATGGCTACACATATTTTTCAGGGGACACAGTTCAATCCATGACAACAAAGTTTATTAAAAATATGTTATGCATCCCATTTTGGCGAGTAGCTTCTGGGTCTTAAAAGCTAGAAAACTGCCATCTAAAAAGCACCAATTGGTACCAATCCACCTGGAGCAGAGGAGAATGAAGGTTACTGAAGACATAAGGAAAATATGAGCCCAAGAGACAGAAAGGGTCAGACACTACATCAACATGACACCAGAAGAGCTAGATGGTGCCTGGTCCCGACAGAGAACACAACAAAGAATTCCTAAGGTAGCAGGAGAAAAAATGGGGTGCAGAACTTGAGCTCTATTAAACAGACCAGATTTGATGGCTCCATAGACTGGAGGGTCCCCAGAAGACATGGCCCTCAGACTCTGTTAGATCAGAACTGGAACTATTCCTGAAGCCAGCTCTTTAGACAAAGATTGAACTTGACTGTAAGACATAAAATGATACCGGCAAAGAGTTTGCTTTTTGGCTTAAGTAGGTACATGATGTTAACTGGGCTTCTCCTATCTGGATGTTAGAAGAGAGGGCGGAGCAGGACAAAAGCCAGCTGAATTGACATGGGAAATTTAGGGTGGAAAGGAGTATGCTATCACAATGTGGGGACAACAGCTAGTTACATAGCAATTTGTATGTAAGTTTTTGTATAACAAATTGAATTGAATTGTAAGCTTTCACTTAAAGCATAATAAGATATTTTAAAAAAGAGAGAAAGAAGGGGCAGAGTCAAGATGGTGGACTAAGCCCACGTCTCCTTATATCCCTCTGGAAACCAAGACCTGAATTGATAATCAAACGGAGCCTTCTGGTCACCTAATCAGCCCCAGGACACGGCACAGGGCTGTTACTTTGGTCTTCATGCTACTGAGCGAGAAATCTCCTCTCTTACACTGACTCCTGTGCCTGGCTAGCCCTGGCTCTCACGGACTGAGGGTAAACGCACCATTTTGACCTTTTTTTTCCTCTATCTTGGCCAGCAGGCAGAGCAGGGTCTTGCCTAGCGGCTAGACTCAGACACGCTGCTTGGGGGACAGGCAGGCGAAATTCCCATATTTTGAGAGCCAGGCTTTGGACTCTGTTAATCTAGTCACTTTGAGCCTGTTGTTTCATATCTGCCTCAGCGGGGTTTGTACGGAGTTTCGCAGTCAGTGTGTGGGATGCCATGTTGGATATGGAGATTCTAGCAGGACCTCTAGCCTGGGAGCCAGCACCTGCAAACAGAACACCGCTTCTCCAACAGAAAAGCAGTAATTTACCTAGTGCCACCTGCTTTGGGGGTCCTGCAACAGAATCAGAGGAATCACTACTTCTCGCCACCTTTAGCCCTTCTGTCTGCTGCCTGTGTGGAGGGTGCCATCTTGGATACGGTGGCCACAGCTGGACCTAATTCTTAGCTTGGGAGCCAGAGCCTGCCCACAGGAGAGTGTTTTTCTACCAGAAAAGCAGTACTCTATGCAGTGTCATCTAAGGCTAGGCCCTGTCAGCAAAGGCCAACAGGGCAGTAGCATTGCTGTATTCTGAACTAGTTTGTATCATCTTGGGTTAGATATAGTGGCGCTTACTTTGCCAGTTGAGAAGACGGACCTCTACACCTGAAAACGTAACTGACTTGTGAAGTGGTTAGATATCTTTTGCTTTACATTTTAAGACAGCATAAAGAAACATCTGCAATTCATCCTGACAGTACCTCTTCCAGCCTCTACATACTCACATGGGTCCCCAAAAGCAACAGACACTTGTGGCACACAAGAAATCAGCCATGGCTTCAGAAGGCTCCCAAACAAAGCAACCAAGCAGTTTTCCAGATGAAGAAACATTTCTGAAAGCATCAGGAAGTGAATACAAAATGATTATATACAGAGCCCTTCTAGACCTTATACAAAATGGAGCAGAACAAAATGAAAAATTAAGCAAGATGTTCAATCTGATGGAACACCAGTACTCTGAAATCCAACAGATGAAGAACAAATTCAAAGACATAGAAACTTCCATGCAAAGCCAAGAAAATAGAATGGAACAAATAGAAAAAAGAATTTCTGACTTGGAAGACAGAGCTACTGAGGCCAGCATCTATGAGCAGAAATCAGAAAAAGAAACAAGAAAAATGAAGAAACATTAAGAGGCATGTGGGACCCTATTAAGAGGAACAACCTTCAATTAATTGAAGTCTCTGAACAGGGTGAGACATCTGAGAACACAGAGAGTATCGTTGCTGAGCTGCTGACAGAAAACTTCCCAGAAATCATGAAGGAAGAGAATATAGACATCTCAGATGCATATCGTATGCCACCCAATATAGATCTCAAAAGAAAGACTCCAAGACATATTATAATCAAGCTCAACAAAATGAAACATAAGCAGCAACTCTTAAAGGCAGCAAGACTCAAAGCAAAGCTAACATTCAGAGGGAAACCCTGTAGGCTGTCTTCAGAATTCTCAGCAGAAACCATGCTGGCACGGAGACAGTGGCATGACACATTCAAAGCCTTGAAGGAGAAGAACTTCCAACCAAGAATTATATATCCTGCAAAATTATCTTTCAAATACGAAAATGAAATTAAGACATTCCCAGATAAACAGAAACTCAGAGACTTTGTAAAAACCAAACCAAAACTACAAGAAATATTGAAAGAATTTCTTGGCTCTGGTTTAGAAGAACAAAACCTTTAAATTTATATTTTAGAACGACTTTACTACTCAAAACTCTACTCAGTTAGAGAAGGCTCAAAAAGCCAATCACAGCTTTGATAAGGAAAGAAGCAATCCAGTGATCATCATGAAAACTATGGTGTCATCATATTAAAAAGAGGGATGTACTACAGTTGTTATAGTCCTTCCAGATGGAGAGGAAGATGACAAGACTGGTAGTAATTAAAACTGGGTTCATATGGAGTTTATTAAGAGGGATCATAGGCACAGCTGTAAAGCACAAGAAAGATGTATCATATCATTTCAAGAAATGTAACACAGGAGTCTCAACAACCACAAAACCAGCTCTGAAAAAGGTGAAAAATCAACTCACAACAAAGAATGTCCCAGAACAGACTAATAAGAACAACAGAGAAAACATCAACATAAAAATAAACACATCACAATGGCAGCACTGAACACATACCTATCAATAATTACATTGAATGTGAATGGACTGAATGCTCCAGTAAAGAGACGTCGAGTGACATCTTCGATCAAAAGACATCACCCATCTATATGTTGTCTACAAGAAACTCACTTGAGACCTAAAGACAGGAACACACTGAAAATTAAAGGTTGGAAGAATATATATCAAGCTAACAATGAACAAAGAAGAGCAGGGGTGGCAATTCTAATCTCAGACAAAATCAATTTTAATGTCAAATCCACCATCATGGACAAAGATGGACATTATTGCTGAAAGGTTCAGTACACAAGCAAGACTTAACTATATTAAATATTTATGCACCTAATATCAGAGCACCTAAATACATCAAAGAAACACTGACTACACTCAAAAGAGAGTTAGATGACTCCACCATAATACTGGGACACATCAACACTCCACTCTCAATACTAGACAGATCATCTAGAAAAAAACTCAGTAAAGATACAGAAGACCTCATTGCCACAATTAACCAACTAAACCTCATTGATATATACAGAACTTTCCACCCATCAGCAGACAACTACACCTTCTTCTCCAGTGCACATGGAACATTCTCCATAATTGACCATGTGATAGGCCATAATGCAATGCTCAACAATATCCATACCATTGAATTACTGCAAAGCATCTTCTCAGATCATAAAGCCATCAAACTTGAAATCAATAGCAGAAAAAACATAGATAGAAAGTGGAACTCCTGGAAATTGAACAACATCTTGCTCAAAAAACCATGGGTTATAGAGGAAATCAAGGATGAATTAAAGAAATTCATGGATTCCAATGAGAACAAAAACACTTCCTAGCAGAACCTATGGGATACAGCCAAAGCAGTGCTCAGAGGTCTGTTTATCTCCATAAATGCACACATCTGGAAGGGAGAAAGAAGCCAAATCAAGAAACTAACCCTACAACTTGAACAAGTAGAAAGAGAACAACAGAGGAACCCCTCAGTCACCAGAAGAAATGAGATCATAAAGATTAGAGCAGAGCTAAATGAATTAGAGAATAGAAAAACTATTGAAAAAATTGAAAAGACCAAGAGCTGGTTTTTTGAAAACATCAACAAAATTGACAAACCACTGGATAAACTTACTAAAGAAAAGTAGGAAAGGAAACAAATAAACCAAATTAGAAATGAGGGGGGTTGTCACCACAGATGCAACAGAAATAAAAAATATCATAACAGAATACTATGAAAGACTGTACTCTAACAAATTTGAAAACCTAGGGGAAATGGACCAATTTCTTGACTCATACCACCTACCCAAATTATCACAACAAGAAGCAGAAAAACTTAATAAATCCATTACACAGGAAGAGATTGTAAAGGTCATCAAAACACTGCCAACCAAAAAAAGTCTGGGTCCAGATGGCTTCACTGCAGAATTTTACCAAGCTTTAGAGAAGAGTTATCTCCAATACTACTGAGACTATTTCACAGTATAGAAAGGGATGGAGTACTCCAAAACTCATTCTATGAAGCCAGCATAACCCTGATACCAAGCCAGGGAAAGACCCAACAAAGAAAGAGAACTACAGACCAATATCACTCATGAATCTAGATGCAAAAATCTTCAACAACACTCTTGCCAATAGAATACAACAACATATCGAGAAAATAATCCATCATGACCAAGTGGGATTCATACCAGGGATGTAAGGCTGGTTCAACATCAGAAAAACAATTAATGTGATTAACCACATAAATAACACAAAAGACAAGGATCACCTGATTTTGTCCATTGATGCCGAAAAGGCATTTAATAAAGTCCAACACCCATTCATGCTAAAAACTCTTAGCAAAATGGGCATAGATGGCAAATTCCTCAACACAATAAGGGCCATTTATACAAAGCCAATTGCCCACATCATCCTGAATGGAGAGAGACTGGAAGACTTTCCTTGAGATCAGGAATTAGACAAGGATGCCCACTCTCACTTCTGTTCAACATTGTGCTAGAAGTTCTAGCCAGAGCAATTAGACAAGACCAAGAAATAAAGGGCATCTGCATCGGCAATGAGGGAGTTAAAATCTCCCTGTTTGCACATTGTATATGCAGAGAATCCCAAGGAATCTATACGTAAACTACTCAAATTGATAGAAGAGTTCAGCAAAGTCTCAAGATACAAGATAAACATAAGTAAATCAGTAGGATTCCTTTATACCAATGAAGAGACTGTTAAGGAAGAAATTATCAAATCAATACCATTTACGATAGCCCCTAAGAAGATAAAGTACCTAGGAATTAATCTAACGAGAGAAATAACAGACCTTTACAAAGAGAACTACAAGCCCTTACTACAAGAAACTAAGAGAGACTTAGATAAATGGAAAAACCTACCCTGCTCATGGATAGGAAGACTTAACATTGTGAAAATGTCTATTTTACCCAAAGCAATCTATTTATATAATGCAATCCCAATACAAGTCCCAGTGACATTTTTTAATGAGATGGAGAAACAAATCACCAATTTTGTTTGGAATGGGAAGAAGCCCCGGTTAAGCAAGGTACTACTAAAGAAGAAGAACACACTGGGAGGCCTCTCATTACCTGACTTTACAACATATTACACTGCTACAGTGGTAAAAACAGCCTGGTACTGGTATAAGAACAGACAGATCGATCAGTGGAACAGAACTGAAACTCCAGAGATGACACCATCTGCCTATGAACAATTGATATTCAACAAAGGCCCTAAGACATTAAACTGGGGTAAAAACAATCTCTGCCACAAATGGTGCTGGCAAAATTGGATGTCCATCTGCAAAAAACTGAAACAAGATCCATATCTTACACCTTATACAAAAACCAACTCCAACTGGATAAAAGACCTAAATATCAAACCTAAAACGATAAAGTTCATCCAAGAAAAGGTAGGAAAAAGAAGTAAGCCAAGTGCCAAGCCAAGTGCCGCAACAATGGAAGTTTTAATACACAATATGGACAGACTCCAAAATCTGTCTAACAAACCACCCTCATCAGAAGAGAAAATAGATAAATGGGATCTATTAAGAATTAAACACTTTTGCTCATCTGAAGACTTTATTAATAGAATTAAAAGAACACCTACAGAATGGGAAAAAATATTTGGCAATTCTATGTCAGACCGATGCCTGATTTCCATAATCTATAAGATACTACAAAATATCAACAAGAAGAAGATAAATCATCCAATTAAGCGATGGGCAAAGGAGATGGACAGACATTTCACTAAAGAAGACATCCAGGCAGCCAAAAAACAAATGCGGACATGTTCATGATCTTTAGTTATTAAAGAAATTCAAATCAAGATGACAGTGAGATACCATCTCACCCTAACATGGTTGGCCATGATCCAAAAAACACAAAACAACAAATGCTGGAGAGGTTGTGGAGAAAGTGGAACCCTCCTACACTGTTGGTGGGGTTGCAAAATGGTCCAGCCTATTTGGAAGGCAATCTGGCGCTTCCTTAAAAAAATGGATATTGATATACCATTTGACCCAGTAATTCCACTACTTGGAATATATCCTACAGAATCAAGGCCTTTCTCACCAATGGACACATGCACCAGAATGTTTATGGCAGCACAGTCCACAGTAGCAAAAAGATGGAATCAACCCAGATGCCCAACAACAGAAGAATGGATAGGTTAACTATGGTATATATACTCAATGGAGCACTATGCAATGATAAAGAACAACGATGACTTTAGGAAACATCTCATGACCTGATTTCAACTGGAAGACATTATTTTGAGTGAAAGTAGTCAGCGACAAAAGGACAAATATTGTATGAGACCTCTACGATAAAATCTCAAAAACAGACTTGTGTATAGAAGAAGACTCTTTGACAGCTGCAAGGGAGGGGAGGGAGGCAGGGAGGGAGGGAGGGCTTAGATTAGATAGTTGCTAGGTATGTGGCTGGGTGAAATTGGTGATAGCACACATTAGGAACAAGAATAATATTAAGTGGACTTCAACATAACATGAGTACTTCTTCCATCTCATCCCCAAATTGCAAGGGTAGAGTAGCTGGGGCAGGGGGCGGGGGACCATGCTCTTAGGCAAAAGTGAGGCCAACTCGGACAACTAGCATTTTGCTAAGAGGGCTCTCTGCCCCCCCACATTGGTGAGTGGCGTTTGGGGTCTTAAAAGCTGCCAAGCTGCCATCCGAGGGCACAGCAAATGGTCCCAACTCAGCAGGAACGGATGCTCACCGAGGACCAAAATGACATGGGGGAAGACAACCCAGAAGACAAAGAGACCCACATCAGTGCGTGCGTACATTGACTTGGGACTAGAAGAACCAGATGGTGCCCGGCCACCACCAGTGATAGCCGCGATGGAGCTCACTAAGTTCAGTCTCACTGGCAACACAGGAATAAAAAGGGGTGCACCCTGAGATCCCCACTATAAGACCTCAGTTGATGGTCCAGTGGTTTCTGGGTTCTCCTGGGATCATAGCCCCTCACCCTGATGCTGTCCTTGACCATAAATCATAACGAAGGTCCACGCTTCGGACATGAATGGATTGGACTTGGCGATGCAGTGACCATATATTGGATGCACTTTATGGTTCTATACATCTATAGGATGTCATCCTGCTGACCTATGGCTGGAGGAAGGAGAGTGGGTGGAGAGGTGGGAAAGAAGAGACTGTTGGGAAAATGAGACATGTATGGAGCAAAGAGGAATAGAGTGCTGTCACCGGGCAGGGAGAGCAGTGGAAGCTGCATATAGGTGGGTATGTAAATTTATACGGGAATGTACATTTTCACTTTGTTATATTAAATAAAAAATTTTAAAAAGAGAGAGAGACAACAGCAAGAGGGAGAATGTTGCCAAAGAAATAAGAGAAAAAAATATCTGATTGCTGATAGGAACCACTGAAAAACAAAGGAAAAGAAAAATGTTTTACAGATTGCGGGCCTTGAAGAGTTTGTTCCTCATGTACATTTTCATGCCCTGAACTTAAAGAAGGTGAAAGCAATGAAAGAAGAAATAGGTTTAATACAATAATTTCTATCTTCCTTTTCTGCTTTCACTCACATTTTTCTGGGACAGTAAGAAGGTTTTCCAAGATCAGACATGAGCATTTGGCCTACAAGAGAGGGGTCCAAATTAGAACAAGATATTAACAGTGTCAAGGGTGGAGAGGAGGGGACAGGAGATTAAGAGACTATGACACGTATGGAATGGAAAGGAAGAGTGTGCTTTCACCAGGCAAATAGAGCAGAGGGAGCTGCACGTAGGAGGACATGCAAATTTGATTTGTATTGTAAACTTTCACTCAATCACAATAAATAAAATATATTAACATTCTCTGAGGAGAGAATGGAGTTGGTTCACAACAATAAGAAGAAAAGATGACAAGCTGGAAAGTAAGATGGATTTGAATTAAAAAAAAAAACCCTTTTTTTTCCTTTAAAAATGAAAACAGATACTATTGGAAATAAAAAGCCCAAGAAAGTAATGGTTCACAAATGATGTTCAAATATATGTGATAAAACTGGAAGGAAGGAGGAAAGGAAGGAAAAAAGGAAGAAAGGAAGGAAAGTAGAAGAGGGAGAGAGGAATAAAACAAAGATAGAAGGGAAAAAACTAGACTGTCATAAACAGGCAGCTTTTTGAAAGGTAAAGGGACACATACACCTACTCTTTTTGCTTTCAAACATGCATAGGGAAAGGCAGAGGGGTAGAATCAAGGCATAAATATTTTTTGCTTAACTGTAGTCTGTGTCTGTCTGCGTTAATTAGTCACATTCTAAACACTGATTGGGTACAAAATGGCTGAAATAAAGACTTATCCTTGCCTCTTCGCAAATTCACTGCATGCCCACTGTCATTGAGTCAATTCTGACTCGTAGTGACCCTGTAAGACCAAATAGAACTACCCCATAGAACGTCCAAGGAGTGCCTGGTGGATTTGAACTGCTGACCTTTTGGTTAGCAGCTGCAGCACGTAACTACAATGCAACCAAGGTTTCCATGCACTGCTTAGTACCCTGACTAGTTCTGTGGAATCCTGATATTTTATGGAGATGCCTTGAGGTTTCTGCAAATGTTGGATTTCAATGTTTTCTTTTCCTTTATTTTAAAATGGTAAAAGCCAAAACACACTCATCTGAGGCTAGGTTCTCTAGAGAGGCAAAACCACTAAAGAGTATAAATATACATATAGACAGATTTATATCAAAGAAACACTCACATGATTGTAGAAGCTGGACTGTCTCATGTCCCTAGATTAGCATAGAGACGTGTCCCAATTCGGGCAGCCTCAGTAGCTGGTGAAACCAAGACCAGTATGTTGAAAAATAGAACTCTTGCTCACAGGCTGTGAATATCAACTAAACACAAAACTGGCAAGAAGGACCACAAGCCTTTCCTGATTCATGAAGCTGCAGGGGCTGATAATTCCAAGATCGGCAGTTAAACTGATGGTTCAAGTCTCAAAAACCTGAGTCAGAAGTAGAGGCAGCCTCAGGATCCACAGCCAAGGAAAAGCTAACGTGTATGCTTATATTTAGAGTCAGGCCACACCTTCAAGGAAACTCTCTTTAAACTGATGGGCTACTCACACTAGATTTCATCATGGTAGAGATCACATATAAACACTGAGAATCATAGCTCAGCTAAATTGATACACAATTTTTTTGAGACTGTTAATATACTTTATTTCCTATGTTTATTATGATTAAGTAAAAGTATACAATCCAAATCAATTCTGCATGTCCACCTATCTGCAATTTCATCTGCTCTCCTCGCCCTGTGACAGAACACTCCTCCTTTTCACTCTTCTGTATCATATTAAGGAACACCTGTGCCTTCCTCTCTACCCTTTCCTCTTCCATCTAGAAATAAACCACCAGGAGAGCCTCCCATAAATGTATAAGACACTAAAGCATACACACCATATGCTCACACTCTGTTCCCAAGTCCATTTCATTCTTGTCTGAAGTGCTGACCTCAGTACTGGTTTCTGGTCAGGGTCAGCAGCAAGTCTAGGGGGCATGCTCCCAGGGGACCCTCAGGCTACTGGACAATGAATTCTGGTATTTTAGTAGAGTTCTTGAACTGCATTCCTCTTTCTCATGCTACATCAGGATCTCTACAGTGTGCTCCCATAATGGCTACCTTTGGTGGTGGCTGGGCGCCATCTTGTTCTTCTGGTCTCATGATGATACAGTCTCCCATCCATATGAGTCTGTCTCCTGGGCTGATTTTTCCTTGTGTCTTTGATGTTCTTGGTCATCATCTATTCCAGATGGTTTGGAATCAATTGGTGTTCCTCCAATGGCAGCTTGCAAGCTTTTAAGACCCAAGACGCCATTCACCAAAATGGGTACAGTAGACTCTTGTAGCAAAAGACTAGGTATGCCAACTGAACTCATTGTCCCCTGAAAATACAGTCCACAGACCCTTGTCCTTGTTACTCTGTCCTTTGAAATGTTGGCTCGAGTTTAGAAAATCTGCCTGTTTATGGTGCCGTCCAGTTATGCTGATCTGTCCTCTGCTGCACGCTGTTGTTATCTTCACCTAACCAAATTCCTACCAACTATCTAATCTATGAGCAACTCTCTCCCTCCTCCTCCACACTTGTAGTCATCAAAGAGTATTTTCTTCTTCTTTTTTTTTTTTATTAAATAAAAAAATGAAAGTGTACATACTCTGTACTTACAATACTGGGTTAAATTGTGTCGAAGTCCCATTAATATTGATCTTCTTACTGTGTGAATTTTCACCAATTTCACCCTACCGAATTTCTAACAATTATCTAATCTAAACCCTCACCCCTGCCTTCCTGCCCTTCCACCTTCCCCACCTTTATAGCCGTCAAAGAGTCTTTTCTATTATGTATGAGTAAGCTTTTAAGTTTTTATCATAGGGGTATCATATAATAATTATCCTTCTGTTGCTGACTAGTTTCACTCAATATAATGTCCTCCAGTTGAGACCAAATTGGAGATATTTCCTGTTATCATCGTTGTTCTTTATCAGTGTATAGTACTCCATGGAGTATATATACCAAAGTTTACCCATCCATTCTTCTGTTGTTGGGCATCTGGGTTGATTCCAACTTTTTGCTATCGTTGACTGTGCTGCAGTGAACATTCGTGTACATGTAACAGTCGGTGTGAATGGCCTTGATTTTGTAGGATATATTCCGAGCAAAGGAATAACTGGGTCAAATGGTATATCTATATCCATTATTTTAAGGTAACACCAAATTGCTTTCCAAAGAGGCTACACCATTCTGCAATCCTACCAACAGTGAAGGAGAGTTCCAATCTCTCCACAGCCTCTCCAACATTTATTGTTTTGCATTTTTTGGATTATCGCCAATCTTGTTGGGGTGAGGTGGTATCTCACTGTCATTTTGATTTTAATTTATTTAATAATTAATGATTGTGAACATGTCTGCATGTGTTTTTTGACTGCCTGGATCTCCTCTTTAGAGATGCACCTGCCCATCTCCTTTGCCCATCACTTAATTGGATGATTTGTCTCTTTCTTATTGATATTTTGTAGAACCCTATAGATTATGGAGATCAGGCATCAGTCTGACATAGAGTTACCAAATATTTTTTCCCATTCTGTAGGTGGTTTTTTAATGCTTTTGATGAAGTCTCTGGATGAGCAGGAGTGTTTGATTCTTATTAATTCCCGTTTATCTATTTTGTCTTCTGATGAATGTGTTTTGTTTGTCAGATTTTGAAGTCTGTCTATGTTGCATATTAAAATGTCCATTGTTGACCTTATCTTATCTTGGGAAGCTTTATCGTTTTAACTTTTATATTCAGGTCTTTTATCCAATTTGAGTTGATTTTTGTATAAGGTGTGAGATATGGGTCTTGTTTCAATTTTTGCAGATGAATATCCAATTATGCCAGCACCATTTGTTAAAGAGACTGTTTTTACCCCAGTTCAAAATCTTAGGACCTTTGTCAAATATCAACTGTTCATAAGAGGATGGTGGAATCTCTGGGCTCTCTACTTTGTTCCATTGGTCTATATGTCTCTTTTTGTACCAATACCAGGCTATTTTGACTACTGTGGCAGTGTAATAGGTTTTAAAGTCAGGTAGTGAGAGGTCTCCCAGCATGTTCTTCTTTTTCAGTAGTGCTTTACTTATTCAGGGTTTCTTCCCTTTCCAAATAAAGCTGATAATTTGTTTCTCCATCTCATTTAAAAATGTCGTTGGCATTTGTTTTGGGATTGCATTATATAAGTAGACTACTTTGGGCAAAATAGACATTTTTCACAATATTGAGTCTTCCTATCCATGAGCAGGGAAGATTATTCCTCTTATGTAAGTCCCTCCTAGTTTCTTGTAGCAATGTTTTGTACTTTTCTCTGTAAAGATCTCTGAGTTCTCTAGTTAGATTTATTCCTAGGTATTTTATCTTCTTGGGGGCTATAGTAAATAGAATTGATTTGGTGATTTCTTCATTAATAATTTCATTGTTGGTATAAAGGAATCTCACTGATTTGGTTATGTTTATCTTGTATTTCGATACTTTGCTGAATTCTTCTATTAGCTCCAATAGTTTACTTATGGATTTCTTTGGATTCTCTGTATAAACAATCATATCATCTGTGAAGAGGGAAATCTTTACTTCTTCAGTGCCGATACGGATGCCTTTTATTTCTTTGTCTTGTCTAATTGCTCTGGCTAGAACTTCTAGGACAATGTTGAATAGAAGTGGTGAGGGCAGGCATCGTTCTCAAAGGGAATTCTTTCAGTCTTTCACCATTCAGGATGATGAAAGCAGTTGGCTTTGCGTAGATGCTATTAATTATATTGAGGAATTCCCTTTTATTCCTATTTTTCTGAGAGTTTTAAGCATGAATGGATGTTGAACTTTGTCAAATGCCTTTTCTGCATCAATTGACAAAATCAGGTGATTTTTATCTTTTGTGTTATTAATATGGTTGATTATATTAATTGTTTTTCTGATATTGAACCAGGCTTGCATCTCTGGAATGAAACAAACTTGATCATGATGAATGATTGTTTTTATATGCTGTTGAATTCTGTTGGCTAGAATACTGTTGAAGATTTTCGCATCTAGATTCATCACTGATATTTGTCTGAGAGGCTTATATTTTCTCTCTGGAAATCGCTCCATTGAAAAACCTCTCACATTTTAAGATTGGCTGACAGCCCCCAGCTTCTCTATAAACAGAGCAGCCTCTTTGCTACTCAATAACCAAAGTCTCCACCCTTGAGAGTCCACCTGGGGCAAATCAGTACAGTATTATAGTCAGCTGGTGACCAACAATTCTCTTAGATCCATTACCAGAGAAATCAAATAACATCTAGATGGCACGCAGGCAACAGACCATAATTAGTCATTTAAAGAACCAGTCTTCAAATGCTCCAGAAAATTCCTTAATAAAGATTCAAAAAATTTCCCAGATGAAGAAGCCTTTCTGAATCTAACAGAGATTGAATACAAAAAAATTATATATAAAACCCTCCTAGAAATTAAACAACATGCAATAGAACAAAATGAAAAATTTGGTAAACTATTTGATATTCTAGAACATCAACAATCTGAAATACATCAGATTAATAACAAAACTACAGAATTGGATAATTCTATCCAAAGCCAAAAGAGTAGGGTTGAATAGATGGAAGTTAGAATCAGTGACCTAGAAGACAAAGTAACTAATGCCAACATTTATGAGGTAAAATCAGAGAAAAGAAATAAGAAAAATGAAGAAACATTAAGAAACATATGGGACTCCAAGAAGAGGAATAATTTACATTTAATTAGAGTTCCTGAACAAGGGAGGATTAATGACAACATAGAGAGTATTGCTGTAGAGATGCTGACAGAACTTTCCTGAGATTATGAACAAAGAAAACATAGATATCCAAGATGTTTATCGAACACTGCACAAGTTAGATCCAAAAAGAAGAACACCAAGGCATCTTATAATTAAACTTAATAAAATAAAACACAAAGAGATACTTCTGAAGACAGCAAGGCTCAAATCTAAACTAACATTCCAAGGGAGACCTTGTAGACTTTCATCTGACTTTTCTGCTGAAACAATGCTGGCCAGAAAACAATGGGCAGACACGTTCAAAGTCCTGAACGAGAAAAACTTCCATCCCAGAATAATCTATCCTGCTAAATTGTCTATCAGATACAATGGTGACATTAAAACTTTTGAAAATAAACAGAAATTTAAAGACTTTATAAAAACTACACCCAAATTACACGAAATATTGAAAGAAGCTCTTCCCTGAATATACGCTTTAGGTAATAATTTAAGGCACTTCATCCAAATTTCTAATCAGCTACGGAAGGCATAAAACTTCATCAAACCAAGCCAAAAACTACAATATTATAATAAGGGAACCCATGGTCATATCATGACAAATATAATATCACATTAAAAGAGGGATACACTACAATAGTTAGAGTTGTTTTTTGATGCAGCGACAGTTTCTGACTTCTAAAATAATTAAAATTGATTTCAATAATTATACGTTAAGGGGGATTAGGTATGTAGCCATAGAACTAATTAACAATAAACCATTTGAAACGAAAAATCACAATACAGGAGTCTCAATAAATATAAAATCAAAACTCATACCATCCCTAAAGAAGAATGTCCCAGGACAGATTAATAAGAACAACAGAGAAAACACCAACATTGAAATAAACATATTGCAATGACATCACTAAATGTGTATGTATCAATAATCACATTGAATGTAAATGGACTGAATACTCCAGTAAAGAGACAGCGAGTGATATCATGGATCAAAAGACATGACCCATCTATATGTTGCTTACAAGAAACACATCTTAGACTTAAAGATAAAAACAAGTTGAGAATTAAAGGTTGGAATAATATATATCAAGCGAATAATACACGAAAAAGAGCAGGTGTGGCAATATTAATTTCAGATAAAATAGATTTTAATGTAAAGTCCACTATTATGGACAAGGATGGTCACTATTTATTGCTGAAAGGTTCAATACTCAAGCAAGACTTGACAATACTAAATATTTACGCACCTAATAGACTCGACGGCGCTTGGCTTGGCAATACCAAAGCACCTAAATATATTGAACAAATACTGACAACATTGAAAAATGAGATGGATCATTCCACAGTAATAGTTGGGGACTTTAACACCCCTCTTTCAGTTAAGGATAGATCATCCAGAAAAAAGCTCAGTAAAGATACAGAAGATCTTATTACAACAATCAACCAACTTGACCTTATTGACATATACAAATCTTTTCATCCATCAGCAGATAAATACACCTTCTTCTCCAAAACACATGGAACATTCTCCAGAATAGACCATATGTTAGGTCATAAAACTATTCTCCATAAAATCCAAACCATTCATTTATTGCAAAGTACCTTCTTGGACCACAGAGCTATAAAAGTTGAAATCAATAACAGAAAAATCATAGGTAAAAATTCCAACTTGTGGAAACTGAACAACACTTTAGTCATAAAGCCTTGGGTTATAAAAGAAATTAAAGACATATTAAAGAAATTTATGGATTCCAGTGAGAATGAAAACACATCCTACCAGAATTTATGGGATACAGCAGAAGCAGTGCTCAGAGGTCAGTTTATCTCTATAAATGCACACTTCCGGAAAGAAGAAAGAACACAAATTAAAGAATGAACCTCACAGCTTGAACAAGTACAAACAGAGCAACAAAGGAACCCCTCAGGCACCAGAAGAAAACAGATTATAAAAATTAGAGCAGAACTAAATGAATTAGAGAATAGAAAAACAATTGAAAAAAATAACAAAACCAAAAGTTGGTTCTTCGAAAAGATCAACAAAATTGATAAACCATTGGCTAAACTTACAAAAGAAAAACAACAGAAGATACAAATAACCCAATTAAGAAATCAGTTGGGCGATATTACAACAGACTCATCTGAAATAAAATATATCATAACAGAATACTATGAAAAGCTATACTCTGACAGGTTTGAAAACCTGTGGGAAATGGACAAATTTCTAGATTCGTATGACTCACCAAGACTATCACAAGGAGAAATGGATCAACTCAATAAATCTATCACAAAAGAAGAGATTGAGGAAGTCATCAAAAATCTACTAACCAAAAAATGTCCTGGCCCAGACAGCTTCACCGGAGAATTCTACCAAACTTTTAGAGAAGAATTAACTCCAATACTAATGAGGCTATTTCACACCATAGAAAGAGATGAAATACTTCCAAATTCCTTCTATTTTCTTCTGCACATAAGTCCATTTTAAAGTCCTTATAGTCCTCATACAATACTTGTCCTTTTGTAGCTGACTGATTTCACTCAGCTTAATGTCTTCTAGTTGAAACCAGGTTATGAGATGCTTCCTAAAATCATCATTGTTGTTTATTATTGCATAGTGTCCCATTGTGTATATATACCATAGTTTGTTTATCCATTCATCTGTTGATAGGCACCTAGGTTGATTCCATCTTTTTCCTACTGTGCACGTACTTGTCCATGTGGCAGCCTTTGCTTCTGTAGAATATATTCCAAGCAGTGGGCTTGCTATATCATATGATATTTCTATGTGTAGCTTTTTAAGAAAGCACTAAATTGATTTCCTAAGAGGGTGTACAATTTTACATTCCCACCAGCAGTGTAGGAGAGTTCTTATCTCTCCACAGCCTCTCTAGCATTTGCTGTTTTCTGGTTTTTTGATTATTGCAAACCTCATTGGGGTGAGATGTTATCTCATTGTAGTTTTGATTTGGATTTCTCTAATGGTTAATGATTGTGAGCATTTTGCGTCTTCTGGCTGTCTAAATGTCTTCTTTGGTGAAGTGTCTGTCCATGGCCTTTTCCCTTTATTTAATTGGGTTATTTACCTTTTTCTTGTTGATATTTTGTAGTACCTTGTAGATTATGGAAATCAGACATCTAACTGATACATAGTTGTCAAATATTTTTTACCTCACCATTCTGCAGGTAGTCTTTTAACTCTCTTGACAAAATCTTTGGATGAGCCTAAGTGTTCAATTTTTAGTAGTTCCCATTTACCTATTTTCTCTTCTGTTTTTGCTTTGTCAGATTTTGTTGTCTGTCTAAGCTGTGTTTTAAACTTCCATTTTGACACTATTTTTTCTTGTGTGATCTTTATCATTTTAGGTTTGATATTTAGGTTTTTGATCTACACAGAGGTAGTTTTTGTGTAAGGTGTGAGCATGGGTCTTGTTTCAGTATTTTTGCAGATGGATATCCAATTTTGCCAACACCATTTGTTAAAAGAGAATGTTTTTACCCCAGTTTACATTCTTTGAGCTTTTGTTGAATATCAGCTGTTCACAGGAGGATGATGAAATTTCTGGGTTGTCTAGTTTGTTCCATTTGTCTACATGTCTGTTTTCATACCTGTACTAGGCTGTTTTGACTACTGTGCCAGTGTAGTAGGTTCTAACACCAGGTTGTATGAGACCTGCCACTGTGTTCCTCCTCTTCAATAGTGCCTTACTTATCCAGGGTGTCTTACCTTTCCAAGCAATGCTGGTGACTTTTCTCCACACTTCATTAAAAAATGACTAGAATTTGTGTTCGGATTGCATTGTATATGTAGATCGCTTTGGGTAAAATAGACATTTTCACAATGTTAAGTCTCCCTATCCATGAGCAAGGTAAGTGTCTCCACTTACATAAGTCTTTTTTGGTTTCCTGCAGTAGGATCTTATAACTTTCTCTGGATACTTCTCTTACTTCTCTGGTTAGATCTACTCCTAGGTATTTTATCTTCTTGGGGGCTATAGTAAATGGTATTGGTTTGGTGATTTCCTGTTTGATGCTCTCTTTGTTGGTATAAAGGAATCTTACTGATTTTATTATTTTATCTTATATCCTGATACTTTACTGAACTCTTCTAATACGTCCAGTAGTTTATTTATGAATTTTTTAGGATTCTCTGCATATATAATCATACCATCTGCAAACAGGGATATTTTATTTCTTCTTTATTGGTGCAGAGGCCCTTTATTTCTTCGTCTTGTCCAATTGCTCTGACCATAACTTCTAGCACAATGTTAAACAGCAGTGGTGAGAGTGGGCACCCTTGTCTAGTTCCCATTCTCAGGTGGGATTCCTTTGGTCTCTCTCCACTGAGGATGATTTGGTGGTTTGCTTTTCATAGATGCCTTTTACTTCATTTAGGAATTTCCTTTCTATTCCTATTTTGCTACGGGTTTTTTAACACGAATGGGTGTTGGACTTTGTCAAATGCCTTTTCTGTATCAAATGACAAAATCAGGTGATTCTTATCCTTTGTGTTATTTATGCGGTTGATTATTTGTTTTTCTGAGGTTGAATCATCCCTGCATTCTGGGTATGAATCCAACTTAGTCATGATGAATGACTTTTTGATATGTTGTTGAATTCTGTTGTCTAGGATTTTGTTGAAGACATTTACATCTAGGTTCATGAGTGATATTGGTCTGTAGTTTTCTTTGTTGGATCTTTCCCTGGTTTTTGAATCAGGGTTATTCTGGCTTCATAGAATGAATCTGGGAATATTTGGTCATTTTCTGTCATGAAGTAGCTTCAGTAGTATTGTAATTAACTCCTCTCTGAAAGTTTGGTAGAACTGTCTGGTGAAGATGTCTGATCCACAACTTTTTTTGCTTGATTGTTTTTAACTACTTTTTAAATCTCTTCTTTTGTGATGGGTTTATTGTTTCATTACTTCTTGTGATAATTTTGTTAGATTATATGAGTGTCCATTTCCTCTAGGTTTTCGAATCTGTTAGAGCACAATTTTTCATAGTATTATGTTCCTATATTTTTAATTTTGTGAAATCTCTGTCTCATTTCTTATTTGGGTTATTTGATTCCTTTCCTGTTTTCCTTATGTGAATTTAGACAATGGGTTAGCAGTTTTGTTGATCTTTCAAAAAAAAAAAAAAAACAGCTTTTGGTTTTGTTAATTCTTTCAATTGTTTGCCTATTCTCTAATTCATTTTGTTTTGCTTTAATTCTTTGTATTTGTTTCCTTCTGGTGCCCAACGCTTTTTTTCTGTTGTTCTCCTTCTACTTGTTCAAGTTATAGGGTTAATTCTTTGGTTTGGGCCCTTTCTTCATTCCAGATGTGTGCATTTATATAAATCAAGTGACCTCTGAGCCCCGCTTTTGCTGTATCTCATAGGATTTTGTAGGGTGTGATTTCATTCTCATTAGATTACATGAATTTTTTTTATTGCGTCATCCAACTTGACGGCACTTGGCTGGCTTGATTTCTTCTATAACCCATGAAGTTTTAAGAAAGGAGTTGTTCAGTTTTCATGAGTTTGAATTTCTACCCATCTTTTTTCAGCTGTTGATTTCAACTTTCATAGCTTTATGGTCTGAGAAGTTTTGCACTCATTTTATGCTTTGGATTTTGTTGAGACATGCTTTAGGGCCTAATATGTGGTCTATTATAGAGAATGTTCCACACGCATTGGAAAACGTGTACTTATATGTTGGGGAAAAAGTTCTGTATATGTCAATGTGGTTGAGTTGATTGATTGTCACAATAAGATCTTCTATATCTTTATTGAGAATTTTTTTCCTTAAAAATCTGTCCCATACTAAAAGTGGAGTGTTGAAGTCTCCTACTATTACTATGAAGTGATCTATCTCATTTTTCAGTGTTGTTAGCATTTCTTTGAAGTAATTAGATACTCTGCTACTGCATGCATAAATACTTCATATTGTTATATCCTGCTTATGTACTGAACCTTTCAGCAATAAATAAGTGACCATTCTTGTCGACAATGGTAGATTTTACTTTAAAATCTATTTTATCTGAGATTAGTATTACCACTCCTCCTCTTCTTTGCATTTTGTTAGTTTGGCATATGTTTTCCTATCCTTTGATTTTCAGTTTGTTCTCATCTTTGAGTGTAAGGTGTGTTTCCTGTAAGCAGTATATAAATAGATCATGTTTTCTGAGGCAACTTCTTACTCTCTGCCTCTTTATAGAACATTCAATCAATTTACATTCAGTGTAATTACTGACAAATACATATTTAGTGCTGTCATTTTGATGCCTTTATTTTTGTGTTGTTGACATTTTCTTTGTTCCACTTAATATTCTGTTCTGGGTCATTTTTCTTTATGGGTTTTCTTTTCATGGTTTTGAATGTTGGTTTTGTGTCTGTTGAGACTCCTGTATTATGATTCTTGTTTTGATATGTAGTACTGTTAGTTTGCTTTGTGGCTACCCCTTTGTTTCCCCTTAATGTTCTAAGTTTAAACCAGTCTTTAGCTTCTGTATATCTCCTTCACTTCCTCTCCATCAGAAAGGGCTACAAATAGTGCAATATATCACTCTTCATAGTTATAATGTTTCATCATTTACATGTTGAGTTCTCTGTTTCCCTAATTTTATTATTTTAGCTTTGATTGGGCTTTGTGACTTCTCTGAGTAGGACTCTGGATGCTGTGACCTGCATTGCATCCTTGAGTATACATCTGATATTACTGATTTTCTACACAAAGAGCTTCTTTCAGTATTTCTCGTAGTTTTGGTTTGTTTTTAGAAAAGTCTCCAAGCTACTGATTATCTGAGAATGTCTTAATTTCACTGTCATATTTGAGAGACAATTTTGCAAGATATATAATTCTCGGTAGGAAGTTCTCCTTCAAGGCTTTGTATGTGACATCTCACTGCCTTATTGACAATATGGTTTCTGCCAAGAAGTCAAAGTAAAGCCTACAAGGCTTCCCTTTGTATGTCTCTTTTAATTTAAGCCTAGCTGCATTTTTGAGACTTTTATGTTTCATTTTGTTAAGCTTCATTATAATATGTCTTGGTGTCTTCCTTTTGAGGTCTACCCTTTGATAATTGCTTTTCTGCTGGGAGAGGCACTGTCTAGCAGCATCTGATACCAGCCAGGCCCTCAGGGGTGGCAGGCCCTGACTCCTACCTGGCAAAGATGGTGACCTACTGTGGAGTCTCTCAGGGGCTTCATCTGCAGATGCTGTAACATGGCTCAAAGGAGTGAGAGGTAAGGGTGCTACTACACTGAACCTCAGCATGGCAGCCAACCCCTGCCAGAATCTCGGGCTCAGCAGTCCCAGTCTCTCTTTAACAAAGATGGCATCTGTACTTGTAATCCTCTTAGCTGTTGCGTGAGCAGAAGTGGTACTCTTTGCACTGCCATCTCGCTTCTGATAAATGTAGACTTCCCTTTCCTGTCACAGTCCAATCTCTCATCCCTGTGCTTGATCTTAGGATTCCCATAATGTCTACTCTGCTCTGTTCAATTGTTTTTGTAGGTCTTAGTTCTCAGAGGGAATCCAGGAGATGTGTGACTAGCCTACCATTATGGCCCCACCTCTGGCACACAATCTTAACGACTACAACACATGTCTTTTACAAAACATTAATTCTTCAGAGATTATTGTTGCTGTAAGCTGCCAGTTAACCCCTGACTGATGGTGACCCCATATACAGCTGAAGGAAACACTGCCTGGTCCTCAGGTCATTATATTTATTTATGTGGTCAAATTAGTTCCTTTTGGAGAAGAAGTGAAATGATATTTCTCTTAACACTAATGTGCATGTACTTGAATCTCTTATAAATGAGTCACCAAAGATTTCAGCTTTTGCATTGCTCTTCTAAAACTCAAGTTTCTTCCTAAATTTACAGCACAGAAGATCTACTCCCAGCAGAGTTGACAGTAGCAACACTGAAAGCATAAATAGATGCATGTTTTATGATAAGTAGTTTTTCTCATTTTAAGTTTAGGTTTCTTCTTATCTGTCTTTTACATTTACAATAGAGACTGTGCGCATTTGTTAGATAAATGTTTCAACTCTGAAAGAAAACAACACTTACAGCAATTCTTCCCAGCATTTAGACCAATTTAATTAAAGAGACTCTTTAGACTACAAGGAAAACAAGTAAAAACAAGTTAACAACAACAAAGAAAACCTTGCCAATACCAGCTGTGTGACATTTTTCAACCAAAAGAGAATATTTAAGCAGGTGAAATTTTAACATTGTAATGGTTACCAAATTCATATTTTAATGTTCATTATGATCTTATAAGTAAATAAAAGTAAACTCTTCTAACATATTTTTAGCAAAAAAAAAAAAAATACCACTTTTCCATTTTGACTATTAAAGCCAAAGAAAAGATTTGCCAGAAAAAGGGCTTTGCTTTTACTTTGAAAGAGCTCCTTAAAGCAAGAGAGGGAATTCCCCTAGACCATGAGTAGGTAGCCAAGACTATTCTTGGTTTTGACGGTATCAATACAGCATATCTATACACAACATTAGTCACACACTCAGCTCTCAGTGTCCATGACACACACATGCTAACAGAATGGAGATGGGCCTATGAGGGGGGTCCCTTTCATTCCTCTCTCTGCTTTACTCTGCCTTTGAAATTTTCTGAACTAAACAGTTTGAAAAAAATGTTTAAAAGATAGTCTACATTGACTAGAAAATAAAATATGCCCTCAGTTTGTAATGACCCCAGCACATTGTGCCTTCACTCCCTTCTAGGACATCCTGCTGTCTCTCTCCTCCTGCAGCACAAGATTCCTCCAGGATTTCAAGGATGAATGGGATAAGCAGTGCTCTCTCTTCTGTGAGAAGGCTTTGAGATCCACCATCCAGAAGGGGTGGCAAGGGTAAAGACCCAGGGCCATGGCCACTAAAGGCTGACCATTAAGAGAGTGTAGGCGCTGTGTCCCTGGTTGGGTGGTGAAGGGGGAGAGGGTATGTGGTTAGCTTCTAAAGGAGGGAGTTTCTGTAGGAGGAAACAAAGGGGACATAGTCTATACATACCCCTAGAGATACACAGGAGGAGGGATGTTTCAGGAAAGGCCTGGTTTGCTTAGACTTAGCAGTGACTGAGAGGTTTCCCCCAGCAATAAGCCTAAAAGAGAACCTAGGGGTAAAGTTGATCATTGGGCCTGGGGCTTAGGGACCCAAGCCTTGCTCAGGAGTCAGTGGGATCAGCTACTTGGTTACAAGCTATGCTTTCAGATGTCATTGGTGGTACAGGTAGAGACAGCCTATATGGACACAACTGGACCATGTGAATCTGAGCTGAGACCTCTCCCTTTCAGTATTCTCCAAAGCCCTACAAATTGCCTGGATGCTCCTTGGAAGGATTCCTGGCACCGGACTTCTGCCAGCATCACACAGTGTGGGCTTCTGACTGAGCTCCCTATGTGATGCTGACCACCACTACTGAGTAAAAGGGGTTCAATTCTCAGCCAGGAAAGGAAAAACTGAGTCACTCACAAAGACAATGTCATCTGACCCAGGAACTCACCTGTCAGTATCCCAAGAGAAAACACAGGGTGGTCCAGCCATAACCAGAGACCAGCAAAGTCAACCCCCAACAGGTGATATATCTACCAACATGAGACTCTGTGGCCAACTAAACATATTGAATTGAAAAAAAATCCAGGATACTGTTGATAAATCTAATTAATGGCATTTCACATGAAATCTGACCCATTGCCTACAGCACTCACATTATCCTTGAAAGACTTAAAAAAAAACAAAAAACCCAGTGCCATCAAATCATTACCAATTCATAGCAACCCTTTAGGACAGAGTAGAGCTGCCCCCATAGAGTTTCAAAGTAGTGCTTGGTGGATTTGAACTGCCTTCGTTTTGTTTAGCAGCCATAGCACTTACCTGCGTACACCACAGGGGTTTCTAGAAGGTGGAAAACAAAAGCCAATGTAGAGGAAGGAGGAGGGACCATCTAATTCTGCAACAGAGGATCTAAGGTGTCATTCACTTTAAATCTTGCTAAAGATCAAAAAGCCTCATTTATGTGATAAACAGTCATAAGACTTCACTGATACAAGGTATGCCCAGACTTCAGAGGATGCAGTGGTTAATTTTATGTCTCAACTTGGCTAGACTATGGTGCCGTGCTGTTTGATCAAACACTGGCTGAGGTGTTGCTATGAAGTATTTACATTTGATTAGCCTTGTAATGATGTAGATGGACTCCATCTATAAAAGGGTAATAGTCATAGTAGCATCAGAAACTTTCTAACTTAAGTGAAAACCAGACCTAGCATCAGCATGTCAATTGTGCTCACAATGAACACATAGGACAGAGAGAACTGCCTTACAACAATTGCAAGGAGTGGTTGGTGGATTTGATCTGCTGATGTTTGAGTCAGCAGCAAAGCTCTTAAGCATTGAACAGTCAGGACTCCATCTATCTAACTTAGGAGGCAATAATTCTTTTTATTAATTTAATATAACTGAGTGAAAATGTACATTCCCGTATAAATTTACATGACTACCTATATGCAGCTTCCACTGCTCTCCCTGTCCGGTGACAGCACACTATTCCTCTCTGCTCCATACATGTCTCGTCCTCCGAACAGTCTCCTTTCCCCTCCTCTCCACCCACTCTCCTTCCTCCAGCCAGAGGTCAGCAGGATGATATCCTATAGATGTATAGAACCGTAAAGTGTATCCAATATGTGGTCACTCTGCATTGCCAAGTCCAATCCATTCATGTCCAAAGAGTGGACCTTCGTTATGACTTACGGGCAAGGGCGGCATCAGGGCCAGGGGAAATGACATGGGGTAAAGACAACCCAGAAGATAGAGAGACTCACATGAGTGGGTGCCTACATCGACTTGGGACCAGAAGAACCAGAAGGTGCCTGGCCACCACCAGTGATAGTCGCGATGGAGCTCACTAAGTTGTGTCTCACTGGCAACACAAGAACAAAAAGAGGTGCATCCTGAGATCTCCACTAAAAGACCTCAATTGATGATCCAGCAGTTTCGGGGTTCCCCTAGGAGGCAATAATTTGAATCAAGAGCAGCGTAAAGCTGATTCCTATGAGGTGAAGGTCAAACACACTTCCACTTTAAATAAACTTTTTACCAATTCTGACACCAGCCTTTCCTCCCACAGCACTCTATACTTCTCCTCTGGGTTTGGCAATCCACTGAAATGGCTACATAGAACTCATAGACCATACGTACAGCTAAGTGGTTTATTAAGGAAGAAACAGGGTACAACTTGGGATCAGAAGAAACAATATAATTTGGGATCAAAATCAGGAACTTGCATGCAAAGTCTCCCTTCTTCAGTGCAGGATAGCTCTCTCAGCTTCTCTTGGCCATGCAAGCAACAAGCCCATCTCTCTGCCTTGCATGCCCCCTCTTGGCTATGCAGACCTTCTCTTGTGCCCCACAGGACAGGCTCTCCTCCATCCCCACAGGACAGGTTCTCCTCTCTCCCCACATGACAGGCTCATTTTGGGCCTCTCAGAACAGAATCTTCTTGATCTTGAAGTCTGTCACCACCAACTGTCACAAAAATGCTACAGTTTCTAACCTCTTACCTGATTTATGGATTTTGGACTTGATAGCCCTCACAAATTTGTGGGCCAATTCCTCAAAATAAATCTCAATCTCTCTCTGTGTTCTTAGGTGTCACTGAGTCAGTTCCAATTCATGGCAACCTCACGAACAACAGAACTAAATACTCCCAGTCCTGCACCATCCTCATATAAGCACAGCTATACCATTTTTATTTTACATGTTGCTGTTGGACCCATCTCAACGGCAGTGGGTTTGGTTTGGTTTTGGTTTATGTTGCTGTTTAAAAAAACAAACAAACTGGTACAGAACACTCATAAAAATACAATGTGCGATGAGAGTCGTTGGCAAACAAATAGAGAAGATGTGAGATTTTTACATAAATTCTAGTATTTTGTCTCTGCTCTGTATCTACTTCTAAAATAATTAGTACTGGGGTTTGAACAATCAAAAAAAAATCTTGAGCAAAACCAAATTTTCATGGTCTTTTCTGTCAATGTCCCACAAGTCAGACATTACAGACAGAAATCTTCAGAAGAATACAGTCAAGTATTCTTTCTTTATCTACCAATGTCAGTGTTGTTAGTTGCAATCAGTCAGCTCCTGATTCACAACAACCCCACGTACAACTAAATGAAACCCTGCCTGGCCCTGTGTATCCAGTCCTGGTTGTGTATCCAGTCATTTTGATCCCTAGTGTTTTCATGGGTTGATTTTCAAATCTAGTTTGCCAGGCTTTCTTCCCAGTCTATCTCAGTCTGAAAGCTCTGCTGAAATCTGTTCAGCATTGTGGCAACACTAAAGCCTCCAGTGATAGATGGACAGTAGATGCACACGAAGTCTACTGGTAGGAAACTGAACCTGGGTCTCCTACATAGAAGGCAAGGATTCTACCTTTGTCTTAGTTATCTAGTGTTGCTCTGATAGAAATAGCGCAAGTCAATGGCTTCAACAAAGAGAAATTTATTTTCTCACAGAAAAGTTGGTGAAAGTCTAAATTCAGGGCATGAGCCACAAGTGAAATCTCTCTCCGCTGTGGAGTAAGGTCCTTGTCATCAAACTTCTAGACTTGGAGCTGCTGAGGCACAAGGACCCTGGGTCCTAAGGACATGTTCTGCTCCAGGCACTCTTTTTTTGGTGGTGTGAGGTCCCCAACTCTCTGTTTGTTTCCCTTCTTTTATATCTCAAGAGATTTTACCAAGGCACAATACAGTCTTACCAACACAGCTGCTGACTATCCTCCTTCAATAACTTCATAGATGCAGAGTTTACAGCATACAGGAACATCACACTATACAAGGAATCATGGCCTAACCAAATTGCTACTCACATTTTTGGAGAGACACAATTCAATGCATGACAACCATTTAACGACCAACATCTTCTGAGTATTATTACAGCATTATAAAGTTTCTGAGCTCCCTATTTTATTCCTCACACTGTATGTCTATATAGCTCTAGCGGTGCAGTAGTTAAGAGCTTGGCTGCTAACCAAGAGGTTGGCAGTATAAATCCACCAGTTGTCCCTGGAAAATCTATGGTATAGTTCTACTCTGTCCTATTGGTTCACAATGAGTAACAGTCAACAGGATGGCAACAGAGTTTTTTAAACATGTCCATTCCTGACCCAAGAAACCGTGGTGGCTTAGTGGTTAAGTGCTGTATCTGCTAACCAAAAGATTGGCAGTTGAAATCTGTCAGGCACTCCCTGGAAACTATGGAGAAGTTCTACTCTGTCCTCTGGGATTGCCATGGTCACTATGAGTCAGCATTGACTTGATGGCAGTGGATTTGTTTTTTTGGCATTCCTGACCCAGTACAACACCATCTTAATCATTATAGCATTATAGAACTATTGATATTTGGCAAAACAAGGTCCCCCATTTTTATTCTTTTTTTAAATTATCCTAACTATTTTTGCTCTTTGAGGTCATCATTGTAATTTTAAGACCCAGTTTTCCAGTCTCATGAAAATCCTATTCAAGGATGTTGTCCTACTGACCTCTTACCCGAGGTGGGGGAGAAGGTGGAGAGGAGGGGATAGGAGATGTTAAGAGGATACGACATGTATAGAATGGAGAGGAAGAGTGTGCTGTCCCTGGACAGGGAGAACAGTGCGAGATGCACATAGGTGGGCATGCAAATTCATATGGGAATGTACATTTTCACTCAATCATAATGAAACAAAGAAATACACATTGAAAAAAAAGAAAATTCTATTCAGACTGTGGCTAGAATCACAGTCTATTTAGGTTTGTTTGGGAAAATCTGACATTTTTCTGATATTGATTTTTTTCTCATATATGAACATGATATATAACTCCATTTTTTTACAGATTTCTTAAACTTACTTATTGGTACATTCCAGTACCCACACATATTGTTAAGTTACATTTCTAATTGTCTGTTATAAAAGTATAGAAATACATTTCAACATTTTTATACTGAACTTATAAGCAACATGTTTTGTCTCTATAGTCTTTAGGACTTTTATATTTAAAGAAACTATAGTCTATGAATGAAAACAGCTTATTACTTTCTAATCCGTAAATATCTTATTATTTTACTTTTACTAACGAAAGATATACCATCATTAAAAGATTTTTGGATATTCTTGTTTCACCCCTACATATAGAAACTTCCTAATGTTTTAGCAGTTAGCCTTTAAACTACAGATGCTAAATGCTATCAACTGATTTTTCTCCAGCTGCTAAAATTATATTCTTTTCCTCCTTAATTCTACTAATAAGACAATTACATAGATTTTTACAAAGTTAAATAAGACTTGAATTCCTTATAAAACCAAATTTGTTAGGATTTATTTTTAAATTATTGCTCTATTTGGTTTGCTAATATTTTAGTTAATATTTGTACATGAATGTTGATAAATGATACTGTATGCTGTGTTGGAACTTGCTTGTAAACCCAACTTTTAACATTTCTTTTCCAAGAGATTAGTTCAACTTATTTAGCTGTTTTTTCTATTTTGTCCAGAAGTGTTCTGTATAAGACCCGGGTTTTCTAGAGAAGTAAAATCTGTAAGGCATATAAATACATATATATGCATATGCATATAAATAGACACACACACAAGTCCTGCCAATTAAGTTTGTGCACTTACCCTAGAAAAAGTGCTACATACCTCACTGTTGAATATCACTATAGTCACCTTCAAAGTATATCCTTTGGGAAGTTATATACTGACACCAGTTCCTAGCCACCCTTAAAACCAATTTCAGAACTCTTTTTCTGGAATGGCCATCAGAACTGTCATTGTATTACCATTAATGTCCAGAATGTCATCAAAATGTCTTCCTTTCAATATTTTCTTTACCTTTGGGTAAAAAAAAAAGTCACTGGGGGCCAGATCAGGTGTTCCAATACAGTTATTTGTTTATTGGCTAAAAGTTCGAGAACTTGCCACCTTACCACTGTGCGCAATGGCCATTCCAGAAAGAGTTCCAAAGTTGCTTTGAAGGGTGAACTAGGGACTGGCATCAGTGCATAGTTTCCCAAGGGGAGTACTTAGATGACCACAGTGATATTCAGCAATAGGTATGTAGTACTTAGA
Source organism: Heterohyrax brucei (assembly GCA_028571685.1). NCBI lineage: Eukaryota > Metazoa > Chordata > Mammalia > Hyracoidea > Procaviidae > Heterohyrax > Heterohyrax brucei. The sequence goes on along the minus strand of CM053149.1, from coordinate 134,625,028 downwards.
ACGATTAAGTTCACACACTCATGTTTGTTTGTGTGTGTGTATATAGAAAGAGATTTCTATCAAGGAAACAGCTGACTCGATTTTACAGCCTGGAATAGCCCAAATCTGAGCATTAAGATAAAGGCTTCTTCCTCTTCACCACACATCTGTAGGGGTGGGCAAACCCAGCAAAGACAGATGGAAGAGGACTCTTGCTTACAGTGTATGGAGGTCAATAAATCCCAAGATTAGCAGGCAAGATCACAAGGCTTCTCTTGATTCACCACATAGCTTCAGGGGCTGGTGATCCCACCATTGGCAGGTCAGAGAGCTGTACTCTTGTTCTTGGGCTGTGAAGATAAATGAATCCCAATCTTGGCAGGTAAACTGCTTACTCAAGTACCAAGAACTGGATGTCAGACCAACAAGAGATAGCTGCAGGATCCAGAGAGGGCAAAAGCCAGATGTCCACTTATATTAAGATGGAGGCTACATGCCCAAGGAAATTTCCTTTCAAGTGATTGGCACTTCACAGTAGATCAATGGGGTGATCACATATAAACATTGAGAATCATGGCCAAGCCAAGTTGACACACAGTCTTGACCATCACATGCTGTTTATTTGCCTAGAAAATGTTCATTTCTATCAAAATTTATAAATTTATTGTCATACAGTTGTCTGTAATATTGTCATTATTTTTGAAATGTCTACATCTATGGTAATAAGCCCTTTTTATAGTTAATAAAAGGAGCCCTGATGGCAGTGTGGTTAAATGTTCAACTGCTAACCAAAAGGTTAATGGCTCAAATCCACTAGCCACTCCCAGACAGATGTAACTAACAGTCTGATTCTGTAAAGATTATTGCCTTGGAAAAGCTGCAAGACAACTCCAACTCTGTTCTTTAAGGTCAGGTTTTGGGTTTGGTATATCTTATTTACTTATTTTCTTGGTAATTATTCCTTGAGGTGTATTTATTATTACTGGCTCTTTCTAAAACCTGCATATCCTTTAATGCTGTTCTCTATTTTATTTTTCTATTTAATAAGTACTTATTCTTAAATTTATTTTTCCTTCCTTTTACTTCCTGTGGAGCTTGGTTGTGCAGTGGTTAAAGAGCTTGTCTGCTAACCAAAAGGTCATAGGTTCAAATCAACTAGCCACTCCTTGGAAACCCTGAACAGTTCTACTCTGTCCTGTAGAATTGCTATGAGTCAGAATTCATTCAGCAGCAATGGGTTTAGTTTCCTGCTTCTTTGGGATTTAACATTAAGCTTTTTCTAACTTTTTGGGATTGGTAATTAACTCAAGAAGTATCTTAATCTTTTCTATAATAAGCTTAAATTTAAGGCTATTTCTCCCTTCACACATACACCCACAACACCCAAAAACACAAGTTAAAGTTTTATTTTCTCACTTTTGGGTATTTCTCCAGATACACATTTGTTGTTGTCGGATTTTGCCAAGTCAGTTTCAATCCACAGCCACCCTATATGAAGAAATATAATTTCCCCATAGAGTTTTCTTGAACGTAATCTTTGTGGAGGAGATCTCTCCTGCTGAGCCACTTTTGGTTGTCAGTCAAATACCTAACCATTTGTACCACCAGGGCTCCTTCATTTTATTTTTCAGTAGAACAAAAATGCCTCTATCGCTATACATTGTGCATCTGGATAATGCAAAACAATTAAACAATTAACATACTTGACTGCTAAATGAAAGGTTTGAGGTTCAGATCCACTCAGAGTCACTCAAGACAGCGATTGAAAACCTTATGAAGCACAGTTCTACTCTTACCCACATGGAGTCACCATGAGATGACAACTGATATCTGGTATATCTATAAACTGGATAAAGCTTATTAGCGATATAATATAAATCTTCTATATCCTTATATTTTTTTTCTCTTCTTGACTATCAGCTACTGAACGTATATTAAAATCTTCTGTTGTGACTATGGATTCATCAATTATTCTTTAAATGTTGCTAGTTTTCTATCACTGCAAAGCTCTTATTAGAAGCACATGTGTAAGATTTGTTACATACTCTTAGATAATATTTTCTATTCATCATTATGAAAATGTCCTTTAACCTGAATTATACTTTTTGTCTTGTAGTATTTCTTTAAATTGTAATTATAGCCACTATGACATTACTTTAGTTCATGTTTGTCAATGACTCTTTTCCTTCCTTTTTTCAACATTTGTGTATATAGGCTTTAGTCTCAAAAAAAAAGACAGCTGTATTATTTTTCTTTTAATTACAGTTAATAAATCTTTGTATTTCAACCAGCTGTTTAATCTATTTACTTTTATATTATGCAATATTTGATTTTATTTCTACCATCTAATTTTGTGCTTTTGATCTCTCTATTTTTAAAGCAATGTTTCTTTTTTCTTTAATTTTCTCATAATTCCTCTAATCTGTAACCACTTACTCTTCACTTGGTTGGAAATTAAATACATTATTTTTATACTCCTAGTGATGATGCTTACATTTTTAAAATGAACATTTCACGTAAAGTCAGTATCTCCATGCTCTCCCAGAACAACATACTACATGGAATTGAATATTTTAACACCAAGTACTGTCTTTTACGTTACCATGTTTCAGTATTTTAATTCTACCATGTTTTTAATGCTACTAAATTAATAGTTTATGTCTTCAAACTTGTCCATAATTTTCTGAGTGTTTACTGCTCTAGGGTCGCCATGAGTCAGATACGACTCGACGGCACTCGGCTTTGGCTTGGCACTGCTTGCTTTGTTAACTATTCCTCCTTGAACCATATTCCTAATATTTCAATCATTTCTTTAATAGCCGTGTAAGTTGTGCACTAGCAGCCTTGATTGTACAGTGGTTAAGCACATGGCTACTAACTGAAAGGTCAATGATTCAAACCCAGAAGCTGCTCTTCAGGAGAAAGATGCGGCAGTCTGTGTCCATAAAGATTACAACCTTGGAAACCCTATCGGGTAGTTCTATTCTGTGTTACAGAGGTACTATGAGTTGGAATCAACATGATCAAAATGGATTTGGTTTGGTTTGAAATCTTTGCACGTGCACAGTAAGTTTTTTTAGTCTTTGTTTTCCTGAAAATATTTTTATTTTGCTCCCACATGAAACGTTTGCAGGCAATCTAGTTGTCGTATTGTGTCACACCTTAATTATCTTAAACTGGGTTCTTTAGAGAAGGAATTCCAGTGAAGTGTGTATGTGAGGTAGGTGGACACAGAGAGATAGAATTATTTCAAGGAAATGGGTCATGCAATTGTAGAAGCTAGGAAGTCCTAAGTCAGGTGTCCAGCAGGAGGCTTTTCATGACTCGTGTAGCTGCACTGACTGATAAACACAAGATATGCAGGTCAGATAGCAGGCATTTGGATCCCAGGCTGCAGATGCTGAAGAAGTCCAAGACTGGCAGGCAACATGGCCTGCTGAAGGCTCAAATACCAAGAACTGAAGTCAGATTATAATGAGCCAGATGCAGAATCCAAAACAAACAAGTAAGTTTCACCAGAACATTGCATATTGGATACAAACCACTGTATCAAGGAAACGCCCCTTAAAATTGATTGGCTGAGCACATAAGATTACAACATGGAAGATGAATATACTATTATATAACTGCCAATTACATAATTGCATAGCTGTCAAACTACATCATTACATGATTATCAAATCACTGAGAATCATGGCTAGCAAACTTGACACATAACTTCTACCATCACAGCCCACCCCTTGTCAATCTGCAAACTGTACACATCTCCTTAAACCACATACAATTTCTCAGTAAAGACAATTAAAAAGTCACATTTGTGCGTAATATGATACAACTGACATTTGTACAACAGAGAATACATTAGCCTCTTTACATCTTATATTTTATGTGAAGAAAACAAAAAGTATTCTATTCACATATACAAGAAATAAATACTTGTATCAATTGTAGCCTTTTCTGTAACTGGTCACACTGTCATAACTGATATTTAGAAGCACTTTATTCTATCACCCACTGTGAATTCCCTTTAAGATCAGCAAGCACCTCAGCTGCTCATGGTCTTTTACCTGGTGGGTGACCCAAACTTCATCTCTAAAGAGTCTCGGCCATCAGCAGCAGTCATGTCTGAACTGGTTTGATGTAATTTTTCATTGACTTTAATCATAGGGCATGGTATTACTAAAAGATGCCCTAAGGATCTTCTGTATTCCAGATATACTCTTTTTTTAACTCCATTGTACAATGCCAATCTGATTTCCCCTCAGAAGTCACGTCAATTACACAAGCCAATATGGTAACCCCTTGGTTGCACCTTCAGGTCCTGCTCAAAGCTGATCTCACATATATGTCCAAACCAGAGACATAAGGAACCCAAAATAGGCTGGGTAGCATTCTTAACTTCCAGCTTCATAGAATTTGTATTTGCCTACTGGTGGGAGCATTCCTCCCTTTTGAAATAAGACCTCTGGACTTGAAGAGCACAGGGACATGGGGACAAAAAGCAAAAATTTGTAGGTGGGTCATTAAGGGTAATAGTTAATGGTTCTACTCCCATCTCCAGACCTTGATTCCATGAATTCTGGCTATAGAAGAAATAGCACAAAGTTTTGGATGCTGGTTTATAGTATACACAGCCTCTTGGAGAAGATTCCTCCAATCCTGTAAAATGTTGCCTCCTGACTGGCACACTATTTGTGTCTCTAGAAAGCCATTCCATGATCCTATCAAATCAGCTGCTTCAGGATGATAGGGAACACGGTAAATCCAGTGAATTCTGTGAGCGTGGGCACACTGCCATACTTCATTTGCTGAGAAGTGAGTCCCTTGATCCAAGGCAATGCTGTGTGAGATACCATTATAGTGAATAACAGACAGCGTAACTCCACAGATGATAGTTATGGCAGAGTCACTGTGTACAAGAAAGGCAAATCCATATCCAGAGTAAATATCTCTCCCAGTAAGAATAAAATGGTGCCCTTTCTATTATGGAAGCTGTTCAGTGAACTCAGTCTGTCACCAGGTTGCTGGCTAATCACCTGGAGGAATGGTGCCATGTTAGGGACTCTGTGTATGTCTCTATTGCTGAAAGACTGGCCTTGCAGCAATGGTTGTAGCTAAACTGGCCTTGGTGAACAGAAGTCTATATTGATGAAACCACGCATAACCTCTATTTCTACCACCATGGCCACTTATCATCAGACAATGATGGGAGTTACTGAGGAAAGAGGATAGCTGGTTTCCACAGAACACATCCTCCTATCGATCTGGTCAGATCCTCATCTATCAAGGTTACTTTTTCATTAACATTTACATGAGACACAGATACTTTCTTTTTTCTTTTTTTTTCACCAATTTGGAGAAGTCTATCCACATACTCACTCCCCCATAAGTGCCTTGTCACCAACTTTGAAATGATGTTCCATCCAACTCCATGATGATCTAGCAAAGCCACTTCCCATAGTGCACAACTCAGTATACAATCACACACCTGGCCATTCTTCCTTCCAAGAAGTATAAACAACACTGCTGAAAGTTCTGCCCATCGGTGAGATTTTGTTTCACTACTGTTATTCAGTGAGGTCCCAGAAGAAGGCTGCAGTGCTACTGATGACCACTTTCAAATGCAGAACCATATGTAAATTAAGCATGACTTTTCTTTCCTCAGTCAACAGCTCACAAGGAATTCCCCATGAAGCCACAAGTGCAGACTAGGAGAGGGCAGGTAATGTAACAGGAGTAGAGAACATGGTCATTTGGGCCATTTTCTCTTGAAACTTGGTTGTGCCTTCAGGTCCTGCTCAAACCTGACCTCATCTATATGTCCATTTAATGATGAAATTTTGTTGTTCACGTGCAATTCAATGACTCTGTGGGTCAGACAACACCCAGTTTATGATGAGTGTTGGTCAGGTTGCACAGTAACTTGGTGGCCCAAGACTCTACTAAGGTAGAGTAACAAGCCAAAAGCTCTTTCTCAAACTAAGAGTAATCATCTGCAGAGGATGGCAGGACTTTACTTCAGAACCATAAGGACATGGGCTGTGATTCACCAATAGAGATCTGCAAAAGAATCCAAACAGCATCTGTATCTTCCACTGACAGTTCAAGCACTACTGGATCAACCAGATCATATGGCCCAAGTGGCAAAATGGCTTACACAGCAGCCTGAACCTGTCACAGAGCTTCACTCAAATTTAGCAGCTTTTCAAGTCACTTGATCAATAGCTGGAGTAACACAGGCAAATGAGGGATATGCTACCTCCAAAATCCAAAGGGGCCTACCAGGTATTGTGCCTCCTGTACAGCTGCAAAAGGGGCCACAGGTAACAGCTTATCCTTCATTTTAGAAAGAATATCTCAACATGCCTCACACCAATGGATTCAGTAATTACACTGAGGTTGGAAGCACCTGAATTTTCACCAGATTAATTTCTTACTCTCTAGCAGGACTTATTTGTCAATAAGTCCTGAGCCATTGATCTTTCTTCCTCACTAAGCCCAATCAGATTAATGTCATTAAGGAAATGGACCATTGTGAAGTTTTATGAAAGGGAAAGGTGATCTAATTCCCTCTAAATTATGATGTATCATCTGGAAAGTTAATATATGTTGAGGTAGGTCTTTATAGTGTATTGCTGGTTGTGCCAGCTGAGAGCAAAATCCTTCTGGTGTTCCCTCAAAACAAGAATTGAGAAAAGGGCATTCACCAGATCAACAACAGCATACCTGGTAAAATGTGCTGTATTAATTTTCTCAGGCAACAAAACTACATCTACAGAAGTTGAAAATTGGAGTCATCCATCACTTGGTTAAGTTTATAACTACTTATTGTCTTTCTCCAAGACTAACTGACGGGGCAGAGTCAAGACAGCAGACTAGACACACATCTCTTAATTCCCTCTGAAAACTAAGGTCTGGATTGATAATCCAACAGAGCTCTGGACACCCAGTGAGCCCTAGGACACAGTACAGGGCTGTCAGTTTGGACTACATGCCACTGAATGGGAAACTTCTTGTCTCTGGCTGAGCCCCACTCTGGTTGAATTAGCCGGCTCCTGCAGACTGAAGGTTACTGGAGTTTTTAACTTTTTTTGTGTGTTGGTGGGCAGGCAGGGGATGGGTTTAACCAGCAGCTATGCCACACTACAGTGCTAATGTGATCAGTGGGTGGAATAGCCAGAAACTTCACTGCAGCCTGATGGCATCTCTTCCAGCCTTTACTGACCCACGTCATAGGGTTGGCCAAAGCTCTCCCAGTGACTCCATAAATAGGGCCCTGTCAATGCCAGCCTGGAGGCAGAGCCTGCTGCCCTAGATAGTCCAGTGGACCCAGGCACTGGAGTACATAGAGGTGGCTGATGATCAATTTCCTTCTCAGAACTGTACTTCAGATCCTGTTAAGGCAAAACCAGAGAAACTAAACAGCTTCTAGATGTCACTAAAGCAAGAAATGCTAGTCAAATATTTAAAGAAAAATCTGCCCATGGTTCCAGAAAACTCCAAAAATAAAGAACCAGAGAACTCCCCAGATTGAAGAAGTATTTCTGAAAATATTGGAGGCTGAGTACAAAAGTTGTATACAGAGGACACTCCTAGACATTATGCAAAATGTGGCACAGTAAAATGAAAAATTGAGCAAACTATTCAATTATGATGGAACACCAGTATTCTGAAATTTGACAGATCCATAACAAAATTACAGAATTAGACAATTCAACTCAAAGCCAAAAGAGCAGAAATGAACACCTGTAAATCAGACTTACAGACCTTGAAGACAGAGTAACTGACATCAGCATTTATGAGGACAAATCAGAGAAAAGAAACAAGAAAAATGAAGAAGAGTTAAAAAACAGGTGGGATTCTATCAAGAGGAACAATCTATGATCAACTGGAGCTCCTGAACAGGGAACTCTCTGTGAAATACTCTCTGAAAAACACAGCTAGTATTGTTGTTGAGTTACTGGCAAAAAACTTCCCTGAAATCATGAAAGAGAACATAGATACCTGAGATGTGTACAGAACACCACAAAAAGCAGGCCCTAAAGGATCGACACCAAGATGTATTATAACCAAGCTTAACAAAACGAAACATAAGCAGAAACTCTTAAAGACAGAGAGACTCAAAGAAAAGCTAGCATTCAGAAGGAAGCCCTGTAGGCTTTAATCTGACTTTACAGCAGAAACAATGTTGGCACGGAGACACTGGGATGACACATTCAAAGCCATGAAGGAGAAAATCTTCCAACCAAGAATTACATATCCTGGCAAACCTGTCTTTCAAATACGAAGGAGTTAAGATATTTGCAGATAAACTTAGAGACTTTGTAAAAGAAACCAAAGCTACAAGAGATATTGAAAGAAGGTCCTTGCTTAGAAAAACAAAACCATTACGTCTATATTTAGGGAGGCAATGCAGGACACAACATCCAGAAACCTACACAGTTACAAAAGACACAAAACACAATCAAAGCCACAATATTAAAAGAAGGGATCCAGTGATCATATCAAGAAAACTAGGACACCATCACATTAAAAAAGGGATATACCACAGTAGATATAGTCCTTTCAGCTGGAGAGGAAGTCAGTAAGATATGTAGAAGTTAAAATTGTGTTTAAACTTAGATTACGAACAGGAATCACAGGGGTAACCACAAAGCAAAATAAACATGCAGCATATCACAACAAGAAACATAACACAGGAGTCTCAACAAACACAAAATCAACACTGAAAAGGATGAAAAATCAACTCATAAAGAAGAATGACCCAGAACAGAAAATTAACAGCAACAGAGAAAACACTAACACAAAAATACATACCTCAAAATAACAACACTAAATGCATACATATCAGTAGTCGCACCGAATGTAAACAGACTGAACACTCCAGTAAAGACACAAGTGACATCTTGGATCAAAAGACATGAGCTGTCTATATGTTGTTTACAAGAAAAGAAAATTAAAGGAAGTAATACTATATACCAAGTTACAAATATACAAAGAAGAGCAGGAGTGGCAATACTAATCTCAGATAAAACAGATTTTAATGTAAAATCCACCATCATGGAAAATGATGATCACTATTAATTACTGAAAGGTTCAATATACAAGCAGGACTTAACAATATTAAATATTTATGCACCTAATATTAGAGCACCTAAATACATCAAAAACACACTGACTACACTTAAAAATAAGATAGATCACTCCACAGTAATAGTGGGAGAGTTCAACACTCCACTCTCAGTATTAGACAGATCTTCTAGAAAAAAGCTCAGTGAAGACACGGAATATCTTATTGCCACAATTTACCAATTAGACCTCATTGTCATATACAGAACTTTTGATCCATCAACAGATAACTACACCTTCATCTTCAGTGCACATGGAACATTCTCCAGAATGAACAGACCATGTGTTAGGACACAAAGCAAAGCTCAACAAAATACAAACAACTGAATTATTGCAAAGCATCTTGTCGGACCATAAAGCCATAAAAGTTGAAATCAATAGCAGAGAAAAATTTGATAGAAACTGGAACTCATGGAAACTGAACAACACCATGCTCACAAAGCCATGGGTTATAGGTTATCGAAGAAATCAAGGATGAAATAAAGAAATTTAAAGATCCAAATGAGAATGAAAACACTTCCTACTAGAATCTGTTGGACACAGCCAAAGCAGTGCTCAGAGACCAATTTCTCTCTATAAATGCACATATCTGGAAGCAAGAAATCACCCAAAGAATTAACCCTACTACTTGAACAAATTGAAAGAGAGCTACAGAGGAACCCTTCAGGCACAAGAAGACATCAGCTCATAAAAATTACAGCAGAAAAAAATGAATTAGAGAATACAAGAACAATTAAAAAAACGGATAAGATCAAAAGCTGTTTTTTTGAAAAGATCAACAAAGTGGATAAACCACTGGCTAAAGTTACCAAAGAAAAACAGGAAAGGAAAAAAATAACCCAAAGAAAAAATGAGATAGGAGTTGTCACAACAGATCCAACAGAAATCAAAAGTATCATTACAGAATACTACAAAAGGCTATACTTTAACAGATTTGAAAATCTAGAGGAAGTGGACAAAGTCCTAGATTCAATTCACCCACCAAAATTATCACAAGGAGAAGTAAAACAACTTAATAAACCTGTGAAAAAGGAAGAGATTGAAAAAGTCATAAAAAAAAACCTACCATCCCAAAACAGCAGCCCTGGTCCAGATGGCTTCACTATAGAATTCTATCAAGCTTCTAGAGAAGAGTTAACTCCAATAATACCCAGACTGTTTCACGGCACAGAAAGGGATACAATAGTCTCAATTTCATTCTATAAAGTCAGCGTAACCCTGATACCAAATCCAGCAAAAGATCCCAGAATAAAAGAAAACTACAGACTAACACCACTCATGAACCTAGATGCAAAAATCTTCAACAAAATCCTTGCCAATAGAATTCAACAACATATCAAAAATAATAATTCATCACAACCAAGTTGGATGCATACCTGGGATGCAAGTCTCATTCACTACCAGAAAAAAACAACTAATGTGATCAATCACATAAATAACAGAAAAGATAAAAACCACCTGATTTTGTTAATTGATGCAGAAAAGACATTTGATGATCTCCGACACCCATTCATGCTAAAAACTCTCAGCAAAAGATGAATAATGCAATAAGGGGCATGTATGCAAAGCCAACCACCTACATCATCCTGAAAGGAGAAAGAATGAAAAAATTCCCCTTGAGAACAGGAACTAGACAAAGATAGCCACCATCACCGCTTCTATTCAACATTGTACTAGAAGTTCTGGCCAGAGCAATTAGTCAAGACAAAGAAATAAAGGGCATCAACATTGGCAAAGAAGTAAAAATATCCCTATTTGCAGATGATATGTTTGTACATGCAGAGAATCCTAAAAAATCCATCAGTAAACTGCTCAAAGTAATAGAAGAGTTGAGCAAAGTATCAGGATACAAGATAAACTTAAGTAAATCAGTAGGATTCATTTGTACCAACAAAGAGATCATTCAAGAAGAAATCACCAAGTCAATGTCATTTAACATAGCCCCCAAGAAGATAAAATACCTAGGAATAAATCTAACTAGAGAAATAAAGAGAGCTATACGAAGGAAACTACAAGACTTTACTGTGAGAAACCAAGAGGGACTTACATAAATGGAGAAAACTACCCTGCTCATGGATAGGAAGACTTAATATTGTGAAAATGGCTATCTCACCTAAAGTGACCTACATATACAATGCAAACCCAATACAAATTCCAGTGACATTTTTTAATGAGCTAGAGAAAAAAATCACCAACTTTGCTTGGAATGGGAAGAAACCCCAGATAAGCAAATCACTACTGAAGAGGAGGCCTCTCACTATACGACTTTAGAAACTATTATACTGCCACAGTAGTCAAAACAGCCTGGTACTGGTATAAAAAAAGACATACAGTCCAATGGAACACAGTCGAGACTCCAGAGATGCCACCATTCTCCTATGGACAGCTGATATTCGACAAAGGCCCTAAGATCTAAACTGGGGTAGAAACAGTCTCTTTAACAAACAGCGCTGGCAAAATTGGATATCCACAAGCAAAAACTGAAACAAGACCCATATCTCACACCTTACATAAAAACCAACTCAAATTGGATAAAAGACCTAAATATCAAACCTAAAATGATAAAGATCATACAAGGCAAAATAAGGATCAACAAAGTTTTAATACACAGTGTAGACAGACTTCAAAATCTCACAAAGAATGATCCACAGAAGAGAAAATAGATAAATGAGAACTACCAAGAATCAAACACTTTTGCTCACCCAAAGACTTGATCAAAAGAATTAAAACACCACCTACACAATGGGAAAAAATACTTGGCAGCTATATGTCAGACCAAAGTCTGATCTCCATAATCGACAAAGTGCTGCAAAATATCAACAAGAAAAAGGTAAATAATCCAATTAAGCACTGGCCAGAGGAGATGGACATACACTTCTCTAAAGAGGATATCCAGGCAGCCAAAAGACACATATGGAAATGCTCACGATCATCAGCTTTTAAAGAAATCTAAATCAAAGCTATGGATATACCATCTCACCCCAACAAGGTTAGCCATGATCCAAAAAACACAAAACAACAAATGCTGGAGAGGCTGTGGAGAAGTTAGAACTCTCCTACACTGCTGGTGGGATTGCAAAAGGGTACAACCTTTGTGGAAAGCAATTTGGTGCTTCCTTAAAAAGCTGGACATAGATATGCCATTTGACCCAGCAATCCCACTGCTTGAAATATATCCTACAGAATCAAGGGCAGTCACATGAACAGATACATGCACACAAATGGTTATTGCAGCACAGTCCACAGTAGCAAAAAGATGGAATCAACCCAGATGCTCAGCAACAGATGAAGGGATAAACAAACTGTGGTATATATACTCAGTGGAACACCACACAATGATAAAGAAGAATAATGATTTTAGGAAGCATCTCATACCCTGGGTTCAACTTGAAGACATTATGTTGACTGAAATTAGTCGGCAGCACAAGGACAAATATTGTATGAGACCCCTACTATAAGGATTTAAAAACAGACTCATCATGTACAGAAGAAAAGACTCTTTGATGGCTGCAAGGGAGGGGAGGGAAAGATGGAGACAGTTGTTTATGGATTAGTTGATAGAAGTTTGAGTGAAATCAGTGACAGCACACATTAGAAAGAAGACCAGTTTAACTGGACTTCAACATTACCTGAAAACTCTTCCAATCTTAACCCATTATTGCAAGGATTGAGTAGCAGGGGAACAGGTCTGGGAACCATGCTCACAGGGGACATTGAGGCCAACTGGCATTACTAACCTATTGTTAAGAGCGTGTTCTGCACTCCATATCGGTGAGTGGCGTCTGGGGTCTTAAAATCTAGGAAGCTGCCATCTGAGGTACACCAAATGGTCTCAACTAAGCTGGAACAGATGTTCACCAAGGACAACAACCACATGAGGGAAAAAGAACCAAGAAGAGAGAAAGACGCACATGAATGGGTGAGCATATTAACATGTGGCCAGAAGAACCAGATGATGCCTGGACACCACCAGTGACAGCTGTGATGGGGCTCACAATGTTGAGTCCCAGTGGCAACACGATGTTAGGAAGGGTGCACCCTAAGATTTCCACCAGAAGACCGCAATTGATGATCCGAACGCCTGGAAGTTCCCTTGGAAGCATTGTCCCTAGACCTGATGCTGCCCTTGATCACAGATCATTACTGAGGTCAACTCTTTGGATAGGAATGGATTGGACTTGGGGACACAGAGTGACCATATCGTCTGTGCACTTTATACTTCTATGCATCTACAGTATGTCGTCCTACTGGCTTCTTACTAGAGGGATGTGGAGAAGGTAGAGAGGAGGGGACAGGGGACTGTTAAGATGATATGACATGTACGGAATGGAAAGGTGGGGTGTGCTGTCACCAGACGAGGAACTGCAGATAGGAGGGCATGCTAATTTGAATTGTATTGTACACTTTCACTCAATCACAGTAAAAGAAAAAGAAAATGAATTTTGTTCTCTATTTTTCTCCTGTTGTCTGAGACTTTCTGCTGTCAGATCCCTGACAGAGTAATTAACGGTGGCAGTCAGGTACCACGTAGTTGTTCTGGGCTCACTCTGGGTGTATGTTTTGGTAGTCATGGTCCATTATTCTTTTGGACTAACACTATGTCTTTAGTATTCTTCATTCCCTTTTTCTCTAGCCTAAATGGAAACCGTAAACATTTATGAGACTGTCACACACAGGCTTTTAAGACCTCAGGTCCTGCTCACCAAAGCAGAATGCAAACCATTTTCTTTATAAACCATGTTAGGCCATTTGAGCTAGTGTCTCCCAAGACCATGCTCTCCAGCCCTCAGGCCAGTAACTGGGTCCCTCAAGGAGTCTGCACGTATCTGTGAAGCTTCTGTGAATCTGCCTTGCTCAAATTGTGTTGACCTTCCAAGTGTCATGGATTTGAATTATGTCCCCCAAAATCTGTTATCAATTTGTCTGGGCCCTAATTCCCAGTAGTGTATGATCTCCCACCATTCTGTCATTAGATGTGATTTTCCTATGAGTTATACATTTAATGAGTTATATGATTTAATAAAATGGATTAGCAGCAGTTATACTGACGAGGTCCAAAGATTTGATAATGTCTTAAACCAGTCTCTTTTGAAAAATGAAAGAAAGAATTGAACACAGAGACACAGAATCCTCATACCACCAAGAAAGCAGCACCAGGAGCAGAGCACATTCTTTGGGCCTGAGGTTCCTGCACAGTGATTCTCCCAGACCAGGCAAAAACTGATACATCACAAAGACATTTCTCCACAGCATACAGAGAGAAAGCATTTCCCTGGAGTCTGCACCCTAAATTTGACCTTCTAGCCTACTAGATTGTGAGAGACTAAACTTTTGATTGTTAAAGCCATCCACTTGTGGTATTTCTGTTACAGTAGCACTAGATGATCAAGACACCCAGTATTGTACACTGTCTTACCCTTCACCAGTTACAATTTATATACTCTCTAATTAGTGTTTTCCCCTCCCTACCCCTCATTTCCATTATAACCATCAAAGTTTGTTCCTCTGTGTCAATATTTTCTCATTTTGCCACTGACAGTCAAATTGTGAGCCCCAACACAACTGAACTTTACTTGACATTTTTCAAATGAGCTGTCTAAAGCGTACTTTTTTCTCTTTTTATACTTTCAATTATACTTATTTCAAAATTATTTATTAATTTATATTATCTTCAGTGTTTAGCAGTCTAAATCTGTCATATACTGTGTTTGCTGATGCTTTCTCAAAGTGAACCCATATTTTATGTTTTGTAATCTTAGTTTTCAGCTTATATTCAGCAGCTTTTTTATTTATCATTAAAGCTTGAGTCTTCTACATTGTTTCATTCCTGATAGTGTATTCTTATGTAACATTTTTATAAAGATATTCATGGCTCAGATGAAGGTTAACCACTCAAGAGTTTATATACAGCACTGTGAAACAAATGGCTACACAAACTGTAATGAATGTTCAATCTTTAAAACCTGAAGTGTAACAGGAACTACACAAGGATGTCCACTCTCACCTCTCCTACTCAACACTGTACTAGAAGTTCTGGCCAGAGCAATTAGACAAGACCAAGAAATAAAGGGCATCTGCACTGGCAAAGAAGAAGTAAAAATATCCCTATTTGCAGATGATGTGATTGTATAAGCAGAGAATCCTAAAGAATCTATAAATAAACTATTCAAACTAACAAAGGAGTTCAACAAAATATCAGGATATAAAATAAACATAAGTAAGTCAGTAGGATTTCTTTACACCAACAAAGAGATCATTCAAGAAGAAATCACTAAATCAATACCATTTACCATAGCCCCCAAGATAAAATATCTAGGAATAAATCTAACTAGAGGAATAAGGGACCCATACAAAGACAATAGATACAGATATAGGAAACAGCTCATGTAATCACAGAAGCTAAATGTCCCCAAGTCCTGGCAGAAGCCTCACATGGCCACGGGAGCTGGTGAACCCAAGGTCAGCAGATCAGAGACCAGAGTTCTAGATCACCAGTTGTGTAGGTCAGTGGATCTCAAGCTTCTGGTGAGACGGAGATGCAGAGGCTGGTGAAGCCAGGATCAGCAGGTCACAGAACAGGACTCTTAAGTGACGGCTGTAAGGGTTGATGAATTCAACAGCTGTTAGTTCAAGTCCAGGAGCCAGATGCTGGAAGTGGAGAGCAGGCGCTGCTGGCTATGTGAGCAGATCAGCAGTGGTAGTGGAAGGTGGAGAGATGAGAGCTCAGGGACGGGAAGCCACCACAGACCCTGCCCTGCCACTGGGTACAGCAACCAAATACGGAGGAGACAAGTTGACATAATCCTGACCACCACAGAGAACTACAAGACCTTACTGCAAGAAACTAAGATAGACTTACATAAATGGAGAAACCTACGCTGCTCATGGACAGGAAGACTTAACATTGTGAAAATGTTTATTTTACCCAAAGCAGTCTACATATACAAGGCAATCTCAATACAAATTCCAGTGACATTGTTTAACGAGATGGAGAAACAAATCACCCACTTTCTTTGAAAGAGGAAGAAGCCCCAGATAGGCAAAGCACTACTGAAACAGAAGAATACACTAGGAGGCCTCTCACTACATGACTTTAGAACCTATTACACCACCACAGTAGTCAAAACAGCCTGTTACTGGTACAAAAAGAGACATATGGACCAATGGAACACAGTTGAGACCCCAGAGAAGTCACCATCCTCCTATGAATGGTTAATATTCGACAAAGCCCCTAAGATTGTAAAATGGGGTAAAAACAGCCTCTTTTAACAAGTGGTGTTCACGAAATTGGGTATCTATCTGCAAAAAATTGAAACAAGACCCACACCTCAAAACTAACATACAAGCTAACTCAAAATGGATCAAAGACTGAAACATCAAGCTTAAACAATAAAGATCATGCAAGAAAAAGAGGTTCGACAATGAAAGTTGTAATACATAGCTTAGAGAGACTTCAAAATCTGGCAAACAAAACACCATCAACAGAAGAGAAAATAGATGAATTGGAACTACTAAGAATCAAACAGTTTTGCTCATCCACAGACTTTATTAAGAGAGTTAAAAACCATCTACAGAATGGGAAAAAAAAATTTACAACTCCATGTCAGACTGATGTTTGATCTCTATAATCTACAAGATACTGCAACATACCAACAATGAAAAGGTAAATAACCAAAATAAGTGATGGACAAAGGAGACGGACAGACACTGCATTAAATATGACATCCAGGCAGCCAAAAGACAATTGAGGAAATATTCATGATCATTAGCTATTAGAGAAATCCAAATCAAAACTACAATGAGATACTATCTCACACCAGTGATGTTGGCCATAATCCACAAAACAACAAATGCTGAAGACGCTGCGGAGAAATCAGAACTCTCCTCCACTGCTGGTGGGATTGCAATATGGTACAACCTCTTTGGAAAGCAACCTGGTGCTTCCTTAAAAAACTGGAAATAGATATATCACTTGGTCCAGTAAGCCCACTGCTCACAATTTATTATACAGAAACAAAGGCTGTCACATGAACAGATACATGCACACAAATGTTTACTGCAGCATAGTCAACAATAGCAAAAGTTAGTGTCAACCCAGACACCCATCAACAGATGAATGAATAAGCTAACTATGGTACATATATTCAGTGGAACACTATGCAATGATAAAAAGCAATGATTATTTTAGGAAACATCTCACAACCTAGTTTCAATTGGAAGACATTATGCTGAGTGAAATCAGTGGCAAAATGACAAGTATTGTATGAGACCTCTGATATAAGGAGTTAAAAATAGAATTACCTACATAAGAAAAGACTCTTGACAGCTACAAGAGAGGGGAGTAGGGGGCAAGGGTTGGTCATCGATTAGATAGTTGATAGAAATTTGGTTAGTTGAAAGCAGTGACAGCACACAGTAGAAAGCAGAGCAACTTAACTGGACTTCACCATAAACTGAAAGTTCTTCTAATCTCAACCCAATATTGCAAGGGGCAGGGTCTGGGGATCATGCTCTCAGGGGTAACTGAGGTCAATTAGCATAATCAGCCTATTGCTAAGACAGTCTTCTATACCCCATATTGGTGAGTGGTGTCTGGGGTCTTAAAAGCCAGAAAGCTGCCATGTAAAGTACACCAAATGGTGCCAACTCAGCCAGAACAGGTGAGCACTGACAACACCAAAGACACGAGGGAAAAAGAGCCCAGGAGACAGAAGGACCCATGTAAATGGGAGACGGTATCAACATATGACCAGAAGAACCAGATGGTGCTTGCCACAACCAAAGCCAGCTGTGATGGGACATACAGTTTTGAGTCCCTGTGGCAACATGAGTAAAAGATAGTTGCAGCTTAAGAACAAGAACACAATCGACGGTCTGATAGCCCAGGGGATCCCCTGGGAGCATTGCCCCTAGATGTGTTTACTGCCCTATCCAGAAAACACTATTGAGGGCAACTCTTCAGACAAAAGTGGACTAGACTCAGGGGCACAATGTGACCATATGGAGGGAGTTGTGTATGGTTCTATCCATTTATAGGAGGCTGTCTTACTGATTTCTTTCTAGATAGGAGAGGAGAGGCAGAGAGATAGGGGCAGGAGCTTGTTAAGATGATACAACCAGTATAAAATGAAAAAGAGGAGTGTGCTGTCAAGGGGAAAGGAGAACAGAGGAGCTGTAGACAATATGGTATGCAAAATTGATGTGAATTTTATATTTTTACTTAATCACAATAAAAAAATAGAGCACAGAAAATTAAATGGAACAAAAGAATTGTTCACAATGCACACAAAAAAGACTGCACTAACCATGCTGAATTTAAATGCACCAATAAAGAGACACAGAGTGGCAGACTGGATTAAAAAAAAAAAAAACACAACCCATCTATACACTGCCTACAGGAGACACACCTTAGATTGAAAGTCACAAACAAAAACTCAAAGCATGGAAAAATACGAGGTCTGACAATTAAGTCTAAGAACTTAATTGTTCTAAGTGATACATACTTCATAGTTGAAGATCACTTCAAAGTCACCTTTCAAGTACTACTCTTGGGAAGCTATGCACCAAAGCTAGTGCCTAGTCCATCCTTTGAAACAATTTTGGAACACTTTCTGGAATGGCCATTGTGCATGGTGGCAAGGTGGTAAGTTTGCAAACATAATTGTCTAGTTGTCTGTGAGGGAGTTTTAACCAGTAAACAGATAACTGTATTGGAACTCTCTCCCCATTCACCTGATCTGGCCCACAATGACATTTTTCTTTACCCAAGATAAGGGAAATATTGAAAGGAAGACAATTGGATGACATTCAGGACATCAAAGTTAATACAATGACAAATCTTACAGTCATTCCAGAAAAAAAAGTTCTAAAACTGCTTTGAAGGATGGACTAGATGCTGGTGTTGGTGTCTAGCTTCTCAAGTATAATACTTCAAATGTGACTGCAGTTATGTTCAGCAGTGAGATCTGCAGCACTTTTTCTAGGATGAATTCACAAACTTACATTGGCAGTCCTATTATATATCTACCTAAAAACAACTTTTTTCTTTAAAAAAAGGCAGGAATGGCAATATTAATCACTGATAAAATATATTTTACAGTAAAATCTACCATATTGGATAAGGGCAAACACTACACACTGCTTAAAGGATCAATATTCCAGGAGGACACAACAACCATGTGAAATATCTACACACACAATGATAGGGCTCCAAAATTCATAAACCAAATTTTTATTCCACTGGAAACAGAAATATGTAGCTCCAAACAACAGTAGGAGACTTCAATACACCACTTTCAATGAAGGACAGAAAATTTAGAAAAAGGATCAATAAACAAACTTCTTCAAGAAAAACTCACTTCTGTCAAGCTGATTCTGACACACAGTGACCCTACAGGACAGAGTAGAACTGCTTCATAGAGTTTTCAAGGAGTGGCTGGAAGATTTGAACCACTGACTCTGTAGTTAGCAGATGTAGTACTTACCACTATGCCATCAGGGTTTCTGGTAAACACACAGAAGATCTAAATGCCACAATCAACCAACTTGAGCTCATAGATATACACAAAACGCTCTACCTAACGGCAGCAAAATATACTTTCTTTTCTAATGTACATGGAACATTCTCCAGCACTGACTACATTTTAAACCACAAAAGCAATCTCTAAAAAATTCAAAGAACTGAAATGTTACAAAGTAAATTTTTATACCATAAGGCCATAAAAGTAGAAATCAACAACAACAAAAAAGGAAGACACTGGAAATTGAACAAGTTAGTCAAAAATTAGTAAGTCATAGAAGAAAACAAGGAAGGAATAAATAAATTACCAGAACCAAATGAGAATGAAAACATACTACTAGGATCTATAGTTACAGGGAAAACAGTACTCAGAGGTCAAGTTATCTTCATACCTGCACACATCCCAAAAGAAGAGCCCAAATCAAAGATTTAACTCTACAACTTAGACAAGTAGAATGAGATCAGTAAAAGTACTCCTTAGGCACCAGAAGAAAGCAAATGTTTAATATAGAATAGAACTAAATGAATTAGAGAATAGAAAACATGATTGAAAGAATTTAAAAAGAGAAAAGCTGATTTTTTTTTGAAAAGATAAAAAAAATTAAGGGAGTCAAAATGGCATCCTAGACACGTCTCCATAATTCCCTCTGAAAATTAAGACCTGGATTGATAATTAAATGGGGCTTTCTGGATACCCAGTGAGCCCTAGGACAGAGCATAGTATTGCCAGTTTGGATTACATGCCACTGAACAGGAACCTTCTTCTGTTTTGCTGATCCCCACTCTGGTGGAATTGGCCAGCTCCGCATACTGAAGGTAACTAGTGTTTTTAACCATTTTTTCTTTTTGTTGACCAGCAGGCAGGGAAGGGGCTCAACCAGCAACTTCGGAAAACCACAGCGCTACAGTGATCAGTGAGTGGAATAGCCACATTCCGAAAGCCCAACTCTGGACTCAGAGCATCACAGCCCCTCCACCCTCTCTTTTCAGACCTCCACCATAGATTCTGATGCTTTTGGGGGGGGGGGGCGGATGGCTTGACCGGAATGCCATCTTGTTTGACTGGGAGGTGAAGTTATCCAACCAGAGGCCTCAGCAGGAGCTAATTCCCAAGCTGGGAGGCAGTTCTAGCCTAGGGAGCACTTTTTCAGCAGAAAAGCTGTGTTTAGCACAGCATAGCCTTATGGGTGAGGCCCAACAAGGGATATGAGCAGGGCAGTAACCTCTCCCTTGAACTATATCACAGCATCTGGGGACAGCTGAAGAGTTCCCTGTGTTGTTAGCCTGAAGGAGGTACCTCCCACATTGCCTTTGGAAGAGGTCAGATAGCTTTTACCTTTTAAGATAAGACTGCCTAGAGAAATAACTGTGGTACAGCTTGATGGCATCTCTTCCAGCCTTGATGGACACACATCATAAGGTTAGTTGATGGCCCACCACTGACTCCATATGTAAGGTCGTGGCTTTGCCAGCCAAGAGGCACAGGGAACCCCAGAGTTTCTGCTGGGCAGAGTCACTGGAGTACATAGAGGTGGCTGGTGACCAACTTCCTTCTCAGAGCTGTGCCTCAGCTTCTGTTAAAGTAACACCAGAGAAATTAAACAGCCTCCAGATGTCCCGAAAACAACAGACGCTAAACAAACATTAAAAAAAAAAATTCAACTATGGCTCCACAAAACCCCCAAAATAAAGAATCGAACAACTTACCAGATGAAGAAAATCTTCTGAGCCTATCAGAGTTCGAGTTCAAAAGAATTATATATAGGACCCTCCTAGACATTATGTAAAATGCAGCAGAGCAAAATGAAAAATTAAGCCACCTATTCAAACTGGTGGAACATCAGCATTCTGAAATCCAACAGATCAGTAACAAAACTACAGAATTAGCCAGTTAAATTCAAAACCAAAAGAGCAGAATTGAACAACTAGAAATTAGACTTTCTGACCTTGAAGATAGAGATACTGTCACCAGCATTTATGAGGAGAAGTCAGAGAGGAAAAAAAAAAAGATGAAGAGGCATTAAGAAACATGTGGGATTCTACTAAGTGGAGAAATCCATGATTGACTGGAATTCTTGAACAGGGATGGACACCCGAAAATACATAATATTGTTGTTGAGTTGCTGGCAGAGAACTTCCATGAAATTATGAAATAAGAGCATAGATATCCAAGATGTGTATCAAATGCCACATAAAATTGACCCAAAAGAAAGATACCAAGACATATTATAACCAAGCTTAACAAAATGAAACATAAGCAGAAACCCTTAAAGGCAGTGAGACTCAAAGCAAAGCTGACATTCAGGCTTTCATCTGACTTCTTGGCAGAAACGATGTTGGCACAGAGACATTCAAAGCCCTGAAGGAAAAAAACTTCCAACCAAATCCTTCAGAACTGTCTCTCAAATATGAAGATGAAATTAAGACATTCACAGATAATCAGAAATTTAGAGACATTGTAAAAACCAAACCAAAGCTACAAGAAATACTGACAGAAGCTCTTTGCTTAGAGAAACAAAGCTATTAACTGTATATTTAAAGTGTCAATGCAGGACACAACAAGAAGAAACCTACTCACTCAGGGAAGGCACAAAACTCAAAGACACAATATTAAAAGAAGGAATCCAGTGATCACATCATGAAAAGTAAGATACAGTCACTAAAAAAGAGGATATACTACAGGAGTTACAATCCTTCAAGATGGAGAACAAGTTAATAAGATATATAGTAGTTAAAACTGGGTTTAAACTTAGATTATTAAGGGGGATCATAAGGGTAGTCGCAAAGCACAATAAAGGTGCAGCATAACAGAACAAGAAACATAACACAGGAGTTGCCACAAACACAAAACCAACACTGAAAAGGATGAAAAATCAATCCATAAAGAATAATGAACTGGAACAGAAAATTAAGAGCAACAGAGAATACACCAACACACAAAAAAACACATCAAAATGACAGCACTAAACATATACCTATCAACAATTACATTGAATGTAAACAGATTGAACACTCCAGTAAAGAGAGAACGAGTGACATCTTGGATCAAAAGACACAACCTGCCTATATGTTGTTTACAAGAAACTCACCTTAAATATATGAACAAACTGAAAATCAAAGGATGGAATAATATACCCCAACCTAACAATGTACAAAGATAAGCAGGTGTAGTAACACTAATCTCAGATAAAAATACATGTTAATTTAAAATCCACCTCTCAGATCATAAAGCCGTAAAAGTTGAAACCAATAGCAGAAAAAACATAGAAATTGGAACTCATGGAAACTGAACAACACTTTGCTCAAAAAAACATGGGTTATAGAAGAAGTCGAGGATAAAATACAGACATTTATGGATTCAAATGAGAATGAAAACACTTCCTACCAGAACCTATGGGACATGGCCAATTCTGTGCTCAGAGATCAATTTATCTCTATAAATAAACACATACAGGGGAAAAAAAGACCCAAACCAAAGAATTAATGTTACAGCTTGAACAAGTAGAAAGAGAACAACAGAGGAACCTCTCAGGCATCAGAAGAAAACAGATAATAAAGATTAGAGCAGAACTAAGCAAATTAGAGAATAGAAGAACAATTGATAAAATTGATAAGACCAAAGCCAGACTTTGAAAAGATCAAAAAAACTGACAAACCATTGGCTAAACTTACTAAAACAAAACAGGAAAGGAAACAAATAACCTGAATAAAAAATGAGATGGGAGATGTTACAACAGATGCAACAGAAATCAAGTGTCCTAACAGAATACTATGAAAGACTGTACTCTAACAGATTTGAAAACCTAGAGGAAATGGACAAAATCCTAGATTCACTTCACCCACCAAAATTATAGAACAACTTAATAAACACATGACAAAGGAAGACATTTAAAAAGTCATCAAAAAAAATACCAACCAAAAAAAGCATGGCCCAGATGGCTTCACCACAGAATTCTACCAAACTTTTAGAGAAGAGTTAACCCCAATACTACTGACACTATTTCACAGCATAGAAAGGGATGGAATACTCTCAAATTCATTCTAGAAGACAGCATAACCCTGATACCAAAGCCATGGAAAGAGCCCACAAAAAAGGATAATTATGGACAAATATCACCCATGAATCTAGATGCAAAAATCTTCAACAAAATCCTTGTCAACAGAATTCAACAATACATCAAAAAAATAATTCATCACAATGAAGCTGGATTGATACCTGGGATGCAAGGCTGGTTCAACACCAGAAAAACAGTTAATGTGATCAATCACATAAATAACACAAAAGAATCACCTGATTTTATCAACTGATGCAAAATGCATTTGACAAACTCCAACACCAATTCAAGCTAAAAACTCTCAGCAAAATAGGAATCCAAGCCAAATTCTTCAACGCAATAATGGCCATCTAAGCAAAGCTAACCATCTACGTCATCCTCAATGTAGACAGACTGAAAGAATTCCCCTTGAGAATGGGACCTAGACAGGCATGCCCATTCTCACCTTCCCTGTTCAGCATTGTATTAGTTCTGGCCTGAGCAAATAGACAAGACAAAGAAATAAAGGGCATCTGCATCAGCAACAAAGAACTAAAATCTACCTATTTGCAGACGACATGATTGTATATCCAGATAATCCTATAAGAACCCATAAGTAAACTAATCAAACTAATAGAAGAGTTCAGCAAAGTATCAGGATACAAGATAAACATAAGTAAGTCAATAGAATTCATTTATGCCAACAAGAAGATCATTCAAGAAGAAATCACCACATCAATACCATTTACTATAGCCCCCAAAATAAACATCTAGGAATAGATCTAACTAGAGAAATGAGAGACTTATACAAAGAGAACTACAAGATTTCACTGCAAGAAACTAAGACAGACTTACATAAACGGAGAAACCTACCCTGCTCATGGGTAAGAAGACTTAACATTGGGAAAACGACTATTTTATCTAAAGCGAGCTACATACATAAGGCAAATGCAATACCAATTCCAGTGTTGTTTTTTTTTTTTTTTTTTTAATGAGATGGAGAAACAAATAACCCACTTTGTTTGGAAAGAGAAGAAACCTCAGATAAGCAAAGCAGTACTCAAGGAGAACACACTAGGAGGCTTCTCACTACCCTACTTTAGAACCTATTTCACTACTACAGTAGTCAAAACAGCCTAGTACTGGTACAAAAAGTGACATATAGACCAATGGAACAGAGTTGAGAACCCAGAGATGCCAACATCCTACTACGAACAGTTGATATTCAACAAAGCACTAAGATGGTAAACTGGGGTAAAAACAGTCTCTTTAACAAATGGTGCTGGAAAAATTGGATATCCACCTGAAAAAAATTGAAACAAGTCCCATATCTCACATCTTAAACAAAAACAATCTCAAATTGGATAAAAGATCTAAGTATCAAACCTAAAAAAGATCATACAAGACGAAATAGGCTCAAAAAAGCAAGTTTTAATTACACAACTTAGACAGACTTCAAACTCTCACAAACAAAGCATGATCCACAGAAGAGAAAAGAGATAAATGGGAACTCTTAAGAATCAAACACTTTTGCTCATCCAGAGACTTTATCAAAAGAATTAAAAGACCACCTATAGAATGGGAAAAATATTTGGCAACTACATGTCAGACTGACATCTGATCTCCATAATCTATAACCAAACATAAGATGCTGCAAAATATGAACAAGAAAAGGATAAATAACCCAATTAAGCATTGGACAAGGATATTGACAGACACCTCACTAACGAGGACATCCAGGCAGCCAAAAGACACGTGCGGAAATGCTCACAAACATTAGCTATTAAAGAAATGCAAACCAAAACTACAGTGACATACGATCTTACCCCAACAAAGTTGGCCATGATCAAAAAACACAAATCAACAAATGCTGGAGAAGCTGTGGAGAAATTTGAACATTTCCTTACTACTGGTGGGAATGCAAAATGGTACAATCTCTTTGGAAAGCAATCTGATGATTCCTAAAAAGCTGGAAATAGATATCCCATTTGACCCCATAACCCCACTGCTTAGAATGTATCCTACAGAATCAAGGACAGTTACAAGAACAGATACACGAACATGAATGTTTACTGCAGCACAGTTCACAACAGCAGAAAGATGTAATCCACCCAGATGCCCAACAACAGATGAATGGATAAACAAACTATGGTATATAGGGGTATATGGACTCAATGGAACACTATGCAATGGTAAAGAACAATGATGATTTTAGGAAGCATCTCATAACCTGGTTTCAATCGGAAGACCTTATGTTGAGTGAAATCATTTAGCAGCACAAGGACAAATGTTGTCCGAGACTCCTACTATAAGGGATTTAAAATAGACTCATGTACAGAAGAAAGCTCTTTGATGACTGCAAGGGAGGGGAGAGAGGGAGGGAGAGGGTTGGTTATACATTAGACAGTTGATAGAAATTTGGTTGAGTGAAATCAGTGACAGTACACATTAGAAAGAAGATCAATTTAACTGGACTTCAACATACCTGAAAACTCTTCCAATCTTAAGCCAATATTGCAAAGATAGAGTAGCAGGGGTAGGGTTCATGGACCATGCTCTCATGGGACATCAAGGCCAACTGGCATAACTAGCCTTTTGCTAAGAGAGTCTTCTGCATCCCGTATTGGTGAAAAATATCTGGGTTCTTAAAAGCTAGCAAGCTGCCATCTGAGGTACACCAAATGGTCCCAACTCAGCTGGAACACATGATCACTAAGGACAACAACATAAGGGGAAACAAACAACAACAACAACAAAAAAACAGAAGACAGAAAGACGCACGTGAATGGGTGACGATATCAGCATGTGACAAGAAGAACCAGATGGTGCCTGGCCACAACCAATGACAGCCATGATGGGGCTCACAATGCTAAGTCACAGTGGCAACACAAGAAAAAAAAGAGGTGCACACTGAGAACATACCACAATTGATGGTCCGAAAACTTGGGAGTTCCCCTGGGAGCATGGGCTTAGACCTGATGCTGTCCCTGATGACAAATCATGACTGAGATCAACTATTTGGACAGGAGCTGACTGGACTCTGGGACACAGAGTGACCATATCGCGTGTGTACTTTATGGTTCTATGCATCTAGAGGATGTTGTCCTACTGACCTCTTACTAGAGGGGAGTAGAGAGGGTGAGGAGAGGGGACAGGATATTTTTAAAAGGATATGACGTGTATATAACAGAAAGGAGGAGTGTGCTGTCACTAGGCAGGGAGAGCAGAAGGAGCTGCAGATAGGCAGGCACGCAAATTTAAATTGAATTGTATAGTTTCACTCAATTACAATAAAATAAATAAATAGAAAATTTAATCAACCATTGGCCAAACTGACAAAACAAAAATAAGAGACGAAGCATATTACCAAAATAAGAAATGAGATGGAGTGATATTACAATACACCCAACTGAAATTTAAAAATATTATGCACTGGGCATATATCATAGCAGAATACTACAAAAAATATATAGTTTAATAAACTTGAAAACTTACAGGAAATGGATAATTTTCCAAAAACACACTACCTATCTAAACTAACACAAACAAAAGTACAGTAACTAAAAACAAACTAACCACAAATGAAAAGATTGCAACGGTCATCAAAAAACTCCCAACCAAGAAATGTTCTGGCCCCGATGGCTTCACTGGAGAAGTGTACCAAACTTTTAGAAAAGAGTTAACACCACTATAATTAAAGATATTCCAAAACATAGAAAACCAAACCCAGTGCCATCGAGTCAATTCCAACTCACAGTGACCCTAGAGGACAGAGTAGAACTGCTCCACAGAGTTTCTAAGGAGTGCTTTGTGAACTTCAATTGATGACATTTTGGTTAGCAACCGTAGCACTTAACCACTACACCACCAGGGTTTAAAGGCTAAGATAATTCCAAGCTCATTCTGAAGCCAGCATAACCCTGATACCAAAACTAGGTAAAGAAGATACACAAAAAGGTGTATTATAGACCATTAGTTCTCATGAAATCATATGCAGAAACCCTCAATAAAGTTCTACCCAAGAGATTTTAAGAACATATCAAAAGAAATGATTCACCATGACAAAGTGGGATTCATACCAGGGATGCAGGAATAGTTTAACATTAGAAAAACAATCAGTGTAAGCAACCACATAAATAAAACAAAAGATAAGAACCATTTGCTTTAATCAGTTGACACACAAAAGGCATTCAACAAAGTACAACACCCACTTATGTTAAAAACTCTCAGAAAAATGGGAGTAGAAGGGAAATCCCTCAACATAAATACAGGCATTCATACAAAGCCAACAGCTAACATCATCCTAAGTGGACGAATTCTGAATACATTTGCGTACAGAATGGGAATTAGACAAGGACATCCATTGTCATCACTTTTATTTAGCATTGTTCTAGAGGTTCTAGCCAGAGCAATCATGCAAGGCAAAAAAATGAAGAGTATACAACTTGGTACAACAATCAGAAAACAAAAAGAAAGAAAGGGTATCCAAACTGGTAAATAGAAGTCAACCTATCTCTATTTGCAGATGATATGATCTTATATACAGGAAACCATAAACCAAACAACAACAACAAAAAAACAACTCACTGCTATTAAGTCAATTCTGGCTTACAATATTATAGTGACTTTACAGCACAGAGTAGAATTGCTCCATAGAGTTTCCAAGGAGTTCCTGGTAGATTTGAACTGCCAGCCTTTTGGTTAGCAGCTTTACCACTCCACCACTATGCCACCAGGGTTTCCAAAAAACCTGAAAGAGTCCATACAATAAATAAGCAAACAAATAGCTAACCTACTGGCACTAACAGAAGTCTTCAGCAAATTATCAGGTTTTATCAGTTTACAAGACAAAACATACAACAACCAATGGGATTCTTCTATACCATCAAAAAGAGTGTTAAAGATGAAACCACTGAATCAATACAATTTATAATAGCCTCCAAGAAGATACAATACTTAGGAATAAATCTAACCAGATATATAAATACCTATACAAACAAAACTACAAGATATTACTCCTAGAAACCCAGAGACCTAGGTAATTGGAGAAACCTACCTTGCTCATGATTAGCAAGACTCAACAGCATGAAAATTACTCTTCTACCCAAAGCTATCTACACATACACTGAAATCTCTATTCAAATTCCAATGGCATTTTTTTTAATGAGACAGAAAAATAAATTACTTCATATGGAAAGGGAAAAAGAGAAAGGGAATAAGTCTGGGATCAGCAAATCATTACTGAAGAACAGTAAAGTTTTAGGTCTCATGCTACCTGTCTTTAGAACTTATTACACCATCCACCACTGCAGTAAAAACAGCCTGGTGCTGGCACAACAGATGCATACACCAGTGGAGCATAAATGAGGGTCTAAATATAAAATCATCCACATACAAGCAGCTGATATTGACAAAACATATGGTTGGTAAATTGGGGGAATCACAGACTCTTTAACAAATGGTGTTACAATAACTACATATCCATCTGCCAAAAAGTGAAAGAAGACCTATATCTCACACCATGTACAAAAACAAACTCAAAAATATCAAAGACCTAAACAAAGTCTATAATGATAAAGATAATGGAAGAAATGCTGGGAGTGCCAGTACACTGCAAAAACAATACAAAATATGATTAACGATGCACAAACACTAGACACAGACAACTGAGAAGTTTTACCAGTCAAACACTTGTGCTCATACAAAGACTTCACTGAAAGAGTAAAAAGACAACCTACAGAATGGGAAATGATTTTGGATTCAACCAGTATGACAAGTGTTTAATCTCTAAAGTCTACCAGATACTGCAAAAACTGAAAAACAAAAAGACAAATAACCCAATTAAAAATGCGCAAAACATATGAACAGGCACTTCACCAAAGAAGACGTTTGTGTGGCTAACATGTACAGGAAGAAATACTCATGATCATTAACCATTAGAGAAGTCTGAATTAAAACTATAATGAAATACCATCTCACTCCAACAAAGCTGGCATTAAGTCAAAAAAAAAGCAAAATAATAAGTATTGGAGAAGTTGTGGAGAGACTGGAACACTTATACATTGCTGGTGGGAATGTAAAACATTACGACCACTTTGGAAATGTCTTCGGCATTTTGTTAAAAAGCTAGAAATAGAAATACCACACAATCCACTAATCTCACTTCTTGCAACATACCCTAGAGAAGTAATGGCTGTCACACGCACACCAGTATTTATCACAGCACTGTCCTGAAAAGCAAAAAGATGGAATCAACCTAGGTTCCCATCAATGAGTAAATTGATAAACAAACTATGATATATTCACACAATGGGATATTGTGCAATGATAAAGAACAATAATGAATTTGGGAAACATCTCACAGCACAGAGGAACTGGGAATGCATTCTGCTGAGTGAAATTAATTCACCGTAAAAGGACAAATACTGCGTGAGACCACTGTTTTCAGGACTCGAGAAAATGTATAAACGAAGAAAGAAATAATCTTTGATGGTTATAATGGTGAAGAGGGAGGGGAAGGGGCATTTATTAATTTTATAAGAGACAAAAATTGTATTAGGTGAAGGAAAGGACAACACACAGTACAGGAAATGTCTGTACAGCTAGACTACACTAAAAGCTGCAATGTGTTCTATATATAACCAAACACTTTCAGAGACAGAGGTCTGGGTACCATCGTTTCAGCGGACATCCAGGTCCATCGGCATCATAAAGTTTAGCAATAAAATATCTTCATTGCACCCTGGTGAGTGGTGTCTTGGCTCTTAAAAGCTAAAAAGCAGCCACCTAAGAAGCATCGATTTGTCTCAACCCATCTGGCACAAAGGAAAAAGAAAAACATCAAAGAAAATGAGTCCAAGAGACAGGAAAGGCTACATAAACCAGAGAATACATCTACATGAGACTAGAAGCAGATGATGCCTAGCTACCACAGTGACTGCCCTAACAGGAAACAGAATTCCTGATGGTGCAATAGAAATGTGGGGTACGTACGTCGAGCTCTAGTGAAAAAATCAGACTTGATGGTAAGACAGATTGGAGGGTCCCTGGAAGACAAGACTTTCAGCTCTCTGTTAGCCCAGGACTGAAACCACTCCAGAAGTCAACTCAAAGACTGGTCTGTAAGACATAAAATGACGCTAGTTCAGTGTCTTCTCGGCTTAAGTAGCTAGCTACAGAAGACTAACTAGGCATCTCCAAAGAAGAAAGGTACAGGAATTGGTTGAGTGGGAAATTTGGGGTTAAGGTGACTGTTGTCAGTGTGAGGAGTGCAGCCACGTTCATACAACAAACTGTGTGCATGTTTTTGTATGAGAAATTGACTCAAATTGTAAACTTTCACTTAAAACACAATTTAAAAAACTAATAATGATTAGCCAGGTAGAGCTTCCTCAGATAAGCTCCATTCCTCAGTTCTCTGCTTGAGGTGTTATCCAGTGCCATCCTAAAATGGCTGTGATGATTGTACATTCCAGATTTTAGCAAACAGGATCTCTCCATTTCTGTGCTAACCCTGTTGCTTCTCTCCCTCACCCAAATTCTCCAGCTCCTCTCTCAGCTACCGCCTGGAGTTCTAAGATCTTAGTCTGTGTTTTCATTTCTTGTTCAGTGAATTAATTTCTGGGAGGTAAACAGAAGTATCCACCCATTTCGCCACTACACCCTGTCTTTGTCACATAATTGTGTTTATGTGCAGGCTCACTGAACAACAACAATCTTTAAACCTTAAAACAAAAATCTCCCAAACAATAGTTTAATTATTTAAGTTGCTTTACATAATAACGAAGTAGGGCTCGACCAAAACAGATAAAAAAGAGTGTGACAGTGTCCATTAAAAGGTGAGAAAGATGCAGCCTTCAAATCCAGATGCTACTTACCACAGGTCTCAAATTCAGTAATCCATGAAATTCTCCCAAATTTATTGTTGACAATGGTGGATACAAAACATTTAACTGGCTCATAACAACTGCCTTTAGAGGCACTATCCAAAAGTCTACAAAACAGAACCCAAACTATGTTCTACTTACTAGCAACTAATCAAAGAAACTAATATATTCATAACACATCTGTGTTGATAACCAAATGTGTCCAAATTCCTACAATGATTCACTGAAGTAGGCTAGCAATTATGCATTCCTGGGTAAGCAGGCAGAAATAACTAGGAAAGTACAAGGAAGATGGTTAATACAGATGGTTAAACTTTTTGTCAAAAGCCATCAATGGTGAAAGCATCATTCATAATTCAGTTAATCTTTCCTAGACAACAGGAATGAGGCACCAGTGTTAACTCAGTTTACTATATAGACTGAAATGCAAGACTTCAGGCACCAAATACCTCCAAGTTTCCACATAATTAAAGGGATGCAGGCTGGTATTCTTGTGCAGCAGGAACTAGTTGTTGCAGATTCTTGAGTCCTACTCCATATCTATTGCATCAGACACTGGGAAAATTGGAAGTGGAGTCTCTACATTGTTAATAAGTACTCGGCAGCTTCTTGGGCACATTGAAGTCAGACTGTCAAGGCATAAGAGTCAATACGGGCAGTAGCATTTAGAGCATCCACATGAGCTGCAAGGCTTCAACGGACCACCAATGAAACCACTGAGCCTCCTGAAGCCATCAACTAGTTGCCTCATGATCCCTGCTAGTCCAGTGCAGAGGGACTGCAGCAGCTTGCTGAATGTCTTCTAAAGGTTACCAGGCCAAAGTTGCCCTAGAACCCTGAGCTGAAACTCTGGCAGCAATCATGGTGGTTGCTGCACCAAGCTTTCCATGTGGGAGGGCAGGAAGAACATGTCTGCTACTTTGACTCCTTTCATTCTCTTAGGTGTCTTGGTAAATATTTCACAGTTTTCCTCACAATGGTCTACGTGCATCAGGTTTATTCCTAAATATTTGATGGGTATTTTCTGTACTGTAAATAAACCCAGTGCTGTCGAGTCAATGCCGACTCATAGTGACCCTACACAACAGAGTAGAACTGCTCATAGAGGTACCAAGGAGCACCTGGCAGATTTGAACTGTCCACCTTTTGCTTAACAGCTGTAGCACTTAAACAAAATGTCACCAGGGTTTCCGCTACTGTAAATAAGAGCCTTATTTTCCATTTTACTTTATTGATATTTTGTATTTACTAATGTGAGGCTAAATTACTGTGTTGTTTCTGTTTTCAGCCAAAGTGAGCCAAGTGCCATCCAGTCAGATTCGACTCATGGTGACCCTAAGGGCTACCCAATTCAATGTATTTATAGTTGCTCTAGTAGCCAATGCTAGAGCATCTATAAATACATTGAACAAACACCGACTACATTGAAAAATGAGATAGATTATGCTACAAAAATAATTGGAGACTTCAACACTCCACTATCAGTAACAGACAGATCATCTAGAAAAAAGCTCAGTAAAGACACAGAAGATCTTATTGACACAATTATCCAAATATACCTCATCGACATATACAGACCTTTTTATCCATCAATAGATAAGTACACCTTCTTCTCAAATACACATGGAATATTTTCAAGGATAGACTGTGTATTAGCACATAAAGAAAATGTCAACAGATTCAAACCACTGAATTATTACAAAGCATCTTCTCAGACCATAAAGCCGTCAAAGTCAAAATCAATAACAGACAAAAATTTAATAGAAATTGGAATTCATGGAAACTGAACAACACTTTGCTCAAATAACCACTGGTTATGGAAAATACCAAAGACAAAGGAAGGAAATTTACAGATTTGAATGAGAGTGAAAACATATCCTACCAGAACCTGTAGGATACAGTCAAAGCAGTGCTAAGAAGTCAGTTTATCTCTATAAATGCATGTATCCAGAAGGAAGAAAGTACTCAAACCAAAGAATTAACCTTACAGCTTGAACAAGTAGACAGAGAGCAAAAGAAGAGCCCTTCAAGCACCAAAAGTAATCAGATTATAAAGATTAGAACAGAACTAGATGAATTATGGAATAGAAAAACAATGGAAAAATTGGTAAAACCAAAAGCTAAGTTTTTAAAAAGATGAACAAAATTGACAAACCATTGGCTAAATTTACTAAAGAAAAACAGGAGATGAAACAAGTAACCTGAATAAGAATTCATAAGGGAGAGGTCTCAACAAATCTAACAAAAATCAAAAGTGTCATAACAGAATACTATGAAAGACTGCTCTAACAGATTTGAAAACTTAGATGAAATGGACAAATTCCTAGATTCATATTGCCTACCAAAATTATCACGAGGAAAAGTAGAACAACTTAACAAGCCCATCACAAAGGAAGAGATAAAAGTCATCAAAAATTACCCACCAAAAAAGCCATTACCCAGATGACTTCACCACAGAATTCTACCAAACTTTTAGAGAAGAGATAACTCCAATACTATTGGGTCTATTTCACAGAACAGAAATGTATGGAATACTCCCAAATACACTCTATGAAGCCAGCATAACCCTGATACCAAACCCATGGAACGAGCCCACAAAAAAGGAAAATTACAGACCAATATCACCCTAGGGTCGCCATGAGTCGGCTCCAACTCGACGGCACTTGGCTTGGCTGGCTATCACTCCTGAACCTAGATGCAACAATCTTCAACAATATCTGAGCCAACAGTATTTAAAAACAAAAAAGTCATTCGTCATGACCAAGTTGGATTCGTACAGGGATGCAAGGCTAGTTCAGCAACAAAAAAATAATTAATGTGATGAAATGCACATATAACACAAAAGATAAGAATCACCTGATTCTGACAATTGATGCAGGAAAGGCATTTCATAAAGTCCGACACCGATTCATGCTAAAACCTCTCAGCAAAACAGGAATACGTGGCAAATTCCCCAATGCAATAAGGCGCATCTATGCCAAGCCAACTGCATACATCATCTTGAATGGAAAGAGACTGAAAGAATTCCCCTTGAAAACAGAAACTAGGCAACTACGCCTGCTCTCACCACTTCTATTAAACACTGTATTAGCAGTTCTGGCCGGAGCAACTAGACAAGATCAAGAAATAAAGGGTATCTGCATCGGCAAAGAAAAAATAAAAATCTCCCTATTTGCAGATGATACGATTGTATCTGCAGAAAATCCAAAAGAATCCATAAGTAAACTTCTGGAACTAATAGAAGAGTTCAGCAAAGTATCAGTTTATTAAATAAACATAACTGAATCAGTAGGATTACTTTATACCAACAAAGAGATCGTTCAAGAAGAAATCACCTAATCAATACCATTTAAAACAGCACCCCAAAATAAAATATCTAGGAATAAATCTAACTAGATAAGAGACCTATACAAAGAGAACTGAAAGACTTTACAGCAATTAAGTAAGAGAGACTTACATAAGTGGAGAAACCTACACTGTTCATGGATAGGAAGACTTAACACTGTGAACATGGCTATTTTACCCAAAGCCATCTAAATATACAATACAATCCAATACAAATTCCAGTGACATTTTCTTTTTTTTTTTACTTAACATAACTGAGTGAAAACGTACATTCCCGTATAAATTTACATGCCCACCTATATGCAGCTTCCACTGCTCTCACGCTATTCCTCTCTGCTCCATACATATCTCATCCTCCCAACAGCCTTCTTTCCCCTCCTCTGCACCCACTCTCCTTCCTCCAACCACAGGTCAGCAGGATGACATCCTATAGATGTATAGAACCATAAAGTGCAGCCAATATATGGTCACTCTGCATTGCCAAATCCAATCCATTCCTGTCCAAAGAGTGGACCTTCGTTATGATTTATGGGCAAGGGCAGCATCAGGGCCAGGGACCATGCTCTCAGGGGAACCCCGAAACCGCTGGACCATCCATTGAGGTCTTTTAGTGGAGATCTCAGGATGCACCCCTTTTTATTCTTCTGTTCCCAGTGAGACTCAACCTAGTGAGCTCCATCACGGCTATCACTGGTGGTGGCCGGGCACCATTCAGTTCTTCCAGTCCCAAGTCGATGTAGGCACCCACTCTTGTGGGTCTCTCTATCTTCTAGGTTGTCTTTACTCCATGTCGTTTTGGTCCTCGGTGAGCATCAGTTCCTGCTGAGTTGGGACCATTTGCTGTGTCCTCGGATGGCAGCTTGGCTGCTTTTAAGACCCCAGATGCCACTAACCAATGTGGGATGCAGAGACACCTCTTAGCAAAACGCTAGTTGTGCCAATTGGCCTCAATTTCGCCTAAGAGCATGGTCTCCTGCCCCCTGCCTCAGCTACTCTATCCTTGCAATATTGGGTTAAGATGGAAGGAGTACTCAAGTTACGCTGAAGTCCACTTAATGTTGTTCTTGTTTCTAATGTGTGCTGTCACCGATTTCACCCAACCAGATTTCTAGCAACTATCTAATCTAAACCCTCCCCTATCACTCCCTCCACTCCCTTGCAGCTGTCAAGGAGTCTTTTCTTCCATACACAAGTCTGTTTTTGAGATCTTATCGTAGAGGTCTCATACAATATTTGTCCTTTTGTCTCAGACTATTTTCACTCAACATACTGTCTTCCAGTTGAAACCAGGTTATGAAATGTTTCCTGGAATCATCGTTATTTTTTGTCATTGTGTAGTGCTCCACTGAGTATATGTACCATAGTTTACCTATCCATTCGGGCATCTGGGTTGATTCCATCTTTTTGCTATCGTGGAGTGTGATGCGATAAACATTCCAGTGCATGTGTCCATTGGTGTGAAAGGCCTTGATTCTGTAGGATATATTCCAAGCAGTGGAATTACTGGGTCAAATGGTATATCAATATCCATTTTTTTAAGGAAGCACCAGATTGCTTTCCAAAGAGGCTGGACTACTTTGCAACCCCACGAACAGTGTAGGAGGGTTCCAATTTCTCCACAGCCTCTCCAGCATTTGTTGTTTTGTGTTTTTTGGATCCTGGCCAATCTTGTTGGGGTGAGATGGTATCTCATTGTCGTCTTGATTTGAATTTCTTTAATAACTAAAGATTGTGAGCATGTCTGCATGTGTTTTTTTGGCTGCCTGGATCTCCTCTTTAGTGAAATGTCTGTTCATCTTCTTTGCCCATCACTTAATTGAATGATTTATCTTCTTTTTATTGATATTTTGTAGTATCTTATAGATTATGGAGATCGGGCATCGGTCTGACATAAAGTTGCCAAATATTTTTTCCCATTCTGTGGATGTTCTTTTAATTCTATTAATATAGTCTTTGGATGAGCAAAAGCGATTGATTCTTGATAGTTCGGATTTATCTACTTTCTCTTCTGTTGATGGTGGTTTCTTCGACAGATATTGGAGTCTGTCTTTATTGTGTATGAAAACTTCCATTGTTGTTCCTACCTTTTCTTGGATGAGCTTTATCATTTTAGGTTTGATATTTAGGTCTTTTATCCAGTTGGAGTTGGTTTTTGTATAAGGTGTCAGATATGGATCTTGATTCAGTTTATTGCAGATGGATAACCAATTTTGACAGCACCATACTGTTTTTCCCCCAGTTGAATGTCTTAGGGCCTTTGTCGAATATCAACTGTTCGTAGGCAGATGGTGTCATCTCTGGGGTCTCAATTCTGTACCATTGATCCATCTGTCTGTTCTTGTACCAGTACCAGGCTGTTTTGACCACTGTGGCAGTGTAGTATGTCCTAAGGTCGGGTAATGAGAGACCTCCCAGTGTGTTCTTCTTTAGTAGTACCTTACTTATCTGGGGCTTCTTCCCTTTCCAAACAAAATTGGTGATTTGTTTCTCCATCTCATTAAAAAATGTCACTGGAACTTGTATTGGGATTGCATTATATAAGTAGATTGCTTTGGATAAAAAAGACATTTTCACAATGTTAAGTCTCCCTATCCATGAGCAGGGTAGGTTTTTCCATTTATCTAAGTCTCTCTTAGTTTCTTGTAGTAAGGGCTTGTAGTTCTCTTTGTAAAGGTCTGTTATTTCTCTCGTTAGATTAATTCCTAGGTACTTTATCTTCTTAGGGGCTATCATAAATGGTATTGATTTGGTAACTTGTTCCTTAACAGTCTCGTTGTTGGTATAAAAGAATCCTACTGATTTACTTATGTTTATCTTGTATCCTGAGACTCTGCTCAACTCTTCTATCACTTTGAGTAGTTTACTTATAGATTCCTTGGGATTCTCTGCATATATACAATCATATCATCTGCAAACAGGGAGATTTTAACTTCCTCTTTGCCGATGAGGTGCCCTTTATTTCTTCGTCTTGTCTAATTGCTCTGGCTAGAACTTCTAGCACAATGTTGAATAGAAGAAGTGAAAGTGGGCATCCTTGTCTAGTTCCCGATCTCAAGGGAAAGTCTTTCAGTCTCTCTCCATTTAGGATGACGTGGGCAATTGGCTTTGTATAAATGGCCCTTATTGTGTTGAGGAATTTGCCGACTATGCCTATTTTGCTAAGAGTTTTTAGCATGAATGGGTGTTGGACTTTATCAAATGCCTTTTCGGCATCAATGGACAAAATCAGGTGATGCTTGTCTTTTGTGTTATTTATGTGGTTAATCACATTGTTTTTCTGATGTTGAACCAGATTTGCATCCCTGGTATGAATCCCACTTGGTCATGACGGATTATTTTTTCGATATGTTGTTGTATTCTATTGGCAAGAATGTTGTTCAAGATTTTTGCATCTAGGTTCATGAGTGATACTGGTCTGTAGTTCTCTGTCTTTGTTGGTTCTTCCCCTGGCTTAGGTATCAGGGTTATGCTGGCTTCATAGAATCTGTTTGGGAGTACTCCATCCCTTTCTATACTGTGAAATAGTCTCAGTAGTATTGGAGATAACTTTTCTCTAAATGGTAGAATTCTGCAGTGAAGCCATCTGGGCCCAGACATTTTTTTGGTTGGCAGTGTTTTGATGACACTTTCAATCTCTTCCTTTGTGATGGATTTATTAAGTTGTTCTGCTTCACATTGTGATAATTTGGGTAGGTGGTATGAGTCAAGGAATTGTTCCATTTCCCGTAGGTTTTCAAATTTGTTAGACTACAGTCTTTCATAGTATTCTGTTATGATATTTTTGATTTCTGTTGCACTTGTGGTGACAACTCCCCTCTCATTTCTAATTTGGGTTATTTTGTTTCCTTTCCTGCTTTTCTTTAGTAAGTTTAGCCAGTGGTTTGTCAATTTTGTTGATTTTTTCAAGAAACCAGCTTTTGGTCTTTTCCATTTCTTCAATTGTTTTTCTATTCTCTAATTCATTTAGCTCTGCTCTAATCTTTATGATCTCGTTTCTTCTGGTGCCCGAGTGGTTCCTCTGTTATTCTCTTTCTAGTTGTTCAAGCTGTAGGGTTAGTTCCTTGATTTGGATTCTTTCTTCCTTCCAGATGTGTGCATTTATGGAGATAAACAGACCTCTGAGGACTGCTTTGGCTGTATCCCATAGGTTCTGGTAGGAAGTGTTTTCATTCTCATTGGAATACATGAATTTCTTTATTTCATCCTTGATTTCCTCTATAACCCATGTTTTTTGAGCAAGACATTGTTCAGTTTCCAGGAGTTCCACTTTCTATCTATATTTCTTCTGCTATTGATTTCAACTTTGACGGCTTTATGATCTGAGAAGATGCTTTGCAGTAATTCAGTGGTATGAATTTTGTTGAGTATTGCATTATGACCTATGACATGGTGAATTCTGGAGAATGTTCCATGTCTGGAGAATGTTCCATGTGCACTGGAGAAGGTGTCGTTGTATGCTGATGCATGGAAAGTTCTGTATATATCAATGAGGTTTAGTTGGTTAATTCTGTCCATGAGGTCTTCTGTATCTTTACTGAGCTTTTTTCTAGATGATCTGTCTAGTATTGGGAGTTCAGTGTTGATGTCTCCCACTATTACGGTGGAGTCATCCAGCTCTTCTGAGTGTAGTCAGTGTTTCTTAGACATATTTAGGTGCTCTGATATTGCCAAGTGCCGTCGAGTCGGATATTAGATGCATAAATATTTAATATAGTTAAGTCTTGCTTGTGTACTGAACCTTTCAGCAATAAATAGTGTCCATCTTTGTCCACAATGGGGGATTTGACATTAAAATTAATTTTGCCTGAGATCAGAATTGCCACCCCTACTCTTCTTCATTCATTGTTAGCTTCATATATATTCTTCCATCCTTTAATTTTCAGTTTGTTCCTATCTTTAGATCTCAAGTGAGTTTCTTATAGACAACATATGGATGGGTCATGTCTTTTGATCCAAGATGTCACTCGATGTCTCTTTACTGGAGAATTCAGTCCATTCACATTCAGTGTAATTATTGATAGGTATGTGTTCAGTGCTGCCATTGTGATATGTTTGTTTTTATGTTGATGTTTTCTCTCTTGTTCTTATTAGTCTGTTCTAGGACATTCTTTTTTGTGAGTTGATTTTTCACCTTTTATGAGCTGCTTTTGTAGTTGTTGAGACTCCTGTATTACATTTCTTGAAATGGTATGATACATTTCTGTTTGCTTAACAGCTGCCCCTATGATCCCCCTTAATAAACTATATATAAACCCAATTTTAATTACTACTAGTCTTGTCATCTTCCTCTCCATCTGGAAGGACTATAAGAACTGTAGTATAGCCCTCTTTTCAATATGATGACACCATAGTTTTCATGATGATCACTGGATTGCTTCTTTCCTTATCAGAGCTGTGATTGGCTTTGGAGCCTTCCCTAACTGAGTAGAGTTTGAGTAGTAAAGTCATTATAAAATATAAAGTTAGTGATTTTGTTCTTCTAAGCCAGAGCCAAGAACTTCTTTCAGTATTTCTTGTAGTTTTGGTTTGGTTTTTACAAACTCTCTGAGTTTCTGTTTATGTGGGAATGTCTTAATTTCATTTTTGTATTTGAAAGATAGTTTTGCAGGATATATAATTCATGGTTGGAAGTTCTTCCCCTTCAAGGCTTTGAATGTATCATGCCACTGCCTCCATGCCAGCATGGTTTCTGCTGAGAAATCTGAAGACAGCCTACAGGGTTTCCCTCTGAATGTCAGCTTTGCTTTGAGTCTTGCTGCCTTTAAGAGTTGCTGCTTACGTTTCATTTTGTTGAGCTTGATTTTAATATGTCTTGGAGTCTTTCTTTTGAGATCTATATTGAGTGGCGTACCATATGCATCTGAGATGTTTATATTCTCTTCCTTCACGATTTCTGGGAAGTTTTCTTTCAGCAGCTCAGCAACAATACTCTCTGTGTTCTCAAATGTCTCACCCTGTTCAGAGACTCCAATGAATTGAAGGTTGTTCCTCTTAATAGAGTCCCACATGCTTCTTAATGTTTCTTCATTTTTCTTGTTTCTTTTTCTGATTTCTGCTCATAGATGCTGGCCTCGGTAGCTCTGTCTTCCAAGTCAGAAATTCTTTTTTCTATTTGTTCCATTCTCTTTTCTTGGCTTTGCATGGAAGTTTCTATGTCTTTGATTTTGTTCTTGATCTGTTGGATTTCAGAGTACTGATGTTCCATCAGATCGAACATCTTGCTTAATTTTTCATGTTGTTGTGCTCCATTTTGTATAAGGTCTAAAAGGGCTCTGTATATAATCATTTTGTACTCACTTTCTGATGCTTTCATAACAGTTTCTTCATCTGGAAAACTCCTTGGTTGCTTTTTGGGGGAGCCTTCTGAAGCCATGGGTGATTTCTTGTATGCCACAAGTGTCTGTTCCTTTTGGGTCCCATGTGAATATGCAGAGGCTGGAAGAGTTCTGTGAGGGTGGACTGCAGATGTTTCTCTAGGCTGTCTTAAAATGTAAAGCAAAAGGTAACTGACCACTTCACAAGTCAGTTAGGTTTTCAGGTGTAGAGGTCCCTCTTCTCAACTGGCAAAGTAAGCACCACTATATCCAACCCCAGATGATATAAACTATTTCAGAATACAGCAATGCTACTGCCCCATTGGCTTCTGCTGACAGTGCCTAGCCTTAGGCAACACTGCGTAGAGTACTGCTTTTGTGGTAGAAAAGTGCTCTCCTTGAGCAGGATCTGGCTCCCAAGCTAAGATTTAGGTCCAGCTGTGGCCACCGTATCCAAGATGGCATCCTCCACACAGGCAGCAGACTGAAGGGCTAAAGGTGGCGAAAGGTAGTGATTTCTCTCATTCTGTTGCAGGACCCCCAACACAGGTGGCACTAGGTAAATTACTGCTTTTCTGTCAGAGAAGCACTGTCCTGTTTGCAGGCGCTGGTTCCCAGGCTAAGAATGAAGTCCTGCTGGAATCTCGGTACCAACATGGTGTCCTGCACACTGACTGCGAAATTCCGTACAAACGCTGCTGGGCAGGTATAAAATGACATGCTCAAAATGGCTAGAATAACAGTGTCCTAAGCCTTACTCTCAAAATATGAGAATTTCACCTGCCTATCCCCCCAGCAGCATGTCTCAGTCTAGCCACTAGGCAAGACTCAGCTCCTCCTGCCGGCTGAGATAGAGGGAAAAAAAAGTCAAAATGGTGTGTTTACCTTCAGTTCATGAGAGCCAGGGGTAGCCAGGAGCTGAAGTCAGCAAAAGAGAGGAGGTTTTCCGCTAAGTGCTATGAAGTCCAAAGTAACAGCCCTGTGCCGTGTCCTGGGGCTGATTAGCTGATCAGAAGGCTCTGTTTGATTATCAATTCAGGTCTTGGTTTCCAGAAGGATGTAAAGAGATGTGTGCTTAGTCAGCCATCTTGACTCCACCCCAGTGACATTTTCTAATGAGATGGAGAAACAAATCACCCACTCTGTTGGAAACAGATGAAACCCCAGATAAGCAAAGCATTCCTAAAGAACACTGTGGTAAGCTTCTCACTATCCAACTTTAGAACCTATTACACTGCCACAGTAGTCAAAATACTCTGGTACTGGTACCAAAAGAGACATAGACCAATGGAATAGAGTTGAGATCCCAGAGATGCCACTATCCTCCTATGAATAGTTGATATTTGACAAAGGCTCTAAGACTCTAAACTAAGGTAAAAACAATCTCTTTAACAAATGGTGTTGGCAAAATTGGTTATCCATCTACAAAACCTTGAAAAGGACCCATGTCTTACCCCCTACACAGAAACCAACTCAAGTTGGGTAAAAAAACCTAAATATCAAACCTAAAATGATAAAGATCATGCAAGAAAAAATAGGGCCAGCAATGGAAGGTTTAATACACAATTTAGAAAGACTTCAACATCTGAAAAACAAAGCTCAATTAACAGAAGAGAAAAATAGCTAAATGGGATCTTTTAAGAATCACTTTTGCTCATCCTAAGACTTTATCAAAAGAATTAAAAGACTAACTACAGAATAGGAAAAAATACTTGGCAACTATATGTCAGATTGCCATCTAATCTCCATAATCTACAAGCAATGCAAAATATCAACAAGAGAAAGGTAAATAACACAATTAAACAATGGGCAAAGGAGATGGGCAACCCGTCACTAAAGAAGACATCCAGGCAGCCAAGAGACACATGAGTAAATGCTCACAATCATTAGCTATTAAAGAAATTCAAATCAAAACTAAAATGAGATATCATCTCACTCCAACAAGGTTGGCCATAATCCAAAAAACAGAAAACAGCAAATGCTGGAAAGGCTGAACAGAAATTGGAACCCTCGTCCACTGCTGATTGGATTGCAAAATGGTACGATCTCTTTGGAAAACAATGTGGTGCTTCCTTAAAAAGCTGGAAATACATATACCATTTGATCCACTAATCCCACTGCTTGGAATATACCCTACAGAATTAAGGGCAATCACACAGGTAAATGTACATCAGTGTTTATTGCAGCACAGTTCACAACTGGAAAAGATGGAATAAACCCAGATGCCCAACAGATGAATAGACTAACAAACTATGGTACATATATTCAGTGGGACACTGTGCAGTGAAAAGAAAAATGATGATTTTAGGAAACATCTCATAACCTGGTTACAGCTGGAAGACATGTTGAGTGAAATCAGTCAGCATCATAAGGACAAATACTGAATGAGACCCCTACTATATGGACTTTTTTATTTTTTTATTATGACTGAGTGAAAATGAATATTCCCATATAAATTCACATGTCCACCCATATGAAGCTTCCACTGCTCTCCCTGTCCGGTGACAGCACACTAGTCCTCTGTGCTCCAAACATGTCTCGTCCTCCCAGTAGTCTCCTTTCCCCTCCTCTCCACCCACTCCCCTTCCTCCAGCCAGATGTCAGCAGGATGATATCCTATACATGCACAGAACAATAAAGTGCATCCAATATATGGTCACTCTGCATCGCCAAGTCCAATCCATTCATGTCCAAAGAGTGGACCTTCATTATGATCCATGGGGAAGGGCAGCATCAGGGCCAGGAGCCATGCTCCAGGGGAAACCCGAAGCTGCTAGGCCATCAATTGTGGTCT
Organism: Heterohyrax brucei; assembly: GCA_028571685.1. NCBI lineage: Eukaryota > Metazoa > Chordata > Mammalia > Hyracoidea > Procaviidae > Heterohyrax > Heterohyrax brucei. Next base: position 134,581,028 of record CM053149.1, on the reverse strand, counting down.
TTTAGTGGAGATCTCAGGGTGCACCCCTTTTTATTCTTGTGTTGCCAGTGAGACTCAACTTAGTGAGCTCCATCGTGGCTATCACTGGTGGTGGCCGGGCACCATCCATTTCTTGCAGTCCCAAGTCTATGTAGGAACCCACTCATATGGGTTTCTCTGTCTTCTGGGTTGTCATTTTGGTCCTCGAAGAACATCTGCTCCTGCTGAGTTGGGACCATTGGCTATGCCCTCGGATGGCATTTTGACAGCTTTTACGACCCCAGATGCCGCTCACGAATGTGGGGTGCAGAAAGCCCTCTTAGCAAAATGCTAGTTGTGCCACTTGGCCTCGATTTCACCTGAGAGCATGGTTCCCCCCGGCCCCCCGCCCCAGCTACTCTGTTCTTGCATTATTGGGTTAAGATGGGAGGAGTATTCAAGTTATGTTGAAGTCCACATAATATTATTCTTGTTTCTAATGTGTGCTGTCACCGATTTCACCCAACCAAATTTCTACCAACTATGTAAACTAAACTCTCCACCCTCACCCTCCATCCCTTCCCTTGCTTGCAGCCATCGAAGAGTCTTTTCTTCTATGCATAAGTCTCTTTTTGAGTTCTTATAGTAGGGGTCTCATACAATATTTGTCCTTTTGTTGCTGACTACTTTCACTCAACATAATGTCTTCCAGTTGAAACCAGGTTATGAGGTGTTTCCTGGAATCATCATTATTCCTTATCATTTCATAGTGCTCCAGTGATTATATATACCATAGGTTATCTGTTGTTGGGCATCTGGGTTGATTCCATCTTTTTGCTATCGTGGACTGTGCTGCAATAAAGATTCTGGTGCATGTATCTGTGTGAATGGCCTTGATTCTGTAGGATATATTCCAAGCAGTGGAATTACTGAGTCAAATGGTATATCGATATCCATTTTTTTAAGGAAGCACCAGATTGCTTTCCAAAGAGGCTGGACTACTTTGCAACCCCACCAACAGTGTAGGAGAGTTGCACTATCTCCACAGTCTCTCCAGCATTTGTTGTTTTGAGTTTTTTGGATCATGGCCAACTTTGTTGGGGTAAAATGGTATCTCACTGTCATTTTGATTTGAATTTCTTTAATAACTAAAGACGGTGAACATGTTCTCATGTGTTTTTTGGCTGCCTGGATCTCCTCTTTAGAGAAATGTCTGTCCATCTCCTTTGCCCATCGCTTAATTGAATGATTTATCTTCTTCTTATTGGTATTTTGTAGTATCTTACAGATTATGGAAATCAGGTGTCAGTCGAACAGTGTTGCCAAATATTTTTTCCCATTCTGTCGGTGGCCTTTTAACTGTTGTGATAAAGTCTTTGGATGAGCAAAAGTATTTGATTCTTAATAGTTCCCATTTATCTATTTTCTCTTTTGTTCATTGTGGTTTGTTTGACAGATTTTGAAGCATGTCTACGTTGTGCATTAAAACTTCTGTTGTTTCTACTTTTTCGTGGATGAGTTTTATCATTTCAGAGTTGATATTTAGGTCTTTTATCCACTTCGAGTTGGTTTTTGTATAAGGTGTTAAGAGACAGATCTTGTTTCAGTCTACTGCTGATGGATATTCAATTTTGCCAGCACCATTTGTTGAAGAGATTGCTTTTGCCCCAGTTTAATATCTCAGGGTTTTTGTCAAATATCAACTGTTCATAGGCAGATGGTGTCATCTCTGAGGTCTCGATTCTGTTCCATTGATCGACCTTTCTGTTCTTATACCAGTACTAGGCTGTTTTGACCACTGTGGCAGTGTAGTAGGTTCTGAAGTCCGATAATGAGGGACCTCCCAGTGTGTTCTTCTTATTTAGTAGTACTTTATGTATCCAGGGTTTCATCCCTTTCCAAACAAAATTGGTGATTTGTTTTTCCATCTCATTAAAAAGTGATGCTGAAACTTTTGCATTATATAAGTAGACTGCATTGGGTAAGATAATCACATAAGTAGATTGCTTTGGGTAAAATAGACATTTTCATAATGTTAAGTCTTTCTATCCATGAGCAGTAGGTTTCTCCATTTATCTAAGTCTCTCTTAGTTTCTTGTAGTGAGGGCTTTTAGTTCGCTTTGTAAAGGTCTCTTATTTCTCTGGTTAGATTAATTCCTAGGTACTTTATCTTCTTTGGGGCTATAGTAAATGGTATTGATTTGATAATTTCTTCATTAGCAGTCTTACTGTTGGTATAAAGGAATCCTACTGATTTACTTATTTTTATCTTGTATCCTGAGACTTTGCTGAACTCTTCTATCAGTTTGAGTAGTTTACTTATAGATTCTTTGGGATACTCTGCATATACAATCATATCATCAGCAAACAGAGATTTTGACTTCTTCTTTGCCGATGCAGATGCTCTTTATTTCTTCGTCTTGTCTAATTGCTCTGGCTAGAACTTCTAGTACTATGTTGAACAGGAGAGGTGACAGTGGCATCCTTATCCAGTTCCTATTCTCAAAGGAAAGTCTTTCAGTCTGTCTCCATTCAGGATGACGTAAGCAGTAGGTTTTGTATAAATGGTCCTTATTGCGTTGAGGAATTTTACATCTACGCCTATTTTACTAAGAGCTTTAGTGTGAATGGATGTTGGACTTTATCAAATGCCTTTTCTGCATCAATGGACAAAATCAGGTGATCTTTGTCTTTTGTGCTATTTATGTGGTTAATCACATTAACTGTTTTTCTGATGTTGAACCAGCCTTGCCTCCCTGTATGAAACCAACTTGGCTATGATGGATTATTTTTTAAATATATTTTTGTATTCTATTGCCAAGAATTTTGTTGAAGATTTTTGCATCTAGATTCATGAGTGATATAGTTCTCCTTTTTGGTTGGGTCTTTCCCTGGCTTTGGTATCAGGGTTATGCTGGCTTCATAGAATCAGTTTGGGAGTACTTCATCACTTTCTATACTGTGAAATATTATCAGTAGTGTTGGAGATAACTCTTCTCTAAATGCTTGGTAGAATTCTGCAGTGAAGCCATCTGCGCTCAGGCTTTTTTTGGTTGGCAGTTTTTTGATGACTTTTTCAATCTCTTCCTTTGCGATGGGTTTATTAAGTTGTTCTGCTTGAACTTGTGAGAATTTGTGTAGGTGATACAAATCAAGGAATTTGTCCATTTCCTCGAGCTTTGCCAATTTGTTAGAGTACAGTCTTTCATAGTATTCTGTTACGATATTTTTAATTTCTGTTAGATGTGTTGTCACCACTCCCCTCTCATTTCTAATTTGAGTTGTTTGTTTCCTTTCCTGTTTTTCCTTGGTAAGTTTAGCCAGTGGTTTGTCAATTTTGTTGATCTTTTCAAAAAACCAGCTTTTGGTTTTTTCAATTTTTTCAACTGTTTTTCTGTTCTCTAATTCATTTAGTTCTCCTCTTTATGATCTGTTTTCTTCTGGTGCCTGAGGGGTTGTTCTGTTCTTCTCTCTCTACTTGTTCAAGCTGTAGGGTTAGTTCCTTGATTTGGTTTCCTTATTCCTTCCAGATGTGTGCATTTATGGAGATAAATAGACCTCTGAGGACTGCTTTGGCTGTATCCCATAGGTTCTGGTAGGACGTGTTTTCATTCCCATTGGAATCCATGAATTTCTTTATTTCATTCTTGATTTCTTCTATAACCCATGGTTTTTCGAGCAAGATGTTGTTTCGTTTCCAAGAGTTCCACTTTCTATCTATGTTTTTTCTGCTATTGATTTTGACTTTTACAGCTTTCTGATCTGAGAGGATACTTTGCATTAATTCAATATTATGGATTTTGTTGAGAATTGCTTTGTGTCCTAACACATGGTCAATTCTGGAGAATGTTCCATGTTCACTGGAGAAGAAGGTGTAGTTGTCTGCTGATGGGTAGAAAGTTCTGTATATATCAATGAGATTTAGTTGGTTAATTGTGGCAATGAGGTCTTCTGTATCTTTACTGAGCTTTTTTTCTAGATGATCTATCCAGTATTGAGAGTGGAGTGTCAAAGTCTCCCTCTACTATTGTTGAGTAATCTAACTCTTTTTTGAGCGTAGTCAGTGTTTCTTTGATGTATTTAGGTGCTCTAATATTAGGTGCATAAATATTTAATATAGTTAAGTCTTGCTTGTGTACTGAACCTTTCAGCAGCAGTGTTCATCTTTGTCCAAGATCGTGGATTTTACATTAAAATTGATTTTGTCAGAGATTAGAATTGCCACACCTGCTCTTCTTTGTTCATTGTTAGCTTGACATATGTTCTTCCACCCTTTAATTTTCAGTTTGTTTCTATCTTTAAGTCTCAAGTGAGTTTCTTGTAGACAACACATGGATGGGTCATGTTGTTTGTTCCAAGATGTCACTCGATGTCTCTTTACTGGAGCATTCAGTCCATTCACATTCAATGTAATTATTGATAGGTATGTGTTCAGTGCTGCCATTGTGATATGTTTGTTTTTGTGTTGATGTTTTCTCTGTTGTTCTTATTAGTCCATTCTGTTACATTCTCTTCTGTCAGTTGATTCTTCACCTTTTTCAGAGCTGTTTTTGTAGATGTTGAGACTCCTGTGTTAGATTTCTTGATATGGTATGTTGAATCTTTGTTGTGGCTTATGGCTGTCCCTGAGATCCCCCTTAATAAACTATGTATAAACCCAATTTTAATTACTACCAGTCTTGTTGACTTCCTCTCCATCTGGAAGGACTATAAGAACTGTAGCACCTACTCTTTTTAATATGATGGCACCAGGGCTTACATGATAATCACTGGATTGTTTCCTTCAGCACTGAAGCTATGATTGAGTTTGGAGCCTTCCTAACTGAGAAGAGTTCTGAATAATGTGTCATTCTAAAATATAAAGTTAGTGGTTTTGTTCTTCCAATCCAAAGCCAAGAACTCCTTTCAGTATTTCTTGTAGTTTGGGTTTGGTTTTCACAAAGTCTCCGAGTTTCTGTTTATATGGGAATGTCTTAATTTCATTTTTGTATTTGAAAGATAGTTTTGCAGGATATATAATTCTTGGTTGGAAGTTCTTCTCCCTCAATGCTTTGAATAAGTCATGCCACTGTCTGTGTGCCAGCATGGTTTCTGCTGAGAAATCTGATGAAAGCCTACAGGGTTTCCCTCTGAACATTAGCTTTGCCTTGAGTCTTGCTGCCTTTAAGAGTTTCTGCTTACATTTCATTTAGCTAAGGTTGATTATAATATGTTTTGGAGTCTTTCTTTTGAGATCTATATTGGGTGGCACACGATGTGCATCAGGGATATCTATATTCTCTTCCGTCATGATTTCTGGGAAGTTTTTTGTCTCCAGCTCAGCAACGATATTCTCTGTGTTCTCAGGTGTTGCATTCTGTTCAGGGACTCCAGTTGATTGAAGGTTGTTCCTCTCAATAGAGTCCCACATGCTTCTTCATACTTCTTCAATTTTCTTGTTTCTTTTTTCTGATTTGTCCTCATAGACACTGGCATCAGTAGCTCTGTTGTCCATGTCAGAAATTCTTTTTTCCATTTATTCCATTCTGTTTTCTTGGCTTTGTATGGAAGTTTCTATGTCTTTGATTTTGTTCTTGATCTGTTGGATTTCAGAGTACTGGTGTTCCATCAGATTGGACAGCTTGCTTTATTTTTCACTATGTTGTGCTGCATTTTGTATAAGGTCTAGAAGGGCTCTGTATACAATCCATTTGTATTCATCTTCTGATGATTTCAGAAGTTTCTTCATCTGGAAAACTCCTTGGTCGTTTATTTTGGGAGCCTTCTGAAGCCATGGGTGATTTCTTGTTTGCCACAAGCGTCTGTTGCTTTTTTAGTCCCATGTGAGTAAGTAGAGGCTAGGATAGATACTGTGAGGATGGACTGCAGATATTTCTCTAGGCTGTCTTAAAATGTAAAACAAAGGTATCTGACCACTTCCCAAGTTAGTCAGGTGTTCAGGTGTAGAGGTCTTTCTTCCCAACTGGCATAGTAAGCACCTCTATATCCAACCCCGGATGATACAAACTAGTTCAGAATACAGAAATGCTACTGCTCTGTTGGTCTCTGCTGACAGTGTCCAGCCTTAGGCGGCACTGTGTAAACTACTGTTTTTCTGGTAGAAAAGTGTTCTCCTGTGGACAGGCTCTGGCTCACAGGTAAGAATTAGTTCCTGCTGCAGCCACCGTATCTAAGATGGAGGCCTCCACATGGTCAGTGGATAGAGGGGCTAAAAATACCAAGTCATACTGAGTCCTCTGCCTCTGTTGCTGGGCCCCCAACGTAGGCGACACTGTGTCAGCTACTTCTTTTCTGTTGGCAAAGTGCTGTCTTGCTTGCAGGCACTGTCTCCCAGCCTAAGAATTAGGTCCTGCTAAAATCTCTGTATCCAACATGGTATCCCGCACATAGGCCTCACGGTTCCGTACAAACCACGCTGTGGCTGAGATAAAAAGAGAGGCCCAATTGGCTAGGTGTACAGACTCCTAAGCCTGGCTCTCAAAATATGGCAATTTTGCCGGCATATCCCACCAGCAGTGTGTCTGAGTCTAGCTGCTAGGCAAGTCCCAGCTCCGCCCACCTGCCAAGACAGAGAAAAAAAGTCACAATGGTGCATTACCTTCAGTCTGTGATAGACAGGGCTAGCTGGGAGTGGGAGTCTGTGAAAGAGAGGAGGTTTTCTCTCTCAGCGGTATGAAGTCCAAATTAACAGCCATGTGTCGTGTCCTGGGGCTCACTAGGTGATCAGAAGGCTCTGTTTGACTATCATTGCAGGTCTTGGTTTCCAGAGGGATATAAGGAGATGTGTGCTTAGTCAGCTATCTTGACTCTGCCCCAATCCATAAATTTCTTTATTTCATCCTTGATTTCTTCTATAACCTATGGATTTTTCAGCAAGGTGTTGCTCAGTTTCCATGAGTTCAAGCATCTATTTTTTTCTGCTATTGATTTCGACTTTTACAACTTTATGGTCAGAGAAGATGCTTTCCAACAATTCAATGGCTTGGGTTTCATTGCATTTTTTTATGTCCTAACACGTGGTGTTTCCTAGAAAATGTTCCATGTGCTTTGAAGAAGAAGGTGTACTTATCTATTGGTGCATGTAAAATTCTGTGTATGTTGATGAGGTCTAGTTGGTTAATAGTGGCAATAAGTTCTTCTGTGTCTTTACTGAGTTTTTTCCTTGATGATTTGTCCATTACTGAAAGTGGAGTGTTGAAGTCTCTAAGTATTATTGTGGTGTGATCATTTTCATTTTTCCGTGTAGTTAGTGTTTGTTCAATGTATTTAGATGCTTTGGTATTTGGTGGATAAATATTTAATATTGTTAAATCCTGCTCATGTATTGAACTTTTCAGCAGTAGTGTTCATCCTTGTCCACAATGGTGGATTTTACATTAAAATCTATTTTATCTGAAATTAATATTGCCACACCTGCTCTTCTTTGTACATTGTTAGCTTAGTGTATATTTGTTTTAGCCAGCTAGTGCTGCTGTAACAAAAATACCACAAGTGGATGGCTTTAACAAAGAAAAGTTCATTCTTACACAGTCTGGCAGGCTGCACATCCAAATTCAGGATGTCTGCTCCAGGGGAAGGCTTTCTCCCTTGTTGGCTCTGGAGGAAAGTCCTTGTGTTGCATCAGTCATTGTTCAGGGCACATACTGGTGCAGGAACCTCAGATATGAAAGATACACTCTTCTTCCTGCACTGCTTTCTTGATGGTTTGAGGTTCCCAATAATCTGCTTGCTTCCCTTTCCTTTTATCTCTTGTGGGATGAAAGGATTAAGGGTGGTGCAGGGAAGCTCCCTTTACAGTGGAGCAGGGAGATGATCTCATGAAGGCATTTATAGTCCCACCCTAATCCTTTAACATGCAGCACAGGAAAATCACAAAATGGAGGACAATCATAGAATCCTGGGAAACCCGGCCCAAGCAAATTACTACTCATATTTTAGGGGTGACACAATTCAATCTATGACAATATTGTTCCATCCTTTAATTTTCAGTTTGTTCATATCTTTAAGTCTGATGTGTGTTTCTTGTAAATAACAGATAGGTTGTGTCTTTTGATCGAAGATATCATTCATTGTCTCTTTAGTGGAGCATTCAAGTGGTTTACGTTCAGTGTCATTATTGACAGATATGCGTCCAGTCCTGTCATTTTGATGTGATTATTTTTGTGTTGGTGTTTTCTCTGTTGCTCTTAATTTTCTGTTCTGGTAATTCTTATTTATGCATTGAATTTTCATGTTTTTCAATGTTGGTTTTGTGTTTGCTGAGACCCCTGTAATACAATTCTTGTTTTCATGTGTTTCACTGTTATTGCACTTTGCAGCCACTCCCATAATCCCCCTTAATAATCTGAGTTTAAACACAATTTTAGCTTATACAAATCTTACTAACTTTCCTTCTGAAAGGAATAAAACTACTGCAGTATATCCCTCTTTTTGTTGTGCGGGTGTCTTAGTTTTCATGATAAGTTCACTGGTTCCCTTATTTTTTAACACTGTAGCCCTGATTGAATTTTGTGTCTTTCCTAACTGAGTAGCTTTCTGTATGTTGTGTCCTGCTTTGCCTCCTTAAGTATACATTCAAGGGTTTTGTTTTTCTAAGCAGGGAGCTGCTTTCAGTATTTCTTGCAGTTTTGGTTCAGGTTTTGCAAATTCTCTGAGCTTCTGTTTATCTGTGAATGTCTTCATTTCATCTTCATATTTGAAAGACAGTTGTGCAGGATATATAATTCTTGGTTGGAAGTTTTTCTCCTTCAAGGCTTTAAATGTGTCATCGCACTGCCTCCATGCTAACATCATTTCTGCTGAGAAGTCAGATGAAAGCCTACAGGGTTTCCCTCTGAATGTTAGCTTCGTTTTGAGTCTTGCTGCTTTTAAAGAGTTTCTGCTTATGTTTCATTTTATTAAGCTTGATTTATAGTATGTCTTCATGTCTTTCTTTTGGGTCTATTTTCTGTGGCATTCGATACACGTCTCGGATATCTATTTTCTCTTCCTTTGTAATTTCAGGGAAGTTTTCTGTCAGCAACTCAACAGCAATATTCTCTGTGTTTCCAGCTATCCCTCCCTGTTCAGGGACTCCTATTAATTGTAGATTATTCCTCTTGATAGAGTCCCACATGTTTTTTGTGCTTCTTTATGTTTCCTATTTCTTTTTGCTGCTTTCTCTTTGTAAATGCTGGAGTCAGTAACTTTATCTTCATGGTCACTAATTCTAATTTTCAGTCCATCAAGTCTGCTGTTTTGGCTCTGAACTGAATTGTCTAATTCTGAGATTTTGTAATTGATCTGTCAGATTTGAGAATGTCAATGTTCCATCAGTTCGAATAGCTTGCTTAATTTTTCATTTTGTTCTGCTTCATTTTGTTTAATCTCTAGGGGAGTTCTATTGTAAATCTGTTATACATGACCTTCAATAGTTTCAGAAAGACTTCTTCATCTGAGAAGTTGTTTGAGCCTTTAATTTGGAGGTTTTCTGGGTCCATGTTAGTATATTTCTTCAAATGCCTGGCGATGGTCTGATGCTTTCGGGGCATCTAGAGGCTGTTCGGTTTCTCTGGTGTAGCCACTGTGTTGTAGTTCTGAGAAGGAGGTTGGTCACCAGCTACCTGTCTGTACTCTAGTGATTGGCTCCAGTGGACTATCTGGGGTGGCAGGCTCTGCCTCCTGGCTAGTAAAGACATCACCATTCTTATGGAGACACTGGGGGGGGGGGGTGGCCATCAGCTGACCCTATGATGTGGCTCAGTAAAAGGTGGAAACGATGTGGCTGGGCCACAGAGCAGTTATTTCTCCTGGCAGTTTTATTATTATTGTCTTTTATTATGATTGAATGAAAACGTACATTCTCATATAAATTTGCATGCCCACCTATGTGCAGCTCCCACTGCTCTCCCTGCCCAGTGACAATACACTCTTCCTCTCTGCTCCTTACATGTCTTGTCTTTCCAACAATCTCCTATCCTCTGCTCTCCACCCATTCCCCTTCCTACAGTAAGACCACATCCTATAGATGCACAGAACCATAAAGTGCACACATGATATGTTTACTCTGTGTCACCAAGTCCAATCCATTCCTGTCCAAAGAGTTGACCTCCATTATGATTTACAGACAGGGGCAGCATAAGGGCCAGGCACCACACTCCCAGAGGAATTCCAAGACCCCTGGACCATCAGTTGCAGTCTTTTGAGATCTCAGGGTGCACCCCTTTTTATTCTTTTGCTGCCAGTGAGACTCACCTTTGTGAGCTTCCTCACAGCTATCACTAGTGTTAGCCATGCACCATCCAGTTCTTCCAGTCAAAAGTTGATGTAGTCACTGACTCATTTGGGTCTCTCTGTCTTCTGGGTTCTCTTTCCCCAATGTCATTTTGCTCCTTGATGATCATCCATTCTTGCTAAATTGGGACTATTTTCTGTGCCCTCAGATGGCAGCCTGGTGGCTTTTATGACCCCAGAGGCCACTCACCAATGTGGGGTGCAGAGGACTTTCTTAGCAAAATGCTAGTTGTGCCAATTACCCTCAAATTCCCCTGAGGCCATGGTGCCCAGTCCCCTGCCCCAGCTACTCTGTCCTTGCAATATTGAGCTAAGATGGGAGGAGTAATCACGTTATGTTGAAGTCCAGTTAATTCTGATCTTCTTTCTAATGTGTGATGTCACAGGTTTCACCCAATCAAATTTCTATCAACTATCTAATCTAAACCCTCCCCCCTTTCCCTCCAATCCTCCCCACCATTGCAGCCATCAAAGAGATTTTTCTTCTACACATGAGTATGTTTTTTAAGTTCTTATTGTAGGGGTCTCATACAATACTTGTCCTTTTGTCACTGACTACTTTCACTAAACATAATATCCTTCAACAGAAACCAGGGTATGAGATGTTTCGTGAAATCATCATTGTTCTTTATCATTGCATAATACTAATTCCATTGAGTAGGTATACCATAGTTTGCTATCCATTCCTCTGTTGTTGGGTAGCTGGGTTGATTCTATTTTTATGCTATTGTGGATTGTGCCACGATAAACATTCATGTGCATGCATAAGTTGGTGTGAATGACTTTGATTCTGTAAGGTATATTTCGAGCAGTGGAATTACTGGGTCAAATGATACTTTTTAAGGAAGCACCAGATTGCTTTCCAAAGAAGATGCACCATTTTGCAATCCCACCAACATGTAGGAAAGTTAAAAATTTCTCCATAGCCTCTCCAGCATTTGTTGTGTTGCATTTTTTTTGGATCATGGCCAAACTTGTTGGGGTGAGATGGTATCTCATTGTTGTTTTGATATGAATTTCTTTAATAGCTAACGATCGTGAGCATGTCTGCTTCTGTTTTTTGGATGCCTGGATCTCCTCTCTAGAGAAGTGTCTGTCCATCTCCTTTGCCCATTTCTTAATTGGATGATTTATCCTTTTAAAAAAATATTTTATACTACCTTATAGATCATGGAAATGAGGTGTCAGACTGACATACAGTTGCCAAAGATTTTTTTCTCATTCTGTAGGTGACCTTTTAATTCTATTAATGAAGTCTTTGGATGAGCAACAGTGTTTGTTTCTTAATAGTTTCCATTTATTGTTTTCCTCTTCTGTTGCTTGTGGTTTGTTTGACAGATTTGGAAGTCAGTTTACAGTGTATTAAAACTTCCATTGTTGTTCCTACTTTTTCTTTGATGAGCTTTACTGTTTTAGATTTTATATTTAGGTCTTTTATCCAGTTTGAGTTGGTTTTAGTATACAGTGTAAGATACGGATCTTGTGTCAGTATTTTGCAGATGGATATCCAATTCTGTGAGCATAATTTGTTGAAGATATTTGTTTTTTCCCAGTTCAATGTTTTAGGGGCTTTTTTTGAATATGAACTGTTAATAGGAAGACAGTGTCATCTCTGGGGTTTCAATTCTATTCCATTGATCTATTTATCTCTTGTACCAGTAACAGGCTGTTTTTACTACTGTGGCAGTGTAATAGGTTCTAAACTCAGGTAGTGAAAGGCCTCGTAGTGTGTTCTTCTTCAGTACTGCTTTACTTATCCAGGGCTTCGTCCTTTTCCAAAAAAAGTTGGTAATTTGTTTCTCCATTTTATTACAGAATGTCACTAGAATTTGCATTATGTAAGAAGACTGCTTTAGGTAAAATAGAAATTTTCACAATGTTAAGTCTTCCTATGCATGAGCAGGGTTCGTTTTTCCATTTATGTAAGTCTCTCTCAGTTTCTTATAGTAAGGACTTGTAGTTCTCTTTGGAAATGTCTGTTATTTCTCTGGTGAGATTTATTCCTAGGTATTTTATCTTTCTAGGGGCTATAGTAAAAGGCATTGATTTGGTGATTTCATTAGTAATCTCGTTGTTGGTATAAAGGAATCCTACTGATTTACTTATGTTTATCTTGTATCCTGAGCCTTTGCTGAACTCTTCTATCAGTTTGAGTAGTTTACTTATAGATTCTTTGAGATTCTCTGCATATACAATCATATCACCAGCAAACAGGGACATTTTCACTTCTTCTTTACCAGTGCAGATGCACTTTATTTCTTGATCTTGTCTAATTGCTCTGGCTAGAACTTCTAGAACTATGTTGAATAGGAGAGGTGAGAGTGGGCTTCTTTGTCTAGTTCCTGTTCTCAGGCCAATCTCCTTCAGTCTCTCTCCATTTAGGATGATGTAGGCAGTTGGTTTTGCATAAATGGCCCTTATTGCATTGAGGAATTTTCTGTCTATGCTTATTTTGCTAAGAGTTTTTAGCATGAATGTGTGTTGGACTTTATCAAATGCCTTTTCTGCATCAATGGACAAAATCAGGTGGTTCTTGTCTTTTGTGGTGTTTATGTGGTTAATCACATTAATCAGTTTTCTGATGTTGAACAAGCCTTGCATCCCTGGTATGAATCCAATTTGGTTATGACAGATTATTTTTTGGATATGTCGTAGTATTCTATTGGCTAGAATTTTGTTGAAGATTTTGCATCTAGTTCTCCTTTTTAGTTGAGTCTTTCCCTGGATTTGATACCAAGGTTATGCTGGCTTCATAGAATGAATTTCCGTACTGTGAGTCTCAGTCGTATTGGAGATAACATTTCTCTAAAAGCTAGGTAGAATTCTGTGGTGAAGTGATCTGGGCCTGGGCTCTTTTTGGTTGATAGTTTTTGGATGAGTTTTTCAATCTCTTCATTTGTGATGGGTTTATTAAGTTGTTCTGCTTCAGCTTATGATAATTTGGGTAGGTGATATGAATCAAGGAATTTGTCCATTTCCTCTAGGTTTTCCAATTTGTCAGCATACAATCTTTCATAGTATTCTTTTATGATACTTTTTATTTCTGTTGGATCTGTTGTGACAACTCCCCTCTCATTTCTTATTTGGGTTGTTTGTTTCCTTTCCTGTTTTTTTATGTTTTTTGTTTTGTTTTGTTTTTAGTAAGTTTAGCCAATGGTTTGTCAATTTTGTTGATCTTTTCAAAAAACCAGCTTTTGGTCTTTTCCATTTTTTCAACTGTTTTTCTATTCTCTAATTCGTTTAGTTCTGCTCTAATCTTTATGACCTGTTTTCTTCTGGTGCCTGAGGGGTTCCTCTGTTGTTCTCTCTTGACTTGTTCAAGCTGTAGGGTTAGTTGTTTGGTTTGGTTTCTTTCTTCCTTCCTTCCAGATATGTGCATTTATGGAGATAAACTTACCTCTGAGCAGTGCTTTGGTTGTATCCCATAGGTTCTATTAGGAAATGTTTTCGTTCTCATTGGAATCTATTAATTTCTTTATTTCATTCTTGATTTCTTCTATAACCCATGTTTTTTGAGCAAGATGTTGTTCAATTTCCATGAGTTCCACTTTTTATCTATGTTTATTCTGATGTTGGTTTCAACATTTATGGCTTTATAATCTGTGAAGATGCTTTGCATTAATTCAATGTTATCAACTTTGTTGAGAATTGCTTTATGTCCTAACACATGGTCTATTCTAGAGAATGTTTCAAGTACACTGGAAAAGAAGGTGTAAGTTGTCCACAATGGATAGGAAGTCATGTATATGTCGATGAGGTCTAGTTGGTTAATTGTGGCAATAAGGTCTTCTGTGTCTTTATTGAGCTTTTTTTCTAAGCAGTGTGTCCAATACTGAGATTGGAGTGTTTAAGTCTCCCAGTATTATTGTGAACTGATCTATCTCCTTTTTGAGTATGTCGACTATTCCTCTAAATATAGTTCCACATGCTTCTTAAAGCTTTTCATTTTTGTTTGTTTTTTTCTGATGTCTCTTCATAGATGCTGGAGTCAACAGCTCTGTCTTCCATGACAGAAAGTCTCTTTTCCCTTTGTTCCTGTTTTCTAGTCTTTGAATTGAAGTTTCTATCTCTTTGATTTTGTTCTTGATCTGTTGGATTCCAGAGCTTTTGTGTTCCACCAGATTGAATAGCATGCTTAATTTTTCATTTTGCTCTGTGCATTTTGTATAAGTTCTAGGAGCACTGTGCATATAATTATTTTGTATTCATCTTCCGATACTTTCTTAATTTATTTATTTTATTATGACTGAGTTATAAGGTACATTCCTAGATAAATTTACATGTTCACCTACATGCAGCTTCCACTGTTCTCCATGGCTGGTGACAGCAAACTATTCCTCTATGCTCAATACATGTCTCATCCTCCCAACAGTCTCCTTTCCCCTCCTCTCCACCCACTCCCCTTCCTCCAGTCAGAGGTCAGCAGGATGATATCCTTTAGATACACAGAACCATAAAATGCATCCAATATCTGGTCACTATGCATGGCCTATGATTAAGGGCAAAGGCAGCATCAAGGCCAGGGGCCATGCTCCCAGGGGAACCCCAAATCTGCTGGACCATCAATTGCAGTATTTTAGTGGAGATCCTGGTTTCGACTGGAAGACATTATGTTGAGTGAAAGTAGTCAGCAACAAAAGAAGAAGTATTGTATGAGATCCCTACGATAAGATCTCCAAAACAGACTTATGTATAGAAGAAAAGATTCTCTCATGGCTGCAAGGGATGGGAGGGAGGGAGGCGAGAGAGGGAGAGTTTAGATTAGACAGTCGGTAGAAATTTAGTTAGGTGAAATCAGTGATAGCACACATTAGAAATAAGAACAGTATTAAGTGGACTTCAACATAACTTGAATACTTCTCCCATCTTAACTCAATATTGCAAGGACGAGTAGCTGGGACAGGGGGCAGGGGACCATGCTCTCAGGGGAAATTGAGGCCAATTGGGACAACTTGCACCCCACATTGGTGAGTAGCATCTGGGGTGTTAGAAGCTGCCAAGCTGCCATCTGAGGGCACAGCAAATGGTCGCAACTCAGCAGGAACAGATGCTCACTGAGAACCAAAATGACATAGGGTAAAGACAACCCAGAGGATAGAGAGACCCACATGAGTGGGTGCCTACATAGACTTAGTACCAGAAGAACCAGATGGTGCCTTGCCCCTACCAGTGATAGCCGTGATAAAGCTCACTAAGTTGAGCCTCACTGGCAACACAAGAATAAAAAGAGGTGCACCCTGAGATCTCCACTAAAAGACTTGATACTTTCAGAAAACATTCTTCGTCTTAGAAGTTCTGAGGTGTTTCTTTTAGGGGCATTCTGAGGCCATGGGTGATTTCCTCACTACAGTTTTCTCCAGAGCTTGTACCTTTTTGTGCATCATGTCAACAGAGGTTGGGAGAGATGCTGAGAGGATGGACCACAGTTGTTTCTCTAACCAGCCATGCCAAGTTGTTTCTCTAGGCTGTTTTAAAATGAGAGGTAAAAAGTATCTGACAACTTCCAAAGTCAGTCAGGTTTTCAGCTTTATAGGTCCCTCTTCCCAGTTGGCAAAGTAAGACCCGCAGATGTTATAAACTAGTTCAAAATACAAAAAGGCTACTACTCTGCTGGCCTCTGCTTTCGGGCCTCAGCTGTAGGCAACACTGTGTAGAATACTGCTTTTCTGCTGTAAAAGTGCTCTCCTCCAAGCAGGCACTGCCTACCAGCCCAGTAATCACGTCCATCTGAGTCTTCCATACGGGTATCTCTGCCTCCCAGTGGAAGAAGATGGTGTCCTGCACAAGCTCACCGCCTGTCTGGGTCCAGGCTACACTACAGCAGAGGCAGAAAGAAGAGGCCAAAGGTGCCGAGATGCAGAGTCCAGAGACTCTGCTGCCAGGCCCCAGCCATAGGCATACTTTGTAAAATACTGCTTTTCTGCCAGAAAAGTGATCTCCATTGGGCAGGTGTTACCTCCCAGCCTAGGAATTAAGTCCAGCTGGGGCCTCCATATTGGTGTATCCACCTCCCAATCGGTCAAGATTGCATCCTGCATAAGCTTGCCACCTGGCTGGGTCCAGGCTACTCTACAGCAGAGGCAGAAAGAGCCCAAAGTGCCAAGATGCACAGAGTCCACAGCCTCTGTTGCCAGGGCCCAGCCATAGGTGGTGTGTGAAATAGTGCTTTTCTACCAGAAAAGCACTCTCTCCTGGGCAGGCACTGCCTCCCAGCCTAGGAACTAAGTCCAGGTGGGGACTTCCTCCACCACCCAAAGGGTCAAGATGGCTTCCCACACAAGCTCGCTGCCTGGCAGGGTCCAGGCTACTCTATGGCAGAGGTGGAAAGAGAGGCCCAAGATGCTGAGATGCACAGAGTCCAAAGCCAGGCTCTCAAAATATGGCAGTTGTGCTTGTTGATCCCACCAGCAGTGCATCTGAGGTTAGCAGCTATTCAAGTCCAAGCTCCTCCTGCCAGCTAAGACAGAGAAAAAAAATTCAAATGGTGAGTTATCTTTGGTTCATGCCAGCCCACGCTCACCAAGAGTGGAGTCAGCGAAAGACAGGAGGTTTTCCATTCAGTAGTATGGATTCCAAATTAACAACCCCATGCCATGTCCTAGGGCTCACTAAGTTTCCTGAAGGGTCCGTTGAATTATCAATTCAGGTCTTAGTTTCCAGAGGGATTTAGGGAAACATGTGTTTAGTCCACCATCTTGACTCTGCTCCCTGGAAGTTTTACTTTAAAAAGCTAAAAGCTACCTACCTGTTAGCCAAAGTCAGTGAGACCACCAGCTGTGTTAGGTCCCTCCTTCCAGCTGACAAGGGCAGCTTCTTTTAGGCTGTCCAGAGATGCTATAGTACAGATCACAAAAGGGCCAAGTCACTGTACTGCAATTGCCACCTGCCATGTGCCACCCATGAGATAACACTGCACTAAACACAGCCCCTCCACTGGGAAAGCACTCTCTAGGCTGGCACTGTATCCCAGCCTGGAAAGTATCTCCTTACATTGCCTCTGATTGGGCAACTCTGCCTCCCAGGTGTACAAGCTAGCGTCCAGGTCAGGCTACCCCTCTCATTGAGAAAGAGGTGAATCTATGGTGGTGCTCTGAAAAGGGAAAGTGGAGGGGCTGTGGTGTTCAAGCACCAGGCTATCAGACTATTGCTATCCCATACACTGTCTTTCCACTGTGGGACACTGAATTCACTTCACAGTTGCTTTTCAGTGTAGCCGCGGGCCCATGACCCTCCCCCAACTTCCGGCCAACAGGAAGAAAAAATAAGTTATAAGCACCAAGTACCTTTGGATGTCATGAGTCGTCTCAGCAGGAGCAGAATTCAGTGGTAGAGAGGAATTTTCCTGCTTAGTGACATATTCCAGATTGACAGTCTCATGCCGTGTCCTAGGGGGGGTCACTGGGTGTCCACAAAGCTCCATTCAATTATCAATCCAGGTCTTAATTTTAGAAGGAATTAAGGAGATGTGTGTCTTGTCTGCCATGTTAACTCTGCCCCACTCCAGAGGATACTTTTTGTATAACAAACTAGTTGGTATGCAGATAGCAAGTCAGAGGAGACATAAATTACATTGTGTCCCCCAAAAGATGTGCTGGAATTTTAACCTCTATATCTATGGGTTTAATCTTATTTGGAAATAGAATTTTGTTATTTAATGCCAAAGCTGTAGGGTGGGTTCTGCAAGATCACTTCTTGCAGTTATAAAAAGAGCAGAATAGACATGGGGCAGGCACACATGTTAGGGAGGAAGGAAAGAAAGACACCACGTTAGGATAACCTATAAACCAAGGAAGCAAGGATCACCCAGGAGTACTGACAAGGAAGGAACTGATATGCCATGGTTCAGACATTGATTTGGATTGTTAGCCTTGACAACTGTGAGAAAATAAATGTTTGTTGCTTAAAGCCACACACTTATGGCATTTTGTTATAATAGCTAGAAAACTATGACAGGAAAACAGAAATAAGCATTTTTATAATTAATATAAGTAAAGAAAAAAAAGGACACATGCTTTGAGAAAAGAATCAAGCCTCTTGCATCTCCCTCACAGTGAAATTCAAGCTGGGTCTGCAAAACCCCTGAAGTCACTGATCCCTGTTCTGTCTACTCCCTACTAACCTGGCCACACTATCCTTCTCCTGTTCCTGGAGCAGAATAATACAGCAAGCTCTTGACCCAGTGCCAGTAAAACTCATTTTCTAAAACGATAAAATCATAACACTTGTACAAGTATAATACGAACACATGTCAAAGCTTTGATTTCAGTCATTAATTAATGAAAGAACCAGTACTAAACCAAAACCTGTTGCTGTTGGGTTGATTCCAACTAATAGTGACCCTACAAAACAAAGTAAGACTGTCCCATAGAGTTTCCAAGGAGCTGCTGGTGGATATGAACTGCTGATCTTTTGTTTAGTAGTAGTAGCACTTTACTACATCACCAGAGGTTACCAGTAAGTAAGGTGCTAAAAACTATCCAAAGCCCATACATGTATGGGCTACCAGGAATGGCGAACTAAGTGAACTTGTTAAGTGAAGCATGCTATCAGCAGACAGAAAACCCAAGTGACATAGTGGTTAAGTGCTATGTCTGCTAACCAAAAAGTCTGGCAGTTAAAATCCACCAGGTGCTCCTTGGAAACCCTATGGAACAGTTCTACTTTGTCCTTCAGAGTTGCTATGTGTTGGAATCAACTCAAGGACAGTGGGATTTTCTTTTTTCAGAAGATAAAATCTATTTGCTTTTCTTTGAACAAGAATGATTTGCATTACTAATGTTTTTCTGGAACTCCTTTTTAGCTGCCACAAAGAACTGCCCCTGACTCATGCTGACCTCATGTACAACTAGACTTAACAGTTATGCCTCCTAGAGTTTTTTTTTTTGGCTAAATTTTGGAGGTAGATTTCCAGGCCTTTCTCTGTAGCCCACCTTAATCTAGAATCTCTGCTGAAGCCTGTTTTGTACTATAGCAATACAAAAGTCTCCAGTGATATAATGACTGGTCACTGTACATGAGGTGCACTGGACAGCAGTGGAGCCTGGGTTTCCTGCATGAAAGGTGAGAATTGTACCACTGATGTCTCATTCTGGAACTTTATAGAGTTGAAAAAATAATTTAAAGACAATATAAGAACAGCCTACTGAAGAATTAGAGAACCCGGAAGGAGCAGAGGATCAAGCCTATCTTTCCACTGAAGCCCAGTTATCTGTTTGCTTGGTTTGCATTTCAAAGCCATGCCTGGACTCTCCTGACAGGGCTATTTCACTGGTTGTTCTTTCTGTATGATGCTACAGGTACCTCTCCCCATACCACATTACTTGCAATTCTACCTGCTGCTCCATTCTGTTGGCCCCACCACTATCTCTGGTTCTAACATTAACTATTCACTTGCTCCTCTTTATTGTTCTTGGAGTATCTACAGACAGTTAATCTCTGTCTCTCTTTCTACTAGAGGGCAGGGTATTTTACCTGGTTTGATCACTTGTGTGTCCTGAGATCCTAGAATTGTGAGTGATACAGTTAAGCTGAAATTTTGTTTGAGTAAACATGCAAATTAAAAACAAACATAACCAAGGCCAAGCAAGAAAGTGGAAGTTTAGAAAGCAGGTTCAGAGGAAGATTTTGGAGATGCCAACACAGATGGCTGGTTCCACTGACTTCTTGAAAACATGCTTGGTCTCCTTACCACTACTCCTCCCAGAATATGTCATTTAGAACATGTTATAAAGATGGCAGACTAGACACGTCTCCTCATTTCCCTCTGAGAACTAAGGCCTGTACTAATATTTGTATGGAACACTGAACATCTGGGGAGCCCTAGGACCTTGCATATTTGACCAGGCACCAGTGTCAAACTAATCTTCCCCTCTCGAAAATGAGCCAGGGGCCATCTGACCTCCACTTCAGCTGTTTCATCGTATCAGAGAACTGGAGCTTCTGCAAACTGCTGTTAACATATCATCTGCTGGAAGGCCTGGTTTCAGCCAGCATTTTGGACAGCTCCTAGTTCAGCACCTGGGACAGTTCTCCACATAGAAGTGAAATTTACTTTTACGTTTGAGAGGCCTATGTATTTGTCTGGAGATCTGTCTCTTGAGAGGCCTGGTAGCTTCCCCCACTTCTCTGACTCACATTGTAGGGTTGGCTGATAGCCCCCAATGTCCCCATAAGTATGGCAGTGTCTTTGCCACACAATAAGCACAGACTTCTACCCTAGAGAGTCCACTTGGGGCAAATCACTAGAGTATATAGAGACAGGTGGTGACCAACTCCTCTCTTAGAACCATGTCTCAACTCCTATTGAGGTAACCAGAAAACTCAAACAGTGTCTAGATGGCATACAGACAGCAGAACAGAGTTAATCGTTGAAAGAAGCAGCCTTTAAATGCTCCAGAAAACTCCCAAAATAAAGACTCAAAAAATTTCCCAGATGAAGAACCCTTTCTGAATCTATTGGAGGTTGAGCACAAAAGAATCATATATAGAACCTTCCAAGAAATTAAACAAAATGCAGCAGAACAAAATGAAAATTTAAGTAAGCTATTTAAACTGATGGAACATCAACATTCTGAAATCCAGCAGATCAATAACAAAATTACAGAATAAGACAATTCGACCCAAAGCCAAAAGAACAGAACTGAGGAGACAGAAGTCAGACTTAGTGACCCTGAGGATAGAGCAACTGACACTAGAATTTATGAGGAGAAATGAAAGAAGAAAAAATAAGAGGCATTAAGAAACATGTAGGATTCTATTAAGAGTAATAATTTATGTTTAATTGAACTTCCTGACTCAGGTGGGGATATGTAATAATATAGAGAGCATCACTGTAGAGATGTTGACAGAAAACTTTCTTGAAATTGTGAACAAAGAGAACATAGGTATCCAAGAAGTGTGTCAAACACCACAAAAGCTAGACCCCAAAAGAAAGACATCAAGACACATTATACTCAAGCTTTATAAAATAAAACATAAACAGATACTTTTGAAGGCAGCAAGGCTCAAAGCAAAGCTCACATTCTGAGGGAAACCCTGTAGGCTTTTGTCTGACTTCACTGCAGAAACAATGTTGGCTAGAAAACAGTGGGATGACACATTCAAAGCCCTGAAGGAGAAAGACTTCCAACCAAGAATTATAAATCCTGCAAAACTGTCTACCAAATATGACAGCGAAATTAAGACATATGCAGATAAAGAGAAACCTATAGACTGTAAAAAGTAAACCAGAGCTACACAAAATACTGAAAGAAGCTCTTTGCTTAGAAAATGAAATCATTAAATGTATATTTAAGGTTGCAATGCAAGTCACAGCATCCAGAATTCTACTCAGTTAGGGAAGTCACAAAACTTAATCAAAACTACAATACTAAAAGAAGGGAATCAGTGATGTGATCATATCATCAAAACTGTGATACCATCACACTAAAAAGAGGGATATACTGCAGTAGTTATAGTACTTTCAGGTGGAGAGGAAGTTAAAAAGTTGTGGAGAAGTTAAAATTAGGTTTAATCTTAGTATGTTAAGGAGGATCATAGGTGTACTGCAAAGCAAAAAGAATGCAACATATCAAAACAAGAAACACAATACAGGAGTCTCCACAAACACAAAACCAGTACTGAATATTCAACCCATAAAGAAGAATCATCCAGAATAGAATGCTATGAACAATATAGAAAACATCAACCTAAAAACAATTACATCAAAATCATGCCACTAAACACATACCTGTGAAAAATTACACTGAATGTAAACAGGATGAATGCTCCAGTAAAGAGACAGTGAATGACATCCTGGATCAAAAGACACGACCCATCTATATGTTGCTTACAAGAAACATACCTTAGACTCAAAGATATGAACAAACTGAAAATTAAAGGATGGAATAATATATACCAAGCTAACAACATGCAAAGAAAAGCAAGTGTGGCAATACTAATCTCAGATAAAATAGATTTTAATATAAAATTCACTATTGTGGACAAGGATGATCACTATTCATTGCTGAAAGGTTCAATACACAAGCAGGACTTAATATGAAATATTTATGTATCCCATACCAGAGCATCTAAATAGATTGAGC
This sequence comes from Heterohyrax brucei, assembly GCA_028571685.1. Taxonomy (NCBI): domain Eukaryota; kingdom Metazoa; phylum Chordata; class Mammalia; order Hyracoidea; family Procaviidae; genus Heterohyrax; species Heterohyrax brucei. The sequence continues at coordinate 134,558,715 of CM053149.1, read as the reverse complement.
AAACATTGATAACACTGAAAAATGAGACAGATCATTCCACAATAATAGTGGGAGACTTCAACACCCCCCTTTCAGTTTTGGACAGATCATCCAGAACAAAGGTCAGTGAAGATACAGAAGTTCTTACTGTAACAATCAACCAACTTGACCTTACTGACATATACAGATCTTTTCACCCATAAGCAGGTAAGTACATCTTCTTTTCCAACGCACATGGAACATTTTCAGAATAGGCCATATGTTTGAAAACTGAACAGTACAGTGCTCAGAAAGCCTTGAGTTATAGAAGAAATCAAGGACAAATTAAAGAAACTTATGGAATCAAATAAAAATGAAAACACATCTTACCAGAATCTATAGGATACAGTGAAAGTGGTGCTCAGAGGTCAATTTACTTCTGTAACGGTACACATTCGAAATAAAGAAAGGGCCCAAATTAAAGAATTAACCCTACAGTCTGAACAAGTAGAAAGAGCACAACAGAGGAACCCCTCAGGCACCAGAAGAAAACAGATCATAAAGATTAAAACAGAACTAAATGAATTAGAGAATAGGAGAACAATTGAAAAAATTAACAAAACCAAAGCTGGTTCTTTGAAAAGATCAACAAAGTTGATAAACCACTGGCTAAACTTAAAAAAAAAGCAGAAGATACAAACAACCCAATTAAGAAATGAGATGGGAGATGTTACAGCAGGCCCAGCTGAAATCAAAAATACCATAACAGAATACTATGAAAGGCTGTACTCTAACAGGTTTGAAAACCTAGAGACGAAATGGACAAATTTCTAGATTCATATCACCCACCAAGATTATTACAGGGAGAAGCAGATCAACTTAATAAATATATCACAAAGGAAGAGATTCAAAAAGTCATCAAAAATCTGCCAACCAAAAAAAGTCCTGGCCCAGATGGCTTCACTGGAAAATTCTACCAAACCTTTAGAGAAGAATTAACTCTGATAATATTGAGGCTATTTCACATGACAGAAAGGCATGGAATACTCCCACATTCATTCTACGAAGCCAACATGACCCTGATACCAAAGCTAAGGAAAGATAAACAACAAAGGAGAACTACAGATCAATGTCACTCATGAACCTAGATGCAAAAATCCTCAACAAAATCCTTGCCAACAGAATTCAACAACATCAAAAATGATTCAATGATTCATCCTGACCAAGTTGGATTCATACCAGGGTTGCAAGGCTGTTTCAACATCAGAAAAACAATTAATGTAACCAACCATATAAATAACACAAAAGATAAGCATCACCTGATTTTGTCAATTGATGCAGAAAAGGCTCTTGACAAAGTCCAACACTGGTTCATGCTAAAAACTCTCAGAAAAATAGGAATAGAGGGGAAATTCCTCAAGGCAATCAGTAACATCTACACAAAGCCAGCTGCCTTCATCATCCTGAATGGTGAAAGAGTGTAAGAATTTCCTGAGAACAAGAACTACACAAGGATGTCCACTCTCACCACTTCTATTCAACTTTGTGCTAGAAGTTCTAGCCAGAGTATTAGACAAGGAAATAAAGTGCATCTGTATCAGCAATGGAGAATCTCCCTATTCACTACTGATATGATTGTATATACAGAAAATCTAAAGGAATCCATAAGTAAACTACTGAAACTAATGGAGGAGTTGAGCAAAGCATCGGGATACAAGATAAACGTAAGTAAATCCATAGGATTCCTTTATACCAACAAAGAGTTCATCAAAGAAGAAATCATCAAATCAGGACCATTTTCTATAGCCCCCAAGAAGATAAAATACTTAGGAATAAATCCAACTAGAGAAATAAGAGACCTATGCAGAGAGAACTACAAGGCCTTAGTCAAGACACCAAAAAAGCCTTACAAAATTGGAGAAACCTACCCTGCTCATGGATAGGAAGACTTAACATTGTGAAGATGTCTGTTTTACCTAAAGTCATCTACTTATACAATGTAATCCCAACACAAATTCCAGTGTAATTTTTTCAATGAGATAGAGAAACATATCACCAACTTTGGAAAGAGAAGAAACCTTGGCTTAGTAAAGCACTACTGAAGAAGAGGAACACAATGGGAGGCCTCACACTAACAGACCTCAGAAATTATTACACTGTCACAGTAGTCAAAATAGCCTGGTACTGGTACAGAAAGAGACATATAGATCAATGGAGTAGAGTGGAGACCACAGAGATGCCACCATCCTCCTATGAACAGCTGACATTTGACCACAGCCTTAGGATTGTAAACTGGGGTAAAAATAGTCTCCTTTAGCAAACCGTGCTGGCAAAATTGGATATCCATCTGCAAAAAAACTGAAACAAGACCCATATCTCACACCTTACACAAAAACTAACTCAAAATGGATCAAAGATTTAAATATCAAATGTAAAATGATAAAAATCATGCAAGAAAAAATAGGATCAATGATGGATGTTCTAATACACAGCTTACATAGACTTCAAAATCTAACAAAGCACGATTAACAGAAAAGAAAATAGATAAATGGGAACTAGTAAGAATCGAACACTTGTTCATCCAAAGACTTTATCAAAAGAGTTGAAAGACCACCTACAGAATGGAAAAAAAATATTTTCCAACTACATGTTGGATTGTTGTCTGATCTCCATAATCTACAAGGTTCTGCAAAATATCAACAAGAAAAAAGTAACCTAATTAAGTGATGGGCAAAGGAGATGGGCAGGTACTTCACTAGAGAGGACATCCAGGCAGCCAAAAGACATGTGAGAACATCTTCATATCTTCATATCATTAGCTATCAGAGAAATCCAAATCAAAACTCACTGTAAGGAGATATCATCTTACCAACACAAGGTTGGCCATGATCCAAAAAACACAAAACAACAAATGCTGGAGATGCTGTGAAGAGACTGGAACTCTCCTACACTGCTGGTGAGATTGCAAGTCGGTGCAACCTCTTTGGAAAGCAATCTGGCGCTTCCTTAAAAGCCTTCAAATAGATATACCACTTAATCATGTAATTCCACTGCTTGGAATTTATCATTCAGAAAAAAATTCTGTCACACGAACAGACACATGTACACAAATGTTTATTGCAGCACAGTCCACAACAGCTAAAAGATGGAATCTAACCAGACACCCATCAACATGTGAATGGATAAACAACCTATGATACATATACTTAATGGAACACTATGCTATGATAAAAAGCTACTCACATAAGCAGTCATCCTTCCTTTCCAGGGCCCAGGAAACTTCCTCCTTTGAGCCTCTGCAATCCTAACTTGAGACTTTCCCCACCTGGCCCGAGCACAGGTGAGGCAAAGGAGCAGAGGAGGTAACACCTCTGGAGCAGTTGTCCACCTAGTACTACAGCCCATTAGCAGAGAAGCATCCTGTCTTCTTAGAACAATGCTGAGATCTCTCTGAGGGCCTCAATGGAAAAGGGCTACAACTCTCCTACAGTAACATACCCTATACTGACTTCCCTTCCCATATCTGGTACTCTGCCCCAATAGCGCTTTCCAGAATTGCATCTTAAACAAACTACCTGCACTGAAATAATCTTGGGGCTGTCTTCTGGATAAATCTAACTTAAAACTCATGAGAAGAGAATAAATCATATTTCATTAGAAAATCACTGATGAATACAACCACAAGCCCTTGCAAACAGGATCACATTTCACCTAAATATTTTCTGTATACATTGTTACTCCCCACAAGCTCTGCCACTGGCCACAGGGTCATGGACACATGTGAAAGAAATGGCTGTAGCAGAGAACAGAATTCTTGAGCTAATTATGAGCCTGCATATGTGAAGACGCAGCTTCTCGGTCTGCTAAAAATAGGATGATTGATGTCCCATGCTGTCATAAAATAAACAACCAAGAAAACATCTCCAAATATATTCTTCAAAAAAAGTATTTCATTATTTTTACTTTTGAATCTGCTGATGGAGGAGCTCAAACAAGGAAAGACAGGCTGAAGCACCTTTTCTGTGTGGTTTATTGCTACTCAGTTTGGGGCAGAATTGTGCTCAAACAAGTCCTTGAACCGCGGGATTAGAATAAAGCAGCCGGCAAACCACTGGGATCAGCGTTAAGACAGGGAAGGTTTTATTAATGCCCATCCTCTCTTCCAAGCAAATCTGCCAGCTGGCCCATAGCACAGTCACGTGTTCACTATCCATCAAGGAAATAAAGCAGCCCATCCCAGAAATGACGCAGGGATGGCTGTTTCCAATGACCTAGCCTCTTCAAACCACAGAAGGGATTACATCTCAAAAATCATTAGGAATTCACATAAAGAGTCTGGAAAATATTGAACAGTAACAGAGCAAGAAAGATGACAGACTCAAACCAGTACTCCATTAAAAATGATGTTTTCACAGAATGATGACATTGCCCCTTCTGTAGGAAAAGCTCCCCTGTATTCACTCATTAATGAACCTATTGAGGATAACATATTGAGTGCCTAGAAGTTTTAATGAATTACTAAGCTCAAGATCTCCCCAAATCACCAATAAAAAATTATAAAGTCAAGATTCCATTAAATTCAATTCTATATTTGCTACTTATATCAATTTTTTGACATACTCACAGTTTAGCAATGTTTTCTGTTACCAATATGATTTCTTTCTCTCGCTGTTCTAGCACTGCTGTGTTACATGGATTCATTCTCCATACTCTTCTTTTTAATTCCTGCATGCTTCCTCCCTCCCTCCACTAAATTACTGCATGCTTCCTCCCTCCCTCCACTGCACTTCTGTACAAATATTTGTTAAATGCAATGCTGCTAATAGAAAGGTCAGGGTTCAAATCCACCAGGTGCTCCTAAGGGTAAAGTGTGCTAGTCTGTTTCTCTGAAGTTTACAGACCTGGAAAACTTTGGGGGCAATGCTACTATAGAATCACACGGAGTCGGAACAGATTCAATAGTAATGGATTTATGCTAGGTGCCCATGAGAGGCAGTGGACACCAGACTTGAAAATGGTAGGGAAATTGGAGAAGGCTTCCCTGTAGGACTGGGACACAAGCTGGTTCAGATGGATGACAGGAAGGGAGAGGGAGCTCAAAGAAAGATCCTGTAGGAAGAATGTCAGGGCATATTAGTGATCTGAAAAGCAAACAGCTGGGCTAGAGAGCAGCAGGTATATGCCAGGGCTAAAGGTGAGGGCCACACTATACAAACCTGTGGGCCATGATTTTTTTTTTCTTCTATCCAGACAGCAAAGGGAAGTCTGTAAATGGACCTTGAGAAGAGGGATAACAAGATCACATGTGTATTTGAAAATGACCTCATCTTGCCTACTCATCCTCTCTCCTCCTCCTAATGGTCCTTAAAAATGCACTTAGCTTAGTATTCCTTTCAGCAAGCAACCTTCAACTTATGTGTTTATTATGGCACTTCTGCCTGTCCTTTGCAAATATTTAACCTAATCATACCAGCTTCTACCACTTCCCTTTCCTAGTGTGGGCCAGCTAATCTCTGTGAATGATTTGGTTTCATCTACCATCCCCCAGCCCCAGGCCCATGCATGCTCATGACTGCTAACCCCCCACTGGAGAGGTCTGTCTTATCTCTGTTCCTCTAAATCTAGGTCAGCATTGACTACTCTCACCCACAGACGTGGCAGAAGCAGTGTTCCAGGACTTCCAAGCTCAGTCCCTAAGAGGTCAGACAGATTCTACTCCCCTTCTCTTGGAAAATTATCCCTCTACTTGGCCACTATGCTGCGAGAAGCCCTCACTATGTGGAAAAGGCCTCCAGGAGAAAACTGGAGTGCTAGAGTGGGCAATTTCAGGAGTTCCCAGATGCAGAGAACTACCACATGGGCCCAGTCTTGCACAGAATCATGAGAAATAAATAGCATAACAGTTTTCTTTTTTTTAAGTCACTGTGTGTGGGATAGTTTGTTATCAAGGTAATTATCATAGTGTGTATGATTAACTTAAATACCTTTTTATCAAGTGTTCTTCCATACTGCGCTCAAACAACTCTAATGTTTACTAGTTCCACCAGAAAGGAAGTCCTACATCCCAATAAGGCAGCCACTAAGAACCCTATGATGGAGTCTGGTGGATGTGGTCAATAGGAATATGATAAAAAGAGACAAGAGGAAGATCTTCAAGTAGATCCCAAGGGGAGATGTGAGAGCAAGCAGATTCTGTTATCAGCAGTTGGACCACAGTGAGGGAAGGGCTATCCCTGAGTGCCTGGCTCCTGGCAACATTTGTCTGGGATATACTGGTATACCTGCACTCCTTGAGATTCAGAACATCTGGAACTCTTCATTAACCAAAACAATAGAATCATCAAACATTTATTTGCTGGACTTTACAGTCTTAAACATAAGCAATAAACCATCTCTTATAGACTTATTATAGGACTCTCACTGGCACAAATGGTTTGCACTCAATTACTAGCTGACTCAGCAGCACTACAGAAAAATGATCTGGTGATCTACTTCAATAAAGGTCACAGCCAAGAAAATTCTATGAAGCAGTTCTCTGTAATTCATGGAGTTGCCAGGAGTTAAAAGTCCTTGTGATAGGAAATGGTTTGTTTTTTTCAGTTCAGACTCATTAGTAAGAGATTCTATTATGTTATAAAATTTAAAATGATTTTAAAAGAAAAAAATTGAATTGGAAACTACAAATACCAGTATTGATATTTCTTTTTAAGTTGTCATACTCTAAGAAGAAATTCTCACCATCATGCCTATAAAAACACACTGCTATTTTGAATGTTAGCTCTTTGTCAAACACCATGTAAAACCTATTAAGTACATTAGAGTTATCTTTCCAATCTCTCTGAAGTTGGCATGTCCCCTGTTTTGTGAAAGAGGACTCTGAGACTCAAAGGCAATAGAGTTAGTAAGTATCATGGCTAAGATAACATACTTTGACTTGTCCAACTCTAATCCTCTGTCCTTAAGCAATAATGTCCTCAAGAACACCCCCAGGAAACAGATGATCCAAAGCCTAACACAGTACACCCATGTGCTTCAGCTCCTCACTCTGGGACCACTCACTCTTACTCTAGACATAATTTCTCAAAGCCTGGCTATCTGAACTAATTTAAGGTACTGACTAGTGGCAGCAAACTAGACAGGGATACTTCCAGAGACAATCTCAGTGATTAAGTGAAATGTGACCACCAACAGCAAAGACAGAGAAAGAATTAGAAGTCAGTAAAAGAAACTGAATCATCAAACATTCTGGAAATAAGATACAACAAACACATCAGTCAAGTGGTCCAGGGGAATCACTGCATGGCCATTAAGAGCAGTGGCACTGTTCACTTTCCTGAGTCAGGAAGGTTTGCTTTGTTTCTTTTAGTGGGGTCAAAGACAGCAATCACCACTAGGAAATACCTTTCTTTTGTATTAAGCTGTTACTACATTTCATAGAATTCCTGAGTAGTGTGAATAGTTAATGTGGTCAGATGCTAACTGAAAGGTTAGAAGTTTGAGTTCAGAAGAAAGATCTGGCAATATAAATTTGAACAATCAGCCACTGAAAACCCTATAGGGAGCACAGTTCTATTCAGACACACATGGGGATGACATAAGTTAGAGTTGACCAGACAGTAAGTAGTATATTACATTTTAGACCTTGTTGGAAAGAGATATTCTAGATTAGCTTATTTGACAACACAATTTAAAAAGACTTTCATGGCTTCTAGAAATGTCCCTTGGCTGGATACCTGCTTTTTAGGGATTTGGTCCACCCATTAGACTTCCTTGACTTGATGAGTACCTTATTCTGTGGCTGCAGAAGAAGGATTATTAGAACACACCATTACCTTTTTTTTTTTTTTCCAGCACATAACCTTCACTGAAGCTTCCACACACAGCTAGGGAAGCCAATCCTCACCAAGTGACTTGCTTTAGCTGCAGAACTCTCCCAACTTACAGGGAGAATATATCAAACAAGGGATTTGGTCCAACCAAAGTGTTGACTCCCGCCGAGTATCTGTCTTTGCTGTTGACCATACTGGCTGCTGATATCAATGAGTGTACCGTGCCTCGTGCAAGAATGGGCACAGAAATAAGCCATGTGCCTCCAGTACTCAACTCTGCAGATACAGCCACTCTTGCAGCACAGCAACCAGGGTGAACCTGCATTCAGGGTTGAAAACACTGGCAAAGCGGTATCTGTCTCCCATTTGCTTCTCAAAGTCCTAGTCACTTACACAACCTCACAGGGAGCAAGGTCCCAATTCATGGATAACTAATTTAAGGAGAATAGTGGCAGATGATGTGCCAGGATACTAAACACATGCATATATAAAATTTCTTTAGCTCTTGTCCAATGTGCTTACCTGTTATAGAGAAGAATATCTGGTTTCCAAATCTGGCCATCTGGGAAACGGACAGTCTTCACACCTGGGTACTCTGACATATTCCACTGCAAATAGTGATCTGTCCAAGACTGACACACACACAAACAATTGGATTAGTGGCACTCTGCTTGCTTGCCTGCTAATTCAAGCCAAAAAGAGTGCCTGACATTTAGTTATATAACAAGGTTGTAATCTATAAAATATAAAGAAATATAATAGCTACTTAAATATATAGATATCTATATAAGTATATAGCCAGCCAGTCAAGTGCCGTCTATATAGATATCTATAAAATATAAGGAAGCTAAGAGTTATAATCATTCTGAAATGCCTGTGAAAAACAGACAATGACATTGATATCTCTGCTGTTACCATGGCTACATTCAGATGGTAGCATCAGAGATCATTCTGGCCATTGCATGCCCTGAGCCTTCCACTTCTGCAGCTGATACATTACTTCAAGCCAAACAAATGACTATCTTTGCTTTCAAACCTTCTCGTTATAAGGAGACCTAAAAATAAATAAATAAATTCACTTACTTCCACTGGAATAAGCAACGGATGGGAGAGATGCAGAATATTTATTCCCAAGAAACAGCAGCATGCAGTAGTCTGGTAACTGCTCAATAGCTGCTATAGAAATTGTTTCAGATTTGGATTCCTATTTTGTTGTAGAAACAGTGTTTCTGACACCAAAACTTAACAATGCAGCAATCTCACCTTGGTAGTCAACACTGAATCAGTGAATGTGAGTGTGGGTGAGGACTCTAGAAGCATCATTAAACCTTAGAGACGGATGCATCTCCCTGAGAAAGGCTCTCCCAGAGAATGATCCATGCCTAAGGGCCCTCCTGTCAGGACCAAGCAGCCTTTTCGCGGCTATCGGATCTGTCAAGGCAGCTTGGATGAGATCATACCCTTGGCTATGCATTACTGTGACTGCCCAGATGGGGCCTCAGGGATGAGACATTTGAACTTAATAGACGCTACAGGTAAATGCAAATATCCGTGGGTGATGCAGTTAAAGCACTTGGCTGCTAATCAAAAGGCTGCCTTATGAGTCCACCCAGAGGTGCCTTGGAAGAAAGTCCTGGTGATTTACTTGCAAAAAGTCAGCCACTGAAACCCCATGGATCACAGTTCTACTCTGACATAGATAGGGTCACTATGAGCCAGAATGAACTGGACAGCAACTGGTTACTTGTTACTGATTACAAGTAAAACTAAGAACACTAAACCCACTGCCATCAAGTAGATTTTGACTCATGGAAACCCTACCAGACAGAGTAGAACTGCCCCACAGAGTTTCTAAGGAGCAGCTGGTAGATTAAACTGTTGAGCTTTTGGCTAGAGGCCTGAGCTCTTAACCACTGCAATACCAGGACTCTGGTTACAAATACGTATACCATTATTAGGCCAGATTCAAGGATAGGCCTCATCCTGTGTTCATTCCCAGGGTTCATTTGTGCTCTGGAACTAACCATTTCTCTGCTTTGGAAAGGTTTGTGATTCAACATCCCCAGCTGGGCCCAGGGCAGCTCCCAATTCAGACACAACATTATTTCTGCCCTGAAACATGTATATGTGCACGAAGCAAGACAGATTCATGCCTCAGTTTTATTTTATAACAAATGAGTTAGAGACAAAGGTACAAAAACAACATTGATGGAACAGGAAACAAAAAAACTTTAATATTCAGGATTGTTCAGATTTAAGAATTACAGTATTTAAGATTTAAGAATCCAGTATTGCGGACCTATAACTAACGAGATAGTCTACAAGTGGTTAAAGGACATGTCCTAAGAATATAATGGTCCTCTGAGGAGGGCATAAAAGCACATCCAAAGGCTGTCTCCATTTACAAAATATCTGATATTGGGCTAAAATGTTATCCATGTGATGACGACATTTTACAAGCATGGGCCTCTAAGAATTAAGAAGTGTTAATGAATAACACGGGAAACTGTGATTGGGCATCCAGCATTGAGACCTTCCCTGCTGCCAAGGTCTCTAATTAGATGTGTAGGCTCAAGGGAAGGGAGAGGAGAGGATAATGGCACCAAGGTAGGATCCGTCTCCCTCCAAGTACATTTTCCAGCAATGCTGACTTCACACTGCACATTGTCTGCACCATTTACTAGTCTCCCCTTCTCATCTCTTCCTTGTTCTGGGCAGAAAGACTTTCCATGCCAACTTCTGCACTTTCCTGAGCATTATCCTATAGCATCCTTGGATGCCCCTCTGGGCGTGGTAGCTAATTGTAGACCCTGTCAGTTTCATCATTTCTGCCATGCCAACTGGGGTTTCAGCCTTCTAAGAACTGCCCTTTAAGAGGGGCACAGCAATCAGAAGCCCCCTTCCTCTATCTGCTGAGAAAACATGGAGAAGAAAAGGGAAGGCAGTAGCTTGGCAGTGCTGGGTCATAGCCATGTGATGCCTCCCCAGTAACATCACCTCTCCTCCTTTTCCATGACTCATGCTCAAACCCAGCTGTGGTGGCCAAGAGGGAATGCATTCTTATGGCCAGTACTACAGCTGTTGTACTAGCTCAGCATTATGGAGTATATCTTGCTTTAAAGTACAGACTTTGAAGATGCAATTAAGGACCTTGACAGGGACAGATAATCCCAGGTGGGCCAAACATAATTACAAGATACCTTAAAAGTGGAAGTGGGAAGTAGGAGATGACAATCAGAGGAAGATGTGCTTACAGGAAAACAAAAAGAGGCACAGAGAAACATGTTATTGCTGGTTGTTTGGACTGAACTGTGTGCCCAAAGATGTCTTATGTCCTGACACCTGTAAACATAAACTTGTTTAGAAATGAGGTCTGTGAAGATGATGTTATCAGTTAACATGATATCATACCTGAATAGGGTGGGTCTTAATCCACCCTCAGTGGTACCCTTATAAAAGAGGAGAAAAGTCCCAGAGATACAACAGAGCCATGTGAAGATTAATCTGCCAGTCAAGGAATGCCTACCAGAAGCAGGAAGAGATAAAACATTCAGAGAACAAGGTCAGGCCAACATATTGATTTGGACTTCTGGCCTCCAGAACTGTAAGCCAATAAACGTCTGCTGTTCAAAGCTGCCTACTTTGTCACAGCAGCCCTACGAGACTGATGCACTCAGGACATATAACCATGTTCCTCACAGTTCAGGGACTTTTGTATTATAATTACTCCTATTTACAAAAAGAAATGAGACACAGAGAAGGTAGGTCTTTTTATTTCATCACTGCATCAGTACTCAGATTTGCATTATATGACTTCAAGGAGAATGACCTCTCTGCTCTGCTGGAGCTGGTTCTCACAACATAACCTTTCAGCACCTGTGGCCCACATGCTCATGCTACCCCCTGTGATTCCAAACCACAATGGGTCCTGCTCCTTCCTTAATTCAAGAGTGAGGAGCTACAGATAGCTAGGGATCAGCAGAACTGGTTTTCACTCCAGCTCTGGCAGAGACAAGCTGAGGGAGCTGGTGTCAGCCAACCGTCTCTTCAAGTTACAGATTCCTCATATGTCCCTTACCTCAAAGGGCAATTTTGTGAGAATGAAATGAAGTCATGTATGGAATGGCAAGTAAAATGAACATGGCTCTAAGAGGCATGTAATAAAGGCAGGCTTTGCATAAAAGAGGGATCCTCCACTTCACAAAGCCTGAAGGTCTCAGGAGCCACAGTGACTGAGGTACAGCCACAGAGAAAAAGAGGGTTATGATATGAACTTAGAACTGCTGCACGTCCTGGGCCCAGGGTCAGGGCTTCCTTACCCAGGGGTCTCATTGAGCATCCCATCACAAGGTTCCCTGGAAAATTATCTGTAAACATGGAGTTCCAGAAAGACACTGAATGTCCTCTCAAAGTACTCACTTCACTATCAGATTATAAGCCCTGCAGACCTGAGGCACTAGGCAGAATCTCTGTACAGACAGCACCCAATATGTTTGCCACGTATTAGACATCTAAACATATTTAGGAATTAACATTGAGGAACCTAGAAACGTCAGAACTTCACAATTGCCACATCTAAGAGAGTGTGTGCCTTTTCTTCTCTCCTTTTCATCTTGTGTGATTATTTGTCACTCAGTCTTCAAGAGAAACATATGTGAAAACATCAAGGGAGGAAGGGGCCATTGATCTGGAATGCACTCTGGAAATCCTGATTCTTTCATGGGTCTGAGACCTGGGGCCCATTAGAGGCTGCCTTGAGCCCATAGGAATTCTTCCTTTAAGGTACACACAGACACACACACACACAGAGACACACACACACAGACACCTACACAGACATGAAGAATTCATAGTGAGAAAGAGATATGCAGAAGGACAAAGAGAAAAAAAGGAGAGTAAATAGTTATTTGCTTTTAAAAAATAAATTTTTTATACTCAGAGGAGGAAAATGGGTCACCTTCTTCCTACAGACTCCAAAAATGTGCTTCTTCAGTGAAACATAATGATTGAAACAGTATCATTAACAACAGGAGGCTATTGTGGTCCTGCACAAACTGCTGGTTTATCTGAGTATAATGCAAGACATTTTTATGTGTCAAAGACAAAGTAATGAAGACTGCAGGAATTAAAAAGACACATATTTGGGGGGCACAGTCAAGATGGTGGACTAAGCATGAGTCTCCCTAAGTCCCTCTAGAAAGCAAGACCTGAATTGATAATTAAACAGAGCCATTTGGTCACCTAGTGAGCCCTAGAACACGGCATAGGGCTGTTAATTTGGACTTCTTTTTTTTTTTTTAATTTAATATGACTGAGTGAAAATGTACATTCCCATATAAATTTACATGCCACCTATATGCAGCTTCCACTGCTCTCCCTGTCCAGCAACAGCACACTATTGTGGACTTCAGCATAACTTGAATTTGGACTTCTTACCACTGAACGGAAAACCTCCTCTCTTCAGCTGACTCCCACTCCTGGCCAGTCCTAGCTTTCACAGACTGAAGGTAACTCATCATTTTGACTTTTTTCCTCTGTCTTGGCCGGACAGTGGAGCTGGGTCTTGACTAGCGGCTAGTCTCAGATGCACTGCTGGTAGGATCAGCAGGGGAAATTGCCATATTTTGAGAGCCCAGCTTAGGACTCTGTGCATCTGGTTGGTCACCTTTGGCCTCTCTTTCTGCATCTGTCACGGTGTAGTCTGTGAGGAGGCAGCAGGTGGCAAGTTGTGTGGGACACAATCTTGGATATGGAGGCCTCACCTGGATCTAATTCTTAGCTTGGGCAGGAGAGCACTTTTCTGGCAGAAAAGCAGTAGTTTACTGCTGGCGCCAGCAACACAGGCTGTGGACTCTGTGCATCTTGGCACATTTGGCCTCTCCTTCTGCCTCTGCCATAGTGTAGTTTGTACGGAGGCTGTGGGTGACGCACTTGTGCAGCATGCCATCTTGGATAACAGGCCTCATCAAGACCTAATTCCTATGCTGGGAGGCAGTGTCAACCCACAGGAGAGTGCTTTGCTGGCAGACAAGCAGTATTTTACACAGTGTCACCTATGGCTGGGATCCGTCAGCAGAGGCCAACAGAGCAGTAGCCTTACTGCATTTTGAACTACTTCATAACATCTGGGGTTGGATACAGAGGTGCTTACTTTGCCAGTTGGGAAGAGGGCCCTATACACCTGAAAACCTGACTGACTTGGGAAGTGGTCAGATATCTTTTACCTTTCATTATAAGGCTATTTAGAGAAACATCTGTAGTCCATCCTCACAGCATCTCTCCCAGCCTTTACTGATTCACATGAAGCCCCAAAAGCAACAGACTCTGGAGAAAGCTGCAACCCATGGCTTCAGAGGGCCCCCAAATGAAACAAACAAAGAGCTTTCTGGACAAAGAAACTATTCAGAAATTATCGGAAGGTGAACACAAAAGGATAATATAGAGAGCCCTCTTAGACCTTATACAAAATGCAGCAGAGTATAATGAAAAATTAAGCAAGCTGTCCAATCTGATGGAACACCAGTACTCTGAAATTCAACAGATCAAGAACAAAATCAAAGGCATAGAAACTGCAACTCAAAGCCAAGAAAATGGAATGGAACAAATGGAAAGGAGACTTTCTGACTTGGAAGACAGAGCTACTGACTCCAGCATCTATGAGGAGAAATCAGAAAAAAGAAACAAGAGAAATGAAGAAGCATTAAGAAGCATGTGGGACTCTATTAAGGGCAATAACCTACGATTAATTGGAGTTCCTGAACAGGGTGAGACACCTGAGAACACAGAGAGAATTGTTGCTGAGTTGCTGATAGAGAACTTCCCAGAAATCAAGGAAGAGAATATAGATATCCAAGATGCATATCGAACACCACTCAATGCAGATCTCAAAAGAAAGACTCCAAGACATATTAACAAAATGAAACATAAGCAGCAACTCTTAAAGGCAGCAAGACGGAAAGCAAAGCTAACATTCAGAGGGAAACCCTATAGGCTTTTGTTGGATTTCTCAGCAGAAACCACGCTGGCACAGAGACAGCGACATGGCACATTCAAAGCCTTGAAGGAGAAGAATTTCCAACCAAGAATTATATATCCAGTGAAACTATCTTTCAAATGTGAAAATGAAATAAAGACATTCACAGATAAACAGAATCTCAGAGACTTTGTAAAAGTCAAACCAAAGCTACAAGAAATACTGAAAGAATCTCTTGGTTTTGGCTTAGAAGAACAAAACCACTAACTTTATATTTTAGAAGGACACATCATCCAGAATCCTACACAGTTAAGGAAAGCTCCAAACTCAATCAAAGCTGTAACAGTGAAAGAAATAATCCAGTGATCACATCATGAAAACTATGATGTCATCATATTAAAAAGATAGATGTACTACAGTCGTTATAGTTCTTCTAGATGGACAGGAAGTTGACAAGACTGGTAGTAGTTAAAATTGGGTTTATACATAGTTTATTAAGCAGGATCATAGAGGCAGCTGTAAAGCTTAATAAAGGTGTAACATACCATATCAAGAGATGTAATACAGAAGTCTCAAAAACCACAAAAACAACCCTAAAAAAGGTGAAACATCAACTCATGAAGAAGAATGTGTCACAACAGATTAATTAAAAGAAACAGAGAAAACATCAGCATCGAAATAAACATACCACAGTGGCAGCAGTGAACACATACCTATAAATAATTACACTGAATGTGAATGGGCTGAATGCCCAGTAAAGAGAAATCAAGTGACATCTTGGATCAAAAGACATGACCCATCCGTATGTTGCCTATAAGAAACCCACCTTAGACTTAAAGGTATGAACAAACTGAAAATCAAAGGGTGGAAAAATATATGTCAAGCTAACAATTAACAAAGAAGAGTAGGTGTGGCAATTCCAATCTCAGATAAAATCGATTTTAATGTAAAAATCCACCATCATGAACAAGGATGGACGCTATTTGTTGCTGAAAGTTTCAATACACAAGCAGGACTGAACAATATTAAATATTTATGCACCTAATATTAGAGGACCTAAATATGTCAAAGGCACACTCACTACAGTCTAAAGGAGATAGATCACTCCACAATAATAGGGGAAGACTTCAACACTCCACTCTCAATGTTGGACTCATCATCTAGAAAAAAGCTCTATACAGACACAGAAGACCTTATTGCCACAATTAACCAGCTATACCTCTTAACACATACAGAACTTTCTATCCATCATCAGACAACTACACCTTATTCTCCAGTGCACATGGAACATTCTCCAGAATAGACCATGTGTTAGGACATAAAGCAATTCTCAGCAAAATCCATACCACTGAATTACTGCAAAGCATCTTCTCAGACCATAAAGCCATACAAGTCGAAATCAATAGCAGAAAAAACATAGAAAGTGGCACTCATGGAAGCTGAACAACATCTTGCTCAAAAAGCAAGAAGAAATCAAGGATGAAGTAAAGACATTCATGGATTCCAATAAGAATGACAACATTTCCTACCACAACTTATGGGATCAGCGAAAGCAGTGCTCAGAGGTCAATTTGTCTCCATAAATGCACATATCTGGAAGGAAGAAAGAAACCAAATCATACAACTGACTCTACAGCTTGAACAAGTTGAGAGAGAACAACAGAGGAACCCCACAGGCACCAAAAAAAAAAAAAAAAAAGACAATAAAGATTAGAGCAGAACTAAATGAATTAGAGAATAAAAGAAAAATTGAAAAAACCAAAAGCTGATTTTTTGAAAAGTCAACAAAATTGACAAGCCATTGGCTAAACTTACTAAAGAAAAACAGGAAAGCCCCACATGAGTGGGTGCCTACATTGACTTGGGACTGGAAGAACTGGATGGTGCCTGGCAACCACCAGTGATAGCCGCAGTGGAGCTCACTAAGTTGAGTCTCACTGGCAACACAAGAATAAAAAGGGGTGCCCCCTGAGATCTCCACTAAAAGACTTCAACTGATGGTCCAGCAGCTTTGGGGTTCCCCTGGGAGCATCCCCTGGCCCTGATGCTGCCCTTGCCCATAAATCATAACAAAGGTCCACTCTTTAGACACAAATGGATTGGACTTGGTGATGCAGAGTGACCATATATTGGATGCACTTTATGGTTCTATGCATCTATAGGATATCATCATGTTGACCTCTGGCTGGGGGAAGGAGAGTGGGTGGAGAGGAGGGGAAAGGAGACTGTTGGGAGGATGAGACATGTATGGAGCAGAGAGGAATAGTGTGTTGTCACTGGGCAGGGAGAGCACTGGAAGTAAATTTATACGGGAATGTATATTTTCACGCAGTCATAATAAAAAAAAAGAAAAGAAAAAGAAAGAAAAACAGGAAACGGAACCAATAATCCAAATAGGAAATGAGATGGAACTTGTCATAACAGATCCAACAGAAAAAACAATCACAACAGAATGCTATGAAAGACTGCACTCTAACAAATTGGAAAACCTAGAGGAAATGGTAGGTGATTCATATCACCTAGCCAAATTATCACAAGCTGAAGCAGAACAACATAACAAACTCATCACAAATGAAGAGATTGAAAAATTCACCGCAAAACTGCCAACCAAAAAAAAGCCCGGGCTCAAATGGCTTCACCGGAGAATTCTACCAACGTTTAGAGAGGTGTTGTCTCCAACAGCACTGAGACTATTTCACAGTATGAAAACAGATGGAATACTCCCAAATTCATTCCATGAAGCCAGCATAACCTGAATACCAAAGCCAGGGACAGACCCAACAAAAAGGCAGAACTACAGACCAACATCACTCATGAATCTAGATGCAAAAACCTTCAACAAAATTCTTGCCAACAGAATAGAACAACATATCAAAAAAAATAATCCATTATGACCAAGTTAGAGTCATACCAGGGATGCAAACCTGGTCCAATATCAGAAAGACAATTAATGTGATCAACTACATAAATACCACAAATAACAAGAATCACCTGATTTTGTCTGTTGATGCCGAAAACGCATTTGATAAAGTCCAACACCCATTCATGCTAAAAATTCTTAACAAAATAGGAATAGATGGCAATTTCCTCAATGCGATACGGGCCATTTATATAAAGCCAACTGCCTATATCACCCTGAATGGAGACAGATTGAAACAATTTCCCTTGAGAACAGGAACTAGACAAGAATGTCCACTCTCACCTCTCCTATTCAACATTGTACTAGAAGTTATAGCCAGAGCAATTAGACAAGACAAAGAAATAAAGGGCATCTGCGTCAGCAAAGAAGTCAAAATCTCCCTATTTGCAGATGATATGACTGTATATGCAGAGAATCCCAAAGAATCCATATGTAACTACTCAAACTGATAGAAAAGTTCAGCAAAGTCTCAGAATACAAGATAAACATACATAAACGTAAGTAGAATTCTTTTATATCAGCAACAAGATTATTAAGGAAGAAATCACCAAGTCAATACCATTTACTATAGCCCCTAAGAAGATAAAGTACCTGGGAGTAAATCAAACCAGAGAAGTAACAGACGTTTGCAAGGGGAACTACAAGCCCTTACTGCAATAAACTAAGAGAGATTTACATAAATGGAGAAATCTACCCTGCTCGTAGATAGGAAGACTTAACATTGGAAAATGTCTGTTTTACCCAAAGCAATTTACTTAATATAATGCAATTTCAATACAAGTTCCAGTGGCATTTTTTAATTAGATGGAGAAACAAATTACCAACTTTGTCTGGAAAGGGAAGAAGCCCCAGACAAGCAAAGAACTACTGAAGAAGAAGGACGCACTGGGATGCCTCTCATTACCCAACTCTAGAAGCTATTACATTGCCATAGTAGTTAAAATAGCCTGGTACTGGTACAGAAAGAGACAGATGAATCAATGGAACAGAATCGAGACCTCAGGGATGACACCATCTCTCTATGAACAGAGGATATTCTACAAAGGCCCTAAGACCTTAAACTGGGGTAAAAGACATTAAACCGGGGTAAAAACAATTTCTTCAACAAACTGTGCTGGCAAAATTGGATACCCATCTGCAATAAATTGAAACAAGACCCGTATTTTACACCTTATACAAAAACCAATCCAAATTGGATAAAAGTCCTAAATATCAAATCTAAAACGATAAAACTCATCCAAGAAAAAGTAGGAATGACAATGGAAGTTTTAATACACAACATAGATAGATTTCAAAATCTGTCAAACAAACCACAGTCAACAGAAAATAGATACATGGGAACTATTAAGAATCAAACACTTCTGCTTATTCAAAGACTTTATTAATATAACTAAAAGGCCACTTACAGAATGGGAAAAAATATTTGGCAACTACATGTCAGTTTGATGCCTCATTTCCATAATCTATAAGGTACAATAAAATATCAATAAGAAAAAGATAAATCATCCAACTAAGCGGTGAGCAAAGGAGATGGACAGACACTTCTCTAAAAAGGAGACCCAGGCAGCCAAAAAACAGAAGTGGACATGATCACAATCACTAGCTATTAAAGAAATTCGAATCAAAACTACAATGAGATACCACCTCACACCAACAAGGTTGGCCGTGATCCAAAAAATGCAAAACAATAAACGCTGGAGAGGCTGTGGAGAAATTGGAACTCTCCTACATGTTGGTGGGATTGCAAAATGGTGCAAGCTCTATGGAAAGCAATCTGGCTCTCCCTTAAAAAACTCGATGTAAATGTACCATTTGACCTAGTAATTCCACTGCTTGGAATATATCCTACAGAATCAAGGCCATTCATACCAAATGATACATGCACAGAAATATTTATCGCAGCACAGTCCACAATAGCAAAAAGATGGAATCAACCCAGATGCCCAACAACAGAGGAATGGATAGGTAAACTATGGTATATATACTCAATGGAACACTATGCAATGATAAAGAATGACAATGATTTCACGAAACATCTCATAACCTGGTTTCAACTGTAGGACGTTATGTTCAGTGAAAGTATTCAGGGACAAAAGGACAAATATTGTATAAGACTCCTATGATAAGAGCTTAAAAACAGACTCATGCGTAGAAGAAAAGACTCTGACAGCTGCAAGGGTGTGGAGGGAGGGAGGGTGAGGTGGGAGAGTTCAGATCAAATAGTTGTTAGAAATTTGGTTGGGTGAAATCTGTGACAGCACACATTAGAAAGATCCATACTAACTGGACTTCAACACAACTTCAATACTCCTCCCATCTTAACCCAATATTTCAGGGACAGAGCAGCTGTGGCGGGGGTTCGGGGACCATGCTCTCAGGTGAAATCGAAGCCAACTGGCACAACTGGCATTGCGCTAATGAGGACTCTCTGCACCCCACATTGGTGAGTGTCATCTGGGGTATTAAAAGCTGCCAAGCTGCCATGTGAGGGTACAGCACATGGTCCTAAATCAGCAGTAATGGATGATCACCGAGATCCAAAACGACATGGGGGAAAGAGACCCCAGAATACAGAGAGACCCACGTGAGTTGGTATCTACATCGACTCATGTCTGGAAGATCCAGGTGGTGTCCAGCCACCACCAGCAATAGTCACGATGGAGCTCACAAAATTGAGTCTCACTGGAAACACAAGAATAAACAGGAGTGCAGCCTGAGATTTCCACTGAAAGATCACAAGTGATGGTCCAGGGGCTTCGGGGTTCCCCTGGGAGCATGGTCCCTGGCCCTTATGACACCGCTGTCTATAAATCATAATGAAGATCCACTCTTTGGACAGCAATGAATTGGATTTGGCGATGCAGACTGACCATATCTTTTTGACACTTTTTGGTTCTATGCAGCTATCAGATATCATCCTGCTGATGTCCTACCGGAGGAAGAGGAGTGGCTGGAGAGGAGGGGATAGGAGACTGTTGGGGATAGGACATGTACGGAGCAGAGAGGAAGAGTGTGCTGTCACCTGGCAGGGAGAGCAGTGGGAGCTACATATAGGTGAGCATGCACATTTATATGGGAATGTACTTTTTCATTCAATCATAATTAAAAAAGGGCCTATTTTTTAAATGGTGGCTTACAGTTTAAGAGTTTATGATAGTCTATTACCAGGATTCAAAAAAAAAAAGTTGCAGTAAAATTGACTCCAACTCATAGCAACCCTGTGTGTGTCAGAGCAGAGCTGTGCTCTGTAGGGTTTTTGATGGCTTGATTTTTTTTTAGAAGTACATCACCAGACCATTCTTCCAAAGCACCTCTGGATGGACTCCAGCTTCTAAACATTCTGTCAGCAGTTGAGAGCTTTAGCCATTTATACCAACCAAGGCCTCCATAATTAGAATTAGGAGATACAAAAAGTAGACATAAAAAGGCTGAGAAATTGTCTTAGCTATAACAAAGTACCACAAAATATATACAACAAAAATACCACAAGTGGATGTCTTTAACAAATAGAGATTTATTCTCTCATAGTCTAGTAGGCTAGAAGTCCAAATCCAGGGTGCCAGGTCCAGGCGATGGCTTTCTCTCTCTATCACTTCTGAAGGGAGGTCCATGTCATCAATCTCACCATGGCTTAGGAGTCTTTCGGTGAAGGTCCCCAGTCTGTGCTCTCCTCTTGGCCCTAGTTTCTTGGTGGTATGAGGTCCCCTGTCTCTTTCCGTGCTTCTCTCTTTTATGCCTCAGATTGGCTTAATATATAATTTAATCTTGCCTCATTAATGTAACTGCCACTAATCCCATCTCATTAACATTATAGAGATATTATTACTTATTTTTACAATGTTTTATGTGAAAGTTTACAATTCAAGTCACTTAGACACACTTCGTTATGTGACCCTAGATCCTCTCCCTACACTGTGATGTACACTCTTCCCCTCCACCCCATATTTCTTATGTCCATTCAACCAGCTCATATCTTCTTCTGTCTTCTCATCTTCACACAAGAGCTGCCCAGTTAGTTAAGCCATATCTAGTTAAGCCAAGAAGCACACTCTTCACCAGTATCAGATTATGTCTCATAGGCTAGTCCAATGTTTGTCAGAGGAGTTGGCTTCCTGAATGGTTTCAGTTCCAGGCTAACAGACAGTCTGTCTTCCAGAGACCCTCCAGTCTGTCAGACCATCAGCTCTGGTCTTTCTACTAGAGTTCGAGGTCTGTGCCCCACACTATCCGGGACTCTATTGAGTTACCTGTAAGTGCAGTCATTGGTGGTGGCTAAGCACCATCTAGTTCTCCCAGTCTCCTGTTTACGTAGTCTCTGGATTGTGCAGCTCTTTCTGTCTCTTGAGTTCATATTTGCCTCATGTCTTTGGTGTTCTTCATTCTCCTTTGCTCCAGATGGGTTGGTAGTAACTGACATGTCTTAGATGGTTGCTTACTAGCTTTTAAGACCCACGATGTCACTCTCCAAAGTTGGATATAGAACATTTTCTTAATTAACTGTGTTATACCAGTTGACCTAGACATCCTCTGAAACCTTGGTCCCAGATCCCTCTGTTCCTGCTGCTGTGTCCTTCAGAGTGTTCAGCTGTACTGAGAAAATGTCTTTGCTTTTGGACTGGTACAGTCGTGTCGACTTCTCTTGTGTGTTTTTCCTCCCTTCACCTAAAATAATTCTTTTCTGTTGCTAAACTAGTAAATACCCCTTTTGTCACCCTCTCCTCCCTTGTAAGCACCAAAGAATGTTTTCTTCTGTGTTTAATCTTTTTCTTGAATCCTGATAATCATGGCCTCATGCAATATTTGTTCTTTTGCAAGTAATTTCACTCAACACAATGCTTTCTCAACTCTTACATGTTGTGAGATGTTTCCCAAATTCATTGTCATTCCTTATCATCACATAATATTCCATTGTGTTAAAATGCTATACTTTGTTTATCCATTCATTGATTGATGGGCACCTAGGTTAATTCTTTTTGCTATTGTGGACAGTGCTGCAACGAACAATGATGTGCATGTATCTATTCGTGTGGCAGTTCTTATTTCTCTAGGATATAGTCCAAGAAGTGAGAAAAGCACCAGATTGATTTCTAAAATGGATGCAACATTTTAAATTCGCATCAGTGGTGGGTGAGCATTCCAGTCTTTCCATAACCTCTACAATGTTTGGTTATTTTTCGGTTTTTGGATTAATGCCAGCCTCACTGGGGTGAGATAGTATCTCATTGTAGTTTTTAGTTGGATTTTTTTGCACTAATGATTGTAAGCATTTCCTCATGTATCTATTAGCTGCCTGAATGTTTTCTCTGGACCACCACATTAGCTTTTAAAGTGTGTTTGAAACTCAAGATTTTTGTGATCCTTTAAAATTTCAGTTGGGAGGTAGTGTTGCCAATTATATGAGCTACCAGTGCTGCTTCCCAGATTAATGTGTGGCTGAGCTCTACAAGAGGACATGTTAGATGCCAAAAGCAGAGATTTTGCCTACCTGTGTCCTCTACCAGCCACACCACTAATATGCATCCTACACATTTCCAGTTGAGTAACTGGGTCTTGCTATTTTAACTTTTTTTCTTAATTTGTAAATGATGTAGCCTGATTATCAATTGCTTAAAAGTAGGGCCACCATAGGTTGGAGTCAACTCAATGTCAGCAAACAACAATATCTTATAAAATGAGGTAGGAGAGATTCTCTACATCAATGAATGGACAATAAAATGTAAAGCATGTCAAACAGTGATAGCAAGTTTGCGAAAAACAAAGCAGGATAAGGAAAGCTGAGTGGGCCAGGCAGGGATGTAGTAAGTGTGTTGGAATGGTACGTACAGAGTTGGGGAATTGCTCACTGAAGAAGTAATATTTAAGAAGAGGTCAATAAGAAGTGAAACTGCAAATCAAGCGATGTTCTGGGAAAATGGCTGTCCAGACAGAGGGAACAGCAGGGTTGTGCAACATGTACAGAACCTCAAGGAGGACAGTAAGTGTACCATAAGAGGGGACAAGTGGAGAAAGAACATTCTGAAGGGTACTGAAGGCCACTTCAAGCATTCCAACTCCAAGACAGAGAAGGAAGGTGACTGACATGTCATTTTCTTCTTCTATTAGGCTCATGCTAAGGATTCCAGTGGTGCAGTGGTTAAGTGCCAGTTTGGCTGCTAACCGAAAGATTGATGGTTCAAACGTATCAGCTGCTCCATGGGATGAAGATGTGGCATTCTGTTTCCATAAAGTTTACAGCCTTGGAAACCCTATGTTACAGTCCTATTCTGTTCTCTACAGTTTATATCTACTAATCAGAATCAATGGGGGGGGGGTTGGACAAGAAAAGCTCATTCTGGCTGTCACGCCAAGAGCAGACACCATTTTGGGAGGCAAGGGCAGAAATGGAAGAAGTTGCTTGAAGGCTCCTGCAGAGAGACGAGAGACTGAACTGGTTTAGACCAGAGTAGAAGCAGTAGAAGTGATATGAAACGGTTCCATTCCAGTAGAGGTACAGATTTAAAGGCTGAACTGTCAAAATTTGCTGAAAGATCAGAAGCAGGATGTAAAAGATGAGAATACGAGGTGACTCTGGTTTTGGTCTGAGCAAATGGATCAATGGAGTTGTCATTTACCTAGGTGGAACAGACTGCAAAGGTACCAACTGTGAAAGAGTTAGGAGGAGCTGGTTTTGACAACAGTGGGCTTCAGAGCTATTAGACATGTACATGGAGACACCAGGAAGACAACAGGGTTGGAGAGATAAGTTTGGTGTTGTTATCACATAAATGGTGGTTTAAGCTGAGCTACAATGTCTTCCAACTCAAAGGGCTGAAAAGAGACAACGAAGAGATAGCACAGAGCATTTATTAGTGGCCAGTGAATTAAGAAGGAAATCTAACTGAGAGTTTTATTCCAGACACTAAATGAAGAAAAGGTTTCACAGAAGAGGAATAGTCAGTTCTATCAAACGCTTCTGATAGCTGAGAAAGAGAATAGAAGAAGTTAATAACTTGGTGGGGGGGGGACAGAACAGTGGTGGCCCTTGATTGGGGACAGGGAGATGTTTGGGCTAAACAAGTATTGGCTGGTAAGAGACATGAGGAATCACTGTGGGGTGATGAAGAACTGCTGATTCCTGAGGGGGTTACAGTTGCAGAGTTGAAGTCACTCCTAGAAATTCTCTGAAGGGTATATACTTTAAGACTTGTACATTGCATTATATGTGCGTTTTATGTCAGAATTAAAATAAACAAGTAAACAAATATGAATTCTAGTCAAAAATCTGTATGCCAAAGTATTTGGGTAGAAGTGTCCTAATGTCTACTATCTTCTTTGAACTCCATTAAAAAAAAAAAAAAGATCATTAGGAAGAAAGCTAGATGGGCAGATACATGAGAAAGCAAGTATAGTCAAATGGTAATTACAGACTGTAGGAGGAAGTATATGGAAATTCACTCTAAAATGCTTTTAACTTTTAAGTATGTTTCAAATTTTTATCAAAAGTTTGGAGAGCAAAGAATTCACTGAGATAACTCATGAGTTATTGCTTTGCTGACTCAAAGTTGTGTTGGGAGAGGGGTGAGAATCAGAGCCAGATGACAGTGGGTTTCACTGAGAACATGAGGAGAGAGAACAATGAGGTACACTGCCTTGCAGCAGCTCTGCTGTGAAGGTTGGGAGGAAGCCAAGGAGTACGACAGCAGGGAGGGTCAGAGGAATACTGTTGTAGCATGTTGGCATGACAATGAGAACCACTCCACAGAGATGCTCATGGCATAGGAACAGTGGGAACAACTGTTAAAGCAAAGGTCTCCAAAGGCATGGAAGGTTGGGAAAGCTAGGACCTTGTGCACAGAAAGAAGGTGAGCCTCAGAGGGGAGCATGGATCACCCATCAGTGATAAAAACAGGGGAACTATAGTGGGCAGGCACAGATGCTGGGCAGAAGACACACTACAGAAGGATGTTGCTTTAACTTCCTACAGAGGAAAACTTCCCACAGTTTCTACCTTTTCCACTAAAGGTTCTTCAAGTGATCTTCTCACAGATGGTTTTAAGTGGATTATTTGAAATCACTCTTACACCTGTATTCTCACTGATACTCACCTGACCAAGATCTCCTAGGAATATTCTTTGCACTCACTTTTACTTATCTACACCCTCTACCTCACTTTACAAAGAAGAGTATCTCCTGTACTCCACATCTTACTGGGGCACTGTCCCTAAAACCAAGCAAAGGGTCATTTGGAAGTATCAGGGTTTTTTCCAAATCATATTAATGATTAAGTGACTAGAATCTTTACAGGTCAGGTAGGTTTTAATTCTTTTAATTCTCTGCTTTCAACAAAATTAGAGAAACCAATCAGGTTGTCAGCTGATATATTTTGACAAAAGCGCCACTATTTCTGGCATGTAACCTGGAAGAAGTTCTAAGAATTCAATAACATTGCTATAACAAAATGCCTTTCATTACTAACTACACATGTTGCTACATCTATTTTAAAAACTATGAAATTTATGATGAGACCTGTATTATTCTCTCACCTCTATTAACAAAAAATAGTAATCTATAGAAGTTATTATTACTGTTAGCTGCTACCAGTTTGGTCCCAGACTCATGGTGACTCCATGCACGATGGAATTGGACAGTCATGGTGTATAGAGTTTTTACTGGCTGATTTTCTTCCTATTCTGTTTTAGACTGTAAACTCTGTTGAAACTTGTTCATTGTCATAGTAATATGCAAGCCTCTACTGACATACAAGTAATGGCTATACTTAAAGGGCACTGGTTGGGAACTGAAACCAGCTGTCCAGAATGGAAAAAGAATTCTACCACTGGACCACAACGGCCCTCATAATCTATGGATCTTTTGTTGTTGCTATTTGCTGTCCAGTAAATTGTGACTTATAGTGACATCATGTAACAGAGTATAACTGCCTCATAGGAGTTTTTTGAGTGTAATCTCTATGGGATAAGACACTAATCTTTTCTCCTATAAAGCTGCTAGGTGGGTTTGAACTGCCTATCTTTCAGTTAGCAGCTAAAGACTTAGACACTATACCCATATCCATTGCCATCTAGTTGACTCCAACTCATAGCAACTGTATAGGTCAGAGTAGAGCTGTCCCACAGGGTTTCCAAGAAGTAGCTGGTGTATTTGAACTGCTAACCTTTTGATTAGTAGATGTAGCACTTAACCACTATGCAACCACGGTTTCCACTGCACCCCTGGGCTCCTTTAATACGTGAATACATAAATTAAAACAAAATCCTGTCCTTGGCACAAGTAGTTGAATTTCTAATAAAAAATTAATTTGTTTAATAAATTCTTATCGAAAGTGTTCTTAACTTGTATGTTTGTATGGCTAAATTTATAATCTGTGCTGCTTTGATGAACTATGTACAATAGTGATTATAATTTTCAGTCAGTTTCAGTAGAAAGAAATTTAACACTTATGGTCTGAAGGAATGTTTTTTTTCCTCTTTTCTATCGTGTTGTAGTAGAAGGTCTAGAAAACAAACTAGCTTCTTAAAAAAGTTAGTACACATATTGTTTTATGACATTCATGACCAACCCCATAACAATTCAATACTCTTTCTTCTCGACCTTGGGTTACTTATTATCAGCTTTCCTGTCCCCCCCTAGAAACCCTGGTGGTATAGTGGTTAAGCACTACAACTGCTAACAAAAATGTCAGCAGTTCAAATTCACCAGGTACTCCTTGGAAACTCTATGGGGAGGTTCTACCCAGTCCTATAGGGTCATTATGAGTTGGAATTCACTTGACAGCAACAGGTTTGATTTGGTTGGTTTGTCCCCTCTTGCCATCTAGTCCTTGGCTCTGGGCTGGTGGGCCCATTTAATCATTTGTTTTATTGGCCTAGGTCTTTGACTGAAGGGTGAACCTCAGAAGTGACTTCATTACTGAGCTGAAAGGGTGTCTGGGGCCAGACGAAGTTTCTCTAGTCTCTACCAGGTCAGTAAGTCTAGTCTTTCTTTCTGAGTCAGAATTTTGTTCTACATTTTTCTTCAACTGTCCAGGACCCTCTCTGTTGTGATCTCGTCACAGCAGTCAGTGGTGGTAGCCAGGTACCATCTACTTGTACTGGAGTCAGTCTGGTGGAAGCTGTGGTCCATTAGTCCCCTGGACTAATTTTTCCTTGTTCTCCTAGGGATGAGGCCAGAGGAGAATCTTATTTGCTACTCACCAATGTAGACTATAAAATATTTTCTTTATACACTATGTTATAACAACTGACCTGGATGTTCTCTGAAACCTCTGCCCATTAATTTGGGTTCTTGGGGAGTCTGGAGCTTCCATGACTGAAGAAATATTTTTGAAGTAAATATGCATTTGAGAAAATGAAGGCAGAGTGATTAATAAAACACTTTCAAACATAAAACTGTATATGTTAGAATAAAATTAGGGGTATAAAGTGGGCTAGAAATATACACAAAGAAAAGGAACTATGAAAAATATCCAAAACACAAGGGCTTCTTCATCTATTTTTTACATGAATGACATGGATATTAAATTATCACAAAACATTTCAACTCCACTCACTTAAAATGGGATTAATAATTTTGTTTTTAAATGTCAACATTTACAATTTCCTGGAAACTATTTCATTTGAAATTAATTAGGGAGCAGAGTCAAGATGGTGGTCTAACCACACCTCTGGAAACCAAGACCTGAATTGATAATCAAACAGAACCTTCTAGTCACCCAGTGAGCCTCCAGGACACGGCACAGGGCTTTTAATTTGGACTTCATACCACTGAGTGAAAAACCTCCTCTCTTTTGCTGACTTCTGCTCTGGGCTAGCCCTGGCTCTCAGTGACTGAAGGTAAACACACCATTTTGACCTTTTTTTTTTTTTCTATGTGTGGGCAGAGCTGGGTCTTGTCTAGCAGCTAGACTCAGACACACTGCTGGGTGATAGGCAGGCAAAATCCTCATATTTTGAGAGCCAGGCTTAGGACTCTGTTAATCTAGCCACTTTGGGCCTTGTGGTGGTCAGGATTATGTCAACTTGGCTACTACATATTTGGCTGCTGTATTAAGTGGCAGGGTGGGGTTTGTGGTGGCTCCCTGCCCCCTGGCTTTCATCATGCGACCTTTCACTACAGTGGCTGGTTGCTCATGTGGCCAGGAGCTCCTGCTCTCTTATTCCAGTGTCTGGTTCTGGGACTTGAGCTAGCAGCTGTTGGACTCATCAGTCCTTACATTCGGAACTTGTGAGTCCTGCTCCCTGACCCGCCGATCCTGGGTTCGCCAGCCTCTGCCTGCTCCTGCTCCCTGACCTGCCAGTCCTGAGTTCACCAGCCTCTGCCCGCCCCTGCTCCCTGACCTCTGGTCCTGGGTTCGCCAGCCTCTGCCCGTTCCTGCTCCCTAACCTGCTGATCTGGTTTTGCCAGCCTCTGTCGCTTCATCTCGCCACCAGCTTGGGATCCACTGACCTCCACAACCGGTGATCTAGAACTCTGGTCTCTGACTTGCTGACCTTGGGTTCCTCAGCTTCCATAGCCATGTGAGGCTTGTGCCAGAGCTTGGGACATTCAGCTTCTGTGATTACGTGAACTGTTTCCTATATTTGTATCTATCTATCTATCTGTCTCTATATTATAAATCTTTTCTTGCACCTACATGTGTTACTGGTTTTGCTTCCCTAGAAAACCCAGCCTAAGACAGGCCTGTCTTTCTATCACTGTCACAGTGTGGTTTGTACAGAACCACACTGCCAGTGTGCGGGATGCCATGCTGGATATGGAGATTTTAGCGGGACCTAATTCTTAGCCTGGGAGCCAGTTTCTGCAAACAGGACAGCGCTTGTCTCACAGAAAACCTGTAGTTGACCCAGTGTCATCTATGGTGGGGGCCTAGCAACAGAGACAGAGGAATCACTACTTCTCGGCACCTTTAGTCCCTGGATCTGCTGCCCGTGTATAGGGTGTCATCTTAGATATGGTGGCTGCATCTGGGCCTATTTCTTAGCTTGGGAGCCAGAGCCCACTCAAGGAGAGTGCTTTTCTACCAGAAAAGCAGTAGTTTATACAGTGTCACCTAAGGCTGGGCCCTGTCAGCAGAAACCACCAGGGCAGTAGCATTGCTGTATTCTAACCAGTATGTATCATCCAGGGTTGGATATAGAGGTGCTTACTTTGCCAGATGGGACCAGGGACCTCTACACCTGAAAAGCTGACAGACTTGGGAAGGGGTCGGATACCTTCTGTTTTACATTTTGAGACAGCCTAGAGAAACATCTGCAGTCCATCCACACAGTATCTCTTCCAGCCTCTACTTACTGACATGGGACGCAAAAAGCAACACACACTTGTAGCATACGAGAAATCACCCATGGCTTCAGAAGGCTCCAAAACAAAACAACCAAGGAGTTTTCCAGATGAAGAAACTTTTATAAAAGCATCAGAAAGTGAATATAAAATGATTATATACACAGAGCTTTTAGACCTTATGCAAAATGCAGCAGAACAAAAGGAAAAATTAAACAAGCTGTTCGATTTGACAGAACACCAGTACACTGAAATCCAACAGATCAAGAACAAAATCAAAGACATAGAAACTTCCATTCAAAGCCAAGAAAACAGAATGGAACAAATGGAAAAAAGAATTTTTGACGTGGAAGACAGAGGTACTGATGCCAGTGTCTATGAGCAGAAATCAGAAAGAAGAAACATGGAAAATGAAAAAGCATTAAGAAGCATGTGGGACTCTGTTAAGAGGAACAACCTTCGATTAATTGGAGTCCCTGAACAGGATGAGACACCTGAGAACACAGAGTATCATTGCTGAGCTGCCGACAGAAAACTTCCCAGAAATCATGAAGGAAGAGAATATAGACATCTCAGATGCATTTCGTACGCTGCCACACAATATAGATCTCAAAAGAAAACTCCAAGACATATTATAATCAAGCTTAACAAAATGAAACATAAACAGAAACTCTTAATGGCAGCAACACTGAAAGCAAAGCTAACATTCAGAGGGAAACCCTGCAGGATTTCGTCAGATTTCTCAGCGGAAACCATGCTGCCATGGAGACAATGGCATGACACATTCAAAGCCTTGAAGGAGAAGAACTTCCGACCAAGAATTATATATCCTGCAAAACCATCTTTCAAATATGAAAATGAAATTAAGACATTCGCAGGTAAACAAAAGCTCAGAGACTTTGTGAAAACCAAAGCAAAACTACAAGAAATACTGAAAGAAGCTTTTGGCTTCAGCTTAGAAGAACAAAACCACTAACTTTATATTTTAGAACGACACACTAATCAGAACTCTACTGAAGGAAGGCTCCAAAGTCAGTCACAGCTTTAATACTGAAAAAAAGCAATCCAGTGATCATCATGAAATCTATGGTGCCATCATATTAAAAAGAGGGATGTACTACAGTCTTTATACTCCTTCCAGATGGAGAGGAAGATCACAAGACTGGTAGTGATTAAAATTGAGTTTATATATAGTTTATTGAAGGGGATCATATGGGCAGCTGTAAGCATAACAAAGACGTATCATACTACTTTAAGAAATGTAACACAGGAGTCTCAACAACTAAAAAACAGCTCTGAAAAGGGTGAAAAATCAACTCACAAAAAAGAATGTCCCAGAACAGACTAATAAGAACAATAGAGAAGACATCAGCACAAAAATAAACATATCACAATGGCAGCATTGAACACATAACTATCAATAACTACATTGAATGTGAATGGACTGAATGCTCCAGTAAAGAGACACTGAATGACATCTTGGATCAAAAGACATGACCCATCCATATGTTGTCTACAAGAAACTCACTTGAGATCTAAAGATAGTAACAAACTGAAAATTAAAGGATGAAAGAATATATATCAAGCTAACAATGAACAAAGAAGAGCAGGTGTGGCAATTCTAATCTCAGACAAAATCAATTTTAATGTAAAACCAATGATCATGGACAAAGATGAACACTATTTATTGCTGAAAGGTTCAGTACACAAGAAAGACTTAACTATATTAAACATTTATGCACCTAATATCAGAGCACCTAGATACATCAAAGAAACACTGACTACACTCAAAAAAGAGTTAGATTACTCCACAATAAAAGTGGGAGACTTCAACACTCCATTCTCAATACTGGACAGAACACCTAGAAAAAGGCTCAGTAAAGATACAGAAGACCTTACTGCCACAATTAACCAATTAAACCTCATCGATATATACAGAACTTTCTACTTATATGCAGACAACTACACCTTGTTCTCCAGTGTACATGGAACATTCTCCAGAATTGACCATGTGTTAGGACATAATACAATTCTCAACATAATTCATACCACTGAATTACTGCAAAGCATCTTCTCTGATCATAAAGCCATAAAAGTCGAAATCAATAGCAGAAAAAACATAGATAGAAAGTGAAAGTCTTGGAAACTGAACAACGTCTTGCTCAAAAAACCATGAGTTACCGAAGAAATCAAGGATCAAATAAAGAAACTCATGGATCCAATGAGAATGAAAACACATCCTACCAGAACCTATGGGATACAGACAAAGCAGTCCTCAGAGGTCAGTTTATCTCTATAAACGCACACATCTGGAAGGAAGAAAGAAACCAAATCAAAGAACTGACCCTACAACTGTAACAAGTAGAGAGAGAACAGCAGAAGAACCATTCAAGCACCAGAAGAAAACAGATCATAAAGATCAGAGCAAAACTAAAGGAATTAGGGAATAGAAAAACAAGTGAAAAAATGGAAAATACCAGAGCTGTTTTTGTTGAAAAGATCAACAAAATTGACAAACCACTGGCTAAACTTACTAAAGAAAAGCAGGAAAGGAAACAAATAACCCCAATTAGAAATGAGAGGGGAGTAGTCACAACAGAGGCAACAGAAATAAAAAATATCACAAAAGAATACTATGAAAGACTGTACTCTAACAAACTGGAAAACCTAGAGGAAATGGAAAAATTCCTTGATTCATACAACCTATCCAAATTATCACAAGGTGAAGCACAACAACTTAATAAACCCATCACAAAGGAAGAGATTGAAAATGTCATCAAAACACTGAACCAAAATAAGCCGGGGCCCAGATGGCTTTACCGCAGAAGTCTACCAAGCTTTTAGAGAAGAGTTATTGCCAATACTACCAAGACTATTTAGAAAGGGATGGAGTACTCCCAAACTCATTCTATGAAGCCAGCATAATGCTGATACTGAAGCCAGGGAAAGACCCAACCAAAAAGGAGAACTACAGACAGATATCACTCATGAATCTAGATGCAAAAATCCTCAACAAAATTCTTGCCAATAGAATACAACAACATAGCAAAAAAATAATCCATCATGACGAAGTGGGATTCATACCAGGGACGCAAGGCTGGTTCAATATCAGAAAAACAATTAATGTGATTAACCACATAAATATCACAAAAGACAAGAATCACCTGATTTTGTCCATTGATGCAGAAAAGGCATTGATAAAGTCCAACACCCATTCATGCTAAAAACATAGCAAAATAGGTACAGACGGAAAATGCCTCAACACAATAAGGGCCATTTATACAAAACCAACCACCTATGTCATCCTAAAGGGAGAGAAACTGACAGACTTTCCCTTGAGAACAGGAACTAGACAAGGATGCCCACTCAACATAATACTAGAAGTTCTAGCCAGAGCAATTAGACAAGACCAAGAAATAAAGGGCATCTGCATCAGCAAAGAAGAAGTCAAAATCCCTGTTTGCTGATGATGTGATTGTACATGCAGAGAATCCCAAAGAATCTATACATAAACTACTCAAACTCATAGAAAACTTGAGCAAAGTCTCAGGATACAAGATAAACATAAGTAAATCAGTAGAATTCCTTTATACCAACAACGAGACTGTCAACAAAGAAATCATCAAATCAATACCAATTACCATAGTCCCTGAGAAGGTAAAGTACCTAGGAATTAATCTAACCAGAGAAATAACAGACTTTTACAAAGAGAACTACATACAAGCCCTTACTACAAGAAACTGAGACTTAGATAAATGGAAAAACCTACCCTGCTCATGCATAGGAAGACTTAACATTGTGAAAATGTTTATTTTACCCAAAGCAATCTACTTATATAATGCAATCCCAGTACAGGTTCCAGCATCATTTTTTAATGAGATGGAGAAACAACTCACCAGTTTCGTTTGGAAACGGAAGAAGCTCACATAAGTAAGGTACTACTACAGAAGAAGAACAAACTTGGGAGGCCTCTCATTACCTGAACTTAGAACATACTACACTGCCACAGTGGTCAAAACAGCCTGATACTGATACAGAACAGATAGATCGATCAATGGAACAGAATTGAGACCCCAGAGATGACACCATCTGCCTATGAACAGTTGGTATTTGACAAAGGCCCTAAGACATTCAACTGGGGTAAAAACAATATCTTCAACAAATGGTGCTGGCAAAATTGGATATCCATCTGCAGTAAACTGAAACAAGACCCGTATCGTACACCTTACATAAAAACCAACTCTAACTGGACAAAAGACCTAAATATCAAACCTAAAATGATAAAGCTCATCCTAGAAAAGGTAGGAACAACACTGGAAGTTTTAATACACAATGTAGACAAACTTCAAAATCTGTCGAACAAACCACAATCAACAGAAGAGAAAACAGATAAATGGGAACTATTAAGAATCAAACACTTTTGCTCATCCAAAGACTTT
The DNA here is from genome assembly GCA_028571685.1 of Heterohyrax brucei. Taxonomy (NCBI): domain Eukaryota; kingdom Metazoa; phylum Chordata; class Mammalia; order Hyracoidea; family Procaviidae; genus Heterohyrax; species Heterohyrax brucei. Next base: position 134,524,320 of record CM053149.1, on the reverse strand, counting down.
ATTAATAGAATTAAAAGAACACCCACAGAATGGGAAAAAATATTTGGCAACTCTATGTCAGCTCAACGCCTGATCTACATAATCTATAAGATACTACAAAATATCAGTAAGAAGATAAATCATCCAAGTAAGTGATGGGCAAAGGAGATGGACAGACATTTCACTAAAGAGGAGATCCAGGCAGTCAAAAAACACTTGTGGACATGTTCACGATCTTTAGTTATTAAAGAAATTCAAATCAAGACGACAATGAGATACCATCTCACCCCAACAAGATTGGCTAGGATCCAGAAAACACAAAACAACAAATGCTGCAGAGGCTGTGGAGAAAGTGGACAGTCCACGAGAGCAAAAAGATGGAATCAACCCAGATGCCCAACGACAGAAGAATGGATAGGTAAACTATGGCACATATACTCAATGGAGCACTACGCAATGATAAAGAATAACGATGATTCCAGGAAACATCTCATAAGCTGGTTTCAACTGGAAGACATTATGTTGAGTGAAAGTAGTCAGCGACAAAAGGACAAATATTATATGACACCTGTACGATAAGATCTGAAAAACAGACTTATGTATAGAAGAAAAGACTCTTTGACAGCTGCAAAGGAGGGGAGGAAGGGAGGGCGAGTGGGTAGGGTTTAGATTAGATAGTTGCTACAAATCTGATTGGGAGAAATCGGTGATAGCACACATTAGAAACAAGAACAATATTAACTGGACTTCATCATAACTTGAGTACTCCTTCCATCTTAACCCAATATTGCAAGGATAGAGTAGCTGGGGCAGAGGGCAGGGGACTATGCTCTTAGGCAAAATTGAGGCCAATTGGCACAACTAGTGATTTGCTAAGAGGGGTCCCTGCACCCCACATTGGTGAGTGGCTTCTGGGGTCTTAAAAGCTGCCAAGCTGCCATCCGAGGACACAGAAAATTGTCCCAGCTCAGCAGGAATGGATGTTCACTGAGTACCAAAATGATATGGGGTAAAGACAACCTAGAACATAGAGAGACCCACATCAGTGGGTACTTACGTCGACTTGGGACCGGAAGAACTGGATGGTACCCGGCCACCACGAGTGACAGCCACGATGGAGCTCACAGAGATGAGTCTCACTGGCAACACAAGAATAAAAAGGGTTGCATCCTGAGATCTCCACTAAAAGACTTCAATTGATGGTCCAGTGGTTTCAGGGTTCCCCTGAGAGCATGGCCCCCAGCCCTGATGCTGCCCTTATCCATAAATCGTAACAAAGGTCCACTCTTTGGACAGGAATGCATTAGACTTGGCAATGCAGAGTGACCATATATTGGATGCACTTTATGGTTCTATACATCTGTAGGATATCATCCTGTTGACCTCTGGCTGGAGGAAGGAGAGTGGGTGGAGAGGAGGGGAAAGGAGGCTGTTGGGAGGATGAGACATGTATGGAGCAGGGAGGAATAGTGTGCTGCCACTGGACAGGGAGAGCAGTGGAAGCTGCATATAGGTGGGTATGCAAATTTATAGGGGGATATACATTTTCACTCAGTCATATTAAATAAAAAAAAGAATCAAACACTTTTGCTCATCCAAAGACTTTATGAATAGAATTAAAAGGCCACCTACAGAATGAGAAAAAATATTTGGCAACTCTATGTCACACCGACACCTGATCTCCATAATCTATAAGATACTACAAAATATCAATAAGAAGAAGATAAATTATCCAAGTAAGTGATGGGCAAAGGCTATGGACAGACATTTCTCTAAAGAGAGATCTAGGCAGCCAAAAAACACATGTGGTCATGTTCACTATCTTTAGTTATTAAAGAAATTCAAATCAAGACAACAATGAGATACCATCTCACCCCAAAAAGGTTGGCCATGATCCAGAAAACACAAAACAACAAATGCTGCAGCGGCTGTGGAGAAAGTGGAACCCTCCTACACTGTTGGTGGGGTTGCAAAATGGTCCAGCTTCTTTGGAAACAATCTGTTGCTTCCTTAAAAAAATGGATATAGATACACCACTTTACCCAGTAATTTCTCTACTTGGAATATATCCTACAGAATCAAGGCCTTTCACAGCAATGGACACATGCACAAGAACGTTTATCGCAGCACAGTCCATGATAGCAAAAAGATGGAATCAACCCAGATGCCCAACGACAGAGGAATAGATGGGTAAACTATGGGATATATACTCAGTGGAGCACTGCGCAATGATAAAGAATAATGATGACTCCAGGAAACATCTCATGACCTGGTTTCAACTGGAAGAGATTATATTGAGTGAAAGTAATCAGCAATAAAAGGACAAATATTGTATGAGACCCCTATGATAAAATCCCCCAAACAGACTTATGTATAGAAGAAAAGACTCTTTGATGGCTGCAAGGGGAGGGAAGTAAAGGAGTGCAAGGGGGGAGAGTTTACATTAGATAGTTGCTAGAAATCTGGTTGGGTGAAATCGGTGATAGCACACATTAGATACAAGAACAATATTAAGTGGACTTCAGCATAACTTGAATTTCCTTCCCTCTTAACCCAATATTGCAAGAACAGAGTAGCTGGGGCAGGGGCCAGGGGACCATGCTCTTAGGTGAAATCGAGGCCAACTGGCACAACTAGGATTTTAGTAAGAGGGCTCTCTGCACCCCACATTGGTGAGTGGCATCTGGGGTCTTAAAAGCTGCCATCTGAGGGCACAGCAAATGGTCCCAACTGCGCAGGAACGGATGTTCACTGAGGACCAAAATGACATAGGGTAAAGACAACCCAGTAAATAGAGAGACCCATGTGAGTGGGTGCCTACATCGACTTGGGACCAGAAGAACCAGATGGTGCCTGGCCACCACCAGTGATAGCCTGATGGAGCTCACTAAGTTGAGTCTCACTGGCAACACAAGAATAAAAAGGGGTGGACCCTGAGATCTCCACTAAATGACCTCAACTGATGGTCCAGCAGCTTTGGGGTTCCCCTGGGAGCATGGCCCCTGGCCCTGATGCTGCCCTTGCCCATAAATCATAATGAAGGTCCACGCTTTGGACACGAATGGATTGGACTTGGTGATGCAGAGTGGTCATATATTCGTTGCACTTTATGGTTCTATACATCTATAGGATATCATCCTGCTGACCTCTGGCTGGAGGAAGGAGAGTGGGTGGAGAGGAGGGGAAAGGAGACTGTTGGGAGGATGAGACATGGATGGAGCAGAGAGGAATAGTGTGTTGTCACTGGGCAGGCAGAGCAGTGGAAGCTGCATATAGGTGGGCATGTAAATTTATATGGGAATGTACATTTTCATTCAGTCATAATATAAAAAAGGGAAAGAAAAAAGAAATTAATGATATTTAGGTTAAAATTTTACATATCATCAAAAATTTGTGAACGTAATATAGAACAACTGAACTTATTTCCATTGACTCAATTCTCACAGTGACCCTACAGGACAGAGTAAAATTGCTTCACAGTGTTTCCATGCCTGGTAAATTCGAACTGCTGACTTTTTGGTTAACAGTCAAACAAACTCTCAAACACTGTACCACCAGGGCTCCATAAATAACATAGCCTTTCAAAACTCTTGTAGAAGTTAGCAGAGCAGAAAGTGTGAAGACCTCTGGCTTAGGCAAGGCACATATGATTCCCATAAGTGCCTACAGAAATCAGCATGGGAAGAACAGTTGTTTGCTTGGACCCCTGGGGATCTGGACAGGGCAGGGTATGTAACAGAATTCTGGATCTCATTACATGTTTTCTTAGTTACCTAGTGCTGCTGTAACATACACATCAGAAGTGGTGTCTTCAAAAAACAGGATTTTATTGTCTCAGTTCACATTCAGGGTGTGGTTCTAGGAGGAGGGCTTTCCTTGTTATTAGCCTAAAGATTTAGTTACCTAGAGTTCCTTATCATTCCTGGGACTTCCCTGGTGTGTGTCTTCCCCCTAAGTCTTCTCCTGTGCCTCTGTGTCTATTCTGCTGTTTTTATGTCAGAAGGGATTAGGTTCAGGACAACCCTACTCTGTATGACCTCCTTGATATAACAAAAGAAAAGCTCTATTTCCAAACAGAAACACATCCACTGGTATAGTTGCTAGGTATCTAACACATATTTCAAGAGGACACAATGCAATCCACAACAGACGGGTCATATGAAATATTATCTCTGAAATTTCCTCCAAATCACCCTGTAACAAAACACAAGGTGGGCCAAGCCCTGTAGAATGTAGTGTGACACATCCAAAGTCAGGACACTCAGCTTTACTGGTGACATCAGTAGAGTCAGGGTGACAGTTCTATTTTGTATGCTGCAACCCCAGTACAGGCATGGCAGGAGGAAGAGCCGGAAGATAGGGATGTGGACTACTAGTGATTTAACTTACCATTTGTAGCCAAATGTTAGTGGTTAAAACTTGGTTCTTCTCATCCTGAAAAAACATGAAAAGAAAAAAGCGTAAGTAGGGTTTTGTGGTGTTATATATTCAATTACATGCTTCCCCAAAAATACATGTTCTAAATTCTAACTTTCATTCCTGTGGTTATAATCCATTTGGGAATGGTTCTTGTTATGTTAAAGAGGCAAGATTAGTGTAGCATACGGTGTATTGTCAGTCCGTCTTTTTTGAGATAAAAGAAGTTAAACAAACTAGCAGAACAGAGATGGGGGAAGACTGATGCCAAGGAACATGCAGATCTCTAAGGAACCAGGAAACAAGCTGAAGAAACAAGGACTTTCCTCCAGGGCCCACAGAGGCAGAAAACTTTCTCCTAGAGCCAGCTTCCTGAATTTGGATTTCTAGCATCCTAACTCAAAAACCAAACCAAACACATTGCTTTCATTGCAATTTATACACATAGTGTCCCTATAGACAGAGTAGAAGTGGCCCGTAGTTTCTCAGGAGTACTTGGTAGATATGAACTGCTGACCTTTTGGTTAGCAGCCATAGCACTTAACCACTATCCCACCTAAGTTTCTTCTAGCATTCTAAACTATGAGAAAATAAATTTCTGTTTGTTAAAACTATTCATTTGTGTTACAGTATTACTGTTGCTGTTGTTGTTGCTAGGTGCCATTGAGCTGATTCTGACTCATAATGACCCTATAGGTTAGAGCAGAATTGTCTCATAGAGTTTCCAAAGAATGCCTGGTGGATTTGAACTACAGACCTCTTGGTTAGCAGTTGTAGCACTTCATCACTATGCCGTCAGAGTTTCTGTAGTATCACTAGATAACCAAAATACATTGTTTACAAAAGAAAGAATAATATAGTTATTCATTTAAGACTCTAACTGTTGGGATCATTGGTACGTGTGGATATTGGAACACAGCAAGCACTTCCAAATGCATTTAAGTAGCATTTCCCAGAGTTACGCTTTTATTTTTGTTCTGAGAGTAATACCCATTTATTATAAAGTATATTCAAAATACAGAAGAGAAATAAGATACAAAGAAAATTAAAATCACATTACTCTATCTCCCAGAGATGATGCCTGCTAATGTTTTGAAATTATTATCTCATACATGTTTTACAGCTTACATACTTAAAGAAAAAGGCATAAAATTGAGTGTAGAATCCAATTTTTTTAGTCAGATTTACTACCTGTTATCAGGCTTATTCACATTTAAACAATGTGTTGCTCTTGTAGCTAGAGCTACACAGTGGTGGGTATGCAAGTGTTTGCTCAACAAACTTACTTGGATTGTAAACTTTCACTTAAAGCACTATATATATATATATATATTTTTTTTTAGGTGCCCTCTCTTCCATTCTCCATGCAGGAGGCATGGACCTGGGTTGAGCCTACAGGCCAGGAGCTAACAGTGGCAGGGCAGGGCTACAGCTGCATGGTCTGTGTTTGCTCCTCCCTCAACCTCTATCCACTAGGCAGCTTTTTCAGCCCTGGAGACACATCATCCTGACAGATGAATCCTGTTCAAGGGCTTAAGCTAGTGGTCAGGAAGGTAAAGTAAGTCTCCCAGGGCACAGCGTCATGGAATTGAGAACCTGGATTCAAATAGGAGCTTTCTGACTCCTGAGTCCACTTTCCTGCATTTCCTAACTGTCTATCTAATAAGAGGTCCAGCAGGGCATGAAGTCTGTGCTCTCATAAGGAGCTCAAGGTCCTAAATCACTGTGGTTTTGTCCATGAACATGACATGTGAAACACCTTCTATCAAAATAAGTCTGCCCAGCTAGAATGAAACCAGTCTTCTATCATAGCCAGCCAAGCCCAGTGTGGCCCAGCAAAGCCAGCATGCCAGAAAACAGATGAGCAAATCCTATGCAATGGACCTGTAAATATTGTTGTTCAGTGTTTAACACTGAATTACAACATAAAGGACTCTGCGAATGAGAAGAGAACACATTCTCTAGAAGAAAGCATTTTTCAATGCCTCCATGAGGACATGCCTGATATGACAACAGAAACGACTCCAGCAGGAACCAGCAGGCTCAGCTCATTGAAGGCTATTAACCATCAAGACCCAAAGGCGGTGGAAGCAACACCTTGGCATCTGTAAGGGCGTAGCCAAAGGGCAACACATACAAATGAAAAAGAAATGCTGCTGCTCAGTACAACAGAAATGCGTAATGAGGACACAGCGACTCCTTGATCCATCAAAGAACCTACCCTAGCCAACTGCACTTGGGCAACTCTGAAGGATGACATTGAGGAGTGAATCCCACAGGGTGGACAAGGCTGCCTAACGGGGCCACGGGACGATGTCTCAGAGGGTTCCAGACAATGGGCTGCATTCAGAATAACCCGCCAATTCAGTGATGGTAAAAAGATATCCCACTTTTGAAATGAAACATGTGAGGATTTTTTTTTAGTGGAAAAAGTTCCTGGGCCAATGTTTATCTTTACCCTGTACTGAGCAAATGATGCATGGTGGAGCCATAGATTTAAGTTGTGTGAGTACTCTAGTTTCAGTTCATTCTTCACTGTTGCTGGAAAGCTCTTCTGCACAATTTTAGTACATATCTGTTGCCTCAGCTTATTGAAGAGTTGTCTTTAATGGGCTTAAAAATTAGCAAGTGTTCCATTTAGGTACCTATCATTCTGTTAATTACATTTCTGTCTTCCTCTACTGTGGGGAAAGCTTCTGTAGTTTGGTATCTCAGTTACTATCAACTTAATTAGAATAGTTTCTTCCTTACAGCCTTCTAACTAAAACCTCAATGGAAGGTAAATGAATTTCTGGGCTGTGTGGCAGCATGGGACTGACTACGGCATTTCAAACTGTAATCAACTCAGAAAAACATCCAGCCAATCCAAGAAGAGCCCAAAAGCTGTGAGAGACCTTCCACAGAGTGCTCTCCCAGGGTAGCACAGCTGATACACAGCATCTGCCAGAAGAGCTTCCAGAACACGTCAAACAACTGTAGTGTCTCTACTGGAATCCCCAGATAATGTAAAAAATGGTTAATGTGCTTCCCTGTAACTGAAATGTTGAGGGCTGAATTATCCCAGAGACACATCAGAACAAAAGCCCGGCAATTTATTTGCTAAAAGTAACAGTCACCGAAAACTCTGTGATGCACAATTCTAGTCTGACACGCATTGGATCCCCAGGAGCCAGGGGGTTATCTGGTGTCTGTGTTCCTAGTCAGTCCTCTTCCTCCACTCTACAACCCAGGAACACTGACTGGCTTCTCTCTCATCTCTCAAAGCTCTTCCTTCTCAGTCTGCACTGTGATGTGGGTCTCTCACCCACTTCCCACCATCAGTGTACATACAGTGCGCTCCCTCACCAGCTCAACACATACACACCATCACGCCTACTCAATATTCCACAGGTGAGGCTTGGGGACCACCAGTACAGTCAGATAACCTTCCTATTTTTGACAGTCTGGTGGCTCCTCATTGCATGAAGAATTCAGTCAAAAGTTCTTAAGGTAGTACACAGCGCGCTTTCTACAGCAATCTAGCTGAGTCATGTTTCCATTTATTCATCCAAACAAATGTTATTCTTGCATCAAGTGGCATACAAGGGGTCATTCCCACTGCCCAGTAAACATACTCAAGCTTCTCACCCTGGGAGGTAAACTGTCTTCTCTGTCACTTAAATATCACCATTGATACAAAGTAGCCTCTAAGTATCTACCATCCTCCTGGGTGGCCACTGAACTTGTTTAAAATCATGACTCAGCTGACAAAGCTGAATTGAACAGGCACTTTGCTCACAAACTCAAAGGCACACTGGTCTACCTACTGTGGCTCTTGGGCAAAGGGGAAGGGCAGTGACATTGCCAAACCTCAGGCCAGTCAAAAGGTGATGGAACACACAACCAGGAAGGAACACTGAAGAGCAGCATTCCACAGGTGTCCCGGGTTGGGTATCCGCAAGCAGCGCACCATAGGAAAACGGGTTTCAGTGATTCCAGATCCCCAACTGCCATTTGACCACAAATGCCTAGACTCAAGAAAGCTGGACAAAGAGGAGGTACAGCCTCCAAGCCCACAGGAACCAGCCTCAGCTCTCCAGTCACCAAGCACTTTGCTTCCATGAGCTCCTATTATGTCATCAAGGAAATGGGGATAATAACAGCAGTCCAACTACTTTCTCAAGTTGGTGGGACAGGGCAGCTTCATACAAGTTGCAAACTGTCCTTCAGTGCTTGTGGTTGTCATTGCGCGGTTGCTTGCTTGTGCACTTGTACACATATACTCACACATGCATATGTACACACTCCATACGCACACATGCACTTGCACATACTCGTGTACCTTCACAGAAGCACATGTGCACACACATACACTTGCGTACTCATAGGCACACAAATTCACACACTGATACATTCACATATATATGGGCACATGCATACACTCAGACTCCCAGGATGACACACTTCCACCCATATATATTCACACATGCATAGGTTTCACACACAGCCAACACTGCTTTCTCTCTCTGGTATGAGACAGGATTCATGGCCCCTTAAAGAATCATAGTGGGCCATGCAAAACACTCCAATTCCAAATAGTCGAACTGCCTAATTTGACTGCAAAAAAAAAATCCCAGAGGAGAACTGTCTTACTAAACTAGTGCTACTATAACAGAAATGCTGCCAAGTGGATGGCTTTAACAATCAGAAATTCGTTCTTTAACAGCCTAGGAGGATAGAAGCATGGGAGCCTCTTAGGCTAGGAACCTTGTGCCCTAAGGATACACTCTGCTCTAGGCAGTGCTTTCTTGGTGTTAGGAGGCTCAGCCATTTCTCTGCTTGCTTTTCTCTTTTATGTCTTGAAAGAGATTGGCTTCAAACACAACCCTATCTCGTAGACTGAGTCTCATCAACATAACTGCCAGAAACCCACCTCATTACATCACATAGGAAAATCATCAGATGACAAAAGGTGGATAATCACACCATACTGGGAATTATGGCCTAGGAAAGCTGATAGGTAATTTTAGAGAACACAATTCAATTCATGACAAAGCCATTTTTTTTTTCTTTTCTCTTTTCCTTAAATCTGAGCATTTAGGAGTACAGTTTAAGCAATGATTTTTTTCAAATCCATTTCTCTTAGACTTATTTATTTACTCTGAAGTATAACTGCTATAGATATGCAACATGTTATTTTGCATTTTTACAGCAATGATTATTTTAAAAGAAAATTACAGGGTAACATTATTCAGCATTGTTTTATGGAGCTTCCACCACTTTCCCTGTGTTTTTGAATAGATGCTGAGAAACATAAATGACAATAAATCTTGTCATGGAATGGATTCTGTCCTCAAAAATATGTGTCAACTTGGCTAGGCCATGATTCCTACCAGTGCATAGTTGTCCTCCATCCTACGATTTGATTACATTATCTTACGTGTTGTATATGCTAACCACTTTGGTGGTAATGAGGCAGGATTAGAGGTAATTATGTTAATGAGGCGGAGCACAATCTACAGGATGAGGTTGTACCTTGAGTCAATTATCTTTAGAGATACAAAGGGAAGAAGCAGGCAGAGAGATGAATCTCAGTACCACCAAGCAAGAGGATGCAGGAGTGGAGCATGACCTTTGAATGCTGCATCCCTATACTGAGAACCTCCTAAACCACAGAAAGATTGGTAACAAGGACTTTCTCCACAAACCAATAGAGAGAAAAAGCCTTCCTTTGGAGCTGACACCTTGAATTCAGACTTCTAGCCTCCTGAACTGTGAGAGAATAAGTTTTTGTTAGTCAAAGCTATCATCTTATGGTATTTCTGCTAGACAACAGCACTAGAAAATTAAGACATTTAACATTTCTAAATTCATGTTTGCAAAGAAAAATCACTGCATGATATAAATTTGTGTTGTACTCTGTAGTTGCTAATGGGGCTTACTTCTATTACCTAATTTAATCTTCATACTACTCATATTATTATCCTAATTTCATTGAATAATAAACTGATAGTCGGTGATTCTCCTTGAATCAGCCAGGTATTATTTCTGATCAAAAACCAAACCAACTGCCATCTGGTCAGTTCTGACCCATTGTTTCTGACAAAAGAGTCATATCTAGAAGAAGAAACAAACTCCTACAAACAAATAAGGAAGACAATCCAGCTGAAAACCATCAAGAATGAACAAGCACTTTACCACAGAAGATAGCCCTAAATGATATCTAATAGCAAAATAACTAAAAAAAAAAATCACACTTATTGCCATTGAGTCAATTCCAATTCATAGCTACTCTGCAGGACACAGCAGAACTATCCCATAGGATGTACAAGGAGCAGCTGGTGGATTCAAACTGCCAACCTTTTAGTTAGGAGAAGAGCTTTTAACAACTATGCCAAATACAGCTAACTCTTCAGTGGAGTCTGTGATCTGCAAAATGTCTCTCCCTCTCTGTCTCTTTCTTTCACACACACACACACAGACACACACACACACGTGTACATATGTGAACACATGCATATAGACACACATATGTACATATGTACACACATACATACATACATATATTTTACCCCATTTAGGCCTCATGACAACAAACTAGCGAAGTCAGTACTATTATTCTCATTTAATTACAGGAGTTACAGAGAAATGTTCAAACTTTACTTTATGTCTTTGTTTTGTTTGAATGCTTTACAGTGAGCATATATGATATTTATAATCAAAGAGCCCCAGAGGCATAAAGATAATAACTGCACAACAATACAGAGTAAGTCCTTGGGCCTCGCTCGCACAGCCAAGCATGGAAGCAGAAGTCCACCTCTCTCACCTGTTGAGCGCAACACCCGTATTCTGAACCACCACTCAGTTCTTTCCACAATATCTAACAGAGAACACTTAGACACTGGGAACCACGAAGCTCTGGGTGACAACAGTGGGAAACAGTTCACTCTGACATTTGTATAGGACAGAAGTTCTTAGAGTATGTCCTGGGAATCTCTGGGAGTTGCAAAACTTTCTCAGGGGATTAACGAAGTTAAAGCTTTTTGTCATAATAGTTACTGGTTATTTGACTTTTACACTGTTGTTTCCTCAGAGTATTCAGTGGTGCTCTCTAGAGGCTTTGTGACCTCTGCAGCATGACTGCAGAGCACAGAGGCAAATGCAGCTGCCATCTAGATAGAAAGGCATTAAGGGAATCAACAAAAAATATAAAACGATGCCACACTTATCAATAAATTTGTTTAGTTTTAAAAATAGGGTTATTTTTCATAAAATGTTATTCATGCTGACTTGTAATGGGTTTATTATAATTTTAAATGTATCAATGAGCTTTAAAGTGTTTTCTTAGTTTTTATTTTGAATGTGGTAAACACTGACAGATATAACTCACATAATAAAATTTTGTTTTGTTCAATAATTTTTTTAAGAGAATAAAGTAGCCCTGAAGGCAAAATTCTTGATAGCTGCTGGTATAGGTCTTGGCATTACTAAGACACCCAGATCCTTGTACTTTGGGGCCTGGCCCTCTTAGGAGTTTGAACTCTTCTGTTGTCCTTCTGTAGTTTTTCAGAATCTATAGCTTAGGGGGCATTATATGAAAAGTATAGATATCACAGGGAGACTTGGGTTCTGCTACTCACTAGATGTGTAGATTTTAAGGAATCATTTTAATGTTTCCTTATTAATAAAAACAGGGATGAACTAAACATTTAACTTCACCCAAAGGGAGGTCTAGCTTATATCCTTGGCTCTTGGGAAGTGAGCCCTAAATCCTTGGAATGTCCTACCTGATTAAATTATCTTTATTGACCCAGGGGCCTTGAGCCACACCATATAGTTTATCAGTGTAATATGTGGTGGGGACTGGATCATGCAGTCAGCTGGACCTCCATTGAGGCTGAAGACAAGAGATGAGTCTGAGGTCAAATACTAAGCAGTCAACCTTGTTTACATGACAGAGACTCAAAAACTCTGGACTCTGAGGCTTGGGTTATCTTACTTTGTCGGTAACATGTAATGTCACTGTCATTGCTGAAGAAGTTAGTACTATTCATACAACTTCACTGGGAAAGAACAACCAAAATCTCCATGTTTGGAAGGAATCCTCCCAGATTCTGTTCCACACATCTCTTTCCTTGGCTAATTTTAATCTGTATGTTTTTACTGTAATGAACTGTAACCATGTACACAACAGTTTTTAGTGAATTCTGTGAGTATTTCCCACAAATAATTAAACCAGAGGGTAGTTCTTGGGAACTCTAAACTAACCAGTGGTAACGGAAGTGAGGGTGGTCTTTTAACTGTTCCATAACTTTGCAGAGTGTGATATTTTTCAGTCCAGCATGCTGCAAGGACTGAATAGCTAGCAAAAGGAAAATATATAGAATACAGTAAAGTTTTTCTGCCTTTCAATTTTCAGAAAAAAAAATTCTTCAGACCCAAAGGTACTACAAAGGTTTATAGTACTGACCCAAACTAATAACATCTTTCTACCTATGACTGTCTACTTTTGAAAGTATCAAATAATTATGTTGACTTCAAATAAAAAATACTCACCTGCTAGGGAAGAAAAATTCCTCTTCATTCTCACTTAAATCAAGGATTAGAAACCAGTTTCTAGATGTCAACATTTCACTGTCTTATAATTTAATGGCTATTTGGTAATATAGTCAATGTACAGATGTGAATCTTTTCAAAAGGAGTATGTTCAACATGACTTCTTTCAAACCTTGGAAACTGGTCTCTTATACCATTATCTACTTGCCAGAGAGTTTATACAAGGAGCTTCACAGTTTTTTACTACTCAGATTCTGGAACTGCTTACACATACATGGTTATCACTAGCTTTTTGAGGTCAATGTTAAATATTAACACACTAAGAAAATGTGCTATTCTGTATTTTCTTTAAACCACAGTTCACTGAGAGACCTCTTAATGGAAGCCAAAGAGTTCCACCAAGATTGAAATTACTATGACTAGAAATACATCTACATTTAGAATTGCCTAAATGGAATAATTTTAAACTATTATTGCATTTTTCACTACCTAAGTCAATTCCACAAACCTCTAGGATAATGTTACTTTAAAAGATTTTAAAAAATCAAGCCAGAGTATAACACATATGTTTATTTCTTCCCAAGAAATCAGTGTGTAATTCTTTCTGACATAATCACAGTAAGGACACACTGTAACTAGTTATAGAAACTTGACCTGCCAGACTGGTTGCTTTGGAAAATGTAAACAACAGGTGAGCAAACGGCAGGGTGACTTCTGAGCTTATATCCCTGATTCGGGGAATGACAAATTGACTGTTCTTGCTCCTACAAAGCCTACTGCACAATTCTGTGTTGAGTGCAGTCACCAAGGCGCTCCAGCTACATGTCTGTTCAGGTAGAAGGAAGGTCCCCCTAGGGAAGCCACCCTTGCCACTCGTGGCCATTTGTTTCTGGTAGTTAGAAACAAATCCCCAGCATAGTCCAACCTTCCTAGTGAGGGCTGGTCAAAGTTACACTTTTAATAAAGACAGGCATGCTGGGACTGAAGGACTTTCTTTCCACTTATGCAATAAGAAGGATGAAAGGCCTCTGATCTCCCAAATGTACCTAAACCTGATGAACGAAGCCTGGAAGGTGGAAAGGGTCCTTGTGGGATGAAGATAGAACATGTTATGGAATGAATAGTGTTCCACAAAAACACATGTTGGAATCCTAAACCCTGCACCTGTGGATACCATCCTGTTTAGAAATAGAGCTTTTTTTGCTATGTTAACGGAATCATTCAATATAGGGTGTGTCCTAAATCTAATCATTTCTGAGTTCTAAAAAGGGCAGATTAGACACAGACAGGGCATATTGAAGGGAAAACAGAGGATGTGTGAAGATCATCAATAATGAAGAAAATACTCGTGGATACTAAGAAAGAAGGAATCCATGCAACCAAGACCTTGAGTGGAACTTCTAGCATACAGAACTAAGAGAAAATAGAATTCTATTCCTTCAAGCCACCCACTTATGGTAGGGTCACCATGAGTCGGATCTGACTCGACGGCACTTGGCTGGCTTGGCAAGATAGAACCTAACAAAGAATACAATAGCCTTGAGTTAGCAGAGCTGGAAAGTAGGTGAGTGGAATGAGTGGGAAGATAGCGATGTGGAGAGAGACAGGGAAGGAGACAGACACTGGATTCTAGAACCAATGGGTGAACAAAGACTCAAGCTTCATCTGAATTATCTCTGAACAGAACCAATAAATTTTCATTTATTCTTAAGCCATTATCCTAACTCAGTCAGCTACCAGAAGACTCACGGTTTACAGCAAATACAGCACACGTAACAAGTTTTATCTGTATGGGCTGAAAGAACATAACTACGCTCACAGCCTGACTATCTATGAATGCCTCAGTTACCAAAATACATGTAGCTTCAGGATCAGGTTTTCTTTTTTTTAATGAACTCTGTCAGGAAACTAGTTGTAGAATGTTGGGGGTCCTGCTCCGGCTCTGTCAAGAAAGCCCCTGATATACCCATGGGTCAGTACACTGCAACAGGGAATGTCAAGATGCCCAAACAAGTCTTCTTGCTCTCAGGCACACATATGGAAGGGAACACAAGTGGCATCTATTCTGAAACCGGAACACACCCATTTATAGAGGCTTTATTTTGTTTGTGAAAGCAGACTAAATATAACACAAATTCTATCCAACTGTGGTCCTCTCAACACATGAGCTAGAATAAAAGGATCCCAATATAGGCCTTATTGTGGAACTGGTGAAGTAGTGTACTCTAAATTCTAATGCAAGGGAAAGGGGTACAATAGGGAATAGAAGCCAAGCCAGCCAAGTGTAGTCGAGTCAGATCCGAACTTATGGGAATAGGGAATAGGGAATAGAAGACGCAACAATTTAAAAGTAGTAATTGTTCCAGGTTAAATTGTGCCCTCCAAAAAGACCTGGCATATCTGTGAATGTGTCCTATTTGTCAACACTTTTTTATGTTAATGAAGTTATAAACCTAAATCTAATCCCTTCTGAATGCTGCCTTATAAAAAAGGAAAGAGACATGGAAAGTCAGATACACTGGGAGAAGACATCATGTGAGGGTTTGTCTTCAAGTCATGAAATGCCAATAAGTACCCAAGCCTCCCAGAAGCTGAAGAAAACAAGGAATTCTGTTTCTCATGAGTCAACCTGGAAAAGAGAATAGTCCTACTAATACCCTGAATTTGGTCTTTCAGTCTCCACAACTTGAAACACAAAACTACTGTTCTTTAAGACCACAAGTTTCTGTTATTTTTGTGATGGTAGCATTAAGTAATTAAAACAATAACTTGCTCTTTCTTTTTATTACTCAAATTTCCACTTATTTCAATTATATCACAGAAAATTAAAATTATGACAGAGCAAACCCTCACAAGGCATGAGAAAGATGAAATTATTTCTAATGACAGATACACAAACATAGTATGATCATGCAGGAAGAAAGACAGGGAAAGGGGGAGAAAAGGATAGAGAAAAGAAGGGAGAGGTAGGGAAAGGAAAGAAGGAAACAAGCAAGCAAGGAAGGATGAACAGAATGGAAGGAGAAAGAAAGGAGAGGAGCTGGAGATCAATCAGTCAACCAATATCAGATGCAATGAAGGATGAAAGGAAAGAAAGAAAACAGAAAGGCATACTAGAATACAGATAAATACAGCTTAAAACAAAACAAAACACACACACAAATAAACTGAAAACAAAGGATGTTTCCCATGAGCTCCTTATACTACATGACTTACGAGGACCTGACTTGGCTAACAGGACCTAGATCAAACTAAACATGATCTAAAATATAAGACTACAAAATAACAAGAAACTAAATGATAGACTGCAGACCTACACAGATAAAATGAGAACCAAAAACAACAGTATAACACAACTAGCAAATAAATTAGAAACATAAGGAAACAAAACAGACATAGCTGAAAATTGAGTTCCTAGCATGGAGGCAAGGTATGAGATAATGATGGTTTTTACAGAGGAAAAACACTAAGAAATTAAGTCAATTAGAGTAGACAATGAAGACTCATCAGGTAAAGCAAAGATGACATAACTAGAGCTGGAATGGAGAATACAACACATGGAAAATAATAAGCAATCTGAGACTACTTCTGGTTTCAACAAAATAACGGATTCTATAATTGTGGAAGAAATCAAACATTTCTCCTTTCAAAACAACCTTGAACTCAGAAAAAGTAATGGAAATCCTAAAAAAATCCATAAGGAAAACATGAATTGACACTAAGGAAGGGTTATGTGAGTAGGGAAAGTGGTTGCCAGTAACATTAACAGAGAGTTAATGCTGGCTTTAAAGAACAGTAATGCTATGTTTCAAGTTTTGGAAGCTGCAAGTCCAAATTCTGGGTATCAGCAGGACTATGCTCTTTTCCATGTTCATTCACGGAAAAAAAGAATTCCTTGTCTCCTTCAGTTTCTGGGAGCCCTGGGTGCTTACCTGCATTCTTTGCCTTGCAGACAAACCTTCACATGATGTCTCCTCCCAGTATGTCTGACTCCCCATGTCTGTTTCCTTTTTTATAATTAATGATAATTTCTTTTTTAGGAATTATCAATATACTCAATTTTTCTCCACTCTCATCTCATCTTTCACATGCCTTGTAAGGGTTTGCTCTCTCCTCATTTTAATTTTCTATGATATAAATGAAGTAATGTAAAAACTTTGAATAATAAAGATATACTTAAATGGCAATTGTAAAGATTTGATTGTTGCTGAGTTTGAACTGGAGTTAAATGGGACTGAAGATGGTAGTTCAACCCATAATGTCTCAGTCAGTGCTGAGAGTGGAAGAACATTGAGTATATTGATAACTCCTGAAAAAAGGATGAGTCTTCCTTCTGATTGAGAATTTAAAGGTAAACCACCCACAATTCTTGGGAAATATGCAAAACACTAAATAACATAAAAGCTATTCCAAGCCTGTGAAACTTTTAGAGCAAGGAGAAACACATAGAACTAGACAATTAGAAAACATACAAAAAATACTTGCCCAAAACTGCAACAATGAGTTAGTCGTTAAGTGATAGAAAACAAAATCATCAGGCTTAAACACCAAAAAATTCAAACAAGAGAAATATAAGAAGGATAACACTTTATAAGTATGTTTAAAGCAATAAAATGCTTTAATGACACCAAAACCACAATAAAAGAGCAGGATCTTCTGAAAAAACAGGTAGATTTGAAAAAAAGAGCAAACTTTCCTCTACGGAATAATATACTTATTAAAATTAAACTCAATAGATGGCTTAAAAACAGCAATTTAAGAACACCGGAAAAGATGATAAGTTAAAGACATACTTGAGGAAATAACCTACAGGACACCTCAGAATTTGAAACAAATAAATAAGGAAAACATGAACAAGAGGCCAAAAGACATTAAGGGCACAAAGAAGAAAACTACCATGTATATTTAAAACTTTCAGAAGGAGAAAATTTAAGAAATAATGATGGAGAAATTTCCAGAACTGGTGAATGACACTTTTTCTTTGATTAAGGATATACAACAAGTCCCTTCCCGCAATACAGGTATGAATGAAAAATTAATCACAGTTTAAAAAACATAGCTAGAAAGCAGAACTCATGGAAACTGAACAACACGTTGCTCAAAAAACCATGGGTTATAGAAGAAATCAAGGATGAAATAAAGACACTTAATAATTCCAGTGAGAATGAAAACGCTTCCTACCAGAACCTATGGGATACAGCCAAAGCAGTCCTCAGAAGTCAGTTTATCTCCATAAATGCACACATCTGGAAGGAAGAAAGAATCCAAATCAAAGAACTGACCCTACAACTTGAACAAGTAGAGAGAAAACAACAGAGGAACCCCTCAGGCACCAGATCATAAAGATCAGAGCAGAACTAAATGAATTAGGGAATAGAAAAACAATTGAAAAAATGGAAAATACCAGAAGCAGGTTTTTTTGAAAAGATCAACAAAACTGACAAACCACTGGCTAAACTTACTAAAGAGAAACTGGAAAGGAAACAAATAACCCAAATAAGAAATGGGAGGGGAGTTGCCATAACAGATCCAATAGAAATAAAAAATATCATAACAGAATACTATGAAAGACTGTACTCTAACAAATTGGAAAACCTAGAGGAAATGGACAAATTCCTTGATTCAGATCACCTACCAAAATTATCACAAAGTGAAGCACAACTTAATAAACCCATCACAAAGAAAGAGATGGAACAAGTCATCAAAAAACTGTGAACCAAGAAAAGCCCAGGCCCAGATGGCTTCACCACAGAATTCTACCAAACTTTTAGAAAAGGGTTATCTCCAATACTACTGAGACTATTTCACAGTATAGAAGAGGACGGAATATACCAAATTCATTCTATGAAGCCAGCATAACCCTGGTACCAAAGCCAGGGAGAGATCCAACCAAAAAGGAGAACTACAGACTGATATCACTCATGAATCTAGACTCAAAAATCTTCAACAAAATTCTAGCCAACAGAATACAACAATATATCAAAAAAGTAATCCATCATGATCAAGTGGGATTCATACCAGGGATGCAAGTTTGGTTCAATATCAGAAAAACGATAAATGTGATCAATCGCATAAATATCACAGAAGACAAGAATCACGTGATCTTGTCTATTAATGCAGAAAAGGCATTTGATAAAGTCCAACACCCATTCACGCTAAAAGCTCTCAGAAAAATAGGAACAACAAATTCCTAAATGCAAAAGGGCCATTTATACAAAGCTAACTGTCTACATCATCCTGAATGGAGAAGGACTGAAACAGTTTCCCTTGAGAACAGGAACTAGACAAAGATGCCCACTCTCACCTCTGTTAGTCAACATTGTGCTAGAAGTTCTAGCCAGGGCAATTAGACAAAATTAAAGGGCATCTGCATCAGCAAAGAAGAAGTAAAAATCTCCCTATTTGCAGACAATATGATTGTATATGAAGAGAATCCCAAAGAATCCATAAATAAACTACTCAAACTGATAGAAGAGTTCAGCAAAGTCTCAGGATATGAGATAAACATAAGTAAATCAGTAGGATTCCTTTATACCAACAACAAAATTATTAAGGAAGAAATCAACAAGTCAATACCATTTACTATAGCCCCCAAGAAGATAGAGTACCTAGGAATAAATCTAACCAGAGAGATAACAGACCTTTACCAAGAGAACTATAAGCCCTTTCCAAAAGAAACAAAGAGAGACTTACATAAATGAAAAAATCTACCCTGTCCATGGATAGGAAGACTTAACATTGTGAAAATGTCCATTTTACTCAAAGCAATCAACTTACATAATGCAATCCCAATACAACTTCCAGTGTCATCTTTTAAGGAGATGGAGAAAGAAATTACCAACTTTGTTTGGAAAGGGAAGAAGCCTCAGATAAGTAAACAGCTACTGAAGAAGAACAACGCACTGTGAGGCCTCTCATTACCTGACTTTAGAAACTTCTACACTGCCATAGTAGTCAAAACAGCCTGGTACTGGTACAAAGAGAGACAGACAAATCAATGGAACAGAATTGAGACTCCAGAGATGACACCATCTGATTATGAACAGTTGATATTCGACAAAGGCCCAAAGACATTAAACCGGGGTAAAAACAATCTCTTCAACAAATGGTGCAGGCAAAATTGGATATCCATCTGCAATGAATTGAAACAAGACCCATATCTTACACCTTATATAAAAACCAACTCAAACTGGATAAAAGGCCTAAATATCACATCTAAAACCATAAAGCTCATCCAAGAAAAAGTAGGAACAACAATGGAAGTTTTAATACACAGCATAGACTTCAAAATCTGTCAAACAAACCACAACCAATAGAAGATAGATAAATGAGAATTATTAAGAATCAAACACTTTTGCTCATCCAAAGACTTCATTAATAGAATTAAAAGGCTACCTACAGAATGAGAAAAAATATTTAGCAACTATATGTCAGACTGACACCTGATCTCCATAATCTATAAGGTGCTATAAAATATTGACAAGAAAAAGATACATCATCCAAGCAAGCGATGGGCAAAGGAGATGAACAGACCTTTCTCTAAAGAGGTGATCCAGGCAGCCAAAAAACACATGCGGACATGCTCATGATCATTAACTATTAAAGAAATTCAAATCAAAACAACAAAGAGATATCACCTCACTCCAACACGGTTGGCCATGATCCAAAAAACACAAAACAACAAATGTTGGAGAGGCTGTGGAGAAACTGGAACTCTTCTACACTGTTGGTGGGATTGCAAAATGGTGCAATCTCTTTGGAAAGCAATCTGGTGCTCCCTTAAAAAAATGGATATAGATATACCATTTGACACAGTAATTCCAATGCTTGGAAATTATCCTACAGAATCAAGGCCATATACACAAACTGATACATGCACACGAATGTTTATCACAGCACAGCCCACAACAGCAAAAAGACGGAATCAACCCAGATGCCCAACCACAAAGGAATGGATAGGTAAACTACGGCATATATACTCAATGAACACTATGCAATGATAAAGAACAACAATGATTTCAGTAAACATTTCATAATCTGGTTTCAACTGGAGGACATTATGTTGAGTGAAAGTAGTCAGCCACAAAAGGACAAATATTGTATGAGACCCCTACAATAAGAAATGATAAACAGACTCATGCATAGAAAAAAAGACTCTCTGATTGCTGCAAGGGTGGGGAGGGAGGGAGGATGAGCAGGGGAGGGTTTGGATTAGATAGTTGACAGCAATTTGGTTGGGTGAAATCAGTGACAGCACACATTAAAAGGAAGATCAATATTAACTGGACTTCAACATAACTTGAGTACTCCTCCCATCCGAACCCAATATTGCAAGGACAGAGTAGCTGGATAGGAGCCCTGGGGACCATGCTCTCAGGTGAAATCAAGGCAAATTGGCACAACCAGCATTTTGCTAATGAGGGCTCACTGCACCCGATATTGGTGTGTGACGTCTGGGGTCTTAAAAGCCACCAAGCTGCCATCTGAGGGTACAGCACATGGTCCCAACTCAATAGGATCAGACAATCTCCGAGGACCAGAATGACATGGGGGAAAGAGAACCCAGAAGACAAAGAGATCCATGTGACTGGGTCTCTACAACAACTCGGGACCGGAAGAACCAGATGGTGCCTGGCCACTACTAGTGATAGCCTCAATAGAGCTCAGAAAATTGACTCTCACTGGCAACACAAGAATGAATAGGGGTGCACCTTGAGATCTCCACGAAAAGACCACAACTGATGTTCCCAGGGCCTCAGAGTTCCCATGGGAGCATGGCCTCTGGCTCTGATACTGCCTTTGTCCACAAATCATAATGAAGGTCAACTCTTCTGACAGCAATGGAGTGGACTTCATGACACAGAGTGACCATATCTTGTGGGCATTCTTTGGTTCTATGCATCTATAGGTCATCATCCCACTGACCTCCTACTGAAGGAAGGGGAGTGGGTGGAGAGGAGGGGATAGAAGGTTATTGGGAGGTTAAGTCTTGTATGGAGCAGAGAAGAAGAGTGTGCTGTCACTGGACAGGGAGAGCAGGGGGAGTTGAATATAGGTGGGCACACAAATCTATACGGGAGTGTACATTTTAAAAAATCACAATAAATAAAAGACAAAGTGGCACATTGGATGAAAAACATGATCTACTTCTATGCTGCCTCCAAGAGACACATCTTAGACTTAAACACAGAAACAAACTAAAACACAAATGATGGTAAAAAATATATCAAGCTGACAACATTAAAAAAATAGCAAGAGTGGCAACATTTATCTCTGATAAAAATACACTTTAATGTAAAATCTACTGTATTCGATAAGGAAAGACACTACATAATGATTAAAAGGAGAATACTCCAGGAGGACATAACCATATTAAATATCTAAGTATCCAACAACATGGATCCAAAATAATGAAATTCTAACATTGTTGAAAACAGAAATAGACAGCTACACAACAATATTAACAGACTTCAAAACAGCACTTTCAGCGAAGGGTAGATTCCAGGAATGAAAAAGAAAAAGAAGAAAATAAGTCAGTAAGGACACAGATGACCTAAACTCCATAGCAGATCAACTTTATCTCATAGACATATTCAGAAAATCCAGCCTACAGTAGCCAAGTACACCTTCTTTTCCAACAGATGTCCTCCAGAAATGATCACATGTTAGGCAACAAAGATAGCCTTAACAAAATTCAAAGTACTGAAATACTACAAAGCATCTTTTTAGACCATATAGCCACTAAAGTGGAAATCAATAATAGAAAAAAGAATGAAAACAACCAAGGAATATGAACGACACCTTGCTCAAAAGCTGCCAGGTTATAGAAGAAATCAAGAACAGATAAAGGAAATATACACAATCAAATAAAAATGAAAATATATCCAACTAGAACCTTTGGGAGAAAGAAAAAGCAGTGCTCAGAGGTCAGTTTCTTTCAGTAGATTCACACAGCCAAACAGAAGGGCCCGAATCAAAGAACTAACCCTACCACTTAAACAAGTAGAAAGAAAGCAATTAAAGAGCCCCTTGAGCACGATAAGAAACAGATAATAAAAGTTAGAGCAGAACTAAATGAATTACAGAATAGAAAAATGATTGAAAGTGTTATCAAGGGTTCTTCGAAAAGAAAAACAAGATCAATAAACTATTGGCCAAACTGGCAAAACAAAACCAGGGAGGAAGCATATAAACTAATTAAGAAAAGAGGTGGAAGATATCACAACAGACCCAACTGAAATTAAAAGAATCATAAGACGATACCATGCAAAACTGTAGTCTAACGAGTTTGAAAACTTAGAGGAAACGGATAAATTTCCAGAAACGTATTAACAACCTAATCACAAACAGAATTAGAGCAACTAAATTAATGCATCACAAAAGAAAAGATTGAGATGTTTCCTGGAATCATCATTATTCTTTACCATTGTGTAGTGTTCCATTGACTATATATACTACAGTTTACCTATCCATTCCTCTGTTGCTAGGCATCTGGGTTGACTGCATCTTTTTGCTATCGTGGACTGTGCTGTGGTAAACATTCTTGTCCATGTGTCCATTGGTGTGAAAGGCCTTGATTCTGTAGGATATATTCCAAGCAGTGGAATTACTGGGTCAAATGGTATATCTAGATCCAATTTTTAAGGAAGTGCCAGATTGCTTTCCAAAGAGGCTGGACCACTTTGCAATGCCACCAGCAGTGTAGCAGAGTTCCCCTTTCTCCACAGCCTCTCCACCATTTGTTATTTTGTGTTTTGGTGATCATGGCCAACCTTACTGGGGTAAGATAGTGTCTCATCATAGTCTTGATTTGCATTTCTTTAATAACTAAAGATCGTGAACATGACCTCATGTGTTTTTTGTCTGTCTGGATCTCCTCTTTAGAGAAATGTCTGTCCATCTCCTTTGCCCATCACTTAATTGGAATGGTTTATCTTCTTCTTATTGATATTTTGTAGTATCTTATAGATTATGGAGATCAGGCGTCAGTCTGACATAGAGTTGCCAAATATTTTTCCCCATTGTGTAGGTGGCCTTTTAATTCTATTAATGAAGTCTTTGGATGAGCAAAAGTGTTTGATTCTTAATAATTCTCATTTATCTTCTGTTGATTGTGGTTTGTTTGACAGATTTTGAAGTCTGTCTACATTGTGTATTAAAACTTCCATTGTTGTTCCTACCTTTTCTTGGATGAGCGTTATCGTTTTAGGTTTGATATTTAAGTCTTTTATCCAGTTGGAGTTGGTTTTTGTCTAAGGTGTAAGATATGGATTTTGTTTCAGTTTATTGCAGATGGATATCCAATTTTGCCAGCACCATTTGTTGAAGATACTGTTTTTACCCCAGTTTAATGTCTTAGGGCCTCTGTAGAATATCAACTGTTCATAGGCAAATGGTGTCATCTCTGGGGTCTCAGGTCTGTTCCATTGATCGATCTTTCTGTTCTTGTACCAGTACCAGGCTGTTTTAACCACTGTGGTAGTATAATAGGTTCTGAAGTCGGGTAATGAGAGGCCTCCCAGTGTGTTCTTCTTCTTTAGTAGTACCTTACTTATCTGGAACTTCTTCCCTTTCCAAACAAATTTGGTGATTTGTTTCTCCATCTCATAAAAAATGATGCTGGAACTAGTATTGGGATTGCATTACACAAATAGATTGCTTTGGGTAAAATAGACATTTTCACAATGTTAAGTCTTCCTATCCATGAGCAGGGTAGGTTTTTCCATTTATCTAAGTCTCTCTTAGTTTCTTGCAGTAAGGGCTTGTAGTTCTCTTTGTAAAGGTTTGTTATTACTCTGGTTCGAGTAATTCCTAGGTACTTTATCTTCTTAGGGGCTATGATGAATAATGATGATTCAGGAAACATCTCATAACCTGGTTTCAAGTAGAAGACATTATGTTCAGTGAAAGTAGTCAGCAACATAAGGACAAATATTGTATGGACCCCTACGATAAGATCTCAAAAACAGACTTATTTATAGAAGAAAAGACTCTTTGATAGATGCAAGGGAGGGGAGGGAGGGAGGATGAGGGGAGGGCTTAGATTAGATAGTTGCTACAAATCTGATTGGGAGAAATCGGTGATAGCACACATTAGAAACAAGAACAACATTAAGTGGACTTCAGCATAAATTGAATACTCCTTCCCTCTTAACCTGATATTGCAAGGACAGAGTAGGAGGGGCAGGCGGCAGGGGACCATGCTCTTAGGCAAAATCTAGGCCAATTGCCACAACTAGAGTTTTGCTAAGAGGGCTCTCTGCACCCCACATTGGTGAGTGGCATCTGGGGTCTTAAAAGCTGCCAAGCTGCCATCTGAGGGCACAGCAAATGGTTCCAACTCAGCAGGAACAGATACTCACCAAGGACCAAAATTACATGGGGTAAAGACAACCCAGAAGATGGAAAGACCCACATGAGTGGGTGCCTACATCGACTTGGGACCAGAAGAACCGGATGGTGCCTGGCCAGCACCAGTGATAGCCGCGATAGAGCTCACTAAGTTGAGTCTCACTGGCAACACAAGAACAAAACGGGGTGCACCCTAAGATCTCCACTAAAAGACCTCAATTGATGGTCCAGCAGTTTGGGGGTTCCCCTGGCCCTGATGCTGCCCTTGCCCATAAACCATAATGGAGGTCCACCTTTCAGACATGAATGGATTGGACTTAGTGATGCAGAGTGACCATATGTTGGATGCACTTTGTGGTTCTATGCATCTATAGGATATCATCTTGTTGGCCTCTGGCTGGAGGAAGGAGAGTGGGTGGAGAGGAGGGGAAACGAGACTGTCGGTAGGATGAGACATGGATGGAGCAGAGAGGAATAGTGTGCTGTCACGAGGCAGTGAGAGCAGTGGAAGATGCATATAGATGGACATGTAAATTTATACAGGAGTGTACATTTTCACTGAGTCATAATATAAATAAATAAATAAAATGATTGAAAAGGTAATTTAAAAACTCCCACCCAATGAAAACACTGGTAGCACAATGGTTAAGTGCTACATCTGCTAACCAAAAGGTCAGCAGTTGAAATCCACGGATGCTCCTTGGAAACTTAATGGGGCAGTTCTACTCTGACCAACAGAGTCACTGTGAATCAGAATTGACTCAACAGCTGTGGCTTTTTGGATTCTGGACAACCAATAAAAGCCCTGGGCCTGATGGCTTCACTGGAGAAGTCTACCAAACTGTTAGAGAAGAGTTAAAACTACTATTACTAAAGATATTTCAGAGCATGGAAAACAATGGAGTACTGTCCAGTTCATTCTATAAAAACAGCATAATTCTGATACCAAAACCAAGTAAAGAGAGCATGAAAAAAGGAAACTTACAGTCAATATCTCTCATCAGGTTACGTACAAAAATCTTCAGTAAAATTCTAGCCAAGAGATTTCAATCACATATTAAAAATAATGATTCACAATGACAAAGTGGAATTCATACCATGCATGCAGAGAGGGTTCAACATTAGAGAAACAATATAATCAACCACATAAACAAAATAACAGAACAACTTGATTTCATTAAATGATGCAAAAAAAAGTCATTTAACAAAGTCCAACATCCACTCATGTTAAAATTCCTCAGCAAATACAAACAGAAGGGAAATTCCTCAACATAATAAAGGCCATTCATACAAAGTCAACAACTAACACCATCGTAAATGAGGACAGTCTGAAAGCATTCCCTCTGAAAATAAGAAAAAAAAATGCCCTTCGTCACCACTTTCATTCAAAATTGAGATGGGGGTTCTAGACAGAGCAATCAGGTAAGATAAAGAAACAAAGGGCATCTCTATTTGTGTATAGGATCTTATACACAGAAAACCCTAAGGAATTCACAAACGACTAGAGCTAAAAGAACAGTTTGGCAAAGTATCACAATACAACATTAAAAAAAAATTGTTGGATGCCCTTACACCAACATAGAAAACAAGAAAGAGGAAATCACCAAATCAATATCATTTCATTAACAATAGCGCCCAAGAAGATAAAATACCTTGAAACATGTCTAATCAGACATGTAAAAGACCCATACAGAGGAAACTATAGTATTCTATAGCAAGAAGCCAAAAGAGACACACCTTGCTTGTGAATAGGATACCTAGTATGGTGAAAATGTCTGTTTTACTTAAAGTGATCTATGGACACAATGCAGTCCAGATCAAAATCCCAATGGTAATTTTTAATGAGCTGGAGAATCAAATCACCAAATTCATGTGAAAAGAGAAGAAACTTCAGATAAGTAAAGCATTATTGAAGAAGAAGAACAAAGTTGGAGGCCTCACTTTACCTCACTTTAGAACCTGTTACACTGACATGGTAGTCAAACCAGCCTGGTGCTGGTACAAAAAACAGGTACAGAGACCAACAAGACAGAATTGAGAATCCAGATATAGCATCATCCGCTTATATGCAGTTGATATTTGAAAAAGGCCCAAAGTCCGTAAACTGGGGAAAAGACATTCTCTTTGGCAAAGGATGTTGGTGTAACTGAATATCCACTTGCAAAAGAAATCACACAAGATCCATATCTCATACCATGCACAAGAACTAACTCGAAATGGATCAAAGATCTAAATATAAAATTTAAAACAATAAAGATAATGGACGTAAAAATAGGGAAAATGCCAGGAGCCCTAACACATAACACAAACGGACTATAAAACATTATTAACAATGTACAAACACCGGAAGTGAAAACAAGTAACTGAGAACTCTTAAAAATCAAACACTTACATTCATCAAAAGACTTTGCCAAAACAGTATAAAGGCAGTCTAGAGACTGGGAATCATTTCTTCACTACTGCAAATCTGATGTTCTCAGTAATCTACAAGATACTACAAATCCTCAACAAGAAAAAGTCAGATTACCCAATTAAAAAAAATGGGCAAGTGATACGAATGAACAGTTCAACAAAGAAGACATACAGGCAACTGACAAGTACATGAGGAAATGCTCATGATCATTAGCCATTAGAGAAACCCTAATCAAAACTACAATGAGATACCATCTCAACCCAAAAGGGCTGGCATTAATCCAAAAAACACAAAACAACACATGTTGGAAAGGTTGTGAAGAGATTGGAACTCTTCTACACTGCTGGTAGGGATGTAAATGGTGCAACCACTTTGGAAATCAATTTGGCACTTTCTTCAAAAGCTAGAAATACAAATATCACAGGATCCAGCAATCCCACTTCTTGGAATATAGCAGCCAAGTGCCATCGAGTCGGAGAGAAATAAGGCCTGTCACATGAACGGATACATGCACATCAATGTTTACCGCACTAGCATCTGCAATGGTAAAAAGATGTTATCCATCTAGATGCCCATCAACAGACAAATGGATAAACTAACTATGGTATATTCACACAATGGAATACTATGTACTGATAAAAAACAACAATGATCTTGGAAACATAACATGGAGGAATCTGGAAGACATTATGCTCAGGGAAATTAGTTGCAAAAGGGCAAATATTGTATTAGACCACTATTAGAAGATATCAAGAAAACACTGAAACACAGAAGAAAATATTCTTTGACGGTTACAAGCCTGAGGAGAAAGGAAAAGGAGTATTTGTAGATATGACAGTAAATAGCAGTTGGGTTAGGTAAAGGGAGGGCAGCAGTACAAGGGAGGTTAGTACAGCTTTACTAAACTAAATGCTACGTAGCTTCTTAAATATAGCCCAACACTTCAAAGGACAGTTTAGCAATTGCAGGGGCCTAGGAACCATTGTTTCAGGGGACACCTAGGTCAACTGGCATAACAAATTTTATTTCAGAAAATGTTTTGCATCTCACTTTGTAAGTGGTGTCTGGGGTCTTAAAAATGACAAGCAGCCATCTAAGTACATCAGTTGATTCCAATCCACCTAGAGCATGAGAATGAAAGATATTAAAGACATAAGGAAAATATGAGCCCAACAGACAGAAAGAGCCATATAATCCAAAGACTACATCAGCATGAGACCAGAAGAACTAGATGATGCCTAATCACCACTAATGACTGCCCTGCAGGAAATACAATATACAGCCCCTGACATGGCAGGAGAAAAATGGTACAGAACTAGAACTCTATTAGAAGACGATATTTGATGGTCCAAACGGATGGAGCTGGATGACATGGCCCAAAGACTCTGTTAGTCCAGTGCTGAAAGCAGTCCAGATCCCAACTCTTCAGCTAAAATCGGACTAGACTATAAGACATATACTGATATTGGTGAAGAGTATGATTTTTGGCTTCAGTGGATACATGAGGCTGAGAAGCTCCTGTCCACAGGTGAGGTGAGATGATGGAGGGGGACAGCAGCTGGTTGAATGGATATGGGAAATGCAGGGAGAAAAGGGATGTGCTGTCACAGCGTGTGGAGCAACTAAAATTACATAGTAATGTGTGTGTGCAAGAGTTTGTATGACAAATTGACTTGGATTGTAAACTGTCACTTGAAACACAATAAAATAGTTTTTTAAAAAAGCAGATCAATCACCTAGTCATAAAAAGTAAAACTATAATTGTGGAAGAAATCACAGAATTAAACCTATGTTACCTTTAGTGTGCTGAAGAGCTTTTGAATACCACACCAAAAGCACTATCCATTCAAGGAAACAAACAAACAAAATGCAATAAAATGTAAAAACTTTTCTTCTGTGAGAATCTAAAAGAAAAAAAGCTACAAAGTGGAAGAAAATATTGCAAAAACATGTATCTGATAAAGGACTGACATATAAAACACACAAAGAATTCTTAAAATGACATGAGAACAGACAATCCAATTAAAAATAGGTAAAAAAATATGAACAGGTACTCAACTAGAGAAGATATACAGATGGCAAATAAATACATGAAAAGATGTTTAACAGCATTTGACTTTACGAAAGTGACAATTAAAATGATGGGACATCACTATACATTTATTTGAATGGCTAAAATCTAAAAGCTAGCAACAATTGCTATGAGGATGTGGTACAATGGGAACAACCATTCATTGCTGCTGGGAATGTAAAATATTACAGTTATTTTAGAAGACTATCCAGCAGTTTCTCACATATCTAAATGTAGTCTTACCATATGATGCCAAAATCATGTTGTTAGGGATTTATCTAATGATTTGAAAAACCTATGTTCTCACAAAAATCTGCAGATGAATAATTATGGAAGCTTTATTCATAATTGGCAGATACTGAAAACAATCAAGATGTTCCCAGTAAGTGAATTAATAAACAAACTGTAGGCATCTATACAGTAGAATTAAAAATAAAATGACTTACAAAGCCAGGAACAATGTAAAAATCTTAAAAATACACACTAACACTGGAGGCCAGAAAGTAGTGATTGTATCTGAAGTGCTGAAAAAGAAAGCCAAAAAACTATAAACCAAGAATATTATTCCCAGCAAAACTGTTTTTCAAGGAAGAGAGTGAAATTAAAACATTTTCAGACACAAAGAACCTGAGGGGGTTCATATTCACCAGACTGGCCCTATCAAAAATGCTAATGAGAGTTCTGTAGATGGGAGGGAAAATAAACTATCAAGTAATTCAAAGGCATGCACTGAAGAAAAAAAATGGTTTCCTAATAAAGCTAACTGTATGGACAAGTGTAAGGGCTACTAATGAGGTATCCATGCTTGATAAATCCAATTGCTTTGTCCCTTCATGATTTCTAATGACAAATGTATGAAATGTAGAGAGAAAATTATGTTGCAGAGCAAATACAGAACTTTAGAATACAAGACATTAAGCGTTTGTCAAAATCCAAAGAACACATTAATGTATGCAAAATTATTTAAAAAAATATCCTTTAGAAGGTCAAAGCATCCCAGGATAAATGCAGAATATGGGAAAAGGATATAAATTTATTACAAATATATTAAATAATAAGGAGAAAAGAAAGCTAGCCCAAATAATTCTGAAAATGACTGGCATCTGTAAAACTAAAGTCAAAAAGAAATATGCATAGCCTTGTACTTTAGTTGATGGACATACAAGTTAACAATTCTGAAATTACAACATGTGTAAAGTGGGTTGAATAATGGATGGTGAATGGCAGGTTTCTCACTATTGCAATGGAATTTATAGGGAAGCAAAGGAAGGTAGAAGGAACACTTATGGTGCAGTGGTTGAGTACTGGGCTACCAAATGAAAGGCTGGCAGTTCAACCTCACCAGCCATTCTGTGGCAGAAGAATATAGCAGTCCATTTCCATAAAAATTCACAGTCTCAGGAACCCTATGATGCAGTTCTACTCTCCTACAGGGTCACTATAAATTGTAATCAATTCAATAGTAGTGGGTATGTTGGGTTTTGGCCAATCTAAAGGTAGGCAGCTGAAACCTATCCAGTGGTACCGTGAAATAGAAGACCTGATAATCTACTTCCTTTAAGATTATGGCCAAGAAAACACCATGCAACTGTTGTATTCTGTAACATATGAAGTTACCATGAAATTGGTCTATTCCACAATAACTAACAATAACAATTATGGAAGCCCTGGTCATTCAGGTTTAAAACTCTTGGCTGCTCATCAAAAAGTCAGTGGTTCAAACTCACTAGCTGCTCCAAGGAGGAAAGATATGGAAGTTTGTTTCTGTAAAGATCTTCAGTCTTATGCAGATAAACATGATGACATACACAAACCCTTTTCAGCAAAGACACCAAAAACTAAGTAAAACACATAAGCATGTCAATCATGAAACCATAAGCATCAAATGAGAGAATAAAAAACTGGATCAAACACCCAATGGAAAAAGAAACTGACAGAAAACAGAGGACAAGGAGAGATACAGAGTTGAGATCCTCTGCCAGTTAACATAGTACACTGTCCACATTTAGAACACAGCCAGCAAGGACCCCAAACAGGGAGTATTGAAAGTCAACTTCATGGTGGTCCCAAGAGGAGACGGAGCATCCGTTAACCAAAGAAACATACATTCCACCCCTTGCTTTTCTTCCCCATGTCATACCTACCACTTCCCCTACAACATATGCCATGCCACTTTCCCCACTCACCCACTTCTGCTGTGACACTGTATAATTCTGTTTTAGTTACCTGGCACTTCTCTAACAGAAAATACCACAAGTGAATGGTTTCATGAAGAGAATCTTTACTGTCATGGTGTGGTAAACCACAAATCCATTTACGAGTTACAGTCCCATTCAATAAGAGAAATTGTCACAGTCCAATAGGCTGAGTCCAAGTTCAAGGACAGCATCTCAGCACAGGAACATCAGGCACAAAGGACGTGCTCTGCTCATGGTGCTGCCTTCTTGGTGGTGTGAAGTTCTCACCTTACTCTGCTCACTTCTCTCCCTTATATCCCACAGCTGGAAACCTGAGTCCTGCCTCACCGACACAACTGCGGTCCATTTTTCATCATCATCATCATCACAGAGGCATGATTCACAACACTTAGGGGAATTGTACCATATTAGGACTCATAGCCAAGTCAAATCAATACATGCATTTTTGTGGGGGACACAATGCAATCCATGACAGTTCCTTTTTTTAATCCTGCTGTTTTGTTTTGTTTTGATATATCAGGGTGTGCAGGCCAGGTGTACTTTGCCGCTTGCTTATCTAGGAGCCCAATAGCTTTCACTACTTTGTCCAAAAAAGCAAGAAGCAGCAAGTAGGGTGAGCTTGCTTCACTGTACCCTTACCCCAGCCGTTCCCCAGCCACCAATTCCCACTGTGTCATTTTTTCCATTAATGTTTTCTTTTCTTTTCCCCTCCCACCTACCTCTGTAAGCAACCTCCCCTCTCTTCACACTAGCCCTTGGGTTCACTTTGCTCCTCTCATCAACCTCCACTGCACAGCCAGTTTGTTTGTTTGTTTTGTCTTCCTTTTCTTTCTCCCTCCCAGCTAGCCCTTTATGCAACAACCTCCCCTGGCCATGCTAGAGAGCAATCAGGGCACTGACCTGTCACTACACTGGACCTACCCCAAACCCACCCAGATCACTACTATACCACCAATTTTTTTTTCTTTCTTTTAGTCTTTGTTTTCTTTGTGTCCCCCACCTAGTCCAGTATGTTACCTCTCCACCCTTCCCACCACAGTTCCACCCCACAGTGGCCTTCTGTTGATTTTATCTCTTTCCTCCCTTTTATTTGTATCCCACCACTATCACCTAACCAAGTATGGCAACCCCTTCCCACCAGCCCCTACCATGCCACTATCATTAAAGCATCCCCAGTGCTAAGATCCCACACTGAGCCCACGTTGCCCTTCCTTCTCACCACTCAATCAGCTGCTGAGTGCTGGAAAACCAGCAAGTACTACTCCATATATGACACCTCATGTTACCTGGCAAAGAGCTGTGATCACTCCCATACTGCTGGGCCACAATCAAGAAGCAGACATTGTTCACCCGGTATGCCCTTAGCCACCTTGCCAAACTAGTGTATAGCAAAGCAGGCTCAATCTGCCTGCTGCTGTCCTGGCTGCCTAGAAAAGGTAATGAGAGCTATTGGGTCTACAGATGAGACAACAGCAAAGAACATTTGGTTTAGAATATCAAAACAAAAAAGTAGAATGAAACAAAAATATACAATAAATCAGTAAACCAATTAACACCTTAACAGCTAGAAGACATCAGACAATGTCAAAACATTTAAAAATGGGAGAACAAGATAGTTCTAGCAAGTAAACAAAATAAAGAATCACATGTTCTTCTGACAGAAGAAAAGGTAGTGCTGAAGAGACAGAAGGACCCATATGAATGGAAGACTGTATCAACATGTGACCAGAAGAACGAGATGGTGCCTGGCCACCACCAAAGACAGCTGTGATGGGGCTCAAAATGTTGAGTACCTGTGGAAACATGAGAAAAAGAGGTGTACAGCTCAAGAACTCTACTAAAAGGCCAGAATTCATTATCTGACAGCCTGGAGTATCCCCTGGGAGCATGGCCCCTTAGACTGGTTGCTGACCCTGACCAGAACACACTACTGAAATCAACTCTTCAGACAAAAATGGACTGGACTTGGGGATACAGTGCAACCATATGGTGTAAGTACTTAATGGTTCTATGCATTTACAGTAGGCTGTCCTACTTGTCTCTTTCTAGATGTGAGAGAATAGGGTAGACAGGAGGGGAGAGGAGATGCTTAAGTGAACACTGAATGAAAAGTAATAGTGTGCTGTCACCGTGCAAAGAGAGCAGAAGGATCTGCAGATAGGCAGACATGCAAAATAGATTTGGATTGGGAACTTTCCCATAATCAGAATTTAAAAAAAATTTTTTTAAAAAAGACAAACCAAATTAAGGGAATTTGTAGCAACCAAACCAAACTTAAATGAGCCATTCAGTAAGAGAACCAACAACATCAAATAACAACTAGAGTCTAGGACACAGGATAGCATTAACCAGCTGCCAACCCAGATATTGAATTCTCAGTAATGAAACAAAATTAAAAGACTTGAGTTGGGGAAACAGAAACATTAACCATAATAATGACATCAAAACAATGAAAGAGAGAATAAATGGAGACAAGTTAAAGGTAAATTTCAAGATGCACCACAAGAAAAGTGAACAAACCTACTCATCAGAATAAAAAAAAAAGTCACAATAAACATGAAATCTATATTAACAACAAAAAAAGATTACCAAAAAAAGGAACTCAGCAAAAGAAAGCAAGAGAAACAAAGAAATGTCAATGCCACAAAATCAACCACAGAATTGCAACAGCAATAAACTCATACTTGAATGTAAATAATTTAATAAACCCATAAGGGAACAGTGAACCACAGAATGGATTAAGAAAAAAAGGAAAAGAAAAAAAAACAATGATCTGTCAATATGCTGTCTACAAAACATACACCTCAGACACAAAGATTAAAAATCAAAGAATGGAAAATAATATATCAAGCAAATAGCAACTAGAAAAGGGCAGCGATAGCAATACTAATCTCAGATAAAATAGACTTGAAAACAAAATCAACCAAAAAATACTACTAAGGATGTTACCAAGTGATTAAAGGAATAATCCACAAGGAAGATACAACCTTAATATGAATTTATGCGTCAACACTAGGGATCCAAAATGCATAACACAAATGCTAACAGCACTAAAAAGAAAAATAGATGATTCCACCATAACAGCAGAAGACTTCAGTGCCCGACTCTCAATAAAAGAACATCTAGCAAGCATCTTAAGAGAAAATCTAAAGGCCAAAACCAATCAACTTGACTTCATAAACATATCTAGAACACTCCACCTAACAGCAGGAAAGTGCACATTCTTTTGTAATGTACATGGAACATTATTCAGAATAGACTGTATTTTAGGCTACAAAACAACTCTTGATAAAATCCAACATATTAAAATAATACAAAGTATTTTCTCTGATCACTACACCATAAAAACAGAAATCAATTAACAGGAAGAGAAAGGAAAAAAAATTGTTACATGGAAATTGAATATAACTTTTACATCAAAACAACTGGGCCATAAAAGAAAATCAAGATAGAATTTAAAAATTCCTAGAACCAAATGAGAATGAAAACACATCACAACAAAACCTTTGGACCACAAGAAGGGCAGTGTTTGTAGGTCATTTAATACCAATAAACACACACATCGAAAAAGAAGAACATCCTGCTGACCTCTGACTGGAGGAAGGAGAGTGGGTGGAGAGGAGGGGAAAGGAGACTGTTGGGAGGATGAGACATGCATGGAACAGAGAGGAACAGTGTGCTGTCACTGGGCAGGGAGAGCAGTGGAAGCTGCATATAGGTGGGCATGTAAATTTATATGGGAAAGTACATTTTCACTCAGTCATAATGAAAAAAAAAAACATGTGAAATGAGGCCAAGATGGCAGAGTCATACATTACCTACTGTAGTCCCTCTTACAATAAAAAAACTGAAAGAAAAAGAAAGATGACAAAATGGATTTTATATGCTAATCTAGGATACGTGAATACTGAAAGTAGTCAGACTGAGAAGGGGAGGAACAAACAGTTCAGAAACTGTAAACTGACTTACATGTCCCATGAAACCACAATTTCCCACACCCAAAACCCCTGCTTTCTGTCATTCGAAGTATTTGGTTATATTGAGGAAGCTTGTTAGCTTTTTGTTTAGTTCAGTTGTGCTGACTTCCCTCCACTCGCCTAATATAATTCTAATTAATGTATAAATTCACCTATTTGATTAATGAAGACCCTTCTCCCTTTTTCCACCCTTCTAACCATCAAAAACTGATTTCTTCTATGCTTAAACCAGTTCTTGAGTCTTTATAAATAGTGACTTCATACAATGCTTGTTGTTTTGTAACTGACTAATTTCACTCAGCATAACACATCCAGGTATCTATATGTTATGAAGTGTTTCCAAAATGTATCACTGTTTTTTATCATTGCATAATATTGCATTGTATAAATACACCTTGTTTATCTATTCTCTGTTGATGGGCATGAAAGTTAATTGCATCTTTTTGCTGTTATGGAGAGTGCTGCAATAAACATTGGTATCCATGTACAAGGTCCAACAGTTAAGTTCATGAACACAATTGTTCTAAGTACTACATACCTCTTTGCTGAATATAATCACTACAGTCACCTTACAAGTATTCCCCTTGGGAAGCTATGCACCAATGCCAGAGCCTAGTCTACTTTTCAAAGCAATTTTGGAACTCTTTCTGGAACTGCCATTGTGCATGGTGGCAGGATGGCAAATTCACAGACTTAATTGTACAGTTGCCTGTAACGGAGTTTTTAGCCAGTAAACAAATAACTGTATTAGAACACCCTACTTACTCACCTTATCTGGCCCCCAATGACTTTTTTCTCCACCCAAAGATAACAAAAACATTGAAAGGAAGATGTTTTGATATTCAGGACATCAAGGCTAATATGACAACAGCTCTGATGACCATTCCATAAAAAGAGTTCCAAAATTTTTTGGAAGGGTGGACTACATGCTGCCATTGGTGCACAGCCTCCTAAGGGGAGTACTTCAAATATAACCATAGTGATATTTAGCAATGAGGTATGTAGCACTTTTTCTAAGATGAGTTTGTAAACTTAATTGGCAGCCCTTGTGTATATTCATGCAACAGCTCTTGTTTCTCTAAGATATATTCCAAGAAGTGAAACTGCTGGATCCTATCGATTATGCCTTAATGTAAAGAAAACAAAAATCCTCACAGCTGGACCAGTAAGCAGCATCATGACAAACGGAGAAAGGACAGAGGTTATCAAGAATTTCATTTTTCTTGGCTCCATAATCAACACCCATGGAACTGCACTCAAGAAATCAAAAGATACATTGGATTGGGAAAATATGCTGCAAAGGACCTCCCTAAAGTTTTAAAAGTAAAGATGTCACCTTGAAGATTAAGGTGAGCCCAACTCAACCCATGGCATTTTCAATCACATCATAGGCACACTAAAGCTGGACAACGAAAAAGGAAGACATAAGAATATTTGATGCCTTTGAATAGAGAATACTGAATGTACCATGGACTGCCAGAACAACCAACAGACCTGTTCTGGATAAGTACAACCAGAGTGCTCCTTGGAAGCACAGATGGTGAGACTTCATCTTACGTACTATAGTGATGTTGTTGGGAGGGATCAGTCCCTGGGGAAGGACAGCATGCTTTCTAAGAGTGGAGGGTCAACAAACAACAAGACAGTCCTCAACAAGATGGATTGAGGGAGGCGGGGACAAGGTGGCAGACTAGACATATGTATCCTCAATTCCCTCCGAGAACTGAGAACTGGAATGATAATTGAACAGAGCAGCTTGGACATCCTGGAAGCTCTAAGATCTGGCATAGCATTGTCAGATTGGACTAGGTGCAAATAAGGTGCAAACTACCTCTCTCGAAGATGAGGCAGTGGCATGCTGAGTCCTGCTTCTGCTGACTCATCGTTTGGGCGGACTGCATGTATTGACACCTTCTTTGTTATCTAGGAGGTTGGGACTAAGCATGAGCTGGCTAATACATTAAACTTCAGTGCTTAAGTAAACACTGTATAGTGCAGCAGAGAGGCTGTGCTTGGGATATCCACATTTGAGAGCCAGGCTGCTGAATGAAGGCACCACAGCCCCTCCACTCTCTCTTGTCTGGGCTGTACCATAGATTCTGCTGTTTCACAGCAAGAAGGGCAGCTTGGGTGGGATGCCGTGTTGGTCAGCTGGGAGTTGGAGTCAGCTAACTGAAGGTCTCAGCTGGTGCTAATTTTCATGCTGAGCAGCAGTCCCTGTCCGGATACTGCTTCTCCAGGAGAAAAGCTATGTTTTGGATGGTGGGCCGTTGAGGTATGGGTTGGATCTGGCAGAGGATGGCAGCAAGACCCTAACTGCTCCCTTCTTTGAACCACATCATAGTGTCTGAGGATGGCCTATGAGGTGGTTTTGTTGTCAACCAGAAGTTAAGGCCTGACACACCTGAGAGCCTGATTGATTTCAGCAGCTGTTGGACAGCTCCTTGCTCAGCAGTACCTTTTAAAATAAGACAACTTGAGGAACTTACTGCTGAGCAGGGTAGTAGCACCTCAACCACCCTTCACTAATTCACATCATAGCTTTGCAAGACAGGAGGTGGAGACTATCACCCTGCAGAGTCCACTTGGGGCCATTCACTATATTATACAAAAGTGGCTGGTGACCAAATCTAATAGTGTCCTCATTCCCTTCTTAGAACAACACCAGGGAAACCAAGCAGCTTCTAGATGGCACAATGACAACAGTCAATAGATAACCACTTAAAGAAGCAGTCCACCATGGCTCCAGAAAACGTTCAAAGTAAAGATTCAAGCAACTTCCCAGATGAAGAAGCTTTTCTGAAATTATCAGAGGTTAAGTATAAAATAATTGCATATACAGCCCTCCTAGAGATTAAACAAAATGCAGAAGAACAAAACAAAAAATGAAGCAAGCCATTTGAACTGATGGAACATCGCAGATTAATAATAAAATTACAGAATTAGACAATTCAATCCAAAGCCAAAAGAGCAGAATGGAGGAGATAGAAGCCAGAGTTACTAATCTTGGGGACAGAGCAACTGACGCAAGCATTTATAAGAAGAAATCAG
Source organism: Heterohyrax brucei (assembly GCA_028571685.1). Classification (NCBI taxonomy): domain Eukaryota; kingdom Metazoa; phylum Chordata; class Mammalia; order Hyracoidea; family Procaviidae; genus Heterohyrax; species Heterohyrax brucei. The sequence continues at coordinate 134,485,329 of CM053149.1, read as the reverse complement.
AGAAAAGAAATAAGCAAAATGAAGAAGCATTAAGAAACATGTGGCATTCTGTTAACAGGAATCATCAATGAATAATTGGGAGTTCCTGAACAGGGATGGATAGATGAAAATACAGAGTATCATTGTAGAGTTCCTGACAGAAAACTTCTTTGAAATTATGAAAGAAGAGAACATAGATATCCAAGATGCTTATCAAACACCACAAAAACTAGACCCAAAAAAGAAATACACCAAGATATATTATAATCAAGCCTAACAAAATGAATCATTAAGGCAGTGAGGCTTAAAACAAAGCTAACATACAAAAGGAAGCCCTGGAGCCTTTTCCTTGACTTCTCAGCAGAAACAATATTGGCAAGAAGGCAGTGGAATGACACACTTAAAGCCTTGAAAGTGAAAAACTTCCAACGAAGAATTATATATACTCCAAAACTGTCCCACAACTATGAAAGTGAAATTAAGATATTCACAGATAAACAGAAGCTTAGGTGAATTATCAACACAAGACACATAATACAGGAGTCTCAACAAACACAAAACTAACTCCAAAAAAATACAAAAAGTCAACCCATAAAGAATGACCCAGAATAGAATATTAAGAGCTGCATAGAAAACATCAACAACACAAAAATAAAGGCATCAAAATGACAGCACTAAACACATACATAAGAATAATTACACTGAAAGTAAATAGACTGGGGGTGGAGTCAAGATGGCAGACTAAGCACATGTCTCCTTATATCCGTCTGGAAACCAAGACCTGAACTGATATTCAAACGGAGCCTTCTGATCACCTAATCAGCCTCAGGACACAGCACGGGGCTGTTAATTGGGACTCCATACCACTGAACGAAAAATCTTTCTTTCACTGACTCCAGCTCCTGGCTATCCCTGGCTCTCACGGACGGAAGGTAAACGCACCATTTTGACTTTATTTCTCTGTCTTGGCCGGCAGGTGGAGCAGGGTCTTGCCTAGCAGCTAGACTCAGACGCGCTGCTGGGGGGAAAGGCAGGCAAAATTACCATATTCTGAGTGCCAGGCTTAAGATTCTGTTAATCTAGCCACTTTGAGCCTTTCGCTTTATATCTGCGTCAGCGGGGTTTGTATGGAATTCCACAGTCAGTGTGCAGGACACCATGTTGGTACCGAGATTTTAGCAGGACCTAATTCTTAGCCTGGGAGCCAGCGCCTGCAAACAGGACAGTGCTTCTCTGACAGAAAAGCAGTAATTTTCCAGTGCCACCTATGTTGCAGGCCCTGCAACAGAAGCAGAGGAATCACTACCTCTCGTCAACTTTAGGTTCTCTGTCTGGTGCCTCTATGGAGGACGCCATCTTGTATGCGGTGGCCGCAGCTGGACCTAATTCTGAGCTTGGGAGCCAGAGACTGCTCACAAGAGAGCGCTTTCCTATCACAAAACCAGTACTTCATGCAGTGTCTCCTAAGGCAAGGCCCTGTCAGCAGAAGCCAACAGGGCAGTAGCATTACTGTATTCTGAACTAGTATGTTATCATCTGGGGTTGGATATAGTGGCACTTACTTTGCCAGTTGAGAACAGGGACCTCTACACCTGAAAACCTAACTGACTTGTGAACTGGTCAGATACCTTTGGCTTTACATATTAAGACAGCCTAGAGTAACATTTGCAATCCATCCTCACAGTACCTCTTCCAGCCTCTACATACTCACATGGGACCCCAAAAGCAACAGACAATTGTGGCATACAAGAAATCACCATGGCTTCAGAAGGCTCCCAAACAAAGCAACCAAGGAGTTTTCCAGATGAAGAAACTTTTATGAAAGCATCAGGAAGTGAATACAAAATGATTATATACAGAGCCCTTCTAGACCTTATACAAAATGCAGCACAACGAAATGAAAAATTAAGCAAGATGTTCAATCTGATGGAACACCAGTACTCTGAAATCCAACAGATCAAGAACAAAATCAAAGACATAGAAACTTCCATGCAAAGCCAAGAAAACAGAATGGAACAAATAGAAAAAAGAATTTCTGACTTGGAAGACAGAGTTAGTGATGCCAGCGTCTATGAGCAGAAATCAGAAAAAAGAAACAAGAAAAATGAAGAAACATTAAGAAGCATGTGGGACTCTATTAAGAGGAACAACCTTCGATTAATTGGAGTCCCGGAACAGGGTGAGACATCTGAGTAAACAGAGAGTATCGTTGCTGAGCTGCTGACAGAAAACTTCCCAGAAATCATGAAGGAAGAGAATATAGACATCTCAGATGCATATCATACGCCACCCAATATAGATCTCAAAAGAAAGACTCCAAGACATATTATAATGAAGCTTAACAAAATGAAACATAAGCAGCAACTCTTAAAGGCAGCAAGACTCAAAGCAAAGCTAACATTCAGAGTGAAACCCTGTAGGCTCTCATCACATTTCTCAGCAGAAACCATGCTGGCACAGAGACAGTGACATCACACATTCAAAGCCTTAAAGGAGAAGAACTTCCAACCAAAAATTATATATCCTGCAAAACTATCTTTCAAATACAAAAATGAGATTAAGACATTCCCACATAAACAGAAACTCAGAGAGTTTGTAAAAACCAAACCAAAAGTACAAGAAATACTGAAAGAAGTTCTTGGCTCTGGCTTAGAAGAACATAACCACTGACTTTATATTTTAGAATGACAGACTACTCAATACTCTACTCTTTTAGGAAAGGCTCCAAAGTCAATGACAGCTTTGATATGGAGAGAAGCAATCCAGTGATAATCATGAAAACTATGGTGTCATCATAATAAAAAGAGGGATGTACTACCGTTGTTACAGTCCTTCCAGATGGAGAGGAAGATGACAAGACTGGTAGTAATTAAAATTGGGTTTATATATAGTTTATTAAGGGGTATCATGGGGGCAGCTGTAAAGCACAACAAAGATGTATCATACCATTTCAAGAAATGTAACACACGAGTCTCAACAACTACAAAACCAGCTCTGAGAAATGTGATAAATCAACTCACAAAAAAGAATGTCCCAGAACAGACTAATAAGAACAACAGAGAAAACATCAACATAAAAATAAACATATCACAATGGTAGCAGTGAACACACACCTATCAATAATTACATTGAATGTGAATGGACTGAATGCTCCAGTAAAGAGACACCGAGTGTCATCTTGGATCAAAAGACATGATCCATCCATATGTTGTCTACAAGAAACTCACTTGAGACCTAAAGATAGGAACAAACTGAAAATTAAAGGTTGGAAGAATAGATATCAAGCTAACAATGAACAAAGAAGAGCAGGGGTGGCAATTCTAATCTCAGACAAAACCAATTTTAATGTCAAATCCACCATCGTGGACAAGATGGACACTATCTATTGCTGAAAGGTTCAGTACACAAGCAAGACTTAACTATATTAAATATTTATGCATGTAATATCAGAGCACCTAAATACGTCAAAGAAACACTGACTATGCTCAAAAGAGAGTTAGATGACTCCACAATTTAGTGGGAGACTTTAACACTCCACTCTCATTACTAGACAGATCATCTAGAAAAAAGCTCAGTAAAGATACAGAAGACCTCATTGCCACAATTAACCAACTAAACCTCATTGATATATACAGAACTTTCCACCCATCAGCAGACAACTACACCTTCTTCTCCAGTGCGCATGGAACATTCTCCAGAATTGACCATGTGATAGGCCATAATGCAATGCTCAACAATATCCATACCTTTGAATTACTGCAAAGCATCTTCTCAGATCATAAAGCCATCGAAGTTGAAATCAATAGCAGAAAAAACAGATAGAAAGTGGAACTCTTGGAAACTTAACAACATCTTGCTCAAAAAAAACATGGTTTATAGAGGAAATCAAGGATGAATTAAAGAAATTCATGGCTTCCAATGAGAACGAAAACACTTCCTACCAGAATCTATGGGATACAGCCAAAGCAGTGCTCAGAGGTCTGTTTATGTCCATAAATGCACACATCTGGAAGGTAGAAAGAAACCAAATCAAGGAACTAACGCTACAGCTTGACCAAGTAGAAAGAGAACAATAGAGGAACCCCTCGGGCACCAGAAGAAACGAGATCATAAAGATTAGAGCAAAGCTAAATGAATTAGAGAATAGAAAAACAATTGAAAAAATTGAAAAGACCAATAGCTGGTTTTTTGAAAAGATCAACAAAATTGACAAACCACTCGCTAACTTTACTAAAGAAGACCAGGAAAGGAAACAAACAACCCACGTTAGAAATGAGAGGGGAGCTGTCACCACAGATACAACAGAAATCAAAAATATCATAACAGAATACTATGAAAAACTGTCCTCGTCTGCTTTGCCAGCAGAAAAGCTGTCTTTAACACAGTAAAGCCTTACATGTAGGGCCCAGCAGCAGATGACAGCAGAGCAGTAAACTGTCTGCACTTTGAACTAAATTACAGTTTTTGAGGATGGATACAGAGGTGCTTCAATTGCCAGTTGTGGAGAGTTTCTTGCATAGCCTGACTGATTTTGGAAGCTGTCAGATAGCTTTTACCTTTCAAAATAAGACTATCTAAAGAAATAACTACAGTGCATGCTGATGTCATGTCTTCCAGCCTTTAGTAATCCACATCATAAGGTCAGCTGATAGCCCCCCCAGTGACTCCAAAAATACGGCCATGTCTTTGCCAGCCAGGAAGTGAACGCTGCCACCCTAGAGATTTCACTGGGCCCAGTCACTGGAGTACATAGAGGTGACTGGTGACCTCCTTCCTTCTCAGACTGTGCCTCAGATTCTGTTAGCCCAACACCAGAGAAACTAAACAGCATCTAGATGACCCTCCCAAAATCCCTGGCCACACATTTAAAGAAAAGCCCACCCATGGCTCCAGAAAGCTCCCGAAAGAAAGAACTACAAACTTCCCAGATGAAGAAGCCTTTCTGAAATTATCAGAGGTCACCTACAAAAGGATTATATGAGAGTTCTTCTAGACATTATACAAAATTCAGCAGAGCAAAATTAAAAATTAAGCAAACTGTTTGAACTAATGGAACACCAACATTCTGAAATCCAACAGATCAATAACAAAATTAAATAATTAGATAATTCAATTCAAAACCAAGAAAACAAAATTGAACAAGCAGAAAATAGACTTTCTGACTCTCAAGGCTGAGCTACTGACATCACCATTTACGAGAAGAAATCAGAGAAAAGATACGAGAGAAATGAAAAGGCATTAAGAAACACATGGGACTCTATCAAGAGGAACAATCTGTGATTAACTGGAGTTCCTGAACAGGGACAGGAACCTGAAAACACAGAGAGTATTGTTGTTGAGTTATTGACAGAAAACTTCCCTCAAACTATGAAAGAAGAGAACATAGATATCCAAGATGTGCATCAAACATCACACAGTATAGACCCCAAAGGAAAGACACCAAGACATATTATAATCAAGCTTAACAAAATGAAACATAAGCAGAAACTCTTAAAGGCAGTGAGACTCAAAGTAAAGCCAACATTCAGAGGGAAGCCCTGTAGGCTTTTCTGTGACTTCTCAGCAGAAACAATGCTGGCACAGAAGCAGTGAGATGACACATTCAAAGCTCTGAAGGAGAAAAACTTTCAACCACGAATTACACATCCTGCAAATATGAAAATGAAATTAAGACATTTGCAGAGAAATGGAAGTTTAGAGACTTTGTAAAACCCAAACCAAAACTACAAGAAATACTGAAAGAAGCTCTTGGTTTAGAAAAAGAAAACCATTAACTTTATATTTGAGGAGACAATACAGGACACATCATCCAGAAATGTACTCAAGCAGAGAAAACACAAAACTCCATCAAAGCTATAATATTAAGAGAAGTGATCCAGTACTCATATCATGAAAACTATGATATCACATTAGAAAAAGGGATATACTACAGTAGCTATAGTCCTTCCAGGTGGAGAAGAATAAGATATATGAAGTTAAAATTAAGTTTAAACATACATTATTAAGGGTGATCATAGTGGCAGCTGTGAAGCACAAAAAAAGATGGACTATATCAATCAAGAAACATAATACACGATTCTCAAAAATGTAAAACAAATGCTTAAAAAGACAAAAAAATCAATCCATAAAAAATGTCTCAGAACAGAATATTAAGAGCAATAGAAAAAACATCAACGCAAAAATCAATATATCAAAATGACAGCACGAAACACATACCTATCAATAATTATGTTAAATGTAAATGGACTGAAAATTTCAGTCAGGAGACAACAAAGTGACATCTTGGATCAAAAGACATGACCCATCTACATGTTACCTACAAGAAACTCATCATAGACTTAAAGATGTGAACAAATTACCATTCAGGGAGAGCAGTGGAAGCTCCAAGTAGGCCAGCATGCAAATTCATATGGGAATGTACATTTTCATTCAATCATAAAGAAAAGAAATCAACAAATGGAAAATTAAAGGATGGAAGAATATATATCAAGCTAACAATATATAAAGAAGAACAGATGCGGCAATACTAATCTCAGATAAAGTAGATTTTAATGTGAAATCCACCATCATGGACAAGGACGGTAACTATTTATTCCTGAAAGATTCAGTACCCAAGCAGGACTTCGCAATATTAAATTCTTATGCACACAATACTAGAGCACCTAAATACAGTGAAGAAACACTGACTACATTAAAAAATGAGATGCATCACTCCACAATAATTGTGGGAAACTTCAACACTCCACTTTCAGTATTGGACAGATCTTCTAGAGAAAAGCTCAGTAAAGACACAGATCTTACTGCCACAGTTAACCAACTAGACCTCACTGATACATATAAAAATTTCTATCCATCAGCAGATAACTACACCTTCTTCTCCAGTACACACGGAACATTTCCTAGAATAGGCCATGTGTTAGCACATACAGCACATCTCAGAAAAATCCATATCACTGAATAATTGCAAAGCATCTTCTCAGACCATCAAGCCATAAAAGTCAAAATTAATAGCAGAAAAGACATAGAAGAAACTGAACAACATCTTGCACAAAAAGCCATGGGTTATAGAAGAAATCAAAGATGAAATAAAGAAATTTATGGATTTGAATGAGAATGAAAACACTTCCTACCAGAACACAGCAGGTACAGCCAAAGCAGTGCTCAAACATCATTTTATCACCACAAATGCACACATCTCGAACAAAGAAAGAGCCCAAAGAATTAACACTACAACTTGAACAAGTACAAAGAGAGCAACAGAGGAAGACCTCAGGCATCAGAAGAAAACAGATTATAAACACTGGAGCAGAACTAACCAAATTAGAGAATAGAAGAACAATTGAAAAATTTGATAAGACCAAAAGCTGTTTTTTTTGAAAAGATCAACTAAATTGACCAACCAGTGGCTAAACTTACTAAAGAAAAACAGGAAAAGAAACAATCTGAATAAGAAATGAGATGGGAGATGTCATAACAGATCCAACAAAAATCAAAAGTATCATAACAGATTACTATGAAAGTCTATACTCTAACAGATTTAAAAACCTAGAGGAAACAAAAAAATTCCTAGGTTCATACCACCTACCAACATTATCACAAGGCTAAATGGAGCAAATTAATAAACCCACCACAAAGGAAGAGACTGAAAAAGTCATCCCAAAACTACCAATCAAAAAAAGCAGAGGCCCAGATAGCATCACCACAGAATTCTGCCAAGGTTTTAGAGAAGAGTTAACTCTAATACTTCTGAGACTACTTTATAGCATAGAAAGGGATGGAATACTCCCAAATTCATTCCATGAAGCCAGCATAACCCTGAGACCAAAGCCATGGAAAGATTCAACAAAAAAGGAGAATCACAGACCAATATCACTCATGAACTAGATGCAAAAATCTTCAACAAAATCCTTGCCAATAGAATAAAACAACGTATCCAAAAAAATCATTCATCGTGACCAAGTTGTATTCATACCAGGGATGCAAGGCTGGTTCAACATCAGGAAAACAATTAGTGTGATCAACCAGCTAAATGACACAAAAGAATCACCAGATCTTGTCAATTGATGCAGAAAAGGCATTTGACAAAGTCTGACAATCATTCATCCTAAAGGCTCCCAACAAAATACAAATAAACAGCAAATTCCTCAATGTAGTAAGGCTCATTTATACAAAGCCAGCCACTTATATCATCCTGAATGGAGAAAGACTGAAAGAATATCCCTTGAGAGAGGGAACTAGACAAAAATACCCACTCTCACCTGTCCTATTCAACACTGCACTAGAATTCCTATCCAGAGCAATTAGACAAGACCAAGGCATAAAAGACATCTGCATCAGCAAAGAACTAAAAAGCTCCCTATTTGCAGATGATATGATTGTGTATACAGAGAATCCTAAAGAACCCATAAGTAAACTACTCAAACTGATAAAAGAGTTCGGCAAACTATCAGGATACAAGATAAACATAGGTAAATAAGTAGGATTCCTTTATACCAACAAAGAGTTCACCAAAGAAGAAATCACCAAATCAATACATTTACTATAGCCCCCAAGAAGATAAAAAACCTGGGAATAAATCTAACTAGAGAAGTGAGAGACCTTTACAAAGAGAACTACAAACCCTACTACAAGAAACTAAAGAAGATTTACAGAAATGCAGGAACATATCCTGCTCATGGATAGAAAGACTTAACACTGTCAAAATGTCTATTTTACCCAAAGCTATCTACTTATATAACGCAATCCCAATACAAATTCCAGTGACATTTTTTAATGAGATGGAGAAACCAATCACCCAATTTGTTTGGAAAAGGAAGCAATCCTGGATAAGTAAAGCACTACTGAAGAACATTATACTGGGAGACCTCTCACTACTTGACTTTAGAACCTATTACACTGCCACAATTGTCAAAACAGCCTCATACTGGTACAAAAAGAGACACACAGACCAATGGAATAAAGTTGAGACCGCAGAGATGCCACCATCCTCTATGAACAGGTGATATTCGACAAAGGCCTTAAAATTTTAAACTAGGGTAAAAACAGTCTCTTTAACAAACAGTGCTGCTGCCATCTGAAAAACATTGAAACAAGACCCACATCTTGCACCTTATACAAAAATCAACTCAAACTGGATGAAAGACCTAAATATCAAATCTAAGATGATAAAGCTCATCCAAGAAAAAATAGAATCAACAATGGGATTTTTAATACACAACGCAGACAGACTTCAAAATCTGAAAAAACGAACATGATCCACAGAACAGAAAATAGATAAATGGGAACTACTAAGAATCAAACACTTTTGCTCATCCAATGATCTGTTCAAAAGAATTACAAGAACACCTACAGAACGAGAAAGAAATATTTGGTAACTATATGTCAGACTGACATCTGATCTCCATAACTTACAAGGCACTACAAAATATCAACAAGAAAAGGACAAATAATCCAATGATGTGATGGGTGAAGGAGATGAACAAACACTTCTCTAAAGAAGATATCCAGGCAGCCAAAAGACCCATGCAGAATTGTTCACTATCATTAGCTCTTAGAGAAATTCAAACCAAAACTACAATGAGTTATCATCTCATGCCAACAAGGTTGACCATGTTCCAAAAAACTCAAAACAACAAATGCTAGAGAGGCTGTGGAGAAATTGGAACTCTCCTACATTGTTGGTGGGAATGCAAAATGATACCTCCTCTTTGGAAAGCAATCTGGTGCTTCCTTAAAAAGCTGGAAATAGATATACCATTTGACCCAGTAATCCCACTGCTTGGAATGTATCCTACACAAGCAAGGGCAGTCACACGAACAGATACATGCACACAAATGTTTCTTGTAGCACAGTCCACAATAGCAAAAAGATGGAATCCACTCAGATGCCCAACAACAGATGAATGGATAATTAAACTATGGTATATACATTCAATGGAACAGTATGCAATGACAAAGAACAATCATGATTTTAGGAAGCATCTCATAACTTGGTTTCAATTGGAAGACATTATGTTGAGTGAAATCAGTCTGTGGCCCAAAGACAAATATTGTATGATACTCCTACTATAAGAAATTTGAAACAGACTCATGTACAGAAGAAAAGACTCTGAGGGCTGCAAGGGCAGGGAGGGAGGGAGGGAGAAGAATAGTTATAGATTAGATAGTTGACAGAAATTTGATTGGGTGAAATCAGTGGCAGTACACATTAGAAAAAAATCAATTTAATTGGACTTCAGCATAACCTGAACACTCTTCCAATCTTAACCTAATAGTGTGAGGACAGAGTAGCAGGGGCAGGAGTCTGGGACTATGATCTCAGGGGACATTGAGGCCAATTGGCATAACTAGCATTTTGCTAAAAGAGTCTTCTCCACCCCATATTGGTGAGTGGCATCTGGGGTGTTAAAAGCTAGCAAGGTGCTATCTGAAGTACACCAAATTGTCCCCAGTCAGCAGGTACAGATGATCACAAAGAACCAAAACAACCCGGGAGAAAGAGAACCCGGAAGACAGAAAGACCCACGTGAACAGCTGACTACATCAATATGTGACCAGAAGAACCAGATGGTAGCCAGCCACGACCAGTGGCAGTGACAATGGGACTCACAAAGTTGAGTCTCAGTGGCAACACCAAAATAAAAAGGGGTCACCCTGAGAACACCACTAAAGATCACAATGGATGGTCCAAAAGCCTTGGGTTTCTCCTGGGAGTGTGGCCCCTAGACCTGATGCTGCCCCTGTCCATACATCATTACTGAGGTCAACTCCTCAGACAGGAATAGACTGGACACGGTGACACACTGGGACTATATTGCATGTGCACTTGATGGTTCTATGCATATATAAGATGCCGTCCTACTGGCCTCTTACTAAAGGGGAGTGGAGAGGGTGGAGAAGAGGAGACAAGAGATTATTAAGGGGCTACAACATGTATAGAACAGAAAGGAGGAGTGTGTTGTCACCAGGCAAGGAGAGCAATAGGAGCTGCGCATAGGCAGGCATACAAATTTAAATTGGATTGTACACTTTCACTCAATCACGATAGATAGATAGATGGACAGATGGATAGAGACGGATAGATAGACAGATAGACAGACAGATAGATAGGTAGATGGAACTTAGTTATGCTGATTAATCCATATGTCCCCTGAAATCATAGTACCCTGAGCCCTGCTCCTGCTATTGTGTCCTTCAAAATATAGTGGTTACGTGCTACGTCAGCTAACTAAAGGTCAGCAGTTGAAATCCACCAAGAGCTCTTTGGAAACTTCGGGGCAGTTCTATTTTGACCTATTGGGTCCCTCTGTGTTCGAATGGACTGCATGGCAGTGGATTTGGGGCTTTGCCTATGTAGGAAACCTCTTAGCTTTTGTTATTATCCAGTAGTATTAATTGCCCTTCTGCTGGGTACTGTCACTCCCTTTATCCAGTTTCTACCTACTATCTAATCTATTCAAAGACCACAGCCATCAGTATGGATTCCACCTCAACATCAAGAAAACAAACATCCTGGACCAGTAAGAAACATTATCATAAATGGAAAAAGTATTGAGGTTGTGAAGGATTTCAATTTACTTGAGTCCACAATCTGTGCCCCCGGAAGCAAAGTCAAGAAATCTAAAGACACTTTACACTGGGAAAATCTGTCACAAAGTATCTCTTTAAAGTATTGAAAGTAAAGATGTCACCTTGAAGACTAATGTGTGCCTGACCTAAGCCATGGTATTTTCAGTTGCATCACATGAGTGCAAAAGCTGGATGATGAACAAGGAAGACAGAAGAATTGATGCCTTTGAATTGTGGTGTTGGAGAAGAATATTGAACGTCCCATGGACTGCCGAAAGAACAAAGAGATCTGTTCTGGAAGAAGTACAACTACAGTGCTCCTTTGAAGCAAAGATGGCAAGACTGTGTCTCATATACTTTGGACATGTCAGGAGGAATCAGTCCCTGAAGAAGGACACCATGCTTTGTACAGCAGAGGGTCCATGAAAAACAGAAAACCCCTTGACAAGATGGATTGACACAGTGGCTCCAATGATGGGCTTAAACATAAAAACAATTGTGGACGTGGCACAAGAGTGGGCAGTGTTTCGTTCTGTTGTGCATAGGGTTGTTATGAGTTGGGATTGACTTGATGACACTTAACAACAACCCAACAACATCTAATCTGCAACTACGCCTCTCCGTCCCTCCCCTCTCTTGTAACAAAGACTAATTTCTTCTCTGCTTAAAATTTTTCTTGAGTCCTTATAGTAGTGGTCTTGTACAATTCACTCAGCATGACATCTTCCGGATGACTCCATGCTATCAGATGTTTCCTGAGATCATCATTGTTCTTAATCATTGCATAGTATTCAGTTGTGTGAATATACCATAGCTTGTTGATCCATTGTCGATGGGCACCTAGGTTGATTTCATCTTTTTGCTATTGTGGACAGTGCTGCAATAAACATTGATGTGCATGTATCTATTTGAGTGAAAGCCCAAGGATATATTCCAAGCAATGGGATTTGTGGATCATAGGGTAATTCTACTTCTAGCTTTTTTAGGGAAGCATCAAATCAATTTTCCAAGTGATTGTACAATTTTTCATTCCCAAGAGCAGTGTAGAAGATTTCCAGTCTCTCCACAACCTCTCCGTGATTTACTGTTTTGTTTGTTTGTTTGTTTGTTTATTAATGGCAACCTTGTTGGGCTGTGATAACATCTAACTGTAGTTTTGATTTGGATTTCTGTAATGTCCAATGCTCATGAGCATTTTCTTGTGTATCTGTTAGGTGCATGCGTGTTTTCTTTGGTGAAGTTCCTGTTCATATCCTTCGTCCATTTTTTTAATTGGGCCATTTGTCTTTTTCTTGCTGAGGTTTTGCAGTACCGTGGAGATTATGGGAAACCTTGGTTGTGAAGTGGCTAAGTGCTACAGCTGCTAACCAATAGGTTGTCAGTTTGAATCTACCTTGGGCTCCTTGGAAACACCATGGGGTCAGTTCTTCTGCATCCTATAAATTGCTATGAGTTAGAATTGACTTGACAGCAGTGGGTTTGTAGATTATGGAGATTAGATGCAAATCAGATTCATCATTGTCAAAATTTTTTTCCCAGTCTGTAGGCAGTCTTTTTACTCTTTTGGTGAATTCTTACCATGAGCATTAAGTGTTAGATTTTTAGGACTTCCCATTTACCTATTTTCTGGTGTTTGTGTGTTGTTAGTAATATTTCATAGTCTGTTTACGCCATGTATTAGAGCTTCCAGTGTTGTCTCAATTTTTTCTTCCATCGTCTTCATTGTTCTAGAATTTATACTTGGGTCTTCAATCCATAGTGAGCTAGTATTTTGTGCATGGAGTGAGTTATGGGTCTTCTTTCCTTTTTTTGTACACAGATATCCAGCTGTAGAACCACTATTTGTTGAAGACAGTTTTTTCCCTAGTTCACGAACTTTGGGCCTCTGTCAGCTGCTCACAAGTGGATGGTGTTATATCTGGATTGTCAGTTCTGTTCCATTTGCCTACATACTAGCTGTTTGTGTACCAGTACCATGCTGTTTGGACTACCAAGGCAGTATAATAAGTTCTAAAGTCAGGTAATGTGAGGCTCCTACTTTGTTATTCTTCAGTAATGCTTTACTTATCTGAGGCTTCTTCCCTTTCCGCATGAAGTTGGTGATTAATTTCTCCATTTCATTTAAAACTGCCATCAGAATCTGTATTGGGATTGCATTATATCTATGGATCACTTTGGATGCAATAGACATTTTCATGACATTAAGTCTTCCTATCCACGAGCAAGACAGGTTTCTTGACTTATGTACGTCTCTCTGTTTCTTGCAATTGACTTTTGTAATTTTCTTTGTATAGATCCTTTACATCACTGTTTAAATTTATTTGTAAGCATTATATCTTCTTGGGAATTACTGTAAATGGTGTTGATTTGATGACTTCCTCTTTGATGGCTTCTTTGTTGGTATAAAGAAATCTAGCTGATTTATGCATGTTTATCCTATAGCCTGATACTTGGCTGAATTCTTCTATCAATTCCAGTAGATTTTTTTGTGGATTTTTCAGGGTTTTTGGTTTAAGATCATATTATCTACAAATAGAGGTACTTGTCCTGTTTCCTTACTAATTTATATGCCCTTTATTTCTTTATCTTGTCTAATTACTCTGGCTAGAACCTCCAGTAGAAAGCTGAACAAAAGTGGTGATAGTGGGCATCATTGCCTGTTACCAGTTCTCAAGGGGAATGTTTTCAGACACTCTCCATTTAGGATGATCCTGGTTCTTGGCTTTGCATAGATTCCCTCTATAATGCTGAGGAACTTCCCTTCCATTCCTATTTTGCTGCATTTTTTTACATGAATGAGTGTTGCACTTGTCAAATGCTTTTTCTGAACCAATTGAGAAAATCAAGTGGCTCTTGTCTTTTGTTTTATTCAAGTACTTCATTACAGTAATTGTGTTTCTAATGTCGAACCATCCCCACATTCCATGTAAAAAATCCAGTTTGTTGTGGTTAGAATTTTGTTGAGGAGTTCTGCATTGAAGTTCATGAGAGATATTAGTCTATAATTTACCTTTCTCGCACTGTGTTTACTTGGTTTTGGTATCAAGGTTATGCTGATTTATGGAATGAATCTGGGAGTGTTCCGCCGTTTTTGCGTGTGTGTGTGTGTGTTTTCTTCAAGTGAGTGACCAAGTTTATTGTAAATGAAATTGTTTTTCCACATTGACTTAACATTGCTGTACCTTTTTTTCCTTCTTTCTTTTCTTTTCCTTTTTTATTATGATTGAATGAAAATGTACATTCCCATATAAATTTGCATCCCCACCTATATGCAGCTCTCACTGTTCTCCTTGCCTGGTGACAGCAGTCTTTGTCTCTGCTCCATACATGTCTTGACTTCCCAACAATCTCCTATCCCCTCTTCTCCACTCACTCCCCTGCCTCCAGTGAGAGTTCAGTAGGACCACATCGTGTAGATGCATAGAACCGTAAAGTGCACACACGATTGCCAAGTCCAATTTATTCCTGTCTGAAGAGTTGACCTCCATTATGATTTACGTACAGGGGCAGCATCAAGGGCCAGGGGCCATGCTCCCAGGGGAACTCTGAGGCCCCTGGAACACCAATTGTAGTCTTCTAGCAGAGATCTCAGGGTGTACCCCTTTTTACTCTTGTGTTGCCACTGAGCTCCGTCACGGTTATCTCTGGTGGTGGCTGGATACCATCTGGGTTCTTTATTCCACTGTTTTGCATGCTCCGAAATATCTTTAGTAATAGTGGTGTTAACTCTTTAAACATTTGGCAGAATTTTCCAATGGAGTCATCTGGGTCAGGCTTTTTTTTTTTTTTTTTTTTTTTTTTATGCTTGGGAGCTTTTAAATTACTTCTTCCATCTCTTCCTTTGTAATGGGTATATTAAATTGTTCTACTGTCTGTGTTAGTTTTGGTAGGTAGTATTTTTCTAGAAATTTGTCCACTTCCTTGAGGTTTTCAAATTTATTAGAGTATATTTTTTCATAGTATTTTGTCATTATTCACTTAATTTCAGTTGGATCTGTTGTGATAGTGCCCATCTCATTTCTTATTTGCATTATATATTTCCAGTCTGGTTTCTCTTTTTTCAGTTTGGCAGATGGTTTATGTAATTTTTTTTTTAATCTTTTCAAAAAGCCACATTGTTGGTCTAGTTAACTCTTTCAATTCTTTTTCTATTCTCTAATTCATTTAGCTCTGCTCCAATTTCTATTATCTGCTTTCTTTCGTTGCTTGAGGTGTTCCTTTGTTATTCTGTTTCTATTTGAGTTGCAAGGTGAATTCTTCAATTTTGGCCTTTTCTTCTTTATGGATGTGTGCTTTTATTGAGATAAACTGAAATCTGAGCACTGCTTTTGCTGTGTCTGAAAGGTTCTGGTAGGATGTGTTCATTATCACTTGATTCTGTGAATTTTTTAAGCCATCCTTGATTTTTTTCTTTTTAGTATATATATATATATATATACACACACACATGCATATTACACATGCATATATAC
This sequence comes from Heterohyrax brucei, assembly GCA_028571685.1. Lineage (NCBI taxonomy): Eukaryota > Metazoa > Chordata > Mammalia > Hyracoidea > Procaviidae > Heterohyrax > Heterohyrax brucei. The sequence goes on along the minus strand of CM053149.1, from coordinate 134,469,310 downwards.
AGTGATTGAGTGAATGTTTACAATACAGTTCAGATTTGCATGTCCACCTATCTGCAGCTCCCTCTGCTCTCCATGCCCAGTGACTGCACACTCCTCTTTGATTTTTTTATATAACCCAGTTTTTTTGTTGTTGTTTTTGGAGCAAGATGTTGTTCAGTTTTCATGTGTTTGATTTTTTTTTCCTTGTTTTTTCTCCCATTGATTTTGACTTTTATGTTTTTATGGTCTGGAAAGCTTCTTAATCCTTCTATGCTTTGGATTTTGTTAAGACTAGATTTACAGCCTAATATGTGGTCTATTCTGTAGAATGTTCCATGGGGAATGGAAAAGAAGGTATAATTGTTGTTGAATGGAGTATTCTGTAAATGTCTGTGAGGTCAAGTTGGTTGACTGTGGCATTTAGATCTTTCATGTCTTTACTGAGCTTCTTTCTGAAAGTTCTGTCCATCACTAAAAATGGTGTGCTAAAGTCTCTTACTATTATTGTGGAGCTTTCTCTCTCATTTTTCACTGCTGTTAGAGTTTGAACCCCTGACAGTAAGTGCATAAGTATTTACTATGATTGTGTTCCTTTAAGTAGCATACAGTGACCTTCCTTGTCCACTGTGATGGATTTTACTTTAAAGTCTGTTTTATCTGAAAATCGTATTTCCACTCCTGCTCCTTTTTGAGTGTTGTTAGCTTGATATGTATTTTCCCATCCTTTGAGTTTCAGTCTGTATCTTTAAGTTGACAGTGTGCCTCTTGTAGGTGCTATATAGATGGATCACGTTTTTCTAAAATTCATTCTACTACTCTTTGCCTCTTTATTGATGCATTTATGTTCAATATTATTATTGATAGATGCACTGGGTTGTTGGGTTTTTTTTAATGAATTTAGTGCTGTCACTTTTTTGTGTGTTGTTGATAGTTTCTTTATTCCACTTTTTGTGTTTAGCCATTTTTCTTGGTAGGTTTCCTTTTCATGTTTTTCATTGTTGTTGGTTTTATATTTGCCAAGACTTCTTGATTTTGTTTCTTATTTTGAAGTGTAGGATTGTTATTTTCCTTTTTGGTTACTTTAATACTTAACCCTGATGTTCTAAGTTTAAACCACTTTTTGATTTCTTTGTGTCAGCTTGACTTCCTCTAGATACGAAAGACATATGAATGCATTATTTCATACCTCTTTTTGGCATTATGTTGTCATCATTTACATACTGAGATCTCTGTTTTCTATTTTTAGTGTTTTGCCTCTTATTTATTTTTGTGCTTTCTCTATCTATGTTGATGTTTGGATGCTCAGTCTTGTATTTTATCCTTAAGTATATATCTGATGTTACTGATGTTCTAATTGAAGAACATCCGTCAGTGCTTCTTGTCATTTCAGTTTGGTTTTTGCAAATTCTCTAAACTTATGTTTATCTGGGGACATCCTAATTTCATCATCATATTTGAGAGACAAGTTTGCAGGATATGCAATTCTTGTTTGGTAGTTCATTTTTCCTTCAAGGCAGTGTGTATGTCATCCCAATGCCTTCTTGCCAGCATAGATTCTTCTGCGTAATCTAAGATCAATCTTATTGGCTCTCCTTTGTAGGTTATTTTTTGTTTCAGACTTGCTGCATTTAAAACAATCCCCTTATCTTTAGTTTTGGTATGTTCGATTAAAATATGTCTTGGTGTCTTTCTTCTGGGATCTATCTTGTATGCAGTTCAATGAGCATCTTGTATAGATAACGTCTCATTATTTCATAATATTAAGGAAGTTTTCAGTCAACACTGCTTCCACAATTCTCTCTTTAGTTTCTGTTGTACAACCTTGTTCTGGTACTGCAATCATTCATAAGTTATTCCTCTTAATAGAGTCTGATATAATTCCAAGTGATTCTTCATTTTTTAAAATTCTCTTATCTAATTTTTCCTCAAATATGCCAGTGTCAGTTGCTTTATCCTCAATCTCAGCAATTCTTCATTGTATTGCCTCAATTCTGCTCCTTTGACTTTATATTCAACTATCTGATTCAGTGATTTTATTGTTAATCTGCTGAATTTCAGATTATTGCTGCTCAAATATTTCTTGCAGCCTATTTTTCACCATTCTCTGCTGAACTTTGCCTAATCTCCTTCTTGAGGCCTTGAACAGCTCTAAAAATTAATCATTTGTATTCTACCTTCTATAACTGCAAGAAGTCTTCTTCAACTGGAAAATTTTTTGACTCTGTTTTGGGAGTTTTCTGATCCCATGGTTGTCTGATTATTTAAATGATTTGAAACTGAGTATTGTCTCTGAGCCATCAGAAAGTTGTAATTTGTTTATGTTTGGTTATTTTATTCTAACATATATAGATGTAATGTAATTATATATATTTGTATTTTATATAGATAGGTAAATTTTGTTTTTAAGTGTCCAAATATGCTGGTCCTGTTAGCTAATTTGATTACTGGAACCTTTGAAATTCAAATACCTTTCCACCAGGTAGTTAGTACTGTATTCAGTTTGGCAGCCTAGTTAATAAGGTTCACTCTTGTGGGCTCAGGTTGCTGGCTATGAGTGCACTGAGAAAGGTGGGGAGAGTTGCTAGCTCAGGAGAGGGCTTATATTTTTCTTTTTTTCCTTCCCATTTTGTTACCCTCTTCAAGTCTAGGAAAATAGCCCATGTTGCATGTAAGGGGTTTCACTTCCAGCCCAGGTAGGGTGTCAAAGTTTGGCATGCAGGGCAGAGCAGAGAAGGGAGGGGGAAGCACTGCGAAAAGTGAGACATCAACACATAGGAAAGATTTAATCAGTATGAGTTCAGAAGCACTCAGATCAGTGACACTCAAATGGTAGTCTTCTGTGACTCTGTGGGCATAACTGTGCAAAGCTCAGCTTTCCCTCTGAGCAAGATGCATTCCATTCACCATGCCACAGCTCCATTCATGGCACTGCTGCAACCTATGCTGCTGATGCACTGACAGTAGCAGGCCCCTCTGTGGGATGCAGATTTAATTCCAGGCAAACTAGTTCTTCTCAACCTGCTCTTGCCTCACTGTTGCTGACTGTGATCTCTCAGCTTTCCCCCTGATATCAGGGCTCCTAGAATGTCCTATATAATCCATTCAGTTGTTTTTCTAGCTCTTTACTGTTAGAGGGAACACAGGATACTTGTGTCTACCCAATATATTAGCCCTGAATCAAACCTCTTCAATATTTATTATTTTGTGGATTTTTTTGGATTAATGCCAGCTGGCATTAATGTTAAGAGTGATGGTATTTCATGGTAGTTTTGGCCATAGGTTTATCTTATGACTAATGATTATGAGCATTTCTTCATGTTTCTGTTAGCCATTTGGATGTCTACTTTGGTGAAGTATCTGTTCATGTCCTTTGCCCATTTTCTTATTGGCTTATTTGTCTTTTTGTAATTGAGGTTTTGGAATGGATTATAGATTTTGAAGATTAAATGCTTGTTGAATTTGTCATACTCAAATTTTTTACTTCCGAGTCTGTAGACTGTCATTTTCATCTTTTGGTAATGTCCTTGGATGACCATATATGTTTGATTATTAGGAGTTGGTCATCTATTTTTCTCTTCTTGTATTAGTGCATTAATAGTAATGTATTGCTTTCTATTATGCTTTGTATTAAGTCTGTCAGCATTTGTTCCTAATTTTTCTTCCATGATCTATATCACTTTAGATTTGATATTTAGATCTTTCATTCATTTTGTGTTAATTTTGTGTGTATGGTGTGAGATATGGGTCTTGTTTCAGTTTTTGGAGATGGATATCCAGTTATGCTAACACTATTTGTTAAAAGTCCAGTAGTTTGGACTTTGGGCTTTTGTCAAACATCAGTTGCTCATAGGTGGATGACTTATGTCTGGATTCTCAGTTGTGATTCACTGGTCTATGCATCTGTTTTGTACTAGTACTAGGCTGTTTTGACTACCACATCAGTGTAATAGTTTCTACAGTCAGGTAGTGTGAGGCCACCCACTTTATTTTTTTTCTTCAGTAATGCTTTACTTATCCGGGCTTCTTCCTTTTCCCTATGAGGTTGGTGACTTGTTTCTCCATCTCATTAAAAAAAGCCATTGGAATTTAGATGAAGATTGCTTTGTGTCTATAGATCACTTTGAGTAGAACAGACATTTTCACAATGTCCTATCCATGAACAAGATAGGTTTCTACACTTATGTAGGTCTCTTCTGATGTCCTGAGTAGCATCATGTAATTTTTATTTATGGATATGTATTTTACAAGTTTGGTTAGATTTATTTGTAAGTTTTTATCTTCTTGGGGCTATTGAAAATGGTACGGATTCTGTGGTTTCCTCCGACATTCTCTTTGTTGTCATAAAGTAATTCAACCAGTATTTCTATGTTCATCTTATTTTCATAACACTTTATTAAACTCTTCTATTAGTATTAGTAGTTTTTTGAACTTTTTTTGTGGTTTCATATGTATAAGATTGTATCTGTTATGACCAGAGATACTTTTACTTCTTCCTTACTAATTTGGTTAACCTTTATTTTTCTTGCTTGATTGCTCTGGCTAGAACTTCCAACACAATGTTGAATAAAAGTGGTGACAAATGGCGTCTTTGTCTGGTTCCTAAATCAAGGGTAATGGTTTCAGACTGTTGGCTGTCAGTTTTGTATACATGTCCTCCAATATACAGAGGAATTTCTCTTCTATTCCTATTTTGCTAAGAGTTCTTAACATGAATGGTCCAATGCCTATTATGTATCAATTCATAAAATAAGGTGTTTTTTGTTTTATTTATGTGGTTGTTTACAGTGACTGTGAGCTCCATCACGATTATCACTGGTGGTGGCTAGGAACCAACAGATTCTTCCTGTCACAAGTCCACGTAGTCATCCACTCATGTGGGTCTCTCTGTCTTCTGGGTTCTTTTCCCCCATGTCATTTTGGTCCTTGGTGATTGTCTGTTGCTGCTAAATTGGGACCATTTGTTGTACCCTCAGATGGCAGCTTGGCAGCTTTTAAGACCCAAGATGCAACTCACTAAAGGGGTGCAGAAGACTCTCTTAGCAATATGCTAGTTGTGCCAATTGGCCTTGATTTCACCTGAGAGTATGGTCCCTAGCCCCCTGCCCCAGCTACTTTGTTCTTGCAATATTGGGTTAAGATGGGAGGAGTAACTATGTTATGTTGAAGTCCAGTTAATATTGATCTTCTTTATAATGTGTGCTGCCACAGATTTCACCAAACCAATTTCCTATCAGCCATCTAATCTAATCCCCCCTTCTCGCCCTTAATCCCTCCTCCGCCTCGTAGCCATCAAAGAGTCTTTTCTTCTATGCATGAGTCTGTTTTTAAGTTCTTAAAGTAGGGGTCTCATATAACATTTGTCCTTTTGTTGCTGACTACTTTCATTCAATAAAATGGCCTTCAGTTGAAACCGGGTTATGAAATGTTTCCTGAAATCATCATTGTTCTCTATCATTGAGTAGTGTTAGAGTGAGTATATATATAACAGTTTACCTATCCATTCCTCTGTTGTTGGACATCTAGGTTGATTCCACCTTTTTGCTATTGTGGACTGTGCTGTGATAAACATTCATGTGCATATATCAGTTGGTGTGAAAGACCTTGCGTCTGTAGGATATATTCCAAGTAGTGGAATTGCTGGGTCAAATGGTATATCTATATCCATTTTTTAAGGGAGTGCCAGATTGCTTTCCAAAGAGGTTGCACCATTTTACAATCCCGCCAACAGTCCCAATTTCTCCACAGCCTCTCTAGCATTTGTTGTTTTGAGTTTTTTGGAACATGGCCAACCTTGTTAGGGTGAGGTGGTATCTCATGTAGTTTTGATTTGAATTTCTTTAATAGCTAATGATTGTGAGCATGTCCACTTCTGTTTTTCGACTGCCTGGCTCTCTGCTCTAGAGAAGTGCCTGTCCACCTTTTAATTGGGTGGTTTATCTTTTTCTTATTGATATTTGTAGTACCTTATAGATTATGGAGATGAGGCATGGGTCTGACATATAGTTGCCAAATATTTTTTTCCAATTCTATGTGGCCTTTTAATCCTATTATAAAGTCTTTGGATGAGGAGAAGTGTTTGATTCTTAGTAGTTCCCATTTATCTATTTTCTCTTCTGTTGTTTGTGGTTTGTTTGACAGATTTTGAAGTCTGTCTACATTGTGTATTAAAACTTCCATTGTTGTTCCTGTTTTTTCTTGGATGAGATTTATCATTTTAGATTTGATATTTAAGTCTTTTATCCAGTTTGAGTTGGTTTCTCTATAAAATGTAAGATATGGGTCTTGTTTCAATTTATTGCAGTTGGATATCCAATTTTGACAGCACTATTTATTGAAAAGATCATTTTTACCCCAGTTTAATGTCTTAGGGACTTTGTTGAATATCAGCTGTTCATAGGAAGAAGGCGTCATCTCTGGGGTCTCAATTCTGTTCCATTGATCTATCTGTCTTTTTTTGTACCACTGCCAGGTTATTTTCACAACTGTGGCAGTGTAATAGCTTCTAAAGTTGAGTAGTGAGAGGTCTCCCAGTGTGTTCTTCTTCAGTAGTGTTTTACTTATCCAGGGTTTCTTTCCTTTCCAAACAAACTTGGTAATTTGTTTCTCCATCTCCTTAAAAAATGGCACTGGAATTTGTATTGGGATTGCATTATATACGTAGATTGCTTTGGGTAAAATAGACATTTTCACAATGTTAAGTCTTCCTATGCATGAACAGGTAAGTTTCTCTATTTCTGTAAGTCTCTCTTAGTTTCTTGTAGTAAGGACCATAGTTCTCTTTGTAAATGTCTGTCATTTCTCTGGTTACATTTATTCCTAGGTACTTTATCTTCTTAGGGACTGCAGTAAATGGTATTGATTTGGTGATTTCTTCTATGACAAACTCTTTGTTGATATAAAGGAATCCTACTGATTTACTTATGTTTATCTTGAATCCTGAGACTGCTGAACTCTTCAATCAGTTCAAATAGTTTACTTATGGATTCTTTAGGATTCTCTGGGTATACAATCACATCATCTGCAAACAGGGAGACTTTTACTTCTTCTTTGTCAATACAGTTGTCCTTTATTTCTTGGTCTTGACTAAATGCTCTGGCTAGAGTATCTAGTACAATGTTTAATAGAAGAGGTAAGAGTGGGCATCTTTTTCTTGTTCCTGTTCTGAAGAGAAACTGTTTCAGTCTCTCTCCACTCAGGATAACATAGGCAGCTGGCTTTGTATAAATGGCCCTTATTGAATAGAAGGACTTACTGTCTGTTGCTATTTTGCTGAAAGTTTCTAGCATGAATGGGTGTTGAACTTTATCAAATGCCTTTTCTGCATCAATGGACAAAATCAGGTGATTCTTGTCATTTGTGATATTTATGCAGTTGATCATATTAACTGTTTTTTGCTGTTGAACCAGCCTTGCATCTCTGGTATGAATCCAACTTGGTCAGGATGGATTACTTTTTGGATATGTTGTTATATTCTATTGGGAAGGATTTTGTTGAAGATTTTTGCATCTAGATTCATGAGTGATATTGGTCTGCAGTTCTTTTGTGTTGAGTCTTTCCCTGGTTTTGGTACCAGGGTTATGCTGGCTTCATAGAATGAATTTGAGAGCATTTCATCGTTCTATACTAAGAAATAGTCTCCGTAGTATTGGAGATAACTCTTCTCTAAAAGCTTGGTAGAATTCTACAGTGAAGCCATCAGGGCCCGGGCTTTTTTTCATTGGTAGTTTTTGGATGACTTTTTAAATCTCTTTCTTTGTGATCAATTTCTTAAGTTGTTCTGCTTCACCTTGTGTTAATTTGGGCTGGTCACATGAATCAAGGAATTTGTCCATTTCCTCTAGGTTTTCCAATTCATTAGAGTACAGTCCTTCATAGCATTCTGCTGTGCTATTTTTTTATTTCTGTTGGATCTGTTTCAGCAGCTCCTCTGTCATTTCTTATTTGGGTTATTTGTTTCCTTTCCTGTTTTCTTTAGTAAGTTTAGCCAGTAGTTTGTCAGTTTTGTTAATCTTTTCAAAAAATCAGTTTTTGGTCTTTAAATTTGTTCAATTGTTCTTCTATTCTCTAATTCATTTAGTTCTTCTCTAATTTTTATGAGCTGTTTTTCTTCTGGTGCCTGATGGGATTCGTCTGTTATTCTCTCTCTACTTGTTCTAGCTGTAGGGTTAGTCTTTAGTTTGGTTTCTTTCTTCCTTCCAGATGTGTGCATTTATGGAGATAAACTGACCTCTGAGCATTGCTTTGGCTATATCCCATAGGTTCTAGTAGGAAGTGTTTTCATTCTCATTGGAATCCATTAATGTCTTTATTTCATCCTTGATTTCTTCTATAACCCATTGCTTTTTGAGCAGATGTTGTTCCATTTCAATGAATTCCACTTTCTATGTTTTTTCTGCTTTGATTTTAGACTTTTATGGTGTTATGATCTCAGAAGATGCTTTTCATTAATTCAGTGATACAGGTTTTGTTGAGAATCGCTTTATGTCCTAACACATGGTCTATTCTGGACAATGTGCCATGTGCACTGGAGAAGGTGTAGTTGTCCATTGATGGATAGAAAGTTCTATATATGTTGATAATATCTAGTTGTTTAATTGTGGCAATAAGGTCTTCTGTGTCTTTATTGAGCATTTTTCTAGACAATCTGTCCAATATCAAGAGTGGAGTGTTGAAGTCTCCCACTATTATTGTGATCTACCTCATTTTTTAGTGCAGTTAGTATTTCTTTGATGTATTTAGAAGATCTAATACTAGGTGCATAAATATTTAATATTGTTAAGCCCTGCTTGTGTATTGACTCTTACTGCAATAAAGTGTCCATCCTTGCCCACGATGGTGGGTTCTGCATTTAAATTGATTTTATCTGGGATTAGAATTGCCACACCTGCTCTTCTTTGTTCATTGTTAGCTTGATACATATTCTTCCACCCTTTAATTTTCTGTTTGTTCATATCTTTAAATCTAAGCTTAGTTTCTTGTAGGTAACATATGGATGGGTCGTGTCTTTTGATCCAAGATGTCACTTAATGTCACTTTACTGGAGTGTTCAGTCCATTCATATTCAATGTAATTATTGTTAAGCAGGTGTTCAGTGCTGCTGTTGTGATATGTTTATTTTTGTGTTGATGTTTTCACTGTTGTTCTTATTAATCTGTTCTGGGACATTTTTGTGAGTTGAGTTTTCACCATTTTCCTGGTTGGTTTTGCAGTTGTTGAAACTCCTGTATTATGCTTCTTGATTTGATGAATTGCATTTTTGTTGTGATTTATGGCTGCCTTTATTAGCCCCCTTAATAAACTATATATAAACCCAATTTCAATTACTACCATTCTTATCAACTTCCTCTCCATCTGCCAAGAGTATAACAACTTTAGTAAATCCCTCTTTTTAATATGAGGACATCATAGTTTCCATGATATTATCACTGGATTATTTCTTTCATTGCATTCATAGGCCTCCCTAACTTAGTAGGATTCTAGGTGATGTGCCTTGTAGTTGCTTCTAATATATAAAGTTATTGGTTTTGTTCTTCTAACCCAAGAGATTCTTTAAGTATTTCTTATAGCTTTGGTTTGGTTTTTACAAAGTTGCTGAGTTTCTTTTCATCTGCCAATATCTTAATTTCATTTTCATAGCTGAAAGATAGTTGCAAGATATATAATTCTCGGTTGGAAGCTCTTCTCCTTCAAGGCTTTGAATGTGTCATACCATTGTCTCTGTGCCAGCATTGTTTCTGCTGAGAAATCTGACAAAACTTACAGGGTTTCCCTCTGAATGTTAGCTTCTTTGAGTCTTGCTGCCTTTAAGAGTTTCTGCTTATGTTTCATTTTGTTAAGCTTGATTATGCCTTGGAGTTTTCCATTTGAGATGCATATTGAGTGGCATTTGATATGCATCTTTGATATCTATATTCTCTTTCATGATTTCTGGGAAGTTTTCTGCAGCAGCTCAGCAACAATACTCTCTGTGTTCTCAGGTGTCGCATCCTTTCCAGGGACTCCAATTAATTGTAGGTTGTTCCTCTTAATAGACTCCCACATGCTTCTAATGCTTCTTCATTTTTCTTGTTTCTTTTTTCTGATTTCTCCTACTAGATGCTGGAGTCAGTAACTCTGTCTTCCACATTAGAAAGCCTGTTTTCTATTTGTTCTGTTCAGTTCTTGGCTTTGAATTGAAGTTTCTATGTCTTTGATTTTGTTCTTGATTTGTTGGATTTCAGAGTACTGGTGTTCTATCAGATCAAACAGCTTGCTTAATTTTTCATTTTGCTCTGCTGCACTTTGTATAAGGTCTAGCAGGGCTCTCTATACAATTCTTTTGTATTCATCTTCTGATAGTTTCAGAAAAGCTTCTTCGCCTGGGAATTTCTGAGATGATTTCTTCTGGGGGCCTTCTGAAGCCATGGGTGATTTCTTGGTTCCACTTTTCTCCAGAGTTTTTTGCTTTGGGGGCTTCATGTGAGTCAACAGAGGCTGGGAGAGATGCTGTGAGGATGGACCGCAGTTGTTTCTCTAGGCCATCTTAAAATGAAAGGTAAAAAGTATCTGACAACCTACAACATCAGTCAGGTTTTCAGGTGTATAGGTCCGTCTTCCCAGCTGGCATTGTAAGCACCTGCATATCAAACCCCAGATGTTATAAACTAGCTTAAAATACAGAAAGGCTACTGCCCTGCTGGCTCTTCTGTCAGGCCCCAGCTGTATGTGACACTGTGTAGAATATTGCTTTTCTGCCAGAAAAGCACTCTCCTCCAGGAAGGCACTGCCTCCCAGCCCGGGAATTGGGTCCAGTTGAGGCCTGTGTATGAGTATGCCTGCCTCCCAGTGGAATACTGCTTTTCTGCTAGAAGAGTGCTCTCCTCCAGGCAAACATTTCCTCCCAGCCTAGGAAGTAAGTCCACCAGGGGCCTCTGTGTGGGTGTTTCTGCCTCCCAGTGGATCATGATGTCATCCTGAACAAGCCTGCTCCCTGTCTCAGTACCAGGTACTGTATGGCAGGGGCAGAAATAGAGGCCAAAGGTGCCAAGATGCAGAGTCCGAAGCCTGGCTCTCAAATTATGGCAATTTCACCTGCCGATCCCACCAGCAGTGCATCTGATGTTAGCTGCTCATGAAGTCCCAGCACCGCCCACTGGCTAAGACAGTTAGAAAAAAGTTAAAATGGTGAGTTACCTTTAGTCCATGCAAGCCAATGCATGCCAAGAGTAGGGTGAGCGAAAGAGAGGGGGTTTTGCATTCAATGGTATGATGTCCAAATTAACAGCCCTGTGCAGTGTCCTAGGACTCACTAGGTGTCCAGAAGTCTCCATTTAACTACCAGTTCAGATCTTGGTTTCCAGAGGAATTTAGGGAGACATGTATTTAGTCTGCCATTTTGACCCCACCCTAAAACTTTTATTAGGCATACTAGTCCAGGAGTCCATTTAATTTTCTTACATGGCTCAGCTCAGGTGTCCAAGTAGTCAGTTACCAAGTGTATGGTCTAGGTTTTCCCCTACAGTCTAGATGAGTGGGGCTGACTGGTGTATACACAGGTGTCTGGCTGCACATGATGAAAAACGCAGGGCTCTGACAGCCATCTCTGATTGTCTGTAAGGAAAATGCATCCCCTTCTGCCTGATCCTAGGTCAAGGAAATATTAGTCCTGAATTTCTGGCTCAGGAGAGTCAGGAGATTTTTTTCCTCCTTCACCTTGTTTGTTAAATTGTTCCCTTTCTGAGTCTAGTAGAAAGCCTCAGGGTGTGCATAAAGAGACCTACTTCTGGCTCAGGTAATGGTGTGAGACTCCCAAGCTCACTGCAATGTAAAGAAGGGTAAGCACTGGGAAAAGGCAGATAGCTTTATCTCAAAGGGATGCGTTTGATCCACATGCAGTAGATTAGACAAATGCCACATAGTTTTTGGATTTTGAGTGCTATTTTACACTCTTTCTGGAGAGTCAAGTGGACTCTGCTATTCTGTCTCTCCTGCTGAGGAGAATGCCCTCTGAATCCCACTGTTCTGTTCACCATACTGGATGCATATAATTCCTGGGAAGTCAGGTCTGCTCAGTCCTAGGTACTTCTGTACATACTCACCCTTCCACGTCTCTTGATCTGATTTCTCAACTTTCCCTTTGATGTTCAGGGCTCCAAGAATATCATCTATAATCTACTCATTTGTAATTTTTGTCTTTGTTCTTAGAAGGATCACAAGAAGTGTCTGATTATTCTGCCATCTTGGTCACATCTCTCCTCACTATCCTTATTTCTAAAGTGCACTATGGTTTTACTTCAACAAAGACAGATTTGTTCATTCTTTTGGCAGTCCACAGCATTTTCAATATTCATCACCAACTGACACCAAAATTCACAGGCATTGATTCTTCAGTCTTCTTTACTCATTGTCCAGCTTTAGCTGTGCATATGAGACAACTGAAAATATTATGGTATAGATCAGTCACAGTCCTCAAAGTGACATCTTTGCTTTTTAATATTTAGATATTTGGTAGCAGATGTGCGCAATGCAATATTCCATTTGATATCTTGACTGCTGCTTTCATGGATGTTGACTGCAAAACCAAATAAAATTAATTCCTTGACAACTTCAATTTTCCTTTGTTTATCATGATGTTGCTTATTTGCCCCACTGTGGTGATTTTTGTTCTCTTCATGTTGGTGTACAATTCATATTGAAGGCTACAGTCTTAGATTTCTATCAAGAAGTATTTCGAGTCCTCTCCACTTTCAATAAGCAAGGTTGTGTCACATGCATATCACAGGTTCTTAAAGAATCTTCCTCTAGTCCTGATGCCACGTTCTTCTTCATATACTCCAATTTCTCAGATTATCTCTTCAGCATATAAAATGAGTAAATATAATGAAAGGATACAGTGCTAACACACATCTTTTTTGATTTTAAACTAGGCAGTGTCCCCTTGTTCTGTTTGAATGATTACCTCTTGGTATAGACACAGGTTCTTCATCAACACAATTAAGTGTTCTGGAATTCCCATTTTTCATAATATTAATTCATAATTTGTTACTATCCCCACACTCAAATGCCTTTAAGAGTCAATGAAAACATGTAAACAACTTTTTAGTATTCTCTGTTTTGAGGCAGATCCATCTGTAATCAGCAATGATATTCCATGTTTTACATCCTCTTCTGATTTCATCTTGAATTTCTGGTAGTCCCCGGTTCATGCACTGCTGCTAAAATTTTTGAATCACCTTCAGCAAAATATGACTTGCATGTGATATTAACGATCTTATTCAATGATTTCTACATTTCATTGGATCACCCTTCTTTGGAATGGGCATGTATATTGGATCTGTTTCAGTCAGTCCAAGTAGCTGTTCTCCAAATTTTGTGGCACAGATGCATGAGTACTTCCAGTATTACATCCACTTTTTGAAACATCTCAATTTGCATTTCTTTAATTCTTTGAGCCTTGTTTTGAACAAATGTCTTTAGTGTAGACTACACTTCTTCTTTCAGTATCATCAGTTCCTGATTATAGGATATCCTATTTAACAGTTTAGTGTTGACCAGTTCTTGTGGTACAGTGACTCTGTGTACCCCCTTCGTTTTCTTCTGATTCTTCCTGTATCATTCAAAATTTTTGTCCAAAGAATACTTCAATATTCCAACTAAATCTTGGAGGGTTTTTTCTGTTCTTTGCACGATGACTTTCTTCCATTGAGTACAGTATGAAAAGGAAGAACAACAGTAATTGCAAAATACAGAAGCCTAACAAATACTGCCTTAATCCAGGTGATCAAGATTAACATCAACAGTGATAAGTTATACTGATAGTATGTGTCCCTCATGTGTCCCTAGATGGTATAAATGATTAGCAGGTTTGTTCATTAGCCAAAAGGTTGAATGTTTGAATCTACCCAGAAGCACCTCATGAGAAATGATTGATTTATTTTTGAAAAACCAACAATTGAAAATCTTTTGGAGGATAGTTCTACTGTGACACACATGGTGTCACCAGAAGTTGGAATCAACTAGGTGGCAAATGGGTCACTTGATATAACAAAAATGCTATTTCACTTCTGTAATCTTCTTCTTAAACACCTATAACTCCAGAATAAAAATGAGAAACACATAAGACAAATCACAAGTGAAGTGTAGTCTATGAAACACCTAACTAGTTTTCATTAAAACTCTCAAGGTCATAAAAAACAATGTCTGAGCAGCTCTCGCAGCCAAAAAGGACCTAAGGAAACATAACAACTAAATGTAATGTGATATTCTAGAACAATATATAGAAAAAGTGTTTTGAAGGATGAACTAGGCACTGGCATCAGTGTATAGCTTCCTAAGGGAAGTACTTCGAAGATGACCGTGGTGATATTCAGCAGTGAGGTATGTAGAACTTTTTCCAGGATAAGTTTGCAAACATAACTGTCAGACCTCATATGACAACAGCTCTGATAGCTGTTCCAGGAAAAGAATCCCAAATTTACTTGGAAGGGTGAACTAGGTAATGGCATCAGTGCACAGTTTATATCTTATAATTGATGGTACTAAATTTCTTTTTATGGATAACAAAAGTTGTAGACAATATACAAGAAATAGCAGAGACTGGTGATATCTACTCCAGTGTCATTCACTCTAGTGTTTGAAAAACAGCAAGCAGGAGTAAAAAACCTAAATAGAGAGTTTCTACCAGTATCAGTATTGAGGTATGCATAAATCCTCTGAAAGACAGCGAATTTTCTATGTTTGTAGATGTCTCTAAACTAAAAAAAAAAAAAAAAAAAAGGCTAATAGGAATAATCTTTATGAAAATGTTGCCTGATTATAGGAATTACAAAAATAAAGCATAGAGTTTGTAATGGCAAAGGAAAGGAAGTTGAGAGTCAATCACTTCTAAATATCATGACCTGATGTATGTAGTATGATTGTGCCTTCTATACAGGAGACCTTGGTTTGACTCTTGGTCAATGTACCTTATGTGCAGCCACCACCCATCTGTCAGTGGATGCTTCCAAGTTGTTGTAACACTAAACAGGTTTCAGTGGAGTTTCCAGACTAAGATGGCCTAGAAATAAAGGTCTAGTGATCTACTTCTGAAAATAGCTGATGAAAACCCTCTAGATCACAACAGTCTGATTCCATAGTACACGGAGTTGCCATGAGTTAGGAGCACACCTTAGCCAAGAAGAAGGTCAAGCACAAAATAGAAGTATTCTCCTCTTTCAAATGCTACACTTCAACAAGAACACAACTGAAAAGAGAAAATAAAAAAGCATTTAAAGCAATAAATAATATTGCGAGGGATGGTTCAGATGATGGGAAGAATCAGAAGAGACAGTAATGGCTGAGACAGGGTATGCAGGCCAAGCACTCTTTTGCGAAGAAGTCAAGATGGTATGGGCTTTTCTGCCACAACTGACACGCAAGATGAGGAAGTCAGCAGTGCTGAGCCCAAGCAATGTCCCAGGACAACTGACCAAAATTATCTTTCTCTCTAAGCTAGTAATTGGAATGCCCACCACTGGGAATTCACTTCTACTAATGAGTAAAACTCCAAAACAGAATCATTCCAAGAGATATAGGAGTATCAAGTTTTACCTGCCAACCTTTCAGTCTTCTGACCTAAAAGGGATCCAGCTATGACCCAAAGTTGTCATTCTGAGTTCATCATGTTATCATACATAGTTCTACCTAGGTATTCCCCATGCTAAATGCCAAGTCTAGTGTCATGGATTGAGTTGTGTGCCCCCCAAAATATGTGTAGCATTGTGGCTGGGCCATGATTCCCAGTATCTTGTGACTGTCCTCCATTTTGTGGTTTTCCTATGCTGTAAATTAAAGGATTAGGGTGGGGCTGTAAATCCCTTCATAGGATCACCTTCCTACTCCACTGTAAAGGGAGTTTCTCTGGAGTGTGGCTTGCCCCACCCTTAATCCTTTCATTCTGCAAGAGATAAAAGGAAAGAGAAGCGAGCAGATATTTGGGAACCTCATACCACCAAGAAAGCAGCACCGGGAGAAGACCGTGTCCTTCAGACCTGAGGTTCCTCGGCCAAGATGCTCCCTGGACAAAGACTGATGCAATACTGGACTTTCCTCCAGAGCCAACAAGGCGGAAAGCCTTCCCCTTGAGTGGACACCCTGAATATGAGCTTGTAGCCCACAGACTGTGTAAGAATAAACCTTCCTTTGTTAAAGCCATCTACTCTGTGGTATTTCTGTTAGAGCAGCTCTAGCTGACTAAAACATCTAGGAACACAGTGTAAGTGGTAGCAGAGGAATCTGCATTTAAAGTCCTATCCCTGAGAAATCAGGCTCAGATCACCTTGGAAGTCTGTGATATATGAGAGTACTACCTAGCCAGTGTACATCAGTGAAGAGAAAGCACTATAATCACTTCTTACAGATTCTCACTTTACACTTCTATCCTAAGTAATCTAAAGAAGACCCAAAGAATCAAAAAAAACTTGTAGTTCTGAATATATTCAATTACAGAATCGCTTTTTTTCTGTACAACACATAAATAATAGTCTCCTGCAGATTTTCTGTCTCTAATTCTTCTCATACACACTTTCAGAAAGCTAATAAATTACTAGTGCCCCCAAATAACTTGGCAATTCTAACTAACTACTGAAGAGTTCCAACACTAAAAAAAAAAAAAAATCTTTCTCTCCTTTCCATTTCCCATCTAGAGTATATTCTGACTTTCTCTTGTACCCAGAACTATGAGAAGCTAAATAAACCAAATTTGGACTATTTATAGTACCTGCTTATTCTAAAAAGTTCAATAAAGTGACTCATACTATAAAACACATTGCAGCAATTATGAGAAAATTTCCCACCACAAGATTAGGATGAGAAGTTATTTCCCCATTTATGCACACCGTTTAATCACCTAAATTACAAAAATTTTCCCAAGTAATTATTTCATAATAGATGACCTTTTATAATGCGTGAGTCAGGTATGATGTCTGGAGATTATTTTTTTTTTCATTATAAACTCTCCACTGACTAGGAATAAATGTACCCAGAGTAGGAGATAACTTGTGATGAAACCCACTGCTGTTAAATCAATTCCCACAGGGTTTAAATCAACACAGTAGTAACAGCTGAATTCCTGTCCCATAACTGCCTACCTTCTTACATAGACCAAAAAAGATTTGCAACTATATTTTTATTCACTACAACATATAACAATAAACAGTTTCTACACACTTTAACAAAGGAATGCATTTGCCTCTATTTCACAGACAGGTTACTGCAGAGGATTAGGTTGTGAAATTAGGCAGCATTCCCAGGGAAGTAATCATCTCCTTGACATTTCAGAATCTAGACTGTCTTAGTCACCTGATACTGCTCTAACAGAAAATACCATGAGTGGAAGGCTTCATGAAGAGAAATTTTAGTGTCACAGTCTGGTAAGCCACAAATCCGCTTATGAATTATAAATCCATTCAGTAAGAGAATTTATCACAGTCCAGCAGGCTGAGTCAAAATCCAGTGAGAGCATCTCAGCACAGGAAGGTCAGGTCCAAAGGACGTACTCCGCTCTTGGTGCTGCTTTCCTGGTGGTGTAAGATTCCCAACCTACTCTATTCACTCTCTCCCTTCTATCCCTCAAGCTTATAGCTTGAGTCCTGCCTTACTAACATATCTGCAGCCCATTCTCCATTATCAATATCACTGAGGCAGGATTCACAACACATGGGAGGAATGTCACCGCATTGGGACTCCTAGCTGAGTCAAATCAATACATACATTTTAGGGCAGACATAATTCAATCCATAACATCTAGTCCAAGAACTTTCACAGAACTGCCAAAATAAGATCTCTCTCTACTATCTTCTTATTAGCTCCCAGATACACTTCCTAATCTTTCCTGACCAACGTATGCACCCAAATCAGTAGGCAGTTCCCAAGTTCTACCCTAAAACCTCCCAGCTGGAGGTGAAAGTCATCCCTCTGTTCTGACACATTTTCAAGGTCTCTACATTGGCTAACTCCATCAAAAAGGTTGAGCACAGGAGAAGCATGTCCACATGACTGAGAATACAAGCTTCTCTCTGGCTCTTGCAAGCCAAACAAACTAACAAAAATGCAATCTTGTCCAACAAACACACAGAAGACAAAGAAAGAGATGAAACCACAAGAGTCATAAATGTGCATTTCTATCTGGGGAGGTAAAACAGGGCTCCCAAAAGATACAAGTGAGAAAAAGAGGCAGGCAGACTGTCATTCAATGTTTATCTTCTCTCATTTCACTGGATTAATTCAACATCAGATTTATAAATAATGAGCACAATTGCTAAATATCACTACCTTCCCACACTGTAGGCTTTCTCCTTCCTCTGGCTCATGACCTTTGTTCCATCAAAAAAAAGAAAAGGTAGACTCCAACCACAGCAACCCAACAGGACAGAGTAGCACTGCCCCATAGGGTTTCCATGGCTATTAGCCTTAGTGACATCAACTACCATATCTTTCTCCCAAAAGAGCAGCTGGTGGATTTGAACTGCTGACTTGTCAGTTAGCAGCCTAGTGTCTACCTGTCGTTCAACCAGAGCACCTTTTCACCACCAATAGGGAGAAATGATCCTAAGAAAACTAAAGAACGACTGGCTTCCATGACTTAGGACCATTTCCTTCAATCCATACTTACCTGTAGGGGTGTATATCAGTATGTAAAATAAACAAGTCAGTTATCAAACCAACATTAGTAAAACGATGAAATATTTCTCTCATGAGGAACAATGAAATGGTTTCCTACACTGTGGGTCGATGTATAAACCTGTATATACTTAATGTCGTATAGAAATACAATAATTTCTGTACATCTATCTTACATTTTGCAACATGTCTATTGTCATTAATTAGCTGTAACAGTTATTTTGTGGGTTCCTTGATTTTCTATATACAGCATCATGCCATGAAAACAAAGTTTTACTTCATCCTTTCCAATATTGATGCTGTTTCTTTCTTTTTGTGTCTAAATGCCCTATTTGGAACCTCTGGTATAATGTTAACTAGATGTAGCAAGAGCAGATTTTTTAAATTAATTAATTAATTAATTTTTATTATGTTGAATGAAAATGTACATTTCCATATAAATTCGCATGCTCACCTATATGCAGCTCCCACTGCTCTCCCTGCCTGGTGACAGCACACCCCTCGTCTCTGCTCCATACATATCCTATCCTCTCAACAGTCGCCTATCCCCTCCTCTCCCCTCACTCCCCTTCCTCCAGCAAGAGGTCAGCAGGATGACATCCTATAGATGCCTAGAATCATAAAATTCTCACAAGATACGGTCACTCTGCATCGCCAAGTCCAATTCATTGCTGTTGGAAAAGCTGATCTTCATTATGATTTACACACAAGGGCAGCATCAGGGCCAGGGGCCATGCCCCCAGGGGAACTCCAAAGCACCTGGACCCCATCAATTGTGGTCTTTTATTGAAGATCTCAGGGTACACCCCTATTTATTCTCTTGTTGCCAGTGAGACCCCACTTTGTGAGCTCCATCGTTGGCTCACTGGTGGTGGCCAGGCACCATCTGGTTCTTCTGGTCACGAGTCGATGCAGAGAACTACTCACGTGAGTCCCTCTGTCTTCTGGGTTCACTTATCCCCATGTCATTCTTGTCCGTGGTGATCATCTGTTCCTGTTCAGTTGGGATCATTTGCTGTACCCTCAGATGGCAGCTTGGCAGCTCTTAAGATCCCAGGCGCCACTCACCAACGAGGGGTGCAGAGAGTCCTCATTAGCAAAATACTAGCTTTGCCAATTAGCTGCGATTTTGTCTGAGAGCATGGTCCCTGGCCCCCTGCCCCAGCTACTCTGTCCTTGTAATATTAAGATGGGAGAAGTACTCAAATCGTGTTGAAGTCCAGTTATTATTGATCTTCTTTTTACTGTGTGCTGTCACCGATTTCACCCAACCAAGTTTCTATTAACTATCTAATCTAAATCCTCATCCCCTCACCCTCTGTCCCTCCCCAGCCTTGTAGCATTTGAGGAGTCTTTTCTTCTATGCATAAGTCTGTTTTTAAGTTCTTATCATAGGGGTCTCATACAATATTTATCCTTTTGTCACTGACTACTTTCACTCAGCATAATGTCTTCCAGTTGAAACCAGGCTAAGAGATGTTTTCTGCAATCATCGCTGTTCTCTATCATTGCATAGTGTTTCATTCAGTATATATACCACAGTTTACCTACCCATGCCTCTGTTGTTGGGTTGATTCCACCTTTTTGCTGTTGCGGACTGTGCTGCAATGAACATTTGTGTGCATGTATCAGTTGGTGTGAATGGCCTTGATTCTGTAGGATATATTCCAGTCAGTGGAATTACTGGGTCAAATGGTATATCTATATCCATTTTTTTAAGGGAACACCGGATTGCTTTCCACCTTTATTTTCTATTGGCCTTAATGGGGCGTGGCAGGAAGCAAACTTTCAGTCTTTCACCATTAAGTATGATGATACCTGTGGATCTTCATAGCTGTCTATCAGTGTGAGGAAATACCTTTCCATTCCTGGTTTGTGAATTATTTTTTAATCATGAAAAGGTGTTGAACTTCATAAAATGCTTCAAATGTGCTTTCTTCTCCATCTATTTGAGATAATCGTGTAGTTTTTGGTCCCTATTCACTAATTTTCATATGTTGTACCAACTTTGCATTCATAGGATACATTCTATTAGTTATGGTGTCTAATCCTTTTTATGGATTTGGTTTACTAGTTTTTCTTGATGTTTACACCTATTTCACATGGGCTATTGCTCTCCACTTTTCTTTTTCTGTGATGTTTTTGCCTAGATTTGGTATCGGTTAGATACTGGCCTCAGAGAATGAGGTCAGAAGATTTTATTCCTGTTCCACTTTATGGAAGACTTTGTGAAGCACTGGTGATAATTCTCCTCTAATTTTTTGGTAGAATTCACCAGTAAAGCCTGTTTTTGTTTTCTTATAGGGAGATTTTGATTCTATCTCTTTACTTTTATATTTCTGTTATACCATCTATTACTTTGTGAGTCAGTTTTTAGAGTTGTGTCTAGTTTCTAGGAATGTTTTCACAGCTTATCTGAGTTATTTGCACACAAATTCAGATGTCCCATCTTACCCAATCTTTGGGTAAGATTGGTAATGCTGCCTCTTCTTTGATTCTAATTTTAGTAATTTGTGCCTTTTCTTCTGTCAGTCTAGTTAAATACTGAAAGTGACATATAGATGGAGATTCTTAATTCTCTACAGAGTCCCTGTTTTTACAAATGTGTATATTTCTCATTCAGAACATGGTGATTATGTATAACACTGTATAAAGTTCTGGGGTTTTCCTGCTCTTTTTTTATTTTTTATTTTTTTATTTAATATGACTGAGTGAAAATGTACATTCCCATATAAATTTACATGCCTGCCTCTATGCAGCTTCCACTGCTCTCCCTGTCCAGTGACAGCACACTATTCCTCTCTGCTCCATACATGTCTCATCCTCCCAACAGTCTCCTTTCCCTTCCTCTTAAAATTATTTCTTAATTTTATTGGTTTGCCCAAGTTTCTTTGTTCCACTTTGCTCTAAAAGGTTTGAAAACTGTATATTTCACTTCTATACTTTTAGTGATTATTTTAAAAAGTTGCAAACACATATATCACGGATTGAATTGAGTCTCCCAACAAAGGTGTTTAACAATTTGGTTAGGCCATAATTCCTGATACTGTGTGATGTTCCTATATACTGTGAACCTTGCATCTGTAAACCAATGTTAATGAGGAAGGATGGCTGGCAATTGTGTCCATGGGGTAGAAACTAACACATAAGATTGTACTGAGTCTTGAGAGAATCTCTCGATATATAAAGGAAAGGGAAGCAAGCAAAGAGATGGTGATCTCATGCCATCAAGAATGTAGTGCAAGAAGCAGAGTGCATCCTTTGGACCCAGGGTTCCTGTGCTTTGGAAGCTCCCAGTCCAGAGGAAGATTAATGACAAGGACCTTCCTCCCAAGCCAACAGAGAAAGCCTTCCCCTGGAGCTAACTTCGTGAATTTGGACTTTAGCCTACTGGACTGTTACAGAATAATTTTTTCTTTGTTAAAGACATCACTTGAGGTATTTCTGTTACAGCAGCACTGGATGACTAAGACAATAGTCTTTCTATGTATGTCTTCACAAGTTACTGTATGTATGTGTGTGCATTTATACAGATATGTCTATAGATGTGCTTATGAATAAACAGAAAAATGGACATACATAAATAAAGACCTTAGGACATATTTTTTTCCTGCTTTTCCCTCCTCTGAAATATTCTGCTCCTCCACCCCACAGGACTGTCTCTATGGTAAGACAGTTTAGGATGTTGTTTACAGATTGCTATTAATGTTTCAGGGATTGTTGCTGCTTGATTACTGGCACCTAATTGGATTTCTTCTTTTTTATCTTGTCTGTGATATATTTTTATAACCTATTTACTTTGTTTAGGGTTTATTTTTGTATACTGGAATACTAGGACTTCCAATTACGTTTGTGAACTCATCCTAGAAAAAGTGCTACATACTTCCTTGGTGAATATCACTACTGTTACCTTCAAAGTACTCCCCTTGGGAAGCTATACACTGATGCCAGCACCTAGTGCACCCTTCAAAGCAATTTTGGAACTCTTCCTGGAATCGCCATCAGAGGTGTCATTGTATTACCCTTGATATGCTGAATGTCATCAAAATGTCTTACTTTCAAGATTTCCTCCGTCTTTGGGTAAAGAAAAGAGTCATTGGGGTCCAGATCAGGTGAGCATGGAGGGTGCTCCAATACTGTTATTTGTTGACTGGCTAAAAACTCCCTCACAGACAACTATACAGTTAAGTTTGCAAACCTGCCACCTTACTACAATGCACAATAGCTATACCAGAAAAGAGGTCCAAAACTGTTTCGAATGGTGGACTAGGCGCCGGCCTCAGTGCGTAGCTTCCCGAGGGGAGTACTTCAGAAAGTGACCACGGTGATCTTCGGCAATGAGGTACGTAGCACTTAGAACAGTTCATTTCACATACTTGTCAGGCCTCTCATACTATCTAGCAATTCTTTCAGATGGTTTTTGGATGGTAAACTTTGTGCCTTAAATATTTAAAAACATATTTTTCCTTTCTTCTTGTTTTTGTAGAGATTTGTAGGATTACAATTGCTTCTTGTGTTAGCCTTGGCATTTTGCACCATCTTCTCAAATTCCCCATTTTCTGATAAGAAAATAGATGTCATTATTGCACGCTATCTTGTGTGAATGACTTCACTCTGTTCTCCTAAAAGAGTCTCAGAGTTTTTTCTTCCCTTTGAAGTACTGAAATTCAAGTATTCAGTGATTCTTCTACATTTCAATCTTCATGTCTTCTTTCAATAACAGATGTTTTTTATAAGATTATTTGCTTCCCAGTCAGTCAGTTGTTATTCAGTTGTCTTCTTCTAAGATATCTATAAGCCTCTATTCTAGCACCTAGTGTTAACTGGCAGATTCGAAAAACTGTCCCACTTACAGATTCCATGATAAAGGCAAATTCCATGTCCAGGAGGGAAAATGCACAAGATGAGGCCAGAATACCTCATTTCATTTTGTGCCAGAAAATAGAAATGCAATTAGAGATAACAGCAGCCATACCAAACAGACACAGGAGCCAGCCTGATAATGTGACTGTCAGAAAGAATAACAACCACAGTGAATTAAAATGCCAAATATACAATCAAATTCAATAATGCAAAATGACAGCAAAAAATAAAATCTAACTGGTCCTCTATGTAAATATTTTAATGCAAAATAATGCATTTAAAAATAATATCTTAAAATTGATAACAGTATCTGAGTTCAAGTTCTATAATGTAATCTGCCTAGACAAGAATGGTTATACAAAAACTGGGCAATGAAAAAGGAAGACAAATGAACTGATGCATCTGAACCATGGTATGACTGAATAGTGAACAGTGAATATATTGTGGAACACCTGGAAAATGAATAAATCAGTCTTATAACCCATATAACCAGAATGCCATCCAGAACCAAGGATGTCAAGACTTCGGCTCTCTTTCTTCAGACATGTCATCAAGAAAGACAAATCATTAGAAAATGATACCACAGTTGGTAGATGGTCAGTGAAAATGAAGGAAATTCTCAATGAGATAGGCTGACACACTAGCCAAAACAATGGACTCAAACATACCCGCGATGGTGAAGATGACACAGAGCTGGGCAACATTTTGTTCTGTTATACATGGGCCACTATTAACTGAAGCAAGGGTAACTAGCAACAACAATCTAACATGACTGTTAAAGAGAGTAATAGGAAACAGTGTGAACTACTTTGAAAATCTTAAAGTTAATACAGACAGATATTACTTCACAGATATCTTCAAGCACATGAACTGAGGTACACACTCAGTTCACCAAAAGAGACACAACAAAAGCTAGTTATTAGTACGAAAACAGTGTATTCCACCCTATGCCATCTCCAGACCCACAGCCTTTTCCATATCTCTTGAGATATAATGGTTAAATCATCAGGGAACGTTTATTGTCCTCTAAAAATAACATTTCTGAAGTAGGTGCAATCTTTTCAGATTGGAAAATCCTACAGAATGTACCCCAGCTTGCTCTTCATTTTCTCTCTTTGTGGCTAAGTTTTCAAGTACTTTAAAAGTCCTTTTGTCTAATTACATGTGCTTTTAAAGAGATATGTGGAAAAAGTCATGAGCCCATGTGTGTCACATCAGTGATCAGCTGCACCTCCAGGTACAATGCACCAACAAGAAACACATTTCCTGTCATAAATATTCCTTTAATTTTTTTTAAGTTTAATCTGCTACCCATATTTTTCCAAGTCCCAAACAACAAATGTGCCACCTTTACACTATTGTTTTAGTGTACACCTGATAAAATTATCCAAGGATTGCCCTGCACCACATGGGTAATCAGGATGCGAGTATTAAGTCACCCTCATTTCCTTCATTCTGGGGGGAAGTAGACCAGGAGGAACTCTGTAAAACTCAACTTCAGCACAGAAAACCGAATGAAATCCCTCGCTCATTCTTGGGACTATGAGTGAATACAGTCCACACCCTATTCTCCCAACTTTGAGAGAAAAGGCTCTGATATAACTCTAAGTGTGGAGTTGTAAAACACAAAGCCACCAAAAACAAAAACAAACAGTTGACACACCGGGTTCACTCTAACTCATTATAAACCCATGAGTAACCGAGTAGAACTTCTCTACAGTGTTTTCTTGGCTGTAATCTTTACGGAAGCAGATCACCAGCTTTCTCCCACAGTGCTTCTGGGTATATTCAAGTCACTAAATTACAGTTTAGTACTTGAGCACAAACTATTTGTACCACTCAGGGAATTCTGTAAACACAAGACCACTAATGAAAAGTAAATGTGTATCTCGCCGTATTAAATCACACTCACTGGGAGAGACTCCCTTGCTTCAAACACCCAGATGCCTCAAATATACTGAACTTTAAAAAAAGTTATATCTTCTTTCAATTATCTATAAAATGTGCCCCTTAAAAAACAAACACAAGCACTTGAATGTTTGAAATATCACGATTATATTGGGTTTGTTTGTTTATGAACACACCTATTGTTCTTCATCTTCCATCAAACTATTTTAAGCAACTGTAAAATGCACTCACAAATGATCCAGTCACAAATTTGCTGAGTCAGTCTATAACAGCTAATGAAAAAATTTACGTTTTTTTTTTTTTTTTAATTTTAGAAAGAACACCTTTTAAAAATGTTTTTAAAGTGGTTTTTTAAGGGGGCAGGAGACTAAATTTTGACCAATTGATTTTAAAGCCCATAAAGTGTTTCATTAATACACAAGCAACTAATATAATGTCAAGATTTTTCAAGCTAACAAACCAAAAATGTCCAATATTGAATTAAGGACTTTCTTTGAAAATAGTCAGTGTATAAAAGATTTTAATGTTGTTTAGAATACTTTTTATTGTCCTTCAGACACAGATTATAAGCATCCAAAATAACAACAACAAAAAATCTATCTCCATCTCATTTATGACACATCAACCTTCATCAGCAGACTGAGGAACACTCCCTTTTTCCCCAAAACAAATCCATCCTAAAAATAAAAATATATCTACTGAAAACATTACAACAATGCACTTTAATCTTAATAATAGTCCAAAATGGATTTCTGTTATAGTTGTTGTTGTTGGTAGGTGCCCCGGAGTCGACTCTGACTTGTTGAGACTCTATGTACAACAGAAAAGAAATGCTGCCCAGTCTTGCACCACCCTCACAACTGTTGCTATACTTGAGCCCAAGGAAGCAACCACCGTGTTACTCCATCTCACAGACGTCTTCATCTGTTTTGCTGACCCTCTACTTTTCCAAGTATGCTGCTCTTCCCCAAGAACTTGACCCTCATGATAAAAATTATCAACATAAATTTCTGAATCACATAACGGATTGAGAAAAAAATAATTTATTTTTTACTCACTGGTTTAGTTGCTGATAAAAATGCCCTCTATGGTGTCATGAGTCAACGGCACTTGGCTTTGGCTAGGTTTTTAGTGTAAGACATTAGCTTAAACACATTATCTATTTCCCCTCACTCCGAGTGAATCAAAATTCAAGTAAAAAATGAAAAATGACACACACTCCCCAAAGCAAAAAGAATATGAATAAGCTAATCAGAAGACAAAATATTTCAGCAAATTTCAAGAGGAGGGAACGTGCATGGCAACATACAGACTGCTAAAGCTCAGTGAAAAACATCAGAGCCTCGAATACTGATGGAGGGCTACCCTGTGTAGGGAGCGTCATGGCCCCAGACAATCCCAGGGGACCAGAAAGTTCCCTGAATGAAGGAGGGAAGAAAGGGAGAGGTAAGGATGATAATAGGTAGATTTACAAAAATTACTGGAATAAAGAGTACCAACTCCCTTCTGACAGTGCCCATCAGCAGGGCGTTTCCTCTTATCTCGTGGGAGCCAAACTGAGTGAGTGCTATCCTGAAAAACAAATTACAGATATACTGTACAACATGGTGGAAACCATGGTGATATAGGGGGTTAAATGATATATCTCCTAACCAAAAGTTCAGCAGTTGAAATCCACCAGGCACTGGTTGGAAACTCTATGCCACAGTTCTACTCTGACATCTAGGGTTGTTATGAGTCAAACCCAACTCGACAGCAGTGGGTTTGTTTTTTGTTGATGTTGTTGTTTTTATTTTGGTACAGCATAGTGACCACTTAGCACTTGAAATGGGACCAGTCCTGAGTTGTGTTAGGAGTATAGCATACATACCTGATTTTAGAGACTACGCATTCGCCCAGAGATTAATTACTCATTATTTTTTTTGTTAGGTAAACACTAAAATTCTAATATTTTGAATGTTATATAACATATTTTATTAGTTTTCATCTGTTTCTTTTCACTTTGTAAATGTGGCTAGCAGATAATGTAAAGTCACACCTAGACCTAACATTATATTCCTTCTAGACATAACTGGAATAGGGAATAAAGAAGTTAGTGTAAAAAGAGATACTATGCTGCCCCTGAGCAAATACACAGCCCTCTGCAATATAAAACCAAACCAGACTTACTGCTATCAATCTGATTCCAATCCACAGTGATCTTACAGGACAGAGGAGAACTGCCTCATGGAGTGACTTAAGATGTAAACTTTATGGAAGCAGATTATCACATTTTTCTCTCATGGAGCAGCTAGTCAGTTCAAACTGCTGAGCTTTTTGAGTAGCAGCTGAGTACTTAACCACTGCACCACCAAGACTCCCAGTATTGCATACAGAGTAAAAAAAATAACAGTTTCCACCCAGCCCTAAAACCACAGCTGATTGACAACAAATTCCATCTTCAAATATTAAATTTGTTGCTAATGTTTCTATTTCCTAATTAAAAAATGTGAAGAGAATACAAAGAATCAGAAGGCATTTTGAGAGGCTTCAAAACAAATAGTAAAAATAACACATAGAAAATTAAATGAATAAACACATAAAATTAAAAGAAAGCAAGAAACCTTAGAAGAAATACATTATTCAGTTAGAAAATAAAAACTGGCAGGTGCCTAAGTTGGTGGTTTAGTCATATACACAACAGGCATACACACTCTCATGGACTGAAGTGTGTCCTTGTCTAAAAAGTGTGTATATCCAATGGAACTCTATACAATGATGATTTTAGGGAACATATTATAACCTGAAATCAACTGAAAGGTTATGCTGAGTGAAATCAGTCAGCTGCAAAAGGACAAATGTTGTATGAGACCACTATTACAAGGACTTAAGAAAGGACTCAGGCACAGAAGAAAATAGTCTTTGATGGCTACAAGGGTGGGGAGAGAGGAAGAGGGTTATTCATAGATTAGATAAACCCACTGTCAATGAGTTGATTCCAAGTTATAGCAACCTTGTAGGACAGAGTAGAACTGTTCCATAGAGCTTCCAAGGAGCATGGCAGATTCAAACTCAAAACTTCTGGTTAGCCAATGTAGCACTTAAGTACTACGCCACAGAGGTTTCCATAGGTGATATAGTTGATAGGAGTTTGGTTAGGTGAAGACAGTGACAGCACATAGTAGAAGGCAGATCAGTATAACTGGACTACACCACAGACTAAAAGGTTTTCTAAATTCCACCCAACATTTCAGTGGATAGAATAGCAGGGTCAAGGGTCTGAGGACCATATTTTTAGGGGACACTGAGGTCAACTGGTGTAATAGGTCTTTTTCCAAGCAAGTCTTCTGCACCCAATATTGGTGAGTGGTGTCTGGGATATTAAAAGCCAGCAAGCTGCCATCTCAGGAACATCAATCAGTCCCAACTCATTTGAAACAGATGACATCAAGAACTTCAAAGACATGAGGAAAAATAAGCCCAGGAGATAGAAGGACTGATACGATTAGTAGACTATTTCAGCATGAGACCAGAAGAACTAATGGTACCTGGCCACCCCCAAAGACAGCCCTGATAGGGGACCCTGACACAGCAGAAGAACAAGAGCTGTGCAGACTAAGAACTCTATTAAAAGAACAATACAGATGGTCCGACAATCTGGAGGGTCCCTTGAGAATGCGGCCCCTGGACTCGCTGCTATCCCAGAGCTGAAACCAACATTTCAAAGAATGGATTAGATTTGGGTACACAGAGTGATATATGTGGTGTGTGTACTTTATGCTCTTGTATATATACACATACATATATATATGAGGCTTTCCTACTGGTTTCTTTTTAGAGGGGAGAGAGGAGGGTGAAGAGGAGGGGACAAGTGTTGGCTGAATGGATATACTGGAAGTAAAGAGTGAAAAAGAAGAGGGTGTTGTCATAGAGTGAGGACAACAGAGAGGTGGGTGTTCAGGGTTTTACATGGAAAATTGACATGGATTGTAAACTTTCACTTAATCACAATAAAAAAAAATTGTAGGCTTTCATCTGACTTCTTGGCAGAAATGATGCTGGCATGGAGGCATTAAGATGACACATTCAAAGCCCTGAAGGAGAAAAACTTCCAACCAAGAATTATAGATCCTGCAAAACTATCTTTCAAATATGAAGACGAAATTAAGACATTCACAGATAAACTGAAGCTTACAGACTTTGTAAAAACTGAATAAAAACTACAAGAATGCTGAAAGAAGCTCTGTGCTTAGAGAAACAAAGCCATTAATTCTATATTTAAGGAGGTAATGCAGGCACAATATCCAGAAACCTACTCAGGTAGGGAAGGCACAAAACTCAATAACAGCTACAAAAGTACAAGAGGGGAACCAGTGATCATATCATGAAAACTCAGATACCACCATATTAAAAAGAGGGATACACTCAACAGTTACAGTCCTTTCAGATGGAGACAAAGTCAATAAGACACATAGAAGTTAAAATTGGGTTGAAACTTACATTATTAAGGGGGATTATAAGGGAAGCTTCAGAGCACAATAAACATACAACATACCAAAACAAGAAACGTAATACATGAGTCTCAACAAACACAAAACCAACACTGAAAAGTACAAAAAATGAACCAATAACAAAATGACCCAGAACAGAATACTAAGAGGAACAGAGAAAACACCAACACAAAAATAAACACATCAAAATGACAGCACTAAAGACATACCTATCAATAATTACACTGAAAATAAACAGTCTGAACACCCCAGTAAATAGACAACAAGGGACATCTTAGATTAAAAGATATGACCCATCTATATGTTGCTTGCCAGAAACACACAGCAGACTTAAAGATAAAAGAAACTGAAAATTACAGGATGGAATAAAATTTACCAAGTTAACAATATACAAAGAAGAGCAGATGTGGCAATACTAACCTTAGATATAATAGATTTTAATGTAAAATGCACCATCATGGACAAGGATGGCCACTATTAATTGCTGAAAGCTTCAATACACAAACAGGATTTAACAATATTAAATATTTATGCACCCAGTACCAGAGTATCTACATACATTGAACAAACACTGACTACACTGAAAAATAAGATAAATCACTCCACAATAACAGTTGGAGACTTCAACAGTCCACTTTCAGTAATGGACAGATCACCCAGAAAAAAAGCTCAGTAAAGACACAGAAGATAGTATTGCCACAATTAACCAATAAGATAAGACCTCATCGACATACACAGAACTTTCTATCCATCAACAGAAAAGTACCCCTTCTTCTCCAATGCATACAGCACATTTTCCAGAAGAGCCCATGTGTTAGGACAAAAAGCAAATCTCAACAAAATTGAAACTACTGAAGTATTGCAAAGCATTTTCTCAGATCATAAACCCCCCAAAGTCAAAATCAATAGCAGAAAAAACATAGATAGAAATTGGAACTCAAGGAAACTGAACACCTTGCTCTAAAAGCCATATGTTATAGAAGAAATTGAGGAAGAAATTTATGGATTCAAATAAGAATGAAAACACATTCTAACAGAATTTATGGGATACAGCAAAAGCAGTGCTCAGAGGTCAATCTATCTGTATAAATGTGCACATCCAGAAGAAAGAAAGGACTCAAACCAAAGAATTAACCCTACAGCTTGAACAAGTAGACAGAGACCAACAGAGGAACTCCTCAGGCACCAGAAGAAAACAAATTATAATGATTATAGCAAATAAGGAGATTTTTACTTCTTCATTGCCAATACAGATGCCCTTTATTTATTTGTCTTGTCTAATTGCTCTGGCTAAAACTTCTAGCACAATGTTGAATAGAAGTGGTGAGAGTGGGCATTCTTGCCTAGTTTCCGTTCTCGGAGGCAATTCTTTCAGTCTTTCACCATTCAGGACAATGAAGGCAGCTGGCTTTGAGTAGATGCTACTGATTGTGTTGCAGAATTTCTCCTCTATTGCTATTTTTCTGAGAGTTTTTAGCATGAATCGGTGTTGAACTTTGTCAAATGCCTTTTCTGCATCAATTCACAAAATCAGGTGATGCTTATCTTTTGTGTTATTTATGTGGTTGATTACATTGTTTTTCTGCTGTTGAACCAGCCTTGCATCCCAGTTATGAATCTAACTTGATCATGATGAATTATTTTTTTGATATGCTGTCGAATTCTATGGCTAGAACTCTGTTGAAGATTTTTGCATCTAGGTTCATGAGTGATATTGGTCTGTAAGTTTCTTTTTTTGTGGGATCTTTCCCTGGCTTTGGTATTAGGATTATGAATTTCAGCGTATTCCATCCCTTTCTACGGTTTGAAATAGCCTCAATAGTATTGGAGAAAACTCTTCTCCAAAAGTTTGGTCAAATTCTCTGGTGAAGCCATCTGGGCAAGGCCTTTTTTTCATTAGTAAATTTTTGATGACTTTTTGAATCTGTTCCTTTGTGATAGATTTATTAAGATGATCTACCTCTCCATTTCATTTCTTAATCAGGTTATTTGTATCTTCTGCTGTTTTTCTTTTGTATGTTTAACCAACGGTTTGTCAGATTTTTTGATCTTTTCAAAGAACCAGTTTTGGTTTTGTTAATTTTTGACTGGTTTTCTATTCTCTAATTCACTTAGTTCTGCTCTAATCTTTATTATCTGTTTTCTTCTGGTGCCTGAGGGGTTCTTCTGTTGCTCTCTTTCTACTTGTTCAAGCTATAATTTGGGCCCTTTATTCTTTCCAGATGTATGCAGCTATAGAGATAAACTGACCTCTGAGCCCTGCTTTTGCTGTATCCCATAGATTCTGGTAGGATGTGTTTTCATTCTCACTTGATATCATAAATTTATTGATTTTGTCCTTGATTTCTTCTATAACCCAAGGATTTTTGAACAAAGTGTGTTGAGTTTCCATAAGTTTGGAATTTCTACCTATGAATTTTCTGTTATTGATTTCAACTTTGATAGTTCTATGGTCCCTATTTGCAGATAATGTGATGGTATATACAGAGAATGCAAATGAATCCATAATTAAACTACTGGAACTAACAGAAGAATATAGCAAAGTATCATGATGCAAGATAAACATAAGTAAATCTCCAGGATTCCTTTATACCAACAATGAGATTACTGGAAGAGAAATCACCAATCAATTCCATTGACTATAGTCCCCAAGAAGATAAAATATGAAGGAATAAATCTAACTAGAGAAATAAGAAACCTTTACAAAGAGAACTACAAGACCTTACTATGAGAAACTAAGAGAGACTTACAAATGGAGTAATCTACTCCGCACATGGATGGGAAGGCTCAACATTGTGAAAATGTTTATTTTACCCAAAGCAATCTACTTACATAATGCAATCACAATACAAATACCAGTGACATTTTTTAATGAGATGGAGACACAAAACACCAACTTTGTTTGGAAAGGGAAGAAAACCTAGACAAGCAAAACACTACTGAAGAAGAAGAACACACGGAGAGGCCTCTCACTACCCAACTTTAGAACCTATTACACTGCCACAATAGTTAAAACAGCCTGGTACTGATACAAAAAGAGACATATAGACCAACGTAACACACTTGAGACCCCAGAGATGCTACCATCCTTCTACGAACAGTTGATATTCGACAAATGCCCTAAAATTTTAAACTAGGGTAAAAATGGTCTTTTTAACAAACGGTTCTGGCAAAACTGGATATCCATCTGCAAAAAACTGAAACCAGACCCGTATTATACAAAAACCAACTCAAATTGGATAAAAGACCTAAATATCTAATCTAAAACCATAAAGCTCATCCAAGACAAAATAGGATCAGAAATGGAAGTTTTAATACACATTGTAGACAGACTTCAAAATCTGACAAAGCACGATCAACAGAAGAGAAAAGAGACAAATGGAATCTACTAAGAACCAAACACCTTTGCTCATCCAAAGACTTCATCAAAGGAATTAAAAGACCACCTACAGAATGCAAAAAGATATTTGGCAACTATATGTCAGATCAACATATGATCTCCATAATCTATAAGGTACTACAAAATATCAATAGGAAAAAGATAAATCCAATTAAGCGATGGGCAAAGGAGATGGACAGACACTTCTCTAAAGAGGAGATCCAGGCAGCCAAAAGACACAGGCAGAAATGCTCACAACCATTAGTTGTTAAAGAAATTCAAATCAAAACTACAATGAGATATCTCACCCAAACAAGGTTGGCCATGATCCGAAAAACACAAAACAACAAATGCTGGAGAGGCTGTGGAGAAGTTGGAACTCTCCTACACTGCTGGTGGGATTGCAAAATGTCACAGTGTCTTTGGAAAACAATCTGGTGCTTCCTTAGAAAGCTAGAAATAGATATAACATTTGATCCTGTGATTCCACTGCTTGGAATTTACCCTTCAGAAACTAAGGTTGTCACACAAACAGACATATGTACATGAATGTTTGTTGCAGCACAGTCCACAATAGCAAAAAGATGGAATCAATCCCACTGCCCATCAACAGATGAATGGGCAAGCAAACTGTGTTGCATATACTCAATGGAACGCTATACTATCATGAAAAACAATGACGATTTTAGAAAACATCTCATAACATGGTCTCATTTGGAAGACATCATGCTCAGTGAACTCAGTCAATGTCAAAAGGACAAATTTTGTATAAGACCCCTGTTATAAGGACTTACGAAAGAGAATTATCCACAGAAGAAAATGACTGTATTGGCTACATGTGTGGGGGAGGGGGGCTGAGGGTTTATCATAGACAATTGATAGATGTTAGAAATTTTATTCTTTTACTGTAACTAATAAAAAATAAAATTAAAAAATGATTAAAGCAGAGCTCAATGAATTAGAGAAGAGAAGAACAACTGAAAAAATTGCTAAAACCAAAACCTGGTTTTTGAAAAATCAACAAAATTGACAAACCACTGGCTAAACTTATTAAAGAGAAACAGGAAAGGGAACAATAACCTAAATTAAGAAGTGAGATGGGAGATGTCACAACAGAGACAACAGAAATCAAAAGTAACATAACAGAACACTACAAAGGACTGTACTCTAACAGATTTGAAAACTTAGAGGAAACAGACAAATTCCTGCATTCTTATCACCTATGAAAATTTTCACAAGGAGAAGTAGAACAATTTAATAAACGTATCCCAAAGGAAGAAATTGAAAAAGTCATCCAAAAACTATCAACCAAAAAAAGCCCTGCCCTAGATTGCTTCACTGCAGAATTCTACCAAGCTTGTAGAGAAGAATTAACTCCAATACTACTGAGATTATTTCACAAGATAGAAATTAATGGAATACTCCCAGTTTCATTCTATGATGTCAGCATAACCCTCACACCAAAGCCTGTGAAAGA
Organism: Heterohyrax brucei; assembly: GCA_028571685.1. Lineage (NCBI taxonomy): Eukaryota > Metazoa > Chordata > Mammalia > Hyracoidea > Procaviidae > Heterohyrax > Heterohyrax brucei. Next base: position 134,434,578 of record CM053149.1, on the reverse strand, counting down.
TCCCACCAAAAAAGAATATTACAGACCAGTATCACTCATGAACCTATATGCAAAAATCTTCAGCAAAATCCTTGCCAATAGAATTCAACAACATACCAAAAAAATCATCATGATCAAGTTAGATTCATACCCGGGATGCAAGACTGGTTCAACATCAGAAAAACATTTAAGGTGATCAGTCACTTAACATAAAAGATAAGAATCACTTGATTTTGTCAATTGATGCAGAAAAGGCATTTGACAAAGTCCAACATCCATTCATCCTAAAAACTGAGCAAAACAAAAGTAGAAGGCAAATTCCTCAACACAGTGAGGGGCACCTACACAAAGCCCACTGCCTACACTATCGTGAATGCAGAGAGACTGAAAGAATTCCCCTTGTGAACTGAAACTAGACCAGGCTGCCTACTCTCAACACTTCTATTCAACACTGTACTAGAAGTTCTGGCTAGAGCAATTAGACAAGATAAAGAAATAAAGGCCATCCATATCAGCAAAGAAGATGTAAAAATCTCCTTTTTTGCAGATGATATCATTGTATACACAGAGAATCCTAATGAATCCATGAGTAAACTACTCAAGCTAATAGAAGAGTTCAGCAAAGTATCAGGATACAAGATAACCATAAGTAAATCAGTAAGATTCCTTTATACAAACAAAGAGGTCATTCAGGAAGAAACCACCAAATCAATATCATTTAGCATAGCCCCCAAGAAGATGAAATACCTAGGAATAAATCTAACTAGAGAAATAAGACCTATACAAAGAGAACTGCAAGACTTTACTGGTACAAACTAAGAGAGACTTACATAAATGGAGAAACCTACCTTACTCGTGGATAGGAAGACTTAAGATTGTGAAAATGGCTATTTTGCCTAAAGTGATCTATATATACAACGCAATGCCAATACAAACTCCAGCAACACTTTTTAATGAGATAAAGAAACAAATCACCCACTTTGGAATGGGAAGAAATCCCAGAAAAGCAAAGCACTACTGAAGAACAACACTGTGGGAGGTCTCTCACTACCCAACTTTAGAACCTATTACACTGCCACAGTAGTTCAAACATCCCAGTACTGGTACAAAAAGAGACATATAGACCAATGGAACAGAGCTAAGAACCCAGAAATGACACCATCATCCTATATACAGTTGATATTTGAAAAGGGCCCTAAGAATGTAAACTGAAGTAAAACCAGTCTCTCTAACAAATGGTGTTCACAAAGTTGGATATTCATCTACAAAAAACTGAAACAAGACCCATATCTCACACCTTACACAAAAACCATCTCAGATGGATAAAAGACCATACATCAACCTTAAAATGATAAAGATCATGGAAGAAAAACCAGGGTCAACAATGAAAGGTTTAATACATTACTTAGGCAGACTTCAAAATTTAACAAAGAAAATATGATCAACACAAGAGAAAACAGATAAATTGGAACTACTAAGAATCGTTCACTTTCATTCATCCAAAGACTTTATCAAAAGAATTAAAAGACCACCTACAGAACAGGAAACAATATTTGGCAACTATATGTCAGATTGATTCCTGATCGCCATATTCTACAAGGTACTGAAAAATATAAATAAAAAAAGAGTAAATAAACCAATTAAGCACTGGGCAAAGGAGACAGATACTTCACAAAAGAGGACATCCAAGCAGCCAAAAGACACATGAGGAAATGCTTGTGATCACTAGGTATTAAAGAAATCCAAATCAAAACTATGATGAGATACTATCACACCACAACATGGTTGGCCATGATCTGAAACAGAAAACAATAAATGCTGGAGAGACTTTGGAGAAATTGGAACTCTCCTACACTGCTTGTGGGATTGCAAAATGGTACAACCTCTTTGGAAAGCAATCTGGTGCTTTAAAAGGATGGAAATAGATATACAATTTGAATCAGTAATCCTGCTGCTTGGAGTATATCCTACAGAATCAAAAGCAGTCACAGGAACAGACACATGCACATGAATGTTTATCGCAGCACAGTCGACAATAGCAAAAAGATGGAATCGACCCAGATGCCCAACAACAGATGAATGTACTAACAAACTCTGGTATATATACTCAATGATATGCAATGATAAAGATCAATGATGATTTTAGAAAGCATCGCATAACCTGGTTTCAATTGGAAGACATTATATTGAGTGAAATCAGTCATCAACACGAGGACAAATATTGTATGAGACTCCAACTAAAAGGACTTAAAAACAGACTCATGCACAGAAGACAAGACTCTTTGAGGGCTACAAGGGAGGTAAGGAAGCAGGCAGAGGGCTGGTTATAGAAGAGTTTATAGAAATTTGGGTAAAAGCAGTAACAGCACACATTGGAAAGAAGATCAGCTTAACTGGGACTTCAACAGAAACTGAAAACTCGTCTAATCTTAACCCGATATTGCAAGGATAGAGTAGCAGAGGTGGGGGTCTGGGTATCATGCTCTCAGGGGACATCAAGGCCATTTAGCATAACTAGCCTATTGCTAAGAGAGTCTTCTGCACTCTTGAAATGGCAGAATGCCACAAAAAATGCCAAACTGAACTCGTAATATGATCGCTCTCAATTCCTAAGAGCTCTTCTGTGATGAGTCAGGAAAGGTGGCAACCTGAGGATCACAGAGTCTTGGGAGAAAACAGCCCCAGGGATGATGAACTAGGGAAGGGCTGGAAAGGGGTCAAAACGGTGAAACCTTCATGTGGAACCAAAATTAGCTGCAGTTAACTCTCTGCTGGTGAGTCCCTGGGATGCAGAAGGTGCTAAGAAGGGTGTTAGGGCTCAATGGAGAAATACTTTAGATGCTGATTTAAAAAAAAAAAAAAAAAACTTCCTTAAGGCCATGGCCCCAGGCCTAAGGAGTAGGAAATTAACAAGTCAGGCAATGGGAATACTTGCTGGATCCCATCTCAGCTCTGGAAGAGAACTGACACTCTCTAGACTGGGAGTTTGGGCTAGTGACCTTGTCCTTGATAATAGAGAAACCAGGGCAAAGGGCCAGGGCTTTTCATAAGCCCTTCTTTACTGCTGGCACTGTAAATAATGTATGCCATTTCAACTTTTTAAATGTAAAAATGCTATACAAGTAGCCAGCTGTCCTCAAGTTGATTCAGACTCAGGATGACCCCACGCTTGTGTCAGAGTAAACTGTGCTCCACTGAATTTTCAATGGCTGATTTTTTGGAAAAAGATCACCAAGTCATTCTTCCACAATGCTTCTACATAGACTGAATTGCCAACTTTTTGGTTAGCAGTTAAACATGTCAACAATATGCAACACCTACAAAATCAAAAAAAGAAAGAAAAGCCATATCTCACATATATTGTTGTTAGGTTCTGCCAAGTCAGTTCCAACTCATAGTGACCCTATGTACAACAGAATGAAAAACTGTACCATCTTCAAAATTGTTATGCTTTAGTTCATTCTTACAATGTGTCAATCCATCTTGTCATGTGTCTTCTTTTTCACTGACCATCTACTTTACCAAGCATTATATCCTTCTCTAGACTACTGTTTCCTGATAACATGTCCAAATCACATGACATGAAGTGTCACTATCTCTGCTTCTAAGGGGCATTTGGTTGTAGCTCTTCCAAGACCGATTTGTTTATTCTTCTAGTAGTTCATGATATAGTCAATATTCTTTCCCAAGACCATTTAATACATCCACTGTATGTGTAGCCCATATATTTTGTCTATATAATACACATATTAAGCTGAGATGTCCATCTGGGGCAGATATATTGGGTAATATGATATCCAAATGCGATACAGTTCAACAATCACGTAACAATTACACCAACAACCATTTAATTCCCCTTGAAAAAAAGAATCATCACAAACTGCCATAATGTTGCTTTAAAATGATTAACTTTTCATTAAACTACATATAGAAATCAATTTTAGGTAGATGGTAGATATAAATATAAAAAGTAATTTTTTAATAAAAACTTCTAAAAGAAATAGGTTTTTGCTGTGTATTATCGAGTTAACCCTAACTAGTGACTGCAGAAAACAGAATAGAACTGCTCCATTCGGTTTCCCAGACTTTAATCATTCTGGGAGCAGATAAGTAGATCTTTTTTCTTACAGAGTCACTGGTAAGTCTGAAGCACTGATCTTTAGGTTAGCAGCCTAGGGCTTAATTATTGTGCCACTAGGGCTCCTTCAAGAGAACATGTATCAAGGAACTGAGGAAGGAAAAGACTTCTTAAAAACATGACAAAAGAGGCAACTAAACATCGAGAAATAGATCTGGACAAGAGAAATACATCTGGACAAGTTCAGAGCCAAGAATATCTGTCTAAGAAAAGACACTATTAATCTGTAAGTAATACTTTGGCTAAACATTAGCAAAAGAGAGGAAGTTGGACCACAAAAGAGTGAGAAAGCTGGACAAAGGGTTTGAGAAGGTATTTATTAAAACAACAATAATAGCTGACTAAGGATTCTTGTCACAATATAAAAATATCTAGAGATTAGTAAGGGAAAAAGAAACAACACAAGAGTAAAGAGGCAAGAGACATGGATAGATACTTTATAAGACACCTAAAGGGATAAAAGTCAGGAAACTGCTAATTAAAATCACCCACCAGACGGTTAAAATTAAGATAAAAAAAAACACTGAAAACACGAAGTGCAGCAACAAGGATTTTCATATACAGCTGGTAGAAATAAGAATTTGTATAACTAATTAAAAAGTCATTTTGCATCACATGTGAAACTTAAAGATAAGCCACCCTATGAGTTTCAATTCCACTGCTCTGCATATACCAGACATAAACGCACACAGAGGTGCATCAAAAGATGTATACACTTAAGCACATGTAAAGTCAATAGCAATATTATTCAAAACAGACAAAATCTATAAATAAACTAAATATTCATCATTAGTAGAGTAATAAACTTTATTCCGGTCTTGCAAAAAGTGAACAATCTACAACTGCAGGCAATAACTCAGATGAATTACACAAAAATAAAACTGAGGAAAAACAGCAAGACAGGAAAGAATACACAGTGTGATTCCTTTTACGTAAAAGTTCCAAAGAAAGTCACAACCAAACTGCGGTGTTTAAAGTCAGGCTAATAGTTTCCCTCTGGAGGACGGAACACATTCACGGTGTGTAGTGTTTATTTTTCATCGATTCACTTTGTGATGACTCACTTTCTTGGCTGTAACATTGTGCCACATATGTGCATATCTGTTAAACCTCAAACATTTAAAATAGGATTACGGAATGACTTCCAAAAAGAAATTTTCATCTCTGTGAGTTACCTGGTATGTTAAATGTTACAGTTTACTTAAAACATGAGTAAAAATTCTAACAAAGAACACTGGTTAAACTGATCATTTCCTGACTTGAGTTCAATTGTGAGTTTTATTAATTTGATCTTAGTAAAATCTAGCACAGCAATCAGTGAGCAGCCTTGATGTAATTTGCTTAACTTAAATCCCCAAATTTAAAACATTGTACGTTTTATGTGTATGCTTCATACAACTGATACATTTGATTAGAAAATCCTTACAAAATTCTGTAATTTCAAACTAGTTTGATATCTATCCTACCCCTTGCCTTCTCTGGGCAAAATAAAACCAGTTTTCCTTCCTCTACATTTATTTCCTCTGGTACAGAGGCAACACCTCTAGGATTCTTTACAGACAACTTACTTTCAGTAATCCGAGAGCAAAGTTCCCATTTTCAGAACCATCTCACAGGTTGCATTCATTAACCATGACAGAAGGAACTTCCTCTCTCTCTGCCTCTCCCTCACTGCCACCTGTAGTAGGGTAAGGTCAACTCCTTCACCCACTTACCCAACAGGGAATCCACAGTCAGACACATATCCAGGCCTTTCCTGTAGCTTGTTCTCTTGCAGTGATTTTTTTACTCCTGAAGTAGAACTTTACATAATTTCTTTTTAAATTTCATGTTAATTTCAATCAATTATTTTGGCTTTCCTAAAGCTGCTATTTCCAAGGCTTTTGCTGTAACTTCTAGCTTTACATCTTGAAAGTTTAATAAGCACATTTTGTGATGCTTTAAGACACATATTTTTAAAGGCATTCAAGAAAGAGCCAAGATTAGTGTAACAACATGCCTGTGTGTTATGCCTGTGCATAATATGTACATACACCTATGAGTTTACAATAGTTCAGAAAAATAATTGCTAAAATAGTCTGTAGATGATGTTGTCTTTCAATAAGGATATAACTGAAATAAATATCTTGGACAGTGCCATTCAAACCCAAAATCCAAACCCTCTGCCATCTAGTCAGTTCTGACTCACAGTTACCACATAGGACAGAGTTGAGCAGCCCCATTGGGTTTCCAGGGCTGTAAATCTTTACAAAAGCAAAATGCCACATACTTCTCTCAAGGAGAGAGGCTGGTGGTTTTGAATTAGTGACCTTTTGATTAGCAGCTGAGCACTTAATGACTATACTACCAGGGCGCTTTTGAATTGCTATTAAAAAAAAAAACAAAAAAACTGCAGTCACGTCAGCCTGACTCATAGGGACCCTATAGGTCAGAGTAGAACTGCCCCATAGGGCTTCCAAGGAGTGCCTGGTGGATTTGGACTGCTGACTTTTTGGTTAATAGACATAGCACTTATGACTTTCCTCTCTACTGCGGAGTAAGAACACTTACTTAATCTTGATTTAAAAGTAAAATAGCATAGATATTCACTGGCATCCCTCCATGACAAGACTACTTCTCTTTGTATAACAGCATGTCGGGGATGAAACAGGAGCTCTGAGAGAGCTGAATCCTTTGGGGAATATCTCAGTGGTACACTTGAAAGGCAGCATTTCTAGGATTTCTTTAGCAGAGATGCCTGTACCTCTCAGTCTGCAAATCTAATTTTGTAGTTTTATGTAGGAAAGCCATAAAGAGGCTTGAGAGAAAATTTCTACCATAACAAATCTGGACCAACAATGAAAGTGCAGTATAAACAAACTTTAATTTAGAATTTCAGTTCTGCTACCAGCAATGATGAACTAGGTGGTTCTCACCAACCTTTTAATGTAAAACAATTTAAAAAGATGGACAAAATGTGAAAATTGTGTGCTTGAAGTCACCAAAGAACAAACAGAACAGTGAGAAACAGCAGGGCTAAGATCCAGGAAGGGAGAGAAACTTGAACAGAATAACAGGATTTGGGGCCACTTTTTCAAGAAAAGTTAAGCACTTAAATGTTAACCTAAAGGTCAATTCAAACTCCCGAGCCTCTCCAGGGGAAAAAAAAGATGTGACAGTCTGCTTCCTTAAAGACTACAGGCTTAAAACACCTATCAGAGCAGTTCTACTCTGTCCTACAGGGTTGCGTGGGTCAGAATCATCTAGATGGTGACAAGTTTGATTGTGCTTTTAGGGACAACTGGTGATTACTGAAGCAATGGCTAAGATGTTAAAAACTGAAGCATACCTTGGCAAACACAAAAGCTAGAGAGACAAAAAATGGGTTCAGACTTTGCTAAAGAAAGTTAAGATGCTGGGTAAATGTCCTAGATTTACACATTTATAGGTATATGAGATCAGACAATTAAGTCCGTGAACTTAATTGTTCTAACTGCTCCATACCTCACTGCTGAATATCACTACAGTTACCTTTGAATACTCCCCTTGGAAAGCTATGTACTAATACCAGCACCTAGTCCATGCTTTCAAAAAATTTTGGAACTCCTTCTAGAAAGGCCATTGCACACAGTGGCACAGTGATAAGTCTACAAACTTAATTGCATAGTTGTCAGTGAGGGAGTTTTTAGCCAGTAAACAAATAACTGTATTAGAATACTCTCCATACTCACCTGATCAGGCCCCCAGTGAATTTTTTCTTTACTTGAAGATAAAGGAAATATTGAAAGGAAGACAATTTTGATGGCACTTAGGACATCAAGGGCAATACAAAGACGGTTCTGAAGATCATTCCAGAATGAACTCCAAAACTGCTTTGAAGGGTGGACTAGGTGCTGGCATCAGTGCATAGCTTCCCAACGGGAACACTAGGAAGGTGACTAGTGATATTCAGCAATGACATACGCAGCACTTTTTCTAGGCTGCATTCACTAACTTAATTGTCAGTCTTTGTATATAAGAACCAGAACTAGATCACCAGTGCATCTCATACACTCTGCTTTAATTGGATTAAGGTAATTTAGGATTCCTGGTCAGAAGCAAGGATTGTTGGTCAGAAGCAAACACAAAACCAAAGGAAGACAGTGTTTTAAACACCATCAAGCAATACTACAAATCTTTACATAATATGTCTCAAACAATTTTTTTTTATTTTAAAGAAAAGAAATTGAACAGACCTTGCAAGTGAAAATCAAAAATAAAAATAAACAAAATATCTAAAAAACAAAATTATACAGACAGGCCCTGTAAAATGTTCTTACTAGTACAGTTAAGGGATGGTAATACAAGACTGAGACCCATAAAATGTAAAAAGAGAAGAAAATTCCAACAGCTAAAGAATGCAATATATGAAAATTAAAAAAACAAGACAATATGAAGAACTAACAACAGATAGAATGAAGACAGAATTTATGAAATCGCTTGAGCTCTTTTTACTTCATCATTTCCTCCATTTTTCTTTATCTACTTTATGTTTAAGAGCAAGTTTCAGAGTCTCTTCAGACATCCATTTTAGACTTTCTTTCCTGTCATTTTTTTTTAAATTGTGCTATAGCTTAAAGTTTACAGCTCAAGTTAGTTTTCTCATTCAAAAGGTTATAAACATACTGTAAGCAACACTGGTTGCAATTCTTACCATATCACATTGTGCTCCCTCTCTCCGCCTTCAGATCTCTGTGCCCTCTTATCCAGTTGATGTCCCTTCCTGCCTTCTGACCTCACCTTTGGACAGGGGTTGTCCATTTGGTGTCACATATTTGAATGAATTAAGAAGCATATTCCTCAAAGGTGTCCTTCTTTGTTTTACAGGCCTGTGTAACCTTTATCTGAAAAGTAGGCTTCAGGAATGGTTTCAGTTCTGGGTTACTAGAATGCCCAGGGGCCATAGTTTTGAGGGTTCTCCCAGGCTCTATTAAACCAGCTTATTGTTATTATTTTTTCATGAATTTGAATTCTTTATACATTTTTCTCCTGCTCTGTCTGGGACCCTCTGGTGTGATCCTCGTTAGGGCAGACAATGGTGGTAGTTTATCTGGCCTCAGATTAGTGGGGTTTCCTGTTTATGTGGTCATTTAGCCTTTTGTGTAATATTTTCCCGTGTCTCTTGTTTTCTTTATTCTCCTTTGTGCTAGATGGAATGGGACCAACAGGTGTATTTTAGACAGCCACTTACAAGCTTTCAAAATCTCAGATGCTATTCACCAAATTGGGATGCATAACATTTTCTTTACGAGCTATCTTATGCCAATTAACCTAAATGTTGCAGACTACAGTCCCAGCCCCCAGCCTCAGCTTTTCCATCCCTCTTTCCTGTATTTTCAAGGACCTTTTTCTTTCTTCATGTCTGATGTCTTTGATACCATTCCACAACTTGTCTGGTCTTTTGTCGTTAGTATTCAATGTGCCAAATCTATTTTTAAGATGTTCTCTAAATTCAGGTAGGATATACTCAAGCTCATACTCTGGCTCTTGTAGAATTCTTTTAATTTTCTTTGCTTCATTTTGAATTGCATAAGAGCAGTCAATGCTCTATTCTGCAGTTGGCCCCTAGCCTCATGATGACTAAGGATACTGAGCTTTTCCATTGTCTCTTTCCACAGAAGTAGTCAGTTTGATTACTGTGTATTCCATCTGGTGAAGTTCACATGCATAGTCACCATTTATGTTGTTGAAAAAGGGCATTTTCAAGGAGTAAAGTCAGTCTTGCAAAATTCTATAATGCAATCTTATCATGGATTAAACTGTGTTCCTCAAAAACACGTGTGTAGAAATGTGACTGGACCATGATTCCCAGTATTGTATATAATGTAAACCCTGCCCCTATGATGTTAATGAGGGAGGGTGGGCTGCAGTTGTGTTGGTAGGGCAGAACACTCTGTGTAAAATTGTTTTGTGCTTTGAGCCAGTCTCTTCACACATAATGGAAAGAAGCTAGCAGAGGGAGTTGGGGACCTCAAACTACCAAGAAAGCAGTATTGGGAGCTGAGCATGTCCTTTGGAAAAGACTGGGGTCCCAGCACCTCTGAGGCTTCCAATGGAGGGGAAGACTCACAACAATGACCTTTCTCTAAAACTGGCAGGAAAAGCCTTCCCTTGGAGCTGGCATGCTGAATTTGGACTTCTAGCCTACTAGACAGTGAGAAAATAAAATTTCTCTTTTAACGTCATTCACTTGTGGTATTTCTGTTAGAGCAGTGCCAGATGATTAAGACAGATCTCCAGCATCATTTCTATCACTATAGCCTATTTTCCAACTACCAATCCTTCTCTGTTTATAGCTTTCATAGTCTAATCAGTAGTAATTATCACTGCATCTTGATTGCATGTTTGATGAATTTCAGCATGTAGAAGTTGGTAAAAATATTCAATTTCTTCATCTTTGGCATTAATGATCAGTGTAAAAAGACTGAATAATAATCACATTAATTGGTCTGCCTTGTACATTTATGGATATTATCCTATTACTGACAGCACTGTGCTTTAGGATAGATCTTAAATTTTCTTTTTTATTATGACTGAGTGAAAATGTACATTCCCGCATAAATTTACATGCCCACCTATATGCAGCTTCCACTGCTCTCCCTGCCTGGTGACTGCACACTATTCCTCTCTGCTCCATATATGTCTCATCCTCTCAACAGTCTCCTTTCCCCTCCTCTCTACCCACACTCCTTCCTCCAGCCAGAGGTGAGCAGGATGATATCCTATAGATGCATAGAACTATAAAGTGCATCCAATATAGTCACTCTGCATCACCAAGTCCAATCCATTCGTGTCCGAAGAGTGGACCTTCATTATGATTTATGGGTAAGGGCAGCATCAGGACCAGGGGCCATGCTCCCAGGGGAACCCCGAAGCCGCTGGATCATCAACTGCAGTCTTTTAGTGGAGATCTCAGGGTACACCCCTTTTTATTCTTGTGTTTCCAGTGAGACTCAACTAGTGAGGTTTTTTTTTTTTTTGATGATGAACGTGATGCCATTGCTCTTCAATTTGTCATTCCTAGTGCAGTAGACCACATGATTTTCTGACTCAAAAATGTCAGTGCCAGTCTACATCAGCTCACTAATGCCTTGGATATCAATCTTTATCCACTTCATCTCATTTTTGAAGACTTTTAAATTCTCTAGATTCATACTTTGTATATTACACATTCTGATTATTAACACACACTTATAGCTGTTTATTCTCCTTTTGATTTGTGCCTCATTACCTAATGAGCTCCTGAAAGCTTTATTCCATTCAAGTCATTAAGGTCATCTTTAAGGATAAACTCTGAGGGTATAGTGACTAAGTGTTAAAGCTGCTAATCACATAAGGGTTGGTGGTTCAAATCCTCCAGGTGCTCCCTGGAAATTGTATGGGGCTCTTCTACTCTGTCCTATAGGGTCACCAGGAATTAGAAAGGATTTGATGACAACCGGTTTGGTTTTAGGTTTTCTATTTGTTTGCTTTGAGAAGGCAGCTCTTTCCCAGTTATATTCCGAATACCTTAAAATCTAATGGGCTCAGCTTCAGGCACTATAGCAGACAATATTCTGCTACTGCTCATAAGGTTTTTACTTGCCAATTTTGTTCAGCACCAGACTTCCAGATCCTTCTTCCTAGTTTGCCTTAGTCTGGAAGCTACACAGAAACCTATCTACTATGGGGGACCCTGTTGATATTTATAATACTGGTGGCATTACTTCCAGCATCAAAGAACACATAAGCCACTACATTATGACAAAATAACAGAGAATTAAAATATATGACAACAAAAGAATAAATGGAAATAACTATTATAAAGTTGTGTAGACAGGAAAATGATATTCACTAGACCTCAATTCATCAGTGACTCATGTTGTAATCTCTAAGTCAACTACTTTAGGAACACAAGTAGTAGAGTTAAAATAACAGGTTAAAAGAAAAGTCTAAAATATGTAGTTAATTCAGAAGAATGCAGAAATGAGAGACAGGGAAATGACAGGTAGAAAGTAAATAAGTGATAATTTTATACCAAGTATATCACGGTAAAACTAACCAAAAGACAAAGACTGTCAGACTGGAGTTTTTAAGCCAAACAGTTGTCTAAAAGCTAGCAATCGGACTTGACTAAATTCCTTAGAGACAATAAAAATCAGGACCCACACAAAACTGGCTTGTAAGAGGTGGAAGTACAAGTCTGAGAATGAAGCCCATGAGCTGGATTGTTCTAAGTGTTGTGTATCTCACTGCTGAATATCACTACAGTCACCGTCCAAGCTCTCCCCCTGGGAAGCTAGGCACCAGCACCAGGGCCTGGTTCACTCTTCAAAGCAAATTTGTAACTGTTTCTGGAACGGCCGTTGCACATGGTGACACAGTGGCAGGTTCACAAACTTAATCAAGGGTAATAAAATGACAGCTCTGATGGCCATTCCAGAAAAAGAGCTCCAAAATTGCTTTGAAGGGTAGACTACACACTGGCTTTGGTGCATAGCTTCCCAAGGTGAATACCTTGAAGGTGGTCCTAGTGATATTCAGCAACAAGTTATGTAACACTTTTTCTAGATGAGCTCATGAACTCAATTGTCAGTCATCTTAAGACACATATCTCCACCTTCCAATTTCTTCACCACTTCTGACATTAACTATTCTCCTCTCCAACCCCCGTTATACTTTTTACTTCTCTTCTGGGTTCAATAATTCATTGCAATACCCGCACAGAACTCACAGACCATACTTACAATTAAGTGGATTATTAGGACGTAACAGGCTATGACTTGGGATCAACATGAAAGTAACAGAACAACTCAGATCATGATTAGGAAGCACACAGGGAGGTTGGAAGTTTCCCCTGAGATGGTGGGCACATCCTTTCCATCTTTGGTGCAAGACACCTCCAAACTAGGAAAGCTCTCTCAAGCCTCCTCTGGCCTAAGCTAGCAGGCCCTTCTCTCAGCCATGTTAGCCTCCCCTTGACTTCCCATGGCCCCCTTCAGCTGTGTAGGCCTCTTGGCCTACACACCTTACTGATTATCTGTTCTCCACTGACCCAACTCATAGCCATTGCATAGCTTTCTCAGCTCTCTTAGCCACTTTCCTAGCAGTGGCTTTCTGAAGTCACTCTATTCTGCTCAGCTCTTTCAAGTCTACTATTGCCAGCTCTGCCACAGTGTGGCTCTGTTGCAAGGCTCCTTCCAGGCTCTTCATCATCTTCAGTGTTATGTTACAACCTTTGACCTGTATCATAGCTCTTTTTAGGAGGTTCCTTGCCTCCCCTCTCTCTGCTGCTTCTTTCTACTTGCCTCTCTACAACCTCTGTGAGATTGACTGCTTGTGTAAGAAAACTCCTTACCATTTTCGAGCTATGACTTTTCCAGCAGGTCCATGAACTGACCAATCATCTCAGTGGACCACAAGTTACTCAATTTGCATAGTAAACCAATTAATCCATACAAGGTACATAAAATAGACGAACCGCAGGAAAGACTTCAGCACAGAGCTACACAAAAAAGTATCAAGCCTTAAAATTCTTTACAGTTTATTCAGAAAAATTCAGTCTACCTGGACAAAAGCAACAAACTTTCTGGTGCAGAAAACTAGGGCAAAGGTAAAACCTTCTTACTGAGGGAGAAAAAAAATTCAACCTATTTTTCTGAAGAACCAAGGCAAAAGGTGACATGAAGAATTTCATTTCCCTATGGTGCTGCTTGTAAGCAGTATTGTGAATCATTTCACTAAAAAACCTTTAAAAATAATTTCTAGGTAGAGTTAACATGGCAGAGCAGACACAGGTCACCAGAATTCCCTCTGAAAACTTACACTTGGACTGATAATTGAACAGAGCTTTCTGGACAGCCAGCGACCCCCTAGGACAAGGCACAGGACTGTAGCTCGGGAATATATACCACTAAGTGGGAATCTTCCTCTCTACCACTGAACCCTGATCCGGCTGGGTGGACAACTCCCACTACAGAAGGTATCAGGGGCTTTTTAACTTTTTCTTTTTGACGGCACTTGGCTGACTTGGCTTTTCTTTCTATTTTTCTCCGCTGGCCTCTTGGCTGGCAGAGGGACATGAGCCAGGACTACTCTGAAACTCAATTCTAAAGTGAAGTGCGTGTACCAAACCAGAGAGACGTTGCGTGGGGATACGTATACTTTGAGAGCCTTGCAGTGGGTACACTACAGGTCCCTCACCCCTACCTCTGGGGAATTCCACCATAGATTTGCCCTTTTTTCTTGGTAGGAGGGCTACCTTCACCATGTCTCTAGCAGGTGTAAGGAGGGAGGCAGAGGCAGAGTTCCCCATTCAGAGCCCTCACAAGAGGCAGTTTCTCAGGCTGGAAAACAGTGTGAGCCCAGGGAGCACTTTCCCAGCAGAGGGGCTCTGTTTAGCGAGTCGCCACCCTGTGGTGTCACCCCACAGCTGCACTTTAGGCTGTGCTTTAGGCTGCACTTTAGGTCCCTGTGGTGACTAGCAGTATAGCACCTCCCTACAGCTGGGGAGCAGCCGCCCTTGTGGGTCAGAAGAAGGAGTTTGCTCTACCTGGAGGTAGCAGGGGAGGAGCCCCCTTGTCAGTCAGAAGGAAAGGCCTGTCACACCTTCCTTAACAGGAAGGTAGCTTTTAGCTTTGAAATTTAACTGCAGTGCAACCTAACCACATCTCTTCTAGCCTTCACTGAGCCACATCACAGGGTCTGCTAGGGGTGCTGTGGTGTCCCTAAAAGAAGGGCGGTATCTCTGCCAGCCAGGAAGCAAAACCTGCCCTCACCCCCTCGAGAGTCGACTGGACCAAGCCACAAGAGAATAAAGAGGTGGCTGGTGACCAAGCTTATTCTCTGATCTTTAGTTCAGTACCTACTGCAGCAGTTCCAAAAATACTAAACAGCCTCTAGATGTCTCACAAGCAACAGACCATCACATGTCACTTAAAAAATATACTCAAACATGGACTCAGAAAACTCCCAAAATTCTGACTAAAAAAATTTCCCAGATGAAAAGGCCTTTCTGAAACTATCAGAGGTCTAGTACAAGAGATTTATATAAAGAACCCTCCTAGAGATTAAACTAAATGCAGAACAAAATGAAGAATTAAGCAAGCTATCCAAACTGATGGAGCATCAACATTCTGAAATCCAATAGATCAATAACAAAATCTCACAATAAGACAATTCAACTCAAAGCAATAAAAACAGAATTGACACAATGGCTCTTAGACAGTGCTTTGGAAGATAAAGTTACTGACACCAGCATTTATGAAAAGAAGTCAGAAAAAAGAAATAAGAACAGAGAGACCCACATGAGTGAGTCTGTACATCAACTCATAACCAGCAGAACTGGATGGTGCCCGGCCACCACCAGTGATAGCCACGATGGAGCTCACTAGGTTGAGTCTCACTGGCAACAAGAGAATAAATAGGGGTGCACCCTGAGATCACCACTAAAAGACCACAATTGATGGTCCAGGGGCTTTGGGGTTCCCTTGGGATCTTGGACCAACCCTGGTCCTGATGCTGCCCCTGTCCACAAATCATAATGAAGGTCAACTTTTCAGACAGCAATGGATTGGACTTGGTGATGCAGAGTGACCATATCTTGTGGGAACTTTATGGTTCTATGTATCTACAGGATGTCATCCTGACCTCTTGCTGGAGGAAGGGGAGTGGGTGGAGAGGAGAGGATAGGAGACTGTTGGGAGAATAGGACATATATGGAGCAGAGAGGAAGGGTGTGCTGTCACCGTGCAGTGAGAATAGTGGGAGCTGCTTATAGGTGAGCATGCAAATTTATATGGGAATGTACATTTTCATTCAACTGTAATAAAAAAATAAAAATGAAATAAAATAAAGAAATAAGAAAAATGAAGAAACTCTAACAAACATGTGGGACTCTATCAAAAGGAATAATCTATGATTAATCAGATTCCTTTAACAAGGAAGCACAGCTGAAAACACAGAGAGCATTATTGTTGAATTGCTGACAGAAAACTTCCCTGAAATTAGGAAAGAAGATAACACAGATATCCAAGACGTATATCGCACGCCACAGAAATTGGATCCTATAAGAAAAACTCCAAGACTCATGGCATCAAGCTTAATGAAAAGAAATATAACCATAAACTCTTAGAGGCAGCAAGACTCAAAACAAAGCTAACATTCAGAGAAAAGCCCTATAGGCTTCTCAGCAGAAATGATGCTGTCACGTAGGCAGTGGGATGACACATATAAAGCCTTGAATGAGAAAAACTTCCAACCAGGAATTATATATCCTGCAAAACTGTCTTACACATATGAAGATGAAATTAAGACATTCACAGATAAACAGAAGCTCAGAGATTTTGCAAAAGCCAAATCAAAACTACAAGAGATACTGTAAGAAGGTCTCTGCTTAGAAAAACAAACCACTTAACTATACATTTAAGGAGACAAAGCAGGACACAACATACAGAAACCTACTCACCTAGGAAAGGCACAAAATTCAATCAGAGCTACAGCATGAAAAGAAGGAAACCAGTGAACGTATCATGAAAAGTAAGATACAATCTGTCATCAATTGAATTGTGCCCCCCAAAAAATACGTGTAGCCTTGTGGCTGGGACATGATTCCCAGTATCTTGTGACTGTCCTCCATTTCATGGTTTTCCTCTGTGGTATATTAAAGATTAGGGTGGGGATGTAAATCCCTTCATAGGATCACCTCCTTGCTCCACTTTAAATGGAGTTTCCCTGGAGTATGGCTTGCCCCACCCTTAATCCTTTCATCCTACGAGTGATAAAAGGAAAGAGAAGCGGGTAGAGAATTGGAAACCTCACACCATCAAACAAGAAAGCAGCAGTGGGAGAAGAGCATGTCCTTCACACCTGAGATTCCTGTGCCAAGATGCTCCCTGGACAAAGACTGATGCAATACTGGACTTTCCTCCAGAGCCAACAAGGGGGAAAAAACCTTCCCCTGGAGCAGACATACTGAATTTGGACTTGTAGTCTACCAGACTGTGTAAGAATAAATCTTCTTTTGTTAAAACCACCCACTCTGTTAGAGTAGCCCTAGCTGACTAAAACACCATCACAGTAAAAAGGAGCCATCACAATAAAAAACTACTATAGTAGGCACAGTTTTTTCAGATGGCAATGAAATTAATAAGATTCATAGAAGCTACAACTGAGTTTAAACTTTATCAAGTGGTATTATAGGGGTAGCCACAAAACACAATCACAAGGCAACACATCAAAACAAGATATGCAATATGGGTGTCTGAATGAATACTAAACAAACACTGAAAAACATGAAAATTCAACACATAAAGAACAATGTCCCAGAACAGAACATTAAGAGCAACACAGAAAACTCCAACACAAAAGTAATCATATCAAAAAGACAGAACTAAACACATACTTATCAATAATCACACTGAATGTAAATGGTCTGAATGCTCCAATAAAGAGACAATAAGTGATATCTTGGATCAAAAAACCCACCTATATGTTGCTTACAAGAAAGACACAGTAGACTTAAAGATATGAACAAACTGAAAATTAAAAGATGGAACAATACATACCAACCTAACGTTGTACACAACAGAGCATGTGTAACAATACTAATCTCAGATAAAACAGAATTTAATGTAAAATCCAACATCATGAACAAGGATGGCCACTATATACTGCTGAAAGGTTCAATACATGAGCAAGATTTAATGATATTAAATATTTATGCACTTAATAACAGAGCATCTAAATACATTGAACAAACACTGACTACACTGAAAAGTGAAATAGATCACGCCACAATAATAGCTAGAGACTTCACCACCCCTTTGTCAGTAATGGACAGATCATCCAGAAAAAACCTAAGACTCAGAAGGTCCTATTGTGACAATTAACCAACTAGACATCATTGACACATACAGATCTTTCTATCTATCAAAGATAAGTACACTTTCTTCTCCAGTGCACATGGAACATTCTCCAGAATAAACCATGTATTCGCTCATAAAGCAAATCTTAACAAAATCCAAACCACTGAAATACTGCAAACTATCTTCTCAGATCATAAAGCTATAAAAGTCAAAATCAACAGCAGAAAAAACTAAAGAATTAACCCTACAACTTGAACAAATAGAAAAAGAGCAACAGAGAAACCCATTAGGCACCAGAAGAAGACAGATAATGAAGATTAGAGCAGAACTAAATGAATTAGAGAATAGTTAGGATAATTGAAAAAATTGATAAAACCAAAAGCTGGTTTTTTGAAAAGATCAAAAAAATGACAAATCATTGGCTAAACTTACTAAGGAAAAACAGGAAAGGAAACAAATACCCCAAATAAGAATTGAGAGGGGAGTTGTCACAACAGATCCAACAAAAATCAAAAACATCATAACAGAATACTATGAAAGACTGTACTCTAACAAATTGGAAAACCTAGAGGAAATGGACAAATTCCTTGATTCATGTCACCTACCCAAATTATCACAAGGTGAAACAGAACAGCTTAATAAAGCCATCCCAAAGGAAGAGATTGAAAAAGTCATCAAAAAACTATAAACTGAAAAAAGCCCTGACCCAGATGGCTTGACCACAGGATTTTACCAAGCTTTTAGAGAAGAGTTAATTCCAATACTATTGAGTCTGTTTCACAGCATAGAAAGGGATGGAATACTCCCAAATTCATTCTATGAAGCCAGCATAACCCTGAAACCAAAGCCAGGGAAAGATCCCACAAAAAAGGAAAATTACAGACCAATATCACTAATGGACCTGATGCAAAAATTTTCAACAAAATGTTAACCAGTAGAATTCAACACCATATGAAAAACATAATTCATCATGACCAAGTTGGATTCATATCTGGGATACAAGGCTGATTCAACATCAGAAAAACAATTAATGTGATCAGTCACATAAATAACACAAAAGAATCACCTGATTCTGTCAACTGATGCAGAAAAGGCACTTGATAAAGTCCGACACCCATTCATGCTAAAAACACTCAGCAAAATAGGAACAGAAAGGAAATTCCTCAACTCAGTTAGAGGCATCTATGCAAAGTCAATCGACTACAGCATCCTGAAAGAATTCCCCCTGAGAACGGGAACTAGACAAGGATGCCCACTCTCACCACTTCTATTCAACATTGTACTAGAAGTTCTGGCCAGAGCAAGTAGACAAGAAAAAGAAATAAGGGGCATCCATATCAGCAAAGAAGAAGTAAAAATCTCCCTATTTGCAGATGACATGATTGTATACACAGAGAATCCTAAAGACTCCATAAGTAAACCACTAAAACTAATAGAAGAACTCAGCATGGTATCAGGTTATAGAACAAACATAACAAAATCAGTAGGATTCCTTTATACCAACAAAAGGATCATTCAGGATGAAATCACCAAATGAATACCATTTACTATATCCCCCAAGAAGATAAAATACCTAGGAATAAATCTAACTAGACTACAAAGACATCTACAAGACTTTACTGCTAGAAACTAACAGAGACTTACATAAATGCAGAAACCTACCCTGCTCATAGATAGGAAGAGTTAGTATTGTGAAAATGTCTATTTTACTCAAAGCAACCTACATATACAGTGCAATCCCAATACAAATTCCAGTGTCATTTTTTAATGAGATGGAGAAACAAATCACCAACTTTGTTTGGAAAGACAAAAAAAAAACCTGGATAAGCAAAATACTACCAAAGAAGATCAACAATGTAGGAGGCGTCTCACTACCCGACTTTAGAACTTACTACACTGTCATAGTAGTAAAAACAGCCTGGTACTGGTAAAAAAACAGACACATAGACCAATGGAACACAGTTGAGACCCCAGAGATGCAACCATCCTCCTATGAACAGTTGATAATTTGACAAATGCCCTAAGACTCTAAACTGGGGTTAAAACCATCTCTTTACCAGGTGGTGTTGACAAATTGGTTATTGATTTGCAAAAAACTGAATCAAGACCCATACTTCACACCTTAAACAAAAGCCATCGCAAACTGGATAAAAGACCTAAACATCAAACCTACAACGTTAAAGATTATACAAAGAAAAATAGGATCAACAATGGAAGGATTAATACACAATTTAGACAGACTGCAAAATCTAACAAACAAGGCTCAATCAAAGAAGAGAAAATAGATAAATGGGAACTGCTAAGAATCAAACACTTTTGCTCTTCCATAGACTTTATCAAAAGAATTAAAAGATCACCTGCTAAAGGGCAGTCCTACTCTGGCCTGTAGGGTCGCCATGAGTGGGATCCGACTCAACAGCACTTGGCTTTGGCTACAGAATGGGAAAAAGTATTTGGTAACAATATATCTGATCAACGTCTGATCTCCATAATCTAGAAGTTGCTGCAAAATATCAGTAAGTAAAAGATAAATAACACAATTAAGTAATGGTCAAAGGACATAGGCAGACACTTCACTAAAGAAGACATCAAAGCAGCCAAAAGACACATGAAGAAATGCTCACGATCATGAGCTATTAAAGAAATCCCTAACAAAACTACAATGAGATACTATCTCACACCAGCAAAATTGGTAATCATCCAAAAAACACAAAACAACAAATGCTGTAGTGGCTGTGGAGAAATTGGAACTCTCCTACACTGCTGGTTGGATTGCAAAATGGTACAACCTCTTTGGAAACAATCTGGTGCTTCCTTAAAAAGCTGGAAATAGTATGGAGCAGAGAGGAAGAGTGTGATTTCACCGGACACGGAGAGCAGTGGGAGCTGCATATAGGTGGGCATGCAAATTTATGTGAGAATGTATATTTTCATTCAATCATCATCACCATCATCATAATAAGCTGGAAATATATATACCATTTGATTCAGTAATACCACTGCTTGGAATATGCCATACAGAATTAAGGACAGTCACATGAACAGATACATGCACACGAATGTTCACTGCAGCACAGTCCCCAATAGCAAAACAATGGAACCAACTGAGATGCCCAACAACAGACGAATGGATAAGCAAACTATGGTACATACACTCAGTGGAACACTATGAGATGATAAAGAACAATGATGATTTCAGGAAGCATCTCATAACCTGGTTTCAATTGGAAGACATTATGTTGAGTAAAATCAGTCAGCAACACAAAGTCAAATATTGTATGAGACCCTTACTATAAAGACTTAAAAACAGACTCACATACAGAAAAAAAAAAAAGACTGACGGCTATAAGGGAGGGGATGGAAGGAGGAAGAAGGAGGGATGCATACAGATTAGACAGCTGACAGAAATTCGGTTGGGTGAAAGCAGTGACAGCACACACCAGAAAGATGATCATCTTAACTGGACTTCAGTGTAAACTGAAAACTCTTCTATTCCTAGCCTAATATCACAAGGATAGAGTAGCAGGGGCAGGGGGTCCAGGGACCATGCTCTCAGGGGACATCGAGGCCAACCGGCAGAATTAGCCTATTGCTAACAGTCTTCTGCACCCCATATTGGTGAGTAGCATCTGAGGTTTTAAAAGCTAACAAGCTGCCATCTGATGTACACCAAATGATCACATCTCAGCTGACTCAGATGATCACTAGGCCTACAAAGACATGAGAGAAAAAGAGCCCAGAGGGCAGAAGGACCCACATGTATAGATGACTGTACCAGCACGTGATCAGAAGAACCAGATGGTGCCCGGCCATGACCAATGTCAGCTGCAATGGGGCACACCATGTTGGGTTCCAGTGGCAACAAAAATATAAAGAGGGGTGCACCTTAAGAACTCCACTAAAAGACTGCAATTGACAGCCTAACGCCCTGGGACTTCCCCTGGAAGCATGGCTCCTAGACCTGTTGCTGCCCCAGGCATTGTTCATTGGGACAGGAATGGACTGGACTTGGGGATATGGGGTGAACACATGGAGTGTCCACTTTATGGTTCTATGTATCTACAGGATGCCATTCTTCTAACTTCTTACCAGAAGACAGAGAAGAGGGTGGAGGGGAGGGGATAGGAGATTCTTAGCAGAATATCACATGTTTAGAATGGAAAGGAGGAGTGTGCTGTCAGTGGGCAAGGAGACCAGTGGCAACTGTAGAGAGGTAGGCATGCAAATTTAACTTGGATTGTATACTACTATCACTCAACCACAATTTAAAAAAGGGAATAGAAGAAGAATCTCTAAAATAGAAATTTTAGAACAGAAGAATTTCATAAAAAGAAAAAAATAAAATAGGAACGTTCTTCTTGTTGTTTGCCATGAAGTCAGTTTCAACCTGTAACAACGTCATGTGCACAGCACAGAAATGCTCCACAGAGTTTTCAAGGCTGTGACCTTTTGGAAGGAGGTTGCTAGGCCTGTCTTTCAAAGCACCTCTGGGTAAGTTCAAACTGCCAAATTTTCTGCTATTAATCAAGAGTTTTATCATTTGCACTATTCAGGAACTTCTAAATAGAAAAAGATATTGAATATGCAGTAATGGTGATGTTTATATGACAGTGAGGAAATAAAATAAGCTTACTGTAAAATTTGTATTCTTTACTACTTGGTCTATTTGTACTGTTTTAAATTTAATGACTATTAATATTGTTTAAGACACCATACATGATGTGATACCATTTAATGTTTAAACATATCTCTTATACCAGAACCCAAATCCACTGCCAAGTTGATTCTGATTGCTAGTGAAGCTACGGGACAGAGTAGAACTGCCCCAAAGGGTTTTCAAGGTTGTAATCTTCATGGAAGCAGACTGTCTCATCTTTCTTCCATGGAGAGGTTGGTAGGTTTGAACCCCAAACATTTAGGTGAGCAGCCAAGGGCTTAGGCACTGCATCAGGACTCCTTATGAAACATACCTCAATACACCTATAAAGATAAATGAAAATAAAGCATCAACTGCAGCAGAATCCTTTGTATAATGATGACAATTTGGGTGATTTTTCTTATATCTCCCTGTTTATTTGTTTTAATTTGATTTTCTAAACCAAAATTCTAATAGCTTATCATTACTATTTTCTGATTTTAAGAAACATCATTTCTAAAAGAAATCAGGAGTTTCCTAATTGTACCTGGGCATTTCCTCACAGAATGTGACTGAAGTATATATTTCTCACACTTAATATTTGACAACCTTGTTTAAAACCGAGTTACAATTTAAATCATAGGTAATAAATGCAAAGTCATAAATCTGACTAATCTGAGTGGAGGGCCACCACAGAGATTTCAGATAACATACAAGCTCTTAGAAGGCCAGGCTATACAACCATGTTTGCCACCTGCAGTAACCAACCACAGATATCCAACCACTTAGTTCTTCTATCTTGTGCCTAAACTTCCCACAATTTTGAAACTACAATGTAAAATTGGTAAAACAATACATTTATTAATTGTAGTTGTTTTACATTTGTATATATTCATATATTAATTCACATAATTCATTTTAAATACCACATACTCTGCATATGTTTTCATGATAGACTCTATGCAAATCAACACTTAGAAGAGACTTTAGGTGTGTGTGTAGAGGAAACGCCTCAATGGCATGAATAAGAAGATACTGTATGGAAACGTTTTGCAGTCACACCTTACATGTGCATCACTTCAAAACGATTTCTGGTTCATTACCTCATTCTTAGTTCAGCTGCAAGTCTTGAAGTAAATTCATAATCACCATAGCTCGCAGTATGCATTGAGGAGTAGTTTAAGCACTTTCACTTAACCAATTTGTCTATGTATCTACTTATCTGTGTATCCACGTGATGTTTATAATTACAATTATATACCACAAACATTATATCCAAAATGTCTCTTGAATTTTTCTCCTTTCCACATTCCTGCAGTGGTCATTCCAGTGGTGACTGCTTCTTGTCTCACCAGCACTTTCCCTCCTATCATATGCCCCCAGAAACATACAGTGCTTTTAGGATGCTCTACCTAAACATGTATCTACTTACATCCCTCTCATGATTAAAAATCGACCACACTTTTCTACTGTCTACCAAATGCTTCACCAAGAGGCC
Organism: Heterohyrax brucei; assembly: GCA_028571685.1. Classification (NCBI taxonomy): domain Eukaryota; kingdom Metazoa; phylum Chordata; class Mammalia; order Hyracoidea; family Procaviidae; genus Heterohyrax; species Heterohyrax brucei. The sequence goes on along the minus strand of CM053149.1, from coordinate 134,410,465 downwards.
TCATGAACAGCTAGACTAGATGACAACACATAAAGCAATTCCTTTGAAAACTTATGTTTTGTCTTTAATATGAAAGCACATTTTTAAATCTTTCTGCACTTGGTTGGTTGGCATAAATTTTACTTGTTGGATTTAATACAAATATTACGGTTTGGAGTATTTCCATTTCTATAAAAATATGCTATGGCAGGCTGACCTTGTAGCTTCACACAGCCTTGGCAAGATGCCTCCTCATGCCCTCCTGGGCATCTAGACTAGGGTCCCAGGCAAAACGTAAACCAAGACATTCCTCACAGTCTTTGCCTACTTGATCTGGACCCCTTTTGCAACTCCTAAAGGAAAAAATAATATAATGTGCCTTATAAAGAGTATTTCTAGAAGACAATTCTTTAAAAGGGGTCTCTAAAAATATGTTTTGTAAGCTCTCTCAGATCTGACTCAATGGCACTTGGCTTTGGCTAGCTTGTAGATTTTTAATCAACACATGCATATTATTTTTTCTGAGATGTCTTAGAGTAACACCTGTAGAAAAGACGACATGGATACCTATGTTCCACAGAATACTTGTTGTTGAAAACTATGCTTCCCTACCACATCTTCAGTCTTTCCTCACCCTAATTCCATTGCCAGTAAAGTCTTTTCCACTTTCTCCAACTGGGAAAAACTGTACTCAATTTTAAAAATGCAAACGTTTGTTCTTTGAAACTATTATCAGTCAACCTATTTGGAAATAAATGTTTTCTCCCACATGTACTGCAGTACTTTGTACAGACTTCTAGGCTAAATTTCACTACATGTAGTAATCTTGGATTTACAAGTCAGTCTTATTAACCATATTCTGAATTATCTGAAATTAGAAATCATAGCTTATCTACAAATTCCCAGAATCTAGCAAAGCCCACCATAAGAACTCAGTGAGTATCATGAAATAGATTGGTGAAAGAGTAAATGACCTTTTATGAAAATAAAATACATAGCATCCTATATTGTTTCCTTACAGCTCCGGCCAGAAAATCTCTAGTGAAAAAAAGGGAAACAATGATAAGCTCTGCAAAAAATGCATGGTCTCTAGAACAGCCAGTCAAGATGTGCACATTTAAAAAAAGAAAAAAATCCTACTGATCTCTTACTAGAAGGGAGAAGAGAAGGTGGAGAGGACAGGACAGGAGATTGTTAAGAGGCTATGACACACATAGTACGGAAAGGAAGAGTGTGCTGTCACCAGGCAAGGAGAGCAGAAGAAGCTGCAGAGAGACAGGCATGCAAATTTAACTTGGATTTGTATACTTTTACTCAATCACAATTTAAAAAAGAAAAAAACTGACCAACCAGGACTTTGCCTAAATCAATTACTTGAGCCCCTGTTTCTCTGCCCCTTGTGCTGAAATATGCCAGCAACATCTGGATGTGCTTCAGATTCAGGTGAAGCCAGATCTAGTTGGAATACAAATATTTGCATATTTCCTGTTTTCCAGTATAGAGACTTCCTTTTCCCCTGGGATCTCACAACCACATTCAGTCAGTTATGGCTCAGCTAGTTTAAATATGTTAAGTTTATAAGAAAGTTATAAACTCTAAAAGAGACAGCAGATAGAGCGCAAAGAACTTGTGAGTCAGGATATGAGGATTTTCCGGCAGTGCTCCCCTCATCACGGATTGATCTTGAGCAAGCAACCACATCTTTATAGGCAGTGACTTCCTTAGCTTTGAGTGGAGTGCCTAGATAGCTAAGATTGAGCAAACCGTTGGTGAATCACCAGTGTGCAGCAAGCACTTTCTCTTATTTAATGCTCTCATTTTGTGTTTTGTTTTACTTTTTTGATTTTACACATGAGGAAACAGGAATTAGCAAAGTAAAGTTATTTTCTCAAGGCCAAAGCAAGCAGCGTTGCCTGGCTTGGGAGCTCAGTGGGTTTACAGGAAGACCCCTGGCCATGGTAAGACCAAGACTTTCTCCGGTCCCCTCCCCCAACTGTGGTTGCTGACCTCAGTCTGCACACATGCTTCTCCTAAAACTGGAACTTTGATGACACAGAATGTATGTTTTTGTTTTCATTTTCTAACTTAATGAATTTTTAGTTTTTTAACTTCATACTGTCTAATCTTAATTTATGTATAAATTTCTCTTAAGTCTCATTGTTCTACATATTTGTGTGTCTCCTTAAAGGTCTCTTAAACAGGCTGAGTTACTGAGGGAGAAACCTGCAGATCCTCAATGACTGATCTTCTCTCCAAAGAGACAGCCATAGCCTCTGGAGGTCTGCTCCACTTGCCCACTCCTGCTCCTAATAGGTGCTCACTGTGCTATCGCACCATGTTCAACACAGGGACCCTTCTTTGAGAGACAGATGTGGAAAATACAGGTACAGTGTATGTTCTGACTGGAGTCAACTTTCAGCCAACAGTTAGGTGGCTTCACTTTCTCATGCTATTGCGCACATGTGTATAATTGCATAGCTTGGTTGTTGTCTTTTTCTCTTGTGGTTTTGTATGAGCATAACCAGTGTCATGTGCCAAGTGACACGGTTTATGAAATCTGCCTTCACAGCATTTCGCTCACCCCAGTGTCATCTGCCAAGTGACATGGTTTCTGAAATCTGCCTTCACAGCATTTAGCTCACCTCAGGAAAGAGAAGAGTTATCAAGTCCAGCAGTACATCTGCACAATACCTCAGGCCATGCAGATGGCTCTTAGCACCTTCTACCTTGAATTGTGACTGTTCTCACACCTCTTTCCTACCACATTCATTCTTCTTGGTCAACTCACTAACCCTGTGCCATGTTCCTACTCTACCCTAACCCCCAGAACAGATTCCAATGCCTTATACAAAGTAGAGCTCAAAACCTGGTTTCAACGAATGATCATTTTTTTAAAAAAACGTCTTGCATGAGGGATATTGGAATGCAATCAAATATTCACAGCAGCCCAGAAGAGCAAAAGAATAAATTTATATAGACATTCCACAGATTTTGCCAGTTGATGTTGACCCTGAGAAAGCTCCAAGGCAAAAACAAAAACAAAAACAAAAAATCCTATGGGCTGGTGGCAGCTGCCTGAAGGGACAAAGATATCTCTGGTATGGAGCCTTGTTCATAGTGACAGTAGCTGCCTCGTTGCCAAGTGCCGTCGAGTCGGATCCGACTCATGGCGAGCTGCCTCATTAGGAAAGCGAGAATGCCCGCTACTGATATCCGAGTTGGGGAGAGGGGGTCTACAGTTCCACATCTGGCCACCTGTCTGGTCAGACTCATCGCCACAGAGCTCAGGGCCAGGGGCTTACCTGACAACGACACCAACTACTGGCAGCAGAAGTCAGTAAAAGGCTAAAACATCACAGAATTCCCTGCTTACATGGAAACAGTTATATGGATATGGCCACTTGCACCATGTTCTGGCTACTGACACTGCATCAGGATACTTTTAATCTCTGAGTTTCTTGTCTGAAAGAGAGGTAGGACTGAAGTCCCCCAAACACAGGTGGTCAGGGTGATGGAACACAGCTTCACGTGCTACCCCTAAGGCAGGGAGACAGCTGTATGCAGCCGAGGCAAGCTGAGGTCTGGAGTCAGACAGCTGGCCACTCCTTGCAGGGGCCAGCTCAGACTCTGGGCCAGGCTAGACGGCTTGCCTGCCCAAGCCTTCCAGGAACCCTCAGAGCCCACTGCAGGCTGTCATCCTGGAGCCTGTGAGTGTGATAGGGAGAGGGCATCTTGTGGGCAGGCAGGACTCACCACATCCATAATCTGTAGGAGGCTCAGGGAGAAGTAGACAGTGAGTGGCTGCGAGTCGTTAGCCACTGGCCTTTCCAAGGGGTTGTAGTTCTTGACCAGCTCTTTGTAAAGCTTCCTCTGGAACTCGCCTTGCAGGGACACTTTAAGAGAGGAGAGCCCGGCAGCTGCTCAGAGAAGGACGGCGGTGAGATAGTCCCACACCCACTTGCTAGCGACCCTCACAGCCCAACCCGCGCAGCTGGACTAGCTGGACTAGCTAGAGCAGCTCCCCTCAATACCTTCACCGCCCCTCGCCCACAGACACAGAGTCTGAACCTGGACCGGGAGTTGGCTTCCCCCAGTCTCCCTCCATCCAGGCGCACAAAGCGACTGTGATGCTGCTCAGGATGCCACCAGACAACACCCACGATGTCGCCCTGGACGCCGCCCTGTATCTTGCAGAGTAGAAGGTGGGGAGACTGGGCAGCCCAGTGCAGTATTACCGTGAAGAAGCGATGCGGCTACCGTTAGCCAGATGCCTTCCCGCAAAAGGTGCATGTTGAGTCTGGAGCTGCTGAAGGCAGAAGAGCGCAGCGTCTTAGCTCTCGGTTCCCTGCACTATACGGCTGTTGCGGGCGAGGGGCCGAGTCTCCCAGCCAAGCTCGCTCTCCCTGAAGGATCAGAGCGCGCAGCCAGTCTCCTCTTCGACCTCCAGTCCACCCCCTCCCTCCCGTGCCCTGTCCTCTGTCCCCCCTCTTACGTATCCCCCTCGCTATCCCTCCCCACCCCCAGCGCTGTTCCACGTGACGGAGCCCCACCCCTCCCCACCGGCCCACCAGGGAGGGGCAGGCTGCGCAGCAGCAGCCAGAGGCCAGCAGCAGCAGCAGATGCTTGGGAAACTGCAGCCTGAGATGTAAGAAACAGATGCCCAGGGGCTGATTTAAGGTCTTGGGGCTCCCCTGATCCAGTTTCCACCCAGCAGTACCTATGCACAGTGCCTCGGGCCATGCAGGGAGCTGTCCAAGGCCAGGGCTGTGAGGGTCCCATCTGTCCTCTGCCCTCACTCAGCTCTTGCCGCTCTCCACCAGAGGCTGCGTGGGCTGGATGCAAGAATGCCAGAAAAGTCGTTGGGTCTAGTCCAGCTCTAGGAGGCCAACGACCCAATGGGTTTGGAATGCTCTCCCACTAGCCAAGATAGACCAAAGAGGAACCCCCGCTAGGCCCTAGTCAGGTCCTGCGTTCTTCCAGCAACCATTTGCTGGAATCTGTTTTACTACTGGCCAGATTCTATGCAAGGTCTTTTTTCTGGAGGTGGCAGGTCCAGGAGGAGATAGTCTGCAAATTTGTGTAAAGGGAATCCCTGTAAGCAACTTAATTTACATCTCGGTCTCTTTTAAAGGAGTCTCAAAAGGATGAAGTTAAAGTGGGTACCAGGTGGTGGGGAGGGACATCCAAAACTTACTGTTTTGTTCTAAACTTTTTTTTTTTTCAGTGCAGGAGATAGTTGATAGGCAAGTTAATACACAAGGCAAGGGTCTAATGGAAACCAGTCAGAGGGGTGGTTAGTGGGTGAGAGGGAGCAGAGACAAGTCTTGAAATTAAAGAAGCAGTGTAGACTTCTGGTTGGAGAATAAGGAAAGTTGGTACTGAGGAGGACCCTCAAAAGTGGTAGAGATGACCCATTTACACTCCATAGTTTGAAGAAATCTGAGCATAGCAGGGTCCTGGTGCCCACATAAGGGTGTTTCTACATGGCTTCCTGCAGGTCAGGGAACATCTGAACTACACAGGAGTGCCAGCCAACTGTGGACCTGACACTGGAGTCCCTGCCCACATTTCAAGAATGCAGCTATGGTGATGTTTAGATGACAGCAAGAATTAGGGAGAGGCTCAACCAAAAGTGACAGCTTGGTTTAGCCCAGTAGCAAGAGTGAGGAATTTGGAAGCTGTCATTTAATTGAGACAAAAAAGGAATGTGGTTTTGCAATGGAGTTCTTAAAGCAAATTGATACTGGTTAACTGATGCATAGATACCACGGTGGGATTGTGGTTAAAAACTACAGCTGCTAATCAAAAAGTTGGGGATTTGAATACTCCAGGGACTCGTTGGATACCCTGTGGGGCAGTTCTTCTCTTTTAGGGTCACTATTCAACAACAATGGGTTTGTTGGGTTTAACTGTTACATAACTAAATAAACTAACCAATATTCACTTGAATAACTGCTCTAAAAGTATAGAGGAAGAAGGACAACTTTCTGGAGCGATAGCCACGATGGAGCTCACAGAGAGGAGTCTCACTGGCAACACAAGAATAAAAAGAGGTGCATCATGAGATCTCCACTAAAAGACCTCAATTGATGGTCCAGCGGTTTTGGGGTTACTCTGAGAGCATGGCCCCTGGCCCTGATGCTGCCCTTTCCCATAAATTATAACAAATCCACTCTTTGGACAGGAATGGATTGGACTTGGCAATGCAGAGTGACCATATATTGGAAGCACTTGATGGTTCTATACATCTATAGGATATCATCTTGCTGACCTCTGTCTGGAGGAAGGGGAGTGGATGGAGAGGAGGGGAAAGGAAGCTGTTGGGAGGATGAGACATGTATGGAGCAGAGAGCAATAGTGTGCAGTCACCGGACAGGGAGAGCAGTGGAAGCTGCATATAGGTGGGCATGTAAATTTATATGTGAATGTACATTTTCACTCAGTTATGTTAAATAAAAATTAAAATTTAAAAAAAAGAGCAAATGAATTGATTATACATGACATTCAAGGAGCCCTGAGCATCAAAGAGGAAGTCGAGAAATTGAACAGAGTGACAGGGAAGGGAGAGTAGGTCCAGAGGTACCTAAGAGTGGCCAGACCTGACCCACCAGGTATTTGCTGCAGCCAGCATGGTGAATGGAAGAGTGACATTTGGAGGGCATCCTCCACAGCAGGAGAGAGTTAACAGAATCAGTCTACTCATGCCTCCTGAACCAGTAAAAACTGGCACTTGATCAACAAAAGCATCTATCCTACTGCTTGCAGATCTAAAACTTTCTTCTGGATAAACCTTTCTCCCTTCTAACAGTGCTACCCCTCCCTTCTCTGCATTACTTCCAGCATTGATGCAATTAACTGAGCCACAAGGAGGACTCCCATGCCAGCCCTGAGCCATTCTCCTAAAAGCAGAGAGGGAATAATTTAACAAATAAGCAAAATGGGGTGGGGGATTATCTGTGAACTCACCTAAACCGAAATTCAGGGCAAAAAAAATTCCTTTGAAACAGGCATAAGGATAACAACTTCATCACTGACACTCCAGGATGGCTGTCAGCACCCTGAGTTTCTCAGTACATTCAGCCAGCTATCTGTACCTGCATCAATTACCCTTGCCTAACTAGGGCAGTAGGGGGCAGCCTGCACCCATACACTTTCTGACTGACCACCTAGACACCTAAACTGAATCCATACAGGAAAAATAAATGGACTCTTGGGCTTGCATGCCTAGTGACAGCTCTGATCACCTGATAACAGCATGTTAGAGCGAAAAGGCACCAAAAACCAAGCTAATACACATGACCAACATATTTGAACATTTCAAAACAAAACAAAACATGAAATTGGAACAAAGTATGCAACCATAAAAGAACAAATGCAACAACGTATTGAAGGTTCAGAGACAACAATCAATGTCAAGTCACTTACAGAGGCAGAAAAGAATGGCTTCAGAAAGCTGCCAAAACAAAGAAATTTTCCAGCTGAAGAGAACTTCCTGAAAGTGTGGTAGGTAGAATATAAAAGATTGACATTTAGAACTCTTCAAGACATCAGAAGGCAAAATGTAGCAGAGCATAATGACAAACTGAACAAACTGTAAGAGTGCATACACAAAGTAGAAATTCAGGACATTAATAATACAATTACAATAATACAAATACAATAGAAAGTCAAAGAAGCAGAATTGAAGCAATGAAAAGCCAAATTAGCGATACTGAAGAAAAAGTGTGTGATACCAACATATTTGAGGAAAAATCATATAAAATAATTTTTAAAAGCCAACAAACACTAAGAATCATGTAGAACTCTATCAAGAAGAAGAATCTATGAGTGGCTGGAGTAATGAAACAGGATTGGGGATAACAGAAAATACAGAGAGAACTGTCAAAGATTTGTTGACTGAAAACTTCTCTCATATCGTGAAAGATAAGACACTTATCTCAGACACTCACTGAACACCATGAGAGGTAGATACCCAAAGAAAGACATCAAAGCATATTGTAATCAAACTTGTCAAATCTAAGGATAGAGACAATTTTAAAAATAGCTAAGGATAAATGAAGAATAATCTATGAAGGGGAGCCACTAAGACTAAATTCCAACTACTCAGCAGAAACTATGCAGGGAAGAAGGTATTGGGATAATATATACTATGGCCTTGAAGGAAAAAATAATCGCCAGCTAAGGATTATATGTCCAGCAAAACTGTCTCTCAAATATGATAGCAAAATTAGGACATTTCCAGATAAACAGAAATCTAGGGAATTTCCAAAAAGAGACCAAAATAGCAAGAAATGCTAAAGGGAATCCTTAGATTAGAAAAGCAATAGCATCAGATAGTAACCCCAAACTAAAAGGCAGAACAGAGCAATCAAATACCAGACTAAATAGGGAAAGAAAAAGGTAAATTGAAGACAAAACATTAAAAATAGGATAAAAAAATACGTCATTACATAAAAGGCAACAAAAAGAGGACTTAAAAATGTTATTGGGGGTGGAGTTAACATGGTAGACTAGACACATTCCTTGATTCCCTCTGAAAACTAAGACCTGGCTTGATAATTAAATGCAGCTTTCTGGACACACAGTGATCCCTAGGACACAATGTAGAACTGTCAGTCTGGAATATACACTGCTAAGCAGGAAATTTCCTCTCTACTGCTGAATTCCACTCTTGCTGAGATGACAGCTCTCGTCCTATGAAGGTACTTGGCACTTCTAAATATTTTTTTCTTTTTGTTGACCTGTAGGCAGGGGAGGGCCATGGGCCAATGGCTATGCTGAAACACAATCCTCAAGTGAACTATGAGTCCCTCAGTGCAGAAATAGTGTGTGGGATGGCCACATTTTGAGAGCCCAGTGGTGGAGACACCACAGCCCCTCCACCCGTCCTTTTGGAGCTTCACCATGGATTCGCCTGTTTCTTGGAAGGAGAGGTATCTTCACCAGGATGCTAGTTTGTTTACCTGAGAGGCAGAGTTACCAAATTGGAAGACTCACCAGGGGCTAATTCCCAGGCTGGAAGACAGTGCATAGATTCGGATATTTCACAGAGGGCAGGAGAGCTTGACTGGGGCACCATGTAGTTCAACTGGAGATGGAGTTACTGAACTGGAGGCCTTATCAGGGGCTAATTCCCAGGGTGGGAAGCATTGCCAGCCTGGGGAGTGCTTTCCCAGCAGCAAAGCTGTGTTTAGCACAGTGTAGCCTTATGGGTGGGGCCTGGCAGTGGATGACAGCAGAGCAGTAGCCTGTCCCTACTTTGAACTAGACTACAGTGTCTAGGGACAGATATAGAGGTGACTCCAACACCAGCTGGAAAGAGGGGCTTGCACACCTGACATCTTGACTGACTTTGGAAGCTGTCAGATAGCTTTTACCTTTCAAAATAAGACTACCTGGAGAAATAAATGTGGTGCATCCTGATGGCATCTCTTCCAGCTTTTAATGACCCACAACACAGAGTCACCTGACAGCCCCCCACTGACTCCATAAGTATGGCCATGACTTTGCCAGCCAGGAGGTAGACCCTGCTACTCCAGAGAATCCACAGGGCCCAGTCACTGGAGTACAGAGCTGACTAGTGATCACCTTAATTCTCAGACTGAACCTCAGCACCTGTTAAGACAACACCAAAGAAATTAAACAACCTCTAGATGCCCCCAAAGCAACAATCACTGGCCAGATAATCCAGGAGGTGGAGTCAAGATGGTAGACTAAGCACACGTCTCCCTAGGTCCCTCTGGAAACCAAGACCTGAACAGATAATTAAACGGAGACTTCTGGTCATCTAGTGAGCCCTAGGGCATGGCATAGGGCTGTTAATTTGGACTTCATACCACTGAATGGAAAACCTCCTCTCTTTAGCTGACTCCAGGGAAAGATCCCACAAAAAAGGAAAATTACAGACCAATATCACTCATGAATCTAGAAGCAAAAATCTTCAACAACATATGAAAAAAATAATTCATCATGATCAAGTTGGATTCATATCTGGGATGCAAGTCTGGTTCATCAGAAAAACAGTTAATGGAATCAGCCACATAAATAACACAAAGAATCACCTGACTTTGTCAGTTGATGCAGAAAAAGCATTTGATAAAGTCCAATACCTGTACATCCTAAAAACTCTCAGTAAAATAGGCATATAAGGGAAATTTCTCAAAACAATAAGGAGTATCTACACAAAGTCAACCCCCTATATCATCTTGAACAGAGAGACTGAAAGAATTCACCTTGAAAACAGGAACTAGATAAGGATGCCCACTCTCACCACTTCTATTCAACATTGTACTAGAAGTTCTGGCCAGCACAATTAGACAAGACCAAGGAAAAAAAGGGCATCTGCTTTGGCAAAGAAGTAAAAAAATCTCTCTATTTGCAGATGATATGATTGTATATGCAGAGAATCCTGAAGAATCCATAAGTAAATGATTTAGAAGAGTTCAGCAAAGTATCAGAATACAAAATAAACATAACTAAATCAGTAGGATTTCTTTGTACCCACAAAGACATTGTCAAAGAAGAAATCACCAAGTGAACACCATTTGCTATAGCCCCCAAGAAGATAAAATATCTAGAGATAAATCTAACTAGAGAAATAAGGGATCTTTACAAAGAGAACTAAAAGACTTCACTGCTCAAAGCTAAGAGAGACTTACATAAACGAAGAAGCCTACCCTGCTCATGGATAGTAAGACTTAACATCGTGAAAATGTCTCTTACCCAAAGCGATCTACATATACAGTGCAATCCCAATACAAATTCCAGTGACTTTTTTTAATGAGATGGTGAAACAAATCACCCACTTTGGAAAAGGAAGAAACACCCGACAAGCAAGCACTCCCAAAGAAGAAGAAAATTGTGGGAAGTGTTTCACTACCCAACTTTAGAACCTATCACATGGCCACAGTAGCCAAAACAGCCTGATTTGGGTACAAAAAGAGACATAAAGACCAGTGGAAAAGGGGTGAGACTCCAGAGATACCACCATCATCTTATGAACAGTTGATATTTGACAAAGGCCCTAAGATTTTAAACTGGGTTAAAAACAATCTCTTTAACAAGTGGTGTTAGTAAAACGGATATCCATCTGCAAAACACTGAAACAAGACCCATATCTCATGCCTTACACAAAAAACAACTCAAATTGGATAAAACTCCTAAATAGCAAATCTAAATGATATAGTGCAAGAAAAAAATAGAGTCAACAATGGAAGTTGCTTTTTTCTTGTTGTTCATTATGATTCAATAAAAATATACATTCCCATATAAATTTGCATGCCCAGCTATATGTGGCTCCCATTGCTCTCCCTGCCCAGTGACATGTTTTATCCTCCCAACAATCTCCTATCCCCTCCTCTCCATCCACTTCCCTTCCTCCAGTAAGAGGTCATAAGGATGGCATCCTTTCTTTCTTCCCTCCAGATGTGTGCATGTAAGGAGATAAACTGACCTCTGAGCACTGCTTTGGCTGTATCCCATAGGTTCAGGTAGGAAGTATTTTCATTCTCATTGGAATCCAGAAATATCTTTATTTCATCCTTGACTTCTTCTATAACCCATGGTTTTTTGAGCAAGATGTTGTTCAGTTTTCACAAGTTCCACTTTCTATGTATGTTTTTGTTGCTATTGATTTTGACTTCATGGCTTTAGGATCTGAGTAGATGCTTTGCATTAATTCAATGGTATGGATTTTGTTGAGAATTGCTTTATGTCCTAACACATGGTCTATTCTAGAGAATGTTCCATATGCACTGGAGAAGAAGGTGTAGTTATCTGCTGATGTATAAAAAGTTCTGTATATGTCAATGAGGACTAGTTGGTTAATTGTGACAAGATCTTCTGCGTCTGTATTAAGCTTTTTTTTAGACGATCTGTCCAGTATTGAAAGTGGAGTGTTGAAGTCTCCCACTGTTACTGTGGAGTGATCTGTCTCATTTTTTGAGGGTAGTCAGAGTTTCTTCGATGCATTTAGGTGCTCTAATGTTAGGTATGTAAGTATTTAATATTATTAAGTTTCGTTTGTGTATTGAACTGTTCAGCAATAACTAGTGTCCATCCTTGTCCACGATGGTGGATTTTACATTAAAATCGATTTTATCTGAGATTAGAATTGCCGCACCTGCTCATCTTTGTGTAATGTTGGCTTGCTATATATTCTTTCATCCTTTAATTTTCAGTTTGTTCCTATCTTTAAGTCTAAGATGAGTTTCTTGTAGGCAACATATTGATGTGTCGTGCCTTTTGATCGAAGATGTCACTCAATGTCTCTTTATTGGTGCATTCAATCCATTCACGTTCAGTGTCATTATTGATAGGTATGTGTTCAGTGCTGACATTGTAATATGTTTATTTTTGTGTTGATGTTTTCTATGTTGTTCTTAGTAATGTGTTTTGGGACATTCTTGTTTTTCAATTGATTTTTCACCTTTCTCAGGGTTGGTTTTGTTGTTGATGAGACTCCTGTATTACATTTCTTGATTTGATACCTTGTGTCTCTATTGTACTTTACGACTGCCCCTATGATCCCCCTGATCAACTATGTATAAACCCAATTTCAATTACTACCAGTTTTATCAACTTCCTCTATATCTGGAAGGAATATAACGACTGCAGTACACCCCTCTTTTTAATATGATGACATCATAGTTGTCGTGATATGAACATTGGATTATTTCTTTCACTATTATAGCTTTCATTGAGTTTGGAGCCTTCCCTAACTGAGCAGGATTCTGGGTGATGTGTTCTGCATTTGCTTCTAAAATATAAAGTTAGTGGTTTTGTTCTTCTAAGCCAAGAGCTTCTTTCAGGATTTCTTTTAGCTTTGGTTTGGTTTTTGCTAAGTCTCTGTGTTTCCGTTTCTCCACTAATGTCTTAATTTCATTTTCATATGTGAAAGATAATTTTGCAGGATATGTAATTCTTGGTTGGAAGCTCTTCTCCTTCAAGGCTTTGAATCTATCGTGCCACTGTCTCTGTGCCAGCATTGTTTCTGCTGAGAAATCTGATGAAAGCCTACAGGGTTTCCCTCTAAATGTTAGCTTTGCTTGGAGTATTGCCACCTTGGAGAGTTTCTGCTTATGTTTCATTTTGTTAAGCTTAATTATAATATGACTTGGAGTCTTTCTTTTGAGATCCATGTTGAGTGGCATTTGATATATATCTTGGATATCTATATTTTCTTCTTTTGTAATTTCTCTGAAGTTTTCTGGCAGCAGCTCAGCAGCAATACTCTCTGTGTTCTCAGGTGTCTCACCTGGTTCAGGAACTCCAATTAATTGTAGATTGTTCTTCTTAGTAGAATCCCACACGCTTCTTAATGTTTCTCCTTTTTTTTCCTTTTATTTAATATGACTGAGTAAAAATGTACATTCCCGTATAAATTTACATGCCCACCTATATTCATCTTCCACTGATCTCCCTGTCCGGTGACAGCACACTATTCCTCTCTGCTCCATACATGTCTCATCCTCCCAACAGTCTCCTTTCCCCTCACTTCTCCTCATAGATGTTGGAGTTAATAGCTCTGTCTTTCAAGTTAGAAAGTCTCTTTTCCATGTGTTCCATTCTGTTTTCTTCACTCTGAATTGAAGTTTCTTTGTCTTTGATTTTCTTCTTGATCTGTTGGATTTCAGAGTACTAGTGTTTTACCAGATCGAACAGCTTGCTTAATTTTTCATTTTGCTCTGCTGCATTTTGTATAAGGTCTAGGAGGGCTCTCCAATAATCATTTTGTAGTCATCTCCGGATAGCTTCAGAAAGGTTTCTTTATCTGGGAAGTTCTGTGGTGCTTTCTTTTGAGAGCCTTCTGAAGCCATGGGAGATTACTTGGTTATGCATTTCTCCTGAGTTTGTTACTTTTTTGGCATCATGTGAGTCAACAGAGGCTTGAAGAGATTCTGTGAGGATGGACTGCAGTTGTTTCTCTAGGCCATCTTAAAATAGGAGGTAAAAAGTGTCTGAAAAGTTCCAGGTGTATAGGTCCTTCTTCCCAGCTGGCAAAGTAAGCACTTCTGTATTGAACTCCAGATGTTATAAAGTAGCTCAAAATACAGAAAGGTTACTGTCATGATGGCCTCTGCTTTTGTCCCCCAGCTGTAGGCAACATTGTGTAAAATACTTCTTTTCTGCTGGAAATGTACTCTCCTCCAGGAAGGTGATGCCTCCCTGCCCAGGGATTAGGTCCAGCTGCCACTTCTATATGGGTATATCCATATCCCAGTGGAACAAGATGATGTCTCACACAATCTCGCCGTCTAGCTGTTTCCAGGCTACCCTATGGTGGAAGTGGAAAGAGAGGCAAAGGGTGCCAAGATTCACAGAGTCCACAGCCTGTGTTGCTGAGCCCCAGCAACAGGCAACACTGTGTAAAATACTGCTTTTCTGATGGAAACGTGCTCTCCTCTGGGTAAGCCCTGCCTCCCAGACTAGGAACTAAGTCCAGCCTGGGCCTCCATGTGGGTGTATCCACCTCCCGATGGATCAATGGCATCCCGCACAAGCTTGCTGCCTGCCTCAGTACCAGCTACTCTATGGCGGAGGCAGAAAAAGAGGCCAAAGGTGTCGAGATGTACAGAGTCCTAAACGGGGCTCTCAAAATATGGCAATTTCACCTGATGATCCCTCCAGCAGTGCATTTGAGATTAGCTGCTAGTCAAGTCCCAGATCTGCTCACCATTTAAGACAGAGGAAAAAAAGTTAAATGGTGAGTTACCTTTGGTCTGTGCAAGCCAGCTGTCACCAAGTGTGGGGTCAGTGAAAGAGAGGGGGCTTTGGTTCAGTGGTATGAAGTCCAAATTAACAGCCCTATGCCACATCCTAGGGCTCACTAGGTGTCCAGAAGGCTCCGTTTAATTATCAGTTCAGATCTTGGTTTCCAGAGGGATTTAGGGAGACGTGTGTTTAGTCTGCAATCTTGACTCTGCCCCCCCAACAATGGAAGTTTTAATACATAACTTAGAGAGACTTCAAAATCTGACAAAAAAAGCTTGGTCAACAGAAAAGAAAATAAATGTTAACTACTCAGAATCAAACACTTGTGCCCATCCAAAGACTTTCTCAAAAGAATTAAAAGACTACCCAGAGAATGGGGAAAAAAAATATTTGGCACCTATATGCCAGATTGATGTCTGATTTCTATAATCTACAAGGCATTATAAAATATGAACCAGAAAAAGTTAAATAACCAAATGATGTGACTGGCAAAGGAGATGAGCAGACACTTCACTAAGAGGAAATCCAGGCAGCCAAATGATACATGAGGAAATGCTCATGATCATTAACTGTTAAAGAAATCCAAATCAAAACTACAATGAGATGCCATCTCACTTGAACGAGGTTGGCCATGATCTAAAATTGAGAAAACTACAAATGCTGGAAAGGCTATGGAGAAATTAGAACTCTCCTACACTGCTGGTGGTATTGCAAAATGGTACAACCTCTTTGGAAAGCAGTTTGGTACTTCCTTAAAGTGCTAGAAATAGATATACCATTTGATCAAGTAATCCCACGGCTTGGAATATATCTCACAGAACTAAAGACAGTCACATGAACAGACATATACACACAAATATTTATTGCAGCACAGTCCACAACTGCAAAATGATAGAATCAACCCAAATGCCCAACAGTAGTTGAATGGATAAACTATGGTATACATACTCAGTGGAAAACTTTACAATGATATAGAACAAACTTGACTTCAAGAAACATCTCATAACCTGGTTTCAACTGGAAGACATTATGCTGAGTGAAATCAGTCAGTGACACAAGGACAGATATTGTATGAGACCACTCCTATATAAGGACTTAAGAAAAGACTCGTGTACAGAATAAAAGTCTGTTTGATGTCTACAAGGGAGAGGAAGGAAGAAGAAAGAGATTTGCTTATAGATCAGACAGGTGATAGAAATTTGATTGAGTAAAAGCAGTGACACACATATTAGAAAGAAGATAAGCTTAACTGAACATCAACATAAATTGAAAACTCTTCTAATCTTAGCCTAGTATCACAAGGATAGAGTTGCATTGGCAGCGGTCTGGGGACCTTGCTCTCAGGAGATATTGAGGCCAATTGGCATAAGTAGGCTATTGCTACGAGAGTTTTCTACACTCTATATTGGTTGGTGCTGTCTGGGGTCTTAAAAGCTAGAAAACTGCCATCTGTGGTACACCAAATGATCCCAACTCAGCTGGATCTGATGATCACCAAGAACAACAAAGACATAAGGGAAAATCAGCCTAGAAGACAGAAGGACCCACGTGAATGAGTGACTGTATCAACCCAGCCACCCACCAGAGACAGCCGTGAGGGTCCCAGAATGTCAGGTCCAAGTGGCAACACAAACAAAAGAGAGATGCACCTCAAGAACTCCACTAAAAGACTGCAACTGATGGTCTGATGGTCCAGGACTTCCTCTGGGAGCGTGGCCCTTGGACCTGCTGCTGCCCCTGATCATTAATCATTACTGAGGTCAACTCTTTAGATAGTAATGGATTGGACTTGGGGACACAATGTGACCACATGGTATGTCCACTTTATGGTTCTATGTATCTATAGGATGCTGTCTTACCAGCCTCTTACTAGAAGGGAGAGGAGAGGGTGAAGAGGAAGGGATAGGAGATTGTTAGTAGGATATGACATGTATAGAATGGAAAGGAAGAGTGTGCTGTCACCAGGCAAGGAGACCAGATGGAACTGCAGATAGACAAGCATGAACATTTAACTTAGATTGTGTATTACTTTTACTCAACTACAATTAAAAAAAAAAAGTTGTCATAAATCTTTCATATGGAGAGGAAGTCAAGGAAATACAAAGTAATGCCAGTTTAAATTTAGAAAAAAAGGGATATAAAGGTAACTGAAAAGGACATTAACAATCCTACACAGCAAAATGAAAAACAAGAAAAACATGAAATCTCAGCAAATACCAATCAACAGCAATAAAACAGATGAAAAAGAAAGTACATAAAGCAAAAAGACTCAGCACAGAAAATCAAGTGGAACAAAGCAGTTGTATATAATACAGAAAAAGACAGCTGAATGACAGAACAAAACTCATACCTATCAATATTCACACTGAAGAATAGAATATACCAATAAAGTGATGTCAAGTGGCAGGTTGTATTGAAAAACATGATCCATCTACATGCTGCCTACAAAAGGTGCACAGTAGACAACAAACTAAAACTCATATCATGGGGGAAAAAAATAAGCTAACAACATTCAAAAAAGAGCAGAAGTGGTAATATTAATCTGTGAAAAAAATAGACTTTAACTGAAATCCACCACTTTGGACAAGGAATGAAGATTTCATGAACCATATTAAAGATCTATGTACCTTGTGACAGGGCTCCAAAACACTTAAAACAAATTCTAACTGCTTTGAAAACAGAAAAAGACAGTTCCACAATAATAGTGCAAGACTTCAACATCCAGAAAAAAACTCACTAAATATGTGGAGTATCTAAATGCCAAAATCAGCCAAGTTGATGTCATAGACATATATGGAACACTCCACCCAGCAACAGACAAGAATACCTTCTTTTCCAATGCATATAGAACTTTCTCCAGAACTGATCACAAGTTGTAAAAAATTCAAAACATCAAAATATTACTAAGCATCTTTTCAGGTCATAAAGCCATAAAATTAGAAATCAATATCAATATCAGAAATAGCAAGAAAAAAATCAAACACATCAAAACTGAACAACGCTTTGCTCAAGAACTGCTGGGTTATAGAACAAACAAAGGATAAAGACACAGAATCAAATAAGAATGAAAACATACCCTACCAGAACCTTTGGGACTCACCAAAAATACTGCACAGGAGTGAATTTATCCCAATAAATGCACACATCCAAGAAGAAGAAAGGGTCCAAATAAAAGCATTAATCCTACAACTCAAACAAGTAGAAAGAGAGGCACAAAATAAGCACTCCAGTGCCAGAAGGAAGCAAATTATAAAAATTAGAACAAAACTGAATGAATTAGAGAAGAGAAAAATGATTGGAAGAGGTAAAAACACCAAAAGCTTGTTCTTTGAGAAGATCAACAAAAGCAATAAACTATTGGCCAAACTCATGAAGAAAAAACAGATGAGGAACAAAATAACCAAATAAGAAATTAAATGGGGGCTGTCAAGCTAGCAGACCAAATTGTAATTTAAAAAATCTTAATACTATGGAAAAACTGCTCTTACAAACGTGAAAACCTGGTGGAAATGGACAACTCTCTAGAAACACACTACTGACCTAAACTTCCACAAATGGAAGTAAAACAACTAAATAAAGGCAGACAAAAGGAGATATTAAAAGGCAATTAAAAAACTCCCAACTAAGAAAAGCACTGATCCTGACAGCTTCACTGGAGATTTTTACCACACTTTTAGTGAACAGTTAACACCACTATTATTAAAAATGTTTCAGAGCATAGACAACAACGTAATACTCCCAAATTCATTCTGTGAAGACTTAATAACCCTGATACCAGGTAAAGACACCAAAGAAAAGGAAGATTACAGACAAATATCTTTCATGAGTTTAGATGCAAAAAGTCCTCAACATAATTCAAGCCAATGGAACTCAATGGCATATCAAAAAAAAAAAAAAAAGAAAAAAATCATCATGGCCAGGTAGGATTCATACCAGGGATGCAGCGGTGGTTCAACATTAAAAAAAAAAAAAAAATCAACTTAATTAGCCACATAAATAATGCAAAAGTCAAGAACCATTAGATTTTTACTAATTGGTGTAGGGAAGGCATTTGAGAAAGTCCAGCACTCGTTCATTTTAAAAACTCTCAGCAAAATAAGACTAGAACAGAAATTCCTTGGCATAATAAAGGACATTTATACATAGCCAACAGCTAACATCATCCTAAATGCAGACAGTCTGAAAGAACTCTGCTTGATAATAGGAGCCAGACAAATGTGCCCTTTGTCAACACTTTTACTCAACATTGCACTGGAGATTCTATCCAGAGCAATCAGACAAGAAAAAGAAATAAAGGATATCCAAAATGGTAAGGGAGAAGTAAAAGTTTCTCTGTTTACAGATGATGTAATCTTATACACAGAAAACCTTAAAGAATCTACAAAAAACTGCTGAAACTTATAAAGGAGTTCAGCAAACTCTCATAATACAAGATATACGTACAAAACCCAGTTGTATCCCCTTACTCTAACAGTGAGAACATCAAAGAGGAAATCACTGAATCAATACCATTTACAATAGTCCCCAGGATGATAAAATATTTCAGAAAATATCTAACTAGATAGGTAAACTATGGTATATATACTCAATGGAGCACTACACAATGATAAAGAACAATGATGATTCCAGGAAACGTCTCATAACCTGGTTTCAAATGGAAGACATTACGCTGAGTGAAAGTAGTCAGTGGCAAAAGGACAAATATTGTATGAGACCCCTATGATAAGATCTCAAAAACAGACTTATGTGTAGAAGAAAAGACTCTTTGATGGCTGCAAGGGAGGGGAGGGAAGGAGAGTTTAGAATAGATAGTTGGTAGAAATTTGGTTGGGTGAAATCGGTGACAGCACACATTAGAAACAACCAAGCCAAGCCAAGTGCCGTTGAATCAGCTCCAACTCATGGCAACCCTAGAAACAAGAACAATATTAAGTGGACTTCAGTATAACTTGAATACTCCTTCCATCTTAACCCAATATTGCAAGGACAGAGTAGCTGAGGCAGGGAGCAGGAAACCATGCTCTTAGGCGAAATCGAGGCCAAATTGGCACAATTAGCATTTTTCTAAGAGAGCTCTCTGCACCCCACATTGGTGAGTGGTGTCTGGGTTCTTAAAAGCTGCCAAGCTACCTTGCAAGGGCACAGCAAATGGTCCCAACTCAGCAGGAACGGATGCTCACTGAGGACCAAAATGACATGGGGTAAAGACAACCCAGAAGATAGAGAGACCCACATGAGTGAGTGCCTACATTGACTTGGGACCGGAAGAACTGGATGGTGCCCGGCCCCCACCAGTGATAGCCACAGTGGAGCTCACTAAGTTGAGTCTCACTGGCAACACAAGAATAAAAAGGGGTGCACCCTGAGATCTCCACTAAAAGACCAGAATTGATGGTCCAGCAGTTTCAGGGTTCCCCTGGGAGCATGGCCCCGCGCCCTGATGCTGCCCTTGCCCATAAATCATAATGAAGGTCCACTCTTCTGACAGGAATGGATTGGACTTGATGATGCAGAGTGACCATATATTGGATGCACTTTATGGTTCTGTGCATCTATAGGATATCATCCTGCTGACCTCTGGCTGGAGGAAGGAGAGTGGGTGGAGAGCAGGGGAAAGGAGACTGTTGGGAGGATGAGACATGGATGAAGCAGAGAGGAACAGTGTGCTGTCACTGGACAGGGAGAGCAGTGGAAGCTGCATATAGGTGGGCATGCAAATTTATACGGGAAGGTACATTTTCACTCAGTCATAATAAAAAAAGAAAAGACTCCAAAAAAATAAAATAAAATAAAATTACTTAAGCTAAATAATCTTTATGGGTAAAAAATGTAATGTTTAATCAGTGTCTAAATATGTCTATGTTTAATAGTATTTGTCTGAATCTATTAATTCATTTCAGTTTGATATCACTTTTTGTGTTTACTGATAAATCTTGAAAAAAAGAAAATATGTAACTAGAGACATAAAACATCTATACAAAGAAAATTATAAGACACTACAGTAAGAGACCGAAAGACACCTACAACAGTGGATAAACCTACCTTGGTCATGGATAAGAAAACTCAATATCGTGAAAATGGCTTTTCTTCCCCGAATGATCTGTAGATGCGATGCAATCCTGATCCAAATGCCAACAGCATTTTTCAGTGAGATAGAGAAACAAATTACCAACTTCGTATGGAAAGGGAAGAAGCCACAGATAAGTAAAGCATTACTGAAGAAAAACAAAGTGGGAGGCCTCAAGCAAAAGAGCCTGGTACTGATACAAAAACAGATATATAGACCTGTAGAACAGAATTTAGAATCCAGACATAAAAACTATTCACCTATGAGCAGCTGATATTTGACAAAGGCCCAAAGTCTGTGAACTGGGGAAGAAACTGTCTCTTTAACAAATGGTGTTGGCATAATGGATATCCATCTGCAAACAAATACAAAAAATGAAACAAATCTCAAGCTCATACCACACACAAAAAGTAACTCAAGATGGGTCAAATACTTAGATTTCAAATCTAAAACAATACAGATCATGGAGGAAATTATAGGGACAATACTGGGAGCCCTACTACATGGCATAAAAAGACTATCAACCATGATTAACAATGCACAAACATCAGAAGAGGAAATAGATAAGTCTGAAAAATCAAACACTTATGCTCATGCAAAAATTCCACTAAAAGAATAAAAAGACAGCTTATAGACTGCAAGGAAAAATTTGGCTGTAACAAATCTGATCAGTGTCTTGTCTATATAATCTAAAGCTACTGTAAAGCCTCCACAACAAAAAGACAAATAAGCCAACTAAACAATGGGCAAAGTATATGAACAAGCACTTCACCAAAGAAGACTTCCAAGCAGCTAACAGATATATGAGGAAATGCTCACAATTGCTAACCGTTAAAGACATCCAAATTAAAACTACGAGATAACATCTCACCTCACAAGAATGGCCTTAATCCAAAAAACACAAAATAATAAATGTTGGAGAGGCTGTGGAGAAACTGAAACATTTATACACTGTTGATGGGAATGTAAAATGATACAACCACTTTGGAAATTGATTTGGCATTTTCTTAAAAACATATAATTAGAAATACCATATTATTTAACAATCCCACTTCTTGGAACATATGCTAGATAACAAGCACTGTCACACATATGTTCACTGCAGCACTGTCCACAACAGCAATAAGATGGAATCAAATTAGGTGCCCGTAAGTCGATAAACAGATGAAAAAACTACAGTATATTCCTTCAGTGGAATACTGTGCACTGATAAAGAACAAAGTTATGATCTTGGGAAACATCTCATAACATGGAATAATATATAAGGCATCATGCTGAGTGAAATTAGCCAGTTGCAAAAGGGTGAATATTATGTGAGACCACTATTATAAGGACTCTTCAAGAAAGAGTTTAAACGCAGAAGGAAACAGCCTTTGAAAGTTACAAGTGTGGGGAGGCAGTGAGGAGGAGATTCATTGATTAGACAGTAGCTAAGAATTGAGTTATGTGAAGGGAAGAACAGCATGGAACAGAGGGGAGGTCATCTCAGCTGTACTAAACCAAAAACTAAGAGATTTCCCAAATATAACATAACTCTTCAAAGGACAGAGTAGCAGGGCAGAGGTCTGTGGACCATGGTTTCAGGGGACATCTAGGTCAATTGGCATAACAAATTTTTTAAGAAAATTTTCTGCATCCCACTTTGATGAGTGGCCTCTTGGGTCTTAAGACTAGCAAGCAGCCATGTAAGTAGCATCAGTTGGTCCCAACCCACCTGGAGCAGGGGAGAATAAAAGACATCGAAGACATAAAGAAAATATGAGCCTATGAGACAGAAAGGGCCACATAATCCAAAGTCTACTTCAGCATGAAACATGGTGCCCAGCCACCATCAATGACTGCTCTAACAGGGAATACAATATTGAGTCCTTAGGTAGCAGGAGTAAATATATGCAAAGAACTCTAACTCAATTAAAAAGACAATACTTGATGGTCCGACAGACTGGAGGGTCCCAGAGGACATGGTCTCCAGACACTGTTAGCCAGCCCAGCACTGAAACCATTCCTGAAGTCATCTCTTGAAATAGCCTTTAGGCTGGAGTATAAGATATGAAATGGGGGGCCGGAGTCAAGATGGCAGACTAAACACACATCTCCCTAAATCCCTCTGGAAACCAAGACCTGAAATGATAATTAAACATAGACTTCTGGACACCTAGTGAGACCTAGGACACGGCATAGGGCCATTAATTTGGACTTCATACCACTGAATGGAAAACTTCCTGTCTTTCGCTGACCCCTGCTACCAACAGTGCTGGTTTTCACGGACTGAAGGCAACTCACCATTTTAACTTTTTTTTCTCTGTCTTAGCAGGTGGGCAGAGCTGGAACTTGACTAGCAGCTGATCTCAGATGCACTGTTGGTGGGATCGGCAGGCAAAATTGCCATATTTTGAGAGCCCAGCTTTGGACTCAGTGCATCTTGGCACTTTTGGCCTCTCTTTCTGCCTCTGCCATTGAGTAGCCACCACCAAGGCAGGTGGGGAGCTTGTGTGGGATGCCAGCTTGTGTCACTGGGAGGCAGAGATATCTATATGGAGCCCTCAGCTGGACCTAATTCCTAGGCTGGGAGGCGGTTTTGGCAGTAAAGCAGTGTTCTACACAGTGTTGCCTACAGCTGGGGTACAACAGCAGAGGCCACCAGAGCAGTAGCCTTTCTGTATTTTGAGCTAGTTTATAACATCTGGGGTTTGATATAGAGGTTCTTACTTTGCCAGCTGGGAAGAGGGACCTATACACCTGAAAAACTGACTTTGGAATTTATCAGATGCCTTTTACCTTTCATTTTAAGACGACCTAGAGAAACAACTGTGGTCTCCATTCTTGAAAATGTTCCATGTGCATTGGAGAGGAAAATTTAGTTATCTGTTGATGGATAAAATGTTCTGTATACGTTGATGAAGTCTAATTGGTTAATTGTTGTAATAAGATCTTCTGTGTCAATGTGCTTTCTTCTGGACCATGTGACCAGTACAGAAAGTGGAGTGTTGAAGTCTCCCACTATTACTGTGGAGTCATCTATCCCATTTTTCAATGTAGTCAATGTTTCTTCAATGTATTTAGATGCTCTAGTATTGGATGCATAAATATGTATTATTATTAAGTCCTGGTTGTGTCTTGAACTTTTCAGCAATAAATAGTGACCATCTTTGTCAATGACATTAAAATCTATTTATCTGAAATTGGTATTGCCACACTTGCTCTTCTGTGTATATTGTGAGCTTGGTATATTTCCTTCCATCCTTTAATTTTCACTTTGTTCATGTCTTTAAGTCTAAGGTGAGTTTCTTGTAAGCAACATATAGATGGATTGTGTCTTTTGATCTAAGATGTCACTCGTCGTCTTTTTACTGGAGCATTCAGACTGCTTACATTGAGTGTAATTAGTGATATGCATGTGTTTAGTGCTGTCACGTTGATGTGTTTATTTTTGTGCTGGTGTTTTCTCTGTTGCTTTTAATATTCTGTCCTGCATGACTCTTCTTCATGTGTTGATATTTCACCCATTTCAATGTTGGTTTTGTGTTTATTGAGACTCCTGCATTACATTTCATGTTTGATATTCTACATTTTTATTGTGCTTTGAGGCTACCCTTGTGAACCCCCTTAATCATCTAACTTTAAACCCAATTTTAACTTCTACATATCTTATTAACGTCGTGTCCACCTGGAAGGACTGTAACTACTGTAGTAAATCCCTCTTTTTAATGTGGTGGTATCATAGTTTTCATATGATCACTAGATCCCTTCTTTTAATGTTATAGCTTTGATTGAGTTTTGTGCCTTCCCTAACTGAGTAGGTTTCTGGATGATGTGTCCTGTGTTGCCTCCTTAAATACACACTCGAGGGTTTTGTTTTTCTAAGCAAAGAGCTTCTTTTAGTATTTCTTGTAGTTTTGGTTTGATTTTTACAAAATCTCTTAGTTTCTGTTTATCTGCGAATGCCTTAATTTCATCTTCATGTTTGAAGGACAGTTTTGCAGGATATGTAATTCTTGTTTGGAAGTTTTTCTTCTTCAAGGTTTTGAATTTGTCATCCCATTGCCTCCATGCCAGCATTGTTTCTGCCCAGCAGTCAGATGAATGCCTACAAGGCTTCCCTCTGAATGTTAGCTTTGCTTTGAGTCTCTCTGCCTTTAAGAGTTTCTGCTCATGTTTCATTGTGCTAAGCTTGATTATAATACATGTTGGTGTCTTTCTTTTGGGGTCTATTTTTTGTGGCATTTGATGCACACCTTGGATATCTATGTTTTCTTCTTTCATAGTTTGAGGGAAGTTTTCTGTCAACAACTCAACAACAGTACTCTCTGTGTTTTCTGCTATCCCTCCCTGTTGTGGAACTCCAGTTAATTGCAGGTTATTCCTGTTGATAGAGTCCCACATGATTCTTAATGTTTCTTTATTTTTCTTGTTTCTTTTCTCTGATTTCTTCTCATAAATACTGGTGCCAGCTCTATCTTCAATGTCAGTAAATCTAATTTCCAGTTGCTCAATCTTGGTCTTTTGATTTTGAATTGAATTGTCTGATTCTGTAATTTTATTATTGGATTTCAGAACGCTGATGTTCCATGAATTCAAAAAGTTTGCTTAATTTTTCATTTTGTTCGGCTGAATTTTGCATAGTGTCTAGGAGGGCTCTGTATGTAATTCTTTTGTACTTGACATCTGATAGTTTCAGAAAGTCTGCTTCATCTAGGAAATTCTTTGATTCTTTATTTGGGGAGAGTTCTGGAGAGTGCTTGGATGTTTCTTTAAACGTTTGGCTGTGGTTTGTTACTTGCAGGACATCTAGAGGCCATTTAGTTTCTCTGGTGCTACCTCAACGCCTGCTGAATTCTGAGAAGGGAGCTAGTCACCAACCACCTCTATGTACTCCAGTGGCTGGGCCTGGTGGAATTTGGGGTAGTAGGCTCCACTTCCTGGCTGGCAAAGACATGGCACTACTTATGGAGTCAATGGAGGCCTTTGGCTGACCCTATGATGTGGGTCAGTAAATACTGGAAGACATGTCGTCAAGCTGTTCCACAGTTATTTCTCCAGGCACTGTTATTTTAATAAGCTGAAATCTGTATAACAGCTTCCATGGTCGTCAGGTGTGGCAAGCCCCTTCTTCTGGCTGACAATGGAGGCACCTCTTTAACTGTCTCCAGATGCTGTGATGTAGTTCAAAGTAGGGACAGGCTACTTCCCTGCTGTCATCCCTTGATGGTCCCCAGCCATAAGGCTACACTCTGCTAAACATAGCTTTTCTGCTGGAAAAGTGCTCCTTGGGATGGCATTGCCTCCAAGCCTGGGAATTAGGCCCTGCTGAGGCCTCCAGTTCAGTGACTCCACCTCCAGTTGAACATCATGATGTCCTGGTCAAGCTATCCTGCCTGCTGTGAAATACCCAAATCTATGCTGGAGGTCCGAAAAGAGAAGGTAGAGGGGCTATGGTGCTCTGAGTCTGGAGCCAGGCTCTCAAAATGTGGCTATTCCATCTGCTAATCACTTCAGCACTGTTGCTCCGTGTAGCTGCCAGTTAAGCCCATCTGTTACCTGCTGGCCAACAAAAAGAAAAAAAAAGTTATAAATGTCAGTTACTTTCAGTCCATGGGAGCCAGCCATTCACTATAAGCAGAGCTCAGCAAAAGAGAAGTTTCCCATTCAGTGGCATGTAGTCCAAATTGACAGCCCTATGCCACGTCCTAGGGCTCACTGGGTATCCACAAGTCTCCATTTAATTATCAATCCAGGCCTTAATTTTCAGAGGCACTTATGGAGACACGTGTCTAATCCACCAACTTGACTCTGCCTCCAGCAACTTCCCCACCTACTGTTCTTGATGTGTATGTATTTCTGGATTTTCTAGTGCTGCTGTAACAGAAACACCACAATAGACTGCTGTAACAAAGAGAAGTTTATACTCTCACATTCCAGTAGCCTATAAGTCCAAATTCAGGGTGCTGGCTCCACTGAAGACTTCTGTCTGCTGGCTCTGAAGGAAAGTCCCTGTGATTCATTAGTCTTCCCTTGGTCTGAGTCTGAGAACTAAAGTCTAGTAAAATAATTGAACAGAGCAGTGTGGACATTCTGGGAGTCCCCAAATCAGGCATAAGTTTGTAAGATCAGACTGGGTAACAGGAAGGGTAAAACTACCTTTATTGGAGGTGAAACAGCAGTCCAGCGAGCCCTGCTTCTGCTGGCACAGTGGCTAAAAGGCTCATAGGTACAGATGCCTTCTTTGTTAACCAGGAAACTGGGACTAGTACTGCTGAGCCTGCGAACCTGGCAGGGGCTGGCTCCTAAGCTGAGCTTCAATGTCTAAGTAAACAGCATCTTCTGCAGAAGAGAGGCTGTGCTTGCGACAGTCACATCTAGAGAACCCAGCAGCAGCTGCCTACCAAGCGTACCAGTGCCCCTTCCCCCTCTCCTCCTTGAGCTGTGCCATAGATACTGGTGACTTAGCACAGGAGAGGTGGCTCAGGCAGGATGCCATGTTAGTCAGCTGAGAGGTAGAGCCAGCCACACCTGAGGGCTTGGCTGAGTCTAGCTCCCACACTGAGCACCAGTGCCTGTCTTCATAGCACTTTTCCTCTCAGAAAATCTGCTTTTAAGGCAGCCATACCTAGAGAATATAGTGGCAGCTGTTGGCCAAGTGAGGCAGCACCCTAACCCCTCCTCTTCTTTGAGCCATGTCATAGCATCTGCTGATGGCCCCCAAGAGACTCCATAAGCAGGGTGCCACATTTGTCAACCAGGAGATGACACCTGCCATACATGAGGGCTCAGATGGGACTGGCTGTCATTGGACAATGCCTCTCTCAGCAGAAAAGCAGTTTTTAAGGTAAGCACATCTAGAGAACACAGCAGTGACTGATGGCCAAGTGTGGCAGGGCCATATCCACCACTCTTCACTGAGCCATGCCATAGCATCTGCTGAAAGGCCCTCAAGAGACTTCACAAGAAGGGTTCCATCTTTGTCAGCCAGGAGGTGGATACTGCCACCCCTGAGGGCCCAGCTGCATTTGTCAGCTACTAGCCAGCAACCCTGTCAGCAGAAGAGCAGTTTTTCAGTTAAGCACCTCTGGAGAGCACAGCAGTCTCTGGGAGCCAAGTGTGGTGACATCCATCTCTCCTCACTTCCCTGAGCTACGCCATAGTGTTGACTGGTGTGGTTGCAGAAGTCTACACAAGTAAATCACCATCTTTACCAGACAGGAGGCAGGGCCTGCAACCCCAGAGGACCCAGCTGGGGCCAGCCACCAAACCAAGCAGCATTTCAGGACTTGAGAGTACCTCTATTACCAGAGAAGTGGCACATAAGTCAGCAGCACCTAGAGAATGCAGCAGCAACTGGCAGCCAAATCTAGCAGTGTCCTGGGTAAGGACACTTAGAGCTACACCTTAGCTCTCATTGGTGTAACACAGGAGAAGCTGAATGGCTTTTCTGATGGTGCAAAGACAACAATCAGTATCTAACCATTTAAAGAATCAGACTAGCATGACTCTGGAACACTCTCAAAATAATCAAAAAGCTTCCCAAATGAAAAACCTTTCTGAAAGTATCAGCGGTAGAATACAAAATAATTACATATAAACAAGGTGTAGCAGAACAAAAAGAAAAATTAAGCAAGCTATAGAACCACTAGAACACCAACAATATGAAACAGCAGATCAATAACAAAATTACAGAGTTAGACAATTCATTTGAAGATGTTTCATATTTTGGCAAATATCCAATTTTCTGTGTCATTTCTTTGTATCCTGTAGAATTTTCTTTGATTATTTCTGATAGTGCAGGTCTGCTGGCAGCCAGTGTACTTAGCTACCATTTACAACTTTAGGAGTATTTTTGCTAGACATAGTATTCTGTTGAAGAAATACTTTGAAAACTACGTCATTCTGTTGTTATTTGAACCCAATTACTTCTAATAAACATCAGATGCCATATGTTTACTGTCCTTATAGATGTACTGTATTGTGTTTTTACTTTCCCCCCTTCTAATTGCTTTTACAGTTTTCTCAGCTTAGTTTTTCCTGCGTGTAATTACAATGTACCTACTGTTGTATCCGCTGGTCTGTATTGCCCACAGGTGACCAGTGCTGATGAAGAATGCCACACTGAGACTCAGGTAGGAGGAGGTGAGCGGCGACTCTGATGCTCCAGCTCTGGCTTGGCTTCCTGCAGCTCATATTTATTTAGTGAACAGAGCATGCATATGCCCACTAAGCAAGGTTCAGTTTGAATAGGGCCTAGAAAGTGTAGGGCCCAGAAAGAGTCTCATAAAGCCATCTTGTGCCTTCTTATCTATACAGCACAGCAAAAGCCACCTCCCCATGTGACCTTTCCTCTCTGAGGAGGAAAGCAAGTAGTCATGGGTGGTGTACAGGGTCAGAATCAGAGGACCAGACCCACCATTTTCGGGGATCTGGCATGATGCATTCCAGCTGTGTTTCGTTGTTTGCATTTATTCTTTCTCAGGCTCACAAGCCCCACACCCAGGCCATAATGTTGGACCTAACCATGGCCATGTTGCCCACACCTAGGGGTGTGTGTGTGTAGGGGGAGGGTGTTTCATATTTATTTTCTTTTAACTTGAAGTTTTCAGAGATGTTGGATCTACAAGTTTATATTTTTAAAAAATGTAGGAAAAAATTAGTTGTTACTTATTTGATTTTTCTTCTGCCCATTGTATCCTTCTAGAGCTCCAGATATATAATACATTAGACATCATAATACTGTTTCAGATATTACTGTGGGTCTTTTTCTTTTTTAAAAGATGCTTAAGTGAAAGTATACAATCCAAGCCAATTTTGCATTTTCACCTCTCTGCAACTGTATATGCTTTCCTCATCCTGTGACAACATACTCCTCCTTTTCACTGTTATGAACACCTGTTCCCTCATCTTCACTGTCTCCTCTCACCTCCATGAAGAAACCAGTGGGACAGCCTTCTGTAAATGTATAAGGGTATAAAGCACACACACCACATGTTCACTCTGTGTCTCTGAGTCCAGTCCTTTTTTGTCTGAAGTGTTGACTTAGTACTGGTTTCAGGTCAGGGCCAACAATAAGTCTAAAGGCCATGTTCCCAGGGGACCCACCAACTTGTTGGACCATCAGTACTGGTATTTTAGTAGAGTTCTTGATCTGCACACCTCTTTTTCTCATGCCACATCAGATACTCTACATTATGTTCCCTATTAAGGCTGTCTATCTGATTCTTTTGGTCTCATGCTGATAGTCTCCCAGTCATACGGGTCCTTCTAATTCCTAGGCTCATTTTTCCTCATGTCTTTGATGCTGTCAGTCGTCATCTGTTCAAGGTGGGTTGGGACCAGTTATGTTCCTCAGATGGAAGCTTGCTGGCTTTTAAGACCCTAGATGCCATTCACCAATATAGGTACAGAAGACTGTCTTAGCAAAAGACTAGTTATGCTAATTGATATCAACATCCCCTGAAAATGAGGTCCCTAGACCCCTGTCCCTGCTACTTCATTCTTCGAAATGTTGGCTTTATAAAACTTCTTAGTTTATCATGTTTATCATGTAGTCCAGTTATGCTACTGCCTGATGATACTCCCTTCACCTAACCAAACTCCTGTCGACTACCTAATCTGTGAACAACCCTTTCCTTCCCTCCGCACCCTTGCAGTGATCAAAGATTCTTTTCCTCTATACATACGTCCTTACAATAGTGGTCTCATAGACTACTTGTTCTTTTTCAACTGACTGATTTCACTCAGGATAGCATATTCTAGTTGATGACAGATTGTGAGATGCTTCTTAAAGTCATAATTATTCTTTATTGTTGCATAGTGTTCCACTGTGTGTGTGTGTGTGTGTGTATGATATATATGTTTGTTGTTCTGTGTTTTTTATTTTTATTACTGCCAACCTCTCTGGGGTGAGATGGTATCTCCCTGTAATTTTGATTTGGATTTCTCTGATAGCAAATGATCATGAGCATTTCTTTATGTGTCTTTTGGCTGCCTGGATGTCTTCTTTGGTGAAGCATTTGCCCATAGCATTTGCCCATTGCTTAACTGGATTACTTATGTTTTTCTCATTGACATATTGCAGTACTTTCCAGATTACAGAAATTAGACATGGATCTGAAATGTAGTTGTCAAAAAAAAAAAAAAAAAAATTCCAAGTCCTTTAACTCCCTTGGTAAAGTATTTGGATAAGCTTAAGTTTGATTTTTAGTAGCTCCCATTTATCTAGTTCCTCTTCTGTTGTTTATGCATTGTCGTGTAGATTTTGTAGTCTGTCTAAGCCGTGCTAGAACTTTCTGTATTGTCACTATTTTTTCTTCCATAATCTTTATCATTTTAGGACTCATATTTAGGTCTTTGATCCATTTTGAGTTAGTCTTTGTGTAAGGGGTGATATATGGGTCTTGTTTCAGTTTTTTGCAGATGGATGTCTGTTTTTGCCACACCATGTGTTAAAGAGACTGTTTCTACTACAGTTATAAACCTTTGGTCCTTTGTCAATTATCAGCTATTCATAGGTAGATGGGGATATTTCTGGATTCTCTGTTCTGTTCTCTGGGTCTATATATCAGTTTTTGTATCTGTACCAGGCTTTTTTGACTACCGTGGCAGTGTAATACTTTCCAAGGTTGGTAGTGTGAGGCCTCCCATGGTGTTACCCTTCCTCAGTAGTGTTTTACTTGTCTGGGGTTTCTTCCCTTTCCAAGCAAAGTCAGTGATTTGTTTCTTCATCTAATTAAAAAATGGCACTGGAGTTTGTATTGGGATTGTACTGTGTATATAGATCACTTTGGGTAGAACAGACATTTTCATGAAGTTAAGTCTTCCCATCCATGAGCAAGATAGGTTTCTCCACTTACATAAGTCTCTTTTGGTTTCTTGCAGTAGGGTCTTGTAATCTTCTGAGTATAGGTCTCTTACTTTTCTGGATAAATTTATTCTTAAATGTTTTACCTTCTTGGGGCCACAGTAAATGGTAATGATTTGGCGATTTCCTCTTTGATGATCTCTTTCTTGGTGTAAAGGAATTCTACTGATTTACGAATGTTTATCTTATATCCTGATACTTTGCTGAACTCATCTATTAGTTCCAGTAATTCATTTATGGATTCTTTAGGATTTTCTGTGTATAAGATCATATCAGTTACTAATAGGGATGGTTTTATTTCTTTTTTACTGATGCAGACCCCCTTCGTTTCTTTGTGTTGTCTGGTTACTCTGGCCAGAACTTCTAGCCCCGTGTTGACTAGAAATGGTGACAGTGGGCATCCTTGTCTAGTTCCCATTTTTAAGGGGATTTCTTTCAGTCTCTCTCCATTCAGGATGACGTAGGTGGTTGACTTTGCATAGCTGTCCCTTACTGCATTGAGGAATTTCCCTCCTATCCCTATTTTGCTGAGAGTTTTTTAAGATGAATAGGTGTTGTACTTTGTCAAATGCCTTTTCTGTATCAATTCATAAAATCAAATGATTCTTATCCTTTGTGTTATTTATGTGGTAGATCACGCTAATTGTTTTTCTGATGTTGAACCAGCCCTGCATTCCTGGTATGAATCCAACTTACTCATGATGAACTGTTTTTTGATATCTTGTTGAATTCTATAGGCTAGGATTTTGTTGAAGATTTTTGCATCTAGGTTCATGAGGGATGTTGGTATGTAATTTTCTTTTTTGTGAGGTCTTCATCCACCTTTGGTATCAGGGTTACACTGGCTTCACAGAATGAATTTTGGAATGTTCCATCCTTTCCTATGTTCTGAAACAGCTCAGTAGTATTGGAATTGACTCATCACTAAACTTTTGGTAAAATTCTCCAGTGAAATCATGTGAGCCAGGAGTTTTTTTGGTTGGTGTATTTTTTTATTATTACTTTTTAAATCTCTTCTTTTGTAATGGGTGTATCAAGTTGTTCTACTTCTCCATGTGATAATTTTGATAGGTGATGTGAATCTGGAAGTCTGTCCATTTCCTCCAGGTTTTCAAATCTCCTCAAGTATACAGTCTTTTGTAGTATTCTGCTATGATACTTTTACTTTGAGTTGGGTCTGACATGACATCTGCCATAGTATATCTTATTCATGTGATTTGTTTCCTCTTCTGTTTTTCTTTCTTGAGTTTAGCCAATAGTTTACCAATTTGGTTGATCTTTTTTTTTTTTAAAGAGAAAACAGCTTTTAGTTTTGTTAATTCTTATGATTTTTTTTTCTACTCTTTAATTAGTTTAGTACCCCTCTAATTTTTGTTGTCTGTTTTCTTCTGGTGCCTGAGGGGTTCTTTTGTTGTTCTATTTCTACTTGTTCAGGTTGTAGGATTATTTCTTTGGTCTGGGCCCTTTTTTCATTCTGCAGTGTGCATTTATAAATTGATCTCTGAGCACTGCTTTTCCTGTGTTCCATAGATTCTTGTAGGATGTGTTTTCATTATCATTTGATTTCATGAATGTCCTTACTGCATGCTTGATTTCTTCTTTTTTTTATTAAATAAAAAAATGAAAGTGTACATATTCTGTGCTTACAATATTGGGTTAAGATAGGAATACACAAGTTGTGTCGAAGTCTCATTAACACTGATCTTCTTACTAATGTGTGTTGTCACCCATTTCACCCAACCAAATTTCTAACAACTGTCTAATCGAAACCCTCGCTCCTCACCCTCCCACCTTCCTACCCTCCTCACCCTTGTAGGCATCAAAGAGTCTTTTCTATTATGTATGAGTATGCTTTTAAGTTTTTATTGTAGGGGTCTCGTATAATAATTGTCCTTCTGTCACTGACTAGTTTTACTCAACATAATGTCCTCCAGTTGAGACCAAATTGAGAGATGTTTCCTGATATCATTGTTGTTCTTTATCAATGTGTAGTACTCCACTGAGTACATATACCAAAGTTTACCCATCCATTCTTCTGTTATTCGGCATCTGGGTTGATTCCAACTTTTTGCTATCATGGACTGTGCTGCAATGAACATTCGTGTGCAAGTATCAGTTGGGGTGAATAACCTTGATTCTGTAGGATATATTCTGAGCAGAGGAATTACTGGGTCAAATGATATATCTATATCCATTATTTTAAGGTAACGCCAAATTGCTTTCCAAAGAGGTTGCACCATTCTGCAATCCCACCAACACTGTAGGAGAGTTCCAATCTCTCCTCAGCCTCTCCAACATTTAGTGTTTTGTGTTTTTTGGATCATGGCCAATCTTTCTGGGGTGAGATGGTATCTCATTGTCGTTTTGATTTGAATTTCTTTAATAACTGATGATCGTGAGCACGTCCGCATGTGTTTTTTGACTGCCTTGATCTCCTCTTTAGAGAAATGTCTGTCCATCTCCTCTGCCCATTGCTCAATTGGATGATTTGTCTTTTTCTTATTGATATTTTGTAGAACCTTATAGATTATGGAGATCAGGTGTCGGTCTGACATGGAGTTGCCAAATATTTTTTCCCATTCTGTAGGTGGTCTTTTAATTCTTTTGATGAAGTCTTTGGATGAGCAGAAGTGTTTGATTCTTATTAATTCACATTTATCTGTTTTCCTTTCTGATGAATGTGTTTTGTTTGTCAGATTTTGAAGTCTGTCTATATCGTGTATTAAAACGTCCACTGTTGACACTATTTTATCTTGGATGAGCTTTATCATTTTAGCTTTTATGTTTAGGTCTTTTATCCAATTTGAGTTGATTTTTGTATAAGGTGTGAGATATGGGTCTTGTTTGAATTTTTTGCAGATGGATATCCAATTATGCCAGCACCATTTGTTAAAGAGACTGTTCTTACCCCGATTCAAAATCTTAGGACTTTTGTCAAATATCAACTGTTCATAGGAGGATGGTGGCATCTCTGGGGTCTCTACTTTGTTTCATTGGTCTATATGTCTCTTTTTGTACCAGTACCAGGCTGTTTTGACTACTGTGGCAGTGTAATAAGTTTTAAAGTCAGGTAGTGAGAGGCCTCTCAGTATGTTCTTCTTTTTTAGTAGTGCTTTACTTATCCAGGGTTTCTTTCCTTTCCAAATAAAGCTGATAATTTGTTTCTCCATCTCATTAAAAGATGTGACTGGAATTTTTATTGGGATTGCTTTGTATATGCAGGTTGCTTTGGGTAAAATAGACATTTTCACAATGTTAAGTCTTCCTATCTGTAAGCAGTGTAGATTTCTCCATTTGGGTAATTCTCTCTTCGTTTCTTGTAGTAAGGTCCTGAAGGTCCTGTATTTTTCTTTGTAAAGGTCTCTCTTATTACTCTAGTTAGATTTATGCCTAGGTATTTTATCTTCTTGGGGACTATAACAAATGGAATTGATTTGGTGATTTCTTCTTTAATAATTTCACTGTTGGTATAAAGAAATCCTATTGATTTAGTTACGTTTATTTTGTATCCCGATACTTTGCTGAATTCTTCTATTAGCTCTAATAGTTAACTTATGGATTTCTTTGGATTCTCTGTATAAACAATCATATCATCTGCAAAGAGGGAAATCTTTACTTCTTCATTGCCAATACAGATGCCTCTTATTTCTTTGAGTTGTCTAATTGCTCTGGCTGGAACTTCTAGCACAATGTTGAATAGAAGTGGTGAGAATGGGCATCCTTGTCTAGTTCCCTTTCTCAAAGGGAATTCTTTCCATCTTTCACCATTCAGGATGATGAAAGCAGTTGGCTTTGCATAGATGCTACTGATTATATTGAGGAATTTCCCCTTTATTCCTATTTTTTCTGAGAGTTTTAAGCATGAATGGATGCTGAACTTTGTCAAATGCCTTTTCTGCGTCAATTAACAAAATCAGGTGATTTTTATCTTTTGTGTTATTAATATGGTTGATTACATTAATTGTTTTTCTGACATTGAACCAGGCTTCCATCTCTGGAATGAAACCAACTTGATCATGATGAATTATTTTTTTAATATGCTGTTGAATTCTATTGGCTAGAATTTTGTTGAAGATTTTTACATCTAGATTCATAAGTGATATTGGTCTGCAATTTTTTTTTTGTGTGGGATCTTTCCCTCATTTTGGTATCAGGGTTATGCTGGTTTCATAGAATGAATTTGGAAGTTCATCTCTTTCTATGCTGTGAAATAGCCTCATTAGTATTGGAGTTAATTCTTCTCTAAAAGTTTGGTAGAATTCTCCGGTGAAGCCGTCTGGGCCAGAACTTTTTTTGGTTGGTAGCTTTTTATAACTTTTTTAATCTCTTCCTTTGTGATAGATTTATTAAATTGATCTGTTTCTCCTTGTGATGGTCTTGGTGAGTCATATGAATCTAGAAATTTTTCCATTTCCCCTTGGTTTTCAAATCTGTTAGAGTATAGCTTTTCGTCGTATTCTGTTATGATGTATTTTATTTCAGCTGGGTCTGTTGTAACATCTCCCGATTCATTTCTTAATTGGATTATTTGCATCTTCTGTTGTTTTTCTTTTGTAAGTTTAGCCAATGGTTTATTAATTTTGTTGCTCTTTTCAAAGAACCAGCTTTTGGTTTAGTTATTTTTTCAATTGTTTTTCTATTCTCTAATTCATTTAGTTCTGCTCTAATCTTTATAATCTGTTTTCTTCTGGTGCCTGAGGGGTTCCTTTGTTGCTCTCTTTCTACTTGTTCAAACTGTGAGGTTAATTCTTTAATTTGTGCTCTTTCTTCATTCCAGAACTGTGCATTTATAGAGATAAACTGACATATGTGCACTGATTTTGCTGTATCCCATAAATTCTGGTTGGATGTGTTTTCATTCTCATTGGAATCCATAATTTCTTTAATGTGTCTTTAATTTCTTCTATAACCCAAGGCTTTATGAGTAAAGTGTTGTTCAGTTTCCACAAGTTTGAATTTTTACCTATGAATTTTCTGTTATTGATTTCAACTTCTATAGCTGTGTGTTCCAAGAAGGTACTTTGCAATAAATCTGTGGTTTGGATTTTATGGAGAATTATTTTATGACCTAACATATGGTCTATTCTGGGAAATATTGCATGTGCTTTGGAGAAGAAGGTGTATTTATCTGCCAGTGGATGAAAAGACCTGTATATGTTGATAAGGTCAAGTTACTTGATTATTGTAATAAGATCTGTTATCTTTACCGAGCTTTTTTCTGGATGATCTATCCTTAACTAAAAGGGGAGCGTTAAAGTCCCCAACTATTATTGTGGAATGATCAGTCTCATTTTTCAATGTTTTCAGTATTTGTTCAATGTATTTAGGTCCTTTGGTATTGGGTGCATAAATATTTAATATTGTTAAGTCTTGCTTGATTATTGAACCTTTCAGCAATAATGATCAGACCTGTCCATAATAGTGGATTTTACATTAAAATCTATTTTATCTGAGATTAATATTGCCACACCTGCTCCTTTTTGTGTATTATTAGTTTGATACATATTATTCCAACCTTTAATTCTCAACCTGTTCTTATCTTTAAGTCCAAGATGTATTTCTTGTAAGCAACATATAGATGGGTCATGTCTTTTGATCCAGGATATCACTTGCTGTCTCTTTACTGGAGCGTTCAGTCCATTTACATTCAATGTGATTATTGACAGGTATATGTTTAGTGGTGTCATTGTAATATGTTTATTTTCATGTTGATGATTTCTCTGTTGTTCTTATTAGTCTGTTCTGGGACATTCTTCTTTACGGATGGTATGAGTTTTGATTTTATATTTGTTGAGACTCCTGTATTACATTTTTTAGTTTCAAATGATATATTGTTAATCTGTTTTATGACTACATACATAATACCCCTTAACATATATTTATTGAAATCAATTTTAATTATTTTATATGTCTGAAATTTTCTCTGCATCAAAAACAACTGTAACTATTGTAGTGTATCCCTCTTTTAATGTGATGGTATTATAGTTGTCATGATATGATCATGGATTCCCTTATTGTAATAGTGTAGCTTTTGGCTTGGTTTGGTAAAGTTTTGTGCCTTCCTTAACTGATTAGAAATTGGATGAAGTGCCTTGAAATATCACCTAAAACGAAGTGCCTTGAAATAGCACCTAAAACATACATTTAGGAAAGAGCATCTTTCAATATTTCATGTAATTTTGGTTTAGTTTTTATGAATTCTTTAAATTTCTCTTTATTTACAAAAGTCTTAATTTCACCATTATATTTGATAGACAATTTTGCAGGATAAGTAATTCTAGGATGGAAGCTTTTCTCATTCAGGGCTTTGAATGTGTCTGCCCATTGTTTTCTAGCCAGCATTCTTTTGGCAGAAAAGTCAAATGAAAGTCTACAGGGTTTCCCTTGGAATGTTAGTTTCTATTTGAGCCTTGCTGTCTTCAGAAGCATCTCTTTGTGTTTTAGCTTATTAAGCTTAGTTATAATATGCCTTGGCGTCTTTCTTTTTGGATCTAACTTCTGTTGTGTTTAAAAAACATCTTCGATACCTATATTCTCTTTGTTCATAATCTCAGGAAAGTTTTCTGCCAGCATCTCTACAGCAATACTCTCTATGTTGTCATTAATCCTCTCTTGTTCAGGAACTCCAATTAAATGTAAATTATTCCTCTCGGCACTTGGCTGGCACTTGGCATGAAGTCCCATATGTTTCTTAATGTTTCTTCATTTTTCTTATTACTTTTCTCTGATTTTACCTCATAAGTGCTGGCATTAGTTACTTTGTCTTCTAGGTCACTGTTTCTAACTTCAATCTGTTCAATCCTACTCTTTTGGCTTTGGATAGAATTATACAATTCTGTAATTCTGTTATGAATCTTATGTATTTCAGATCATTGATGTTCTAGCATTTCAAATATTTTACCAAATTTTGTTCTATTGCATTTTGTTTAATCCCTAGGAGGTTTTTATATATAACTCTTTTGTATTCCACCTCTGTTAGATTCAGAAAGGCTTCTTCTGGGAATTTTTTTGAATCTTTATTTAGGGAATTTTCTGGAGCATTTGAAGGCTGTTTCTTTAAATGATTAATTGTGGCCTGCTGCCTGCATGCCATCTAGACACTATTTGATTTCTCTGATAATGGATCTAAGAGAATTGTTGGTCACCAGTTGTCTATATTACTCTAGATTGTTGATGTTCTAGAATATCAAATAGTTTACCAAATTTTTCATTTTGTTCTATTGCATGTTGTTTAATGTCTAGGAGGGTTTTATATATAATTTTTTTGTATTCAATCTCTGAGGCTTCTTCATCTGGGAAATTTTTTGAATTTTTTGAATCTTTACTAAGGAATTTTCTGGAGCATTTGAAGACTGTTTCTTTAAATGACTAATTATGGTCTGTTGCCTGCATGCCATCTAGATGTTATTTGATTTCTCTGCTAATGGATCTAAGAGAATTGTTCATCACCAGCTGACTATAATACTGTAGTGATTTGCCCCAGGTGGACTCTCAAGGGTGGAAGACTCTGCTTATTGGGTGGCAAGGAGGCTGCTCTGTTTATGGAGGAACTGGGGGCTGTCAGCCAATCTTACAATGTGAGTGAGAAAAAAGAGGTTTCTCAATAGAGAACTTTTCAGGGAGAAATATAAGCCTCTCAGCCTTAAAAGTAAACTGTACTTTTATGCAGGTAGCTGTCCACTGTCCAACAGGCTGGTCTGAACAGGCAGTGGGGAACAGCAGACTTCACCTGCCAGCTTATAATGAAAGTATGTTATTATTACCGACCGTTTGCGGAAGCCGCAGTTCTCTGTTACAATGAAGCAGCAGAAGCAGAGGTCAAACAGTCGCTGGGTTGTTTTTGAGAGGAGAAGACTAGTCCAATACTGTTGCCCAGTCAAATATGTTAGGTCCTAAGGCTCCCCAGATATTCAATGCTCCATGAAAAATGTCATCCAGGCCTTAGTTCTCAGAGGGAAATGAGGAGACGTGTCTAGTCTGCCATCTTGTAACAGAAAGTCTCCAATCTTCAGTTTATCAGCAAATGTCTTAATTTCATCTTCATATTTGAGAGACAATTTTCCAAGATATACAATTATTGATTGGAAGTTTTTCTCCTTCAAGGCTTTGAATGTGTCATCCCACTGCCTGCATGCCACTATCATTTCTGCAGAGAAGTCAGATGAAATCTTACAGGGCTTCCCTCCAAATGTTGGCTTTGGTTTGAGTCTCGCTGCCTTTTAGAGTTTCTGCTTATGTTTCATTTTATTAAGCTTGATTATAATACATGTTGGTGTCTTTCTTTTGGGGTCTAGCTTTTGTAACATTTCATACATGTCTTGGATGTATGTGTTCTCTTCTGTAAAAATGTCAGGGAAGTTTTCTGTTACCAACTCAAGAGCAATGTTGTTCTTAGGTTGTTATGTGCCGTCAAGTCAGTTCTGACTCGTAGTGACTCTATCAAGAACAGAATGAAACACTGTCTAGTCTTGTACCATGTCCACAATTGTTTTTATGCTCAAGCCCATTGTTGACGCCACTGTATCAATCTGTCTCATCAGGGGTCTTCCTCTTTTTTGCTAACCCTCCACTCTACCAAGCATAATTTCCTTGTTTAGGGACTGATCCTTCCTGACAACATGTCCAAAGTATGTAAGATGCAGTCTTGCCATCTTTGCTTCCAAGGAGCACTCTTGTTGTGCTTCTTCCAGAACAGATTTGTTTGTTATTTTTGCAGTCCATAGTACATTCAACATTCTTCCCCAACACCAGAATTCAAAGGTACCAATTCCTCTTCTGTCTTCTTTGTTCATATGATGCAATTGAAGATACCATGGCTTGGGTCAAGTGCATTTTAGTCTTTGAGGTGACATCTTTACCTTTGAATACTTTAAAAAGGTCCTTTGTAGCAGATTTTCCCAATGAAATGTGTCTTTTGATTTCCTGACTGCTGCTTCCATGGGTGTTCATTGTGGACCCAAGTAAAATGAAATCCTTGGCAACCTCAGTCTTTTCTCCATTTATGACAATGTTGCTTACTGGTCCAATTGTGAGGATTTTTGTTTTCCTGATGTTGAAGTGTAATCCGTACTGAAGGCTGTAGTCTTTGATCTTCATCGGTAACATTCTCAAATCTTCATTTCCAGCAATTAAGGTGGTGTCATCTGAGTAATGCAGGTTGTTAATGAGTTGTCCTCTAATCCCAATGCCTTGTTCTTCCTCATATAATCCAGCTTCTTGGATTATTTGCTCAGCATACAGATTAAATGGTATGGTGAAAGGATACAACCTTGGCACATACCTTTCCTGACTTTAAACTATGCAGCATCCCCTTGTTCTTTTTATGTGACTGCCTCTTGATCCGTATACAGATTGCTTAAGAGCACAATTAGCTGTTCTGGAATTCTCATTCTCTGCAACATTAGCCATAATTTAGTTTGATCCACCAAGTTGAATGTTTTTGCATAGTCACTGAAACACAAGTAAACATCTTTCTGGTATTCTTTGCTTTCAGCCAAGATCCATCTCACATCAGTGATGATATTCCCGATTCCGCACTCTCTTCTGAATCCAGCTTGAATTTCTGGCCATTCCTTGTCAATATACCATTGCAGTCCCTTTTGAATGATCTTGAGCAAAATTTTACTTGTAGTTGATATCAGTAATATTATTCAGTCATTTCCACATTTGATTGTAGTACCTTTCTTTGGAATGGGCATAAAGGGATCTCTTCCAGTCAGTTGGCCAGGTAGCTGTCCTCCAAATTTCTTAGCACAGACAAGTGTGCACTTCCAGCGCTTCATCTGTTTGTTGAAATATCTCAGTTGATATTTCATCAACTCCTGGAGCCTTGTTTTTCACCTGTACCTTTAGAACCATTTGTTCCTAATCATATACTACCTCTTCAAATGTCTGAATGTTGACTATTTCTTTTGGGTATAATGACTCTGTATTCCTCCCATCTTCTTTTGGTGCTCCCTGAGTCATTCAATAGCTTCCCTGTAGAATCCTCCACTATTGCAACTCAAGACTTGAATTTTTTTCTTCAGGACTATCAGCTTGGGAAATGCAGAACATGATTTTCTTTCTGGTTTTCCATTTCAAGCTCTTTGTACCTGTCATTATTCTTTCTTTTGTCTTCTTGAGCTGCTTTCTGAAATCTTCTGTTTAGATCTTTTACTTCACCACTCCTTTCTTTTGCTTTAGCTGCTCAACAGTCAAGAGTAACTTTCAGAGTCTCTTCTGATATCCAATTTGGCCTGTTCCTTCTTCCCTGTCTTTTTAATGATGACCTTCTCCAGGGACTGATCCTTCCTGACAACATGTCCAAAGCATGTAAGACACAGTCTTGTTCTTGCTGTCTTCATGAATAATGTCTTTGATGTTACTCCACAATTTGTCTGGTCTTTAGTCATTAGTGATCAGTGCATCAAATCAGTTTTTGAGATGGTCTTTAAATTCAGGAGGGATATATTCAAGGTCATGCTTTCACTCTTGTGGACTTGTTCTAATTTTCTTCAGTTTCAGTTTGAATTTGCCTATGAGCAATTGATGATGTTTGCCACAGTCAGCACTTGGTCTTGTTCTGACTGTTGATATGGAGCTTTCTCCATCATCTTTTTCCACAGATGTAGTTAATTTGGCTCCTGTGTATTCCATCTGGTGAGGTCCCTGTGTACAGTCAGTGTTTGTTTTGGTTAAAAAAGGGCATTTGCAATGAAAATGGTGTTAGTCTTGAAAAATTCTGTCATGCGATGTCTAGCATTGTTTCTATCACCAAGGCTGTATTTTCCAACTACCAATCCTTCTTTTTTTGTTTCCACCTTTTGCATTCCAGTTACCAGTAATTATCAATGCATCCTGATTTCATGTTCCATCAATTTCAGACTGCAGAAACTGGTAAAAATCTTCAATTTCTTCATCTTTGGCTTTGGTGGTTGGAGCTTAAATTTGAATAATAGTCATGTCAGCTGGCCTTCCTTGTAGGCATATACATATTATCCTATCACTGACAGTGTTGTATATCAGGACACATCTTGAAATGTTCTTTTGGATTGTGAATGCAACACTATTCCTCTTCAAGTTTTCAGTGCCAGCATTGTAGACTATATGATTGTTGGATTCAAAATGGCCAAAGCTGGTCCATTTCAGCTGACTAATGCCTAGGATGTCAATGTCTATGTGTTCCATTTCATTTTTGACAATTTCCAGTTTTCCTAGATTCATAGTTTGTACTTTCTATGTCCCAATTATTAATGGATGTGTGCAGCTGTTTATTCTCATTTTGAGTCATGCTACATCAGCAAACTAAGATCCCAGAGGCCTTACTCCATCCGTGTCATTAAGGTCAACTCTTTGCCAGGCGTCTTACAAGTGCCTTCCTACCTGGAGGGCTCACTTTCTGGCACCATATCTGACAATGTTTGGCTGCTATTCATAAGGTTTTCCCCGGCTAGTTCCTTTCAGAAGTAGACCTCTGGGTCCTTCTTCCTAGTCTGTCTTAGTCTGGAAGCTTAGCTGAAACTTATCTACCATGGTTGACCCTGCTGGTACCTAAATACCAGTGGCTTAGCTTCCCACATCACAGCAACAAGCAAGCCTCCCCTGATAGACAAGTGGGGGCTGCTCACTCTCCAACAACAGTACTGTCTGTGTTTTCAGCTATCCCTCCCTGTTCAGGAACTCCAATTAATCATAGACTGTTCCTCTTGATTGAGTCCCACATATTTCTTAATACTTCTTCACTTTTCTTATTTGTTTTCTCTGATTTCTCCTCATAAATGCTGGTGTCTGTTGCTATAGCTTCAAAATCATTAGGTCCGACCTCCGTTTCCTCAAGTCTGCTCTTTTGGCTTTGAATTGAATTGTCTAATTCTGTGATTTTGTTATTGATCTGTCATATTTCAGAATGCTGGTGTTTTGTCAGTTCAAACAGCTTACTTAATTTTTCATGTTGCTGTGCTACATTTTGATTAATCTCTAGGAGGTCTCTATATATAATCCTTTTGTACTCGACTTCCAATAATTTCAGAAAGGCTTCTTCATGTGGGAAATTTTTTGATTCTTTATTATTGAGTTTTCTGGAGCCATGGTACACTGTTTCTTTAAATGCTTAGCAATGGTCTGTTACTTTCATGCCATCTAGAGGCTGTTTAGTTTCTCTGGTGTTGCTGCAACAGGAGCTGAGGCATAGTTCTGAGAAGGGAGTTTGTCATCAGCTGTCTCTGTGTACTTTAGTGGCTGCCCCAAGTGGACTCTCTGGGGTGGCAGCTTCCACCTCCTAGCTGCTCAAACACTGCTCTACTTATGAAATCACTGGACAGCCATCAGTCAACCCTATGATGTAGGTGAGTAAAGTCTTGAAGGCATGCTGTCAGACAGCTCAGCAATTATTTCTCAGCCAGCCAAGTGCCATCAAGTCAGATCCAACTCATGGCAATCCTAGGGGCCAGAGTAGAACTGACCCCCAGAGTATTCAAGGACCACCTGGTGGATCTGAACTGCCGGCCTTGTGGTTAGCAATGGTAGCACTTAACCCACTACACCACCTTATTTCTCAGGGCAGTCTTATTTAACAAGCTAAAATCTATCTGACAGCTTCCAAAATCTGTCAGCACATCAGGTGTGACAAGCCCCACCTTCTGACTGATAGAAGCAT
Source organism: Heterohyrax brucei (assembly GCA_028571685.1). NCBI lineage: Eukaryota > Metazoa > Chordata > Mammalia > Hyracoidea > Procaviidae > Heterohyrax > Heterohyrax brucei. The sequence goes on along the minus strand of CM053149.1, from coordinate 134,366,221 downwards.
CTCTTTAGCCATCCCCAGATGCTATGACACAGCTCAAAGTAGGGAGGGGCTATAGCCCTACTGTCATCTTCAGCCGGACCCTACCTATAAGGCAACACTGTGCTAAACATAGTCTTTCTGCTGGAAAAGCACTCCCTAGACTGGCACTAGGAATTAGCCCTATCAAGGCCTCTGGGTGGGTGATACTACTTCCCGGCTAACCAAGACGGCATCCCAGTCAAGCTGCCCCTCCTGCCACAAAACAGCATAATCTATGGCAGAGCTCTGAAAAGAGGGTGGAGGGGCTGTGCTGCCCTCTGTCCACTGCCAGGCTCTCAAAACATCGCTATCCCACACATTGTCTCTCTGCTGCACCACACACTGTTCACTTCAGCACTGTGGCTCAGCATATCTTCCAGCTCATGCCCACCCCCCACCTACTGACCAACAAAAAGAAAAATAAATAAAATGCCAGTACCTGCAGTCCATCCACGTGGCAAGCCAGCAGGAGGAGGGCTCAGTGAGAGAGAGGAAGTTTTATGTTTAGTGTCATGTGGTCCAGTCTGACAATCCTATGCTGTGTCCTAGGGCTCCCTGGGTATACAGAATGCTCCATTCAGTTATCAATCTAGGCTTTAGTTTTCATGGGGAATTCAGGAGATGTGTGTCTCATCTGCCATCTTCTGTTCCTTCATACTTTTTAATTTCATTACCTATGTTTGCTGAAGATCATTCAGATGCAACTGTAGAAGAGAAGTTCCAGAAATTCACGCTGGATGCAAAAGAGAAGTTGGAACCAGACATATGATTGCTGACATCAGATGGATTCTGGTTGAAAGTAGAGAATATCAGAAGGACGTTTACTTGAGTTTTACTGACTATTCAAAGGCAATAAACAGTGTGAATAATAATAAATATGTATCAAATTGCTAAGAATGGGAATTCCAGAACACTTAGTTGTGCCCATGCAGAACCTGTATATAGACCAGATAAGGAGATATTGTGTGATTTAAAGTCAGGAAAGGTATGGATCAGAGTTGTATCCTTTCACCATACTTAACCTGTATGCTAAGCAAATAATCTGAGAAGCTGGACTATGTGAAGTAGAACAGGGCATCAAGATTGAAGGAAGATTAATTAACAACCTGGGATATGCAGATGACATAACCTGCTTGCTGCAAATGAAAAGGACTTGAAGCACTTGCTGATAAAGATCAAAAATCATGGCCTGCAGTATGGATTACACCTCAACACAAAGAAAACAAAAATCCTCACAAATAGATCAATAAGCAACACCATGATAAATGGAGGAAAGATTTACACTCATCGCCCATGGAAACACAGTCAAGAAATCAAAAGATGCATTGCATTGGGCAAACCCACTGTCAAGACCTATATAAAGAGTTGAAAAACAAAGGTGTCACCTCAAGGATTACGGTGCCCCTGAACCAAACCATGGAGTTTTCAATTGCCTCATACACATGTGAAAGCTGAGAGATGAATAAGTAAAACTGAAGAAGAATGGACAACCTTGAATTGTGATGGTGGCAAAGACTACGGAATGTAATATGGACTGCCCCAAACTAACAAATCTGTCTTGAAAGAAGTACAACCATAGGCTCCTTAGAATCAAGGATGGCAAGGATATGTCTCACATACTTTGGAAATGTTAGCAGGAGGGATCAGTCCCTGGAGAACGACACCGTGCTTGTTAAAGTAGGCGGCCAGAGTAAAAGAGGCCTCAATGAAGTGGACTGACACAGTAGCTGCAAGAATGACCTCAAGCACAATGATGATTGTGGAGATGGTACAGGACTGAATAGTGTTTTCTTCTGCTGTACATAGGGTTGCTCTGGGTCAGAACCAATTCAACAGCACTTAACAACAATCTAGGTTCCATATCTTATTCTCTGTGACCATATTTTTCCTGACATTTAAAAAAATAAGGAGCCTCGGCTGTGATTGTGAAGCAGCCACACATATTCTGTGACCCCTCTAGCAACAAAGATGCAGAAAAATAACTGAATAAATTATATAGAATGTTTCTGGAGCCCTGATTATAGGAGAAAGATGAGTAATCAGACTGGGTGAAAGGAGGGGAGAGTAGGTCCAGAAGCAATGACTTTGGCCATAATTAAATGTAATACCACAGTAACCAGTCAAGCCACAGTGCAGTAGCAAGGGCAAACAGAGCAGCAGCATGGCAAGTAGAGCCCATCTTTCTCAGTGGGGAAGCTGAACTTTGGAATGCCTCTCCTACAGAACCACAGAGGACCTTCACTTCAACATCATAATCTAAGTGCTTGTGTAAATCTTATGAATTCAAATCTTTGCTATGCACTGATTTCTTTTCCCTTCTCTAGCACAACCCCCTCCCTTCTGTGTTCTGAACCAGGTGCTAAACTCTAATGCTCTACCTGGGCCAGAAGTAGGGCACTTTACACATGCACACTGAGCTGTGTATTCTCATATTATCCCAGACTTGAAGAGGGAAACAATGGGAGGGAACATAAAAGGTCTGCTGGCTCCCCTGAGCTGGATACTCCCCCTATATTTCTCAGCACCCTCACAGCTTTAACCACCCAGTGACAGGGCATTTGAATTTCTAAGTCTCCAATAATCAAACTGGCTCAAACTAACAAACTATTTTGATACTCTAAAACTGTATTTAAATATATATACATATATATATGAAACTTATAACACAATTATCGAACATGTTTAAATAAATTATAACAACTTTCTGATGGCTCATAGACACCAACAAATCCATATTAATTTAAAGGAGCAGACCATGATGGCTTCAGAAAACTCCCAAAGCAAAGAAAAAAATTTTCCAGACAAAGATGTTCTGCAATAATTGAAGGTAGGATACAGAAGTGTAATGTTTAGAGCTCTATGAGACATCAGAAAGGAGATTATGCAAATGTCAGCAGAACATACTGAAAAATTAAGCAGATTGCAAGAAATGCTTTGAGCAACAATGTTCTGAAATTCAGCAGATTCACAATAAAATTACAGAGTTACACAACTTGCTACAGAGGCAAAGAAGCAAGATTGAGGCAATGGAACGTAGGGTTAGTGAGAATGAAGATAAAGCAACTGACAAGAGCATATAGGAGGACAAATAAAATAAGAGAATTTTAAAAAATGAAGACTCACTAAAAGTTATGTGGGACTCTATCAGGAGGAATAATTTATGAATCACTAGGGTACAAAAACCAGGGGAAAACAAAATACAGTCCTGGGATTTCATGTAGGGTTGTTGAAGATGTGCTGGCAGAAAATTATCCTGATATCATGAAACACAAGAAGGTATCTATCAAAGCAGATCCCTAAAGAAAGAAACTGAAACATTATCATCAAACTTACCAAAATTAAAGAGAGGCTTTTAAATGTAGTTAGCCTTAAACAAAAATCACGTACAAAGGAAAGTCAATAAAGGTATGACATATACAGAGCCTTGAAGGAAAAAACTGCCAATCAAAACTTACATTGTCTTTCAAATATGATGGTGAAACTAGGACATGCCCAGAAAAACAGAAGTTCAGAGAATTTGCAAAAGTCAACCTGAAATTACAAGAAACACTGAAGAAATTTCCTCCAGTAGGTAATCAATAACATCTGGTATATACTCAAGGACACAACGCAAGACAGAGCATCCAGTTATCAGCATAGATAAACCAAAAAGCCCACTGCCATCGAGTTAGTTCCACTTGATAGTGAACGTATAGGACAGAGCAGAACTATCCCATAGAGTTTCAAAGGAGTGTCTTGGATTCAAATAGCCCACTTTTGTTTAGCAGACATGGCACTTAACCACTACACCATGAGGGTGTCCCAACATAGGTAGGGAATCTACAAAATTAAATCAAAAGCTAAAACACAAGAACCAGATCTCAGAATATAACTGATGATGTTATAATAATAAAAGGAACAAATTGTATTCACAGATCTTTCAGATGGGGAAGTCAAGACAATACAAGGAAATTAAAGACTGGCTTAATATTAGAATACTAGAGGTAAAAATTAAGGTAACTATATGGAAATTAACAATACTACAAATCAAAATAAACTAAATCAAGAAGTCTCAGCAAATATAAAACCAACAGCAATGAAAAGAAAACTCAGAAAGAAAAATAATAGCTCAGAAAATATAGTGGAACAAAGAAAGTCACCAAAATGACAGCACTAAAGTCAAATGTATCAATAATTACATGGGGGGAGGGGCCAAGACGGTGGACTAGACATATATCTCCTCAATTCCCTCTGAGAACTAAGGCCTGGAAAGATAATTGACTGAAGCAGCATGGGTAGCTTGGGAGTCCTAGGATTTGGTGTACATTGTCAGATTGGACTAGGTGCCAGTGAGGTGGAAGCCATCTCCCCTGAAGACAAGGCAGTGGCACATTGGGAATTGCTTTTGCTGACACATCATTTGGGAGTACTGCAGGTACAGATGCCTTCTTTGATATCCAGCAGGTGGGGATTGGGCATGAGTTGTATAATATGCTGAACTACAGTACTTAAGTAAACAGCATATGGTACATCAGAGAGATTGTGCTTGGGGTAGCCACATTTTGAGAGCCCAGCTACAGACAGAGGGCATCAGTGCCCCTCTACCCTCTCTGAGCTGTACCATAGATTCTGCTGACTCATGGCAGGAAGGGCTGCTCAGGTGGGATGCCATCTTGGTTAGCTGGTAGGTGAAGTCAGCTATGCCCGAGGTCTCAGTTGGGGCTAAATCTCAGGCTCAGCATCAGTTCCTGTCTGGATAATGCATCTCTGGCAGAAAAGCTGTGTTTGAGAGGATCATGTCTAGAGTTATGGGTGGGGCCTGGCAGATGAAGGTAGCAAGGCTCTAACCCCTCCCTTCTTTGAACCACAATGTAGAGTCTATGGACTGCCCATGAAGTGCCATTGCTGTCAGCTGGAAAGCAGGGCTTCCCAACCCTGAGAGCCTGACTGATTTTGATAACTGATAGAGAGCTCCTTGCTCCACAGTAAAGCACCTTTTTAAAACAGGAACACCTGGAGAACTGACTGCTGAGCCAGGTGGCAGCATTTCTACTACCCTTTACTGATCCACAGTACAGTGTTGGCTGATGGCCCCCTAGTTATTCCATAAGTAGGGTGCCATTTTAGCAGTCAGGAGGTGGAGCCTGCCACCCATGAGGCCCAGCTGCTTTCAGTGGATGCTGTGTATCACCCTTCTCAGCAAATAAGCAGTTTTTAAGCTAAACACATCTAGAGTACAAAAGTTCTGGGAAGCTGGGTGAGATGGCATCCTTGTCTCCTCCCTTCCTTGAGCTACACTGTAGGTCTGACTGACATAATGACCAAGAGTAACCACAAGTGATTCCCACTTTTAGCAGACAGGTGGTAAGACCTGCCACCACAGAGAGTCCATCTGGGACCAATAACTAGAGAACACAGAGGCAGCTTTTGACCAAATCTAGTAGTGCCCATACTCCCCTCTTAGAAGTACACTTCGGCTCCTGTTGGGGTAACATGGTTTCTTGATGGTGCAAAGACAATCGATATCCAACCATTTAAAGAAGCAGTCCACCATGGCACCGAAAAACTTCCAAAACAAAGAGTCAAAAAATTTTGCAGATGAAGAAGCTTTTCTGAAATTATTGGAAGTCAAATTCAAAAGAATTATGTACACAGCCCTCCTAGAGATTAAACAGAATGCAGTAGAAGAAAATTAAAAATTAACTAAGCTATTTGAATTGATGAAACAATCTAAAATCCAGCAGATCAATAATAAAAGTACAAAATTAGAGAATTCAATCCAAAGCCAAAAGAGCAGAATTGAAGAAATAGAAGCCAGAATTAGTGAGCTTTGGGATAGAGCAACAGACATAAGCATTGATGAGGGGATATCAGGGAAAAGAAATAATGAAGATGAATTAAGAATCATGTAGGACTCTATTAAGAGGAATAATCTATTAATAACTGGAGTTCCTAAACAGGGAGAGATAGCCAAAAATACAGAGTATTGTTGTTAAGTTGCTGACAGTAAACTTCCATGACATTATGAAAGAAGAGAGCATAGATATCCAAGATGCTTATCAAATGCCACAAAAACTAGAACTCAAGAGACAGACACCGAAGCATATTATAATCAAGGTAAATAAAATTAAAAATGAAGAGAGGCTCTTAAAGGCAGCTAGGCTTAAAGCAAAGCTAACATACAGAGGAAAGCCCTGTGGGCTATTATCTGACTTATCAGCTGAAATACTGCTGACAAGAAGGCAATGGGTAACTCAGTCAAAGCCTTGAAGGAGAAAAACTTCCAAGGATTGTATATCCTGCAAAACTGTCTCTCAAATATGAAGGTGAAATTAAGACATTTGCAGATAAACAGAAGCTTAGAGACTTTGTAAAAACCAAACCCAAACCACCAGAAATACTGAAATGAGCCCTTTGTTTAGAAAAACAAAAACATCAAGTGTATATTTAAGGAGGCAATGCAGCACACAGCATCCAGAATCCTATTCAGTCAGGAAAGTCACAAAATTCAATCACAGCTATAGTATTAAAAGAAGGGAACACAAAAACCATGACATCATCACACTAAAAACAGAGATGTATTACACTAGGCATAAATCTTTCTGATGGAGAGGAAATTAAACAGCTGTGCAGAAGTTTAAATCTGGTTTAAACTTACAATATTAAGAGGGATCACGGGAGTAGGTGACAAACAAAATAACAAAGTGATGTTTCAAAACAAGAAACATAATACAAGATTCTCAACAAACACAAAGCCAACACTAAGATGAAAAGTAAACCCGTAAGGAAAAATGACCCAGGACAGAACATTACCACAAGCATAAAAAACATCAACAGCAGAGGGCAGAGTCAAGATGATGGACTAGACAAATGTCTCCTTAATTCCCTCTGAAAACAAAGGCCTGGAGTGATAATTAAACAGAGCTTTGTGGATATCTGAGTTGGATCCGACTCGACGGCACTTGGCTCCTGGCTTGTGGATATCTAGTGAGCCCCCAGGAAGTGGCATAGGGCTGTCAGTTTGGACTACATGCCACTGAATGGGAACCTTCTCTTTCACTGACCGCTGCCCTTGTTCAGTGGCCAGCTCCTGTGGACTGAAGTTAAGTGCATTTTTAACTTTCTTTTCTTTTTGCTGGCTGGTAGGCGGGGTACGGACTTAAGGAAGCAGAAAAGCTTAGCAGAACTGCTGACGTGATCCGCACGTGGAATAGCCACATTTTGAAAGCAAAGTTCCAGACTGCGAGCACCACAGCCCCTCCACTCTCTCATTCTGGACCTCTGCCATAGACTCAGCCTTTTTCACAGTGGGTGGGAAAGCTTGTCCGAGTTGCCATCTTGTTCAACTGTGAAACAGAGTTACCCAAACGGAGGCTTCAGCAAGGGCTAATTCCCGGGCTGGGAAGCAGTGCCATACTGAGAAGTGCTTTTCTGGTAGAAAATCTGTGTTTAGCACAGTGTAGCATTACAGACAGGGCCTAGCAGGGGATGACTGCAGGGCAGTAGTCTGTCTGTACTTTGATCTACATCATAGCATCTGGAGACAGCTGTAGAGGTGACTCTGTTGTCAACCAGAAGGAGAGTCTTGCACACCTAACAACCTGATTTTGGAAGCTGTCAGATAGCTTTTACATTTGAAAATAAAACTGCCTAGAGAAACAACTGTGACACAGCCTGAAAGCATCTCTTCCAGCCCTTACTGGCCCACATCCTAGGGTTGCTAATGTCCCCCAGTGACACCATAAGTAGGGCTGTGTTTTGGCCAGCCAGGAGGTAGAGAATGCTACCCCAGAGTTTCCAGTGAGGAAACTCACTAGAGTAAATAGAGATGGCTGGTGATAAAATTCCTTCTCAGACATGCACTTCAGTTGCTGTTAAGGAAATACTAGAGAAGCTAAACAGCTTCTAGATGCCCAGAAAGAAACAAACACTGGCCAAACATTTTAAGAAATGTCCACCAATGGCTCCATAAAGTTCCCAAATAAAGAACACTAGAACTTCCCAGATGAAGCAGCCTTGCCGAAACTATCCAAGGTAGAGTACAAAAGAATTATGTATACAGCCTTCCCAGATACTATACAAAATGCAGCAGAGCAGAATGAAAAATTAAGCAAGCTATTCAACTCATGGAAACTCAGCACTTAAAATCTGAGAGATCAATAACAAAATTACAGAATTAGACAATTCAATTCAAAGCCAAAAAAGCAGAATTGAAAAACTAGAAATTAGACTTACTGATCTTGAAGATAGAACTACTGGCACCAGCATTTATGAGGAGAAATCCCAGAAAAGAAACAAGAGAAATGAAGAAGCATTAAGAAACATGTGGGACTCTATCAAGAGGAACAGCCTACAGTTAACTGGAGTTTCTCAACAGGGAGGGATAGCTGAAAACACAGAGTATTGTTGTTGATTTACTGACAGAAAACTTCCCTGAAATTATGAAAGAAGAGAACGTAAGTGTTCAAGATGTGTATTGAATGCCAAATAATATAGGCCACAAAAGAAAGACACCAAAACATATTATAATCAAGCTTAACAAAATGAAACATAAGCAGAAACTCTTAAAGGCAGCCAGACTCAAAGGAAAGCTAACATTCAGAGGGAAGCCCTGTGGGCTTTCATCTGACTTCTCACCAGAAATGATGTTGGCATGGAAGCAGTGAGATGACATAGTCAAAGCCTTAAAGGACAAAAACATCCAACCAAGAATTATATCCTGAAAAACTGTCTCTCAAATATTAAGATGAAGTTAAGACATTCACAGATGAACAGAAACTTAGAAACTTTGTAAAAACAAACCAAAGTTACAAGAAATACTGAAACTAACTCTGCTTGGAAGCACAAAATCATTAGCTCTATATTTTAGGAGACAATGTAGGACATATCATCTAAAAACCTGTTCAGTTAGGGAAGGCACAAAACTCGATGAAATCTATAATATTAAAAGGGATCCAATGATCACATCATGAAAACTATGATACCATCACATTAAAAAGAGGCATATACTACAGTAATTATAGTCCTTCCAGATGAAGAAGAAATTCATAAGATACGTAGAAATTAAAATTGAGTTTGAACTTAGATTATTAAGGAGGATCATGGGGTAGCCGCAAAGCACGATAAAGCCAAGCCAAGTGCCGTCGAGTCAGATCCGACTCATGGCAACCCTAGGGTAAAGATGCAGCATATTAAAACAAGAAACACAACACAGGACTCTCAACAAACACAAAACCAATACTGAAAAGAGTGAAAAATCAACCCATGAAGAATGACCCAGAACACAATATTAAGTACAGCAGAGAAAATACCATCACACACACAGACACACACACACACAAAGTCAAAATGACAGCACTAAACACATAGCTATCAGTAATTATACTGAATGTAAATTGACTGAACACTTCAGTAAAGAGACAATGAGTGACATCTTGGATCAAAAGACATGACCTGTCTATACTTTGCTCTCAGGAAACTCAGCATCGCCTTAAAGATATGAACAAACTGAAAATTAAAGGATGGAATAATATATACAGTGCTAACAAAATACAAAGAAGAACGTGTGTGGCAATATTAATCTCAGATAAAATAGATTTTAACATAAATCCACTGTAGTGGACAAGGAGGGTCACTATTTATTGCTGAAAGGTTCAATACATAAGCAGCACTTAACAATATTAAATGTTTATGCACCATCGCCATGAGTCAGATCAGACTCAAAGACACTTGGCTTTTGGCTGGCACCCAATGCTAGAACTCTAAGCACATCAAACACTGACTACAATGAAAAATTAGACAGATTACTCTACAGTAATAGTGGGAGACTTCAACATTGCACTTTCAGTATTGGAGAGATCTTCTAGAAGGAAGTTCGGTAAAGATACAGAAGATGTTATTGCAACAATGAATCAATTAGACCTCGCAGACATATACAGAACTTTTTATCCATCAACAAATAACTACACCTTCTTCTCCAGTGCACATGGAACATTTTCCAGAATAGATCACGTGTTAGGACATAAAGCAAATCTCAGTGAAATCCAGACTACTGAATTATTGCAAAGCATCTTCCCAGAACATAAAGTCATGAAAGTCAAAATCAATAGCAGAAAAAACATAGATAGAAAATGGAACTCATGGAAATTGAATTCAAACACCACACTCAAAAAGCCATGAGTTATATAATAAATCAGGACCAAAAAAAAGACACTATGGACTCAAATGAGAATGAAAACATTTCCTACCAGAACCTATGGGATACAGCCAAAGCAGTGTGCAGAGGTTAATTTATCTCTATAAATGCACACATCCAGAAGGAAGAAAAAACCCAAACCAAAGAAGTGACACTACAGCTTGAACAAACAGAGAGCAACAGAGGAACCCCTCAGGCACCAGAAGAAAACAGATCATAAAGAGTAGAGTAGGGCTAGAAGTATTAGAGAATAGAACAACTGAAAAATTGAAAGACAAAAAGCTGCTTTTTTTTTAAGATCAACAAAATTGGCAAACTATTGGCTAAACCTACTAAAGAAAAACAGGAGAGGAAACAAATAAGCTGAATAAGAAATGAGATGGGAAATGTGACAACAGATCCAACAGAAATCAAAAGTGTCATAATAGAATAGTGCAAGAGACTATACTCCAAGAGATGTGAAAACCTAGAGGAAATGGACAAATTCCTACATTCATATCACGTAGCAAAATTATTACATGGAGAAGTAGAATAACTTAATAAACCTATCACAAAGGAAGAGACTGAATAAGTAGTCAAAAAAATGTCATCAAGGAGGTGGAGTCAACATGGCAGACTAAACACACATCTCCCTAAATCCCTCTGGAAACTGAGGCCTGAGCTGATAATTAAATGGAGTCATCTGGACACCTAGCGACCCCTAGGAACGGCATACAGCTGCGTATTTGGTCTGCATACCACTGAGCAGGAAACTTCTCTTTTGATGACCCCTGCACTTGTTGAGTGCTGTATTGCACAGACTGAAGGTAAATCACCATTTCAACTTTTTTTCTCTGTCTTAGCCAGTAGAAGGTGCTGAGGTTTGAGTGACAGCAGGGTTCAGACACACTGTTGATGAGATGACGGAGTGGAGTCACCCCATTTTGAGAGCCCAGCCTTGGAATCTGTGAACTCAGCACTCTAACCTCTCTCTCTCAGAATCTCTGAATATCCTCCATTGAATACCCTTTTCCAAAGATGGGGGGAGCTTGTGCAAGATGCCATCTTGATTCACTGGGAGGCAGAATTTCCTATACAGAGGCCTCAGCTGAACCTAATTCCCAAACTGGGAAGCTTGTTCGGCAGTAAACCAGTTTTTCACATAGAGGTGCTTACTTTGCCAACTGGGAAGAGGGACTTGCACGCTTGAAAGCCAAAGTAATTTTGGAAGTTGTCAGATACCTTTTATCTTTGAATACAGAAATAACTGCAGTGTATCTGGACGGAATCTCTTCCAGCCTTTATTGTCTCACATTAAAGAGTCAGAGGGTCACCATGAGTCGGATCCGACTCGACGGCACTTGGCTTGGCAATGGTTCCCAGTGACTATATAAGTGGGGCTGTGTCTTTGCCAATCAGGAGGTGGAGTCTGTTACCCCAGAGATTCCACTGAGCCCAGGCACTGGAGTACATAGAGGTGTTTGGTGATCAACTTGCTTTTCAGACTGAGCTTTAGAGCCCATTAAGGTAACACCAGAGAAACAACCTCCATATGCCTCAAAACAACAAACTTTGGACTAGAACATTAGGAAGAATTTAGCTATGGTTTCAGAAGGCCCACAAAGGAAAGATCAAAAGAACTTCCCAGACGAATAAGCCTCTCTGAAACTATAGCAAGGTGAGTATAAAAAGGATTATATAGAGAGCCCTCCTAGACCTTATACAAAATGCAGCAGAGCAAAATGAAAAATTAAGCAAGCGACTTGATCTGATGGAATACCAGTACTCTTTAATCCAACAGATCAAGAACAAAATCAAAGAGATAGAAACTTCAATTCAAAGCCGAGACAACAGAATGGAACAACTGGAAAATAGACATTCTGACTTGGAAGACAGAGCTACTGACTCCAGCACCTGTGAGGAGAAATCAGTAAAAAGAAACAAGAAAAATGAAGAAGCATTAAGAAACATGTGAGACTCTATTAAGAGGAACAATCTATGATTAAGAAGAATGTCCCAGTACAGAATAATAACAACAGAGAAACCATCAACACAAAAATAAACATATCACAGTGACCGCACTAAACACATACCTATTAATAATTACATTGAATGTGAATGGACTGAATGTTCATGTAAAGAGACCATGAGTGGAATCTTGGATAAAAAGACACTACCCATCCAAATGTTGCTTACAAGAAGCTCACATTAGATTTAAAGATACAAACAAACTGAAAATAGAAGAATATATTTAAGCTAACAATCCACAAAGAACAGCAGGTGTAGCAATACTAATCTCGGATAAAATAGATTTTAATGCAAAAACCACCATCGTGGACAATGGTGGACACTACTTATTGATGAAAAGTTTGATATACAAGCATGACTTGACAATATTAAATGTTTATGATCTGACTTGACGGCACTTGGCTTGGCTGGCATGCATTCAATACTACAGCATCTAAATACATCAAAGAAATACTGACTACACTCAAAAACAAGTTAGATCACTCCACAATAATAATGGGAGACTTCAAGGCTCAATCGTTAATACTGGACCGATCATCTAGAAAAAAGCTCAGTAAAGACACAGAAGATCTTATTGCCACAGTTAACCAACTAGACCTCATTGACATATACAGAACTTTCTATCCATCAGAAGAGAAATACACCTTCTTTTGCAGTGCACATGAAACATTTTCAAGAACAGACCACATGTTAGAACATAGAGCAAATCGCAACAAAATCCATACCACTGAATTATCGCAAAGCATTTTCTCAGGTCACAAAGCCATTCAAGTGGAAATCAGCAGTAGGAAAAACATAGATAGAAAGGGGAACTCATGGAAACTGAACAACATCTTGCTCAAAAAGCCATGGGTTATAGAAGAAATCAAGGATGAAATAAAGAAATACATTGATTCCATTCAGAATGAAAACACTTCTTACCAGAACCTATGGTATACAGCCAAAGTAGCGCTCAGAGGTCATTTTAACTCTATAAATGCACACATCAGGAAACAAGAAAGAACCCAAACTGATGATTGAACCCTACAGCTTGAACAAGTCAAGAGAGAGCAACAGAGGAATCACTTAGGCACCAGAAGAAAACAAACCATAAAGATTAGTGCAGAACTAAATGAATCAGAGAATAGAAGAACTGAAAACACTGAAAAGACCAAAAGCTGGTGTTTTGAAAAGATCAACAAAATTGACAAACCACTGGCTAAACTTACTAAAGAAAAACAGGAAAGGAAACAAATAACCCAAATGAGAAATGAGATGGGAGTTGTCACAATTGATCCATCAGAAATCAAAAATATCATAACAAGTACTACAAAAGACTGTACTCTAACAAATTTGAAAACCTAGAGGAAATAGACATATTCCTTGATTCATGCCACCTACCCAAATTATCACAAGATGAAACCGAACAACTTAATAAACACACCACAATGGAAGAGATTGAAAAAGTCATCAAAAGCTACCAACCAAAAAAAGCCCTGACTCGGATGGCTTCACCACAGAATTCTACCAAGCTTTTAGAGAAGAGTTATCTCCAATGCTACTGAGACTATTTCACAGCATAAAAAGCAATGAAATACTCCCAAATTCATTCTATGAAGCCAAAATAACCCTGACACCAAAGCCAGAGAAAGACACAAGAAAAAGGAGAACTACAGACTTGTATCATTCATGAATCTAGATGCAAATATCTTCAACAAAATTCTTGCTGATAGAATTCAACAACATATCAAAAAAATAATTCATCATGACCAAGCTGGATTCATACCAGGGATGCAAGTCTGGTTCAACATCAGGAAAACAATGTGATCAACCACATAAATAACACAAAAGACAAGAATCACTTGATTTTGCTATTGCTGCAGAAAAGGCACTTCATAAAGTTCAATACCCATTCATGTTAAAAACTCTCAGCAAAAAAAAGAATACATGGCAAATTCTTCAATGCAATAAAGGCCATTTATACAAACCCAAATGCCTACATCATCTTGAACGGAGAGAGACTGAAACAATCTCCCTTGAAAATGGCAACTAGACAGGAGTACCCACTCTCATCTCTCCTATTCAACATTGTACTGGAAGTTCTATCCAGAGCAATTAGACAAAACCAAAAAGAAAAGGGCATCTGCATCACCGAAGAGGAAGTAAAAATCCCCCTATCTGCAGATGATACAATTGTGTATGCAGAGAATTCTAAGAATCCAAAAGTGAGCTACTCAAATTGATAGAAGAGTTTAGCAAAGTGTCAGGATAAAAGATAAACATGAGTAAATCAGTAGAATTCCTTTATACCAACAGTGAGATTGTAAAAGAAGAAATCACCAAATCAATACCATTTACTATAGTCCCCAAGATGATAAAACACCTAGGACTACATCTAACCTGGGAAATAATAGACCTTTACAAAAAGAACTACAAGACTTTACTACGAGAAACTAAGAGAGACTTACATAAATGGAGACAACTACCCTGCTCATAGATAGCAAGGATTAACATTGTCAAAATGTCTATTTTACGGAAAGCAATTTACTTATATAATGCAATCCTAATACAACTCCCTGGGACATTTTCTAAGGAGATGGAGAATCAAATCACCACCTTTGTCTGGAAAAGAAAGAAGCCCTGGATAAGCAAAGCACTACTGAAGAAGAATGCACTGGGACACCTTTCACTACCCAACTTTAGAAGCTATTACACTGCCATGGTAGTCAAAGCAGCCTGGTACTGGTAGAAAAAGAGACAGATAGATCAGTGGATCAGAACTGAGACCCCAGTGATGACACCATCTTCCTATGAACAGTTGATATTCGACAAAGCCCCTAAGACATTAAACTGGGGAAAAAAACAATCTCTTCAATAAACTATGCTGGCAAAATTGGATGTCCATCTGCAATAAACTTAAACAAGACCCATATCTCACACCTTATACAAAAAGCAACTCAAACTGGATAAAAGACCTAAATATCAAATGTAAAATGATAAAGTTCATCCAAGAAAAATTAAGCTCAATGATAGAAGTTTTAATACATAACATAGACAGACTTCAAAATCTGATAAACCACAATCAACAGAAAATAGATAAATGGGAGCTACCAAGAATCAAACACTTTTGTTTATCCAAAGAATTTATCAATAGAATTAAGAGACCACCTACAGAAGGGGAAAAATATTTGGCAACTATATGTCAGGCTGACATCTGATCTCCATATTCTATAAGGTACTACAAAATATCCATAAGAAAACAATAAATCATCCAATTAATTGGTGGGCAAAGGAGATGGACAGACACTTCTCTAAAGAGGAGATCCTGGCAGCCGAACAACACATGTAGAATTGTTCACGATCATTAGCTATTAAAGAAATTCAAAACAAAACTACAATGAGATACCATCTCACCCGAACAAGGTTGCCCATGATCCAAAAAACTCAAAACAACAAATGCTGGAGAGGCTGTGGAGATATTGGAACTCTGCTACACTGTTGGCGGGATTGCAAAATGGTACAACCTCTTTGGAAAGCTATCTGGTGCTTCCTTAAAAAGCTGAAAATAAATATACCGTTTGATCCAGTAATTCCACTGCTCAGAATATATCCTACAGAATAAAGGCCCTTCACACCAACTGATACATGCACAAGAACATTTATTGCAGCACAGTCCACAATAGCAAAAAGATGGAATCAACTACATGCCCAAGAACAAATGAATGGATAAACCAATTATGGTACATACACTCAATGTAACACTATGCCATGAGAAAGAACAATGATGATTTTAGGAAGCATCTCATAACCTGGTTTCAATTGGAGGACATTATTGTGAGTGAATACAGTTAGTGGCAAAAGGACAAATATTGAATGAGACCCCTATAATAAGAACTTAAAAACAGACTCATGCATAGAAGAAAAGACTCTTTGATGGCTGCAAGGGTAGGCAGGGAGGGAGGTAGACAGTCGATAGAAATTTGGTTGTGTGAAAACTGAGACTGTACACATTAAAAACGAGATCAATTTTAACCGGACTTCAACATAATATGATACTCCTCCCATCTTAACCCAATATTGCAAAAATGGAGTAGCTGGGGTGGGGGTCTGGGGACCATGCTCTCAGGAGACATTGAGGCTAGTTGGCATAACTAGAGTTTTGCTAAGAGAGTCTTTTGCACCCATGTTGGTGATTGGCATCTGTGGTCTTAAAAGCTGCCAAGCTGCCATCTGAGCTACACCAAATGGTCCCAACTCAGCAGGAATGGATGATCTCCAAGGACCAAAATGACTTGGGGCACAGAAGACCAAAACACCCACGTGAGCAGGTGACTACATTGATATGTTACCAGAAGGACCAGATGGTGCCAGCCACCAGTGATAGCCGCGATGGGGCTTACAAAGTTGAGTCTCTTTGGCAATGCAAGAATAAATGGCGTGCACCCTGAGATCTCCACTAAAAGTCTTCAAATGATGATCCAGGGGATTTCAGGTTCCCCTGGGAGCATGGCCCCTGGCCCTGACAGTGCCCCTGTCCATAAATCAAAACAGTGGTCAACTCCTCAGACAAAAATGGATTGGACTCAATGACACAGAGCGACCACATCATGGGTGTACTTTGTGGTTCTATGCATCTGTAAGACATCATCCAGCTGACCTCTTACTGGACTCCAGGGAGAGGGTGGAGAGGAGTGAATAGGAGATTGTTAGGAGGATACGACATGTACAGAATGCAGAGGAGGAGTGTGCTGTCACCGGGCAGGGAGAGCAGTGGGAGCCACTCATTGGCGGGTATCTAAATTTATATGGGATTGTATGTTCTCACTCAATCATGACAATAATTAAAAAAAAAAAATGCCATCAAGAAAAACCTGGGCCAAGATGGTTTCCCTGCAGAATTGTACCAATTTTTTAGAGAAAAGTTAACTCCAGTACTACTGAGACTATTTGACAAAAAAGAAAGGGATGGAACACTCCCAAATTCATTCTGTGAAGCCAGCATAACCCTGGTAACAAACTGAGGGAAAGATCCAACAAAAAATAATGGAATTACTGACCAATATCACTCATGAACCTAGATGCAAAACTCTTCAACAAAATCCTTGCCAACAGAATTCAACAACATAACAAAAAATAATTCATCATGACCAATTTGCATTTGTACCAGGGATGCAAGGTGGGTTCAACATCAGAAACACAATTAATGTGATACAAGCACACAAATGGCACAAAAGTTAAGAATCACCTGATTTTGTCAATTGATGTAGAAAAGGCATTTGATGAAGTTCAACACCAATTCATGTTAAAAACTCTCAGCAATATAGAAATAGAGGGAAAATTCCTCAGTACAATAAGGGACATCTACACAAAGCCAACTACTGACATCATCCTGAATGGGTAGAGACCTAAATAATTCCCCTGGAAAACAGGAACTAGACAGGGATCCTCACTCTCACCACTTCTATTCAACAATGTACTAGAGGTTCTAGCCAGAGCAATTAAACAAGATGAAGTAATAAAAGGCATCCACATTGACAAAGAAGTAAAAATCTCCCTATTTGCACGTGATATGATTGTGATGCAGAGAATCCCAAAGAATCTATAAGCAAACTACTCAGACTGACGGAAGAGTTCAGCAAAGTCTCAGGATACAAGATAAACATAAGTAAATCAGTAGTATTCCTTTACACCAATGAAGAAGTCTCAAAGAAGAAATCACCAAATCAGTATCATTTACTACAGCCTCCAAGAAAATAAAATGTCTAGGAGTTAATCTAACTAGAGAAAAAAAGAGACCTATACAGAAAGAGGAAACTCTGGTGGCGTAGTGGGTTAGGTGGTATGTGAGCTAACCAAAGGTCGGCAGTTCCAACCCACCAGATGCCCCTTGGAAACTCTATGGGGCAGTTCTACTGTGGTCTATAGGCTTTCTATGATTTGGATGCCTCTCAATAGCAGTAATTTTTTGTTTGTTTGTTTATATACAGAGAAAACTATAAACCGTTACTCCAAGACACTGAAAGAGACTTACTTAAATGGAGAAAACTATGCTGCTCATGGATAAGAAGTCTTAACACTGAGAAAATGTCTATTTTACTCAAAGCAATCTACATATACAATGCAATTCTGATATAAATTCCAGTGACATTTTTTAATGAATTGGAGAAAAAAATCACCAATTTTGTTTGGAAAGTGAAGGAACCCCAGATACCTAAAGCACTGCTGAGGAAGAGGAACACAATGGGAGGTCTCATGCTACCTAACTTTAGAAGCTATTACACTGTCACAAGAGTCAAAACAACCTGGTACTGATACAAAAAGAGACATACAGACTAATGGAATGGAGTTGAGATGCCAGCATCCTCATCTGAACGGCTGATATTCAACAAAGCCTCTAAGACTGTAACCTGTGGTAAGAACAGACTCTTTAACAAACGGTGTTGGCAAGATTGGATGTCCATCTACCGTGGGAGAAAGAGAACCCAGAAGACAGAGAGACCCACATGAGTGGGTGATCACATGACTGGAAGAACCAGATGGTGCCCAGCCACCACCAGTGATAGCCGTAATGGAGCTCACAAAGTTGAGCATCACTGGCAGAACAAGAATAAAAATGGGTGTACTCTGAGAGCTCCATTAAAAGACCACAACTGATAGTCCATGGGTCTCATAGTTTCCCTGGGAGAATGGCCCCTGGCCCTTATGCTGCTCCTGTCCATAAATCATAATGGAGGTCAACTTTCGTACAGGAATGAATTGGACACAGAGTGACCATATCATGTGTGCACTTTATGGTTCTATGCATCTATAAGATGTTGTCCTCCTCGCTTCTTACCGGAGGAAGGGGGGAGGTGGAGAGGAGGGGATAGGAGATTGTTGGGAGGATAAGTATGTATGGAATAGAGAGGAAAAGTGTGATGCCACTGGGCAGGGAGAGCAGTGGGAGCTGCATATAGGTGGGCATGCAAATTTATATGGGAATGTACATTTTCATCCAATCATAATAAAAAAATATTTTAAAAAAGATTGGATGTCCATCTGCAAAAAACTGAAACAAGACCAATATCTCACCCCTTACACAAAAACCAACTCAAACTGTATCAAAGACCTAAATATCAAACCTAAAGTGATAAAGATCACACAACAAAAAATAGAGTCAATGATGGAAGTTTTAATGCACAACACAGACAGACTTCAGAATATGTTGAAGTATGATCAATGGAAGAGAAAATAGATAAATGGGAATTTGCTCATCCAAAGACTTTATCAAAAGAATTAAAAGACCACCTACAGAATGGGAAAAAATATGTTGGACTGACGTCTGCTCTCCATAATCTACAAGGTTGTACAAGGTAACAACAAGAAAAAAGGAAATAAACCAATTAAGTGATGGGCAAAGGAGATAGACAGACACTTCACCAAAGAGGACATCCAGGCAGCCAAAAGACACATGGAGAAATGCTCACAATCATTAGCTACCAGAGAAATTCATATCTAAACTGTGATGAGATACCATCTCACTCCAAAAAGGTCAGCCATGATCAAAAAAACACAAAACCACAAATGCTGGAGAGTCTGTGGAGAGTTTGGAACTCTCCTATACTGCTGATGGGATTGCAAAATGGTACAATCCCTTTGGAAATCAGTTTGATGCTTTCTTAAAAAGCTGGAAATAGATATATCATTTGATCCAGTAATTCCACTGCTCAGAATATAGCCTACAGAAACAAAGGCTGTCAGATGAACAGACACATGCACACAAATGTTTATTGCAGCACAGTCCACAACAACTAAAAGATGGAATCAACCCTCATGCCCAACACCGGATTAATGGATAAACAATCTATAGTACATATACTTCATGGAACACTATGCAATGATAAAGAAAAATGATGATTTTAGAAAGCATCTCATAACCTGGTTTCATTTGGAAGACATTACGCTGAGTGAAATCAATCAGCAAAATGACACTGTATGAGATCCCTTCTGTTAGGACTTAAAAATAGACAATGTACAGCAGAAAAGACTCTAACAGCTACAAGGTTGGGAAGGAGGGAGAGGTTTGGTTATATATTACATAGTTGATAGATGTTTGGTTAGGTGAAAACAGTGACAGCACGCAGGAGAAAGTATATCAACTTAATTATACTTCACCATAAACTGAAAATTCTTCTAATCTCACCCAATACTGCAAAGATAGTATAGCAGAGGTGGTTTCTAGGGTCTACGCTCTCGGTGGACATCAATACCAATTGGCATAACTAGCCTATCTCTAACAGTGTCTTCTGCATCCTGTATTGGTGAGTGACATCTGAGTTCTTAGAAGCTAGGAAGCTGCCCATCTGAGGTACACCAAATGGTCCCAATTGATCCGGAACAGATGATCACTGAGAACAACAGAGACATGAGGCAAAAAGAGCCCAGGAGACAGAAGGACCCATGTGAACGGGTGACTGTATCAACGTGTAACCAGAAGAACCAGATGGTGCCCAGTCACCACCAAAGACAGCTGTGATAGGGCACACAATGTCGACTCTCTGTGGCAAAATGAGAAAAAGAGGGGTGCAGCTCAAGAATCCTGGTAAAAGACCATAATTGATGGTCCAATGGCTTGGGGGATCACCCGGGAGCATGGACCCTACACCTGCTGCTGCCCCTGTCCAGAGAATCTTCAGACAAAAATGGACTGGACTCGAGGACACAATGTGACCACATGGCATGTGTACTTTATGGTTCTCCGCATTTATAGGATGTTGTCCTACTGGTTTCTTTCTAGAGGGAAGAAGAGTGGGTTTAGAGGAGGGGCAGAAGATTGTTGGGAGGATATAACAAGCGCAGACTGAAAAGGAGCAGTGTGCTGTCACCAGGCAGGGAAAGCAGAGGGAACTGCAGATAGGCAGGCGTGTAAATTTAATCTGGATTGTTGCTTCCACTTAATCACAATTGAAAAAACAAAGGGTTCGTTAGCAATTTCTATGGCACATATAATTTTGAAACAGTAGCAAAAACAGTGAAAAATACAAATACAGGTATACGAGTACATACAAGACCTGCCACTTAAGTTCGGGAACTTATCCTAGAAAAAATGCTACATACCTCATTGCTCAATATCACTATAGCCACCTTCAAAGTACTCACCCGGGGAAGTCATGCACTGACTTCAGCCCCTAGTTCACCCTTTGAAAGCAATTTTGGAACTCGTTTCCTGGAATGACCATCAGTTGTTGGAGTACTTTTAATGTCCTGAATGTTCTCAGAATAGCTTCCTTTCTATATTTCCTTTATGTTTGGGTAAAAAAAAGAGTCTTGGGGGCCAGATCAGGTGAGTATGGTGGGTGTTCCAATGCAGCTGTTCGTTTACTGGCTAAAAGCTCCCTCTGAGACTACTACACAATGAAGGCCATGAAACTTGCCACTGTGGCACTATGCACAATGGTCATTTCAGAAAGAGTTCCAAAATTGCTTTGAAGCATGGACTAGGCACTGGTGTCAGTGCATAGCTTCCCTATAGGAGTACTTCACAGGTAACTGCGATGATAGTCAACAATGAGGTATGTAACATTTAAAACAATTAAGTTTGCATACTTAATTGTCAGACCTTGTGTGTGTGTGTGTGTGTGTGTGTGCATACCACAAGTTCCATGGGGTCAGTTCTAATTCACAGCAATCCTATGTACAACAGAACACAACATACTCTGATCCTTTCCCATACCCACAATCAGTGCTATGTTTGAGCCAGTTGTTGCAGACACCATGTCGGTTCACCTCACCAAGGGTCTTCCTCTTTTCTGCTGACCTTACCATGCATGATGCTCTCCAGGGGATGGTCCCTTCTGATAGCATGTCCAAAGTATGTGGGATGATGTCTTGCCATCCTCGCTGCCAAGGAGCACTCTGTCTGTACTTTTTCCAAGACAGATTTGTTCATTTTCCTAGCAGTCCTTAGTACATTCACTATTCTTTACTGACACCGTAATTCAAAGACATCACATCTTCACTCTTCTTTATTAATTGTTCACCTTTCTGATGCACATGAAGCAATTGAAAACATAGTTTGGGTCAATATAACCATAGTCCTCAAACTGACACCTTCATTTTTTAATGTGTTTAAATGGTCTTTTACAGCAGAATTGCACAATGCAATACATCAGGTTTTGTTCTATTCTTATGCTCTTCTTCTTTATTTATTTTTATTCAGCTTTAAGTGAAAGTTTACAATTCAAGTCACTTTGTCCTACAAGAACCTACACACACACACTATCACACAACCCTAGTTGGTCTCCCTACAATGTGATAGCACGCTTGCCCTTACCACCCTGGATTTCCTGTGTCCCTTCAACCACTCTCTGTCCTGTTCTGCCTTGTCACCTCCAGACAGGAGCTGACATTTTAGTCTAATATGTCTAACTAAGTCAAGAAGCAAAATCTGCACCAGTATTTTAAGTCTCACCAAAATAAACAACCCCCCTGCCTTCTACTCAATTCTGACTCATTGCGACCCTATAGGTCAGAGTAGAACTGCCCCATAGAGTTTCCAAGGAGCACTTGGTGAGTTTAAACTGCCTTCCTTTAGTTAGCAGATGTAGCACTTAACCACAACACCATCAGGGTTTCTGTCCAGTCTAATCTTTGTCTGGAGAGTTGGATTTGAAAATAGTTTTCATTCTGGGCTAACAGCACCTTACAATCTGTCAGTCCATCAAGTCTGGTGTTTTCCATAGAATTCAAGTTCTGCATTCTGCTTTTCTTCTGGTCCATCAGAGACTCAATGTTGTATTCCTGTCAGGGCAGTCATGGGTTGTAACTTGACATCATCTATATTTCTGTTCTTATGCTAATATAGACTATAGCTGATTGCTAGTTGATAAGCCAAACATCACTCATCAAAGTGGGATGCAGAACATTTTCTTAATAAACTTTATTATGACAATTGGCTTTGATATCCCCTGTAATCACAGTCCTCAGACACCCACCCTTTCTACTCTGCCTCTCGAAGTGTTTGCTTTTTTCAGGAAACTTCTTAGCTTTGGATTCAGTCCAGTTTTGCCGACTTCTACTATACAGTATGTTGTCCTTCTCTTCACCTAAAATAATTCTCTACCATCTAGATGGTGAATATCCCTCTTCATCTGTATCCGCACCATCACAAATATAAAAAAAAAAAAAAAGTTTTCTTCTATGTTTAAAACTTTTCTTAAGTGCTTATAGTAGTGGTCTCGTATAATATTTGTCCTTTTGCAACTGACTAATTTCACTCAACATAATGTCTTCCAGATTTCTCCATGTTGTTACCTGATTTGGGTCTGTGCCCTGGAGCAGTCAAGCCAATAAAACATACTCCAAGTTAGAAAGAGGAAGAAGGTTTATTATGGTACCACTGAAGACTTGATAGCAACACAGGCTGTTCTGTATGGAGTCTCAAAAGACAGTTTTTGCATCAGAGTTTATGTATCATTTCAACAAGAAATATTTCATGTTTTTAAGCCTGTAGCACACAGATAATGGTATACATCACAAAATAGTCTCAAGAAACTCTTTGTTAAACTGTAGATATGTCTGTCAGACACCTGGACTCTAATCTGCATGTTTGTAATAGGCAAAGACAAAACTTATACAAAAATTCCTCAGGTAGTGAAACTAGCCTGCAAATCTTACTCTAAGATAAGGAGCAAGAAAGAAAGTTGTGGATACACAAAATACCAGACAGCCTTCCTAGCTGTTGTTTTCCAGGCCGAAGGCCATTTCTCAGGAGAGCAAAGAAGAGGAAGGAGACCAAGGTCACAGGAGCTGTGGGTGCTCTGAGCCCCTTTGGAAAGAGACCAGTGCAGAGGCCAGAGTAGCTGGTGCAGTAAAAAACACTTAGCAGACTATCTAGAGCATCACTGTGGCATCAGCTATGTGAAGCTCTTACATATGTTGAAAAGGGTGAAAACACGTTCCAACGTATTAGGGTTACAATGTTATGAGATGTTTTACAGATTAATCATTGTTATCTCTGCATAGTATTGCATTGTATGACATACCATGATTTGTTCATTCTTTCATCCATTGATGGGCACCTAAGTTGTTTTCATCTTTTTGCTATTGTAAATAGTGCTGCAATGAACATGGTGTGCATGTCTATTTGTATAACAATTCAATTCTCTAGGATATATTCCAAGGAGTGGAATTGCTGGACAGTATGGTATTTCTATTTCTAGCTTTTAAAGAAAGCGCCGAATCAATTTCCAAAATGGTTGTATGACCTTACATTCCTGCTAGCAATGTAGAAGTGTTCCAGTGTTAACCACAACCTCTCTAACGTTAGTTATTTTGTGTTTCTATTTATTTACTTTTATTGATACTAGCTTTTGGGAGGTGAGATAGCATCTCTTTATAGTTTATTTATTCTGATTGAGTGAAAGTGTACAGTCAGGTTTACATTTGCATAACTGCCTATGTGCAGCACCTATGCTCTCATTGCCCAATGACAATACATGTTTCATACATGTCATATAGTCTTAACACTCTCCTGTCCCCTCCTCTTCACCCTCCCCACTCCCCTCTAGTAATCAGACATAAGGACAACATCCTATAGAGCATAGAACCATAAAGCACACACACAGTATGATCACTCTGTCTCTGAGTCCAATCCATTCCTGTCATAGGAGTTGACCTCAGTAATGATTTATGAACAGGGAGAGTGTCAGGTCTAGGGGCCATGCTCTGAGGGGAAACCCTAGACCTTCTGACCATCAGTTGAGGTCTTTTAGTGGCATTGTCAGGATGCACCCATTTTTATTCTCATGTTCCCTCCGGGACTCAAATTTGTGAGCCTCGTCACGGCTGTCACTGGTGGTGGCCAGGCACTGTCAGGTTTATCTGATCATATGTTGATGTAGTGACCCATTCACGTGGGTCTTTCTGTCTTCTGGGTTCTCTTTCCCCCATGTCATTTTTATCCTTGATGACCATCTGTTCCTCCTGAATTGGAACCATTTAGTGTACCTCAGATGGCAGCTTGCTAGCTTTTAAGGCCCCAGATGCCACTCACCAATATGGAGTGCAGAAGAATCTCTTAGAAAGATGCTGGTTATGCCAATAGGCCTCAATGTCCCTTGAGAGAATGTTCCCCAGACCGCCACCTCTGATACTCTATCCTTGCAATATTGGGTTAAAATTGGAAGAGTTTTCAGGTTGTGTTGAAGTCTAGTTAAACTGATCTTCCTTCTAATGTCTGCTGTCAATGATTTCACCCAACCAAATTTCTACCAGCTAGTCTATAATCAACCTTCTCCATTCCTCCCTTCCTCCCCTCCCTTGCAGCCATCAAAGAGTCTTAAGTCCTTATAGTAGGGATCTCATACAATGTTTGTCCACTGACTAATTTCACTCAACATAATGTCTTCCAGTTCAAACAAGGTTATGAGATGCTTCCTAAAATCATCATTGTTCTTTATCATTGCATAGTGTTCCATTGAGTATATATAACATCATTTGTTTAGCCATTCATCTATTGTTGGGCATCTGAGATTATTCCATCTTTTTGCTATTGTGAACTGTGCTGCAATAAACAATGGTGTGCATATATCTGTTCGTGTGACTGCCACTGCTTCTGTAGGATATATTCTGAGCAGTAGGATTACTGGGTCAAATGATTTACCTATTTGCACCTTTTTAAGGAAATGTCAGATTGCTTTCCAAAGTGGTACCATTTTGAAATCCCACCAGCAGTGTAAGATAGTTTCAATTTCTCCACAGCCTCTCCAGCATTTGTGGTTTTGTGTTTTTTGGATGATGGCCAACCTTGTTGGTGTGAGATGATATCTCATCATAGTTTTGATTTGAATTTCTTTAATAGCTAATGATCGTGAACACTTCTGCATGTGTCTTTTGGCTGCTGGATAGCCTCTTCAGAGAAATGTCTGTCCATCTCCTTGGTCCAGTGCTTAATTGGATTATTTATCCTTTTCTTGTTGATGTTTTGTATTACCTTGTAGATTATGGATTTCAGATGTCTGTCTGACATATAGTTGCCAAATATTTTTTTCCCATTCTGTAGGTGGTCTTTTAATTCCTTTGATGAAGTCTTTAGATGAGCACAAGTGTTTGACTCTTATAGTTCCCATTGATCTATTTTCTCCTCTGTTGATCATGCTTCGTTTGTCAGATTTTGAAGTCTGTCTAAGTTATGTGTAAAAGCATTCATTGTTGATCCTATGTTATCTTGGATGAGCTTCATCATTTTAGATTTTATATTTAAGTATTTTATCCAATTTGAGTTGGTTTCTGTATAAGGTGTGACATAGGGGTCTTGTTTCAATTTTTTGCTGATGGAAATCAAATTTTGGCAGCACCATTTGTTGAAGAGATTGTTTTTCCCCAGTTTAATGTCTTAGGGACTTTGTCAAATGTCAACTGTTCATAGGAAGATAGTGTCATCTCTGAAGTTTCAGTTCTGTTCCATTGGTCTTTATGTCTCTTTTTGTACCAGTTCCAGGCTGTTTTGACTACTGTGGCAGCGTAATAGTTCCTAAAGTCAGGTAGTGAGAGGCCTCTCGGTATCTTCTTCTTCAGTAGTGCTTTGCTTATTTGGGATTTCTTCCACTTCCAAACAAAGTTGGTGATTTGTCTCTCCATCTACTTGAAAGATGTCACTGGAATTTGTATTGGGATTGCTTTGTACATGTAGGTTGCTTTGGGTAAAATAGACATTTTCACAATGTTAAGTCTTCCTATCCACGAGCAGTGTAGATTTCTCCATTTGGGTAATTCTCTCTTAGTATCGTGTAGTAAGGTCTCGTGGTTTTCTTTGTAAATGTCTCTCTCATTACTCTAGTTAGATTTATGCCTAGATATTTTATCTCCTTGGGGGCTGTATTAAATGGTATTGATTTGGTAACTTCTTCTTTAATAATCTCTGTTAGTATCAAGGAATCCTACTGAGTTACTTATGTTTATCTTGTATCCTGATACTTTGCTGAACTCTTCTACTAGTTTGAGTACTTTACTACGGATTCTTTAGGATTCTCTGCCTGTACAATCATATCATCTGCAAACAGGGAGATTTTTACTTCTTCTTTGCTGACGTGGCTGCCCTTTATTTCTTTGTCTTGTCTAATTGCTCTGGCCCGAACTTCTAGTGCACTGCTGAATAGGAGAAGTGAGAGTGGGTATCCTTATCTAGCTGCTGTTCTTGAGGGGAATTGTTTCAGTCTCCCCATTCAAGATAATAGAGGTGGTTGGCTTTGTATAAGTGGCCCTTATTGTATTGAAGAATTTGCCTTCTGTTCCTATTTTGTTGAGAATTTTTAGCATAAATTGGTGTTGGACTTTATCAAATGCCTTTTCTGTATCAATTGACAAAATCGGTTGATTCTTATCTTTTTTGTTATTTATGTGGTAGATCACATTAATTGTTTTTCTGATGTTGAACCAGACTTGCATCCCTGGTATGAATACAACTTGGTCATGTTAATTATTTTTTTGATATGTTGTTGAATTCTGTTGGGAATGATTTTCAGTAAGGTTTTTGCAACTAGATTCGTGAGTGGTATTGGTCTGTAGTTCTCCTTTTTGTTGGATCTTTCCTTGGCTTTGGTATCATGGCTATGCTGGCCTCCTAGAATGAATTTGGGAGTATTCCATCCCATCTCATTCAGTGAAAGAGTCTCAGTAGTATCAGAGATAACTCTTCTCTAAAAACTTGATAGAATTCTGTGGTGAAGCTATCTGGGTCAGGGCTTTTATTGGCTGGTAGTTTTTAGATGACTTTTTCAATCTCTTCCTTTGTGATGGGTTTATTAAGTTGTTCTGCTTCACTTTGTGATACTTTTGGTAGACAATATGAATCTAGGAATTTGTCCATTCCCTCTAGGTTTTCAAATCTCTAAGAGTACATTCCTACATAGTATTGTGTCTTAATACTTTTGATTTCTGTTGGCTCTGTATTGATATCTCCCATCTTATTTCTTATTTGGCTTATTTGTACCCTTTCCTGTTTTTCTTTAGTAGGTTTAGACAATGGTTTGTCAATTTTGTTGATCTTTTCAAAAAACCAGCTTTTGGTCTCATCAATTTTTTCAGTTGTTCTTGTATTCTAATTCATTTAGTTTTGCTCTAATCTTTATGATCTGTTTTCTTCTAGTGCCTGAGGCACTCCTCTGTTGCTGTCTACTTGTTCAAGCTGTAGGGTTAATTCTTTGCTTTGGGCTCTTTCTTCCTTCTAGATGTGTGCATTTATGGAGATAAACTGACCTCTGAGCACTGTTCTGGCTGTATCTCATAGGTTCTGCTAGGAAGTGTTTTCATTCTCATAAATTTCTTTACTTCATCCTTGATTTTTCCCATAACCCTTGGCTTCTTGTGCAGGATGTTGTTCAGTTTCCATGAGATCCACTTTCTATCTATGTTTTTTTCTTCTACTGATTTGACTTTTATGGCTTTATGGTCCGAGAAGATCCTTTACAATAATTCAATATTTTGGATTTTGTTGATGTATGCGTTATGTCCTAACATAGTCTGTTCTGGAAAATGTTTCATGTGCCCTGGAGAAGAAGGTGTAGCTATCTGCTGATGGAAACAAAGCTCCATACATGTCGATGAGGTCTAATTGGTTAATTGTTGCAATAAGATCTGTGTTTTTACTGAGTTTTTTTCTAGAAGATCTGTCCAATACTGAATGTGGAGTATTGACATCTCCCACTACTGTTGTAGTGTGATCTACCTCATTTTTTGAAAGTAATCAGTGTTTCTTCGATGTATTTGGGTGCTCTAGCATTCAGTGCATCAATATTTAATATTAAGTCCTGCTTGTGTATTGAACCTTTCAGCAATAAATAGTGTCCATCCTTGTCTACGATGGAGGATTTTGCATTAAAATCTATTTTATCTGAGATTAGTTTTGTCACACCTGCTCTTCTTTGTATATGGTGAGCCTGGTATATATTCTTCCATCCTTTAATTTTCAGTTTGTTCGTATCTTTAAGCCTTAGGTGAGTTTCTTGTGAGCAAAATATAGATGGATTGTATCTTTTGATCTAAGATGTCACTCGTTGTCTCTTTACTGGAGCAATCAGTTCATTTAGATTCAATGTAATTATTGGTAAGTGTATGTTTAGTGCTGTCATTTTGATGTGTTTATTTTTGTGTTGGTGTTTTCTCTTTTGCTCTTACTATTCTGTTCTGGGACAGTCTTCTTTATGCATTGATTTTTCACCTTTTTCAGTATTAGTTTTGTGTTTGTTCAGACTCCTGAATTACTTTTCTTGTTTTGATATGTTGCATCTGTATTATGCTTTACAGCTACCCCAAGCTCCCCCTTAATAAACTATGTATAAACTTAATTTCAGT
This sequence comes from Heterohyrax brucei, assembly GCA_028571685.1. NCBI lineage: Eukaryota > Metazoa > Chordata > Mammalia > Hyracoidea > Procaviidae > Heterohyrax > Heterohyrax brucei. The sequence goes on along the minus strand of CM053149.1, from coordinate 134,336,712 downwards.
TACTACCATTCTTATCAACTTCCTCTCCATCTGGAAGGACTATAATGACTGTAGTACATCCCTCTTTTTAATGTGATGGCATCATAGTTTTGATGATATGATCACTGGATCCCTTCTCTTAATATTACAGCTTTGAGTTTTGTACTCTCTCTGAGTAGGTTTCTCAATGCTGTGTCCTGTATTGCCTCCTAAAATATAAAGTTAAAGGTTTTGTTTTTCTAAGCCAATAGCTTCTTTCAGTATTTCTTGTAGCTTGGCTTGGTTTTTACAAAGTCTCTGAGCTTCTGTTTATCTGCAAATATCTTAAGTTCATTTTCATATTTGAAGAACAGTTTTGCAGGATATATAATTCTTGGTTGGAAGTTTTTCTCCTTCAAGGCTTTGAATATGTCATCCCACCGGCTCTGTGCCAGCATCATTTCTACCAAGAAGTCAGATGAAAGCCTACAGGGCTTTTCTCTGAATGTTAGCTTTGCTTTGAGTCTCTCTGCCTTAAAGAGTTTCTGCTTATGTTTCATATTGTTAAGCTTTATTATAATATGTCTTGGAGTCTTTCTTTGGGGGGTCTACATTGTGTGGCATTCGATACACATCTTGGATATTTATGTTCTCTTCTTTCATAATTTCAGGGAAGTTTTCTGTCAGCAGCTCAACAACAATACTCTCTATGTTTTCAGTTGTCCCTCCCTGTTCAGGAACTCCAATTAATTGTGGATTGCTCGTCTGGATAGACTCCCACATGTTTGTTAATGCTTCTTCATTTTTCTTGTTTCTTTTCTTTGATTTCTCCTAATAAATGCTGGTGTCAGTACCTCTGTATTCAACGTCAGAAAGTCTATTTTCCAGTTTTTCAGTTCTATTCTCTTGACTTTGAATTGAATTGTTTAATTCTGTAATTTTGTTATTGATCTGTCGTATTTCAGAATGCTGGTGTACCCTCAGTTAGAACAGCTTCCTTAATTTTTTATTTTGTCCTCCTGCATTTTGTATAATGTCTAGGAGGACTCTCTATGTAATTCTTTTCTACTCGACCTCTGATAGTTTCAGCAATGCTTCTTCCTTTGGGAAGTTCTGTGGTTCCTTTTTTTTGAAGCTTTCTGGAGCCACCAGTGGATTTTTTTTAAGTGTGTGGCCAGGGTTCATTTCTTTTTGGCATCTAGAGATATTTTTGTTTCTCTGGGGTTGCCTTAATGGGAGCTGAGGCACATGCAGTCTGAGAAGGAAGTTGATCACCAGTCTCTTCTATGTACTCCAGTTACTTGGCCCAGTGGAAACTCTGGGGTAGAAGGCCCCACCACCTGGCTGACAAAGATGTAGCCTTTCTTATGGAGTTACAGGAGGGCTGTCCGCTGACACTAAGATGTGGGTCACTACAGGCTGGAGGAGATGCCATCAGGCTGCACTGCAGTTATTTCTCTAGGAAGTCTTATTTCAAAGGTAAAAGCTATCAGACAGCTTTCAAAATCAGTTAGGTTGTCAGGTGCGCGTGCCCCTCTTTCCAGCTGGCAATGGGGGCACCTCTATATCCATCCGCAGATGCTGTGATCTAGTTCAAAGTACAGACAGGCTACTGCCCTGCTGTCTTCTGCTGGCAGGCCCCACCTGTAAGGCTACAGTGTACTAAACATAGCTTTTCCGCTGGGAAAGCACTCCCTGGGCTGGCACTGCTTCCCAGCCTGGGAACTAGCCTCTGCTGAGGCTTTGGTTTGGATAACTCCACCTCCCATTCAAACAAGATGTCATTTGCAAGAGTTCTCCCTCCCACTGCAAAATAGCTGAATTAATGGTGAAGGTTCGGAAACAGAGGGTGGAGGGGCCATGGTTCTCTGAGTCCAGAGCCAGGCTGTCAAAATGTGGTTATTACACCCACTGATCATGTCAGTGGTGCTGCTGAGCTTTGCTGCCAGTTGAGCCCAATGCCTGCTTGCTGGCTAACACAAAGAAAAAAATGTTAAAAACACTAGTTACCTTCAGTCCTAAAAGCCAGCCATTCAACAGGTGTTGGGGGTCAGCGAAAGAGAACTTTCCCTTTCAGTGACATATAGTCCAAACTGACAGATCTATGCATGTCCTAGAACTCATCACATGTCCAGAAGGTGCCACTGAATTATCATTCTAGGCCTTAGTTTTCAGAAAGAATTGTGGAGATGTGTGTCTAGTCCACCAACTTATCATTGTAGTTTTGATTTGCATTTCTCTAATGAATAATGATCCTGAGCCTTTCCTCTTAAATATGCTAGCCCATCTGAATGTTTTCTTTAGTGAAGTGCCTAATCGGACCCTTTATCCATTGTTTGATTGGGCTATTTGTTTTTTGTTGTCGAAGTTTCACAGTATCTTGTAGATTTTACAGATAAGACACTGATGGAATGTGTGGTATCCAATTTTTCTTTTTCCCAGTCTGTAGCTTGTCTAGCTACTTTTTGAAGAGGTGTTTGGATGAGCATAGTGTTTGATTATTAGGAGTTGCCAGTTGTCTGTTTTCTCATCTGGTGTTTCTACATTGCCAGTAATGTTTTATACTCTGTTTATGCCTTGTATTGAGTCTCACAGTGCTATACCTATTTTTGTCTTCCATAAAGTTTATGATTTTAGATTTAGGAATTTAATCCATTTTGAGGTAGTTTTGTGCATGGTATGAGGTAAAGATTGTCTTTCTCTCTCTCTTTATTTGTTACTCTTTCTTTGTAGATGGATATTCAGTTATGCCAACATCGTTTGTTAATCACATTGTCCTTTCCCTAATCAATGGACTTTGTCAAATACCAGCTGCTCACAGTGGATGATTTTGTGTCTGTATTCTCAATTTTGTCCTGTTAGTCTGAGTGTCTGTTGTACCAGAACCAGGCTGTTTTGACTACGATGGCAGTGTCATAGTTTCCAAAGCCAGATTTGTGAGGCCTCCAACTTTGTTCTTCTTAAAAAAAAAAACAATGACGTTGAGTCGGGTTAGACTCATGGCGACTTCTTTAGTAATGCTTTATTTATCTAAGGCCTCTTCCCTTTGCATATGAAGTTGGTGATTTGTTTCTCCATCTCATTAAAAAGTGCCATTGACATTTGGATCAGGACAGCATTGTATCACTCTGGTTAAAATAGATAATTCTCACAATGTTGAGTCCTCTTATCTGTGAGCAAAGTATTTTTCTCCACATAGGTAGATCTCTTTTGGTTTTTTGCAGTACTATCTTTCAGTTTTCTTTATATAGGACTTTTCTGGTAGCAGGTTGCATTTATTCCTAAGTGTTGTATCTTCTTGTGGGCTGTTGTAAATGGTACTGATTTGGTGATTTCTTCTTTTATGTTCTTTTTGTTGGTGTGGAGGAGTCCAATAGATTTGTATGTTTATCTTACAGCTTCATACTTTGTTGAAATAGTCTGTTAGTTTTGGAAGTTTTTTTTTTTTTTTTTTTAATATGTGTGTGTAGGGTTTTCTGTGTATAAGATCATATCAGATGCAAATAGAGATACATTTATTTCTTCCTTAACAGTTTGAATGCCTTTCTTTCTTTCTTTCTTCCCCCAACCCCAGCATAATTGCTCTGACTACAACCTCCAGTACAATGTTGAATAACAGTGGTGGCAAAAAGCATCCTTCTCTGGTTCCAGTTCTCAAGAGGAATGCTTTTAGACTCCGTTTAGCATGATGTTGGCTGTTGGCTTTGTAATAATGCCGTTAATTATGTTGGAGAACCTGCCCATTCCTATTTTGCTGGTGGCTTTTATAATGAATGGGTAGTAGACTTTGTCAACTGCCTTTTCCACAACAACTGATAAGATCTTGTGGTTCTTGTCTCTTGTTTTCTTTGTGTGATGGATTACATTGACTGTTTTCCTAATGTTGAACCATCCTGCATGGCTGGTTGGAATCCTACTTAATCATGGTGCTTTTTTTTTTTTTTTGGTATGGTGATGAACTCTATTGCCCATAATATATTGAAGCTTTTTGCCCCTAATTTCATAAGGCATATTGATTTGAAATTTTCTTTTTTGTGGTGTCTTTATCTGGTTTTGATATTAGACTTATGCTGGCTTCATAGAGTGACTTTGGGAGTATTCTATCCTTTTCCACGTTCTGAAATACTTTTATTAACAGTGGTATTAATGTTTCTCTGAAACTTTGGTGGAATGCTCCAGTGAAGCCCTCAGGGCTAGAGCTTTTTATTTGTTGAAAGTTTTTAACTGCCTTTTCAATCTCTTCTATTTTTAAAAGGTTTATTGAGTTTTTCTATTTCTGTTTGTAGTAGCTTTCATTGCTAGTGTGTATCTAGAAATTAGTCCATTTCCTCTAGGTTTTTGAATTCGTTAGAGTACATTTTTACTCAGCATTCTGTGATGATTTTTTTTTTTTTAAATTTTAGTCAGATCTGTTGTGCCTGCTTCCTCTCTTTGTTTTTCTTCTGTCAGTGTGGTCAATATTCATCAACTGTGTTGATCTTTTCAAAGAGCCAGACTTTGGCCCTATTAACTCTTCCCATCATTTTTCTTTTATTTTTTATTATGACTGAGTGAAAATGTACATTCCCATATAAATTTACATGCCCACCTATATGCAGCTTTCACTGCTCTCCCTGCCTGGTGACAGCACACTATTCCTCTCTGCTCTATACATGTCTCATCCTCCCAACAGTCTCCTTTCCCCTCCTCTCCACCCACTCCCCTTCTTCCATCCAGAGGTCAGCAGGATGATATCCTATAGATGCAAAGAACCATAAAGAGCATCCAATATATGGTCACTCTGCATTGCCAAGTCCAATCCATTCATGTCCGAAGAGTGGATCTTCGTTATGATTTATGGGCAAGGGCAGCATCAGGCCCAGGGCCCATGCTCCCAGGGGAACCCCGAAGCAGCTGGACCATCAGTTGTGGTCTTTTAGTGGAGATCTCAGTATGCACCCCTTTTTATTCTTGTGTTGCCAATGAGACTCAACTTAGCTTCATCATGGCTATCACTGGTGGTGCCAGGCACCATCCAGTTCTTCCGGTCCCAAGTCTATGTAGGCACCCACTCATGTGGGTCTCTCTATCTTCCGGGTTGTCTTTACCCCATGCCATTTTGGTCCCCAGTGAGCATCCGTTCCTGCTGAGTTGGGAGCATTTGCTGTGCCCTCGGATGGCAGCTTGGCAGCTTTTAAGACCCCAGACGCCACTAACCAATGTGGGGTGCAGAGAGCCCTCTTAGCAAAATGTTAGTTGTGCCAATTGGCCTCAATTTCACCTAAGAGCATGGTCCCCTGCCCCCTGCCACAGCTACTCTGTCCTTGCAATATTGGGTTAAGACTTTCCATCATTTTTCTATTCTCTATTTCATTTAATTCTGTTCTAATTTTTATTATTTAATTTCTTCTGACATTTGAGGCATCCATTTGCTTCTCTCTATATGTCCAAGTTGTAGAGTTAATACTCTTATCTGATTCCTTTTCTTGATTTGGGATGTATGCATTTATTGCTATAGATTGACCGATGAGCACTGCTGTATTCCAAAGACTCTAGTAGAACGTATTTTTATTCTCACTTAAATCTCAATTTTTTTGTATTCTATCCTCAATTTCTTCTATAACTCAGTCGTTTTTAGCAAGATATTGCTTGGTTTCCATTTGTTTGAATTTTTCCTCACTTTTTCTGTTACTGATTTCTACTTTTACAGCTTTATGGTCTGAAAAGTTGCTTTGTAATTATTCAGTGCTTTGAATTTTGTTAATACTTCCTTTATGGCCTAATATAGGGGCTTCTCTGGAGACTATTCCATGTGTGTTGGAAAAGAAATTATACTTTGCTGCTGTTGGACAGAATGTCTTGTATATGTCTGTGAGGTCAAGTTGGCTGATTATAGCATTTAGATCTTTCATGTCTTTAATGAGTTTCTTTTTTGAATAACCTGTTCTTCACTGAAAGTGGTACATTGAAATCTCCTACTACTGTGTGGAGCTGTCTACCTTTCTTTTCAGTGCTGTTAGAGTTTGTTTTGTATATGTAGGATTCCTGCCATTGGGTGCATAAATATTTCATATGGCTATGTCCTTCTGGTGCATTGACCCTCTAATCATTATATAGTGTCTTTCTTTATCCATTTTGGTGAATTTTACTTTATAATCTATTCTATCAGAAATTAACATTTTAACATCTATTATTTTTTGATAGTAGGGAGAAGGACATCATACATGGTAGAGTGAAGGGTCAGTGAAAAAGAGGAAGAATCTCGATGAGATGGATTGACAAAATGGCTACAATGATATGCTTAAGCATAAAAATGATTGTGGACATGGTGCATTAGCAGGCAGTGTTTCGCTCTATTGTGCATAACATCGTTACGAGTCAGAACTGACTTGATGGCACCTAACAATGACAACAACATTCTTTGATTGATTGATTTATTGTGATTGAGTGGAAGTTTACAGTACATTTCAAATTTGCATGCCTACCTATTTGGAGCTCCTTCTGCTCTCCTTGCCCACATACAGTGTACCACTTTCCATTCCATACATGTCATACCCTCTTAACAACATCCTCTCCCCTCCTCTCTACCCTCTTCACTCCCCTCTAGTAAGACGCCAGTAGGATGATGTCCTAGAGATGCATAGAACTGTCAAGTGCACACACGATGTGGTCACTCTGTGTCCCTGAGTCCATTCCACTCCCATCTGAAAAGTTGACCTCAATAATGATCTATCATCAGGCACAACATCAGGTCTAGGGGCCACGCTCCCAAGGGAACTCTCAGGCCTTTGGCCATCAATTGCAGTATTTTAGTGGAGTTCTCAGTGTACACCCTTTTTTCCTCATGTCGCCACTGGGACTTAGCATTGTGAGCCCCATCATGGCTGTCATTGGTGGTGGCTGGGCACTATCTGGTTCTTCTGGTCACATGTTGACATAGTTACTCATTTACGTGGATCTTTCTGTCTTCTGAGCTCTTTTCCCTCATATAATTGTTATCCTTGGTGATCATCAGTTCCAGTTGAGTGGGGACAATTGGGTATTCCTCAGATGGCAGCTTGATGAATTTTAAGATCCTGGATACCACACATCTATATCGGGTGCAGAAGACTCTCTTAGCATTAGGCTAGTTATGTCAGTTGGCCTTGACATCCCCTGAGAGCATAGTATCGATGTCCCCACCACTGCTACTCTATACTTTCCATACTAGGTTAAGATTGGAAGAGTTTTCTGGTTAGGTTGAAATCCAGTTAAATTGATCCTCTTTCTAATGTGTCCTGTCACTGATTTGACCCAACCAAATTTCTGTAAACTATCTAAGTCTGTTTCTATAAACTATCATAAGTCCTTAGAGTAGGGGACTCATACAATATTTGACCTTGTGCTCCTGACTGATTTCACTCAACAGTGTCTCCTAATTGAAACCAGATTATGAGATGCTTCCTAAGATCATCACTGTTCTTTATCATTGCATAGTGCTCTGTTAAGTATAACTCTGGGTTGGTTTATTAAGTTCTGCTTTACCTTGTAATTTTGGTGGGTGATATGAATCTAGGAACTTGTCCATTTCCTCTAGGTTTTCAAATCTCTAAGAGTACACTTACGTAGTATTCTGTTTTGATACTTCTGATTTCTGTTGGATCTGTACTGACATCTCCCATGTCATTTCTTATTTGACTTGTTGGCTTCCTTTCCTATTTCTCTTTAGTAGGTTTAGCCAATGGATTGTCAATTTTGTTGATCTTTTCAAAAAAACAGCTTTTGGTCTTTTCAGTTTTTTCAATTGTTCTTCTATTCTCTAATTCATTTAGTTCTGCTCTAATCTTTACGCTATGTTTTCTTCCGGTGACTGAGGCACTCCTCTGTTGCTCTCTTTCTACTTGGTAAAGCTGTAGTGTTAAATCTTTGATTTTGGTTCTTTCTTCCTTCCACATGTATGCATTTATAGAGATAAATTGACTTCTGAACACTGCTTTGGCTGTGTCTCGTAGGTTCTGTATCCCATTGGTAGGAAGTGTTTTCATTCTCATTTGAATCCCTAGATGTCTTTAGTTCATCCTTGATTTCTTCTATAACCCATGGCTTTTTTTTTATTATGATTGAATGAAAATGTACATTCCCAATAAATCTGCATGCTCACCTATATGCAGCTTCCACTGCTCTTCCCACATGGTGAAAGCACACTCTTCCTCTCTGCTCCATACATGTCCTATCCTCACAACAGTCTCCTATCTCCTCCTCTCTACCTATTCCCCTTCCTCCAGTATGAAGTCAGCAGGACAACATCTCATAAATGCATAGAACTATAAAGTGCCACAAAACATGGTCATTCTGTGTCACCAAGTCCAATCCATTGCTGTCCAAAGAGTTGACTTTCATTGTGATTTATGGACAGGGGCGGCATCAGGGCCATGAAGGCATGTTCCCAGGGGAACCCCAAAGGCCCTAGACCATCAATTACAGTCTTTAGTTAAGATCTCAAGGTGAAACCTTATTTATTCTCTTGTTGCCAGTGAGACTCAACTTAGTAAGCTCCATCATGACTATCACTGGTGGTGGCTGGGGACCATCTGGTTCTTCTGGCCACAAGTTGATGCAGACACCCACTCACATGGGTCTCTCTGTCTTCTGGGTTCTCTTTCTCCCATGTAGTTATAGACTTCGGTAATCATCCATTCCTGCTGACTTGGGACCATTTGCTGTACCCACAGATGGCAGCTTGGTAGCTTTTAAGACCCCAGACACCACTCACCAATGTCAGATGTGGAGAGTCCTCATTAGCAAAATGATAGTTGTACTAACTGACCTCAATTTTGCATGACAGCATGATCCCCAGCCCTCTGCCGCAGCCACCCTGTCCTTACAATATTGGGCTAAGATGGGAGGAGTACTCAAGTTGTATTGAAGTCCAGTTAATATTGATCGTCTTACTAATGTATTTCACCCAACCAAATTTCTAGCAACTATCTAATCTGAACCTTCCCCCCTCACCATCCTGCTGTCCCCATCCTTGTAGCCATCAAAGAGTCTTTTTCTTCTATGCATGAGTCTGATTTTAAGTTCTTCTTATAAGGATTTCGTACAATATTGGTCCTTCTGTTGCTGACTACTTTCACTCAACATAAAGTCCTTCAGTTGAAACCAGGTTAGGAGATGTTTCCTGAAATCATCACTGTTCTTTATCATTACATAGTGTCCCATTGAGTACCTAACTATTTCTCTGTTGTTAGGCATCTGGGTTAATTCCATCTTTTAGCTATTGTGGACTATGCTGTGATGAACATTCGTGTGCATGTATCAGTTGGTGTGAATGGCCTTGATTCTGTAGGTGAATGGCCTTGATTCTGTAGGATATGTTCAAAGCAGTGGAATTACTGGGTCAAATATGTTATCTATATCCAATTACTTAAGGGAGTGCTAGATTGCTTTCCAAAGAGGTTGCACCATTTTGCAATCCCACCAACAGTGTAGGAGAGTTCCAGTTTCTCCACAGCCTCTCCAGCATTTAGTGTTTTCGGTTTTTTGGATCATGGCCAACCTTGTTGGGGTGAGATGGTATCTCATTGTTTTGATTTGAATTTCTTTAATAGCTAATGATTGTGAGCATGTCTGCACATGTTTTTTGGTTACCTGGATCTCCTCTTTAGTGAAGTGTCTGTCCATCTCCTTTGCACATTGCTTACTTGGATGATGTATCTTTTTCTTATTGATATTTTGTAATATCATTATGGATTTCAGATGTTCATCTGACGTATAGCTGCCAAATATATTTTGCCATTCTGTAGGTGCTCTTTCAATTCTATTAATAAAGTCTCTGGATGAGCAAAAGTGTTCAATTCTGAGTAGTTCCCATTTATCTACTTTCTCTTCTGTGATTTGTTTCACAGATTTTGAAGTCTGTCAACGTTGTGTAATAAAGCTTCCATTGTTGTTCCTACTTTTTCTTGGACGAGTTTTATCATTTTAGATTTGACATTTAAGTCTTTTATCCAGTTTGAGTTGGTTTTTGTATAAGGTGTAAGATACAGGTCTTGTTTCAATTTATTGCAGATAGATATCCAATTTCACCAGCACCATTTGTTGAAGTGATTGTTTTTACCCCCATCTAATGTCTTAGGGCCTTTGGAGAGTATCAACTGTTCATAGGCAGATGGTGTCATCTCTGGGGCCTCAGTTCTGTTCCAGTGATCTATCTGTCTCTTTTTGTACAACTTCCAGGCTGTTTTGACTACTGTGGCAGTGTAATGGGTTCTGAAGTCAGGTAATGAGAGGCCTCCCAGTGTGTTCTTCTTCTTTAGTAGTGCCTTACTTATCCAGGAATTCTTCCCTTTCCAGAAAGTTGCTAGTTTGTTTCTCCACCTCATTAAAAAATGTCACTGGAACTTGTATCGGGATTGCATTATATAAGTAGATTGCTTTGAGTAAAACAGATATTGTCACAATGTTAAGTCTTCTTATCCATGAGCAGAGTAGGTTTCTCCATTTATGTAAGTCTCTCTTAGTTTCTTGTAGTAAGGACTTTTAGTTCTCTTTGTAAAGGTCTGTTACTACTCTAGTTAGATTTATTCCTAGATACTTCATCTTCTTAGGTGCTACAAAAAGTGGTATTGACTTGATGATTTCTTCCTTAATAATCTTGTTGTTGGTATAAAGGAATCCTACTGATTTATCCTGTATACTGAGACTTTGCTGAACTCTTCTATCAGTTTGGGTAGTTTACTTATGGATTCTTTGGGATTCTCCACGTATACAGTCATATCATCTGCCAATAGGGAGATTTTTACTTCTTCTTTGCCAATGCAGGTGCCTTTTATTTCTTGGTCTTGTTTAATTGCTCTGGGTAGAACTTCTAGTATTATGTTGAATAGGAGACATGAGAGTGGGCATCCTTGTCTAGTTCCTGTTCTCAAGGGAAACTGTTTCAGTCTCTCTCCCTTCAAGAAGACATAGGCAGTTGGTTTTGTATAAATGACCCTTCTTGCATTGAGGAATTTACCATCTATTCCTATTTTGCTGAGAGTTTTTAGCTGAACAGGTGTTGGACTTCATCAAATGCCTTTTCTGCCTCAATAGACAAGATCAGGTGATTTTTGCGTTTTGTGTTATTTATGAGGTTGATTACATTAATTGTTTTTTCTGATTTTGAAACAGCCTTACTTCTCTGGTATGAATCCAACTTGGTCATGATGGATTATTTTTTGGATATGTTGTTGTATTCTATCAGCAAAAATTTTCTTGAAGATTTACATCTAGATTCATGAGTGATATCAGTTTGTAGTTCTCCTTTTTGGTTCGGTCTTTCCCTGGCTTTGGTATCAGGGTTATGCTGGCTTTATAGAACGAATTTGAGAGTATTCCATCCCTCTCTATACTGTGAAATAGTCTCAGTAGTACTGGAGATAACTCTTGTCTAGAAGCATGGTAGAATTCTGCTGTCAAGCCATCTGGACCTGGAGTTTTTTTTCGTTGGCAGTTTTTTGATGGCCTTTTCAATCTCTTCCTTTGTGATGGGTTGATTGAGTTGTTCTGCTTCACCTTGTGATAATTTGGGTAGGTGATCTGAATCAAGGAATTTGTCCATTTCCTTTAGGTCTTCCAATTTGTTAGAGTACAGTCTTTCACAGTATTCTTTTATGATATTGTTGATTTCTGTTGGCTCTGTGGTGACAACTCCCCTCTCGTTTCTTATTTGGGTTATGTGTTTCCTTTCCTGTTTTTCTTTAGTAAGTTTAGCCAATGGTTTGTCAATTTTGTCGATCTCTTAAAAAAACAGCTTTTGGTCTTTTTCATTTTTTCATTTGTTCTTGTATTCTAATTCGTTTAGCTCTGTTCTAATCATTGTGATCTGTTTTCTTATGGTGACTGAAGGGTTCCTCTGTTGTTCTCTCTCTACTTGTTCAAGCTGTAGGGTTAGTTCTTTGACTTGGTTACTTTCTTCCTTCCAGATGTGAGCATTTATGGAGATAAACTGACCTCTGAGCACTGCTTTGGCTGTATCCCATAGGTTCTGGTAAGAAATGTTTTCATTCTCATTGGAATCCATATATTTCTTTATTTCATCCTTGATTCTTCTATAACCCATGGTTTTTTGAACAAGAAGTTGTTCAGTTTCCATGAGTTCCACTTTCCACCTATATTTTTTCTGCTTTTGATGTCAACTTTTATGGCTTTATGATCTGAGAAAATGCTTTCCATTAATTCAATGGTATGGACTTTGTTGAGACCTGCTTTATGCCCTAACACATGGTCTATTCTGGAAAATGTTCCATGTGCACTAGAGAAGAAGGTGTGGTTGTCTACTGATGGACAGAAAGTTCTGTATATGCTAATGAGTTCTAGTTGGCTAATTGTGGCAATAAGGTCTTCTGTGTCTTTATGGAGCTTTTTCTAGATGATCTGTTCAATATTGAGAATGGAGTGTTGAAGTTTCCTTCTATTATTGTGGAGCTATCTATCTCCTTTTTGAGTGTAGTCAGTGTTTCTTTAATATATTTAGGTTCTCTAATATTAGGTGCATAAATATTCAATACTGTTAAGTCCTACTTGTATATTGAAGCTTTCTGCAATAGTGCCCATCCTTGTCCATGATGGTGGATTTTACATTAACATCGATTTTATCTGAGATTAGGATTGCCACCTTTGCTCTTCTTTGTTCATTTTTAGCTTGATATATATTCTTCCATCCTTTAATTTTCAGTTTGTTCATATCTTTAAGTCTGAAGTGAGTTTCTTGTAGGCAACATATAGATGGGTCATGTCTTTTGATCCAAGATGTCACTTGAGGTCTCTTTACTGAAGCATTCATTCCATTCACATTCAATGTTATTAATGATAGGTGTGTGTTCAGTGCTGCCATTTTGATATGTTTATTTTTGTGTTTCTCTGTTGTTCTTATTAATCTGTTCTGAGACATTCTTCTTTGTGAGTTGATTTTTCACCTTTTTCAGGGTTGGTTTCGTGGTTGTTGAGACTCGTGTATTTCATTTCATGATATGGTATATTACACCTTTATTGTGCTTTACGGCTTCCCCTGTTATCCCCCTTAATAAACTAAGTAGAAATCCAATTTTAATTACAACCAGTCTTGTCAACTTCCTCTCCATCTGGAAGGACTGTAACAACTGTAGTACATCCCTCTTTTTAATATGATGATATCACAGTTCACATGATAGCATTACTAGATCATTTCTTTCACTATTATAGCTTTGATTGAGCTTGGAGCTTTCCGTAACTGTAGGATTCTGGATGATGTGTCCTTCTAAAATATAAAGTTAGTAGGTTTGTTCTAAGCCAAAGCCAAGAGATTCTTTCAACATTTCTTGTAGGTTTAGTTTGGTTTTTACAGTCTCTGAATTTCTGTTTGTCTGTGAATGTCTTAATTTCATTTTCATATTTGAAAGATAGTTTTGCAGGATATATGATTGTTGGTTCTCCTTCAAAGCTTTGAATGTGTCATGCCACAGTCTCTGCACCAGCATTGTTTCTGCTGAGAAATCTGACAAAAGCCTACAGGGTTTCCCTCTGAATGTTAGCTTTGCTTTGAGTCTTGCTGCCTTTAAGAGTTTCTGCTTATGTTTCATTTTGTTAAGCTTGATTATAATATGTCTTGGAGTCTTTCCTTTGGGATCTATAATGAGTGGTGTTAGATATGCATTTTGGATATCTATATTCTCTTCATGATTTCTGGGAAGTTCTCTGTCAGCAACTCAGCCACAATACTCTCTGTGTTCTCAGGTGTTTCACCCCATCCAGGAACTCCAGTTAATCATAGGTTATTCCAATATGCTTCTTAATCTTCATTTTTCTTATTTCTTTTTCTGATTTTTCCTCATAAATGCTGGAGTCAGTAGCTCCATCTTCCAAGTCAGAAAGCCTGTTTTCCATTTGTTCCATTCTGTTTTCTTGGCTTTGGTTTGAAGTTTCTGTGTCTTTGATTTTGTTCTTGATCTGTTGATTTCAGAGTACTGTTGTTCCATCAGATTGAACAGCTTCCTTAATTTTTTGTTTTGCTCTGTTGCATTTTGCATAACATCTTGGAGGGTTCTGTATATAATCCTTTTGTATTCACCTTCCAGTAATTTCAGAAAAGATTCTTCATCTGGAAAGCTCTTTGGTTGTTTCATCTGGGGGCCTTCTGAAGCCATGGATGATTTTCTGGTTACTGCTTTCTCTAAATTCTGTTCCTTTTTGGGCTTCATGTGAGTCAATAAAGGCTGGGAGAGATGCTGTGACGATGGACCGCAGTTGCTTCTTTAAGTCATCTACAACTAAAAAGTGAAAGGTGTTGGACTGCTTCCCAAGTCAGTCAGGTTTTCAGGTGTTCAGGGCCCTGTTCCCAACTCGCAAAGTAAGCACCCCTATATGCAACCCCAGATGTTACGAACTAGTTCAAAATGGATCAAGGCTACTGCCTATGGCCTCTCCTGACAGGCCCCATTTGTAGGCAACACTTTGTGAAATACTGCTTTTCTGCCGGCAAAGCCCTCTCCTGCATGCAAGCACTGGCTTGAAGCCTAGAAGTTAGGTCTCATTGAGGCTTCCGCACCCAAGAAGGCATCGTGCACAAGCTTTCTGCCTAGAACTTCCTTACAAACTACACCACAGCAGAGTGGAAAGAGAGGCCAGAGGTCCCGAGATGTGCAGAGTCCACAATCTCTGTTGCTGGGCCCCAGCTGTAGGCGATACTGTGTAAACTACTGCTTTTCTTCCAGAAAAGCACTCTCCTGTGGGGAGGTGCTGCCTCCTAGGCTAAGAATTAAGTTTACCCTAGGCCTCCATATCCAAGGTGGTGTCCTGCACAAGCTCACTGCCCAGCATGTCCGTACAAACTACACTGTGGCAAAGGCAGAAAGAGAGTCCAAAATGGCAAGACACATGGAGCCCCAAGCTGGACCCCCAAAATATTGCAATTTCACCCACCGATCCCACCAGCACTGCATCTGAGACTAGCCTCTAGTCAAGACACAGCTCTGCCGGCTGGTCAAGACAGAGAAAAAAGTCATAATGGTAAGTTACCTTCAGTCCTTGAAAGCAAGGACTGGCCAGGAGCAGGAGTCAGCCGAAGACAGGAGGTTTTCCGTTCAGTGGTATGAAGTCCAAATTAATAGCCCTATGCCATGTCTTAGTGCTCACTAGATGACCAGAAGTCTACATTTAATTATCAGTTCAGTTTTTGGTTTCCAGAGGGATTTAGGCAGATATGTGCTTATTATCCCATCTTGACTCCACCCCATAACCCATGGCTTTTTGAGCAAGATGTTGTTCAGTTTCCATGAGCTCCGATTTCTGTCTTTTTTTTTTTTTTTTTTTGCTATTGAATTTGAGTTTTGTGGCTTTATGGTCTGAGAACATGTTTTGCAATTGAATTAAGTTAAGCCCATCTCCCTCCTGTCAGCTAACAAAAAGAAAAAAAGTTAAAAACACCAGCTACCTTCAGTCCTTGACAGCAGGCCATTCAACAAAGGTGCAAACCAGCTTAATAAATTATTTTCCCTTTAAGTGGCGTGTAGTACAAACTGACAGCCCTGTGCTGCATCCTAGGGCTCACTGGGTGCCCAGAAAGCTCCATTTAATTATCATTTCAGGCCTTAGTTTTCAGAGGGGATTAATGAGCGGTGTATCTAGTCTGCCATCTTGACTTTGTCTCATCAACATTCTTTTTTGAGAATTGCATTCTTGAGATAATATTTTTCCATTCTTTGAGTTTTAGTACATTTGTGTCTGTCTAAAGTGTGTCTCTTGTAGGCAGCATATAGATGGAAAGTGTTTTTTATTTATTCTGCCACTCTCTGAGTCTTTGTTGGTGAATTTAATGTGTTTACATTTGGCATACTTACTGATATGTGTGAGTTTAGTGCTGCCATTTTGATGTCTTTTTTGTGCATTGTGACAGTATCTTCATTCCATTTCATTTTCTGTGCTGAGTTGTTTTTCTTTATGAATACTTTTCATTGTTGTTGGTTTTCTTATTTGCTAATTCTTTGTTTTTCTTTTTATTTTGATTTGAGGGTTGTTAGTTTCCTTTATGAATACCTTAATACTTACCCCTATTTTTTTCAGTTTAAACCAGTCTTTTATTTCTTTATATCACCTTAACTTTCTCTCCATATGAAAAATCTATGACTGCACTTTAAGTTCCTATTTTTTGTTATAATGCTGTTGTCTTATATGATATTTGTGTTCCCGTTTTTGGCATTTTAGCTTGATTTATTTTTGCAATTTTCCTGTGTTTCTAGATATCAACATATCAACTCTGTCTTGTGTCCTGCCTAGTCTTGGGTTTTTATTTGATGTTATTGATTTTCTAACTGTAGTGGCTCTCCCTTGTAGAAGACTTTTTGTTTATTCTTTGATGCTCTCAATATTCTCCTTTGTCTTTGGTTTTAGGCCAGTTTTATTTTAATGGGTTATGGTGACTTTCAGGGGGGTCTACCTTTTCTGGATTTCAGTGAGCATTGAACATCCTTCATGTTATCAGAGAAGTTTTCTGCCAACAAGTCTTCATCAATTCTCTCTGTGTTTTCTATTATCTTCCCCCGTTCTGATACTCCAGTCACTTGTAGATTTACTCCTCTTGATAAAGTCTCACATAATTCTTAGTTTTTCTTCATATTTTTAATTATTTTGACTGATTTTTCTTCAAATACTTTAGTGTCAGTTGTTTTGTCTTCAGTGTCAGTAATTCTGACTTCCTTTTTTTCCTATGATTTTCTACTGAGTTGTCTAGTTCTGAAATTTTTTTGTTGGTCCTCTGGATTTGTGTCTCTGTCTCTCCACAGGTTCTTGCACACTGTTAAGTCTGTCATTATGCTCTCCTCTAATCTTTTTAAGTTCCTCTATTGCTATGTCCGTGCTTCTTGGCTTGTTGTGAGTTTTGCCTGATCTCCTTCCTGACCTCTTGAAGAGTGTGTCTACACTAATCTTTTATCTTCTACCTCTGGTAATTCAAGAAAACTCTCTTCATCTGGAAGATTTCTTGATTCTTTTGGGGGGAGGTTTCTAAAGCCATCGTGGTCTGTCTCTTTATGTGATTTGATACATTATACAACAAATAAATAAGTACTGTATAATAAATATGTTATTGTATTTATTTATTTTATGTTTACTTACTGTGTCCTAGCTTCTTGTTTAGGTTTGATATGCCCAAATGGACAGGTCATGTTAACAAGTTTAATTGTTTGTGCCTTTGAAACTCTAACATCCTGTCACCAGATGGTTAAAACTTTTTCTGGATATGTGAGCCAATGAGTTCTTTTACTTTTCTTGTATAGATTCTATTCAGGTATCCAGATAGTTGTCACCCAGTGTGTGGTGCAGGGTCTCACCTAGTCTCATACAGGCAGCAGTGATTTGTGTATGCACAGGTATCTTGCTTGTTGTAAGAGGTCACAGGTTGAGCAAGACAAGAAGGTGACAGCCACCCCTGAGTGTCTGTGAAGTGCATAGATGGTTGGATTTTGCACCTGGACTACAGGTGTCCAATGTTTTTTTGTTGTAAGTACTTTGACATACCACTTATTCCTCAACCCCTGTTGTGGGTGTCCAGGTGGTGTGGGTGGAGCCACTAATCTTCAGGACTGCTGTGGGTAAGTGAGAACTCTGCTTAACAGGCAGCACAGTGTCAAATGTCACAAACTTATCTTTACACCGTAGAGCTGACACAGTGGAATTAGGTTTCAGGTACGTACCTTGGTGTACTGTGCAAATGAAGGCCTACACTGTTGTAGTGAACTCACAAAGGTATATGCAAGGGTGAAAGTTATTCAAAGTCTGTGGACCCCTTTTGCCTAGGCTTAGGCAAAGGAAATGTTTCTTCCATGCGTTCCTGGCTCACAAAAGCCAACAGATATATTTCCGCTTGTTTGTTAATTTACTCCTGGTCTAAGGTTGGTAAAATGGCTCATGGTGTTTCACAGGTCCTACTTCTGGCCCAGTGGATATGTCAGTCTCTGAAGCTGGTTTGGATGAGTGCATACACATGGAAGAAAGGTTTATTCTGACTAAGAGTTACTGATCTATGCAAGTGGGTGGATGCAAGTTACTTATCTTTGGTTGATCAAGTACTGGTTTTCACTGATTCTGGTCAAAACATGTCACAATATCTGCTTGCCTAATCATACCTGTGCCAGTAGATCTGGCCTACAACATGCTGATTGCTGCTAAGTCAGGTATGGCAACTTCTTGTTGTTTCCGAATCTATCTCCCTCCCCCTGCCACTCAGTCTAATTCCTCAACTTTGCTTTTGATGTTCATAGTTTATAAAATGTTGTACATAAACAATTCACCTGTTTGTTTGTTTATCTTTGTTATAAGAGAGACCAAAGCATCTGAGTACTCTGATATCTTGGCCCCGCCCTTCATCTGATTTCTTGACTGCTGCTTTCCTGCTTGCATAGGTGTTGATTGAAGATACAAGTAAAATGAAATTCTTGACAATGTCAATGTTTCCTCTATCATGATATTGCTTATTGGTCCAGTTGTAAGGACTTTTGCTTTCCTTATGTTGAGATAGACCCATACTGAAGGCTGTTGTCTTTAATCTTCATCAGTAAGTGCTTCAAGTCCTATTTCCTTTAGCAAGCAAGATCATGTCATTTGTATATCACAGATTATTAATGGGTTTTCCACCAGTCCTGATGCTGCTTTCTTCTTCACGTAGTCTAGTTTCTTGAATTATTTGCTCAGCATACAGATTGAATAAGTATGTGATACAACCCTGATTCACACTTTTCCTGATTTTGAACCACCCAGTACCCCCTTGTTCTCTTCTAATGGTCATTTCTTGGTCTGTGTACAGATTCTTCATGACCACAACTAAGTGTTCTGTAATTCTCATTATTTGCAATGTTACATGTAATTCATCATGATCCACAAAATCAAATGTCTTTGCACAGTCAATAAAACACAAGTAAGATGTTCTCTGCTTTTCGCCAAGATCGATCTAAACATCAGCAATGATACACTTCATATACGTAAAATTGTTACTGTCCTGTCAATTCCAACTCATAGGGACCCTATCAGACAGAGTAGAATTCCTCCATGTGATTGTCAAGGAATGGTTGGTGGATTCAACCTGCTGACTTTTTGGTTAGTAGTTGTAGTACTTAACCACTGCACTACCAGGGCCCTTTACAAAACATATATATGTGATATGTTGAGGAGGGGTAGAGGGGTGTAGACGTAGGTGTATATAGAGAGTCCTGGTGGAGCAGTGGTTACATCCTAAGCTACTAACCAAAAAGTCAGTGGTTCAAATCCACCAGCTGCCCTACAGGAGAAACGCATGATAACTTGCTTTCCTAAAGATTCACTACTTGAAAATTCTGTAGGTCAGTTCTACTCCGTCCTATAGTGTTACTGTGAGTCAGAATCAACTCTGTGGCAATAGGTTTAATTTTTGGATTTTGGATATAGACGTATGTATGCACATGTATATATATATATACTCATCTATGTGACTATATGTATGTATATTCTTGAATGTAATGAAGCACATGGGGGTACAGTTGTGACTATTTCTTAGACATAACCAAACACTTCAAGGAATTAATGTCTTAGTTTAAGAGTTGAGATCATTGTCTAATGGAACATCTTAGTCAATTGACATAATATGGTTCAGAAAGTTATATTATACATCATAATTTGTTGAGTAGTGTCTGGAGTCTTAAAAGCTGGTAAGCAGTTATCTAAGATCCAACTATTTGTTTCTACTCATCCAGAACAAGACAGTAAGAAAGAAACCAAAGACTCAAGAAAGAAACTAGTCTATAGGACAGAGTCTATACAAACTATGGTGTCATCTGCTCTGAGACTAGAAGAACTAGATGATGCCCAGCTACCATTCCTGATATCTCTAATAAAGGCCACAATAGATCCTGATAGAATGGGAGAAAAATGTGGAACAAATCCTCAAATCCATAACCAACAAAAACTTCATAAAGAATAACTATTGGACTCGTTAAGTTTGGAGGATGCCTTGGGACTATTACCCTGATCTAAATAGTCTGTTCAAACCTTGAACCAAAGCTAACTCGTGATATCACCTTGTAGCTAAATAACTAATTGACCAAGGAAATAATGAATATCATCCAATATTTTATAAAGTACTATGTTCCTTTAGAAAATCATCTATATGAAACCAAACAATCAACAGTTACTTTAAGACAGAGAAGAGAATGTAAAGGGATAGGTAAATTAGATTAAAGGAAGCAGAATAATCAGAACAGAAATAACGAGATTGTTCACATATCATGAAGAACATAAAGTCACTGAACAACTTGTGTAGAAATTCTTGAATGGAACCTAAACTGCTGTGTAAACTGTCACTGAAAACACAGTATAATATTATTTAAAAATTTAATTTAGAAAACTACCTCAAATTAAATACACACACACACACACACACACACACGACTCTATTGACTCGACAGCACTTGGCTGGCATTGTCTCCAAGCTTACATAGTTTCTAATGAGAAATCTGATTTAATTCTTAACTTCATCCCTGTAGCTAATAGTTCTTTTTCTCTGCCTGCCTTCAATGTTTTCCTTGTCTTTTGTTTTAATCAGTTTGAATATGACATAAATGTGTGTGTGGTGATTGCATTTGTGAATGAATGTGTTTGTTTTGGGGTTTTGTGTGTGTGTGTGTTTGTACTAATCCCCAGAT
The DNA here is from genome assembly GCA_028571685.1 of Heterohyrax brucei. Lineage (NCBI taxonomy): Eukaryota > Metazoa > Chordata > Mammalia > Hyracoidea > Procaviidae > Heterohyrax > Heterohyrax brucei. The sequence continues at coordinate 134,316,109 of CM053149.1, read as the reverse complement.
GTTCTCTGAGCTCCTCATACCTTTGGTGGCAGTAATTAATTTTGGAAAATTCTTGGCCGTTATTTCTTTAAATAGATCCTTTGCTCCATTTTCTCTCTCTTCTCTGCTATTCCAGTAACGCATACATTGCCAAGCCAAGTCAAGTGATGGCTAATACATACATTAAAACATTTAATAACACTCTTGGATGTTCTCTTTTGTTTTTTCTGCCTCTATAATTCTATTTCAATAAATTTCTATTGACTTATGTCTCAGTCATCTAGTGCTGTTATAACAGAAGTGTGCAAGTGAATATGTTTAACAAAGAGAAATTTATATTTTCTGTCAGAGTGCAGTAGGCTACAAGCCCAAATTCAGGGCATCCAGGGCCAATTGTGAGGATTTTTATTTTCTTTGTGTTAGAGTGTAATCCATACTGAAGGCTATGATCCTTATCTTCATCAGTAAGTGTTTCAAGTCCTCTCTTCACTGTCAGCAACTAAGTCTATGTCATCTGAACATTATCCCACCTGCCCCCAAAAAGCTAAAGCCAGTGCCATTGAGTCATTCCAACTACACTGACTCTATAGAACAGAGCAGAACTGTTCTATAGAGTTTCCAAGGAGTATCTCATAGATTTGAACTGCCAACTTTTTGGTTAGCAGACATAGTACTTGACCACGATGCCACCAGGGTTTATCTGCACACTGGCTGGTAAAATTTAGTTACTAGCATTGTATCAATGATAACTTCCTGGTTTAGTCTCTTGTGTACTATGATTATATAAGATTTTAACAATTAGGGGAAACTGAATGAAGAGTAGATGGGCATTCTCTGGACTAATTTTGCAACTTGGTCTGTAAATCTAATTATGCCAAAATAAAAAGTTTTAAAAAGTGAGTACATCCTTTTTCTCGTTAATGTCTTGTCTCCATAGTTACCTTGTCTAATGGAAAGATACTGCCCTAGCACCAATCTCCAGGCTGGGGACTTCAAAACTTATCCTTTTTCCCTTCCTCCCAGCTCTGTTAGTTCAGCATCGGAAACTTCCATCATGTCTACCCCTCATCTCCTGGCTCAAGCTACTGTTACATCATCTCTGCTAAGCCCACCTTCCCTCCTCCCACTGATGCCAGAGTTAGAGTTCTAAAGCTCTAACCACATTCTTACACTTTTTTACCTTAAAACTGTCTTTGTGAGACCATAATCCTTGAGGCCACCTGCCTGTTTACCTTCGTGTCCAGCCACTCACACCAGGCCACCTATCTTGCAGCCACAGGAACCAGGCCTCTGTCTTCCTATAGAATTCATGCTCTTTTGCTCCTTCTACCACCTGTCTATAGGTTTACCATATTATGCTGCTTGCATATTGCTATTTATTCTGGAATCTATGCCACTGGTATTTTCAACACCAGCAGAGACGCCCATACTGGACAGATTTCAGCAAGCTACCAAATGAAGAAAGACTTAAAAAAAGGTCTGACCGTCTACTTCCAGACATTAGCCAATGAAAATCCTATAGATTGCAACAGAGTATTGTTCAATGTTGTGTTGGATGATGAGTCCTCTAGATAACAAATGCACAGTGGACACAACAATGGACTCAAGGATATCAACAAATGTGAAGATGGCGCAGGACTGGGAAATATTTCCCTCTGTTGCCATGAGTCAGAGCTGACTTGACAATAACTAACAACTGTCCCTTCTACCCCAGGGCCAACCTGGCTTGTGTCAAGGTGTAGTCAGAAGCCACCTTCTCTCTAGAGATTTTCTCAAATTCATCCATCTTCTAAAAGTGTTGAGTACTCTCTACTTGTTTTCCCACAATGCCAGATATACCCTTTACTGTAGAGATTCTGAGAAATTGCTAGTATCTTGATATCAGTGCCTTCCTCAGTTTTATATTCCAAGAGCATAGCTCCTAGCTTATTATAGATTCACAGAAACGTGGTGGTGAGTTGAATATGTGCCAATGTGTAATTTATGTGCTGTTTAATGATATTACAAAATCGATGAGACTTCATATTAGTAATAAACAAGCCATTTTCCACCCTATGAAATGACTCTGCCTTTTGCTACCTCCAATTCTTCAACAAGCCAACAGAAAATGGCCAAGAATATCAAATTATTATTTACGTAAATATTCTTTATTTCTGAAAAAAACATGGCCCAGTAGATCTTAAAGTTCCCTTCAGCTTCCTTAGCAAAATTGGAATTGGTTCAAGAGCAATCAGCAGATTGGGAAGAATGTGCATGTTGATACAACTTCAATTCTGCTACTCAGCAGCCTGTATATTATTTGCCTAGGCAAAGAGGAAGACAGAAAATGCCATCTCAGCAAAACTATGGAAAGTTTATCAGAATTTGCATCACCAAACCCTTAGAGTTTATCAGAATTTGCATCAGCAAGTATGGGTTACAGAAAAGGCAAAGGCTATAAAGAAACTAATACTACAGGGAAAATAGATGGCTCCTTGGCACACACGAGAGAAATACTAACAGTAAAAGGGAAGCTATAAGCATTGAAGTATAGGTTACAGAAAAGCCGAAAGACTGAGGTCCACAGATCATTGCAGATGGAGGCTTTGCTATGTGCCCCACTCCCAAGAGCCTAGCAAACTCAACCACAAAGACATCTCTTTCAATCAGCTAGTGTTGCTCTAACAGAAATACCACAAAGTGGATGGCTTTAACAAAGGCAAGTTTATTCTTACACAGTCCAGTAGGCTACAAGTCAAAATTCAGGGTGTCCATTCCAGGGGAAGGCTTTCCCTTTGTCAGCTCTGGAGGAAATTCCTTGTGTTGCATCAGTCTTTCTCTAGGGAGCATCTTAGCAAGGGAATCTCAGGCCTGAAGGACTCGTTCTTCTCCCAGTGCTACTTTCTTGATGGTGTGAGGTTCCCAATTCTCTGCTTGTTTCCCTTTCCTTTTATCTCTTGCAGAACGAAAGGGTTAAGGGTGATGCAAGCCATACTCCAGGGAAACTCTGTTTACAGTGGAGCAGGGAGATGAGCTTATTTAAGGATTTAAAGTCCCACCCTAATCCTTTAATACACAGCACAGAAAAATCACGAAATGGAGGACAATCACAAAATATTGGGAATCATGGCCCAGCCACATAGCTGCACATATTTGGGGTGTGGGGGACAGAATTCAATCCATGACAACATCTTTCTCATTTTTCTATAGTCCAATGCTCACGTTGTGATTTTCAGGTATGGCCGTGTTAAAGATCTCAGTTGGCGGACACGCATATAGTCCTTGGAAGGGGCAGGTAGAACATGGAGCTTCTGGTGAGCCAGTTTGGGCTCAGGGACCCCAGTATCTGGCAAAGCCTACCCTGTCTAGCTGTTTGCCTGTCCTGGGACAGTGGGGAGAAAGCAGGAACCAGAAACACTTCTGTGGTGGTATTTATGGATAGTTCATACACTTTGATCTGCAATCTACTTAGTGAACTCTTCCAAGTCTTTTCTGTCTTCAGTAAATAGGCTGGATGCACTCAAGTTACTGAGCCAGCCACATGCATGCAGAGGGAAGGGAAGATCTCCAGTAAAGACACACTTCTCCAAGTGTTACTTTCTGAGATGCTATAAACAGTTCTCAGGGGCCACTTTGATCTTCGACACACTGATTTGCCATTCTCTAAAGAGTTTACCACTAGAAAAATGCCTCCCTGTGCCCCTAGACTGACTTGATTCAAATCCACATCTTTTCTCAATGAAGGCTCAGCCTACAATGACTTTCCCAAAGCTGTTATGCCAATCTTTTAAAGAAAAGAGCCAGCCAAGATCCTCTGCATGTGTTTGTAGTCAGAGTTTTCTCAGCACTTCATTCCTAATAACAAACCCCAGTCAGGTGTCCCTGGACACCTAATATTTCACTGAGGAAAGCATCACTCACCAAGAATAGTAGACCAGATGTTACAGTGAAATCTTTGGACTGGTAGCCCTGTGGAGGCCCAGGGCCTCCCTACTGACTCCAGAATGGACATCTCTATCCCTCATTCATAACTGCATGACAGATGGAAGGAACCTACAACACCAGAACATGTGGAAGCTTTCAAATTTATCTCTCTCTCTAGCTTGTGCTCCAAGACACCTTGTGAAACAGGGTTAAGAACACTTGATGGATGACTGAATGGGCAAAAGTTCAAAATTACCACCTTCTCTAAGGGAGAATGATGTGACAGGCTGCTTCTATAAAGATTTATGGGGGGGCGGAGTCAAGATTGTGGACTAAGCCCACATCTCCTTGTATCCCTCTGGAAACCAAGACCTGAATTGACAATCAAACAGAGCCTTCTGATCACCTAATCGGCCTCAGGACACGGCACAGAGCTGTTAATTGGGACTTCATACCACTGAGCGACAAACCTCCTCTCTTTCACTGACGCCCACTCCTGGCTAGCCCCGGCTCTCATGGATGGAAGGTAAACACACCATTTTGAATTTTTTTTCCTCTGTCTTGGCTGGCCATCGGAGCTGGGTCTTGCCTGACAGCTGGACTCAGGTGCCCTGCTGGGGGGATAGGCAGGCGAAATTCCTATATTCTGAGAGCCAGGCTTGGGACTCTCTTAATCTAGCCACTTTGAACTTTCGTTTTGTAGCTGTCTCAGCGGGGTTTGTGCGGAGCTTCGCGGTCAGTGTGCGGGACACCATTTTGGTACTCAGATTTTAGCGGGACCTCGTTCTTAGCCTGGGAGCCAGCGCCTGCAAATGGGACAGCGCTTCTCCGACAGACTAGTAGTGATTTTGCACAGTGCTGCCTACGTTGGGGGCCCCGCAACAGAAGAAGACAAATCACTACCTCTCGGCACCTTTAGCCCTTCTGTCTGCTGTCTCTGTGGAGGATGCCATGTTGGATACGGTGGCCGCAGGTGGACCTAATTCTTAGCTTGGAAGCCAGAGCCTGCCCACAGAAGAGCTCTTTTCTATCAAAAAACCAGTACTCGATGCAGTGTTGGCTAAGGCTAGGATCTGTCAGCAGAGGCCAACAGGGCAGTAGCATTGCTGTATTCTAAAATAGTTTGTTATCATCTGGGGTTGGATGTAGTGGTGCTTACTTTGTCAGATGAGAAGAGGGACCTCTACACCTGAAAACCTAACTGACTTGTGAACTGGTCAGATACCTTTTGCTTTACATTTGAAGACAGCCTAGAGAAACATTTGCAAACCATCCTCACAGTGCCTCTTCCAGCCTCTATATACTCACATGGGACCCAAAGAGCAACAGACAATTGTGGCATACAAGCAATCACTCATGGCTTCAGAAGGCTCCCAAACAAAGCAACCAAGGAGTTTTCCAGATGAAGAAACTTTTATGAAAGCATCAGGAAGTGAATACAAAATGATTATATACAGAGCCCTTCTAGACTTATACAAAATGCAGCAGAACATAAGGAAAAAATTAAGCAAGTTGTTCAATCTGATGGAACACCAGTACTCTGAAATCCAACAGATCAAGAACAAAATCAAAGACATAGAAATTTCCATGCAAAGCAAAGAAAACAGAATGGAACAAATAGAAAAAACAATTTCTCACTTGGAAGACAGAGATACTGATGTCAGCGTCTATGAGAAGAAATCAGAAAAAATAAACAAGAAAAATGAAGAAACATTAAGAAGCATGTGGGACTATATTAAAAGGAACAACCTTTCATTAACTGGAGTCCCTGAACAGGGTGAGACATCTGAGAACACAGAGAGTATTGTTGCTGAGCTGCTGAAAGAAAACTTCCCAGAAGTCATGAAAGAAGAGAATATAGGCATCTCAGATGCATATCATACGCCACCCAATATAGATCTCAAAAGAAAGACTCCAAGACATTATAATCAAGCTTAACAAAATGAAACATAAGCAGCAACTCTTAAAGGCAGCAAGACTCAAGGCAAAGCTAACATTCAGGGGAAACCATGTAGGCTCTTGTCAGATTTCTCAGCAGAAACCATGCTGGCACGGAGACAGTGGCACGACACATGCAAAGTCTTGAAGGAGAAGAACTTCCAATCAAGAATTATATATCCTGCAAAATGATCTTTCAAATACGAAAATGAAATTAAGACATTTCCAGATAAACAGAAACTCACAGACTTTGTAAAAACCAAACCCAAACTACAAGAAATACTGAAAGAAGTTCTTGGCTCTGGCTTAGAAGAACGAAACCACTAACTTTATATTTTAGAACGACACACTACTCAATACTCATTTAGGGAAGGCTCCAAAGTAAATCACAGCTCTGATATGGAAAGAAGCAATCCAGTGATCATCATGAAAACTATGGGGTCATCATAATAAAAAGACGGATGTACTACAGTCGTTATAGTCCTTCCAGATGGAGAGGAAGATGACAAGACTAGTAGTAAATAAAACTGGGTTTATAAAGAGTTTATTAAGGGGGTTCATAGGGGCAGCTCTAAAGCACAACAGAGATGTATCATACCATTTCAAAAATCTAACACACGAGTCTCAACAACTATAAAACCAGCTCCGAAAAAGGTGAAAAATCAACTCACAAAGAAGAGTGTTCCAGAACAGACTAATAAGAACAACAGAGAAAACATCAACATAAAAATAAACACATCACAATGGCAGCAGTGAACACATACCTATAAATAATTACATTGAATGTGAATGGACTGAATGCTCCAGTAAAGAGACACCGAGTGTCATGTTGGATCAAAAGACACGACCCACCCACATGTTGTTTACAAGAAACTCACTTGAGACCTAAAGACAGGAACAAACTGAAAATTAAAGGATGGAAGAATATATATCAAGCTAACAATGAACAAAGAAGAGCAGGGGTAGAAATTCTAAACTCAGACAAAATCAATTTTAATGTCAAATCCACCATCGTGGACAAAGGCGGGCACTTTTTATTGCTGAAACGTTCATTAAACGAGCAAGACTTAACTATGTTAAATATTTATGCACCTAATGTCAGAGCACCTAAATATGTCAAAGAAACACTGACTATGCTCAAACGAGAGTTACATGACTCCACAGTAATAGTGGGAGACTTTAACACTCCACTGTCAATACTAGACAGATCATCTAGAAAAAACCTCAGTAAAGATATAGAAGACCTCATTGACACAATTAACCAACTAAACCTCATGGATATATACAGAACTTTCCACCCATCAACAGACAACTACACCTTCTTCTCCAGTGCACATGAAATATTCTCCAGAATTGACAACGTGATAGGTCATAATGCAATGCTCAACAAAATTCATACCTTTGAATTACTGCAAAGCATCTTCTTAGATCATAAAGCCATCATAGTTGAAATCAATAGCAGAAAAAATATGGATAGAAAGTGGAAGTCTCGAAAACTGAACAACATCTTGCTCAAAAAAACATGGGTTATAGAGGAAATCAAGGATGAATTAAAGAAATTCATGGATTCCAATGAGAACGAAAACACTTCCTAACAGAACCTATGGGATACAGCCAAAGCAGTGCTCAGAGGTCTGTTTCTCTCCATAAATGCACACATCTGGAAGGAAGAAAGAAACCAAATCAAGGAATTAACTCTACGGCTTGAACAAGTAGAAAGAGAACAACAGAGGAACCCCTCGGGCACCAGGAGAAATGAGATCATAAAGATTAAAGCAGAGCTAAATGAATTAGAGAATAGAAAAACAATTGAAAAAATTGAAAAGACCAAAAGCTGGTTTTTTGAAAAGATCAACAAAATTGATAAATTACTGCCTAAACTTACTAAAGAAAACCAGGAAAGGAAACAAATAACCCAAATTAGAAATGAGAGTGGAGTTGTCACCACAGATGCAACAGAAATCAAAAATACTATAACACAATACTATGAAAGACTGCACTCTAACAAATTTGAAAATCTAGGGGAAATGGATCAATTCCTTGACTCATACCACCTACCCAAATTATCACAACGGGAAGCAGAACAACTTAATAAACCCATCACAAAGGAAGAGATTGAAAAGGTCATCAAAACACTGCCAACCCAAAAAAGTCCGGGCCCAGATGGCTTCATGGTAGAATTCTACCAAACATTTAGAAAAGAGTTATCCCCAATACTACTCAAAATATTTCACAGTATAGAAAGGGATGGAGTACTCCCAAACTCATTCTATGAAGCCAGCATAACCCTGATACCTAAGCCAGGGAATGATCCAACAAATACAGAGAATTACAGACCGATATCACTCATGAACCCAGATGCAAAAATCTTCAACAAAATTCTTGCCAACAGAATACAACAACATATCAAGAAAATAATCCATCATGATCAGTTGGGATTTATACCAGGGATGCAAGGCTGGTTCAACATCAGAAAAACAATCAATGTGATTAACCACATAAATAACACAAAAAACAAGGATCACCTGATTTTGTCCATTGATGCCAAAAAGGCATTTGATAAAGTCCAACACCCATTCATGCTAAAAACTCTTAGCAAAATGGGCACAGACGGCAAATTCCTCAACACAGTAAGGGCCATTTATACAGAGCCAATTGCCCACATCATCCTGAATGCAGAGAGACTGAAAGAATTTCCCTTGAGATCAGGAACTAAACAAGGATGCCCATTGTCACCAATCCTATTCAACATTGTGCTAGAAGTTCTAGCTAGAGCAATTAGACAAGACAAAGAAATAAAGGGCATCTGCAGCAGCAAAGAGGAAGTTACAATCTCCCTGTTCAGAGATGATATGATTGTATATGCAGAGAACCCCAAGGAATCTACAAGTAAGCTACTCAAACTGATAGAAGAGTTCAGCAAAGTCTCAGGACACAAGATAAACATAAATAAATCAGTAGGATTGCTTTATACCAACAACGAGACTGTTAAGGAGGAAATCATCAAATCAATACCAATTACAATAGCCCCTAAGAAGCTGAAGTACCTAGTAATTAATCTAACCAATGAAACAACAGACCTTTACAAACAGAACTACAAGCTCTTACTACAAGAAACTAAGAGAGATAACTGGAAAAACCTACCCTGCTCATGGATAGGAAGACTGAACTTTGTGAAAATGTCTATTTTACCCAAAGCAATTTATTTATATAATGCAATCCCAATACAAGTTCCAGCATCATTTTTTAATGAGATGGAGAATTAAATCACCAATTTTGTTTGGAAAGGGAAGAAGCTCCGGATAAGTAAGGTACTACTAAAGAAGAAGAACACACTGGGAGGCTTCTCATTAGCCAACCTTAGAACATACTACAGTGCCACAGTGGTCAAAACAGCCTGGTACTGGTACAAGAACAGACAGATGGATCAATGGAACAGAATTGAGACCTCAGAGATGACACCATCTGCCTATGAACAGTTGATATTCGACAAAGGCCCTAAAACAGTAAGCTGGGGTAAAAACAGTATCTTCCACAAATGATGCTGGCAAATTTGGTTATCCATCTGCAATAAACTGAGTCAAGATCCGTATCTTACACCTTATACAAAAACCAACTCCAACTGGATAAAAGACCTAAATATCAAACCTGAAACGATAAAGCTCATCCAAGAAAAGGTAGGAACAACAATGGACGTTTTAATACACACTGAGGACAGACTCCAAAATCTGTCAAAGAAACCTCAATCAACAGAAGAGAAAATAGATAAATGGGAACTGTTAAGAATCAAATACTGTTGCTCATCCAAAGACTTTATTAATAGAATTAAAAGAACACCCACAGACTGGGAAAAAATATTTGGCAATTCTATGTCAGACTGACACCTGATCTCCATAATCTATAAGATACTACAAAATATGAATAAGAAGAAGATAAACCATCCAATTAAGCGATGGGCAAATGAGATGGACAGACACTTCACTAAAGAGGAGATCCAAGCAGCCAGAAAACACATGCAGACATTGGAACCCTCCTACACTGTTCGTGGGGTTGCAAAATGGTCCAGCCTCTTTGGAAGGCAATCTGGCACTTCCTTAAAAAAATGGATATCGATATACCATTTGACCCAGTAATTCCACTACTTGGAATATATCCTACAGAATCAAGGCCCTTCACACCAAGGGACACATGCACCAGAATGTTTACCGCAGCACAGTCCACGATAGCAAAAAGATGGAATCAACTCAGATGCCCAACAATAAAAGAATGGATAGGTAAACTATTGTACATATACTCAATGGAGCACTACGCAATGATAAAGAATAACGATGAGTCCAGGAAACATCTCCTAACCTGGTTTCAACTGGAAGACCTTATGTTGAGTGAAAGTAGTCAGCAACAAAGGGAGAAATACTGTATGAGACCTCTACAATAAGATCTCAAAAACAGACTTGTGTATAGAAGAAAAGACTCTTTGACAGCTGCAAGGGAGTAGATGGAGGGTGGGTGATGGGGGGAGAGTTTAGTTTAGATAGTTACTGGAAATCTAGTTGGGAGAAAGCGGTGATAGCACACATTAGAAACAAGAACAACATTAAGTGGACTTCAGCATAACTTGAGTACTCCTTCCATCTTAACTCAGTACTGCAAGGATAGAGTAGCTGGGGCGAGGCGCAGGGGAAAATGCTCTTAGGTGAATTCCAGGCCAGTTGGCACAACTAGCGTTTTGCTAAACGAGCTCTCTGCACCCCACATTGGTGAATGACGTCTGGGGTCTTAAAAGCTGCCAAGCTGCCATCCGAGGACACAGCAAATGGTCCCAACTCAGCAGGAACGGATGCTCACCGAGGACCAAAATGACATGCGGTAAAGACAACCAAGAAGACAGAGAGACCCACAAGAGTGGGTGCCTACATCAAATTGGGACCAGAAGAACTCGATCGTGCCCGGCCACCACCAGTGATAGCCGCGATGGAGCTCACAGAGAAGAGTCTCACTGGCAACACAATAATAAAAAAGGGTACATCATCAGATCTCCACTAAAAGACCTCAATTGATGGTCCAGCAGTTTTGGGGTTCCTCTGAGAGCATGGCCGCCAGCTCTGATGCTGCCCTTTCCCATAAATTATAACAAAGGTCCACTCTTTTGTCAGGAATGGATTGGACTTGGCAATGCAGAGTGACCATATATTGGAAGCACTTTATGGTTCTATACATCTATAGGACATCATCTTGCTAACCTCTGGCTGGAGGAAGGGGAGTGGACGGAGAGGAGGAGAAAGGAGGCTGTTGGGAGGATGAGACATGTATGGAGCAGAGAGGAATAGTGTGCAGTCACCAGACAGGGAGACCAGTGGAAGCTGCATATAGGTGGTCATGTAAATTTATACATGAATGTACATTTTCACTCAGTTATGTTAAATAAAAATAACAAAAATAATACAAAAAAAGATTTATCGGGGCAGAGACAAGATGGCAGACTAGACACATGTCCCCTCAATTCACTCCAAGAACTAAGGCCTGAATTAATAATTGAACAAGCATTCTGGTCACCCAGAAAGCCCTAGGATACAACACAGGGTTGTCAGGTTGGACTATGCCCCACTATACAGCAAACTATCTGTCTCTGACAAAGCAGCATGTGCTGAACCCAGCTCCTGCTAACTCACCATTCCAACAGACTGCAGGTACTGATGCCGTCTTTGTTGTCCAGGAGGCATGGGATGGGCATGAGCTGGCAAACTTGCTGAACTGCACTGCTAAAGTAAACAGCATGTGGTGCAGCAGAAAGACAGTGCAAGCAATAGCCACAATTTGAGATCCCAACTGCTGACTGAGGGCACCTCTGCCCCTTCACTGTCTCTTTTCAGAGCTACAGTGTAGATTCTGTGGTTTTCTGGCAGGAAGTGCAGCTCGGCAGGGAATTATCTTGGTAAGCTAAGAGACAGAGTCACCGAATAGGGGATTCAGCAGTGGCTAATTCCCAAGCTGAGAAGCAGTGCCAGTACAGAAAGTGCTTTTCGAACAGAAAGGCTGTGTAGGACAGTATTATCTTATGGGAGTGGCCTGGCTGAGGATGGCAGCAAGGCCATAGCTCTTTCCTAATCGAACTACTTCATACCATTTTGGAATGGCCAAAGAGTGACTCCACTGTCAGCTGTAAGGCAGGGCCTGCCACATCTGATGGCCTGACTGATTTTGGCAGCTGCCAGTCAGCTCCCAGCTTCTTAAAATAAGACTTCCTGGAGAAATAACAGCTGAGCAGCCTCTCTTCCAGGCTTAACTGACTCAATTCACAGGGTCAGTTGATGGCCTACCAGTGAATTCATAAGTAGAGAGATGTCTTTGCCAGGAGACTGCCACCTGAGGGAGTCCACTGAGATGGACAGTTAAGTACACAGAAATGTCTGGTGACCACCTCTTTTCTGAGAACTATACCCCAGCTCCTGTTGAGACAACTTCAGAGCCTCTAGACGGCAAGAAGTTGTGGTGGTCAGGATTATGTCAACTTGGCTACTACATGTTTGGCTGCTGTATTAAGTGGCAGGGCGGGGTTTGTGGTGGCTCCTTGCCCCTCGGCTCTCATCTCACAACCTTTTACTACGGCGGCTGGTTGCTCACGTGGCCAGGAGCTCCTGCTGTCTTTTTCCAGCGTCTCGTTCCGGGACTTGAACTAGTAGCTGTTGGACTCAACTGTCCTTACAGTTGGCACTTGACAGTCCTGCTCCCTGACCGGCCGATCCTGGGTTCTCCAGCCTCTGCTGCTCCTGCTCCCTGACCTGCTGATCCTGGTTTTGCCAGCCTCTGTCGCTTCATCTCGCCACCAGCTCGGGATTCACTGACCTACACAACCAGTGATCTAGAACTCTGGTCTCTGACTTGCTGACTTCGGGTTCCTCAGCTTCCGTGGCCACATGAGGCTTGTGCCTGAGCTTGGGACGTTCAGCTTCTGTGATTATGTGAGCTGTTTCCTATATCCATATCTATCTATCTATCTATTACAAATCTTTCCTTGTACCTACACGTGTTACTGGTTTTGCTTCCCTAGAAAACCCATCCTAAGACAGAAGGCAACAAACAACACCTAACCATTTGAAGAAACAGTCCACCATGGCTCCAGAAAACTCTCAAAATAAAGAACCCAAACTTCCCACATGAAGAAGCCTTTCTGAAACCATTGGAAGTTGAGTACAAAAGAACTATATATGGATACCTCCTGGAGATTAAACAAAATGCAGTAGAGCAAAATGAAAAATTAAGCAAGCTATTTGAAGTGATCTAACAACAGAGATCTGAAATTCAGAAGACCAACAACAGAATTTCAGAATTAGATAATTCTATCAAAAGCCAAAAGGGTATATTTGGTATATATTCGGACTACTGACTTTGAGGATACAGCAACTGACATCAGCATTTAAGAGGAAAAATCAGAGAAAGGAAATAAGAAAAATGCAGAAGCATCAAGAAATATGTGGGACTATATTAAGAGGACTAATCTACAATTCGTTGGAGTTCCTAAACAGGAAGGGATAGCTGAAAACACAGAGAGTATTGTTGTTGAGGTACTGAAAGAAAAGCTCCCTGAAATTATGGCAGAAGAGAACATAGATATCCAAGACATATATTGAATGCCACAAAAACAAGAACTCAAAAGAAAGACACCAAGACATAGTATGATGAAGCTTAAGAAAATGAAACATAAACAGATGACCTTAAAGACAGTGAGACTAAAAGCAAAGCTAACATTTAGAGGGAAACTTTGTAGGATTTCATCTCAGTTCTTGGCAAAAATGATGTTGACAAGGAGGCAGTGGGACGACACATTCAAAGCTTTGAAGGAGAAAGACTTCCAACCAAGAATTATATATCCTGCGAAATTGTCTCCAAAATATGAAGATGAAACTAAGACACTCAAAGATAAACAGAAGCTTAGAGACTTCGTAAAAACTAAGCCCAAACTACAAGAAATACTGAAAGAAGTTCTTTGCTTAGAAAAACAAAACCATTAAGTGGATATTTTAGGAGGCAATGAAGGACACAACATACAGAAACCTACTCAGTCAGGGAAGTCACAAAACTCAATCAAAGCTACAATATTAAAAGAAGGGAACTAGTAATCATCTCATGGAAACTATGACCCTATCGTACTAAAAAGAGGGATATGCTACAACAGTTATAGTCCTTTCAGATGGAGAGGAAGTTAAAAAGATATGCAGAAGTTAAAACTGGGTTTAAACTTAGAATATTAAGGGGTAGCCACAAAGCAACATATCAAAACCAGAAGTGTAATACTGGAGTCTTAACAAATGCAAAGCATACACTGAAAAAGATGAAAATTTAACACTGAAGAATGACTCAGAACAGAACATTAACAGCAACATAGAGAACACCAACACAAAAATAAGTAAATCACAATGACAGCACTAAACACATACCTAGGGCTAGGGTTAGGTCTAGGGCTAGGGCTGGGGCTGGGGCTGAGGCTGGGACTAGGGACAGAACCCTCTAGTAAATGGGCTGAACACTTCAGTAGAGAGACACAGTGATATCCTAGATCAAAAGACATGATGCATCTATATGTTGCTTACCAGAAATACACCTTAAACTCAAAACTGTGAAGAACTGAAAAACAAAGGATGGAATAATATATACCAAGCTAACAACACACAAAGAAGAGCAGATGTGGCAATGCTAATCTCAGATAACATAGATTGTAATGTAAAATCCACCCTCATGGATAAGGATGGTCACTATTTATTGCTGAAAGGTTCAATACACAAGCAGGACTTAACAATATTAAATATTTATGCTCCCGGTACCAGAGCATCTAAATGCGTTGAAGAAAGAGTGACTACATTGAAAAATGAGATCAATCACTACACAAAAATAGCTGGAGATTTCAACACTCCTCTTTCAGTCATGGACAGATCATCCAGGAAAACAACTCACTAAAGACACAGAAGACCTTATTGCAACAATCAACCAACTAGACCTCATCGACATATACAGAACTTTTTATCCATCAACAAATAAATATACCTTCGTCTCCAACACTTGCAACCTTTTCCAGACTAGATCATGTGTTAGGACATAGAGCAAATCTCAACAAAATCCAAACCATTGAATTACTGCACAGCATCTTCGCAGACCATGAAGCCATAAAAGTCAAAATCAATAGAAGAAACATAGACAGAAATTGGAACACATGGAAACTGAACAACACCTTGCTCAAAAAGCCATGGGTTATAGAAGAAATCAAAGATGAAGCAGAGAAATTTATGGAATCCAGTGAGAAGGAAAATACACAGTCAACCAGAACCTATGGGATACAGCAAAAGAATTCAATTTATCGCTATAAATGCACACATCCAGAGAGAACAAAGGACCCAAAACAAAGAATTAACCCTACAGCTTGAAAAAGTAGAAAGAGAGCAACAGAAGAACCCCTCAGGCACCAGAAGAAAACAGACCATAAAGATTAGTGCAGAACTAAATGAATTAGAGAACAGAAGAACAACTCAAAAAATTGACAAAATCAAAAGGTGTTTTTTTCTAAAAGATCAACCGTTGATAAACCATTGGTTACACTTACAAAAGAAAAACAGGAGATGGAAAATGTCACAACAGACCTAGCTGAAATCAAAAGTATCACAACAGAATACTACAAAAGACCGTACAGTAATAGATTCAAAAACCTAGAGGAATAGACAAATTTGTAGATTCGTATCACCTACCAAAATGAACACAAGGAGAAATAGAACAACTTAACAAACTCATCGCAAAGGAATAGATAGAAGAAGTCATCAAAAAACTACAAAGCAAAAAAGTCTTGGCCCAGATGGCTTCACCAGAAAACTCTACCAAACTTTTAGAGAAGAGTTAACTCCAATACTATCAAAACTATTTCACAGCCTAGAAAGAGATGGAATACTCATAAATTCATTCTATGAAGCCATCATAACACTGAAAGATCCCACGAAAATAGAAAATTACAAGCCAATATCACACATAAACCTAGGTGCAAAATCTTCAACAGTATCCCTGCCGCTAGAATTCAACAAAACATCATAAAAATAATTTATCAAGTTGGATTCATCATCATCAGAAAAACAATTAATGTGATCAACCACATAAATAGCATAAAAGATAAGATACCCCTGATTTTGTCAATCAACGCAAAAAACGCATTCAACAAAGCCCACCACTCATTCATGCTGAAAACCCCAGCAAAATAGAAACAGAAGGCAAATTCCTCGGTAAGGGGCATCTACACAAAACCAACCACCAACATCATCCTGAGAGACAGAAAGAATTCCCCTTGAAAACGTGAACTAGACAAGGATACCCACTCTTATCACGTCTATTCAGCGTTATAGTAGAGGGTCTAGCCAGAGCAGGTAGACAAGAGCAAGAAATAAAGTGCATCTGCATTGGCAAAGAGGAAGTAAAAATCTCCCTATTTGCAGATGATACCATCATGTACACAGAGAATACTAAAGAATCCATAAGTAAACTATTGCAACTAATAGTAGAGTTCAGCAAAGTATCAGAATATAAGATAAACCTAAGTAAGTAGAATTCCTTTATACCAACAAAGAGATCATCAAAAAAGAAATTGCCAAATCAATACCATTTATGAAAGCTCCCAAGAAGATAACATACGTATGAATAAATCTGAATAGAGGAACAAGAGATCTATGCAAAGAAAACTACATGACCTCATTTCAATAAACTAAGAGAGACTTACATAAATGGAGAAGCCTACCCTGCTCATGGATAGGAAGAATTAACACTGCAAAAATGTCTATTTTACCCAAAGCAATCTACATATACAATGCAATCCCAATACAAACTTCCAGTGACATTTTTTTAAGGAGATGGAGAAACAAATCATCAACCTTGTTTGGAAAGGGAAGAAACACTGGATAAGCAAAACACTACTGAAGAACAGGAACACAGTCGGGGACCTCACACTACCTGGCCTTAGAACCTGTTACACTGCCACAGCAGTCAAAACACCCTGGTACTGGTGCAAAAAGAGACATATAGACCAATGGAACAGAGTAGAAACCACAGAGATGCCACCATCCTTTTCTGAACACCAAAGGCCCTAAGATTGTAAACTGGGGTAAAAACAGTCACTTTAACAAAAGGTGCTGGCAAAATTGGTTATCCATCTGCAAAAAATTGAAACAAGACCTGTAATTTACACCTTACACAGAAACTAACTCAAATTGGATAAAAGACCTAAATACCAAACCTAAAATGATAAAGATCTTGCAAGAAAAAAATAGAGTCAACAATGGAAGTTTTAATACACAGCACAGACAGACTTCAGAATCTGACAAAGCACAGTCAACAGAAGGGAAAATAGGCAAATGGGAACTACTAAGAGTCAAACACTTTTGCTCATCCAAAGACTTTATCAAAAGAGTTAAAAGACCACCTACAGAATGGGAAAAAATATTTGGCAACTACATGTCAGACCAACATCTGATCTCCCTAATCTACAAGATACTGCAAATTGTCAGCAAGAAAAAGGTAAATAACGCAGTTAAGTGATGGATAAAGGAGATAGACAGACACTTCACCAAAGAGCACAGACAGGCAGCCAAAAGACACATGAGGAAATTTTCACAATCATTAGCTATTAAAGAAATCCAAATCAAAACTGCAATGAGATACCATCTCATCCCAACGAGTCTGCCCATGATCCAAAAAACACAAAACCACAATTGCTGGAGAGTCTGTGGAGAAATTGGAACTCTTCTACACTGCTGGTGGGATTGCAAAATGGTACAACATCTTTGGAAAGCAATTTGGTGCTTCCTTAAAAATCTGGAAATAGATATACCATTTGATCCAGTAATCCCATTGCTTGGAATATATCCTACAGAATCAAGGGTAGTCACATAAACTGATACATACATATGAATGTTTATTGCAGCACAGTCCATAACAGCAAAAAGATGGAATCCACCCCGATGCCCAACAACAGATGAATGGATAAACAAGCGATGGTACATATACTCAGTGGAACACTATGCAATGATAAAGAACAATGATGATTTTAGGAAGCATCTCATAACCTGGTTTCAGTTGGAAGAAATTATGCTGAGTGAAATTGGTCAGAGGCACAAATACTGTATAAGACCTTTACTAAAAGGACATAAGAATAGACTTATGTACAGAAGAAAAGACTCTTTGATGGCTGCCAGGGTGGAGACCGAGGGAGAGGGCTGGCCATAGATTAGATATTTGATAGAAATTTGAGGAAAGCAACGACAACATACAGTAGAAAGAAGATCAGCTTAACTGGACTTCTCTCGGGGGACATTGAGACCAACTGGCCTAACTAGCCTATTGCTAAGAGAATCTTCTGCACCCCATGTTGGTAAGTGGCGTCTGGGGTCTTAAAAGCTAGCAAGCTGCCATCTGAGGTACACTAAATGGTCCCAACTCATCTGCAACAGATGATCACCAAGAACAAAAGAACGAGGGAAAAACAGAACAGGAGACAGAAGGACCCGTGTGAATGGGTCACTGTATCAATGTGTGACCAGAAGAACCAGATGGTACCCAGCCACCACCAAAGACAGCCATGATGGGGCACACAATGTCGAGCCCCAGTGGCAACATGGGAAAAAGAAGAGTGCACCTCAAGAACTCCACTAAAAAGACCACAATTGATGGTCTGGCAGCCTGGGGGTTCCCTACACCTGCTGTTACCCTTGACCAGAAAACATTTTTAAGGTCAACTCTTTGGACAGGATTGGACTGGAAGTGGGGACGTAATGTGACCATAAGGTGCAGGGACTTTATGGTTTTATGCTTCTATAATATGCTCTCCTACTGGCTTCTTACTAGAAGGAAGCAGAGAGGGTGTAGAAGAAGGGACAGGAGATTGTTAAGAAGATAAGACATATATGAATGAAAAGGAGGAAGGTACTGTCACCAGGCGAGGAAAGCAGAAGGAGCTGCACATAGGTGGACATGCAAATTTAATTTGTATTGTATACATTCACTCAATCACAATAAAATATTTTCTTAAAAAATTATAGTCTTGGAAACCATATGGGACAGCTCTACTCTGTCCTGTAGGGTCACTATGAATCAGAATTGGCTCAAAAGCAATAGGTTTGTTGTTTTTGGCTTTTTGCCACGTCTCACAGCTTCATCTATCAATATGATGTGACTCGGTTATGGTGCTGAGTTAATGTCATTAATGTCATACTACAAAATTTTTAAGTGATTTAAATTTGCATTCCTCACATACCACAACATTTGCTTGTTAAAGCAATTATCAGCCTTGAGCTGAAACACTACACGTGGTCTGAGAATTAAGTTTGTGAACTTAATTGTTCTGTATACCTCATTGCTGAACATCACTAGGGTCACCTTCCTTTCAAAATTTCCTTTATCTTCTGGTAAAGAAAAAAGTCATTGATGGCCAGATAAGGTGAGTAGGGAGTGCGTTCCTATATAGCTATTTATTTACTGGCTAGAAACTTACTCACAGGCAACCATACTATTAAGTCCATGAGCTTGCTGCCTTGCCACCAAGTGCAGTGGCTATTCCAGAACAAGAGTTCCAAAATTTCTCTGAAGGGTGGACTAGGCACTGATGTCAGTGTATAGCTTCTCAAGGGGAAGTACATTGAAGGTGACTACAGTAATATTCAGCAGTGAGATACATAGCACTTTTTCTAGAATAAGCCTACAAAATTAATTGGCAGTCCTCAGATTTTAATAGCAAAGATGGACTTAAAACAAGATGTTAAAAGCTTATTATTTCTTTATTTCATTTGGCAAAATTCCTCTTGACCCTAATTCATGGGCAAAGACATCTCATATAAGATGGTAAGACAGATGAAGGAATGGCATAGCCCAGTTTGGTCTGATCTCTACCTTGTCACCTGTCCCTGTAGACCAGGAGTCATGGCCACCTCTTCACTTTTCTCCACTTCCCTGATCAACCAGGACCCAGGTCTTCTCCATGTCACTTCTAAACAGCTCCATATGTCTGCTTCACACCTGTATCATCTTCCTTCCAGCAATGAACTCTTTTCCTTGATTTTTACACTTCAGGAAACTCTGGTAGAATAGTGGTTAAGTGCTACAGCTGCTAACCATAAGGGCAGCAGTTCAAATCCATCGGGCACTCCTTGGAAACTATATGGGGGCAGTTCTATTCTGTCTATAGTCTTGCTATGAGTCAGAGTCGACTCCACTGGCAGTTGGTTTGGTTTGGTTCTATCCTTTCAGAAAATGCTAGTGGTGTGGTGGTTAAGTGCTACAGCTGCTAAACCAAAGATTGGCAGTTCAAATCCTCCAGGAATTTCTTGGAAGCTCTATGGAGCAGTTCTACTCTGTCTTATATGGTTACTATGAGTTGGCATCCACTTGACAACAGTGGGTTTGGTTTGGTTTTGGTCTATTCCTTCAACACAGTGATTAAGAGCTATAACCATTAACCAAAAAGTTGGAAGTTCAAATGCAACAGATGCTCCTTCGAAACCCTATAGGATGGACTCTGTCTTATGTAGTCATTATGAGTCAAAATTGACTTGACCACAACAGGTTTTTCATGGTTTTTTTTTTTTTTTTTTTTTTGGCTTTGAGTATTTTCTTTTAAAAAAAAAAAAAAAATCCTTTCCCCAAGGAGTTCTGGTGGCACAACAGCTTAATGCTTTAATAGCTCCTAACTGAAAGGCTGGTCGCTGAACCTACCCAACAGCTCTGCAGGAGAAAAACCTGGTTATCTTCTCCTATACTGACTACAGCATACAAAACCTTATGGAGCAGATTGACTGCCACATGTAGTCAGCATGAGTCAGAACTGACTTGACAGCAACCACAGTAATAGGCCCTGTGCACACTGCTAGCAGACAAATGTGCCTAAAACACAAAAACTGATCACGTTCTCCATGTGCTTACAGGCCTCTCAGGACTCAAATCTCCTACCATACTCTACAGGATTTGGCTCCCCAGGGATATAGGCTTGCCATGTGAAACCTCCAATCCTCCATATATGCCACTCCTTTTGCCTGGACACTAAAACCTTCCTCATCCATCTGGCAAACCTCTAGTCCTCCCCAAGATTCTGAACAAGCTTATGTCTTCCGTATACTTGCCCAGAGGGGTACACCCCTGTGTGTTCCCTATCCACTGTATCAATTTTTCCCTCTTAGCCTCTTCCATATCACTACAGGTGTGCAGATTGGCCTCTCCCTTCCAGACCATAATACCTCACCATCAGACATCTGCCATAATTCCTTCCAGGTCACAGCACTGCCTAGCACAGAGAAAGTATAAAAATAAAAAAAACGTAAAAAAATTTGAATTGGTATACATCTCATCCTCATTCCCGAAAACTTGCTCAGTTATGAGCTGCCTGAGTTTTAGTCCATTGTAGCAGGGAAACCCAAAGCTATCTTTACAGAGTTTTGGAAAAATGACTAAATCAGGATACACTGATAATTACTGGTGACTGGAATGCAAAAGTCAGAAACAAAGGACAGGGACTTGTCATTGGAAAATATGGCCTTGGTGACAGAAATAACGCCAGAGATTGCATGACAGAATTTTGCAAGGTCAATGACTTCTTCATTGTAAGTACCTTTTTTCACTGAAACAAATGATGACTATACACATGACCCTCACCAGACAGAATACACAGGCATCAGATCAACTACATCTGTGGAAAAAGATGTTTGAAAAGCTCAATATCAGCAGTCAGAATAAGACCAGATGCTGACTATGACACAGATCATCAATTGCTCATATGCAAACTCAAACTGAAATTGAAGAAAATTAGAACAAGTCCAGGAGAGCCAAAGTATAACCTTAAGTATATCTCTCCTGAGTTTAAAGACCTTCTCAGGAACAGATTTGATGTGTTGATCACTAATGACCAAAGAGCAGACAAGCTGTGGAGTGACATCAAAACATCATCCACAAAGAAAGCAAGAGTTCATTAAAAAGACAGGAAAGAAAGAAAGAACCAAATTGGATGTCAGAAGACACTCTGAAACTTGCTCTCAAGTGTCGAGCAACTAAAGCAAAAGGAAGGAATGGGGAAGTAAAAGACGTAAATGGAAGATTTCAGAAAGCAGCTCTATAAGACAAAAAAAAATATTATAAAGACATGTGCAAAGAGCTAGAAATGGAAAACCAGAAGGGAAGAATATGTTCTGCATTTCTCAATCTGAAAGAACTGAAGAAAAAATTCAAGTCTCAAGTTGCAATATTGAAGGATTTTACAGGGAAAATACTAAATGACTCAGAGAGCATCAGAAGAAGGTGGACGGAATATACAGTCATTGTACCAGAAAGAACTGGTCGATGTTCAGCCATTCGAGGAGGTAGAATATGATCAGGAACTCATGGTACTGAAGGAGGAAGTTGAAGTTGCACTGAAGACACTGGCAAAAAACAAAGCTCCAGGAGTTGATGGAATATCAATTCAGATATTTCAACAAACAGATGCAGCAATGGTAGTGCTCATTCATCTCTGCCAAGAAATTCGAAGGACAGCTATCTGGCCAACTGACAGGAAGAGGTCTATACTTATGTCCATTCCGACAAAAGGTGATCCAATCCAACTGAATGCAGAAATTACCGAACAATATTGTTAATATCACACACAAGTAAAATTTTGCTCAAGATCACTCAAAAGCAACTGCGACAGTATATTGACAAGGAACTTCCAGAAATTCAAGCTGATTTCAGAAGAGGACATGGAACCATGGCTATCGCTGATGATGTCAGACAGATCTTGGCTGAAAGCAGAGAAGATCAGAAAGATGTTTACCTGTGTTTCATTGACCATGCAAAGGCATTTGACTGTGTGGTTCTTACTAAATTATGGCTAACATTGTGGAGATTGGGAATTCTAGAACACCTAATGTGCTCTGAAGGAATCTGTGTATGAATCAAGAGGGAGTTGTGTGAACAGAACAAGGGGACACTGCATGGTTTAAAGTCAGGAAAAAATGTGTGTCAGCGTTGTATGCTTTCACCATACGTTTTCAATCTGTATGCTGAGCAAATAACTGAGAAACTGGGTTCTACAAAGAACAAGGCATCAGAATTGGAGGACGACTCACTAACAACCTGTGTTATGCAGACAGCGCCACCTTACTTGCTGGAAATGAAGGAGATTTGAGACACTTACCGATGAAGATCATGGACCATAGTCTTCTGTATGGATTGCACTTCAACATTTAGAAAACAAAATCCTTACAACCAGACCAGTAAGCAATGTTGTCATAAATGGAAAATGGATTGAGGTTGTCAAGGATTTCATTTTACTTGAGTCCACAGTCAATGCCCATGAAAGCAGTAGCCAAGAAATCAAAAGGCACGTTGCACTGGGAAAACTTGCTACAAAGGATCTCTTTAATGTATTCAGAAGTAAAGATATCACCTTCAAGACTAACATGCAATTGACCCAAACCATGGTATTTTTAATCGCATCATATGCATCAGAAAGCTGGACCATGAACAAAAAAGACAGAAGAAGAATTGATGCCTTTGAACCGTGGTGTTGGAGAAGAATGTTCAATGTACCATGGACCTCCAAAAGAACAAACAGATCCGTTCCGGAAGAAGTACAACCAGAGTGCTCCTTGGAAGCAAAGACGGCAAGACTGTGTCTTACGTAGTTTCGACATGTTGTCAGGAAGGATCAGTCAGTGGAGAAGGGCATCATGCTTGGTATAGAGGAGGGTCAGTGAAAACAAGGAAGACCCTCGATGAGATGGATTGACACAGTGGCCACAACAGTGGGCTAAGCATAAAAACGAATGTGGACATAGCATAAGACAGGGCAGTGTTTGGTTCTGTTGTTCATAGGGCTGCTATGAGTTGGAACCAATTCAACAGCACCTAACAACAATACATCTTCCCTAAAGGCACTTCCCTGGTCTCACACATGCAGACAGGCAGTACAGGTTACAGTGGCAGAGCTGCATTGCTACTGCCAATTCACAGCCACCCTACCAGTCAAACACCTTATAATTTTTCTCTCTGAACCAAAATAATAATCATAATAAGCATTGCTGTCAAGTTGCCTCTGACTAATAGTGAGGACACAGTAAGACTGCTGCGTAGGATTTCCAAGGAGCAGCTTGTAGTGGTGGTTTCAAACTGCCAAAGCTTGTAACAGTGGTTAAGGGATAGGGGAAGTTATAAATGAAGTCACAGTGAGTTTGACCCAGAGCCTGCCTAACTACAGTAACTACAAGTAGATTCAGGGGGTTTAGCTAAACCAAAACAAGCAGAAAACGGAAGTGATGAGTGACTTCAATTTACAGCGTGTACTTTGCCAGTACCACACATGAATGTGCAGTTTGTTTTGCCCTAGGAAAACATATTTTATACCAATCTTGAAACAGGGGTAGGAGAGTGGATGCTGGAGTCAGTGGTGAAGCAAAGTGGATTCACACTGGGGAGTAGGATCTTCAAAGAGTAGAGATCCACTAATTTAGGACTAATGGGTACAGGGACAGGGTAGACTGCGTACAGGTCTCTGCCTTGCCTCAGGCTCTGGTTATTGCTAGATGTCCTTAATTCAGCTTTGACAAATGACAGCGTTAGTTACAACCAAACAAAACATTGGCTGGTTCTCCACTCTTATTTATTAGTAGAAAAGGTTTTCATAACAATACTGGAGATAGGAATGACTTCAGCCTGTCAAACATTTGAGGACAGGATACAACACACCAACACAAGTAGGAAAGGACAGGGCTGCCCAGGAGATATGATGGGACAGCCGCCTGGGTCTGCATTCCCAGACAGTAGCATCTGCACAGGGCTTCAGTCGATCTTGGGAAATGCATTTGGGAAATGCAGACAGTAGCATTTTTGGTTAACTTTCATGCAGAGGCCATGATAAGGCATTTGTTTGAGTCCCACACCCACAATTCATAGTAAAGGGAACAACAAAGGCAGGATACAAGAGACCTCCTCCCGTGTCAGTGTTGCAAAGAAAAGCCCTGATTGTACACTTTGAAAATCAAACACCCTAACCCACATTAAATATTTTCCTCTATGACAACCTGAAAGCACAGATTGTCATGAAAGGTATTGTGAGTGTTTTTCATACCTTTCGATTTGTACTATTCTATTATTCACATTTTTAAAATGTCCCTATTTTACCAAAACTACACTTTCCATTTAAATGGAGACCATGGGTACCTACTTACGTATCTACGCCCCCCGTATCATTACAGAAGGGACCAGAAGAGCTCTTGGTGATCGTAATTTGCCTAGCACTAAAAGGTGACAGAGATCCTGAGCCTCCAGCACTGCCTCCTGGTGGCTGAATTGTCATGCTTAGGACAGGAGGGATGCCAAAGCCAGGGCCTGTTAGGAGATGTTAACTCACAGCGCTTGTCTCAGTACTCCTTGTCTTCTTGTCATGTTTTCAAGTTGTCCTAGATGGGAAAACTCAAGGTGTGGAAGGGTCTGCAGGACTGGGCCCTGTGATCTTACTCATGCTGGTGCCTGCTTCAGATATGGGGGAAAGTTTATATTGCTTGGAGGACAACATAAAATTGAGGTTTAAGGACCTCTTCCACATTGTCTTGGATGGCAGGGCCCTGATGAGGTCTGTGACCACCACCAGAAAGGAACCCTTGTAATCTCTGGAGCTGATTTCCCATAAGGAGTCTCCCATAGTCGGGTGCTCCCTAAATAGTGGGACTCCCTAAAGAAGTAGGTGTGGTACCATGGGGGCCACAAGTCACGAAAGTGTGCTCACAGGGATGCAGATTTACTGGCAGGAAGCAGGAAAGGGATATTGGATCCCTAGGATGGGGCAGGAGACCAAATAACACTTCGCTAAGTAGTAATAAGCCACGCCCCTGCACACACCTTCCTTTCCTGTAGCAACAGCACCAGTCACAGGGGTACCTACTGAATAGGGAAGCCAAAGGGCACCAAGAGGCAGCCTGGGCACACAATGCAAGCAGCACAGTAACAGGAACACAATAGTGAACACACATTCAAATTACAAAATGTCAGAAGCACAAAGTCAGGAAACTTCTCAGGCAAACACCAAACGCAAGACTCAGGACACACACCAACAGGAAGATTGTATCAAGTGCACAATGCCAAAGAAACAGCTGTGCAAAATAACAGCCACGCAATACTGGACACACTGTCAGCTAGACACAGCAGAACACACACTCTCAGGCACACCAGTTTGCTCACGCAGTCCGGAACACAACACCATGCATACAAAGCCAAATACATACAACTGCAGGCACACATCAGCACAAAACAAGAGCCGTATACTCTAGGAACACGACAGCAAGCACAGAAGGGTGGTCAAACATGTTAGACACCCCGATAGGAAAGTATCTGGGCACACAGATCCAGAAAACAGACGTTCTCACAGCTAGGCACATATCACCAGGCTCACAGTGGCAGGCACAGGAGCCAAGTGCAGAACCTAGTATATAATCATGTACACACTGTCAGCTCTGTATGTGAATGTATGATAACCTCTTTCATAGTTCCTATTAATGGGCATCAGCGTTATTATGAGCCTTTTGCTAGAAGAAACCATGCTGTTGTATACTGCATGTGTAGACCTCGGTTTTTCTTTTTCTGCCAAAGTGTCTTTGGTGTAGTCTCCTTTGTTACTGGGCCACAGGGCAAAGAAATACATGACCTGTTTTCTTAGGTGTCATCGAGTTTGTTGCAACTCACAGCAACCCTGTGCACAACAGAATGAAACAGTTCTCTGCCCTGCCCTGCCCTGCCCCATGCCCACAGCATTTTTATGCATAAGCCCTTTGTTGCAGCCACTGTGTCAATCCATCTGGTTGACAGTCTGCTTTTTATTTAACTGACCCTCTACTTTACCAAGCATGAGACCTAGAGATTACTAATTATTTCCACAGAGGACTACTGTTTGCCTTCCCACTGCTGAGGTCTGAGAGTGCCGGATACAACCGTACGTTGAATAAGTGGGTCAGAACAAAACTGGAGGTTTGATGGTATCAGGCACTTGTACTCTTTCCTAGTATTTTTCTTTTGAGTGCAAATTTATAATTGAAGTCAGTTTCTCATATAAAAACCCACACATACTTTGCCATGTGACCCTAGCTGCTAACCCCATGCTGTGACATCACACTCCTCCTCTCCACCCTGCATTGTCCTTGTCCATTCAACCAGCTTCTGTCCTCCTCCACCTTCGCATCTCACCTCCATTCAAAATCTGCCTGGCTAGTCTTCCATATCTATTTAAGGCAAGAAGCACAGTCCTCACTGGTATTATTTTGTATCTTCTAGACCATGTCAATCTTTATCTGCGGAGCTGACTTTGAGAATGGTTTCAGTTCTATGCCAGAACAGAGTCCT
This sequence comes from Heterohyrax brucei, assembly GCA_028571685.1. Lineage (NCBI taxonomy): Eukaryota > Metazoa > Chordata > Mammalia > Hyracoidea > Procaviidae > Heterohyrax > Heterohyrax brucei. Next base: position 134,288,917 of record CM053149.1, on the reverse strand, counting down.
GAGCCATGTCTTCCTGGGACTACCCAGTCAGTCAGACCATCAAGTCTGGTCTTTTTACTAGAGTTCAAGTTCTGTACTCCACGTTTCTTCCACTCCATCAAGGATTCTTTGTTGAGTTCCCTGTAAGAGCAGTCACTGATGGTAGCCAAACCTCATCTAGCTCTTCTGCTTTCATGCTGATATGGTCACTGGATTATGTGGCCCATTCTGTCCCTTGGGATCATAATTTCCATACATTTTTTATGTTCTTCATCCTCTTTTGCTTCAGATGATTTGGAATACATTGACACTTCTTAGATGGCCCCTTCCTAGCTTCTAAGAGCTCAGACATCTCTCAAAAATGTGGGATGCAGAACATTTTCTTCATAAACTTTGTTAGGTCAATTGACCTAGAAGTCCCCTAAAACCATGGTCCCCAGACCTCTGCCCTTCTGTGGGGTCCCTTAACGTGGTTGGTTGCATTTAGAGCTTTTTAGCTGTTAGTTTAGGCCAGCTGTGCTGACTCCTCTATTGTGTGTTGTTCCTCCTCTCACCTAAAATAATTCTTGTCCACTATCTATTCAATGACTAGCCCTCACTCCCTCTCCCCACCTTGTTAACCATCAGAGACTGTTTTCTTCTGTATTTAAATATTTTCTTGAGTCTTTATAAGAAAGATCTCATAGAATATTAGTCCTTCTACAACTAATTTCACTCAGCATAATGCTGTTCAGATTCTTCCACGTTATGTGATGTTTCCTAAACTAATCGCTGTTCTTTATCATTGCAGAGTATCCCATTATGTCGATACATCATATTTTGCTTATTACCTCATGGGCAACTAGGTTGATTCCATCTTTTTCCTATTATGGACACTTCTATGATTAACATAGTAGTACATGTACCTACTCATGTGACAGCTCTTACTTCTTTAGAATATATTTCAGGGAGTGGGATTATTAGATCATATGGTATTTCTATCTCAACCCTTTTTTTTTAAAGGAAGCATCAAATAGATTTCCAAAGTAGTTGTACTATTTCACATTCCTACCAGAGTGTTTAAGTGTACCAGTAACTCCACAGCCTCTCCAACATTTATTATTTTCTGTTTTTTGGATTAATGCCAGCCTTGTTGGGATGGAATGGTATCTCATTGTAGTTTTTGATTTACATTTCTGGTGGCATAATGGTTAACTGCTACATCTGTTAGACAAAAGATCAGCAGTGCTAATCTGCCAGGTGCTCCTTGGAAACTCTGTGGGGTAGTTCTACTCTGACCTGTAGAATCTTTATGGATCAGAATCAACTTGATGACAATAGGATTGTTCTTTGGTTTAATGGTTAATGAACGTATTTCCTCAAGTATCTGTCAGCTGTCTGTTTTCTTTGGTGAAGTGCATGTTCATATCCTTTGCCCATTTTTTAAATTGAGTTATTTTTCTTTTTGTTGTTGAGGTTTTGCAGTATCTTACAGATTTTAGAGATTCGACCTTGATTATATTTATCTTATCTAAAAGTTTATTCCTCCCCCGGCCCCTCACTCTATAAGTTGTCTTTTAACTCTTTTTGTGAAGTCTTTGGATGAACCTAGGTGCTGAATTATTAGAGTCTTCCCAGTTACCATTCTATCTTCTGGTGTTTTGCCATTATTAATAATATATTGTATTCTGTTTATGTTGGGTATCCAGGATCTGAGTATCACCCTTATTTTTACTTCCATAATAGTTATTATTTTAGATTTTATGTTTAAGACTTTGATACATTGTGACTTAATTTTTTGGCAGGGTGTGAGATATGGGTGATGTTTCATTTTTTGCAGACGGCTATCTAGTTATGCAATACTGTTTGTTATCCCAGTCCCACTGCCACTGAGTTGGGTCTGACTCATGGTGACCCTAGAGATCAGAGCAGAACTGCCCCCTAGAGTTTTCATTTGTTAGAGACTGCCTTTTCCCCCAATTAATGGACTTTTGGCCTTTATCAAATGTCACCTGCTCATAGGTAGATAATATTACGTCTGGATTCTCAATTCTGTTCCATTGGTCTGTGTATCTGTTGTGCCAGTATCAAAGTGTGGCAGTATAATAGTTTCTGAAGACAGGTAGGGTGAGTCTACCCACTTTGTTCTTCACCTTCAGTAATGTTTTACTTATCTGGGCCCTCTTCCTTTTCCATACGAAGCTGGTGATTTGTTTCTCCATCTCATCAAAAATGCCTTTGGAATTAGTACTGAGACAGCATTTTATCCATAGATCACTTTGGTAGAATAGACGTTTTCACAATATTGAGTCTTCTTATCCATGAGCAAGGTATGTTTTTCTAGATAAGTAGATCTTTTTTCTTTATTGCAGTGGTGTCTTGTAGTTCTCTTTATATGATCTTTTATATCTCTGGTTAGATTTATTCCTAACTATTCTATCTTTGGGTGGCTATTGTATATGGTATTAACTCAGTTATTTCCACTTTTACTTTCTCTTTGTTGGTGTAGAAGAATCCAACTGAATTTCGTATGTTCATGTTGTATCTTGATACTTAACTGAACAACTGTATTAATTCTGATAGTGTTTTTGTGGATTCTTCAGGGCTTTTAGTACACAAAATAAGCTCATAGTATCTGCAAATAGAGGTAATTTTATTTATCCTTACTGATTTGAACATCCTTTATTTTTCTAGACTAATTGCTCTGGCTACAATCTCAAGCATGATGTTCAATAACAGCGGTGACAAAATACTTCACAGCGGTGACAAAATACTTCACTGTCTGGTTCCAGTTCTCAAGGGGAATGCTTTCAGATTCTCTTCTTTTAGGATAATGTTGGCTCCTGGTTTTGTATAAATGCCCTCTGTTATGTTGAGAAATTTCCCTTCTATTCCTATTTTGCTGAGAGCTTTTAATATAAATGGGGTTTGGACTTTGTCAAATGGCTTTTCTGCATGCACTGAAAAAATCATGTGGCTCTCATCTTTTATTTATGGAGTTGATCACATTGATTTTTCCTAGTGTTGAACCATTCCTACACACCTGGTATGAACCCTCCTTGGTAATGGTGAATTTTTTTTTTTTTTTTGATATGTTGTTAAATTTTATTGGCTAGAAATTTGTTGGTGATTTTTGTGTCTAATTTCATAAGAGATATTGTTTTGCAATTTTCTTCTTTGTGGTATCTTTATCTCATTTTGGTATCAGAGTTATGCTAGCTTCATGAAATGAGTTTGGGAGTATTCCATTCTTTTCTGTGCTCTAAAATCCCTTTAGTAACAGTGGAGTAAACTCTGAAAGTTTGGTAAATACTCCAGTGACCTGTTAGAGCCAGCATTTCTTTTGTTGGAAGATTTTTAATCAACTTTTCAATCTCTTCTTCTGTTATTGGTTTATTTAGTTGTTCTGCATCTGTTTGTGTTGATGTAGGTAAGTAACATGTTTCCAGAAATTTGTCTATTCGCTCTCGGTTTTCAAATTTGTTAGAGTACAATTTTTCATATTATTCTGTTATGACTTGGTCTAATTTCATTTTGTTCTGTTGTCATATCACCCATCTCAGTTCTATTCAAGTTATTTGCTTCCTTCCCGGTCTTTCTTTTGTTGGCTTGGTCAATGATTTACTGATTCTTTGATCTTTTAAATAACCAGATTTTGGTCTTTTTAATTCTTTCAATCCTTTTATTGTTCTCTAATTCAGTTGGTTCTACTTCAGTTTTCAGGATTTACTCTCTTCTGGTGCCTGAAGTCTTCTTTTGCTGTTCTCTTTCTACTTGTTCAAGTTGCAGGGTTAATGCTTTGTTCTGGGTTCTTCTCTTTTTGGATGTGTGCATTTGTAGTAATAAATATACCTTTGAGTCCTGCTTTTGCTGCATCCCAAAGGTTCTGATTGGATGTATTTTTGTTCTCACTTGATTCTGTGAATTTCTTTATTCCTTCATTAATTTTTCTATAAGCCTGTAGTTTTTGATCAAGGTATTGCTCAGTTTCTGTGTGTTTGATTTTACTTCCTTGCTTTGTTATTTATTTCTTCTTTTATGGTTCTATGGTCAGAAAATATGCTATTTAATATTTCAGTGCTTTGGATTCTGTTAAGGCTTGCTGTATGACCTAACATGTGGTCCATTCTGGAGACTTTCTTATATATTTGAAAAGAAAGTACACTTGGCTGCTTTTGGGTGGAGTGTTCTGTTTATATCTATGAAGTCAAGTCTGTAGATTGTAGCATTTAGATCTTCTACATCTTTATTGAGTTTCTTTCTGACTGCTGTTTTGCTGAAAATCATGTGTTGAAATCTCCTACTGTTATTATGGAGCTGTCTGTTTCTCTTTTCAATGCTGTTAGAGTTTGTTTTATATCTTTGGGAGCCCTATTGTTGTGTACATAAATATTTAATGTGGTTACATCCTGCAGGTGTAATCACCCTTTAATCATCATAGTGTCTGTTCTTATCCACTGTGATGGATTTTATTTTAAAGTCTATTTTGTCAGAAATTAATACTGCCACTCTTGCTCTTTTTCGAATGTTGTTGGCTTTATATATTTTTTGCTATCCTTTGTGCTTTAGTTTGTTTGTGTCTTTAGGTCTAAATTGTGTCTCTTGTAGGTAGCATATAAATAGGTTGTGTTTCTTCATCCATTCTGACACTCTGCATCTTTTCATTGGGTGCATTTAATCCATTTACATCCAGCATAATTACTGAGAGATGTGAGTTTATTGCTGTCATTTTAGTGTCTTTTTTGTGTGTTGTTGACAGTTTCTTTGTTCCACTTAATTTGCTGTGCTGAATTATTTTTCTTTATGTTTTTTCTTTTTATCTTTGTTCATCGTTGTTTTCACAGTCTCTGAAATTTAATGTTTTTCTTGTATTTTAGTTTGTTGCATAGTACTGTTAGTTTCCTTTGTAGTTACCTTAATACTTACCACTATTTTTCTAAATTTAAGCCATGCTTTTATTTCCCTGTACCACCTTGACTTCCTCTTCATATTAAAGATTTGACTACACTTTTAGTCTCTCTTTTTTGTTATACTGTTGTTATTTTTTACATAAAGACATCTCTGTTTCCCTGTTTTCAGAATTTTAGCTTTGATTTGTTTTTGTGATTTTCTTATCTCGATTGATACTTGGTTGCACTGTCTTGCATTTTAGCCTTGATTTGTTATCTGACATTATTAATTTTCTAGCAGAAGAATTTCTTTTTGTATTTCTTATAATTTTGGTTTTTGTTTTTTGCAAATATCCTGTACTTATGTTTACCTGGAAATGTCCTAATTTCACCATGATATGTGAGAGACAATTTTACTGAATACGTAATTCTTGACTGGCATTTTTTCACCCTCCAATGCTCTGTATATGAGGTCTGACAATTAAGTTCACAAACTTGCCTTCAGGCACATACGTTGGCAGCTCTGTACAAACAACTCAGTAAGGTTTCACAACCTTGGTATATCAGTATCTCACAGCTGTGTTCATGTCAACACATGGCAAGGTTTGCTGAATGACCACCATTGTTGTGTGTTTTTGTGCACTTTCACAATAATGTTGGAGCTTGAATTAGAGCAACAAACAAACATTAAATTTCTTGTTAAACTTGACGAGAGGGTAAGTGAAATCAGGGATATGTTAGTCCAAGTTTATGGAGATAATGTCATGAAGAAAACAGTGGTGTACAAATCAATTCAAAATTTTCCGGAGGGGAGAAAAGCATCACTGATGAGAAGAGGTCAGGGCAGCCAGTAATAAGCAGAATGGATGAAAATGTTGAAAAATTCATTGAATTGTATGTCAAAATCATCAGCTGACTGTGAGAAGCATAGCGGACCAAGCAAACATAGATACAGAAACAGGAAAATCTTAACTGAAAATCTTGGCACGAGAAAGGTGTGGGCAAGAATGGTCCCACAGGAGCTCACCAATGAACAAAGACAAAGGAGAGCTGAAGTTTGTCAAGACATTTTGGAGAGGCAAGACAATGTTTTGGGTTGTGTTATCACTACTGATGAAACATAAGTGTACCAATATGCCCCTCAGACAAAGGGTCAAAGTGCACAATGGAAGTCAGCCAACACTCCATGACCAAAAATGTTCCATCAGCCCAAATTAAGAGTCACGGCAATATTGCTAACCTTTTTTGATATCAGAGGGATTGTTCGTTATGTATTTGTATCAATTGGACAAACAGACAAGTTTACCAATCGGAAGTGCTGAAAAGGCTGCATGAAAAAGTTGGACAAAATGACCCAAACATGTTGCCAGAAACTCATAGCTCTTCCATTACAACAATGTACCAGATCACATGGCACTGTCTGTAAGGGGGGTTTTAGCCAGTAAACAAATAACTGTATTGGAACACTCTCCCTACACATCCCCCAATGACTTTTCTCTTTACCTGAAGATAAAGGAAACATTGAAAGGAAGACATTTTGATAACATTCAGGACATTAAGTGTATTATGATGATAGCTCTGATGGCCATTCCAGAAAGAGTTTCAAAACTGTTTTGACTAGGTGCTAGTGTCAGTGCATAGCTTCCCAAGGGGAGTACTTCAAAGGTAACTGTAATGATATTCAGAAATGAGACATGTAGCACTTTTTCCTAGGATGAGTTCATGAATTTAATTGTCAGACCTCGTATATCATCTCATTACCTTTTTGTCTGAAGGATTTTGGCTGAGTAGTTCAAACAGTCTTATTGACTCTATGTACATGACTTTTCATTTATTCTTAGCCACTTTTAAAATTCTTTGTTTATTTTATTTATTTATATATTTACTTTCACACAAGGTCAATTATAATATGCCTTGGTGTCTTTCTTCTGAAGTCTACCTTGTGTGGGCAAAAATTTTGACTATGACAAATCTGACCATGTTTAATCTCTAAAACCTACAAGATACTTCAGTATGTCAACAACAAAAAGACAAATAACTCAATTAAAAGTTGGCAAAGTGTATGAGTAGGCACTTCACCAAAGAAGCCATTCAAGCAGCTAAGAGATACATGAGAAAATTAGTTATTAGATAAATGCAGTCAAAACTACAGTGTGATACCACCTCACCACAATAAGGCTAACATTTACTAAAAAAAAAAAAAAACACAACATAATAAGTGTTGAAAGGGTTGTGGAGAGACAGGAAAACTTACACCCTCTGGTGAGAATTTAAAATGGTGCAACCACTTTGGAAACCTTTTTGATGCTTTCTTAAAAAGCTAGCAACTGAAATACTGTATGATCCAGCAATCCCACTTCTTGCTATGTATGTATATCCTAGAGAAACAAGAGCTGCCACACAAATAGATACACATGCTCAACAATCTTCATTGCAGCACTGTCCACAATAGCAAAAATATAGAATCAACTTATGTGCCCATCAACAAATGAATGGGTAAACAAACTATGATATATTCACACAATGGAATATTATGCAATGCTAGACAAAGAAGATGAATTTGTGAAACTTCTCACAACATGGACGAATCTGGAAGGCATTATGATAAGTGATATTAGTCAGTCACAAAAGGACAAATATTATTTGAGACCACTATTATAAGAACTCAAGAAAGGTTTTAAGCACAGAGAAAAAAACTTATTTGGTATATACGATGGTGGGGAGATAAGAAGAGTGATAGTCAATGAATAGTTAGTAGATAAGAATTATCTTAGTTGAGGGAAAGAACAACAGTACAATTCAGCATAACTGGACTAAACCAAAAGCTAAGAACTTTTCTGAATGTAAGAAAAATTCTTTGAGAGACAGAGTAGTAGTGGCAGGGGTCTGAGGAACCATGGTTTTGGGGGACACCTAGGTCAATTGGCATTGCAGTTTATTAAGAAGATGTTCTGCATCCCACTTTGGTGAACGGTGCTTGGGGTCTTAAAAGCTAGCAAGCAGCCATCTAAGATGCATCAATTGGCCCCTATATACCTGGAGCAAAGGAGAATGAAGAACGCCAAAGACACAAAGAAAATATTATCCCAAGAGACAGAAAGGACCACATAAACTGGAGTCTCCATCATCATGAGACCAGAAGAATTATATGATGTCTAACTGTCACCAATTACTGTCCTGACAGGGAGCAGAACAGAGAGTCTCTGATGAAACAGGAGAAAAGTAGGGTGCAGACCTCAAATTACAGTAAAAAGACCAGATTTAACAGTCCTACTGAGACTTGAGGGTACATGGGAGACATCGCTCCTGGAACCTATGTAGCCCAGAACTGAAACCATTCTCAAAGCCAACTCTTCAGACAAAGATTAGAATGGACTATCAGACATAAAATAATATTTGTACAAAGAGTGCTTCTTAGCTCAGGTAAATTCATGAGATTTAATAGGAACTCCAGTCCAGAGGCATAATGATAAGGCTAAAAGGGACAGGAGATGGTTGAATGTAGGCAAGAAATTCATTATGGGAAAAAGGAGTGTGCTGTCACATTATACGGAGAGCAACTGAGGTCACCTAACAGTGTGTATAAATGTTTTGTGTGAGAAACTAAATTGAACCATACACTTTCATTTAAGGCACTATTTAAAAAAAAAGAAAGAAAAAGCTAGCTTTTTGTAATATTGATTAATTTTACTCTGTGCTCTTTTTTAATGTTTTATTCCACTTGTTTCAACTTCAAGTTTTCAAGATTTTATTCTGTTGTATTTGGTGCAAACAAAATAATATATCTAAGATGTATCAAGTTTTACATAGGACAATAATTAAACCAATACAACCCTCTGAGCCAATCATTAAGTTAAGAATCAACCCAGAGGGGGGTGGAGTCAACATGACACACATCTCCTTAGTTCCCTCTGAAGATTAAGATCTGGAATGGTAATTGAATGGACCTTTCTGGACACCCTGTGGGCTCTAGGACATTGCTTAGGGCTGATAGATTGGACTACATGCCACTAAACAGGAAACTTCCTTTCTCTCCCTGAGCCCCACTCCTGCCAACTAATCACTTGCATGGATTGAAGGTTCTGGTGCTTTTAATTATTTTTCCTTTTTGTTGGCTTGTAGGAGTCGGAACGGGCATGAGCTGACAGATATACTGAGCAGCAATGCTAAAGTGGACAGTGTGTGCTGCAGCAGAGAGACAGTATGTGGGATAGCCATATTTTGAAAGCCCGGCAACAGACTGAGAGCACAACATCAACTCCAGCCTCTCTTTCCTGAGCTCCACCATGGATTCTGCTGTTTTGCAGTGGGAGAGGCAGCTTGTCCTGGACACCATCATGTTGGCTGAGAGGTTAAGTCACCTAACAGGAGGCCTCACCAGGGGCTAATTCCCAGGCTGGCAGGCAGCAGCAGTCCAGGGAACGCTTTTCCAGCAGAAAGGCACAACCTAACCTTATGGGTAGGGCTTGGGGGAGATGGCAACAGGGCAGTAGCCCATCCCTACTTTGAACTACATCATAGCATCTGGGCACAGCTGAACAGGTGTCTCTTCTGTCAGTCAGAAGGCAGAGCTGCCCATACCTGATTGTCTGACTAATTTTGGAAGTTATCAGATAGCTTTTAGCTTTTTAAAATAAGACTGGCTTGGCTGGAGAAATAACTGTTGAGCAGCCCGATGACAACTCTTTCAGCCTTTACTGACCCACATAATAGGGTCGGTTGATAATTCCCCACCCCAGTGACGGCATAAGTAGTGCTGTGTCTTTCCCAGCCAGGAGGCAGAGCCTGCCACCCCAGAGAGTCTACTGGGGGCAGTCGCTAGAATACATAGAGGCAGATAGTGACCAACTCCTTTCTCGGAACTACTCTTCAGCTCCTGTTGAGGCAACACTAGAGAAACTAAATAGCCTCTAGATATCCCCAAAGCGACAGCCCATCATCAAGCACTTAAAGAAACAGCTGACCATGACTCTGGAAAACTCCCAAAATAAAGAATCAAAAACGTTTCCAGATGAAGAAGACTTTCTGAAACTATCAGAGGTCGAGTACAAAAGAATTATATAGAGAGCTCTACTACAGATTAAACAAAACACAGCAAAAAAGATTGAAAAATTAAGCAAGCTGTTTGAATTGATGGAACATCAACATTCTGAAATCCAACAGATCAAGAACAAAATTTCAGAATTAGACAACTCAATTCAAAGCCAAAAGAACAGACTTGATGCATTGAAAATTAGAATTAGTGTTACTGAAGATAAAGCAAATGACACCAGTCTTTATGAAGACAAGTCAGATAAAAGAAATAAGAAAAAGGCAGAAGCATTAAGAAATATGTAAGACTCTATCAAGAGGAATGATCTACAGTTAATTGCAGTTCCTGAACAGGGAAGGATACCTGAAAACACAGAGTAATGTTGTTGAATTGATGACAGAAAACTTCCCTGAAATTATGACAGAAGAGGACGTAGATATCCAAGACATGTATCAAGCACCAAAAGAAAGACAGCAAGACATATTAAAGTCAAGCTTAATAAAATTAAGCATAAGCAGAAACTCTTAAAAGTCAGGAAGACACAAAACAAAGCTAACATTCAGAGGCAAGCCCTGTAGGCTTTTGCTGACATCTCGGCAGAAAAAATATTGGCATGAAGGCAGTGGGATGACACATTTAAAGTCTGAAGGAGAAAAAAATTACAGCTGAGAACTACATATCTTGCAAAACTGTCTTTCAAATATGAAGACTAAATTAAGATGTTCACAGATAAACAGATGCTAAGACTTTGTAATAACCAAACAAAAACTACAAGAAATACTGAGAGAAACTTTTGGCTTAGAAAACCAAAACCATCAATTTATATTTAAGAAGGCAGTGCAGGACACAGCATCCAGGAACCTACTCAGCTAGGGAAGGCACAAAACTCAATCGTAGTTACAACATTAAAAGAAGGGAACCAGTGATCATATCATGAAAACTAAGACACTATCACACTAAAAAGAGGGGTATACTACAATAGTTATTGTCCTTCCAGATGGATAGGAAGTTAATAAGCTATGTGGAAGTTAAAATTGGGTTTAAACTTAAAATATTAAAAGAGATCATAGAGGTAATCTCAAAGCACAATAACAATACAACATATCAAAACAAGAAACGTAATACAGGAATTTCAACACAAAGTCAACACAGAAATAGATGAAAAGTGAACCACTGGAGAAGAATGACCCACAAGGGACTATCAAGAGCAACATAGAAAGCACCATCACACACACACAGAGAAAAAGATGCATCAAAATGACAGCACTAAACATATATCTATCAATAATGATTTTGAATGTAAATGGGCCGAATTCTCAAGTACATAGACAACAGGTGACATCTTGGATTAAAAGATATGACCCATCTCTATATTCTGGTTACAAGAAACTCGCCTTAGACTTAAAGATGTGAACAAACTGAAAATTAAAGGATAGGATAATATATACCAATATACAAAGAAGAGAAGGTGTGACAGTATCAATCACAGATAAAATAGATTTCAATGCAAACTCCACCATCCTGGACAAGGACAGTTACTACTGATTCCTGAAAGGTTCAATACAGAAGCAGGACTTAACAATATTAAATATTTATTAAGCCAGTACTAGAGCATCTAAACATGTCGAACAGACACTGACTACAGTGAAAAATGAAATAGATCACTCCACAATAATAGTTGAAGACTTCAACATTCCACTTTCAGGAATGCACAGATCATCTAGAAAAAAGCTTAGTAAAGACACAGAAGATCTTATTGCAATAATTAGCCAATTAGACCTCATTGACATAGACAGAACTTTTTATCCATCAACAGACAAGTACACCTTCTTCTCCAATGCACAGGCAACATTTTCCAGAATAGACCATGTGTTAGCACACAAGACAAATTCAACAAAATGCAAATTATTTAAATATTGCAAAGCAACTTCTCAGACCATGAGCCATAAAAGTCAAAATCAATAAAAGAAAAAACATTGGTAAAAACTGGAACTCATGGAAACCTTGCTAAAAAATCCATGGATTATAAAAGAAATCAAGGATGACATAAAGAAATTTATGGATTCCAACGAGAATGAAAACACTTCCTACCAGAACCTATGAGATACAGCCAAAGCAGTGCTCAGAGGTCAATTTACCTCTGTAAATGTACACACCCAGAAGAACGGACCCACACCAAATAACTAACCATACAGCTTGAACAAGTGGAAATAAAGCAACAGAAAAACCCCTTAGGCACTAGAAGAAAACAGATCATAAAAATTAGAGCAGAACTAAATGAATTAGAGAACAAAAGAACTCAAAAAAGTTGATAAAACCAAAAGCTGTTTTTTTAAAGATTAACAAAATTGAAAAACCATTGGCTAAACATACAAAAGAAAATCAGGAAAGGAAACAAATAACCTAAACAAGAAATAAGATGGGAGATATCAAAACAGATCCAACTGAAATAAAAAGTATCACAACAGAATACCACAAAAGACTGTACTCTAACAGATTTGAAAACCTAGAGGAAAGGGACAAATTTCTAGACTCATATCACCTACAAAAATTATCACAAGGAGAAGTAGAACAACTTAATAAACCTATCACAAAGGAAGAGATTGAAAAATTCATCAAGAGAACTACCAACCAAATAAAGCCATGGACCACATGACTTCACCACAGAATTCTACCAGCCTTTTAGAGAAGACTTAACTGGAATACTGGTGAGACTATTTCATAGCATAGAAAAGAACGGAATACTACCAAATTCTTTCTATGAAGCCAATATTACCCTGATACCAAAGCCAGGGAAAGATCCCACAAAAAAGGAAAATTACAGACCAATATCACTCATGAACTTAGATGCAAAAATCTGCAACAAAATCCTTACCAAGATAATTTAACAATATATCACCGGGCAGGGAGAGCAGTGGAAGCTGCATATAGGTGGGCATGTAAATTTATACGGGAATGTACATTTTCACTCAGTCTAATAAAAAATAATAATAATAATTCATCATGGCCAAGTTCGATTCATACCAACGATGCAAGTCTGGTACAACACCAGAAACACAATTAATGTGATCAACCACAAAAGATAGGAATCATCTGATTTTGTCAATTGCTTCAGAAAAGGAATTTGACAAAATCCAATACCTATTCATGCTAAACACTCTCAGCAAAACAGGAATAGAAGGCACATTTCTCAACACAGTAAGGGGCATCTACACAAAGCCAACTGCCTACATTATCCTGAATGGAGAGATATCAAAAGAATTCCCCTTGAGAATGGAAAATAGACAAGGATGCCCACTCTCACCTTTCTTATTCAACATTGTGCTGGAAGTTCTGGCCAGCGCAAATATACAAGACAAAGAAATAAAGGGTATCTGCACTGCCAAGAAAAAGTAAAAAAATCTCCCTGTTTGCGGATGACACAGTACACACAGAAATCCTTAAGAATCCATAAGCTAACTACTCGAACTAGTAGAAGAGTTTAGCAATATATCAGGATATATTATAAACATAAGTAAATCAGTAGGATACCTTTAAAACCACAAAGAGATCATTCAAGAAGAAATCACAAAATCAACACATTTACTCTAATCCCCAAGAAGATAAAATACCTAGCAATAAATCTGATTAGACAAAACAAGAGACCTATCCAAAAAAACTACAAGACCTTACATAAATGGAGAAACCTACCCTACTCATGGACAGGAAGACTTAACATTGCAAAAATGGTTATTTTACCCAGGCAATCCATATATACAGTGCAATCCCAGTACGAATTCCAGTGCTGTGTTTGTTGAGATGGATAAACAAATCACCAACTTTGCTGGGAAAGGAAAGAAAGCCAGGATAAGCAAAGTAGTACTACACAAGAAGAGAAACATAGTGGAAGGCCTCACACCACCTAACCTTAGAACCTATTACACTGCCACAGTAGTCAAAACACCCTGGTGCTGGTACAAAAAGAGACATAAAGATTAATGGAACAGAGTTGAGACCCCAGAGATGCTATCCTCCTCCTGTGAACAGCTGATATTCGACAAAGTCCCTAAGATGGTAAACTGGGGTAAAACAGTCTCTTTAACAAGTCATGCTGGCAAAATTGGAGATCCATATGCAAAATATTGAAACAAGACCCATATCTCACACCTTACAAAAACACCAACTCAAACTGGATAAAAGCCTGAAATATTAAACCTAAAACATAAAGATCATGCAAGAAAAAATAGAGTCAACAATGGAAGTTTTAATACACAGCTTAGACAGACTTCAAAATCTGACAAACAAAGCTCAATCAACAGAAGAGAAAATAGATAAATGGGAATTACTAAAAATCAAACACTTTTCATAGGGGTCTCATACAATATTTGTCCCTTTGTCGCTGACTACTTTCACTCAACATAATGTCTTCCAGCTGAAACCAGGTTATGAGATATTTCCTGGAATCATCATTGTTCTTATCATAGCATAGTACTACATTGAGTATATATGCCACAGTTTACCTACCCATTCCTCTGTTGTTGGGCATCTGGGTTGGTTCCTCTAACCAGAAAACATTACTAAGGTCAACTCCTTGGACAGGAATGGATTGGACTCAGGGATACAACGTGACAATATGGTGTGTGTACTTTATCGTTCTATGACTCTATAGGATCTGTCCTACTGACCTCTTACTAGAAGGGAGAGAAGAAGGTAGAGAGGAGGAGACAGGAAATTGTCAAGAGGATATGACGTGTATAGAATGGACAGGAGGCGTGTGCTGCCACCGGGCAAGGAGGGCAGAAGGTGGTGCAGATACGTGGGCATGCAAATTTAATTTGAATTGTATACTTTCACTTAATCACAGTAAAAAAAAAGGAACCAACTGAGACAGCCTTGAGTATTGTGTTCTTTTAAGATCTATGGTTGAACAGTGAATGAAAACAGGCACAGCTTGAGATTTCAGACACTCTGAGTACAGCTGAAGTGTTGGTGAACTGAGGCGATTTCAGAAAAAGGACAAGAGGAATGGGGGCAGCATAGAAGCTGTAAAATTCTAGGCACTGGTACATGAAGGACTTCACTTTTAGTGGCCATCTGGGATAGAGATGAACAACACTCAAAACAAAGAACATAGGATGAGAGCTAAACAGAGGAAGCCTCAGTTCAACTTGTAAAACACTGCAGATTGTGGGAATATGTGGACCACACCTTTCAGAGGGCATAAAAGGAGACCAAGTCGCTGTGAATGAGCGCTGTTGAATTTTGCTGATAGCCAAGGCAGATGGGCTATAAAACGTAAATATATTGAAATTCTGCACAACCCAGCCTTCAGCCAGGAGAAGAAAAATATTCAGACAGACAATATAGAGAGAAACAACTGACTGTTTGCCCACACTGGAACACCATGGGAGAGCCTATAAAAGCCCATCCCTACCACTTAGGTCCACAGCCACAGCCAGCAAAAAACCACCATGTATGCACATTGAACTTTAGAGCCCAGATCATCTCAAAAAACCAATCCCAGGGATACTCTCAGGCCACAGACAAAATATAAAACAACAACAACAAAATACAGCTAACAGATCAGCAAATTCAGCCACATTAGGGAAAACCAGCCAGAATAAGCACTGAGAGGCCTAAGCACCCCCGTAAAACCACACACACAACGCCAGACAAGAAAACCCTCTATTATTTCTTAGGATAATATAGTGGAGCAAAATAGATCAAGGATAACCCAGTTTTTGTCAATTCCAACATATAGCAACTGTATAAGATGTGGTAGAATGGTCCCATAGTTATTCCAAAGCTGTAATCTTTACACAGACTGCTACATCTTTATACCATGGAGCAGCTAACAGTTTGAACTACTAAGCTTTTGATTAGCAATACAGTGCTTTAACCAAAGGCTGCACTACCACATCACCAGGTCTGTCTTGGATTGAACTGTATCCCCTAAAAAATGTATGTAGCCATGTGGCTAGGCCGTGATTCCCAATATTTTATGTTTTTTTTTTTTTTATGATTTATCCATTTTGTGATTTTCCTATGCTGTGTGTTAGAGGATTAGGGTGAGACTGTAATTCCCTTCGTAAGATCACCTTCCTGCCCCACTGTAAAGGGAGTTTCCCTGGAGTATGGCTTGCACCACCCTTTATCCTTTCATCCTGCAAGAGATAAAATGAAAGGGAAGCACATGGAGAATTGGGAACCTCACACCATCAAGAAAACAGCACTGAGAGTAGATACACCCTTCAGACCTGAGGTTCCCAAGCCAAGATGTTCTCTGAACAAAGACTGGTGCAACACAAGGACTTTCCTCCAGAATTAACAAAGGGAAAGCCTTCCCCTGGAATGGACACCCTGAATTTTGACTTACGGCTTACTGGACAGTGTAAGAATAAACTTTCCTTTGTTAAAGCCATCCACTTGTGGTATTTCTGTTGAAACAGTACCAGCTGACTAAGACAAGGGCACCTTCTAATAGATACACTTCCCTTGAAAATATGAAAAAATACAATTCAAGATGCTAAAAGTTTTGAAAAGGTGTGAAAATGACCCATGTTCAGTTAAAAAAAAGACAAGAGAAGGACTAATGAAAAGGAAAACATGAAAAAAGAGGGAAAGTTCTCCTGTGAAGACCAGATTAATGGAAAATAACAGAAAATTTCCAGACAATAGTGCTAAATATGTTTGAAGAAAGCAAAAAAGTACACAGAAAATAAGTAAACAGAGATCAAGAAACAAACCAAGGAGCAAAATGTGAAATTCAAAAAGTAAACTGAAAAATACAAAAAAAAAAAAGAGAGAGAGAGAGATAATTCCTAGAACTAAAGAATAAAACAACTGAATTAATAAAACACAAAAGAAACACTCAACAACAGAGTTGAACAGACTGAAGGTAAAATAAGTGAACTAGAAAACAGAGTAACTGAATGTATCTAGTCTCAAGAGAAATAAGACAAAAACAACGAAAAATTAACAAAGCCAAATGAGAACATGGAATTCAGTTAAGAAATGTAATATTGGAATTATTGGAATTTCAGAGCATCATGACAATAGTAAAGAATTTTCCAATCTTCCAAAGGCATAGAGGATTTCCCAACACCTGCACGGAGAACCAAAATACAGAAAATGACATAAACTCTGATTAGAAGAGACACAAGAAGTTCAACTCCATGCCACATTCTAACACCTTTCTCATAAATCAAAGATAAGGTGAGGATATCCAGTACTCATCATATAAATCACTGCAGATTCATCTCTAGATAATCTAAAGGACAGGAGGCAATGGAGTGATACATAAAAATAGCAAACAAACACAATTGTCACCTGTTTTCATATAGATGCAACTATGGTCCTCACAAAATGTGCATAGCAATTTGTCTGGACTATGATTCCCAGTGTTGTATGATGTTCCTGTATGTAGTAAGTCCTAAGTCTATGATGCTAATGAGGTAAAATGGCCATGGTCATGTTAGTAAGGCAGGACTCAATTTATATGTGTATTGTCCTTGAGGTAGTCCTTTGGGATGTAAAGAAAAGAAAAGCAAGTAGAGAGTTGGGGACCTCATATCACCCAGAAAACTATGCATGGAGGAGAAAGCATTCATGGGGCCCAGGATCCCTGTGCTTCAGAAGCTTCAAGTCCAGGGGAAGATTAACAGCAAGTACCTTCCTCCAGAGCCAGCAGAGAACAACTTCCCCTGGAGCTGACTCCCTGAATTTGGACTCTCAGACTACTTTACTGTGAGAAAATAAATTTATCTTTGTTAAAGTCATACACTTGTGGTATTTCTATTATAGCAGCCCTAGATGGCTAAGACATCAACCAAGAATCCTTTTTCCAGTAAAGTTGTCATTAAAAAAAAGGAGTGAGAAATCAGGACTTTCCAAAATAAACAGAAGATTTGGGAACTTGCCACTTTCACACCAGTTCTGCGTGTGTTACTGAAGGCAGTTCTCCAAATGGAAAGGCCAAAACATCCAATACTGAATTCTATACACGGTGGGGGTGGGAAATAAGGGAGAAGGAGAGATTCTGCCAAAAGGCGACAATATAGGCAGTCATAAGGGCCAAGTATATGTTGTTGAAAAAAATCCAATAATTTATCACAGCAGCAATACATCAAATTCCCAAGAAATTAGTATACAGTAAACCTTTCAGGTATAGGATGTATAATGATAATGGAGACTGACCAACAGAAGTGGGAGAGGAAAAAACAATCAGAAACAGATTTAATGTTTAATGTAGTATGTTACCTATTGTTCATATGTTAACTGACATCACAAATGTGAATTATATAAAATAAGCTGTGTGGTAAGCATTAAGAAATCACCTAGATAAAACACATAGAAGAACAGAAAGTAGAAATAAAAGACTCATCCCAAGAAAGAAGCCAAACACAAATAATAACAGAAAAATGAGAATAAAAAGGTAAGTAAGATACAAAGAGTTCAAAAGATATAGAGTAAAATGAAAGAAAAACATACTTAAATTTCAATAATAATCTTAAATATGAATGATTTACATTCATTCCACAGAGTGGGAGAATTGATTTAAAAAAAAAATCCACCCTTTTCACTGTCTACAAGAAACAATAAAAAGACAAAACAGATTGACAATAAATGGATAGAGAAAACATTCAACATAACCAAGCTATCTAAGAAGAACAAAGGTAGACATACTTATGTCAGATAAAATAGACTTTAAATCAAAATCTATTAAAAGGGACAAAGAAGAACATCACATAATAATAAAAAGGACAATCTGGCAAGAAGACTAACAACTATAAATAAATATGCACCTGACATGAATGTGCCAAGATACATGAAACAAATATGAGTAGGAATGAGGAAATAAAATAATTCCATAATAATAACTGAGGACTTCAACACACCCCCTTTCAATTCTAGAAAGAATAATTTAAAAGCAGATAAAGACATTGAAATTTTAATAAAATCATAAGCCAATTTGACCCAACACATATATAGAGCAACTCATCCGCTCTCAGAACAACACTCATTTTTCTCCAGAACACATGGATTATTTTACAGAGTAGATCATATGGTAGGAAACAAACACGTCTCACCAAATTTAGAAAGACTGAAATCATACAAAGCATAATCTGTTAGACCACAATGGAATGAAGCTAGAAATCAATAAGAGAAAAAATAAGGAAAATAAGTAAATGAATGAACACACAGAAATTAAATAATACAATCCTAAAAAACAAAAAAAAACAACAACAACAAAAAACCTCACTAGGTCATACCAGAAATGAAAGTGAAATTTAAAAAAAATCTAATAAAGCAATGAAAATGAATACAAAACATATCAACAATTTTAGGACAAAGCAAAAGCAGAACTCAGAGAGACATTTATAGCAAGAAATGTCTGCATTAAAAAAGAAGATCCAAAATCAATAACTTAAGCCAAGAACTACCACACACTTAGAAATGGTATAGCAAAAGAAGCAAAAATCTACAATAAAAAAGGATATAATAAAGATCACAGCATAAATAAATAGCAAAAAAAAAAATCAAAAGAATCAGAAGCTAAATCAATAATGAAAAAAAAAAACCTGTTAGATTAACCAAAGAAAAAAATGAAAAGAGGCAGATAAAAAAATTAAGAAATAAAACTGAAAACATTAAAATAGACCCAACTGAGATAGAGGATCATAAAAGATTATAAACTTGCAAACCTGTATGAAAAGGAGAAATCCCTAGAAAAACATCTGAACTAGTATAAAAAGAGTATAAACGCCAAACGTATTATATATGAAGAGACTGAAGACATCAACAAACAACAGCCTACAAAAGAAAGTCCAATACCAGGTGACTACACTGTGTGATTCTACAAATATTCAAAGAAGAATTGATCCTAATTTTACTCAAAATCTTCAGAAATCTAACAAAAACCAAGCTGGATTCATACCAGGCAAGCAAGGCTGGTTCAACATCAGAAAAACAATTAATGTGAAAAACCACATAAATAACACAAAAGATAAGAATCATCTGATCTTGACAGTTGATGCAGAAAAGGCATTTGAAAAAGTCCTACACATATTCATGCTAAAAACTCTCAGAAAAATGTGAATAGAAGGCAAATTTCTCAACACAGTAAGAGGCATCTACACAAAGCCAACACCTACATCACCCTGAATGGAGACAGACTAAAAGAATTCCCCATAAGAACCAGAGCTAGACAAGGATGACCCTCTCCCCACTTCTATTCAACATTATATTAGAAATTCTGGCCAGAGAAATTAGAAAAGATAAAGAAATAAATGGCATCTGCATCGGCAAAGAAGAAATAAAAATCTCCCTAATTGCAGGTGATATGATTGTGTATTCAGAGAATCTTTAAGAATCCATAAGCAAACTAGTCATCTAATAGAAGAGTTGAGCAAACTATCGGGGTATAGGATAAGCTTAAGTAAATCAGCAGGATTCCCTTAAAGCCACAAAGAGATCATTCAAGAAGAAATCACAAAATCAATACCATTTACCGTAGCCCCTAAGGATATACAATGCCAAGCCAAGCCAAGTGCCATCGAGGATATACAATACATAGCAACAAATCTAACTAGAGAAAATAAGAGAGCTATACAAAAACAACTACAAGACCTTACTGCAAGAAACTAAGAAAGACTTACATAAATGGAGAAACCTATCCCTCTCATGGATAAGAAGACTTAACATTGTGAAAATAGCTGTTTTGCCCAAAGCAATCCGCATGTGCAGTGCAATCTGAATACAAATTCCAGTGATATATTTTTTCTTTTTTATTTAACATGACTGAGTGAAAATGCACATTCCCATATACATTTACATGCACACCAATATGCAGCTTCCACTGCTCTTGCTCTCCGGTGACAGCACACTATTCCTCTGTGCTCCATACATGTCTTATACTCCCAACAGCCTCCTTTCCGCTCCTCTCCACCCACTCTCCTTCCTCCAGCCAGAGGGCAGCAGGATGATATCCTATAGATGTATACAACAATAAAGTGCAACCAATATATGGTCACTCTGCATTACCAAGTCCAATTCATTCCTGTCCAAAGACTGGACCTTCGTTATGATTTACGGCTAAGGGCAGCATCAGGGCTGGGGGCCACGCTCTCAGGGGAACACCGGAACCGCTGGACCATCAACTGAGGTCTTTTAGTGGAGATCTCACGATGCACCCCTTTTTATTCTTGTGTTGCCAGTGCGACTCAACCTAGTGAGCTCCATCGAGGCTTATCACTGGTGGTGGCCAGGCACTATCCGGTTCTTCTGGTCCAACGTCGATGAAGATACCCACTCTTGCGGGTCTCTCTGTCTTCTAGGTTGTCTTTACCGCATGCCATTTTTCTCCTCAGTGAGCATCCGTTCCTGCTGAGTTGGGACGATTTGCTGTGCCCTTGGATGGCAGCTTGGCAGGTTTTAAGACCCCAGACGCCACCCACCAAAGAGGGGTGCAGAGAGCTCTCTTAGCATAATGCTAGGTGTGCCAATTGGCCTAAATTTCACCTAAGAGCATGGTCCCCTGCCCCCTGTCCTAGCTACTCTATTTTTGCAATATTGGGTTAAGATGGAAGGAGTACTCAAGTTATGCTGAAGTCCACTTAATGTTGTTCTTGTTTCTAATGTGTGCTATCACTGCTTTCTCCCAACCAGATTTCTAGCAACTACCTAAACTAAACTCTCCCCCCTCACCCTCCCTCACTCCCCTCCCTTGCAGCTTTCAAAGGGTCTTTTCTTCTGTACACAAGTCTGTTTTTGAGATCTTATCGTAAAGGCCTCATACAGTATTTGTATCTTTGTCGTTGACTACTTTTGCTCAACATAATGTCCTCCAGTTGAAAACAGGTTAGGAGATGTTTCCTGGAGCCTGGAATCATCATTATTCTTTATCATTGCATAGTGTTCCATTGAGTATATGTACGATAGTTTACCTATCGATTCTTCTGTTGTTGGGCATCTGGGTTGATTCCATCTTTTTGCTATCGTTGACTGTTCTGCAATAAACATGCTCATGCATGTGTCTGTTGGTGTGAAAGGCCTTGATTCTGTAGGATATATTCCAAGTAGTGGAATTACTCGGTCAAATGGTATATCAATATCCATTTTTTTAAGGAAGCGCCAGATTGCTTTCCAAAGAGGCTGGACCATATTTCAATCCCACCAACAGTGTAGAAGGGTTCCACTTTCACCACAGCCTCTCCAGCATTTGTTGTTTTGTGTTTTCTGGATCATGGCCAATCTTGTTGGGGTGAGGTGGTATCTCATTGTTGTCTTGATTTGAATTTCTTTAATAACTAAAGATCGTGAACATGTCCGTATGTGTTTTTTGACTGTCTGGATCTCCTCTTTATTGAAATGTCTGTCCATCTCCTTGCCCGTCTCTTAACTGGATGGTTTATCTTCTTATTGATATTTTGTAGTATATTATAGATTATGGAAATCAGGCATCAGTCTGACATAGAGTTGCCAAATATTTTTTTCCCATTCTGTGGGTGTTCTTTTAATTCTATTAATAAAGTCTTTGGATGAGCAAAAGAGTTTGATTCTTAATAGTTCCCGTTTATCTATTTTCCCTTCTGTTGATTGAGGTTTCCTTGACAGATTTTGGAGTCTGCCCTCATTGTGTATTAAAACTTCCATTGTTGTTCCTACCTTTTCTAGGATGAGCTTTATCATTTTAGGTTTGATATTTAGGTCTCATATCCAGTTGAGTTGGTTTTTGTGTAAGGTGTAAGATATGGATCTTGATTCAATTTATTGCAGACGGATAACCAATTTTGCCAGCATCATTTGTTGAAGATACTGTTTTTGTCCCAGTTTAATGTCGTAGGGCCTTTGTCAAATATCAGCTGTTCATAGGCAGATGGTGTCATCTCTGGGGTCTCAATTCTGTTTCATTGATCCATCTGTCTGTTCTTGTACCAGTACTAGGCTGTTTTGACCATTGTGGCAGTGTAGTATGTTCTAACGTCGGGTAATGAGAGGCCTCCCAGTGTGTTCTTCTTCTTTAGTAGCACCTTACTTATCCGGGACTTCTTCCCTTTCCAAACAAAATTGGTGATTTGTTTCTCCATCTCATTAAAAAATGATGCTGGAACTTGTATTGGGATTTCATTATATAAATAGGTTGCTTTAGGTAAAATAGACATTTTCACAATGTTAAGTCTTCCTATCCATGAGCAGGGTAGGTTTTTCCATTTATCTAAGTCTCTCTTAGTTTCTTGTAGTAAGGGCTTGTAGTTCTCTTTGTAAAGGTCTGTTGTTTCTCTGGTTAGATTAATTCCTAGGTACTTTATCTTCTTAGGGGCTATCACAAATCGTATAGATTTGATAATTTCCTCCTTAACAGTCTCGTTGTTGGTATAAAGGAATCCTACTGATTTACTTATGTTTATCTTGTATCCTGAGACTTTGCTAAACTCTTCTATCAGTTTGAGTAACTTACTTATAGATTCCTTGGGTTTCTCTGAATATACAATCATATCATCTGCGAACAGGGAGATTTTAACTTCCTCTTTGCTGCTGCAGATGCCCTTTATTTCTTGGTCTTGTCTAATTGCTCTGGCTAGAACTTCTAGCACAATGTTGAATAGGAGTGGTGACAGTGGGCATCCTTGTCTAGTTCCTGATCTCAGGGGAAAGTCTTTCAGTCTCTCTCCATTCAGGATGATGTGGGCAATTGGCTTTGTATAAATGGCCCTTTTTGTGTTGAGGAATTTGCCATCTATGCCCATTTTGCTAAGAGTTTTTAGCATGAATGGGTGTTGGACTTTATCAAATGCCTTTTCGGCATCAATGGACAAAATCAGGTGATCTTTGTCTTTTGTGTTATTTATGTGGTTAATCACATCAATTGTTTTCCTGATGTTGAACCAGCCTTGCATCCCTGGTATGAATCTCACTTGGTCATGATGGATTATTTTCTTGATATGTTGTTGTATTCTGTTGGCAAGAATTTTGTTGAAGATTTTTGCATCTAAGTTCATGAGTGATATCAGTCTGTAGTTCTCTTTGTTTGTTTGGTCTTTCCCTGGCTTAGGTATCAGGGTTATGCTGGCTTCATAGAATGAGTTTGGGAGTATTCCATCCCTTTCTATACTGTGAAATAGTCTCAGTAGTATTGGAGATAACTTCTTAAATGCTTGGTAGAATTCTGCAGTGAAGCCACCTGGACCCGAACGTTTTTTGGTTGGCAGTGTTTTGATGACATTTTCAATCTCTTCCTTTGTGATGGGCTTATTAAGTTGTTCTGCTTCACATTGTGATAATTTGGGTAGGTGGTATGAGTGAAGGAATTGGTCCATTTACCCTAGGTTTTCAACTTTGTTACACTACAGTTTCTCATAGTATTCTGTTATGATATTTTTGATTTCTGTTGGATCTGTGGTGACAGCTCCCCTCTCATTTCTAATTTGGGTTATTTGTTTCCTTTCTTGCTTTTCTTTAGTAAGTTTAGCCAGTGGTTTGTCAATTTTGTTGATCTTCTCAAAAACCGAGATTTTGGTGTTTTCCATTTCTTCAATTGTTCTTCTATTCTCTAATTCATTTAGCTCTGCTCTAATCTTTATGATCTCATTTCTTCTAATGTCCGAGGGGTTCCTCTATTGTTCTCTTTCTACTTGTTCAAGCTGTAGAGTTAGTTCCTTGATTTGGTTTCTTTCTTCCTTCCAGATGTGTGCATTTATGGAGATAAACAGAACTCTGAGCACTGCTTTGGCTGTATCCCATAGGTTCTGGTAGGAAGTGTTTTCGTTCTCATTGGAAGCCATAAATTTCTTTATTTCATCCTTGATTACCTCTATAATCCATTTTTTTTTTAGCAAGATGTTGTTCAGTTTCCAAGAGGTCCACTTTCTATGTATGTTTTTTCTGCTATTGATTTCAACTTTGATGGATTTATGATCTGAAAAGATGCTTTGCAGTAATTCAGTGGTATGAATTTTGTTGAGTATTGCATTATGGCCTATCACATGGTCAATTCTGGAGAATGTTCCATGTGCACTGGAGAAGAAGGTGTCGTCTGCTGAAGGGTGAAAATTTCTGTATATTATCAATGAGGTTTAGTTGGTTAATTGTGGCAATGAGGTCTTCTGTATCTTTACTGAGCTTTTTTCTAGATGATCTGTCTAGTAATGAGAGTGGAGTGTTAAAGTCTCCCACTATTATTGTGGAGTCATCTAACTCTCTTTTGAGTGTAGTCAGTGTTTCTTCAACGTATTTAGGTGCTCTGACATTAGGTGCATAAATATTTAATATAGTTAAGTCTTGCTTGAGTACTGAACCTTTCAGCAATAAATAGTGTCTATCTTTGTCCACGATGGTGGATTTGACATTAAAATTGATTTTGTCTGAGATTAGAATTGTCTTCTATCCTTTAATTTTCAGTTTGTTCCTATCTTTAGGTCTCAAGTGAGTTTCTTGTAGATAACATATGGATGGGTCATGTCTTTTGATCCAAGATGACACTCCATGTTTCCTTACTGGAGCATTCAGTCCATTCACATTCAATGTAATTATTGATAGGTTCGTGTTCACTGCTGCCATTGTGATATGTTTCTTTTTATGTTGATGTTTTCTCTGTTGATCTTATTAGTCTCTTCTGGGACATTCTTTTTTGTGAGTTGTTTTTTCAGCTTTTTCAGAGCTGGTTTTGTAGTTGTTGAGACTCATGTGTTACATTTCTTGTAATGGTGTGGTACATCTTTGGTTGTGCTTTACAGCTGCCCTTATGATCCCCCTTAATAAACTATATATAAACCCAATTTTAATTACTACCAGTCTTGTCATCTTCCTCTCCATCTGGAAGGACTGTAACAACTGTAGTACATCCCTCTTTTTATTATGATGACACCATAGTTTTCATGATGATCACTGGATTGCTTCTTTCTGTATCAAAGCTGTGATTGACTTTGGAGCCTTCCCTAAAAGAGTATTGAGTGGTGTGTTGTTCTAAAATATAAAGTTAGTGGTTTCGTTCTTCTCAGCCAAAGCCAAGAACTTCTTTCAGTATTTCTTGTAGTTTGGGTTTGGTTTTTACAAAGTCTCTGAGTTTCTGTTTATCTTGGAATGTCTTAATTTCATTTTCATATTTGAAAAATAGTTTTGCAGGATATATAATTGGTGGTTGGAAGTTCTT
This sequence comes from Heterohyrax brucei, assembly GCA_028571685.1. Taxonomy (NCBI): domain Eukaryota; kingdom Metazoa; phylum Chordata; class Mammalia; order Hyracoidea; family Procaviidae; genus Heterohyrax; species Heterohyrax brucei. The sequence continues at coordinate 134,262,909 of CM053149.1, read as the reverse complement.
CTCCTTCAAGACTTTGAATGTGTCATGCCACTGTCTCCATGCCAGCATGGTTTCTGCTGAGAAATCTGACGAGAGCCTACAGGGTTTCCCTCTGAATGTTAGCTTTGCCTTGAGTCTTGCTGCCTTTAAGAGTTGCTGCTTATGTTTCATTTTGTTGAGCTTGATTATAATATGTTTTGGAGTCTTTCTTTTGAGATCTATATTGGGTGGAGTACGATATGCATCTGAGTTGTCTATATTCTCTTCCTTCATGATTTCTGGGAAGTTTTCTTTCAGCAGCTCAGCAACAATACTCTCTGTGTTCTCAGATGTCTCACCCTGTTCAGGGACTCCAATTAATCGAAGGTTGTTTCTCTTAGTACAGTCCCACATGCTTCTTAATATTTCTTCATTTTTCTTGTTTCTTTTCTCTGATTTTTGCTCATAGATGCTGGCATCAGTAGCTCTGTCTTCCAAGTCAGAAATTCTTTTTTCCATTTGTTCCATTCTGTTTTCTTGGCTTTGCATGGAAGTTTCTATGTCTTTGATTTTCTTCTTGATCTGTTGGATTTCAGAGTACTGGTCTTCCATCAGATTGAACAGCTCTCTTAACTTTTCCTTTTGTTCTGCTGCATTTGGTATAAGGTCTAGAAGGGCTCTGTATATAATCATTTTGTATTCACTTTCTGATGGTTTCATAGAAGTTTCTTCATCTGGACAACTCCTTGGTTGCTTTGTTTGGGAGCCTTCTGATGCCATGGGTGATTTCTTGTATGCCACAATTGTGTGTTGCTTGTTGGGTCCCATATGAGTATGTAGAGGCTGGAAGAGGTACTGTGAGGATAGATTGCAAATGTTTCTCTAGGCTGTCTTCAAATGTAAAGCAAAAGGTATCTGACTACTTCACAAGTCAGTTAGGTTTTCAGGTGTAGAGGTCCCTCTTCTCAACCGACAAAGTAAGCGCCACTGTATCCAATCCAAGATGATGACAAACTAGTTCAGAATACAGCAATGCTACTGCCCTGTTGGCCTCTGCTGAGCCAACACTGCGTTGAGTACTGCTTTTGTGATAGAAAAGCACTCTCTTGTGGGCAGGCTCTGGCTCGACAGCTAAGAATTAGGTCCAGCTTCAGCCACCGTACCTAAGATGGCGTCCTCCACACAGGCAGCAGACAGAGGGGCTAAAGGTGCCAAGAGGTAGTGATTCCTCTGCTTCTGTTGCAGGGCCCGCAAAGTAGGTAGCACTGGGAAAATTATTGCTTTTCTGTCAGAGAATCGCTGTCCCGTTTGCAGGCACTGGCTCCCAGGCTAAGAATTAGGTCCCACTAAAATCTAAGTACCAACATGGCGTCCCACATACTGACTGCAGAATTCCGTACAAACCCCGATGACGCAGATATAAAACTAAAGGCTCAATGTGGCTAGATCAACAGACTCCTAAACCTGGCTCTCAGAATATGGGAATTTTGCCTGCCCCAGCAGCACATTTGAGTCTACCGATAGGCAAGACCCAGCTCCGCCCGCCACCTGAGACAGAGAAAAGAAAGTCAAACTGGTGCATTTACCTTCCGTCCGTGAGAGCCAGGGCTAGCCATGGGCAGGAGTCAGCGAAAGAGAGGAGGTTTTTTGCTCAGTGGTATGAAGTCCCAGTTAACAGCCCTGTGCCATGTCCTAAGGCAGAAGACTCCATTTGATTATCAATTCAGGTCTTGGTTTCCAGAGGGATATAAGGAGATGTGGGCTTAGTCCACCATCTTGACTCCGCCCTCCTCCGGTGACATTTTTTACAAATTGTAGAAACAAATCACAAACTTTGTTGGGAAAGGAAAGAAAGCCTGGATAGGCAAAGCACTTTTGACGAAGGGGAACACAGTGGGAGGCCTCACGCTACCCAATATTAGAATCTATTACATTACCACAGTAGTCAAAACAGCCTGGTACTGGTACAAAAAGAGATATATAGACCAATGGAATCCACTGGAGACCCCGGAGATGCCACCAGCCTGCTATGAACAGTTGATATTCATCAAAGGCCCTAAGATTGTAAACTGAGGAACAAACAGTCTCTTAAAAAATCGTGCCAGCCACAGTCCACAATAGCAAAAAGGTGGAATCAACCTAGATGCCCAACAATAGAAGAATGGATAGGTAAACTGTGGTACATATACTCAATGGAGCACTACGCAATGATAAAGAATAACGATGATTCCAGGAAACATCTCCTAACCTGGTTTCAACTGGAAGACATTATGTTGAGTGAGAGTAGTCAGCGACAAAAGGACAAATACTGTATGAGACCTCTACGATAAGATCTCAAAAACAGACTTGTGTATAGAAGAAAAGACTCTTTGACAGCTGCAAGGGAGGGGAGGGAGGGAGGGAGGTCAAGGGGGGGAGGGTTTAGTTTAGGTAATTACTAGAAATCTAGTTGGGAGAAAGCGGTGACAGCACACATTAGGAACAAGAACAACATCAAGTGGATTTCAGCATAACTTGAGTACTCCTTCCATCTTAACTCAATACTGCAAGGATAGAGTAGCTGGGGCGGGGGGCAGGGAACCATGCTCTTAGGCGAATTCCAGGCCAATTGGCACAACTAGCGTTTTGCTAAGAGAGCTCTATGCATCCCACATTGGTGAGTGGCGTCTGGGGTCTTAAAAGCTGCCAAGCTGCCATCCGAGGACACAGCAAATGGTCCCAACTCAGCAGGAACAGATGCTCACCGAGGGCCAAAATGGCATGCGGTAAAGACAACCGAGAAGACAGAGAGACCCACAAGAGTTGGTGCCTACATCGACCTGGGACCGGAAGAACCGGATGGTGCCCGGCCACCACCAGTGATAGCCATGACGGAGCTCACAGAGAGGAGCCTACTGGCAACACAAGAATAAAAAGAGGTGCATCATGAGATCTCCACTAAAAGACCTCAATTGATGGTCCAGCAGTTTTGGGGTTCCTCTGAGAGCATGGCCCCCGGCCCTGATGCAGCCCGTTCCCAAAAATTATAACAAAGGTCCACTCTTTGGGCAGAAATGAAATGGACTTGGCAATGCAGAGTAACCATATGTTTGAAGCACTTTATGGTTCTATACATCTATAGGAAATCATCTTGCTGACCTCTGGCTGGAGGAAGGGGAGTGGACGGAGAGGAGGGGAAAGGAGACTGTTGGGAGGATGAGACATGTATGGAGCAGAGAGGAATAGTGTGCTGTCACCGGACAGGGAGAGCAGCGGAAGCTGCATATAGGGGGGCACGTAAATTTACATGTGAATGTACATTTTTACTCAGTTATGTTAAATAAAAAAAAAAAAATCGTGCCAGCAAAATTGGATGTCCTTCTGCAAAAAACTGAAAAAAGACCCATGTCTCATACCTTATGCAAAGGCGAACTCAGATTGAATAAAAGGCTGAAATATCAAACCTAAAATGATAAAGATCATGCAAGGAAAAAAGGCTTAACAATGGAAGTTTTAATACACAGCTTAGACAGACTTCAAAATCTGACAAACAAAACTCAATCAACAGAAAATAGATAAATGGGAACTACTAAGAAGCAAACACTTTTTCTGATCCAAAGACCTTATCACAAGAGTTAAAAGACTACCCACAGAATGGGAAAAAATATTTGGCAACTACATGTCAGATCAACTTCTAATATCCATAATCTACAAGGTACTGCAAAACATCAACAAGAAAGAGATAAATAACCCAATTAAGTGATGGGCAAAGTATATGGACAGACACTTCACTAAAGAGGACATTCAGGCAACCAAAAGACACATGAGAAAATGCTCACAATCAGTAGCTATTAAAGAAATCCAAATCAAAACAGCAGTGAGATACCTCTCACCCCAACAAGGTTGGCCATGATTCAAAAAACAACAAAAGCTGGAGAGGCTGTGGAGAAATTTCAACACTCCTACACTGCTGGTGGATTTGCAAAATGGTATAGCCTCTTTGAAAATCAATCTGGTGCTTCCTTAGAAAGCTGGAAATAGATATACCACTTGATCCAGTAATCCCACTGCTCAGAATATATCCTACAGAATCAAGGGCAGTTGCATGAACAGATACATACATGAAGATTTATTGCAGCACAGTTCACAATACCTATAAAAATGGAATCCACCCAGATGCCCAACAACAGATGAGCAGATAAACAAACAGTGGTACATATATTCAGTGGAACACTATGCAATAATGAAGAACAATGGTGATTTTAGGAAGCACCTCATAACCTGGTTTCAATTAGAAGACATTATACTGAGTGAAATCAGTCAGTGCCACAAGGATAAGTATTATATAAGACTTTTACTATAAGGACTTAAAAACAGACTCACGTACAGAAGAAAAGACTCTTTGATGGGTACAAGGGACAGGACAGGGGTAGAGGGCTGGTCAAAGGTTAGATTGGTGGTGTAATTTTGGATGGGTGAAAGCAGTGACAGCATACAGTAGAAAGAAGATCAACTGAACTGGACTTCAACATAAACTGAAAACTCTTCTAATCTTAACCCAATATTGCAAGGATAGAGTCACTGGGGCAGGTGTCTGGGATAATGTTCTCCAGGGATGTCGTGGTCAATTAGCATAACTAGCTTATTGCTACAAGAGCGTTTTGCACCTCTTATTGGTGAGTGATGTCTAGAGTCTTAAAAGACACGAGAGTAAAAGAGCCCAGAAGCCAGAAAGACCCATGTAAGTGGATGACTATGTCAACATGCGACCAGAAGAACCAGATGGTATCCAGCCACCACCAAAGACAGCTGTGATGGACACACAATGTTGAGTCCCAGTGGCAACACAAGTGCACCTTGAGAACTCCGCTAAAAGACCACAGTTGATGGTAGGAAGGCTTAGGAGTACCCTGGAGCATGGCCCCTAGACCTGCTGTTGCCCCTGACGAGAAAATATATTGAGGTCAACTCTTGGGACAGGAATGGATTGGACTCGAGGGCCCAATGTGACCATGTGGTGGGTGTACTTTATGGTTCTACGAAGCTACGGGAAGCTGACCTACTGGATTCTTGCTAGAAGGGAAAGGAAAGGGTGAGAGGAGGTCAAAGGACATTGTTATGAAGATATGACACATATAGAACTGAAAGGAAGAGTGTGCTGCCACGGGGAAGGAGAGCAGAGGAGCTGCAGATAGGAGGGCATGCAAATTTAATTTGGATTGTATACTGTCACTCAATCACAATATAATTAATTAATTAAAATAAAATAAACAACAAAGGAACACTTCTTAACAATTTGTAAAAGTCAGCGTAATCTCAATACCTAAGCCAGGCAAAGACATCATCAGGAACAACAACATTACACACCAATATCCCTCATCAACCTAAAAACTGCCATTTAGTCAAGAGACTATATAGAACAGAATATACCTACCCATAGGATGGCCAAGGGTATAAATCTTCTTGAAAGCGGTCCACCACATCTTTCTCCTGCAAAATGGCTGTTGTCTTTGAACTGCCAATCTATCAGCAGCCAAATGCTTAACCACAGTGTCACTAGTGCTCCTTCTGAAGAACACAGATGTAAAACACTTCTACAAAATTCTAATCAAAGGGGAACTGCAAGAAGTTCAAGGACTACATCCATTTATTGACACACCTCAGTTGGTAGTCTCTTAATTCCTGGCATAACTTCCAGCATTGCAGTGACACACAAGAGACCAGAGTGCAACAAACTGACAGATGAGTGGGTATCCTATGCTCAGAAGACCCTAAAGCCTAAAAATATATATTTTTAACTGTTGCCACTAATAGAAGAATTCATTAACGTCGCAGGGTACAAAACCAACACAAAAACATCAACTGTGTTCCTTTACCCTAACAAGGAATATTCTAGGGAAAAAAATGATTCAGTGAAACAGTAACATGTATGGTTTCCCCTCAGACAATAAAATACCTAAAAAATAACCTAACAAGGGACATAAAAGACTTATAAAATGAAAACCCTAAAGCATTACTATAGGTAACTAAAAGTCACCTTCATAAATGAAAAGACCTTCTGTGCTTATGGTTCAGAACACTCAAAATACTGAAAATGCCAACTCTAACTAGGTGATCTAAAGATACAATGCAATTCTGATGTACACTCCAACAGCATTCTTTACTGAAATAGACTAAGGAACAATTTCATTTGGAAAATAAAAAAAGTCCCAAATGGTCAAAACAGTTCGAAGAAGAATAAGGCAGGAGGCCTTACTCTCCCTAATATCAAAACATTCTATACAGTCACTATAATAAAAACAGCATTGTATAGGTACATAGGCCAGTAGAAGAGAATTGAGAACCCAAACATAAATCCAGCCGTCTATGGGCAGCTGATTTTCAACAAGGAATCAAAGTCCATTCAGTGAGGAAGAACAATCTCTTTAACAAATTGTGCTGCAAAATTGCACACTATTTGCATAAAAATGTAACAAGATATCATACCACATACCATAAAGAAAAACTAACTCAAAATGAATCAAAGATATAAATGTTAAACTCAAAATCTAGAACTTTTTAAAGAAAACAGAGAGAGAAAACTGTGGACAAAATCTTTTTTAAAATTAGATTAACAAACATAACAAATGCACAAATAGAAGACAAGATGAATAGACAGGACCTCATAAAAGTTAAATCTCATGGTCCTAAAAATATTTTTCAAACTAGTAAAAGGACAATCTACATATTGGGAAAAATTTTTCAGAAGTGACATGTCCAATAAGGGTCTAATCTCTAAAATAAATAGAAAACATCAACAACTCAGCAGCAATAGACAACCTAATTATAACATGGGCAAAATAACTTGAACAAAAATGACAACAAAGAAGATATCCAAGCATCTAACAAACATATGAAAGATACTCATGATCACTAGCCATTAAAGAGTTGCAGATCAAAACCATGATGAGATGCATCCCACTGCGGCTAAAATGCCACTGATTTAAGAGAAAAAAATAAAAAACACTGATAACAACAAACGTTGGTGAAGTTGTGGAGAGACTGGAACATTTACCTATTGCTCGTGGGACTATAAAATGGTACAACCACTATGATCCAGGCATTGTACTTCTAGGTATACCATAGAGACCTAAAAGAAGTCATGCAAGTGGACATACGCATGCCTGTGTTCACTGGGGCTTTATTCACAATAGCAAAAAATTTAAACAACTGCACTGCCTGTTACTGGATGAATGGATAAGCAAATATGGTACATATATATAATAGAATACTATGCAACCATGAAGAACAATTATGCGTTAATCTGGAGGGCATAACAGTAAATGAAATAAGTCAAATACTTAAGAACAAATATAGTACAATACCTCTTTTATAGGAATACAAGATACAGAGAAAGAGAGAGACCAATCTTTATTGGTGGTTACCAAGGACAGGAGGGAAACAGAGGAAGCACTAGATCATAGGTATTTGTTGAGTGATAGGGAAAAGTGTTAAGAAATGTGTGTGCGTGTGTAGTTCCAGTATGACCAAAGTAAACAATATCACTGAGAAGAACTCAAGATCAAAGGATCACTGTACTAAACAATTTGATATATAGGAGATGACAAGAACTCCAATGAAGCAGAAAAAACTATGACTACACATGAATGGATATAGGCATATTGTTATACAGTTATACACACATGTAAGAACAGATAGAATTATCCACATGTACATATAAATACAAATGTGTGCATACAGACACATACTGAATGAAGACACAACTACAGATACTCCTCAGATGTAAACAAACAACTTTTGATACTGTTTTGGGAGGTTTGAAGGTACAGTACAATAGTATCATGTGACAACCCAATCAGCTGGCATAATGTAGTTCATACAGTTCACACAGTTCGTGTTCTGCATGCTATTGAAGGGAAGAGTGTCTGGGGTCTTAAAAAATTGACAAATGGCCATCTAATATGCAACTATTAGTCTCCATTGATTAGGAGAAAAGAGTAAAAAGCTAGCTAAAATCTTAGAGAAGATACAAGTATATATAAGATTGCACTGTGCCTTGAGTCAATCTCTTGATAAAGAAATGGGAAGCAAACAGAGAGCTGGGGATCTCTTACCACCAAAAAGCAGTGTTGGGAGCAGAGAGCATCTTTGAACTCTGAGTCCCTGCACCTCAGAAGCTCCCAGTATAGGAGAAGATTATGGAGAAGATGTTCTCCTGGAGCCAACTGAAAAGTCTTCCCCTGAGCTGATGGCTGGAATTTGGATTTAAACATACAATTAGGTTTTTTTTCATGTAAACTTTATTTTATATTTTTTAAACAGTAAACAAAAGATGTCTATCAACTATCTAATCTATGATAAACCCTCACCCTACCTCCCTGTAACCGTCAAAGAGTCTTCTGTGCATAAGTCTATTTTTAAGTCCTTATAGCAGGGGTCTTATACAATATTTTTCTTTTACTGCTGACTGATTTGAATCAGCATAATGTCTTCCAACAGAAACCAAGTATTGAAATGCTTTCTGAAATCATCATTGTTATTTATCATTGCATAGTTTTCCACTAAGTACATATATCATAGTTTATTTATCCATTCTTGTGTTGAAGGGCATCTAGCTTGATTCCATCTTTTCACTACTGTGGACTGTGCTGTGAAAATATTTCTGTGCATGAGTCTTTGCTTCTGTAGGATGTATTCAAGCAGTAGGATTACTGGATCAAATGGTATATCTATTTCTACTTTCTAAGGAAGCATCAGATTGTTTTTCAAAAATGTTGTGCCAGCAACTCTATGTCAGACTGACGTCTGATCTCCATAATCTATAAGGTATTACAAAATATCAGTAAGAAACAGATAAATCATCCAATTAAGTGATGGGCAAAGGAGACGAACAGACAGTTCTGTAAAGAGGAGATCCAGGCAGCAAAAAACACATGCGGACATGCTCATGATCGTTAGCTATTAAAGAAATTCAAATAGGGGGGTGGAGTCAAGATGGCGGACTAAGCACACAAATCTCCTTATATCCCTCTGGAAACCAAGACGTGAATTGACAATCAAACAGAGCCTTCTGATCACCTAATCAGCCTCAGGACACGGCACAGAGCTGTTAATTGGGACTTCATACCACTCAGCGGAAAACCTCCTCTCTGTCACTGACTCCGGCTCCTGGCTAGCCCGGTCTCTCAGGGACGGAAGGTAAACGCAACAGTTTGACTTTTTTTTCCTCTGTCTCGGCTGGTGGGCGGAGCTGGGTCTTGCCTGGCAGCTGGACTCAGACACGCTGCTGAGGGAAAGGCCGGTGAAATTCCCGTATTCTGAGAGCCAGGCTCGGGACTCTGTTAATCTAGACACTTTGAGCCTTTCATATAGTAGCTGCCTCAGTGGGGTTTGTGCTGAACTTCACGGTCAGAGTGCGAGATGCCATGTTGGTACCAAGATTGTAGCGGGACCTCGTTCTTAGCCTGCGAGCCAGTGCCTGCAAACGGGACAGCGCTTCTCCGTGAGAAAAGTAGTGATTTTGCACAGTGCTGCCTGCACTGGGGGCCCTGGAACAGAAGCAGAGGAATCACTACCTCTCGGCACCTTTACCCCTCTGTCTGCTGCCTGTGTGGAGGACGCCATCTTGGATATGGTGGCCGCAGCTGGACCGAATTCTTAGCTTGGGAGCCAGAGCCTGCCCACAGGAGAGCGCTTTTCTAACACAAAAGCAGTACTCGACGCAGTGTTGGCTAAGGCTAGGCCATGTCAGCAGAGGCCAACAGGGCAGTAGCATTGCTGTATTCTGAACTAGTTTGTTATCATCTGGGGTTGGATATAGTGGTGCTTACTTTGTCAGATGAGAAGAGGGACCTCTACACTTGAAAACCTAACTGACTTGTGAACTGGTCAGATACCTTTGCCTTTACATTTGAAGACAGCCTAGAGAAACATTTACAACTCATCCCCACAGTACCTCTTCCAGCCTCTATATACTCACATGGGACCCAAAGAGCAACAGACAATTGTGGCATACAAGAAATCACCCATGGCTTCAGAAGGCTCCCAAACAAAGCAACTAAGCACTTTTCCAGATGAAGAAACTTTTATGAGAGCATCAGGAAGTCAATAAAAATTGATTATATACAGAGCCCTTCTAGACTTTATACAAAATGCAGCAGAACAAAATGAAAAATTAAGCAAGTTGTTCAATCTGATGGAAGACCAGTACTCTGAAATCCAACAGATCAAGAAGAAAATCAAAGACATAGAAACTTCCATGCAAAGCCAAGAAAACAGAATGGAACAAATGGAAAAAAGAATTTCTGACTTGGAAGACAGAGCTACCGATGCCAGCATCTATCAGCAGAAATCAGAAAAAAAGAAACAAGAAAAATGAAGAAACATTAAGAAGCATGTGGGACTCTACTAAGAGGAACAACCTTCGATTAATTGGAATCCCTGAACAGGGTGAGACATCTGAGAAAACAGAGAGTATTGTTGCTGAGCTGCTGAAAGAAAACTTCCCAGAAATCATGAAGGAAAAGAATATAGACATCTCAGATGCATATCGTACTCCACCCAATATAGGTCTCAAAGAAAGACTCCAAGACATATTATAATCAAGCTCAACAAAATGAAACATAAGCAGCAACTCTTAAAGGCAGCAAGACTCAAGGCAAAGCTAACATTCAGAGGGAAACCCTGTAGGCTCTCGTCAGATTTCTCAGCAGAAACCATGCTGGCACGGAGACAGTGGCATGACACATGCAAAGTCTTGAAGGAGAAGAACGTCCAACCAAGAATTATATATCCTGCAAAACTATCTTTCAAATATGAAAATGAAATTAAGACATTTCCAGATAAACAGAAACTCAAAGACTTTGTAAAAACCAAACCCAAACTACAAGAAATACTGAAATAAGTTCTTGGCTTTGGCTTAGAAGAACAAAACCACTAACTTTATGTTTTAGAACGACACACTACTCAATACTCATTTAGGGAAGGCTCCAAAGTAAATCACAGCTTTGATTTGGAAAGAAGAAATCCAGTTATCATCATGAAAACTATGGTATCATCGTAGTAAAAAGAGGGATGTACTACAGTCGTTATAGTCCTTCCAGATGGAGAGGAAGATGACAAGACTGGTAGTAATTAAAATTGGATTTATAAATAATTTATTAAGGGGATTCATAGGGGCAGCTGTAAAGCACAACAAAGATGTATCATACCATTTCCAGAAATCTAACACATGAGTCTCAACAACTATAAAACCAGCTCTGAAAAAGGTGAAAAATCAACTCACAAAAAAGAGTGTCCCAGAACAGACTAATAAGAACAACAGAGAAAACATTAACATAAAAATAAACATATCACAATGGCAGCAGTGAACACATACCTATCAATAATTACACTGAATGTGAATGGACTGAATGCTCCAGTAAAGAGACACCGAGTGTCATCTTGGATCAAAAGACACGACCCATCTATATGTTGTCTACAAGAAACTCACTTGAGAACTAAAGACAGGAACAAACTTAAAATTAAAGGATTGAAGAATATATATCAAGCTAACAATGAACAAAGAAGAGCAGGGGTGGCAATTGTCATCTCAGACAAAATCAATTTTAATGTCAAATCCACCATCGTGGAAAAAGATGCACACTATTTATTGCTGAAAGCTTCAGTACACAAGCAAAACTTAACTATATTAAATATTTATGCACCTAATGTCAGAACACCTAAATATGTCGAAGAAACACTGAATACGCTCAAAAGAGAGTTAGATGACTCCACAATAATAGTGGGAGACTTTAACACTCCACTCTCATTACTAGACAGATCATCTAGAAAAAAGCTCAGTAAAGATACAGAAGACCTCGTTGACACAATTAACCAACTAAACCTCATTGATATATACAGAACTTTCCACGCATCAGCAGACAGCTACACCTTCTTCTCCAGTGCACATGGAATATTCTCCAGAATTGACCACGTCATAGGCCATAAGGCAATGCTCAACAAAATCCATACCATTGAATTTCTGCAAAGCATCTTCTCTGATCATAAAGCCATGAAAGTTGAAATCAATAGCAGAAAAAACATAGATAGAAAGTGGAACTCTTGGAAACTGAACAACATCTTGCTCAAAAAAACATGGGTTATAGAGGAAATCAAGGATGAATAAAAGAAATTCATGGATTCCAATGAGAACGAAAACACTTCCAACCAGAACCTATGGGATACAGCCAAAGCAGTGCTCAGAGGTCTGTTTATCTCCATAAATGCACACATCTGGAAGGAAGAAAGAAACCAAATCAAGGAACTAACTCTACAGCTTGAACAAGTAGAAAGAGAACAACAGAGGAACCCCTCAGGCACTGGAAGAAATGAGATCATAAAGATTAGAGCAGAGCTAAATGAATTAGAGAATAGAAAAGCAATTGAAAAAATGGAAAACACCAAAAGCTGATTTTTTGAAAAGATCAACAAAATTGATAAACCACTGTCTAAACTTACTAAAGAAAAGCAGGAAAGGAAACAAATAACCCAAATTAGAAATGAGAGTGGAATTGTCATCACAGATGCAACAGAAATAAAAAATATCATAACAGAATACTACGAAAGACTGTACTCTAACAAATTTGAAAACCTAGGGGAAATGGACCAATTCCTTGACTCATATCACCTACCCAAATTATCACAACGTGAAGCAGAACAACTTAATAAACCCATCACAAAGGAAGAGATTGAAAAAGTCATCAAAACACTGCCAACCCAAAATGTCCGGGCCCAGATGGCTTCACGGCAGAATTCTACCAAGCATTTGGAGAAGAGTTATCCCCAATACTACTCAAAATATTTCACAGTACAGAAAGGGATGGAGTACTCCCAAACTCATTCTATGAAGCAAGCATAACCCTGATACCTAAGCCAGGGAAAGATCCAACAAAGACAGAGAACTATAGACGGATATCACTCATGAACCTAGATGCAAAAATCTTCAACAAAATTCTTGCCAACAGAATACAACAATATATCAAGAAAATAATCCATCATGACCAAGTGGGATTCATAACAGGGATGCAAGGCTGGTTCAACATCAGGAAAACCATTAATGTGATTAACCACATAAATAACACAAAAGACAAAGATCACCTGATTTTGTCCATTGATGCCGAAAAGGCATTTGATAAAGTCCAACACCCATTCATGCTAAAAACTCTTAGCAAAATGGGCATAGACGGCAAATTCCTCAACACAATAAGGGCCATTTATACAAAGCCAATTGCCCACATCATCCTGAATGGAGAGAGACTGAAAGACTTTCCCCTGAGATCAGGAACTAGACAAGGATGCCCACTCTCACCTCTCCTACTCAACATTGTGCTAGAAGTTCTAGCCAGAGCAATTAGACAAGACCAAGAAATAAAGGGCGTCTGCATCAGCAAAGAAGAAGTTAAAATCTCCCTGTTTGCAGATGGTTTGATTGTATATGCAGAGAACCCCAAGAAATCTATAAGTAACCTACTCAAACTGATAGAAGAGTTCAGCAAAGTCTCAGGATACAAGATAAACAAAAGTAAATCAGTAGGTTTCCTTTATACCATCAACGAGACTGTTAAGGAGGAAATTATTAAATCAATACCATTTATGATAGCCCCTAAGAAGATAACGTACCTGGAATTAATCTAACCAGACAAACAACAGACCTTTACAAAGTGAACTACAAGCCCTTACTAGAAGAAACTAAGAAAGACTTAGATAAATGGAGAAACCTACCCTGCTCATGGATAGGAAGACATAACATTGTGAAAATGTCTATTTTACCCAAAGCAATTTATTTATATAATGCAATCCCAATACAAGTTCCAGCATCATTTTTTAATGAGATGGAGAAACAAATCACCAATTTTGTTTGGAAAGGGAAGAAGCCCCGGATAAGTAAGGTACTACTAAAGAAGAAGAACACACTGGCCTCTCATTACCCGACCTTAGAACATACTACACTGCCACAGTGGTCAAAACAGCCTGGTACTGGTACAAAAACAGACAGATTGATCAATGGAACAGAATTGAGACCCCAGAGATGACACCATCTGCCTATGAACAGTTGATATTCGACAAAGGCCCTAAGACATTAAACTGGGGTAAAAACAGTATCTTCAACAAATGGTGCTGGCAAAATTGGTTATCCATCTGCAATAAACTGAATCAAGATCCGTATCTTACACCTTATACAAAAACCAACTCCAACTGGATAAAAGACCTAAATATCAAAGCTAAAATGATAAAGCTCATCCAAGAAAAGGCAGGAACAACAATGGAAGTTTTAATACACAATGAGGACAGACTCCAAAATCTGTCAAACAAACCTCAATCAACAGAAGAGAAAATAAATAAATGGGACCTATTAAGAATCAAACACTTTTGCTGATCCAAAGACTTTATTAGTAGAATTAAAAGAACACCCACAGAATGGGAAAAAATATTTGGCAACTCTATATCAGACCGACACCTGATCTCCATAATCTATAAGATACTACAAAATTTCAAGAAGAAGAAGATACCCCATCCAATTAAGCAATGGGCAAAGGAGATGGACAGACACTTCACTAAAGAGGAGATCCAGGCAGCCAAAAAACACATGCGGACATGTTAACGATCTTTAGTTATTAAAGAAATTCAAATCAAGACAACAATGAGATACCGTCTCACCCCAACAAGATTGGCCATGATCCAGAAAACACAAAACAACAAATGCTGGAGAGGCTGTGGAGAAAGTGGAACCCTCGTACACTGTTGGTGGGGTTGCAAAATCGTCCAGCCTCTTTGGAAAGCAATCTGGGCTTCCTTAAAAAAATGGGTATCGGTATACCATTTGACCCAGTAATTCCACTACTTGGAATATATCCTACAGATTCAAGGCCTTTCACACCAACAGACACATGCACCAGAATGTTTATCGCAGCACAGTCCATGATAGTAAAAAGATGGAGTCAACCCAGATGCCCAACAATAGAAGAATGGATAGGTAAACTGTGGTACATATACTCAATGGAGCACTACGCAATGATAAAGAATAACAATGAGTCCAGGAAACATCTCCTAACCTGGTTTCAACTGGAAGACATTATGTTGAGTGAGAGTAGTCAGCGACAAAAGGACAAATACTGTATGCGACCTCTACGATAAGATCTCAAAAACAGACTTGTGTATAGAAGAAAAGACTCTTTGATAGCTTCAAGGGAGGGAAGGGAGGGAGGGGGAGGGGGGAGGGTTTAGTTTAGATAGTTACTAGAAATCTAGTTGGGAGAAAGTAGTGACAGCACACATTAGGAACAAGAACAACATTAAGTGGACTTCAGCATAACTTGTGTACTCCTTCCATCTTAACTCAATACTGCAAGGATAGAGTAGCTGGGGCGGGGGGCGGGGAACCATGCTCTTAGGTGAATTCCAGGCCAATTGACACAACTAGCATTTTGCTAAGACAGCTCTCTGCACCCCACATTGGTGAGTGACGTCTGGGGTCTTAAAAGCTGCCAACCTGCCATCCGAGGACACAGCAAATGGTCCCAACTCAACAGGAATGGATGCTCACCGAGGACCAAAATGACATGCGGTAAAGAAAACCGAGAAGACGGAGAGACCCACAAGAGTGGGTGCCTACATCGACTTGGGACCAGAAGAACCAGATGGTGCCCGGCCACCACCAGTGATAGCCACGATGGAGCTCACAGAGAGGAGTCTCCCTGGCAACATAAGAATAAAGAGGTACATCATGAGATCTCCACTAAAAGACCTCAATTGATGATCCAGCGGCTTTGGGGTTCCTCTGAGAGCATGGCCCCCAGCCCTGATGCTGCCCTTTCCCATAAATTATAACAAAGATCCACTCTTTTGCCAGGAATGGATTGGACTTGGCAAGGCAGAGTGACCATATATTGGAAGCACTTTATGGTTCTATACATCTATAGGATATCATCTTGCTGACCTCTAGCTGGAGGAAGGGGAGTGGACGGAGAGGAGGGGAAAGGAGGCTGTTGGGAGGATGAGACATGTATGGAGCAGAGAGGAATAGTGTGCTGTCACCGGACAGGGAGAACAGTGGAAGCTGCATATAGGGGAGCATGTAAATTTATATGTGAATGTACATTTTCACTCAGCTATGTTAAATAAAAATTTTTTGAAAAAAAAAAGAAATTCAAATCAAAACGATGATGAGATACCATCTCACCCCAACAAGGTTGGCCATGATCCAAAAAACACAAAACAACAAATTCTGGAGAAGCTATGGAGAAATTGGAACTCTCCTACACTGTTAGTGGGATTACAAAATGGTGCAACCTCTTTGGAAATCAATCTGGCACTTCCTTAAAAAAAAGCATATAAGATATACCATTTGACCTAGTAATTCCACTGCCAGCCCTTCCACTCCTTGGAATATATCCTACAGAATCAAGGCCATTCACACCAACTGATACATGCACACAAATGTTCATCACAGCACAGTCCACAATAGCAAAAAGATGGAATTAACCCGATCCCCAACAACAGAGTAATGAATAGGTAAACTATGGTACATATACTCAATGGAACACTATGCAATGATAAAGAACAACGATGATAGCAGGAAACACCTGTTAACCTGGTTTCAACTGGAAGACATGGTCAGGGAAAGTAGTCAGCAACAAAAGGACAAATATTGTATGACACCCCTACGATAAGAACTTAAATAAAAGACTCATGCATAAAAGAAAAGACTCTGATGGCTGCAAGAGTGGGTAGGGAGGGAGGGGGAGGGGGAGGTGGAAGTTTTAGATTAGATAGTTAATACAAATATGGTTGGGTAAAATTGGTGATAGCACACATTAAAAAGAAGATCAATAATAACTGGACTTCAAAACAATTTGAGGACTCCTCCCATCTTAACCCAATATTGCAAGGACAGAGTAGCTGGGGCGGGGGGCTGAGGACCATGCTTTCAGGTGAATTGAGGCCAATTGGCACAGCTAGCTTTTTGCTTCTGAGGACTCACTGTACTCCACATCAGTGAGTGGCGTCTGGGGTCTTAAAAGCTGCCAAGCTGCTGTCTGAGGGTACAGTAAATGGTCCCAACTCAACAGGAACAGATGATCACCAAGGACAAGAACAACATGGGGAAAAGAGAAGCCAGAAGACAGAGAGACCCACCTGAGTGGGTCTCTACATTGACTTGTGACCAGAAGAACCAGATGGTGCCGGCCACCACCAGTGATAGCCACGATGGAGCTCGTAAAGTTGAGTCTCACTGGCAACAAGAGAATAAATAGGGGTACACCCTGAGATTTCCAATTAAAAAGCACAATTATGGTCCGGGGGCTTCAAGATTGCCCTGGGAGCATGGCCCCTGGCCCTGATGCTGCTTCTCTCCATAAATCCTAATGAAGGTAAACTTTTTGGATAGCAGTGGATTGGACTTGGTGATGCAGTGACCATATCTTGTATGAATTTTACAGTTCTGTGCATCTAAAGGATGTCATCCTGCTGACCTCCCGCTTGAAGAAGGGGAATGGGTGGAGAGAAGGAGATAGGAGACTGTTGGGGGGATAGGACATGTATGGAACAGAGAAGAGGGGTGTGCTGTCACCGGGCATGGAAAGCAGTGGGACCTGCATATAGCTGAGCAAGAGAACTTACATGGGAATGTATGTTTCTTTCAATAATAATAATAATAGTTGTACCATTTTGCAATCCCGCCAGCAGTGTAGGAAAGTTCTGATCTCTTCACAGCCTCTCCAGCATTTGTTGTTTTGAGTTTTTTGGATCGTGATCAACCTTGTTGGGTTGAGATGGTATCTCATCGTAGTTTTGATTTGGATTTCTCTGATAGCTACTGATTGTGAGCATTTCCTCATGTGTCTTTTGGCTACCTGGATGTCATGTTTGGTGAAGTGTCTGACCATCTCATTTGTCTGTCACTTAATTGAGTTATTTAGCTTTTTCTTGTTGATATTTTGAGGTGTTTTGTAGGTTATAGAAATCAGACATTGGTCCAGCATGTAGTTGCCAAATATTTTTTTGCATCTGCAGGTAGTCTTTTAACTCTTTTGATAAGGGCTTTGAATGAGCAAAAGTTTGATTCTTAGTAGTTCCCATTTATCTGTTGTCTCTTCTGTTGATCGTGCTTGGTCAGATCTTGAAGTCTGTCTAAGCTGTCCATTAAAACTTTCATTGTTGACCCTATTTTTTCTTGCATGATCTTTATTGTTTTAGGTTTGACATTTAGGTCTTTGGTCCATTTTGAGTTCCTTTTTAATATAAGCTGTGAAATATGAATCTTGTTTCAATTTTTGCTGAAGGGTATCCAATTTTGCCAGCACCATTTGTTAAAGAGACTGTTTCTACCCTAGGTTACAATCTTAGGCCTTTGTCATGTCAGCTGTTCATAAGAGGATGGTGGCATCCCTGGTGTCTCCACTTCATTCCATTGGCCTATATGTATCTTTTTGTACCAGTACCTACACTTTTGACTAATAAGGCAGTGTAACAGATTCTAAGGTCGGCTAGTGCAAGGCCACACACCGTGTTCTTCTTCTGAAGTAGTGCTTTATATATCTGGGGTTTCTTCCCTTTCCAAACAAAGTTGGTGATTTCTTTCTCCATCTCATTAAAAAACGACATTGGAATTTGTATTGAGATTTCATTGTATATGTAGATCATTTTAGGTAAAACACACATTTCCACAATGCTAGGTCTTCCTATTCAGGAGCAGGATGTGTTTCTCCATGTCTGTCAGTCTGTTTTGGTTTCTTGCAGGAAGGTCTTGTAGTTCTCTTTGTATAGGTCTCTTATTTCTCTAGTTAGATTTATTCTTAGGTATTTTATCTTCTTGGAGGCTATCGTAAACGGTATTGATTTGGCGATTTCTTCTTTGACAAACTCTTTGTTAGTACTTTGCCCATTTTTAAATTAGATTGTTTTTCTTTTTCTTGTTGAGGTTTTGTAGTATCTTGCAGATAGGAGAGTTTAGAAATAGATTGGAGGTGTGATAGACAAAAGTGTTTTCCCACTCTGTAGGTCATCTTATTACTCTATTGATGCAGCCTTCAGGTAAGCCTAAGTGTTTGATTTTTAAGAGTACCCATTTGTCTGTTTTCATTTCTGTGTTTGAGGGTTACTGGTGATTTTTTATAGATTGTTAATACCATGGATTAGGGCTTCGATTGTCTTCCCAATTTTATCTTCCAAGATTTTTATCATTTTGAGTTTTATATTTAGGTCTTTAACCCATTTTGAATTTTTTTTGTGCATGGAGTAAGTTTTTTGCAAATGGATGTCCAATTATACCAAGACAGTTTGTTAAAAAGACTGTCTTTTCCCCAGTTTACATCCTTTGTGCCTCTATCAAGTATTGTTGGCTCATAGGTGGATGATGACATATTTGAATTCTCAATTCTGTTCTATTGGTCTATGTGTCTGTTTTCGTCCTAATACCAGGATGTCTTGTCTTGTGACAGTATAATAGGTTTTAAGATCAGGTAGTGCAGAGCATACCACTTTGTTTTAATTCTTTAGTAGTGTTTTACTTATCTGCAGCTTCCTGTGTTTCTATATGAAGTTGGCGATTTGTTTCTCCAGCATTATGGAAAGTCCTTGGGATTTGTATTGGGGTTACATTGTATGTATAGATCCATTGGGTAGGACAGTCCTTTTCACTAGGTGAGTCTTCCTTACCCAAGAGCAAAGTAGGTTTCTTCACTTGTGTAGGTCGCTTTTAGTCTTTTGCAGTAGGGTCTTACAGTTTTCTTTGTATAGGTCTTTTATATCTTTGGTTAAATTTACTCCTGGATATTTTATCATCTTGGAGGCTATAGTAAATCGCAATGCTTTCAAGATTTCCTCTTTGAGTGTCTCTTTGTTGGTATAAAGGAATTCAACTTATTTGTGTATATTTATCCTAGGCTTGGCCTGATACTTTGCTGAAGTCTTCTATTGGCTGTAGTAAATTTTTGGTGAATTCTTCACGGTTTTTGTTATACAGGAACACGTCATCCACAAATGAGGATACTTTAACTTCTTTACCAATCTGGGAGCCCCTTATTTCTTTTATCATGCCTTATTGCTATGGCTAGGACCTCCAGAACAATGTTAAATAGAAGCAAATAGAAATGGTGGCAGTGGGTATCCTTCTCTGGTACCTGCTCTTAAGGGGAATACTTTCAGCTTCTCTCATTCAATATGATGTTGGCTGTTGGTTTTGTGTAGCTGCCCCTTATTATATTGAGGAATTTGTGTTCTATTCTTACACTGCTGAGAGTTTTAACATGAATGGATGTTGGACTTTATCAGATGTTTTTTCTGCATCAATTGATGGAATCAAGTTGTTCTTGTATTTTGTTTTGTTTATGTGATTGATTACATTTATGTTTTTCTGATGTTGAACCATCCCTTCATCCCTGGGATGAATCCTACTTGGTTATGGTGAACTATTTTTTTGATATGTTGTTGAGTTCTAGTTGCTAGGATTTTGTTGAGGATTTTTGCATCTATGTTCATGAGAGATACTGGTCTGTAGTTTTCCTTTTTAGTACTGTCTTTACCAGGATTTGGAATCAAGGTTACATTAGCTTCATAGAATGAATTTGGGAGTACACCATCCTTTTCCATGTTCTGGAATATCTTTAATAGCAGTGGTGTTAACTCCTCTGAATTTTTGGTAGAATTCTCCAGTGAAGTCATTTGGGCCAGGACTTCTTTTAGTTGGGATTTTTTAAATTACCTTTTCAATCTCTTCTTTTGTAATGGGTTCAGTTAGCTGTTCAGTGTCTGTTTGTGTGAGTTTGGGGATGCAGTGTTTTTCTAAAAAATTGTCCATTTCTTCTATGTTTTTGAATTTATTAGAGTATAGTTTTTCATAGTATTCTGTTATGATTCTTTTAATTTCAGTTGGGTCTGTTGTGATATCACTCACTTTATTTCTTGTTTAGGTTATTTGTTTCCTCTCCTGCTTTTCTTTTGTCACTTTGGCTAATGGCTTGTCAATTTTGTTGATCTTTTCCAGAAATCAGATTTTGGTCTTGTTTATTCTTCAACCATTTTTCTATTTCCTATGTCATCTATGTCTGCTCTGACTTTTATCATTTCCTTTCTTCTGGAGCCCAGTGGGTTCTTTTGTTGTATTCTTTCCAGTTGCTCAAGTTGAAAGTTACTTCTTTGACTTGTGCCCTTCCTTCCCTTTGTATGTGTACATTTATTGAGATGAATTGACCTCTGAGTATTTCTTTTGCTTTGTCCCATAGATTTTGATAGGATGTATTTTCATTCTCATGTGATTCTATAAATTTTTTTCATCTTTGATGTCTTCTATTACCCAGTATTTCTTGAGTAGAATGTTGTTGAGCTTCCACTATTTTCATTTGATTTCCATCTATTATCTGTTGTTGATGTCTCCTTTTATGGCTTTATTGTCTGAAAAGAAACTTTGTATTATTTCAGTATCTTGTATTTTATTTAAGATTACTCTGTGGTCTAACATGTGGTCAGTTCTGGAGTAAGCTCCCATGTGTATTGGAAAAGAAAGTATACTTTTCTGCTTTTGGGTGGAGTGTTTTGAATATGTCCGTGAAGTCAAGTTGGTTTATTGTGTCATTTAGATATTATTGTCTTTACTGAGCTTTACTCAACATATTCTATCCTTTACTGACAGTGCTGTGCTGAAATCTACTACTATTACTGTGAAGCTATCTATTTCTGTTTTCAGTGCAAATAGTGTTTGTTTTATGTATTTTGGAACTGTGTCATTGGGTGTGTAGCTATTTAATACGGTTATGTCCTCCTGTTGTATTGAGCCCTTAACCAATATGTCCCTCCTTATCCAGTATGGTGGATTTAAATTTAAAGTCTATTTTGTCAGAGATTAGTATCACTACTCCTGCTCTCTTTTGGATGTTATTAGGCTGATACATTTATTCCATCCTTCGGGTTGTAGGTTGTTTGTGTCTTTGAGTCTAAGTTGTGTCTCCTCTAAGAAACATACAGATAGAGCATCTTTTTTAATTCAGTCTTCTACCCTTCATCTCTTTATTGGTGTATTTAACCCACTTACATTCAGTGTGTTTTTTGAGATCTATAGGAGTTTAGTACTGCTATGTTGGTGTCCTTTTTGGTGTGTTGTGAGAAATTTCTCTGAGTATTTTTTATTTGTGTTTTCTTTGGCTGTCTTTCATTATTTGTTTTTTTGTAATTGCTGAGACTTCTTGTTTCTCTTGTTTTTTCTTTTATTTTATATGCTGTTCTGACATCTAGAATTGTAGATTTCTATTGTGGTTACTTCTTTAAACATCTTCATTACTCGACGGCACTTGGCAATCCAGTCTATAGTGTCTTTGTATTTGCTGGGCTTCCTCTCTATTTGGAAGATCTGTGGTCAGATAAATTTGACACTATTTTTCATATGTAATTCTTGTTAATGAAATACTGGGATCTCTGACTTTCTTTTTCTTGTGATTTGGATTTGGGTATCTTTTGTGGATTCCCTGTCCTGAAGATATCTGGTTGGTCTGTCAAGTGTTCAATGTATGTATAACATTTTTAATTTTATAATCAAAGAACTTCCTTCCGTGCTTCTTGATGTTTTGGGTTGTTTTTTGCATATTCTCTAAATTTACATTTGTCCGTGAAAGTCCTCATTTCACCTCATATTTGATAGACAGTTTTGCAGGGTATATAATTCTCAGCTGGCAGGTTTCTTTTTTTTTTCTTTTAGGGCTTCATATGTTCATATAAGTTGTCCCATTGTCTTCTTGCCAACATGGTTTCAGCTGAATAGTCTGAACTCAATCTTAATGATTTTCTTTGTAGATTATTTTTGAAGTCTAGGTGCCTTAAGTAGCTTCTCCTTATTTTTAGTTTTATTGAGTTTGTTTATAATATGCTTTGATGTATTTCTTTTGGGATCTATCTTGAGTAGGGTTAAATGAGTGTCCTGAATGGATATCTTCTCTTCTGTCATGATATCAGGGAAATTTTCCATCAGCAGGTCTTCAACAATTCTCTCTGTGCTTTGGTTATCCCTCCTTGTTCTAGAACTCCAAGCACCTGTACATTATTCCTCTTAACAGAATCTTGGATGACTCTTAGTGTTTCTTTGTTTTTGTTAATTTTTTATCTGATCTTTCTTCATGTATGCTTGAATCATTTCTTCAGACTTGTGAATTCTGCATTCCTTTTCCTCAATCTACTCCTCTGACTTTGTATTGAGTTGTCAAGCTCAGTAACTGTGTTGTTAAAATAAAACTAAATCTGGATCTTTGAAAAGATCAACAAAACTGACAAACCATTGGCTAAAATTACTAAAGAAAAGCAGCAAAGGAAACAAATAGCCTAAATAAGAAATGAGATGGGAGATGTCACAACAGATTGAGCTGAAATAAAAAGTATCATAACAGAATACTACAAAACACTGTACTCTAACAGATTTGAAAACCTAGAGGAAATGGACAAATTTCTACATTCATATCACCTATCAAAATTATACAAGTAGAAGTAGAATAGCTTGATAAACTTATCACAAAATAAGAGATTGAAAAAGTCATTCAGAAAAGCCCTGGCCCGGATGGCTTCATTGGAGAATTCTACCAAACTTTTAGAGAAGAGTTAATTCCAATACTACTGAGGCTGTTTCACAGCATAGAAAGGGGTGGAATACTCCCAAATTCATTCTACAAAGCCAGGATAACCATGATACCAAAGTCAGGAAAAGATCAAACCAAAAAAGAAAATTAAAGACCAATATTACTCATGAACCTAGATACAAAAATTTTAAAATCTTAGCCGACAGAATTCAACAGCATATCAAAAAAATAAATCACCAGGGCCAAGTTGGACTCATTCCAGGAATGCAAGGATGGTTCAACATCATAAAAACAGTGTAATCAGCCACACATATAACACAAAAGATAAGAATCATCTGATTTTGTCTATTGATGCAGAAAAGGCATTTGATAAAGTTCAACACCCATTTATGCTAAAAACTATCAGCAAAATAGGAATAGATGGCAAGTTTTTCAAAGCAATGAGTCATTTATACAAAGCCAACTGCCTACATCATCTTGAATAGAGAGAGACTGAAACAATTTCCCCTGAGAACAGAAACTAGACAAGGATGCCCACTCTCACCTCTCATATTCAACATCGTACTAGAAGGTCTAGCCAGAGCAGTTGGACAAGACCATGAAATAAAGGGCATCTGCACTGGCAATAAAGTAAAAATCTCCTATTTGCAGATGATACGATTGTATACATAGAGAATCCTAAAGAATACATAAGCAAACTACTAAAACTGATAGAAGAGTTCAGCAAAGTCTCAATATACAAGATAAACATAGGTAAATCAGTGGGATTCCTTTATACCAACAACAGGATTATTAAGGAAGAAATCACCAAATCAATCCCACTTACTATAGCCCCCAAGAAGATAAAGTACCTAGGAAAAGATCTAACTACTGAAATAACATACCTTTACAAAGAGAACTACAAGTCCTTAATATAAGAAACTAAGAGAGACTTACATAAACGGAGACACCTACTCTGTTCACGGATAGGAAGACTTAACAGTGAAAATGTCTATTTTGCCTAAAGTAATCTACTTATATAATGCAATCCCAACACAAATTCCCATGACATTTTTTAATGAGATGGAGAAACAAATTGTCAACTTTATTTGGAAAGGGAAGAAGCCCTGGAGAAATAAGCACTACTGAAGAAGAAGAACACACTGGGAGGACATGCACAACCTGACTTTAGAACCTATTGTACTGCCACAGTAGTGAAAACAGCCTGGTACTGGTACAAAAAGAGATCAATGGAATAGAATTGAGACACTAGAGATGACACCATCTGCCTGTGAACAGCTGATATTCAACACAGGCCCTAAGGCTTTAAACTGAGGATAAAACAATCTCTTCAAAAAATGGTGCTGGCAAAATTGGATATCCATCTGCAAAAAATTGAAACAAGACCCGTATCTTACACCTTATACAAAACCCAACTCAAATTGGATAAAAGACCTAAATATCAAATCTAAAATGATAAACTTCATCCAAGAAAACTAGAAACAACAATGGAAGTTTTAATACACAACATAGGCAGACTTCAAAATCTGTGAAACAAACCACAATCAACACAAGAGAAAATAGACAAATGGGAACTTTTAAGAATAAAACACTTCTGTTCCTCAAAGACTTTAATAGAGTTAAAAAGCCACCTACAGAATGGGAAAAAAATTTTGGCAACTATATGTCAGACCAATGCCTGATCTCCATAACCTAAAAGATACTACAAAAGATAAATCATCCAATTAAGAAATGGGCAAGGGAGATGGACAGACACTTCACTAAAGAGGAGATCCAGGCAGCATAAAACACATGTGGACATGCTCACGATCATTAGCTATTAAAGAAATTCAAATCAAAATGATGATGAGATAACCATCTCACCCCAGAAAGGTTGGCCATGATCCAAAAAACACAAAACAACAAATGCTAGAGAGGCTGTGGAGAAATTGGAACTCTCCTAAACTGTTGGTGGGAGTACAAAATGGTGCAACCTCTTTGGAAAGCAATCTGGCACTTCTGTAAAAATCTGGATCTAGACATCAATTTGACCCAGTAATTCCACTGCTCAGAATATATCCTACAGATTCCAGGCCATTCGTACCAACTGATACATACACGTGACTGTTTATCACAGCACAGTCCACAACAGCAAAAAGATGGAATCAACTCAGATGCCCAACAACAGAGGAATGGATAGGTAAACTATGGTGTATATACTCAATGGGACATTATGCAATGATAGAGAACAATGATGATTTCAGGACACATCTCATAACCTGGTTTCAATTGGAGGACATTATGTTGAGTAAAAGTAGTCAGCGACAAAAGGACAAATGTTACATGAGACCCCTGTGATAAGAACTTAAAAAGAGACTCATGCATAGAAGAAAAGACTCTTTGACATCTGAAAGAGTGGGGAGGGAAGCAGGGTAACGGGGAGGGTTTAGATTCGATAGATGACAGAAACTTGGTTGGGTGAAATCTGGGACAGCACACATTAGAAAGATCAGCTTTAACTGAACTTCAACATAACATGATTACTGCTCTCATCTTAATCCAATATTACAAGGACAGAGTAGCTGGGGCAGGGGTCAGGGACTATGCTCTCAGGGGAAACAGAGGTGAATTGGTACAACTAGCATTTTGTTAAGAGAGCCTTCTCCACCCCACATTTGTGAGTGGCATCTGGGGTCTTAAAAGCTGCCAAGCTGCCATCCAAGGGTACAGAAAATGGTCCCAATTTAGCACAAATGGATGATCACCAGAGACCAAAATTGCATAGGGGAAAGATAATCCAGAAGACAGAGAGACCTATGTGAGTAGGTGACTACATTGACTTGTGACTGGAAGAACCAGATGGTGCCCAGCCACCACCAGTGACAGTCGTGATGGAGATCACAAAGCTGAGTGTCACTGGCAACACAAGAATAAAAGGGGTGCACTCTGAGAGTTCCATTAAAAAGTCATAATTAATGGTCCACAGGCTTTGAGATTCCCCTGGGAGCGTGGCCCCTGGCCCTGATGCTGCCCCTGTCCATAAATCATAATGAAGGTCAACTCATGGACAGGAATGGGTTGAACTTGGTGACACAGAGTGACCGCGTCATGTGTGTACTTTATGGTTCTGCGCATGACCTCTGGGAGGTCATCCTGCTGACCTCTTACTGGAGGAAGGGGACTGGCTGGAGAGGATGAAATAGGAGATTGTTGGGAGGATAAGGCATGCATGGAGTAGAGAAGAGGAGAGTGCTGTCACTGGGCAGGGAGAGCAGTGGGAGCTGCATATAGATGGGCATGTAATTTATATGGGAATGTACATTTTCATTCAATCATAATAAAAAAAGAAAGAAACATGTGGGTCTCTATCAAGAGAAATAATCTAGGATTAATTGGAGTTCCTGAACAGGGAGGGATAGCTGAAAACACAGAGTATTGTTATTGAGCTGCTGACAGAAAACTTCTCTGCGATTGTGAAAAAACAGACCATAGGTATCAAAGTGTCTATCAAACACCACAAAACATAGACCGTAAAAGAAAGACACCAAGACATAGTCAAGCTTAACAAAATGAAACAAAAGCAGAAAGTCTTAGAGGCAGCAAAACTCAAAGCCAAGGTAACATTCAGAGGATAGCCCTGTAGGTTTTTGTCTGACTTTGTGGAAGAAATGATGTTGGCACGTAAGCAATGGGATGATACATTGAAAGCCTTGCAAGAGAAAAACTTCCAACCAAGAATTATATCCTGCAAAACTGTCTTTCACATATGAAGATGAAATTAAGACATTTGCAGTTACACAGAAACTTACAGACCTTGAAAAACCGAAACCATACATACAAGAAATACTGAAGGAAGCTATTTGCTTAGAAAAACAAGACCACTAAGTCTATACTTAAGAAGGCGATGCAGGAGACAACATTCAGAAACCTACTCAGTGAGGGAAGGCAAAAAACTCAATCAAAGCTATAATATTAAAAGAAGGAATTCAGTGATTATATCATGAAAACTATGATACCGTCACATTAGTAAGAGGCATAAATACTACAGTAGATATAGTCCTTCCAGATGCAGAGGAAGTTAATAAGATATGCAGAAACTAAAATTGGGCTTAAACTTATATTATGGAGGGGAATCCCAGAGGTAACCACAAAGCACAATAAGGACGCAGCATATCAAAAGAAGAAACGTAACACAGGAGTCTCAACAAACACAAAGCCAACACTGAAAAGGATGAAAGATCAACCCATAAAGAATGACCCAGAACAGAAAATTAAGAGCAATAGAAAATATACCAACACAAAAATAAATACATCAAAATGACAGCACTAAACACATACCTAACAATAATTGCACTGACTGTAAACAGACTGAACACCCTGGTAAAGAGATGACTAGAGACATCTTAGATCAAAAGACACAACTCGTCTTAGACTAAAAGATATGAACAAACTGAAAATTAAAGGAAGAAACATTATATACCAAGTTACCAATATGGAAAGAAGAGCAGATGTGGCAATACTAATCTCAGATAAAATAGATTTTAATGTACAATCCACCATCACGGACAATGATGGTCGCTGTTTACTGCTGAAAGGTTCAATACACAAGCAGGACTCAACAACATTAAATATATGTGCACACAATACTACAGCATCTAAATACATTGAAGAAACACTGACTACATTGAAAAAAGAGATAGATTACTCCACAAGAATAGTGGGAGACTTCAACATTCCACTTTCTGTATTGGACGCATCTTCTAGAAATAAAAACACAGAAGATCTTATTGCCACAATTAACCGTTTAAACCTCATTGACATATATACTTTTTACCCATTAACAGGTAACTACACCTTCTTCTCCAGTGCACATGGAACATTTTCCAGAATAGACCATGTATTAGCACATAAAGAAAATCTCAACAAAATCTAAACCATTGAATTATTGCAAAGCATCTTCTTAGACTATAAAGCCATAAAAGTCAACATGAACAGCAGAAAAAACATAGATACACATTGGAACTCATGGAAATTAAACAACATCTTGCTCAGAAAACCATGGGTTACAGAAGAAATCAAGGACAAAATAAATGTATGGATTCAAAAGAGAATGAAAACACTTCCTACCAGAACCTACGGGATACAGTCAAAGTAGTGCTCAGAGGTCAGTTTGTCTCCACAAATGAACACATCCAGAAGGGAGAAAGTATCCAAACCAAACAACCCTATAAAACAAGTAGAAAGAGAGCAACAGAGAAACCCCTCAGGCACCAGAAGAAAACAGAGTAGAGCAGAACTAAATGAATTAGAGAATAGAAGAACAATGAAAAAATTCATGAGACCAAAACATTTTTTCCTGAGAAGATCAACAAAATTGACAAAAGATTGGCTAAACTTACTAAAGAAAAACAACAAAGGAAACAAATAACCCAAATAAGAAATGAGATAGGAGACCTCAAAACAAATCTAACAGAAGTCAAAAATATAATAACAGAATATTACAAAAGACTGTAGTGTAACAAATTTGAAAACCTAGCAGAAATGGACAAATTCCTAGATTCATATCACCTACCAAAATGACCACAAGGAGAAGTAGAACTTAATAAACCAACCACAAAGGAAGAGATTGGAAATGTCACACAACAACTACCAACCAAAAAAAGCCATAACCCAGATGGTCTCACCACAGAATTCTGCCAAGCTTTTAGAGGAGAATTCACTCCAATACTACTGAGACTATTTCACAGCATAGAAAGTAATGGAATAATCCCAATTTCATTCTATGACACCAGCATAACCCTGACACCAAAGCCAGGGAAGCATCGAACAAAAAAGGAGAACTACAGACCAACATCAGTAATGAACCTAGATGCAAAAATCATCAACAAAATCCTTGCCAAGAGAATGCAACAACACATCAAAGACATAATTCATCACAACCAAGTTGAATTCAAACATGAGACGCCAGGCTGGTTAAATATCAGAAAAACAATTAATGTGGTCAACCACATAAATAATGCAAAAGACAAGAGTAATCTGATTTTGTGAATTGAAGCAGTAAAAGCATTTGACAAAGTGCAAAACTCATTCATGCTAAAAATTCTCAGCAAAACAGGAATAGAAGGTAAATTCCTCAAAGCAATAAGGAGCATCTATGCAAAGCGTACTGCCTACATCATCCTGAATGGAGAGAGACTAAAACAATTCCCCTTGACAATGGAAACTACACATGGTTGCCCACTCTTACCTCTCCTATTCAACATTATACTAGAAGTTCTAGCCAGAGCAATTAGACAAGACAAAAAAATAAAGGGAATTTGCATCAGCAAATAAGAAGTAAAAATCTCCCTATTTGCAGATGATATGATTGTATATGCAGAGAATAATAAAGAATCCATAAGTAAACTATTCAAACTAATAGAAGAGTTCAGCAAAGTATCAGGATACAAGACAAACATGAGTAAATCAGTAGGATTCCTTTATACCAACACAGACATCATTAAAGAAGAAATTACCAAATCAATATCATTTACTATAGCTCTCAAGAAGATAAAATACTTAGGAATAAATTTAGTTAGAGAAATAAGGGACCTATACAAAGAGAACTACAAGACCTTACTGTAAGAAAGTAAAAGAGACTTACGTAAATGGAGAAAGCTACCCTGCTCATGGATAGGAAGACTTAACATCATGAGGTGTCTATCTTACGCATAGCAATCTGCATATACAGTGCAATCCCAATACAAATTCCAGTGACTTTTTTTAATGAGATGGAGAAACAAATCACTCACTTTGTTTGAAAAGGGAAGAAATCTTGGATAAGCAAAGCACTAGTGAAGAGGAGGAACACACTAGGAAGCCTATGACCACCCAACTTTAGAACGTATTACACTGCCACAATAGTTGAAACTGCCTGGTACTGGTACAAAAAGACACAAATAGACCAATGGAATAGAGTTGAGATCCCAGAGATGCCACTATCCTTCTATGAACAGCTGATATTTGATGAAGACCCTAAGGTTGCAAACTGGGTTAAGAATAGTCTCATTAACAATTGGTGCTGACAAAATTGGATATCCTTTTCCAAAAATTGAAACAAGACCCTTATTTCACACCTTACACAAAAAACAATTCAACTGAAATTGGATAAAAGACCTAAATATCAAACCTAAGACCACATTGCTCATGCAAGAAAAAATAGGATTAACAATGGAAGTTTTAGCACACAACTTACAGACTTCAAAATCTGACAAACAAAGCATGATCAACAGGAGAGAAAATAGGCAAATGGTTCAATCTACTAAGAATCAATACTTTTGCTCATCCAAAGGTTTTATTAAAAGACCACCTACAAAATGGGAAAAAGTATTTGGCAACTACATGTCAGACCAACATCTGACATCCATAAATCTACAAGGTACTGCGAAATATCAACAAGATAAGGATAAATAATCCAATTAAGCATTGAGTAAAAGAGATAGACAGACATTGTTCTAAAGAGGATATCCAGGGAGCCAAAATACACACACAAAAATGCTCACAGTCATTAGCTATCAAGGAAATCCAAATCAAAAGTATGATGAGATACCCTGTCACCCCAACAAGGATAGCCATAATCCAAAAATCACAAAACAACAAAGACTGGAGAGGCTGTGGAGACAGTGGAAATCTCCTACACTGCTGGTGGGATTGCAAAATGGAATAACTCTTTGAAAAACAATCCAGAGCTTCCTTAAAAAGCTGAAAATAGATATACCATTTGACCCAGTAATCCTACTGCTTAGAATATATCCTACAGAAGCAAGTGCAGTCACACAAACAGATACATGCATACTAATGTTTAGTGTAGCACAGTCCACAACAGCAAAAAGATGGAATCAACCCAGATGCCCAACAACAGATGAACAGATAAGCAAACTGTGGCATATATACTCAATGGAACACTATGCAATGTTAAAGAACAAAGATAATTTTAGGAAGCATCTCATAACCTGGTTTCAATTGGAAGACATTATGTTGAGTGAAATCAATCAGCAGCACAAGGACAAATATTATATGAGACACTTACTCTAAGGACTTAAAACCAGAAGCATGTACAGAAGAAAAGACTCTTTGAGGGCTGCAAGGGATGGGAGAGAGGAAGGGAGAGGGTTGATTATAGATTAGATAGTTGATAGAAATTTGGTTGGGTGAAATCAGTGACAGCACACATTAGAAAGATCAATTTAACTGGACTTCAACATAACCCAATATTGCAAGGCTAGAGTAGCAGGGGCAGAGGTCTAGCAACTAGACTATCAGTGAACATCGAGGCCAATTGTCGTAACTAGCCTATTGCTAAGTCATCCTTCTGCACCCCATATTGGTGAGTGGCATCTAGGGTCTTAAAAGCTAGGAAGCAAAATAATAGTAATGAGAATAATACACCAGAATGCATCCATCCCCCCACCAAAAAAGTTAGGAAACTGCCATCTGAGGTGCACCAAATAGTCCCAACTCAGCTGAAACGGATGACAGATGATCACCAAGGACAAAAAAGACATGAGAGAAAAAGAACACAGAAGATAGAAAGACATATGTTAACGAGAGACTATATCAACATGTGACCAGAAGAACTAGATGATTCCTGGCCACCACCAGTGACAGCTCTGATGGGGCTCACAATGTTGAGTTCCAGTGGCAACATGAGAAAAAAGGGGTGCACACTAAGAACTCCACTAAAGACTGCAATTGATGGTTTGAAGGCCTTGGAGTTGTCCTGGGATCATGGCCCCTGGACCTGACACTGCCCCTGATCACAGATCATTTCTGAATTCAACTCTTCCAACGGGAATGAATTGGACTCAGGGACACAGAGTGACCATATTGTGTGTGCGGGTTATAGTTCTATGCATTTGTAGGAAGTCGTCCTATTGGCCTCTTGCTAGAGGTGCATGGAGAAGGTGGAGAGGAGGGGTCAGGAGACTGTTAGGTGGATTTGACACGTATGGAAAGGAAAGGAGTAGCGTGGTGTCACCAGGCAAGGAGAGTAGAGGCAGCTGCAGGTAAGGAGACATGTAAATTTGAATTGTATTGTAAACTCTCACTCAATCACAATTTAAAAAAAAGGGGAGGTGGAGATCAGGAGTTTGAATGAACCAGGCAGTCTTTGGAAACTCTGTGGGACAGTCCTACTCTGTCCTACATGGTTACTAGGAGTCAAAATTCACTCAAAGGCAGTGAGTTTGGATTTGTTTAGTTTCTTCTCTCTTTTTTTCACATAATCTTTAAACCTTAAACCAAAAATACCCCATTAAGCCATCTTAAAACTAAACAATAGTTTAGCTTAACTAGTAGAAAATCTGCCTTGATTATCATGTTCTTTTAAGAACTAACTATATGGGATCAAATTGACAACAGCAACACAGAAGATTAGATAAGAGCCTTAGGGGGTGATAAGTCAATAAATTTGTATTAATGAGGGAAGAACAACGCAGAAAAGGAGAATGAGAATGGCTGCCTAACTCAAAGAATATAATCAAAATCACTAATGGTACATGTAGAAAATGTTGAATCAATGTATGTTTAACTGTATATATTGTCAAAAACAACAACAAAGTAAAAGCCAAGTGCCATTGAGTCGGAGCCAACTCATGGCGACCCTAGGGGCCAGGGTAGAACTGAAAAATTTAAAATAAAAATATATTACCTATTAGTGGGATTGGGTATTCATGGGGTGACAAACAAGATAACAGAGTGGACTAAAGTGTGGATGTTACAGCATGTCAGTCTTAGTCTCAGTCTGAGCTCTGCTCTGCTACTCATGTGACATACTAAACAAGATATTTAACTCCCATTCTTTAATTTTTTTTAATGTAACCATTTACAGTAATAAGTATTTAGTAATAAGTATTTCTTAGGGTCAGGGGTTAGATGAAAACAACAGGGGTGAGTAAAACAACAGTCCCCAACATAAAATATACTCTGTCTGCATCATCAAATCTATTTAAATATAATTTAAGCATTTACAAAATAATAAAAATAATGTTCTTAATTGTCTGAAACAATTCACAAGCAAAAGAAGTTGTATCAACCTAAATATTCACTCACTTTTGTTTTATAAAAAGAAAATAATACAGTGATACAGAGTATGTAATTAACATAAAAAAATCCAAATATTTACAGCAAGACATAGAAGCTTCTCTTCAGAGTATTACACACACATACACACACGCTGTCTTAGTTATCTAGTACCATATAACAGAAATACCAGTAGTGAATCACTGTAACAAACACTGTCTAATTAGAAACCTAGAAGTCTGAATTCAGATCTCTAGCTGCAGGGGAAGGCTTTCTCTGTTGGCTCTAGAGGAAAATCCTTGTCATCAGTCTTCCCTGTTCCAGGAGCTTCTCAGCACATGGACCCGGGGTTCAAAGGATGTGCTCTGATTCTGGCTCTTCCTGGTTGTTGAAAATGAAGTCTGTCTCCTCTCTGCTTGCTTCTCTCTTTTATATCTCAAAAGAGATTGATTCATAATACAACTTAATTCTTTAGATTGTTTGCTGCATTAATATAACTGCATCTAATCTTGCTGTATTAACATCATAGAGGTGATTTATATGATTTATAACACAGAGGACAATTATGTCAGGTCACAAAATGGAGGAAAACCACATGATGCTAGGAATCAAGGCCTATCCAAGTAGACACATGTATTTGATGGATACAATTCACTACGTAAAATACATACACATACATGTGTATACGTACAAGTGTATATGTACTTGGCATGCTTGTAGCATTTGTAGTTTTGTAGTTTTCAACTGAGCTGAGTTCTACACGTTTTATTAACTTTACATCTATCCAACTCGATGGCACTTGGCTCTATTTAATTTTTTCAGTGAATGTAAATGGCATTGAATTTTTAATTTGTTTCCATGTGTTCATTGCTTGTATGCATAAATGCAGTTGACTGTGTATATTGATCCTATACCATCAAATTTGCTGGACTTACTAGTTCTAGCTTCTTAGAGACTCTACTTAGGATTTTCTACCTAGTCCTCATGTAATCTGAAGATATAGTTCATTTCTTAACTGTATACCTTGTATTTTCTTTCCCTGCTGTTTGCTCTGTTTTGTACTTCCATGACTAAGTTGAATAACAATGGTGAGTGTAGACATCCTTTTCCAACATTAATGGGGAAAGCATTTGTCTTTTTGACCTTAAGTACAATGTTAGCTATAGGGTTTTTTGTAAATTTTTTAAATCAAGTTCAGGAAGTCTATTCCTATACAGGCGAGAGTCTTTGGTTATGAATGGATACAGAAATTTATAAAATTATTTATCTGCATCAATTGATATGAGCGTGTAATTTTCTCTTAGGTCTGTGAGTATTATAGAGTACATTGATTGATTTTAAATATTGAACCAATCTTACACCCTTGGCATAAACTCCATCTAGTTATGTTGGATAATTCGTTTTGTGCATTGATGGATTCAGTTGCTAATACTTTGTTAAAGATATTTGTGTCTATATTTATGATGTACAATTGTCTGTATTTTTCCTTTTTGTGCTATCTTTGTATGGATATTGATATCAGGGTAATACTGACCTTGCAAAATGAACTGAAAAGTATTTAATCCTCTTCTATTTTCTGGAAAAGATTTTACAGAGTTAGTAGTAATTCTTCCTAAACTGTTGGTACAATTCCCCAGTAAAAATATTTTGGTATGGATATTTCTTGTGGTGAGTTTTAAAATAATGAATAAATTTTCTTAATAGTTTCTTTAAAAAACGCTGCCAGTGAGTTGATTCTGACTTATGGTGACCCTATGTGTATGTCAGATTAGAACTGTTTCCAAAGGATTTTCAAAAGCTGATTTTCACAAGTAGACCACCAGGCCTTTCTTCTGAAAGCATCTCAGAGACACAGACATTCAAACTATCTATTTCATATTGACTTATGGTAATACGTGTTTTTCAAGGATTTGGTCCATATTATCTAAGTTGCTAAATTTATTTGTGCAGAGTGGCTTAAGATGGCACCTTAGTCACATGCTCCATAATGATACCTGAGAACAAAGACCAAAGAAACTAAGTAAAACAGACATAGTTAATGACCTCAGATCGCAGAACATCAAATGGAGAATGGAAGAAGCAAAATGAGAAGTCGCTGGAAGGAGAGACAAGATAGAACCAGCTGGAAAACATATTCGTGACTTGAAAGTGACATGCTAGTTGACATGGTCATATTGTCAAGGCATTAAGCAACAACCTGGAGTGAAGAACCCAGGAAAGCAACCTCAAGGATACAACAGCTGGTGACAAAGTTTCCATGTAGAATCTGGAAATAAATGGCAAGGGGGGCAGATGCAGCCAGGAATTGAGTACCCAGAGAGGGCAAAGCATGAGAGTGTAGTAGCTTTGAAGTTGGGGAACCACACAGAAGTGCTTCCAGAGCAAAATGAACCAGGCTGAGTCACTGAAGCCTAATAGAAGGAGACAGAATTGACAGGGAAAACACATTTGAGAGGTAGAAAAGGGAGGAGCAGTGTCACTCTTAGGCATCTCAGGCCCTCCTGGAGTGCAAGAAGAGAGGGAGCTGGAAAGTAGTACAGGGATGGCTTGTCAGTGGTAGCACTTGGTCTTTTAGAAAGGAGATGCCCAACAGAAAGTCAAACATCAGAGTATCAACTCAAGGAAATCCCAGAGCTGGCCTTGCACAACTGGTCACCACCTCCTATCCCTACAGGTTCCCCTTCACCTACTTTTTACCCAGACATGCCTGGTATCTGTACCAATGGGCATAAGCTCCACCCTGCCCCATTCCCCTACCTCAGGTGAAGGGGTCCAAGCCAAATTTGCAAACCTAGCCATGTGCCATACACTCCCAGGCACAGGTGGCATGTGTCAGTGTGTGCAGCCTATTTCTGACCCCTGTCTCCCTTGAGGATACAGACAATCTTTGCAGACTCAGCAAACTCAACTTTGTCCTTCACCTTGTGTTGAACTCTAAGGATTCTCTCCTTTGCTCCTCCTGCCCAAAGATCCCCTCTCAGGTGAGCAAGATTGTGTGCCCTGCCCAACAAACCCCTCAGCAGCCAAGAAGTCTCCATGTCCTGCATTTCTGACATTTCCCAGCAGAAACGGACTCTGCACTCTGCCTAGCCAACCCCCTTTAATCCAGCAGGATTTCATTCCCTACTCAGCCTCCTCCCCTCCCTGGCTGAGAAAGACACTATGACCTGCCCTGGTGACCCTCTCCTGAACATGCACACCTCTACATTCGATTATGCCCAGGCTTCACTGCACCCCATTCTGCACATAAGAGGTCACAACAATTGCTTATGGCAATGCAAATGAGGTACATTATTCCTAAAGAGCTTTGAAGTGACTTTGACTCAGTGGCATCTGGTGCTGCACATTGGTAAAAGAGCGTGCTTGTACACAATCACACAATTCTGTAAGAGAAGTGATATACTCCTAACAACATAAGTCCACAATGTCTGTGTCACCCACCACACCCACCAGTGAGATAAAAAGCACACCCAGCCAACTGACAGCACCAAACCAACCAACGGGCATAGTCACAGTCATACACAGACCAATACTAAAAAACAAAATAATTTAAAACATTTCAAAGGTAGATAGACAATATAAAGAGAAAAAGAAAAAGATAAGCTACGAATATATCAAAACAAATGAAAAACAGTAGAAAAAAGACAAAAAACAGAACTAATAAAGAAATATAGGAACTAACTAGTCAGACCCGAACATGTCAAAGAGAGTAGTCAGTTACAGTTCACATGAATAAGCAGGATGCAATTGCTAAGGAAAACAAGCAAAACAAATGGAAGGAAAACCTTTCTGAGGAATAACCGATAATAGATCTACCTGACAAGAAATTTAAAAGACAAATATTTGGGTTTCTAAAAGAGATCAACAAAAACAACAGGTGTGGAGGGAACCTGGAAGAACTCAGGAAAACAATACAAGAGCAAATGATAAACTGAATAAAGAGATGAAAACCATACAAAAACAGGACCTAGAAATTCAGAAGCTTAACATTAAAATATGAGAAATAACTCCATAGAAGGATGAATAAGTAGAATTGAATCAATGGAAGATAGATTCAGTGAAACAGTGGGCAAACCCCTTGACACTAAGTTGTTTGAGGAACAATCAAAAAATTTATGGGAGAAAAATTAAGAAAGTCTAAGGGTCATGTGGTATACTGTTATGAGAAATAATATACACATATCTGGAATCCTAGAAAAGGAATGTAAGGGAGAAAAATGGAGAACATTTCTGAAAACATATTGGCACAATTGGCAACGAACTCCATAAAGGATAGACCTCAAAACAAATTCACCAAGATATATCCTAATTAAACTTTCCAAAATCTAAGACAAAGAATGAATTTTGAGATAAGCTCAAGCAAATTGAATTATTATCTACAAAGTGGGCCCAATGAGACTAAGATGCTTTTCTCATCAGAAAGCATGCAGGCAAGAAGGCAACTAGATAACATATAAGAAGACTTACAAAACTGCTTTTCAAGAATGAGCCTAAAATTAGGACATTCCTAGTCAAGTATAAACTCAGGGAATTTGCAACAAGATCATCTCTAAAAGAAATAGTAAAGAGAAATCTTCAGAAGGAAAACCACAGACACCAGATAATAACCTGGGATAAAAATGCATGACAGCATCACCAGATGTCAAGCCAGGTAAAGACTTCAAAAAGGTAAAATAAAGCTAAAAAGTTAATTAAAGGGAATCAGAGATTCCCTTTAATGATGACAACTTTAAAACAAAAGGTGGAATAAATCATGAATTTATAGAAATTCCGTACAAGGACGAAGTTAAAGCAATCTCAAGGTGTAACAGAGTGTTTTCAAATTTAAGACAATAAATATAAATTTCAACGAAACCCAAAGAAAAGTTAAAAATTTACCCACCAAAGCAAAGAAGAAAATAAGAGAGACTCAGTAAATATAGAAACAACAATAATGAATGAAAGAAAAAGAAATATCAGGTACAAAAACACAAATAATGCATCACAGAAAGTAAAGAACAAAAAAAAACATTGACAGCACAAAAGAAACTGAAATAAAATGGCAGCAGTATATCCATACCTACTAATAATAACACTGAATGTAAATCGGCTAAATGCATCAGTCGAGGGGTAGGCAGTGGCAGAATGGATTTTAAAAAATAACCCATCAATATGTTGTCTAAAAGACACACTTTGAGACCCAAAGACATAAATTCATAGAAAAAAAATAAAGCAAATGGTAAGCACAACAGAGTGGATATTAATATCTGACAAAGTAGAGTTTAAGTCAAAACCTATTGTAAGAAACACTGGAGAATATTACATAATGATCAAAGTGACAGCTCACCGAGAAGACATAACAAAAAAAGGATGCACTCAGTGCCAGAGTTTGATAATTTATAGAACAAAATTTAACAGAATTCAACAGAGAAATAAATCTATAACAGGAGATTTCAACCCACTACTTTCAGAAACGAATAAAACAAATAGATAGAAAATCAACAAAGGTACAGAAGATACAGCACTATCAATCAGCCGGGTCTCACATACATATATACAATACACCAGCCAGTAGAAGATCATTACACCTTATTCAACATACATGGAATAATCTCAAAAATAGACTATATTTTAGGCCACAAAGCAAGCCTCAACAAATTTTAGAAGATTGAAATTATGCAAAGCACAGTATCAAACTAGAAACAGTAACAAGAAGAACAAGGAAAATAATTGAAATAACTAGAAACAAAACATATTACTACTGCAGAAAATTAAAAAAGACTTTTATAAAAGTAAAAACATTCCATGCTTATGGATCAGAGGACTCAGCCTAGTGAAAATGCCAATACTGCTCAACAGGAGCGGTTGACATAATGCAATCTTGATCCATATTTCAACAACAGCCTTTAAAGAAGTGGAAAAACCTATCACCCTCCTCATACAGGAAAGAAAGAGGCTCTGTATAGTCAAAGCCTCACACTCCCTGATTTCAAAACATATTATATAGCCACAGTACTTAAAACAACCTAGTACTAGTTGAAAACCCTAGTGGCACAATTGTTAAGTGTTCAGCTCTAACCAAAAGGTCAAAAGTTCAAACCCACCAGCCCCTCATTGAAAACCCTATGGGGCAGTTCTACTCTTTTCTGTAGTTCCACTCTCACTACGTTCTACAGTTCTACTCTGCAACTATGAGTCAGAATTGTCTCTACAGTAATGGGTCTAGATTGATTTTGGGTACCAGTTCAGTGACTGACAGACAGATCAGCCAAAGTCAGGCTCTAGGATTAAGTTCATCCATCTATGGGTAGTTGATTTTCACCAGGAGTTCAAGTCCATTCAGTGGGGAAGAAAATGTCTCTTTAACAAATTGTTCTGGCAAAAATGGATGTCCATTTGTGTAAAAATGAAAAAGAATGCATACCTAATGCTATAAACAAAGACTAACTCAGCAACCCCACAAGACAGAATAAGACTGCTCCACCTGTTTTCTAAGGCTGTAAATCCTTACAGAAGCAGAATGCCATATCTTTTCTCCTGCAGAGCAGTTGTTGGGTTCAAATTATTGACTTTCAGTTAGCAGGTGAGCACCTTAACCTATGCACCACCATGATTCATTATATTATAAATATAGGAAAGGCACATAAAGGAAGGTAAGGCCAAATTAGAATGATTTTATACAGAATAGATGATCAAGTTGAATATTGCTCTGGGGCAAGATCATATACATATATTGTCCACCTCAAGTGAGTGTCAATTGTTTTCTGTCTTTAAGTATATGGCTGGGGGCAGAGTCAAGATGGTGGACTAAGCACACATGTCTCTCTATATCCCTCTGGAAACCAAGACCTGAACTGATAACCAAATGGAGCCTTCTGGTCACATAATCAGCCCCAGGACATCACACAGGGTTGTTAATTCGGACTTCATACCACTGAGCGAAAAACCTCCTCTCTTTTGCTGACTCCCACTCCTGGCTAGCCCTGGCTCTCACGGACTGCAGGTAAATGCACCATTTTGACTTTTTTTCCCTCCATCTTGGCCAGCGGGTGGAGCTGGGTCTTGCCTAGCAGCTAGACTCAGACGTGCTGCTGGGGGGAGAGGCAGGCGAAATCCCCATATTTTGAGAGCCAGGCTTAGGATTCTGTTCATAAAGCCACTTTGGGCCTGTCTTTTTATCTCTGTCCCAGCGGGGTTTGTACTGAATTCCACAGTCAGTGTGCGGGACGCCATGTTGGGTAAGAAGACTTTAGTAGGACCTAATTCTTAGCCTGGGAGCCAGCACCTGCAAACAGGACAGTGCTTCTCTGACAGAAAAGCAGTAATTTACACAGTACCATCTACGGTGGGGCCCAGCAGCACAAGCAGAGGAATCACTAACTCTTGGCACCTTTAGCCCCTATATCTGCTGCCTGTGTGGAGGGCACCATCTTGGATATGGTGACCGCAGCTGGACCTAATTCTTGCCTTGGGAGCCAGAGCCTGCCCATAGGAGAGCACTTCTCTACCAGAAAAGCAGTACTTTACACAGTGTAACGTAAGGCTGGGCCCTGTCACCAGAGGCCAACAGGGCAGTAGCACTGCTGTATTCTGAACTAGTTTGTATCATCTGAGATAGGATGTAGAGGTGCTTACTTGCCACTTGGGAAGAGGGACCTCTACACCTGAAAACCTGGGAAGTGGTCAGGTACATTTTCTTTTACATTTTAAGACAGCCTAGAGAAACATCTGCAGTCTATCCTCACAGTATCTCTTCCAGCCTCTACTTACTCACATGGGACCCAAAAAGCAACAAACACGTGTGGCATACAAGAAATCATCCTAATACACAATGAAGACAGACTCCAAAATCTGTCAAACAAACCTCAATCAACAGAAGAGAAAATAGATAAATGGGAACTATTAAGAATCAAACACTTTTGCTCATCCAAAGACTTTATTAATAGAATTAAAAGAACACCCACAGGATGGGAAAAAATATTTGGCAACTCTATGTCAGACCGACACCTGATCTCCATAATCTATAAGATACTACAAAATATCAAGAAGAAGAAGATAACCCATCCAATTAAGCGATGGGCAAAGGAGATAGACAGACACTTCACTAAAGAGGAGATCCAGGCAGCCAAAAAACACATGCGGACATGTTCACGATCTTTAGTTATTAAAGAAATTCAAATCAAGACAACAATGAGATACCATCTCATCCCAACAAGGTTGGCCATGATCCAGAAAACACAAAACAATAAATGCTGGAGAGGCTGTGGAGAAAGTGGAACCCTCGTACACTGTTGTTGGGGTTGCAAAATGGTCCAGCCTCTTTGGAAGGTAATCTGGTGCTTCCTTAAAAAAATGGATATCAAGATACCATTTGACCCAGTAATTCCACTACTTGGAATATATCCTACAGACTCAAGGGTGAGGGGGGGAGGGTTTAGTTTAGATAGTTACTAGAAATCTAGTTGGGAGAAAGCAGTGATAGCACACATTAGAAACAAAAACAACATTACGTGGACTTCAGCATAACTTGAGTACTCCTTCCATCTTAACTCAATACTGCAAGGATAGACTAGCTGTGGCAGGGGGCGGGGGACCATGCTCTTAGGCGAATTCCAGGCCAATTGGCACAACTAGCATTTTGCTAAGAGAGCTCTCTGCACCCCACATTGGTGAGTGGCTTCTGGGGTCTTAAAAGCTGTCAAGCTGCCATCCGAGGACACAGCAAATGGTCCCAACTCAGCAGGAACGGATGCTCACCAAGGACCACAATGACATGTGGTAAAGACAACCGAGAAGACGGAGATACCCACAAGAGTGGGTGCTGACATCGACTTGGGACCGGAAGAACCGGATGGTGCCCGGCCACTACCAGTGATAGCCACGATGGAGCTCACTAGGTTGAGTCTCACTGGCAACACAGAATAAAAAGGGGTGCATCATGAGATCTCCACTAAAAGACCTCAATTGATGGTCCAGCAGTTTTGGGTTTCCTCTGAGAGCATGGCCACCAGCCCTGATGCTGCCCTTTCCTATAAATTATAACAAAGGTCCACTCTTTTGCCAGGAATGGATTGGACTTGGCAATGCAGAGTGA
Source organism: Heterohyrax brucei (assembly GCA_028571685.1). Taxonomy (NCBI): domain Eukaryota; kingdom Metazoa; phylum Chordata; class Mammalia; order Hyracoidea; family Procaviidae; genus Heterohyrax; species Heterohyrax brucei. The sequence goes on along the minus strand of CM053149.1, from coordinate 134,220,264 downwards.
CCATATATTGGAAGCATTTTATGGTTCATCTTTATGGTCATCTTGCTGACCTCTGGCTGGAGGAAGGGGAGTGGATGGAGAGGAGGAGAAAGGAGGCTGTTGGGAGGATGAGACATGTATGGAGCAGAGAGGAACAGTGTGCAGTCACCGGACAGGGAGAGCAGTGGAAGCTGCATATAGGTGGGCATGTAAATTTATACGTCAATGTACATTTTCACTCAGTCGTGTTAAATAAAAATTAAAAAAAAAAAGCAATTGTGGACATGGTGCAAGACCAGCCAGTGTTCTGTTCTGTTGTTGATAAGGTCACTATGAGCTGGAACCGACTCCATGGCATCTAACAACAACAGACAGTTCTACCCTAACAAGTTAACTGAGGAATCTGAAAGTTGTCAATGACATAGGTTTATGGTGGTGGCAGCTCGTTCACACTGGACTCCTTTAGTTGCTACAGGGAGGACAAATGCCCTGGAGAGCTGTCCAAACTCATTTTGGAATTTGGGTGAGTGAAAAATAAATCTCTATTGTGCTAAAAAAAAAAAACGAAATCACCTATGGCTTCAGAAGGCTCCCAAACAAATAAACCAAGGGGTTTTCCAGATGAAGAAACTTTTATGAAAGCATCAGAAAGTGAATACAAAATGATTATATACAGAGCCCTTCTAGACCTTATAAAAAATGCAGCAGAACAAAAGGAGAAATTAAACAAGCTGTTCAATCTGATGGAACACCAGTACTCTGAAATCAAACAGATCAAGAACAAAATCAAAGACATAGAAAGTTCCATGCAAAGCCAAGACAACAGAATGGAACAAATGGGAAAAAGAATTTCTGATTTGGAAGACAGTGCTACTGATGCCACCATCTATGAGCAGAAATCAGAAAAAAGAAACAGGAAAAATGAAGAAGCATTAAGAAGCATGTTGGACTCTATTAAGAGGAACAACCTTTGATTAATTGGAGTCTCTGAACAGGGTGAGACATCTGAGAACACAGACAGTATTGTTGCTGAGCTGCTGAAAGAAAACTTCCCAGAAATCATGAAGAAAGAGAATATAGACATCTCAGATGCATATTGTATGCCACCCAATATAGATCTCAAAAGAAAGACTCCAAGACATATTAAAATCAAGCTCAACAAAATGAAACATAAGCAGAACTCTAAAAGGTAGCAAGACTCAAAGCAAAGCTAACATTCAGAGGGAAAGCCTGTGGGCTGTCATCAGATTTCTCAACAGAAACCATGCTGGCACGGAGACAGTGGCATGACACATTCAAAGCCTTGAAGGAGAAGAACCTCCAGCCAAGAATTATATATCCTGCAAAACTATCTTTCAAATACAGAAATGAAATTAAGACATTCCCAGATAAACAGAAACTCAGAAACTTTGTAAAAACCAAACTGAAACTCCAAGAAATACTGAAAGAAGTTCTTGGCTCTGGCTTAGAAGAACAAAACCACTAACTTTATATTTTAGAACGACACATCATCCAGAATTCTACTGAGTTAGGGAAGGCTCCAAACTCAATCATAGCTTTAACAGTGAAAGAAACAATCCAGTGATTATCACGAAAACTGCGGTGTCATCATATTAAAAAGAGGCATGTACTACAGTCGTTATAGTCCTTCCAGATGGAGAGGAAGATGACAAGACTGGTACTAATTAAAATTGGGTTTGCATATACTTTATTAAGGGGGATCATAGGGACAGCAGTAAAGCACAACAAAGATGTATCATACTGCTTCAAGAAATGTAACACAGGAGTCTCAGCAACTACTAAACTAGCTTTGAAAAAGGTGAAAAAACAACTCACAAAAAAGAATGTCCCAGAACAGACCAGTAAGAACAACAGAAAAACCATCAACACAAAAGTAAACATATCACAATGGCAGCCATGAACACATAGTCAGCCAGCCAAGTGAACACATACCTATCAATAATTAATTGAATCTCAATGGACTGAATGTTCCAGTAAAGAGACATCGAGTGGCATCTTGGATCAAAAGACATGACTCATTCATATACTGTCTACAAGAAACTCACCTGAGACCTAAAGATAGGAACAAACTGAAAATTATAGGATGGAAGAATATATATCAAGCTAACAATGAACAAAGAAGAGCAGATGTGGCAATTCCAAACTTAGACAAAATCAATTTTAGTGTAAAATCCACCATGGTGGACAAAGATGGACACTATTTATTGCTGAAAGGTTCAGTACACAAACAAGACTTAACTATATTAAATAGTTATGCAACTAATATCAGAGCACCTAAATACGTCGAAGAAACACTGACTGCACTCAAAAAAGAGTTAGATGACTCCGCAGTAATATTGGGAGACTTCAATACTCCACTGTCAATACTGGACAGATCATTTAGAAAAAACTCAGTAAAGATACAAAAGAACTCATTGCCACAATTAACCAACTAAACCTCACTGATACATGCAGAAGTTTCCACCCATCAGCAGATAACTACACCTTCTTCTCCAGTGCACATGGAACATTCTCCAGAATTGACCATGTGATAGGCCATAATGCAATGCTCAACAAAATCCATACCATTGAATTACTGCAAAGCATCTTCTCAGATCATAAAGCCACCAAAGTTGAAATCAATAGCAGAAAAAACATAGACAGAAAGTGGAACTCTTGGAAATTGAACAACATCTTGCTCAAAAAAATCATGGGTTATAGAAGAAATCAAGGATGAAATAAACAAATTCATGGATGCTGATGAGAATGAAAACACTTCCTACCAGAACCTATCAGATACAGCCAAAGCAGTGCTCAGAGTTCTGTTTATTTCCATAAATGCACACATTTGGAAGGAAGAAAGAAACCAAAGCAAGGAACTAACTCTACAGCTTGAACAAGTAGAGAGAGAACAACAGAGGAACCCCTCAGGCACCAGAAGAAACCAGATCATAAAGATTAGAGCAGAACTAAATGAATTAGAGAATAGAAAAACAACTGAAAAGACCAAAAACTGGTTTTGTGAAAAGATCAACAAAATTGACAAACTACTGGTGAAATTTACTAAAGAAAAGCAGGAAAGGAAACAAATAACCCAAATTAGAAGTGAGAGCGGAGTTGTCACCACAGATGCAACAGAAATCAAAACTATCATAACAGAATACTATGAAAGACTGTACTCTAACAAATTTGAAAACCTACAGGAAATGGACCGATTCCTTGACTAAATTATCACAACGTGAAGCAGAACAACTTAATAAACCCATCACAAAGGAAAAGATTGAAAATGTCATAAAAAAAAAAACTGCCAACTAAAAAACCTCCCATGCCCAGATGGCTTCACCACAGAATTCTACCAAGCTTTTAGAGAAGAGTTATCTCTGATACTACTGAGACTATTTCACAGTATAGAAAGGGATGGAGTACTACCAAATTCATTCTATGAAGCCAGCATAACCCTGACACCAAAGCCAAGGAAAGACCCAACAAAGAAGGAGAACTTCAGACCGATATCATTCATGAATCTAGATGCAAAAATCTTCAACAAAATTCTTGCCAATAAAATACAACCACATATCCAAAAAATAATCCATGATGACCAAGTGGGATTTATACCAGAGAAACAAGGCTGGTTCAACGTCAGAAAAACAATTAATGTGATTAACCACATAAATAACACAAAAGACGAGAAACATCTGATTTTGTCCATTGATGCCGAAAAGACATTTGATAAAGGCCAACACCCATTCATACTAAAAACTCTTAGCAAAATAGGCATAGATGGCAAATTTCTCAATGCAATAAGGGTCATTTATACAAAGCCAATTGCCCACATCATCCTGAATGGAGAGAGACTGAAAAACTTCCCCTTGAGAACAGAAACTAGACAAGGATGCTCACTCTCACCTCACCTATTCAACGTTGTACTAGAAGTTCTAGCTAGAGCAATTAGACAAGACCAAGTAGACAAGACCAAGAAATAAAGGGCATCTGCATCAGCAAAGAAGTTAAAATCTCCCTGTTTGCAGATGATATGATTGGATATGCCGAAAATACAAAGAATCTATAAGTAAACTTGTCAAACTGATACATGAGTTCAGCAAAGTCTCAGGATACAAGATAAATACAAGTAAATCAGTAGGGTCCCTTTATACCAAGAACGAGACTGTTAATGAAGAAATCATCAAATCAATACCATTTACGATAGCCCCTAAAAAGGTAAGGTACCTAGGAATTAATCTAACCAGAGAAACAACAGACCTTTACAAAGAGAACTACAAGCCCTTACTACAAGAAACTAAGAGAGAATTACATAAATGGAAAAACCTACCCTGCTCATGGATAGGAAGACCTAACATTGTGAAAATGTCTATTTTAACCAAAGCAATCTATTTATATAATGCAATCCCAATACAAGTTCTAGTGTCATTTTTTAAATGAGATGGAGAAACAAATCACAAATTTTGTTTGGAAAGGGAAGAAGCCCTGGATAAGTAAGGTACTACTATACTAAAGGAGATGAACATACTGGGAGGCCTCTCATTACCCGACCTTAGAACATACTACACTGCCACAGTGGTCAAAACAGCCTGGTACTGGTACAAGAACAGACAGATCGACCAGTGGAACAGAAGTGAGACTCCAGAGATGACACTATCTGCCTATGAACAGCTGATATTTGACAAAGGCCCTAAGACATTAAACTGGGGTAAAAACAGTATCTTCAACAAATGGTGCTGGCAAAATGGATATCCATCTGCAAGAAACTGAAACAAGATCCATATCTTACACCTTATACATAAACCAACGCCAACTGGATAAAAGACCTAAATATCAAACCTAAAACGATAAAGCTCATCCAAGAAAAGGTAGGAACAACAATGGAAGTTTTAATACACAGTGAGGACAGACTCCAAAATCTGTCGAAGAAACCACAATCAACAGAAGAGAAAATAGATAAATGGGAACTATTAAGAATCAGACACTTTTGCTCATCCAAAGACTTTATTAATAGAATTAAAAGAACATCCACAGAATGGGAAAAAATATTTGGCAACTCTATGTCAGATGGACACCTGATCTCCATAATCTACGAGACACTACAAAATATCAATAAGAAGAAGATAAATCATCCAATTAAGCAATGGCAATGGAGTTGGACAGACATTTCACTAAAGAGGAGAGCCAGGCAGCCAAAGAACACATGTGGACATGTTCACGATCTTTAGTTATTAAAGAAATTCAAATCAAGACTACAGTGAGATATCATCTCACCCCAGCAAGGTTGGCTATGATCCAAAAAACACAAAACAACAAATGCTGGAGAGGCTGTGGAGAAAGTGGAACCCTCCTACACTGTTCGTGGGGTTGCAAAATGGTCCAGCCTCTTTCGAAGGCAATCTGGCGCTTCCTTAAAAAAATGGACATTGATATACCAATTGACCCAGTAATTCCACTACTTGGAATATATCCTACAGAATCAAGTCCTTTCACACCAATGGACACATGCACTGGAATGTTTATCGCAGCACAGTCCACGATAGCAAAAAGATGGAATCAACCCAGATGCCCAACAACAGAATAATGGATAGGTAAACTGTGGTACATATACTCAATGGAACACTACGGCAATGATGAAGAATATCGATGATTCCAGGAAACATCTCCTAACCTGGTTTCAACTGGAAGACATTATGTTGAGTCAAAGTAGTCAGCGACAAAAGGACAAATACTGTATGAGACCTCTACGATAAGATCTCAAAAACAGACTTGTGTATAGAAGAAAAGACCTTTGACAGCTGCAAGGGAGGGTAGGGAGGGAGGGCGAGGGGTGGGAGGGTTTAGATTAGATAGTTGCTAGAAATCTGGTTGGGTGAAATCGGTGATAGCACACATTAGAAACAAGAACAACATTAAGTGGACTTCAGCATAACTTGAGTACTTCCATCTTAACCCAACATTGCAAGGATAGAGTAGCTGGGCCAAGGGGTAGGGGACCATGCTCTTAGATGAAATCGAGGCCAATTGACACAACTAGCATTTTGCTAAAAGGGCTCTCTGCACCCCACATTGGTGAGTGGTGTCTGGGGCCTTAAAAGCTGCCATCTGAGGGCAGAGCAAATGGTCCCAACTCATCAGGAACAGATGCTCACCGAGGACCAAAATTACATGGGCTAAACACAACCCAGAAGATAGAGAGACCCACATGAGTGGGTGCCTACATCATCTTGGAAGCAGAAGAACTGGATGGTGCCCCGCCACCACCAGTGATAGCCACGATGGAGCTCGTTGAGTCTCACTGGCAACACAAGAATAAGAAGGGGTGCATACTGAGATCTCCACTAAAAGACCTTAGTTGATGGTCCAGCGGTTTCGGGGTTCCCCTGGGAGCATGGCCTCTCGCCCTGATGCTGCCTTTTCCATAAATCATAATGAAGGTCTACTCTTCGGACATGAATGGATTGGACTTGTTGATGCAGAGTGACCATATATTGGATGCACTTTATGATTTTATACATCTATAGGATATCATCCTGCTGACCTTTGGCTGGAGTAAGGAGAGTGGGTGGAGAGGAGAGGGGAGGAGACTGTTGGGAGGATGAGACCTGTATGGAGCAGAGAGGAATAGTGTGCTGTCACCAGACAGGGAGAGCAGTGGAAGTTGCATAGAGGTAGGCATGTAAATTTATATGGCAATGTAGATTTTCACTCAGTCATATTAAATAGATAAATAAATAAATAACAACAATCAAAAAAGAGAAAAGAAAAAGTATATGGCTGCTAACCAAAATATTTTCAGTCAAACCCACAAACTACTCCATAGGAAAAATATGTAGCAGTCTGACTTCATAAAGATGTACAGGCTCGGAAACTTGAGGCAGTTCTACTCTGACATCAGAATCAACTTGAAGGTGACAAGTCTGTTTTAACCTGATGGTACTTAAAAAGATTGTGGATCTGTCCTAGTAACGATATTATATTTCATCCGGTAGCTGCAACTGAAGCTGCCTTAACTGGAAAAGCTCAAAGCTTGTCACTTCCTTTCTTTAAGGCATCAATAGCACCAGCAACAACCAATGAATTTTACAGTCCTTAGAAACATTACAGAAAGCCTGGTGGAGTGCTATAGCTGCTAACTGAAAGGTCAGTGGTTTGCATCTTCCAGGCACTCCTTGGAAACTCCATGGAGCAGTTCTACTCTGTCCTACGGGGTGGCTAGAGTCCGAATTGACTCAACAGCAGTGGATTTGGTTTGATTTTTAGAAGTATTACAGAGCCTTGGTGTCACAGCGGTTAAGAGCTCACCTGCTAACCAAAAGTTTGAGTTCACCAGCCACCCCCTGGAAATGTTATTGGGCAGTTCAACTCTGTTCTATGGGGTCTGTATGAGTTGAAATCAATGGAATGGTAATGGGTTCTAGTTCTGGGTTTTTTGTTTGTTTATAGATATCACTGTCCCACTCCCAAATTCCAGAGCTATTGAACAAATCACTGCATCCTTCTCCAAATTACGTTGTCAACAATTCATCTCAGGTGGACAAGAAGCTATCAGCCACTACTAACTGCCAGTGATATGATCCCACTCCAAAATTCCATCGTTGCATTCTGCTTCCCCATGACCACTTCTATACTAAGTGCTGTAGATTGTGCTATCCAGAAAAGATTTTGTGGGAGGTGATGATTCCTTTGAAAGTAGTTTGTTAAGTAAGTGTTCCCAGTAGAAACTGGTGTGGAGTAGCAGGACAAGGTAAAAGAAGCAGCTAAGTGAAACTGAAGTTCCAAGCAAAGTCCCATGAAAAGTGATCAGCCTGACCTTCAGGGAAACTCTGGAGTGTGAGTTGTACCTCAGAGCTATCCTGGCTTTCTCACTCCCACAGCTTTCAGGATGGACTGAAGTTTTCCTTGGGGAATATTTACTCCCAGATACTTCTGCTCTCTGGGTGTGTGGACCGAGAGGGCACCATAGCCTGGGGCAATCTTTTGAAGAAGGGTCACACATGTCTTCTATCAAAGGCAAAAGCAAACAGAAGCCGGGGGACAGGCACAGTGATGACAAAAGTAGTAACTGGGCCAACCTCAAAGTATGCTGTCTGAACCTCTACGGAGACATATAACCTCTTCAGCTCCTTTCCATCACCCTTATTGTTGATGAGCTACTGAACCCCTTCAAGACAGAACTTACACTCTTCTAGCGTCCTCCTCAAGCTTGGCTAGTTTTCTAAAGTTTGAAGGTTTGAGGCTACATTGCTATTTTATCAACACCCACAAGTGGCCCTCCACTAAAATCAAACTCCTGGCTTATCCTAGCCTGATTTCGAGGAATAATCAAATTAGAAGCCTGCAACTTTTCCTCTTTTAAACCTTGAAAGAAAGGCCTGGCAATCTACCTCCAAAAAATCAACCACTGACAACGCAATGGAGGACAGTTGTGCTCTGACACACATGAGGTTGCCTTGAGTTGAATTTGACTTGAGGGAAACTCTTTATATACACCTCTGGGAAAAGCAGCATAAGTGACACACAACAGGCCAAAGGGAAAAGGAGACAGCACCACTGAAATGACATCTGTCTGCAAAACATGGCTGTCTCATGTACCATCTCTGGCTGTGAAAAAGACTTGTTTTAGTCATAAAGGAGTGCTTGAAGTGCACTTTAATGCGTGTCTCAGGGAAGGAGGGTGCATGGAGTGGATGTGAGTGAGCCAAAAATTTAACTTTTATTAACAAATTCTTACCAAAATGTGTTAAGTAAAGAGACCAGGTTATCCAGTCATTCCCTCACTCACTGACACTCTTCAGCCTCATTCCCAAACATTATGTTGTGGGATTCAATCTTCAGTGTCCACATTTATAGTTTTTAAATTTCTGTTGGTTCTCTTATCATCAATTTAGCATTTAGTGTGTGCCAGGAACTGGGATAAGTTCTTGACCCAATTAATCCCCTCAGAAGCCTGAAAAAGAGGTATTATTACCCTCTACTGCAGAGGAGGAAGCTGAGACCTACAGTTCAGGGGCTTACTTGAGATGGCCTAGAGGAAGTGTAGGCAGAATGAGTGTCAGGAAGCTCTGAGCACCACCATCCACTGGTTTCCTGACCGTTCCACACTCTCATGCCTTTGTTTGTGACTCATCCTCCACCAGGAGCCATCTTCAGTCTCAGCTCTGCCTTCGTTTTAGATACCTTATCCATGAAAACTTCCAGAACTCCAGCGGCGTTTTTACCTTCTTTTAAACATACACTGCACTGCCTGCATTGACTGTAGATTCCATCTCCCAGCTTGTTACTACTAATCCAAGTGAAGAGCTCCATTGTCTTACTCTCTGGAATGTCTGCCCAGTGTTGGGTGTGTGATGAATGCACAGAATTACTAATACTCAAAACTCAGATGTTAAGAGCCACTTGTGTTGATGCTCTACTTTGGAATGTCTAGGTGTATTCAGAACAGTGTGCTGTTGAAAGATTTCTTCCTGGGGCCTTAATGTATCAAATAGCCCATAGAAACCTGCAATATCCAAAACTGTACCATTATTAAAAACACGAAAAATAACATTTCCACAGCTAGGGTTATTTTATGTTCATATTTTTGCCTCTTCATCAAATCATCTACTTACATCAATTCATTTCTATTCTGCTGGCACCCACAAGTGGCCCTCCACTGAAATCAAACTCCTGGCTTATCCTAGCCTGATTTTCAGGGACAATCAAATAAGAAGCCTGCAACTTTCCCTCATTTAAACTGCACAATGTTTCAGCTACACTTTATTGTTGAAAGTGAAATGCTCAGAAACGATCAATAATACATCTGTTAAGAGCTGGTAAGGGCTGGACCAAAGCTCCTGACACCTCACCTCCTTTATTCTCACCAAGAAACAATTCTACCTTGCTCTCCTAGTCTGTGAGGGCTCCTGGTCCTCAGCCTCTACTTGAGCCAAGATCTTTGGCCTTCTCCTTACTCATTCCACATTTTCTTCTCTCACTGGGTTACTATGACAGAATCTGTAAGCTCTGAAAATCCCTCTTGGAAAGCTGCTATAGAAACACCCAGAGAGGGTGCCTGGTAGAAAGTTGTGTGAGTGCTCCTATCTGACACATGGAGCTGCTGTACAGTGTACATGGTAGCTTCAAGTCAAGCTCATAGCATTACTGACCACACATTTCTCACCACAGAAAAGGTGGTGGAGGGAGCTGCCTGTTTTTCTGTGTAGCATCAGGCTTCAAGAGAGAAGATAATCTTTCCATGTTCAATCTAGGAGAAAGTCAAGGACTCAAGAAACCTGGCCTTCTTTCATTACAGAGGGTGAAATTGAGGTCTAAAGTGGCCATCTGTTGTCCACAGCCTCAGAGCTAAACAATAAATGAAGATAGACACTGCCAATGCAAATGAACAGCAGAGTGTTCCAGGAGCTTTGAGCGAAGTGCTAATTCTACCCTCGTGCTCAACACAGGCTTTTCTCCATTAGTAGGAAGGGTGATCGGGAGCAGTATGAAGCTATCCTCAGGAGGATTTTACATTATCATCAATTCCCTTCTGCATTCTTACTCTGATTTTTGCCCAAAAGCTATCTGGCTCCATCAGCTCCAAACTCAATGAAGTTCAGCAACCAGTGGCAAATAACCAACCTTCTCATCACTATTTCCAGAGAAAATGGATGGTCCCTGCTGTTCAGAGTAATTTTATTTAACAGAAAGAGCTTTGAACTTCCAGTCAAATAGCCTAAGCACGAAGTTCAGCCCTGTCACTTTCTGAAGTCTCTGGCCTCAGATCCCCTCACTGAAGTAGATTCGTATTGATTTCACCAGGGGCCTTGAGATTTCATAAGGTAAGATGTATGTTTCTTGGCCACAGTATTCAAGGGAACTTGCAGCACCCTGTGACAAGAAGCAAGGAGAGTAAGAGAAGCTGAAGTGTCTCAACGGACATACAGCTTCATGTGAGAGCTAAACCAGAAGTCTTGGGGCCTGCCTCTGAGAACTTCACCCTCAGAAGCGGCCCCATTGAGCTAGAGAGTCGTAACCAGATAGGAATTTACAGCACTTAATCCTACATGTTGACAAATGACTATATTGTCACAGGTTTGCCTGTGAAAGTTTCTCATTTCACACAGCTCTTAAAATAAATCTTGTTGAAGGGAGGATTTCACAGAAGAGAAGTGAGAGATATACCCTGTTCCACGCATGATGACTAATGCTCCAAATGTTCACAAAAAGTATATACTATATGAACATCAGAAACAGCAGTCTTTGGAGATGTAGGCAGTCTTATGGAAACTACAAGGAATCAGGGTTTCAGAGGAAATGAATGAGTCTAAAACAACCTAAAAGCCTATTTTGAAAACATACATTGAGTGTTTACTGTATGCTAGACTTTGTGATGAGGCTAGGGCAAGTTTATGGACCTACTGGATTGCTAGAAAATAGAGGAATCCTCAAGACTATTACTCTAAGATATCATTTGAACTTGAAATTGAAGTTATTTCTGCAAGTCACTTTTCAGCCAAACAGTAGATTGATTTGAGAAATAATATCACCAATTAGCAATGTGCTCCTTTAAACAATTGACTGTATAAGATTGAACATCAACAGTTACCCAAAAACAAAGGTATGATGGCAAGGAGGGGAAGGGATCAATGGAAAGAGAACAAATAGAAGGACAGTAATGATAATGCTGACACATTGAAAAATTACAACCAATGGCACAGAATAGCCTGTATAAAAATTGTTGAGAGGGAACCTAATTTTCTGTGCAAATTTTTGCCTAAAACACAATACAATATTAATGAAATATAGTCAGTGGCTTTATAGTGCAATGAGGATAAAACCATTGAAAAACACTTTGCTCTTGAGTTGATTCCCTATAGGACAGAATAGAATTACTCCTTAGGGTTTCCAAATAGCAGATGGTGGATTTGAATGGCTCATCTTTAGATAAGAAGCCGAGCTCTTAATACTGCACTGTCAGTGCTCCAACAATGAGAACAATGAGGCTTAAAAAAACAAACACAAAAACAAAGACACAACAGTGCCGTCGAGCTGATTCCAATTCATAGTGATCTATAGGACAGAGTAGAACTGTTCCATAGAGTTTCCAAGGAGCACCTTGTGGATTCAAACTGTCAACCTCTTGGTTAGCAGATGTAGCACCTAACCACTACACTACCAGGTTTTCCAATAACGAGGGTAGACACAGGTATATACAATACTAGACAGAATGGTAACAAATGCCAAAACAAGCTATAATTGTGGGCTCCTGGAAACTGAAAGGTTGAGTTCTCTACTTTGTACAGTAGGGAGGAGAAGGGAGATAAATTTGAAAGGCTTTGTTGAATGTGTGGGATTCTGAGGTGGGCCACAACAAATAATTAGTCTTTTATAAGAAAAAAATTGTTAACAAGTTGGTTTAGACTCATAACAACCCTCTAAGACAGACTAGAACTGCCCCATAGGGTTTCCAAGACTGTAATCTTTACGGAAGTAGATTACCACATTTTTCTCTGTCAGAGTGGCTGGTGAGTTCAAACCACTGACTTTTCAGTTGTCAGCTCAGTGCTTAACCCTTGCAATACCAGAGCTCCTTACTTATAAGAATCCAACCCCCCCCCAAATAAAGTATAACGTTTTGAGAAAAAGAAAATCTTTGTGAAAATTGCTTAAATATTTGAAAGCAGAGTTAGCCTAGAAATTGAAAATGTAATACATTATGGTAGATTACACGTTCATAATTTTAAGGGATATTTATTGATATCAGGAAATGCATCAGACAATACCAGATAGTACCATGGTTATCCTCCCACCTCTAAATGAATATGCTGCTCAAAGAAAAATCAGAAGTACTCTCATAAATTAGAAAGCACATGTAACAAATGCTGGAGAGGCTGCGGAGAAATTGGAACTCTCCGACACTGCTGATCGGATTGCAAAATGGTAATACCTCTTTGGAAAGCAATCTGGCACTTCCGTAAAAATATGGAAATAGATATACCATTTGATCAAGTAATCACACAGAAGCAAATACAGTCACACAAACAGATATATGCACACAAATGTTCCTTGCAGCGCAATCCACAATAGCAGAAAGATGGAATCAACCCAGATGCTCAACAACAAACAGATGAATGGATTAATAAATTATGGTATATATACTCAGTGGAACACTATATAATGATAAAGAACAATGATGATTTTAGGAAGCATCTCATAACTCAGTTTCAATTGGAAGACATTATGCTGAGTCAGCAAAAGGACAAATGTTGTATAAGGTCCCTTCTATTAGGACTTAAAACCAGACTCATGTACAGAAGAAAAGACTTTGAGGGCTGCAAGGGAGTGGAGGAAGGGAGGGACAGGATTGGTTATAGATTAGATAGTTGATAGAAATTTGGTTCGGTGAAATCAGTGACTGTACACATTAGAAACAGATCAGTTCAACTGGACTTCAACATAACCTGAAAACTCTTTCAGTCTTAACCCAATATTGCAAGGACAGAGTAGCAAGGGCAGGGGTCCTGGGACTATGCTGTCAGGGTACAGTGAGGCCAATTGGCGTAACTAGCGTATTGCTAAGGGCATCTTCTGCATCCTATATTGGTGAGTGGTGCCTGGGGTCTCAAAAGATAGCAAACTGCCGTCTGAGGTACATCAAATAGTCCCAACTCAGCCGGAACAGATGATCACCAAGGACAATAATGATATGGGGGGAAAGAGAACTCAGAATACAAAATGAGCTGTGTGAATGAGTGACTACATCAACATGTGACCAGAGAAACTGATGGTGCCCGGTCATGACCAATGACAGCTGTGATGGGGCCCACAAGGTTGAGTCCAAGTGGCAACATGAGAAAAAAAAGGGGTGCATCCTGAGAACTCCACTAAAAGACCATGATTGATGGTCTGCAGGACTGGGAGCGCCCCTGGGAGCATGGCCCATAGACTGATGTTGTCCCTGATCATAGAGCATTACTGCGGTCAACTCTTCGGATAGGAATGGATTGGACTCAGGAACAGAGTGACCCGGTTGTGTGTTGACTTTATGGTTTATGCATCTATAGGATGTCATCCTACTGGCCTTTTACTAGAGGTGTGTGGAGAGAGTAAAAAGGAGATTGTTAAGAGGATATGACATGTACAGATTGGAAAGGAGGAGTGAGCTGTCACCTGGCAAGGACAGCAGAAAAGGCTGCAAATAGGTGGGCAGGCAAATTTAAAGTGGATTGTACACTTTCACACAATCACAATATAAATAAATAAATAAAAATTAGAAAGTATAGCAGATTTTCAAACTGTCTAAAAAATTAATAATTTCCTTGCTTATACCTAGGATTACTAGGTTTACCTGCATAAAATACCTAAACACAAACTAGTCAATTACCGCCTGAAATTAGGGTCATCATTAAGAAGCCAGGCTTTAAAATAAAAACAAAATTTAAATAGGGGAGGAGTCAAGATGGCTGACTAAGCACATGTCTCCTTATATCCCTCTGGAAACCAAGACCTGAATTGACAATCAAACAGAGCCTTCTGATCACCTAATCAGCCTCAGGACACCGCGCAGAGCTGTTAATTGGGACTTCATACCACTCAGGGAAACACCTCCTCTCTGTCACTGACTCCGGCTCCTGGCTAGCCCCGGCTCGCATGGACAGAAGGTAAACGCAACAGTTTGACTTTTTTTCCTCTGTCTCGGCTGGCGGGCGGAGCTGGGCCTTGCCTGGCAGCTGGACTCAGACACGCTGCTGGGGGGATACGCAGGCGAAATTCCCATGTTCTGAGAGCCAGGCTCGGGACTCTGTTAATCTAGACACTTTGAGCCTTTCGTTTTGTAGCTGCCTCAGTGGGGTTTGGGCGGAGCTCCGCGGTAAGGGTGCGGGATGCCATGTTGGTACCAAGATTTTAGCGGGACCTCGTTCTTAGCCAGGGAGCCAGCACCTGGAAACGGGACAGCACTTCTCCGTCAGAAAAGTAGTGATTTTGCACAGTACTGTCTAAGTTGGGGGCTCTGCAACAGAAACAGAGGAATTGCTGCCTCTCCGCACGTTTAGCCCCTCTGTCTGCTGCCTGTGTGGAGGACGCCATCTTGGGTACGGTGGCTGAAGCTGGACCTAATTCTTAGCTTGGGAGCCAGACCCTGCCCACAAGAGAGCGCTTTTCTATCACAAAACCAGTACTCGACGCAGTGTTGGACAAGGCTAGGCCCTGTCAGCAGAGGCCACTAGGGCAGTAGCAGTGCTGTATTCTGAACTGCTTTGTTATCATCTGGGGTGAGATGTAGTGGCGCTTACTTAGTCAGATGAGAAGAGGGACCTCTACACCTGAAAACTTAACTGACTTGTGAACCGGTCAGATACCGTTTGCTTTACATTTGAAGACAGCCTAGAGAAACATTTGCAATCCATCCTCACAGTACCTCTTCCAGCCTCTATATACTCACATGGGACCCAAAAAGCAACAGACAATTGTGGCATACAAGCAATCACTCATGGCTTCAGAAAGCTCCCAAACAAAGCAACCAAGGAGTTTCCAGATGAAGAAACTTTTATGAAAGCATCAGGAAGTGAATACAAATTGATTATATACAGAGCCCTTCTAGACCTTATACAAAATGCACCAGAACAAAATGAAACATTAAGCAAGTTGTTCGACCTGATGGAACATCAGTACTCTGAAATCCAACAGATCAAGAAGAAAATCAAAGACATAGAAACTTCCATGCAAAGCCAAGAAAACAGAATGGAACAAATGGATAAAAGAATTTCTGACTTGGAAGACAGAGCTACTGATACCAGCATCTATGAGCAAAAATCAGAGAAAAGAAAGAAGAAAAATGAAGAAATATTAAGAAGCATGTGGGACTCTGTTAAGAGGAACAACCTTCGATTAGTCTGAGGCCCTGAACAGGGAGAGACATCTGAGAACACAGGAGTATTGTTGCTGAGCTGCTGAAAGAAAACTTCCCAGAAATCATGAAGGAAGAGAATATAGACATCTCAGATGCATATCGTATGCCACCCAATATAGATCTCAAAAGAAAGACTCCAAGACATATCATAATCAAGCTTAACAAAATGAAACATAAGCAGCAACTCCTAAGGCAGCAAGACTCAAGGCAAAGCTAACATTCAGAGGGAAACCCTGTAGGCTCTCGTCAGATTTCTCAGCAGAAACCATGCTGGCACGGGGACAGTGGCATGACACATTCAAAGCCTTGAAGGAGAAGAACTTCCAACCAAGAA
The DNA here is from genome assembly GCA_028571685.1 of Heterohyrax brucei. Lineage (NCBI taxonomy): Eukaryota > Metazoa > Chordata > Mammalia > Hyracoidea > Procaviidae > Heterohyrax > Heterohyrax brucei. The sequence goes on along the minus strand of CM053149.1, from coordinate 134,204,059 downwards.
TTATATATCCTGCAAAACCAGCTTTCAAAGATGAAAATGAAATTAAGACATTCCCAGATAAACAGAAACTCAGAGACTTTCTAAAAACCAAACCCAAACTACAAGAAATACTGAAAGAAGTTCTTGGCTCTGGCGTAGAAGAACGAAACCACTAACTTTATATTTTAGAACGACACACTACTCAATACTCATTTAGGGAAGGCTCCAAAGTAAATCACAGCTTTGATTTGGAAAGAAGCAATCCAGTGATCATCAAAAAAACTATGGTGTCATCATAATAAAAAGAGGGACGTACTACAGTCGTTATAGTCCTTCCAGATGGAGAGGAAGATGACCAGACTGGTAGTAACTAAAATTGGGTTTATAAATAGTTTATTAAGGGGGTTCGTAGGGGCAGCTGTAAAGCACAACAAAGATATATTATACCATTTCAAGAAATCTAACACACGAGTCTCAACAACTATAAAACCAGCTCTGAAAAAGGTGAAAAATCAACTCACAAAAAAAGTGTCTCAGAACAGACTAATAAGAACAACAGAGAAAACATCAGCATAAAAATAAACATATCACAATGGCAGCAATGAACACATGCCTATCAATAATTACATTGAATGTGAATGGACTGAATGCTCTAGTAAAGAGACACCGAGTGTCATCTTGGATCAAAAGACACCACCCATCGATATGTTCTCTACAAGAAACTAATTGAGACCTAAAGACAGGAACAAACTGAAAATTAAAGGATGGAAGAATATATATCAAGCTAACAATGAACAAAGAAGAGCAGGGGTGGCAATTCTAATCTCAGACAAAATCAATTTTAATGTCAAATCCACCATCGTGGACAAAGATGGACACTATTTATTGCTGAAAGGTTCAGTACACAAGCAAGACTTAACTATATTAAACATTTATGCACCTAATGTCAGAGCACCTAAATATGTCGAAGAAACACTGACTACGCTCAAAAGAAAGTTAGATGACTCCACAATAATAGTGGGAGACTTTAACACTCCACTCTCATTACTAGACAGATCATCTAGAAAAAAGCTCAGTAAAGATACAGAAGACCTCATTGACACAATTAACCAACTAACCCTCATTGATATATACAGAACTTTCCACCCATCAGCAGACAACTACACCTTCTTCTCCAGTGCACATGGAACATTCTCCAGAATTGGCCACGTGATAGGCCATAATGCAATGCTCAATAAAATACATACCATTGAATTACTGCAAAGCATCTTCGCAGATCATAAAGCCATCAAATTTGAAATCAATAGCAGAAAATAACAGAGATACAAAGTGCAACTCTTGGAAACTGAACAACATCTTGCTCAAAACAACATGGGTTATAGAGGAAATCAGGGATGAATTAAAGAAATTCATGGATTCCAATGTGAACGACAACACTTCCTACCAGAACCTATGGGATACAGCCAAAGCAGTGCTCAGAGGTCTGTTTATCTCCACAAATGCACACATCTGGAAGGAAGAAAGAAACCAAATCAAGGAACTACCTCCACAGCTTGAACAAGTAGAAAGAGAACAACAGAGGAACCCCTCGGGCACCGGAAGAAAGGAGATCATAAAGATTAGAGCAGAGCTAAATGAATTAGAGAATAGAAAAACAATTGAAAAAATTGAAAAGACCACAAGCTGGTTTTTTGAGAAGATCAACAAAATGGATAAACCACTGGCTAAACTTACTAAAGAAAAGCAGGAAAGGAAACAAATAACCCAAATTAGAAATGAGAAGGGAGTTGTCACCACAGATACAACAGAAATCAAAACTATCATAACAGAATACTATGAAAGACTGTACTCTAACAAATTTGAAAACCTAGGGGAAATAGAAAAATTCCTTGACTCATACCACCTACCCAAATTACAACGCGAAGCAGAACAACTTAATAAACCCATCACAAAGGAAGAGATTGAAAAGGTCATCAAAACACTGCCAACCAAAAAAAGTCCGGGCCCAGATGGCTTCACTGCAGAATTCTACAAAGCATTTAGAGAAGAGTTATCCCCAATACTACTCAAAATATTTCACAGTACAGAAAGGGATGGAGTACTCCCAAACTCATTCTATGAAGCCAGCATAACCCTGATACCTAAGCCAGGGAAAGATCCAACAAAGACAGAGAACTAGAGACCGATATCACTCATGAACCTAGATGCAAAAATCTTCAACAAAATTCTTGCCAACAGAATACAACAACATATCAAGAAAATAATCCATCATAACCAAGTGAGATTCATACAGGGATGCAAGGCTGGTTCAACATCAGAAAAACAATTAAGGTGATTAACCACATAAATAACACAAAAGACAAAGATCACCTGATTTTGTCCATTGATGCCGAAAGGGCATTTGATAAAGTCCAACACCCATTCATGCTAAAAACTCTTAGCAAAATGGGTATAGACGGCAAATTCCTCAACACAATAAGGGCCATTTATACAAAGCCAATTGCCCACATCATCCTGAATGGAGAGAGACTGAAAGACTTTCCCCTGAGATCAGGAACTAGACAAGGATGTCCACTCTCACCTCTCCTATTCAACATTGTGCTAGAAGTTCTAGCCAGAGCAATTAGAAAAGACCAAGAAATAAAGGGCATCTGCATTGGCAAAGAAGAAGTTAAAATCTCCCTGTTCACAGATGATATGATTGTATATGCAGAGAACCCCAAGGAATCTATAAGTAAGCTACTCAAACTGATAGAAGAGTTCAGCAAAGTTTCAGGATAGAAGATAAACATAAGTAAATCAGTAGGTTTCCTTTATACCATCAACGAGACTGTTAAGGAGGAAATTATGAAATCAATACCATTTACGATAGCCCCTAAGAAGATAAAGTACCTAGGAATTAATCTAACCAGAGAAACAATAGATCTTTACAAAGAGAACTACAAGCCCTTACTACAAGAAACTAAGAGACTTAGGTAAATGGAAAAAGCTACCCTGCTCATGGATAGGAAGACTTAACATTGTGAAAATGTCTATTTTACCCAAAGCAATTTACTTATATAATGTAATCCCAATACAAGTTCCAGCATCATTTTTTAATGAGATGGAGAAACAAAGCACCAATTTTGTTTGGAAAGGGAAGCAGCCTCGGATAAGTAAGGTACTACTAAAGAAGAAGAACACATTGGGAAGCCTCTCGTTACCCGACCTTAGAATATACTATACTGCCACAGGAGTCAAAATAGCCTGGTACTGATACAAGAACAGACAGATCGATCAATGGAAAAGAATTGAGACCCCAGAGATGACACCATCGGCCTATGAACAGTTGATATTCGACAAAGGCCCTAAGACATTAAACTGGGGTAAAAACAGTATCTTCAATAAACGGTGCTGGCAAAATTGGTTATCCATCTGCAATAAACTGAATCAAGATCCATATCTTACACCTTATACAAAAACCAACTCCAACTGGATAAAAGACCTAAATATCAAACCTAAAACACTAAAGCTCATCCAAGAAAAGGTAGGAACAACAATGAAAGTTTTAATACACAATGAGTACAGACTCCAAAATCTGTCAAAGAAACCTCAATCAACAGAAGAGAAAATAGATAAATGGGAACTATTAAGAATCAAACACTTTTGCTCATCCAAAGACTTTATTAATAGATTAAAAGAACACCCACAGAATGGGAAAAAATATTTGGCAACTCTATGTCAGACCGACGCCTGATCTCCATAATCTATAGGATACTACAAAATATCAAGAAGAAGAAGATAAACCATCCAACTAAGCGATGGGCAAAGGAGATGGATCTCCTCACTAAAGAGGAGATCCAGGCAGCCAAAAAACACATGTGGACATGTTCACGATCTTTAGTTATTAAAGAAATTCAAATCAAGACAACAATGAGATACCATCTCAGCCCAACAAGATTGGCCATGATCCAGAAAACACAAAACAACAAATGCTGGAGAGATTGTGGAGAAAGTGGAACCCTCGTACACTGTTGGTGGGGTTGCAAAATGGTCCAGCCTCTTTGGAAGGCAATCTGGCGCTTCCTTAAAAAAATGGATATTGATATACCATTTGACCCAGTAATTCCACTACTTGGAATATATCCTACAGATTCAAGGCCTTTCACACCAACGGACACATGCACCAGAATGTTTATCGCAGCACAGTCCACGATAGCAAAAAGATGGAATCAACCCAGATGCCCAACAATAGAAGAATGGATAGGTAAACTGTGGTACATATACTCAATGGAACACTACGGCAATGATGAAGAATATCGATGATTCCAGGAAACATCTCCTAACCTGATTTCAACTGGAAGACATTATGTTGAGTCAAAGTAGTCAGCGACAAAAGGACAAATACTGTATGAGACCTCTATGATAAGATCTTAAAAACAGACTTGTGTATAGAAGAAAAGACTCTTTGACAGCTGCAAGGGAGGGGAAGGAGGGAGGGAGGGCGAGCGGGGGAGGGTTTAGTTTAGGTAGTTACTAGAAATCTAGTTGGGAGAAAGCGGTGACAGCACACATTAGGAACAAGAACAACATTAAGTGCACTTCAGCATAACTTGAGTACTCCTTCCATCTTAACTCAATATTGTAAGGACAGAGTAGCTGGGGTGGGGGCGCTGGGGACCATGCTCTTAGGCAAATTCCAGGCCAATTGGCACAACTAGCGTTTTGCTAAGAGAGCTCTCTGCACCCCACATTGGTGAGTGGCGTCTGGGGTCTTAAAAGCTGCCAAGCTGCCATCCGAGGACACAGCAAATGGTCCCAACTCAGCAGGAACAGATGCTCATCAAGGGCCAAAACGGCATGTGGTAAAGACAACCGAGAGGACGAAGAGACCCACAAGAGTGGGTGCTGACATCGACTTGGGACAGGAAGAACCGGATGGTGCCCGGCCACCATCAGTGATAGCCTGGATGGAGCTCACAGAGAGGAGCCTCACTGGCAACACAAGAATAAAAAGAAGTGTATCATGAGATCTCCACTAAAAGACCTCAATTGATGATCCAGCGGTTTTGGGGTTCCTCTGAGAGCATGGTCCCCTTCCCTGATGCTGCCCTCTCCCATAAATTATAACAAAGGTCCACTCTTTGGACAGGAATGGATTGGACTTGGCAAGGCAGAGTGTCCATATATTGGAAGCACTTTATGGTTCTATACATCTATAGGATATCATCTTGCTGACCTCAGGCTGGAGGAAAGGGAGTGGCCAGAGAGGAGGAGAAAGGAGACTGTTGGGAGGATGAGACATGTATGGAGCAGAGAGGAATAGTGTGCTGTCACTGGACAGGGAGAGCAGTGGAAGCTGCATATAGGGGGCATGTAAATTTACATGTGAATGTACATTTTCACTCAGTTATGTTAAATAAAAATTTTTTAAAAAAGTGAAAAAAAAAATTTAAATAAATATAAGCAGGGGCGTGCATCATCAGCTGTACATTGTGACGCGGATCCATGTGAAAATTTAGTCCAGAGAAATCACTAAGGAAACAAATCAAAAAGTTAAAGAGGCAACAACAACCAGTGGGTGAGGAAGTGTCAGATTTAGAGTTGCTGCAGCATTACTACCTAAAATGCCCAATTTTATGGACAAAGGATATGAACCAGAAATTCACCAAAGAAGACATTCAGATAGCTAACAGATACGTGAGAAAAACCTTTGCCATGGAGTTGATTCTTACTCATAGTGACCGATAGGACAGAGTAGAATTGCTCATAATCTTTAGCCATTAGAGAAATCCAAATCAAAACTACAACAACTTACATCTCCCTGCAACGAGGCTGGCATTAATCCAGAAAACACAAGATGATAAATGTTAAAGGAGCTATGGAAAGACTGGACCACTTATAGACTGCTGGTGGGAGTGTCAAATGATACAACCGCTTTGGAAATCAATTTGGCATTTTCTTTAAAAGGTATAAACTGAAACACAGTATGATCTGGAAATTCCACTTTTGGGGATATATCTTAGAGAAATAAGGGTTGTCACGTGAATAGACAGATGCACACCAATATTCATTGTGGCACTGACCACAGTAGCAAAAAGTGGGTCAAACTAGGTTCCCAACAACAGATGAACAACTAAACAAACTATGCTCTATTCACACAGTGAAATATTAATCAATGATGAAGAACAGTGGTGAATTTGAGAAATATCTCACAACATGGATGGCATTATGCTGAATGAAAGTGTTGCAAAAGGACAAATACAGTATGTAGCCAGTAGTATAAGGACTCAAGAAAAGGTTTAAACACAGAAGAAAACAGATTTTGATGGTTATAACGATAGGGAGGGAGGGAGATGAGTATTTACTAATTTCATACTAGGAAACAATTATTCTAGGTGAAGGGAATGTCAACACACAGTAGGAAAACCAGCACAACTGGACTAAACCAAAAGCTAAGTTTTCTAAATACAATCAAACACTTTGAGGGACAGAGAAGAAAAGACAGAGGCCTGGGGAACAAGGTTTCGTGGTACATCTAGGTCAATTGGTATAGCAAAGTTTTTTCGGAAGCTCTTCTGCATCCTGCTCTTCTGAAAGGTGCCTGGGTCTTAAAAGTAAGCAAGCGTTTGTCTAAGATGCATCAATATGTTTCAAGCCACTTGGAGCAAAAGAGAATGTCCAGAGGTGAGATGAAAAAGAAGGGGACAGGAGCTGCTTGAATGGACATAGGAAATACAAGGTGAAGAGGAGGAGTGTGCTGTCACAAAGTAGTAAGAGTAGTTAGGGTCATAAAACAAAGTGTATAAGTTTTTGTATGGGAAACTGACTTGACTATAAAATTTTCACTTAAAATACAACAGAAGGAAGAAGAAAAATAAGTCCAATTTTCAGCAACAAAAATTATGAAACACACAATGAAACAGGAAATTGCTACAAACCTACAGGAGAAAACTAGCAAACAGAAATTTTCTGACAGGGTCTGTCTTAGTGATCTAGTGCTGCTGTAGCAGATAAACCACAAATGGAAAACTTTAATAAAGAAAAACTTATTTTCTCACATAAAAGTACGCTAAAAGTCCAAATTCAGGGCATCAGTTCCAGGGGAAGGTTTTCACTGTTTGTTAACTCCGGAGGAAGGTCCTGGTCATCCAACTTCTCCTGGACTGGGAGCTTCTCAGGCACAGGGACCTAGAATCTGAAGAATACACTGTGCTGCTGGTGCTTCTTTCCTGGTGGCCTGAGGTCCTCAACTCTCTACTTGCTTCCTTGTCCTTTTACACCCTACGAAACTGCCTGAAACACAGCACAAGCTTATAGACTGAGTCTTGCCTCACTAACCCAACTGCTGCCCACTCTCTCACCTTAATATCACAGAAGCAGGATTTACAACTTTATGGAAAAGTCACACAATGACAGAAATCATGGCCCAGTCAAATTCATACACATTTTTGAGGGGCCAAGCCAAGCCAAGTGCCATCATGTCGGATCTGACTCACGGTGACACAGCTCAATGTACGATACGGCCTAAATGTTGGAATCAGCAGACAAATGTCAAAGTGACTATTAAAAGTACATTCACGGAACTAAAAGAAACACAGTTCAAAGAATAAAAGGGAAGTACAGCACTCAAATCTCATCAAACAGAGAATATCAACAAAATCACAAATAAGTTGAAAATAAAATAATGGAAAAATACATGCAAGCAAATAGTAGCCTGAGGACTAGAGTGGCTTTAGCAATAACCCACAAAATGAAACTGCAGCATATAAACATTCATGAGATGCAACCGAAGCAGTACTTACTCTTTGTCCCTGGTGACCTTTAATAAATGCAAAGGATTCTAAGAGAATACTGTGAACATCTCCGTACCACTGAAGTTGACAATATGTATATTTAGCATTGTGTTCTATCTGTGTCACTCAATTATCCCAAGTTAAATATTATCTTCCTATTTTGTTGTTTTATTCAACATTTCTAACAATTTTACAATGATTCCTAAGAGCATCTGAAAAATTGGCTTTGGTATTAACACACATTTATATTTCTATATGAATTGCAAAATATTTTGTTGATTATTTTCTTTTAGATTGCTTTATATTTTTATTTTGAGGTAGATTACAATGGCAAGCTTAGTGATACTGTCTCCTACTTAACCAACATGGTACATCTTATTATTTATTTTTCTATGTTATTTAATAAAATCTTACTGTTGTTATAGAGGTATTACATATATTTTCTTGGATTTATCATAAAAGATTATGCCATTTAATTAATTGCTGCTCTATTGAAACATTGCTAATTAGGAGATGGCAGTTGTTCAGATAAGCCCAGCCACTCTGGTCTTCCCTACTCTTCCCTCTGTTAATATCTTTATGCTTTGGAACAAACTGTCACTACCCTGAAACCTAATAACTAACAAGAAGAAAGAGACACAATTCTGGGAAGTCACCCACTTGTCTAACCACTCCCTCCTTGAGTAATCAGGAACATCTACACTGTATTCCCTGCATTGAGTCACATAACTTCCAGAATATAAAAACTGGTTGGGGAAATGACTTGCTAGTCCCTTGCCTAGCATCACAGCATATGTGTAGAAGACCTACCAACCCAGTGGACAGTTTTGAACAGGGCACCACTGATCATTACACCCTAGCTTCCTTACTTGTGGCACGAAGCAGTGGCACGTGTTGAAGACGTTTCCATCTCCACCCAGACAGCTTGTGGCCCGGGGGGTGCTACTCATCACTGAACTATTCCTTTTACTTTCTGTTGTCTGTGAATAATTGCATTTGTCAAAACTTTATGACTCTTTCATCTGTATGATTTAGTCAAATTAAATGGATCCACCACCTACGAAGTTAGTGCCACTGGGAGAAATTCTCATCTCAGTATTTTAGTGGCTACTTGGGATCTAGAGATAGACTGTAAGAGTTTGAATCCAGCCACTGACAATCATTTGTAGTTACAATATATTGGTTTTAAATTCTTTTGATTTTTAATGTAAAATACAAACTCATCTATGAATAGCAAAACCTTGTTTCTTCCTTTTTAACCTATATAACTCCTTTACTTCTTTTCTTACTGAATTTGTGAACATATGAAGGAGATGGCTGAACAGATACTATCAAAGCAGGCATTCTTGTTTGTCCTTAATTTAAAGGAAATATATCGAAAGTTTAACTGTTAAGTATAATACTTGCTGCAATTTTATATATTATGAGATTTAGTATTTATTACATAATTTTGATTTTATTATGTAAGTTAAACAAAATTAAAAATTATCTATTATTATGATCAACTTTTTTTTATCATGAATTGCTATTTGCTGAATTTTTCAAGAACTATTAAAATAACCAGGAGATCTTTTCTTATCATTTTTTAGTGCTGTAAGTTACATTGATCAATTTTCTCAAGATTGACCATTCCTGGAATGAACTTCATATTGTCATGTGCCTTTTCTCCCCTGAGTTGCCAGATTTAATCAACATTAGTATTCCATCTTTGTCAAGCTTGGTATCAGGTTTGTTATATAAATAAGCCAAAGATGCCAGTTGAACACTGGCTCCAGGTTGCATATTTCTTTATAACAGGCTGTCGCACAAAAATCTCACTAGTTCCAGACTCACACTGTTTTAATAATAGCCTGACTATGCAGATTTTCAGTCATTTACAGACTGCCTGTTTTGCATACTCTACAAAATGCACCCAACATCTGCTAGGCACAGGTAAAATAAAACCCTTATTTATAAGAACTCCAAATTGCTGTCACATTTGGAACTGCCGGACACAGAGATTCCACACCTTGATGCCCACGAAGTCACTTAGAAATGTGTGCCGCTTTCCAAATCCTCCTTTTTCCCTTCTAGTACCTCTCACCCCCATGCCACTCTCTTTTGGAGAGTTTTCTGCTACAGAGGACTCCCGCAAATGAAAACGTGTCAAAGCATGGGTCCCAACAGCATATTGTAAAACATTACTATCTTGTTACCAAATCTTTTTACTTGATGAAACTCTGAAATTCCTTGAACTCACTACAAGTAGTGACAAGGAAAAGGGAATAATTTTTTGATGTTGATTAGGAAGATAATTGCGGGAGCTAATCAGTCAGTGGGACAGTCAACTGGCAAAATGATTCTGAATGGTTTCTTTCACGTGGTTGGAACTAAAACTGGAACGTCTTCTGCCTCAGTTCTATGAGACATTATCTATTTTGTTGCATTCTCAGTATTTTTTCTAGTCTCTCTTCATGCCTCATTTGTGTTGTTGTTAAGTACCACTGAGATAGTTCTGACTAATATCGACCTTATGTACAACAAAAGAAAACACTGCCTGTTCCTGCACTATCCTCAGAGTCACTACTATGCTTGAGCTCTGTCGTGGATTGAATTCTGTCCCTCCAAAAATTTGTGTATCAGTTTGGTTGGGCTGTGATTCCAGCTACTGTGCAATTATCCTGTGTGTTGTACATTCTGCCTCTGTGATACTTACGAGGGAGGATGGGCAGCCGTGTTGGTGGGGCAGGACTTAATGTGTAAGATTGTGTTGTGCCTTAAGGAAATCTCTTGGGATATGAAGAAAAGGGAAGCAAGTAGAGAACTGGGGACCTCACACCACCAACAAGCAGTGCTAGAAGCAGAGCACCTCCTTTGGGTTCAGGGTCCCTGCACCTGAGAAGCTCCTAGCCTAGGGGAAGACAGACAACAAGAACCTTCTCTCAGAACCAACATAGAAAGCCTTCCCTGGAGCTGACGTCCTGAATTTGAATTTGGACTTTTAGCCTGCTTTTCTGTGCGAAAATATATTCGTTAAAGCTATCCACTTGTGGTATTTCTGTTAGAGCAGTACCGTGTGACTAAGACAAGCCCATTGTTGTTGCCTTTGTGTCAATACATCTTGTTGAGATCTTCCTCTCTTTTGCTGATCCACTGTTACTGAAAACTTAAGCAGAGTTTGCGCCACTCACCCCAAACAGCCAATCTTTGAGATAGAGAAGAAAGATGTTAATTGTATACCAGAAGGCAAGGAAACAGAGGGAATAGCTTCCTCCAAAATCTACCTCCCTGAAATGGAGACTAAGCCAAGCCAAAGCTGGAGGTTTTATAGGAGAAGAGGATAAGGCTTTATGAATCCTAGGAATTTGCAGAATGTGAATCTTCTTTAGGTGGTCACAATGGTAATGTCTTAGGTATGTTAACATCTTAATTAGTGTTTGGGGCCTGGAAGTTGTCCGGCTATCATATAATCTCCTGGAAGATTCCTTTGTTTTTCTTTTATGGTCTTCACATTGTTATCACTAGTTTTTCCACATTCCTAAGGAAAGCATACATTGGTCCACAAGCTTGACAGAAACTAAAGGAAAATGGTGGACTCATACTTGGAAAAAGAATCAGGAAACAAAATGGTTCAGGTTATGCTCAAGATGAGGCTATGTATTTTACTCTGTCTGTTACGGCACTTGGCTGGCGTTCCACCACTACTCTATTAGTCATGATGTTCTTCTCCAGAGATTTGTCATCCTGGTAACATGTCTAAAACAAGCAAAATGAAGTCTCATCCCTTCTAAGGAGCATTCTGCCTATACTTTTTCCAAGATAGGTTTGTTTATTCTTCTGGCAGTCTGTGGTATATTCAATATTCTTCACCAACACCATAATTTAAATGCATCAGTTATTTGGTCTGCCTTATTCATATAATATGATTTTGCATGTACATGACGTGTATTAAAATAACATTGGTATATGAAGTGAACCCACATCACTGGGACTAACTTTTAGGATCAGAGGCACTGGGTATCTAGGAAAAGAGGTCATCCCATCTGCCTGGGTCTCTTTGTAGGTGTGCACTGGACTCTGTAAGATCTGAGTAGGAAAAGGTGAGGTGTGCAAGCCTCTGGACTGTGGGTAAGCTTCTCCTAACTTGGTGAGGGGCTATAGCAGGAAGAGGTCCCCACAACCAGGCTGTTGATTTGGGGTACCCATCCCTGAGGGCTGCTTGAAATGAAGATATATATATGTGTATATATATATACATTATATATATACATACATGCACATCTATATGTATATCAACAGAATATATAGTAAAGTGGAGTTTTGTCATAAATATGTTAAGAATTGGCTAAACTGATAATTGGCTGAACTACTAAGGCAAAAAATGGTTGTGCTTAAGCAAGATGATGAGAAAATGTAGCCATGGTGAATAAGAAAAAACGAGAAAACTACCAGATAGGCATGGAAGCAGACGGTCAGAGATGACAAAGGTAGCAACCAATCAGAAAGAAGTCAGCAACTTGAGGTACCTGTAGGTAAGAGGTATGGACTAGATGATAGCAACCAGAAACAGGTGAAGAGCTTATATATAAGCCTAGCACTCTGGGCCTGGGGCGTGCAGTCTCTTCACAGAAGCCTGTGCCCACCAGTCTGTTGCCGGGCTGTGACCTGATCCTAAGACCTCATCTGTCTTACCCTCTAAGGCCTGGTTTGAGTGACTGTGACAGTTTTCCGCTGGTGCCTGAGCTTCTAACACTGTCCGAGCAGGTTCCACCTATGAGACACCTTGTCACAGCAGAATCCTATACCAGACTCTCCTGATGTCTGAACAGCAAGAGCACAGCCAATCCCTGAATTCCTTAGAGTGAAACTCACTTTTAGGGAAGTGTAAGTGACACACTAACTAACCTTACAACTGAATAGTGCCGTCTCTGTGGGACCCAGTATGGGCCTGTGTGGTTCCTAAGTAACGTAAAGGAGAGTTCTTAACTAATGTAGATAAGAGTTCTTAAGTAATGTAAATAAGAGTGCTTTTGTGTCTTGGAGCTAATACCCTGCCTGTGCCCCCATCCCCTGACTCCCCACTCCACTGCTCACCACCTCCATCTGTCCACCCCCTCTCACTTAATTGTGAATGTGTGGTTTGATTGAATAAAGCTTATTACATCAAGTCTTGTAGTTACATATTTACCTCTCAACACCCACAGTACTTCTCTGGTTGCTCACTGCACCAATATGGCAAGCCAAGGCCAGTCTCATAAACACAACTGGGAGAGTTATCTTTGTAAGCAGCTGCCTTGTGTAGCTTGCATTGCTGCTGGCTTGGACCTGCTACTGCAGATGGCATCATTCTTTCACTTCTCCCAGAGGGATACTGAGACATACACCCTTGAGCCAACCTGTCTAAAGCACTATGCAAAGTGACTAAAAGCAAAGAACTTCATATCTCAGCCACTCCCAGGTCTTCAAAAATAATTTCATGCCAAACAGGTACTTCAAATCACAAGGCAGATGCTGGATCTTGCTCATGACTGCTTCTCACCAGGATACCACCAAGAAAGAAGAGGCAGAGCTTGGACATCTGGGGAGGAGAGATAGACAGGAAGATCCTGGGGAGAGACTGGAGTTCTCTAGAGGGTAGGAAGCAGCATGGTCTCACCACAATACTGACTGGGATAATATCCTCTGCTCTGGGGCTAACAACCTGCAAAGCGATAGAGATAGAAAATCCTAAAAAGGGAGCCAGCACAAAGAAGAATGGGCTGGTTGTCCATTGTAGGAGGAAATTCACCTTCTCTTTTTCTCACTGTGAGGCCCAGTATCTCCTTAAGGACTTAATGACATTGAAATTAAACAATCGTTTGCCATGTCATGGAATAGAAAAATGGTGTCCTGCTAAAGGACCCAGCAGAATTTTTAGGGAAAGTGGGCATGACCCACAGAGGCGATTTTGGAATCTGGACCACACACACCATGTTGATGTAGATTTTTATGTCTTGCAAACCCATGTTTATGGCTTCAAAGCTACATTGGGCCTCATGAATAGCCCAGGATAGCCGTATCAGTGTAAAATACTAGCCTACGCCACAGATTTCCTTTATCAACTGTGGATGCTGGAGTGGGCAAATAGGTGACAAATGGTGTGTGGTGTGGTAACAAGAGTCTGTAGGAGGCTATCATGAGCCCCGAGTTCACCCAACTGTTCCTCAGGAAACTCCTGACAAACGTACATACACATGCCCTTCTTACTGGCAATGATGGCTAGCGCTAGAACAATTCAAAAGGTCATAGAGGCTTGAATTCAATGGGAATTTATTAAAGTGTTGACTATTAATCCTACAAACAACTGCTACTTGGCCTAAACCAAAAATAATCATCAGCAGAAGGGCTTCCTCTCTCCTAGCCAAACAGTCTACAATCAGCTCCCAGCTTACTGTCGGCTCCTAGACAAAAGAGGGTTTATATTGGACCCTAACGTAAAAGGGGGTCCCAATTAGATGAGCTCTGGTAAATTAGCAGAAAATTATAATGCTAAACTTAAATTACAACCCACAGTAACTTTCTTCTTCAGAGATACCTCAACTCTGTAGCTGTCTTTAAAATCGGACTCCATATAACAATCATGGAAGTGGGCTCCTTCCTACAGACAATTACCTTCACAACCTCAACTGGAGTTTAGACTCCAAAAAATAAATAACACTGACTAACTCTCTTGAACAAAGGCACCCAGGTATCTATAATCCCAGGAACACTTGTGCCTAAAAGGAATTCCTTAGTTACCTAGTGCTGTGACAGTATAAATACCACAAGTGATGGCTTCAACAAACAGAATTTTATTTTCTCACAGTTTAGAGGCTAGAAGTTCAAATTAAGAGTGCTGGCTCTAGGAGAAGGCTTTTTCTCTCTGTTTTACTCTGTGGAAGTTCTTTGTCTCTCCACCTTCTACTTCCTGGTTTCTCTGAGATATCCATATGTCTTGACATCCTATCTTCTCCCATCTCTTCTCTGCTTGTTTGTTTAATCTCTTGTATCTCAGAACAAATTTGACTCAAGATATACCCTACACTAATTCCACCTAATTAAAATAAGAAAGACAAACCATTCCAGAACAGGCATAGAGGTTAAGATTAATAACACATATTTTGGAGGAAGGGGGTCATGATTCAATCCATAATTTTCTACCTCATGACCCACAAAAACTCATGCCCTTGGCCTTTGCAAAATGTTGACCCCATCACATCGTTCCAAAACTCTTAAATCAACTCCAAGTCCAAAGTCCTGTCTTCTAAATCAAACTTGGCTAAGACTTTATGCATATTTGATCTTGGAGCAAAATGCCTTTTTATCTGTGAATCTGTGAAATCTAGATTACAAAGTATCTCCTTACAAAGTACAATGGTGATACAGATACAAAGTAGATGTTGCCGTCACAAATAAGAGAAATTGGAGGGAACGAAGGGATAACGGGCATGAAGCAAGTCCAAAACCAAGCAGACAATTTACATTAAATTTCAAGTTATGAAAATAATCCTCTGTTCTCTGCCAGACTCTAGGCGTTGGCTACTCCCTCTGGATTCAGTGAGGAGGACCCTTGGCTCTAGGCTTCAGTGCTACCTTCCAAAGCCATTGTATTGACTTTGTTAACATGTTGTGTTTGTTAAAATTTCCAGGAGATTCTAGCCAATTCCTCATCATTCCTGATTAGGACCTTACTTGAACCATAGACTCTGGAACCATCAGTCTACATCAATTCATCATTTAACACAAGTGGAGAAAACCACTCACCAGTATTTGCAAAGAGAAGTGTCCTCACCTGCTACTCGCATACTGCTCTGCTCCACAAAAGGCACTGTGAAACTAACGTGGAAAAGCTCCCAGAGGTCGAAATAATCTCACTTCAACAGGCCAACACCATTTGGTCTGTACCCACCAGACAATCAGATTCTCTGCTGCTGGGCACAGATTACCTCCAACTTTTACCCCTGCTCTATTGCTGTGTCCCTTCCTTATCTGAGACGTCCCTACTCTCATCCATATCAATAACACATCTTGCTGCATATGGGTAGATAACACTCACAGGGTTTTACAGGTAACCAGGAATGTGCATGAAAAGAGATATCCCATTGCCGACAAGTTGATTCCAACTTGTGGAAACCCCGGTAATATAGAGTAGAAGTGAGCTCCACAGGGTTTTCTTGTCTATAATCTTTACAGGGACACCTTGCTGGCATAGTGGTTAAGAGCTACAAGTGCTAACCAGCAGGTTGGCAGTTTGAATCCACCAGCAACTATTTGGAAACCCTACGATGCAGTTATACTCTGTCCTATAGGATTGCTGTGAGTTGGAATCAACTTGGCAGCAACAAGTTTGTTTTCTGTTTGTTTCACCCTTTGGAGAAGCAGATCACCAAGTCTTTCTTCCTGGGAGCCACTCAGTGGGTTTGGACAAACAAACTTTCAATTAGCAGCCAAGTGTAAACCATTTGTGCCGTCCAATGACTTAAAGAGATATAATGTCATTCTACTGACCAGACAAACTGATGGAATAAATGTCTTTTCTACTGATCTATTCCACTGACTTTCCCCTTTAAATGGACATATGGGCTGTGATGGGGTTTTTAAATCCTAGTTTGTGCTTTATAGGATTCTGGATCTTGAAAATGGACTATTCCTGGTTCCAAGCCTGGGCTTTACAAAATAACATCCAATTTAGATTATAAAATACTATAGGGCCAGGAACTGCTATAAAAACTAGCCAAATATACTTCTGTGTATTGGCCCCAGGTTGCTTATTTCTCCATTACAGACAGAACCCTCTTCATCCAAAGAGACTTGCACCACTTGAAAACTTATAAACCTGTATTCATAGGGGATAAGTGCAGGAGAGGTTCTCTGTTGTATTTCTTTAATGCCAGTCTGAATAGTTAGACTTCCTTGGTAATTTGCATGGTCTGTATAAAAGTACACATTTCACATAATTTTTCAAGAGTAACAGTAAAATAATGTGCTTAGTTTTCTTTTATGATTTTTAAATTACTACTGCATCTAAAGGCATGGTACTTCATCCATTTCTTAATTATTTATTGGCACCTTCTTTCTTTCTCTCGATTAGTCTCAAAAATGTTCAGTTTATTAATAAAAATTGTGGAGTAACTGAATTTTGGATTGGCTCACCATCTGTATTGCTTTGTTACTCTCTAAGACATTGACATCTGTATTTATTTTGCTTGGAATAACTGTTCTTTTCATATAGCTTTTGATTTAAAACCTTAGATCAATTATTTTAAATGTTTTTTTCTTTTTTAATTGATTAAGTTGAAGCTTTAATGTTTTGTCTAATTATTGTTTTATCAGGTATTGAAACACTGGCATCTAGCTGCAATAATACTTTAGCACTACTTGTAAACATTTCATAATTTCCATTATTGTTTTTCTCACACTTTGAATACTTTAGCTGTATTTTATCATCGATTTTTATCTTTGGACAGTTATAGAAACTGCCTTATAATACTGGTTATTTGGTCTTCATAAGTTTGCTTTTGATCTGGAGTCTACCACTTATTAGCAAAAATTTCCCAAAGCTTTAAATTCAGTGAAGAGTGGTAGTAATATTTATTAAACCAAACTTGCTAATTACACTGCTCAAAACTTCTTGTCCCTACCGAATTTTTGTCTGGTGGTTTATACATTACTGAAATTTCTTTTTATGCTGTAAGTATATCCATTTTTGTTATAATTCTGTAAGTTATTTCTTTATTTTCAGTTTGAATATTACAAACGATGTTGAACACTGTTTTCTATGTTTACCTCCCATTTATTTCTCATTTGTAACCTGACTATATATGTCCCCTGAATAATTTAAAATCAGTTTTTTACACTTTTTCATATTGATTTGCAGATGTGATTAAGAAAATTAACTATTTGTATTCCCCCTCTACATGGTAAGTTGTTTGTCTCACACCAATTTCAAGATTTTTTTCTTCAATTTACAATAGCCCCCAAGAAGATAAAATAACTAGGAATAAATCTAACCAGCAATGTGAAAGAATTATGCAAAGAAAATTACAAGACTCTACTGCAAGAAGGAGACTTACATAAATAGAGAAAGCTATCTTGCCCATGGATAGGAAGACTTAACTTTGTAAAAACATCTGTTCTACCCAAAGTGGTCTGTAGATAAAATGCAAACCCAGTACATATTCCAAGGGCATTTTTTAATAAAATGGATAAACAAATCACTAACTTCGTATGGAAAAGGAAGCAGCTACAGGTAAGTAAAACATTACTAAAGAGGAACAACAAAGTAGGAGGCCTCACGCTACCTGACCTTAGAATCTGTTACTCTGTCAAGGTGGTCAAAACAGACTGGTACTGGTATAAAACACAGGCACATAGACCAATGGGACAGAACTGAAAATCCAGATTTAACATTATCCATCTATGAGCAACTGATATTTGACAAAGGTCCAAAGTCCATAAACTGAGGAAAAGACAGTCTCATTAACAAATGGTAGTGCCACACCTGGATATCCATGTGCAAAAACAATGAAACAAGACCCATATCTCACACTATGCACAAAAACTACCTCAAAATGGACTGAAGACCTCAACATCAAATCTAAAACAGTAAAGATTATGAGTGAAAAATTAGCAACAATGCTGGGAGCCCTAACACATAGTATAAATATGTTACAAAATATTTCTAACAATGCACGGATACCAGAAGAAAAAACAGATAACTGGAATCCTAAAAATCAAACACTTATGCTGATCCAAAGACTTCATCAAAAGAGTAGTAAGACTACCTACATGCTGGGAAAGAAATTTTGGCTGCCATGAATCCAATCAACATCTAATTTCCATAATCTACAGAGTACCGCAAAACCTCAGTAACAAAAAGGCAAATAACCCAATTAAGCAATGGGCAAAGATATGAACAGGAACTTTGTCAAAGAAAACATCCAAGATGCTAAGAGGTATATGAGAAAATCCTTACTATCATTACCCATTGACAAGCCAAGTGCCATGAATCATTACCCGTTAGAGAACTCCAAATCAAAACTAGAGTGAGATACCAACTCACTCCAACAAGGCTGACATTAATCCATATAAACACAAAATAATAAATGTTGGAGAGGTTGTGGGGAGAACGGAACTCTTCTACACTGCTACTGGGAATGTAAAATGTTATAACCACTTTGGAAATTGGTTAGGTGCTTTCTTTTATTTAGTTAGTTTTTTATTATGATTAAATGAAAGTATACAACGCAAGTCAATTTTGCATAGATACCTCTCTGCAACTCTATCTGCTCTCCCTACCCTGTGACTGCACACTATGCCTTTTCGCTCTTTACTACTTGTATCCTCCCAACGAACACTTGTCTCCACTGTCTGCTTTCCCCTGTAGAAAGAAACTACTAGGACAGGCTTCTATAAATGTATAAAATCATCAAGTACACAAACCACATGCTCACTCTGTGTCCCTGAGTCCAGTCCACTCTTCATCTAAAGTGTTAGCCTCAGTACTGGTTTCAGGTCTGAAGCAGCAGCAAGTCTAGGGGCCCTGTTCACAGAGGACTCTCCAGGTTATCAGACCATCAGTTCTGGTCTTTTAGTAGAGCACTTGATCTGCACATCTCTTTTTCTCATGCTATGTCAGGGACTCTATTTTGTTTCCCCTATCAAGGCTGTCTTTGGTGGTGGCCAGGCACTATCTGGTTCTTCTGTTTTCTTGCTGATGTAGTCTTCCAATCACATGGGTCTTTCTGTCTCCTAGGCTTATTTTTCCTCATGTCTTTGATGTTCTCGGCCATCATCTGTTCCAAGTCGATTGGGACCATTTAATGTTCTCAAAAGGGCAGCTTGCTGGCTTCTCACACACCAGCTGCCACTCACCAATATGAGGTGCAGAAAACTCTCTTAGCAAAATGCTTGTTATGTCAGTGGAGTCCAATGTCTCCTGAAAACACAGTCCCCAGACACTTGTCCTTGCTACTCTACCTTTTGAAATGCTGGAACGAATTTAGAAAACCTTTTAGTTTATAGTACAGTCCATTTGTGCTGACCTGCCTTCATGAGTGCTGTCACACCCTTCACCTAACTGAATTCCTATCAATTCCTATCAATTTCAGATCTGACAGAGACATTTTTTTGTAATATTCTGTTATGATACTTTTAATTTCAGTTTGATCTGTTGTGATATCTCCCATTTCATTTCTTATCCAGGTTGTTTCCTCTCCCATTTTTCTTTTGTGAGTTTAGCCAATGGTTTACCAATTTTTAAAAGAATAGCTTTTGGTTTTGTTAAATCTTTCAGTGTTTTTTTTTCCACTCTGTAATTCATTTAGTTCTGCTCTAATCTTCATTACCTATTTTCTTCTGGTGCCCGAGGGATTCTTTTGTTGTTCTCTTTCTACTTGCTCAAGTCATAGGGTTAACTCTTTTTTCATTCCAGATACGTGCACTGACAGAGAAAAACTGACCTCTGAGCACTGCTTTTGCTGTATCCCATAGGTTCTGGTAGGTTGTGTTTTCTTTCTCATTGGATTCCATGAATTTCTTTATTGCACTCTTCATTTCTTCTATAATCCATGAGTTACTGAGCAAGGTGTTGTTCCGTTTCCATGAGTTAAAATCTCTACCCCTTTGTTTTCTTTTATTAATTTTGACTTTTATGGCTTTATGGTCTTAGAAGATGCTTTGCAATAATTCAATGGTTTGGATTTTGTTGAGACTTGCTTTATGGCCTCATAAGTGGTCTATTCTGGAGAATGCTCCATGTGCATTGGAAAAGAAGGTGTACTTGTCTGTTGTGGGGTAAAAAGTTCTGTATATGACTGTGAGTTTGAATTGGCTGATTGTTTCAATAAGATCTTTTGTGTTTTTATTGAGTTCTTTTTTCTGAATGATCTGTCCATTACTGAAAGTGGAGTGCTGCAGTCTCCTACTGTTCTGTAGAGTGATCTATTTCATTATTCAATGTTGTCATCATTTGTTCAATGTATTTTGATGTCCTTGTATTAGGTGCATAAATATTTAATATTGTTAAGTGTTGCTTGGGTATGAACCTTTCAGCAATAAATAGTGAACATTCTTATGCATGATGGTGGGTATTACTTTAAAATCTGTTTCATCTGAGATTATTATTGTCACTCATGCTCATCTTTGTATGTTGTTAGCTTGGTATATATTTTTCCATCATTTGATTCTCAGTTTGTTCCTATCCTTCAGTCTTAGGTGTGTTTCTTGAAAGCAGCATATAAACAGATCTTGGTTTCTGATCCAACATGTTACTCTTTGTGTTGTTATTGGAGCATTCGGTCCATTTACATTCAGTGTAATTATTCGTAAATACGTAGGTAGTGTTTTGATTTTAGTGCCTTAATTTTGTGTTGTTGACATTTTCTTTGTTCCACCTAATATTCTATTTCGAGTCATGTTTCCTTCCTTTTCTTTCATTTTTTTCAGTGTTGGTTTTTGCTCTGTTATGATTTCTTTTTTAAAAAAAAAAAAATTTTATTTAACATAACTCAGTGAAAATGTACATTCCCGTGTAAATTTACATACCCACCTATATGCAGCTTCCACTGCTCTCCCTGCCCGGTGACAGCACACTGTTCCTCTCTGCTCCATACATGTCTCATTCTCCCAACAGTCTGTTTTTCCCCTCCACTCTACCCACTCTCCTTCCTCCAGCCAGAGGTCAGCAGGATGACATCCTATAGATGTATAGAACCATAAAGTGCATCCAATATATGGTCACTGCATCGCCAAGTCCAATCCATTCCTGTCCGAAGTGTGGACCTTCATTATGATTTATGGTCAAGGGCAGCATCAGGGGGAGGGGCCATGCTCCCAGGGGAACCCCGAAACCACTGGACCATCAATTGAGGTCTTTTAGTGGGGACTCTATTAAAATGAATAATCTACTATTAATTGGAGATCCTGAACAGGGTGAGACATCTGAGAACACAGAGAGTATTGTTGCTGAGTAGATGTCAGAAATCTTCCCAGAAATTATGAAAGAAGAGAATGTAGATATCCAAGATACATATCAAGCACCACTCAATATAGATGGCAAAAGAAAGACTCCAAGACATATTATAATCAAGCTTAACAAAATGAAACAAGAGGAGAAACTCTTAAAGGCAGCAAGACTCAAAGTGAAGCTAGCATTCAGAGGAAAATCCTGTGGGCTTTTGTCAGATTCCTCAGCAGAAACAATGCTGGCATGGAGACAGTGCAATGACACATTCAAAGCCTTGAAGGAGAACTTCCAACCAAGAACTATATATCCTCCAAAACTATCTTTCAAATATGAAAATGAAATTAAGACATTCCCAGATAAATAGAAACGCAGAGACTTTGTAGAAATGAAACCAAAGCTACAAGAAATACTGTAAGAAGCTCTTGGCTTAGAAGAACAAAATCACTACCTTTACATTTTAGAAGCAAATAGAAGACACATCACCCAGAATTCTACTCAGTTAGGGGAGGCTCCAAACTCAACCCAAGCTATAACAGTAAAAGAAATAATCCAGTGATCCTATCGTGAAAGCTATGATGTTATAATACTAAAAAGAGCAACATACTATAGTCATTATAGTCTTTTGAGATGGACAGGAAGTTGATAAGACTGATCGTAATTGAAATTAGGTTTATACACAGTTTAGTGAGGGGGATCATAGGGATAGCAGTAAAGCATGATAAAGATGCAAACTATCAAATCAAGAGAATACAAGAGTCTCAGCAACCACAAAACCAATCCTGAAAAAGGGGAAAAATCAACTCACAAAGAAGAATGTCCCACAACAGATTAATAAGAACAACAGAGAAAACATCAACACAAACAGAAACATATCACAGTGGCAGCACTGAACACACAGCTGTCAATAATTACATTGAATGTGAATGAACTGAAAGCTCCAGTAAAGAGACCTTGACTGACATCTTGGATCAAAAGACATGACCCATCTGCATGTTGCCTACAAGAAACTTACCTTAGACTAAAAGATATGAACAAACTGAAAATTGAAAGGTGGTAGAATCTATATCAAGGTAACAATATGCAAAGAAGAGCAAGTGTCACAATTCTAATCTCAGATAAAATCGATTTTAATGTAAACTCCACTGTCATGGACAAGCATGGACACTACTTATTGCTGAAAGTTTCAATACACAAGCAGGACTTAACAATATTAACTATTAATGCACCTAATTTTAGAGGACCTAAATATACAGAAGAAACACGGACTACACTCAAAAATGAGATACAGCACACCACAATAATAGTGGGAGACTTCAACACTCCCCTCTAAGTATTGGACAGATCATCTAGAATAAAGCTCAGTAAAGACATAGAAGACCTTATTGCCACAATTAACAGCTAGACCACATCGACATACACAGAACTTTCTATCCAGAGGACAACTACACTTTCTTCTCCAGTGCACATGGAACATTCTCCAGAAGAGATCATGTTAGGACACAAAGCAGTTTCCAACAAAATCCACATCACTGAATTAATGCAAAGAATCTTCTCAGATCACAAAGCCATAAAAGTAAAAATCAACAGCAGAAAAACATAGAGAGAAAGTGAAACTCATGGAAACTGAACAACATCTTGCTCAAAAAACCATGGGTTATAGAAGAAATCAAGGATGAAATAAAGAAATGTATGGATTCCAATGAGAACAAAAACATATCCTACCAGAACCTATGGGATACAGCCAAAGCAGTGCTCAGAGGTCAGTTTGTCTCCATAAATGCACACATCTGGAAGGGAGAAAGAAACCAAATAAAAGAACTAACTATACAGCTTGAACAAGTAGAGAGAGAATAACAGAGGAACCCCTCAGTTACCAGAAGAGCACAGATCATGAAGATTACAGCAGAACTAAACAAATTGGAGTATAGAAGAACAATTGAAAAAATTGGAAAGACCAAAAGCTGTTTTTTTGGAAAGATCAACAAAATTGACAAACCACCGGCTAAACTTACAAAAGAAAAACTGGAAAGGAAACAAATAACCAAAATAAGAAATCAGAGGGGAGTTGTCATAACAGAACCAACAGAAATAAAAAATACCATGACAGAATACTATGAAAGACTGTACTCTAACGAATTTGAAAACCTGGAAGAAATGGACAAATTCCTTCGTTCATATCACTTACCAAAATTATCACAAGGTGAAGTACAACTTAGAATTAAACACATCACAAAGGAAGAGATTGAAAAATTCATCAAAAACTACCAACAAAAAGAAAGCCCAGGCCTAGATGGCTTCACTGCAGCATTCTACCAAGCTTTCAAAGAGGAGCTACCTCCAATACTACTGAGACTATTTCACAGTACAGAAAGTGATGGAATACTCCAAAATTCATTCTAGGAAGCCAGCATAACCCTGGTACCAAAGCCAGGGAAAGACCCAGCAAAAAAGGAAAACTACAGACCAATATCATTCATGAATCTAGATGCAAAAATCTTCGACAAAATTCTTGCCAATAGAATACAACAACGTATCAAAAAATGATCCATCATGAACAAGTGGGATTCATATCAGGGATGCAAGGCTGGTTCAACATCAGAAAAACAACTAATGCGACCAACCACTTAAGTACTACAAAATACCAGAATCACCTGATCTTGTCTATTTATGCAGAAAAGGCATTTAATAAAGTCCAAAATCCATTCATGCTAAAAACTCTAAGCAAAATAAGAATAGACAACAAATTCCTCAATGCAAGAAGGGCTACTTATACCAAGCCAACTGCCTACGTCATCGTGAATGAAGAGAGACTGAAACGGTTTCCCTGGAGAACAGGAACTAGACAAGGATGCCCACTCTCACCTCTCCTATTCAACGTTGTACTAGAAGTTTTAGCCAGAGCAATTAGACAAGACCAAGAAATAAAGGACATTCACACTGCAGATGATATGACTGTATACGCAGAGAATCCTGAAGAATCTGTAAGTAACTACTCAAACTGATAGAAGAGTTCAGCAAAGTCTCAGGATACAAGATAAACGTAAGTAAATCAGTAGCATTCCTTTATACCAACAAAGAGATTATTAAGGAAGAAATCACCAATACCATTTACTATAGCCCCTAAGAAGATAAGGTACCTAGGGATAAATCTAACCAGATAAATAACAGACCTTTACAAACAGAACTACAAGTCCATACTACAAGAAACTAAGAGAGATTTACATAAATAGAGAAAACTACCCTGTTCATGGATAGGAAGACTTAACATTGTGAAAATGTCTATTTTACCCAAAGCAATCTACTTATATAATGCAATCCCAATACAAATTCCAACGACATTTTTTAATGAGATGGAGAAACAAATCACCAACTATATTTGGAAAGGATAGAAGCCCTGGAGAAGTAAAGCACTACTGAAGAAGAAGAACACACTGGGAGGCCTCCCACTACCCAACTTTAGAACCTGGTACACTGCCACAGTAGTCAAAACAGCCTGGTACTGGTACAAAAAGAGACAGGTAGATCAATGGAACAGAATTTAGACCCCAGTTATGACACCATTTTCCTATGAACAGTTGATATTCAACAAACGCCGTAAGACATTAAACTGGGGAAAAAGCAATCTCCTCAACAAATCGTGCTGACAAAATTGGATATTCATCTGCAAAAAAATGAAACAAGATACATATCTTACACCTTATACAAAAACCAACTCCAACTGGATAAAAGATGTACATATCAAATCTAAAACATAAAGTTCATCCAAGAAAACGTAAGAACAACAATGGAAGTTTTAATACACAATGTAGACAGACTTCAAAATCTGTCAAACAAACCACAAACAACAGAAGAGACAATAGGCAAATGGGAACTATTAAGAATCAAATGCTTTTGCTCATCCAAAGACTTTATTAGTAGAATTAAATGGCTGCCTACAGAATGAGAAAAGTATTTGGCAACTATATGTCAGACCAACACCTGATCACCATAATCTATAAGGTACTACAAAATATCAATAAGAAAAAGATAAATCATCCAAGTAAGTGATGGGCAAAGTAGATGGACAGACACTTCTCTAAAGAGGAGACCCAGGCAGCCAAAACTCGCATGCAAACATGCTCACAATCATTAGCTATTAAATTCAAACCAAAATGACGATGAGATATCATCTCACCCCAAGAAGATTGGCCATGATCTGAAAAACACAAAACAACAAATGCTGGAGAGGCTGTGGACAAAGTGGAACTCTCCTACACTGCTGATGAGATTGCAAAATGGTGCAACCTCTTTGGAAAGCAATCTGGCACTTCCTTAAAAAGATGGATATAGATTTACCATTTGCCCCAGTAATTCCACCGCTTGGAATATATCCTGCAGAATCCAGGCCATTTACATCAACTGATACATGCACACGAATGTTTATCACAGCACAGCCCACAAGAGAAAAAAGATACAATCTACCCAGATGCCCAACAACAGAGGAATTGATAAGTAAACTATGGTATATACACTCAATGGAACAGTATGCAATGACAGAGAACAATGATGATTTTAGGAAACATCTCATAACCTGGTTTCAGTTGGAGGACATTATGTTGAGTGAAAGTAGTCAGCAACAAAAGGACAAATATTGTATGAGATCCCTATGACAAGAACTTAACAACATGCTCATGCATAGAAGAAAAGACTCTTTGATGGCTGCAAAGGTGGCAAGGGAGGGAGTGCTGGGGAGAAACATTAAATTAGATAGTTGTTAGAAATTTGGTAGGTGAAATCTGGGACAGCACACATTAAAAAGAAGATCAATATTAACTGGATTTCACATAACATGATTACTCCTCCCATCTTAACCCAATAAAGCAAGGACAGAGTAGCTGGGGTGGGGGTCCAGGGACCACGCTCTCAAGGCCAACTGGCACAGATAGCATTTTACTAACGAAGACTCTCTGCACCCCATGTTGGTCAGTGGCATTTGGGGTCTGAAAAGCTGCCAAGCTGCCATCTGAGGGTACAGAAAATGGACCCACCTCGACAGGAACAGATGATCACCAACGACCAAAATGACATGGGGGAAAGATAACCCAGAAGACAGAGACCCACATGAGTGGCTGACTACATCAACTTGTGACCAGAAGAACCGGATGATGCCCGGCCACCACCAGTTGTAGCTGTGATGGAGCTCACAAAGTTGAGTCCCACTGGCAACACAAGAATAAAAAGGGGTGCACCCTGAGATCTCCACTAAAAGACTGCAGTTGATGGTCCAGGGGCCTTGGAGTTCCTCTGGGAACATGGCCACTGGCCCTGATGCTGCCCCTGTCCATAAATGATAATGGAGGTTAACTATTGGACAGGAATGTTTTGGACTTGGTTACACAGAGTGACCATCTCATGTGTGCACTTTATGGTTGTATGCATCTGTAGGATGTTGTCCTGGTGATCTCTTAGTGAAGAAAAGGGAGTGGGTGGAGAGGATGAGATAGGAGATTGTTTGGAGGATAAGACATGTATGGAGCAGAGAGGAGGAGTGAGCTGTCACCAGTCAAGGAGAGCAGTGGAGCTGCATATAGATGGGCATTTAAATTTATATGGAAATGTACATTTGCATTTAAGCATAATTTCAAAAGAAAGAAAGAAAGAAAGAAAGAAAAAGAAAACCTACATTAGGATTTTGGAGATTCCAAAAAATAAAAAAAGGAAGAAGAGGTGGGACAAGATTGTGAAGTGAATGGCCACTCCTACTTACTCCCCTAGCAACTAATCCCCTTAACAATGAATAAAAATGAGTATACACTGAGATCTCAGAACTCCAGACAGCAGCTGAGCTATCTGCAAGTTGGTATGAATCCAGAAGCCGCAGGAACTGGGTCTGCATAGAAACTGAGACATCCTAACTGCTAGCATCTGCAGTGCCCACCAGTCAGAGCCATTTGGGAACAAGGCTGGGTAATACCTCAAATAGGGAACACAGAAAAGGAACTGATCTGGGGCAACAGTACACTTATTTTTTAAGGTGGCACAAGTTATCTGTGGGAGTTTGCAAGCTGTGTAAGTGGGAGGAGGCAAATGGAGACCATGATTATGCAAGAGAGGGTTGTTGTATCTCCCTAAGGCTTTAGATGAACAAGCACTAGCACCAGAAGTACAGCAAGGACAGCAGGGCAAGCAGAATACTTAAAACTGATAGGGACAAGGGAAATAACCATAGCGGGACACCCTGGAGTGTCTGCACAGGCACTCTAGTAAGACGTAAAGAACCCCACACTGTTGTCCCAGAAAAGTGGAACCTAGTTGCTTACACCAGCATCTCTGAACTACTCCTTCTCCAATGCCTGTTGCATTCCAGAGACCAAGCTAACAGAACTCCTGAAACAATGCTGGGGGGAAAAAACCTAAGAATACAAATGCTACCAAGTGGTTCTCAGGAGAAGACACCAAGTCTGCAATTTGTGCATCATTCTGACTCATAATGAAGCTGCAGGGCTGAGGGAAGGTGTTCCATAGGGTACCCAGGGCTGTGAGTCTTGGCAGAGGCAGTCTGCTGCATATTTCTTCGTGGAACAGCTGATGGGTGTCGGCACTGGCCTTTGAATTGTCAGCCAAGCACTGGTCTGTTGCCTAGCTAGGGAGCCCAATCAAATTAGAATTAAAAAAAAAAAAAAGTAACAAAATGGCTCAAGTTCAACAAAATACACTAAAACACACAAAATCACAAGGGAAGATAGAATGATCAAAAGGAAAACATGGTTTCTCTAACAGAAGTCAGAATATGCAAAGAACTGATATTTTTAGACTATGTGCTAAATTTGTTTAAAGTACACATAAAACAAAATGGCAGAGATCTGGAAACAAAAGGAGGGACCCAATTAGAGACTCAACAAAGAAAATGAAAACATCAACACAGAGAGAGAAAGAACTACTAGAACTGAAGAATAAAACATACAGTTTAGGAAAAGCAAGAGAAGCAATCAACATTAGAGTTGAACAAACAGAAAACAGAATAAGTAGAGTAGAAGACCAAATAACCAGATTTAGCCAGTCTCAAGAGAAAAGAAAAATATTGAAACAGACCCATTACAAAGAGATAGGAGCTGTCATACATATACATATATATATACAGCTAACAAAGAAAAGCTCAGAACCAGATGGGTACACTGGAAAATGCTACCAAATATTCAAGAAGAGTTGACACCAATCCTACTCAATCGGTTCAAAAACATAGAAGAGGGAGGAACCCTACTGACCTTTTTCTATGAAGCCAGAATAACACTGATACCTAAACCAGGAAAGGACATAACAAAAAAAGAGAATACAGACCAATAGCCCTTATGAACAACAAAACAAAACAAAGTAACCCTATAGGGCAGGAAAGGGTAGGATTGTGCTACAGTTTTTCCAAGGAGCAGTTGCTGGATTAAAACTGCCACCATTTGGTTAGCAGCTGAGTTCCTAACCACTGCTCCACCATGGCTCCTTATTTAGACGCAAATATTTTCAACAAAATTCTAGTCGGTAGATTTCAGCAACATGTAAAAATAAATAAATAAAAATTAAAAAATCACACACATGAAAACAATGAGATTCATAGCAGGATTACAAGAGTGGTTCAGTGTTGGAAAGTCAGTCAGTGTAATACACCACATGAATAAAGAAAACAAAGGAAAAGAACCATATGATTATATCAATTGATGCATGAAAACATTCAATAAAATTCAAAGCTCTTTCCTGATAAACATTTTTGAGAATATGGGAATAGAAGGGAAATTTCTCAACATAATTAAGAGCACGTAAGAGGTCCAACGATTAACTTCATGAACTTAATTGTTCTAAGCACTACATACTTCATTGCTGAATATCACTAAGGTCATCTTCAAAATACTCCCCTTGGAAAGCTATGCACTGATGCCAGTACCTAGTCCACTTTTCAAAGCAATTTTAGGACTCCTACTGGAATGGCCACTGTGCACAGTGACATGGTGGCAAGTTCTCCAATACAACTGTATAGTTGTTTGTGAGGGTGTTTTTAGCCAGTAAAGAAATAGTTGTATTGGCGAAGAAAATTACAAAACTCTACTCCGAGAGACTAAGAGAGACTTCTGTAAGTGGGAAAAAACTACTCTGCTTGCAGATAGGAAGACTTAGCACCATTAAAATGTCTATTCTTCCCAAAACTGTCTACAGATACAACACAATCCCA
Organism: Heterohyrax brucei; assembly: GCA_028571685.1. NCBI lineage: Eukaryota > Metazoa > Chordata > Mammalia > Hyracoidea > Procaviidae > Heterohyrax > Heterohyrax brucei. The sequence continues at coordinate 134,174,145 of CM053149.1, read as the reverse complement.
ACACAAATTCCAATGTCATTTTTTAATGAAATGGAGAAATAAATCATGAATGTCATATGGAAAAGGAAAAGACCTCAGGTAAGTAAAGTATTACTGAAGAAGTAAAACAAAGCAGGAGAATTCACACTACCTGAATTGGGAACCTACTGAACTGCCACAGTAGTCAAAACAGCCTGGTACTGGTACAAAAAAAAAATAGATATGTAGTCAATGTCACAAGATAGAGAACTCAAATATAACTCCATCTACTTATGAGCAGCTGACATTTAACAAAGCCTAAAGGTCTGTAAACTTGGAAGAAAATCATGTCTTCATAAAATGATGCTGGCAAAACTGAATACCCATCTGCAGAAAAATGAAACGAGATCCATATCTCACACCATGCACAAAAACTAAATCAAAATGGATCATAGACCTAAATATTAAACCTAAAACAATAAAGATCTCAGAAGAAAAAGTAGGGACAACACTGGGAGCCCTAATAAAAGGTCTAAACAAACTACAAATTATCTGGAGGTGGAGTCAAGATGACAGACGAGACACGTCTCCTTAATTCCCTCTGAAAACTAAGGATTGAACTCATAATTAAACTGAGCTTTCTGGACACCCAGTCAGCCCTAGGATACAGTATAGGGCTGTCAGTTTCGACTACATGCCACTGAATGGGAAACTTCTTATCTCTGGCTGATGCCTTCTCTAGCCGAATCAGCCAGCTACTGCAGATGGACACTAGCTCACATTTTTAACTTTTTTTTTCTTTTTGTTGGCTGGCATGCAAGGGGTGGGCTGAACTAGAAGCTTTGCAGAGCCACAGTGCTAAAGAGATTGGGGGGTGAAATACCCATATTTTGAGAGCCTGGCTGCAGACTCAGAGCACCACAGCCCCACCATGCTCTCTTTTTAGACCTCCACCACAGATTCTGCTGTATCATGGAGATGGGACAGCTTCACTGGGACACTATCTTGTTTGATTGTGAGGTGAAGATACCCAACCAGAGGCCTTAGCAGGGGCTAATTGCCAGGGTGGGAGGCAGTACCACCTCAGGGAGCACTTTTCCAGCAGAAAACCTGTGTTTAGCAAAGTGTAGCCTTATGGGTGGTGCCTGACTAATAGTGTCAGCAGGGAAATAGCTTGTCCCTTGAACTATGTCACAAGATCTAGGGACACCTGAAGAGGTGCCTCCATGTCAGCTGGAAGGCAGGGCTTCCCACACCTGCCAACTCAACTGACTTTGGAAGCAGTCAGATAGCTTTTACCTTTTAAAATAAGACTGTCTAGAAAAATAGCTGTCATGCAGCCTGATGGCACCCCCTCCAGCATTTATCAACCCACATGATACGGTCAGCTGATGGTCCCTCAGTGACTCCATACATAGGGCCGTGGCTTTGCCAGCTAGGTGGTGGAGCCTGCTATCCCAGAGATTCCGCTGGTCCTAGTCACTGCAGTACATAGAGGTGGCTAGTGATCAAATTCTTTCTCAGAACTGCACATCAGTTCTTAGGGCAATACCAGAAAAACTAAACAGCCTGCAGATGTCCTGTAAGTAACAATCCCTCATCAAGCATTTAAAAAAGCATTCATCTATGGCTCCAGAAAATTCCCAAAATAAAGAACCGAAGAACTTCCCAGATGAAGAAGCTTTCTGAAACTATCTGAGGTCAAGCACAAAAGAATTATGTAGAGAGCCCTCCTATACATCATAGAAAATGCAGCAGAGCAAAATCAAAAATTAAGCAAGCTATTTGAACTGATGGAATGTCAGCATTCTGAAATCTGACACATCAGTAACAAAATTACAGAAATGGAGAATTCAGTGCAAAGCCAAAAGAGCAGAATTGAATGACTGAAAATTAGACTTACTGCCCATGAAGACAGAGCTACTGACACCAGCATTTATGAGGAGAAGTCAGAGAAAAGAAACAAGACAAATGAAGGAGACTTAAGAAACATGTGGGACTCTATCAAGAGGAGTAATCTAGGATTTTTTTTTGAATAGGTAGGAATAGCTGAAAATACAGAGTATTTTTGCTGAGTTGCTGACAGAAAACTTCCCTTAAATTATGAAAGAAGAGAACATAGATTTCCAAGATGTGTATCAAACAACATATAAAATAGACCTGAAAAGAAAGACACCAAGACATACTATAATCAAGCTTAACAAAATGAAACGTAAGAATAAATTCTTAAAGGCGGCAAGACTCAAAGCAAAGCTAACATTCAGAGGGAAGCCCTGCAGGCTTTCGGCTGACTTCTTCACAGAAGCTATGTTGGCATGGAGGTAGTGGGAAGATGCATTCACAGCCTTTGAGGAGAAAAACTTCCAACCAAGAGTTATATATATTGCAAACCTATCTTTCAAACATGAAGATGAAATTAAGACATTCACAGATAAACAGAAACTTAGAGACTGTAAAAAAACAAAGCAAAGCCGCAAGGAGTACTGAAAGAAGCTGTTTGCTAAGAAAACCAAAAACATTATATCTATAATTAAGGAGGCAATGCAGGACCCCACACTCAGAAACCTACTCAGATGGGATGGCACAAAACTCAATCGAAGCTATAATATTAAAAGAAAGATCCAGTGATCATATCCTGAAAACTAAGATGCCATCACATTAAAAACAGGGATATATTACAGTAGTTACAGTCCTTCCAGATGGAGAGGAAGTTAATAAGATATGTAGAAGTTAAAATTGGATTTAAACTTAGATTATTAAGGGGGATCATAACGGTAGCTGCAAAGCACAATAAATATGTAACATATCAAAACAAGAAATGTAATACAGGAGTCTCAACAAACTAACACTGAAAAAGATGAAAAACCAACCCATAAAGAATGACACAGAGCAGAATAGTAAGAGCAACAGAGAGAACACCAACAAAAACAAATACATCAAAATGACAGCACTAAACACATACCTATTAATAGTGCACTTAAAAATGTAAACAGACTGAACACCCTGGCAAAGAGATGACTAGTGACACCTTTGATCAAAGACATAACCCATCTATACGTTGCTTACAAGAAACTCAACTTAGACTTAAAGATATGAACAAACTGAAAATTAAAGGATCGAAGACTATATATCAAGCCAACAATATACAAAGAAGAGCAGGTGTGGCAATACTAATTTCAGATAAGACAGACTTTAATGTAAAATCCATCATGGTGAACAAAGATGGACACTGTTTACTGCAGAAAGGTTCAATACACAAGCAGGACTTAACAATACTAAATATTTATGCACTGTATACTGGAGCATCTAAATACATCAGGAAAACCCTGAAAAACGAGATAGATCACTCCACAATAATAGTGGGACACTTCAACACTCTACTTTCAGTATTGGACAGATGTCTAGAAGAAAGCTCAGTAAAGACAGAAAATCTTATTGGCATAATTAATCAGATACCTCATTGATGTACACAGAAATTTTGATCCATCAACAGACAACTACACCTTCTTCTCCAGTGCATGAGGAACATTTTCTAGAATAGACTATGTGTTAGGACACAAAGCAAATCTCAACAAAATCCAAACCACTGAATTATTGCAAAGCATCTTCTTAGACCATGAAGACATAAAAGCTGAAATCAATAGCAGAAAAAAACATAGATAGAAATTGGAACTCATGGAAACTGAACAACATCTTGCTCAAAAAGCCATGGGTTATTGAAGAATCAAGGATGAAATAAAGAAATTCATGGATTCAAATAAGAATGAAATCACTTCCTCCCAGAACCTATGAGATACAGACAAAGAAGTGTTCAGAGGTCAATTTATCTCTATAAATGCACACAGCTGGAAGGAAGAAAGAAACCAACTAAACAATTAACACTAGAGCTTGAACCAGTAGAAAGAGAATAACAAAGGAATCCTTCAGGCACCAGAAGAAAAGAAATCGTAACGGTTAGAGCAGAACTAAATCAATTGGAGAAAAGAACTGAGAAAATTAATAAGACCAAAAGCTGGTTTTTTTTTAAAGATTAATAAAATTGACAAACCATTGGCTAAACTTACTAAAGAAAAACAAGAAAGGAAACAAATAACCCAAATAAGAAATGAGATGGGAGGTGTCACAACAGATCCAACAGAAATCAAAGTTTTGTAATAGAATACTATAAAAGACTGTACTTCAACAGATTTGAAAACCTAGCGGAAATGGACAAATTCCTAGATGCGTATCACCTACCAAAATTATCACTGGTGAAAGAGAACAACTTAGTAAACCCATCACAAAGGAAGAGATTGAAAAAGTCATTTTAAAAAAATACCAACGAATAAAAGCCCTGGCCCAGATGGCTTCACATCACAATTCTACCAAGCTTTTAGAGAAGAGATAACCCAATACTACTTAGACTATTTCACAGTACAGAAAGGGATGGAATGCTTCCAAATTCATTCTATGAAATGAGCATAACCTTGATACCAAAGCCAGGGAAAGATCCCACAAAAAAGAATAATTACAGACCAGTATCACTCATGAACCTATATGCAGAAATCTTCAACAAAGTCCTTGACAACAGAATTCAACAACATACCAAAAAAATAATTCATTATGACCAGGGATGAAAGGCTGGTTCAACATCAGAAAAACAATTTATGTGATCAACCACATCAATAACACAAAAGATAAGATACACCTGATTTTGTCAAATGATGCAGAAATGTTGTTCAACAAAGTCAAACACTGATTCATGCTAAAAACTCTCAGTAAAATAGGAATGGACAACACATTCCTCGGTGCAATAAGGGGCACCTATGCAAAGCCAACCACCAACATCATCCTGAATGGACAGGGACTGAAAGAATTCCCCTTGATAACGGGAACTAGACCAGGATGCCCACTCTCACTACTTCTATTCAACATTGTACTAGAAGTTCTGGCCAGACCAATCAGACAGGACAAAAAAATGACATTCACATCAGCAAAGAAGTAAAAATCTCCCTATTTGCCGATGATATGATCATTGTATAGAAGAGTTCAGTAAAGTATCAGGATATAAGATAAACATAAGCAACTTGGTAGGATTGCTTTATACCAACAATCATTCAAGAAGAAATCACCACATCAATAACATTTACTGTAGCTCCCAAGAAGATAAAATGCCTAGAAATAAATATAACTAGAGAAATAAGAGATACGTACAAACAGAACTACAAGACCTTACTGCAAGAAACTAAGAAAGACTTACATAAATGGAGAAACCTACCATACTCACGGATAGGAAGACTTAACATTGTGAAAATGGCTATTTTACCCAAAGTGATCTACATATATAATGCAATCCTAATACAAATACCACTGACATTTATTAATGATACGTAGAAAAAAATAACTTTTTTCAGAAAGAGAAGAAACCCCAGATAAGCAAAGCACTACTGACGAAGAGGAACACACTAGGAGGCCTTTTACTACTTGACTTCAGAAACTATTACACTGCCACAGTAGTCAAAAGAGTCTGGTACTGGTACAAAAAGATATAAAAACCAACGGAACAGAATTGAGGTCCCAGAGGTGTCATCTTCCTCGTATGAACAGTTGATATTTGACAAAAGTCCTAAGATTGTAAAGTGGGGTAAAAACAGTCTCTTTAGCAAACAGTGCTGGCAAAATTGGATATCCGTCTGCAAAAAAACTGAAACAAGACCCATATCTCACACCTTACACAAAAATTGACTCAAACTGGATAAAAGACCTGAACATCAAGTCTAAAACAATAAAGATCATACAAGAAAAAATAGAATCAACAATGGAAGTTTTAATACACAATTTAGACAGACTTCAAAATCTAACAAACAATGCATGATCAGTAGAAGAGAAAATAGATGAATGGGAATTACTAAAAATCAAACACTTTTGCTCATCCATGACTTTATCAAAAGAATCAAAAGACCACCTACAGAATGGGAAAAAATATTTGGCAACTATATGTCAGATTGACATCTGATCTCCATAATCTACAAGGTACTGCAAAATATCAACAAGAAAAGGATAAATAACCCAATTAAGCATTGGGCAAAGGAAATGGACAGACACTTCACTAAATAGGATATCCAGGCAGCCAAAATACACATGAGGAAATGCTCATGATCACTAGCTATTAAGGAAATCCAAACCAAAACAACATAAGATACTATCTCAACCCAGCAAGGTTGGCCATGATCCAAAAATCACAAAGCAACAAACACTGGAGAGGCTGTGGAGAAGCTGGAACTCTCCTACACTGCTGGTGGGATTGCAACGTGACACAACCTCTTTGGAAAGTGATCTAGCACTTTTGTAAAAAGCTGGAAATAAATAGACCATTAGACCCAGTAATCCCACTGCAAGGAATATATCCTACAGAAGCAAGAGCAGTCATATGAACAGATACATGCACACAAATGTTTATTGCAGCACAGTTGACAATAGCAAAAAGATGGTATCAATCCAGATGCCCATCAGCAGATGAATGGATAAACAAGCTATGGGATATATACTCAGTGGAACACTATGCGATGATAAAGAACAATGATGATTTTAGGAAGCATCTCATAGTCTGGTTTCAAGTGGAAGACATTACGTTTAGTGAAATCACTCAGCAGCACATGGACAAATACTGGATGTGACCCCTATGCTAAGGACTTAAAACCAGAGTCATGTGCAGAAGAAAAGGCTCTTTGAGGGCTGCAAGGGAGAGGAGGGAGAGAGGAAAAGGGTCCATTATAGGTTACACAGCTGATAGCAATTTGGTTGAGTGCAATCAGTGACAGCACACATTAGAAAGAAGATAAGTTTAACTTGACTTCAGCATAACCTGAAAACTCTTCCAGTCTTAACCTAACATTGCAAGGATAGACTAGCAGGGGCAGAGGACTGGGGACCATGCTTTCAGGAGACACTGAGGGCAATTAGCATAACCAGCCTATTGCTAAGGGAGTCTTCTGCATCCTGTATTGGTGAGTGGCATCAGGGGTCTTAAAAGCTAGCAAGCTACCATCTGAGGTACATCAAATAGTCCCAATTCAGCTGGAATATATGATCACCAAGGAAAATGACATGAGAGAAAAAAAATCCAGAATACAGAGAGATCCACTTGATTGGGTGACTATATCAACATGTGACAAGAAGAACCAGATGGTGCCTGGCCACCGCCAATGACAACTGTGATAGGGCTCACAGTGTTGAGTCCTAGGGGTAAGACAAGAAATAAAAGCTGTACACCCTGAGATCTCCACTAAAAGACTGCAATGGATAATCTAAAGGCCTAGGAGTTCCCCTGGGAGTGTGGCCCTTTGACCTGATGCTGCCTCTAGCCATAAATCATCACTGAGGTCAACTCTTTGGACCCAAATGGATTGGACTTGGGGACACAGAGTGACCATATCATGTGTGTACCTTATGGTTCTATGCATTTATAGGATGCCATCCTACTGGCCTCTTACTAGAGGGGAGGGGGGGGGAGATGAGGGGACGGAGATTGTTAAGAGGAAATGACATGTATGGAACAGAAATGAGGAGTGTGCTGTCACCCAGCAAGGGCAGCAGAAGAAGCTGCAGACAGATAGGCATGCAAACGTAAATTAGATTGCACACTTTCGCTTAATCACAATTTAAAAAAAAATCTCAAACCACACAAACAACAGAAGAAAAATAGGTTGATGGGATCTTCTAAAAATCTAACATGCTCATTCAAAGACTTCATCAAGAGAGTAAAAAAGACCACCTACAGACTGGGAGAATATTGTTGCAACCAATAATATGATGGGTGTCTAATCTCCATAATCTACTGAGTCTTCAAAACCTCAAGATAAAAACAAAGAACTCAGTCAAAAAATGGGCAAAGGACATGAACGGTCACTTGACCAAAAAGGATATCTGAACATGTACAGATACATGAGAAAATGCTCATGATATTTAGGAAATCCAAATCAAAAGTACAATGAAATATCATCTCACCCCAATGAAGCTGGCATTAATTCAACAAAACACAAAACTGGAAATGTTGGAGAGGCTATGGAGAGACTGGAATGCTTCTACACTGCCGGTGGTAACACAAAATGGTACAACCACTCTAGAGAACAGTTTGGTTTTTTCTTAAAAAGCTGCAGATAGAAATACCACATAACCCAGGAATCTCACTGTTCGGAATATATCTTACAGAAACAAGGGCTGTCACAAGAACAGATACATGCACACCACTGTTCCTTACAGCATTGTCCACAACAGCAAAAAGATGGAACCAACCTAAGTGCCCTTCAACAGAAAAATGCATAAACAATCAATCGTGTATCCACACAATGGAATGTTATGCAATGTTAAAGAACAATGATGATCTTTGGAAACACCTGACAATATGAAGTCATCTGGAAGACTTTATGCTGAGTGGAATTGGTCAATCACAAAAGGACAAATACTCTATGAGATCATTATTAGGAGGCCTCAGGAAATGGACTAAGCACAGAAGAAAATAATCTTTGTTGGTTACCAGCGGGGGAGGGGGACAGATATTCACAGATTAGATATTAAATATGAACTAGGTTAAGTGAAAGAAGTGACAGCACACACTAGAAATGAGATCAACACTGCTGGACTATACCAAATGCTAAAAGATTTCCTATAAGCTAGCACTTTGAAGTTCAGAGAAGCAGGGTCAGAGGCCTGGATACTGTGCTTTCAGGGGACGTCTGGATCAATTGCCACAACTAAGCTTTTGCTTCTTAAGAAAATGGTCTGCATCCCAACTTAGTGAATGGCATCTGGGGTCTTAAAAGCTAGCCAGCTGCCATCTAAGGAGCAGCAATCACTCTTAACCCAACCCTAACAGATGAGTACAAAAGCCACTAAAGACAGGTGAACAATGTGAGCCCAGAGGACAGATGAGGCCAATTGATTCAGAATCTACACCAGCATGAGACCAAAAGAACTAGATGGTGCCTGGCCACCCCCAATGTCTGCCTTGAGAAGCAATACAATGTCAGACTCTCTGACATAGCAGGAGAAAAATAGGGATGCAGATCTAGAAGTCTATTAAAAGACCAAACTCAATAGTCCAACAACCTGGAGGGTCCCCTAAGAGCGCTCCTACCCCAGAGCTGAAATCGGCACTGAAGACAATTTTTTATACAAAATTAGACTGAACTGTAAATCACGAGGCTGTCAGAACAGCTCCCCTATAGTAATGAGATGGGAGGGTGGAGGAGAGGGGACAAGACTAGGTTGAATGCATATAGAAGAACACAGTACAAAGGAAGAATGTGCTGTCACAGGGCTGGGATGCCAGATCAAGTTGCATAAGTGTCTCTGTATGGGCTTGAATACAGTAAATTGACTTCATTTGTAAACTTTCACTCAACCACAATAAAATAGTAAAATAAAATAAAAGTCAAATAAACAAAGAAACAAAACAAATAACTGTATTGGAATACTCTCCCTACTCATCTGATCTGGCACCCAATAGCCAAGCCAAGTGCCATCGAGTGGGATCCGACTCATGGACACCCTATGACTTTTTTATTTACCCCAAGAAAAAGGAAATGTTTAAAAGAAGAAATTTGGATGACATTCAGGACATTAAGGGTAATATGACAACAGGTCTGATGGCTGTTTCAGAAAAAGAGTTCCAAAACTGTTGTAAAGGGTGGACTAGGCATTGGCATCATTGCACTGCTTCCCAAGAGGAATACTTCAAAGATGACCATAGCAATATTCAGCAATGAGATATGTAGCACTTTTTCTAGGATATTTCAAACTTAATTGTTGGACCTCATTTGCAAAATGAACAGCCAATATTATGCTCAGAAAGAAAGTCTGAGAGCTTTCCTTTTGAGACTGGAAATTAGACAAAGATGACCATCATCACCACTCTTATTCAACATTGCACTAGAAATCCTAACCAGATCAATAGAGAAGACAGAGAAATAAAAGATAAACAAATAGAAATGTAAGAAGTAGTACCATCTCTCCTTGCAGGTGACATGATCCCAAACATAGAAGATCTAAAGATTCTACAAGAAACCTGATGGAACTAATAGAAGAATTTAGAAACACTGTAGACTACAAGATCAACACACAAAAATCAGATGGGTTTCTCTATACTAGCAAAGACTACTCAGAAAAAGAAATCAAGAATTGAGAAAACAACAGCATTTATATTAGAATCCAAGTCTCTAATATACCTACAAATTAGCCTAACCAGGGACATGAAAGACTTGTACAACAAAAATTTTAAAGTATTGCTACAAGAGATTAAAGGGGACCTATTAAAAAATGGAAAGACATCCTATATTTATGGATTGGAAGACTTAATATAATGAAAATGTTAATTCTACCTAAAGTGATCTACAAGTTTAATGCAACCCCAGTACAAATACCAACAACATTCTTTACTCAAATGGAAAAGTTATTGACCAACTTCCCATGAAAAAGAAAGGAAAGTAGCCAAAGCCAAGCTGAAGAAAAAGAACAAAGCAAAGGATCTCTGACTTTCCAATATAGAAACTTCTGTATAGCTAATGTAATTCAAACAGCTTCATATTGGCTTGATGATGGATACTTAAAACAGCAAAATGTAGTTGAGAACTCAGAATTAAATTCAATGATTAAGTGCTACATCTGCTATCCAGAAGGCTGGCTGTTCGAATTCACCAGACGCTCCATGAAAACTCTATGGAGTAGTTCTTCTCTTTCCCACAGGGCCGTTATGAGTAAGAATTGTCATGATGGCAGTGGTTTTTTGTTTGTTTTATTTATGGACAACTGATTTTCATCAAAGGGTCAGAGTCCATTCAGCGGAAATACAGAATCTGTAATAAATGGTGCTAGCAAAACTGTACATCTACCTGCAGAAAAATGAAACAAGACCCATACCTCACACCATGAACAAAAAGAAACTTAAAAAGGCCAGACCTAAACATTAAATCTGGAAAAATAATATTCCTGGAAGACAACATAAGAACAAAACAAAATCCATTACTGTTGAGTCCATTCTGACTCATAGCAACCCTATAGGCAGAATAGAACTGCCCCATAGAGTTTCCAAGAAGTGCCTGGCAGATTTGAACTGCAGATGTTTTGGTAAACAGCCATAGCACTTAACCACTACACCACCAGGGTCTCTGGAAGACAACATAGGAAGAAAAACACAGGACCCAGTCTTTTGTGAAAAGAGGATAAAATACGAGATCTGACAATTAAGTCCATGTACTTAATTGTTCTAAGTTCTACATTCAGTGCCGAATATCACTATGGTCACCTTCAAAGTACTCCCCTTGGGAAGCTATGCACCAACGCCAGCACCTAGTTCACCCTTCAAAGCAATTTTGAAACTCTTTCTGGAACAGCATTGCACATGGTGGCAAGGTGGGGAATTTGATTATATAGTTGTCTGAGAGGGAGTTATTAGCCAGTAAACAAATAACTGTATTAGAACACACTCTCTACTGATCTGGCTCCCAATGACTTTTTTCTTTACCCCAAGACAAAGGAAATATTGAAAGGAAGACATTTTCATGACATTCAGAACATCAAGTGTAGTACGATGACAGCTCTGAGGGCCATTCCAGAAAAAAGGTTGAAAAATTTCTTTGAAGAGTGAACTAGGTACTGGTGTCAGTGCATAGCTTCTCAAAGGGAGTACTTCAAAGGTCACTGTAGTGATATTCAGCAAAGAAGTATGTAGCGTATTTTCCAGGGTGAGTTCCAGAACATAGTTGTCAGACCTTGTATATTAAAACAAATGCACAAATACAAAAAAAGTCAATAAATGGGAGGGACTTCATAAAAATTAAAAACTTAACGATCATCAAAAGACTTTATGAAAAGAGTAGACAGGCAACAAGCTGACTAGGAAACGACTTGTCTGATTAGAATATAGTCTCTAAAAGCTGTAAATAACTACAACTAACCACCAACAACAAAATAACCCAATCACAAAACGGGCAAGGTCATGAACCAAAGAGGAAATCCACACAGATAAAAGACATACGAAAAGATACTCATGATCACTAACTGTTAGAGAGAGCACAACCACAATGAGATGCTATCTCACCCTGGCTAAAATAGTTCTGATTAAAAAGAAACAGATAACTAATGCTCTGTAAGGATATCAGAAGATTGGAGCCCTTATACATTACAGATGAATTGTTAAACAATACAACCACTATGGAAAATAGTGTGGTGCTTTCTGAAAAATCTGGAGATGAAACTAACCTGTGATCCATCAATCCCACACATAGATATGCAAGGTCTGATAATTACACCTCTGAACTCATCCTAGAAAAAGTGCTACATACTCCAATGCTGAATATCACTATGGTCACCTTCTAAGTATTCCCCTTGGAAAGCTACGCCACCAACACCAGCTTCTACTCCAATCCTTTAAAGCAAATTTGGAACTCTTTTTCTGGAATGGCCATCAGATGTATAGTATTACTCTTGATGTTCTGAATACCTTCAAAATGTATTCCTTTCAATACTTCCTTTATCTTTGGGTAAAGAAAAAAGTCACTAGGGGCCAGATCAGGTGAGTAGTTACTTGTTTATTGGCTAAAAACTCCCTCACAGACAGTGCTGTGTGAGCTGGTGTATTGTTGTGATACAAGAGCCATGAGTTGTTGGTGAGAAGTTCAGGTTGTTTTCCTCTAACTTTTTCACATAGCCTATTCAGCACTTACAAATAGTAAACTTGCTTAACTGTTGGTCCAGTTGGTACAAATATTAGCAACGTTTTCATCAGTTCTGCTTGTTACTGGCTGCCCTGAACTTTCTTCATCTGTGATGCTTTCTCTCCCCTCAGAAAAATGTTTAATCTACTTGCACACTGATATTTTCTTCATGGCATTATCCCCATAAACTTGGACTAACACATCCCTGATTTCACTTCCACTCTTGCCAAGTTTAACAAGAAATTAAATGTTTGTTTATTACTCCAATTCAAGCTCTGACATTCTTGTACTGGCACACAAAAACACGCAATAATGAACACCACTCAGCAAGATACCACCTCACATTGACACAAACACAGCTGTGAGACACTGATATACCAAGGTTATGAAATCTTATTGAGTTGTTTGTACAATGCTGCCAGCATAAGCAAATGATAGCAAGATCACAAACTTAATTGTCAGACTTCATGTATCCTTAAAAAAGCCAAACCTCTTGCCATCAAGTCAACTCCAATTCACAGCAATCCTAGAGACCTAAAACTAATGGCATGAAGAGACATATGCACACCTATGTTCATTACTGCTTTATTCACAATAACAAGTAAGTGTCTAAGTGTTCATCAATGGATGAATGAATAAGCAAACACAGTACTTACATACAATGGATACTATGCAATCTTGAAGAACAATGATGAGTCTGTGAAACATGTAACATGGATGCACTTGGAGGGCATAATGCTAGGTAAAATAAGTCAAGAACATTAGGAAAAGCACTGTATAATCCCTCTTTTATAAGACAAGAATAGGTAAATACAGAGAGATCAATGTTCATTGGTGGTTATCATGAAAGAGTTTGGTGAAATTATGCTTTATTTTGGGTGATGTGAAAAAATAGTACCAACTGTGAATATAGTGAGGAAAGCACAACCAAAGCAATAATAAGCATTTGAGCACATACAGATGAGTACAGGCAAATCACTACACAGGTAGGTACAGATGCTTACATATGTTAGAACAGAAATACCAAGAGATACATGTAAATACAAATATGTGGGGGCATTCATGTGTATTCATTGAAGACAAAAATACAAATACTTCTCATATATAACCAAACACCCTCCAACATTGATTATTTGGATTTGAAGGCTTAGTACCATAGTCCAAAAGGACAATGCAGTCAATTTGTGTAACATAGTTTACAAAATTATGGTCTGCATCCCATTAAAATAAGTAACATCTAGGATCTCAAAAGCTTGCTTACAGCCATCTAAGACACAGTTATAGGTCTCAATGTGCCAGGATCAAAATAGTGCAGAAAGTAAGCAAACAGCAGAGAAAAAATAAGTCTAAAAGAGTCACAACATCATCTACCCTGACATCAGAGGAACTAGATGGTTCCCAGCTACTAGTCTTGACCCCAGAGAGTCAATAATGGTAATGCCATTGGCAAATATAAGGGCTATTTGTATGGTATTACCAGGGAATAAATCTAATGGTTAAGTTCTACAAGCAATACAATATCAAATACATAAGAACAGAGTATAAATTTAACCTAACAGATGTTAAGATGTATAATGATATAGTGTCACATCAGGAAGGGAGGAGCAAAATAGAAATCAAGCTTTAGTATGTTAATGTTATTGGCTACTTGTTGTTGTAATGCCAAATGTCAGCATCAAGTTAAAACAAGTTGGTAGAATTGTAAGTTGTTAAGTAAAACATTTTCAGTAACCATTAAGAAAATATTTAGAAAATACACAAAGAAGAAAAGAAGAAATCAAAAATGTTCAAAACATGTACACACAAAAACAACTGAAAAGATCCCCAAACTTGCTGCCATGGAGTCATTTCCAATACATAGCTATCCTTTAGGGCAGAATAGAACTGTCCCAAAAGGTTTCCAAGAAGTGGCTGGTCAATTCAAACTGCTGAGCTTTCAGTTAGCAGTGCAACACTTAATCACTTCTGCACCAGGGCCTCGAAAAACAACTAAACACAAAAAATAACAAATATACAGCAATTGTGGAACAAAAAAATACAAAAAACAAACTAAAGCCACTGTTGCCAAGCTGATTCTGACTTATAATGACTTTGTATGACAGAGTAGAACTTTGCTACAGGGTTTTTAAGAAGCAGATGGTATATTTGAACTGTTGCCTCTTTTTATAGCAGCCAAGCTCTTAACCATTATTCCATGAGGGCAAGGTGCACACAAAATATCAAAATGAAATAAGTAGATCATTTGGCTTCAGTAATTATCCTAAATATAAATGGTGCAAATTCTGCATTCAGAAGGTAGAGAATAGCAGAATAGGTTTTTTAAAAAAATGATAAAACATATTTGTCCTTTCTACAAGACACAACCATTAGCCCAAGGATACAAACAGACTGAAAGGATGAAAAATAGTATTCCAGGCAACTAGTCACTTAAAAAAAAAGCAGAAGTGACCATACTGAAAGTTGAAATTCGTTATAAGAGATGAAGACATCGCATAATAATAAAAGAATCTATTCATCCAAAATACAAAAAAATGTTATAAATATATACTCACCTAACACCAGTTCCCCCAAATATGTGAAACAAATACTGACATATAGGAAAAAAGTAATAGGCAATGCCACAGTAATAGTTGGGGACTTCAATACACCACATTCGATACAGGACATTTAAATAGAAGATGAGTAAGGACATACAGGATTTAAACAACACCATGAACAAGTTATTTCTTACGGACATGTATAGAACACTACCCCTATCACCAGTGCAATACATATGTTTCTCTTGTGTGCAAAAGTGGTTCCCTAGAATAGACATACACTGGGCCACAAAACAAGTGTCACTGAGTTTTAAAAGACTGAAATTATACAAAATATCTCCTCTTATTACAATGGAATAATAGTACGAATTAGTAGCAGAAAGAAAACTAGAAAGTCACAAATGCACGGAGATTCAACAATGCACTGCTAAACAACAACCATGTCAAGAAAGTATCAGGAAAAAAATGAAACTGAAAACATAACCTACTAAAATTAATGCGACATAGCAAAGACAGTCCTCAGAGGGAAAACTTGCATCAATAAACATGTATGTTTTTAAAAAGAATTATCTCAAACAAACAGTCTAAGTTAACAATTTTGGGAAATAGAAAAATAAGAGCCAACTAAACTTAAAGCCACTAGAAGAAAACAAATAGTAATAGTTACAGCAGAAATAAATGACTATGAACAGTTGATATTCAACAAAGGCCCTAAGACATTGAACTGGGGTAAAAACAGTATCTTCAACAAATGGTGCTGGCAAAATTGGTTATCCATCTGCAAGAAACTGAATCAAGATCCATATCTTACACTTTATACAAAAACCAATTGCAAATGGATAGCCAAGCCAAGTGCCGTCAACTGGATAAAAGACCTAAATATCAAACCTAAAACGATAAAGCTCATCCAAGACAAGGTAGGAACAACAATGGAAGTTTTAATACACAATGAGGACAGACTCCAAAATCTGTCAAAGAAACCTCAATCAACAGAAGAGAAAATAGATAAATGGGAACTTTTAAGAAACAAACACTTTTGCTCATCCAAAGACTTTATTAATAGATTAAAAGAACACCCACAGAATGGGAAAAAATATTTGGCAACTCTATGTCAGACCGACGCCTGATCTCCATAATCTATAAGATACTACAAAATATCAATAAGAAGAAGATAAACCATCCAACTAAGCGATGGGCAAAGGAGATGGACAGACACTTCACTAAAGAGGAGATCCAGGCAGCCAAAAAACACATGCGGACATGTTCACGATCTTTAGTTATTAAAGAAATTCAAATCAAGACAACAATGAGATACCATCTCACCCCAAGAAGATTGGCTATGATCCAGAAAACACAAAACAACAAATGCTGGAGAGGCTGTGGAGAAAGTGGAACCCTCCTACACTATTGGTGGGGTTGCAAAATGGTCCAGCCTCTTTGGAAGGCAATCTGGCACTTCCTTAAAAAAATGGATATTGACATACCATTTGACCCAGTAATTCCACTACTTGGAATATATCCTACAGAATCAAGGCCTTTCACACCAACGGATACATGTACCAGAATGTTTACCGCAGCACAGTCTACAATAGCAAAAAGATGGAATCAACCCAGATGCCCAACAATAGAAGAATGGATAGGTAAACTGTGGTACATATACTCAATGGAGCACTACACAATGATAAAGAATAACGATGATTCCAGGAAACATCTCCTAACCTTGTTTCAACTGGAAGACATTATGTTGAGTGAAGGTAGTCAGTGACAAAGGGACAAATACTGTATGAGACCTCTACGATAAGATCTCAAAAATAGACTAGTGTATAGTAGAAAAGACTCTTTGACAGCTGCAAGGGAGGGGAGGGAGAGAAGGTGAGGGGGGAGGGCTTAGTTTAGATAGTTACTAGAAATCTAGTTGGGAGAAAGCGGTGATAGCAGACATTAGAAACAAGAACAACATTAAATGGACTTCAGCATAACTTGAGTACTCCTTCCATCTTAACTCAATACTGCAAGGATAGAGGAGCTGGAGTGGGGGCCGGGGGGACCATGCTCTTAGGCGAATTCCAGGCCAATTGGCACAACTAGCATTTTGCTAAGAGAGCTCTCTGCACCCCACATTGGTGAGTGGCGTCTGGGGTCTTAAAAGCTGCCAAACTGCCATCCAAGGACACAGCAAATGGTCCAAACTCAGCAGGAATGCATGCTCACTGAGGACCAAAATGACATGCGGTAAAAACAACCAAGAAGACAGAGAGACCCACAAGAGTGGGTGCTGACATTGACTTGGGACCGGAAGAACCGGATGGTGCCTGGCCACCCCCACTGATAGCCACGATGGAGCTCACAGAGACGAGTCTCACTGGCAACACAAGAATAAAAAGGGGTGCATCATGAGATCTCCACTAAAAGACCTCAATTGATGCTCCAGCGGTTTGGGGGTCCCTCTGAGAGCAGGGCCTCTGGCCCTGATGCTGCCCTTTCCCATAAATTATAACAAAGGTCCACTCTTTGGACAGGAATGGATTGGACTTGGCAATGCAGAGTGACCATATATTGGAAGCACTTTATGGTTCTATACATCTATAGGATATCATCTTGCTGACCTCTGGCTGGAGGAAGGGGAGTGGATGGAGAGGAGGGGAAAGGAGGCTGTTGGGAGGATGAGACATGTATGGAGCAGAGAGGAATAGTGTGCAGTCACCGGACAGGAAGAGCAGTGGAAGCTGCGTATAGGTGGGCATGTAAATTTATACGTGAATGTACATTTTTCACTCAGTCATGTTAAATAAAAATAAAATAAAATAAAAACAGATAAATGAAATAAAGAGTATAAATTAAATGAAATAGAGAATTCAAACAATGGAAAGAATCCACAAATAGAAGTTGGTTCTTTGAAAAGGCCAACATAATTGACAAAGAAAGAGAGAAGATGTAAACAACCAAAATAAGAAACCAAAGCAGAGCTATGGCAACTGATCCAACAGGAGTAAAAATGATCATAGTAAAATACAATGTAACTGTACTCTAATAAACCTGATAAAAGTTAAAATAGACAGATTCCTAGAAGCACTTAATCTATCTAAACCGACTCAAGAGGAAATAGAAAAGTGTGACAGACTCATAACAGGTGGAGTCTAGGAGTCTGGTCTTTTAATAAAGGTCTGTACCTGCACTTCCAAAAAAAAAAAAACTACTCTCAGAAGCCTCCCAACAAAGAATAGCCTGGGACCTGACATCTTCATTAGGAAATTCTACAGATCGTTTAGAGAAGAATTTATTCTAATTCTGTTCAATCTCTAACAAAAAAGTAAAGGAGAAAGGAGTACTCTCTATCTCCTTGTATAAAGCCAGCATTACCCTGACACTAAAACCAAACAAATACAACACAAAAAAATAAATCTATAGACCAATATCCGTTCTGAGCATAGACGCTGACATTCTCAACAAAACACTAATGGATAGAATGGAACAGCAAATTAATAAAATTATATACCATGATGAAGTGAGATTTGATCCAGGAATGAAAGGATGGTTCCACATTAGAAAAGCAGTTAATGTAATACGCTCTATTAATAGACCAAAGGAAAGGAACCACATGATCACCCCAACTGATACAGATAACACACTTGATAACATCCAACAACCATTCTTGGGAAAATTCTCAACAAGACAGGAATAAAAGGCAAGTTCTTCAGCATGATTAAAGGCATTTGCTAAAAAACAGCAATCAGTTTCATACTCAGTGGAGAGTGAGAACTTTCTGCTTGAAAACAGAAAAATACAAGGACGCATGCTCTCCTCATTTCTATTCAAAACTGTAGTGGAAATCCTAGCTTGTTCAAAAAGACAAGAAAAAAAATCAATAAGTAAAAGTTATCCACATTGGAAAGGAAGACATAAAACTACCTCTACTTACAGATGGCATGATGCTGGATGTGGAGAGCCCCAAAGAATCCAAGTTTTTTAGAGCTAATACAGGAATTCAGCAAAGTTGCAGGACACAAGGTCAAAATGCAAAAATCAGTTGGGTTTCTAAACACAAGCAATTAAGCCAAGTGCCGTCGAGTCAGATCCAACTCATGGCGACCCTAACACAAGCAATTAGAAATCTAAAAAAGTAATTCAGAAAACAGCTCCATCATTCATAGCACCTAATAAAATAAAACATCTGGAATAAATTTACTCAGGATGTGAAAGAATTATACAATGAAAATTATAAAACACCTGAAAAAGACTAAAGAAGATCTAAATAGATGGAATGACATTTTGTGTTTATGGGCTGGGAAACTTAACATGTGTTAATACTACCTAAAGTGATTTGTAGATTCACTGTAACTCTGAAAAATTTCCAACAGCATTTTTTAAAAGAAATGGGAAAACTAATTCTCAGTTTTGCATGAAAAGGCAGGGGGTCCTGAACACCAAAGCTATTTTGAAGAACAATGTAGGAGACCTCACACATCCCAACATCAAAACGTGTTACACAGCTACAGTAATCAAACCATCCTAGTAATGGTTTAATGATAGACACAAAGACCAATGGAATGAAATTAAAAACCCATAAATAAAGCTATACATCTATGCTCAACTGATTTTTTTAGTTGTGATTAACTGGAAGTATGCAATCCAAATTAATATTTCATGCCTGCCTATGTGCAGCTCCTTCTGTTCTCCTTGCCTGGTGACAGCACACTCCTCTTTTACATTCTGTACTTGTCATATCCTCTTAACAAGCTCCTCTCCACCCTCTCCTTATTCATCTAGAGAGTGACCAGTAGAACAGCATCTTATAAATGCGTAGAACCATAAAGTATACACACTACATGGTCACATTGTATCCCGGAGTCCAGTCCATTTTTCTCCCAAGAATTGACCACAGTAGTGTTTTCTGGACAGGGTCAGCAGCAGGTCTAGGAACTATGCTCACAGGGGATCCTCCAGGCCATCAGACCATCAGTTCTAGCCATTTAGCAGAGTTCTTTGAGCTTCACTGCTCTTTTTCTCATGTTGCCACAGAGACTCAACATTGTCTGTCCCATCATGGCTATCTTTGGTGATGGCCAGGGAGCATCTGGTTCTTCTGGTCACATGTTGATACAGTATCCCATTCCTACAGGCCCTTCTGTCTCCTGGGCTCTTATTTCCTCATATCTTTGTTGTTTTGGGTGATCATCTGTTCCAGATGACTTGGGAACATTTGACAAACCTCAGATGGCAGTTTGCTAGCTTTTAAGACTCCAGATGCAACTCACCAATACACAGTGCAGAAGACACTCTTAGCAATATGCTAGTTACGCCAATTGGCCTCAGTGTCCCCCAAGAGTATGTTTCCCAGACCATGCCCCTGCTACTTTATCCTTGAAATACTAGGGTGAGATTAGAAGAGTTTATGGAGTTCAGTTTATGGTGAACTCCAGTTAAGTTGATCAGCTTTCTACTGCGTGCTGTCACTGCATTCGCCTAAACTATTTTCTGTCAACTATCCTATTTATGACCAACCCTTCCCACGCTTGTAGCCATCAGTCTTTTCTTCAGTACATAAGTCTATTTTTAAGTTCTTAGAGCAGGGGTCTCATACAATATTTGTCCATGTGCTGCTGAGTGATTTCACTAAATATAATGTCTTCCAATTGAAACCAGACTATGAGATGCTTTCTAAAATCGTCATTGTTCTTTATCATTGCGTAGTGTTCCATTAAGTATATGTACCATAGTTTGTTTATCCATTCATCTGTTGATGGGTATCTGGGTTGATTCAATCTTTTTGCTATTGTGGACTGTGCTGCAGTAAACATTCATGTATATGTATCTGTTTGTGTGACAGCCTTTGTTTCTGTAGAACACATTCTAAGCAGTGGGATTACTGGATCTAATGGTGTGTCTATTTCCCAGTTTTTAAGGAAGCACCAAATTCGTTTCCAAAGAGATTGTACCATTTTGCAATCACACGAGCAGTGTGGGAGATTTCTGATCTCTCCATAGCCTCTTCAGCATTTGCTGTTCTCCGTTTTTTTTTTTATTATGGCCAATCTTGTTGATGTGAGATAGTGTCTCATTGTAGTTTTGATTTAGATTTCTCTGATAGCTAATGATCATGAGCATTTCTGCATGTGTCTTTTGGCTGCCTGGATGTCCTCTTTGGTAAAGTGTCTATCCATTTCCTTTCCCCTTTGCTTAATTGGGTTATTAACCTTTTCTTTTTTGATATTTTGCAGTACCTTGTAGATTATGGAGATCAGGCATCACTCAGAAATATAGTCACCAAATATTTTTTCCCATTCTGTAGGTGGTCTTTTAACTCTTTTGATACAGTCCTTGGATGAGCAAATGAGTTTGATTCTGAATGGTTCCCATTCTCAAGAGGAATTCTTTCAGTCTCTCTCCATTCAGGATGATGTAGGCAGTTGGCTTTGCATAGATGCCTCTTACTGTGATGAGGAATTTCCCCTCTATTCCTATTTTGCTGAAAGTTTTTAGCATGTCAGATGCCTTTACTGCATCAGTTGACAAAATAAGGTGATTCTTATCCTTTGTGTTATTTATGTGGTTGATCACATTAACTGATTTTCTGATCTTGAACCAGTCTTGCATTCCAAATATGAATCCAACTTGGTCATGATGAATTTTTTTTTGAAATGTTGTTGAATGCTATTATTGAGGATTTTGTTGGTGATGTTTACATCTAGGTTCATGAGTGATATTGGTGTGTAATTTTCTTTTTTTGTGGGATCTTTCCCAGGCTTTGGTATCAGGGCTATACTGACTTCATAGAATGAATTTGGGTACCTTCCATCCCTTTCTATGCTGTGAAATAGTTTCAGTAGTATTGGAGTTTACTTCTCTCTAAAGGTTTGGTAGAATTCTGCGGTGAAGCCATCTCGGCCAGGACTTTTTTCGGTTGGCAGTTTTTTTTATGACATTTTCAGTCTCTTCCTTTGTGATAGGTTTATTAAGTTGTTCTACTTCTCCTTGTTATAATTTTGGCAGGTGATATGAATCTAAAAATTTGTCCATTTCTGTGTTTTCAAATCTGTTAGAGTACAATCTTTCATAGTATTCTGTTATGACAGTTTTAATTTCAGTTGGCTCTGTTGATGCATCTCACATCTCTTTTCCTTTTCAGGGTATTTGTTTCTTTTAGAAGTTTAGCCAATGGTTTATCAATTTTGTTGATCTTTTCAGAGCCAGTTTTTGGTCTCATCAATTGTTTCAGTTGTTCTTCTGTTCTCTAATTTATTTGGTTATGCTCTAATCTTTGTTATCTATTTTCTTCTGGTGCCTGAGGGGTTCCTCTGTTGCTCTCTGTCCGCTTGTTCAAGCTGTAGGATTAGTGCTTTGATTTAAGTCCTTTCTTAATTCATCTTCATATTTGTGCACTCATAGAGATAAACTGTCCTCTGAGCCCTGCTTTTGATGTATCTCATAGGTTCTGGTAAGATATGTTTTCATTCTCATTGGAATCCATAAATTTCTTTATTTCATCCTTGATTTCTTCTACAACCCATGGTTATTTGAGGAAAGTATTGTTCAGTTCTCATAAGTCTGAATTTCTACCTATGTTTTTTCTGCTATTGATTTCAACTTTTATGGCTTTGTGGTCCAAGAAGATGCTTTGTGATAATGCAGTGGTTTGGATTTTGTTGAGACTTGCTTTATGTCCTAATACATGGTCTATTTTGGAAAATATTCCATGTGCATTGGAGAAGAAGGTATACTTGTCTGTTGTTTGGTAAAAAGTTGTGTATATGTCGATGAGGTCTAGTTGGTTAATTGTCATAGTGAGATCTTTTACTGCGCTTTTTCCTGGATGATCTGTCCATTACTTAACTTGGAGTGTTGACGTCTCCAATTACTGTTGTGGAGTGATCTGTCTCATTTATTAGTGTTGTCAGTGCTTGTTTGATGTATTTAAATGGCTGGTATTGGGTGCACAAATCTTTAATAAGTCCTGCTTATGTATTGAACCTTTCAGCAAGAAACAGCGACCATCCTTGTCTGTAACGATGGATTTTACAACAGCCTATCTTACCTGAGATTAGTATTGCCACTCCTACTCTTCTTTGTATGTTGTTGGCTTGGTATATATATTTCCATCCTTTGATTTTCAGTTTATTCATATTTTTTACTCTAAGGTGTGTTTCTTGTAGCAACATATACATGGGTTGTGTCTTTTGATCTAGGATGTCATTTGCTGTCTCTTTATTAGAGTGTTCAGTCCATTTACATTAAGTATAATAATTGATAGGTATGTGTTTAGTTCTGTCATTTTGATGCCTTTATTTTTGTATTGTTGATGTTTTCTATGTTGGTCTTAATATTTTGTTCTGGGTAATTCTTCTTTATGAGTTGACTTTTCATCTTTTTCAGTGTTGGTTTTGTGTTTCTTGAGACTCCTATACTACATTTCTTGTTTCGATATGTCACATTGTTATTGTGCTTTGTGGCTACCCCTATGGTCCCCATTAATGTTTAAAGTTTAAACCATGTATTAACTTATGCATATCTCCTTTTAATTAATTTATGTATTTATTGTAATTGAGTGAAAGTGTACAATCCCATTTAAATTTGCATGCCAACCTATGTGCAGCTTCTACTGCTCTCCTTGCCAGTAACAGCACACTCTTCCTTTCTGTTCTATACATATCATATCCTCTTAACGATCTCCTGTCTCCTCTTCTCCACAATGCAGCACACAACATCCAGAACCCTTCTCAGTTAGAGAAGTTATACAGTAATGCTAAAAGAAAGGAACTGGTGATAGCAACATGAAAACTACAACATCGTCACATTAAAAAGAGGGATATACTACAATAGTTACAACCCTTTCAGGTGGAGAGAAAATTAAAAAAATAGACATATCCCCCCTGAGATTGTTAAGAGGATATGTGTAACTTCTTAATTTTCTCTCCATATGAAACTTTTATAGCTATTGCAGTATATCCCTCTTTTTAATGTGATGATGTCATAGTTTTCACTATGTGATCACTGGCTCCCTTCTTTGAAAATTACAGCTTCGATTGAGCTGTGTGACTTCCCTAACTGAGAAAGATTCTGGATGCTGTGTCCTGCATTGCCTCCTTGAGTATACACTTAATGTTTTTGTTTGTCTAAGCAAAGAGCCTTTTGTCAGTACTTTTTGAAGTTTTTGGTTTGGTTTTTACAAAGTTTCTAAGCTTCTGTTTATCTTCAAATGTCTTAATTTCATCTTCATATTTGAGAGACAAATTTTTCATGATATATAATTCTTGGTTGGAAGTTTTTCTCCTTCAAGACTTTGTGTCATCCCACTGCCTTTGTGCCAGCATCATTTCTACCAAGAAGTCAGATGAAAGCCTACAGAGCTTCCCTCTGAATGTTAAGTTTGCATTAAGCCTCACTGCCTTTAAGGGCCTCTCTTTATGTCTAATTTTAATGAGCTTGATTGTAATATGTCTTGGCATCTTACTTTTGGGGTCTAGTTTTTGAGGTATTTGACATGTGTCTGGGAGATCTGTAGTCTCATTCATAATTTCAGGGAACTGTTCTGTCAGTAACTCTACAACAATACTGTCTATATTTTCAGCTATCCCTCTCAATTCAGAAACCCCAGTTATTCGTAGATTATTCTTCTTAATAGAGTCCTACATGTTTCTCAATGCTTCTTCATTTTACTTATTTTTTTTTTCTCTAATTTCTCCTCCAAAATGTTGGTGTCAGTTGCTCTGTCCTGAAGCTCACTAACTCTGGCTTCCATTTCCTCACTTCTGCTCTTTTGGCTTTGGATTGAATTGTCTGATTCTGTAATTTTGTTATTGGTTTGCTAGATCTCGGATTCTGATGTTCCTTCAGTTCAAATACCTTACTTAAGTTTTCATTTTGTTCTGCTTTATTTTGTTTAATCTCTAGGAGGGCTATATATATAATTCTTTTATACTTGACATCTGATAGTTTCAGAAAGACTTCTTCATCTGGGAGATTTTTTGATTCTTTATTTTGGGAGTTTTCCAGAACCATGGTGGACTGCTTCTTTAAATGGTTAGCTCTTGATTGTTGTCTTTGCACCATCTAGAAGCTCTTTGATTTCTCTGGTGTTACCTCAACAGGGGCTGTGGTGTAGTTCTAAGTGGGGAGCTGATCACCAGCTGCCTCTTTGTATTCTAGTGACTACCCCCAGGTGGACTCTTTGTGGTGGCAGGCTCTGCCTCTTGACTGGCAAAGACAGAGCCCTACTTAAGGAGTCATTTGGGCACAGTCAGCAAATGCGATGATGTGGATCAGTCAAGGGTGGAAGAGATGCTGCCAGGTCACTTAGCAGGCAGTTCTCCTGGTGGTCTTATTTTAAAAAGGTACTTTACTGCTAAGGGAGGAGCTGTCCAACAGCTGATGAAATCAGTCAGGTCCTCAGGTGTGGCAGGATTTGCCTTCCAAGTGACAACAAAAGCACCTCATAGGCTGTCTACAGATACTATGACATAGTTCAAAGTAAGAAGTGGTTATGGCCTTGCTCCCATTCTCTGCCACCTGTAACTCTAGGCACCATCATCCTAAACATAGCTTTTTTGCTGGAGAAGCACTTTCTAGATGGGCTGCTGTTCTGCATGAGAATTATCCCCAGTTAAGACCACCAGGTGGGTGACTCTGCCTTCCAGCTGACCAAGATGGTGTTCCACCCTAGCTGCCCTTCCTGCCATGAAAATAGCAGAATCTATGGTGCAGCTCAGGAAACAGAGGGTGGAGGGGCAGTTGTGCTCTCACTCAACAGCCGGGCTTTCAAAATGTGGCCCAAACACAGTTTCTCTGCTGTGTTATATGCTGTTTATTTAAGCACTGCAGTTCAGCTTATTATCCAGTTCATGCCCAGTCTTTGCCTCCTAGATAACAAAGAAGGCATCAATAACTACAGTCCTTCCAAGCAGTGAGTCAGCAGAAGCAGGACTTGGAATGCCACTGCCTCATCTTTTAGAGAGTAGTTACCCTACCTGACAACCCTGTGCCAGACCCTAGGTCCTCCCAGATGTCCACACTGCTCTGTTCAATTATCATTCCAGGCCTTATTTGTCAGAGGGAATTGAAGGGAGATGTGTGTCTAGTCCTCCATCTTGTTCCCAACTCTCGACTTATTTTTTCACAAGAGTGCTATATCCATTCAGTGCGGTAGGCACAGTCTCCAAAAAATGGTGCTATAGAAATTTGATTTCCATGTGCAGAAAATGATGCAAGATCTGTTCCTCACAATATATACAAAATTTATTCAAAATTGATCAAAAAGCTAAATGCTAAATCTAAAACCTTACCACTATTAGAAGAAAATATAGGGCAAAGCTATAAGGTCTTTTTTTTTTTTAGTAATGACAGTTTATCAAACATAAGAAATGCATGACTAGCAGAAGACAAAACAGATAATCGTGGTCTCATGAAGGTTATGTTCATCAAGACTTTATGAAAAGAGTCATAAACAGCCTACAGACTGGCAAAACATCTTTAGGAACACTATATATGATGGAGTTCTAGTATTTAAAATACATAGTCATCAGGTTACAAACAATATTGTTCCTATGTTCCTAAGTCTAATTTGTAAGTCAAAACCAAGTACATATGGTTCTTATTTAGGCTCATCTTAGTACATGAGTCAGATCAGACTCGACGGCACTTGGCTGGCTAGTACAAGAAAAAGCTAAAACTTTTTCAATGACTTAAATGTTGCAAGTGCAGCAAGTGAAGGTGATTATGATGAAGAATATGTTGCAAGTAGGAGTTGGTTCAATTGTTTCAAAATGAGGTTATATTTACATGATATTTAAAGGAAAGTACAAGTTGTCCCTAAGTCAGATGCTTGTAACTCAGTGATTGACTATATATAAAACTTTTACAACTTAACAACAAAAAGACAAATAATGGGCAAAGGAAATGAACAGATTCTTCACCAAAGAGTACATTTAAATGGAGAACAGTAACATGAAAAGACCATCAACAACTTTAGGCACCAGAGAGATATAAATCAAAACCACAATGAGATACTCTTTCATTCCCTTTACAAAGGCTAAGATGAAAAAAATAATGGATAATAATAATTGTTCTCAGGATGTGGGGACATTTAAATGTTTATCCACTGCTGGTAGTAAAGGAAAACAGTACAGCAGTTATTTCCATATGGTGTTATTTCCAATGGTGGAGCAGTTCCTCAGAAAATGAAAAATATAACTACCAAATGACCCAGAAATCCCACTGCTAGAAATACACTAAAGGACTTGAAAGCAGCAACATGAATAGACAGGTACATCAGTGTTTATTACAGTACTATCCTTAACCAAAAGGTGAAAACAGCCTAAATGCCCATCAACAAATGAATAGATACACAGAAGGTGGTATGTACATGTGAGGTCTGGCAAAAATGTTAATAAACTCTTCTTTGAAAAGTGCTTCATACCTCATTGCTGAATATCACTATGATCACCTTTTAAGTATTCCCTGTGGGAAGCTACGCAACTGCATCAATGCCTAGTCCATCCTTCAAAGCAATTTTAGAATTCTTTTTCTGGAAAGGCCATCAGAGCTGTTGTATTACTCTTGATGTCCTGAATGTCACACAAATGTCTTTCTTTCAATATTTCCTTATCTTCAAGGGGGAAGTCACTGGGGTCCACACGAGGTGAGTCAGGAGGTTGTTCCAATGCAGTTGTTCCAATGCAGTTGTTTACTGGCCAAAAACTCCCTCACAAACAACTATACATTTAAGTTTGTGAACTTGCCGCTGTGCCTCTGTGCAAAACAGTCATTCCAGAAGAGTTCCAAAATTTCTTTGAAGGATTGACCAGGCACTGGCCTCAGTGTATAGCTTCCCAAAGGGAGTATTTTGAAAGTGACCATAGTGATATTCACCAGTGAGCTATGTAGCACTTAGGACAATTAAATTCACAGACTTAGTTTTCAGACCTCGTATAGTAGAATATTGTTCAGCCAGAAGGAGAAATGAAGTCCTGATACATGCTGCAACATGAATGGAACTTAAATATACTATGCTGAGTGAAACAAGTCAATTGTAAAAGGACAAACGCTGTGTGACCTCACTTATATAAAAAGGAAAGAAAAGAAAAAAGTAGAGGAACCAAAGTTTATTAGTGGATTTTAGGGGTGGGTTGCAGGGAGAAAGAGGAAATTATTTCTTACGAGCACTGAATTTCTGCTTAAGATGATGGAAAACCAGTATTGAAAAAGAGTAATGGTTGCAAAATCAATTAATATAATTGACGTTAATAAGTGGTACATCTGTAGAAAGTTGCATTGGAAAATGTCATGTAATACGTATTTTTATTAGAAAAGAAAGAGGCAGAGCAGCTGCTGAGACTGCTTATGCACAATCAAGCACCTTGTGGAGTTTTGGTTTGGATGTTTAGCGCCACAGTTTCATGGGCTATCCCAGTTAATTGGTCTAATACTGATTTTAGTGCTTCTCTTCTACCTCCTGTTTCACTGCATAGTGCCTGATCTTAAAATTTTTGAAAGGAGGGGGCAGAGTCAAGATGGCAGACTAAACACACATCTCCCTAAATCCCTTGGGAAACTGAGACTTGAATTGATACTTAAACAGAGCCTTCTGAACACCTAATGAGCCCTAGGACATGGCACAGGGTTCTTAATTTGGACTTCATACTACTGAATGGAGAACCTCCTCTCTTTTGCTGACCACACCCTTGGCTAGTGCTGGCTTTCATGGACTGAAGGTAACTTGCCAATTTAATTTTTTCCTCTGTCTTGGTCAGTGGGTGGAGCTGGGACTTGATTGACAGCTAATCTCACACTGCTGGTGGAATTGGCAGGCAAAATTGCCATATTTTGAGAGCCCGGCTTTTCACTCTATGCATCTTGGCACCTTTGGCCTCTCTTTTGGCCTATGCCATAGAGTAGCCTGTATGAAGTCAGGCAGAGAGCTCGTGAGGGACATGATCTTGTTCCACTGGGAGGTGAAAATACCCATACAGAGGCCTCAGTTGAACCTAATTCCTGGGCTGAGAGGCAGCACCAGCCTGGAGGAGAGCATTTTTCCAACAGAAAAACAGTATTATACACATTGTCACCTATGTCTGGGGCCTGACAGCAGGGGCCAGCAGGGCACTAGCCTTTCTGTATTTTGAGCTAGTTTACAAGATCTGGGATTCACTATAGAGGTACTTACTTTGCCAGCTGGGAAGAGGGACTTGT
Source organism: Heterohyrax brucei (assembly GCA_028571685.1). NCBI lineage: Eukaryota > Metazoa > Chordata > Mammalia > Hyracoidea > Procaviidae > Heterohyrax > Heterohyrax brucei. Next base: position 134,144,777 of record CM053149.1, on the reverse strand, counting down.
ACACCTGAAAACCTGATTGACTTTGAAAGTGGTCAGATACCTTTTATCTTCACTTTAAGGTGGCCTAGAGAAACAACCTTGGTCAATCCTCACCACATCTCTCCCAGTCTCTATGGACTCACATGATGCCCCCAAAGCAACAAACCCTGGACAAAAGCATAACCAAGAAATCACCCATGGCTCTAGAAGGCCCCCCAAAGAAAGCACCACAGAACTTCCCAGACACAGAAAACCTCTCTGAAACTATCAGAAGGTGAGTACAAAAGGATTATATAGAGAGCCCTACTAGACCTTATACATAATGCAAAAGAGCAAAATGAAAAATTCGGCAAGCTGTTCAATCTGATGGAACACCAGTACTCTGAAATCCAACAGATCAAGAACAAAATCAAAGACATAGAAACTTCCATTCAAAGCCAAGAAAACAGAATGGAACAAATGGAAAAGAGACTTTCTGACTTGGAAGACAGAGCTATTAACTCCAGCATCTATGAGGAGAAGTCAGAAAAAAGAAACAAGAAAAATGAAGAAGCCTTAAGAAGCATGTGGGATTCTATTAAGAGGATCAACTTACGATTAATTGGAGCCTCTGAACAGGGCGAGACACCTCAGAAAACAGAGTGTTGTGGCTGAGCTGCTGACAGAAAATGTCCCAGAAATCATGAAGGAAGAGAATACAAATATCCAAGATGCATACTGAATGCCACTCAATACAGATCTCAAAAAAAAGACTCCAAGATATAATCAAACTTAATGAAATAAAACATAAGCAGAAACTCTTAAAGGCACCAAGACTCAGCAAGACTGGCTTTTCAGTGCTATGAGGTTCCTGTCTCTGCTTGCTTCTCACCTTTACATCTCAAGAGACCACCTCAAGGCACAAAACAAGCTTACACATTGAATTCTGCTGTATCAACATAACTGCCACACATCTACCCTCAAGAAAATTACAGCAGCAGGAATTTCAACAGGAAAGAACATCATAGAATATCAGGAATTATGGTCCATTCAAATTGCTACAGATCTTTTAGGGAACACAATTCAACCTAGGGCAGCAGCCACTGCTCTTAACGACTATGCCACTAGGGTTTCCAAATGTTCTCAAGGTAAACAATAACTAATCTTCAAATAAGAGGATTTGACAATGTCATTTGTCACAGACTATTTATCCTAAATTGACCTGGTAACTGGGATAGCAGCTTTAAAGAAACAAAACAAAACATTGCTGTCCAGTTGATTCTAACTCATAGCTTCTCAGTAGGGTTTCTGAGGCTGTAAATTTCTGTGGAAGCAAACTGTCGTATCTTTCTTCCTCAGAGTTGCCTTTAATCACTATGCAATCAGGGATAGCCACTAAACCAAAAACCCCAGTCCACTGTTGTTGAGTCAATTCTGACTCATAGCTACCCTAGAGGACAGAGTAGAATTGCTTGACAGAGTTTCCAAGGAGCACCCTATTATTCACTAATTGTCTTTAATCAAAGGAAAAGTAGTTGTCTTTTATCTTAATGATGGCTTGGAGTCCACAAAGGTTAGGCTCTTAATCTCCCACAGAAACTTAAAGACAGGGGTACCATCTTCTTCACTGATCACTTTTTAAAGACATGGCTCCCAAGGCCTTGAGGAAACATTCCTGCATTGTGAATCTGTCAAGAAGCTTATTTAACCTTTCAAGAAGATTTATTGAAAGAGCAAATGATTTTATAATTACAACATTTCTAAGTAAATTCTCTAAGAAAGAAGAGAGGGCAGCCTACTTTGGTTGTTTTGCATCAGAGAAAATTATATATATATTATTTACTTTTAGAATATCTAATTAATCACAAAGAGATGTTAGCAGAGATCTGGAATAAAGGACACTACTGGTGGGAACTTCTAGACTGAACTTGGAGAGCACTGCTGATGAGGGTTTAGGAGAAAATGAGGAATGTGTCTTTATAAAAGAGAACAAGGGGCTCATGTTAGCTTAGTGGCATCATGTCCTGCAGTTAGGTGAAAAGCAGATCTTGTAAACAACCTTAGTCACTTACCTTAGGAGATTCCTAAGGCAAAGTGTTGAAGTTGCAACCTGGTCTCTTCTTGCTTCTTATAGCAGAATCTGACAGGAGAGAGATAAATTGAGGGAAAATATATTAAAGAAAAGGAATCCGGAAATGATCAATTAATACATTGTCAGCCTATTCCAACTGCAAACGACAACAAAATGGACAGATTCCCTGCCAAGAAACCATGCTTTAGAGAAAAAGTCAAAATTGTACACAGACCAACTTTTGATAGTTCAAAAGTTTGAATTTGTTCATCAAAAGGTGACCATTCAGTCATACAGAAAGTTTTTAGAGAGGTTCAGGCTATGTGAAATCAGAAATTTCAAATTAAGGAGGGAGTGTCCAAAATGTTAACATTATTGTGTCTACAAAACTGAGGTGGGTGGAGACCATTGTGCAATTTTTACCAAATTAAGCAGGGGTTCCATCCAAGACTGAAAAGCCTGTGTTCTCCCCTCAGTAATCTTGTATTGACTCCTGTCTTTTACTTGTAGAACTAAAATATAAAATCAAAATCAAACCACTGCCATTCAGTTGATGCAGACTCGCAGTGACCCTGTAAGACAGAACAGAACTGGCCATAGAGTTTCCAAGGAGCACTTGGAGGATTTAAACTGCCAACCTTTTGATTAGCAGAGGTAGCACTGAACCACTGCACCATCAGGTTTCCTTTGGCCTCACTTTTGACCTCTGACACAGTTTAGTTTGTATGGAAGCAGTGGGCAGAGAGCTTATGCGGGACGCCATCTTGGATATGGAGGCCTCAGGAAGACCTATTTCCTAGGCTGGGAGGCAGTGCCTGCCCTCAGGAGAGCACTTTGCCATCAGAAAAGCAGTATTTTACATCATGTTGCCTACAGTTGTGGCCTGTCACCAGAAGCCAATAGGGTAGTAGACTTGCATTTTGAACTACTTCATAACATCAGGGGTTGGATATAGAAGTGTTTCCTTTGCCAGGTGGAAAGAGGGACCTGTACACCTGAAAACCTGACTGACCTGGAAAGTAGTTAGATACCTTTTACCTTTCATTTTAAGACAGCCTAGAGAAACAACTGTGGTCCATCCCCACAGGATCTCTCCCAAACCTTACTGACTCACATTAAAACTAAAAAGCAACAGACTATGGAGAAAGCTGTAACCAAGATATCATCCTCAGCTTCAGAAGGCCCCGAAATGAAGCAATCAAAGAGTTTTCCAGACGAACAAACTTTTCTGAAATTTTCAGAAGGTGAATACAAAAGGATTATATAGAGAGACTTACTAGACCTTATACATAATGCAAAAGAGCAAAATTAAAAATTAAGTAAGCTGTTCAGTCTGATACCAGTACTCTGAAATCCAATAGATCAAGAACAAAATCAAAGAAATAGAAACATAAACCCATTCAAAGCCAAGAAAACAGAATGGAACAAATGGAAAAGAGACTTTCTGACTTGGAAGATAGAGCTACTAACTCCAGCACCTGTGAGGTGAAATCAGGAAAAAGAAACAAGAAAAATGAAGAAGCGTTAAGAAGCATGTGGGACTCTATTAAGAGGAACAACCTTCGATTAATTGGAGCCCCTGAACAGGGGGAGACACCTGAGAACACAGAGTATTGTTGCTGAGCTGCTGACAGAGAACTTCCCAGAAATCATAAAGAGAATATAGATGACCAGGATGGATATAAAACACTACTCAATACAGATCTCAAAACGAAGACTCCAAGACATGTTATAATCAAGCTTAACAAAATGAACACAAGGAGAAACCCTTAAAGGCAGCAAGAATCAAAGCAAAGCCAATATTCAGAGGGAAACCCAATAGGCTTTCTTCAGATTTCGCAGCAGAAACAATGCTGACATGGACATAGTGGCATGATACATTCAAAGCCTTGGAGGAGAAGAATTTCCAACCAAGAATTATATATCCTGCAAAACTCTTTCAAATATGAAAATGAAATTAAACCATTTTCAGATAAACAGAAACTCAAAGACTTTGCAAAAACCAAACCAAATCTAGAAGAAATACTGAAAGAATCTCTTGGATTTGGCTTAGAAGAACAAAACCAGTAACTTTATATTTTGGAAGGACAAAACATCCAGAATCCTACTCAGTTAGGGAAGCCTCCAAACTTAATCAAAGCTATAATAGTGAAAGAAATAATCCAGTGACAATATCATGAAAACTAAGACACCATCATATAAAAAGAGGGGTGTACTACAGTCGTTACAGCCCTTCCAGATGGACAGGAAGTTGACAAGACTGGTAGTAATTAAAATTAGATTTATACATAGTTTCTTAAGCAAGATCATAGAGTCAGCCATAAAGCACAATGAAGATGCAACATATCATATCAAGAAATGTAATACAAGAGTCTCAGTGACCACAAAACCAACCCTGAAAAAGGTGAAAATAATCAACTCACAAAGAAGAAAGTCCCAAAACAAATTAATAAGAATCACAGAGAAAACATCAACACAAAAAGAAACATATCAGAATGGCAGCACTGAACACATACCTATCAATAATCACATAGAATAGGACTGGACTGAACGCTCCTGTAAAGAGACATCGAGTGACATCTTGGACCAAAAGACATGAACCACCCATATGCTGCCACAAGAAACTTAACTTAGATTTAAAGATAGGAACAAACTCAAAATTAATGGATGGAAGAATATATATCAAGGTGACAATGAATGAAGAAGAGCACATGTGGCAATTCTAATCTCAGATAAAATCTATTATAATGTAAAATCCACCATCATGGTCAAGGATAGACACTATGTATTCCTGAAAGGTTCAATACACAAGCAGGACTTGCAATATTAAATATTTATGCACCTAATAATAGAGCACCTAAATACATCAAAGAAACACTCACTACACTCAAAAATGAGATAAATGACTACACAATAATAGTGGGAAACTTCAACACTAGGCTCCCAATATTGGACAGATCATCTAGAGAAAAGCTCAATAAAGACACAGAAGACCTTATTGCCACAATAAACCAAGTAGACCGCATTGACACATACAGAACTTTCTGTTCACCAGTAGACAACTACACCTTCTTCTCCAGTGCACATGGAATATTCTCCAGAATAGACAATGTGTTAGGGCATAAAACAGTTGTCAACAAAATTCATACAATTGAATTAATGCAAAGCATCTTCCCAGATCACAAAGCCATAAAAGTCAAAATCAACAGCAGAAAAAACAGAGAGAAAGTGGAACACATGGAAACTGAACATCTTGCTCAAAAAGCCATGGGTTATAGAAGAAATCAAGGATGAAATAAAGAAATGTATGGATTCCAATGAGAATGAAAACACATCCTACCAGAACCTATGGGATACAGCCAAAGCAGTGCTCAGAGGTCTATTTATCTCCATAAATGCACACATCCGGAAGGAATAAAGAAAGCAAATCAAAGAACTAACCATACAGCTTGAACAAGTAGAGTGAAAACAGCAGAAGAAAACAGGTAATAAAGATGAGAGCAGAACTAAATAAATTAGAAAATAGAAGAACAACTGAAAAAATTGAAAAGATCAAAAGCTAGTTTTTTGAAAAGACCAACAAAATTGACAAACCATTGGCTAAACTTACTAAAGAAATACAGGAAAGGAAACAAATAACCCCAATAAGAAATGGGAGTGGAGTTGTCACAACAGATCCAACAGAAATAAAAAAATATCATAACAGAATACTATGAAAGACTGTACTCTAACAAATTTGAAAACCTGGAGGAAATGGACAAATTCAGTGATTCATATCACCTACCAAAATTATCACAACATGAAGCACAACAACTTAGAATTAAAATAAACCCTTCACAAAGGAAAAGATTGAAAATGTCATCAAAAAACTGCCAACCAAAAAAAGCCCGGCCCAAATGGCTTCACCACAGAATTCTACCAAGCATTCAGAGAACACTTATCTCCAATACTACTGAGACTACTTCACAGTACACAAAGGAATGGAATACTCCCAAATTCAGTCTATCAAGCCAGCATAACAATGGTACCGAAGCCAGGGAAAGACTCAACAAAAAAGGAGAACTACAGACTGATATCACTCAAAAATCCAGATGCAAAAACCTTCATCAAAATTCTTGCCAATAGAATACAACAACATGTCCAAAAAATAATCCATCATGACCAAGTTGGAGTCATACCAGGGATGCAAGTCTGGTTCAACATCAGAAAAACAATTAGTTTGATCAACCACATAAATACCACAAAAGGCAAGAAATCTCCTGATCTTGTCTATTGATGCAGAAAGGCATCTGATAAAGTCCAACACCCATTCATGCTAAAAACTGTCAGCAAAATATGAATAGACAGCAAATTCCTCAATGCAATAAGGGCCACTTACAGAAAACCAACTGCCTACATCATCCTGAATGAAGAGAGACTGAAACAGCTTCCCTGGAGAACAGGAATTAGACAAGGATGCCCACTCTTACCTCTCCTATTCAACATTGTACTAGAAGTTCTAGCCAGAGCAGTTAGACAAGACCAAGAAATAAAGGACATCTGCATCGGTAAAGAAGTAAAAATCTCTTTAGACAAGGATGCCCACTCTCACCTTTCCTATTGAACATTGTACTAGAAGTTCTAGCCAGAACAGTTAGACAGGACCAAGAAATAAAGGACAGTTGCATCGGCAAAGAAGTAAAAATCTCCCTATTTGCAGATGATATGACTGTATATGTAGTGAAGTCCAAAGAATCTATAAGTAAACTACTCAAATTGATAGAAGAGTTCAGCAAAGTCTAGGGATACAAGACAGACATAAGTAAATCAGTAGTATTCCTTTATACCAACAACAAAATTATTAAGGAAGAAATCACCAAGTCAATACCATTTACTATAGCCCATAAGAATATCGAGTCCCTACGAATAAATCTAACCAGAGAAATAACAGACCTTTACAAACAGATCTACAAGTCCTTACTACAAGAAACTAAGAGAGAATTACACAAATTGAGAAATCTTCCTTGCTCATAGATAGGAAGACTGAACATTGTGAAAATATCTATTTCACCTAAAACAGTCTACTTATATGTCTTAGGCTGGGTTTTCTAGGGAAGCAAAACCAGTAACACGTGTAGGTACAAGGAAAGATTTATAATATATATATATAGACAGATAGATAGATACAAATATAGGAAACAGCTCACTTAATCACAGAAGCTGAATGTCCCAAGCTCTGGCACAAGCCTCACGTGTCCACGGAAGCTGAGGAACCCAAGGTCAGCAAGTCAGAGACGAGAGTTGCAGATCACCGGTTGTGTAGGTCAGTGGATCCCAAGCTGGTGGCGAGACGAAGTGACAGAGGCTGGCGAACCCAGGATCGGCAGATCAGGGAGCAGGACTGGGCAGAGGCTGGCGAGTGCAGGATTGGCAGGTCGGGGAGCAGGACTCTCAAGTGCCGACTGTAAGGACTGATGAGCCCAACAGCTGCTAGCTCAAGTCCCGGAACCAGATGCTGGAACCAGAGAGCAGGAGCTCCTGGCCACGTGAGCGATCAGCAGCCGTAGTCCAGTGTCACGAGATGAGAGCCGAGGGGCAGGGAGCCACCACAAACCCGCCCTGCCACTTAATACAGCAGCCAAATAGGTAGTAGCCAGGTTGACATAATCCTGACCACCACATTATATAACACAATCCCAATGCAAATTCCAGTGACATTTTTTAAGGAGATGGAGAAACAAATTACCAACTTTGTCTGGAAAAGGAAGAAGCCTCTGATAAGTAAAGCGCTACTAAAGAAGAAGAACACACTGGGAAGCCTCTTACTACCCAACTTTAGAACCTATTACACTGTCACAGTAGTCAAAGCAGCCTGGTACTGGTACAAAAATAGACAGATCAACAGAATACAATTGAGACCCCAGAGGTGGCAGCATCTTCCTATTTACAACGGAAAATCTACAAAGGCCTTAAGACCTTCAACTAGGGTGTAAACAATCTCTTTAACAAATGGTGCCAGCAAAATTTGATATCCATCTGTAATCAATTGAAACAAGACCTATACTTTACACCTTATACAAAAACCAACTCATACTGGATAAAAGACCTAAATATCAAATCTGAAATGATAAAGCTCATACAAGAAAAAGTAGGAACAATAATGGAAGTTTTAACACGCAAAGTAGACAGACTTCAAAATCTATCAAACAAACCACAAACAACAGAAGAGGAAATAGATAAATGGGAACTACTAAGAATCAAACACTTTGGCTCACCCAAAGACTTCATCAAAAGAATTAAAAGATCACCTACAGAATGGGAAAATATATTTGGCATCTATATGTCAGACCAACTCTTATGTCTATAATATATAAGGTACTACAAAATATAAATAAGAAAAAGATAAATCATCCAAGTAAGTGATGGGCAAAGGAGATGGACAGACACTTCTCTAGAGAGGAGATCCAGGCAGCCAAAACACACATGCGGACATGCTCACGATCATTAGCTATTAAAGAAATTCAAATCAAAACGACAATGAAATATCATGTCACCCCAACAAGGTTGGCCATGATCCAAAAAATGCAAAACAACAAATGCTAGAGAGGCTGTGGAGAAATTAGAACTCTCCTACACTGCTGATGAGATTGCAAAATGGTGCAACCTCTTTGGAAAGCAATCTGCCGCTCCCTTAAGAAGCTGGATATAGATATACCATTTGACTCAGTAGTTCCACTGCTTGGAATACATCCTACAGAATCACGACCATTCACACTCACTGATACATGCACATGAATGTTTATTGCAGCACAGTCCTCAATAGCAAAAAGATGGAAACAACCCAGAAGCTCAACAACAGAGGGATAGGTAAACTATGGTATATATACTCAGTGGAACACTATGCAATGACAGAGAAGAAAGATCTTTTCAGGAAATATAACCTGGTTTCAACTGAAGGACATTATGTTGAGTGAAAGTAGTCAGCGACAGAAGGACAAATATTGTATGAGACCCCTACGATAAGAACTTAAAAACAGACTCATGCATAGAAGAAAATACTCTTTGATAACTGCAAGGGTGGCGAGGGAGGGAGGGCAGTGAGGAAAGAGTTTAGATTAGATAGTTGTTAGAAATTTGATTGGGAGAGGCGAAGTCAAGATGGCAGACTGAGCACACTTCTCCTTATATCCCTCTGGAAACCAAGACCTGAATGGATAATCAAACGGAGCATTCTGGTCACCTAGTGAGCCCCCAGGACACAGCACAGGGCTATTAAATTGGACTTCATACCACTGAACAAAAAGACTCTTCTCTTTGGCTAACTCCTGCTCCTGGATAGCCCTGTTTCTCACAGACGGAAGGTAAATGCACCAGTTTGACTTTTTTTTTTTCCTCTGTCTTGGTTGGCAGCTGGAGCTAGGTCTTGCCTAGTGGCTAGACTCAGACGCACTGCTGGGGGGATAGGCAGGCAAAATTCTGATATTTTGAGAACCAGGCTTTGGACTCTGTTCATTTAGCTACTTTGGGCCTGTCTTTTTATCACTGCCACAACACGGTTCATACAGAACCACAGTGCCTGTGTACGGGATGCCATGTTGGATACGGAGGTTTTAGCACGTGTAATTCTTAGCCTGGGAGGCAGCGCCTGCAAACAGGACAGCATTTCTCTGACAGAAAAGCAGTATTTTATGCAGTGTTGCCTACGGTGGGGGCCCAGCAACACAGGTGAAGGACTCACTACCTCTCGGCATCTTCAGCCCGTCTATCTGCCGACCATGTGGAGGGTGCCTTCTTAGATATGGTGCCCACAGTTGTATCTAATTCTTAGCTTGGGAGGCAGACCCTGCCCACAGGAGAGTGCTTATCTACCAGAAAAGCAGTAGTTGACACAGTGTCGCCTAAGGCTGGGCCTGTCAGCAGAGGCCAACAGGGCAGTACTATTGCTGTATTTTGAACTAGTTTGTATCATCTGGGGTTGTATATGCCAAGCCAAGTGCCGTCGAGTCGGATCCGACTCATGGCGACGCTATATAGACATGCTTATTTTGCCAGTTGGGCAGAGGGACCTCTACACCTGAAAACCTGACAGACTTGGGAAGTGGTCAGATATCTTTTGTTTTACATTTTAACACAGCCTAGAGAAACATCAGTGGTCCATCTTCATAGTATCTCTCCCAGCCTCTACTTACTCACATGTGACCAAAAAAGCAACAGACTCTTGTGACAAACAAGAAATTACCCATGGCTTCAGAAGGCTCCCAAACAAAGCAACCAAGGAGTTTTCCAGATGAAGGAACTTTTATGAAAGCACCAGAAAGTGAATACAAAATGATTATATACAGAGCCCTTCTAGATCTTATACAAAATGCAGCACAATAAACCAAAAACTTAACCAAGCCATTCGATCTGATGGAACACCAGTACTCTGAAATCCAACAGATCAAGAATAAAAGAAAAGACATAGAAAATCCCATTCAAAGCCAAGAAAACAGAATGGAACAAATGGAAAAAAGAATTTCTAACTTAGAAGACAGAACTACTAACACCAGTGTCTATGAGGAAAAATCAGAAAAAAAAAAAAACAGGAAAAATGAAGAAGCATTTAGAAGCATGTGGGACTCTATTAAGAGGAACAACCTTCAATTAATTGGAGTCCTTGAACAGGACGAGACATCTGAGAGCACAGAGAGAATCATTGCTGAGCTGCTGACAGAAAACTTCCCAGAAATCATGAAGGAAGAGAATATAGATTTCCCAGATGCATATCATATGCCACCCAGTAAAGATCTCAAAAGAAAGACTCTAAGACATAATCAAGCTTAACAGAATGAACACAAGGAGAAACCCTTAAAGGCAGCAAGACTCAAAGCAAAGCTAACATTCAGAGGGAAACCCTGTAGGCTTTCGTCAGATTTCTCAACAGAAACCATGCTGGCACAGAGACAGTGGCATGACACATTCAAAGCCTTCAAGGACAAGAACTTCCAACCAAGAATTATATATCCTGGAAAACTATCTTTCAAATATGAAAATGAAATTAGACATTCCCAGATAAACAGAAACTCAGAGACTTTGTAAAAACCAAACCAAAACTACAAGAAATACTGAAGGAAGTTCTTGGCTCTGGCTTAGAAGAACAAAACCACTAACTTTATATTTTAGAACGACACACCATCCAGAAGTCTACTCAGTTAGGAAAGGCTCCAAACTCAATCACAGCTTTAACACTGAAAGAAACAATCCAGTGCGCATCATGAAAACTATGGTACGATTATATTAAAAGAGGGATGTAATACAGTTGTTACAGTCATTCCAGATAGAGAGGAAGTTGACAAGACTGGTAGTAATTAAAATGGAGTTTATACATAGTTTATTAAGGGAGATCTTAGGGACAGCCACAAACCACAACAAAGATGTAACATACCACATCAAGAAATGTAACACAGGAAACACAACAACTACAAAACCAGCTCTGAAAAAGGTGAAAAATCAACTCACAAAAGGAATGTCCCAGAACAGACTAATAAGAACAACAGAGATATCATCAACACAAAAATAAACATATCACATTGGCAGCAGTGAACACATACCTATCAATAACTACATTGAATGTCAATGGACTGAATGCTCCAGTAAAGAGACATCGAGTGACATCTTGGATCAAAAGATATGACCCATCCATATCTTGTCTACAAGAAACTCACTTCAGACCTAAAGATAGGAACAAACTGAAAATTAAAGGATGGAAGAATGTATATCAAGCTAACAATGAACAAAGAAGAGCAGGTGTTGCAATTCTGATCTCTGACAAAATCAACTTTAGTGTAAAATCCACCATCATGGACAAAGATGGGCACTATTTACTGCTGAAAGGTTCAGTACACAAGCCAAGCCAAGCCAAGTGCTGTCGAGTCAGATCTGACTCATCAGTACACAATGAAGACTTAACTGCATTAAATTTCTATGCATCTAATATCAGAGCACATAAATACGTCGAAGAAACACTGACTGCACTCAAAAAAGAGTCAGCTCACTCCACAATAATAATGGGAGACTTCAGCACTCCACTATCAATACAAGACAGATCATCTAGAAGAAAGCTCAGTAAAGATGCAGAAGACCTCATTGCCACAATTAACCAACTAAACCTCATCGATTTATACAGAACTTTCTACCCATCAGCAGACAACTGCACCTTTTTCTTCAGTGCACATGTAACATTCTCCAGAATTGAACATGTGTTAGGACATAATGCAATTCTCAACAAAATTCATACCACTGAATTAATGCGAAGTATCTTCTCAGATCACAAAGCCATAAAAGTAAAAATCAACAGCAGAAAAACAGAGAGAAAGTGAAACTCTTGGAAACTGAACAACATCTTGCTCAAAAAACCATGGGTTATAGAAGAAATCAAGGATGAAATAAAGAAATTCATGGATTCCAATGAGAATGAAAACACTTCCTACAAGAACCTATGGGATACAGCCAAAGGAGTCCTCAGAGATCTGTTTATCTCCATAAATGCACACATCTGGAAGAAAGAAAGAAAGAAACCAAACCAAGGAACTAATCCTACAGCTTGAACAAGTAGAGAGAGAACAACAGAGGAACCCCTCAGGCAACAGAAGAAAACAGATCATAAAGATTAGAGAAGAACTAAATGAATTAGAGAACAGGGAAACAATTGAAAAGACCAAAAGTTGTTTTTTGGTAAAGATCAACAAAATTGACAAATCACTGGCTAAGCTTACTAAAGAAAAACAGGAAAGGAAACAAATAACCCAAATTAGAAATGAGAGAGGAGTGCTCACAACAGATTGATCAGTAATTAAAAATATAACAGAATACTATGAAAAACTGTACTCTAACAAATTGGAAAACCTAGAGGAAATGGACAAATTCCTTGATTCATATCACCTACACAAATTATCACAACGTGAAGCAGAACAACTTAATAAACTCATCACAAAGGAAGAGATTGAAAAAGTCATCAAAAAACTGCCAACCAAAAAAAAGCCCTAGCCCACATGGCTTCACTGCAGAATTTTACCAAGCATTCAGAGAACAGTTATCTCCAATACTCCTGAGATTATTTCACAGTATAGAAAGGGATGGAGTACTCCCAAACTCATTCAATGAAGCCAGCATAACCCTGATACCTAATCCGGGGAAAGACCCAACAAAGAAGGAGAACTACAGGCTGATATCACTCATAAATCTAGATGCAAAAGTCTTCAACAAAATTCTTGCCAGTAGACTACAACAACATATCAAAAAAATAATCCATCATGACCAAGTGAGATTCATACCAGGGATGCAAGGCTGGTTCAACATCAGAAAAACAATTAATGTGATCAACCACATAAATAGCACAAAACACAAGAATCCCATGATTTTGTCCATTGATGCAGAAAGGGCATTTGACAAAGTCCAACACCCATTCATACTAAAAACTCTTAGCAAAATAGACACAGGCAGAAAATTCCTCAACGCAATAAGGGCCATTTATACAAGACCAACTGCCTACACAATCCTGAATGGAGAGAGACTGAAGGAGTTTCCCTTGAGAACAAGAACTGTACAAAGATGCCGGCTCTCATCTCTCCTGTTCAGCATAGTACTAGAAGTTTTAGCCAGAGCAATTAGACAAGACCAAGAAATAAAGGACATCTGCATCAGCAAAGAAGAAGTCAAAATCTCCCTGTTTGCTGATGATATGAGTGTATACGCAGAGAATCCCAACGAATCTATAAGTAAACTACTCAAACTGATAGAGGAGTTTAGCAAAGTTTCAGGATACAAGATAAACATAAGTAAATCGGTAGGATTCCTTTATACCAACAGTGACACTGCTAATGAAAAAATCATCAAAATAATATCATGTACTATAGCCTCCAAGAAGATAAAATACATAGGAATTAATCTAACCAGAGAAATAACAGACCTTTACAAAGAGAACTACAAGCCCTTACTACAAGAAACTAAGAGAGACTTAGATAAATTGAGAAACCTACCCTGCTCATAGATAGGAAGAATTAACATTGTGAAAATGTCTTTTACCCAAAGCAATCTCCTCAAATAATGCAATCCCAATACAAGTTCCAGTGTCAGTTTTTAATGAGATGGAGAAACAAATTTCCAATTTTGTTTGGAAAGGGAAGAAACTCTAGATAAGTAAGGTACTACTAAAGAAGAAGAACACACTGGGAGGCCTCTCGTTACCAGACTTCAGGACCTATTACACTGCCACAGTGGTCAAAACAGCCTGGTACTGGTACAAGAACAGGCAGACTGATCAACGGAACAGAACCAAGACCCCAGAGATAACACATTCTGCCTATGAAAAGTTGATGTTCGACAAAGGCCCTAAGACATTAAACTGGGGCAAAAACAATCTCTTCAACAAATGGTGCTGGCAAAATTGGATATCCATCTGCAAAAAACTGAAACAGGATCCATATCTTACACCTTATGCAAAAACTATCTCCAACTGGATAAAAGACCTAAATATCAAATCTGAAACAATAAAGCTCATCCAAGAAAAGGTAGGAACAACAATGGAAGTTTTAACGTACAATGCACAGACTTCAAAATCTGTCTAACAAACCACAATCAACAGAAGAGAAAATAGATAAATGGAAACTACCAAGAACCAAACACTTTTGCTCATCCAAAGACTTTATCACAAGAGTTAAAAGACCACCCACAGAACAGGAAGAAATATTTGGCAACTCTTTATCAGACTGATCTCCATAATCTACAAGGTACTACAAAACATCAGTAAGAAGAAGATAAGTCATCCAATTAAGCAATGGGCAAAGGAGATGGACAGACATTTCTCTACAGAAGAGATCCAGGCAGTGAAAAAACATGAGGACATGTTCACGATCTTTAGTTAGTAAAGAAATTCAAATCAAAACGACCATGTAATACCATCTCACCCCAACAAGATTGGCCATGATCCAGAAAACACAAAACAACAAATGCTGGAGAGGCTGTGGAGAAAGTGAAACTCTACTAGACTGTTGGTGTGGCTGAAAAATGGTCCAGCCTCTTTGGAAAGCAATCTGGTGCTTCCTTAAAAAAATGTATATAGATATACCATTTGACACAGTAATTCCACTGCTTGGAATATACCCTACAGAATCAAGATCTTTCACACCAATGGATACATGCACACGAATGTTTATCACAGCACAGTCCTCGATAGCAAAAAGATGGAATCAACCCAGATGCCCAACAACAGAGGAATGGATAAGTAAACTATGGTATATATACTCAGTCGAGCACTATGCAATGATAAAGAACAATGATGATTCCAGGAAACATCTCATAACCTGATTTCAACTAGAAGACATTATGTTGAGTGAAAGTAGTCAGAGACAAAAGGACAAATACTGTATGAGACCCCTACGATAAAAACTCAAAAACAGACTTATGCATAGAAGAAAAGACTCTTTGACGTGTGCAAGGGAGGAGAGTGAGGGAGAATGAGCAGGGGAGGGTTTAGCTTAGGTAGTTGTTAGAAATCTGGTTGGGTGAAATTGGTGATAGTAGACATTAGAAAGAAGAACAATATTAAGTGGACTTCAACATAACTGGAATACTCCTTCCATCTTAACCCAATATTGCAAGGATAGGGTAGCTGGGGCAGGGAGCAGGGGACCACGCTCTTCGGCAAAATCGAGGCCAACAGGCACAACTAGCGTATTGCTAAGAGGGCTCTCTGCACCCCACATAGGTGAGTGGCATCTGGGATCTTAAAAGCTGCATAGCTACCATCCGAGGGCACAGCAAATGGTCCCAACTCAGCAGGAATGGATACTGACTGAGGGCCAAAATGACATGGGGGAAAGTAGATAGAGAGATCCGCATGTGTGGGTGCTTACATCGACTTGGGACTGGAAGAACCAGATGGTGCCCGGCCACCGTCTGTGACAGCCGCGATGGAGCTCACAAAGTTGAGACTCACTGGCAACACAAGAATGAAAAGGGTGCACCTGAGATCTCCACTAAAAGACCGCAATTGGTGGTCCAGTGGCTTCCGAGTTCCCCTAGGAGCATGGGCCCTGGCCCTGATGCTGCCCTTGCCCATAAATCATTATGAAGGTCCACTCTTTGAACATGAATGGATTGGACTTAGCGATGCAGAGAGATCACATATTGGATGCAGTTTATGGTTTTATGCAGCTATAGGACATCATCCTGTGGACCTTTGGCTGGAGTAAGGGGTGTGGGTGGAGAGGAGGGGAAAGCAAACTGTTGGGAAGATGAGACATGTATGGAGCAGAAAGAAATAATGTGCTGTCACCGGGCAAGGAGAGCAGTGGAAGCTACATGTAAATTTATACGGGGATGTACATTTTCACTCAATCATAATAAAAAAAAAGAAATTTGATTGGGTGAAATCAGTGACAGCACACATTAGAAAGAAGATCAACATTAACTGGAATTCAACACAACTTGAATACTCCTCTGATCTTAAATCAATATTGCAAAGACAGAGTAGTTGCTGCAGGGGACCAGGGACCATGCTGTCAAGTGAAATAGAGGCCAATTGGCACAACTAGTGTTTTGCTAATGAGGACTCTGCACCCCACATTGGTGAGTGGCATCTAGGGTCTTAAAAGCTGCCAAGCTGCCACCTGAGGGTACAGCAAATAGTGCCAACTTAGCAGGAATGGATGATCACTGAGTTCCAAAATGACATAGGGGAAAGAGAACCCAAAAGGCAGAAAGACCCACGTGAGTGGGTATGTACATCGACTTTGACCGCAAGAACCAGATGGTGCCCGGCCACCACCAGTGATAGCTGTGATGGAGCTCACAAAATTGAGTCTCACTGACAACACAAGTATAAATAGGGATGCATGCTGAGATCTCCACTAAAAGAAGGCAATTGAAGGTCCAGGGGCTTCAGGGTTCCTCTGGCAGCATGGCCCCTAGCCCTCATGCTGCCCCTGTCCATAAATCATAATGAAGGTCAACTCTTGAGACAGCAATGAGTTGGTCTTGGCGATGCAGAGTGACCACATCCTGCGGGCACTTTATGGTTTTATGCATCTATAGGATACCATTCTGCTGACCTTTTACTGGAAGAAGAGGAGTGGGTGGAGAGGAGGGGATAGGATATTGCTGGGAGGATAAAACATGTATGGAACAGAGAGGAGTGTGCTGTTATTGTGCAGGGAGAGCAGTTGGAGCTGCATATAGGTGGGCTTGCAAATTTATATGGGAATGTATATTTTCATTCAATCATAATAAAAATAAAATTAAAATTGAAAAAAGAAATATTTGACATCCCACTTTGGTGAGTGGTGTCTGAGATTTTAAAAGCCACAAAACTGCCATTTAAGTATCATCATTTGGTTCCTATTCATCTGGAGCAGATGAGAATGAAGGACATCAAAGACATGAAGAAATTATGAGCCCAGTAGACAGAACGTGCCATATGATCCAGAGACCACATCAGCATGAGACCAGAAGAACTAGATGGTGCCTGGCTAACAGCAAAGACTACCCTGACAGGGAACACAACATTAAGTCCCTCATGTAGCGAGAAAAATGGGCATGATTGTCAGACTGGAGGACCCCTTGAGGACACGGAGTCAACTCTTCCTACAAAAATTGGACTGAACTGTAAGAAACAGAGTGATGCTGGCAAAGAATATGCTTCTTGGCTTAAATATAGACGTGAAACAGCTCTTGTCCAGAGGAGGGATGAGAGGTGAAAGGTGACAAGCTTTGGTTGTATGGATATGGGAAATACAGGGTTGAAGCAAAGAGTGTGCTGTCACAAGGAGGTGGGAAACGATCAGTTAGAGTTGCATATGTAGTTGTGTGTGTCTGGGATTTAAAACGACAAATTGATTTAGATTGCAAATTTTACTTAAAGAACAATAAAATATTTTTAAAAAATCTTTGCCCCAGTTTATGGACTTTGGGCCATTGTCAAATAGCAGCTGCTGATTGGTGGATGCTTTTGTCTGAATTCTCAGTTCTCTTCCACTGTCTGTTGTTGTACCAGTACCAGGCCATTTGGAGTACCTTGGCAGTATGATAAGTTCTAAAGTCAGATGGTGTGAAACCTCTTTTATTTTTTTAATCCATTTTGCCACTTTTTGTCTCTATTGGTGTATTTAATCCATTCACACTCAGTGTCATTATTAATTGTTAAGAGTTTAGTGCTGTTCTTTCAATGCCTTTGTGTGTTATTGGCAATTTCCTTCTTCCACTTAACTTTCTATGCTGAGATGTTTTTCTTTATGTATTTTCCTTTCATTTTTTTCACTGTTCTTTGATTTGTATTTGCTGAAACTTTATGTTTTCTTCTGATGTGTAGGATTGTTAATTTCCTTTGTGGTTACCTTAATATTTACTCTTATTTTTCTAAATGTAAACTAGTGTTTTACTTTGGATCACCTTGACTTGTTCTCCGCATGAAAGATGCATGACTGCTTTTTCTCAAGTCCCTCTTTTTCGTTACAATGTTGTAGTCTTTTACATAACAATATCTGTGTTTCCCTGTTCTCAGTGTTTTAGCTTTGATTTACTTACATAATTTTCCTATATGAGTTGATTTACTCTGACCTCTAGGGTAGCTATTAGTTGGACCTGACTTGACGGCAGTGGATGGGGAGTCGATATCCAGTTGTTCCGTCTTACGTCCTAGCATAAGGTTATTATCTGATGTTATTGATTTTGTAACTGAAGGACTCCCTTTAGCATTTCTTATAATTTTGGTTTAGCTTTTGCATACTCCCTAAATTTCTGTTTATCTGGAAATGTCCTAATTTTATCATCCTATTTGAGAGACAGTTTTGCTAGGTATTTGTTTCTTTGGCTAGTAATTTCTTCCTTCAAGTCTTTGTATATGTCATCCCATTGCCTTTTTGCCTGTGTAGTTTCTACTGATTAGTCCAAGTTTAGTCCAGTTGGCTATCCTTTGTAAAATTTTTTTTTGTTTATCCCTGACCACTATTATACTTCTCTCCTTATCTTTCGTTTTGGAAAGTTGTCTTTCTTTTGAGACACGCTTTGCGTGGAATTCAACGAGCATCTTGAACATGTATCATCTCGTATTTCAAGATAACATGGCAGTTTTCTATCAACAATTCTCTCAATATTTTATGTTATTTCCCCCCCCACCCCTGCCTCTGTTCTGGTACTCGAAGAACTTGTAGATTATTCCTCTTGGTACAGTCATACATAGTTCCTAGTCTTTCTTCACTTTTTAAAATTCCTTTATCTGATAGAAAAAAAATTGAAAAAATTGAAAAGACCAAAAGTTGGTTTTTTGAAAAGATCAACAAAATTGATAAACCACTGGCTAAACTTACTAAAGAAAAGCAGGAAAGGAAACAAATAACCCAAATTAGAAATGAGAGGGGAGTTGTCACCACAGATGCAACAGAAATCAAAAATATCATAACAGAATACTATGAAAGACTGTACTCTAACAAATTTGAAAACCTAGGGGAAATGGACCAATTCCTTGACTCATACCACCTACCCAAATTATCACAACGTGAAGCAGAACAACTTAATAAACCCATCACAAAGGAAGACATTGAAAAGGTCATCAAAACACTACCAACCAAAAAAAGTCCAGGCCCAGATGGCTTCACTGCAGAATTCTACCAAGCATTTAGAGAAGAGTTATCCCCAATACTATTGAGACTATTTCACAGTATAGAAAGGGATGGAGTACTCCCAAACTCATTCTATGAAGCCAGCATAACACTGATACCTAAGCCAGGGAAAGATCCAACAAAGACAGAGAACTACAGACCGATATCACTCATGAACCTAGATGCAAAAATCTTCAACAAAATTCTTGCCAACAGAATACAACAACATATCAAGAAAATAATCCATCATGAACAAGTGGGATTCATACCAGGGATGCAAGGCTGGTTCAGCATCAGGAAAACAATTAATGTGATTAACCACATGAATAACACAAAAGACAAAGATCACCTGATTTTGTCCATTGATGCCGAAAAGGCATTTGATAAAGTCCAACACCTATTCCTGCTAAAAA
The DNA here is from genome assembly GCA_028571685.1 of Heterohyrax brucei. Lineage (NCBI taxonomy): Eukaryota > Metazoa > Chordata > Mammalia > Hyracoidea > Procaviidae > Heterohyrax > Heterohyrax brucei. Next base: position 134,124,723 of record CM053149.1, on the reverse strand, counting down.
CTCTTAGCAAAATGGGCATAGATGGCAAATTCCTCAACACAATAAGGGCCATTTATACAAAGCCAATTGCTCACATCATCCTGAATGGAGAGAGACTGAAAGACTTTCCCCTGAGATCAGGAACTAGACAAGGATGCCCACTCTCACCTCTCCTATTCAACATTGTGCTAGAAGTTCTAGCCAGAGCAATTCAACAAGACGAAGAAATAAAGGGCATCCGCATTGGCAAAGAGGAAGTTAAAATCTCCCTGTTCGCAGATGATATGATTGTATATGCAGAGAACGCCAAGGAATCTATAAGTAAGCTACTCAAACTGATAGAAAAGTTCAGCAAAATCTCAGGACACAAGATAAACATAAGTAAATCAGTAGGTTTCCTTTATACCATCAACGAGACTGTTAAGGAGGAAATTATTAAATCAATGCCATTTACGATAGCCCCTAAGAAGATAAAGTACCTAGGAATTAATCTAACCAGAGAAACAATAGACCTTTACAAAGAGAACTACAAGCCCTTACTACAAGAAACTAAGAGAGACTTAGATAAATGGAAAAACCTACCCTGCTCATGGATAGGAAGAATTAACATTGTGAAAATGTCTATTTTACCCAAAGCAATTTATTTATATAATACAATCCCAATACAAGTTCCAGCATCATTTTTTAATGAGATGGAGAAACAAATCACCAATTTTGTTTGGAAAGGGAAGAAGCCCCGGATAAGTAGGGTACTACTAAAGAAGAAGAACACACTGGCCTCTCATTACCCGACCTTAGAACATACTACACTGCCACAGTGGTCAAAACAGCCTGGTACTGGTACAAGAGCAGACAGATCGATCAATGGAACAGAACTGAGACCCCAGAGATGACACCATCTGCCTATGAACAGTTGATATTCCACAAAGACCCTAAGACATTAAACTGGGGTAAAAACAGTATCTTCAACAAATGGTGCTGGCAAAATTGGTTATCCATCTGCAATAAACTGAATCAAGATCCATATCTTACACCTTATACAAAAACCAACTCCAACTGAATAAAAGACCTAAATATCAAACCTAAAACGATAAAGCTCATCCAAGAAAAGTTAGGAACAACAATGGAAGTTTTAATACACAATGAGGACAGACTCCAAAATCTGTCAAAGAAACCTCAATCAACAGAAGAGAAAATAGATAAATGGGAACTATTAAGAATCAAACAGTTTTGCTCATCCAAAGACTTTATTAATAGAATTAAAAGAACACCCACAGAATGGGAAAAAATATTTGACAACTCTATGTCAGATCGACGCCTGATCTCCATAATCTATAAGATACTACAAAATATAAGGAAGAAGCCAATTAAGCGATGGGCAAAGGAGATGGACAGACACTTCACTAAAGAGGAGATCCAGGCAGCCAGAAAACACATGCGGACATGTTCACGATCTTTAGTTATCAAAGAAATTCAAATCAAGACAACTATGAGATACCATCTCACCCCAACAAGATTGGCCATGATCCAGAAAACACTAAACAACAAATGCTGGAGAGGCTGTGGAGAAAGTGGAACCCTCCTACACTGTTGGTGGGGTTGCAAAATGGTCCAGCCTCTTTCGAAGGCAATCTGGCGCTTCCTTAAAAAAACGGATATTGATATACCATTTGACCCAGTAATTCCACTACTTGAAATATATCCTATAGACTCAAGGCCTTTCACACCAATGGACACATGCACCAGAATGTTTATCGCAGCACAGTCCATGATAGCAAAAAGATGGAATCAACCCAGATGCCCAACAATAGAGGAATGGATAGGTAAACTGTGGTACATATACTCAATGGAGCACTACGGCACTGAGAAAGTCAGAGGACACAGTCATCTATAAGTGTCTGTGAAGAAGGAATGTCCTGGATTTTCCAGATGGACTATGGGTGCTTTACACTGAATACAGATGTGAGAGGCATTCAGGTTCTGTGTTCCCGTTATACCTGTGCCTAGTCAAGGGAACTGTTTTGGCACTGAGTTTCCCGCTCAGGGGAGTCAGGAAAATTTTCCCTGTTTGTTAATTTTTTTCCTCTTCAATGCTGCGAGAATGGCTCAGGGTTCATATGAGAAGTCCTACTTCCGACCCAGAGGTTGCCTCAGTCTCTGGAGTCCATTTGGCATGATGCAAAGACGAGAGGGGAAGTGCTAGGAAAAGAGAGAGAGATTTATTCCAAAGGAAAGATTCAGATCCACATGCAGTAGATTGGATGTAAGCTACTTAGCTTTTGACAATCGAATGCCATTTTTCATTGATTCAGGAAGCATAACTGGGCTGTCTGTCACTTGGTGTCTTCCACAGAGGAAGGTAATTTCCAAATGCTGCTCCTCCCCTCACCATGCTGATTGTAGCTGATCTATCTGTGGGGAGCCAGTTCCCACAGGGTCAAGTTTGGCCAGCTTTAGGTACTTCTGGACCTACTCTCCTTTCCTTTTGCTCAGTCCTATTTCTAAACTTTTTTTTTTTTGATGTTCAGGGTTCCTAGAAGTTCATGTATAATTGATTTATTTGTTCTTTTGACTCTTTGTTGTTAGAGGACTAAAAGGAAGCATCTGCCTACTCTGCCATCTTGGCCCCATCTCACATGATCTTATCTAAAACACACCAGTGCAAAGAAACCTGAGTTTACTAGTAGTTTCCAGAGGCTGGAAGGAGGGAAAACAGGGAACTCAATAGCACTGGGTTTTTGTTGTATTACTGGTACTGAGTTTCTGTTTAACCCTTTCACCTTTGCTACTGAATCAATTCAAACTTGCAGCAACCCTACAGGACAGAATAGAATTGCTTGATAGGGTTTCCAAAGCAATAAATTTCATGGCACAAGACTGTCATATCTTTCTCCTGTGAAGTGACTTGTGGATTTGAACCACTAATCTTTCAGTTTGCAGTCGAGTGCTTAACCACCGTATCGCTAGGGCCCCTGAGATTCCATATAAGTGTGATGAAAAGAATTCAGAAATACAAAACAGTGGTGTTCATAGCACAACACTGCTACTATTAGGTGCCAATTTGTGTCTAGCAATGGTAACAAGGTCCTTTGCATTTTCCTGTCTTTGATTTATAGGAGTAAGCTTTGCCTCCCTAACTGCTTTATAAGTTTCTCACAAGAAGGCACATAGCTTAGATTATTGTCCTTATTTTCCATCTGTATTTAGTGATCAGTTTTTTATGATATTTTTTAACTAATGTATGACCAAGTGCAGAAGCAGTAGGGCCAAAGCCAGCCAAGTTTTGTTGATGAAAACACAGGTGGGGGTGGGGCCAATATGGTAGACTAGACACATGTTCCCTCAATCCCCTCCGAGAGCTAAGTCCTGGAGTGGTAACTGAATGGAGCAGCTTAGACATCTGGAGAACCCTTGGATCTGGTATAGGATTGTCAGATTGAACTGGACATCACTAAAGAGGAAACTGTCTCTCTCTAACACAAGGCAGCCACACACTGAGTCCTGCTTCTGCTGACTCACCATTTGGGAGGACTGCAGGTACTGATGACTTCTTTGTTATCTGGGAGGTAGGAACTGGACATGAGCTGGCTAATATGCTAAACTGCAGTGCTTAAGTAAACAGCATATAGCGCAGCAAAGAGACAGTGTCTGAGATAGCCACATATTGAGAGCATGGCTGCTGACTTGGCACCACTGCCCCATACCCTCTTTTCTGAGCTGTGCCATAGATTCTGCTGTTTCACAACAGGAAGGACAGCTCAGGTGGGATACTATCTTGATCAGCTTGGAGGCAGAGTCATACACCCAAAAGCCTTAGCTGGGGCTAATATGGACACCGAGAAGCAGGGCCTGTCTAGAAAGTGCTTCTCTAACAGAAAAGCTGTGTTTAGGACAGTGGTAACTAGAAGTATGGGTGGTGCCTGGCAGAGGATGATGGGAAGCCCTAACCCTTCCCAACTTTGAACCATGTCACATTATCTGGGAAAGACCTATGAAGTGATTTTGTTGTCAGGCAATAAAAGTGATTTTGTTGTCAGACAGAAGGTGGGCCTGTCATACCTGAGGGCCTGACTGATTTCAGAAGCTGTTGGACAGCTCCTCAGTTAGCACTAAAGTACCTTTTTAAAATAAGACCACCAGGAGAACTGACTGCTGAGCTGCCAGGCAGCATCTCCTCCACCCTTCACTGATCCACATCATAGTATCTCCTGATGCCCCCCCACTGACTCCATAAGCAGGGCACCATCTTTGCCATCCAGTAGCCAACCCAGAAAGTCCACCTCGGGCCAGTCACTAGAGTACACTTATGGAAGTCACAAAGCTCAATCAAAGCTACAATATTAAAAAAAGGAACCAGCAATCGTGACATGAAAACTGTGACATCATAACATTAAAGGAGGAATACATTACAGTAGTTACAACACTTTCAGACGAAGACAAAATTAAAAAGATATACAGAAGTTAAAGTCTGGTTTAAACTAAGAATAATAAAGGGAGCATAGGCATAGTCACAAAGCAGAATAACGATGTGACATATCAAAACAAAAAACATAATACAGGAATCTCAACAAACACAAAACCAACACTGAAAAAGATAAAAGTCAACTCATGAAGAAGAATGACCCAGAACAGAATATTAAGAACAATACAGAAAACATCAGCAACACAAAAATAAAGGCATCAAAATGACAGCACTAAACACATACCTGTCAATAATTACACTGAATGTAAATGGACTCAACGTTCCAATAAAGAGACAGCAGACGACATCCTGGATCAAAAGACACTACCCATCTATATGTTGTTTACAAGAAACACATCTTAGGCTCAAAGACATGAACAAATGAAAATCAAAGGATGGGAAAATATACACCAAGCCAACAACATAAAAAGAAGAGCAGGAGTAGCAATACTAATTGCAGATAAAATGTACCTTAATGTAAGATCCACCACTGTGAACAAAGATGGTCACTGTTTATCACCAACAGATTCAATATAAGCAGGGCATAGCAATAGTAAATATGTATGCACTCAGTACCAGAGCGTCTAAATACATCAAACACTGACAACATTGAAAAATGTGATAAATCAATCCGCAACAATATTTGGAGACTTCAACACTCCACTTTCAGTAATGGACAGATCATCCAGAAAAAAAAAAAAAAAAAAACCTCAGTAAAGATATACAGAAAGTCTTATTGTGACAGTTAACCAACCAGACCTCATTGGATTCTTCAGGATTCTCTATGTATATGATCATATCATCTGCAAATACAGAGATTTTCTACCTCATCTTTTCCAGTATGGATGGCTTTTATCTCTTTGTCTTATCTGATTTCTCTGGCCAGAACCACTAGTATAATGTTCAATAGCAGTGGTGACAGTGGTCATCTTTGTATAGTTCCCATTATCAGGGGTAATTTCATTTCCATTCAGGATGATGTAGATGGTTGGCTTTGCACAGATCCACCTTATTGCACTCAGGAATTTCCCCTCTATTCCTATTTTGCTGAGAGTTTTTAGAATGAATTGGTGTCGAACTCTGTCAAATGCGGTTTTTGCTTCAATTGACAATATCAGGTGATTCTTATCCTTTAAGTTATTTATGTGGTTGATGACATTAATTGTATTTCTGATATTGAACCAGCATTGCATCCCTGGTATGAATCCAACTTTATCATGATGAATTATTATTACTGTTGTTGTTTTATATATATTGTTGAATTTTATTGACCATCATTTCATTGAAAATTTTTGCATCTAGGTTCATGAGTAATAATGGTCTGTAATTTTCTTTTATTGTGGGTCTTTCCCTGGCTTTTTATCACAGTTATGATGGCTTATAGAATGAATTTGGAAGTATTCTATCCTTTTCTATACCGTGAAATAGCTTCAGTAGTATTGGAATTAACTCCTCTGTAAACGTTTGGTAGAGTTTTCCATTGAAGCCATCTTTGGCCAGGGCTTACTGTGGTTGCTAATTTTTTGATGACTTTTTCAATCTCTTCCTTCGTGATAGGTTTATTAAGTTGTTCTATTTCTCCTTGTGACAACTTTGTTGGATGCCATGAATCTAAAAATTTGTCCATTTCCTATAAGTTTTCAAATCTGTGGGAGTGCAGTCTTTTGTAGTATTCTGTTAAGATGCTGTTCATTTCAGTTGGGTCTGTTGTGATATCTCCCATCTCACTTCCTATTCAGATTACTTGTTTGCGCTCCTGTTTTCCTTGTTTAAGTTTAGCCAATGGTTTATCAATTTTGTTGATTTTTTTCAAAGAACAAGCTTTTGGTTTTGTTAATTTTTTCAATTATTCTTCTGTTCTCTAATTCATGTAGTTCTGCTCTAATTTTATTATCTGTTTTCTTCTGGTGCCAGTGGGGTTCCTTTGTTGCTCTCTTTCTACTTGTCCAAGTTGTAGAGTTAATTTTTTTGGTTTGGGCGTTTTCTTCATTCTGGATGTGTGCGTTTATAGACACAAATTGTCTTCTGAGCACTGCTTTTGCTATATCCCACAGGTTCTGGTAGGATGAGTTTTCATTTCATTTGATTTCATAAATTTATTTATTGCATTTTTTGTTTCTTCTGTAACCCATGGATTTTTGAGCAAGGCACTGCTCAGTTCCCATGAGTTCAGGTTTCTACCTGTTTTTTCCTTCTATTGATTTCAACCTTTATGGCTTTATGGTCCAAGAAGATGCTGTGCAATAATTCAGTGGTTTGGATTTTGTTGAGACTTGCTTTATGTCCTAATACTGAGTCTTTTCCAGACACTCTTCCATGTACATTGGAAAAGTAGGTGGACTTATCTGTTGTCAGGTAAAAAGTTCTGTATTTGTTGATGAGGTATATTTGGTTGATTTTTGCAACCAGATCTTCTGTATCTTTACTGAGCTTTTTTCTGGATGATCTGTTCATTGCTGAAAATGGAGTGTTGAAGTTTCCTACTGTTATGGTGGAGTGATCTATTTCATTTTTCAATGTTTTCAGTACTGGTTTAATACAGTTAGATGTTCTGGTATTAGATGCATAAATATTTAATATTGTTATATCTTCTTTATGTATTGAACTTTTCAGTAATAAATAGTGACCATCCTTGTCCACAATGGTGGACTTTACATTAAAATCTGTTTTATCTGAGATTAGTATTGCCACTTCTACTCTTCTTTGTATGTTGTTAGCTTGGTATGTATTCTTCCATCTTTTGACTTTCAGTTTGTGCATATCTTTTTCTCTCTTTTTTTATTATTATGATTGAATGAAAACGTACATTCCCACATTAATTTGCACGCTGACCTACAAGCAGCTTCCATTGCTCTCCCTGCATGGTGACAACACACTCTTCCTCTCTGCTCCATACATGTCTTATCTTCCCAACAGTCTCCTATCTTCTCCTCTCCACCCATTCCCCTTCCTCCACTATGAGTTCAACAAGATGACTGTCATGGTTGGAATTGTGTCCCCCAAAAAATGTGTGCAGCCACGTGGCTGGGATATGGTTGCCAGTATCTTGGGACTGTCCTCCATTGTGTGGTTTTGCTAACCTGTATGTTAAAGGATTAGGGTGGGGCTGTGAATTCCTGCTGTGGGGGGAGTTTCCCTGGAGTATGGCTTGCCCCACCCTTAATGCTTTTAGCTTGCAAGGAATAAAAGGAAAAAGAACCAAGGACAATTTGAGAACCTCGCTACCATCAAGCAAGCAGCACCGGGAGCAGAGTGCATCCTTCAGGCCAGAGGTTCTTGCGTGAGGACGCTCCCTGGACAAAGATTGATGCAATACCGGACTTTCCTCCAGAGGCAACAAGGGGAAAGTCTTTCCCTGGAGCCGACACCCTGAATGTGGACTTGCAACCTACCAGACTGTGTAAGAATAAATCTTTCTTTGGTAAAGCCATCCACTCTGTGGTATTTCTGTTACAGCTGACTAAAACAATGACCTCCTATAGATGCCTAGGACGATAAAGTGCCCACACAATATGGTCACTCTGTGTCACCAAGTCCAATCCATTGCTGTCTGAAAACTTGACCTTCTCTATGATTTACAGACAGGGGCAGCATCAGGGCCAGGGGCCCTGCTCCCAGGAGAATTCCAAGGCCCCTGGACCATCAATTGTGGTCTTTTAGTGGAGATCTCAGGGTGCACCCCTATTTACACTTGTGTTGCCAGCGAGACTCAATTTTGTGGGCTCCATCATGGCTATCACTGGTGGTGGAGGGGCACCATCTGGTTCTTCTGGTCACAGTCAATGTAGACACCCACTCACATGGGTCTCTATGTCTTATGGATTCTCTTTCCCCCATGTCATTATGGACCTTGGTGATCACTGGATCGTCGGTTCCTGCTAAGTTGGGACCATTTGCTGTACCCTCAAATGTCAGCTTGGCAGCTTTTAAGACCCCGGATGCCACTCACCAATGTGGGGTGCAGAAAGACCTCATTTAGCAAAATGCTAGTTGTGCCAGTTGGCCTCAATTTCCCTTGAGAGCAGAGTCCCTGGCCGCCTGCCCCAGCTACTCTGTCTTTGCAATATTGAGTTAAGATGAGAAGAGTACACAAGTTGTGTTGAAGTCCCTGTTTTAGTCAGCTAAGCTGCTCTAACAGAAATACCACCAAGTGGATGGCTTTAACAAAGAAAGATTTATTCTTACACAGTCTGGTAGGTTGCAAGTCCATATTCAGGGTGTCCGCTCTAGGGAAAGACTTCCCCCTTGTCGCCTCTGGAGGAAAGTCCAGTATTGCATCAGTCTTTGTTCAGGGAGCGTCCTCACGCAAGAACCTCTGGTCTGAAGGACGCGCTCTGCTCCCAGTGCTGCTTGCTTGATGGTAGTGAGGTTCTCCAATTGTCCTTTGTTTCTTTTTCCTTTTATTCCTTGCAAGCTAAAAGCATTAAGGGTGGGGCAAGCCATACTCCAGGGAAACTCCCCCCACAGCAGGAATTCACAGCTCCACCCTAATTCTTTAACATACAAGTTAACAAAACCACACAATGGAGGACAGTCCCAAGATACTGGGAACCATATCCCAGCCACGTGGCTGCACACATTTTTGGGGGGACACAATTCCAACCATGACATCCTACCCTTTGACAACCCAAAAATCACATCAGAAAACATTTAACACATTCATCTCACCATAGTAAAATTATGTCCATCCATATAACAGAAGTCTTAAATCAGTTCCAAGTCCAAAATACAAAACTCTTCTACATCTGTGAAACTTAGAAGGCATTAACAGGCAACAGGCAAGTCAACAGAACACATTACATTAGCCCTCAAAGCTTTGGAAATACTCTTACATTTTCTGAGACATTCTACACAACAGCAATGCTCTCCAGACTCTAGGTATCGGCCACACTCTCAGGTTTCTGAGTAGACACCTCCAGCCCCGTGCTACAACTCTGCCTTCAAGGCCCACATGGACAGAAACTCTGTCCCATTGGCTTTAGGAGCACCCTAAGCCCAACTGAGTGGCAATTCCACCCTTACGAACACAGCACGCCATGGTTCCACCCTTTCAAACCCCTGAGGTCATGGCCATACCTCTTGAGACTGAGGCAGCTCAGCTTCTCACGCTATTTGTCCCTTCAGGGTCAGCTTCCTATGGCCACATGGCCCGGGCCTCAGGCCCACATCTGCCCTGCTGGGCAAGTGTTCCAAAGCTCTGTAGCTCCACTGGTTTAAGTGCCCAGAGGCACCCCACTCTTGCTGGAAAGCGTCCTGCCCAAAGGCACTCAACTCTCTTACTCCGTGGGTCAGCAAGGCCAGTTCCACCAATTCAAGTGCCTGGAGGCACCCCGTTCCGCGAGGAAAACTCTGCGCAGGCACTGACCTCTCTCGCTCCACGGGTCAGCTCCAGCACTGCCTCTGGTTCTGCTGCTGCCACTGCCGCTGCTGCCTGTCCTCTGTTGTTTCTCACCATCTGCGCCTTCTTCGTTCCTTCTGAATCTTTTGTCCATTCGCAGTTTCAAAGTGGCTTCCACATTTTAGGTATTTGCTAGAGTAGCATCCCACTCCCACGGTACCAGTTCTGTTTTAGTCAGCTAGGCTGCTCTAACAGAAATACCACCGAGTGGATGGCTTTAACAAAGAAAGATTTATTCTTACACAGTCTGGTAGGTTGCAAGCCCAAATTCAGGGTGTCCGCTCCAGGGAAAGACTTCCCCCTTGTCGCCTCTGGAGGAAAGTCCGGTATTGCATCAGTCTTTGTCCAGGGAGCGTCCTGACGCAAGAACCTCTGGTCTGAAGGATGCGCTCTGCTCCCAGTGCTGCTTGCTTGATGGTAGCGAGGTTCTCAAATTGTCCTTTGTTTCTTTTTCCTTTTGTTCCTTGCAAGCTAAAAGCATTAAGGGTGGGACAAGCCATACTCCAGGGAAACTCCCCCCACAGCAGGAATTCACAGCCCCACCCTAATCCTTTAACATACAGGTTAGCAAAACCACACAATGGAGGACAGTCCCAAGATACTGGGAACCATATCCCAGCCACGTGGCTGCACACATTTTTGGGGGGACACAATTCCAACCACAACAGTCCCATTAATATTGATCTTTTACTAATGTGTACTGTCACCAATTTCACCCAACCAAATTTATAACAACTGTCTAACCTAAACCCTCCCCTGAGCCCTCCAGCCCTCCCGACCCTTGCAGCTGTCAAAGAGTCTTTTCTGTTATGCATGAGTCTGCTTTTAAGTTCTTATCATAAGGGTCTCATACAATATTAATCCTTCTGTTGCTGACTACTTTCACTCAACAGAATGTCCTCCAGTTGAAACCAGGTTAAGAGATGTTTCCTGTTGTCGTTGTTGTTCTTTATCATGCATAGTGTTCCATTGAGTATATATACCATAGTTTATCTATCCATTCTTCTGTTGTTGGGCATCTGGATTGATACCATCTTTTTGCAACTGTGGACTGTGCTGTGATGAACATTCATGTGCATGTATCAGCTGGTGTGAATGGCCTTGATTCTGTAGGATCTATTCCAAGCAGCGGAATTTCTGGGTCAAATGGTATATCTATATCCATTATTTTAAGGTAGCACCAGATTGCTTTCTGAAGAGATTGTACCACTTTGCAATCCCACCAACAGTGTAGGAAAGTTCCAGTCTCTCCACAGCCTCTCCAGCATTTAGTGTTTTGCATTTTTTGGATCATGGCCAACCTTGTTGGGGTGAGATGGTATCCTATTGTTGTTTTGATTTGAATTTCTTTAATAGCTAATGATCGTGAGCACGTCCACATGTGTTTTTTCGCTGCCTGGATCACCTCTTTAAAGTGTCTGTCCGTCTCTTTTGCCCATCACTTACTTGGATGATTTATCTTTTCCTTATTGATATTTTGTTGTACCTTATAGATTATGGATATCGGGCATTGGTCTGACATAGAGTTGCCAAATATTTTTTCCCATTCTGTAGGTGGCCTTTTAATTCTATTAATAAAGTCTTTGAATGAGCAAAAGTGATTGATTCTTAGTAGTAGTTTGTTCATATCTTTAAGTCATGGGTGTCTTTCTTGTAAGCAATGTATAGACAGATCATGTCTTTTAATCTGGCCTGTCACTTTATGCCTCTTTATGGGAGCATTCAGCTCATTTACATTCAGTGTAATTATCGATAGGTGTGTGTTCAGTGCTATCATCTTGATGCCTTTACTTTTTTGTTGTTGATGTTTTCTTTGCTTCTCTTAAGATTCTGTTCTGGGTTGTTTTTCTTTGTGGATTTACTTTTCATCTTTCTGAGTGTTGGTTTTGTGTTTGTTGAGACTACTATACCATGTTTGTTGATTTGATATGTCACATTGTTAGTTTGCTTCATGGCTACCCCTTTGATTCCTATGAATGTTCTAAGTTTAAGCCAATCTTTAACTTCTGTATATCTTCCTAATTTTCTGTCCATCTGAAAGGGTTATAACCACTATAATATATCCCTCTTTATATTGTGATTACAGTTTTCATGTTAAGATCACTGATTCCCTTCTTTTAATATTTCAGCTTTGATTGACCTTTGTTACTTCCCTACCTGAACAGGATTCTGGATGCTGTGACCTGCATTGCATTCTTAAGTACACATTTGTTGTTTCTGTTTTTCTAAACAAAGAGTTTCACACAGTATTTCTTGTAGTTTTGGTTTGTTTCTACAAAGTCTCTAAGCTTCTGTTTGTGAATGTCTTAATTTCACCTTCATATTTAAAAGACCACTTCACAGGATATATAATACTTGTTTGGAAGTTTTTCTCCTTCAAGGTTTTGTATGCATCATCCCACTACCTTCTTGCCAACATGGTTTCTGACAAGAAGTCAGATGAAAGCCTACAGGGCTTCCCTTTGTACATTAGTTTTCTTTTAAGTCTTGCTGCTTTTAAGAGCCTCTCTTTAAGTTTCATTTTATTAAGCTTGATTATAATATGTCTTGTTATCTTTCTTTTGGGGTCTAGTTTGGTGGCAATCAATAAGCATCTTGGATATCTCTGTTTTTGCTTTTCATAAATACAGGGAAACTTCAGTCAGCAACTCTTCAACAATTCTGTCTGTATTTTCAGCTATCTCCCCCTGTTCAAGAATGCCAATTGTTTGTACATTATTCCTCTTGATAGATTCCTGCATAAGTCTTAATGCTTTTTCATTTTTCCTCTTTTCTCTGAATTGTCCTCATAAATGCTGGTGTCAGTTGCTTTATCTTGAAGCTCACTAAATCTGTCTTCCAATTCCTCACTTCTGCTCTTTTGGCTTTGTATTGAACTGCCTAAATCTGTAATTCATTATTGATCTGTTGGTTTTCAGATCATTGACATTCTAGCAGTTCATATAGCTTACTTAAGTTTTCATTCTGTTCTGTTGCATTTTGTTTAATCTCTAGGAGGGCTCTATACATAATTCTTTATTCTACCTCCAATAATTTCAGAAAGGCTTCTTCATCTAGGAAGTTTTTTGATTCTTTATTTGGGAAGTTTTCCGGAACCATGGTGAACTGTCTCTTTAAATGTTTAGCTACCGATTGTTGTCTTCATGCCATCAAGAAGCAGTTGAGTTTCTCTAGTGTTATGCCAACAAGAGCTATGGCTTAGTTCTAAGAGGGCTATACAGGCAACCCTAGGTTTTGTTGCCAGCCTCCTCTGCATTCTCTAATGACTGGGCCTAGCTGGATTTACAGGGGTGGCAGGCCCCAACTCCTGGCTGCTAAAGCGATAAGTTACCTGTGGTGGCTGTATCGTTATGTCAGTCAGGCCTATGATGTAACTCAGGAAAGGGAGGTGAGAAGGATGCCACCGCACTTGGCTGCCTGGGACCACTGAGCTCTCTAGAGACATTTAACATACAAACTGCTCTTATGCTGACAGGGGCACAGTCCAGCAGGCGCCAAAAGCAGCTGGGCCCTCAGGATTGGTAGGCCCCACTTCTTGGTTGGCAAAGACAGAACACTGCTCATGAAGTCCCTGGGCAGCCATCAGCTGATTCTATGACATGGCTCAGTGAGGATAGTAGAAATACTGCCAACCCGCTCTCCAGAGGGTCTCATTTTAAAAGTTGCATTACTACAGAGAGAGTCACTTTCCAGCAGCTGTCAAAAGCAGCAGGGCCCTCAGGGGTGGCAGGCCCTGCCTCCTGGATGACAGCAATAGTGCCCTGTAGGTCATCACAAGATGCTATGGCATGGCTCAAAGAAGGGAAGGGTTAGGGCCCTGCCTCCTTTGGCTGCCAGTCCCCACTACAATACCAAGATAGAATCTTCTCAACAATAGCCTTTCTTCTGGAGAAGCACTGTCCAGACAGGTGTTGTTGCTCAGTATGAGATTTAGTCCCAGCTCAGACCTCAGTCATGGGTGACTCTGCCTCTTAGCTGACAAACATGGAGTGCCACCTGAGCACCCTTCCTGCCGTGAGTCAGCAGGATCTATGGTGCAGCTCAGAGAAGAGAGGGGAAAGGGATTCTGGCACTCTTGGTCAGCAGCTGGGTTTCCACAATGCGGCTGTCACAAACACAGTCTCTCTGCTGTGTTATATGCTGTTCACTTAAGCACTACAGTTCAGCACATTAGCATACCAGCCTCACAGGCTCAGCAGACTCAATCCCTGCCTTCCAGATAACAAAGAAGGTGTGTATACCTGCAGTCCCCTGAAACAATGTTAGGCTAATGACAAGGCAACCACAAGGCCAGACCTTTGAAACTCAGAATCCTCTCATCTTACACTATGGTTTCAGACATGATTTTTAAAAGCCTGGTTTTGAAATATCAAAAAGAAACCCTTTTCAGACATTCTTCTGTGTCTTGTCACACGAAGCGCCCAGGCTGGTGCATCTGAAGAAGGTCATGATGTCCCTGGGTGCACTGTGAAAAAGAAATCTGTAATTTTTGCACATCAACATATTATCCTGCACAGATGTAAGCAAGTAAATGTCATAAAAGGACTACTTGTTTCCACCAGATTGTTGGTACAGCTAGTGGTGAACTGCATTTTGTATCACTAAAAATTGTGGGCTAGAGGCTAGGTTACTTTACGAGAGAGTAAGAGAGATCACTTCCAACAAGAGCTTTTCAGAAATGCTTTCCAGGTGCCATCTGCTGTGCTAAGTCCTGACCACTAGGGCAATCCTTGGAGATGGTATTTCCAAACAAGGTTACATGCACAAGTACAGGGGTTAGGACTTTAATAGATTTTTTTTGAGGGACACATTCCAATCCACAACACTGAACATCAGGGAAGATGCTATGGTGGGAGGCTGGAAGAGAGATGATATTACTTGGACTTGGGTGGAATAAACAGAGAGATGGAGAAGTGAACAGATTCCAGAAATGTCAGAATATCAAATTCTAGAGCAGTGGTTTTCCTAATACAGTGTCTAACCCACAGCAGCAACAACAGCTGAGAGCTTGTTAGAAATGTAAATTCTCAGGCTCATAAAGATCTAATGAATCAGACACTCTGAACATGATCTTGTTTTTAAATAAGGTCTCGGAAGGTGTTATTTGTTGAGTTAACGTTAGGGCATACCAGGGTAGGGTGAGTCCTAATCCAGTCTGTGCAGTGCCCCTTGTAGGAGAAGAGATATAGATAGAGGTACCGAAGGCTGGCAGTCATGTAATGATGAAGTTGTGCCACACCTGCAAGGTAAGCCTCAAGCCACCATAAGCAGCCCTACAAAAACCTAGAATTTGTATTCTCAGCCTCCAGAACTGTAAGAGAATCTGTTTCTGCTCTTTTAAGTCATCCAGTTAATGGGTAGCTTAAGGAAACTAAGACTGCCCTGAGAACAATATTTCTGGTGAGCTGCTACTTATTTGACTACTTCAGCTGTGTCTGTAATAGTAGGCTTGACACACAAGCCATGAACTGACACAGGAGCATGCCACACACTGTGTGTCCTGTATGGACTTGTCATGGAGTCCTGAATGCACATCAGCCTGCCCATGAGACGAGCACATGAATCCACTGCTGAGAATATGCCCCACACTTTTCCATGCCCCCTGTTATTCTTACATAAATCTCCTCATTTGCAGTCAACTCAACAAGCCTCTTTCCTGTCTCGTGACCTAAATAAATAAATAGCTTTCCCAGGGCTACATAAAGGAATTGCTTATAGTTATAAACTGCGTGTTGTTTTTATGGAGCTACTTTAAAATTTTCTTCTCATTTTTTCTGTATGGCATACTGTACCAAATGTAGACATGAAGTTTGGAGCTCCAGACACTATCTTGCGTGCATGAGGATAAGGTGACCCTAAGGATGCCAGAGCAGAGAGTAAAAAGATACCTGTGTTCCCGGTGGATGCCTGTAGCTGGAGCTGCTTATCTCCTGACTTTTCATTGTGTTTTAACAATAAGATCCCTATTTTCAGTTAAAACACTATTAATTCAGTTTATATGTACCTGAACTCATTCCGCAACTGGTAATAATTGGAATTTCAACTAGAAGACTGAGTTCTGCCTTAGACACTTAAGTATATATGTAATTTATACGATCTTGTGCAGTATGGGTTGTGCTTCAACATAAGTGGATCGATAAGGAACATCACGATAAGCAAAGACTGAAGTTGTCAAGGATTTCATTTTACTTGCATTCACAATCAGTGCCCATAGAAGCCAAAAAAAAAAAAAAAGTTGTTGTCAAATTGATTCAAACTCACAGAATCCCTACAGGACAGAGTAGAACTGCTTCACATGATGCCCATATGGTTCTCAAGCCATACCTGGTAGATTCAAACTGCCTACCTTTGGGTTTGGTTAGTAGTTGTAGTTCTTACCCACCGTGTCATCAGGGTTTCCCGCATAGGAGAGGTAGTCAGAATATCAAAAGATATATTACATTGGGCCAATCTTCTGCAAAAAGACCTCTTTAAGGTTTTGAAAAGCAAAGATATCACTCTGAGGACTAAGATTCACTTGACCTAGGCCATAATACTTTTTATTATCTCATACGCATGTGAAAGCTGACCAATGGATAGGGAACCAAAGAAGAATTGATACCTTTGAATTATGGTGCATGTGAAGAATAGTGAATATACTATGTACTGCCAGAAGAATAAACACATTCATCTTGGAAGAAGTACAGCCATAATGTTTCTTAGAAGCATGAGTGACAAGTCTTCATCTCACTAAGTTGGACATGTTATCAGAAAGGACTAGTCCTTGGAGACGGCCATCATGCTTTGTAAATTAGGTTCAGCAAAAAAAGAAGTTTCTCATTAAGACAGAATGACACAAAGTCTGCAACAATATGAAGATGATGCAGTTCCATGCAGCATTTCCTTCTGTTGTACACAGGGTTTCCACGAGTTATAAATGATTCAACAGAACCTAGTAACAACATGCTACTTAATCAAAAAACAAAAATAGGAGAGTAATGTATTGGCTACAAGGAGACCTGGTAGTGCAGTGATAAATCTATTGGCTGCTAACTGAAAGTTCGACAATTAAAAATCACCAGTAGCTCCTTAAGAGAAAGATGTAGGAGTCTGCTTCCTTAGAAATTTACAGCTTTGGAAACCTCGTGGGATTGTTAAGAGTCAGAACTGACTGAATGCTAGTGGATATGGCTGGGTAATGGCTGCAAAAACCCTCGTGGTATAGCAGTTAAGTTAGCTGTGAACCAAAAGTTCAGTAATTCAAGCCCATCAGCCATGCCATGGGAGAAAGATGTAGCAGTCTGCTTCTGTAAAGATTTCCTATTGTCATCCAGCCAATTCTGACTCATAGCAACCATATAGGTCAGAGTAGAACTGTTCCATAGTTTCCATGAAACAACTGGTGAGTTTAAACTGCCAACCTTTAGGTTAGCAGACAGAGCACTTAACCATTATGTCACCAGCATTTCCTCTGTGAAGATTTACAGCCTTGGAAACCATATGGGACAGTTCTACTCTCTCCCAGAGGGTCACTGTGAGTCGGAATAAGCTCTACATCAATGGGTTTGGCTTGACTTTGGTGGTGTCTGCATGGTTAATCCTGACTACAAAGGAGGCCAACAATGAGGATTGAAATTAAGAAGAGCTGATTTCAGCTTTCTGCTAAAATGGAGTTGCAGAACATAAATTTACTCTAACATCAGAAATGACAACAAATACATAGAAAACATATGAACCAGTGGTTTTTAGATCACTCGTCATTATGAGACTAAAGACAGTGATCCCTGACAGATAGGCAAAAGAAGTAAGACAGATTATTCTTCCATGTTGTTGCCATCTTAGGAGAGTTTCCAGATTTCAGCTCAGGGAGGTGGAAGTGAGACGGAAACTGAAGGTTCCTTGAAATGTGGAGGCACTAAGATTCCAGAGGACAAATCAGATAGATTACACAGCAGAGAGTACCTAACAGGAGAAAGCTTCATAAAAAGAAAGCTCCAGAGATCTGCAGAAAGTCAATCTTGAGTATTCAGAACAAGACTGAAGGAGTCATGGAACCACTGAAGCAACACTGAAGGCTGAGCAAACAACGTCCCAAGATGATTAAATGAACAATGCCTCGTGTGAACACAGGGCCAGAAATTGTGCCTCTTATCACTAATCAGATTGGTCTATGATTTGTAGTGCATTGAGCAGTGTACATGGAAGAGTCTTGCCCCAGTAGTGAGAGATTAAATGCTAGACCCTGTCTATCTATAAAACCAAGATCTAAAAGTTTCCAAACAATTTAATGGCATATCATAACGAAGGTCAAGAATATTTACAGGAAAACAAAAATGTCTGTAAAATTCACAATATCTGGAAATCAACCAAACACTACCGACTAGATATGATTATCTCACTAACATGAAATACCAGAATAAGAAAATACATAGAAATCCTAGTTTGATATTTTCTACCAGGGTTGAGAAGGAGGAGAAATGGGTAGAACTGTTGGTTAGGAGGCATTAGGGTTTTCTCTACAGAAATAGAAAATTTGGCAAAGGGTTTTGGTGACAGATGTACAACATGATTGATGTAATTGACCTCACTAAATTGTATACATAAAAATTATTATTATAACAATAAAAAATTACCAGGCATGCAAAGATGCAGGAAAATATGGTTTATAATAAGGAGAAAAAGTAACTTAATCTAAACCACGCCATACTGACACAGATATCATATTAACAGAAAAGGACATTAAAATTTTTACTACAACTCCATTCCAGGTGTTCAAAAGTTACATGGAAACATGAGAGGTATGAGATAAATCGTCTATAAAATCTAAGATGGAAAACATAGTGGACGGACTTGAGGACACATCAGACATCACAGAAGAAAGGATTTGTGAATTTAAAGGCAGAAATATAAAGCTAGAAGAAATACACAGATGGGAAACAAACAAACAAAAGAATCAATAGAGAAATCCAAAGAGCATAAGTACTCTAGTGTTTTAGACACCTGGTGCTGCTATAGCAGAAATATCACAAGTGGATGACTTTAACAAAGAGAAATTTATTCTCTCACAGTCTAGTAGGCTAGAAAAATTCAGGGCTCCAGCTTCAGGAGAAGGTTTTCTCTCTCTACGTCTGCTCTGGAGGAAGGTTTTCTTATGTCGTCTCACTCTTAGCTTGGTCTGGAAGCATCTCAGGCAGGAACCTCAGAACCAAAGGATACATGCTGCTCCCAGTAATGTTTTCTTGATGGTTTAAAGTCCCTATGTGTCTCTGCTCTGTTCTCTCTTTTACATCTCAAAGAAGATTGGCCTAAGAAACTATCCAATCTTATAGACTTCATAAACATAACTGCTGCTAATCCATCTTACTGAATCATGATGATAGAACTCAGAACACCTAGAAAAATTGCATCAAATGGCAGACAATCACACATTCATGGGAATTATTGCCTAAACTGGTTGCCATACATTTTAGGGGAGATGCAATTCACTTCATGACACCTAGTATATTAGCGATTGGGATTCAAGAAAGGACCACAGCAGGAAAAAAGTATTTGGAGAAATGTGACCAAGAAATTTCAAATTTAGTGAAAATTATGAACCTAAAGATCCAAAGAGTTCAAGAACCTATAGTCACACACACAGCCTTCAGTATGGATTGTACCTCAACTTCAAGAAAACGAAAATCCTCACAACTGGACCAGTAATCAGTGTCATGATACATGGAGAAAGGACTGAGGTTGTCACAGCTTTCATTTTACTTGGTTCCATATTCAATGTCCATGCAAGCAGCAGTAAATAAATCAAAAGACACATGAAAAATAATTATAATTAATATGCTAAAATCTCTAAAGGAAAAGTAGACATATGCAAGACCAAATAGGTAATGTAAGCAGAGATGGGTATTCTAAGAAATAATGAAGAGTAACTGTTAAATCAAATACTCTGTAACAGATATGAAGAACGCCCCTGATGGACTCACCAGTAGACTTGTTACAGCTGAGGAAAGAATCAGTGAGTCTGTAGACATCTGATAGAAATTTGTCAAACTGAAATACAAAGAGCAAAAATAATTTAAAAAATGAACAAAAGGGCAGAGCCAAGATGGTGGAGTAAGAACACATCTCTACTAAACCATCAAACAACTAAGAACCTCAAAATTAGTGAAATCTACCAAATGCAACTGTCCAGAAGGCCTGAAATGTGCATAGAGAAATCTAAGTACAAAAGGAGTGAAAGGAAGATCTTAGGAGCCCTGAATCACTATGGATGAAACAACACAGCCAGGGCAGAGATTATCCGTGAACTGAAGGCAACCAGGGTGGAGAGAAAAACCACCTCTAGTGAATCTTAGTAATTGGGAGGAACTGAAAAACAATACAAGGGCTAGAGCAACCTTGCATTTCACTCAAGAGACCTGCCCTAGCCTAAACATCACAGCCCACAGCCCAGACCTGAAGCCCTCAATGCAGGTTAGAATGCTCTGGGACAAGTCCAGTCAGCTGTCAGTCCCCCTTAGGGCCCACCAGCCAGGTACAACTCAGAGCGGCAAGGGGCTGGGAGGCATCAGTCTGAGGATTGGGGAAAAGGGGCGGGGAGCACAGGGACAGGAGGCCTAGATTCCCTTAACCCAGGCAATAGGACAGGAAAAGGCCGAGCTAGGGGAGAGGCATAAAAGTCCCAATTCCACGTGGGACTAGGAGGCTTGGATTCAGGTGACCCACAGCAACAGAGCAGGTGATCATGGGACCTAAGTGGTGGAGTGAACATCCCAGAGGCTGGGCAGACCTTGAAACCAGCCTTGGAGCCACACTAGCCAGAAAGGTCTGGGCTCCTGCAACCTGGGGTGGTGGGGGTTGCTATGTAAGTGCACCCACAGCATGGCAGGGCTTGGAGACACAGGGTCCATGGATACTTGGGCTCAGGCAACCAGGTGGGATTGAAGTGATTACCCCAGCAGCTAGGAATCCATTAGAGCCATGTATGCCAGGGACGTCTTGACTCAGGTGCCTGGGAGGAGTGAAGTAAGTGCCAGCAGCTAGACAGCCATTGGTTCCACGTGCATGAGGGAGGCCTCGGCTCAGGCAACTGTAAGGGAGTCAAGTGATCATCCCTGTAAGGGAGTCAAGTGATCATCCCAGCAGCTAGACAGCCATTACAGCCATGTGTGCCAGGAAGGCTTGGGCTCGGGTGACCCTGGGGGAGTGAAGTGATCATACCAGCAACTGGGCAGGCATTGAAGCTGTGTGGGTGGTCCTAGGTGAGCAGAGTAAGCACACTCATGGCTAGGCAAACTTTAGAGTTGTGTGCACCAGAGAGGCCTGGGCTCAAGTAACTTGGGAGAGTGAAGTGATTGCTCCAGTGGCTAGGCAGCCATTAAAGCAGTGTGCACCAGGGAGGCCTGGGCTCAGGCAACCTCGGGGGAATGGAATGAGCACACCCATGGCTGGGCAGACATTGGCGCTACATGGCCCAGGGACTCCTGGGCTCTGGAGACCCAGGGGAGCAGAGTAATTGCACCAGTGACTAGACGGGCATCAAAGCTACATGGGACAGGGACACCTGTACTCAGGTGACGCAGGGGAGTCGAGTGATTGCCCCAACAATGATGCAGGCATTAGGGCTGTGTGCACTAGGGAGGCCTGTGCTCAGGTGACCCTGATGGATGGAGTGACTGGGCCTGTGACTGGGCAGGCCTTGGAGCCACCTGGGACAGGAAGGCCTGGGCTTAGATGTCTAGGGGCAATGGAATAGGTGACTGAGGGACCTGTAGGAGCAGAGTGAAACAGTCGTGGGTGAGTAGGCCTTGGTGCAGAGCAGGCAAGGGAGGCCTGAGTCTCCAGGTGATCCGGGAGTACACAGCAGGTGGTTGTGGAACCTAGGGCGGTAAAGTGAACACACCGTTGCATTAACAAAACAAGATCCCAGTGGCCTGAGGTTGCAACATGGACAAGCATGGGGTGGTAAGGTGCTGGGGCAATCTGGTTTTGTGGTGTGTGTACACACAGCCCTGGGCACACATGCGAGAGAATACAGACCAGATTAGTACAGGATCAGCTGAACCAAAGTGCATCAGCTTAGACTGAGGAGAGCCTGGCCCACAAGCCAGGAGTCCACAGCATGGGACAGTAACATCACAGAGCAGAAAGTCAGCAGAAGGCACAGAAAAACTCCAGTCCAGGCCCAATAGAGAGTCCAGGCAGTTCAACCAAATTATCAGGTCCCCCAAATCAAACCAGCTTAATACTCTTGAGTATCCACAAATACAACTTAAACCAAAAGAATCAAACAAAAATAGAAATAACTTTCTGATGGCTCAGAAACAATAATCAATTTTTAAACATCTAAACAAGCAAACTATCATGGCTGCTGAGAACTCCCAAAATAAAGGTGCAACATATTTCCAAGATGAAGAATTCCTAAAATTATCAGAGGTAGAATACAAAAGATTGATGTACAGAGCAGTACAAGATATCAGGAAAGAGATCAAGCAAAATGCAGCAGAGAACACTGGAAAATGAAACAAGGTGTAAGAAATGCATGAGAAGTAACGATCTGAAATCCAATAGGTTAACAACAAAATTACTGAGCTTGACAACTCAGTAGAAAGTCAGAGGAATAGGATTGAATAAATGGAATACAGAATTAGCAAGACTGAAGACAAACTAAATGACATCAGAAGATATGAGGAAATATCAGATAAAAGATTCAACAGAAAAGAAGAGTCACTAAGAGTTAGTGGGACTCTATCAAGAGGAATAGTATAAGAATAATTAGAGCTCCAGAGCAAGGAGGGATATCTGAAAACAGAGAGACTTGTAGAAGACCTGCTGCCAGAAAATTTCCCTAATATGAAGGAGGGGAAATTATCTGTCCAGGATGCCCATCAAACCCCTCTCAAGATAGGCCCCAAAAGAAACACACCAAGGCTTATTATAACCAAAGTTGCTAAAACTAAAGATAAGGAGGTACTATTAAAGGCAGCTAGACTTAAACAAAAAATAACCTAGAGAATAAAATTATTAAGACTCAGTTCAGAATACTCAGCTGTAAATATCCTGGCAAGAAGACAATGGGACAGTGTATACAGAGCCCTGGAGGAAAAGTTCCAACCAAGAATTGTATACCTCGTAAAACTGTCTCTGAAATATGAAGGTGAAATTAAGACTCACAGATAAACAGAAGTTTAGAGAATTTGCAAAAACTAAACAAAAACTACAAGAAACACTGAAAGAAGTCCTTTAATTAGAAAATCAACAATGATAGATACACATTCAAACACCCAACATTGACAGAACACCCAGAGTCCATGATGATAGGAAATCCACAAAAGATATCCAAAGCCAAATCACAAAAAAGAGAAATTCAGAGATCCTATGATTTAATTTATGACAACACCATACAAAAAGAAGGGTAGAATTAATGTGCCCACAGATCTCTCAGATGGGGAGGAAGTCTACAAAATAACAAACTCACTATAAACTGGACTACTTTTAGGTTAATAAAGGGGTATGAGAGTAACCCCAACAGAAACCTATAACTCTACATACCAAAACATCAAACAAAATAGAAAACAAGCAAAACACGAAGTCTCAGCAATTACAAAAAAACAATGAAAGACAGGCAAAAAAAACTCATAAATAAAAAAAGGCTCAGCACAGAAAATTAAACGGAACAGAGGAATTGCCTACAACACACTATAAAGGACAGCAAAAAAACAGCACTCAACTCATACATATAAATAATCACACTCAATGTAAATGGCCTAAATGCACCAGTAAAGAGACAGAGAGTAGCAAATTGGATTAAAAAAACAAAATCCGTCTATATGTTGTTTACAGGAGGCATAACTTAGAGCTAAACTACAACTCAAAGGATGGAAAAACATATACCAGTCTAATGACATACAAAAAAGAGCAGGAATGGCAATACTAATCTCTTACAAAACAGACTAAAATTAAATCCACTTTACAGGATGAGGAGGGATTCAATACAGCAGGAGAGCATAAACATATTAAATATCTATGCATCCAATGACAAAGCTTCAAAATAAATAAAGCACACATTGCATGCACTAAAAAAAGAAATAGATAGCACTACAATAATAATAGGAGATCTCAAAACACCATTCCAAGTAAGGATAGAACATGTCAGAAAAAGCTCAGTAAAGACACAAAGGATCTAAATGCCACAATAGACCAACTCAACCTCACAGATATATTCAGAACACTCCACCCAACAGCAGCCAAATACACTTTCTTTTCCAATACACACAGAATGTTCTCGAGAATTGACCACAGTGCACAGATTGGGCCATAGAGAAATTCTTAACACCATACAAAACTTCAAAATAATACAAAGCTTCTTTTCAGACCACAAAGCCATAAAACTAGAATCAACAATAGGAAAATGATGGAAAAAAAGTAAAAAAAAAAAACGTGGAAACTGAACCACATTTTACTCTAGAACTACTGGGTAATAGAAGAAATCAAAGACGAAATAAAGAAATTCATAGAATGAAATGAGAATAAAAATGCATCCTATCAAAACTATGGGACAGAGCAAAAGCAGTTCTTAGAGGTGAATTCATCTTAATAAACTCACACATACGAGAAGAAGAAAGAGCACAAATCAAAGAATTAACTCTTCAACTTTAACAGCTGGAAAGAACCCAACAAAAGAATCCATCAGGCTCCAGAAGAAACAAAATTATAAAAATTAGAGCAGACATAAATGAAGTAGAAAATAGAAGAATGATTGAAAGAATTAACAAGACAAAAAGCTGGTTTGGGGAAAAGATCAAAATTGATAAACCATTAGCAAAATAGACAATAGAAAAACAGGAGAGGTAAAAAATAACTCAAATAAGAAATGGAATGGATGATATCACAACAGAGCCAGATGAAATTAAAAGAATCATAATGGAATACCATGAAAAGCTGTATTCTAATAAACTCAAAAACCTAGAAGAAATGGATAATTTTCTAGAAAAACACCACCTACCCAAACTAGCACAAACAGACATTGAAGAACTAAATAAGCTCATCACAAGAGAAGAGATAGAAAAGGTAATTAAAAAACTCCCAACTAAAAAAAGTCCTCTTCCCGATGGCTTCTACCAAATATTCAGAGAAAAGTTAACACCGCTATTGCTAAAGGTATTCCAGATCATAGATAAGGATGGAATACTCTGAAACTCACTCTGTGAAGCTAGTATAGACCTGATACCAAAACCAGGAAAAGACAACACTAAAAAGTAAAATTACAGACCAATATCTCTCATTAACATAAATGCAAATATCCTTAACAAAATCCTAGCTAATAGACTTCAATAACACATCAAAAAAAAAAAAAATCAGCTCACCATGACCAGGTAGGATTTATACCACTGATGCAGGAATAGTTCAACATTAGAAAAACAATTAATATAAACAATTACATAAACAAAAGACAAACCACTAGATTTTATCAATAGATGCAGAAAAGGCATTTGATAAGTTTCAGCACCCATTCATGTTAAAAACTCTCAGCAACATAGGAATACAAGAGAAATTCCTCAACATCTAGTGGTGGCATAGTGAGTTAAGTGCTATATCTGCTAACTAAAAGGTCAGCAGTTCAAATCCGCCAGGCACTCCTTGGAAACACTGTGAGGCAGTTCTACTTTGACCTCTAAGGTCACTACGAACTGGATCTGATTCAACAGTAGTGAGTTCGAAATGAAACCAACAGTCAACATCACTCTGAATGGAGAGAAATGGAAAACGTTCTAATTAAGAACAGGTACCAGACAAGGATGCCCACTGTCACCACTCCTATTCAACATCGTTCTGGAGGTCCTAGCCAGACCAACTAAACATGAAAAGGAAATTTGGGGCATCCAGATCAATAAAGAAGTTAAAGTTTCACTATTTGCAGATGGCATGATCCTGTACACAGAAAACCCTAAAGAATCCACCCCAAAACTAATAGAAACTAATAGAAGACTTCAGCAAAAGATCAGGATATAAAATAAACAACCATACATCAATAGGATTCCATTATACCAACAAACAGATAACCAAAGAGAAAATCTCAAAAGCATTATAATTTACTATAGCCCTCAAAATGATAAAATACCTAGGAATAAATCTAACCAGATACATAAAAGACCTATGCAAAAAAAGTACAAGACCCTACTACAAGAAACTAAAAGTTACTTATGTAAGTGGAGAAATCTACCTTGCTCTTGGATAGGAAGACTCAACAATGTGAAAGTGACTATCCTATCCAAAGCAATTTATACATACAATGCAATATCAATACAAATCCCAATAACATTCTTTAATGAGATGGAGAAACATAGTAGTTGAGATCATCTGGTATTGGCACAAAAACAGACCACACAGACCAATGGAACAGAATTGAGAATATAAATATAGCACTGTCCACCTATGAGCAACTGATATTTGACAAAGGCCTGAAAGACGTGAGTCAGAGAAAAGACAGTCTTGTCAACAAATGGTGTTGGCATGATTGGATATCCATTTTCAAAAAATTGAAACAAGATTCTTATCTCACACCATGCACAAAAACTAACTGAAGATGAATTAAAGACCTAATATAAAACTTAAAATGGTAAAAATCTTGGAAGAGAAAATTGAGAAGACACTGGAAGTCCTAATCCATGACATTAACAATCTACAAAAAAATCACCCCTAACTCTCAAACACCAGAAATGAAAATAGACAAATGGGAACTCGTAAATACCAAACATTTATGCTCATCCAAACCCTCCATCAAAACAGTAATAAGACCATGCACAGAGTGGGAAACAATTTTTGGCTATCACACTTCTGATTGTCATCTAATCTTTCTCATCTACAAGATGTTGCAAAACCTCCACAAGAAAAAGACAAACTATCCAATTAAAAAATGGGCAAAGGTTGTGAACAGGCACTTCACTAAAGAAGACATGCAAGATGCCGACAGATCCATGAGGAAATGCTCGCAATCACTAGCCATTGGAGAAATCCAAATCAAAACTGCAATGAGATACAACCTCACTCCAACAAGACTGGCAGTTATACAAAAAACACAAAGTAGTAAATGCTGGATAGGATATGGAGAGACTGGAACTCTTCTACACTGATGGTGGCAGTACAAAGTGCTACAACCACTTATCAATTTGGCACTTTCTTAGAAAACTAGAAATAGAAATACCATATGATCCAGCAATCCCACTCCTTGGAATATGTCCCAAAGAAATAAGGGACACCACTAAAACAGATACCTGCACTCCAATGTTTATTGCAGCTCTCTCCACAATGACAAAGAGATGGAAGCAACCCAGATGCCCATCAACAGATGAATGGTTGAACAAACTATGGTATATACATACAATGGAATACTATGCAATGATAAGAAACAGTGGCTTAGAAAAATATCTGACAATGTGGGACTACCTGGAGGACATTACAGTGAGCAAAATTAGCCAGACACAAAAGGTCAGACATTGCATGAGATGATTAATGTAAGGATACAATGAATCATTTTAGCACATAAGAAATCAATGATTGATGGTTACAAGGGCTGGGAGAGAGGGTCAGGTATTTCTAAATATTAGATAGAGGGTAAGACTAGGGTTGAGTACAGGTTATGACAACACACAATAGAAAGGAGGTACCCACTATTGCTAAATTCCAAAATTAAACTGTTCCCCATATGTGGCCTACCTCCTTGGAATGACAGACTAACAGGGTCTGGAGTCAGAGGACCATGCTCCCAGGAAACATCTAGACTAACTGGCATATCTAAATTTCTCTCTCTCTCTCTCTCTCTCTCTCCTTTTCTTTAATGGAAAGACTCTGCATATCACTTGAGTGAGTAGTATCTGGGGTCTTAAAAGCTAACAGGCTACACCTAACACATCTGGACCAGTGGTAAAAGATGGATGTCAAGGACAAGAAGAAAATGTGAATCCACTAGATGGAAGGAGCCACACAGGCCAAAGTCTGCCTCAGTATGCGACCCAAAGAACTAGATGGTGCCTGGCCACCACCAGTGACTACATGAAGCGACTACACAAAAATGTTGTGCATACCACTTGGCTGAGTGGCATCTGGGGTCTTAAAAACTGACAAGTTGCCATCTAAGTAGTACCATTTGGTCCTGACCCACCTGAATATGAGCTAAAAGGAGGACAGCAAGGTCAGGATTAAAATATAAGCCTAGCTGATAGAAGGCGCCATGTAGTTCAGAGATTAACATGGTGCCTGGCCACCACCTATGTCTGCAGGGTGGGGTGCACAATATACAGCCCCCAATGTTGCAGGAGAAACCTAGGTGTGCAAAACTGGAACTCTATCAAATGACCACAACTGATGGTCCTTGGATCTGGAGGGCCACCTAGGAGTGTGCCCCTGGACTATCTAACCTCAAACTGTATCTAGCAATGATGCCAGCTCCCCACACAAAGACTGAACTGGATTATATAAGACATGTAGGGATCCTGGCACCAAACAAACTTTGAGGCTTAAATAAATACATGGGGGCCGTCCAAGAAGCTAGTTGCTGGAGGAGGGAAAATAGGGTGAGAGAAGACAGGTTTTGATCTAGTGGGCATGAGAATTTTTGGATTATAAGGGGGAGTGTGCTGTCACAGGAGGGTGGAGAAGGGAGCGGAGAACAAGTAGAGTAGAACAGTGGTGTGAGTTCCAAATGTTATATGGTGTATTGAACTGGACTGTTCACTTGTACTTAAATCACAGTGAAACTTATTTTAAAAAAATGAACAAAACATCTAAAAAGTGTGGGACAATTTCAAAAGACATCACATATATGTCACTGGAATAACAGAAGTGGAAGAGAGAAGAGAGCAGAATATGTATTTAAAATAGCAATGGCTGAGAACTTCTCAAAAATAAAGATACCAAACCATGGCAGCTAAGAGAACATCAATCAGGATAAATACAAAAATATAAAGCAACAACAAAAATAAAAAAAAATACATGTAGGCGTATCATATTTTAAACTGAAGAATATTTAGAGAAGGAGTGACAGAAAGGAAATTTTGAAAGAATTCAGAGATAAAAAAACACCTTACCTGAGAGAAAACAGGACAGTAATTGTAGCAAACATCTCATCTATGGCGCAAGTTCTACTCTGAGACACATTGGGTTAACAACTTGGCAAAATTTTTCTCTCTTTTTGTGTTTAGAAATACGTATATAAGAAACACATGTAATGAACTATTTAAAATGTTGACATATAAAATGCAGCAACCTAGACTAGCGTATCCAGTGAAATAATCTTTGAAAACTGAAGGAAAAATTCAGAATTTCTAAAACAAAGCCTGAAGACTGAGGCAATTCATTTCCAGAAGAACTACCCTTCAAGAAATGTTAAAAGATTTTCTTCATCAAGAAGAAAAACAATATAGATCAAAAACTTAATTATATGTGAAAAGAAAAATGAAGAAATAAATGAAGGTAAAAGAAAATATTTTATTATTCCTAACTGAACTAAAGTGTAACTATTTGCTTAAAGTAATAATAGCAATAGGGTACAACTAAGAACTTCTTAAAAGGAGTATAAGTAATGTCATGAATTGAATTGTGTCCCCCAAGAGGATATATGTTGACTTTGGCTGGGCAATGATTCCCAGCATTGTGTGACTGTTCACCATTTTGTCATCTGCTGTGATTTTCCTATGTTATAAATCCTATCTCCATGATGTCAATGAGGTGAGATTAGTGGCAGTTATGTTAACAAGGCAGAGCTCAGTCTACAATATTAGATCCCGTCTTAAGCCAATCTTTTTGAGATATGCAAGAGGGAAGGAAAAAGAGACATGGTGACCTCATACTATGAAGAGATCTGCCAGTGAGCAGAGTGCCTCTTTTGAGCCTAGATTCTCCTTAGGAGAATCTCCTAGATCAGGGAAAACCTCATGATGGGGTCCTTCCCCCAAAAATGACAGAGAAAGAGGGCTTTCCCCTGTAGCTGACACCCTGAATTTGGGCTTTTGGTGCATTGGACTGTGAGAGAGCAAGTTTCTCTTTGTTGAAGCCATCCACCATCCTCGCTGTATTTCTGTTATAGCAGTACTGGATAACTAAGACAAGTGATACAGTAAGAAGGAAGAGAAAATGGAACTGTGTAAAATGCTCCTTGAAAATCAAAGAAAACTAAGCCACTGGCAATGAACATAAAACAGATGCAAACATATCTGATAATAATCCAAATATCTCAAGAATCACATTAAGTGTAAGTCATCTATATATACCAATTAAATGGTTGAGATTGACAAACCAGGAAAGAAAATGAAATATAAATATCTTGTCTACATGAAATCCACTTTAAATACTAAGACAAAGGTAGATGAAAATTAAAGCAACAGAAAAAGATACATCATGCTAACATTAATCAATAGGAAGATGGAGTAGCTATTTTCATTTGAGACAAAGCAAACATGAGAACAAAACAAAAATCATCAAGGGCAAAAAGGGGCATTACATAATGATAAAGAATTTCATCCTTTAAGAAGACATAATAATCCTAAAGTGCACGCACCTAATAACAGAGCTGCAAAATACACAAGACCAAAGAAGAAATAGACAAATTTCCTACCATTGTTAGGGATTCAACACCTTATTTTCATAGTTGATCAATCAAGCAGGCAGAAAATCAGTAAGGATATAGTCGGCCCGAACAGCATTATCAATCAACTTAATCTAATTGATATTTACGAAATACTCCGTCTAACAAAGTAAAATACACATTCTTGTCAAGAATGCATAGAACGTTTACCAAGATAGACTACTTTCTGGATAACATCTTAGTAAATTTCATATAAAAGAGTGGAAATCATACACAGTATGTTCTCTGATTACATGGAATTAATGCAGAAATCAAAAACAAAAACAAAGCTAGAAAAAACCCAAATCATTTGGAAATTAAATGACATACTTTTAAATAACATGGGTCAAAGGAGTTTCAAGTGTAATAAAACTATTTTTAAGAAAATAAAAATGAAAACACAACTTATCAAAATTGTGGAATGCAGCAAAAGCAGTGCTTAGAGGAGATTTAGAGCATGAAATACTTATTTTCTAAAAAATGGAATCAGTTAACGAAGCTTCTATGTTAGGAAACTTGAGAAAGTATAGTAACTTAAGTCCAACACAAGTAGCAAGAATAATATTAATTAAAATAGAAGTCAATGAAATTGGAAAGTGGGGCCAAGATGTCAGAGTGGTCAGCTGCTTCCTGTGCTCCTTCTAACAGCAAAGACCCAAAAGAACAAATTAATCAATTATATATGACATTCTAGGAGCCTTGAGCCCCAAAGCTGAGAAATCAGACTGACCAACGGGAAAGGGACGTTAGGTCCAGAAGTACCGAGGACTGGCCAGATCTGACCTGCTAAGAATCAACTACAGCTAGTGTAGTGAACACAGCAGTTATGTATTGAGGGCCTGCTCTTCAGCCAGAGACAGAGCAGAGGAGAATCCTCTTGAGCCCCAAGAACCAGTGAAAAGCAGTATTTAATCTTCAAAAGCTAACCTAACACACAGGGATTAAATCTTGCCTTTGGGGTAAATTACTCTCCTTCTTCCCAGCACTTCCTCCTCCCTTCTGTACACTGTGCCCTGCTCCAGAGTCTGGCTCCGTTACCTCAGCCATAGGTAAGACTCCTTATCTGTGCCCTGAGCCCTTTTCCTAGAATGGGTGAACGATTAACTTAACATACTGGGAGAACTGAGTGGGGAGGAGAAAAACCTACCAACTCTCCTGAGCCAAAATTCAGGTTAAGAAACAGTTTCTTCATCTGAAATCTGACATAAGAGGACTCATTTGCCTCACAAACACGCAGGAACAGCTGTTAGCTCTCGCCTTTCTCAGCAGCTGCAGCCAGATATTTGTGCTTACACCAATAGCCCCTAGAACAGCAGAGGCAAGCCTGTATCATACACTTGGTGACTCACTATCTGTACACCTCAGCTGAAGGCATAATGGCAAATTAAATGGTATCTTGGACTCACATGTCTAGAACAAGCTCTAACCATCTGCTGACAGGATGCTAGTGCTTCCAATACAACAATAAACAAACTAGCACACATGACTAGTCTATATGAACATTTCAAAACAAAACAAAATAATAAAGCTAAAACACAATACACAAACAAACAAATTTAACAACTAACTGATGGCTTGGTGACAAGTCACTTAAACATGCATTACACAGTGGCTTCAAAAACTTCAAAACAAAGATGCAAGAAAGTTTCCAGGTGAAGGGGACTTCCAGGAATTATCAGAGGTTGCTGTTGTTAGGTGCCATCAAGTCTATTCTAACTCACAGTGAGCCTACGCACAATGACACAAAACACTGCCTGGTCTCGCATTATGTCCAAAATTGATTTTATGCTCAAGCTCATCATTGTTGCCATGGTGTCAATTCTTCTTGTCAAGGGTCTTCCTCTTTTTTGCTGATAATCCACTCTACCAACCATGATGTCCTTCTCCAGTGATTGATCCCTCCCAGACAACATGTCCAAAGTATGTAAGATGCAATCTTGAAATCTTTGCTTCCAAGGAGCACCCTGGTTGTACTTCTTCCAGAAAGGATTCGCTTGTTCTTTTGACAGTCTGTGGTACAGTCAACATTCTTCTCCAACACCACAATTCAATGGCATCAATTCTTCTGTCTTTCCTATTCGTGGTCCAGCTTTCACAGGCATACGATGCAATTTTAAATATCATGGCTTGGGTCAGGCCCAGCTTAGTCTTCAAGGTGGCATCTTTACTTTTCAACACCTTAAAGATGTCCTTTTGCAACAGATTTTCCCAAATGCAATGTGTCTTTCAATATTTCTTTTTTTATTGTGATTGAGTGAAAGTATACAATCCAGTTTAAGTATGTATGCCCTCCTATCTGCAGCCACTTCTGCTCTCCTTTCCTGGTGACAGCACCCTCTTCCTCTCTATTTCATACATGTCATATCCACTTAACAATCTCCAGTCCTCTCCTCTCCACTCTCTCCACTCCCTTCTGGTAAGAGTCCAGTAGGACAACATCCTATAGATGCATAGAACCATAAAGTGCACACATGATATGGTCCCCGAGTCCAATTCATTCCTGTCCAAAGAGTTGACCTCAGTAATGATTTATGATCAGGGGCAACATCAGGTCTAGGGGCCATGCTCCCAGGAGAACGCCCAGGCCTTGAGACCATCAATTGCAATCTTTCAGTGGATTTCTCAGGGTGTACCCCTTTCTTTTTCTTGTGTTGTCACTGGGACTCAACATTGTGAGCCCCATCACAGCTGTCATTGGTGGTGGCCAGGCACAGTCTGGCTATACTGGTCACATGCTGATGTAGCCACCCATTTACAAGGGTCTTTCTATCTTCTGGGTTCTCTTTCCCCCATGTTGTTGTCCTTGGTGATCACCTGCTCCAGCTGAGTTGGGGCCTTCAGATGGTGGCTCGCTAGCTATTAAGACCCCAGACACCACTCATCAATACAGGTGCAGAAGACTCTCTGAGCAATAGGCTAGTTAGACCAGTTGGCCTCGATATCCCCTCTGCTACTCTGTCCTTGAAATATTGCAGTAAAACTGGAAGAGTTTTCAGGTTATGTTAAAGTCCAGCTAAACTGATCTTCTTTCTAATGTGTGCTGTCGCTGATTTCACCCAAACAAATTTCAGTCAACTGTCTAATCTATAACTAGCCCTGTCCCTGCCTCCCTCACCTCCCTTGCAGCCCTAAAAGAGTCTTTGCTTCAGTACATGAGTCTGTTTTAAAGTCCTTGTAGCAGCAGTAGCATACAATATTTGTCCTTGTGCCGCTGATTGATTTCACTCTATATAATATCTTCTGGTTGAAACCAGGTTATGAGATGTTTCCTAAAATCATAATTGTTCTTTATCATTGTATACTGTTCCATTGAGTATATATACCATAGTTTACTTATCCGTTCATCTGTTGTTGGGCATCTGGGTTGATTCATCCTTTTGCTATTGTGGACTGTGCTGCAATAAACATTCATGTGCATGTATCTGTTTGTGTGACTGCCCTTGCTTATGTAGGATATATTACAAGCAGTGGGATTACTTGGTCAAATCATGTATCTATTTCCAGCTTTTGAAAGAAGTGCCAGATTGCTTTCCAAAGAGGTTGTACCATTTTGCAAGCCCACCAATAATGTAGAAGAGTTCCAGTTTCTCCACAGCCTCTCTAGCATTTGTTGCTTGTGTTTTGGGGATCATGGCCAACTGCCTTGGGGTGAGATGGTATCTCATCGTCATTTTGATTTGGATTTCTTTAATAGCTAGTGATCGTGAACATTTCCACATGTGTCTTTGGCTGCCTGGATATCCTCTTTAGAGAAGTGTCTCTCCATCTCCTTTGCTCAACGCTCAATTGAAATATTTATCCTTTGTTTGTTGATATTTTGGAGTACCTTGTAGCTTACGGTGATCAGATGTCAATCTAACACCTAGTTGCCAAATAATTTTTTTCATTCTGTATGTGGTCTTTCAATTCTTTTGATAAAGTCTTTGGATGAGCAAGAAAGTCTGATTCTTCTTAGTAGTTCGCATTTACCTGTCTTCTCTTCTGTTGACTGTGCTTTGGGAGACTTTGAAGTCTGTCTACATTGTGTATTGAATCTTCCATTGTTGATCCTAATTTTTCTGTCATGGGTTTTATTGTTTTACATTTGATATTTAGGTCTTTTATCACTTGAGTTAGTTTTGTGTAAGGTGTGAGGTACAGATCTTGTTTCCATTTTTTTTGCAGATGGATATCCAATCTTGTCAGCACCATTTGTTAAAGAGTGTTTTTACCCCAGTTTACAATCTTAGGGCATTTATCAAATATCAACGGCTCATGAGAGGACGGTGGCATCTATGGGAACTCAACTCTATTACATCGGTTTAAGGGTCTCTTTTTGCACCAGTACCAGGCAGCTAGACTACTGTGGCAGTGTAACAGACTCTGGAGTTGGATAGTGAGAGGCCTCCTACTGTGTTCTTCTTCAGTAGTGCTTTGCTTACCTGGGATTTCTTTCCTTTCCAAAGTGGGTGATTTGTTTCTCCATCTCATTAAAAAATGTCGTGGGAATTCGTATTGGGATTGCATTGTATGTGTAGTTTGCTTTGGGTGAAATAGACGTTTTCACAATGTTAAGTCTTCCTATCCATGAGCAGGGCAGGTTTCTCCATTTATATCTCTCTTAGTTTCTTGCAGCAGGGTTTTGCAGTTCTCTTTGTATAGGTCTCGTATGTCTCTAGTTAGATTTATTCCTACGTATTTTGTCTTCTTGGGGGCTATAGTAAATGCTATTGATTTGGTGATTTCCTCTTGAATGATCTCTTTGTTGATATAAAGGAATCCTACTGATATACTTATGTTTATCTTGTATCTTGATACTTTGCTGAACTCTTCTATTAGTTTGAGTAGTTTACTTACAGATTCTTTAGGATTCTCTGCATATACAATCATATCATCTACAGATAGGGAGATTTTTACTTCCTTTTTGCTGATGCAGATGCATTTCTTTGTCTGGTCTAATTGCTCTGGCCAGAACTTCTAGTACAATTCCCCTCATGGGGAATTCTTTCAGTTTCTTGCCATTCAGGATGATGTAGGCCGTTGGCTTTGTGTAGATGGCCCTTATTCAATTCAGGAATTTGCCTTCTATTCCTATTGTGCTGAGAGTTTTTAGCATGAAAGGATGTTGGACTCTGTCAAATGTCTTTTCTGTATCAATTGATAATATCAGGTGATTTTTATCTTTCTGGTTATTTATGTGGTTGATCATGTTAATTGTTTTTCTGCTGAACCAGCCTTGCATCCCAGGTATGTATCCAACTTTGTTGTGAGGAATTAATTTTTTGATATGTTGTTGAATTCTATTGGCAAGGATTTTTGGATCTAGGTTCATGAGTGATATTGGTCTGTAGTTCTCCTTTTTTGTTGGATATTTCCCTGGCTTTGGTATCAGGGTTATCCTGGCTTCACAGAATGAATTTGGGAGTAATCCATCCCTTTCTATACTGTGAAATAGTCTCAGTAGTATTGGTGTTAACTCTTCTCTAATAGCTTGGTAGAACTCTGCGGTGAAGCCATCTGGGCTAGGGCCTTTTTTGGTTGGAAGTTTTTTGATAACTTGCTCAATCTCTTCCTTTGTGATGGGTTTATTAAGTTGTTCTACTCCTACTTGTGATAATTTTGGCAGGTGATATGAATCAAGGAATATGTCCATTTCCTCTAGGTTTTCAAATCTGTTAGAGTACAGTCTTTTGTAGTATTCAGTTATGATAGTTTCATTTCTGTTAGACCTGTTATGACATCTCCCATCTCATTTCTTATTTGGGTTATTGGTTTCCTTTTCTGTTTTTCTTTAATAAGTTTAGCCAGTGGTATGTCACTTTTATTAATCTTTTCAAAAAATCACCTTTCGGTCCTATCAATTTTTTCAATTGTTCTTCTGTTCTCTAATTCATTTAGTTCTGCTCTAATCTTTATGGTCTGTTCTCTTCTGATGCCTGAGGGGTTCCTCTGTTGTTCTCTCTTGATTTGTTCAAGCTATAGGGTTAATTCTTTGGTTTGGGTTCTTTCTTCCTTCTGGATTTGTGCATTTATAAAGATAAACTGACCTCTGAACACTGCTTTGGCTGTATCCCATAGATTCTGGTATGAACCATAAATTTCTTTATTTTGTCCTTGATTTCTTCTATAACCAGAGCTGTTTGAGCAAGATGTTCAGTTTTCATGATTTCCAGTTTCTGTGTGTTTTTTTCTGCCATTGATTTCAACTTTTATGGCTTCATGGTCTGAAAAGATGCTTTGCAATAATTCAGTGGTTTGGATTTTGTTGAGATTTGCTTTATCTCCTAGCACCTGGTCTGTTCTGGAGAACGTTCCATGTGCACTGGAGAAGAAGATGTAGCTACCTGTTGATGAATAAAAAGTTCTGTATACGTCAGTGAAGTCTAATTGCTTAATTGTGGCAGTAAGATCTTCTGTGTCTTTAACGAGCTTTTGTCTAGAAGATCTGTCAAATATTTAAAATGGAGTGTTAAAGTCTCCTACTATTGTTGTGCAGAGATCTATCTCATTTTTAAATAAAGTCAGTGTTTCTTTGATATATTTAGATGCGTAAGTATTGGATGTATTAATATTTATTATTGTTAAGTCCTTCTTGTGTATTGAACGTTTCATCAATAAATAGTGACTATCTTTGTCCACAGTGGTGAATTTTACATTAAAATCTATTTTATCTGAGATTATTATTGCCACACCTGCTCTTCTTTGTATGGTGTTACCTTGGTATATGTTACCCCATCCTTTAATTTTCAGTTTGTTCATGTCTTTAATTCTAAGGTGCTTTTCTTGTAAGCAACACATAGATTGGTCCTGTCTTTTGATCCAAGTTGTCACTCAATGTCTCTTTACTGAAGCCTTCAGTCCATTCCATTCAGTGTAATTATTGATACATATGTGTTTAGTGCTGTCATTTTGCTGTATTTCTTTTTGTGTTGGTATATTCTCTGTTGCTCTTAATTTTCCTTTCTGGATTGTTATACTTTATGGGTTGATTTTACATCCTTTCAGTGTTGGTTTTGTGTTGAGATTCCTTGTGTTGAGATTTATTGTGCTTTGAAGCTAGCCCTGTGATCCCCCTTAATAATCTAAGTTTAAACCCAATTTTAACTTCCTACATATCTTATTAACTTCCTCTCCATCTGAAAGGACTATAACTACTGTAGCATATCTCTCTTTTTAGTGTGATGGTATCTCAGTTTTTGTTATATGATCACTGGATCCCTTCTTTAATATTATGGCTTTCATTGAGTGCCTTCTCTAACTGAGTGCATTTCTGGATGTTGCGTCCTGCAATGCCTCCTTAAATATAGACTTAATAGTTTTGTTTTTCTAATCTACAAGTTTATTTTAATATTTCTTGTAACTTTGGTTTGGTTTTATGAAGTGTCTAATTTTCCGTTTATTTGTGGATGCCTTAATTTAATCATCATATTCGAAAGACAGTTTTGCAGGATATATAATTCTTGGTTGCAAGTTTTTCTCCTTCAAGGCTTTAAATGTGTCATCCCACTGCCTCTGTGCCAGCATTGTTTCTGCCAAGAAGTCAGACGAAAGGCTATAGGGCTTCCCTCTGAATGTTAGCTTTGCTTTGAGTCTTGCTGCCTTTAAGAGTTTCTGCTTATGTTTCGTTTTGTTAAGCTTGATTATAATGTGTGTTGATCTCTTTCTTTGGAGGTCAACTTTATTTGGCATTTGATACACATCTTGGATATCTATGTTCTCTTCTTTCACAATTTCAGGGAAGTTTTCTGTTAGCAAATCAACAACAATACTCTCTGTGTTTTCAGGTATCACTACCTGTTTTGGAACTCCGTTAATTATAGATTGTTCCTCTTGTTAGAGTCACACATGTTTATTCATTTTTCTTGTTTCTTTTCTCTGATTTCTCCTCACATATGCTGGTGTCAGTAGCTCTGTCTTCAGAGTCAGAAAGTCTAGTTTCCAGTTGTTCAATTTGGCTTTGAATTGTTCTTCTTTTGGCTTTGAATTGAATTGTCTAATTCTGTAATTTTGTTGTTGATTTGTCAGATTTCAGACTGGTGATGTACCATAAGATCAAATAGCTTGCTTAATTTTTCATTTCGCTCTGCAACATTTTGTATAAAGTCTAGGAGGGCTCTTTATATAATTCTTTTGTACTTGACCTCCAATAGTTTCAAAAAGGCTTACTCATCTGGGAAGTTCTTTGATTCTTTATTTGGGGAGTTTTCTGGAGCCATGGGTGAATGTTTTTTTAAAATGTTTCATTAGGGTCTGTTGCTTTCTGGACATCTAGAGGCTGTTCATTTTTTCTGGTGTTGCCGTAACATGAACTGAAGTGCAGTTCTGAGAAAGAAGATGATCACCAGTCACCTCTATATATTCTAGTGAGTGGGCCTAGTGAAATCTCTGGTGCAGCAGGCTCCACCTGCTATTTGGCAAAGACGTGGCTAAACTTATGGAGTCACTGAGGGGCTATCAGCTGCCTCTATGATGTTGGTCAGTAAATGCTGGAAGAAATGCCATCAGGCTGCACCACAGATATTTTTCCAGGCACTCGTGTTTTAAAAAGATAAAAGCAGTGACAGCACACATTAGAAAGAAGAACAATAATAAATGGACTTCAACACAATTTGAGTACTCCTCCCATCTTAACCCAGTATTGCAAGGGCAGAGTAGCTGGGGCAGGGGGCCGGGGACCATGCTCCCAGGCAAAATCAAGGCCAATTGGCACAGCTAGCATTTTGCTAATGAAGACTCCTGCATCTCACATCAGTGAGTGGGGTCTGGGGTCTTAAAAGCTGCCAAGCTGACATCTGAGGGTACAGCAAATGGTCCCAACTCAACAGGAACAGATGATCACCAAGGACAAGAAAGACATGGGAAAAAGAGAACCCGGAAGACAGAGAGACCCATGTGAGTGGGTCTTTCCATCAACTCATGACCAAAGAACCAGATGGTGCCCGACCACCACCAGTAATAGCCACAATGGAGCTCACAAAGTTGAGTCTCACTGCTAACAAGAGAATAAATAGGGGTGCACCCTGAGACCTCCAATAAAAGACCACAATTGATGGTCCAGGGGCTTTGGGTTTCCCCTGGGAGCATGGCTCTGGCCCTGACACCGCCCCTGTCCATAAATCATAATGAAGGTCAACTTTTCAGACAGCAATGGGTTGGACTTGGTGATGCAGAGTGACTATACCTTGTGGGAATTTTATGGTTCTATGCATCTATAGGCTATCATCCTGTTGACCTCTTGCTGGAGGAAGGGGAGTGGGTGAAGAGGAGGGGATAGGAGACTGTTGGGAGGATAGGCCACGTATGGAGCAGACAGGAAGGGTGTGGTGTCACCAGGCAGGGAGATCAGTGGGAGGTGCATGTAGGTGAGCATGTGAATTTATATGGGAATGTACATTTTCATTCAGTCATTAAAAAAAGGTAAAAGCTTTCCTCTTTCCAGCTGACAACAGAGGGGCCTCATCAGCTGTTGCCAGATCCTGTGATACAGTTCATAGTAGGACAGGCTACTGGTGTTCTGCCATTCCCTTCCAAGCCCCTCTGTAAGGCTACCATGTGCTAAACACAGATCATCTACTGGCAAAGCCCTGAACTGGGACTGCCTTGTAGCCTGGGAATTAACCTCTGCTGAGGTCTTCACTTGGGTATTAATGACTCCCAGTCAAACAAAACGGCTTCCTAGTCAAGCTGTCCCACCCCTGCAGAACAGCAGAATATATGGCAGAGGTCTGAAAAGAGAAGGTGGAGGGACTGTGGTACTCTGAGTCTGGAGCCGGGTTCTCAAAATGTGGCTATTCCATCCAGCGATCACTTTAGCACTGTGGGTCTTTGTAGCTGCTTTTTGAGCCAGCCTTCTGTCTGTTGGCCAGCAAAAAAAAGAAAAAGTTAAAAACACCAGTTACCTCCCATCCACGGTAGCCAGCTGATTCAACCAGAGCAGGGCTCAGCCAAACACAAGCAGTTTCCCATTCACTGGCATGCAGTCCAAACCAAAACCCTATGCTGTGTCCCAGGGCTCACTGGATGTCCAGAAGGCTCTATTCAACTATCAATCCAGGCCGTAATTTTCAGGCAGAATTAAGGAGATGTGTGTCTAGTCTGCCATGTTGACTCTGCCCCTCCCTACCCACATCTTTGGGTTTCTTTCCTGCTGCTTCCAGGGGAATTGACTGTGGAACCAAGTAAAATGAAATCCTTGAACCTCAAGCCTTTCCCATTTATGATGATATTGCTTGCTGTGAGGATTTTTGTTTTCTTGATGCTGAGGTGCAATCCATACTGAAGGCTGTGGTCTTTGATCTTCATCAGTAAGTGTTTTAAATCCTCTTGACTTTCATTAAGTGTGGTGGTATTGGCTGCATAACACAGGTAGTTAGTGAGTCTTCCTCCAATCCTCATGCCTCATTCTTCTTCACAGAGTCCAGCCGCTCAGATTATTTGCTTAGCATACAGATTGAAAAGGCATGGTAAAAGGATATAACCTGATGCACACCTTTCCAGTCTTTAAGCCATGCAGCATCCTCTTGTTCTGTTGGCATGACTGCCTCTTGATCCACATACAGATTCCTTAAGAGCACAATTAAGTATTCTGGAATTCCTATTGTATGCAATGTTAGGCATAATTTGTTATGATCCACACGTCAAATGTCTTTGCGTAGTCAATGAAACACAGGTAAACATCTTGCTGGTATACTCTGCTTTCAGCCAAGATCCATCTGACATCAGCAATGATATCCCTAGTTCCACATCCTCTTCTGAATCTGGCTTGAACATTTGGAAGTTCCATGTCACCATACTGTTGAAGTTGCTTTTGAATGATCTTAAGCAAAATTTTACTTTCATGTGATATTAACGATATTGTTTGGTAATTTCCTTGTTCTGTTGGAATGCGCTTCTTTGGAATGGTCATGAGTATTTATTCCATCAGAGGTAGAATACAAAAGACTAATATTTAGAGCTCTTCCAAAGAGCAGGAGGGCAATGGGGGAAAATGCAGCACAGCGTGTTGACTAATTGGACAGGCTACAGGAAAGCATACACAGAAAAGAAGTAGAAAATCAGAAAATTAATAATAACGTTACAGAATTAGACAACTCAATAGAAAGGCAAAGGAGTGGAATTGAGGCAACGGAAGGCCAAATTAGTGAGACAGAAGATAAAACACATGACACACGTATATACTTGAAGAAAAATCAGATAAAAGAATTTGAAAATAAATCAACAAACATGAAGAATTATGTGTGACTCTATCAAGAGGAATATTTTATAAGTGATTAGAGTACCAAAACAGGGGAAGATAACAGAAAATACAGAGAGAATTGTTGAAGATTTGTTTACAGAAAATGCCCCTGATATCATGAAATATAAAAAGAGATCTATCCAAATTGCCCATCAAACTTGACACAAGGTAGATCCATAAAGAAAGACACCAGGGCATATTATAATCAAACTTGCCAAAACTAAAGATGAGACAATTTTAAAACCAGCTGGGAATAAATGGAAAAAATATTTACAAAGGAGAGTAAAAAAGACTAAGTTTAGATTATACTCAGAAGAAACAATGCAAGCAAGAAGGTAGTGGGATGATATATACAGAGCCTTGGAGAGAAAAGAAAATACTAGCTCAGAATTACATATCCAGCAAAACTGTCTCTCAGCTATGATTGCAAAATTAGGATATTTCCAGGTAAACATAAATTTAGGTAATTTGAAAAAAACAAACCAAAATTATATGACATACTAAAAGGAATGCTTTGGTTAGAAAATCAACAGCATCACCAAACATCCCAACACTAAAATGTCACATCCATGTATCAACTCAGATGCCAAGCCAAGCCAAGTGCCGTCGAGTCGGAGCTGACTCATGGTGACCCTAGGGTGAAATCACAAAAATAAATAAAATGCAAAACACTGAAAATAGTGAAACATTATGCAAATATTATAACAAAAATAGGAATTTAACAAATATACGCAGATATTTCAAAAAGAGAGAAAGTCAAGGTGATATAGCAAAATTAAAGACTGGTATAAGTTTTGAAAAATAGGGATAAATATTAAGGTAACCACAAAGGAAATTAACAATCCTATAGATAAAAATAAAGCACAAGAAAAACATAAAGTCTTATCAAGTAGAAAACCATGAACAATGGAAAAGGTGAAAATACATAAAGAATAGTGACCCAGCACAGAAAATGAAGTGGAACAAAGGAGTTGTCGATAACACACACAAAAAGACATCAAAATGACAGCATTAAACTCATACCTACCAATAATTACACTGAATGTAAATGGATTAAATGCACCAATGAAGAGATAGAAAGCAGCAAATTGGATTTAAAAGACATGATCCATGTATATGCTGCCTACTGGAGACACCCCTTAGATTTGAAGACATGAATAATCTAAAATTTGAAGGATAGAAAAAAATATATACAAAGGAAACAGGATTCAAAAAGGACCAGGAGTGGCAATATTACTTTCTGGTAAAAGAGATTTTAAAGTAAAATTCACCACATTGGACAAGGAAAGACACTGATTAAACAATCAGTATTCCAGGAGGACATAACCATAGAAAATATTTACATACTCAATGACAGGGCTTCAAAACATTTAATTAAAGCAAACTGTAACTGCATTGAAAACAGAAATAGACAGTTCCATAATAACAGAAGGGGAATTCAACACACTACTTTCAGTGAAGGAGAGAACATGCAGAAAAAAGCTCAGCAAAGACATGGAAGATCTAAATGCCACAGTCAACCAACTTGATCTCACAGACATGTATGGAACATCCACCTCAAAACAGCCAAGTATATCTTCTTTCTGAATGCACATGGAACATTCTGCAGAATAGACCACATATCAAGTTATTAAGGAAGCCTTAACAAAACTCAGAGCACTGAAATATTACAAGGCATCTTTTCAGACCATAAAGCCATAAAAGTAAAAAATCAATAACAGAAAAAGCAAAGAAGAAAATCAAACACATGGAAATTGACAAATACCTTGCCC
This sequence comes from Heterohyrax brucei, assembly GCA_028571685.1. Lineage (NCBI taxonomy): Eukaryota > Metazoa > Chordata > Mammalia > Hyracoidea > Procaviidae > Heterohyrax > Heterohyrax brucei. Next base: position 134,081,304 of record CM053149.1, on the reverse strand, counting down.
CAAAACTACTGGGTCACAGCAGAAATCAAAGATGAAATAAGAATCAAGTGAGAATGAAACCACATCCTACCAAAATCTATGGGATGCACATAGCAAAATCAGTGCTCAGAGGTCAATTTACCTCAATAAATGTGTACATCCAGAGAGAAGAAAGAGCCCCCCCAAAAAGCAGTAATCCTACAACTACAAAAGTAGACTGAGAGTACCGAAAGCAGCCCTTGGTCACCACAGGAAAGCAAATAATAAAAATTAGAGCAGACTTAATGAATTAGAGAATAGAGAAAAAAAAAAAGAGTTGACAAGATCAAAAGCTGTTTCTTAGTATCAACAAAGTCAATAAACCATTGGCCAAAGTGACAAAAGAGAAACAGAAGAGGAAGCAAATAACCCAAATAAGAAACGAGAGGGGCAATATCACATCAGACCAAATGAAATTTTAAAAATCATAGTAAAATACTATGCAAAATTGTACTCCAACAAATTTGAGAACCTAGAGAAAAATGGACAAATTTCTAGAAACACACTGCCTACCAAAACTAACACAAATAGAGGTAGAACAACTAAATAAATCCAAATGAAAACTACAGTGTGATACCATCTCACCCCAACAAGGCTGGCATTAGACCAAAAAAAACACAAAATAATAGATGCTGGAAAGGCTATGGAGAAACTAGAACACTCATAAATTGCTGGTAGGAATGTAAAATGGTACAATTTTTACAATATGGCTCTTTCTTAAAAATCTAGAAATAGAAATACCATACAATCCAGCTATCCCACTTCCTAGAATATATCTGAGATAAATAAGGGCTGTCTGTCACATGAATAGATACACGCAATGTACAATTGTCCACAATAGCAAAAATATTTTATCAATCCAGGTGCCCATCAGTGGATGAATGGCTAAACAAACTAAGTTATATTTGCAGAACAGAATACCGCGAAATGACAAAGAACAATGATCAACTTGGAAAACACTTCAAACCATGGAGGAATCTACAAGGCATTACACTGAATGAAATTAGTTAGTTGGAAAGGATAAATATTGTATGACACCACTTTTATAAGAATTCAAGAAAAGGTTTAAACACAGTAGAAAATTGTCTTTGATGGTTATGAGGGTAGGGAGTGAGTGAAAGGGATATTCATTATTTAGACAGTAGATAATTAACTTAGATGAAGGGAGGGACAACACGTGGTAAAGGATAAGTCAGCAGAACTACTCTAAATCAAAAGCTAACAAGATTCCTAAATATAATCCAAGACTTCAATGGATGGAGTAGCAGGGGCAGGAGTGTTGGGACCCTGGTTTCAGGGAACATCTAGGTCAATCAGCATGCCAACCCAAGCTTTTAAAGAAAATGTTCTGCATCTCACTTTGGTGAGTGGTGTCTGGGGTCTCAAAGCTATCATGGGGTCACCTAAATAACACCCAAGTAGCATCCATTGATCCCAACACAGCTGGATCAGAGAAGAATGAAGGACATCAATGACATAAAGTAAAAAAGATTCCAAGAGACAGAAAGCAGCACATAATCTAAAGACTGTGTCAGCACAAGACCAGAAAAGCTAGATGGAACACAATAAAGAGTCCTTGACATAGCAGGAGAAAAACGGATATTCAGAACTAGAACTCCATTAAAAAACAAACAACAATAACAAACAAAAAAAATAGACTTAATAGACAGACTGGAGGGTGCCTGGAAGACATGACTCCTGGACTTTCTGTTATTTCAGAACTGAAAGCATTCCCAAAGATAACTCTTCAGACAAAAGATTGAACTAAAACCCAGTGCCATCGAGTCGGATCCAACTCATGGCAACCCTAGAGGCCAGAGTAGAACTTCCCCCTGGAGTATTCTGGACTATCCCAAAATCTGTTGCCATCGAATAGGTTCCAACTCATAGCCACTCTGTAGGAGAGAATAGAACTGCCCCAAAGGACTGAGCTATAAGACATAAAATGATAGTGGAGTGGGCTGCTTGGCTTAAGTAGATAGATGAAGCTAACTGGGCAGCTCCTGTCCAGAAGTGAAACGAGAGGGCAGAGGGAGATGGGAACTAATTGAAAGGACCCAGGAAATACAGGGTGGAAAGGAGGAGTGTGCTGTCACTAGATGAGGAAAGTAGCTAGAGTTACATAGCAACGTGGGCATAAGTTTTTGTATGACAAATTGATACAGATTGTAAACTTTCACTTCAAGTACAATAAAAAAGATTTTTAAAAAAAGGAATGAAATTGAAAAGAGGAAAACAATTGAGAAGATCAACAAAATCAAAAGTTGTCTCTTAAATTTGGCTGGATGAAATCAGTGACAGCACACATTAGAAAGACGATCAATTTCAACTGGACTTCAACATAACGTGATTGCTCCTCTCATCTTAACCCAATATTGCAAGGATGGAGTTGCTGGGGCAGGGGACTGGAGATCATGCTCTCAGAGGAAATTGAGGTCAACTGGCTAAACTAGCATTTGCTAAGAGAGTTCTTTGCACCCCAAATTGGTGAGTGGCATCTAGGATCTTAAAAGCTGCCAAGCTGCCATCTGAGGTATACCAAATGGTCCCAACTTGGCAGGAACGATGATCTCCAATGACCAAAACAACATAGGCCAAAGAGAACCCAGAAGACAGAGAGAGACCCACATGAACAAGTGACTACTTAGACATGTGACTGGAAGAACCAGATGGTGCCTGGCCACCACCAGTGATAGCTGTGATGGGGCTCACAAAGTTGAGTCTCACACGCAACACGAAAATAAAAAGGGATGCATCCTGAGATCTTCATTAAGAGATTGCAATTGATGGTCCAGGGGCCTCAGGGAAGCATGGCCTGGAAGCATGGCCCCTGGCCCTGATGCTGCCCTTGTCCTTAAATCATAATGGAGGTCAACTCTTCGGGTAGAAATGGATTGGACTTAGCAACACAGATTGACCATATCAGGTGTGTACTTTATGGTCCTGTGCATCTAGGGGATGTCATCCTGCTGACCTTTTACTGGAGGTGAGGGAGAGGGTGGAGAGGAGGGCACAGGAGATTTGTTATGACATGTATAGAATGGAGAAGAGGAGTGTGCTGTCACCAGGCAGGGAGAACAGTGGGAGCTGCTGATTGGCCAGCCAAGCCAAGTGCCGTCAAGTCAGATCCAACTCATGACGACCCTAGCGGGTATGCAAATTTATGTGGGATTGTATATTTTCACTCAATCATAATAAAAAAAAAATAAAAAAAGAGAAAAAAGTTGTTTCTTTGAAAAGATGAATAAAATCAATAAGCTTTTAACCAGGCTAACAAATATATTTTAAGTTTGGCTACAAATTACTAATATCAGAAGTAAAGGAGAGGTCATCATAGCTAATATCTTGGACATTAATAGGATAATAAAGGATTACTATTTAGAAAAACTCTGTCAGCAGATTTTGGATAATTTAGATGAAATGGTTCAGTTTGTTAAAGGATACAACTACCAAAACTTCACAAGTAGAAATAGATAACTTGATAATCCTATAGCCAAGTGCCGTCAAGTCGGATCCGACTCGTGATAACTCTATATTTTAAGAGAAATTGAATCAGTCAAAAAAAAAAATTAAAAAGTCATCAGGCCCAGATTTCTACCAAAATTAAAAAGAAGAAAATGGCGTGTATTCTCCATGGTGTCTTACAAAAAAGAGAAGCTGCAGGAACACTTTGTATATCAAGCTCGCATTACTGCTACCAAAACAAGATACAAACACTATAAAAAAATAATTAGATAAAACTACAGACCAACTCTCTCAAGAACATAGATGCAAAACTCCTCAACAAAATATTTATAAATCAAATCCAATCATGAAAAAGGGAAGTATACCAAGAAACCAGCCAAGCCAAGTGCCTTCTAGACCAAGCAACCAAGTGGGATTTATCCCATGTATGTAAGTTCAATTCACCATTTGAAACTTAATTAATGTAATTTACCATGTTAACAGGCTAAAGAAGAAAATGTATGTATAACTGTCATTGGTTGAATTGTGTTCCCCTCAAAATTGGTGTAGCAATTTGGCTTGGTCAAGATTCCTTGTATTCTGTGGTGCTCCTGTGTATTGTAAATCTTGCTTCTATGATGTTAATGAAGGAGGATGATCACAGGTTGTGTTAATGAGGCAGGGTTCAGTCTGTAAGATTGCATTGTTCCTTGAGGCAATCTCTTGGAATAAACGAAATGGAAGCAAGCAAAGAGGTGGGGAACTCATACCACCAAGAAGCAGTTCTGAAAGTAGAGTGAGGTCTTTGGGAAGGTCTCAGGGTTCCTGCCCAGTTTTCAATCCAGGGCAGATTGACGACAAGGATCTTCCCCCAAGAGCTGGCAGAGAGAGTGTGTTCCTGTGAAGCCAGCACCTGGAATTTGAACTTCAAGCCCACTAGACTGTGTGAGAGTAAACTTTTCTTTGTTAAAGCTATCTGCTTGTGGTTTTTCTGGTGTAGTAGCAAGAGATGACTAAGACAATAACTGTATCGATTGCCACAGAAACACATTTGACAACCTCCAAACCATTCACAATAAAATTTCTAAGCAAAACAGGAATGTAAGGAAACTTCTTCGGTTCAGTAAATAACACGTACAAAAAAAAATCTACACATGACATCATGCTTAATGGTGAGAACCTGTACACTTCTTCCCTAAGGTTTGAAACAAGGCAAGAATATCCTTCTCATTACTCTTATTCAACACCATACTGAAATTCATAGCTAACTCAGTAAGACAAGAAAGGGAAATAAAATGCATACAAACTGGAAAGTAAGAAACAGTTTCTATTGCAGATAACAATATTCTGTGTAAACAATCTCAAAGAACCAACAGAAACACTCCTGAAACTCATATGAAAGCATAGTAAGGCTGTAGGACAGAAAGTTAATATACAAAAATCAACTCTTTTCCTATATCTAGCAATGAACAGTTGGAATCTGAAAAAAAATTTTAAAAAGTTTTAAGTAAGTGGAGTGATATTCCATAGTCATTAATTGCCAGACTCAATGTTGTTACGCTTCAATTAATCCACACCTGATTTATAGATTCAGTGCAAACCTAATCATAACCTCAGCAAGCTATACCGTAGATATCTACACACTGATTTTAAAGCTTACATGAAAAGGCAAAAGCTTTGTAATAGCCAACACAATACAGAGAAGATAAGGTTGAAAGACTTAACCCCCCCAATTTTATAGTCTATTATAAAACTGTGGTATGGTGAAAGAATATATACAGAGAAGAGGGATTCCCAAAATAGATCTACAAAGATACGGCTACCATCCTTTGACAACAGAACAAAGGCAATTCATTGAAAAAGTGTAATCTTTTCAACAAATGGTGCTGGAACAGTTGGAAGTTTCCATACAAAGAATTAAACCTAAACAGAGACCTTAAATTTTCATAATTGAACTAAAATAGAATGTAAGACATAAATGTGTAATAAAAATTATAAAACTTCTAAAAGAGAAATATGATTAAATCTATGTGAATGTGGATTTGTTAGTGGTTTCTAAATTAAATACCAGAAGTACAATCTGTGAAGGAAAAATTGCTAAGTTGCTATTTACGAAAGTTAAAAACTCTTCTGCAGAGATGCTTGATAGAATGGAAAGGCAAAATTCAAAGAGGGAGACTAAGCATAATCCTGGGGACACAGTGGTTAAGCACTCACCTGCTAACGGAAAAGTTGGCTGTTCAAACCCACCAGCCAATCTGCTTCTCGGAAACCCTTAAGGGTGGTTCTACTCTGTCCCATAGGATAGCTGTGAATCAGAATCAACTTGATGGCAACGGTTCAAAAGTGTGTGCGCGCGCACACACACACACAGAACACAAACACCTACACATATTAGTGTACTTGTATCCAAAATATACCAAGAATTGTTAAAAGTTGACAATAAGAAAACAAAGAGCCCAATTTCAAGGTGAGCAAAAGATATGGAAGATACACAGATGATAAATAGTATATGAAAAGATACACAACAGCATTTGTCATTGGAGAACTGCAAGTTAAAACAATGAGATGCCATTACATACCTGTAACAATGGCTAAAATAAAAAACAAAACAAAACTAGCAATGTCAACTTCTGGTGACAATGTGCGATAATAAAAACTTATATTGATTGCTAGTAGAAACACAACATAGTATAGCCACCTTCAAGGAGAGTCTGGTGATTTCTTAAAACTTAAACATAGCCTTATCATATGACAAAGCAATCATACTTCCAGTTATTTACCAGACTGACATAAAAAGTTTTGAGCACCCGCCTACACATAGACAAATACATGCAACTGTTAATAACAGCTTTATTCATTATTTCTAAAAAGTAGAAATAACTAAGCGGTCCTTCAGTAAATAAATGGATAAACAAATTGTGGTACACCAACACAAGGGCATACTATTTATCAGTAAAAACATGAGCTATCAAATCATTTAAAAGGATGGATGAAACTTTAATGTATATTGATTACTAAAAGAAGGCACTTCGGGGGCGGAGTCAAGATGGCGGACTAAGCCCACGTCTCCTTATATCCCTCTGGAAACCAAGACCTGAACTGACAATCAAACAGAGCCTTCTGATCACCTAATCAGCCTCAGGACATGGCACAGAGCTGTTAATTGGGACTTCATACCACTCAGCGAAAAACCTCCTCTCTCTCCCTGACTCCTGCTCCTGGCTAGCCCCAGCTCTCACAGACGGAAGGTAAACGCACCATTTTGACTTTTTTATCCTCTGTCTTGGCTGGCGGGCGGAGCTGGGCCTTGCCTGGCGGCTGGACTCAGACGTGCTGCTGGGGGGATAGGCAGGCGAAATTCCCATATTCTGAGAGCCAGGCTCGGGATTCTGTTAATCTAGCCACTTTGAGCTTTTCGTTTTGTAGCTGCGGGGTTTGTGCAGTGCTTCCCGGTCAGTGGGCGGGACGCCATGTTGGTACCGAGATTTCAGTGGGACCTCCTTCTTAGCCTGGGAGCCAGCGCCTGCAAATGGGACAGTGCTTCTCCAACAGAAAAGTAGGGATTTTGCACAATACTGCTTACGTTGGGGGCCCTGCAACAGAAGCAGAGGAATCACTACCTCTCGGCACCTCTAGCCCCTCTGTCTGCTGCCTGTGTGGAGGACGCCATCTTGGATACAGTGGCCGCAGCTGGACCTAATTCTTAGCTTGGGAGCCAGAGCCTGCCCACAGGAGAGTGCTTTCCTATCACAAAACCAGTACTCAACACAGTGTTGGCTAAGGCTATGCCCTCTCAGCAGAGGCCAACTGGGCAGTAGCATTGCTGTATTCTGAACTAGTTTGTTATCTGGTTTTGGATACAGTGGCGCTTACTTTGTCAGATGAGAAGAGGGACCTCTACACCTGAAAACCTAACTGACTTGTGAACGGGTCAGATATCTTTTGCTTTACATTTTAAGACAGCCTAGAGAAACATTTGCAATCCATCCTCACAGTACCTCTTCCAGACTCTATATATTCACATGGAAACCAAAAAGCAACAGACAATTGTGGCATACAAGCAATCACTCATGGCTTCAGAAGGCTCCCAAACAAAGCAACCAAGGAGTTTTCCAGATGAAGAAACTTTTATGAAAGCATCAGGAAGTGAATACAAATTGATTATATACAGAGCCCTTCTAGACCTTAAACAAAATGCAGCGGAACAAAATGAAAAATTAAGCAAGTTATTTGATCTGATGGAACACCAGTACTCTGAAATCCAACAGATCAAGAACAAAATCAAAGACATAGAAACTTCTATGCAAAGCCAAGAAAACAGAATGGAAGAAATGGAAAAAAGAATTTCTGACTTGGAAGACAGAGCTACTGATGACAGTGTATATGAGCAGAAATCAGAAAAAAGAAACAAGAAAAATGAAGAAACATTAAGAAGGATGTGGGACTCTATTAAGAGGAACAACCTCCAATGAATTGGAGTCCCGGAACAGGGTGAGATATCTGAGAACACAGAGAGTATTGTTGCTGAGCTGCTGAAAGAAAACTTCCCAGAAATCATGAAGGAAGAGAATATAGACATCTCAGATGCATATCGTATGCCACCCAATATAGATCTCAAAAGAAAGACTCCAAGACATTATAATCAAGCTTAACAAAATGAAACATAAGCAGCAACTCTTAAAGGCAGCAAGACTCAAGGCAAAGCTAACAATCAGAGGGAAACCCTGCAGGCTCTCGTCAGATTTCTCAGCAGAAACCATGCTGGCACGGAGACAGTGGCACGACACATTCAAAGTCTTGAAGGAGAACTTCCAACCAAGAATTATATATCCTGCAAAACTATCTTTCAAATATGAAAATGAAATTAAGACATTCTGATATAAACAGAAACTCAGAGACTTTGTAAAAACCAAACCCAATCCACAAGAAATACTGAAAGAAGTTTTTGGCTTTGGCTTAGAAGAATGAAACCACTAACTTTATATTTTAGAACGACACACTACTCAATACTCTACTCATTTAGGGAAGGCTCCAAAGTAAATCCCAGCTTTGATATGGAAAGAAGCAATCCAGTGATCATCATGAAAACTATGGTGTCATCATAATAAAAAGAGGGATGTACTACAGTCGTTATAGTCCTTCCAGATGGAGAGGAAGATGACAAGACTGGTAGTAATTAAAATTGGGTTTATAAATAGTTTATCAAGGGGGTTCATAGGGGCAGCTGTAAAGCACAACAAAGATGTATCATACCATTTCAAGAAATCTAACACACAAGTCTCAACAACTATAAAACCAGTTCTGAAAAAGGTGAAAAATCAACTCACAAAACGAGTGTCCCAGAACAGACTAATGAGAACAACAGAGAAAACATCAACATAAAAATAAACATATCACAATGGCAGTAGTGAACACATACCTATCAATAATTACATTGAATGTGAATGGACCGAATGCTCCAGTAAAGAGACACCGAGTGTCATCTTGGGTCAAAAGACACGACCCATGCATATGTTGTCTACAAGAAACTCACTTGAGACCTAAAGACCGGAACAAACTGAAAATTAAAGGATGGAAGAATGTATATCAAGCTAACAATGAGCAAAGAAGAGCAGGGGTGGCAATTCTAATCTCAGACAAAATCAATTTTAATGTCGAATCTACCATCGTGGACAAAGATGGACACTATTTATTGCTGAAAGGTTCAGTACACAAGCAAGACTTAACTATATTAAATATTTATGCACCTAATGTCAGAGTACCTAAATATGTCAAAGAAACACTGACTACGCTTAAAAGAGAGTTAGATGACTCCACAATAATAGTGGGAGACTTGAACACTCCACTCTCATTACTAGACAGATCATCTAGAAAAAAGCTCAGTAAAGATACAGAAGACCTCATTGACACAATTAACCAACTAAACTTCATTGATATATACAGAACTTTCCACCCATCAGCAGACAACTACACCTTCTTCTCCAGTGCATATGAAGCATTCTCCAGAATTGACCATGTGATAGGCCATAATGCAATGCTCAACAAAATCCATACCACTGAATTACTGCAAAGCATCTTCTCAGATCATAAAGCCATCAAAGTTGAAATCAATAGCAGAAAAAACATAGATAGAAAGTGGAACTTTGGAAACAGAACAACATCTTGCTCAGAAAAACATGGGTTATAGAGGAAATCATGGATGAATTAAAAAAATTCATGGATTCCAACGAGAACGAAAACACTTCCTACCAGAACCTATGGGATACAGCGAAAGCAGTGCTCAGAGGTCTGTTTATCTCCATAAATGCACACATCTGGAAGGAAGAAAGAAACCAAATCAAGGAACTAACTCTACAGCTTGAACAAGTAGAAAGAGAACGACAGAGGAACCTCTCGGGCACCAGAAGAAATAAGATCATAAAGATTAGAGCAGAGCTAAATGAATTAGAGGATAGAAAAACAATTGAAAAAATTGAAAAGACCAAAAGCTGGCTTTTAGAAAAGATCAACAAAATTGATAAACCACTGGCTAAACTTACTAAAGAAAAGCAGGAAAGGAAACAAATAACCCAAATTAGAAATGAGAGGAGAGTTGTCACCACCGATCCAACAGAAATCAAAAATATCATAACAGAATACTGTGAAAGACTGTACTCTAACATATTTGAAAACCTAGGGGAAATGGACAAATTCTTTGACTCATACCACCTACCCAAATTATCACAACGTGAAACAGTACAACTTAATAAACCCACTGGCAACACAAGAATAAAAAAGGGGTGCATCATGAGATCCCCACTAAAAGACCTCAATTGATGGTCCAGTGGTTTGGGGGTTCCTCTGAGAGCATGGCCCCCGGCCCTGATGCTGCCCTTTCCCATAAATTATAACAAAGGTCCACTCTTTGGACAGGAATGGATTGGACTTGGCAATGCAAAGTGACCATATATTGGAAGCACTTTATGGTTCTATACATCTATAGGATATCATCTTGCTGACCTCTGGCTAGAAGAAGGGGAGTGGACGGAGAGGAGGGGAAAGGAGGCTCTTGGGAGGATGAGACATGTATGGAGCAGAGAGGAATAGTGTGCAGTCACTGGACAGGGAGAGCAGTGGAAGCTGCATATAGGTGGGCATGTGAATTTATACGTGAATGTACATTTTCACTCAGTTATGTTAAATAAATATAAAAAAAGAGGCCACTTTGAAAAAATATATACAGTAGAATTACAATTTGATATTCTGGAAAAGGAAAACTACAGAGATTATAAATGGATTAGCAGTTTAGACATGGCTAATAGTGAAACAGGTAAAGTATAGGGGATTTTTTTTTGTAGAAAGGTGATATTCTATATGATACTAAAATAACAACTACAAGGCAGTAAGCATTTGCCAAAATCCATAGAAATTTAGAGTCAAACTGTAAACATTAACATATGTAACATAAAAAAAAATTATCCAAGGACAGAATGAAGAATTTGACAAAATCATCCACATTTATTACAAATGTATGTAACAACCACACTGAGAGGCTCAGGTGATGACCTAAGTAACTTCGGAGATACGGGAAGTCTGTAAAACTAACGACAAAAGAACTGCACATAAGCATTTTACCCTAGGTGATAAGGCCATTTTCCACAGAAATATAAGCTTAACAATTCTAAAACCACTATATGTGTGTACTATGATTGGATAATTAGATAAATGGATGGTGAGTGATAGCAGCCAAATTTCTCACTGTTGAAGGGGGACATTACAGTGAAGCAAGAGGAAGAAGCTATAATGATCCATTTGGTGATGGATTAGAGTTGGAGGCATTCGTATCTACTCATGTTTAGTGTCATTATATACAGATGATTACATATAGAATGAGACATAGTTATATACATCAGTCTAAGGGTCGCCATGAGTCGGATCCGACTCGACAGCACTTGGCTTGGCCATTACGCATCGTCTCAGCTTGTGCTGTAGTGGCTTGCATGTTGTTAAGACGCTAGAAACTATGCCACCAGTAATTCCAGTAACAGCAGGATCACCCATGGTGTACAGGTTTCAGACTAGAACTAAAAGAATACTGGTGATCTACTAATGAAAATATGCCAGTGAAAACTTGATGGACCACAACAGAACATGAATCACAAGCAGATTCACTTGCTTTGGACACTCCATCTGGATGGATCAATTGCTGGAAGAAGATGTTATGTTTGCTGAAATAGAGGGCTAATGAGTGGACGAGAGAACTTTGGTGAGATAGATTGAAACAATAGCTTCAACAATGTACTTGAACAGGCCCCTAATCATGAAGATGGTGCACGACCACACAACGCCTTCTTTTGTTGAACATAAGGCTGCCATGAGCTGGAACAGATTCAACGGCAGTGACCTAGTTTTCATGGATTGAATTCTGTCCCCCCCAAAATAGGTGTAGCCACGTGGTTGGGCCATGATTCCCAGTGTCTTGTGACTGTCCTCCATTTTGTGGTTTTCCTATGCTGTATGTTAAAGGATTAGGGTGGGAGTGTAAATCCCTTTATAAGATCACCTTCCTGCTCCACTGTAAAGGGAGTTTCCCTGGAGTATAGCCTGCCTCACCCTTAATCCTTTCAGCCTACAAGAGATAAAAGGAAAGAGAAGCAGGCTGAGAATTGGGAACCTGGCGCCATCAAGAAAGCTACACCAGGAGAAGAGTACGTCCTTCAGACCTGAGGTTCCTGTGCCAAGATGCTTCCTGGACAAAGATTGATGCAGTACCAGACTTTCCTCCAGAGCCAACAAGGGGAAAGCCTTACCCTGGAGTGGACACCCTGAATATGGACTTGTAGCCTACTGAACTGTGTAAGAATAAACCTTCCTTTGTTAAAGCCATCCACCCTGTGGTATTTCAGTTACAGCAGCCCTAGCTGACTAAAACACTATTCATCCGTATATGTGGATTAATACATGTGGTGGTTAGGTGCAATTGAGCTAGTTCCAACTTGTGGCGACCCTAGCACAACAGAATGAAACACTGCCTGGCCTTGCGCCATGTCCACTAATCATTTCTGTGCTTAAGCCCATTGTTGTGACCACTGTCTCAACCCATCTCATTGAAGGTCTTCCTTTTTGTTGCTGACCCTCCATTCTACCAAACATGATGGCCTTCCCCAGGGACTGATTCTTCCTGACAACTTGTCCAAAGTTATCTAAGACACAATCTTGCCATCTTCGCTTCCAAGGAGCACTCCGGTTGTACTTCTTCCAGAACAGATCTGTTGGTTCTTTTGGCAGTCCATGGTCCGTTCAACATTCTTCTCCAGCACCACAATTCAAAGGCATTACTTCCTCTTCTGGCTTCCTTGTTCATGGTCCAGCTTTCACATGCATAGGAGATTGAAAATACCATGGCTTGGGTGAGGTGCACTTTAGTCTTCAAAGTGACATTTACTTTTCGATGCTTTAAAGAGATCCTTTGCAGCAGACTTTCCCAGTGCAATGTGTCTTGTGTTCTTGACTGCTGCTTACGTGGGCATTGATTGTGAAACCAAGTAAAATGAAACCCTTGACAACGTCAAGCCTTTCTCCATTTATTACAGTGTTGTTTACTGGTCCATTTGTGAGGATTTTTGTTTTCCTGATGTTGAGGTGCAATCCATGCTGAAGGCTGTGGTCTTTGATCTTCATCAGTAAGTGTTTCAAATCTTCTTCATTTCCAGCAAGTAAGGTGGTGTTGTCTGTGTAATGCAGGTCGTTAAGGAGTTGTCCTCCATTTCTGATGCCTCATTCTTCTTCCTACAATCTGGCTTCTCAGATTATTTGCTTTGCATAGATTGAAGAGGTATGGTGAAAGGACACAACCATAATGCATAACTTTCCTGATTTTAAACCATGCAGTGTCCCCTTGTTCTGTTCCCACAACTGCTTCTGGATCCATATACAGATTCCTTAACAACACAATGAAGTGTTCTGGAATTCTCATTTTATGCAACATTAGCCATAATTTGTTATGATCCACACAGTTAAATGGCTTTGCGTAGTCAATGAAACATAGGTAAACCTCTTGCTGGTATTCTCTGCTTTCAGCCAAGATCCATCTGACATCAGCAGTGAGATCCCTGGTTCCACATCCTCTTATGAATCCAACTTGAATTTCTGGAATTTCTTTGTCAATATGTTGTTGCAGCCACTTTTGAATGATGTTGAGCAAAATTTCACTTGTGTGGGAAATTAATGATATTATTCAGTTGGATCACCTTCCTTTGGAATGGGCATAAACATGGGTCTCTTTCAGTCAGTTGGCCAGGTAGCTGTCCTCCAAATTTCTTGGCATAGATGAGTGAGCACTTCCAGCACTGCATCTGTTTGTTGAAATGTCTCAATTGATATTCCATCCATTCCTGGAGCCTTGTTTTATGTCATACTTTCAATGCAGCTTCAACTTTTTCTTTTAGTACCATCAGTTCCTGATCATATGCTACCTCTTCAAATGGCTGAACATTGATCAGTTCTTTCCGGTATAATAACTCTGTATATTCCTTCCGTCTTCTTTTGATGCTCACTGAGTCATTTAACAGTTTCCCTATAGAATCCTTCCCTATTGCAACTTGATGCTTGAATTTTTTCTTTAGGTCTTTCAGCTTGAGAAACGTAGAACGTGTTCTTCCCTTCTGGTTTTCCATTATAATGAACACGTCATTATAATACTTTCTCTTGTGTTCTCAAGCTGCTCTTTGAAATCTTCCATTTAGATCTTTTACTTTGCCATTCCTTCCTTTTGCTTTAGCTGCTCAACACTGAAGAGTAATTTTCAGAGTCTTTTCTGACATCCAATTTGGTCTATTCTTTCTTTCCTGTCTTTTTAATGATCTCTTGCTCTCTTCACGGATGATGTCTTTGATGTCATTCCATAATTCGTCTGGTCTTTGGTCATTAGTGATCAACACATCAAATCTGTTCTTGAGATGGTCTTTAAACTCAGAACGGATATACTCAAGGTCACATTTTGGCTCTCATGGACTTGTTCTAATTTTCTTCAGTTTCAATTTGAATTTGTACATGCGCAATAGCTGATCTGTGCTACAGTCAGCACCTGGTCTTGTTCTGACTGCTGATATGGAGCTTTTCCATGATCTTATCCACAGATGTATTTGATTTGGTTGCTGAGTATTCCATCTGGTGAGGTCCATGTGTATAGTCACCATTTGTGTTGGTTATAAAAGGTGTTTGTCATGAAGAACACATTAGTCTTGCAAAATTCTATTGTGTGATCTCCAGTATTATTTCTATTGCCAAGGCCATATTTTCCAACTACCAATCCTTCTTTGTTTCCAACTTTTGTATTCCAGTCACCAGTAATTATCAATGTATCTTGATTACATGTTCGATCAATTTCATACTGTAGAAGCTGGTAAAAAGTAGATTAATACACAGTCATATATTGCCTTGTTTTGTCAGCTGGAAGGTCTAGAAGCAACAACAGCCCAGCAGAAATAAGTACATCTAGCACCTAGATCTTGATTTCTAATGCCATTCTCCAGTTAAAAGATGGTAGGTTCTTGAGAAATGGCTGATGCTCAAACTGGAAAGGAAATAGATGAGATGAGCATAGAGTATTTTGTAGTATCAAAAAGTAATGGAGTGCTCCAAAACACAGGATGAGGTTATGTCAAAGCAGTCTACTGAAAGAGCTCCCTATGGCCAAATCTGGAATAAGTGGAAAAACAAAATAGCGTTGGTTATAACCTAAGGTATAAAACAAATGTCCTGACACACTAATATAAATATAATTTATATATATTATATTATAATATAATTTATAAATATATAAATAAATGATATATTAAATACATAAGTGAGAAAACATAGGAAAGAAGAATTCTAAACAGTTTATCTGGATATTCTGTCTTAAGGAGGTACAGCATATAACTTCTCATTCCTTATTTACTGTGAATAATGACTTTCCTCTAAAGAGTACACTATGAAAAAGAGAATGAGAAAAAGTGATTTTATGGTGGAAATTACTGACATTTTATCAAGTCAGGTGATCATGGTTAATATAAAAAATGGTAAGTCATATTGAAATGTGTACCATCCATATGATGTGATAGCAATGGTACTTGACCTCTATGGTGTTCCTCCTCCAAATGCATGATCTCAGTTTAATCATGAGAAAAACATCAGGCAAATTCCAGTTGAGAAACGTTCTACCAAATACATGACTAGTACTCCTAAAAACGGAAACCCTGGTAGCATAGTGGTTAAGGGTTACATCTGCTAATCAAAAGACCAGCAGTTCCAAATCTTCCAGGCGCTCTTTGGAAACTCTACAGAACAGCTCTACTCTGTCCTATCAGGTCACTATGAGAGGGAATTGACTTGATAACAACAGGTTTGGTTTGGGTTTGGGTACTCCTAAAAGCAGTTAAGGTTGTCAAAGACAACCAATGTATGAGGAACTGTCACAGCCAAAAAGGCCCTCATGTGATGTGACTACTTCATAAAGTATGGAATCCTCAAGCAAGAAAAAGTCATTCAGGGGTGGCAGAGACCTGAGGAAATATAAAGTATGGACTGTCACTAATGTTGTTGTTGTTAGGTGCTGTCAAGCTAGTAGTAACTCAAACAGACTCTATATATGTACAACAGAATGAAACACTGTCCAGTCCTGGACCATCTTTACAATCATTGCCATGTTGGAGTCCATTGTGGTAAAAACTGTGTCAATCCACCTTGTTGAAAATCTTCCTCTTTTCACTTGATCCTCTGTTTTACCAAGCATGATGTCCTTTTTCATGGACTTGTCCCCCTGATAACATGTCCGAAGCACAAAAAAAAAAAAAAAAAAAAAAACGGGAAATTTCACCACCCTTACTTCTAAGGAGCATTCAAAGTGTACTTCTTTCAGAATGTGTTTATTTGTTCTGGCAGTCCATGGTACATATATTCGGCATTCTTTGCCAACACTCAGAAAAATAAGTCCTTCTTCAGTCTCATTATTCATTGTCCAGCTTTCACATTCATACGAGGCAATCAAAAGAACTATGGCTTACATCAGGCACACCTTGGCCCTGAAGGTAACATCTTCACTTTTCAAGAGTCTAAAGATACGTTTTACAGTAGAGTTGCTCAGTGCAATAGCTAACAACAATGTATTAATATTGATTCATTAAAAACACAGGAAAGAGAGAAGAGACCAAAATGGATGTTAGAAGAGACTCCGAAACTTGCTCTTAAACTATGAGTAGCTAAGGCAAATGGAAGAAACGAAGTAAAAGAGCTGAACAAGAGATCTCAAAGGGTGGCTCAAAGAGGTGAAGTATGATAACGACATGTGCAAAAACCAGGAATTAGAACACCAGAAGTGAAGAACATGCTCCGTATTTCTCAAGCTAGGTGAACTGAAGAAAAAATTCAAGCCTCAAGTTGCAGAATGACTCAATGGGGAAAACATTAAACAGTACAGGAAGCATCCAAAGCAAATGGAAGGACTATAGAGTCATTATACCAAAATAAAGAAATAAATAAAATTAGTCAATGTTCAACCACTTTAGGAGGTAGCATATGATCAGGAACCAGTGGTACTGAAGGAAGAGGTCTAAGCCGCACTAAAGGCATTGGTTAAAAACAATATTACAGGAGTGACAGAAAACCAACTGAGATGTTTCCACAAAGGGATGTGGCACTGGAAGTGCTCACTTGTCTATGCCAGGAAATTTGGAAGACAGCTACTTGGCCAATCAAATGGAAGAGACCCATGTTTATGCCTTCTGCAAAGAAAGGTGATTCAACTGAATGTAGTAATTACCAAAAAAATATCATTAATAACACATGCAAGTATAATTTTGTTGAAGATCATTCCAAATTGGCTGCAGCAGTAAATTGACAGGGGACTGCCGTGAATACAAGCCAGACTCAGATGAGGATGTGGGACGAGGGATAACACTGGTGATGTCAGATACATCCTGGCTGAAAGCAGAGAATACTAGCAAGGTGTGTTTTACTGACTATGCAAAGGCTTTCAGCTGTGTGGATCATAACAAATCATAGGTAATACTATGAAGAATGGGAGTTCCAGAACACTTAATTGTGTCCATGAGGAAACTGTACATAGATCAAGAGGCAGTCATTCAAATGGAATAAGGAGCTATTTTATGGTTTGCAGTCAGGAAAGGTGCACATCAGAATTGTATCCTTTCACCATACTTACTGAATCTGTATGGCAAGCAAATAATCCAAAAAACTGCACTATATGAAGAAGAGTGGGGCATCAGGATTGGAGGAAAACTCCTTAAAAACTTGTGTCACGCAGATGACACAGTCTTGCTTGCTGAAAGAGGACCTAAACCACTTACTGAGGAAGACCAAAGGCCCAAGCCCTTCAGTATGGATTACACCTTTACATAACACAAAAATCCTCACAAATGGACCAATAAGCAACATTAAGATAAAAACATGAAAGATAGAGGTTGTCACAGATTTCATCTTACTTGGAGTCATAGTCAATACTCATAGAAGCAGCAGACAAGAAATCAAACAATGGGTTGGTTGGGCAAATCTGCTGCAAAAGACTTCTCTAAGGTGTTGAAAAGCAAAGATGTCACCTTGAAGACTAAGATGCACCTCACATGGTATTATCAGTTATCTCACATGCATATGAAAGCTGGGCAATGAATAAGGAAGACTGAAAAAGCACTGATACATTTGAATTACGGTGTTGGAGAATATTGACTGCATCCTGGGCTGCCACAAGAGTGAGCACATCTGTCCTGGAGGACGTACAGCCAGAATGTTTCTTAGAAGCAAACATGGTGAGCCTTTCTTTGTCTTACACACCTTGGATGAGTAATCAGGAAGGACTGGTCTCTAGAGGACATCATACTTTATAAAGCAGAGGGTCAGAGAAAGACCCTCAGTGAAATGGACTGACACAGTGGCTATGACAATGGGCTCACACATAACAACCATCATACGATGGCACAAGACCAGGCAGTGTTTTGTTCTGTTGTACATACAATTTCTATGAGTCAGAACTTACTGGACGGTATTTGACAACAACAAATAATATTGGTTTATTAATACAACAAATATACTGATGTAAGATGTCAATAACAGCTGGAGGGTGATACAAGGGAACTCTCTGTGTTATCCCTGCAGCAATTCTACAAATGTCAA
Organism: Heterohyrax brucei; assembly: GCA_028571685.1. Classification (NCBI taxonomy): domain Eukaryota; kingdom Metazoa; phylum Chordata; class Mammalia; order Hyracoidea; family Procaviidae; genus Heterohyrax; species Heterohyrax brucei. The sequence continues at coordinate 134,062,692 of CM053149.1, read as the reverse complement.
GTTATACCATTACTTTTTATTTTTTTTTTGTCCCCTGGTGATATAGTTGTCAAAGCACTCAGCTGCTAACTGAAAAGCTAGCTGTTTGAAACCTACCAGTTGTTCCACTGAAGATGTGGTAGTCTGCTTCTGCCAAAATTTACAGCCTTGGAAAAACTTTAGGTCATTTCTGCTCCGTTATATAGGTTTGCTATGAGTCAGCACTGACTTGAAGGCAGTGATTTGGTTGTTTTTTGTTTTAAACTAAAAGGTCATTTTAAAAATGAATAAGGAAAAGTAGAGAGACAGCTACACACTTCTTACAGTTTATAAAATTAGAGAGAGAGAGATAGTGATATTCAGTATCAAGTGCTGGCAGGGAAGTAAAAAAGTGAGACTTTTATACACTGCCCATGAGACAGAAAATTATACAGCCACCTGGAAAAGCTTGCTTTGTTCTTAGAAAGTTAAACAATTCTGTCAATAAGACTCAATAATTACACTCCTAAATATTTACCTAACTAATCTGAAAAATTACATCTACATAAAATCTACACAAAAATAGCAGCTGTATTCAATCACCAAAAACTGGAAATATACTTCAATGGGTGAATGGATTAACAAAATACATTCAAATTAATGAAATGCCACTTGCTAAGGGTTAAACTGACATGACGAACCTTAAGCCCCAATACCTGCGAATAAGAAATAGGTTTTTTGCAGATGTAATCGAGTTCCTTAGGATGTGTCTTAATTCAGTACAGCTAATGTCTTTATACAGAGGCAACACAGAAAGACACACATATGCAGACAGCAGCAGAGATTGGAGTGACGTGTCTGAAATACAAGGAACTTCAAAGATATTGTGGGAAACCACCAGAAGCTAAAAGAGGGTGTGGTGCAATGGGGTTCTCTTTATATATATATATATATATATATATATATATATATATATATATATATATATATCCATTCTAGCCCTGGGTTTAGAGTTCTGCTGAGATGACTTACTATGCCACAATCTTGCAAACAAATTGGATAATTTACTATGCAAACAGGGTATGTAAAAGCCTTGCAAGGACTGGATAGTTTACTATGTGAATAAGATGCATAAAACTCTAATGGGATAACCGGGCAAATTAGGTGACTATAGCCTACTAGGGGATGGGTCAGTCCATGATTGTCATAGATTGAGTTATGTCTCCTTCCAAAATGTGTAACTTTGGCTGGGCCATCATTACCACTATTCTGCAGCTGTTTTCTATTTTGTGATTGAAATTTTATGTTAAAGAGGATTAGGGTAGGATTTTTAACAACCTCATCCAGGTCACATCCCCGATCCAATGTAAAGGGAGTTTCCCCGGGTAGTGACATGTACCACCTTTTATGTTTCACTAGATAAAATGAATCAGATCTGACTGGACAGCACTTGGTTTTGGCTAGATAAAATGAAATGGAAGGGAGCTGAGAGTTAGGGACCCCGTACCATCAAGAAAGCTGTACCCAAAGCAAAGTGCATTTTTTGTGTTTTGTTTAAGTATTTCATTGTGAACTGAAAAGTTCACAATCCACGTCAATTTATCATATGTAAACTTGTACATACATTGTTACACAACTCTAGTGGCTCTCCACACCCTGTGACAACACACTCCTCATTTCCACCCTCAATTTCCCGTTCATTCAGCCAAATCCTGTCCCCCTCTGCTCACTCATCTTGCTTCTGGACAGTAGCTGCCCAGTTAGCCTCATGTATATACTTAAGCCAAGAAGCATGCTCTTTCCTGGTGTCATTTTGTGTCTTATAGTAAAGTTCAATCTTTGCCTGAAGAGTTGCCTTTGGGAATGGTTTCAGTTCTAACTTAATAAAGAGTCCAGGGGTCACGTCTTCTGGGGACCCTTCAGTCTGTCAGACCATCAAGTCTGGTCAGCTTAATAGAATTCTAATTCTACATAACCATTTTTTTCTGCTACTACACCAGGAACTCTACATTGTATTCCCTGTCAGGGCAGTCATTAGGAGCAGCCAGGCACCATCTAGTTCTTCTGGTTTCATGCTGGTATAATCTCTGGGTTATGTGGCACTTTCTGTCTCTTGGTGTCATGGATTGAATTGTGTCCCCCCAAAACTGTATAGTAATTTGCCTGGGCCATGATTCCCAATATTTTATGATTGTCTTCCATTTTGTGATTTTCTTATGCTGTATGTTAAAGGATTAGGGTGGGACTGTAAATCCCTTCAGAAGATCACCTCCCTCCTCCACTGTAAAGGCAGTTTTCTCTGGAGTATGGCTTGCACTACCCTTAATCCTTTCATCATACAAGAGATAAAAGTAAAGGGAAGGAAGCAGAGAACTAGGAACCTCACACCATCCAGAAAGCAGCACTTGAAGAAGAGCGCGTCCTTCAGACCTGAGGTCCTGGACAAAGACTGATGCAACACAAGGACTTTCCTCCAGAGCCGACAAGGGGGAAAGCCTTCCCCTGGAGTGGACACCATGAATTTGGACTTGCAGCCTACTGGACTGTTTAAAAATAAACTTACCTTTGTTAAAGTCATCCACTCCACAGTATTTCCATTAGAGCAGCACTAGCCAAGCCAAAGCCAAACACTTAGGCTTGTATTTTCCTTATGTCTTTGATGTCTTTTCTTCTCCTCTGCTCCAGCTGGGTTGGGACCAGTTGATGCTATTTAGATGGCCACCTGACGGCTTTTAAGACTCCAGATGCTACTCACCAAAGTAGGATGCAGAATATTTTCTTAAAAACTTGGTTATGTCCAGGGGCTTTGGAGTTCCCCTGGGAGCATGGCCTCTGACCCTGATGCTGCCCCTGTCCATAAATCATAATGGATACCAACTCTTAGGACAGGAATGGATTGGACTTGGTGACACAGAGTGACCATATCACATGTGCACTTTATGGTTCTATGCATCTATAGGATGTTGTCCTGCTGACCTCTTACTGCATGCAGGGAAGAGGGTGAAGAGAAGTGGATAGGAGATTGTTAGGAGGATATGACACGTATAGAATGGAGAGGAAGAGTGTGCTGTCCCTGGGCAGGGAGAGCAGTGGGAGCTGCACATGGGTGGGCATGAAAATTTAAAGGAATGTACATTTTCACTCAATCATTAGAAAAAGAAACCTTGGTTACGCCAATTAACATAGATGTCCCCTGAAACCATGATCCCCAGACCTCTGCCCTTCAATGTGTTAGACTATGTTTAGGAAATCTATTATCTTTTGGTTTAGTCCAGCTATAATGGTCTCCCCTCTACTATGCACTGTCCATTCCCTTCACCTAACCCATCTCCTATCTATTGAATCAACGACTACCTTCTCCCTCTCTACCTACCATTAACCATCAAAGACTGTTTCTTCTGTGTTTAAACCCTTTCTTGAGTCCTTATAATAGTGGTCCCATGCAATACTTGCCCTTTTGCAACTGATTCATTTTACTTGGCATGAGGCTGTCCAGATTCTTCCATGTTACTGGGATGTTTCATTTTTTAGTTAGTTAGTGCTGCACTAACAGAAATACCACAGAGTGGATAGCTTTAACAAAGGAAAGTTTATTCTAACACAGTCCGGTAGGCTACAAGTCCAAATTCAGGATGTCTGCTCCAGGGGAAGGCTTTCCTCCCCATTGGCTCTAGAGGAAAGTCTGGTATAGCATCAGTCTTTGTCCAGGGAGTATCTCGGCACAGGAACCTCAGGTCTGAAGAACATGCTCTTCTCCTGGTGCTGCTTTCTTGATGGTGTGAGGTTCCCAATTCTCTGCTTGATTCTCTTTCCTTTTATCTCTTGTATGATGAAAGGATTAAGAGTGGTGCAAGCCATACTCAAGGGAAATGCCCTTTACAGTGGACCAGGGAGGTGATCTTATAAAGGGATTTATACCTAATCCTTTAACATACAGCACAGGAAAATAAAAAAATGGAGGACAATCATAAAATATTCAGAATCATGGCCCAGCCACATGGCTACACACATTTTTAGGGAGACAATTCAATCTATGACATTTCCCAAGATCATTGCATAGTATCCCATTGTGTGAATGTGTCATAGTTTGCTTATCCATTCATCTGTTAATGAGTACTTAGGTTGATTCGATCTTCTTGCTATCGTGGATAGCGCTGCAATAAACACCGAAGTGCCTTTATCTACTGTGTGACAGCCCTTATTTCTCTGGGATATATTCCAAGGTAAAATGTACCCTTTGGACTTGAGGTTTTGTGTAGTGAGATGCTTCCAGACTGGGGGAAGATTTCATGCATCATAAAGCCCTTCCTCCAGAGTCAACAGAAAGCCTTCCCCTAAGCCAGCACCCGGAATTCAAACTTCTAGCCTACTAGACTGTGAGAGAATAAACTTTTTGTTGTTGTTGTTCAAGTCATCCAGTTGTGTCATTTCTCTTACAGCAACACTTGATGACTAAGTTAGAATCTGTCACTGAGAGACTGGGTGTTTCTCTGATAACTAAAATGTGGAAACAGTTTGGAGACTGAATGGATGATTCAGAAAAAACTGAGAACAGTTAACACCAGAGAAGGTGTAGATGGTGTGAAACGGTAGCAGAGGACCAGGAGCAGCAGCCAATCATCAGCAGCAGCAGCAGCAGAGCCAGGAGACCAGTGTCATATACTGCTGGAGCTGACACACAGAGTGACAGAGCTGAGTGCCTGTGTACAAGAGGTTTCCTGGTGGATTGGGGTGCCTCTTGGCACTTATCAGTGATGCCATAAAACTTTGGAATACTTGGCTCAGACAGACAGATGCGAGGCCCAATGAGCTGAGAGGTCACAAGAACTAGAGCTGACAAGACAAAGAGCACACGAAGCCAAGCTGCCTGTCTCAGAAGACAGGCCATGACTTCAGGGTTTTTTAGGGTGGAGCCATGGCCTCTTAGGCTTGAAAGAGCAAGCCTATAACTTCCCAGGTCTCAAAGAGTCAGGTCTTCACCAACTTCATTTCGAAATTTGGGGATGCTGTTTATGACTGCCAGCAGGACAAGGTCAGATCCATTATCCAGACGAAAAGGGGCAGGGCTGTTACACCCAAGAGCAGAAAAATGAGTCTGCTGGGGCTTAACAGGTAAACTAGGAAAACGGCGTGCCTGAAGCAAAGACAGCCGAGTTGCTGTCTCAGCAGACCTAGAAGGTGGACATGAAGTCTAGGGCCTAGCGGCCTCCACTTGGAATCTGAAGAATGTGGCCAACACTAAAATCTGGAGGGCAGGGTCACTGTGTAAAAAGTCAAAGAATGAAGGATTACTTTCTGATCCTTGAGGACTAATGTAATGTGTTTTACTTACTTGACCATTTTACTGTCATCCTTTCTTCTCCTCCAGTTTTTCCTGTTTGTAATGGAAATGTCCAGTTCTTGCCTGTTCTGCCACTGTAGTATGTTTGGAAACAGCTGTTTCCCAGATTTCACAGAAGAGGCATCTTTGGATTTTGTGTTTGTAAACTTTTTCTGTGATATGATGGGATGAATATCTTTCGCTTGTTGCAAGGGTATGATTTGGGGTTGGGGGCAAAGAGTGGAACGTTATCGGTTGAATTATGTCTCCCAAAACTATGTGCATCAATTTGGCTGGGCCATGATTACCACAACTGCATGGTGTCTCCCACTTTGTAATTGTAATTTTATATTAAAGAGGATTAAGGTAGGATTTTAACACCCTTACCTAGGTTATATCCCTGATCCAATTTAAGGGGAGTTTCCCTGGGTATAGCTGGCACCATTTTTTCTCTCTTATGAAAAAAAAAGGAAAGGGAAAGGGGGAGAGAGTTGGAGACTTCATACCACCAAGACAGTAGTGCCAGGAGCAAAGCACATCTTGTAGACTTGAGGTTCCTGTGCCGAGACGCTCCCAGACCAAGGGAAGACACATGCATCACAAAGACCTCCCTCCACAGCTATCAGACAGAGAATGCTTTCCGTGGAGCTGATGCCCTGAATTTTAACTTCTATCCTACTGGACTGTGAGAGAATAAACTCTTTGTTAAAGCCATCCACTTGTGGTATTTCTGTTACAGCAGCACTAGATGACTAAAGACAGTGATCTTAGGAGGAACTGGATTGTAAAAGAGCCAATCACACAGAACTTGAGAATTTAATCAACAGTATTAGAAGAGCCAGAAGAAGAGCAAGTCCTTTGGATCTGGGACCACTGCACTGATAAACTTCTAGAGTCGTAAGAGAGATGTAACACTGGAGACTGCACTAGATGCAATTAGAAGCACCAGCAGCGAGAACCAGGATCTTGGTGAGAGGCGGCTGTGTTGGGCTTCCTGGCCCACGGAATTAGGCTGCAGCAGTGGGTTTGCTGGCTCACAGAGCGAAAAAGCTGAGTGTTTATGGGCCAGAAGTTTGTTGTGGAGTGTGATGCCTCTGGGCACTTGCTGGTAAGGAGCTGTTAACACTTGCCCAAGCAGAGAAGAGGGTGAGAGGAGGCTAGAGTGGGTAAACCTGAGGTTCCTTCTAGAATGGCTAGATAAAGACCTGCTAGCCTGGCCAAGAAGAGACTTCAGATTTACAGCCTCTGGAAATGTGAGAGAATACATTCCTCTTGTTTTAAGCCATCTTTGGTAAAAATTTATTACAGCAGCACAAGAAACTAAAAAGTCAAAAGAAATATTGGTAGGCATAACAGGCGCATCTCATAGACATAATGGCAAAATAATAAAGCCAACTTCAAAATATTACATATTGTATATATAATTCCATGTAAAAGACATTCTTAAAAGGACAACAGTACAGTAATGTAAAACATATCAGTGGTTTAAAAGGGACTGGGGTTGGTGTGACCAGAGCGGAAGCAATAGGGAGGTCCTGTAGAAGGATACTAGTTGGTGTGAGGGGGCGTGGTTACCCAGAGAGGGCTTCAAGAGTGGCCAGAGAGAAGCAAGCTGGCATTGTAGAATCAGCTAGGGGAATCAACGCAAGTGGTGGAGTGAGTAAGTATTAAAAGGAAGAGTGAAATAGGGAAAGGACAGAGAGACGGTTTAGAGTCAAAAGGCACTATTTCGGAAGCAGCTTAAATGCGCTGGCCCGGGAGCAGGGAATGGGGATGGAGTTTAGGCAGAATTAGTAGACGGAAGTTCAAGACGCTCAGGAACAGTGACTAGGGAACAAGACACAAGAAATAAGCCTGCACACAGAGACACGTCGACTCACAGCGACGCTACAGGACAGAGCAGAATTGTCCCATTAGAGTTTCCAGGAAGCGCCTGGTGGATTTGAAATGCCGACTTCATGGTTAACAGCCGTAGCTCTTAACCACTGTACCACCAGGATTTCCAAGCAGGCACTAACGCCTTGGCTCGCGCAATTCCGGCGACTTTTGCGGCAGAAGCGCGGACGGGGAAACCCAAGCGGCAGCCCAGATGACCCCCGCTACTCGGCGGGCGCGGGGGCGCGGCGTGATGGGCGCGGGACGCGCGCACGTCCGCAGTGCAGCGCCGCGGCGCGGGGAACGTCAGGCGGAGAAGGCGGTGCGCGCCGGCGTCCGCTAGGTGAGCGGGAGGCGGGCTCAGCGCGGCGCGCGGGCGGAGCGCCGGGTTCTGAAGGCGGGGCGCGGCGAGAGAGGAGGCGGGGAGGCGAGGCCCCGGGAACCGCGAGCGGCAGCTGGGAAGGGGGCCGAGGAGCCCAAGCGCGAGCCGAACCCCTGATCCGATTTTCCTTTAAAACCAGAGAAAATGGAAGTCGGGTAGCTTCAGCTGCGGCTGGCAGAGCGGCACGACGCAGCAGGTGAGGCGGCGCTGGCCGCGGTGCTGCCGGGCGGGCGGCGGGGGGACAGGGCGCCGAAGAGGTAGGAGCGCTGTCAGTGCGCGGGGCTCCGGCTCCAGCTCCGGCCAGGCAGGTGGGCACAGAGGCCGGCCTGCGGCGAGCAGAGGCGCGGGCGCCGCTGGAGGCTCTCTGGTGTGTCTGCATTGCGGGCTCCGCTCCGGATCCCCCGGGCGCCGCGGACACCGGCTAGGCTAGCGCTGAGCGTCTCCCAGGCAGGGCGCGGCGCTTCCCGCACCAGGGCGGCCGTCTCTGGAACGTGTTGACAGGTGGGGGGTCCGGCTCCTTGGTCCATCGGGGAATCTCGCGGCACCCGCAGACCCTGCGCACGCCCCCGCCCCGGAGCAGCGAGCGAGGCCGCTCGCCCAGCACCCTGGCAGTGGCTGCGTGGGCCCCCGCGTCTCCGCGCACCGCTGCTAGCAGCTCGCTCGCTCGCTCCTCTGGGTCTGACTGGACAGTGCGAGCCTCAAATGCAATTTGGCTATAAACCTGGAGACCTTCCCTGGTATCTTTTTACTCGAGACGGAAAATTGGATTTGCTGTGCCTTAAATGCTCCTTTAAATTTGGAAGATGTCAGTGATGTCATCATTAACAAAAACTTTCCTTCATTGGACACAACCGTTGAGTGTACCCTCCTCCCATTGCAGCTATTTCAGCCTTTAAAAATCTCTTAAATGAAGTAGACTTGCCCCTGCCCCCTAAGCCCAGCAGCTTTGACAACTGAAAGTAATGTTTATTTTTATTTGTTGTCTTAGGAATGAATATATTTAAGAGTGGCTGAAGGGAAACTTGTTAGATCCCCAGATATCTGGAAATTTCTTCATCCAAACCATCCAGGGGAAAGTCACAAGCTCACTGCTTTGCCTTAATTTTTGTAAACAAAAATGAATGTTAAACGAAAAATTTACTGAGATACTTTTGTGTGGTGGATGCTGTGTCCAGGAGAAGGTCGTCATTGTGCCTAAATCCTCACAGTCAAAAAACAAAAACACCCTGTCTTCAGGGTGTGTCTGTGTAGAAGAAGTGACAGCTTTGCTAGCCTCTCCCCTTTATTTTCCTTGCTAGTCAGTCTGTGTCCCACCAGCTGGTGAGGGTCAAGAGAATCTAGAGGCTGGAGACCTGCACAGCATGCCGTGTTCTGGGGCGGATTTCTCACCAGTTGTGAGCAACATGCCGTTATTATAGGGTTTGAGAGTATGCTTTTAATATCAATCATTATGGGGACAACAGTAAGCATGCTCCCAAGACAGTCTATCTGCTTAAACCTCCTGTAGCAAAAGAGTGTTTGATAAGGGAAAAAATATTAACATTTTTTAATTTAATAATTAATGACATCTCCTAACCGATCCGACTCGACGGCACTTGGCTTGGCTTGGCTAACTGATTAAAATAGCATGCCTTAAATTATTAGTGTGATCATACCAGGTCTGCAAGGAATTTAATGCTGTATATTACAGAAAAGGTTGAGTCTGATGGGAAAGGTGACTTTCCAACCCTGGATTGGTGTGAAGGAACTAGAAAGAGAAATGGTTTACTATATTCCTTTAATGTTCAGGGTGATGATGGATGGGAATGACCACCGAAGAGTCTTGACAGGTGTGTGTCTTGCCTCAGTTCAAATCCTAGGTGTCAGCGGTTCCCACCGCGTGTTAATTCTGAGGCTCCCAGCCCTGGTGGAGAACAACAGTAGAGTTACCTAGCAGCTGAGCTGTCTGTTGTTAGCATGTGTGTGGGGTTGCCCTCTGAAGGAAGAAGTAGTCTGTCATCTTTTGATGGTGCCATTTATTCACATCTCACCAAGCTGGGATGAGGTTGGAGCTTCATAGCACAGCTGGCTCCAAATGTGCCATGTTTCAGTGACTTTACTTTTGCTGTGTAGCACTTTTGAACTTGCTCTTGGGTTATGGCTTTGATTCTCCCTGATTCAAGCATCCTCAATAGTTGAAGAATGGGCGTTAAGAATCTGAATTGTGTACCCTTTAGCAATCGAGTCTGTGAAATCACTATAGCCACGGATGCATTTATTTTCCACCTATAGCCCAGTGAAAATATTCACCATAATGTAGTTGTGAAAATACAAATGGAAATATTTCCACTATATCTTTAGGTGTTAGTCAGTAGTTTCCAAAACATTTTAAAAACAGTCACTTTCAAGCCTCTTCATCCTCTTTTATGTTTAGGGCATTGAGTCTTCCATTTCTAAGAAATCAAAATTGCCTTGTTTTTTCTTTTTGTTCCTTTGCATTTTAAGGTCATTTGCTGGTCCTAAGCTTGGAGAATAAAGGCTGAGTCAGCTCTCTGGGGCCGGCAGGGGGCATATTAATACAGCTAGGCAGGCCTGGACCAGAGCTACCTTGGGAGAGAATTGCCAGGTTGTTCTGTATGCGTTTCTGTATGTGTGTGTGCACCATGCCCTTGTGTGCCTGTAGCACCAGGGGTGGGAACTCTGAAGGAAAAAGAGACACATACTTGAATGGTCAGAGATTATAGCTTCCCAATGTGGCCCTCCCTAGACAGAGGAGGGAGATTACTTTAGTGGTGCCATATCTTCAGAATAGCGGTTGATTCTTAGCACATTTCAGATCTGATAATTCAGTGCATTCTCTGTGGAAGGGAGAGTGTCAGACTGGGGAGGAGAGAGTTGCCCTCATGGATTTGTTGTGGGTGTAACTGTGTCAGGACAGCCAGTTGAAATACCCCCCTTCGATAATTTGCTTTTGAATTTGACCCTAAAAACCCACTGCCACTGAGCTGATTCCGAATCATAGTGGCCATGCAGGGCAGAGTAGAACTGCCCCATAGAGTTTCCAAGGCTGTAAATCTTTATGGAAGCAGACTGCCACATCCTTCTCCCATGAAATAGCTGGTAAATTTAAACTGATGATTTTTTTGTTAGCAGCTCAGTGCTTCAGCCATTGTGACACCAGGTCTCCTGAGTTTGACCCTGCTTGACTTAAATCTTTGTACCATCTCTCAAAAAACTCCTCAAGGGTAGTACTTTCCTGTCTTGCCAGGTTTATTTGCTTCAGTGTTTCTCTGATGGAAAAGCAAATGTTTAATCATTTCCCCTAGAAAATGAAAATAAAAGAGGTAACTGTGCTGTTCACTTAAATGCCCTTAATCTGACTTATTATGCCATCTTATTTAACAGTGTGTTTTCTGGGTGATGTTCCCTTACAGAAGCTGAGCACAGAAAGGCGAGCTTCTGCTCAGTTGGTCATCTTGGCCAGCTGGGAACTGATATTTCCCTGTTGCTTGGATGAATGTTATAATATATGAGTACATTCATAAAGACCTAAGAGTCTCTTCAGTCTTCCCACAGTCTCTTCTCTCTTCCCACATGTAAATAGGAAAAGATCACAGCATAAAATGAGGAAGGAGCTTAGATAATTACCCTAATGGATACCATTTCTTTATGCTTTTCCGTTTGAAAATGTGTGCAAAGCTGAATGATTGATTTCAAAAGGCATATGGGAATAACATTCAACCTTCTGTGGAACCAAGCTCTTCATTTAGAGTGCTTCAGGGGGCTTTGGGGGAAAGTCCTTCTAGACATAAAACCAGGTGGCACCAGATCTTCTCATAAGCCACTGGCCACTGAGAACAACCACAGAATATTGTACCTAAAGAGAGTCCTGAAATATGTGGGCGTTTAAATTGTCCATTTTATAATTTACCTTTAAACATTTTAGACATGATACCTTGAACGATAATCTTATGTGTGATTTGTAGTCTGCTGCATCCCCAAGCAGCAGCTTATGACTCGGAGGATGAGATAGCCTTAACACAGACGGGATAGAGAGGCACGGGGGAGGAACTGCCTTCTCCATACTTTTGCGATAAAATTCCTGACCATTATTGTAATAGAAATAAGAATTGAGTTAAAAATAAGTTTTAAAAATGACACCATTGAGAGATGGCTGAATGAGGCCTTTTAGACGCCCATATTGTAGATGCTATGTTTAACTGGCTGGTTTGTGTATGGTTCTCTGGTCTAGGACACAAACCATCAAGAACTGGGATTGGAAAGTAAGTGAACTCCGTATTTCCTTCCTGCATCTGCCACGGCCATATTGGGCCAGATTCTGCTCCAGGCTCCTTGTAGAGAAAGAAGAAAGTTGCTCTGAGGCATCTCCAAGGCCTGATCTGGTAAAGAAGCATGATTCCATGAAACTATGTTCCTTGCTCTTGTAGATTTCTGCTATATAACATCTCAGATTCTGAGACATTGAGTATACATCTGTGCTATGCAAGTTTTAAATTCTTTTTCTTGGTTAAAGCAGATGATTCTTAAATGAACTTAAGGCTTGACATATTTTGAGTTTTTCCTTCCAAGGAAATACTTATATTTGAGTTTATTTTACATAGCTTTCTGTGCAAATATAATGAATTTGATGTCTAATTATTATATATGAGTAAGGTGAAGTATTGGCTCTAATGAAACAAAATGTAAAATGAGACTTTTGTAAAGCATTTCTATGTCTATTCAGAGGTTTACTGAATTGTTTAGTTAGATTACTGCAGAATGTCATATGATGCTAAGGGTTGGTGTGAACAGAATACACACCTAACCCTCTAGGAGATTAGATTAACTTTCCCAGTTATTTAGACAAGGATTTCAGTTCTAGCTATAGAGGAGGTTCCTGGGAAGTGGAAGCAGCCATTCCAGGCACTGTTCCTGCCAGTCCAAGCCTGCTGCCTCTGAGAAGTCCCATTCTGTTGTACCACGGTGTTGACATACATTTATTCCCTGTCTATGACATCAGGTTCTCCTTATTCTTAAAGTCAGCTCGGGGCTGGCCGGGAGAGTTCTTGTTGTGGAAGAGATGACAGGAAGTGCAGTATAATGTGCAGCATTCCTGCACTAGAATCCAACTCAGTGCCCTTTGATTCTGGAGGTCCCAGAAACCATGAATACCTTCCCCTTTCCCGTGGCCTCTCTAATGAGGTTGAACTTGGAGACTGGAAGAAATATTTATTCCTGAAGTGTGGGCAACATATTAGCATGTGTAATTTTCTGTGCCCTGAAAAAAGTCTTTCTGCATACTGAATATACATAGGTAACTTTAATATATGAACAAGAATGTTTGTTTTGAAGGATTTTTAAATAATACCATGTCTTGTCTTGAAAGAATTGTCGCTAAACATTAAATAAATGGGAGACTTTAAAGCCAGGTGACTTGGGCACAGTGACCAGCTCTGAGCCCAGTTGGTAAGTACCTGCTCTGTTATCCAGGAGCAGAGGGGGTAGTTCCTGCCCTGCTGTCCATAAGCAGAGGGGCAAATGCCTGCAGTGAGTTCATAATCCTAAAGAGCAACATGCTATTCCAATCAAAAGACAGACTGTCTCACCTAGCTCTAATCCATTACTCCTTTGTCAGTGGATGTATTTACAGAGTGTACTTGTAATTCAAGGAACTTGCTCTGACTTTTTCTGGTAGAAGTAGAAGGAGGCCTACATGACTAAGGGGGAGGCTTTTCTATGCCTCGGTAGTTTTAGCAGCTGATCTAGAATTGTTAGCATGCTCTGTTAAAAAAATCCTAAATAAGATTTGAAAATGAGTTTGTTTCCTTGAAAGCAGAGTAAATTACAAAGTCTTTGAGAACTGGATAGACCCCCAGCATCTCACAATCAGGATCATTCTAGGATTTACTTTTTTATCTTGGAGTTGGTGGAAGATCAGTCTTTTACCATGGAAAACTGGGTAGTGGGAAAAGGAAAGGGAGCGCTGTTTCAGAGATGACAGATGAGTGCACAGGACAGAGGTGCCAGATGAGTGGACGTCGGTGAGTAGAAAGGTACCGGCAGGCTGTGATGCAGCCCATGCTTCTGTGTGTCCTAAACTCTTTCCAGCACAGATGGTCTCTAGCTCTCCTGATGTACCCACTCAGGCCAGGCTGATGACTGTGGTACTGGCTTGCCCAGTGAGCTCCTCAGGGAGAAGGCTGGCACTGCCTGATCAGGGCTGCTGCAGTCCCCAGGGCTACCATCTGGGCCTTGAAACCATGGGGCATTCTTTGTCCTTGGCAGGGTGTGGAGAAGGGCACAGAGAGTCATCTGCCACCTCTGGGATGACCTGGGGCCCCCATGGAAGGAAACAGTTCCTTCATTTATTAAATTGTGTGGAAGTACTATAGCTATTTGTTTCACGTGGTACTCTGTATGTACAATTATGGCAAAGGCAAAGTGAAAGGTGGAACTGAGACTTTCAGGAACATGTGACCTGGAATTGGAAGGATGGATTGCAGTTACTATACATGGTTCTTAGTTACCATTTCAGTCTCTGTTATCTGAGTTGTGAACTGTGAAGTGACCCCCTGAGGCCCAATGGGCTGCCGGTGACCCCTGGACACTGTGCGATCAGATGTAGCAGTTACTGCTCCAGGGAAAATGAATTATGTGGATTGATTTGACAGGGCTTTCTAAGGCTCCTTCTATCAAAGCTGTCTTCTCTGAAAGAAGTGGCATACAGTATGCTTTGGGCAGCACTGTCTCAAGCTCGATGGGGCTTCACAGCCAAATGGAGGAGGTGGTCTATGGTGCACGTGACTCACTTCTGGAATCACAGTCTCAACCTTCAGGAAATCCGTATTTCACGTGAGCACTCTGCTTAGCATATTGAGTTTATGTTAAGGAGATTGTTGTGTGGCTGCATTGAGTGAGCCTGTTTGAAGTGAGACTGGAAGGAACATGGATGAAATAGGCGTTTGTGTATTTGAATGCATCTCTGCCTCTGGGGCGCGATGATGCTTGCAGATTGCTGCCTGCAAGAGAAAGGGAGACCAGAGGGAGAGCGAAGGTCCAGGGATACCTTACTGTGGCCTTGGCGCCCACTGTGGACACATTCTGTAGGACTTTGTTTATCCAGTAAAATAGGAAATGTAGCCACCTGGCCTCTGCTATTCCATCAATGCCCTGATTTGCTGAAAATGTAATTTCCTAGTTCTCCCAAAATGCTGACTAATTGGGGAAAAAAACCTTCACTGCTGTGAAGAGAGAAGGAAGGAGACTTTTAAAAATGTTTTTACCCATTCTGGGGATGAGGATAACATGGAGCCTTTTAACAAGGACTGATCGTTACAAATGAGTTATGTAGACACCATCTTCTCTCTGATTGTTAAGGTTCTTGGAGAGAAACCTGGGCATTTGTCTTGATTACGTCTCTGAGACACCTTGTTCAGAACAGGCTCTCAGTAGGTGCACATTAACTGCGGTTAATAGCCTTGTAGGAATTAAAATTAGACATTCAATTGTTCTTTCTAGAATTATATAGCTCCCATGGGTTCAAAAGTGTGGTAGTTTGGATTGTTATTTACAAAAATCATAGTGTCCCCTGTTTAGTATTCACAAAATGTTGCCGGCTTTAGTTGAAAATAAACAACAACTAGAGATTTTACTGACTAGTTGTAATGGGTTTTGCTTGTGCATGCCATGTTTTGTTGAAAGTTACAGTTTCATGTTTTCCATTCCATGTACCACACAGGCTGTATGTTATAAAATATTAGTTACATCTGTTTGATAAGAGAAATTATTTCACTACAAGTACTTAAACGCAACATAGATTAGTTCTTAAACTAGTTGCCCAGTCAAATCTGACTGATGGTGACTCCATATGTGTCAGAGTAGAACTGCTTGACAGCTTATCCAGTAGCTTATTTTTTTGGAGGTAGATCTCCAGGCCTCTCTTCTAAGACACTTCTGGATGGATTTGAACCTCCAGCATTCCAGTTAGCAGCCAAGCGTGTTAACTGTCTGTACCACTCAGGGATTCCACATTAGTTGTACTGCCTTCAAAATACTAATGTCAGCAAAGAGAAAATGAGAAGTTACATTAATGGGTCATATTTGAAACAGTAGGGGAAGAAGAAAATTCATAATGGAAGAATAACACCTATTTTTTATTTTTATTTTTATTTTTTATTTTTATTTAATATAACTGAGTGAAAGTGTACATTCACATATAAATTTACATGCCCCCCCTATATGCAGCTTCCACTGCTCTCCCTGTCCGGTGACTGCACACTATTCCTCTCTGCTCCATACATGTCTCATCCTCCCAACAGTCTCCTTTCCCCTCCTCTCCATCCACTCCCCTTCCTCCAGCCAGAGGTCAGCAAGATGATATCCTATAGATGTATAGAACCATAAAGTGCTTCCAATATATGGTCACTCTGCATTGCCAAGTCCAATCCATTCCTGTCCAAAGAGTGGACCTTTGTTATAATTTATGGGAACGGGCAGCATCAGGGCCGGGGGCCATGCTCTCAGAGGAACCCCCAAACCGCTGGACCATCAATTGAGGTCTTTTAGTGGAGATCTCATGATGCACCTCTTTTTATTCATGTGTTGCCAGTGAGGCTCCTCTCTGTGAGCTCCGTCATGGCTATCACTGGTGGTGGCCAGGCACCATCTGGTTCTTCCAGTCCCAGGTCGATGTAGGCACCCACTCTTGTGGGTCTCTCTGTCTTCTCGGTTGTCTTTACCGCATGCCATTTTGGCCCTCGGTGAGCATCCGTTCCTGCTGAGTTGGGACCATTTGCTGTGTCCTCGGATGGCAGCTTGGCAGCTTTTAAGACCCCAGACGCCACTCACCAATGTGGGGTGCAGAGAGCTCTCTTAGCAAAATGCTAGTTGTGCCAGTTGGCCTGGAATTCGCCTAAGAGCATGGTCCCCCGCCCCCCGCCCCAGCTACTCTATCCTTGCAGTATTGAGTTAAGATGGAAGGAGTACTCAAGTTATGCTGAAGTCCACTTAATGTTCTTGTTCCTAATGGAATAACACCTATTTTTATTGATTAAAATAATTAATTAAATTAACCTCTTGTGTTAAAAAGCAGTGTCAAGCCAGTAGGAGGAATTATCTTGATACATGCTATAGTATAGATGGAGCTGAAAGAAATTATGCTGAGTGAATGAAGTCAATCATAAAAGGACAAATAGCATATGACCTAACTTATGTGGAAAGACAAGACAAGACAGATGCTTAGAGATTAAAGTTTGTTAGTGGTTGCCAGGGGCAGAAGTGAGGGGAAAGTGGAGAGTTACTGCTTATGGAGTAGTGAGTTTTATTTTCTAGTGATGGGATAACCACATTGATTAACAATAGAGTTGCACAGCTGATTGGTTTCAGTGCTGCCAATAAATTGTATACCTGTAAAAAGTAGAATTGGAAACAGTTATGTGATTGATATTTTTACAAAGACAAGAAAAAATGTGTAGCTGCTGAGGCTGCTTATGTACTGCCAAACACCTCATGGGATTTGGTTCCTTGGTTTGGAGATTTAGGATCGTGGCTTTACGGCACATCCCAGTTAAATGACCTAATGATGTGTTTAGTTGGAAAAAAAAAGAGGGATCGGCAGCTGGAAAATACCGCCTTGGTGATAGAAATAATGCCGGAGATCGCATGATAGAATTTTGCAAGACTAATGACTTTTTCTTTGCCAATACCTTTTTTAACCAACACAAATGGTGACTATGCACATGGATCTCACCAGGTAGAATACACAGGAACCAAACTGACTACCTCTGTGGAAAAAAGGCTATAGAAAAGCTCCGTATCAGCAGTCAGATCATGAGCAGGTGCTGACTGTGGCACAGATCATCAGTTGCTCACATGCAAATTCAAATTGGAACTAAGGAAAATTAGAACAAGTTCACGAGAGCCAAAGTATGACCTTGAGTATATCCCTCCTGAGTTTAAAGACCATCTCAAGAACAGATTTAATGTGTTGATCACTAATAACCAAAGGCCAGACGAATTGTGGAATGAAATCAAAGACATCATCCATGAAGAGAGCAAGAGATCATTAAACAGACAGGAAAGAAAGAAAAGACCAAGTTGGATGTCAGAAGAGCCTCTGAAATTTGCTCTTAACGTTGAGCAGCTAAAGCAAAAGGAAGGAACGGCGAAGTAAAAGACCTAAACAGAAGATTTCAAAGAGCAGCTCGAGAAGACAAAAGAAAGCATTATAATGACATGTTCAAAGAGCTGTAAATGGAAAACCAGAAGGGAAGAACATGTTCTGTGTTTCTCAAGCTGAAAGACCTGAAGAAAAAATTCAAGCATCAAGTTGCAATAGTGAAGGATTCTATAGAGAAACCATTAAACTACTCAGGGAGCATCACAAGGAGATGGAAGGAATACACAGAGTCATTATACCAGAAAGAACTAGTTGATGTTCAGCCATTTGAAGAGGTAGCATATGATCAGGAACCAATGGTACTGAAGGAAGAAATTGAAGCTTCATTGAAGGCTCCAGGAATCAATGGAATATCAATTGAGATATTTCAGCAAACAGATGGAGCTCTGAAAGTGCTCATGTGTGTATGCCAGGAAATTTGGAGAACAGCTGCCTGGCCAACAGACTGGAAGAGATCCATATTTATGCCCATTCCAAAGAAAGGTGATCCAACTCAGTGTGGAAACTACTGAACAATATTGTTGATGTCACATGCCCAAGATCATTCAAAAGCAACTGCAACATTATATTGACGAGGAACTGCCAGGAATTCAAGGATTCAGAAGAAGACATGGAACCAGGCATATCATTGCTGATGTCAGATGAATCTTGGCTGAAAGCAAAAATACCAGCAAGATGTTTATTTGTGTTTCATTGACTATGCAAAAGCATTTGACTGTGTGGATCATTACTAAATTATGGCTAATTTTGTGGAGAATGGGAATTGCAGAACGCTTAATTGTGCTCTTGAGGAATCTGTATATGGATCAAGAGGCAGTCATGTGAACAGAACAAGGGGACACTGCATGGTTTAAAGTCAGGAAAGGTGTACGTCAGGGTTGTATCCTTTAACTGTGCCTTTTTAATCTGTATGCTGAGCAAATAATCTGAGAAGCGGGATTATATGAAGAATAATGAACCATTGAGATTGGAGTATCACTCATCAACAACCTGCATTATGCAGGTGACAGCACTTTGATTGCTGGAAGTGAAGAAGATTTGAGACACTTACTGATGAAGATCAAAGACCACAGCCATCAGTATGTATTACACCTCAGCATCAGGAAAACAAAAATCCTCACAAATGCACCACTAAGCATCATTGTCATAAATGGAGAAAAGATTGAAGGTGTCAAGGATTTCGTTTTACTGGGTCCACAATCAATACCCATGGAAGCAGCAGTCAAGAAATCAAAAGATGCATTGCACTGGGAAAATCTGCTACAAAGGACCTTGTTTTAGTCAGCTAGGGCTGCTCTAACAGAAATACCACAGAGTGGATGGCTTTAACAAAGGAAGGTTTATTCTTACATAGTCTGGTAGGCTGCAAGTCCATATTCAGGGTGTCTGCCCCAGGGGAAGGCTTTCCTCTTGTTGGCTCAGGAGGAAAGTCCAGTATTGCATCAGTCTTTGTCCAGGGAGCATCTTGGCGCAGGAACCTCAGATCAGAAGGACATGCCCTTCTCCCAGTGCTGCTTTCTTGATGGTACAAGGTTACCAATTCTCTGCCTGCTTATCTGTCCTTTTATCTCTCACAGGATGAAAGGATTCAGGGTGGGGCAAGCCATACTCTAGGGAAACTTCCCTTACAGTGAAGCAGGGAAGTAATCCTGTGAAGTGATTTACACCCTAATCCTTTAACATACAGCATGGGGAAACCATAAAATGGAGGACAGTCACAAGATACTGGGAATCATGGTCCAGCCACATGGCTACACCTGTTTTTAGGGGGACACAATTCAATCCATGATATACCTCTTTAAAGTATTCAAAAGTAAAGATGTCACCTTGAAGACTAAAATGTGCCTGACCCAAGCCATGCTATTTTCAGTCACATCATAGGCATATGAAAGCTGGACCATGAACAAAGAAGACAGAAGAGAAATTGATTCCCTTGAATTGTGTGCTGGAGAAGAATGTTGAATGGATCATGGACTGCCAAAAGAACAAACAAATCTGTTCTGGAAGAAGTACAACCAGAGTGTTCCTTGGAAGCAAGACTGTGTCTTAGTTTGGACATGGTCTCATGACGGATCAGTCCCTGGAGAAGGCCATCATGCTTGGTAGAGTGGAGGGTCAGCGAAAAAGAGGAAGACCCTCAGCAAGATGGATTGACACGGTGGCTGCAACAGTGGGCTCAAGCATAAAAATGACTGTGGACATGGCGCAAGACTGGGCAGTGTTTAGTTCTGTTGTTCACAGGGTTGCTCTGAGTCCAAACTGACTCAACAGCACCTAACAACAACATGTGCTTAGTGCATCGTATCTGCTTAGATTGTTGCTTGTAGTTCTTAAGGTCTTAAATCTTTGGAAGCAGCTATCTAAAGCAGAACAATTGGTCTTAATTTGTGTGGAGTAGCAGTTGAAGAATGAGAGTCAGGAATAGGAGGGAAAAGTGGAACATGTTGCTAATTGACTTTTACTTTAAAGTTTTTAAAAATAGTTCATGGTGCTTTAAGTGAAAGTTTACAATTGAAGTCGATTTGCCATGTAAAACCCCTCACACACTCTTCTGTGCAACTCTAGCTGCTTTCGTCACCCTTTGATGGCACCTTCCTTTCTACCCTGTACTTCCCATACTCATTCAACCAATCCCTCACCTCCCTTCTCCTCCCCTCCCTTCCATCTCACCTCTGGACTGGAGCTTCTCTGGCAACCTCATGTGTGTATATTTAAGCCAAGCAGCATACACTTCACCAGCATCACTCTATGCCTTATGGTCCAGTCTAATCTTTGTTTGAAGAGTTGGCTGTAATACTGTTTTCAGCTGTGGGCAAACAGCAAGTCCAGCGGCCATGTTCTCGGGGTCCTCCAGGATGTCAGACCATCAAATCTGGGCTTTTAATACAGTTCTAGATCTGCAACCTCATTTTTCTCTTGCTGCATGAGTGACTTTGTGTTCCCTGTCAGGGCAGTCATTGGTGGTGGCCGAACACCATCGCGTTCTTCTTGTCTCATGGTGATTTAGTCTCTGGATCGTATGTCCCCTTCTATGTCTTGGGCTCTTATTTGCCTCATGTCTTTGATTTCTTTTGTTCTCCGGTGCTCCAGGTGGTCTGGGACCAAGTGATGATCCTTGCAGCTCACTAGCTTTTAAGCCCCCGGATACTACTCATGAAAATAGGATGCAGATCATTTTCTTAAGAAAAAGAAAAAGTTATGCCAGCTGACGTAGCTGTCCCCTGTAACCATAGTCCCTAGGCCCCTGTTCCTGCTACTCTGACCTTCAAAATGTTGGGTTATATTTAGGAAACCCCTTAGCTTTTGGTGTAGTCCAGCAGTGTTAATGTCCCTTCTGTTGCATGCTGTGACTTGCTTCACTTAATCCACATTCCATCATCTAATGTATGAATACCTGTCTCCCTCCCTCCTGTCTTTTGTAGCTATAAAGGTTATTTTCTTCTGTTCTTAAACCTTTTCTTGAGTCTTTATAATAGTAAGCTCATAAATATTTGTCATTTTGCAACTAATTTCTCTCAGCATAGTGTCTTCCAGATGACTCCATGTTATGACATGTTTCCTCTAAGATCGTAGCTGTTCTTTTTCATTGCCTACTATTTCATTGTGTGAGTACACCACCAGAGTTCGTTTATCCATTCTTCTGTTGATGGGTGCCTAGACTGATTCCATCTTTTTGCTATACTACAGTAAACATTGATGTGTGTGTATCTAATTGCATGACAGCCTGTATTTCCCTAGAATATATTCCAAGAAATGGGATTGCTAGATCATGTGATATTTCTATTTCTAGCTTTGTAAGAAAGTGCCAAATTGATTTCCAAGGTGGTTGTACTAGCTTACATTCCTACCAGCAGGGTTCAAGTCTCTCCACAACTTCTTGAACATTTATTGTTTTGTGTTTTTTGGATTAATGCTAGCCTTGAGGGGGTGAGATGAAATTTCATTGTGGTTTTGATTTGGATTTCTCTACTGACTAGTGATTGTGAGCATTTCCTGATGTACCTTTTAGCTGCCTGGATGGCTTCTTTGCTGAGGTACATGTTGATAGCCATTGCTCGTTTTTTTAAAATTTATTTTTAGTTTTTATTTTTTTGATTTTCTTTAAACATTTGTTCACTATTTATAGAAAATTAAAAACCCACTGCTGTCAAGTCAATTCCAACTTACAGCAAGCCAGCAAGACAGAGTAGAACTGCCCTGTCCTAGTCACTGGGTACTGCTCTAACAGAAAATACCACGAGTGGAAGGTTTCATGAAAAGAAGCTTTTACTGAGACAGTCCGGTAAGCCGCAAATCCGTTCCTAAGCTACAAATCCATTCAATATGAAAAATCATCACAGTCCAGTAGACTGAGTCCACATCCAGTGAGGGCGTCTTGGCACAGGAACCTCGGGTCCAAAGGATGTGCTCTGCTGTCAGTGCTTCTCTCTCGATGGTATGAGGTTCCCAGCTTCCTCAGCTCACTTCTCTCCGTTATATTCCACAAGCTTGGGTCCTGCCTCACTAACACAACTGCAAACCATTCTCCATCATCAATATCACAGAGGCAGGATTCACAATACATGGGAGGAAGGGCACCATATTAGAACTCCAAACCAAGTCAAATCAACACATACATTTTTGGGGGGACACAATTCAATCCATGACATGCCCTGTAGAGTTTTTTTTTAAATTTTTTTATTGTGATTGAATGAAAATGTACATTCCCATATGAATTTCATGCTCACCTATATGCAGCTCCCACTGCTCTCCCTGCCTGGCAACAGCACACTCTTCATCTCTGTTCCATACATGTCTTATCCTCCCAACAATCTCCTATGCCGTACTCTCTACCTACTTCCCAGCCTCCAGTAAGAGGTCAGCAGGATGACCTCCTATAGATACACAGAACCATAAAGTGCATGCATGAGATGGTCACTCTGTGTCACCAAGTCCAATCCGTTCCTGTTTGAAGAATTGACCGCATCATGATTTATGGACAGGGGCAGCATCAGGGCCGGGGCCGTGCTCCCAGGGGAACTCCAAGGCCCCTGGACCATTAATTGCAGTCTTTTAGTGGAGTTCACAGGGTGCACCCCTTTTTATTGTGTTGCCAGTGAGACTCAACTTTGTGAGCTACATCAAGGCTACCACTGGTGGTGGCCAGTCACCATTTGGTTCTTTATTCCACCATTTTGTATGCTCTGGATGTTACTGGGATTTGCATTGGGATTGCATTATATAGGTAGATTGGGTAAAGTAGACATTTTCACAATGTTAAGTCTTCCTATCCATGAACAGGGTAGGTTTCTCCATTTATGTAAGTCTCTCTTAGTTTTTTGTAGTAAGGACTTGTAGTTCTCTTTGTAAAGGTCTGTTATTTCTCTGGTTAGATTGATTCTTAGGTACTTGATCTTCTTAGGGGCTGTAGTAAATGATATTGATTTGGTGACTTCATTAATAATCTTGTTATTGTTATAAAAGAATCCTACTGATTTACTTGTGCTTGTTTTGTATCCTGAGACTTTGCTGAACTCTTCTATCAGATTAAGTAGTTTACTTATGGATTCTTTAGTATTCTCTGCGTGTACAGTCATATCATCTGCAGATAGGGAGATTTTTATTTCCTCTTTGCTGATGCAGGTGCCCTTTCTTGGTCTTGTCTAATTGCTCTGGCCACAACTTCTAGTACAATGTTGAATAGGAGAGGTGAGAGTAGGCATCCTTGTCTAGTTCCCATTCTCAGGGGAAATTGTTTCAGTCTCTCTCCCTTCAGGGAGACATGGGTAGTTGGCTTTGTATAAATGGCCTTTGTTGCATTGAGGAATTTACCATCTATTCCTCTTTGGCTGAGAGTTTTGAGCATGACTATGTGTTGAACTGTATCATATGCCTTTTCTGCATCAGTAGACAAGATCGGGTGATTCTTGTCTTTTGTGTTATTTGTGTGGTTAATCACATTAATTGTTTTTCTGATGTTGAACCAGCCTTGCATCCCTGGTATGACTCCAACTTGGTCATGATGAATTATTTTTTTGGATATGCTGTTGTATTCTATTGGCAAGAATTTTGTTGAAGATTTTTGCTTCTGGATTCATGAGTGATACCAGTCTGTAGTTCTCCTTTTTGGTTGAGTCTTTCCCTGGCTTTGGTACTAGGGTTATGCTGGCTTGATAGAATGAATTTGGGAGTATTCCATCCTTTTCTAAACTGTGAAATCATCTCAGCAGTATTGGAGATAACTGTTCTCTAAAAGCTTGGTAGAATTCTGCAGTGAAGCCATCTGGGCCTGAAGTTTTTTTTGTTGGTAGTTTTTTGATGACTTTTTAAATCTCTTCTTTCGTGATGGCTTTATTAAGTTGTTCTGCATCACATTGTGATAATTTTGATAGGTGATACGACTCAAGAAATTGGTCCATTTCCTCTAGGTTTCCAAATTTGTTAGAGTACAATCCCTCGTAGTATTCTATTTTTTTTTATTTCTGTTGGATCTGTTATGACACTCCACACTCATTTCTTACTTGATTTATTTGTTTCCTTTCCTGTTCTTCTTTAGTAAGTTTAGCCAATAGTTTGTCAATTTTGTTGATCTTTTCAAAAAACTGGCTTTTGTTCTTTTCCATTTTTTCAATTCTTCTCTAATTCGTTTAGTTCTGCTCTAATCTTTATGATCTGTTTTCTTCTGATGTCTGAGGGATTCCACTGTTGTTCTCTCTCTACTTGTTCAAGCTGTGGAGTTAATTCTTTAATTTGGTTTCTTTCTTCCTTCCAGATGTATGCATTTATGGAGATAAGCCGACCTCTCAGTGCTGCTTTGGTTGTATCCCATAGATTCTGGTAGGAAATGTTTCCATTCTCATTGGAATCCATACATTTCTTTATTTCATCCTTGATTTCTTCTATAACCATGGTTGTTTGAGCAAGATGTTGTTCAGTTTCCATGAGTTCCACTTTCTATCTATGCTTTTTCTGCTATTGATTTTGACTTTCATGGCTTTGTGATCTGAGAAGATGCTTTGCATTAATTCAGTGTTATGGATTTTGTTGACAATAGCTTTATGTCCTAACACATGGTCTGTTCTGGAGAATGTTCCATGTGCACTGGAAAAGAAGGTATAGTTGTCTGCTGATGGATAGAAATTCTGGTATATGTTGATGAGGTCTAGTTGGTTAATTGTGGCAATAAGGTCTTTTGTGTCTTTATGGAGCTTTTTTCTAGACGATCTGTCCAATATTGAGAGTGGAGTATTGAAGTCTCCCACTACTATTGTGGAGTAATGTATCTCATTTTTGGGTGTAGTCAGTGTTTCTTCGATGTGTTTAGGTGCAGTAGTATTAGATGCATAAATATTTGATATTGTTAGTCCTGCTTGTTTATTGAACGTTTCAGCGATTAATAGTGTTCATCCTTGTCCACGATGGTGGATTTTATATTAAAATCTGTGTTATCTGAGATTAGAATTGCCACACCTGCTCTTCTTTGGATATTGTTAGCTTCATATATATTCTTCCATCCTTTAATTTCTTGTTTGTTCCTATCTTTAAGTCTAAGGTGAGCTTCTTGTAGGCAACATATGAATAGGTCATGTCTTTTGATCCAAGGTGTCACTCGATGTCTGTTTAGTGGGGCGTTCAGTCCATTCATATTCAGTGTAATTATCAGTAGGTATGTGTTTAGTGCTGTCATTGTGATATGTTTATTTTTGTGTTGATGTTTTCTCTGTTGTTCTTATTAATCTGTTATGGGACTTTCTTCTTTGTGAGTTGATTTTTTGCCCTTTTCTGTGTTGGTTTTATGGTTGTAGTGACTCCTATGTTTTTTGATTCGATATGTTGCATCTTTATTGTGCTTTATGGCTGCCCCTATGATCCCACTTAATAAACTATGTATAAACCCAATTTTGATTACTACCAGTCCTATTAACTTCATTTCCATCTGGAAGAACTATAATGACTGTAGCACATTCCTCTTTTTAATATGATGGTGTCATAGTTTTCATAATATGATCACTGGATCATATCTTTCACTATTATAGCTTGGATTGAGTTTGGAGCCTTCCCTCACTGATTAGGTTTCTGCATGATGTGTCCTGTGTTTGCTTCTAAAATATAAAGTTAGTGGTTTTGTTCTTCCAAGCCCAGAGCTTCTTTCAGTATTTCTTATAGCTTTGGTTTGGTTTTCACAAAGTCTCTGAGTTTCTGTTTATCTGGGAATGTCTTAATTTCATTTTCATATTTGAAAGATAGTTTTGCAGGATATATAATTCTTGGCTGGAAGTTCTTGTCCTTTAAGGCTTTGAATGTGTCATGCCACTGTCTCTGTAGGAGCATTGTTTCTGCTGAGAAGTCCAACAAAAGCTTACAGATTTTCCCTCTGAATGTTAGCTTTGCTTTGAGTCTTGTTGCCTTTAAGAGTTTCTGTTTCTGTTTCATTTTGTTAAGCTTGATTATAATATGTCTTGGGGTCTTTATTTTGAGATCTATATTGAGTGGCATTTGATATACGTCTTGGATATCTATATTCTTTTCTTTCATAATTTCTGTTAAGTTTTCTCTCAGCAGCTCAGCCACAATACTCTGTGTTCTCAGGTGTCTTGCCCTGTTCAGAAATTCCAATTAATCATAGATTGTTCCACTTAATAGAGTCCCACGTGATTCTTAATTATTCTTCATTTTTCTTGTTTCTTTTTTCTGATTTCTCCTCATGGATGCTGGAGTCAGTAGCTCTGTCTTCCAAGTCAGAAAGTTTCTTTTCCATTTGTTCCACTGTATTTTATTGGCTTTATATTGAAATTTCTGTGTCTTTGAGTTTGTTCTTAATCTGTTGGATTTCAGAGTACTGGTGTTCCATCTGATCCAACAGCTTGCTGAAGTTTTCATTTTGCTCTGCTGCATTTTATGTAAGGTCTAGGATGGCTCTCTATGTAATCATTTTGTATTCTCCTTTCTATAGTTTCAGTAAGGTTTCTTCATCTGGGAAATTCTTTGTTGCTTTCTTTTGGGGGCCTTCTGAAGCCATTGGTGATTTCTTGGTTACTCTTTCATCCAGAGTTTGTTGCTTTTTGGGCATCATGTCAGTCAGTAGAGGCTGGGAGAGATGTTGTGAGGATGGACCACAGTTGTTTCTCTAGGCCTTCTTAAAATGAAAGGTAAAAGGTATCTGAGAACTTCCAAAGTCATTCAGGTGTTAAGATGTACAGGTCCCTCTTTCCAGCTGGCAAAGTAAACACCTCGGTATGCAACCCTGGATGGTATAAACTCGTTCAAAATACAGAAATTCTGCTGCCTTGCTGGCCTCTGCTTTCGGGCTCCAGCCTTAGGCGACACTGCGTAGAATACTGCTTTTCTGCAGGAAGAACATTCTCCTCTGGGCAGGTGCTGCCTCCCGGCCTAGGAATTAGGTCCTGTTGAGGCCTCCAAATGGATAGCTCTGCCTCCCAATTGGACAAGATGGCGTCACACACAAGGTACCCACCTGCCTCAGTACAGGCTACATAATGGCAGAGGTGGAAAGAGAGGCCAAAGGTCCCGAAATGCAAAGAGCCCCAAGCCAGACTCTGAAAATATGGCGATTTTGCCTGCTGATCCCACCAACAGTGTGTCTGAGACTACTGGCTAGTCAAGTCCCAGACCCCCCTCCAGCTAAAACAGAGAAAAAAAAGTTAAAATGGAGAGTTACCTTCAGTCCATGAAAGCCAGCGCTCACCAAGAGTGAAGGTCAGTGAAAGAGAGGAAATTTTCCATTCAGTGATATGAAGTCCAAATTAACAGCCCCATGCTGTATCCTAGGGCTCACTAGGTTTCCAGAAAGCTCTGCTTAATTATCAATTCAGATCTTCGTTTCCTGAGGGATTTAGGGAGACACGTGCTTAGTCTGCCATTTTGAATCCCCTCTCCCACTTTGCTGGGTTTTTAATTGCATTATTTGTATTTTTCTTGTTTAGATTGGCCGATACCTTGTAGATTATTGAGATTAGATGCCAATCTGATTCATGTTTGCCAAATTTTTTCCCCCCATTCTGTAGGTAGTCTTACTCTTTGGTGAAGTCCTTTAATGAGACTGTTTGATTTGTAGGAGTTCTTGTGTATATACTTTCTTTTCTGCTATTTATTCATTGTTAGCAATATTTTGTATTCTATTTATGCAGTGTATTGGGGCACTGAGTGTTATTTTTTCTCCTATGATCTTTATCAGTTTGGATTTTATATTTAGGGCTTTGATCTGTTTTGAATTAGATTTTGTGCATGGTATAAAATAAGGGTCTCATCTGATTTTTTTTGCAAATGGATATCCAATAAGCCAACACAACACCATTTGCTAAAGAGACTCTTTTCCCAAGTTTATAGACTTTGGACCTTTGTCAAATATCAGTTGATAATAGGTAGATGATGTTATATCTGGATTCTCAATTCTGTTCCATTGATCTGTGTATCTGTTTCTGTACCAGTACCAGACTGTTTTGACTATTGTGGCAGTGTAATAGGTTCTAAAGTGAGGTCATGTGAGGTCTCCCATTTTGTTCTTCTTCTTGAGTACTGCTTTGCTGAGCCAGGGCTGATTTGTTCCTCCATGTCATTAAAAGGTGGCATCAGAATTTGTATTGAGATTGCATTGCATTGGGGTAGAATAGATATGTTCACAGTGTTAAGTCTTCCTATCCATAAGCATGGTAAGTTTCTGCACTTAAGTAGGTCGCTTCTGGTACCTTCTTACAGTAGATTCTTGTAGTTTTATCTGTATAGATGTTCTACATCCTTGGTTAGATTTATTCGTAGCCAGGCCAGCCAAGATTTATTCTTAAGTGTTTTATATTCTTGGGGTATATTGTAAATGGTACTGATTTGTTGATTTCTTCTTTGATGATCAGTTTGTTGATGTAAAGGAATCCAACTGACTTATTTATGTTTTTCTTATATTCTGATATTTGCTGAGCTATTAGTTCCAGTACTTTTTTGTGGATTCTTTAGGGTTTTCATGGTGACCCTAGGGACCAGACGGCACTTGGCTTGGCTTGGCTTAGGGTTTTATGTGTATAAGATCATATCATCTGCAGATAGAGACACTTTGACTTCTTCTTTACCAGTGTGGGTACCTTTTATTTATTTTGTCTGATTGCTCTGGCAAGAAACTTTAGCACAAGGTTAGATAAAAGTGGTGACAGTGGGCATCCTTGTCTGCTTCACCATCTCCAGGGGAATGGTTTGAGTCTGTGTCCGTTTAGCATGATGGTAGCTATTTGCTTTCCATAGTTGCCGCTCATTATGTTAAGGAGTTTCCCGTCTGTTCCTATTCTGCTAGAAGTTCTTTTTAACATAAATGGGTGTTGAACTTTGTGGAATACCTTTTCTGCATCAATTGATAAAATCAAGTGATTCTTTTGTTTTATTATGTGGTTTACAACATTGTTTTTCTAATGCTGAACCATCCCTACATCCCTGCTATGAGTCCTATTTAGAAACAGTGAATTGTTTCTTTAATATGTTATTGAATTCTATTTGGCTAGAATTTTGTTGAGAATTTTTGCATCTAAGTTCATGAGAGATATTGGTCTGTAATTTTCTGTTTTTGTGCTCTCTGTACCTAGTTTTGGAATCAGGGTTATGCTAGCTTCATAGAATGAATTTGGGAATATTACCTCCTTTTCTATACTGTGAAATAGCTTTAGTAATAGTGGTACTAACTCTTCTCTAAAAGTTTGGTAGAATTTTCTAGTGAAGCCATCTCTGTTCTAGGACTTTTTTTTTTGGTTGGTAGTTATCAAACTTCTTTTTCATTATTTTTTTTTATGATGGGTTTATTAAGATGTTCTACTTCTGTTTGTGTTAGTTTTGGTAGGTAGTGTGGTTCTAGTCCTCTAGGTTTTCAAATTTATTGCAGTTTTTTATTGTGTTCTGTTATGATTCTTTTAATTTCAGTTGGGTCTGTTGTGATATCCCCCATCTCATTTCATATTTCAGTTATATGCTTCCTCTTCTGTTTTTATTTTTGTCAGTTTAGCCAATGGTTTGTCAGTTTTGTTGATCTTTTAAAAAAACAGCTTTTAGTCTAGTTTGCTGTTTGTTTTTCTATATTCTTGATTCGTGTAGTTCTGCTGTAATTTGAAGTATCTGTTTTCATTTGGGTTTGAGGGGTTCTTTGATTGCTCTCTCTACTTGCTTGAGTTGCAGGCTTAATTCTTTGATTTGGGCCTTTCCTTCTTTTTTGGATGTGTGCATTTATTGAGATAAATTGACCTCAGTACTGCTTTCTCTGTGTCTGATAGGTTCCAGTAGGATGTGTTTTCATTCTCATTTGATTCTATGAATTTCTTTATTCCATCCTTGATTTATTCTATAATGCAGAAGTTTTTGAGCAAGGTATTGTTCAGTTGACATATGTTTGAATTTTTACTCTTGCTTTTTCTGCTACTGATTCTGACTTTTGTAGCTTTATGGTAGAAGATGCTTTGCAGTATTTCAGTGCTTTGGATTTTGCTAATACTTGCATTATGGCCTAATGTGTGGTCTGTTCTGGAGAATATTTCATGTCCATTGGAAAAGAATGTGTACTTCTTTGTAGTTAGGTGGAGAGTTCTGTATGAAGTCAAGTTGTTTGATTGTCGCATTAAGATCATCTTTCTGGTTCTTCTATCCTTCACTGAAAGTGCTGTTTTGAATTCTTCTACAGTTAATTGTGGAGCAGTCTGTCTAGCTTTTCAATGTTGTTAGTGTTTGTTTGACATAGTTGTTAGCTCTATCATTGGGTGCAGAAATATTTAGTATGGGCACATACTTCTGATGTATTGACCTTTTAAGCAATATATAGTGACCATTTGGATTTTACTTTGAATTTTATCTGAAATTAATTTTTGCCACTCTTGCTATTTTTTGCATATTGTTAGCTTGGTGTATATATTTTTGAAGTTTTAGCTTGCTCATATATTTAAGTCTAATGTGTGTTTCTTGTAAGCAGCATTTAGAGGGATTTTTTTAAAAATCCATTCTGCTATTCTTTGTCTTTTTATTGGTACATTTAATCCATTTACATTCAATGTAATTATAGATAGGTATGAATTTTGTGCTGTCATTTTGGTGCTTTTTTGTGTGTTATTGACACTTTTATTTGTTCCACATAGTTTTCTATGCCGGTTCATATTTCTGTTGAATTCCTTTTCATCCTTTTCATTGTTGGTTTTGTATCTATTGTGACTTCTTGATTATGTTTGTTGTTTTGATGTATACAACTGTTAATTTCCTTTTTGGTTACTCCAATATTTCCTGCACTGATCTAAATTTAAACCAGTCTTTAAATTCCTCTTGTCACCATGACTTCTTCTCCATCTGAAAAAAATCTACGAATACATCAAATTGTTGCTCTTGTTGGTATAATGTTACCATTTACATACTGAGATCTCTGTTTCCCTATTTTTAGTGTTTTAGCTTTGATGTACTTCTTAAGATTATCTGTATTGGTATCTGGATGATCTACCTTGTATTGTACCTTTGAGTATATATCTGATAAGATTTTGCTAATTGAAGAACTGTTTTCAGTACTTTTTGCATTTTGGTTTGGTTTTTGCAGATTCTCTAATCTTTTATCTGGAATTTTCCTAATTTTGCCACCATATTTGGGAGACAGTTTTGCAGGATATGTAATTCTTGGTTGGCAGTTTCATTTTGTTCTCCCTTCAAGACTTTTTCATGGAATTCCATTAACTTATTGCCAACATGGTTTCCACTGTGCAATCTGAGGTTAGTCTTAATGACTCTCCTTTGTTCATTATTTTTTGTTTAAGCTTCAAAAAAACAAGAACAACAACAAAAAAACTTCTGTTGAGCTGATTTTGACTCATGGCAGCCCTATAGGATAGAGTAGGACTGTTCTATAGAGTTTCCATGGGGGTGCCTGGTGGATTTGAACTGTTGAGTTCATGGCAAACAATCTTAGGAGTTATCTGCTACTTCACCAGGGTTTTCTGTATTTAAGACTAGCTGCCTTTAAAAGCATTTCCTTATCTTTATTTTCGTGAAGTTTCTTTTGGAATCTACCTTGCATGGAGTTCTGTGAGATTCTTGAATAGATCTTCCTGTCTTTCATGGTATCAGAGAAGTTTTCTGCCAACAAATCCTAAACAATTCTCTCTGTATTTTCTGTTATCCCCTCCCTGTTCTGGTACTCCAATTAATCAGAATTATTCGTCTTAATAGAATCCCACATAACTGTTAGTAATTTGTTTTTTTTTTTAGAGTTCTTTTATCTCATATATGCTGGTGTGAATTGCTTTATCTTCAGTCTTGCTAATTCTGCATTCCATTTCCTTTACCCAACTGTCACCCTAAAATAATCTTTAAAACTTAAACTTTGACTTTATATTCAATTGTCCAATTCTGTAATTTTATTGTTAATTTGCTAAAGTTTGAATTATTGTTAATCAGTGATTTCTTGTAGTCTGTTTAATTTTTCACAGTGTTCCTCTGTACTTTGCCTAATCTTCCTGATTTCTTGGAGAGCTTGGTACTGCACTCTTTTGTATTCTACCTCTGATAATTGCAGGATGTCTTCTTTGTCTAGAAAGCTTTTTGACTCTTTGTTTTGGGAGTTTTCCCAAGCTGTACTGATCTGCTTCTTTAAATGATTAGAAATTGTTGTTTCCAAGCCAACAGAAAGTTGTTGTTATTTGTTTGGCTATTGTGTTTTATATAAAAACAAAACCAAACCTACTACCATCCAGTTGATTCCAACTCATAGCAGCCCTATAGGACGGAGTAGATCTGCTCCATAGAGTTTCCAAGGAGCACCTGACAGATTTCATCTGCCAACCTTTTGGGTAGCAGATGTAGTGCTTAACTACTGTGGCACCAGGGTTTCCATATGTGTATATACCCAAACCCAGTGCCATCAATTCAATTCCAACTCATAGCAACCCTATAGGTCAGAGTAGAACTGCCCCATAGAGTTTCCAAAGAGTGCCTGGTGGATTTGAATGGTCAGCAGCCATAGCACTTAACCACTACACCATGAGGGTTTCCATTTATATGCATATGTATCTGTATATATTCCATATATATTTATATACATATATATTTATGTATATATATTGAGGTAGTTTGGTTTCTGGAGCCTTAATAATTCAATGCCCAGTTAAGAGATGGTTGGAGTTGTGAGTGTGCTGAGAAATGTAGGAGATGCTGACTCAGGGGAGCCAGCAGAACTTTTTTCTATCCTTCTCTTTGCTTTCCTCTCCAAGTTCAGGAGAATAACTCAGGGCACATATATAAGGTATCCTACTTCTGGCCCAGATAGTACATTAGAGTTTAGCACCAGGTGCACAGCAGAGAAGGGAGGAGGAAGCTGGGGAAAGGGAGAGAAATCAGAAATCACGTAGGAAAGGTTTGATTCCATGAGTGTTTGCAAGCACTTGACTTATGACACTCAGGTAAAAGTGTTCTGCAGTGCTATAGGTGCTTCTGTCCAAAACTCAGCTTCCCTGCCACTTGGTGTGCTACTGCTTTATTTGGCTGTCTGGCTGTCATGCCTCTCACCTCACTTGGCCAGCAGAAACAGACTCCTCTGTAGGTACAGATTTGGCTATGGCCAAGTTGGTTGCTTCTGATCCTCCCCTCCCTGTCACCCAGTCCAATCTGAACTTTCCACCTGATATTTGGGGCTCCTGGAATGTCCTATATAGTCTGTTAAGTTGTTTTTCTTATCTTCTGTTTTTAGAAGGATCAGAGAAAATGTGTGGCTACTCTGCCATCTTAGTCTCACCTCCTAATTGCATCTTAACAACTTTCTCCTTTAGCATAAGATCAGAAGAACTGGATGGTGCCTGGCTACTATTACAGAACATTTTTATCAAAGATTCTATGGCAGAATTTTGATCAGAAAGGGAAAATGCAGAATAGAATTTTAAATTCTCATGGACTCCGGAAATTTTGGGGCCGTGGAGGCTGGATGAAACTATTGCTCTGAGATAATCTTTAAATCTTCAACCAAAAATGTCACCTGAAATCTTCTTAAAACCAAACAGTGGTTTAGCTTAAGCAGTAACAAATGTCTGCCTTAGCGCTGTGCTCTTTGAAGGACTATCTATATGGGATCAAATTGACAGCCGTGACTTAGAAGATGAGATCCTTAGGGACCAGTCAGTTTATGTTAATGGATAAGAACAACTCGGGAAAAGAGGGTGAGAATGGTTGTACAACTAGGAGAATGTAATCAGTGTGGCTTGAATTGTGCATGTAGAACCTGTTAAGTTCGTGTATGTTTCTGCTTTGTATATTCTGAATGACAGAATAAATAAAATGGCAAACCCTAATTCTCAGATTCCCCCCAAATTTAATATGTTTCTTGACAGATGAGTCCCACACTGGGTATGCATGGGGATGCCCAGATACTGGGAGCCTCTAGCCTCTTTGACGGAGCCATGCTGGTGGTTCTCAGTTACACACTGAACCAAGGTAGGGGGCTTTACAAATCTCAACACTGGGCATCCCCCCAGAGGTTCTGATGTGGCCCCTTTTGACCACAGCCCACACGCACTAGGGCTTTTCCAAAGTGCTTTGCTGATCTGGAGAAAATCTTTTTAAAATTTAAAAAGGAAGTTATTCAAGGGGTAACAGAGAGGATAAGTTAGGAGTCTCTCTTCCGTTTCTACAAATATACATGTAATTGAGCAAGGGCGAAAGTTAGTCTCCATGAAGCAGAAAAATGAAACATTCACTATTTGGCCAAAGTGGTAATTTTATGTCATTTAACTTAAATGGCATACAAATGTAGACATACAGACAATGGTAAACTATACAGGGATGCAGAAAGGAACCAGATTAGTTATCAGATTTATTAACCTATATAAAATATATCATCCTGTATTGATAATTGAATTATGCTTTACAGTTTGTGGAATTCTTTCATACACGTTAGTGTCATGGATTGAATTGTGTCCCCCCGGAAATGTGTGTATTACTTTGGGAAGGCCTTTACGCATGGTACTGTGTGATATTCCTATTTGTTGTAAAGTCGGCCTCTCTGATGTTAATGAGACAGTGGTTATATTAGTGAGGCAGGACTCAATGCTTAAGATGTGTTGTGCCTTGAGGCAATCTTTTGGGATATAGAGGAAAGGGAACCAAGCAGATAGTTGGGGACCTCACACCACCAAGAAGGCAGTGATTGCAGCAGAATTCATCCCTTGGAAAGGACCTAGGGTTGCTGCTCTACCAGATACCTAAAATGTGGAAGTGGTTTTGAAACTGTGAATGTGTAGAAGACTCAGAAGGAACTGAGGAGAGCTGTTAACACTAAGGAAGGCACAGATAGTGAGAAGCAGTAGCATATTGGCAATGTAGAACCAGTAATCGGCAAGTGCAAAACAGTGATGGAGCTGACTTATGCAAGAGACCCCAGTGCCTGTGCAGCTTCCTAGTAGAGTGGGATGCCTCTGGGTACTTACTGATGAAGCTACAGAACTTTGAAATACTTGCCCCAGCAGGGCAGATGTGGGCATGAGGCCCAGGCCAAGAGACCACAGGAAGCAGAAGCTGAAGAGACGAAGAACATGAGTAGCTGAGCTTCCTCAGTCTCAAGATATGTGAACATGACCTCAGGAGTTTCAAAGGATGGAACTGTGATCTCTGGTATTTCTAAGGGTGGAGTTGCCACTCAGTTGGACTAGGAAAATGGTGTACCTAAGGCCCAGGGAGCAGAGTTGCTGTCCCCACTGTAGCCCAGTGCCAAGGCACCTCCGTTGAGAGTCTGGGGAGTGTGGCCAATACCTAGAGTGTGGAGCACAGAGAATGGAGTACCATTTTCAGAGCATTGAGGGCTAATATAATGTGTTCTCCTGACTTACATGGTGACTGTTATGCCTTCTTTCCCTACAATTTCTCTGATTTGTAATGGAAATATCTAGCTTGTGCCTGCCTGTTCTGCCACAGCGTTTTGGAAGCAGATAACTTGTGTTCTGGATTTCCCAGTTAAGGACAAATTTCTGGATTTTGGACTTGGTCTTGAGACTTTTGCTGTGATGGGGTGGTTATGTTTGCATGTTGGATGTGATGTTGTTTTTGGTGGGCCAAAGTATGGAATGTCATGGATTGAATTGTATCCTCCCAAAATGTGTGCGTTAATTTTTCTAGGACTTGATTCCTGGTGTTGTATAATGTTCTTATGTGTTAGAAAGCCTGGCTCTGTGATATTAATGAAGGAGGATGGGCAGTGGTTGTATTAGTGAGGCAGGACTTAATGTGTAAGATTGTATTGTGCTTTGAGACAATCTCTAGGGATATAAAGGAAAGAGAAGTAAGCAGAGAGTTGAGAACCTCGTACGACCAAGAAAGCAGTGCTGGGAAGAGTGCATCCTTTGGAAAGGACCTGTGATCCCTGTGCCTCAGAAGCTCCCAGTCCAGGGGAAGATTGACAACAAGGACCTTTCTCCAGAGGCAACAGAGAAAAGACTACCACTGAAGCTTATGCCCGGAATTTGGACTTTTAGCCTACTTATCTGTGAGAAGATAAATTTTTCTTTCTTAAAAGTGTCCACTTGTGTTATGTCTGTTATAGAAGCATTAGATGACTAAAACAATTACCTAAGATCTTCCCCCAAATTTCCCATCTGTGAAAGATGGAAATAAGTAATTTTTATTTGAGAACTGAAATTGCCCCTGACTAGCCCAGTGTCTAGATGACTAAACTGAATGGGTGTGTGGTGGAGTCTTAGAGGTGTGAGATAAGCTACTCATCATAGCCCTCATCCTCACCATGTGTAAGCCCTGTTTTCTCCTGTGTCCTTGGGCTTGTCATTGTTTGTGGAGCCGGTGCCTCTGTAGTACTGACATATTGTGATAGTGAATACCTGCTTTCCTTATTCCTTTCGTGACCCTGCTGGGGCTGCTGTCTCCTTGCCGTGCCTTGCAAGCTTTGGCTTTGTCTCCCTGTAGTTGAGCATTTAGTGAATACATGTTATAACAGAGCTCCTCGTTCCTGTCCTCAGCCTCAATTTCCCAGTCTGCTTTTTCATGGCCAGGCTTGATAAATTGGACATTTTCCCCATCCAAAGCTGCCAAGTAAGAAGTGAGGGCCCCCAGGCCTTCCTCAGTGCCCAATTTCTCAGACCACGTCTGTATTGTACACTTTGCTCTTGAGACCATCCCTGCCCTCTAGTGACCTCTCTCACACTCACAGAAACTCCATCTCCCTGCCCTCAGCCATCCCTACAGCCCTCAGGCCCCTCCTCTCTGCCGTTGACCTAAATTGCTCATCACCAGCTTCAATTTTGCTTAATTTGGGAAGAGTCAGATCTTAACCATATTCCCTGTAACACAGCAGCAGCCTGTACAATCAGAGACATTCTGTGTCTCATGGCATTGACTGGTAAGTAGTGCTGTCTGGATGAAGTACTACTGGGAAGAGTAGTCAGTTATTAATCATCTCTGTAGTTATTTTTCTTTTCCCCTTTCAGTGTTCTCTCCTGCAAAAGTTGCTCACAAGGGAGCTGAACGACTGTCCTCAGTATAGCAAGGCCAAGGCCATGGTTCAGTACTGTATCTTGATGCACACAAAAAACCAAACCCGTTACTGTCCAGTCAATTTTGGCTCATAGTGACCCTGTAGGACAGAGTAGAGCTGTCCTGTAGAGTTTCCAAGGAACACCTGGTAGATTTGAATTGCCAAGCGTTTGGTTAGCAGCTATGGCACTTGTCCATAATGCCACTAGAGTTTCCATAGAAGAGCCCTTTTCACAATGGAAACTCCATGGTTCCTGTGCCCCTGCCCTCTCTGTGTGTACCTGGGGTGCCTTCTGGTGCCAGGTGTAGGATGATGGGGTATAAAGTGGGTGGACATGACCAAGAAAAGGCACCAACCAAATATTAGTCATCTATGCTGTTAGAAGCGCCCAGGGCCCCAGAGTGATGGAGTGCACGTGTAAGGGCCACTATGGAGAAATTTGGAATCAACCCTGACTGCCAGATACCAGAGTGTGCTTTTCATGCTACGTTCATCCTGACAGGAGAGTGAAGAGCAGGGCCACTTCAGAGCAGGAGGGCATCCTGGCCATCTCCACCCATGTGACAGGAGGACCTGCTCGTGTTTGCAGAGCTACCTATTCCTAGGTCAGGGACAGGGATCAGGCTCTAACACCCCATAAGGTGTTCACATTGCCCGAGGCAGGCTGTGGTCTCTTGCCATGGGTCCCTGGTCACCTTCTGTGGACAGGTGGAGAAGGATGTGGAAAAGCACACTTTGAGTACACTTCTGTCTGCTCTGTCCCACAGACTTGTACAGCACTGAGTGCTGGGTTGTGCTAAATTCTGCAGGTGTCAGTATATGAGGTCCAGCAATTAAGTCCACAGACTTAATTGTTTCAAGTGCTGTGTATCTCATTGCTGAATATCACTGTAGTCACCTTTAAAGTACTCCTCTTGGGAAGCTATGCAGGGATGCTAGTGTCTAGTCTACCCTTCAAAGCGATTTTGGAACTCTTTCTGGAATGGCCCTTGTGCACGGAGGCAAGGTGGAAATTTCATGTACTTAATTGTATAGTTGAGAGTGAGGGACTTTTTAGCCAGTCAACAAGTATGTTGGAACACCCTGCCTGCTCACCTGATATGGCCCCCAGTGACTTTTTTCTTTACCCAAAGATAAAGGAAATATTTAAAGGAAAACACTTTCATGGCATTCATGACATCAAAGGTAATACAACGACAGTTCTTATGGCCGTTCTGGAAAAAGAGTTACAAAATTGCCTTGAAGGGTAGACTAGGCACTGGCATCGGTGCATGGGTTCCCAAGGAGAGTACTTCCAAGGTGACTAGTAGTGATAGTCAGTAATGAGGTATGTAGCACTTTTTCTAGGATGAATTTGTGAGCTTAATTGGCAGTCCTAGTAGCTGGGTGAGGCACAGCCTTCTGCAGCTCGTACTGGTAAAGGGCAGGTAGAGGCAGGACAACTAGGTGTACCCGGGGTTCTAGGCAGAAGCCTTGTGGGAGGAGGTGGGGATCCAGACCACCTAGCTTCCCTCCTTCAAAGACCACAGTTTGTAAAGTATACACTATTACATAAAGATACTTAGTAACGTTTCATTTGTTTTCCATGAGTCGGATCCGACTCGACGGCATTTGGCTGGCTTAGTTTTCAGAAGCAGTAACAAATCCTGGATAAACTGTAAGGAGAATCAGCGTATGTCATTTGGAGATGTAGAATTGTCATGGAGGTGCTAACTGACATGACTTCTCAGGAGACTTGCAGAGGAGAATAGACTATAGATATTTGCTGGTAGATTAGGATCCAGTGCTGGACTCAGAAAATAGGTTCCCTGTAGTCAGGCCTGCCCCGGGTCATTTCTGCAGGACTGAGCAGCCCACAGCTAGCTCCTTGCTCCAAGTCAGCCCAGGCAATCCTGACAGGTCAGCATTCTCCCCATAGGTCCTGGGCTAGGTTATGTATGAGACCTGTTGAGCTGCTGGGATGGTTGCAGCTCTACCTATCTATGGTATTAGTCGGCCTGCCCTGAGCCCTTCCCCATCAGCCCTTCATCAAGGCCAGATGAGATGACTGCCAAATTAACCCCACAGTGTGGTTGAGTCTTGAATGGAGCAGGTGTGTCTTGGCCCAGCTCTAGCCTGGTAGTTGCCCACCCTGGCTGCCCAGGCACCTGCCATGACCTTGCTCTTGTTCTTTCAGCCCACTTCCATGGTGTCCAGACTTTCCCCAAGTAGGAGATGCTATTGAAGAGTTCATCCACTCCCAGCCTGTGCAGCTTTCTGGGATGTCTTGGGGAAGGTTGTATACACCTCAGTGTGCAAAGGAATGTGTGAGTGCCCACTGGGCCTGGCTGAGGCACCCCTCTTGCCTTCCCTTTTATGCAGTGGTGGGTGTGTACAGTTTGGTATTTGCTACTTAGCCAAGCCAATTCTACACATGCATCCTCAACGTTTTAAGGGACGTTTTACTGTTCTGAGACTGGAAATTACGTGAGTCGGATCCGACTCGACGGCACTTGGCTTGGCTTGGCTAGGGCTGTTTGTGAACCGTCAGTAGAGACAGGTGGGCACGTTCATTGCAGATCACAGGAGCCAAACCCTAACAGGTGTCTCGCCACATACCAGGGCATGGCCCTGTAGAACTAGCCTGCCTCATCTGGGAAGGCAGCATGACTTCTCTGTTCTGTGTTGTACTGTGATGTGGGTATATGGGCCATAGGAGACTGAAGGGAACAAACAAGGAGCCCTGCTGACATCAAGAAAGGAGAGGCCTTTGGCTTGGAAGAAGGACAGGTGGCCTCCCCTGGATGCACTGTACCTGCTTGTGGTCTAAAAGATGAAGGAGAACTCTGGGTCTGGGATGTTGTGGAAGAGTTTTCTAATAATGGACTGATTCAGGATTATCACTTTCCCTATGATTTTCAAATTTTGTGTCAGTAAACATATCCCTGGAACTTGGGGTGGCTAGATTTTTCAGAAAGGATTCATAAACTTTTACCTCAAATTTCCAGTGGCACCCTGTTCACCTGAGGCCATGGCAGTGTTAACTCAGCTACCAGGTGAGTACAGCACACTGGGGGCATCTCAGTGACCTGCGTGAAGCTGGCTCAGCTGCTGATTTCAGAATCTGCCTCACACGGGGTACAGATATGGTCACCCTCATCCCCGAGCTGACACAGGCTAACCCAGCATGCCCTTGACCTATTATATTTCAGTCGTTGGACCCGAAAGAAAGTAAACAAACTGGCCCAAAACAATTGTCACATGGCTGGGGTTTTGTTCATTGTCACAGAAGTTGGCCAGGGCTGTGCCAAGCAAGGACTACTCTGATATTACAGATGTTTGCAGAGAATGCAGGCATTGCTCTGCCTTTGTGCCTGAGCCTGGGAGACAGCTGTAATCGTTTCCAGTGATAATTGTGTAGACTTTTATTGTGTAGTTGTACATTTTTAAAGGAAGAACTAGAAAAGTAACATGGGGGTGGTGGGGAATCAATAGCAGAAAATGATTTAAAAAGAGTAGATTAGTGATGGCTTTGATGGTCGTTTTCTGGAAAAAAAAAAGTCTTAAAAATTCTTGTCTTATACATGACAAAAGCTTTTGAGAGAAATTCCCCAAGATGGTTAGTGGGAAATTTCATCACATAATGTCTGGGGCTTTGTGAGGACATCTCCCCTGGATCATTACCCAGCAGCCCTGGAGGAGACACACTGTAGGCAGGGGCCACCTTCCGGTTCCTTCCATGGCTTTGTGAACAGAGCAAGGTACATTGTAAGGCTCTTCTCCTTGTTGCCCTGTTGAATGTGGAGCAGTGTCTCGGTTAGCGCTGTGCTGAGGCTGGAATGCTGAAGACAGGAATGACACTTTGGGAGTGCATGTGCTCAGTAATCCTGCACCTCCCGCATATCCTCAGCCCTGGTGGCGTAGTGGTTAAGAGCTTGGCTGCTAACCAAAAGGTTGGCAGTTCAAATCCATGAACTGCTCCTTGGAAACCCTATGGAGCAGTCCTGTTATGTCCTACAGGGTTGCTGTTAGTTGGAATTGACTCCATGGCAGTGGGTATTTTTTTGGTTGTTTGGTTTTGCTTTTGGTTTTTTGGTATACTTCACCCTCGCTTGTGCCCAAACTCAAACCTGGCCAGTTGCTGCTGAGTCAGTTCTGACTCATGCAACCCCTGTGTGTCAGACTAGAGCTGAGTTTTCCATGGTTAATTATTTAAAAACAGATTGGCAGAGCTTACTTCTGAGGACTAAATCCTCTATCCTCTCAGCAGTGGAGTGCCTAAGCATTTGCATCACCCCGGAACTCCATCCATTGTGCCCAGAGCATATTAATAATGATTTGTTTTAAGTCATGTTTGGGTTTGGGGGGCCAAGTAGCAAATGTGAGCTCAGCTTTTCAGTCATGAGTTTGGGACTGTCTATTCAACTGTTCCATTGGCCATGAGAGACATGCTTTAATAGGGAAGCAGCAATGTCACTTACAGGCACTTTCCCAGCACTAAGTAGGTCAGGGTTTTGTCAGTTTTGATGAGATCACAGGTGAGTCACAGTAAATTTGGAGAGAGTCGTGAATCTAGTTAGGATTCAGAGTACATCTGTGCTATAGTTAAATGGAATGCCTTAACTACTGGCTTGCTGGGTGTCTCCTCTGTCCCTTGTCCCTC
This sequence comes from Heterohyrax brucei, assembly GCA_028571685.1. Classification (NCBI taxonomy): domain Eukaryota; kingdom Metazoa; phylum Chordata; class Mammalia; order Hyracoidea; family Procaviidae; genus Heterohyrax; species Heterohyrax brucei. Next base: position 134,020,894 of record CM053149.1, on the reverse strand, counting down.
CCTCTGTGCAACTCCCCCTCTCCCCCCACTGCACACTGCGTGCTACAAAAGAAGATGTCTGCTGACAGCATCCTTCAGAGGGCTGACTCTGCCCAGAAAGACTCACTCGTACTACTGCTGAGTGAACCTGTTCTCCTGCTTACATGACGAGAGGAGACAGTCCTGGGAGCAGGGTCTGAGAGGGTTAAACTGACCTCCACTCTCTCCACAAGCTGCAAGGCTGTTTTAAAAGTATGATTTCATAGCTAAAAGTGTACTTTATAAAGTGAACAGCTTTATGACTTTCCACAAACTGAACACACCCTTGGATCCGTATCCTGATCAACACACAATATGACCAGCACTTGAAGAGCCCCCTCATACCATTTTAACCTCCCCTGGAGGTTTGAGTCCACCCAGAGGCACTTGGGAGGTAAGAGCTGGTGATCAGCTTTGGAAAACTCAGCCAGTGGAGACCAAATGGATGACAGCTCCCCACCTGCACACATGGGATCTCCGTGAATGGAGTTGACAGTTTTGTAGTAAGCACTGTCCTCTCCTATGACACCATAGATTTGTTTTGCCTGTCTTGTACTTTATGTAAATGGAACCATACAGTGGGTACACTTTTCTCTGTGGCGGCTTCCACCTAACCTTTTGTGCACATTGGTTTGTTGCACTTAGTTGTACCTCACTGATTCTCAGTGCTGTGGAAAATGCTGTGGAAAAATACAGTAGTCATTGTGGATGGACATTTGGGTAGTTTCTGAGTTGAGCCATCGTGAACATTCTGGAATGTCTTTCCCATACACTTGAGTTCATTGCTGTTGGGGTATAGGTAGAGGCTGAATGGCTATCACAGCTGCACGTGTGTTCAGCCCGAGTGATACTCCAGTTTCCCAAAGTTATCCTCCTGCCACTAAGCAGAAGCCGGAATGAGGTTTTCCGGGTAGAGAAGATAAAGTTATATGGCAATAGAGTATATTTACCATAGTACCTAAGGGCTTGGCGGCTAACCAAAAGGTTGGCTGTTCAACTCACCAGCTGCTCCTTGGAACTCTGTGGGTCAGTTCACTTCTCTCCTGTGGGGTCACTGTGAGTTGGAAGTGGTTCAATGGCCAATTGTTCTTAGAAATCTGAAACAATAGAATTGGCCTTTACAGATGCAATTTTTATTCTTAAATGCCAAGTGCCGTTGAAAAGGAGTTTGTATTCAGACATCTGATAGTACTCAGTTATGTTAGCTACGAAAAGCGTGCATTGCCGTTACTAAACCAACTCCAGGTGGTAGGAAAGGAAGAGTGAAGCAGCTAAATGGTCACTGTTCACCGGCCACACAGCTGCAGAAGCTGTTTTCTGCACGGAGGTGTTTTAGAATGGTACTCTGAGGTGGAGGAAAGCCAGCATTGGTGACTCATACTTCCATTGCACTTCATGACTTAACCTAGGCTTCCAGTGACAGCATCTTTTACACCTTCTGTGGTAGAAGGAGCAGTATATATGATCCTCTTGTTACAGAAGGTGAAATTGAGGTTCAGGGTAAGCGCCTTGTTTGAAATCTCAAATGATTGAAAAATGGTGGTTAGAGACTGGCCTGTGTCTTCAGGCAACAAATTTCAGGAGATTGACCATATCATCCCCCGTCTGCTCCTTCCCAAACAGGCACGTTGAGACAGATGTCTTATTTCTGCAGGATCAGTAGTAGGTTTGGCCAAGCAACAAGGTTTCTCGGGCATCAGAGGCCTTTTACAAACATCATGTGCTTGACTACACAGCTGTACCTGTGCTTCTGAGCAGCAGTTAGTGTACTCCGCCTCTCCATCTATCTGAGATGCAGTCATATCCACGTGAATCTGAAGAAAGCCTTTTATTTCAGGCTCTGGGTAGTTCATTGATGTGATGGTTGGTACTGACTGTAATTGTTATTTTAGGAAGTTGTAATAATATAATGTACAAATTTAAGTCCTCAAGGAGAAAATGTTGGCCATACTATAAATTTTAATATTAAATATTGTGTGCAGTATTTTCTAGCATCTGAGAATTCATCTTGTAAGCACGTTTTTCACATCTACCAATGTCTGTTTGTCTATTAGAGAAAAAAAGTTACAAAAACAGTCTCTTTAACTTCACTGCATGCCTACGATTAGAGGAAGACTGATAATCTCTTAAAAACCATAACACCTGTTGCCATACCTACAGGGTTGCTGTGAGAATGATAACCTCTAGAGGGTTCACCATTAACATTGATAATTCAAATAGAAAATAGACTACTGTTACTTGGAGGAGGAGCCTCCAAGTAGCACAAGTGGTTTCTGAGTGTCAGCTAACCCAAATATTGGTGGTTTGAACCTTCCTAGTGGTGCTGCTGAAGAAAAGCCTAATAAGTAGCTTCCATAAGGATTGTAACTAAGAAAACCCTGTTGAGTATTTCTACTGTTTGACATGTGGGGTTGTCATGAGTTGGGGGCTGGCTTGATTTTATAATATTCTGTAAAACCATTTCAGAGACTGCTACCTGTATCTTCAAAAATTTGGTGGAGAATACCAGCCACCAAACATACTAGGTAATTTTCATTATGAAACAACTTTTTTATTTTCATGCTTGTAGTTTAGTTCGGGGCTAAGTTAAAAAGCTAAGAACAACTAATTATTTTTTCTTTTTTTTTTTAAGGAAATGAAATAGCTGGGCAGCTGTGTCATTTATATTTTGAGTCTATGTAAGTGACCCTTCACAGTACCTCACTGAAAAATGATTGACATTTACTAATGTGTTTGGAATCTCAGCCTTGATCTGAGTGCTCACATCCCAAGTCAGTCCCAAGCAGTTATTTTCACGGAGATAAATGCCATTGTTTGCAGGCAAGACACGTGCAGTAGACATGCCTCCCCAGAACCTGTGTGACCACCAATCATAGGTGTAAGTTAACTTCTAGTTCCTTTTTTTTGTGTATCTGTGATGCCACTAGAGTACAGAATTATCAAGATTTAAAATAGATTATCAAAGGCTGTTACTGTGGGTGTCTTTCCTGGCTGTGAGAAGTTCTCCTTCATGACACTGTCCTTGCCTCAGACCAGGTTCGCTGTGTACTTTCCCTGGCTTACCCCAGTGGTGGCCATCTTAACATACCTAGAGTCCAGTATCATAACCAGGAGACGGCTACTGGTACATCCCACAGACTTATGCAGATTTCATGCAGGTACAGGTATGTGTGTGTGAGGAAGAAGGAGGAAGAGAGAGTAATTCTGTGCACTTGTATCATGTTTGTAAATTAATGTAACAACTTCCACCACCACAGTCAAGATATAGACCTGCTCCATCAGCCTAGAGATCCCTTGTGCTCTCTCTTTGTAGTCAACACGTGTCCTTCCTCTTTCCACCTTTCAGACTTCACTCAGACAACCATCAGTCTGTTTATAGTCTATATAACCTTGCAGTTTTAAGGAAATCATATGAGGCTGACAAGTTTGCAACCTCGTCCTAGACAAAGTGTTACATAGCTCATTGCTGAATATCACTTCTGTCAGCTTAGAAGTACTCTCTTTGGGAAACTGTGCACTGATGCCAGTGCCTAGTCTCCTCTTCAAAAGAGTTTTGGAAGTCTTTTTCTGGAATGGCCATCAGAGCTGTCGTCGTATTACCCTTGATTCCTAAATGTCATCAAAATGTCTTTCTTTCAATATTTCCTTGATCTTTGGGTAAAGAAAAAAGTCACTGGGGCCCAGATCAGGTAAGTAGGGAGGGTGCTCCAATACAGGTATTTGTTGACTGGCTAAAATCTCCCTTACAGACAGTGCCGTGTGACCTGGTGCATTGCGTGATGGAAGAGCTATGAGTTGTTGGTGAAAAGTTCAGGTCGTTTTCATCTAACTTTTTAATGCAGCCTTTTGTGCACTGACAGAGAGTAAACTTGGTTAACTATTTGTCTAGTTGGTACAGATTCATAATGAACAAGCCCTCGGATATCAAAAAGATTGGCAACATTATTTTGACTCGATTTGGACTGACAACTTTTTTGGTAGTACAATGGTTATGCATTCATCTGCTAGTCAAAAGATCGTCACTTCAGACCCACTAGCCACTCCTTGGAAATCCCCGGAGGCGTCTCTACTCTGTTCGTCCCGTGAGAACTGACTGACTTCCACTGTGCGCTTTAATGCTTTGTTTCAGGGTCGTATTGGTACACCCATGTTTCATCACCAGTGAGGACATCACCCAAAACGTTGTCTTGCCTCTCCTAAAGGTCTTGATAAACTTCACCTCTCTTTTGCTTTTCTTTGCTGTTGAGCTCCTTCAGGACCATTTTTGCGCACACCTTTCTCGTGCCAAGATTTTTTCTTAACTGTTTCCCTAATGATGCCTACTTGGTCTACTATGCTTCTCACAGTCAGCCGACAATTTTGACACACAGCTGAATGCACTTTTGCAATGTTTTCTTCAGTTCTGGTCATTGTGGGCCACTGTGACCTCTCTTTGTCAGTAATGCTTTCTCGTCCCTCAGAAAAATGTTGACTCCGTTTGTACACTGCTGTTTTATTCATGGCATTATCCTTATAAACGTTGACTGACATGTCCCTGATTTCACTTCCATTCTTGCCAAGTGTAACAAGAAGTTTAATGTTTGTTCATTGCTCTAATTCAAGCTCCAGCATTCTTGCAACAGCACACAAAAAACACAGAACAACAATAATGCCTGACACTTGGCAAGACACTGCCACACGTCGACATGAACACAGTTGTGAGACACTGATATACCAAGGTTATGAAACCTTACCAAGTTGTTTGTACAGTGCTGCCAGTGTAAGCACATGGTGGCACGTTTGTGCACTTTGTCAGACCCTGTGTAGGAAGGAGCTCTGGTAGTACAGTGGTTAAGCTTTCAGTTGCTGACCAAAAGGTTGGTAGTTCAAATCCACTTGCCACTCTTTGGAAATCCTTTGAGACATTTCTACCCTGTCCTGTCTTATAAGGTTTCCCAAGAAAGCCATCCTACTATCTATGAATCTATAATTCTGTTAAAATAAAACAACAACTGAAAGAGTATATTTCTGAAACTTAAAGAACATTGACTAGCTGATTAACTTGGGCTCCATAACAAGTAAAAGTACCCTTTGTTATATATGTATTTCAGTATAAACTGAGATCTTGTAAATGAATAACAAAATGAGATGAAGACAAAAAAATAGTTCAGTAGAGTTCTGACATCTTGATAAGTTGCGTAGTTACAGCCTACACTCACCTACAAATAAACACATGCATTGTGTGCTGTCCACCAAGGCAGGATTTATAGTAATGCACTCTGTTCAACAGTAGGAGGAATTAGGTGTATCATGGTGTAGCACTCAGGTAGTGAGAGGGGGTCATTTGTAGAATTGTGAAGGATATAACATGAAAAATATTCACAATATAATTTGTTAACTGGAAATGTGATGTTTCACAGTGTTATGTATAGCCATCATAATATATGACTATTTCATAAAGTCATCCACAACATTACCTGTCCACACACCCAACTCTAGTAGTTATACCAGGGGGAAAGTCCAGGCGTAGAGTACAACCACCCCCAAGGGACTAACCAGAGACCTTCATTCATTTTCTACATCCCACATTCAGCCTGCTGAAATCGCATCAAAACCAAATCTCAGAGCTGTGCCTCTCCATCTGTGCCATTACTCCTCTTGTGTAAGATGCCATCCTCTCTGGGTCTGAGAATCCCACAGGCTGGTGTCTGTACCCTAACTAGATGGCCCACCTCTGCACTCTCTCATAATCTGCTCTGTGTGCAATGGCCAGAGAGATCTTTGCCAAATGCAAATATGAGGTCCGATGGTCAGTTCCGCAAGTTTAATGTTCTCAGTGCTGCAGACCTGGTTGCTGAAGATCACCACGGTAATCTTTGGAGTACTCCCCTTGGGAAGCTATGTACTGCATAGTCCATCCTTTAAAGCAATTTTGGAGCTCTTTCTGGAATAGCCATTGTGATGGTGGCACAGTGGGAAGTTCGTGAACTTAATTGTGTAGCTGTTTGTGAGGAAGTTTTTAGTCGGTAAACAAATAACTGCAATGGAACACCCTCCCTACACACCTCATCTGGCCCCAAGTGACTTTTTTCCTTACCCAAAGATAAAGGAAATATTGAAAGGAAGACATTTTGATGACATTCAGGACATCAAAGGTAATGTGACAGTGGCTCTGATGGCCATTCCAGAGAATGAGTTCCAAAATTGGTTTGAAGGGTAGGTGCTGGCATCTGTTCATAACTTCCCAAGGAGAGTACTTCAAAGGTGACTGTAGTGATATGCAGCAATGAGGTATGTAGCAATTCTTTCTAGCATGAGTTTACAGACTCATTTGTTGGTCCTCATATGATCATGATTCAGATCTTATCTTTGGAGGTCCAGAAATATCAGAACAAATCCAGTAGATGGGGAATAGAAAGAGGAGCCCCAACCAGATCATTGGAACTTCCATTGTGCCTGGTGTTCTGTGCCCAGGAATATCCTGGCTCCACGGGCCTCCTGTAGGGATGACTCCTACAAAAGCCTGGCTTGGACCACCTTCTGAGCATAATGCTGGGCAGGAAGCATCATCTTTTTCTCCCCATGGACTGGAACTGAGGGACTGTTTTGGTATCAGCCCACACAGGGACAAAGACACAATACAGTGGCCACTCTGGGGAGCAGGGCACTTGTTGACCTTCCTGTTTCTTCTTTCATCTGCTCAAGACTGAGCCTGGTAATACGGGTAAGAATTCTGAAGGATCTTGGACCACTAGAAAAAAGATCAGGCATAGTGTCAAAAATAGGATGAGGGCTGAGAATGCTTGTTAAAACGCTTATAATCTAATTTTTGGTTATTATATCTGCTGTGAACATTCATTTAGAAGTTTTGTATAAACATTTATTTCTCTGGAATATATATTCAGAAGTGTGATCACAGGTTGTATGTAAGTGTATGTTTAGCTCTGTAAAAAGCTATCTTCTTATGAATAGCTGTGTGTCAGCAATGTCTGTGAGATCTGGTTTCTCTGTATCCTTTGATATTGTCACTTTTTTCCCCCTGTTCTGAGAGATGTGTAGTCGTAGTTTATCAAGACCTTAATTTGTATTTTCTTAATAGCTAATGATATGGAACATCTGTTCATGTGTTTATTGCTATTTGAATGTCTTTTTTGGTGAAATGTCCGTTGATGCCGTTTGCCTGTTTTTTTAGTTAAATTATTTATCTTTTAATGTTTAGTTTATTGGAGTTCTTTATATGTTTTACACATGAGTCTTTTTTTTAGGTATGTGATTTGCATTTATTTTCTCCTAGCCTATAGCTTGTACTTTTCATCTTGATAGGGTTTACAGTAGAGTGAAAGTTTTGTTTTTCTCAGTTGTAGTGTATTATGCCTTTAGTGTCATGGGTAAGAATTCTTCCCTAGATACTGAAGATCTTCTCCTATGATTTCTTCTACACATTTTGTAGGTTTATATTTTACATTTAAATTCATAGTTATCTGTTTCCAGTCAAGTATGGGGTTTAGGTCAAGATTCACTTATTGTCTGTGAATGTCTATTTGCTCCAGCACCATTTGTTGAATAAACTATTTTTTCTTCATTGAATTACTTTTGACTTTTAGCAAAAGTCAGTTGGCAGTACTTGTGTGGGTCTGTTTTCTTTTAAAATTGTGCCTTACTGATCTGTGTGTCTGTCTGTCTTGCCAGTAGCATACAATCTTGATTATGGTAGTTACATAAACCAAAACCAAACCCTTTGCCATTGAGTCAATTCTGACTCATAGAAAACTTATGTATAGTAGAACTGTCCCATCTGGCTTCCAGAGAGCTTCTGGTGGAGTTGAACTGCGTACCTTTTGATTAGCAGCCATAGCTCTTAACCACTAAGCCACCAAAGCTTCACCGACTTATTATATGAGTCTTAAAATCAAGTATAATTATTCTTTTTATTGAAAACTTCATTTTACTTTTTTTTCTTTTTAAATTTTTTTATTTACTATAACTGAGTGAAAATGTACATTTCCGTGTAAATTTACATACCCACCTATATGCAGCTTCCACTGCTTTCCCTGCCCAGTGACAGCACACAATTCCTCTCTGCTCCATACATGTCTCATTCTCCTAACAGTCCCTTTTTCCCCTCCTCTCCACCCACTCTCCTTCCTCCAGCCAGAGGTCAGCAGGATGACATCCTATAGATGTATAGAACCATAAAGTGCATCCAATATATGATCACTGCATCGCCAAGTCCAATCCATTCCTGTCCGTAGCATGGACCTTCATTATGATTTATGGTCAAGGGCAGCATCAGGGCGAGGGGCCATGCTCCCAGGGAAACACTGAAACCACTGGACCATCAATTGAGGTCTTTTGGTGGGGATCTCAGGGTGCACCCCTTTTTATCCTTGTGTTGCCAATGAGACTCAATTTAGTGAGCTCCATAGCGGCTATCACTGGTGGTGGCCAGGCACCATCCGGTTCTTCCAGTCCCAAGTCTACGTAGGCACCCACTGATGTGGGTCTGTTTGTCTTTTGGGTTGTCTTTCCCCCATGTCATTTTGGTCCTCGGTGAGCATCCGTTCCTGCTGAGTTGGGACCATTTGCTGTGCCCTCGGATGACAGCTTGGCAGCTTTTAAGACCCCAGATGCCACTCACCAACGTGGGGTGCAGAGAGCCCTCTTAGCAAAGTGCTAGTTGTGCCAATTGGCCTCGCTTTCACCTAAGAGCATGGTCCCCCACCTCTGCCCCAGCTACTCTATCCTTGCAATATTGGGTTGAGATGGAAGGAGTACTCATGTTATGTTTAAGTCCACTTAGTATTGTTCTTGTTTCTAATGTGTGCTATCACCGATTTCAGCCAACCTGATACCTAGCAACTATCTAAACACTTCCCCTCTCCCTCCCTCCCTCCCCTCCCTTGCAGCTGTCAAAGAGTCTTCTATACACAAGTCTGTTTTTGAGATCTTATAGTAGAGGTCTCATACATTGTCCTTCCACTCTCTCTTTCCAAACCTCTGCCATTGATTCAGCTGTTTTGCAATGGCAGGACAGCGTGTATGCAATGCCATCTTGTTTGACTGGAAGGTGGAGTTACCCAAACAGAGGCCTCAGATGGGGCTAATTCCCAGGCTGGGAGGCAGTGCCAGCATGGGGAGCACTTTCCCAACAGAAAAGCTGTGTTTAGCACAGTGTAGCTTTATGGGTGGGGCCCAGCAGCACATGACAGCAGCACAGTAGATGTTCCATACTTTGAACTAGATCACAGCATATGGAGATGGGTATAGAGGTTCCTCCACTGCCAGCTGGAAAGAGGGGCTTGCACACCTGACAGCCTGACTGATTGTGGAAGCAGTCAGATAGCTTTTACCTTTCAAAATATGACTACCTAGAGAAACAACTGTGAGGCAGCCTGACGGTCTCTCTTCCAGCCCTGACTGACCCACAACATAGGGTCAGCTGATGGCCTTCCAGTGACTCCATAAGTGGGCTGTGTCTTTGCCAGCCAGGAGGTGGAGCCTGTTATCCCAGAGATTCCAATGGGCATAGTAACGAGTACATAGAGGTGACTGGTGATCAACTTCTGCTTCAGCTCCTATTCAGGCAACACCAGAGAAACAAAACAACCTCTAGATGCCCAAAACCCAACAGACCTTGGCCAGACACTTAAAGAAACATCCAACCATGGCTCCAGAAAGCTCCCAAAAGAAAGAATCAGAAAACTCAAAAAACTTCCCAAATGAAGAAGCCTTTATGAAACTTTTGGAGGTCTAGTACAAAAGAATTATGTACAGAGCCCTCCTAGACATTATACAAACTTCACAGAGCAAAATGAAAAATTAAACAAGCTGTATGAACTGATGGAACACCAGCATTCTGAAATCTGACAGATCAGTAAAAAAATTAAAGAATTAGAAAACTCAATTCAAAGCCGAGAACAGAATTGAACAAATAGAAAATAGACTTTCTGACTTGAAAGACAGAACTACTGACACCAGCATTTATGAAGAGAAATCAGAGAAAAGAAACAAGAGAAATGAAGAGGCATTAAGAAACATGTGAGACTCTATCAAGAGGAACAATCTGTGATTAATTGGAGTTCCTGCACAGGAAGGGACACCTGAAAACATAGAGAGTACTGTTTTTGACTTGCCAACCGAAAACTTTCCTGAAATTATGAAAGAGAACATAGATATCCAAGACGCATATTGAATGCCGTACAATACAGACTCCAAAAGAAAGACTCCAAGACATATTATAATCAAGCTAACAAAATGAAACATAAGCAGAAACTCTTAAAGGCAGCAAGACTGAAAGTGAAGCTAACGTTCAGAGGGAAGCCCTGTAGGCTTTCTTCTGACTTCTTGGCAAAAACCATGTTGGCATGGAGACAGTGGGATAGCACATTCAAAGCCTTGGAGGAGAAAAACTTCCAACCAAGAATTATATATCCTTCAAAACTGTCTTTCAGATATGAAAATGAAATTAAGACATTTGCTGATACACAGAAACTGATAGACTTTGTAAAAAACAAAGTAAAGCTATGAGGAATAACTGAAAGAAGCTGTTGGCTTAGAGCAAAAAAACCATTAACTCTGAATTTTAGGAGACAATACAAGACACATCATCCAGAAATCTGCTGAATTAGGGAAGGCACAGAACCGAGCCAAAGCTATAATACTATAATAAATGATCAGTGATCACAGCATATAAACTATGATACCATCATGTTAAAAAGAGGGATATGCTACAGTAGTTAGAGTCCTTCCAGCTGGAGTAGAAGTTAATAAGATATGTAGAAGTTAAAATTGGGTTTAAATATAGATTATTAAGGGGGATCATAGTGCAATACTGTTGTGACATAGCAAAACAAGAAATGCAATAAAGGAGTCTCAACAAACTCCAAACCAACACTGAAAAGGGTGAAAAATCAACTCATAAATAAGAATGTCCCAGAACAGAACAGTAAGAGCAACAGAGAAAACATCAGCACAAAAACAAATACATCAAAATGACAGGACTAAACACATACTTATCAATAATTACATTGAACGTAAATGGACTGAATGCTCCAGTAAAGACACAACAAGGGACATCTTGGATCAAGAGACACAACCCATCTATATGTTGCTTACAAGAAACTCTCCTTACACTTAAAGATATGAACAAACTGAAACTTAAAGGATGGAAGAACATATAACAATACACAAATAAGAGCAGATATGACAATACTAATCTCAGATAAAAGAGATTTTAATGTAGACTCGACCATCTTGGACAAGGATGGTCACTATTTATTGCTGAAAGGTTCAATACACAAGCAGGACTTAACAATATTAAATATTTTTTCACCCAACACTAGAGCATCTATATATATATAGAAGAAACACTGACTTCATTAAAAAATGAGATAGATCACTCCACAATAATGGTAGGAGACTTAAACACTCAAATTGCACAGATCTTCTAGAAATAAGCTTACTAAAGACACAGAAGATCTTATTTCAACAATTAACCAACTAGACCTCATGGAGATACACAGAACTTTCTGTCTATCAGCAGATAACTACACCTTTTTCTCCAGTGCGTATGGAACATTTTACATGATAGACCTTGTGTCAGGACACAAAACAAATCTCAATAAAAAAAAGACAAAGTGCTGCCTAAACTTACTAAAGAGAAACAGGAAAGGAAACAAATAACCCAAATAAGGAATGAGATAAGAGATCCAACAAAAATCAAAAGTATCATAACAGAATACTATGAAAGACTGTACTCTATAACAGATTTGAAAGCCTAGAGGAAATGGACAAATTCCTAGATTTGTATCACCTACCAAAATCATCACAAGGAGAAGTAGAACAACTTAAAAACCCATCACAAAGGAAGAGATTGAAAAAGTCATCCCCAAACTACCAACCAAAAAAGGCCCTGGCCCAGATGGCTGCATCGCAGAATTCTACCAAACTTTCGGAGAAGCATTAACCTCAATACTACTGAGACTATTTCAGAGCATAGAAAGGGATGGAATACTCCCAAATTCATTTTATGAAGCCAGCATAACCCTGATATCAAAGCCAAGGAAAGATCTAACAAAAGAGGAGAATTACAGACCAGTATCACTCATGAACCGAGATCCAAACATCTTCAACAAAATCCTTGTGAATAGAATTCAACAACATATCAAAAAAATAATTCATTACAACTAAGTTGGATGCATGCCAGAGATTCAAGGTTTGTTCAACATCAGAGAAACAATGTGTTCAACCACATAAATAACATAAAAGGTAAGAATTACCTGATCTTATCAATTGGTGCAGAAAAGGCATTTGATAAAGGCCAACACCCATTCTTGCTAAAACACTCACGAAAGTAGGAATAGAAGGCAAATTCCTCAGTGCAGTAAGGGACATCTATGCAAAGCCAACTGCCTACATCATCCTGAATGGAGAGATACTAAGACTTCCCCTTGAGAATGGGCACTAGACAAGGATGCCTGCTCTCACCTCTCCTATTTAACATTTGTACTAGAGGTGTGGCCAGGGCAATTGGACAAGACAAAGAAATAAAGGGCACCCACATCAGCAAAGAAGAAGTAGTAGTCTCCCTGTTTTCAGATAATGTGATGGTAGGTGCAGAGAATTCTAAAGAATCCATAAGTAAACTACTCCAATTAATGGAAGAGTTCAGCAAAGTATCAGGATACAGGATAAATGTGAGAAAATCAGTAGGATTCCTTTAAACCAACAAAGAAATCATCAAAGAAGAAATCACCAAATCAGTTCCATTTACTATGGCCACAAGAAGATAAAATACCTAGGAATAAATCTAGCCAGAGAAACAAGAGACTTGTACAAAGAAAACTATAAGACCTTACTGCAAGAAACTAAGAGAGACTTACGTAATTGGAGACATCCACCCTGCTCATGCATAGGAAGACTCAACATTGTGAAAATGTGTATTTTACCCAAAATGATGTACATGTACAGTGCAATTCCACTGCAAATTCCAGTGTAATTTTTTGAGATGGAAAAACAAATCAAAGACAAGAAACAAGATAGATAAGGCACTACTGAAGAAGAAGAACACACTGGGAGGTCTCTCACTACTTGACTTTAGAACCTATTATACCACCACTGTTGTCAAAATAGCTTGGCACTGGTTACAAAAAGAGACATGTAGACCAATGGAACAGAATTGAGACTCTGGAGATGCCACCATCCTCCTATGAACAGCTGATATTTGACAAAGGCCCCAAGATTTTAAACTGAGGTAAAAACAGTCTCTTTAATATATAGTGCTGGCAAAATTGGATATCCATCTGCAAAAAATTGAAACAAGACCTATGTCTCACACCTTATACGAAAACCGTCTCAAATTGGATAAAAGACCTAAATATTAAATCTGAAACAATAAAGGTCATCCAAGAAAAAATAGGATCAACAATGGAAATTTTAATACACGACATAGATAGACTTCAAAATCTGACAAGCAAGGCTCAATCAACAGATGAGAAAATAGATCAATGAGAACTACTAAGAATCAAATACTTTTGCTCATCCAAAGACTTCATTAAAGTAATTAAAAGACCACCTACAGAATGGAAAAAAATATTTGGCAACTATATGTGAGACTGATGTCTGATCTCCATAAATTACAAGGTATTACAAAATATAAACAAGAAAAGGATAAATAATCCAATTAAGTGATGGATGAAAGAGTTGGACAGACAGTTCTTGAAAGAGGAGATCCAGGCAGCCAAAAACACATGTGGACATGCTCACAATCATTAGCTATTAAAGAATGAAAACAATGATGGGACATCATCTCATCCCAACAAATTTGGCCACGATCCAAAAAACATGAAACAATAAATGCTGGAGAGGCTGTGGAGAAATTGAAACTCTCTGACATTGCTGGTGAGATTACAAAATGGCACAACCTCTTTGGAAGGCAATCTAGCACTTCCTTAAAAAGCTGGAAATAGACATACCACCTGATCCAGTGATTCCACTGCTTGGAATATATCCTACAGATGCAAGGGCAGTCACATGAACAGATACATGCACACAAATGTTTATTATAGCACAGTCCCCAATAGCAAAAAGATGGAATCAACCCAGATGTCCAACAACAGCTGAATGGATAAATAAAGTGTGGTATATATAAGTGGAACACTATTCAATGATAAAGAACAATGATGATTTTAGGAAGCATTTCATAACCTGGTTTCAATTGGAAGACATTATGTTGAGTGAAATCAGTCAGCTGCACAAGAACAAGTATTGTATGAGACTCCTACTCTAAGGACTTGAAAACAGACTCATGTACAGAAGAAAAGACTCTTCGGTAGCTGCAAGGGAGGGGAGGGAGGGTGAGAGAGGCTGATTATAGATTAGATCATAGAAATTTGTTTGGGTGAAATCAGAGACAGCACACATTAGAAAGAAGATCAATTAACTGGACTTTAACATAACCTGAAAACTCTTCCAGTCTTAACCCAATATTTTAAGGACAGAGTAACTGGACCAGGGGTCCAGGGACCATGCTCTCAGGGGACATCGAGGCCAGTTGGCATAATTAGCCATTGCTAAGGGAGTCTTCACACCATATCGGTGAGTGGCGTCTAGGGTCTTAAAAGCTCGCAAGCTGCCATCTCATGTACACCAAATGGTCCCAACTCAGCAGGAACAGGTGATCACCAAGGACAACAACAACACGGGGGAAAAGGAACCCAGAAGACAGAAAGACCCACATAAATGGGTGACTACATCAGCTCACGACCAGAAGAACCAGATCATGCGTGGCCACCTCCAGTGACAGCCGTGATGGGGCTCACAAAGTTGAGTCCCACTGGCAATATGAGTATAAGAAGGAGTGTACCCTGAGAACTCCACTGAAATACCGCAACTAATATTTCAAAAGCTTAGGGGTTCCCCTGGTAGCATGGGCTGTAGACCTGATGCTTCCCCTGATAATAAATCATTACTGAGTTCAATTCCTTGGGCAGGAATGGATTGGACTTGGCGACACAGACTGACCATATTGTGTGTGCACTTTGTGGTGCTATGCATCTATAGGATGTCATCCTACCGGTCTCTTATTAGAGGGTTGTGGAGAGGGTGGAGAAGAGAGGACAGGAGACTGTTAAGAGGATATTACTTGTATAGAACAGAAAGGAGAGGAATGTGTTATCAGCAGGCAAGGAGAACAGTAGGAGCCGCACATAGGCGGGCATGCGAATTTAAACCAGATTGTACACTTTCACTCAATCACAATAAATTGACAAAAAAAAAAAAAAAAAAACCACACACACAAAAACTTGCTGTGCCAGTTGACTAAGATGTACCCTGGAACCATAATCCCCAGATACCTGCCCCTGCTGTTTGTTTGAAGTGTTATGTTTAGGATACTTCTTAGCTTTTGGTTTACTGCAGTTGTGCTGACTTCTCTATTGTGATTGTTCTTCCCTTTACGTACCTTAATTCTTATTTACTATCTAATTAATGAATATCCCTCTTCCTCCTTCCCCACCCTTGTAACCATCAAAGACAGTATTCTTCTGTGTTTAAGCCCTTTTTTGAGTCCCTATAATACTTACCTCATACAGTATTTGACCTTTTGCAGAAATTTACCAGGTTCATCACTGTTCTTTATCATTGCATAGTATTCCATTGTGTAAATATAACATAGTTTTTTTTATCCATTCATCTGTTGGTTGATCCTGTTTTTCTGCTGTTGTGGACAGTGCCACAATACACTTTGATGTGTATGTATCTGTTTGTGTGACAGTCCTTATTCTTACAGGATATATTCCAAGAGGTAGGGTTGCTGGATCATATGACACTTCTATTTCTAGCTTTTTAAGAAAAGGCCAAATTCATTTCCACAATGGTTGTACTCTTCTTTTACGTTCTAGCCAGCAGTTTGTGAGTTTTCCAGTCTTTCCATAGCTCTCCTATATTTATTATTTTGCATTTTTTAAAATTAATTCTAGCCTTTCGGAGGTAATTTCGTACATATTTCCACGTGTATCTAATTTATGTTCTTTTTATTGGCGTCTGGGTCCATTGCTGAGCCGTGGGCAGATTGCTTCCCCTGCTGCTCTGTGCCCTGCCCCAGAAGTACTCTTCCATCACACATCCTATTTGTAGTACTCTCACTTCATGTGTCTTGCAAGTGTCTAATTAGTCAATGATATTCTTACTCATCCACAGATCCACACTTCAGTGCTATTTGCAGTTATCCTTGTAGAATGCTGCTGAAATTAGTGTGCATACACTGGAGGATAGGTAATAATTTTTTACATATTTCCTAGGTCAGAAATGTAAGTAGAGGTGGAATTTATTGATTATGTATGTTACCTGATAGAGGTCCATGCCCTGAAGCAGTCACGCCACTAAAATATTCTCCAACTCAGAAAGAGAGGTTTATTAGGAGTTAAGGTATCAACAGAGACTTGACAGTAATGCAGGCTATTCTCTCTAGAGTCTCAAAAGAATTTTTACATCAGAGGTTTTGTACCATTTTGGCAAGGATTACCTAGTAATTTTAAGCAAGTAGCCTATCAACTCAACTCATAGTGACTCTAAAGGTCAGAGTAAAACTGCACCATACAGTTTCCAAGGAGAGCGCCTGGTGGATTTGAACCGCTGACCTTTTGGTTACCAGATGTAGCACTCGACCCACTATGCCATCAGGGTTTCCCAAGTAGCCTATAGGTGGTCATATATCATCAAACAACCATAATAAACCATTAAAGATATGGATGTCAGACATGTGGACTCTAATCTGTTTGCTTGTTACAGGCAAAGAAAAAAATTAAACATAGAAATCACTTGGCTAGTGGACCTGGCCTACCAAGTCCATGGTGACTGAAATAAGAAGCAAGCAAGGAAGTTGCTGATCGTAAACTCCAGGCGGCGTTTCTAGCCGCTGCCTTGTAGGCTGAAGGCCATTTCTCAAAAGAATAAAGAAGAAATGGAGACTAAGGCTGCAGGAGCCGAGGGGACTCTGCACTCCTTTGGCAAGAGACCAGTACAGCTGGTGCAATAAAAATATGGATTACTTTAAATATAGTTATGGAATTAGTTGTATCAAGCTCTCCGTCACCCATTTTGAAAAGGAGAAAAACATGTAGCAGTATACTAGGGTCACACACGCTTTACTTCCGTTGTCTGCCGTTTTAAGCACTGCCCTGACATTACGTATGATGCTTGGATTAGGTGACCGGTGTAAAACGTGTAACGGGAAGTGTTCCTCGACTCCCCCAGGTGTCAGACGTCCACTGCGGGTTGCTGGCCGGTGGCAGTGTCCACAGCAGCCGTCCTGTGGCCCTGTTCACAGTTGGCTGTGGTCCTGTAACGCGCTTCCCGTTCCCTCCCTTTCTGTTCCATCCACTTTCCTTTCGTGCTGTTTTATTCCATCCCAGGCACTGACCAAACTGCATAATCAGTGTTAACCACTTTATTATCAATGGTGTACTTGTATCTGTTAGAATTTGTTTCAACGCAGAGAAAGGAAACACCCCTGGTTCTTGTTTGTATGTCCAGCTGATTGTAGCGTACTTGAAGCCACTGGAATTACAACTGCTAAAAACAAAGCTAAAGATGATTAATATTTTAAGAGTCAAATATAGATTTATATAAAAAGTCTGAAAAACTATTATAGGAATTTCACCTAAAGCTAAAGTGATAACCAGCCCGTCCATGGACTTACGTTTTCATGAATAAGGTCCCAAAGAACTTGGGCTCAGTGTTCCCATTGTGAGGAGACCCCACTCCCTCCAGCAGAGCAGCATTTCCAGGGCCTTTTTCTTTGTGTCCTGTGAAAATTAAACTCACTGTTACCAAGTTTTTAATAAATTCTGTGGTTTCTACCATTTGTCACTAAAGTCACTTAGAAAATATGTTAAAATATTCTTCGGTTTGGGACTGTTTTATTCACTCCTGATACATAGTGACCCTATAGGACAAAGTAGAACTGCCAGAGGGTTTCCAGGGAGCACCTGGAGAATTCAAACTGCCGTAACACTTAACCATTACACCAACAGGGTTTCCAAAATTCACTTAGAAAATAGGTTAAAATATCCTTTAGTTTTGGACTATTTTATTTACTCGAAATACGGAAGTGAAAAATGAGATAATTACTGACATCTCTGGAATTCTCAGGATATTTAAATATGTCGTGGTTCTAAAGTTAGGAAATTATAAACAGAAAATGTTGATATTGAATATGTTTTTCGTGATTAAAATGTCTAAATATTTGTTAAAATTTGGTCTTCAATTGCTTAAAATGGACATTTTCCTAAAATTTAGTGTTAACAATAAAATTTTTTCACAGTCTTATTTCTCTTCTGTGCATGTTTCTGTAGCCCTTGAACCTGAAAAAATAATTTTTTAATGGAAATGTTTCTTTCATAAGTATTTTTATTTAACTTTTATGTTTAAGAATTAAGAAATCTCTTTGGTTCCTAATAACTAGAAATTAAAAACATGTTTGTATCAGCTATGTGTAGGTCAAACCTCATGGACCAGTTTGCAAGAGAAATCACCAAGTTGGGCATTTTTGTGTACAAAGCCCTCAGTTTTCATCACCTGAGCCTTCCCTGCCTCAATGTTCAACCATGAATTTTAGCTGTCTACTGGGAGACTGGTGTTTGAAGGTAAAGCCATTTTTATTTTCCTCCAGGAGAGGAGCATAGAATTGCCTTCTACTGTACAGTAGCCGGAGCCCTGGTTATGCAGTGGTTAGAGTTCAGTTGTTAACCAAAATAGCAGCAGTTGGAATCTACCAGCTGCTTCTTGGAAACCCTGTGGGGAAATTCTGTTCAGTCCTACAGGGTCACAGTAAGCTGGAATAAACTCAATGGCAATTTTTGTTGTTGTTGCTTGTTTTTGATATGTTATCAAGGATGTAGGCGTTTCTGGAAGTATGGGGATTACTTACTCTTTCTGTACCAAGATAGATTTTTCTAGATTGAGCCATGTCAGTGTGACATGTGACACACTTGGGTCTGTTTCAAGTTACTGTGCTCTCAGCTTCTGTAGGTTTTCCTTGGGACCATTGCCCATCACAGGTGCCTGATGGAGGGAGACTCCTGAAGCACTTCAGTTCAGGCTGTGGTGCAGATGGGATTATTTCTCCCCCAGCGTTGGCCTAGTGTGCTCAGGTTCGGAGCCTAACAGCTCAACTTTCTCTGGTTTGTTTTTCAGGTAAAATGAAAGGCACATGTTTTAAGTATGCTTTTAGAAGAGTCTTGACAAACTCAGACACCTGTGCTATCCAAATCATTATCAAGATTTAAAGTATGAACATACTAATATCACACCAGAAAGTTCCCTGTTGCTCTGCCACAATCCTCTCCCCCAGTACAATCATTTTTCTGATTTTTCCACTGTCCATTAGTTTTGCTTGTTCTAGAACTTCATCTTTGCTCGGTCTGTTTTTGTGCTTCAGCCCTGTTGTTGCTTTTTGCTAGCTTATTCATTTCTATTGCTGTATGTCATGGATTAAATTAAATCTCCCCAAAGATGTGTGTATCAGGTTGGCTGGGCTATGAGTCCCAGTATTATATGATTGTCCACCATTTTGTCACTTCATGGGATTCTCTTCAGTGTTGTAAATTTTATCATTATTGTTAAATAAGGTAATTTAGTAGCAGTTACGATGAGGTCTGTAAGATTGGATAGTATCTTAAGCCAATCTCTTTTAAGATATGAAAGATAGAAGTAAGCAGAGAGACATCAAGAAAGCAGTGCCAGAAATAAATACATGTTCTTTGGACTGGGAGTCCCTGTAGGGAGAACTTCCTTAACCAGGGGATGATTAAGGACAAAGGAACTTCCTCCAGAGCCAACAGAGAGAAAAACCTTCCCCTGTAACTGGCACTCTGGATTTGGATTTGTAGCCAACTAGACTGTGAAGAAATAAATTTGTCTTTGTTGAAGTCATCCACTTGGAGTATTTCTGTTACAGCAACACTAGATGACCAAGGGACTGTCCATACTCCGTTGTCCTGCTTGGCTACTGTTAGTTTGGCCACCCTCCTGTTGCGGAATACCTGAGGTTTTCCCACTTTAGTCTCTTATGTGTAAGTCTGATGTGATCATTTTTGTAGACAGGTCCTTCCTGTGACTTGTGTTAATACCTAAGAATGAATTTTGAGATTGCAGGGCAAGTTTACAAAAGGCTGTCGGATCATTTTACCCTCCCACTTATAAAATATGAGAGCCTGATTGTTAACTTCCTTGCAGCATTTGTCATTGTCAGAATTATTTCCTGGAGGCATTCTAGTAGTTGTTTTTAATTTGCATTCCCCTGATAACTAATGATGTTGAACACTTTTATTGGTCCATTTATATAATCTTACTTTGTGAAGTTTCTGTTCAGGTCTTTTACTTGTTTTTACCTAGGTTGTTTATATTTTTATCATTGAGTTGCAGGATTTTTAAAAATACAGAGATTAGTTCTTGTCAGGTATTATTTTCAACCATTTTGTGAGTTAACTATTCCTTAAACAGTGTCTATCTATAAGTACAATTGGAAAAAAATTTTGAAATCTAAGTTGTAGTATTTCAATTATGGTTATAATTTTCTATGTCCACAGAAAGTATTGCCTTCCCCAAGCTGTGAAAATATGCTCTTATATTTCTTCTAGAAGTTTTAATAGTTCAGCTTTTACAGTGAAGTGTGTGATTCATCTTGAATTATTTTTATGTGGTGTGAGACAGGAGTTGAGATTCTTTTTTCTTTCTTTTTTAAATGAAAGAAAACAACATTCAGTTGTTCCAACATCATTCATCGAAAAATCATCCTGTCCATGCTGTATGGCAGTAACACTTTCAAAAATCAAATACTGTCAGAAATCAAGTGGTTATATAAGTTGGGGGTCTGTTTCTTGGCTCTCTCTTCTATTTCCTTGATCAACCTGCCTGTGTTAATGCCAGTGCCACATTGCCTTGATTGCTGCACCTTCCTAATAACATCCCAAATTTCTGGCTATCACTTTTTTGTAGGTTTGCTGGCATATGATGCAGTAAATCTTATTAACAGTACTCACACTCAGCTTCTTATGCATAAATTGGTAATGATGGCACTGAGTGGGGGTGATGGCTGAGTGAACTGCTCATGGGAACACCTGGCGTAGTGCCACATACAGGGCATGCTCAGTAAACTTTTTTTTAACTATTCTGTGATTGTGTACCGTTGCCATGTTTCTTTGATGTGTTTAGGGATCAGTAGGGAGTAACAGCATAAAATAATTTCAGTTACGATATTCAACTGAGTAACAGAGAAAAAAACTAAGCTGTGATCAACTTAGTACCAGTGTTGACCTTCAGCATATTTTACAGTATATTCTAACCTTTTAAAGTTTACCTCTCTCAGCTTCAGTTTTCTCATACGTGAAATGAGATTAATAGCCCCAAGCTCACTGGCAGAAACAATGCACTTGCAAATGTGAGAGTACTTTGTAGAATCTGAATAATTTTAACAACACAAATTGCTAGCACTACTCTCTGTTCATTAATACTGCAAGCATCCATAAAGCAGTGGGTCTATTTTTTCCATTGTATGCATATGTGTGTGTGTGACTTGGAAATGCAGTCTCACATCATGGGTTTGACATTTGTTTCATTTTGATTGGCCGCTACAACTACAAAACTTTGACCAGGATTCTCTCTAGGACAATGGAAAATGGAGCATATATGAATTTTATTGTATTTGTTCTCATACTTTACAAACAGCATGTTTAAAATCAGTCCTTCAAAACATTTACATACTCAAAAAGCTAGTTCCTGCCATCTCCAAGCTTTTGACTTAAGGGTCAAACCAAGGCTGATGTAAACAAGAAATAGAAACAGTAGGGTACAATCACACAGATCTGAGTAAAGAGCACAGTTGGACAGCCCACCATGCCACCCATGACTCTCTGTCTGTGTGTGTGTTATACCCACAATTCCTTAACCCAGAGAAGGGCGAGTGCTGCATATGAGAGGCGAGATCAAGTTGTATCAGCCTCGTCCAACGACATTTTCTGAAAGAACATGGAGAGATGGTTTTTGGTAAATCTTGAGAATAGTGATGTCCAGCAAATTCTTTTCTGTAGCCAGACTTTCCCACATATAAAGACAGAGGCAGTGGACACATCTCAAGAAATTAGAGAATCAGAGCCCCTGTTCCTCAAATGATTGGATGATAACATCCTGTCCAATGGAAATGAATGGGAACACAATGCTTAGTAGAAGATGGGTGGTGAACCTTGAATCTGTTTGAATACAAAAGTAAGACTGGCCATCCTTGGAAATTGTAGTGACAGCATACAATGTAAATGGTGTTAATCTTGAAAAGAGTGATATAACTTGGAAAAGTCACTAGGGGAGGAGAACACGGGAGTGTACTAATACCTTCATCTTTCTTAGAAAGCAGCAAACAGTTGAAAATGCTATTTAAAAAAAAAAACAAAACTAGGGGCTACAACTTGAAGGTTTTCCACAATGTTTTATTGCCTTTAGAGTGTTTTTTTTTTAAGAAGCTGTCTCTTACAATGAAGAATGTTTCTCTGAAATTTATCAATTATTTTGTTCTCACTGTTTCCCCTCCCTCTCATTATCCTTCTCATGGGAATAGTAGATACTGAATGCTAACTGTGTTGTAGGTAGTAGAAATACCTGATGAGCTGACATTCTTGAAGAGGGTATCTTTGCGAGGTGAGTGGTGTTGCTGTGGAAGTGAAGCAGTGAAGCAGGTGATGGACTGGAACATTGTGGGTGAGATATGACTCGAGATGGTGTCTCTGAGGAGAGACTTGTGATGTGGCTTAGATGCTGAGCCAGAGCCAGTGTGTAACCAACCCCCTGGCCAAGGGAGCATGCATCAGCACCCTGCACAGTAGCAGGCCTGCTTCCTGTGGGAAGGAGAGAACTCTGGAGAGGTTCCCAAGGAGGCAGGATCTGGACTGCACGGGGCTGGAGAACCCTGGGAAAGGGTTTAGTTTGTATGCTGGGGCAGTGGGAGCATTGGAGAAGAATGACCTCAGATTTATGTTTAGGAAAATAGCACATGGCTACAGTAAGGGGTGGAGCATCATCAAGAAAATCCTAAACGGTGCCCTGTATTGTACATTGAGACAAGAAAGCACAATCAGTTAGCGTTTCCCCACCAAGAGCACTGGGAAAGAAGAGATGAAGCATCATGCCTGCAGAATCTCATGGACAGTAAAGTGATGAGCCCAGCAGAATGCCAGGTGCCAGGGAATACACTTCTGATGCCAAGGAAAAGCATCGCTCCTGAACTCTGACACAGGTGGTACTTAAAAGTCTGTAGACAGTTCTGGAATGACAAAAGCCTTTAGCAAGAAGAATTGGAGTATCTTCACCTCAGTGGGTAAATCAGAGTAAAAACCCTAGACAGAGGATGAGAGCCCACAAAATTCTGTTCTTTCCATAAGAAGGCATGTAGTGCTTTTTCTAGAACATAAAATTCCCCACCGAGACCTGTCTTTCAGTTCCCTGCTTTGCTGGTACAGTAACAGGCAGTCTGCTGTCGGGTAGTCTTGCCGCTACTAAATGTGCCATGCTTTGAACTGTCTTAGATTGTTTTACTTTCCTGTCAGCTTTTAGGACTGTCTGGAAGGTGCTCTATGAATGAGTGAATGATTGAGGGTGTCAGATTAATGACTACGGTGAAATGAATCCCTTTATACAGTCTTTTGCCTGGATTCTTTGGAAAAACAGCTTGAAAGACTTTTTTCCCCTAAGCCCTGGTGGCGTAGTCATTAAGTGCTGCTATAGCTGCTAACCTTTCAGTTTGAATCTACCAGGTTCTCCTTGGAAACTCTATGGGGCAGTTCTGCTCTGGCCTATAGGGTCACTGTGAGTCTGAATTGACTCAATGGCAGCTGGTTAGCTAGTTGAGCCCTAAGGAGTTACTTGGCCGTGATTCTTTGAAGGAACAACTTGAGAGAGCAGTGTGCCAGGTTGTTTTCAACTCCAGATGGTTTGTTACTTTTGACCAAGCTGACTGACATTTTCTGGGTGAGCGATAAACACCTTGATGGCTTAATACTGGTTTTCTAGCCATGGGCTACAGTCTGTCATATCATAGACCTATTTTACATGCCTTGTATAGATTGGTTGATTTACTCCAGAAGTAAATAAAATGACTTTAGGTCCACAAAAGGAATAGGTCAGTTGATCATCCTGCTGGGAGAGCCATGCCTCAAAATTAACAAGCAGTTTGCTTATATGAACAATACAACCCCACAGAGGTTACTTAGAGGCAAGAAGAAAAGAGAAAGAAACCAAGAGAAAGGAGGTAAGAAACTGTGTAAAAGATCCATAGTATGCATCAAGGGCGATAGGACTGAAATAAAGGTAGAGTCAAGCAGGGCCCTTCAACAGAGTCATCTGAAAAGGTAGAAAGCTGCTGCTAGGAAATTAGTTAAAGAGCTGAGCAAGATGCTGCATGGACTATGATCTGGACCAGTTAGCTGGGGAGAGGCCAAAGGCAGAGTCCTGAACAGCTGAGCGGGGGTATGCAAGGCTGACACAAGCCTACGTAGCAAAGAGGGACACGCGTAAGCCAGCATAGGGCCTGCCCTCTTGCACAACTGAGAGATGCTAGAAGAGCTGTCCTGCACTGAGGAAGGGAGGGAAATGCTCCCTGCTTCAGAGGATCCTTCCGGACTTCAACTGTGTGCTTCCTGGTCCTGTTGTAGCCTAGTTCCCAAATACACAAAGTAACTGTGAATGTGGTCTGTGAGTTACGTGTGGACATTGCAACAATTTACTGAATCCACCAGAGTAGTAGAGAGTGCCACAGGGAGAACGGCTGGTGTCAGAAATGGTGACGAAGTTAGACAGTGGAGGTATGTCTGACCTCTTACCTCATAAGAACCAGCTTTGTGCTGTTTCTGATTCTGCCTCCTCCTAAATGTAGGCAGGCCCTGATGCTACATTACACTGGTATATTACAATTTGTGCCATAAACTTGTAAGTTTAGTATTTTTAAATAGACTATCTTTAGGAAACACTGTGAAATCCTCATTTGTCAGCATGGAATTTAGGCTTCCAATGATGGCTTATGACCAGATCTTTGATATTTTGTCATCCTCCTGTGATACACATAAGGGCTAAGTACGTGTACAATCAGAGAAATTAAATCTGGTACCAGGATTCTCATCTCTTGTGTATTTGAGAAGGAAATAAACTGAGGTATCATCTGTCAGTGTCAAGCAGTAAGCCTTTATGGAAGCTGTGACTGTAACACTTTTTTAATCCTTACCCATAGCTTGTTGTGGAGTCTGTGGGTGACACAGTTAATGTGCTGTGTTGTTGACCCAAAGATTGGAGGTGGGAGTTCATGCAGAAGGAAGAGAGTCTTCATGATCTACTGCTGAAAGAAATCAGCCATTGAAAATCCAATGGAGCAAAGTTCTGCTCTGATACACATGGAGTTGCTATAAACCAGAGTTGACTTGACAGCAACTGGACTGTTCCTTGCTATCCAAAAAACCAAACCAAATCCTTTGTTGCTGAGTCAGTTCTGACTTACAGTGACCCTATAGGACAGGGTAGAACTGCCTCATAGTGTTTCCAGGGAGCAACTGGTAGATTTGAACCACTTCTAGTTAATAGCCATAGCTCTTAACCACTATTTCACCAGAGTTTCCGTGCTATAGTGTGTTTAAGTCATACACATAGTGACTTTCACAGGCAAGGTAATATTTGATCTTAGCTCCTTTAAGATAAATTATCTTTGTTGGCAAGATTGCTATTTTGACAATCAAATATATAGGTGGTTTATTTGGTTTAAGAAGGTTGTGAGTTACTGATTTACATGTGGTATGCTGCTGTTTCCGTCTCACCCCCACGAATGGCAGTAGGGGGGATGGCAAAGACAGCTTCTGCTTTAGAAGCCCAGTTTGACAAGGTCAGCGGAAGGCTACTGAGGTCCGGTGTGTGTTCCATAGTGCTGTCCTGAGGAGAGGTCCAGGAGCAGGCTCTGTGCAGACCCTATTTCTCAGTCTCCTTGAAATACACATTTCAGGGAGTTCGTAAACACTTTCAGTATGTAGCTGGAGCTTTGAACTAGTTTTTTCAGCCTCTTAAAATCCATGTCCTATCAGTCAAGAGTTTTGTTCCATTTTGCTGCCTGTAATTTTCATTATGAAACAGTAGATATTTTATAATTTATCCAAACAGGAAATTAACATTTTATCTTTCTTCCAGTTATGGCCTGTTATGGCGATTTTTGCATGCTTCTGTTAGGGACACAGTGTTCACACACTGATGGTCCTGAAGACATGTTGTGTTGCCATTATTTCCTAGTGATTTACCCACTGGGCTGTGGGCCTCCTCTTCCTTTTGAGTGGCCAGCTGGTCAGTGCAGCCATGAGCACTGCCTGTAAAAGACCCCTGGCTCCTTGATTTAAAAGAAAGTCTATAATTCTGCAGTTTCCAATCTCTCTTATCTAAGAATGTCCCCAACAACTAACACTACCGATGTGCTATGTGAGTGAAGAAAAGTGTATCTGGTTATTTGTGATACTGCTTCACTGCCAGCAGAAAGTGAGTGTGAGTGTGCTGGGAACAGAGGCAGCCACTGAATTCTTCTTGTCCTGGAACAATGCCTGCCTTGGGGCCCTGAGCTTCGGAGCCTCTCTTTTTTCACATGTCAGCTAAGTTACACAAGTTGAGTTTTTTGTTTGTTTGTTTATCTTTCTTCTGGCAAACATCAGATACTGGATGGAGCAAGGAGCAGAGCCTGGGCATCCCAAGGCAGATGCAGCTGGGTCTGAGGATGGAGAGGCTACGAAGGCAGGATGGTGCAATGGAAAGCCCATGCTCTATCCCTCCCAAATGTCTATTTCTCACTGTATAGCAGTCTCATTTTCTTTCTCCCTGTTGGTCAGGTCCCTCCAGAATCTTCTTACCCATTATTAGGGGAAGGTTAGGCCACCAGGAGCAGCCCCCTCAGTTTAGAGAGCCATCACCCTTAGGCATCTCCTTAACAATACCTAAGGCACGGCATAAAAAGAAAAACTGGACAAATGGGACTATATCAAAATTAAAAACTTTTGTGTAGCAAAGAAGACCATTTTGATAAAGTACAAAGACAACCCACAGAATAGGAGAAAATATTTTAAATCAGGTATCTGATAAGGGACTTGAATCCAGAATATAAGAATTGTAATAACTGAGTAAAGAAGACAAGCAATCCTAGATTTAAAAGTGGGCAAAAGATTTGAATAAACATGTCTCAAAGGAAGACACACCAGCACATAAAAAATATATTTTTCATTAGCCATGGTTGTTTTGTGCCTTTGAAGCTATCGTGACTCATAGTGACCCTGTTCCATAGGGCTTTCTGGGCTGAAATTTGTAGGGAAACCGAGTACCACCTCTTCCCGATGGAGTGCTTTGGCAGGTTTGAGCTGCTAACCATCTGGTTAGCATCTGAGCACTGAGATGCTAGTACATATCCAGTAGGATGGCTGTGAACAAAGAGGCAGATAATAAAAAGTGTTAACAGAATTCATTCACAATAGCCAGAAGGTGGAGACAGCCCGAATATCCATTAGTGGATGAATGGATAGATTGTGGTATATCCATACAATGGCATATTATGTAGCCATATAAAGAATGAAATACAGTAAGTCCCTGGGTTACAGAACATCTGACATACAGAAAAACTCATACTTACACCTTAGTATTATATGAATTTGCCCTCACTTTGAAACAATTGAACCAATCTCTACTTGCAACAAATCCATCTCAGTCACTTTTGCTTGCTGCTTGTGCAGCTTTTAAATCATTGAAAAGGCTTCCAGCCTTTTCTTGCACTGAAGGAAGACTAAATAGGAACCACATACATTTAAAAAGAAAATAACCATATATGCTTGTTCTGACTTACTGGCAAATTCGACTTAAAGACAGAACAGATCTTGTTCTACCCCAGGGACTGCCTGTACTGATAACATTATGCAAAGTGAAAGAAGACATGTATAAGGTCACTGTTGTATGATTCCATCTGTACGACTTATCTGAAGTAGATAAATACATCAAAACAGATGATATCAGTATTTGTATCAATCATAATAAGCTCTGTTATGGTTCAGTAACAAACATCTCCAAATCTTAGTGGCTTAAAGAATGTTTGTTTCTCACTCCCATTCTGTGTCTCTCCCTGGTCAGCACAGAGCCTCTGGGACTCAGACCAAAGGATGGAGTGGCCATATTGCTGGCAGCTGAGGAATGAGGGACTGTGGTGATCATGTGGCGGCTGTCACCCAGAAATGGTACATCACCTCTGCCTATGGCCTCACCCAGTTCTTAGGGACAGACATGCCAATATGCCTCTTCACCTGGAATCAGAAACTCCAAGCGTGTGTTAGGAACAACAGTGACTACCACATACCTTTTAGCTGGAAATTACAGTCGTTTCCAATTTTTTTTTTTATGTAATGAATGTGCTATTTTCTGTGTACATCTCTTTGTTTCTGTTCTTTCCTTTTGTAAGGATAAATCTATACCCATAATTATTGTGTTAGAAAGTTTATGGCAGGCCTGCTGCTAGCCTGCAAGGGACTTGACAGGTGGATGGCTTTGCAGTGGGAACTAAAGGGGGTACCCCTTGGTAGCCCAAGCTAGGTGTGTGGCCTGGAAGGTGGCCAGTGGCTTGATTCTGTGCTCTGCTTGCTCCTCAGCAGAGAGTCATAAGCACACAGACATGTTAGTGGTGACAGCACTTTGCACAAACCTAGGAGGTGCATGTTGTTCTGAATTGATGAATGTTTTCAGAAACTGTTCCTGTGCCCTGCACTGTGGACCTCATGGGAGAACAAAACTTGGGATGTTTCAAAGATCAGCAAAGGAAAGACCCAGAGCGGAAACATGATTGCAGAACCTTCAGGATCCTGGGGAGTTTGTTCCAGTCTTGGCAAGATGGTACTGGCCACTCAGAGCTATAGTATAATGAATATATACATAGTCTCACACCTATACAGAAACATGGCTAGGACTTAACAGAGACTTTTTTTTTTTTGTAGTAAGGTATATATAATGCAACATTTATCATTTTAACCATTTTAAGTGTAAAATTCAGTGACATTAGTTACATTCACTGTATTCTATCACCCTCACCACTGTCCATTTCCAGAAGTTCTCTATCACCCTAGACACAGTACCTCTTTTTATTTTATTTATTATTGCTAAGAATATGCACAACAAAATGTACACAAATTCAACAGCTTCTGCATAAAATTCATTGACAGTGCTTACATGCAAGTTGTGCAACCACTCTTCATTTTCTGAGTTGTTCCTCCCACATTAACATAAATTTACTGCATCCCAAGGTTCGTATTGAATTTTCAAGTTGCTGCTGTCAGTCTGATCCCATATAGATAGTTCTTAAAAGAGCATAATTCTTAAGGCAGACTTTTTTTTTTTTTACTACTTACACGCTATTGTTTGGTTTTAAGAAAACATCAGGGAGTATTTTTGTTTTAAAGTTTGCAGATTATCTCAAGGCAGTACTTCCAGGAGTTTATCCAACCTTCATGGCTTCAGGAACTCTACAGTCCGTGAGAATTTGAAATTCTGTTCTTTATTTTTCTCCCCTTTTCATCAGGATTCTACTGTAGAATCTTTGATCAAAATGGTCATTTGGCAGGGGGTGGGGGGCAAGATGGCAGACTAAACACACGTCTCCTAGGTTCCCTCTGAGAACTAAGACCTGGAATGATAGTTGAATGGAGCAGCATGAACATCCAGGGAGCACTAGAATCTGGTATAGTGTTGTCAGACTGAGCTAGCCACAGTAAAGGGGAAACTAACTCTGTCTAACACGAGGCAGCTGCATGCTGAGTGCTGCTCCTGCTGACTCCTTGATTGGGGGGACTGAAGGTACTGAAGCCTTCTTTGTTTTCCAGAAGGCAGGGACTGGGCGTGAGCTGGCAAATATGCCAAACTGCAAGGCTTAGGTAAACAGCATATAGTGGAGCAAAGAGGCTGCACTTGGGATAGCTACATTTTGAGATCCCAGCTGCTGATTGAGGGCACCACTGCCCCTTTACCCTCTCATTTCTGAGTTGTGCCATATATTCTGCTGTTTCATGGAAGAAAGACAGCTAGGGCAGGACGCCAACTTGGTGAGTGGGGAGGTGCCCACTGGGAGGTCTTGGCTGAGGCTAATATTCATGCCGAGAAGCGGAGTCTGTCTGGAAAGTACTTCTCTAGCAGAAAAGCTGTGTTTAGGATAGTGGTGCCTAGAATTATGAGTAGGGCATGGCAGAGGATGGCAGCAAGGCCGTAACTGCTCCCTACTTTGAACCGTGTCATAGCATCTGGTATGGCCTATGAGGTACTTCAGTTGTCAGTCAGAAGATGGAGGCTGCCACACTTGAAGGCCTGTTTTTGGCAGTTGTTGTATAGCTCCTCACTTAGCAGTAAAGCACTTTTTTAAAAAAGATAAGATCACTTGGAGAACTGACTGCTGCATAGGGTGGCATCATCTGCTCCACCCTTCACTGATCTGCATCATAAAGTTGGCTGACAGCCCCCCAGTGACACAATAGGTAGGGCACCATCTTTGCCAGGAAGGAGGCAGAGCCTGTTACTCTAGAGAGTTCACCTGGGGCCAGTCACTAGATTACACAGAGGTGGCTGGTGACCAACTCCCGTCTTAGAACTATGCCTCAGCCCCTGTTGAGGTAACACCAGGGAAACTGAACCACTTCAAGATGTTGTGAAGAAAACAATTAATAGCTAACCGTTTAAAGAAGCAGTCCACCATGGCTCCAGAAAACTCCCCAAATAAAGAATCAAAAAACTTTACAGATGACGAAGCCTTTATGACATATCAGATGTCGAGTGCAAAAGAATTATTGTAGAGCCCTCCTGGCCCCAGTGCCATCAAGTCAGGTCCTCCTAATGATTAAACAAAATGCAGCAGAACAAAATGAAAAAAAGTAAGTTATATGAACTGATGGAACATCAACGATTTGAAATCCAGCATCAATAATAAAATTACACTATTAGACAATTCTGTGCAAAGCCAAAAGAGCAGAATCAAGGAGATGGAAGCTAGCATTAATGAACTTGAGGATAGAGCAAGTGACACTAGCATTTATGGGGAGAAATTAGAGAAGAGAAATAAGAAAAATGAAGCAGCATTAAAAAATGTGGGACTCTATTAAAGAGGAATAATCTATGAATGATTGGAGTTCCTGAACAGATAGGGATAGCAGAAAGTAAAGAGCATTGTCGTAGAGTTGCTGATGGAAAACTTCCCTGAAATCATGAAAGAAGAGAACATAGATAACACAGATGCAGATCAACGGCCACAAAAAGTAGACCCCAAAAGAAAGACACCAAGATATAATCAAGCTCAATAAAATGAAACATAAACAGAGGCTTATAAAGGCAGCAAGGATTAAAGTACAGCTAAATATAGAGGGAAGCCCTGTAGGGTTTCATCTGACTTCTTGGCAGAAATGATATTGGCAAGAATGCAGTAGGATGACACATTCAAGGCCTTGAAAGAGAAAAACTTTCAGCAAAGCATGATATATCATGCAAAATCATCTCTCAAATATGACAATGAGATTAAGACGTTTGCAGATAAACAGAAGTTTAAAGACTTTGTAAAAACTGAACTAAAACCGTAAGAAACACCAAAACACATTCCACAGGGGACGGAGTTAAGATGGCAGACTAGACACATGTCTCCTTAACTCCCTATGAAAACTAAGGCCTGAATTGATAATTAAATGGAGCCATCTGGACTTCCAGTGAGCCCTAGGACACAGCATAGGGCTTCCAGTTTGGATTACATGCCACTGAATGGAGAACTTCTTTTCTTTTGCTGGACCCCCACCCTTGTTGAATGGCTGGCTCTTGCAGACTGAAGGAAAGTTGCATTTCTAACTTTTTTTTCTTTTTGTTAGCTGACAGGAAGGGGATGTGCTTAAATAGCAGCAAAGATCAGCTGCACTACTGAGCCAGTCAGTGAGTGGAATAGCCACATTTTGAGACCTTGGATCCAGACTCAGAGCGCCACAGCCACCTCCACCCTCTGTTTCTGGACCTCTGCAATAGATGTGGCTATTTCTCAGTGGGCAAGAAGGTTGTCCAGCACATGATCTTGTTTGACTGGGAGGCAGTTTTACCCAAATGGAGGCCTCATCAGGGGCTAATTCCCAGGATGGTAGGCAGTGCTAGCTCAGGAAGTGCTATTCCAGTGGAAAAGCTTTGTTTAGCAGAGTATAGTGTTTCAAGTGTGGCCCAACAGGGGATAAAACAGGGAAGTAGCCTGCCTGTACTTTGATCTACATCACAGCATCTGAGGAAGGCTGTAGAGCCACCTCCATTGCCAGCTGGCAGGAGGACCTTGCACACCTGACAGCCTGCCTGATTTTGGAAGCTGTCACATAGCTTTTACCTTTCAAAATAATACTGCCTAGAGAAAGAACTGCCCTGCAGTCTGATGACATCTCTTCCACCCTTTGCAGACCCACATCATAGGGTCAGCTGAAAGCCTACCAGTGACTCCATTGCTGTGTCTTTGCAACCTTGGAGGTCGAGCCTCCTACCCCAAAGATTCCATTGAGCCCAGTCACTGGAGTACATAGAGGTGACTGGTGATCAGCTTCCTTCTCAGACTGCACCTCAGCTCCTGTTAAGGCAACACCAGTGAAACTAAATAACCTCTAGATACCTAAAAGGCAACAAACCCTGTCCAGACACTTGAAGAACAATCCACCCATGGCTCCAGAAAACTTTTAAAATAAAGAACCAAAGAAATTCCCAGATGAAGACTTTCTGAAACTATCAGAGGTTGAGGAGAATAATTATATATAAAGCCCTCCTAGACATTATGCAAAATGCAGCAGAGCAAAATGAAAAATTAAGCTGGCTGTTTGAAGTGATGGAATATCAGCATTCTGAAATCCCACAGATCAATAACATAATTACAGAATTCAACAATTCAATTCAAACCCCAAAAAAGCAGAACAAGTGAACAAGTGAAAACTAGACCTACTAACCTGGAAGATAGTGTTGCTGACATCAGCATTTGTGAGGAGAAATCAGAGAAAAGAAACAAGAAAAATAAAGAAGCACTGAGAAACATCTGGGACTCTATCAAGAAGAACATTCTATGATTAATTGGAGTTTCTGAACAGGGAGAGACACCTGAGAACACAGAGTACTGTTGTTCAGTTGTCAACAGAAAAGTTCCCTAAAATTATAAAAGAAGAGAACATAGATATCCAAGAAGTGTGTCAAACACCACATAATATAGACCCCAAAAGAAAAACAAGACATATTATGATCAACCTTAACAAAATGAAACATAAACAGATGCTCTTAAAGGCAGTGAGACTCAAAGCAAAGCTAACATTCAGAGTGAAGCCCTGTAGGCTTTCATCTGACTTCTCAGCAGAAATGATGCTGGCATGGAGGCAGTGGGATGCACATTCAAAGCCTTGAAGGAGAAAAACTTCCAAGAATTGTATATCCTACAAGACTGTCTTTCAGATATTGAAATGAAATTAAGACATTCGCTGATAAACATAAACTCAGAGACTTTGTAAAAACCAAACCAAAGCTACAAGAAATACTGAAAGAGCCTCTTGACTTACAAAAATAAAACCATTAACTCTGTATTTTAAGAGACAGTGCAGGACACAACATCTGGAAACCTACTCAGTTAGTGAAGGTACAGAACTCAATCAAAACTGCAATATTGAAAGAAGGGATATAGTGATCACAGCATAAAAACTATGATAACATCACATTCAAAAGAGGGATATATTACAGTAGTTAGTCCTTCCAGATGGAGAGGAAGTTAATAAGATATGTAGAAGTTAAAACTGGGTTTAAACGTAGAATACTAAGGGGGAAGATGGAGAAGCTGCAAAGCACAATAAAGATGCAGCGTATCAAAACAAACACAACCTAGGAGTCTCAACAAACAGAAAACCAATACTGAAAAGGATGAACACACAACCCTTGAAAAAGAATGACCCAGAACAGAATATTAAGAGCAACAGAGAAAACATCCAACACAAAAATAAATATATCAGAATGACAGCACTAAACACATACCTATCAATAATTACACTAAACGTAAATGGACCAAACGCTCCTGTAAAGACATGATGAGTGACATCTTGGATCGGAAGACATGACTTGTCTATACATTGCCTACAAGAAACTCACCTTAGACTTAAAGATATGATCAAACTGAAAATTAAAGGATGGAAGAATGTGTACCAAGCTCACAATATACAAAGAAGAGCAGGGTGGCAATACTAACCTCAGAAAAAAAGATTTTAATGTAAAATTCACTGTCATGGACAAGGATGGTCACTATTTATTGCTGAAGGTTTCAGTGCTCAAGCAGGACTTAACAGTGTTAAACATGCATCTGAATACATTGAGGAAGCACTGACTACATTAAAAATGTGATAGATCACTACACAGTAATAGTGGGAGACTTCAACACTCCCCTTTAGTCTTGGACAGATCTTCTAGACAAAAGCTCAGAAAAGACAGAGAAGATCTTGTTGCCACAATTAACCAACTGGACTTTATCAACATATAGAACATTTTATCTATCAACAGATAACTACACTTTCTTCTCCAGTGCACATGGGATGTTTTCCAGAATAGACCATGTGTTAGGACATAAAACAAATTTCAACAAAATCCATACCACTGAATTATTGCAAAGCATCTTCTCAGACCATAAAGCCATAAAAGTTGAAATCAGTAGCTGAAAGAGCGTAAACAGAAATTGGAACTCATGGAAACTGAACAACATCTTGATCGAAAAGCCATGGGTTATAGAAGAAATCAAGGATGAAATAGAGAAATTTATGGATTCAAATGAGAATGAAAGCACTTCCTATCAGAATCTATAGGATACAGCCAAAGCAGTGTTCAGACCAAAAAGTTAACCCTACAGCTTGAACATGAGAGCAACAAAAGAACCCTTCAGACACCAGAAGAAAGCAGATCATAAAGATTAGAGCAGAACTAAACAAATTAGAGAGTAGAAGAACAATTGAAAAAATTGATAAGACCAAAAGGTGTTTTTCTGAAAAGATCAACAAAACTGACAAACCAGTGACTAAAGTTACTAAAGAAAAACAGGAAAGGAAACAAATAAACCCAAATAGGAAATGAGATGGGAGATGTAACAAGAGATCCAACAAAAATCAAAAATATCATAACAGAATACTACGAAAGACTGTTCTCTATAACAGATTTGAAAACCTTGAGGAAATGGACAAATTCCTAGATTCGTATCACCTACCAAAATTATCACAAGGAGAAGTAGAACAACTTAATAAACCCATCACAAAGGAAGAGATTGAAAAAGTCATCCCAAAACTACCAACCAAGAAAGGCCCTTGCCCAGATGGCTTCATCGCAGAATTCTACCAAAGTTTTGGAGAAGCGTTAACTCCAATACTACTGAGACTATTTCAGAGCATAGAAAGGAATGGAATACTCCCAAATTCATTCTATGAAGCCAGCATAACCCTGATATCAAAGCCAAGGAAAGATCTAACAAAAGAGAATTACAGACCAGTATCACTCATGAACCGAGATCCAAAAATCTTCAACAAAATCCTTGTGAATAGAATTCAACAGCATACCAAAAAAATAACTCATCATGACCAAGTCGGATTCATACCAGGCATGCAAGGCTGGTTCAACATCAGAAAAACAATTAATGTGATCAACCACATAAGTAGCATAAAAGATAAGAGTCACCTGATCTTATCAATTGATGCAGAAAAAGGAATTTGATAAAGTCCAACATCCTTTCATGCTAAAAACCCTCAGGAAAATAAGAATAGAAAGCAAATTCATCAATGCATTAAGGGACATATACCTAAAGCCAACCACCTACATCATCCTGAATGGAGAGACACTGAAAGAATTCACCTTGAGAATGAGAACTAGACAAGGATGCCCACTCTCACCTCTCGTATTCAACATTGTACTAGAAGTTATATCCAGAGCAATTCGACAAGACAAGGAAATAAAGGGCAGCCACATCAGCAAAGAAGAAGTAAAAGTTTCCCTGTTTTCAGATGATATAATTGTAGACGCAGAG
Source organism: Heterohyrax brucei (assembly GCA_028571685.1). Classification (NCBI taxonomy): domain Eukaryota; kingdom Metazoa; phylum Chordata; class Mammalia; order Hyracoidea; family Procaviidae; genus Heterohyrax; species Heterohyrax brucei. The sequence continues at coordinate 133,984,785 of CM053149.1, read as the reverse complement.
AATTCTAAAGCATCCATAAGTAAACTACTTAAATTAATAGAAGAGTTCAGCAAAGTATCAGGATACAAGATAAACATATGAAAATCAGTAGGATTCCTTTATACCAACAAAGAAATCATCAATCAGTACTATTTACTATAGCCTCCAAGAAGCTAAAATACCTAGGGATAAATCTAGCTAGGGAAACAAGGGACCTATACAAAGAGAACTATAAGATCTTACTGCAAGAAACTAAGAGAGACTTACATAAATGGAGACACCTACCCTGCTCATGCATAGGAAAACTTAACATTCTGAAAACTTGTATTTTACCGAAAGCAATTTACATATACAGTGCAGTCCCACTACAAATTCCAGTGTCATTGTTTTAATGAGATGGAGAAACAAGTCACCAACTTTGTTTGGGAAGAGAAGAAATCCCGCATAAGCAAAGCACTACTGAAGAAGAAGAACACACTGAGAGACCTCTCACTACGTGACTTTAGAACCTATTATACTGCCACAGTTGTCAAACCAGCCTGGTACTGGACCAAAAAGAGATGTATAGACCAATGTAGCAGAGTAGAGACCCCAGAGTTGCCATCACACTCTGTGAATAATTGATATTTGAGAAAGGCCCTAAGATTGTAAATTGGGGAAAAGCAGTCTCTTTAACAAATGGTGTTAGGAAAATTGAATATCTGTCTCCAAAAAACTGAAACAAGACCTGTCTCACACCTTGCATGAAAACTAATTGAAAATGGATCAAAGACCTACATATCAAACCTAAAATAATAAAAGGTCTTGCAAGAAAAAATAGGGTCAGCAATGGAACTTCTAATACTCAGCTTAGGCAGACTCCAAAAACTGACAAAGCATGATCAACAGAAAATAGAAACTACTGAGAATAACTTTTGCTTATCCAAAGACTATCAAAAGAGTTAAAAGACCACCCACAGAATGAGAAACAATATTTCACAACTACATGTTAGACTGACATCTGATCTCCATAATCTACAAGGTACTGCAAAATATCAACAATAAAAAGGTAAATAACCCAATTAAGCAATGGTCAAAGGAGATGTACAGACAGTTCACCAAAGAGGACATCCAGGCAGCCGAAAGACACATGAGGAAATGCTCACGATCATTATCTATCAGAGAAATGAAAATCAAAACTACGGTGAGATACCATCTCAACCCAACAACGTTGATCGTAATTCAAAAAGCACAAAATAGCAAATGCTGGAGTGGCTGTGGCAACATTAGAACTCTCCTACACTGCTGGTGGAATTGCAAAATGGTAGGACCTTTTTGGAAATCAATTTGATGCTTCCTTAAAAAGCTGGAAGTGGATATGCATTTCATCCCACAATCCCACTGCTCAGAATATATCCTACAGAAACAAAGGCTGTCACACAAACAGATACGTGCACACAAATGTTTATTGCGGCACAGTCCACAGTAACAAAAAGATGGAATCCGCCTAGATGCCCATCAACAGATGAATATACAAACAAATTATAATAGATATACTCAATGGAACACTATGCAAAGATAAAGAACAATGATGATTTTAGGAAGCATCTTATAGCCTGTTGTTGATTGGAAGACATTATGGTGAGTGAAATCAGCCAGTGGCAAAAGGACAAATATTGTATCAGAACCCTGGTGTAAGGACTTAAAAATAGACTTATGTACAGAAGAAAAGACTGGCGGCTGCAGTGCTGGGGAGGGACGGATAGGGTTGGTTATGGATAAGATAGTTGATGGAAGCTTGGTTAGGTGAAAACAGTGACAGCACAAAGTAGAAAGTAGGTCAGCTTAACGGGACTTCACCGTAAACTGAAAGCTTTTTTTAAATCTCAACCCAATATTGAAGTGATAGAGTAACAGGGGCAGGTTCTGGGGACCATGCTCTCTTGGGACATCAAGACCAATTGGCATAACTAGCCTACTGCTAAGAGAGTCTTCTGCACCCCCATATGGTGAGTGGTGTCTGGGGCCTTAAAATCTAGCAAGCTGCCATCTGAGGTGTACCAAATGGTCATAACTCACTTGGAACAGATGAGGAAGAATGAGCTCAGGAGATGGAAGGACCTGTGTGAATGGGCGACTATATCAATATGTGACCAGAAGAATCACATGGTGTCCTGCTACCACCAAAGAAAGACAACTGTAATGGGGCACATAATGTTGAGTCCCTGTGGCAACATGAGAAAAAGTGCAGTGCAGCTTAAGAAATCTACTAAAATCTACTAAAAATCTACAACAGTTGATGGTCTGACAGCCTGGGGGACCCCTGGGAGCAAGGCCCCTAGACCTGCTGTTGCACCTGACCAGACAACACTGCTGAGGTCAGTTCTTCGGACAAAAGTAGCCTGGAGTTGGCTATACAATGTGACTATATGGTGTGTGTACTTTATGGCTCTATGCATTTATAGCATGCTGTCCTAGTGATGTCTTTCTAGAAGGGGGAGAGCAGGGTGAAGAGTGAGAGACAGGAGCTTGTTTAGAGGATACAAGTATAGAATGAAAAAGAGGTGTGTGCTGTCAGTGGGCAAGGAATGCAGAAAGAGCTGTAGACAGGCAGGCATGCAAAATTAATTTGGATTGTATACTTTGACTTAATCACAACCATCTAGTTGCTCTGGTTTCCTGGCCAAGGAGACAGTTATTCATGAAGCGGTTAGCCACACATTCCATACCTTCCTCCTATTCTTGACTCTCCTTCCTGTATCGCTAGAAACAAAGATGAATTGTGCCTTGGATGGCTACTTGCATTCTTTTAAGACTCCAGGGTAAGCAACAAACTAGGAGGTAGAACAGATCACTAAACATGTTAGTAGACCAATTAGCTTGGATGTCCTGTTAAATCATGACTAAACATTTAAACCAAGAAACAAAATCCAGTGTTTTGTTGTGTGTAAGCAGAATTGGTAGCTTCTTTTTCTTTTTCGTCCTCTTTGTCAATGTATGAAGTTGGACAATGAAGTCTGTGAACTCGGTTGTTTCAAGTGTTACATACCTCATGCTGAATATCACTACAGTCACCTTCAAAGTACTGCCCTTGGAAAGCTATGCACCAACACCAGTGCCTGGTCGTCCCTTCAAGTCAATTTTGGAACTCTTTCTGGAATGGCCATCATGCTCAGTGGCACGGTGGCAAGTTTGCAAACTTAATTGTGTGGTTGTCTCTGAGGGGGGCTTTAGACAGTAAACAACTGTATTGGACCACCCTCCCTACTCATCTGATCTGGCCCTAAGTACTTTTTTCTTTAACAGAAAAAAAGGAAATATTAAAACAAAAGCATTTTTGATGACATTCAGGTCATCAAAGTTAATACGACAACAGCTCTGAAGGCCATTCCAGAAAGAGTTCCAAAATGCTTTGAAGGGTGGACTAAGTGCTGGTGTCAGTGCATAGCTTCCCAAAGGTAGTACTTCAAAGGTGATTGTAGTGGTATTCAGCAATGAGGTGTGTAGCGCTTTTTCTAGGATGAGTTCACAAACTTAATTGACAGTTCTTGTATGTATCACACTTTTGCCTATTCAGCATTTTACATGTGTACAATTTATTAACAGCAATTACAGTAATCAGCTGTGCAACTCTACCCTTAATCATTGCTATATTTTCATTACTGGATTCAGTGCCTCTTAATTAGTAACTCTCCATTTTCACCTATCACCTACTGCTGGTAACCACTAATCTATATTTGTCTTTATGCATATGTCTTTTCTAGGTACTTCCTGTAAGAGGAATCATACAGTATTTGTCTTTTTGAGCTTGACTTCGCTCACTGTAATGTTTTCATGATTCATCCATGTTGTAGCATGGTTCAGAACTTCATTTATCTTCATGACTGAGTAATATTTTAATGTAAGTATTTACAGATTTTGTTTATCCGTTCATCTGTTGGGTGGTTTTCATCTTTGCACAGTTTTTTTTAATTATTCGTTTTTATTATTCTTTTCTAAGTGAAGATTAAAGGAAATAAGACAAATTGAATGAGTCATTCATACAAGTACAGCAAACCCTAACTCCAGTGATTTTGCATGCATTTTTAAATTTCATTTGTCCTAAATTTTAAGATCCTTGTTTGCATTTTAGTGTCTCTGAAGGTAGGACATGTGCCATGACCAGGTCACAGTAGGCTTGGCTCTGTGGTGGTCATTAGTGCTGTTTGGTGGTAGGGTTGACTTTGCAGGCCTCCTATGGTGAGGCAGGTCCCTGTAACTGGCTCAGTGATGGGAGTGGACTGGGGGATTTAGGCGTGAGGGGTCAGGGTGCAACCCTGAGCTGACCCATAGTGTCTGTAGCACATGAATGAGAAATACAGATTCATGGTTACAGCTACTAGGAAACTGGCTACCCTGTTACTCCCAGGGAGCTAGCTACTCTGACTGATACTGTCTCTGCTTCCCCTCTCCCCACAAGCTGTTATCTCAGTGGTCATGTGTTTTAGAATCAAGGTAAATTGATTATTTCTCTAGTTGTTTTCTGAACCTCCTAATATGTACTCTTTTTCAGTGTTTATTAGCCCAGCACAAGCATAGTGTCTTGACTGTTGTCCAGATTCACTGCAAAAAGTAGGAATTGAGCTCATTCATTCCAGGAATTCGTATTTGCAAAAGCATTTTGAAAAATATAAAGCTTTGTGAAATTGTGAACTGGAAATTTCCCAAATTATGTCTCATGGTGTTGTAACACATCCATTACAAAATGAAGTAAGGCAAGGTTTTTTGATGCAGAGTTTATGAAAGTTATCTACTATAATTTGTGCTTGAAGATGTATAATGCCTATTAGCATATCAAAGGCTGTGAAAAGACCTTCAGTAAATGAACTGTTTACTCAAATTTAATCTGGTATTTCTCAAGTTTGTTTGACCAAAGAACTTCTTCCCTTACTCCTGATCCCGATGTATAACTTTCAGAGCCAGTACTTATGAAGCTAGTATGTGAAATGTGGAGTCTGCTCATCGTGGTACAGTAGAATAGTACATGTTTTGGTCTGCCTTAGTCTCCTCTAGGGCTGCTGCAACAACATGCTACAAACTGCAGAACAGCAGAAATTTATTGCCTCACCATTTTGGAGACTAGGAGTTTGAATTCAGGGTACTGGCATGATTGGTTCCTTCTAAAAGCTAGGAGCGAGAATCTGTTCCATGCTTTTCTCCTGGCTTCTGATGTTTGATGACATCTCTTGGTGTTCCTTGGCTTGTTAATGCTTCACTTCAATCTCTGCTCCCATTTGCACATGATGTTTTACATCTGTGTCTCTTCTTCGTATAAGGACACCAGTCAGTGGAGGTAGGGCTTACCCTACTCCAATGTGATATCATCTTAATAAATTACATCTGCGAAGACCTAGTTTACAAGTAAGGTCACATTCTTAGGTTCTGTTCAACCCAGTACAATGTTCGAAAGCTGACTTTCAGTCATGAGGGAAATCTTTATGATATTGCATATATTTACTTCCTTTCCCTGTTTCAGCAACAATCTTTTAGTTCCTAAGGTGTACAGGACTAAATCTGCTAGATGATAAGTAGAATGTCTGCAGTGTCTGGTTCATGGGTTCCTGTATTCACATCCACATGGCAAGGGCACTAGAGCCTGCAGACCCCTGAATGGCATCCACACCTACAAAGTAGGGCCCTCTTGGTGTAGAGCCAGGGGTCTGTATTGAACATGAACATATATCACAGATGATACATGTGCGTCCCATCTGTGAAAAGCCCACACTCAGTGTCATGCTTCCACCTTTCCTCTGTTTTGGGTGAGTTTCTGGGAGTAGTCAGAGAAGGCTGTTGTCTTGAGATTCTGGATGTGGAATCCTAGAGGAGTGCTTATGATGGGACAATACCTTATTCCTGCATATTTGGAGGAAGCTTGGTACCATTTAGGAATGACAGCCCAATCCTTGCATCTTAGAGGAGCTATGTCAATTGCATGCTAAGGGAAATGGAAGATGTGCTGGGGACCAAGGGGAGAGTCCCCAGGATGATCCTTGGAACTTGGAGCATGGATATGGAGCCTAGCATATGCCAGAGACACATTGAGAGGCCTGCTAGCCATGGACATGAATCTGCTGGTTCATAGTCTCAAGTGCAGTATGTAGACAGGTCTAGCCTTCATATCTGTAATTTCAGTGTCTTCTACATGGTCGTGTTAAACCAGTTGCTGTAGAGTTGATTCAATTCATGATTAACCCCACGTGTGCAGAGTAGAACTGTACTACATAGGGCTTTCAGTAGCTAATTTTCCCAAAGTAGATTGCCAGGTCATTGTTCTGAGGTGCCTCCAACCATTTGGTTAACTGAGTTTGCTGTAATCATTTTGACCACCCAAGGACACTAAACTAAAGACTGACACAGTCTAAGAAAGTGGGGAGGAGAGGCAGAGGTGGCTGCATGCCACTGATCAGATATTCTACCTCTAGGAGGATGCTTATTTCAGGTGATCAGAGCTATTTTGAAATTTGTACAGCCATAAAAGAGTGAATTCTGCTCATTCAGTAGTTACTTCCATGAAATGGCTTCAGGAGTGATTGCATTTTCTGGGGAGATGTTATTATCCATCACAAGCACCTTTTCCCAGGACTATGTCTTCTCTCTCCTCCATCAAGGGCAACTGTAAATGAGACACAGTAACTTAAATTATGTACCTTTTACATCAAACCTTATTTACCATGGCTGATGTGGCCCAGCCATGCTGAAGATGGTGCCAACAGGGCCTGGAACTATGAGTGCCTAACAGTGCAGTTACTGATGGCCCAGGCTTCTCACGGCAATGGTGGAGGGACACTGCGTGGCCTGGGACAGGATAAGCTGGGACAGTTTAGCTTGGACTTGTACAAGGCACTGAGTTCAGTATTTGGAGATGCAGTGGGAAGGACTCCTCTTAGGCCAGTACCTCTCTGTGTCTGAGAGGTGGGGAGAGCAAATGTAGGAGCCCCCGTGCTTTCCTCCCTTCTTCTCCCCAGGCCTGCCATTGCTGTTGTGGCTCCGCAGAGGTCACTTGCCTGAGTAGAGCTCTGGTCAGAACGAAGCCAAACCATGAGCAGTGGACTGCCCCTGCAGTCCAGTCTTGGTCCTGCTTTCTTATTCCAGGCCCCTCCCTAGCCAAGGAGACCCCTCCTGAGCCCACATTGCAGATTGGCTTGATGTCAAGACTGGGCCCTTTTCTGTTCTCTGGTCTTGCTCCAGTTGCATAGCCTGTATTGTCATCTGTACCCCATCACTTACCTTGCCCCAGCTCAGGTTGTTTATCCAGTTGCCCACTTGACCTTCCAACTCCTTGTAACAAAACTGTTCTGATTTTTTGCTTTCCCTAAAGCAGAACTTGTGCTCATGTACACATACAAGCACACACACAAGTGAGTATACACATGTGCACACGCGCATGCATTGGCCATGCATGCTCACATATGTGCACTCACAGATACATGCTCATGCACGTACATGTCTGCACAAACTCTCATGTGCAAGCTCGTGTACGCATGTGTGTGTGCGTGAGCGTGCATGCACACACACACACAGACACGCACACACACACAGACACACAACTCTCCATAGGTCTTCTTTCCCATCTCAGTTAAAATTACTGCTTCTGGCTTCAAACCCCAAAATTGTCCTTAACTTGTCCTTATCCTCTGTTGTTACATATGATCCGTCATCATGACTCGTCTATTTCCATCTTAAAGTGTGTCCTGGTCCGGGCTACTCCTGCTGGTTGTCCTCTCTGCATCCGTGCTTGCTTTTCTTCACACTCCCTACAGCGCCAGAGCAAAATAACATGAGGCAAACCTTCTTCGAGCCCTACAAGGCTTCTTCCAAGTCTCTGTGGCTCTTCCCAGCCCAGAGGCTGCAGCACAGGACCTCATCTCCATGGCCTGCACTGCAGCCTGGTCCCACTAGGCGTGTGCGGTCCTTCAGGCAAAAACTACCTTCTCAGGCCTTCCTTCTCGGCCTGCTGCCATACTTGCTCTCTCTGGCCACATTTCCTTGGTGTTTGCTCCCTGGGTATGTTCATCTCCTCAACTCACTGCTTGTTCCCTGTTTGCCCTGTTCCTGTCATGGGCCCCTGGCCCCAGAAGTCCAAGGCCCTTTACCCAGGAAACCTGGGTAAAGTCCTCAAAGGGGACTGGCATGTGACATGCTTCCATCAGTCCTGGTCCTAAAAGACCACATCCTGGGCTGTAGAGCCTGCCACTTAGGTGCAGCCATTCCTTCCTTGATGGCCTATCAAGTCCAGTTCTTCCCCTGTAATGCATTCCACACGGGGTGGTAATGTACTGCTTGTTATGAAGTGCATTGCAGAAATATTAGTAGGAGTAGTCAGGCAGGACTTGATAGAGGAAATGAAGGGAATTTTACAAATATTGCATGTATTCTAGAGACTGCCTTGCTGCACTTTGTGCACATGTTTAGAAAGCACTGGAGGTTCAAGTACTTTTAAATGTGCTGAGCTGTGTCAAGACAGACAGAAGGCCCAGTGAAAGCACCTTGTCCACTTGTTGCAGCCAGGCAAATGTAGTCAGTGCCAGGTGGGGACTGGACTGATGTAATTACAGGACCCCAGCTTGTGGTGGGGTTGATATTGCTGCATTGTGGGCCAGACCCATCAACAGTCAGCTCTTGGTGGACTGGACTGGGGCTTAGCACTTCAAGTCTCCCGGTCTTTCCCCACTAGGCTCCACAGCTCTTGAAGGACCCATTAGTGAGCTCCCTGCCCTCAGACCTTCCCTTTGGCGTGGGCAGGGGTGAATCTAGCAGGAACACTTGTACCACATCCCACTGCTGATCCTTGAGGTCACATGCTGCTCCAGTTTGTGGGGACATGTCCACCCTTGTTCTCTCCTTCTATCTGCGGGCTTATCCTTTTTAGTACCTAAACCCAGTCCTGCTTTGTGGAGATCTTTCACTCCCCTACATGAATGCTCTTGTAGCTTTGGTCTCTGCCCTCCTGACTGAGCTTTATTGTGAGATCACAGCAGCCTCCCTGAAACCCCTCAACAAGCTCCTCTCTTACACATACAGGGAAGTGTTTCTGGAGCCACTGTGAAAAGGGTCTGTGTCCAGGTTGCATCCACCCTACAGTGAAGCCTCTTGACAGGATTGTGCATTGGGGGAAAAGAAGGGAGTCTTGGAGGAAAATGTGCCGAAGGTGGCAGGCTGGGTGTGGGAAACCTGTGGTTACGCCAGACAGGAACAGCAGGAGCCTTCCCTAGCTCTCTTGGAGGCACCCTCTGCAATGCAGTCTGCCTGTCCCAGAACACATGTCCATTCTGGACCTCCAGTGGGGTCTGGATGGGAACCCTGGAGTAAGACAAGGAGTCAGGTTGACCAGAGACTTAGTTCCGAGTCTTAGCAGATGCAGCTACTCCCTGCCCGAAGCCCTGTACACTTTCCTTTCTGGGCAGGCGTAGGTGCAGGCACTGCTTACAGCACTGCTTACTGGTGCGTCTTATGGTGACCTCTGTCCCAGCCTGTCAGGCTGCCAGCCCTTCTGTGGATGCTGGTCTCACCCATGTTTCCTTGGGGCCCCTGAAAGTAACACTGTCCTAGTGTCCATGAAGGGTAAAGGTGGCCCCTGGTGCTGATCAGAGGGATGCAAGACAGTCTCTGCCCTTCAGTGGCCAGTGGGCTTCTGGATGCCTCCAAATATTCTGTCCTAAAGAGTCCTCACATCCCTGCCTCCTGATGTGCACAGGACCTATATGAGTGCATCTGCTTGTTCATCGGTCTGTGCCTCCAGAATGTATCTGTTGCTGCGTCTGCTCTTGGAGGTGTTCTTTCTTTTTCTGCCTTTGGTCTTCCTTCACTTAATGCTGGCATCAAGTTAGCGCTAAGTAACCATATGCCCAGAGAATTGGCACCTGGTAAGATTCCGATAGCTTTTGTAGGTGGAATAAGACAGTGAATAAATGTCTTATTAACATGAAGGGCTGATAGGGAAAAGGTACATTGCTTTTGTCCAAAGGAAACATTGTGCTGGACCCAGACACGTGCCTGGCTGGGTCTCCTCTGTGAAGTGAGGACAAGGGTAGTGCATACCACCAGGGCTGTGCAGAGGGTAGGTGAGGGTATCCACATTTGCCCTTTAGGTTAGTGTGTGGGACTGGGAGCCTAGAGAATGGCACAGAGATTCTTGTTTCTTCTGCTGCCTCTGCTTTTTATCCCCTTTTCTCTGTCTCCCTCCTACTACACCTACTACACACAGCAGATCAATCAAGTCACCATAGCTCATTTCCCCAAATTTCTTTCCACTCCTATTGCCTTGGTTGCAGCTATCACAATGTCTCCCTGGCCTGAATTATTGTTATCTTTTCCACCAAGTCTATTTTAAATTGCCCTTAATGGCAGGGATTGAGGCAGGAGGTTGAATCTGTATTCTTCCTCTGCCGGGACTGATGTGTGCGTAACAGCTGTCTATCAGCCTTGACTATGGTCCCTTCCTTCCCTATGGATATCCTCAGGCCTCTTTCCCTGTGCATAATGCCAGGGGGACTCAGCAACAAACAGAGTGGAGCCTTACTGCTTTATTTAAGCCTGATTGGATTCTGGCTGTCTCATCAGACAGAGCCCTGCCTGATCCTGCTGGGCTTCCCTCAGGGCCAGAGCCTCCTGTGCAGGAGTGCCTGAGTTGGCTGCCAAGGGTGAAGACGTTACTAGATTCCATTAAAGTGATGTTCTCCAGTGTCCTCAGAAAAAGTAGCACCCAAGATGCTAGTAGAGACCCAAGTTTCAAGTCAGCTGTGTATATGGACAAATGGTACGCATGTTGGAGACTAGTACAGGTGTTTCCAGCATTACCTTCACCATGCCCTCCATCTGCACTTGGTGTCCTTCCTGCTTCCTCTCCTGTGCTGCTGTCTGCCTTGCTCCTTTCTCTCTCCCCTATACTTCCCAGGTCCTTTAGCTTCATGTCCATTGTGCTTTTCTTTCAGTCTCCTCTTTGATCAATTGTCAAAAAGTTTGAGAAGGAAAATTAGGATGCCATATGCAAATAAGCATTGAACAAGAAGTCAAACCAGGCTTTTTACCTAGCCTGTGAAAGCCTGGGAAGGTTAAAGTTACACCCCTTCGTTCCTCCTGTGGCTTTGTAGCCTCAGACTTTTCATTTGCAGAATGATGTCTGTACCAAGTGCCTACAGTTGTATTCATGTCGGCCAGAATGTCCATTCTTTTATTTACTCTGACACTGGCATAAATGCCTTGTGTACAGAACATGGATGAGGCATTGAGTCTTGTCTAGACGAGGCATCGAGTCATGTGTTAGTATAGTTAGATATAATTTGTAGAGCTGGGTCCACCATCTGGTATCTCCTAAAGGAAGTACAGTTTGGGCACGCAGAATTCTGAAACAAGGTCCTGAACAGGAGCAGATGACCCAGTAAGCAGGTAAGCACAGGCTGACTTGTGCTTACTTACTAATCTGCAGTGAACAATTTCATGTGGGCTTCTCTACGTAAAGCAAAAGTAAGCTGGTGCCCCAAACCCTGAAGGATCCACAAAACAACTATTGGATCTGGTAGAAGAGTTCAGCAAGTTATCAGGATATAAAACAAACATACACAAATCAGTTAGATTCCTTTATACCAACAAAGAGACTGTTGAAGAGAAAATCACCAAATCGGTACCATTTACAGTAGCCCCCAGAAGATAAAATAGTTAGGAATAGATCTAATCAGAGATGTAAAAAACCTATACAATGAAAATTACAAGATTTAATTGAGAAAAGAATCAAAGACTTACATAAGTGGAGAAACCTACCTTGCTCATTGATAGGAAGACCTAATGTCATGAAAATGTCTACCCAAAGCAATCTATAGATATGATGCAATCCCAATACAAATTCCGTAACATATTTTATTTATTTATTATGACTGAGTGAAAATGTACATTCCTGTATAAATTTACATGCCCACCTATATGCGGCTTCCACTGCTCTCCCTGCCCGGTGACAGCACACTGTTCCTCTCTGCTCACTACGTGTCTCATCCTCTCAACAGTCTCCTTTCCCCTCCTCCCCACCCGCTCCCCTTATTCCATCCGAGGGCCCAGCAAATGGTCCCAACTCAGCAGGAATGGATGCTCACCGAGGACTAAAATGACATGGGATAAAGGCAACCCAGAAGATAGAGAGACCCACATGAGTGGGTGCCTACATCGACTTGGGACCAGAAGAACCAGATGGTGCCCAGCCACCACCAGTGATAGCTGCGATAGAGCTTACTAAGTTGAGTCTCACTGGCAACACAAGAATAAAAAGGAGTGCACCCTGAGATCTCCACTAAAAGACCACAACTGATGGTCCAGCAGCTTCGGGGTTCCCCGGGGAGCATCGCCCCTCGCCCTGATGCTGCCCTTGTCCATAAATCATAATGAAGGTCCACTGTCCGGACACAAATGGATTGGACATGGTGATGCAGAGTGACCATATATTGGATGCACTTTATGGTTCTATGCATCTATAGGATATCATCCTGCTGACCTCCATAACATCTTTTAGTGAAATATAGAAACAAATCACCAACTTCATGTGGAAAGGGAAGAAGCCTGGATAAGTAAGGCAATACTAAAGAAGAAGAACAAAGTAGGAGGCCTTCTAGTACCTGACTTTAGAACCTATTACACTGGTGTATCAAAACAAAAACAAAGACCCATGCAACAGAATAGAGAATCCAGATATAACATCATCTACCTATGAGCAGCTGATATTTGACAAAAGCCCAATGTCCATGAGCTGGGAAAAAAACAGTCTCTTCAACAAAGGGTGTTGAGAAAACTGGATAGCCATCTGCAACAAAAATAAAACAAGACCCGTATGTCACACCATTCACAAAAACTAACTCAAAATGGAACAAAGACTTAAGTAGAAAATCTAAAATCGTAAAGATCATGGAAGAAAAAAATAGGGACAACACTAGGAGTCCTAATACATGGCATAAACAAACTACAAAATATTACTAACATAGGAACTCCTAAAAATCAAACACTTATTCAAAGTCTTCACTGAAAGCATAAAAAGACTGCCTACACACTGTGAAAAAAATCTGGCAGTGTGAATCTAATCAGCATCTGATTTCCATAATCTACAAGGTACTGCAAAGCCTCAACAAAACAAAGACAAATAATCCACTTAAAAAATGGTCAAAGGATATGAGCAGATACTTAACCAAAAAAGACATCCAGGAAGCTAAAAACTACATGAGAAAATGTCCACAGTCATTAGCCATTAAAGAAATCCAAATCAAAACTACAATTAGATGCCATCTCACCTCAGCAAGGATGGAATTAATCCAAAAAACACAAAATAGTAAATGTTGGAGAGGTATGAAGAGACTAGAACAGTTATACACTGCTGGTGGGAGTGTAAAATGGTACAGCCGTTTTGGAAATCAATGCTTTCTTTAAAAGCTGGAAATAGATATCCTCTGTGAACTAGCAATCCCACTACTTGGACTATATCCTAGGGAAATAAGGGCTGTCACACAAACAGATACATGCACAACAATGTTTATTGTAGCACTGTGCACAATAGCAAAAAGATAGAATCAACTAGAAGCCCAGCAACAGATGAATGGCTAAACAAAGAATTGATGCTTCTGAATTATGGTGTTGGCAAAAAATACCTAGCAGACTGACTTACCATGGACTGCCATAAGAGTAAATATCAAAGACTTGAAGAAAATATGAACCTAGAAGAAAGAAGTGGGCATATAATCAGGAGACTGCATCAGCTTGTGACCAGATGAATGAGACAGTGCCTAGCTGCCACCAATGACTACCCTGACAGGGAACACAGCATAGAGTCCCTGATGTAGTGGGAGAAGAATGACACTGCACATCTAGAAATGTATTAAAAGCCCAGACCTGATGGTCCAACATCCTGGAGGGTCACATGAAGACATGGCCCCCACACTCTCTCCTAGCCCTGAACTGAAACCAGTACCAAAGCCAGCTCTCCGCACAAAGATTGCACTGCTCTGTAAGACAGACTGATGCTAGTAAAGTGTATACCTCTTGGCTTAAATGTCAACAAGAGGCTCTTGGAGCAGCTCCTGTCCAGAGGCAAAATGGGAGGGTGGAGGGAAGGGACTGGAATTGGTTGAATGAATATGGAGAGTACAGGGTGGAAAGGAAGAGTGTGCTGTCGCAGTGTGGAGAGAGCAGCTAGAGTTGTACAGAGGTGTGGGGGTTGGCTTGGATTGTAAGCTTTCGGTTAAAGCATAATAAAATATTTAAAAACAACAAAGAAAGTAAACCTGTGCTTACCTTGCTTACTGAATCATCCACTGCTTTCAGGGATTATGAATTTGAAAAAGGCTTTGATTTTGTAGGAAGTGCTATGGGATTCAAAGAGAGAGAGAGAGAGGCCAGCCATTTCTAGAAGCAGAATCTTTGATATGGTGAAAAAAATGTGAAATTGTTCACTGCAGATGATCTGCTAAGCAAGTTAAGCCCATGCTTACCTTGCTTATTGGATAATCTGCCCTTGGTCCTGGATAAATATAGTACCAATTAAAACACAACATCAAAAAGAAAAAACAAAAAATACCTGTTGATGGAGTACAGCCGTGCTCCGTAGGATTTTTTCTGTGGCTAATTTTACAGAAGTAGATTGCCAGACATTTCTTCCAAGGAGGCTCTAAGTAAACTTGAACCACCAAGTTTTCAGTTAGAAGCCAAATGATGAACTATTTGCCCCACTCAGGGGCTCTAGTACCAAGTCACGTTACTGGTACTAATCAGAAGTTACCAGATAGGGATCAAGAAGGCTGCTGCAATAAAGCCTGTGTGCAGTTCCAAGCCAGAAGCTTGCTCCTGATGGCAGTCTGTTTTCTGAGATTTTTCCCAGGTCATGCTTTTGAAAGTATTCATCTTAGTGGGATGTGTGTTCGGAAGTACGACTAGTGTCATTCTTGATGCTTGAATGTATGTTAAAAATGTAGCAATTCAAATTGTGTTTCATGAAACAGAGTTTTTCTTATGTAGGAAGATGATGTTGTTTCCTTTCTTTACTTTGACTGTTTATCCTTAGAGCATACTGATGGTTTAGCAATTCTTGAATTGTGGTTTAACAGAAATTTTATGAAGAATTCCAACCCTGTAAACATTTGACCCTTTTTGTTTTAAACTAACAAAAACTATAAACTTCTATCCCCTCATATGTCAGCATTTATTAGCTCAGTTGTGTAATAAGTATTGTGGTGTTGGGATTGTTTCTCTCATGACTCCTTGTCTATATGGAAATACAATCTTCTTTGAGATAAAGCTCCAACAGTCAAATGAAATCTGCACCTACAAGCAGTGAAATGTTCTCCATACCATCAAGTACAGAAATAGCACTTTGGGGAGTAGTAGTTGTGCCGTGGGGTCAGTTCTGACTCACAGCAGCACTGCATACAGCAGAAGGAAGCATCATGGTTCAGCATCACCCCACAATCTTTGCTATGGTTGAGCCCGTGGTTGTAATTCCATCTCATTGTGGGTCTTTCTCTTTCTCCCTGACCCTCTAATTTACCAAGCATGAAGTCCTTCTTCAGGGACTGGTCCCTCCTGATAATGTGTCCGAAGTACATGAAACAAAATCTCACCATCTTTGCTTCTGAGGAGAGCTCTGGCTGTATACCCTCCAGGGCAGATTTGTTTCTTCTTCTGACAGCCCATGGTATATTCAGTATTCTTTGCCAACACCATAATTCAAAGGCATCAATTCTTATTTGGCCTTATCCATTGTGAAATTTTTGCATATGTATGAGGTAATTGAAAATACCATGACTTGGATCAGGCATATTTGACTGCTCAAATTTACAACTTTGCTTTTCAACACTTTAAAGAGGTCTTTTGTGGCAGATTTCTGTAATACAATACATTTCTAATTTCTTCCCTGCTGCTTTCACAAGTACTGATTGTGGATCCAAGTGAAATAAAATGCTTGACAACTTCAATATTTTCTGAAAGTTGTTTATTGGCCTACGGGGTTGCTATGAGTTGGAATCGACTCGATGGCGATGGGTTTGGTTTGTTTTTGCTTATGGGATAGGGGCAGTGTCTGGCCTTCTGTAACTTCATAAGGGAGGAGAATCAAGATCAAGAGCCCAAGCTGATTCCTACGGTTCTTATGAGGTGGGATCAGATATGCCTCCTCTTTCTGCTGTATTTGCCGATTCTGATACCAACCGTCCCTTCCCACAGCATTCTCTGATGACTTTGATAATTCACTGCAACTACCACAGAACTCACAGACCATAGTCATGGTTATGGAGTTTATTAGGGAAATAACAGATTACATTTCAAGCTCAGAACACTCAAGGATACCATACTTCTATCAGGACAGCCACCTTCTAGCTATGCTCCCATGCATGCCTTTCCCTGGTTCTAGGCCTCTGCCCAGAGTCACTCAGATCTCTCTCAGTGGAGCAGGAAGCCTACTCTGCCTTCTCTTGCTATGGAGTCTTTGCTGCTGGCTCTCTTCTGCTACCACTTTTCAGTGACTTCAGGGTTACAGCTCAGTCTTTCTTAGTGTCCTGCTTCTAAGAGCTTCTCAGTGTGGGGATCCTAGGTCCCAAAAGTGCATGTATCCTCAGTGGTGGTGGTATCTTTTCTTACCCCCCTCTGGGGTGACTTATTTCATGCCCTATGGGACAGCAAAACTTACCACCCCCTTTGGTGGGTCTCACCCCATCACACAGTCACCCAAGTGATTGGGCAGGAGTCATAAGACGATAGCTGGATGGGCCACACAAAAGTAATCCATCACACCTCAAGTTGTGAGGACTTTTGTGTTCTTTAAGTTGAAGTACGATCAATACTGAGGACTGTAGTCTTTGATCTTAATCTATAAGCACTTTAAGTCCTTTTCACTTTCAGCGAGCAAGGTTGTGTCATTCACCTATATCGTAGGTTTATGAGTCCTCCTCCAATCCTGATGCCATATTCTTCATATAGTGCAGCTATTCAGATTATTTGCCCAGCATACGGATTCAGTAAGCATGGTGAAAGGATACAACCCTGCTGCACAGCTGTCTTTCCTCTTGGTCGGTGTACACTTTCCTCATGAGGACAATTAAGTGTTCTGGAATTCCTATTCTTTGCAATGTTTTCCATCATTTGTTGTGATTCACAGAGTCCTGTGTTTTTCCATAGTCACTAAAATACAGGTAAACATCTTTCTGGTATTCTCTGATTTCAGGCAGAATCTGTCTGACATCAGCAATGATATTCTTTGTTTACATCCTCTTCTGAATCTGGCTAGAGCTTCTGGCACTTTTGAATGGTCTTCAACGAAATGTTACTTGTGTGTGATATTAATGAGACTGTGTAATAATTTCCTCATTCTTTGGACCACCTTTCTTTGGGATGGGCACAAATATGGATCATTTTCAGTAGGCCAAGAAGCTGTCTTCCTAATTTCATTCTTTTTATTGTGTTTAAAGTTTACAATTTGAGTCTTATTTCTCACACAATAACTTATACACACTTTGTTATGTAATTCCACCTACTCTTCCGACACTGTGCCTGCGCACTCCTTCCCTCTACCACAGATTTCCAGTGTCCATTCAGCCAGCTGCTGTCCTCTTCATTCTTCTCATCTTTCCTTTGGACAGGCCTACCATGTTAGTTTCCTGTATCTACTTAACCCTAGAAGCATACTCTTCACCAGTGTCATTTTATGTCTTACAGACCAGTCCAATCTTTGTCTGAGGAGTTGGCTTCTGGAATGGTTTCAGTTCTGGGCTACAAGAGAGACCAGAGATCATGTCTTCTGGTGACCCCCTAGACTGTCAGACCATCAACTCTTATCTTTTTACTAGAGTTCCAGTTCTGCATCCCATAATTCTCTGACTCCATCAGGGACTCTTTATTGAGTTCCCTGTGTAGGAAGTCATTGGTGGTCATTGGGTACCATCTAGTTCTAGTCCCATGTAGATGTAGTCTCTGGTTTATGTGGTCTTTTCTGGGTTGTATTTTCGATATGCCTTTAATGTTCTTTATTGTTCTCTAGAAAGGTTGAGATTGACTGGTACTTCTTAGATGGCCACTAGCTGGCTTTTAAGACCCTAGATAGCACTCACCAGAGTGGAATTCAGAAGATTTTCTTACCTTTTTTTTTCAGATTTTATGAAATCTCAATCATTTATATATTTATTTATATATTTTATTATGTTTGAATGAAAGTGTACATTCCAATATAAATTTGCATGCTGACCTACATGCAGCTTCCACTGCTCTCCCTGCACGGTGACAGCACACTCTTCCTCTCTGCTCCATATATGTCTTATCTTCCCAACAGTCTCCTATCTTCTCCTCTCCACCCATTCCCCTTCCTCCAGTATGAGGTCAATGGGATGACCTCCTATAGATGCCTAGGACCATAAAGTGCCCACACAATATGGTCGCTCTGGGTCACCAAGTCCAATCCATTGCTGTCTGAAAAGTTGACCTTCATTATGATTTATAGACAGGGGCAGCATCAAGACCAGGGGCCCTGCTCCCAGGATAACTCCGAGGCACCTGGACCATCAATTGCAGTCTTCTGGTGGAGATCTCAGGGTATACCACTATTTATAGTTGTGTTGCCAGTGAGAGTCAACTGTGTGAGCTCCTTCATGGCTATCACTGGTGGTAGCCAGGTACCATCTGGTTCTTCCAGTAACAAGTCGATGCAGACATCCACTCACATGGATCTCTCTGTCTTCTGGATTCTTTACCCCATGTCATTATGGACCTTGGTAATCATCCATTCCTGCTGAGTTGGGACCATTTGCTGTACCCTCAGATGACAGCTTGGCAGTTTTTAAGACCCCAGATGCCACTCACCAATGTGGTGTGCGGAGAGTCCTCATTAGCAAAATGCCAGTTGTACCAATTGGCCTCGATTTCCCCTGAGAGCTCGATCCCGGGCCCCCTGCCGCAGCTACTCTGTCCTTGCAAAATAAGGTTAAGATAGGAGGAGAAGACAAGTTGTACTGAGGTCCTGTTAATATTGATCTTCTTACTAATGTGTGCTGTCACCAATTTCACCCAACCAAATTTCTAACAACTATCTAATCTAAACCCTCCCCTTCACCCTCCCACCCTTCCCACTCTAGCAGCCGTCAAAGAGTCTTTTCTATTATGCATGAGTCTCCTTTTAAGTTCTTATTGTAGGGGTCTCATACAATATTTGTCCTTCTGTAGTTGACTGCTTTCATTCAACATAATGTCCTCCATTGGAAGCCAGGTTAACAGATGTTTCCTACTGCCATCGTTGTTCTTTATCATTGCATAGTGTTCCATTGAGTATATATACCATAGTTGACCTATCCATTCCTCTGTTGTTGGGCATCTGGGTTGATTCCATCTTTTTGCTGTTGCGGACTGTGCTGCGATGAACATTTGTGTGCGCATATCATTTTTTGTGACTGGGCTTGATTCTGTAGGATATAGTCGAAGCAGTGGAAGTAATTGGTCAAATGGTATATCTATATCTATTATTTTAAGGTAGTGCCAGATTGCTTTCCAAAAAGGTTGCGGCGTTTTGCAGTACCACCAACAGTGTAGGAGAGTTCCAATCTCTACACAGCCTCTCTAGCATTTAGTGTTTGCCGTTTTTTGGATCATGGCCAAACTTGTTGGGGTGAGATGGTATCTCATTTTGGTTTTGATTTGAAATTCTTTAATAGCTAATGACCATGAGCATCTCCACATGTGTGTTTTGGCTGCCTGGATCTCCTCTTTAGAGAAGTGTCTGTCTGTCTCCTTTGTCCATCACTTAATTGGATGATTTATCTTTTTCTTAGTGATACTTTGTAGTACCTTATAGATTACGGCAGTCAGGCATCAGTCTGACATAGAGTTGCCAATTTTTTTTTTCCCATTCTGTTGCCTTTTAATTCTATTAATAAAGTCTTTGGATGAGCAAAAGTGATTGATTCGTAGTAGTTCCCATTTGTCTATTTTCTCTTCTGTTGTTTGTGGCTTGTTTGACAGATTTTGAAGTCTGTCTACATTGTGTATTAAAACTTCCATGTTGTTACTTTATCTTGGATGAGATTTATCGTTTTAGATTTGATATTTAGGTCTTTTATACAGTTGGAGTTGATTTTTGTATAAGGTGTAAGATATGGGTCTCGTTTTAATTTAGTGCAGATGGATATCCAATTTTGCCATCACTATTTGTTGAAGAGATTGTTTTTACCCCAGTTTAATGTCTTAGGGCCTTTGTCAAATATCAGATGTTCAGAGGCAGATGATGTCATCTCTGGGGTCTAGATTCTGTTTCATTGATCGATCTGTCTGTTCTTGTACCAGTACCAGGCTGTTTTGACCACTGTGGCAGTATAATATATTCTAAGATCGGGTAATGAGAGGCCTCCCAGTGTGTTCTTCTTTAGTAGTACCTTATTTATTGGGGGCTTCTTCCCTTTCCAAACAAAAGTGATGATTTGTTTCTCCATCTTATTAAAAAATGATGCTGGAACTTGTATTGGGATTGCATTATATAAGTAGATTGCTTTGGGTAAAATAGACATTTTCACAATGTTAAGTCTTCTTATCCATGAGTAGAGTAGGTTTCTCCTTTTATCTAAGTCTCTTAATTTCTTGTAGTAAGGGCATGTAGTTCTCCTTGTAAAGGTTTGTTATTTCTCTCGTTAGATTAATTCCTAGGTACTTTATCTTTTTAGCAGCTATAGTAAATGGTATTGATTTGTTGATTTCTTCATTAACAGTCTCGTTGTTGGTATAAAGGAATCCTACTGATTTACTTATGTTTATCTTGTATCCTGAGACTTTGCTGAACTCTTCTATCAGTTTGAGTAGTTTATTTATAGATTCTTTGGGATTCTCTGCACATACAATCACATCATCAGCCAATAGGGAGATTTTAACTTCTTCTTTGCTGATGCAGATGCCCTTTATTTCTTTGTCTTGCCTAATTGCTCTGGCTAGAACTTCTAGTACAGTGTTGAATAGGAGAAGTGAGAGTGGGCATCCTTGTCTAATTCCTGTTCTCAAGAGAAACTCCTTCAGTCTCTCTCCATTTAAGCTGACGTAGGCAGTTGACTTTGTATAAATGGCCCTTATTGTGTTGAGGAATTTTCCGTCTCTGCCTATTTTGCTAAGAGTTTTAGCATGAATGGGTGTTGGACTTTATCACATGCCTTTTCTACATCAATGGAGAAAATCATGGGATTCTTGTCTTTTGTGCTATTTGATGTGGCTAATCACATTAATTGTTTTTCTGATGTTGAACCAGCGTTTCATCCCTGGTATGAATCCAACTTCGTCATGATGGATTATCTTTTGGATATGTGGTTGTATTCTGTTGGCAAGAATTTTGTTGAAGATTTTTGCAGCTATATTCATGAGGGATATCAGTCTGTAGTTCTGCTTTCTTGTTGAGTCTTTCTCTGGCTTTGGTGTCCAGGTTATGCTGGCTTGATCGCATGAATTTGGGAGTATTCCATCCCTTTCTGTACTGTGAAATCGTCTCAGTAATATTGGAGATAACTCTTCTCTAAAAGCTTGGTAGAATTCTACAGTGAAGCCACCTGGGCCTGGGCTTATTTTTGGTTGGCAGTTTTTTGGTGAGTCTTTCAGTCTCTTCCTTTGTGATGGGTTTATTAAGTTGTTCTGTTTCACGTTATAATAATTTGGGTAGATGATATGAATCAAGGAATTCGTCCATTTCCTCTAGGTTTTTGAATGTGTTAGAGTACAGTCTTTTGTAGTATTCTGTTATATTTTTGATTTCTGTTGGATGTGTTGTGAGAAGTCCTCTTTCATTTCTTATTTGGGTTATGTGTTTCCTTTCCTGCTTTCCTTTAGTAAGTTTCGCTAGTGGTTTGTCAATTTTGTTGATCTTTCCAAAAAGCAGCGTTTGTTCTTTTCCATTTTTTCAATTGTTCTTCTATTCTCTAGTTCATTTAGTTCTGCTCTAATCTTTATGATCTGTTTTCTTCTGGTGCCTGAGGGGTTCTTCTGTTGTTCTCTCTCTACGTGTTCAAGCTGTAGGGTGAGTTCTTTGATTTGGTTTCTTTCTTCCTTCCAGATGTGTGCATTTATGGAGATAAACTGACCTCTAAGCACTGCTTTGGCTGTGTCCCATAGGTTCTGGTAGGAAGTGTTTTCATTCTCATTGGAGTCCATAAATTTCTTTATTTCATCCTTGATTTCTTCTATAACCTATGGTTTTTTGAGCAAGATGTTGTTCAGTTTCCATGAGTTCTACTTTCTGTTTATGTTTTTCTGCTATTGATTTTGGCTTTTATGGCTTTATGATCTGAGAAGATACTTTGCGTTAATTCAGTGGTATGGATTTTGTTGAGAATTGCTTTATGTCCTAACACATGGTCTATTCTGGAGAATGTTCCACATGCACTGGAGAAGAAGGTGTAGTTGTCCGCTGATGGGTAGAAATTTCTGTATATGTTGATGAGGTCAAGATGGTTAATTGTGGCAATAAGGTCTTCTGTGTCTCTGTTGAGCTTTTCTCTGGATTATCTGTCCAGTATTTAGAGTGGAGTGTTGAAGTCTCATATTATTATTGTGGAGTGATCTATCTCCTTTTTTGGTGTAGTCAGTGTTTCCTTGATGTATTTAGGTGCTCTAATGTTACATGCATAAATATTTAGTATTGTTAAGTCCTGCTTGTGTATTGAACCTTTTGGTAATCATGTCCATCCTTATCCATGATGCTGGATTTTACATTAAAATTGATTTTATCTGAGATTAGAATTGCCACACCTGCTCTTCTTTGTTCCTTGTTGGCTTGATATATATTTTTCCATCCTTTGATGTTCAGTTTGTTCATATCCTTAAGTCTAAGGTGAGTTTCTTGTAGACAACGTATAGATGGGTCATGTCTTTTGATCCAAGATGTCACTCAATGTCTCTTTACTGGAGCATTCAGTCCATTCACATTGAATGTAATTATTGATAGGTATGTGTTCAGTGGTGCAATTGTGATATGTTTATTTTTGTGCTGATGTTTTCTCTGTTGTTCTTATTAGTCTTTTCTGCCATCTTTTTTGTGAGTTGATTTTTCACCTTTTTCAGGATTGGTTTTGTGGTTGTTGAGACTCCTGTATTACATTTCTTGATATAGTATGTTGCTTATTTATTTTGCTTTATAGCTTCCCCTATGATCCCACTTAATAAACTATATATAACCCCAATTTTTATTATTACAGTCTTGTCAACTTCCTCTCAGTCTATGACGATTGTAGTACACCCCTCATGATATCATAGTTTACATGATATGATCACTAGATCATTTCTTTCATTATTATAGCTTTGATTGTGTTTGGAGCCTTCCCTAACTGAGTAGGATTCTGGATGATGTGTCCTTCTAAAATACAAAGTTAGCGGTTTTGTTCTTCTAAGTGAAGAGATTCTTTCAGTATTTCTTGTAACTTTGGTGTGGTTTTTACAAAGTCTCTGAGTTTCTGTTTATCTGCGAATGTCTTAATTTCATTTTCATATTTGAAAGATAGTTTGCAGAATATGTAATTCTTGTTTGGAAGTTCTTCTTCTTCAAGGCTTTGAATGTGTCATGCCCCTGTCTCTGTACCAGCATCATTTCTGCTGAGAAATCCAACGAAAGCTTACAGGGTTTCCCTCTGAATGTTAGCTTTGCTTTGAGTCTTTCTGCCTTTTAGAGTTTCTGCTTATGTTTCATTTTGTTGAGCTTGATTATAATATGTTTTGGAGTCTTTCTATTGAGATCTTTATTGAGTAGTGTTGGATATGTATCTTCGATATCTATATTCTTTTCTTTCATAATTCCTGGGAGTTTTCTGTGAACAGCTCAGCCACAGTACTCTCTGTGTTCTCAGGTGTTTCACCCTGTTCAGGAACTCCAGTTAATCATAGATTGTTCTTCTTAATAGAGTTCCTCATGCTTCTTCATTTTTCTTGTTTTTTTTTTTTTTTTTTTTTTTCTGATTTCTCCTCGTAGATGCTGGAGTCAGTGACCTTGGCTTCCAAATCAGAAATTCTCTTTTCTGTTTGTTCCTTTCTGTTTTCTTGACTTTGAATTGAAGTTTCTGTCTTTGATTTTGTTCTTGATGTTGGAGTTCAGCATACTGGTATTCCGTCAGATCGATCAGCTTGCTTAATTTTTTGTTTTGTTCTGCTGCGTTTTGTATAAGGTCTAGGAGGGCTGTATCTATAATCCTTTTGTATTTATGTTCCAATAGTTTCAGAAAAGCTTCTTCATCTGGGAAGTTCTGAGGTGGTTTCTTTTGGGGTCCTTCTGATACCATGGGTTACTTCTGAGTTACTGTCCTCTTCTATGTTTGTTGCTTTTTGGGTTTCATGTGGGTCAGTAGAGTCTGGTAGAGATGCTATGAAGAGGGACCACAGTTGTTTCTCTAGGCTGCCTTAAGATGAGAAGTAAAAAGTATTTGGCAACTTCCAAAGTCAGTCAGATTTTCAGGTGTATACATCTCTCTTCCCAGCTGGTAAAGTATGCCCCTCTATATTGAACACCAGATGTTCAAAATACAGAAGGACTATTGGCCTGCTGGCCTCTGCTGACCGGCCACAGCTGTAGGTGATACTGTGAAAAATTCTGCTTTTCTGTTGGAAAAACACTCTCTTCTGGGTAGCCACTGCCTCCCAGCCCAGGAATTAGGTCCAGCCCAGGCTTCCATATGGATGATCCCACCTCCCAGCAAAACAAGATGGTGTTCTGCGTAAGCTTGCCGGCCGGCCGGGACCAGGCTCCTGGTGGAAGGAGAGGCCAAGAGTACTGAAATGCCCAGAGTCCACAGCCTCCACCTTTGGTCTGCATTGTGAGGTGACACTGTACAAAACACAGACTCCCTGCTAGAAAAGCACTGTCCCCCCAGCAGGAGCCACCTCTCAGCCTAAGAATCAAGTGCAGCCAGGGCGTCTGACTGGGCTTCTCCTCTTCCTGATAGCCCAGTGGAGCCAAGGTGTACAGAGCCCAAAGCCAGGATCTTGCAACCTGGTAATTACACTTGCCAGTCCCACCAGCAATGTGTCCCAGACCAGCAACTAGTCAAGTCCCAGTTCTGCCCCCTGGCCAAGACAGAGGAAAAAAATTGAAATGGTGAGTTACCTTTCATCTGTGCAAGCCTGTAGTCACTGAGAGTGGGGTCAGTGAAAAAGAGGAGGTTTTGCGTTCAGTGGTATGAAGTCCAAATTAACAGCCCTATGCCACATCCCGCTCACTAGGTGTCCAGAAGTCTCTGTTTAATTATCATTTCAGGTCTTTGTTTCCAGAGGCATTTTGGAAGATGTGCACTTGGTCCGCCATCTTGACTCCGCCCCCCAGAACATTTTCTTAATAAATTTTGTTATGCCAGTTGACCTAGATCTTCTCTGAAAGCATGTTTCCTGACTTCTATTCCTGCGTCTCTGTCTCTCGAAGTGTTTGGTTATATTTAGAGAACTTCTTAGAATTTGGTTTAGTCTGGTTGTACTGAGTTCTCCTCTACTATGGGTTGTCTTTCCCGTCACCTAAAATAATTATATCAAGTGGCCAATTAGAAAATACACCTCTCCCTACCTCGCTATCCTTGTGACCAACAAAGACTGTTTTCCTCAGTGTTCAAACCTTTTCTTGACTTCTTGTAATAGTTATCTAATACAGTATTTGTTGTTTTGCCACTAATTTCACTAAGCATAATGTCTTCCAGATGACTTCATGCTATAAAATATTTCCTAAAATCATTGTTCTTTGTCATGCATAGTATTCCATTATGTGAATATACCATAGTTTGTTGTTTCATTCATCAGTTAATGAATACCTAGGTTGATTGCATCTTCTTGTTATTGTGGACAACAGTGCAACAGATGTTGGTGTGCATGTGTCTGTTCCTGTGACAGCCCTTATTTCCCTAGGATATATTCCAGGAAGTGGGATTGCTGGATCATATGGTATTTGTATTTCTAGCTTTTTAAGAAAATGCCAAATCTATTGATGGCACTTGGCTTGGCTTGGCATTTCCAAAGTGTTTGTACTATTTTATATTCGCACCAGCAGGCTATAAGTGTTCTAGTCTCCTCATAGCCTATCCAACATTTATTATTTTTTGAATTAATGCCAGCCTTGTTGAAGTAAGATTGTATCTCTTTGTAGTATTAATTTGGATTAGTGTAGTAACCAAAGATCTTGAGCATTTCCTCATATGTTTGTTAGCTGCTTGAGTGTTTTCTTTGGTGAAGTGTCTGCTGATACCCTTTGTCTATTTTTTGATGAGGTTGTGTCTCTTTTCTTGTTGAGATCTTGTACTATCTTGTAGATTTTAGAGATTAAACACTGGCCAAATTTGTCATAGTCCATTTTTTTTTCCCAGTATATAGGTTGTTTTTTTACTCTTACTAAAGTCTCTGGATGAACATCAGTGGTTGATTTTTAGGAGTTTTCAGTTGTCAATTTTCTTTTCTGGTGTCTGTGCATGGTTAGTCATGCTTTGTATTCTATTTATGCTATGTATTAGGGCTTCCAGTGTTGTCCTTGTTTTTTTCTTCCATTATCTTTATTATTTTAGATTTTAGTCTTTAATTCATTTTAAGTTAGTTTTTTGTACATGATGTAAAATATGGGCCTTGTTTCTTTCCTTTTTTATTTTAATTTTAATTTTTTGTCCAGTAGAGATCCAGTATTGTGTAAACCACTTGTTAAAGATATGATGTTTTCCCCAATTTATGATTTTGAGCCTTTTTCAAATACCAGCTTTCATAGGTAGATGATTTTGTTTTGCATTCTCAATTCTCTTCCATTGGTCTATGCGTCTGTTGTTGTACCAGTACCAGGCTGTTTTGACTGCAGTGATGATGAGGTCAGGTAACATGAGACCTCCCACTTCCTTCTTCTTCTTTGGTAATACTTTGGTTATTCAAGGTTTTTCTCTTTCTTTATGAAGTTAGTAATTTGTTTCTCCATCTCATTAAAAAATGTCATCAGAGTTTGGATAGGGAATGCATTGAATTTATAGATTGCTTTGGGTACATTAGTCATTTTTACAAGTTGAGTCTTCCTATCCATGAGCAAAGTAGGTTTCTGTACTTATGTAAGATCTCTTTTGATTTTTTATAGTAGTGCTTTGTAGTTTTCTTTGTACAGGTCTTTTACATATCTGATTATATTCAATTCTAAGTATTTTCTCTTCTTGGAGGTTGTTGTCAGTAGCATTGATTCAGTGATTTCCTTGTTGACATTCTCTTTGTTGGTGTGGAGAAATCCAACAGATTTTTGTATGTTTATGTTCTATCCTGATAATTTCTGAACTCTTAAATTAGTTCCAGTAGTTTTTTTGTAGATCCTTTAAGATTTTTTCTGTATAAGATCATATTGTCTTCAAATATAGATACTTTCACTTGTTCCTTATCAATTTACAGGCCTTTTATTTCTTTTTCTTGCCTGATTCTCCTGGCTAGAACTTCAGAACAGTGTTGAATAAAAAGGGTGACAAAGGGCATCTTTGTCTGATTTCTGTTCTCAAGGGAAATGTTTTCAGACCATCTCCATTTTGGATGCTGTTGGCTTTGTATAAATACCTTTTATTATGTTGAAGAATTCTGTTGTTTTGCTGAGAGTTTTTAACATGAATGAGTGTTGAACTTTGTCAAATGCTTTGTCTGCATCAACTGATAAATTCAGGTGGTTCTCATCTTTTGTTTTAATTATGTAGTTGAATATATTGATTGTTTTTCTTATGTTGAACTACACCTGCATAACTTGTATGGATCCCACTTGGTCATGGTGATTTTTTTTTTGGTTTTTTGATGTGGTATTTAATTCTGCTGGCTAGAATTTTGTTGAGAATGTTAGCATCTAAGTTCATAAGAGATGACTGGCCCATAGTTTTCCTTTTATGTGCTGTCTTTACTTGCTTTTGGTATCAATGTTATGCTGATTTCATAGAGTGAGTTTGGTAGAATTCTGTCCTTTTCTATGTTATGAAATACTTTTAGTAATAGTGGTGTTAACTCTTCCATGAAAGTTTGGTAGAATTCTCCAGTGAATCCATGAGGACCAGGGTTTTTTTTTTTTGGTTGAAAGTTTTTAAATTACCTTTTCAATCTCTTCTTTTGTTATGGGTTTATTTAATTGTTTTACCTCTGTTTGTGTTAGTTTAGGTAGGCTATTTGTTTCTGGAAATCTGTCTATTTCTTCTAGGTTTTCAGATTTGTTAAAAGTACAGGTTTTCGTAGTGTTCTGTTTTCAGTTTTTAATTTTGTTTTGGTCTGTTGTGATATTGCCTCTCATGTCTTATTTGGCTCATTAGCTTCTTCTGTTTTTCCTTTGTCACTTTGGCCTCTGGTTTATCACATTTGTTGATCTTTTCAAAGAACCACCTTTTGATGTTAACTCTTTCTGTAGTTTTTCTATTCTCTAATTCGGTTCTGCTCTAATTTTTATTATTTGGTTTCTTCTGCTACTCAAGGAGTTCCTTTGCCATTCTCTTTCTACTTGTTCAAGTTGTAGTGTTAGTACTTTGATTTAGGCCATTTCATCTTTATGAATATGTGACTATACTGAAATAAAATTGACCTCTGAGCACTGCCTTTGCTGTGTCCCAGAGGTTCTGATAGGATATGTTATTGTTCTCAATTGGCTCTGTGAAGTTCTTACTTCTGTCCTTGATTTCTTCTATAACCCAGTAGTTTTTGAGCAAGCTCTTTTTCAGTTTCCAAGTGTTTGATTTTTTTCCCTTTCATATTCTGTTATTGTTTTCCACTTTTATAGCTTTGTGGTCTGAAAAGATACTTTTTAATATTTCAGTGCTTTGGATTTTGTTAAGGCTTGCTTTATAGCCTAATATATGGTCTATTCTGGAGAATGTTCCATGTGCATTGGAAAAGAAAGTATACTTGGCTCCTATTACGTAGAGTGTTCTAATATGTCTGTGAGGTCATGTTGATTGGTTATGGCTTTTAGATCTTCTGTATCTTAATTGAGGTTCTTTCTGGATGTTCTGTCTTTCAATGAAAGTGGCGTGTTGATATCTCCTACTGTTATTGCAGTGCTGTTTGTTTTTCTTTTCAATGAAGGTAGCATTTGTTTTAATTACTGAAGAACCCTATCACTGGGTACCTAAATATTTAATATGGTTATGTCTTCCTGGTTTATTGACCCTTTAATAATTATACAGTGACCTTCCTTATCCATTGTGGATGATTCTACTTTACAGGCTGTTTTGTCAGAAGTTAATATTGCTTGCCACTGCTGCTGCTTTTTCAGTGTTGTTTGCTTGATACTTTTTTTTTCATATTTTTTTTTGGTTTTAGCTTGTTTGAGCCTTTAAGGTGTGTCTCTTGTAGGGAGCATATAAATGGATTTTGTTATCTTGTCCATTCTCCTACCATTTGTCTCTTTATTAGTGAATTTAATCCATTCATATTCATTGCAACTATCGATAGGTATGGGTTTACTGCGGTCATTTTGATGATTTTTTTTGTGCATTGTTGGCAATTTCTTTGTTCCACTTAATTTTCTGTGCTGAGTTGTTTTTCTTTATGGGTTTGCTTTACACATTTCCATTTTTGTTGGTTTCTAACAACTCCACCGTCTTAACCCTCCTCCCTAATTCCTTGACACAGATGAGTGAAGACTTCTAGTGCTGTGACCATTGTTGAAACACATTAATTGGTAATCCTTAAATTTCTGAAGCCTTGTTTTTCATCAGTGCTTTCAATGTAGCTTGGGCTTCTTTCTTTGATACTAACAGTTCTTGATCATATCATACCCCCTTAAGTAACTGAACGTTGACCGGTTCTTTTTACTATAGTGACTTTGGGTATTTCTTCCATCTTCTTTTAATGCTTCCTGCATCATCCAGTATTTTCCCCAAATAACCCTTCAATATTGCAACAAAGGCTTGATTTTTTTCCTCACTTTTTTCAGTTTGATAAATGCTGAACATGTTCTTCCCTTTTGCTTCTCTATCTCCAGGTTTTTGCACATCTGTTTATAACACTTTGCTTTGTCTTCTAAGCCACTCTGAAATTTTTTGTTCATCTCTTTTACTTCATCATTTCTACCTTTAACTTTAGCTAGTCTGTGCGTAAAAGCAAGTGTCAGAGTCTTTTCTGACATCTTCTAAGGATGTCAAAAGATTGTGGAAGTAGACGATCTGAAAGTACTCAATCTCCCTAAATTTCTGGAAGAGTTCAGGTGAAATAAAACATACAATAGCTTCCATCATACCTCCAGTATCATCAGCATTAACCTGTGAACCCCATCCCTTCCTCTGGTGCATGTGTGTGTGTGTATGTGTGTAATTATAGACCCATTTTTCTTCAGTAAATCATAGTATATTAGTTATAGGGGAAACAGACTCTTCTTATTTATGCTCATGTGTTAACAGTCTGAGGCAGTGTTAGTAAGCAGAGGTTTAGTGATAGATATCTCACAGCCTTACCAAGGCCAGTGTAGGTATTTCCAAAACTGTGTCTCAAAATCAGAGCTGTGAATTGTAAGTGTTAGCTACCCAGCCACTCTAAGACCAAGGAAGAGATTAGGAATATTTCTACCTTTTTTTACTACTGCACCACATGCCTTGTACTCCCAGTTCAGCTTGGGCCAAATGTGCGTGCAGTTTGGAGGCAGTCGGGAAAAAAATCTACGAGCTTAATTATAGGAACTTAGAATCAAAAATAGACATTAAGTACATTCACAAACCCTAATGACTTGTAATAATTCGTAGTAACCTACTCACACACAGTCATACAGCTATTTGAGCCCTTTTCACAAATGGATGTGTAAATGTGTTTGTGTATGTGTCTGTATATATGTATAGCAGTATGCATGCATGCTCCCATATTAGGGTCTCTGTTAGCCCATATGATTAGGAAGGTAGCAGTAAAAATCTTGGAACTTAGCTGTAGGGAGAACTAATTTAAACCATAGTTACATGTGGAAAATTACTTAACCTCTCTGGTGCTCAATTTCCCTTACCAAATGAGAATGTTTTATTGACCCTACCAGTTTGTATGGGGTTTAAATGTGACACCGCTTGTAAAATGCAAGGCACAGTATCTGGCACACAAGAACTGGAAAACAAAGGATGACAGAACTGAATTTACCTGAGGCCTTCCTAGTATAAAGGAAAGTACATGTGGCCAAAGGCTGGCCCTACTTCTTAGAAAAGCAAAGGACCTTATTTCTTTCTGACTATGGATAATAGCACATATGTAAAGAGAGGGCAGTATCCCACAGACATCCTGTTTCTGTTTTTCTCAGGAATGTGGCTCCTCAGGCAAGCTTTCCAGAGGCAGTGCTTAGATACAAAGAAATCTGCTCTTCCTGGTTTAATGTTTGTACTGGATTATAAGACACTGTGTGGTCACTTTTTAAAATTGACGTATTTTGATGACTGATCTCCCTTTTTAACAAGAGGGGTTGTTTTCTGTGCGTAATTCTAGGCTGAGAGACATCAGCTTGGTACTTCACAAGAGACAGTCCTGGACAGATGGCATTTTGCCCTTGAGCTCAGGCACGGCAAAGTGGTCCTTATGGGCCTGTTGGCAGTACAGCTCATTCTTCAGCCTCCAGGAGGGTCTGAGCAGAATGGTGGAGCTTCAGGTGAATTCTAATAGGCATTTTTAGTCACAGAATTATTGAATACCATTTCAGTATATTAAACAGATGGAACTGAATCATTTTTCAGTGAGCACAAGAGATTGATTTGAAGGGTCTCTTAAATGTGTTTGTGAGAGAACTCAACAATTTACTGTGACTCACAAAAATATCTCTCACTGGTACAGATTTATTTCTTTGAACTCCTAAAGACCTATGTATGACACTCCAGGAGCAAGTGCAGAGATGCACCAGTGTTTGTAATGTAAGAACAGGAGTGTGTGCTTTTTTAATGAATGAGGCTCAGAAAATTGTGCTAACACAGACAAAAGTCTTACTCAAACTCTTAAAATAGATATGATTTTAGTTCCTTGGACTCATTGAATATTGAGGGGTACATTGTTTGCTGTAAGGCAATGTATGGTTTTATTGCTGTCATCATGATAGATTAAAGTAATTCCTAAACTTCTGGAAAAATTACAGCTCTCTAAAATGTATTCTGGCATGGTTTCACATAAAAATCTTAAAATGTTTTAACTACATAAGCTTATAGGAATTTTGGTAGGGCTGACATAGTCTTAGGGACATTCACTTCATTCTTACCCCTTCCTTGTTTGGTTGCTGATGCTGCATTGATTTTAATTAATTAATTGTAAGCTTGTGTTGTTCAAGTTTTGGAAGAGAGAGACCTTCAGGGGTGGTTAAAGAGAGTGGGCCATTCTTTGTGAGGACACTGGGGAAGCAGGGCAGCCTCTAGGTGGAAATGTGACATTGTCCTCTAAAATCTAGAGCTGAGAATACATGACCTTTGAAAGCTACAGAACTGTTTTTCTTTCTAAAAACATTTGTACTTGGGGACTCTGGTGGCACAGTGGTTAAGAGCTATGGTTGGCAGTTTAAATCTACCATTCCTTGGAAACCCTGTGAGGCAGCTCTGTTCTGTCCTAAAAGGGTCACTATAAGTCAGAATCAACCAGACAGCAGTGGATTTGAGTTTTTTGTTTGTTTGCAGTTTTGTACTTAAGTGACGGCACCTGATATGGTATCATTTCATTGAATCTAGAATTTTGCTAAGTACCAATCTGTTGGTTACTACATGTACATCATTCCAGAGACACGTGGGCTTTTTACTAAATAACATTCCTCCTAAGAGGATCACGTTACCGTGTTGACTAGCTGTGTGGAGTGTAATGGGAAGTCTGTTCCACCTTGGAGGGACAGGACACAGGACTTCCGGGAGAGTTGGAGAGCTGGGCCTGTCCTGTTCCAAGCAATATTTGCGTAGTACAGCTGGTGTGGGCTTACTGCTGGCTGTCCACTGTCTTCAGGTTACAGGGCAACTACAGTTTCCCTGGTAGTTTTCAGTAGTTGTGCTGGTCTTTTTAGTACCCTACAAACCAGAATTCATAATCTTTCTCAGCACTGGAAGGGCCTCTGTGGGGCCATTCTCTTGCTTCTAAACTAACTCTGGACTCCACCAGGAGGATGAGTCACCCCTATCACCTGCTCAGGAGCCAAATACACATGTGTATGTATGCGTGTGTGTATGTGTGTTTGAATGTGTGTTGAGCACAGCTGTAGGCCTTCAGCCATGGGAAGCATTTTCTCCTTTGGCCCATTTTGGGGAAGGAGAAGGTCAAGGGTGACTCAGTAGTTGCCGAGGATTCTTCATTTAGAATGGCCAGATAGCCAATGCACCTCCATGGACTGACATATTCTAATGACACTTTCTCCCATGGTGTCTCAGTATGGTTCCTGCAATGATCATTATTTCTCAGGTCTATTAATGCCTTAGCAAATGCTTTTCTGTATTGTGTAAGAAATTTTCCTAGAATTCAAAAGAAATAGGTCTTCAAATGCTTAAACTTCACTGGTTTGCACAAATAGGAGATTTAGCTTTTCTCAGGTGGGCTGGATTGAATATCTTTCATTTAAAATGTTATGAATACATCAGCAGGCAGATGTTCAAACTAGGGTGACAGTTTTCAGGAAGTCTTTTATTTTTATTTTTATTTAACATAACTGAGTGAAAATGTACATTCACGTATAAATTTACATGCCCACCTATATGCAGCTTTCACTGCTCTCCCTGTCTGGTGACTGCACACTATTCCTCTCTGCTCCATACATGTCACATCCTCCCAACAACCTCCTTTCCCCTCCTCTCCGTCCACTCCCCTTCCTCCAGCCAGAGGTCAGCAAGATGATATCCTTTAGATGTATAGAACCATAAAGTGCTTCCAATATATGGTCACTCTGCATTGCCAAATCCAATCTATTCCTATCGGAAGAGTGGACCTTTGTTATAATTTCTGTGAAAGGGCAGCATCAGGGCCAGGGGCCATGATCTCAGAGGAACCCCAAAACCGCTGGATCATCAATTGAGGTCTTTTAGTGGAGATCTCATGATGTACCCCTTTTTATTCTTGTGTTGCCAGTGAGACTCCTCTCTGTGAGCTCCATTGTGGCTATCACTGGTGGTGGCTGGGCAGCATCCGATTCTTCCGGTCCCAGGTCGATGTAGGCACCCACTCTTGTGGGTCTCTCTGTCTTCTCGGTTGTCATTACCGTGTGTCATTTTGGTCCTCGGTGAGCATCCGTTCCTGCTGAGTTGGGACCATTTGCTGTGTCCTCGGATGGCAGCTTGGCAGCTGTTAAGACCCCAGATGCCACTCACCAATGTGGGGTGCAGAGAGCTCTCTTAGCAAAACGCTAGTTGTGCCAGTTGGCCTGGAATTCGCCTAAGAGCATGGTCCCTCGCCCCACGCCCCAGCTACTCTATCCTTGCAGTATTGAGTTAAGATGGATGGAGTACTCAAGTTATGGTGAAGACCATTTAATGTTATTCTTGTTTCTAATGTGTGCTATCACCGCTTTCTCCCAACTAGATTTCTAGTAACTATCTAGACTAAACCCTCTCCCCCTCACTTTCCCTTCCTCCCCTCCCTTGCAGCTGTCAAAGAGTCTTTTCTTCTATACACAAGTCTGTTTTGGGGATCTTATCGTAGAGGTCTCATACAGTATTTGTCCCTTTGTCGCTGACTACTTTCACTCAACATAATGTCTTCCAGTTGAAACCAGGTTAGGAGATGTTTCCTGGAATCATCGTTATTCTTTATCATTGCGTAGTGCTCCATTGAGTATATGTACCATAGATTACCTGTGCATTCTTCTGTTGTTGGGCATCTGGGTTGATTCCATCTTTTGCTATCGTGGACTGTGCTGCGGTAAACATTCTGGTGCATGTGTCCGTTGGTGTGAAAGGCCTTGATTCTGTAGGATATATTCCAAGTAGTGGAATTACTGGGTCAAATGGTATGTCAATATCCATTTTTTTAAGGAAGCGCCAGATTGCCTTCCAAAGAGGCTGGACCATTTTGCAACCCCACCAAGAGTGTAGGAGGGTTCCATTTTCTCCACAGCCTCTCCAGCATTTGTTGTTTTGTGTTTTCTGGATCATGGCCAATCTTGTTGGGGTAAGATGGTATCTCATTGTTGTCTTGATTTGAATTTCTTTAATAACTAAAGATCGTGAACATGTCTGCATGTGTTTTTTGGCTGCCTGGATCTCCTCTTTAGTGAAGTGTCTGTCCATCTCCTTTGCCCATCGCTTAATTGGATGGTTTATCTTCTTCTTATTCATATTTTGTAGTATCTTATAGACTATGGAGATCAGGTGTCAGTCTGACATAGAATTGCCAAATATTTTTTCCCATTCTGTGGGTGTTCTTTTAATTCTATTAATAAAGTCTTCAGATGAGCAAAACTGTTTGATTCTTAATAGTTCCCATTTATCTATTTTCTCTTCTGTTGATTGAGGTTTCTTTGACAGATTTTGGAGTCTGTCCATATTGTGTATTAAAACTTCCATTGTTGTCCCTACCTTTTCTTGGATGAGCTTTATTGTTTTAGGTTTGATATTTAGGTCTTTTATCCAGATGGAGTTGGTTTTTGTGTAAGGTGTAAGATATGGATCTTGATTCAGTTTATTGAAGATGGTAACCAATTTTGTCAGCACCAATTTTTGAAGAGACTGTTTTTACCCCAGCTTCATGTCTTAGGGCCTTTGTCGAATATCAGCTGTTCATAGGCAGATGGTGTTATCTCTGGGGTCTCAGTTCTGTTCCATTGATCCATCTGTCTGTTCTTGTACCAGTACCAGGCTGTTTTGACCACTGTGGCAGTGTAGTATGTTCTAAGGTCGGGTAATGAGAGGCCTCCCAGTGTGTTCTTCTTCTTTAGTAGTACCTTACTTATCCGGGGCTTCTTCCCTTTCCAAACAAAATTGGTGATTTGTTTCTCCATCTCATTAAAACATGATGCTGGAACTTGTATTGGGATTACATTATATAAATAAATTGCTTTGGGTAAAATAGACATTTTCACAATGTTAAGTCTTCCTATCCATGAGCAGGGTAGGTTTTTCCATTTATCTAAGTCTCTCTTAGTTTTTTGTAGTAAGGGCTTGTAGTTCTCTTTGTAAAGGTCTATTGTTTCTCTGGTTAGATTAATTCCTAGGTACTTTATCTTCTTAGGGGCTATTGTAAATGGTATTGATTTGATAATTTCCTCCTTAACAGTCTCGTTGTTGGTATAAAGGAATCCTACTGATTTACTTATTTTTATCTTGTATCCTGAGACTTTGCTGAAGTCTTCTATCAGTTTGAGCAGCTTAATTAGAGATTCCTTGGGGTTCTCTGCATATACAGTCGTATCATCTGCAAACAGGGAGATTTTAACTTCCTCTTTGCGGATGCAGATGCCCTTTATTTCTTTGTCTTGTCTAATTGCTCTGGCTAGAACTTCTAGCACAATGTTGAACAGGAGAGGTGGCAGTGGGCATCCTTGTCTAGCTCCTGATCTCAAGGGAAAGTCTTTCAGTCTCTCTCCATTCAGAATGATGTGGGCAATTGGCTTTGTATAAATGTCCCTTTTTGTGTTGAGGAATTTCCCGTCTATGCCTATTTTGCTAAGAGTTTTTAGTATGAATGGGTGTTGGACTTTATTAAATGCCTTTTCTGCATCAGTGGACAAAATCAGGTGATCCTTGTCTTTTGTGTTATTCATGTGGTTAATCACATTAATTGTTTTCCTGATGTTCAACCAGCCTTGCATCCCTGGTATGAATCTGACTTGGTCATGATGGATTATTTTCTTGATATGTTGTTGTGTTCTGTTGGCAAGAATTTTGTTGAAGATTTTTGCATCTAGGTTCATGAGTGATATTGGTCTGTAGTTCTCTGTCTTTATTGGATCTTTCCCTGGCTTAGGTATCAGGGTTATGCTGGCTTCATCGAATGAGTTTGGGAGTACTCCATCCCTTTCTATACTGTGAAATAGTCTCAGTAGTACTGGGCATAACTCTTCTCTAACTGCTTGGTAGAATTCTGCAGTGAAGCCATCTGGGCCTGGACTTTTTTTTGGTTGGCAGTGTTTTGATGACCTTTTGAATCTCTTCCTTTGTAATGGGTTTATTAAGTTGTTCTGCTTCACGTTGTGATAATTTAGGTAGGTGGTATGAGTCAAGGAATTGTTCCATTTCCCCTAGGTTTTCAAATTTGTTACAGTACAGTCTTTCATGGTATTCTGTTATGATATTTTTTATTTCTGTTGGATCGGTGGTGACAACTCCCCTCTCATTTCTAATTTGGGTTATTTGTTTCCTTTCCTGCTTTTCTTTAGTACGTTTAGCCAGTGGTTTATCAATTTTGTTGATCTTTTCAAAAACCAGCTTTTGGTCTTTTCAGTTTTTTCAATTGTTTTTCTGTTCTCTAATTTATTTAGCTCTGCTCTAATCTTTATGATCTCATTTCTTCTGGTGCCTGAGGGGTTCCTCTGTTGTTCTCTTTCTACTTGTTCAAGCTGTAAAGTTAGTTCCTTGATTTGGTTTCTTTCTTCCTTCCAGATGTGTGCATTTATGGAGATAAAGAGACCTCTGAGCACTGCTTTGGCTGTATCCCATAGGTTCTGGTTCATAGTGTTTTTGTTCTCATTGGAATCCATGAATTTTTTTAATTGATCGTTGATTTCCTCTATAACCCATGTTTTTTTCAGCAAGATGTTGTTCAGTTTCCAGGAGTTCCACTTTGTATCTATGTTTTTTTCTGCTATTGATTTCAACTTTTGTGGCTTTATGATCTGAGAAGATGCTTTGCAGTAATTCAATGGTATGGATTTTGTTGAGCATTGCATTATGGCCTATCATGTGGTGAATTCTGGTGAATGTTCCATGTGCACCTCACAAGAAGGTGTAGTTGTCTGCTGATGGGTGGAAAGTTCTGTATATATCAATGAGGTTTAGTTGGTTAATTGTGGCGTTGAGGTCTTCTGTATCTTTACTGAGGTTTTTTCTAGATGATCTGTCTAGTAATGAAAGTGGAGAGTGGAGTGTTAAAGTCTCTCATTATTACTGTGGAGTCATCTAACTCTCTTTTCAGCGTAGTCAGTGTTTCTTCAACATATTTAGGTGCTTTGACATTAGATGCATAAATATTTAATGTAGTTAAGTCTTGCTTGTGTACTGAACCTCTCAGCATAAATAGTGTCCATCTTTGTCCATGATGGTGGATTCGACATTAAAATTGATGTTGTCTGACATTACAGTTGCCACCACTGCTCTTCTTTGTTCATTGTTTGCTTGATATATATTCTTCCATCCTTTAATTTTCAGTATGTTCCTGTCTTTAGGTCTCAAATGAGTTTCTTGTAGACAACATATGGATGGGTCGTGTCTTTTGATCCAAGATGACACTTGGTGTCTCTTTACTCGAGCATTCGGTCCATTCACATTCAATGTAATTATTGATAGGTATGTGTTCAGTGCTGCCATTGTGGTATATTTATTTTTATGTTAATGTTTTCTCTGTTTTTCTTATTAGTCTGTTCTGGGACACTCTTTTTTGTGAGTTGATTTTTCACCTTTTTCAGAGCTGGTTTTACAGTTGCTGAGACTCGTGTGTTAGATTTCTTGAAATGGTATGACACATCTTTGTTGTGCTTTACAGCTGCCCCTATAAACCCCTTAATAAACTATTTAGAAACCCAATTTTAATTACTACCAGTCTTGTCATCTTCCTCCCCATCTGGAAGGACTATAATGACTGTAGTACATCCCTCTTTTCAATATGATGACACCATAGATTTCATGATGATCACTGGATTGCTGATTTGCATATCAAAGCTGTGATTTACTTTGGAGCCTTCCCTAAATGAGTAGAGTACTGAGTAGTGTGTCGTTCCAAAATATAAAGTTAGTGGTTTCGTTCTTCTAAGCCAAAGCCAAGAACTTCTTTCAGTGTTTCTTGTAGTTTGGGTTTGGTCTCTGAGTTTCTGTTTATCTGGGAATGTCTTAATTTCATTTTCATATTTGAAAGATAGTTTTGAAGGATATATAATTATTGGTTGGAAGTTCTTCTCCTTCAAGACTTTGAATGTGTCATGCCACTGTCTCCGTGTCAGCATGGTTTCTGCTGAGAAATCTGACAAGAGCCTACAGGGTTTCCCTCTGAATGTTAACTTTGCCTTGAGTCTTGCTGCCTTTAGGAGTTGCTGCTTATGTTTCATTTTGTTAAGCTGGATTATAATATGTCTTGGAGTCTTTGTTTTGAGATGTATATTGGGTGGCATGCGATATGCATCTGAGATGTCTATATTCTCTTCCTTCATGATTTCTGGGAAGTTTTCTCTCAGCAGCTCAGCAACAATACTTTCTGTGTTCTCAGATGTCTCACCCTGTTCAGGGACTCCAATTAATCAAAGGTTGTTCCATTTCATAAAGTCCCGCATGCTTCTTAATGTTTCTTCATTTTTCTTGTTTCTTTTTTCTGATTGCTGCTCAGAGACGCTGGCATCAGTAGGCCTGTCTTCCAAGTGAAAAATTCTTTTTTCCATTTGTTCCTTTCTGTTTTCTTGGCTTTGCATGGAAGTTTCTATGTCTTTGATTTTCTTCTTGGTTTGTTGGATGTCAGAGCACTGGTGTTCCATCAGATCGAACAACCTGCTTAATTTTTCATTTTGTTCTGCTGCATTTTGTGTAAGGTCTAGAAGGGCTCTGTATATAATCAATTTGTATTCACTTCCTGATGCTTTCATAAAAGTTTCTTCATCTGGAAAACTCCTGGTTACTTTGTTTGGGAGCCTTCTGAAGCCATGAGTGATTGCTTGTATGCCACAATTGTCTGTTGCTTTTTGAGTCCCATGTGAGTATATAGAGGCTGCAAGAGGTACTGTGAGGACGGATTGCAAATGTTTCTCTAGGATGTCTTCAAATGTAAAGCAAAAGATATCTGACCAGTTCACAAGTCAGTTAGGTTTTCAGGTGTAGAGGTCCCTCTTCTCATCTGACAACGTAAGCGCCACTATATCCAACCCCAGATGATAACAAACTAGTTCAGAATACAGCAATGCTACTGCCCTGTTGGCGTCTGCTGACAGGGCCTAGCCTTAGCTAACACTGCGTTGAGTACTGGTTTTGTGATAGAAAAGCGCTCTCCTGTGGGCAGGCTCTGGCTTCCAAGCTAAGAATTAGGTCCAGCCATGGCCACCGTATCCAAGATGGCGTCCTCCACAGAGGCAGCAGACAGAGGGGCTAAAGGTGCCGAGAGGTAGTGATTCCTCTGCTTCTGTTGCAGGGCCCCCAACTGAGGCAGCACTGTGTAAAATCTCTGCTTTTCTGTCCGAGAAGCGCTGTCCGGTTTGCAGGCGCTGGCTCCCAGGCTAAGAACGAGGTCCCGCTAAAATCTTGATGCCAACATGGCGTCCTGCACCCTCACCGTGAAGCTCCACACAAACCCCGCTGAGGCAGCTACAAAAGGAAAGGCTCAAAGTGGCTAGATTAACAGAGTCCTGAGCCTGGCTCTCAGAATATGGAACTTTCGCCTGCCTATGCCCCCATCAGCGGGTCTGAGTCCAGCCGCCAGCCAAGACCCAGCTCTGCTCGCCAGCCGAGACAGGAAAAAAAAAAGTCAAAATGGTGCGTTTACCTTCCGTCTGTGAGAGCCGGGGCTAGCCAGGAGCGAAAGAGAGGAGGTTTTTCGCTGAGTGGTATGAAGTTTCAATTAACAGCTCTGTGCCGTGTCCTGAGGCTGATTAGGTGATCAGAAGGCTCTGTTTGATTGTCAGTTCAGGTCTTGGTTTCCAGAGGGATAGAAGGAGATGTGGGCTAAGTCTGCCACCTTAACTCCGCCCCCTCTTCAGGAAGTCTTTGTGGATGAGTGGCTGTCTCTGTCTCTGGCATGGTGGAGACTAGGTCCTCCTTCCATATCTGAAGTTCTGCCTGCCTTCTACCACAGCCAGCTGCAAAGTGCCCTCTCACTGTTGATTGCGTTCAGCTCCTGAATTGGTTAAGCCCCACCTGTGAGTTGCTGAGGATCGTTGTCATATGGAGATGAGAACAGAGAAGTCCTCTGAGGAGCACAGAGCGAAGGACAGACGGTGAACCTCCCTGAGTTTTGGAAAAGGAGGGTTTCTAATGGCATCTAATGGAGATTCTGCTGAGATTAGGGTAGTTCCTGGGTGTTTCCAGTAGACAGTAAGAGTAGGAACTCGAGCAGATTACATCCAAGGACTTTCCCCCGACGTATTTTGGACGCAATAACTGGGAGAAAAAGGGCTGTTCCTTCCACCTTCACACAGCCCAAATAGATACTTCCAATTGTTTTATACACTCAGATTAGTTTTTAAATAATTTCATTTGCTCCTAAAAAGGTTCAGAAGCCAAGCTGTGGAGCTTAAGTGCAAGAAATAGGCCAAGGTAAGTGACTACAATAAAATGAGTTGATTAAGTCAGTTAATTTAATTTCAGGAAAGATTAAGCATCCCTTGTCTCATAGCCCACCTGTGCTGTATATCATTATAGTTTATAGAAGCTTCTGATTTACCCTTCAGAAAAAGAATTAAATTCGTGGCATATTATTATCAGCTTAGGAGTCCCTGAGTAGTGTAAAGGTCAGTGTGCACTGAGCTGCTAACTGAAAGGTTGGAGGTTCAAGTTTCCCCAGAGGTGCCTTGGAAGAAAATTCTGTTAATCTAATTCCAAAAAATCAGCCATTGACAAGCCAATGGAGCACACAGACTCTGCTCTGACACACAGAGGAGCATCATGAGTTGTAACTGATATAACAGCAACTTATTTTTTTTAGTAAGTTTCATAACCTTGATCCAAAGCTCTGAGGAAGCATTTCTGTACCTGTAGCAGGGACATCCCATTGGTTATGCCACTGTGGCTTAAAAATGCATTGCTTATGTTATTCCCACTGCATTTTGCCCTAGTCTGGTGCCTCCAGTGTCATGTTCTGGAGGGTTCTCCTGAAGGAGAGCAGGAGGGCTTGCTCTCTGGGATGGTCACAGTTGAAGGCACCCAGAAGACTTGCTGCCAAAAGTTGTGAGAGTGGCTTCCTAACAACAGGATGACAGGCTTCAGACAGCATACCTTTCAAGTTATAGTTTAAAAGCTGTACCTTCAGCCTTGTGGATTAGCTGGAAATAAACTGACCCTTTGCTATCATAGGACACTCCTGCCAGCAGAGGTAGAAGGCAGCTTAAGCACACTGGCTTGTCTTGGTGTCCTTAAGAAAAGAAAGCAGTGCCTACCCCTGAGCTTCTTGGCATCATGGGTGATTGCACAGAAAATGAGTGGGTCAGCGGTAGACTTGCTGGGGCTCTGACGCCTCAGTGTCGTAGTGGCAGTAAGAAACAAAATTATGCAGTTCTTTCGTGCTTATCTTAAAGAAGGGTTTTGAATATGGGAGAAATATAAAAGAAAGTTATATTTCAGCAAATGACCTTTTTCAGCTCCCCGAGTGATTTTGAAGTGATACAGACTGATGTGGAAAGCTGTTTTTGTCCTTGAGCAGCAGGCGGCATGGCAAAAGGACAAGTCGTGTTCTGGCCTGCAAATTTGAACAGTGATCCTGATCTTGAGTTGGCTGCTAAGAGATCCAGTGATGTTGGCTACTCTGTCCTTTTGTCTCCTCTAAAACATTATTATTAGTTCTATGCATTAGTGGCTTTCTGCTGTATTGTTTTTACTTGCCTTGAAATACTCTTCTTAGGTAAAATTTTACCAACAAAAATCAAGATGTATAGTCCCATCAACTGATCCTTCTTCTGTTCTCCCAGTTCTGGAGAGGACCACATGATGATGTGATTTCTGGGATCTCTACCACTTTGGAACAATGCATGACACAGAACAACAGGACCCCCATCTGCTCTCTGGGTCCCCCATAGGGAACCTGCCACATGGCAGCCGTGACCCCCACTGTGCTCACACCTGCTCTTCTTGAACAGTAACCTTCTTTTCCTCTCTGCATGCATTCCTCCATATACCTCACACTGGAGCCCTACCTGTGTGTCAGACAGGGATGGGGAAAGTAGAATGGGGACTGGAGAGGACTAGAGATGTGACTAGGTAGGCAAGTTTAGGGAGAGGCTTTCAAGAAGGCCTCAGTGAAAACCCATTGTTTGAGCAGACACCTGAGTGCTTCATGTTGGTAGGATTTATGTTGCCAGAACAGAGAACAGCCAGTTCAAAGACCCTGGATAGCATGTGCTTGACCAACTTGAGGAGTGGCTGAAGGCCACAAAGTGTGTGAAGGCATGATAGAAGTCTCAGGAGTAAGTCAGATTAGAAGGAAGCAGTGCATGGCAGAAGTACTGAAGAAGAAGTACTACCCCTGGGGCAGGTCCCAGAAAAATCTCGGCATTTACCGAGAACACAGGCCCAGTAGCCTCCTTTTCCTACTCCTTGCAGGAACCGTAATTCCCTCCTCAAAGAGGCTAGTCAACAGGCACAGCAGGGTTAAGTATGTTTGTGACTAAATGAATGGGAATTCCCACCTTGAGGTAATTTTGCCAGAAGCATTTTTCTTAGACCTAGAGAGGAGGCTACTGAGTATAACTGAGTTGCGGCAGGAGTTCCTAGGACAAGAGATGTCTCTGCTTGTGTCTATCCAGGAGTATAAAGGTCCATTTGCAGACAAGAGGGTGGGCTGTGGCTGTGCTTGTGGTAGAAAATCCTGGGACTGACCACAGCTGCTCTCTGAAGACAGCCTGCAGCTGCGGCCTGCCTGCTGATGGGAAGGAGAGCCATCCATGCTGCTCGTGAGTGCCCGCACTCCATCTGGAGGTCTGTCTGTACCCAGTGAGGGGAGAACGTGCACCACGGAGCTTGTGGGGTTATGTCCTAGCACCTGACTGCCTGATTTTCAGGATGTGAGCTAACTTAGCACGCTCACACTGCCTTAGCACCCTCACACTGCCTCAGCTGGCCCTGCGGGGGATAGCCTACCTGTGTGTTTAGTGCTCAGTGTTCCAGTGATTGTTCATTAAAATAAAATAGAGCACAGTTTGGAATTTCTGGTGGTATCTTCTTTCCTGAATGCTTTGTGTATACCTGATTCATTTCCATTTTTTTAAATGATGGGGGTGCTGTATAATGCTGCACATTTAGCAGTGTGGGTTTGTGGCTTAGTTTGGTGGTTGTTTCCTGGCTTGTTTGTTTTCTTTGCGTGGCATTCATAGGTCCAGAGAGTATGAGTGCAGGAGTATGGTGGATGCTGGAGGCAACCTGAAATAAGGGTAGGCTCAGTGGTGGATGCTGTTACTTCCTGACCTTGAACCTCATATAAGGTAGGAAAGAGACCCCCTCCTGCTTCCACATAAGTAAGGTTCCTTTTTATCTGAAACCTGGGGTTCCGTCTCTACTATCTAGATTAAAAGAGCGTTTGTCCGGATCACCCAGTGTAGTACCTGGCGCATTACTTGCTTATGGCATCTAATGTCAGTATATTTCATCATCAGCCATCTTAGCCAGCAGCTTTGCCTCCCATCATCCCCAGCCATCCATGTCTATGGTATGACACTGGCCTAAGCACGACTCATCTCCTGCGTAACTGGTTGTTTTGTTCCTCCTGCCCATGACAGCCAGGTCATGTCACACCTCTGCACAGATCCTTCCAGGGGCTTCCTCTGCACATAATTATAAGGAAGCAC
This sequence comes from Heterohyrax brucei, assembly GCA_028571685.1. Lineage (NCBI taxonomy): Eukaryota > Metazoa > Chordata > Mammalia > Hyracoidea > Procaviidae > Heterohyrax > Heterohyrax brucei. The sequence goes on along the minus strand of CM053149.1, from coordinate 133,940,270 downwards.
AGGGTCTTTTTTGAGGCCTACACTCTCGCATAGCTTGGCCCTTTTCCCTGCCCTGTTGCCTCTCTTACTGCTCCGCAACCACCGTAGCCTTGTCTTGGCACCTAAACATATTCCTAATGCCGACTTTGGCATTTGCCATTCGTCTCCTTGGAGAGCCCTTTCTCCAAGCTCTTGTGTGGCAGCCTCTTCAGATTCCAAAGACTAGGAGATACAATGATGAATTCATCTTAGCTGTATGAGTTTATGGCCTTATAAATTGGGATTGTCCAAAATAGGATGCTTTTGAGAGAAAAGGGGTGTATTTAATAATTTGCTCTCTCATGAGAACTGGGAGACAACATATTTAGATAGCCCAATGTCAGCTAGAAGTTAACAACATGTTAGTGATAATAGTACTAAGGTGTATATTAGATACATATATATATATGAAATAGTATATAGTTGTTGTGTGTCGTCAAGTTGATTCTGCTTCATAATGACTGTATATGATACAGTAGAACTGCCCCAAAGGGTATCCTAGGCTGTAATCTTTATGGGAACAGATGGCCAAGTCCTTCACCTGTAGATCCACTGGCGGATTCAAACTCCCAACCTTTGAATTTAGCTGCCATACATACACTTAAACATTGTACTGCCAGGGCTTCTTAAGGTAATATGTTAGAATAATTAGATGATATATTAGATATATAATAATAAGGTGATATATTAGATATATATATTAAGATAACATAGTAGATACACGTAATAATGGAGTGATATATATATGTGTATATATATATGTGTATACACATATATATATCTCATGTGTATGTCTGATACATCATCCAGAGCCCTGATGGTGCAGTGGTTAAGAGGTTAGGCTGTTAACCAAAAGGTCACTAGTTTAAATCTGCCAGCCACTACTTGGAAACCCTGTAGGGCAGTTCTACTCTGCCTTGTCACTGTGAGTTGAAATCTACATGATGACAATGGGTACAGTATGGTAATATATCATTCAATTATTTTTAAGTGTCACTGTTATTATATATGCTTGTATATATGTAAAATATAGTAGTATGTTAGATATACATAATAATTATAGGGATTTCTTAGATATATGTAATAATAAGTTGATACATATAATACTACATACATGTGATGATAACAGTGCCCCCCTAGGGTTGTTTCATGTGCTCTGAATGTGTGTGTGTGTTTGCGCGCACATGCGCACGTGAATCACCCAGAGTTCTCAGAAAGGTGTGTGGTTCAGCTGTGTTCATCACCAGCATCATCCCTGTCCACAGAGATGGCTGCTAAGTGAGGGCTCTGAGGCTGAGACACTGAGACTGGTTGAGATCAGCTGGAACAAAGCCTGAAAGACAGGATGTTAAGAGACTGAAGGCTACATGAAGGAACATGAACTCTAGTGGGTGGCGACCACCCATGGAGAGTCTGTGCTTTCATTTAACGATAATAACAGTGGATAATAATGACATGTAATAGCGTCTATCAATGCTAAGTACTGTCTTCCTCAACATTTTGACATGTCTCAAACCACAATGAGTTGTGCTATTTCTGAAGCCCAGATGGCAGTAGTGTGGTATGTCCTCACACCCCTGCATATGCAGATGTGGTAATGACTGTCTACTGTTTTCATCGCTTTAATGTGTATGGAGTTTGATTTGCCACTTAAATGTCCTCGGAATGATTACAGTTTACTCTGCATTGAAGAAAGAAGTTACTGTGTGTGCAGAAAGACATGGAAACAGCAGTAGTGTAAAACTTGGTAGTAATGGAGCAGGTACTGTTACTGAGCACAGTTCTGCATTTCCTTGCCGGTCAAAATAGTATGCTTTACAAAACCTACAAAAGGAAGGTGCCCTCAAGCAGATGAATTTGTCCTGCATTTTGTAAATACAAAAAGCAGGAAATACTCAACTTGAGGAATGTTGGAAATTGGGGATAAAGTTTCAGAGGCGACCCTGGAGTCTAGTGCTCCTAGAGTTACAGGATGGGACCCTGGGGGTGGTGTAGTCACAGAGGATACTTCTGGTGTTTGGGCCTTTCAGAAAGTCTTCACCAGTTTATATTGCTTACTTTTTTTGTGTTTGTGCAAGATTCATGTTTGAAACAACTCTTCTCACCCCTGATGGGGGAGGGGCAAAAAATTCTCTGTTGCCATAGAGCAATTCCAGCTCTTCGCATCACCATGTATACAGAGTAGAACTGCTCCATAGTGTGTTCAAGGCTGTGGCCTTTTGAAAGATATCACTAGGTCTTTCTTCCAAGGCCACCCTGAGTAGGTTTGAACAGCTAGCCTTTTGGTTAGCAGTTAAATGCAGACTACTTATAAAACCTAGGGACTTCTGTTTAAAATAAATCTCTGTCTAAACACAAGACAACTCTGACAGATGTAAAATAAAAACTGAAATTGACAGAAAAGCATCAGGTATAGTTGGCAGCTTACTTTTTTCCTTTATATGCTTTTAAAATAGTAGTGTGTCTAATGATCTTGAAGACCTAGGTTCCATAAATACAGTAGTGGTCACTACTATGAATCATGGAGACTCTTGGGCAAGGTCTCCAAGCTTCAGCCTAGCTATTTGTGAAATGGGTATGACATCCCATCCTCACAGGGTTGTCCACAGGATTCCAGGAGTTGAGGTTGATCAGAGAACCTGCATGGAGCAACCTAGGAGGAAGTACCTGGTGCCATATGGTTGGAGAGTGCTTAACAGAAAAGGTTACATCCAGTATTCTCCTGTTGTTTGAGGGGTTTAAATGTATGTTATTGATGGTATAAAAGGACACTGAGGCACAGAAAGGTGAAAGTGTGTTCAGGTTACTCAGCTCTGAAATGGTAGAGAAGGGACTCCAGCCCTCATCTGTCTTCCTCTGGATGCTCTACTCCTGGCCCTGGTGCTCAGTAAGGAGAAAACAGAACACGTGTTTGAAGAACATGGAGGCCAGGGAAGAAGTGGGCCCATAGGGTGTGCTGATGCTACAGACCTAAGTTCCTATAGCTGTTCTCTGTAGACCAGCTTGCTCAGTGGACCTTACCCAGAAGGATATAGGTTATCTGGCAAGAATTGTAAGTGCTGTTTTTATCTCTCAGAAATATCAAAGCGATGATCAAGTTCAAACCTTTTAGCTGTTGATCTCGTATTTTCTCATCCTTACTGCCTCAGTTTATTCTCATTCCAGGTAGCTCTAAATCTCACTGATACTCTAGGGTCCCTATCACCGACATCCCAGATATCTAGGGTGACTAAAACCAATTCTAGTAGCAAAAGAATTACGTTTTCTGAAACTGTTGGTGAATAGAGCACCAGTGTAACTGCCCACGGTGCTCAGCCCTGCCCAGCCTTCCCCAGAATGAGCTAAGAGAATAGATGTGTGATTGTCCACTGGCTGAGAGAAGCCACCTGCAGAGAATTTTCCTTCAGAGCAGCCAGTGAGTTAGTCGTCTAGTACTTCTCTAACTGAACTACCACAGGCAGATGGCTTTAAAAGGAAAAATTTTATTCTGTCACAATCCGTAGGCTACAAGTCTAGATTCAGGGCATCAGCTCCAGGGGAAGTCTTTTTCTTTTGGTTCTGGAGGAAGGTCTTTGTTGTTAATCTCTCCTTGGACTGAGAGATCCTGAGGCATAGGGACTCCAGGTTCAAAGGATGCACTCTGCTTCTGGCACTGTTTCTTTCCTGATAGTATGAGGTCCCCAACTCTCTACTTGCTTCCTTCTCTTCTGTATCCCAGGAGATTGTCTGAAGGCACAGTATGCTCTTATAGAGGGAGTCCTACCTCACTGACAAAACCACCACCCATCATTCCTCATAAACATCATAGAGGCAGGATTTACATCATGTAAGACTATCACAGAATATCAGGAATTACAGCCTTGCCAGATCACTACACACATTTTTTTTTTCTTTGCAGGTAGAAGCACTTCAGTCTATGACATTGTACTCCTTACAACTCTGAAATGAGCTGTGCTACCAACACATTAACCCTTCATGCAGGATTAGGGTGAGAGAGCAGATACTAATTTGTCTAGATTTTCTTGCTGCTTTCTTTAAAAGTCAGTTTCATTTTTCAATATTAAAAGCATAATGAAAATAACTAGGTTTTATTATTTCAGAACTTTACTGAAGCAATATTTTTAACTTTATATTATAGATCTTTGAAATCTAACCCATGATTAAGCCCTGGAAATAAAAAAAATTATGTTTTATTTCACTTAACCTAAATAAATTTACTTTTATTTGTAAATTAAATTTTCATCAAATTAATTTATGTATCTGGCTCAACGTTGGTAGAAAAGATAACATTTTGTTTATTTGGTGATGAAGGTTGGCTTTCTTCTCATGAAATACTCATTGAAGAAGCCAGAATGGGATATTACCCAGAGCCTTGAAGGGAGAAAACATAACCCAGACTGTGGGGCAGGGACAGAGGTAATTGGTGAAATAATCTTTCTGATTTCCGTAACTGAAATGTAAGTTCCAAGAAAGTAGGTTTGCTTTTATTTTTCTTCTTTTTCGATCTCTGCTGTATCCTCAGTCTTTAGGATCATACTAGCCAGCACATTGTAGGGATTTGTAAGTATTTATTGAATGAATGAAATATAATCATTTATTTACCAATTTATATTTCCTCCATCAGTTCCATATTATGCCAGTGATGATTGGTACTCACAACAAAAATTGTAAGTGATCATTTTATATTTGTGTATGTCATTATGATTGTCATGTTGCCTTTGGCATGGTAAGGTAGGGTATTGAATCTTTCTAAAGAAGTAACTGTCAGTATAAAGAGGGGTGAGTAACTTTGCCAGATATTAAGGCATACCACAAACCTGTAGTGATTAAAAACTGAGGCTTTGGTACAAGACAAATGGACCTGTGGCACAGGATAGGGAACTCAGAGACAGATTTCAGTATTAAAAAAAAACAAACAAAACATTGCAGTCAAGTTGATTCCAACTCACAAGTGATTTCAGTATAAAAAACAGAACAAACTAGCTGCTGCCAAGTCAATTCCAACTCATAGATTTCAGTATAGCAGGAGTTTAATACATATTAAGGTAGAACCACAAATAGTAGGAGAAGTTGGATCGGTTTAGTAAGTGATGCTGGAAAAAACAACTTTCTATATACCAGAGAAGATGTAGGTGTAGGATGGACTTCTTAAATAAAACTTGAGAAGTGCAAATTATAAGACAAAAATAATGAGTTATATTACATCAAAATTAATAATTTCTGGTCATTGAAGGCTGTTTCAACAGACACATGACAGATCTGGAGATCTCAGCGCAGGAACCCCAGGTCCAAAGGATGTTCTGTTCTCCTGGTTCTTGTTGCTTGGTCCCCCTGTCTGTCTGCTCACTTCTGTCTTTTGTATGTCAAGAGAGACTGATTTTGGATACAACCTGATTGAGTCCTGCCTGATTAACATCACCGTCTTCAATCCTGTCTCATTAACATCACAGAGATAGCATTTACAACATACTGGAAAATCACATCAGATGACGAAATGGTGGACAATCACACAATACAGGGAATCACGGCCTAGCCATTTGACACATATTTTTGGAAGACACAGGTCAATACATCACAGATAACATCTAAGAGTGGAATTGCTGGGTCATACGGTAGTTTTATTTTTAATTTCTTGAGGAACTGCTGCACTATTTTCTGTGATGGCTGTACCATTCTTCGCTGCAACAAGCAGTCAATAAAGGATTCCAATTTCCCCACAACCTCACCTATATTTCTTTTCTTTTTTTTTATTATGATTGAGTGAAAATATACATTCCCATATAAATTTGCATGCTGATCTACATGCAGCTTCCACTGCTCTCCCTGCCTGGTGACAGCACATTATTCCTCTCTTCTCCATACATGTCTCATCTTCCTCAAAGTTTCCTTTGCTATCCTCTCCACCCACACCCCTTACTCCAGCCAGAGGTCCACAGGATGATACCCTATAGATGCATAGAACCATAAAGTGCATCCAATATGTGGTTTGTCTGCATTGCCAAGTCCAATCCATTCATGTTTGAAGAGTGGACCTTCATAACGATTTATGGGCAAGGGCAGCATCAGGGCCAGGGGCCAGGGGAACTCCGAAGCTGCTAGACCATCAATTGTGGTCTTTTAATGGAGATCTCAGGTGCACCCCTTTTCAGTCTTGTGTTGCCACTGAGACTCAACTTTGTGAGCTCCATCGCGGCTGTCACAGGTGGTGGCCGGGCACCATCCGGTTCTTCCGGTCCCAAGTCGATGTAGACAACCACACATGTGGATCTGTCTGTCTTCTGGGTTGTCTTTCCCCCATCTCCTTTTGGCCCTCGGTCAGCATCCATTCCTGCTGAGGTGGGACCATTTGCTGTGCCCTCGAATGGCAGCTGTGCAGCTTTTAAGACGCCAGACGCCACTCACCAGTGTGGGGTGCAGAGAACCCTCTTAGCAAAACATTAGTTGTGCCAATTGGCCTCGATTTTGCCTAAGTGTGGTCCCCTTCCCCCTGCCCCAGCTACCCTATCCTTGCATTATTGGGTTAAGATGGAAGGGATATTCCAGTTATGTTGAAGTCCACTTAATATTGTTCTTGTTTCTAATGTGTGCTATCACCGATTTCACACAACCAGATTTCTAGCAACTGTCTAATCTAAACCCTCATCCTCCCCCTTCCTCCCTCTCTTCCCTCCCCTCCCTTGCAGCCATCAAAGAGTCATTTTTTCTATGCCTAAGTCTGTTTTTGAGTTTTTATCGTAGGGGTCTCATACAGTATTTGTCTTTTTGTTGCTGACTACTTTCACTCAACATAATGTCTTCCAGTTGAAATCAGGTTAGGAGATGTTTCCTGGAATCATCATTGTTTATCATTGCATAGTGCTCCATTGAGTGTATATACCATAGTTTACTTATCCATTTCTCTGTTGTTGGGCATCTGGGTTGATTCCATCTTTTTGCTATTGTGGACTGTGCTGTGATAAACATTCTTGTGCATGTGTCCGTTGATGTGAAAGGCCTTGATTCTGTAGAATATATTCCAAGTAGTTGAATTACTGGGTCCAATGGTATGTCTATATCAATTTTTTTAAGGAAGCACCAGGTTGCTTTCCAAAGAGGCTGGACCATTTTTCAGCCCTGCAAACAGTGTAGGAGAGTTCCACTTTCTCCACAGCCTCTCCAGCATTTGTTGTTTTGTGTTTTTTGGATCATGGCCAACCTTGTTGGGGTGAGATGGTATCTCATTTTCATCTTGATTTGAATTTCTTTAATAACTAAAGATCATGAATATGACTGTATGTGTTTTTTGGCTGCCTGGATCTCCTCTTTAGAAAAATGTCTGTCCATCTCCTTTGCCTATCACTTAATTGGATGATTTATATTCCTCTTGTTGATATTTTTTAGTACCTTGTAGATTATGGAGATCAGGTGTCGCTCTGATATAGAGTTGCCAAATATTTTTTCCCATTCTGTAGGTGGTCTTTTAACTCTTGTGATTATAGTCTTTGGATGACCAAAATGTTTGATTCTTAGTAGTTCCCATTTATCTGTTTTCTCTTCTGTTGATTGTGGTTTGTTTGACAAATTTTGAAGTCTGTCTACATTGTGTATTAAAACTTCCATTGTTGTTCCTACCTTGTCTTGGATGAGCTTCATCATTTTAGATTTGATATTTAGGTCTTTTATCCAGTTGGAGTTGGTTTTTGTATAAGGTATAAGATATGGATCTTGTTTCAATTTATTGCAGATGGATACACCAGGCGCTCCTTGAATACTCTGGGGGTCAGTTCTCGATGGCACTTGGCTTGGCTATCCAATTTTGCCAGCACCATTTGTTGAAGAGATTGTTTTTGCCCCAGTTTAATGTCTTAGGGCCTTTGTCGAATATCAACTGTTGATAGGCAGATGGTGTCATCTCTGGGGTCTCAGTTCTGTTCTGTTGATCCATCTGTTTGTTCTTGTATCACTACCAGACTGTTTTGACCACTGTGGCAGTGTAATAGGTTCTGAAGTCAGGTAATGAGAGGCCTCCCAGTGTGTTCTTCTTCTTTAGTAGTACCTTACATATCCGAGTCTCTTCCCTTTCCAAACAAAATTGGTAATTTGTTTCTCCATCTCATGAAAAAATGTCACTGGAACTTGTATTGGGATTGCATTACATAAGTAGATTGCTTTGGGTAAAACAGACATTTTCACAATGTTAAGTCTTCCTATCCATGAGCAGGGTAGGTTTCTTCATTTTTCTAAGGCTGTCTTGGTTTCTTGTAGTAAGGGCTTGTAGTTCTGTTTGTGAAGATATGTTATTCCTCTGGTTAGTTTAATTCCTAGGTACTTTATCTTCTTGGGGGCTGTAGTAAATGGTATTGATTTGATGATTTCTTCATTAACAGTCTCGTTGTTGGTATAAAGGAATCCTATTGATTTACTTATGTTTATCTTGTATCCTGAGACTTTGCTGTACTCCTCTATCAGTTTGAGTAGTTTTCTTATACATTCTTTGGGATTCTCTGCATTTACTGTCATATCATTAGCAAACAGGGAGATTTTGACTTCTTTTTTGCTGCTGCAGATGCCTTTTATTTCTTGGTCTTGTCTAGTTGCTCTGGCTAAAAATTCTAGTACTGTGTTGAATAGGAGAGGTGAGAGCGGGCATCCTTGTCTGGTTCCTGTTCTCAAGGGACTGTCTTTCATTCTCTCTCAATTCAGGATGACGTAGGCAGTTGACTTTGTATAAATGGCCCTTATTGCATTGAGGAATTTTCCGTCTCTGCCTATTTTGCTAAGAGTTTTTAGCATGAAGGGTGTTGGACTCTATTAAATACCTTTTCTGCATCAATGGACAAAATCATGGGATTCTTGTCTTTTGTGCTATTTATGTGGTTAATCACATAATTGTTTTTCTGATGTTGAACCAGCCTTTCATCCCTGGTATGAATCCAACTTCGTCATGATGGATTATCCTTTGGATATGCTGTTATATTCTACTGGCAAGAATTTTGTTGAAGATTTTTGCATCTAGATTCATGAGTGATATTGGTGTGTAGTTCTCCTTTTTGGTTGGGTCTTTCCCTGGCTTTGCTATCAGGGTTATGCTGGCTCCATAGAATGAGTTTAGGAGTACTCCATCCCTTTCTGTACTGTGAAATAGTCTCAGTAGTATTGGAGATAACTCTTCTCTAAATGCTTCATAGAATTCTGCAGTGAAGGCATCTGGGCCCGGGCTTTTTTTGATTGGTAGTGTTTTGATGACATTTTCAATCTCTTCCTTTGTGATGGGTTTATTAACTTGTTCTGCTTCACGTTGTGATAATTTGAGTAAGTGGTATGAGTCAAGGAATTTGTCCATTTCCTCTAGGTTTTCCAATTTGTTAGAGTACAGTCTTTCATAGTATTCTGTTATGATATTTTTGATTTCTGTTGTCACAACTCCCCTCTCATTTCTAATTTGGGTTGTTTCCTTTCCTGCTTTTCTTTAGTAAGTTTCACCAGTGGTTTGTCAATTTTGTTGATCTTTTCAAAAAACCAGCTTTTAGTGTTTTCCATTTTTTCAATTGTTTTCCTGTTCTGCAGTTCATTTAGCTCTGCTCTAATCTTTATGATCTGGTTTCTTCTGGTACCTGAGGGGTTCCTCTGTTGTTCTCTCTGTACTTGTTCAAGCTATAGGGTCAGTTCTTTGATTTGGTTTCTTTCTTCCTTCCAGATGTGTGCATTTATGGAGATAAACAGACCTCTGAGCACTGTTTTGGCTGTATCACATAGGTTCTGGTAGTAAGTGTTTTCATTCTCATTGGAATCCATCAATTTCTTTATTTTATCCTTGATTTCTGCTATTACCCATGTTTTTTTTGAGCAAGATGTTGTTCAGTTTCCACGAGTTCCACTTTTGATCTGTGTTTTTTCTGCTATTGATTTCAACTTTTATGGCTTTATGATCTGAGAAGATGCTTTGCATTAATTCAGTGATACCTATTTTGCTGAGAATTGCATTATGTCCTAACACATGGTCAATTCTGAAGAATGTTCCATGTGCACTGGAGAAGAAGGTATAGTTATCTGCTGATAGGTTGAAAGTTCTGTATATATAAATGGGGTTTAGTTGGTTCATTGTAGTAATGCAGTCTTCTCTATCTTTAGTCAGCTTTTTTCTAGATGATCTGTCCAGTATTGAGAGTCGTGTGTTGAATTATCCCACTATTATTGTGGAGTGATCTAACTCTTTTTTGAGTGTAGTCAGTGTTCCTTCAACGTATTTAGGTGCTCTGATATTAGGTGCATAAATATTTACTATAGCTAAGTCTTGCTTGTGTACTGAACTTTTCAGCAATAAATAGTGTCCATCTTTGTCCACGATGGTGGATTCGACATTAAAATTGATTTTGTCTGAGATTAGAATTGCCACACTTGCTGTTCTTTGTTCATTGTTAGCTTGATATATATTCTTCCATCCTTTGATTTTTAGTTTGTTCCTATCTTTAAGTCTCAAGTGAGTTTCTTGTAGACAACATATGGATGGTCATGTCTTTTGATCCAAGATGCCACTCAATGTGTCTTTACTGGAGCATTCAGTCCTTTGACATGCAAAGTAATTATTGATACGTATGTGTTCAGTGCTGCCTTTGTGATATGTTTATTTTTGTGTTGATGTTTTCTCTGTTGTTCTTATTAGTCTGTTCTGGGACAGTCTTTTTTGTGAGTCAGTTTTTCACCTTTTTCAAAGCTGATTTTGTAGTTGCTAAGACTCGTGTGTTAGATTTCTTGAAATGGTATGATAGATCTTTGTTGTTCTTCACAGCTGCCCCTATGATCCCCGTTAGTAAGCTATATGTAAACCCAATTTTGATTACTACCAGTCTTGTCATCTTCTCCATCCGTAAGGATTAGAACAACTGTAGTACATCCCTCTTTTTAATATGATGGCACCATATTTTTCATGATAATTACTGGATTCCTTCTTTGAGTATTAAAGCTGTGATTGACTTTGGAGCCTTCCCTAACTGAGTAGATTTCTGCGTGATTTGTTGTACTAAAATATAAAGTTAGTGGCTTTGTTCTTCTAAGCCAGAGCCACGAACTTCTTTCAGTATTTCTAGTAGATTTGATTTGGTTTTTACAACGTGTCTGAGTTTCTGTTTATCTGGGAATGTCTTCATTTCATTTTCGTATTTTAAAGATAGTTTTGCAGGATATGTAATTCTTGGTTGGAATTTCTTCTCCTTCAAGGCTTTAAATGTGTCATGCCACTGTCTCCGTGCCAGCATGGTTTCTGCTGAGAAGTCTGATGAAAGCCTACAGGGTTTCCCTCTGAATGTTAGCTTTACTTTGAGTCTTGCTGCCTTTAAGAGTTGCTGCTTATGTTTCATTTTGTTGAGCTTGATTATAATATGTCTTGGAGTCTTTCTTTTGAGATTTATATTGGGTGGCATACGATATGTATCTGAGATGTCTGTGTTCTCTTCATGATTTTTGGGAAGTTTTCTGTCAGCAGGTTAGCAACGATACTCTCTGTTTTCTCAGTTGTCTCATGCTGTTCAGGGACTCCAGTTCATCTAAGATTGTTCCTCTTAATAGAGTCCCACATGCTTCTCAATGCTTCTTCATTTTTCTTGTGTGTTTTTTCTGATTTCTGCTCATAGACGCTGGCATCAGTAGCTCTGTCTTCCAAGTCAGAAATTCTTTTTTCTATTTGTTCCATTCTGTTTTCTTGGCTTTCAGTCGAAGTTTCTATGTCTTTGAGTTTGTTCTTGATCTGTTGGATTTCAGAGAACTGGTTTTCCGTCAGATCGAACAGCTTATTTAATTTTTTCTTTTATTCTGCCACATTTGTACAAGGTCTAGAAGGGCTCTGTACATAATGATTTTGTATTCACTTTCTGATGATTTCATAAAAGTTTCTTCATCTAGAAAACTAGTTGGTTGTTTTGTTTAGGAGCCTTCTGAAGCCGTAGGTGATTTCTTGTGTGCCACAAGTGTGTCTGTTGCTTTTTGGGTCCCATGTGAGTAAGTCGAGGCTGTAAGAGATACTGTCAGGATGGACAGCAAGTGTGTCTCTATGCTGTCTTAAAATGTAAAGCAAAAGGTATCTGACCATGTCCCAAGTCAGTCAGGTTTTCGGGTGTAGAATTCCCTCTTTCCAACTGGCAAAGTTAGCACCACTATATCCAACCCCAGATGATACAAACTAGTTCAGAATATAGCAATTCTACCGCATTGTTGGCCTCTGCTGCCAGGGCGCAGCCTTAGGTGACGCTGTGTAAACTACTGCTTTTCTGGTAGAAAAGCGCTCTCCTGTTGGCACGTTCTGGCTCCCAAGCTAAGAAATAATTCCAATTGCAGCCACCATATCCAAGATGGCTCCCTCCACATAGGCAGCAGATAGAGAGGCTAAAGTTGCCGAGAGGTAGTGATTCCTCTGCCTCTGTTGCCAGGCCCCCTGTAGGTGACACTGTGTAAATTGCTGCTTTCATGTCAGAGAAGCGCTGTCCTGTTTGGGCTCTGCCTCCCAGGCTAAGAATTAGGTCCTGCTAAAATCTGCATATCCAACATGGCATCTTGCACTCTGGCAGTGTGGTTCTGTACAAACCACGCTGTGGCAGTGATTAAAAGAGAGGCCCAAAGTGACTAGATTAACAGACTCTTAATCCTGGCTCTCAAAATATGGTAATTTCACCTGTATATCCCCCCAGAAGTGCCTCTGAGTTTAGCTGCTAGGGAAGACCCAGCTCCACCCACCAGCTAAGACAGAGGGAAAAAAAAGTCAAAACGGTCCGTTTACCTTCAGTCCGTGAGAGGCAGGGCTAACCAGGAGCGAGAGTCAGCGAAAGAGAGGAGGTTTTTTGCTCAGTGGTATGAAGTCCAAATCAACAGCCCTGTTCCATGTCCTGGAGGCTCACTAAGTGATCAGAAGGCTCCATTTGATTATCAGTTCAGGTCTTGGTTTCCAGAGGGATATAAGGAGACATGTGCTTAGTCTGCCATCTTGATTCCACCTCCTGTGTCACATTTTTTAAAATGCATTTGTTGAGCTGCTTACATGCTTTTGTGTGTGTTAGTTACCTAGTACTCCTGAAACAAATACTACAAGTAGGCAGATTTAAAGAATGGAAATTTATTTTCTCATATTCTCTGATGCTAAAAGTTCAAATCAGGATCTCAGCTGTGTCAGTTCCTTCCTTATTTGTAGTACCAGGTCCCCTTTGATCTACTGGTGTTCTTTGGTGTATAGATGATGCTCAGCATGATATCTGTCTCTCCCTGTGTGTGTGTCTAATATGCTCTTTCTGTGACTCATAAATGATTTGATTTAGAACCCACCCTGCTTAGATATGATCTAATTAATATAATAGAGGAAACCTTATTTCCAAACAGGATCATCTTTACAGGTGGCTAAGGTTTCAGTACATGTTTGGGGGCACTACAGTTCCACACATAACAGGGTACATTCTGTTAGTTTATTTTTAGACAGTATACCAAGCTTGCATTGCTGAAATAAACTCAAATTGGTCATGGTATGTAACTTTTTTATATATTGTCCAATATTGTTTGATCATATGTTATTAAAGACATATAGTTAATGTCTGTTTATAAAGAATGTATGTCTGTAGTTTCTTTTATTGTGATGTCTTTGTCTAGTTTAATATCAGGTAAGATTGACTTTATGGAATGAGAGGACAAGGATTTTCCACTGTATTTTACAAAAACATTTGTGAAAGATTTTTTTTTTCTTAAAATATTTGTTATAATGCACCAGTGAATTATTTGGATTGGGCTTTACCTTGTGAAAGAATTTTAATTACTGATTTGATGTATTTGTTATCGGTCCATCCACATATGTAATACTAAGTAATTGATGTCTTTTTAGGCATTTGTCCATTTCGTGTAAGTTGACCATTTTTGGCATAAAATTTAATAATTGTGGTATATGTAAATCTGACAGTGGTGTCCACTATTGCGTTCATGATTTTTGCAGTTTGTGTATTTCTGCTTTAACTCTTAGTCGATATGACTAATAGTTTGTCAACTTTGTTGATATTTTTCAAAGAACCAACTTTTGATTTTAGCTTTTATTATTCTGTTTTCTGTTTCGTTGATTTCTGCTGTAATCGTCATCATTTCTTTTGTTCTGCTTGTTTTGGGTTTTGTTTACTGTTTTTCATGGTGACCCTAGGGACGCCATGAGTCAGATCCGACTCGACAGCACTTGGCTGGGCTTACTATTTTTCATTCTAGTCTTTTCTGGAGTTGGAAGCTTATTGATTTGAAATTCTGTCATCTGAGAATAGATTTTTAAATGCATTTATTTTCAAAAGTTTGTTGTTAGGTGCCATCGAGTTGGTTCCGACTTATAGCAACCCTGGGTACAACAAAACAAAATGCTGGTTGGTCCCATGCCATCCTCACAGTTGTAGCTATGTTTGAACTCATTTTGAAACCACTGTGTCAGTCTGTCTCATTTAAGTCTTCCTCTTTTTCTCTGACCCTTATGTTGCTACACCTGGAGGCCTTCTCCAAGGAGTGATTTCTCCTGATGACATAGCCAGTGTGCATGAGAGGAAATCACGCTATGCTCACTTCTAAGTAGCATTTTGGCTGTACTTCCTGCAAGAAAGATTTGTTCATTTATCTGAAAGTCTGTAGGATATTCAGTATTCTTTGCCAACACTGTAATTCAAAGGCATCATTTCTTTCTTATTGTTCACTGTCCGTCTTTCACTTGTGTGTGAAACAATTGAAAATACCATAGCTTGGGTCAGGTGCTCCTTAGTCCTCTTTGCTTCTGAACAATTTAAAGAGGTCTTTTGCAGCAGATTTTCCCGTTGTAGTACATTATTTGGTTTCTTGACTGCTGCTTCCACAGGTGTTGATCATGGGGCATGGATTGTAGATACAAGGAAAATGAAACCCTTTGACAACTTCAGTATTTTCTCTGTATATCATAATATTACTTATTGATCCGGGTCTGAGGGTTTTAGTTTTCTTTATGTTGAGGTGTAACCCATGCTGAAGGCTGTGATCTTTCATTTTCATCAGTGTTTCAAGTCCTCTTCACTTAAACAAGCAAAGTTGCATCATATGCCTATCATAGGCTGTTAGTGAGCATTCTTCTAGTCTTGATGCCTCTTTCTTCATCATATAGTCCAACTGCTCAGCTTATTTGCTTGGCACACAGATTGAATAAGCATGGTGAAATCATATACCATGACACACAGCTTCCCTGATTTAAAATCATACAATATCCCCTTGTTTTGGTTGAATAAATGCCTCTTTGTCTATGTACTAGTTCAATGCAAGCATAATTAAGTGTTCTACAATTTCTGTTCTTCACAATAATGTCTATAATGCTTTATGATACACATGGTTAAATGCCTTTGCATAGTAAATAAAACAGGTAAACATCTTTGTAGCATTCTCCACTTTCAGGTAAAATCCATATGATATTAGCCTTTGTTCCACGTCTTCTGGATCCATCACCCATCTGTCTGTCATGCTGTGGTGGTTTGCATGTTGCTGTGATGGTGGAAGCTATGCCACCAGAATTTCAACTATCAATAGAATCACCCATGATAGACATATTTCAGTGAAGCTTTCAGACTTAGACTGGGAATCTACTTCTGGAAAAAAAAAAAAAGTTGTCCAGTGAAAACTTTGTGAATATCAGTGGAACATTTTTGAAATTAACATACGGTAAAAATGACATGTGGTGTACAGTTCTATGTTTAATACATACATAGAGTCACTCAACCAGTACGACACTGGTGTATGGAACAATTCCATCATCCCATGAAACTCCTTCAAGCTGCCCATCTATAGTCATACCCTTATCTCACCAGTAACACTTTTCATAATGTCTTATCAGTGGAATCATACTTACAGTGTGTTGTTTTTTGGCAGTGGATTCTTGGACTCCACATAACATATTTGAAATCCGTTCAGATTGCCTGAATCAATACTCCACTCCTTTTTATTGCTGAATAGATAACCACTGTGTGGGAATATTTAGAAGGACATTTGATTGATTCTAGGGTTTTCTTTTTTTTTTTTTTTTTGCTGTCACAAATAAAGTTGTGATGAACATCCATCATAAGTTTTTGGGAGGGCTGGGGTTTCACTTATCTAGCATGATGCCCAGAAGTGGTATTGCTATATCATATGTAAGGGTATGTTTAATTTTGTAAGGAACCAAACAGCCAAGCTATATATCCAAGTGATTTTTGTTCTGCTATTTTGAAGCTTTGTTGTTTGATGCATACAAATTTAGAATTGTATCTTCTTGGCAAATTGGTGCTTTTATCATTATATAATATCTTTTTTATTCTTTGTAATTTTCCTTGCTTTGCAGTCTGGTATGTCTGATATTAATATGTGTGATTATAATCAGTTCAACTTTCTGTTAGTATTTTCATGGTTTATCTTTTTCCATCCATTGTTTTACTTTTGATGCATTTTATTATATTTAAAGTGTGATTTTAGAGTCAGTTCATTGTCTAGTTTTATATTTTAATGCATTCTGATTATCTGTGGCTTTTGGTAGTATATGTCAACCATTTGTGTTTAATAAAATCATTAACATGTTTGTATTTAAGTCAACAATTTTATTATTTGTTTTTTACTAGCTCCCTCGTTTTGCTGCCCTGTTTCTCCTTTCCTATCCTTCCTTGGATTACTTAAATTTGTTTGTTGTTCTGTTTTAACTTACTTACCTTTTTTTAAACTGTGTCTTTGTATGTTTTTAGTGATTGTTCTAAGTACAATATTGATAGTTATCTTTTCATATCCTATATTGAATTAATAGTTCATGAACTCATGTGTAAAATTCATGTAGAATACAGTCATATAAAAGCCATTGCCAATGAGTTGATTCTTATTCATAGAAACCCTATAGGACAGAGTAGAACTTCCCTGTAGGATTTCCATGGAGCAGCTAGTGGATCTGAACTGCTGACTTTTTGGTTAGCAGCTGAACCTGTAACCATTCTGACACCAGGATACCCCCTCACCTTTATTTTGTAGGTATTTTATAGTTATATACACTAAAAGTCCATCAGATAACGTTATTTTTGCTTTCAGTGATCATAGATATTGTATAGAAGTGAAGATGAGATTAATAACCTATTATATTTACCCACATAGTTACCATTTCTGTTTCTTCTGGTGCAATTTAGTAACCAATTCTTTTTATTTTTCTTCACCTGAGAATATCTGCGTTTCATCTTCATTTTTTAAAAATTTTTTTATTTGATATGACTGAGTGAAAATGCACATTCCCGTATAAATTTACATGCCCACCTCTGTGCAGCTCCCACTGCTCTCCCTGTCCTGTGACAGCACACTATTCCTCTCTGCTCCATCCATGTCTCATCCTCCCAAAAGTCTCCTTTCTGCTCCTCTCCACCCACTCCGCTTCCTCCAGCCAGAGGTCGGCAGGATGATATCCTATAGATGTATAGAACCATAAAGTACACTTTAGGATTACTTTTGCTAGATATCTAATTCTAGGTTAACACTCTTTTCTGTCCTCCTTTCAAAAATGTTACGTCACTTCTTTCTGCTTCCATGGTTTCTGGTGAGAAATCTTCAGTGTTTCGAATTGCTGTTCCCTATTTATAATGTGATTTTTCGTGGCTGCTTCCAAGATTTTTACCGTGTTTTTGGTTTTCAGCTGTTGGATTATATGTCTGGATTTATTTGCTTTTATTTTGTCTTGTGTTCACTAAGCTTTTTGAATTTAGATTTGTCTTGTACTACGTTTAGGAAGTTTTCAGCTTTTATTTCTCTGTCTCTCCTGCAGATTAATGTGTCTTTTGGGATTATGATAACACAAATGTTAAGTTTTTAGATACTTTCCACAGGCCTCTGAGTTTCTTTATTTCAGGATGTTCCTTAGAAGTGATGATGGCAAAATTTCATCTTGTACTTTGGATGCATTGTCAGGGGGGACCAGTCCCTGGAGAAGGACATTTTTTTTGGTAAAGCAGAGTCTCAGCTAAAAGGAGGAGGGCCCTCAATGAGATGAATTGATATAGCGGCTGTTAACAGTCAGCTTAAACACAGTGACAGTTGTGAGGTGGGTGCAGGACCGGGTAGTGTTACATTTTGTTGTACATAGGGTCACTGTGAGTCAGAACCAACTCGATGGCATCTAACAACAGCAGTAACTGTGTTCTTTGACAATTTTTCAATATTTTTTCCTTTGATATTAAAGTTGGATAATTTCTATCAATATCCTCCAGTTCAATGAGGATATCGTCTCCATTCTGCTGTTGGAGCCCACTGATGATTTTTGTTAGTTTCAGTTACTGTATTTTTCACTTATAAAATTTCCCTTTGGTTCTTTTTCATATCGTTCATTTCTTTGCTGAGACTGTTTTTCTGTATATTGGCCACTGCTTCTTGGAGCACAGTTATAATAAACCAAAACCCACTGCCATCGAGTCAGGTATAACTCATAGTGACCTTAGAGGTCATAGTAGAGCTGCCTCATAGAGTTTAGCAGGATAATAGCTGTTTTCATTCCTTGTATACTAATTCAGTGTTTCTATCATTTCAGTGCTTTCATATATTTGTTTTTTATACAGCAGTTCAATATTTCTACACTTAAATTCGGTGACATTGGTTACGTTCTTCATGTTGTGTTATGATTCTTGCTATTTCTCCCCATACTGTTTCATCACCATTAACTCAAACTCACTAACCTCTAAACTTTTCATCTGTGCTTTAGAGCTACTTTTTCAGTTTTATCTCACACAGACAATTCTTGAAAAGAGTGCAATATTCAAGGCAAATACTGTTTAGGAGATAGTTTCTGTTCAAGTTTTAAAGATTATCTCAGGGGTTCCTGTAGTCTCATTGGGTCCAGTCTTAGATTCTATCAGGTCTTGCATATGGTGATTGTCTTCCCTTGCAAGGTGGTGTTTTCCTGGTTGTTGGTCTATGAAATAATTTTGAATAGCATCCTGAACATTTTGAATATTTATATCATGTGAATGTGGGTTTTCTTTAATTTTAAGGAGAATTTTGATATTTTTACTATTTGTTTGTCTAGCAGACAATTGGCCAAGTTAGGTTCAGACTTCAAGTTCTGACTCTTCTTCTTTGGGATGTAGTTCAAACCGTCGGGTCTGTTTACAGAGCTTTTATACTATTGGGGTCTTTCTAGTATATGTGGAAACTCTGGGGACTAGTAGGTTATGTGCTATGTCTGCTTACCAAAAGGCTGGCAGTTCAAATCCACCAGGTGCTCCTTGGAAATTCTGTGGGGCAGTTCAACTTTGACCTACAGGGTCTCTATGAGTCCGACCTATTCCACTGCGGTGGGTTTGATTTGGTAGTATGTGTGCCATCTAGTGGCGAGTCTAGGGCGTGAATAGTGGTTAATATAGTAGTTCTATTATCAAAGCCTTTGTTTGGTGTTAACAGTCAGATCCATATATGCACAGTTTGGAGGTAAACCAGAAGTTCATCTCTTATGGGGTCACTCTTCTGAGCTCCTTCTCTGATAATTTTCCTTACGTTTTAAAACTCTCCAGACTCCTTTTGAGGTTCTCTGGCCAGAAAGCCAGGCATTAGTTTCTTTACTCTGCCTTGCACTTTCCATGACTTTTTCTGTGTCTGAGGTAAGTGGTGAGAAGACACAGAGAGGAAGAAGCAATGGGGTTTGCTTCAGACCGCCTTGAGACCATGTCTCGTTTGGTCAGAGAGAATTTTGCCTTCCTCCAAGTTTTATGTCCCTTCCTGGCAGCTACTGCCCGCATTCTGCCACTGCAAAATTTCACCATCTCCATTTTTACTGTTACTTTTTTAAAGACAATTTTATTGAGGTAGAATTCATAAACCATACAACTCATTTAAAGTGTTCAGTTTTTTAATATATTTAAAGATATGTGAAACTGTCATAACAATTCAATTTTAGAGTATTTTCATCACATGAAAAAACAGTGAGGCCCTATTTTTTTTTCTGTCTAATTCTGACAACAAAAAAATACCTAAACCTGCTGCCGTCAACTCAGTACTGACTCATAGCAGCACTGTATGGCAGGGCAGAACTGTCGCATAGGATTTCCAAGGAGCATCTGGTGGATTGAACTTTTGACCCCTTTGGTTAGCAGCCATAGCACTTATCCATTACACCACCAGGATTTCTTAATTCTAGGCAATGGTTAATCTATTTTATATCCCTATAGTTTTCATACAACTCTGGGCATTTCATATAAATGGTGTAATACACTATGTACTCTTTTATGTCTGACCTCCTCACTTACCATGATGTTTTCAAAGCTTTATCCTTAATATAGCATGTATCAGTCTTTCATTTCTCGTCATTGCTGAAAAATGGATATACCACATTCTATTCATCTTTGAATCAACTGATAGATAATTGGTTGGTTGCTTTTTGACTCTTATGAATAATGCTGCTATGGGCATTTGCATAGCATTATATATTCATTTTTCTTGGGTGTAGAATTGCTGGGTCATGTGGTTCCTCTGTGGTTAAATTTTGAAGTAAAACTATTTTCCAAATTGATTGGACCATTTTTCGTTTCTACTGTAAGTGGATTTTGGTCCCAGTTTCTCCACATACTTGCCACAACTGAGTTCTTTGGGCCATTACTAGCATTTTAGTCCTAACTGTCTTGATTTTCTGTGGGAAAGTTCAGAGGAGTTCAATTTAATTGCTGTCAGTTTCTGTTATATTTTGAATGTTTTGCCACATCGTAGACTTCTTCTACTTTTGCCATCTTGACTCTGCCCCCTAACTTCCTCTACTTTTGAATATTTGAAAAGAAAGTCTGTGATTGTAATAAAGGAAAAGATAGATGATACGATTTGGGGCATAGCCTTGTGGGGAGGGCCGTTGCCATTGTGTGTGTGTGTGTGTGTGTGTGTGTGTGTGTGTGTGTGTGTGGCGGAGAACCTTGGATAGACAGAGTATAGTTATGGGTAGAGAGTTCGTGATTTGTCTTGAGGTCATGCAGACTTTGAGGGAGCTGTGCTTTATCCAGGCAAAGATGCCAGTGAGATATTTAGCTCCAGGTGTGGAGCTCAGGAGAGAAGGCCGAGCTGGACCAGAACACTGTTTTCATATTAGATGAATTGTAGATTGCTGTATATTTTTAGGGAGTATCAGCTTTGTAATGTTCCAGTGCAAAGCATAGCCTTTATAAATAATAACAGCGGTACCTGCAGTATGCTCTGTGATGCATTCACGTAAACGAAGAAGGGAACAAAGATGTTCTGATGCAAGATGCTTGCAAAACACAGTAAGAAACATCACAATTACTATTAAATATTTTAAAAAGTCAACTAAATATAGTTCAGTATGTTCATGGTAGTATTTTTAGGTAAATTTTTATACCATGTATACCCATTTTAAGTATACAATTAAATTCTGGCAAATGCCTGTACCCATGTAACTGATACCTCTATCAAGATGCAGAAAATTTCTGTACTCCAGAAAAGTCCATTGTATCCTGTTTCATCATTTCACCAAGAAGCAATCACTTTTCCATTCTGTTTATTTATTCTGGCAGTATACATCAGTTTTACCAAGATTAAAACTTCATGTAAACGAAATTATACAACTTGAATTGTCTTGTCTTTAGCTTCTGTGAGATTCGTACATATGGCCACATTTATCCATAGTTTGTTCTTTTTTTAAATTGTTGCATAGTAATAAATATACTACAACCAATTATTCATTTTCTCATTGTTGGACATTTGGGTCATTTCGGATTTTGTGCTACTATGAATAAAGCTGCTTTGATCTTTCTTGTACAGGTGTTTTTGTGGACATACATTTTACTTCCCTTAGGTATCTTTGAAATCCAGCTGCTGAATCATAGCATTACGTATACTTAATTTCATAGAAAATTACTGTATCTTTTTCAAAATTAGTTGTGTTATCTCTGTGCTTCCTCCAGCAATATAAGAATTCTGAATACTTCGCATCATTGTTCACATTTGGTTTTGTCTTTAATTTTGCCACACTAGTGAATATGAAATGGTATCTCTTTGCAGTTTTTGTTTTCCTGATGGTTAATGGTATTAAACATTTTTTTCATGAACTTATTGGGTATTGCTATGTTTCTTTTGAATTGTCTGTTCCAACCATTTACCTATTTTAAAAGATCTTTTTTTAAGTTGCAGGATTTTTGAAAGGAGATATTGCAAATAAATCATTTTTTCAAGTATATGTCTTTGAATATTCTTTCCCGTTTGTGGTTTATCTATTTAGATTCTAAAGGGTGTTTTCTGATGAGCTGAAGTTTGTAAATTTTGATGAATTCTAAGATGCTGATATTTTCCTTTAATGCTACTGCCTTCTACTTAGTAATAAAACTTGGACTAACACCCAGATTGCAAAGACTGTGTTTTCTTCTAAAAGCTTTATAGTTTTAACTTTGGTGTTTAATTTTCTGAGTAATCTTGGATTAATTTTTTGTGTTATGATGTGAAGTAGGAATTTAGCTACTTTTTTTTGTATGAATATGTAACTCTTCTTTGAATGTGTTTTGAAGTCTTCCCTTTCCCCATTATATTGCTTTGGCTTTTTGAGAATCAACTGACTACATGAATATGGAACTTTATTCTTTCCCATTGGTCTATGTACTTATCATCATGCCTGTATCATATAACATTGATTATCATAGCTTCCTTGTAATCTTAAAGTCATATAAAGCTTCCAATTTTATTATTTTTAAGATAAATTTGGGTCATCTAGGTCGGTTGTAATTCCATTTAAGTGTTGGAGCCAACTTTTGAATTTCTGCAAAAAAGTTCTGCTAGGATATTGGATAAAAATGCATTAACTCTATAGTTAAATTTGGGAATCATTGGCAATAACAATGACTTTTTAAATCAATTAACATACAGTGTCTCTCCATTTAGTTAGGTCTTCTTTAACTTCTCCAAGTAAAGTTTTGAGTTTCAGTGTAGAAAGTCTTGGTATTTTTTGTTAAATTTATTTCTAATTATTTTGGGTTTTCTAAGTCATTGTGAATCTATATCTGTATTTGCTATGTAGTGCTGCCTCAAGAACTCACCAGAAATAAAAAGGCTTCCCCTGGAGCTGGTGCCCTGAACTTGTACTCTGACAGTGTAGGGGGGCTAGAAGTAGAGGTTCAGGGCACCAGCTCCAGGGGAAGCCTTTTTATTTCTGGTGAGTTCTTGAGGAAAGTCCGTGCCATCAATTTCCCTCCGGTCTAGGAGCTTCTCAGTGCAGGGAACCCAGTTCCAAAGAATGTGCCCCTCTCCTGGCTCTTCTGGCTTGTTGGTAATGTGGTCCCTCTCCTCTCTGCTCTGTTCTCTCTTTTGTATTTCAAAAGAGACTGACTCAAGATACAGCCTAATCCTGTAGGTTGTATCCTGCCTTATTAACATAACTGACTTTAGTCCTGCTCATTAACATCACAGAGGTTAGGATTTACAGCATATGTGAAAATTACATCAGCTTGTAAAGTGGAGGACAATCACATATTACTGGGAACCATCACCTAACCAACTTGATACACATTTTTGGCCAACAGAATTCAGCCCATGACAGTTTCTTTTAATTTCATTTTTCCACTGCTTATTTCCATATATAGCAATACAGTTGATTTCTGTAGATTTACCTTGTAACTTTTGGCCTTGCTGAATGGATTTATCCCCCACATGTCTGTCAGTTCATCATACTGTGGGGGCCTGCATGTTGCCATGATGCTGGAAGCTATACCACTGGTATTCAGATGCCAGCAGAGTCACCTATGGCGGACAGATTTCAGTTGAGCTTCTAGACTAAGACAGACTAGGAGGAAGTACCTGGAAGTCTATTTCTGAAAAGAATTACCCATCAAGAATGTTAGGAACAGTAGCAGAACATTATCTGATACAGTGGCAAAAGATGAGCTCCTCAGGTTGGAAGGCACTCAACACAACTGGGGAAGAACTGCCTCCTCGAAGTAGAGTCAACATTAATAATGTTGATGGAGTCAAGCTTTTGAGAACTTCATTTGCTGATGTGGCACAACTCAAAATAAGATGAAACAGCTGTAAACATCTGTTAGTAAGAACATGAAATACACAAAGAACAAATCTAGGAAAATTGGAAATCATCAAAAAATTAAGTGGAATGCTTAAACATTCATATTCTAGGCATTAGTGAGCTGAAGTGGACTGGTAAATTGTCCATTTTGAGTCAGACAATGATGTAGTCTACTATGCTGGGAGGGAAAACTTGATGAAAAGTGATGTTGCATTCATCATCAAAAAGAACATTTCATGATCTATCCTGAAGTCCAGTGGTATCAGTGATAGGATAATATCCATATGCCTACAAGGACAATCAGTGAATACAATTGCTGTTCTAATTTTTGTACCTACTACTAAGGCCAAAGATGATGAAATTGAAGATTTTTACCAGCTTCTGAAGTCTGAAATTGATCAAACATGCAGTCAGGATTCATTCATTCGCTGGCTATTGGAATGTAAAAATTGAAAACAGAAAAGGAGGATCAGTAGTTGGAAAAAACAATGCTGGATATCACATGATAGAATATTACAAGACCGATGACTTCTTCATTGCAAATACCTTTTTGTCCACCAACATAAATGGTGACTGTATACATGGTCTTCACCAGATGGAATTCATCTGTGGAAAGGGATGATGGAGAAGCTCAACGTCATCAATCAGAACAAGGACATACTGACATGAGCATAGACTGTCAGTTACTCGTGTGTAAGTTCAAACTGAAACTGAAGAAAATCGGAAACAGTTCACAAGAGCCAAGGTACGATTTTGAATATATCCATCTTAGTATAGAGACCATCTCAAGAATAGACTTGATGCATTGAACACTAATTAGTGAAGACCAGACAAGTTGTGGAATGACATAAAAAAAATCATACATGAAGAAATCAAGGTCATTAAAAAGACAGGAAAAAAGAAAAGACCAAATTGGATGTCAGAAGAGAGTCTGAAACTTGCTTCTGAACATTGAGTAGCTAAAGCCAAAGGAAAAAAGATGGCATAAGAGAACTGAACAGAAGATTTCAAAGGGTGGCTTGAAAAGGCAAAGTCAAGTATCATACTGACATGTGCAAAGAGCTAGAGAAAGAAAACCGAAAGGAAGAACACAATCTGTAAATCTCAAGCTTAAAGAGCTGAAGAAAAAATTCAAGCCTTGCCTTGCAATAGTGAAAGATTCTATGGACAAAATATCAAGTGATGCATAAAGCATTAAAAGAAGACGGAAGGAATTTTCAGAGTTATTATGCCAAAAGGAACTGGTTGATATTTAACTATTTCAGGAGGAGCATATGGTCAGGAACCAGTGGTACTGAGGGAAGGTGCATTAAAGCCAGATGTAAAATAGCAAGACTCCAGGAATTGAAGGAATATCAGTTCAGGTATTCAACAAATAAATGCAGTCCTGGAAGCTGTCACTTGTGTATGCCAAGCAGTTGGGAGGTGGGGGGGGGGTGGAGTCAAGATGGCATACTACACACATCTCCTTAATTCTACTGAAAACTAAGACTTGGCTAGGTAATTAAACGGAGATTTCTGAACACCCAGTGAGCCCTAGGATGTGGCATAGGGCTGTCGGTTTGGACTACGTGCCAGTGAATGGAAAACCTCTTGTCTTTTGCTGAGCCCTGCCCACTTGTGTTGAATTGGCTGGCTCCTGTGAACTGAAAGTGATTGGCATTTTTAACTTTTTTTTCTTTTTGTTGGCCAGCAGGTGGGAGATGGATTTAACTGGCTGTTGTGCTGAGCTGCAGTGTTGATGTGATCGGCAGATGGAGTAGCCACATTTTGAGAGCCCACCTCCAGTCTCAGAGCACCACATCCCCTCTACCCACTCCTTACGGACCTCTGCTATAGATTGGGCTATTTTATGGGAGACGGGACAGCTTGACCCAGATGCCATCTTATTTGACTTGGAGGCAGAATTACCCAACCAGAGGTTTCAGCAGGGGCTAATTCCCAGGCTGGGAGGCAGTGCCAGCCCAGGGAGCATTTTTTCCAGCTGAAAAGCTGTGTTTAGCATGGTATAGTGTTATTGGTGGGACCTGGAAGGGGCTGATAGCAGGCCAGTAACCTGTCCCTCAGTTGAACTACAACACATTATCTGGGGATAACAGAAGAGGTGCCCTCTCTGTCAGCCAGAAAGAGGGGCTTGCCACACCTGATAGCCTGACTGATTTTCAAAGCTGTCAGATAGCTTTTACTTTTTTAAAAAATAAGACTGCCTAGAGAAATAACTGCAGTGCAGCTTGATAGCTCTCTTGCAGCCTTTACTGACCCACGTCATAAGGTTGGCCAACAGCCCTCACTGACTCCATAAGTAGGGCTATATCTTTGCCAGCCAGTAGGTGAAGCCTGCTACCCTAGAGAGTACACAGGGCCCAGTCACTGGACTACATAGAGGTGGCTGGTGACCAACTTCCTTCAGAACTGCACCTCAGGCACTGGTGAGGCAACAGCAGAGAAACCAAACAGCTTCTATATGTCCTGTAAGCAATAAACCCTAGCCAAACATTTAAACAAACATCCAACCATGGCTCCAGAAAACTCCCAAAATAAAGAATCAGAAAACTTCACAGATGAAGAAGCTTTCCTGAAACTGTGTGTCATGGATTGCATTGTGTCCCCCTCAAAATAGGTGTAGCTGTGTGGCTGGTCCATGATTCCCTGTATCCTGTGATTGTCCTCTATTTTGTGATTTTCCTGTGCTGTATGTTAAAGGATTAGGGTGGGACTGTAAATCCCTTTATAACATTTCCCTGCTCCACTGTAAAGGGCGTTTCCCTGGAGGATGGCTTGCTCCACCCTTAATACTTTCATCCTGCAGGAGATAAAAGGATAGAGAAGCAAGCAGAGAAATTGGAACCTCACACCACCAAGAAAGCAGCACCGAGAAAAGAACACGTCCTTCAGATCTGAGATTCTTGCATCAGGATGCTCCCTGGACAAAGACTGATGCAATACCGGATTTTCCGCCAGAGCTGATGAGGGAGAAAGCCTTTCCTCGGAGAGGACATCCTGAATATGGACGTAGAGCCTATTGCACTGTGTAAGAATAAACTTTCCTTTGTTAAAGTCATCCACTCTGTGGTGTTTCTGTTAGCAATAGCAATATTTAGCAGCACTAGCTGACTAAAACACTATCAGAGGTCAACTACAAGAGAATTATACATAGAGCCCTTCTAGACATTATACAAAATGCAGCAGAGCAAAATGAAAAATTAAGCAAGCTGTTTGAACTGTTTGAACATCAGCATTCTGAAATCCACATCAATAACAGAATTAGACAATTCAGTTCATAGCCAAAAGAGCAGAACTGAACAACTGGAAATTAGACTTACTGACCTTGAATACAGAGATACTGACACCAACATTTATGAAGAGAAATCAGATAAAAGAAACAAGAAAAATGAAGAAGCATTAAGAAACATGTGGGACTCTATCAAGAGGAATAATCTATGATTAATTGGGGTTCCTGAACAGGGAGGGATACCTGAAAACACAGAGTATTGTTGTTGAGTTGCTGACAGAAAACTTCCCTGAAATCATGAAAGAAGAGGATATAGACCTCCAAGATGTATATTGAATGCCACAAAAATTTGACCCCAAAAGGAAGACATCAAACATATTATAATCAAGCTTAATAAATTAAAATAAAGGCAGAAACTTGTAAAGGCAACGAGACTCAAAGGTAAGCTTCCATTCAGAAGCAAGCCCAGTAGGCTCTCATCTGACTTCTCAGCAGAAATGATGTTGACACGGAGGCAGGGGGATGACACGTTTAAAGCTTTGAGGGAGACAAACTTCCAAACAAGAATTATATATCCTGCAAAACTGTGTTTCAAATATGAGAATGAAATTAAAACATTTGCAGATGAACAGAAACTTAGAAACTCTGTAAAAATCAAATCAGAATTACAAGAAGTACTGAAAGAAGCTATTAAGTGGATATTTAAAGAGGCGATGCAGGACACAACATCCATAAACCTACTCAGAGAAGGTACAAATCCCAGTCAAAGCTATAATATTAAAAGAAGGGATATAGTGATCATAGCATGAAAACTATGATACCTTCATATTAAAAAGGGGGATATACTATAGTAGTTGTAGTCCTTCTTGATGGAGTGGAAGTTAATAAGATATGTAAAAGTTAAAACTGAGTTTAATCGTAGGTTATTAAGGGGGATCATGTAGGTAGCTGCAAAGTACAATAAAGATACAACATAGCAAAACAAGAAATATAACAGGAGTCTCAACAAACACAAAACCAACAATGAAAAGAATGGAAAATCAACCCATAAAGAAGAATGACCCAGAACAGAATATTAAGAGCAACAGAGAATACACCAACACAAAAATAAATACATCAAATGACAGTACTAAGCATGTACCTATAAGTAATTACACTGAATGCAAATGGACTGAACACTCCAATAAAGAGACAATGAGTGACACCTTGGATCAAAGGACACAACCTGTCTGTATGTTGTTTTCAGAGAAACTCACCTTAGACTTAAAGATACGAATGAATTATGGATAGGAAAACTCAACATTGTGAAAATGTCTATCTTACCCAAAGCGATCTATGTATACAATGCAATCTCAATACAAAGTACAGTGACACTGTTTAATGAGATGGAGAAACAAATCACCAATTTTGGTTGGAAAAGGAAGAAACCTCGGATAAACAAAGCACTACTGAAGAAAAAGAACACACTGGGAGACCTCTCACTACCCGACTTTAGAAACTTATTACACTGCTACAGTAGTCAAAACAGCCTTGTACTGGTACAAAAAGAGGCATATAGACCAATGGAACAGAGTTGAGGCCCCAAAGATGCCACTATCCTCCTGTCAATAGTTGATATTTGACAAAGGCCCTAAGGTTGTTAACTGGGGTTAAAGAAAAACAGTCACTTCAACAAATGGTATTAGAAAAATTGGATATTCATATGCAAAAAAAAACTGAATCAAGACCCATATATCACACCTTACACAAAAACTAAACTCCAATTGGATAAGACTTAAATATCAAATCTAAAATGATAAAGATCACACAAGAAAAAAATGAGATCAACAATGGAAGTTTTAATACACAACTTAGACTTCAAAATCTGAGAAACAAAGCATGATCAACAGAAGACAGAATAGACAAATGAGAACTACTAAAAATCAGACACTTTTGCTCATCCAAAGACTTTATCAAAGAATTAAAAGACCATCTACAGAATGGGAAAAAATATTTTGCAACTATATGTCAGATCAATGTCTGATCTCCATAATCTGCAAGGTACTGTGAAATATCAACAAGAAAAGGATGAATAACCCAATTAAGCATTGGGGAAAGGAGATGGACAGATGTTTCACTAAAGAGGATATCCAGGAAGCCAAAAGACACGTGAGGAAGTGCTCAAAATCATTAGCTATTCAAGAAATACAAATCAAAACTGTGATGAGATACCATCTCATACCAACAAGGTTAGCCATGATCCCCAAAACACAAAACAACAAATGCTAGAGAGGCTGTGGAGAAATTGCAACTCTTCTACACCACTGGTAGGATTGAACAATGGTATAACCTCTTTGGAAAGCAATCTGATGCTTCCTCAAAAAGCTGGAAATAGATAAACCATTTGACCTAGTAATCCCACTGCTTGGCATATATCCTGCAGAATTAAGGGCAGTCACATGGACAGATACATGCACATGAATGTTTACTGCAGCACAGTCCACAATAGCAAAAAGATGGAATCAACCCAGATGTCCAACAACAGACGAATGGATAAATAAACTATGATATATATACTCAGTGGAACACTATGCAGTGGTAAAGAACAAGATGATTTTAGGAAGCATCCCATAACCTGGTTTCAACTGAAAGATATATATAGAGTGAAATAAGTCAGGGGCACAAAGACAAATATTGTATGAGACCCCTACTCTAAGGACTTGAAACCAGACTTGTGTATAGAAGAAAAGACTCTTTGAGGGCTACAAGGGAGGGAGGGAGGTAAGAAGAGGGCTAGTTATAGATTAGATAGTTTACAGTAATTTTGTCAGCTGAAATCAGTGACAGCACACATTAGGAAGAAGATCAATTTAACTGGACTTCAGTGTAACCTGAAAACTCTTCCAACCTTAATGCAGTATTGCAAGGATAGAATAACAGGGGCAGGGTTCTAGGGCCCATGCTCTCAGGGGACATCGATGTCAATTGGCATAACTAGCATGTTGCTAAGAGAGTCTTCACCACCCCATATTGGTGAGTGGCGTCTGGGGTCTTAAAAGCTAGCAAGCTGCCATCTGAGATATACCAAATTGTCCAAACTAGCTGGAACTCACCATCTCCAAGAACAACAATGACATGAAGCAAAAAGACCCCAGGAGACAGAGGGACCCACGTGAATGGGTGACTGTATCAACATGTGACCAGAAGAACCAGATGGTGCCCAGCCACCACCACTGACACCCGGGATGGGGCTCACAAGGTTGATTCTCAGGAGCAATGTGAGAAAAAAGAGATGCATCCTAAGAACTCCACTAAAAGACTGCAGTTGGTGGTCCAAAGGCCTGAGAGTTCCCCTGGGAACATGGCCCCTAGATCTGATGCTGCTCCTGATCATGAATTATTACTCAGGTCAACTGTTCAGACAGGAGTGTATTGGACTTAGGGCCACAGAATGACCATATCGTGTGTGCATTTTATGGTTCTGTGAATCTATAAGATGGCATCCTACTGCCCTCTTATTAGAAGGGAGTGGGAAGGGTGGAGAGGAGGGGATAGGACACTGTTAAGAGCTTATGACATGTATAGAGTGAAAAGGAGGAGTGTGCTGTCACTGGGCAAGGAGAGCAGAAGGAGCTGCAGATAGGCGGGTATGCAAATTTATATTGGATTGTACACTTGTAGTCAACCACAATTTAAAAAAAAAGAATCCATAAGAGAAAAAAAAAGAAGGAAATTTGGGCAACAGCTACTTGGCCTACTGACTGAAAAAGATCCATATTTATGTCTATTCTGGAGAAAGATTATTCATCTGAAGGTTGAAATTATTGAACAGTATCAATATCTCATGCAAGTAAAATTTTGCTAAAGACCATTCAAAAGTGGTTGTAACAGTATATGGACAAGAAACTGCCAGAAGTTCAGGCAGGATTCAGAAGAGGATATGCAACAAGGATATCGTTGTTGATGTCATATGAATCTTAGATAACAGCAGAGAATATACTTGTGATTTATTGATTATGCAAAGGTATTTAACTGTGTGAATCACAACAAATTGTGGATAAATTTGTGGAGAATAGGAATTCCTGAGCACTTAATTGTACTCACAGGGAATCCGGACACAGATCAAGAGGCAGTCATTTGAAAAGAACAAGGGGACACTGCATAGTTTACATTCAGGAAAGGTATGTGTCTGGGCTTGTGTCCCCTCATCCTACCTATTCAATCTGTATGCTGAGCAGATAATCCAAGAAGCTGGACTGCATGAAGGACAAGGCGTCAGAAGTGTGTTATGGAAATGACACAACCCTGCTTGCTGAAGATGACGAGGACTTGAAACACTTACTGGTGAGAAGGTACAAGACACAGCCTTCTGTATGGATTACATGTCAACATCAAGAAAACAATCCTCACAACATCATGATAAGTGGAGAAAAGATTTAGGTTGTCAAGGTTTTCATTTTACTTGTATCCATAATCAATATCCATGGAAGCTGCAGCCAAGAAGTCAAAGGATGCACTGCATCAAGCAAATCTGCTGCTAAAGACCTCTTTAAAGCGTGGAAAAGCGAAGATGTCACCTTGACAACTAAGGCGCACCTGACCCAAACCATGGTATTTTCAGTAGCATCATATGCATACAAAAGCTGGACAATAAATAAGAAAGGCAGAATAGATGCTTTTGGATTGTGGTGTTTGAGACGAATATTGAATATACAGTGTACTGTCTTGGAGTAAGTCTGTCTTGGAATACGTACAACTAGGAGTGTTTCTTAAAAACAAAGATGGCAAACCTGCTTATTGCATACTTTGGCAATGTTGACAGGTGGGATAAATCCCTGGAGAAGGACATCATACTTGGTATAGTGTCAGTAAAAAAGAGGAAGACCTTCAACAGGCTGTCATGACACAGCAGCTGCAATAGTGGGCTCAAGCATACCTACGAGTGTGGGCCCAGTGCAGGACTGGTCAGTGTTTTGTTCTGTTGTACTTACGACCGCTATGATTTAGAACCTACTGAACAGCACCTGGCAATAACAAATACATTTATTAGTTGTACAGAAATTGAGATTTTCTTCATTAATATTCGTGTCACCTGCAAATAAAGCATTAATTTTTTTCCTTTGTGATCTTTATGCCTTTTTTTCCTTATTGTAGTGAAGATAGATGTGCTCACTTTGTTCCTAATAGGGAAAAATCATTCAATATTTCACCATTAAGTATGATATTGGGTGTACAATTTTTTTATGTTCTATATTCAATTAAAGAAGTTCCTTCTTATCCCATATTTTCAAGAATAAAACAAAAGTTATGAATAGCTACTGAATTGTGTCAAATATTTTCTCTTTTTTCTGTTAATATGGCTACTAATACTGATTTTCTTTCTTTCTTTGGTTTTTAATGTGAACCAACCTTGCACTTCTGGAAAACACAGTACTTGGTGATGAGCTGGTGTCAGAATCATCAAATATACTGGCCTCAGAAACCAAGTTGGGATGTTTTTCCTTCTGTTTTCAGAGTTTGTGTAAGGTTGGTACCCAATGCTATTGAGTCAATGCCAGCTCATAGTTCACCCTAAAGAGCAAAGAACTGCTGCATAAGCATTACAAGACTATACATTTTTAGTGAAGCACATGACCACGTATTTCTTCCATGGAGTGGCTGGTGTGTTTGAACCACCAACCTTTTGGTTAGTAGCTGAAGGCTCTTAAGTACTGCACAGCCAGGGCTTCTAGGGTTGATATGACTGGTAATTAAGTGTCCGGTGTAATTTACCTGTGATGCCACCGTGTCAATTTTTAGATAAGGATTTTCGAAATGGGTAAAATTTCCTGAACTGATTTTGGATTGAAAATAGAAGATATTATTCATATTCATATCTTATGTCACATTTAGTAAGTTAAACTCTTAAGGCATTTGTCCATTATCTCTAAGTTACCTAAATAGCATAAAGTTACACATAATGTTTCCTTTCTACCAATTTTATGTCTCTGTGATCTGAAGTTCTACTTCCTCTTTTTTTGCTTTTATTGTGGTACAAATATATATATAACAAAACATTTGTCCTTTTGAAAACTCTAACATGCATAATTCAGTAACATTAATTACTTTTATTATGTTTTGCAACCATCTCTACTATCCATTTCCAGAGTTTTCTACTACCCTTAATAGAAACTCAGTGCTGTTTCTCCCTTCTTCCTGTCGCTGGTAACCATTAATAAATTTTGGTCTCTGTACTTTGCTAATTCTAACTATTTCTTCTAAGTGGGATCATAGAGTATTTGTCCTGTGGTAAATTACTTATTTCACTCCACTTTTGGGTATGTACCTGGGAGTTGAATTGCTGGGTCACATAATAATTCTATGTTAATTTTTTTTTGAGAAAACATTAAATTGTTTCTTACAAGATAAGGATTCCAATTTTTTCACATTCTTGCTAACTCTTGCTGTTTTCCATTTTTCTGATCATAGCCATTCCAGCTGGGGTGAAGTGTTGTTTCACTGTGATTTTAATTTGCATTCTCTAATGACTATTTAGTAGACTCTTCGTGGTTCAGTGATTAAGAGTTTGACTGCTAAATAAATGGTTGGCAGTTGAATCCATGAGTTGTTTTTTGGAAACTCTATGGGACAGTTCTACTTTGCTATATGAGTAAGTCGGAATTGACTCAACTACAGCACTTTTTTTTGTTTGCATTACTATTTAGGGTCATTTGAGTTGGAATCAACTCCATAACCATGGGTTTAGTTATTCTTTAGTAACTAGTGACAGTGAGTGTCTTTCCATATAGTTCTTGGCCATTTGTGTATCCTTTTTGGTGAAACGTCTATTCAAGTCCTTTACCTCTTTTTTTAATTGCGTTATTTGCTTTCTCACTGCCAAAGTGAGAAATCTCACTTGATTATGGTATATTATCCTTTTAATATTCTTTAGGATTCAGTTTGCTAGTGTTTTTTCAAGAATTTTTGCCTCTGCCTTAATTAGGAATATTGGTCTGTAGTTTTCTTCTAGTATCCTCTGGTTTTGATATCAGGGTAATGCCAGCTTCATATAATGGATCTTGGCAATGTTCCCTTCTCTCTTATTTTTTGGAGAAATTTAGAAGGATTGGAGTTAATTCTATAAATGTTCGCTAGAATTCCCCACTGAAACCCTCTGATGCAAGACTTTCTTGGGTGGGAGGTTTTTGCTTATTGGTTTCGTTCTCTTGTTGTGAATCTGTTGAGATCTTTTATCTCATGTAAATATAGGAAGTTGAAGTGTTCCTAGAAGTTTGTCCATTTCTTCTATACACTTAATATGTTGTCATATAACTGTTTATAGTACTCGCTTTTACTCTTCTTTTAAGCATGCGTTCATTACTTCCCTCTCTTTCTCTGTCTCGTCAGTAGTCTTGGTAGATACTGATCAATCTTATTAACCTTTTTGAAGATCCAAATTTTGGTTTGTTGAATTTTCTCTGGTTTCCTTACTTTCTGTTTCACTGATTTCTGCTGTTTGTTGTTGCCTTCCTTCTAGTTAGTTTGGGTTTGGCTTTTCTCACATGTTATAAATACTTAAGGTGAATATCTGTAAAATTGATTTTAAACCCTTCTTTTCTAATAAATTCTTTAAGTTCATTTAAAGTATAATGTAGTTATATTACTCAATTTTTGATGTTTTTATTATCTTCAAGTCAACGTATTTTCTAAATTTTACTAGAATTTCTTCTTTGACCAATCCTGATATGTTGCATTTTCATAATCTTCCAATTTGAACTATTTTCTAACTTTCCTTGTGATTTCTTCTTAAATACATGAATTTTTATTTCTATGGTATTTCACTGTGAACAATTATAATTTAATTATGCTGTTGTTAAACAGAATGTTCTGTAATATCTTAGTATTTTAATTTCATTGAGACATATGTTGTAGGCCAGCCAGTATGTGGCCTGTTCACTGAGAGGTGATGGCTCTGTGAATATTTGAAAATGATATAGAGTCTGCAGTTTTGAGATGGAATGCTCTATAAATGATCATTAGGTCATATTTGTTAATGTTGTTGTCCAAGTCTTATTTATCCTTACTGAGTTTTTAACCTAGTTATTCTAGCAATTTTTGAGAGGACTATTAAGCTCACCCACTATGATTGTGGATTTGTCTGTAGTTCCTTTAAATTATGTCAGGTTTGGCTTCATGTATTTAGAACTTAACCTAATTTTATACATCTGTCATCATATGTGTTTCTGGTGAGTTGATGACTTGATTTTCATGAAAGTTGTTTATATCTGGTAATACTTTTTCTCTTGAAATCTATTTTATCTGATAATAATACAACACTTTTAGCTTTCTTATGTTCATAGTTTCCATGATATAGATCTTTTTCCATTATTTTACTTTAATGTTACCTGTGTCTTTATATTTAAAGTGAATCCCTTGTGGATAATGCTTAGTTGGGTCTTTAAAAATATATAAAAAAAGAAAACCAGTCTCTGACTTCTACTTGAAACAAATGCTTTATGTACACCTGAAATCATATTATTGAGTTCATTAGCATTTAATGAAATCATTTATATGTTTCGTTGAGTTCTCCTTTTTGCTGTATAAATAGCTTTCAACATTTTATAAATGTAAATGGTGTTTGCACTAGTTTTTTAAAAAAACTCTTCAGATTAAAATTCACATTTTTTAATTTTATGAATCAAATATATATCAATTTTTCTACATATACAGAGATACGATTATATAATTGTTGTTTTTAATCTGCTGAAGTGGTAAATTGGTAGATTTTATAATATTAAGCCATACTTGCATGCTTGTGAGAAGCTCAAGTTGGGCATGATATGTCGTTACCACATGTAATCAGTCAGCAGTGAGCCCTGGTGGCACAGTGATTAAACACTAAGCTGCTACCTGAAAAGTCTGTAATTCAGAGCCATCAGTAGCTATGCTGGAAAAAGATGTGGCAATGTGCTTCAGTGAAGATTAGTGCTTGGAAACCCTGTGGGGGCAGTTCTGCTGGAAAAAGATGTGGCAATGTGCTTCAGTGAAGATTAGTGCTTGGAAACCCTGTGGGGGCAGTTCTGCTTTATCCTGTAAGGCCACTATGAGTAGGAATCAGCTCAGTGGTACACAAAAACAACAAAAGCAATGATCAGTCTATCTTTGTGACTAAGATTGTGCTATATAGTGTACCCCCACTCAGCTACTACCATTTGCCACCTTTTGATAACAGGTTTATAGTCTACAAAAGAAGCACAACAAAATAACAGCAGTAAACTCACACTTATCAATAATTGCATGGAATGCAAATGGTCCAAATGTACCCATAAAGAGACAAAAAGTGACAAAATGTGTTTTTTTTTAAAGGATCCATCGATATGCTGTTTACAAGAGACACACCCTATAAACAAAGATGTAAATTGATTCAAAACCAAAAGATGGGGAAAAAAATCAGCAAATAGCCACGAAAAAAAGAGCACGAGGGGCAATAGTAATTTTGAATAAAATGGACTTTAAAGCAAAATCTAACATGGAAGACAGGCAAGGGCACAATATAATGATTAAAGTGAAATTCATCATGAATATTTAACCACAATAAACATGTACCCAAGGATAAGGCTCTAATATACATGAAACAAGCTCAAACAACACTGACAAGGCAAATTGACAGTTCCGCAATTACAGTAGGATACTTCAACATGCCACTCTCAGTAAAGGATAGAACATGCAGAAAGAAACTCATTGAAGATACAGAAAGGCTAAAGGGCACCATCAAACAAACTGACCTTATATGCATACATAGAATGCCACACCCAACAGCTGCATAGTATACATTCTTTTCCAGTACACGTGGAGTGTTCTCTAGATCACATCTCAAACCACAGAGCAACCCTCAACAAAATGCAAAAAAATGAGGTAAGACAAAGTATCTTCTCTGACCACAATACCTTCAAAGTAAAAATTAACAACAGAAAGAATGCAGAAACTTGGAAACTCAATAACAACCTGGATAACAGAAAAAAATCAAAGATAGAATAAAAAAAATTCCTAGAATCAAATGAGAATGAAAACACGTCCTACCAAGCCCTTTGGAACACAGCAAAGGCAGTCCTCACAGCAATAGATGCACACATCTAAAAAGAAGAAGTAAAATCAAAACAGCTACACAACTCAGACCAACAAAGAACAGCAACAGAAGCCCATAGCTACCAGAAAAAAAGGAAATAATTAAGGTCAGAGCAGAGATAAATGAAATAGAGAATAGGAAAATAATAGATAGGATTAACAAAACCAAAAGCTGGTTCTTTGAAAGATCAACAAAATTGACATACCACTGGCCAAATTGACAAAACATGAGAGGATTCAACCCAAATGAGACATGACACACAGAACATCACGACAGGCCCAACTGAAATGAAAAGAAACAGAGTATTATGAAAAACTAGAAAAAAACTCCAAACCTAGAGGAAAGGGGCAAATTTCTAGGGTTACTCTATTTCCCCAAACTAATACAAAATGATGTTGAAAATCTGAACAGACTGATAACAAGAGAAGAGAATGAAAGATAATTAAAAAAACAGCAACAGCACACTTTCAACAAAAAAACCCCTGACCCAAATGGGTTCACTGGAGAATTCTGACAAAAGTGCAGAGAAAAGCTTTCACCAATTCTACTCAGAGTGTTTCAGAACATGGTAAAGGATAGGATACTTATGAATTCATTCTATGAAGCCAGCATAACCGTGACACCAAAGCCAGACACAGACACCATAAAAAGAAAAAACTGCAGACCCAAATCTCTCATGAATATAGATGTAAAAATTCCCAAAATTCCCCAAAATTCCCAAACTTTGGCCAATAAAGTTCAGCACCATATAAAAAAAATACATCACGACCAAGTAGGATCTATACCAAGTATGTAGGAATGGTTTAACATTAGAAAATCAGTCAACACAATACACCACATAAACAAAAGTAGACAAAGGAATCACATAATCACCTCAATCAATGCAAAAACGGCATTAGATGAAGCCCAACACCCATTCCTGACAAACCTTCAATAAAATAGGTATACTAGGAAAATTTCCCAACATAATAAAGGGCATCTGCACAAAAGCCAGTAGTCATCATTGTTTTAATGAGAGAAACTGACAACATTCCCCTTGAAAACATAAACAAGGCAAGGATGACTTTTATCACTACTCCAGTTAACATTGAGCTGAAAGTCCTAGCTAGAGCAATAAGGCAAGTAAAAGTAATAAAGACCATCCAAATCAGTAATGAAGAAGTTAAAATATCCCTATTTGCAAATAATATGATACTATACATAGAAAACCCCAAAATTAGAACTAATAAAAATATTCAGCCAGTTAGAGGATACAAAATAAACATACAAATATCAGTTGGAATCCTATACACCAATAAAGAGAACAATGAAAAGCAAATTAGGAAAATCCATTTATAATAGCCCCTAAAAAAATAAAATACTTAGAAGTATATCTAGCAAGGGATGTCAAAGACCTATACAAAGAAAACTACAAAATGCTAATGAAAGAAATCACAAAAGATCTACATAAATGAAAAAATAAAAAAATAACCATGCTCACGGATAGGTAGTCTCAACATTGTGCAAATGGCAATTTTACCTAAAGTGATTTACAAATGCAATGAAATACCAGTCTAGGGGCCAACAACATTCTATACAAAGGACAGAAAAAACTTATTATTAACTTTATTCGGAAAGGGAAGAAGCCCCAGATCACTAAAGCAATATTAAAGAAGAAGAATGTAGGAAGACTCACACTACTTGACCTCAGAACCTACCATACAGCTATGGTAGTCAAAACAGCCTGGTACTGGCATAATGAGAGATGTGCTGACCAATGGGATATAATTGAGAACCCAGATTACATCAGTCCACCTATGATCACCAGATCTTCAGCAAGGGCCCAAAGTCCATCAGATGGTGAAAAGACAGTCTTTTTAATGAATGGTACTGACAGAACTGTATGTCTATCAGCAAAAATTTGAAACAGGAACCGTACCACACACCATATACAAAAACTAATTCAAAGTGGATCCATGACCTAAATATAAAGCCCCAAATGATAAAGTTCATAGAAGAAAAAATAGGATCAATACAAGGCTTTAACAAGATACCAACCATAACCAACAACAAACAAACTCCAGAAGACAAGCTAGATAATTGGGATCTTCTAAAAATTAAACACACTTATCAAAGGTTTCCCCAAAACAATATAAAGAGAACCTACAGACTGGAAAAAAAATGCATATGCTAAATCAAAGACCTGCTACCTCTGCAACAAAAAAAACAATCCAATTAAAAAATGGGCAAAAGAACAGACATTTCACTAAAGAAAACATTTGAGCTACCAACAAACACTTGAGGAAATAACTAGCCATTAGAGAAATACAAATTAAAACCACAGTGAGATACCATTTCAACCCAGCATTACTGGCACAAATCACCAAAACAGGAAATAAGTGTTGGAGATGTTGTGGAGCAGTCGGTACTCTTACGCATTGCTGGTGGGAATGCAAAATGATACAACCGTTTTGGAAAACAATATGGCACTTCCCTAGAAAGCTAGGAATAGAAATACCATATGGTCAAGCATATATATGTGCTGAGGAAATAAGGAATATACCCTAAAGAAATAAAAGCTGTTGCATGAATAGGCATATTATATGCGCTCCCATGTTCATTTGCAGTATTGTTCACAATAGCAAGAAGTTGGAAACAGCCTATATGCACATCAGCAGATGGATAAACAAAGTGGTACATATGTATAATGGAGTGTTACACAGCAATAAAAAACAATGATGACTGTGAGGCATTTTACAATATGGAGGAAATTGGAGGTCATTATGCTAAGTGAAATAATCACAAAAGGAAAAATACTGTATGAGACAACTACTGTAAAACCTCATGAAAAGGTGTACACAGAAAACAATCTTTGATGGTCACCAGGTGGGGGAGGGATAGAGATGGAAAAACACTAAATATGCAATAAATAAATGGTGACTTTGGTGAGGGGTAAGACAATACACAACACTGGGGAGGACAGTACATACAACTTGTACAAGACAATGCTGTGGAAGCTCCGTAGACACATCCAAGCTCCATGAGGGAATGAGTTGCTGGGCTGAGGGGCTCTGGGGACTGTATCTCAGGGAACATTTAGCTCAACTGGCATAACACGGTTTATAAAGAAAATGTTTTACATTCTAATTTGGTGAGTAGCATCTGGAGTCTTAAAAGACATCTAAGGTACTCCACTTGTCTTATCCCTTCAAGAGCATGGAAGAATGAAGAAAACTAAAGGAACAAGGGACAAGAAACTAACAGAGACTTACATAAATGGAGAAGCCTACCCTGCTCATGGATAGGAAGACTTAACATTGTGAAAATGTGTATTTTACTCAAAGCCATCTACTTATATAATGCAATCCCGGTACAAATTCCAGTGACATTTTTTAATGAGATGGAAAAACAAATTACCAACTTGGAAAGGGAAGAAACCCTGGGTAAGTTAAGCACTGCTGAAGAAGAAGAACACACTGGGAGGCCTCTCACTACTCAACTTTTTAAACTATTACACTGCCACAGTTGTCAAAATAGCCTGGTACTGGTACAGAAAGAGACATACAGAGACAATGGAACAGAGTTGTGACCCCAGAGATGCGACTGCTCTCCTGTGAACAGTTAATATTCTACAAAAGCCCTACGATTTTAAACTGGGGTAAGAACAGTCTCTAACAAATGGTGTTGGCAAAATTGGATATCCATCTGCAAAAAGCTGAAACAAGACCCGTATCTCACATCTTATACCAAAATCAAGTCAAACTGGATGAAAGACCTAAATAGCAAATCTAAAATGATAAAGCTCTTCCAAGAAATAATAGGATCAACAATGGAAGTTTTAATACACAATGTAGACAGACTTCAAAATCTGAAAAACAAAGCGTGATCAACAGAACAGAAAATAGATCATTGGGAACTACTAAAAATCAAATATTTTTGCTCATCAAAAGACTTTA
Source organism: Heterohyrax brucei (assembly GCA_028571685.1). Lineage (NCBI taxonomy): Eukaryota > Metazoa > Chordata > Mammalia > Hyracoidea > Procaviidae > Heterohyrax > Heterohyrax brucei. The sequence goes on along the minus strand of CM053149.1, from coordinate 133,899,009 downwards.
TCTCTTCGGACACGAATGGATTAGACTTGACGATGCAGAGTGACCACATATTGGATGCACTTTATGGTTCTATACATCTATAGGATGTCATCCTGCTGACCTCTGGCTGGAGGAAGGAGAGTGGGTGGAGAAGAGGGGAAAGGAGACTGTTGGGAGAGTGAGACATGTATGGAGCAGAGAGGAATAGTGTGCTGTCACCGGACAGGGAGAGCAGTGGAAGCTGCATATAGGTGGGCATGTAAATTTACACAGGAATGTGCATTTTCACTCAGTCATATTAAATTAAAAAAAATGGGGGGGATAAAAAAGACTTTATCAGAAGAATTAAAAGACCAGAATGGGAAAAAAAATATTTGGCAACTATATGTTAGACCAATGTCTGATCTCCATAATCTATAAGGTACTACAAAATATCAACAAGAAAAGGATAAATAATCCAATTGAGCAATGGATGAACGAGATGGACAGACACTTCTATAAAGAGGATATTCAGGCAGCCAAAAGGCACATGCAGGTGTCTCATGATAAGATATCATCTTACCCCAGCAAGGTTGACCATGATCCCCCAAACACAAAACAACAAAAGCTGGAGAGGCTGTGGAGAAATTGGAACCCTCCTACACTAGTGGTGGGCTTGCAAAATGGTACAACCTCTTTAAAAATCAATCTGATGCTTCCTTAAAAATCTGGAAATAGATACACCATTTGACCCAATAATCCCACTGCTTGGAATATATCCTACAGAAGCAAGGGCATTCACACAAACAGATAAATGCAGATGAACATTTATTGCAGCACAATCCACAATAGCAAAAAGATGGAATTCACCCAGATGCCCAACAACAGATGAATGGATAAATAAACTATGGTATATGTACTCAGTGGGACAGTATGCAGTGATAAAGAACAATGAAGATTTTAGGAAGCATCTCATAACTTGGTTTCAGTTGGAAGACACTATGTTGAGTGAAATTAGTCAGCAGCACAAGGACAAATATTGTATGAGACCCCTACTCTAAGGACTTAAAAACAGACTCATGTACAGAAGAAAAGACTCTTTGATGACTGCAAGGGAGGGAAGGGAGGCAGGGAGAGGGCTAATTATAGATTAGATACTTGATAGAAATTTCGTTGAGTAAAATCAGTGAAAGCACACATTAGAAAGAAGATCAGTTTAACTGGACTTCATAATCTGAAAACTATTCCACTCTTAACCCAGTATTGCAAGGACAGAGTAACAGGGGCCAGGGTCTGGGAACCATGCTCTCAGGGGACATCGAGGCCAATTGACATAACTAGCATATTGCTAAGAGCGTCTTCTGCACCCCATATTGGTGAGTGGTGTCTGGGGTCTTAAAAGCTAGCAAGCTAACATCAGAGGTACACCAAATGGTCCCAAACCAGCCAAAATGACATGGGGGAAAGAGAACCTGGAAGACAGAAAGACCCACGTGAATGGGTGACTACATCAACCCGTGACCAGAAAGAGCAGATGGTGCCTGGCCACCACAAGTGACAGCTATGATGGGGCTCACAAAGTGGAGTCTCAGTGGCAACACGAGAATAAAAAGGGGTGCACCCTGAGAACTTCACTAAAAGACTGCAGTCGATGATCTGAAGGCGTCAGGGTTCCCCTGGGATCATGGCCCTGGTCCTGATGCTGCCTCTGTCCATAAATTATTACTAAGGTCAACTCCTCGAACAGGAAAAGATTGGACTGGGTAACAATTAATCGAAGGTGGTTCCTCTTAATAGAGTCCCACATGCTTCTTAATGTTTCTTCATTTTTCTTGTTTCTTTTTTCTGATTTCTGCTCATAGATGCTGGCCTCAGTAGCTCTGTCTTCCAAGTCAGAAATTCTTTTTTCTATTTGTTCCATTCTGTTTTCTTGGCTTTGCATTGAAGTTTCTATGTCTTTGATTTTGTTCTTGATCTGTTGGATTTCAGAGTACTGGTGTTCCATCAGATCGAACATCTTGCTTAATTTTTCATTTTGTTCTCCTGCATTTTGTATAAGGTCTAGAAGGGCTCTGTATATAATCATTTTGTATTCACTTTCTGATGCTTTCATAAAAGTTTCTTCATCTGGAAAACGCCTTGGTTGCTTTGCTTGGGAGCCTTCTGAAGCCACGGCTGATTTCTTGTGTGGCACAAGTGTCTGTTGCTTTTTTGGGACCCATGTGAGTATGTAGAGGTACTGTGAGGATGGATTGCAGATGTTTCTCTAGGCTGTCTTAAAATGTAAAGCAAAAGATATCTGACCACTTCTCAAGTCAGTTAGGTTTTCAGGTGTACAGGTTGCACTTCTCAACTGGCAAAGTAAGTGCCACTATATTCAACCCCAGATGATAAGAAACTAGTTCAGAATACAGCAATGCTACTGCCCTGTTGGCCTCTGGTGACAGGGCCGACGACACTGCATAGAGTACTGCTTTTCTGATGAAAAGTGCTCACCTGTGGGCAGGCTCTGGCTCCCAATCCAAGAATTAGGTCCAGCTGGGGCCACCATATCCCATATGGCGCCCTCCACCCAGGCAGCAGACAGAAGGGCTGAAGGTGCCGAGAGGTACTGATTCCTCTGATTCTGTTGCAGGACCCCCAAAGCAGGTGGCACTGGGTAAATTACTGCTTTTCTGTCAGAGAAGCACTGTCCTGTTTGCAGGAGCTGGCTCCCAGTCTAAGAATGAGGTCCCGCTAGAATCTCCGTATCCAAAATGATGTCCCACACACTGGCTGTGAAACTCCGTACAAATCCCACCGAGGCAGATATAAAACGAAAGGCTCAAAGTGGCTAGATTAACAGAGTCCTAAGCCTGCCTCTCAAAATATGGGAATTTCGCCTGCCTGTTCCCCCAGCAGCATGTCTGAGTCCAGCCACCAGGCAAGACCCAGCTCTGCCCGCCAGCCGAGACAGAGGAAAAAAAGTCAAAATGGTGCGTTTACCTTCAGTCTGTGAGAGCCAGGGCTAGCCAGGCATGGGAGTCAGCGAAAGAGAGGAGGTTTTTCACTCAGTGGTGTGAAATCCAAAGTAACAGCCCTGTGCCATGTCCTGGGGCTGATTAGGTGACCAGAAAGCTCCATTTGATTATCAGTTCAGGTCTTGGTTTCCAGAGGGATATAAGGAGACGTGGGCTTAGTCCACCATCTTGACTCTGCCCCAAGTTTTTTTATTTTTAAGTCATTGTGGTAATTTTATATGAATGTGTTATTCTTGTCTCTGTTTGCCAATTTACTTGCATAGTAATCATATTGGAAAGTTATCAGTAGGATTATTTTTCCCATAGCAATAATGACTGACTTTGTTGATTCATTTGCTATATGTTTATTTTCTATTGTATTGATTTGTCATGTTTTTAGTATTTTCTTTTAATTTTTGTTTATTTTTCTATTTTTTCAACTTCTTAAAATGGATGCTTGGCTCATACATTTTTATCCTTATTTTCTTATATATACATTTAACTTAAAAAAGCTCCCTCACAAATTGTGATTGTAGCATTTTGCTATTTTTATAAATACTTTATTTCCATTATTATTTTTGTTTTTACTTTTAGATTACTATATTTTGTTCTATTTTTCATAGTGAGTTTTCTTTTTCTGACTGGTATCACTTTCATTTATTTACATTTTGAGCATTTAGCTATGGGCTATTAACATCTGTAAATGTATGTAGAAAAAGGTAATGAATCCTCATATACTCATCACCCAGCTTCTGTACTCAGTTTTGTGTCTTTATATCCTCTACCGAGCATTATTGCGTCTCCTGAGGCTCGCTTTTTGAGTTATTTAGAAGTGTTATATTTTCTCATCACGTAGGGACTTCTTAGTTATATTTTCTCATCAAGTAGGGATTTCTTAGTTATATTTCATTATTCACTCAGGGAACATGGTACATGTATATCCCACTTTGAAATTTTTTGTGACACAGTTTGTATCCAGGATCACTATGAGTCAGAATCAATATGATGTCAGTGAGCTTGCTTTTTTTTTTTTTAATCAGTATTTTGTAAATGTTCTGTATATACGAAAAACATTTCACAGTCAGTAACTTTTTGGGGCAAAATTCTACATATATGTCCTCTGGATCTGACTCAACAGCACTTGGCTGACATATCAAGTTAGTCAACCATAGGTTTATATGTTCTGTGCCCTGATATTTTGTCAGATTTTAGCATTGTGAAGTGACTGTCATCACTAGGGTGCCTTGCCTGCAAGTGTTTTCTTCATTATGTTAATATAGTGGTAACAGTTTTCTTTAGGTTAGATTTGCATAGTATATTTTTCATCCATCCTGTATCTTTACATTTTAGGTATATCTTTTGTAAACAGCATATAGTTGAATTTTTGTATTCATGAGCCAGTTTATTGCCTTTAAGTGGAGCATCTCCTTTTCTCTACATTTAATTAGCAGTACATTTAGATTTAAATCTACCCTTCTCATGTGTGTATTCTTTTGTTTCACATCTTTTTCATTTTACTGTCTTTTATTGCCCTGTTTTGAATTTGTTTTAAAATCCTTTTTTCCAAGCACATTGACAATCACCTCACTTGTTAGCATTACCTGCCTTCCTCTGGGGGGGACAGAGGCCTCCTGACTCTTGCTTCCTTCCAGCCTGCACCCCCACCCCACCCCCAGCTATCTGTTCATTAAGTAGTAGGCACAACAAACCTTTTAACATGTAAGTTAGACCATGCTGTATCTTTGCTCAAATGTTTGTAATGGCTCCTCATTTCACAGAGTCAACCTGTGGTACTACAGTGCTCCCTGAGGCCCCCTGAAACCACCTCTGCCTCCTCTCAGCCTAGCTCCTAGGTCTCTAGTTACACCTGTTCCCCTCTCACAATTCCTCCAGCAGGACAACACCAGGCTTAGGGCGCTGCCCAGAATAGCTCTCCCTGACAAAGCACCCAGCTCCCTGCTCAGCTATTCCATGGCTTTCTTCTTCAGGAGCTCTTTTAGTGAGGTGCCCTGACCACACCATCCAAACATCCCACATATAGTCAACCCTCCCCATGCAGACTTCCTCTAACCCCAGCTGTTAACCACCTTCTGACACAGTGTCCTTACTTTTCTCTTCTGTTAGGAAAGATGCCTCAAGGGGGACTTCTGTCTCTTTTGTTTGCTGATATGTCTTGAATACCTCAAAAGGGCCGAGCCCATTGAGGGCCTCAGAGAAATATTGGTAAACAAATATAAGTACTCCATTTTATTTCTCTTGCACCTGTTTGAAAGCTTTACATTCTGTTTCTGTTGCCTGAGTGTTACTACAGCAATGACTGCATGCGTATAAGCTAATCAAAGTCAATAGCTAATCAATACTGTTATTCTCCTCTTTGACTTTGCAAAGACTGATGAACACTTTAAGGTACTCCATTTATTCCTGAGGATATTTTGGAGGGTGAGGTGAGGTGGAGTGTTCTGCTATTCTGCTAGCTGTGTTGCGGGAGAGGAATTGAGAGTACTCAGGCTGAACTGGATGGCAAGATACCGCTGTCATGGATTGAATTGTGTCCCCCCAAAAATGTGTATGTTGATTTGACTTGATTAGGAGTTCTAATATGGTGCCCTTCCTCCCATGTGTTGTGAATCCCGCCTCTGTGATATAGACGATGGAGAACGGTTTACAGTTGTGTTAGTGAGGCAGGACTCAAGCTTGTGGAATATAAGGGAGAGAAGTGAGCTGAGGAAGTTGGGACCCTCATACCAGCGAGAGAGAAGCACCGGGAGCAGAGCACGTCCTTTGGACCCGAGGTTCCTGTGCCGAGATGCTCTCACTGGATGTAGACTCAGCCTGCTGGACTGTGATGATTTCTTATTCTGAATGGACTTGTATCTTGTTAATGGATTTGTGGCTTACCGGGCTGTGACAATAAAAGCTTCTCCTCATGGAACCTTCCACTCATGGTATTTTCTGTTAGAGCAGTACCAGGTGACTAGGACAAGCACCAAAAGTCACAAGACCCCTTATTTGTAGAAATCAGCTACTTTCTCATATTTATCATACCCCTAGACTTGCTCCAAATACTTATCAGTATGATGAGGACATTTCAGCAGTTTCAAAGTCTGACCAAAGGCACATGGCATAAACATACTACTGAGCGGTACTTATAAAACATGCATTCCTAGTCCTCACATCCAAAATTCCCCTTTAATATATCTAGGCTGTTCTTAGGACTCTGCATTTCTTGTAAGTTCTGGAAGGTTCTGAAGCCTGTCAGCTTTGGAAATTCCCAACCACCAGTCCACCTCATCCCCAGAGACCATCATGCCCAGCTTCTGATTAGACAGACATCCATGCTGGATACTGCTTTAGAGGAGTCTGGTAAGTGTGATGGAGATTTAAAATTCTCCTCTGAAAAAACAAGTTGAAGGGTTTCGAAATTAGAGACGCTTCTTGGTGTAACTCATGGCATCATGGCGACCCTAGGGGCCAGGGTAGAACTCTTGGTGTAGTGTTTCAGCATCCAGACTGAAAGTGTAATGGATGCAAGGCAGTGTCCAGTGCATGAAAAGTGTGATGGATGCAACACAAGGGCTTGCCCTGGTCACGCCCAGCAGATGGAATCGCTCAGCTTTTCATGGCCCCTAATTTTTGCACAATTCCTTGCATCCCTGGGAAATCCTGGTGGCATAGTGGTTAAGTGCCATGTCTGCTAACCAAGAGATTGGCAGTTTGAATCTTCCAGACACTTCTGGAAATTCAATGAGAAAGTTCTTCTCTGATCTATAGGATTGCTGTGATTCAGAAGGAACTCAGTGGCAGTGGATTTGGTTTGGGTTTGGTTTGCCTTTCTGTCCCGGGTGTCTTCCATTTCCAGACCTGCCAGAGAAGATGTGGTGATTTGAGGTGATTGCTGGGTCACATTCCAAGCTGCACTGCCTCACTAATCTGTTCTCTAAGGACAGGTGCTGCTGTCTTCTTCACATGCAGACTACTCCCTGGATTGTCTAAATTATAGGGATTGCTGTACTGCTGTATTAAGACCTTCCAAATTGGATGGACTGCTCCTCACCTTTGGCCCACCATGTATTCATTGCTCCCCTCCCTCTGACTTCATGTGTGCTCACATCTCCATCTTCATAGGCATGCTCAGTGTTGCCTGCACAAAGGGACTGCCAGTTACAAAGCTGGAATGTCGTGGCCACAGGCTGGCCTTTGATCCTCCTGCATTCCAGCCCTGGCCTGTACCCTGCTGCTCTGTGCCACCCTTCCTGGCCTGCTCCTGATCCCATTTTGGGGCTCTTGAGTTCCTGGGCAGCACAGTCATTGTTGGTGCTTGCTTAACTGTTAAGCCCCTCCATGATCCTATCTCTTTTATTGTTATGATAATGATGATGATTGAATGAAAATGTACATTTCCATATAAATTCACATGCTCACCTGTATGCAGCTCCCACTGCTCTCCCTGCCGGGTGACAGCACACCCCTCCTCTCTCCTCCATACATGTCCTATCCTCTCAACAGTTTCCTATCCCCTCCTCTCCACCCACTCCCCTTCCTCCAGCAAGAGATCAGCAGGATGACTATACATAGAACCATAAAATTTCCACAAGATACGGTGACTCTGTGTTGCCAAGTCCAATCCATTGCTGTCCAAAAAGTTGACCTTCGTTTTGATTTATGGACAGGGGCAGCATCAGGGCCAGAGACAATGCTCCCATGGGAACCCTGAAGCCCCTGGACCATCAGTTGCAGTCTTTTATTGGAGATCTCTGGGTGCACCCCTATTTATTCTCTTGTTGCCAGTGAAACTCAATTTTGTGAGCTACATCATGACTATCACTGGTGGTGGCTGGGCACCATCCAGTTCTTCTGGTCACAAGGCGATGTACAGACCCACAGGTCTCTCTGTCTTCTGGATTCTGTTTTCCCCATGTCATTCATGTCAGTGGTGATCATCTGTTCCTGTTGAGTTGGAACCATTTGCTGTACTCTCAGATGGCAACTGGGCAGCTTTTAAGACCCCAGAAGCCATTCACTGATGTGGAGTGCAGTGAGTCCTCAGTAGCAAAAAGCTAGCTGTGCCAATTGGCCTCAATTGTGCCTGAGAGCCTGGTCCCCAACTGCCTGCCCCAGCTACTCTGTCCTTGCAATATTGGGTTAGAATGAGAGGAGTACTCAAATTGTGTTGAAATCCAGTTGTTATTGATCTTCTTTCTAATGTGTGCTGTCACTGATTTCACCCAACCAAATCTCTATTAACTATCCAATCTAGACCCTCCCCCCACCCCCTCTCTTCCTCCCCACCCTTGCAGCCATCAAAGTATCTTTTCTTCTATGCATGAGTCTGTTTTTATGTTCTTACCATAGGGGTCTCATACAATATTTGTCCTTTTGTCATTAACTACTTTCACTCAGCGTAGTGTCCTCCAGTTGAAACGAGATTAAGAGATGTTTCCTGCAATCATCTTTGTTCTTTATCATTGCATAGTATTCCATTGAGTATAGATACCATACTTTACCTGTCAATTCCTCTGTTGTTGGGCATCTCGGTTGAGTCCATCTTTTTGTTATTGTGGAATGTGCTGTGATGAATATTTGTGTTGCAGGTATCAGTTGGTGTGAATGGCTTTGATTCTGTAGGATTTATTCTAAGCAGTGGAATTACTGGGTCAAATGGTATATCTAGATCCACCTTTCTAAGGAAGCACCAGATTGCTTTCCAAAGAGGTTGTACCATTTTGCAATCCCACCAACAATGTAGGAGAGTTCCAATCTCCCGACAGCCTCTCCAGCATTTGTTGTTTTGTGTTTTTTGGATCACGGTCAGCCTTGTTGGGGTGAGATGATATCTCATTGTCGTTTTGCTTTGAATTTCTTTAATCGCTAATAATCGTGAGCATGTCGCATGTGTTTTTTGGCTGCCTGGATCTCCTCCTTAGAGAAGTGTCTGTCCATCTCCTTTGCCCATCGCTCAATTGGATGATTTATCTTTTCTTATGGATGTTTTGTGGTACCTTACATATTATGGAGATCAGGTGTCGGTCTGACATAGAGTTGCCAAATGTTTTTTCCCATGCTATAGGTGGCCTTTTAATTCTATTAATAAAGTCTTTGGATGAGCAAAAGTGATTGATTCTTAGTGAGCCCCATTTATATATTTTCTCTTCTGATGGCTGTGGTTTGTTGGACAGATTTTGAAGTCTGTCTGCATTGTGTATTAAAACTTCCTTTGTTCCTACTTTTCCTTGGGTGAGCTTTATCATTTTAGATTTGATATTTTGGTCTTTTATCCAGTTTGAGTTAGTTTTTGTATAAGGTGTAAGATATGGGCCTTTGTCGAATATCAGCTGTTCATAGGCAGGTGGTGTCATCTCTGGGGTGTTGATTCTGTTCCATTGATCTATCTGTCTCTTTTTGTACCAGAACCAGGCTGTTTAACTACTGTGGCAGTATAATAGGTTCTAAAGTTGGGTAATGAGAGGCCTCCCTGTGTGTTCTTCTTTAGTAATACTTTACTTATTTGGGGCTTCTTGCCTTTCCAGACAAAGTTGGTAATTTGTTCCTCCATCTCATTTAAAAGTGTCACTGGAACGTCTATTGGGATTGCATTATGTAAGTAGATTGCTTTCGGTAAAATAGACATTTTCACAATGCTGAATCTTCCCATCCATGAGCAGGTTATATCTCTCCATTTATGTAAGTCTCTCTTAGTTTCTTGTAGTAAGAGTTTGTAGTTGTCTTTGTAAACTTCTGTTATTTCTCTGGTTAAATTTATTCGTAGGTATTTTATCTTCTTAGGGGCTGTGGTAAGTAGTACTGACTTGGTGATTTCTTCCTTAATAATCTTGTTGTTGGTATAAAGGAATCCTAGTGATTTACTTATGTTTATTTTGTATCCTGAGACTTTGCCGAACTCTTCTATAAGTTTGAGTAGTTTCCTTATGGATTTTTTGGGATTCTCTGCATATACAGTCATATCATCTGCAAATAGGGAGATATTTAGTTCTTCTTTCCCAGTGCAGATGCCCTTTATTCCTTGATCTTATCTAATTGCTCTGGCTCGAACTTCTAGTACAGTGTTGAATTGGAGAGGTGAGAGTGGGCATCCTTGTCTAGTTCCTGTTCTCCAGGGAAACTGTTTCAGTCTCTCTGCATTCAGGATGACATAAGCAGTTGACTGTATAAATGGCCGTATTGCACTGAGGAATTTGCCATCTATTCGTATTTTGCTGAGAGTTTTTACATGAATGGGTGTTGGACTTTATCAAATGTCTTTTCTGCATCAATAGACAATATCAGTTGATTCTTGTCTTTTGTGATATTTATGTGGTTGATCACATTAATTGTTTTTCTAATGTTGAACCAACCTTGCATCCCTGGTATGAATCTAACTTGGTCATGATGGATTATCTTTTGGATATGTTGTATTCTATTGGCAAGAATTTTGTTGAAGATTTTTGCATAGATTCATGAGGGATATTGGATTCATGAGGGATATCGGTCTGTAGTTCTCCTTTTTCGTTGGGTCTTTCCCTGGCTTTGCTATCAGGGTTATGCTGGCTTCCTAGAATGAATTTGGGAGTATGCTGTACATTTCTACACTGTGACGTAGTCTCAGTAGTATTGGAGATAACTCTTGTCTAAAAGCTTGGTAGAATTGTGCAGTGAAGCTATCTGGGCCTGGGCTTTTTTTAGTTGGCAGTTTTTTAATGACTTTTCCAATCCCTCCCTTTGTTTTGGGTTTATTAAGTTTTGCTCCACCTTGTGATCACTTAAGTAGGAGATATGAATCAAGGAATTTGTCCATTTCCTCTGCATTTTCAAATTTGTTAGAATACAGTCTTTCATAATATACAGCTGTGACATTTTTGATTTCTGTTGGATGTGTTGTGACTTTCCCCTCTCATTTCTTATTTGGGTTATTTGTTGACTTTCCTGTTTTTCTTTAGTAAGTTTAGCCAATGGTTTGTCAACGTTGTTGATCGTTTCAGAAAAACCAGGTTTTGGTCTTTTCAATTTTTTCAATTGTTCTTATATTCTCTAATTCATTTAGTTCTGCTCTGATCTTTATGTTGTATGTTCTTCTGGTGCCTAAGGGGTTCCTCTGTTGTTCTCTCTCAACTTCTTCAAGCTGTAGGGTCAGTTCTTTGATTTGGTTTCTTTCTTCTGTCCAGATGTGTGCATTTATGGCTATAAACACACCTCTGAGCACTGCTTTGGCTTTGTCCCATAGCTTCTGGTAGGAAGTGTTTTTGTTCTCACTGGAATCTGTAAATTTCTTTAGTTCATCCTTGATTTTTCTATGACCCATATTTTTTTTCAGCAGGATGTTGTTCAGTTTCCATGAGTTCCACTTTCTATATGTTCTTTCTGCTATTGATTTTTACTTTTATGGCTTTATGATCTGAGAAGATGCTTTGCATTAATTCAGTGATATAGATTTTGTTGAGAATTGCTTTATGTTGTAACACATGGTCTATTCCAGAGCATGTTCCATGTGCACTGGAAAAGAAAGTGTAGTTGTCTGCTGCTGGATAGAAAGTTCTGTATATGTCGCTGAGGTCTAGTTGGTTAATTGTGGCGTGGCAATAAGGTCTTCGGTGTTTTTATGGAGCTTTTTTCCTAGATGATATGTCCAATATTAAGAGTGGTGTGTTGAAGTCTCCTACTATTATTGTGGAGCAATCTTCCCCTTTTTGAGTGTAGGCAGTGCTTCTTTGATGTATTTAGGTGCTCTAATATTAGATGCATAAATATTTAATATTGTTAAGTCCTGCTTATGTATTGAACCTTTCTGCAATAAATAGCATCCATCCTTGTCCACGATGGTGGATTTTACATTAAAATTGATTTTCTCTGAGATTAGGATTGCCATACCTGCTCTTCTTTGTTCACTGTTAGCTTGATATATATTCTTCCATCCTTTAATTTTCAGTGTGTTCATGTCTTTAAGTCTAAGGTGAGTTTCTTGTAGGCAACATATAGATGGGTCATGTCTTTTGATCCAAGATGTCACTTGATGTCGCTTTACTGAAACATTCAGTCCATTCACATTCAATGTAATTATTGATAGGTATGTGTTCAGTGCTGCTATTGTGATATGTTTATTTTTGTGTTGATGTTTTCTCTGTTGTTCTTATTAATCTGTTCTGTTACCTTCTTTGTGAGTTGCTTTTTCAAGGTTGGTTTTGTGGTTGTTGAGACTACTGTATTACATTTCTTGATGTGGTATGTTCCTTCTTTATTGTGCTTTACAGCTGCCCCTATGATCCCACTTAATAAAATACATATAAACACAATTTTGATTGCTACCAGTCTTGTCAACTTCCTTTCCATCTTGAAGGAGTATAACAACTATAATACATCCCTCTTTTTAAAGTGATGATATCATAGTTTATATGATATGATCACTAGATCGTTTCTTTCACTATTACAGCTTTGATTGTGTTAGGAGCCTTCCTTAAATAAGTAGAGTTCTGAGTAATGTGTCCTTCTAAAATACAAAGTTAGCAGTTTTGTTCTTCCAAGCCGGGAGACTCTGTCAGTATTTGTTGTAGCTTTGGTTTGGTTTTTACAAAGTCTCTGAGTTTCTGTTTACTTGCAAATATCTTAATTTCATTTTCATATTTGAAAGATAGTTTTGCAGGATATGTAATTCTTGGTTGGAAGATCTTCTCCTTTAAAGCTTTGAATGTGTCATGCCACTGTCTCCGTGCCAGCATGGTTTCTGCTGAGGAGTCTGACGAAAGCCTACAGGGTTTCTCTCTGAATGTTAGCTTTGCTTTGAGTCTTTCTGTCTTTAAGAGTTTCTGCTTGTGTTTCATTTTGTTGAGCTTGATTATAATGTGGCTTGAAATCTTTCTGTTGAGATCTATATTGAGTGGTGTTCGATACGTATCTTGGATATCTATAGTCTCTTCTTCCATAATTTCTGGGAAGTTTTTTGTCAGCAGTGCAGCCACAATGCTCTCTGTGTTCTCAGGTGTCTCACCCTGTTCAGGAACTCTAATTAATCATAGATTGTTCTTCTTAATAGAGTCCCACATCTTCTTAATGGCTCTTCATTTGTCTTGTTTCTTTTTTCTGATTTCTCCTCATAGATGCTGGAGTCAGTAGCTCTGTCTTCCAAATCAGAAATTCTCTTTTCCATTTGTTCCATTCTGTTTTCTTGGCTTTGAATTGAAGTTTTGATGCCTTTGATTTTGTTCTTGATCTGTTGGATTTCCAAGTACTGATGTTTCACCAGATCCAACAGCTTGGTTAATTTTTCCTTTTACTCTGCTGCATTTTGTATAAGGTCTAGTAGTGCTGTCTACATAATCCTTTTGTATTCACCTTCTGATAGTTTCAGAAAAGCTCCTTTGTCTGGGAAGTTCTGAGGTGGTTTCTCTTGGGGGGCCTTCTGATGCCATCTGTGGTTTCCGGGTTACCATCTTCTCCAAAGTTTGTTGCTTTTGGGCTTCATGTGGGTCAGTAGAAGCTGGGAGAGGTGATGTGAAGATGGACCACAGTTGTTTCTCGAGGCTGTCTTAAAATGAGAAGTAAAAAGTATTTGGCACCTTCCAAAGTCAGTCAGGTTTTCAGGTGTATACAGCCCTCTTCCCAGCTTGCAAAGTAAGCCCCTCTGTATTGAACCCCAGATGTTATAAAGTAGCTCAAAATACAGAAGGGTTACTGGCCTACTGTCCTCTGCTGTCGGGCCCCAGCTGTAGACGATACTCTGTAGAATTCTGCTTTTCTGCTGGAAAAGTGGTCTCTTCTGGGAAGGCACTGCCTCCTAGCTCATGAATTAGGTCCAGCTCAGGTTTCCATATCGATCACTCCACCTCCTGGCAAAACAAGACAGCATCCCCCACAAGCTTGCCAGCTTGCCAGGATGAGGCTCCTGGCAGAAAGAGAGGGCAAGAGTGCAGAAATGCCCAGAGTCCACAGCCTCTGCTGCTTGGCCCCTGCCCCAGGCAACACTGTGAAAAATACCACCTCCCTGCTAGAAAAGGACTCCCTCCCCTGAAGGCACCACCTCCCAGCTGAGGAACCAAGTCTAGCTGGAGCCTTTGCCTGGGCTTCCCTGTTTCTCAGTGGATCAAGAAGGCATCCTGCACAAGCACGTCTGTACAGCTACCACGTGGCAGAGGCAGAATGATAAGCCAGGGAAGTCAAGGTGTATAGAATCCAAAGCCAGGCTTTCAGAATCTGGTAATCATGCTTGCCAGTCCCACCAGCAGTGCATCCAAGACCAGCAGCTAGTCAAGTCCCAGCTGCACACTGGCCAAGAAAGAGAAAAAAAAATCAAAATGGTGAGTTGCCTTCGGTCTATGCAAGCCTGTGCTTGCCTATAGTGGGGTCAGTGAAAGAGAGGAGGATTTGCATTCAGTGGTATGAAGTCCAAATTAACAGCCCTATGCTGCATCCCAGGGCTTTCTAGGTGTCCAGAAGGCTCCGTTTAATTACCGTTTCAGGTCTTGGTTTCCAGAGGGATTTAGGGAGATGTGTTTCGTCTGCCATCTTGACTGCACCCCCTGCATGATGCTCTCTTTCTGGATGACTTCCATGACAGAATGTCATCTTTTACAAAAATGATCTTTCAATTTATCACAAAATAGTAAGAGTTTTATAACCACTGGAAGAATGAAAGGAAGTTTAAAAATGCTAATAATGCTTGTAGTTCCCTGAGCTAATTGGATGTTGTTGTTAGCTGTAGTACAGTCTGCTCCAAGTCACAGTGACCTCATCTACAACAGAACCAGATGTTGTCTGGCCCTGTACCGTCATCATGAGTGTTGCAGTTATTCTGTCAATCCATCTCATTGAGAGTTTCCCTCATTTTTGCTGACTTTTTCTTTACCAAACATGATATCCTTGTCTATAAATTGGTCTTTCCTTATGATGTGTTCAAAGTAAGCGAGCCAGTACTATGTACAAATTACTTGCCATGCTTATTCGCATATTTCTTAGTATAGAGGAGTCTTGAGCACTTGTTTCTGCAGCCAGAATACCCGAGATTCTATATAATACATGTCCTCTGAAGCTTCCTTTCCTTGATAAAAGGTACATCATGAACATCCTTCTAGATGAGCACAGTGAGTTATAATTCATCTTTAAATACTGTATAGCATCCCTGTATGAGTATCCAATTTAATCATTTGCGGGTTGAGAAGCGTTCTAATTTTCTCCAGTTTCTGCCACTTCACAATACTTCAATAGATACCACTAAACCCTTTGTAATATTCTACTGCTTTTATTTCTGATGATTGTTTCTTAAAACGGGGCTCTAAATCAATACGTTCTTATATTTTCAATTTGTATCACTGTTTCCAGATACTTTCCATAAGGGCCTATAAATTCACATTCCAACCAAAAATGCAAGAGTGTACCAATTTTATGACCACCCTGCCATTCCAAGGTGGTGTCACCATATTTTTGCTAGTCTACCTGAAAAAAATATCACATTGACAATTCATGCTACCTTTTCAGGACTGTGGCCTGATTGAATGAATACTTTCCATGGTTGTTGGCCATCTGCATTTCCCTTTCCCTGAGCTGACCATTGAGGTCCTGTGCTTAAGTTTCTATTGGATCTTTTGTCTTTATCTTAATAGTTTATAGCAGTTCTTTGTTTAAGAGGGATATTATTCACTTTGCCTGAACCTGTTGCAAGTATTTTTCTCTATCTGTTAAGTGTCTTTTTACCCTGTTTATTTTGCCATGCTTTTCAAAAGTATCCAGTTAAAAATTTCTATTATTTTGTTTATGACTTCTGGATGTCTTGCATTGCTTGAGAAAGCCTCTCTCATGCCAAGGTCATACAGATATTCAAATTAACTTTCTTATAGTGTGCTTACAGGTTGATTTTTTACATTTATATTTCTAATTTATCTGGAGTGTATTCGTATTTGTGTGTGTATGTGTGGGGTAGGTGGATCTAAGTTTTTTTTTTTCCGGCAGCTCCCTTTGTTAAATGAACTACTCTTTTTCCTGGGAACTGAGAGGTCACCTTTAGCACACCTTTGTTTCATGATGTATTAGTGCAGCTTCCGTGTGAGGTCAACCCTCCCTGATTGTTTCCACAAGTAAGAAAATACAACTACCAGGGAACAAAGGAGGAGAGAGCTTGGTCCCATCCTTGTGCTCCCCCTTTCTTCAGCTTAGCTTCTTCTTGTCTGAGACCCTGCCCTCAGAGACTGGACCATGGTCAAGAAATATTACAAAGGTGAATGTCAATGTTCATGCAATTACCTAATTTTGTTATTATTGTATCAGGAACAATATCTTACTCTTTCAGAATGCAAAATCAGTAACTATCTCCCAACTTCTGAAAATGGAAAAACCCTAGGATTATAAAAAGTAGTCTGCCATTAGAGAAGTATGTAAAGAGACAGTACCTAACTGCATTTGGCTAAAACATCACAGTAATAATATTAAAACTGTCAAATCCATCTCCTAGGGATTAACAATGGTGTATCCAGATCATGCCATAGTTGCGCCATCATGATGCTTGAGTCCCACACACCCACAAAAGGTCTTAGAGATAGTTTACAACCTTTAGGGAAAAAAGAAAAGTTTGGTTCCAGTCTTGAGTATATTTTATGCTTAGGTATTTTATTTTTTTCTTGGACATTTCAGCAACCAAGGAGCTACTAAAGTTCTTTCCAGTGAAGAAGGTGTCACCTGCTTGAGCATCACCTCCATTACTGTCCTCCCCACAGACTCTCTGAGGCTTACTCTGTGAAGGCCACCTGCCTGCTGCACTGTACAGTGACCAAGATCCTCACCACCTGCATGTTAGGAAGTCTCAGTATTCTGCCCAGATTGAAGGCATTAAGAAGTAGTGATATTAGAATGTGGGAATAGATATTGGTACTAGTTTCAAAACATGATTGATATAATTGGTGTCACTAAATTATATACACGGAAATTGTTGAATTGGTAAATGTGTTATATAAAGTTTTATAATAAATAAAAACAGCAATTTTAGATTTCAACACAGGTCGTCTCCCCCCAAGCTCTCTCCATACTGCACCTTTATGGGAACAAGCTGGGCCTTGTCACCTGGTGCAGGTGTTGTAATGTGTATCCCCCACAGACAACTGAAGAATTGATAGGCTACCTGGAAAGTAGACAGCTCAGAGCCAGACACACAGGGGAGTGTGTGAAGCCTTGGAAGTGCTAAGATGAACTCTCTCAAGCAAAGTATGGCAGAAGTCGACAGCAAGGCTGTTGTAGAAGTAAGAGAAGCCAGCACTGAAAACAGTGGAAGGTGACATGAGGAAGATAGGAAAGGAGAGTAAAATAACATAGTAGAAGGCAATGACTTTAAATATGGGGAGAAAAAAGTTGAAAGCACGTGTGAGTACCAGTGGGATAAATAAGGATGGAAGGCAAAAGGCAGAGAGCAGAGGAATGTGCAGACAGAATGGCATGAAGAGCCCATGCAGGCAGAGAAGACTGGGAAGTTGGCCAGTGACTGGAGGTGGAGCTGGAGCAGGAGCTGTGCTTTGCAGAAAGTCCTCTGGTCTGGTGAGCGTGAGAGATGTGCTGACATGTGGATGGAGATTACAGAGGCTGAGGCAAGTGAATTAGTTCTCACCCGAAATATAAACAAGATGTGATTAAGAGTCTGAAAGTGGAGAATGAAAACAAGGCCCAGTTGTAGCTGCACTACTGTTATTTTTTTGTGTGTTTTTCAGGTGCTACAAAGAGTATCCTTGAAGGTAAATTAGATACCAGATTTTTCTTTAAAAATAAAATAAAATAAAGAACTTTACTTAATAGCCACTTATCTTCAGCCCGTGTTCTGTCCAATTGATGAGCTATTGTTTCTACTTCTTTGAATTCAAACTTCTGTAGTAACATGACAGATTATTATTATAACCTACTGTGTGCTGGATACTGAAGTGATAGTACTGTCATCACTTATTTGTCACAACAATTAATATCACAGTTGTTATATAAGCTAGACCTAACATCCCATGCTTGCTTTGCTGGCCTAAGAGGCATCACAGCTACAAATCTTATTTATTTATTCAATAAACAGATACATTTTTATTTAGCACTTTTTGTGAATAGAGGCCACTGACATGGTGCTTCCCCTCCTGAAAATTATAGTATAATGAAGAATAAAGGTACCCATGTGTGCACATAATCACAATTAATGTGAAGCATGATAAGAGAAAACAATAGGTTCTATGAGAAAATACAAGTCAGATGTCACTGAGATGAGTTAATCAGGGGAAGTCTTTGACTGAGTAGCATAGAATCCGACAGCTGAATGTATATGAGGGTTAGCAGAGAAACAGCTGCAGGCAAAGGAAAGGGAGTAGGAAGAACACCGAGAGTGCTTCACTCCCTAAAGCAGGAGCATAACGGGTGAAGTGAAATGGTGTAAGGAAAGGTGAAGAGGCAGTCAAGGGACCATCCAAGTTTCCTATCTCATGGAAAGGACCTTCTGTTTTTTTTCCAAGTCTAAGGGGGGGGGCAACTTTACAGTTCAGGACATTAGAAAGCTATGATCCACATTGAAGGATCACACAGATTTCTGTGTAGAGAATGGAATGGGATGTTGATAAAGATTAGAAGTGGTGAGTTATCTAGATGTTTTGAACTCGGTACCAAAGCCAGGTGGGTGGAAGTGAAGTGGGGAGAGAACCGTTTATTAAGATGTGTAGAGAGAAAACTGGAGGAGAGTCCTATTCAGTGACAGAAGCAGGACTTGTGTTTTAAGTCTTGCTGTGTTTGAGGAAACTGCGAGACATACAAGTTGAGATGTCAAAATAGATAGTCGTATCTGCAAGACTGAAGTGAACGTCAGAAGGCAGTTTGGGGCTGTAAATGTAAATTTTGAAATTGTTGGCATTTGGGTGGTATTTGGAAACCCTGGTGGTGTAGTGGTTAAGTGCTATGGCTGCTAACCAAAAGGTTGGCAGTTGAAATCCACCAGGCATTCCTTGAAAACTGTATGGGACAGTTCTGCTCTGTCTGAAGGGTCATTATGAGTTGGAATCAACTCAATGGCAGTAGGTTTGGTTTGCTTTTTTGGTTTGGATGGCATTTAAAGACATGAGTATTAACAACTTCATCTACAGAAAAACGTATAAAGTGAGAATAATAAAGAGGTCAGGATATGCACTGCATCATGTAGAGGTCAGAGAGCCATGGAAGCACCAGCAAAGAAGATTGTGAAGGAGTATCCAATTAGGACAAAAACTTGGAGAGCTAGGTAGCATGGAAGCAACAGAGAAGAATGTTCAAGAAAGGATTCATCAAAGGCATTGAGTGATGTAAGCAGGTCTAATAAAAGGAAGTACAGAAATTAATTGTATTGGAAACAACAGTCCTGTTGATCTTAGCAAGAACGGTTTTGGAGAAATGGCCAGAGAAGCCATATCACACTGGGTTGAAAAATGTTGAGAGAGATACCATGTACTTGATAGCAAGTCTCCATACCTTGAAGTGAGAATGCCTCATAAATCAGTCTCTAAATGCAATCTAAATCCCCCAAATTTCAGTGTATCTCCTAGTTACTGCATATTTTTAATGCCCTGGGCTTGTAACTGGAAGTTTTTGGACACTTGAATCTGTTAAGAGGTACCTCAGAGGAAAGGCCTGGTGATTTACTACCCAAACATCAACCACTGAAACCTTTGTGGAGCACAGTTCTGCTCTGATCCATGCAGCGTTGTTATGAGCCCATGCTGACTCAGCAACAGTTGGTGGTGGTGTGGTGGAAGTAGTCAAGACTGCGCTGTTCCCACTAAAGCTTATAAATCAATAAGTTTTACAAGTACATTGTAATTATGTGTGAGATAGATATTGTGGAAGAAACTGGAGCTCCTAGAAACAGGCCGTGGAATATATGGGACTTGGACAAAATAAAGTGTCTTTACAAATTAGTGGAAGTTCCTTTGTAGAAAGAGGGTTGGGAAGGCTGAAAGATGGGGTTGCTAGAGTCAGGTGAAGGGATGTACCCTGACACGGTGAAAAATTATTTGTGGCCAGGCTTTTGTGCTACAAGTGAAAATATAATACATATAGGGCCTAAAGGACAGAAGAGCCTCTTGGCGGAGAGAGAATACTTGACCCAGCCTGATGCTCATGTAGGCTGCAGATGGCCCTGCTCCACAGCTGCCCTCTGCATCTTAGCTAGCCTCCTTCTGCCTCTGCCCACTCTGACTGTAAATCCAGATAGGCTTAGATGGGAGATGGAAGTGAAGATTTCACTCCTCCCATGTGTCTTGATAATACATAGTAAGTTAAGCCAAGTGTGTTTTATGTTATGATTGTTGCTGTTTTCCATCTTGGATTCAGATAGCTCCATCTGGAGAAGTGGCTCATGAGAGAACAGTTCCTTTATTGACAGTTGTTGACAGAGAGGCTTGACAGTGCCGCTGTCACTTCTGGCGTTCAGATTTCAGGTGTATTTTGCCCTTGGTGGTGAGTTCAATGAATCATTGCAGTTCTTGGGGCTGCTAAGGAAGCGGCCTGATGACTCGTGAGGATGTAAACATGCCCCAGGGCATAGTCCCTGAAGAAGCTCTGTGTTAGAGAAAGGGGTTGATTTAGGTTCTGTCTCTTCTGAAATATGATGTGTTGAAAAGGTTGCTGATGATATGGAAAAGTCCTGATTTTGATTTTTAAATTTTCTATGTGATGTGATAAAGCTTCATCTCCTTTTCTTTCTTTCCCCATTCCTTCTTTCCTTCCTTTCCTAACTGCATTTTTCTTTTTTTTTACATTTGGCCCAGTCTTACTGCTTAAATAGGAAAAAAGGTAGATGCTTTTTCATATATACATATGAAAAAACTCATATATATACTTATATATATTATATAATACAGAAATACTTATATATGTATGTATGTGTGCATATATATACTTCTATATATGTATATATATGTGTATGTGTGTGTGTATACATACTCATAGTGACCCTAGGGGGCAGAGTAGACCTGTCCCATAGGATTTCCAAGAAGTACCTGGCAGATCTGAACTGCTGACCTTTTGGTTAACACATGTAGCATTTAACCCAGTATGCCATCAGACCCAACTCGACAGCAGAGGATTTGGTGTTTTTTATACGTATATATGAAATCACAGATGATATATATGTATTAGTGTATACACACACACACACACACATGCACACACACAAGAGAATAGGTACATATACACATACATACATTTGTATGTACATGGACTCCTGTTGGTGCAGTGGTTAAAAGCTCAGCTGCTAACCAAAGGTTGGCAGTTAGAATCCACCAACCACTCCTTAGGGAAGTTCTACTCTATCCTATACAGTTGTTATGAGATGGAATTGCAACTATTTGTGTGTCTGTGTGTGTCTGTGTGTTTGTGTGAGATCAGGGACTGTATCTAACAAAGATGAACACTCATTATGACATCTAACATATATATGCCATATTAAAATTATGTTAATAAAATTGTATCTCTTGCCAGTGTTTTAATATGATGTACCCTAAAGTGGAGGGCAGTGGTGGTTCAGTGGTAGAATTTAAACTCCATGAAGGAGACTCAGGTTTGATTCCTAGCCAGTGCTCCTAATGTGCAACCGCCACCTGTCTGTCAGTGGAGACTTGTTTTGCTGTGTGGCTGAACAAGTTTCGTCATGGCTTCCAGACTAAGACCAGGAAGAAGGTCTATTGGTGTGATTTCAAACATCAGCCAGTGATAACCCTGTGGATCGCAACAGTCTGATCCCACTGTGTATGGGGTTACCATGGCTCAGAGACTGACTTGAGGGCAACCAACAACAACAGCAACCCTAAAAGGAGAAAAGCTGTAAGTTCTGGATGTGGAAAATAAACAAATGTATGTACAATCTAGCAAACCCAAAGGTTATCTGGGTCAAGAAAATGAGCTCAGAGCAATTAAGTGACCTAATCACCAACCCAAGATGAATGTCCTACTTTTCAGTTGTGTGTGCGTGTGTGTGTTTTGACATTTTCAAGGTTCTTTTTTATATTAGGAAATAACAATACATTGAAAGAATGGGAAGCAGGTAGCGTTCTCTGGCAATACAAATTCTGAAATTCCTCTGGTGCCAAAGTTGTGAGACTTCTGCCTTTTATCATGCCCATTCATCTTCCAGCAGGTGCTCCACACTCTATTTTTCCTGGTCTGAGCTCCTCTGTCTTTAGAGAAGAGGACTTTGGAGACAGTCACCTCTTAGTGGGCTGGCAGTTCCGTTTGCCTGCTTCCTACCAGTAGTAAGCTGGGGGCCCCAGGGTAATTGTAAGTCTGGAACAAATCAGAGTTATCCATTATTTGAAGCTTGAGGCCCTGTGGCAGTATACTTCACCCATAGCCTAATGGGCTTCAGACCAGCATATCAAGTTACCACACCCACAGTTCCCATTACACAGTCTCAGGTATGCTGCGTTTCTCTGTCCCCTCCCTTCCCTTAACCCCAGCTCTCGTAATTGTGGACAGGCAGCTCTAGTACGAGAGCAGCCGTGTCCGTCAGCTCTTTTCCCTGAACTATCTTGCTCATCTTCTCTACTCTGTGGGGGTCAGCTGAACAGCCACCATAATCCAGAAAAGCTTATTTCAGGTACAAGTCAGCTACTCTTTCCATGTCAGTCTTGGGACCAAGGGTAGCTGACCCTCTACCTGCTCCTGTGGCATTGTGCTGTGATTGTAGGAGTGAATCTCATGCACAGAAGCAAACATTTATCTACAACTCAGCTTCTGCACTAGTTCTCATTCTGTGTGTATCAGAGACCTCATCTTAGGTCCTTGATGTCCTTACCTGTCTGACCCCATCAGCTACCACCCACTCTTAGTCTCTTTAGAATTATATCAAGGGCTTGTTTAGTGTATGATAAAAGTAACATTTAAAATCAGTGAGGAGAAGGTAGGGCATTTAATTGTGTTGTAACATCCATGTGAAAGCAATTCACTAGTTAAAACTCTTGCCAAGTACAAAAGTTAATCCCAGGTGTATTAAAGATATGAAATTTAGGGGAAAAAACTATAGTAACTATTGAAAGAAAACATCAGAAAATAGCATTTAATTTTCAGGAGGGACTTTCTAAGAAAGACACAAAACCCAAAAAGCCACAGAGGAGAAAAATATCACAGATTTTATTTCATTAAAGTTTCAACCTGTAGGTGAAGGTCATCATAAGACAAAGGGAAGAAGACAACTAGCCATGTGGAAGTATGTAACAGAAAATTAATATCCGTAGTACACAGAGAACATCTACAAATCAATAAGAAACATAAACCATCAAGTAAAAATAATTAAAGGATATATATAGGAAATTGACAGAGGAGGAAATACAAATGGTTGACAAACATGTGAAAATTTGCGTAGTCCCTGATGTTCTGACCGTCTGGATGGTCCGTGGAAGGCATGGCACCTGAACTCTCTGTTAGCCTAGAACTGAAACCATTCCAGAAGCCAACTCCTTAGACAAAGATTGAACTGGTGTATAAGACATAATATGATACTGGTGAGAGTGTGCTTCTTGGCTTGAATAGGTAGTGTTCCTGGACAGGAATCTGGTTCTACATCATCTGAATCTGACTAGCTTATTTTGTAAGCAGTCATTCTTACTAAATAAAAATGCATGTGTCTATGCTAATACAAGTAAATGAGTGAATTGAGAAATAAATGAGGGGAAGGGAAAGCTCTTACAGTGGAATGCCAGCTAGTAAATGCAGGTGCAAGGAAGACATTTAAAATCACTCTTTGACAACCACCAAAACAATAATTGTTTTAGACATCACTGAATTCTGAAACTAAGTGATGGGGGTGAAGGGAGTGTGTTGTCAGTTTGATTTTGACTCATAGGGACTGCATGTGACAGAGTAGAACTCTCCCATAAGGTTTTCTAGGCTATAGTCTTTATAGAGACAGATTGCCAAGCCTTGTGGAGCCACTGTATAGGGGTTCAAAACTCCAAATTTTCAGTTATAGCTGAGCACTTAACCGGTACACCACCAGATCTTGTCTCCTAGATAATAGGTTATTAATTACAAATAGAAAATAGTAACTTTCAGTGGAGGAACCTGGTGGGCACCACCTCAACCAGAAAATAAAAAATAGTATCACCAGCAAAGAGCCAAATGCCATATGCCTCCTAACAGGATAAACTAAGGACATAGTATCATTTCTGTGGTTTTCCTGAAAACAAACAAAAAAAGTATATCTGAATGTAACTCTGAGGACTTACAGAACAAACCAAAATTGAGGGACATTCTACTAGAGTAGGCTGTCAAGCTCATGAAGTGAAAGACTGAGAAACTGTTTCAGATTAAAGAAAATTAGAGACCTGAGAAATAAATGTAGCATGAGATCCTGGATGGAATCCTGGGCCCAATAAGAGCTGTTTTCCTACAAAGGATTTTGTTGACAGAATGGATAAAGTTTGAACAAAGCCTATAGATTAGACTATATGTAAGTCCTTTAGAGAACAATAAAAGAAGTATAAGGCATTAACATTCAGAGGATCTTGTTGTGGGATAAGTGAGAATTCTTTGTGCTTTTTTGCAACCTTTCTGTGTGATTGAAATTAGTTTTTGAAAGATTAACAGCTGAGCACTGTATCAGTGTACCACGAGGACTCCTTTTTGATGAGGAACACACAAACAAACGCACTGTGTTAAATCAAAGGAGGCTGTTTATGCCATAGTATGGGGGTATGCATGACTTTATCACTTCCAATGGTGTGAGCTGTCAAGAGCATTCATAGTGGGTACAGCACAGCCAGACTTCATTTTGTACGTATGCACAGGTTTGACATAGTGCAGCCACAGGGACCATAAAACTTAGTTGTTGTTGTTAGGTGTCTTCAGTTCATCTTCAAATCATAGCAACTTTATGTATAACAGAACAAAATGTTGCTTGATCCTGTGCCATCCTCACCATCTTTGCTATGTTGATCCCGTTGTTGCAGCTACTGGGTCAGCCCATTTCCTTCACTGAGTGTCTGTCTCTTTTCCTCTGCCTCTCTACCTTATCAGACATGATACCTTTTCCAGAGATTGGTTCTTCCAATGATATGTTTGAAGTAAGTGAGATGATGTCTGGCCATCCTCACTTGTAAGGATCATTTCAACTGTACTTCCTTCAAGACCGATTTCTTCTGTTTTATAGCAGTCTGTGATATATTCACTATTCTTTGCCAACATCATAACTTGAATGTGTCACTTTATTTCTTTTATATGGTTCAGCTTTTGTATGAATAAGAGGAAATTGAAAATAGCATGGCTTGGGTCAGCAATACTTTAGTCATCAAAGTGGAATCTTTGCTTTTTAAGATTTTAAAAAAGTCTTTTGAAAAGCATTTGTCCAGTGCAATACATCAATTGATTTCCTGATTGTTACTTCCATGGGCATTGACTGTTGATCCAAGTAGAGGGAATTTCTTGACAACTTCAATGTCTTCGCATTGGTCATGATGTTGTTTATGAGCCCAGTTGTGAGGATTTTCGTTTTCTTTACTTTCAGGCATCATGCATGATGAAGACTGTATGTACTCTTTTACCTTCACCAGTAAGTGCTTCAGGTTATCTTCATGTCCAGTAAGTAAGGTGGTGTTATCTGTGTATTGCCACATTTCTTCATGTAGTCCTGCATCTCAGATTGAATAACGTAAAATGATACCAACCTACCACACACCTTTTCTAAGTATCCCTTTGATCTATTTGAATGTCTCTTGATCTTTGTATAGGTTCTGCACAGGCATAATTAAGCGTTCTGTTATTCCAGTTCTTCATGATAGAGGCACACCTCAGAGATACCATGGATTCAGTTCCACAATAAAGTAAATATCTCAATAAAGAGAGTCACATAAGTTTTTTGGTTTTCAAAGCATATAAAAGTTAATTTTACACTATGCTATAGTCTTATTATGTGTATAATAGCATTATATCTATAAAAACAATGTACATACCTTAATTTAAAAAAAATACTTCATTGATAAAAAATGCTAACCATCATTTGAACCTTCATTGAGTCATAATCTTTTTGCTGGTGGAAGGTCTTGCCTCAACGTTGATGTCTGCTGATGATTAGGGTGGTGGTTGCTGAAGGTTAGGGTGACTGTGACAATTTCTCAGTATAAAATCACAGTGAAATGTGCCACACTTATTGATTCTTCTTTATACAAAAGATTTTTTTTCTGTAGGAGACAGGGTTAACACAGCCACCTAGACAGATTCACTGTGCTGACCCTCTGCAGCAAAGGCCTAAAAACCTAAGTAAGACAGATACCAATGTCAAACCTGGAGTGCGAAGTATCAAATTGAGGAATAAAAAACTAGAGGACTCACCTAATGGAAGATAAAAATGAAGGAAATCAGAGAGTGTGGAAAGATATGGAGCAGAAATCCCTGGTCAGCTAACATATCATAGCATCAACATCTTAGAGCACAGCCAGTGATGACCCTGGACAGGGGGTATGGGAAGGCAACTTCACAGATCTCCCAACAGGAGACAAACACCCAGTAATGAGGTAAACACACTTTCCAGACTCTCACCATTCTTCCCTATTTGTCACGTCCACTCCTTCACACTGGGTCACACTATGCTGCCTTGGCTAGATGGCTACTAGCCTTCAGTCATCTCAGGTCTGCCCTGTTCCCACCCTCCAACTCCCTGTTTCCATCTTTTTCTCTCTCTCTCTTCCTTTTCTTTTCCCCTGATACCTAACCCTGTTCACCACCACCACCCCTTCCCACTGGGCCATGCTGTGCTGCCTTGGATAGAATGCTGCCTGCCTGCCATCAACCCAGGTCCATCCCACTCCCATCTACTACCTCCTACTGCACCATTTTTTCTCCCCTTTCTTCCTCCTTCCCATTTAGGCTCCTATGCCATCTTCCTGCCTCCCACCAGACCATGCCTCACTGTTGTGGATAGAGAGCCACCAACCTTCTGTTGCCCCAGGTCTGCTCTATCCCCACGTGAGGGCTCCCACCACAAAATTTATTTAATTTTATTATATTATTTTATTCCCTTTCACCATCCCAAATAGCCCTGTACACCACCTTCACCCCTTGCCACCAGGCTGTACCACGCCAGACATTGGCATGCTGCCACCCCAGGCTGTTATCCTACCATATTTTTCCCTTTCATCTATTTGTATTTCCCTCCCACCCCAGGTTCCCTCTGGTTGTTGGACCCTTCCACACTGCCATGCCTAGAGAGCCACTGCCACTGTCCCAGGTCCACCCTACTGCCATCTACCAGCTCAGCTGCACCATTTTTGCTTTGGGTTTTCTTTTCTTCTTTATTGTCTTTCTCCCACACATGCCTAGGGTCCACCTTGACTCCACTCACTGACCACCACTGCACCACCAGTTTATTTATTCTTTTCTCTTTCTTCCTTTTATTTCTCTAAGGCACCTAGCCCTGTATTCATCCTTACCCTTTGGTTGTAAACCCCCTCCACACCACTGTGGCTAGACAGACACTGACATGCCACCTCCCTAGGTCTACTCTGCCCCTGCCAACTGACTCCTGCCATGCTGTTTTTTTTTCTCTTTTCCTTCATTTCGCTTTCCTCCTTAACTTTTTTTTTCTCCCACTTGGCTCCATATACAACTGCCACCCCTTCTCACCAGCTCCTACCATGTCAGTGTGGCTAGAGAGCAACCAGCCCACCACCAATCCAGGTGTGTCCCATCTGCTGTTTCCTGCTGTGCCACCATTTTTTTCTTTTTTATCCCTCAGACCTATCTCTGCACAATACTCACTGCCACTTCCAGCTGGATCCCAACAGCCATCATGGACAGGGTGCTACTATCATCTATTACACTGTAAAGCTATAATGCTATGTATAGAGAACCACAACGATTCTACAAGAAAACTACTGGAACTAATAGATTTCAGCAAAGTAGTGAGATATAATATCATTACCCCCAAATTATGTGGATTCCTATACACCAACAAAGAGAATTTTGAGAAGAAAATCAGAAAAAAATACCATTTATAACAGCCCCTAAAAAGCTAAAATACATAGGAATACATCAGCCAGGAATGTAAAATATCAATATAAAGAAAACTATGAAACACTGTTGCAGGGGACAGGGCCCATATGGTGGAATGGAAACATGTCTCCTCAATTCCCTCTGAAAATGAAGGCCTGGAATGATAATTGAATGGAGCACAGTGGACATCTGGAGAGCCCTAAGATCTGGTTGTCAGATTAAACTGGATGCTAGTAAAGAGAAAACTGTCTGTCTCTAACATGAGCCAGCAGCATGCTGAGTCCTGCTTGTGATGACTCACCATTTGGGAGGACTATAAGTACTGATGCCTTCTTTGTTATCCAGGAGGCAGGGATTGGATATGAACTCGAAAATATACTGAACTGCAGTGCTTAAGTAAACAGCATATAGTGCAGCAGAGAGACTGTGCATCAGATGGCCACATTTTGAAAGCCCGGCTGCTGACTGAGGGAACAGCTTCCCCTCCACTATCTTATTTCTGAGCTCCACCATAGATTCTGCTGTTCCACAGCAGGATGATCAGCTCAGGAAGGATGCCATCTTGGTCAGCTGGGAGGCGTAGTTCCCCATGTGGAGGCATTACCTGGGGCTAACATTCTTGCTGAGAAGTGGGCCTGTCTGGAAAGTGCTTTTCCAGCAGAAAAGCTGGCTTTGGGATGATGGTATGTAGAGTTATGGGTGGGGCCTGGAAGAGGATGGTAGCAAGGCCGTACCCCCTACCTGCTTTGAACCATGTGATAACATCTGGGGATGGCCTATGAGGTGCTTTTTTTGTTAGCTGGAAGGCAGGGCTTGAGACACCTGAAGGCCTGGCTTGATTGGAGCAGCTGCTGGACAGCTCCTTGCTTAGCAGTAAAATACCGTTTTAAAATAAGATCAGCTGGAGTACTGAGTGCTGAGCAGGGCGGCACCATCTGCTCCACCCTTCACTGATCCACATCATAGTGTCAACTGACCCTCCCCCAGTGACTCCATAAGTAGGGCATCATCTTTGCCAGGCAGGAGGCAGAGCCTACCACCCTACAGAGTCCACTAGAGTATCCAGAACCCTCTAGTGTCCGACTCCCCTCTCAGAACTACACCCAGCTCCTGTTGAGGTGACACCAAAGGAACCAAACAGCTTCTAGATGGCACAAAAGAAATGATCAATAGCTAACCATATAAATAAGCAGTCCACCATGGCTCAAAAAAAAAAAAAAAAAAAACCTCCCAAAATAAAGAATCAGAAAACTGAAACTATCAGAGGTCAAGTATAAAAGAATTATCTATAGACCCCTGCTAGAGATTAAACAAAATGCAGCAGAACAAAATGAAAAATTAAGCTATTCAAACAGATGGAGTATCAACAATGTGAAATCCAGCAGATCAGTAATAAAATTACAGAATCAGACAATTCAAAGCCAGAAGAGCAGAATTCAGGAGATGAAAGCCAGCATTAATGAGCTTCAGGACAGAGCAACTGACACCAGCGTTTATGAGGAGAAATCAGAGAAAAGAAATAAGAAAAATGAAGAAGGATTAAGAAACATCTGGGATTCCGTTAGGAGGAATAATCTATGAATAATTTGATCTCCTGAATAGGGAGGGACAGCTGAACATGCATAGTATTGTAGTAGAGTTGTTGACAGAAAATTTCCCTGAAATTATGAAAGAAGAGAACATAAATATCCAAGGTACTTATCAAACACCATAAATAGTAGACCCAAAAGACACCAAGCCACATTATAATAAAGTTTAATAAAATGAAATATAAACAGAGGCTCTGAAAAGGAGTGACGCTTAAATCAAAGCTAACATACGGTGGGAAGCCCGCTAGGATTTCATCTGACTTCTTGACAGAAACGATGGTGGGAAGAAGGCAGTGGTATGTTACATTCAAATTATTGAAGGAGAAAAACTTCCAACCAAGAATTATATATCCTGCAAAATTGTCTCTCAAATATGATGGTGAAATTAAGACATTTACAGATAAACAGAAGCTTAGAGACTTTGTAAAAACCAAAACTACAAGAAATACTGAAAGAAGCTTTTGGCAATGCAAGACACAGCACCCAGAATCCTACTCAGTTAGGTAAGTCACAAAGCTCTCTGAAAGGTACAGTATTAAAAGAAGAGAATCAGTGATCAAAACACAAAAACTATGACATCATCACACTAAAAAGAGGAATATATTAACAGTATTATAACTCTTTCAGATGGAGAGAAAATTGAAAAAGATGTGCAGAAGTTAAAGTCTAGTTTAAACTTAGAATAGCAAGGAGGATCATAAGATTAGCTGCAAAGCAAACTAACAATGTGACATATCAAAACAAGAAACATAATACAGGAGTATTAGTAAATACAAAACTGACACTGAAAAAACATGAAAAGTCAACTCATAAAGAATGACCCAGAACAGAATATTAAGAGCAACATAGAAAACATCAACAACACAAAAATGAAGGCATCAAAACGGCAGCCCTAGACACATAACTATCAGTAATTGCACTGAATGTAAATGTACAAAACGCTCCAATAAAGAGACGGCAAGTGACATCCTGGATCAAAATCCGTCTATGTGCCTCTTACAAGAAACACACCTTAGACTCAAGGATATGAACAAACTGAAAATGAAAGGTTGGAAAAATCTATAACAAGCCAAAAACATACAAAGAAGAGCAGGAATGGCAATACTAATCTCACATAAAATAGACTTTAATGTAAACTCCACCATCGTAGACAAGGATGATCACTGTTGCTGAAAGTTTCAGTACATAAGCAGGGCATAACAATATTAAATATTTATGCACCCGACACCAGAGCATCTAAATACATTAAACAGACACTGACAACATTGAAAAACGAGATAGATTACAATAATAGTTGGAAATTTAAGCATTTCACTTTCAGTAATGACAAATCATCTTGAAAAATGATCACAAAAGGTACAGAAGATCTTATTATGACAATTAACTAACTAAACCTCATCAACATATACAGAACTTCCTACCAATCAGCAGATAAGTACACCTTCTTCTCCATTGCACATGGAACATCTTTCAGAATAGACCATGTGTTAGGATATAAAGCAAATTTCAACAAAATCCAAACCACTGAATTATTGCAAAGCATCTTCTCAGACCATAAAGCCAGAAAAGTTGAAATCAATACCAGAATAAACATAGATAGAAATTTGAATTCATGGAGACTGAACAACATCATGCTCAAAAATCCACAGCTTATAGAGGAAATCAAGGACAAAATAAATTTATGGAATCAAATGAGAATAAAAAAAACGCATCCTGCCAGAACCTATGGGATATAACCAAAGCAGTACTCAGAGGTCAGTTTATCTCTATAAATTCACACATTTGGAATGAAGAAAGGAACCAAACCAAAAAATTAACCCTACAGCTTAAACAAGTAGAAACAGAGTAACAGAGTAACAGAGTAACCCCTCAGGCACAAGAAAACAGATAATAAAGATTAGAGCACAACTAAGTGAATTAGAGAATGAAAGAACAATTGAAAAATTTAACAAAACCAACTGCTTGTTCTTTGAAAAGATCACAAAATCGATAAACCATTGGCTAAACTTAAAAAGAAAAACAGGAAACAACCTGAATAAGAAATGAGATGGAAGATGTCACAACAGATCCAGCTGAAATCAAAAGTATCATAACAGAATACTACAAATGACTTTACTGTTAGCAAATTTGAAAATCTAGAGGAAATGGAGAAATTTTTAGAACGATATCACCTACCAAAATTATCACAAGGAGAAACAGAACAACAAGGAACCAATCACAAACAAAGAGATTGAAAAAGTCATCAGAAAACGACCAACTGAAAAAAGTCCTAGACCAGATGGCTTCACCAGAGAATTCCTCCAAACTTTTAGTGAGGAATTAACTCCAGTACCACTGGGACTGTCTCACAGCATGAAAAGGGATGGAATACTCCCCAGTCCATTCTATGAAGCTAGCATAACCCTGATACCAAAGTCAGGGAAAGATCCTAAAAGAAAACTATAGACCGGTATCACTCATTAGTCTAGATGCAGACATCTTCAACAAAATCCTAGCCAATAGAATTCAATAACATATCAAAAAAATAATTCATCATGACTAAGTTGGATTCATATGAGGGATGTAAGGCTGGTTCAGCATCAGAAAAACAATTAATGTGATCAACCACATAAATAGCACAAAGGATAAGAATCACCTGATATTGTCAATTGATGCAGAAAAGGCATTTGAGAAAGTCCAATGCTTACTCATGCTAAAAACTGTCAGGAAAATGGGAATAAAGGAGAAATTCCTCAATGCAATAAGGGCTGTCTACGCAGAGCCAACCACCTACATCATCCTGAATGGAGAGACACTGAAAGAATTCCCCTTGGGAATGAGAACATGCAGAGATGCCCACTCTCACCATTTCTATTCAACATTGTATTAGAGGTTGTAGCCAAAGCAATTAGACAAGACAAAGAAATAAAGGGCATCCACATCAGCAAAGTAGAAGTAAAAAAATCTCCCTATTTGTAGATGATGTGGTTGCATACACAGAGCATCCTGAAGAATCCATAAGTAAACTACTTGAACTAATAGAAGAGTTCTGCAAAGTATCAGGATATAAGATAAACATAAGTAAACCAATGCCAAGTCACGCCAAGTGCCGTCAAGTCCAATAGGATCCCTTTATACCAACAAAGGGATCATTAAAAAAGAAATCACCAAATCAATACCTTTTACTACAGTTTCCAGAGGATAAAATACCTAGAAATATATCTAGAGAAATCAGAGACCTATACTGAGAGAACTACAAGACCTTACTGCAAGAAACCAAAAGAGACTTAGATAAATGAAGAAACCTATCCTGCTCGTGGGTGGGAAGACTTAACACTGTCAAAATGTCTGTTTTACTTGAAGTGATACAGTGCAACTCCAATACAAATTCCAGTGTCTTTTTTTTTAATGAGATGAAGAAACAAGTCACCAACTTTGTTTGGAAAGGGAAGAAGCCCAGGATAAGTAAAGCTACTTGTCATGGATTGAATTGTGTACCCCCCAAAATAGGTGTAGGCACGTGGCTGGGCCATGATTCCCAGTATTTTGTAATTGTTCTCCATTTTGTGATTTTCCTGTGCTGTATGTTGAAGAATCAGGGTGGGACTGTAAATCCCTTCACAGGATTACCTCCCTGCTTCACTGTCCCTAGAATGTGGTTTGCCCTTAATCCTTTCATCCTGCAAGAGATAAAAGGAAAGAAAAGCAAGCAGAGAATTCAGAACCTCACACCATCAAGAAAGAAGCACCGGGAGAAGAGCACATCATTCAGACCTGAGGTTCCTGCACCAAAATGCTCCCTGGACAAATACTGATGCAATACCAGACTTTCCTCCAGAGCTGACATCCCCTGGAGCAGACATCCTGAATCTGACATACACAGCGGACTGTGTATGAATAAACTTTCCTTTGTTACAGCCATCCTCTCTGTGATATTTCTGTTAGAGCAGCAGTAGCTAACTAAAACACTACTGAAGAAGAGGGACACAGTGGGAGGCCTTACGCTAACTTAGAACCTGTTACACCACCTCAGTAGTCAAAACAGCCTGGTAGTGGTGCAAAAAGAGATATGTAGACCAATGGAACAGAGTTGAGACCCCAGGGATGCCACCATTCTGTTATAAACCATTGATACTCGACAAAGGCCCTAAGATTGTAAACTGGAGTAAAAACAGTCTCTTCAACAAATGGTGTTGGCAAACTTGGATATCCATCTGCAAAAAACTGAAACAAGACCCATGTTTCACACCTTACACTAAAACTAGCTCCAAATCGATCAAAGAGCTAAATATCAAACCTAAAATGATGATCATGCAAGAAAAAATAGAGTCAACAATAGCAGTTCTAATACACAGCTTAGACAGACTTCAAGAACTGACAAACAAAGCACACTCAGCAGAATGGTAAATAGATAAATGGAAACTACTAAGAATCAAACACGTTTACTCATCCAAAGACTTTATCAAAAGAATTAGATTACCTACAGAATGGGAAGAATATTCGGCAACTGCATGTTGGACTGATTTCTGATCTCCATAATCTACAAGGTATTGCAAAATGTCAACAAGAGTAAGGTAAATAACCCAATTAAGCATTGGGCAAAGGAGATGGACCGACAGAGGGCATCCAAAAGATAAATGAGGAAATGCTCATGATCATTAGCTATCTGAAAAATCCAAATCAAAGCTACAATGAAATTCCATCTTACCCCAACGTGGTTGATTATAATCTAAAAACACAAAACAACAAATGCTGGAGAGGCTGCGGGGAGACTGGAACTCTCCTACACAGCTGGTGGGAATGCAAAATGGTACAATCTCTTTGGAAAGTAATTTTGCACTTCCTTAAAAACTAGAAATAGAAGTACCACTTGATCCAGTAACCCTGCTGCTCAGAATATGTCCTACAGAAACAAAGGCTGTCACACAAGCAGATAGATATGCCAAACACAAAACAAAACCCACTGCTGTCAATTCAGGTCCAACTCATAGCAACACTACAGGTCAGAGTAGAACTTCCCCATAGAGTTTTGAAGGAGAGCCTGCTGGATTTGAACTGCTGAGCTTTCAGTTAGCAGATGTAGCTCTTAACCCACTATGCCACCAGGTTTTCCAGATACGTGCACATGAATGTTTATTGAAGCGCAGTCCACAAGACTTAAAAGATGGAATCAACCTAAATATCCATGAACAGATGAACAGGTAAACAAACTATAGTACATATACTCAGTGGAACACTATTCAATGATAAAGAACAATGATGATTTTAGGAGGAGTCTCCTAACCTGGTTTCAGTTGGAAGATATTATGCTAAGTGAAATCAGTCAGTGGCAAAAGGACAAATGTTGTATGAGACCCCTGATGTAAGGACCTAAAAGGGGACTTATGTATAAAAGGAAAGATTCTTTGACAGCTACAAGGGTCAGAGGGAGTGAGAGCTTCGATCATAGACTAGATAGTTGATAAGACATTTGGTTAGGTGAAAACAGTGACAGCACGTAGTAGAAAGTAGATCAACTTAACTGGACTTCACCATAAACTAAAAACTCTTCTAATCTCAACCCAATATGTCAAGTACAGAGTAGGGGCAGGATCTGGGGACTATCCTCTCAGGGGGCATCAAGGCCAACTGGCATGACTATCCTATTGCTAAGAGAGTCTTCTGCACCCCATATTGGTGGATGGTGTCTGGGGTCTTAAAAGCTAGCAAGCTGCCATCTGTGGTACAGCAAATTGTTCCAACTCATCCTCAACTGATGATGAGCAAGAACAATAAAGACATGAGGGAAAGATTGCTCAGGAGACAGAAGAACCCTTGTGAATGGGATACTGCATCAACATGTGATCAGAAGAACTGCATGGTGCCCAGCCACCATCAAAGACAGCTGTGATGGGGCACAAAATGTTGAGTCTCTGTGGCAACACCTGAAAAAGGGGTGCAGCTCAAGAAATCTACTAAATGACCACAATTTATGGTCTGATGGCCTGGGGGATCCCCTGGTACCATGGCCCCTAGACCTGCTTCTGCTCTTGTCCAGAAAAGTCTACTGAGGCCTACTCTTTAGACAAAAATGGACTGGACCCGGGGACACAGTGTGACCCTGTAGTGTGTGTACCTCGTGGTTCTATGCATTTATAGGATGCTGTCCTACTTGTCTCTCTACATAGGGGAAAAGAGCTTGTTAAGAAAATACAACAAGTATAGAATGAAAAAGAGGAGTGTGCTGTCACTGGACAAGGAGAGTAGAGGGAGCTGCAGATAGAAGGGCATGCAAAATTAATTTGCATTGTATACTTTCACTTAATCAGACACACACAAAAAGATACTGCAAAAAAGCAAGATATCTTCATAAATTGAAAAACTATGCTCATGGATATGAAGACTCAATGTTGAGAAAATGTCCCTCTGCTGAAAGTAATCTACATATATAATGCAATTCTGATCTAGATAACAACATCATTCTTTAATAAGATGGAAAAATAATCACCAACTTTATATGGAATGGAAAGAGACCCAAGATGAGCAAAGCATTATTGAGAATGAACAAAGCAGAACACTTCACACTACCTGATCTCAGAACCTGGTATTCAGCCACAGTAATCAGAGCAGCCAGGTCCAGGTATGATGATGCATGTGTAGACCACAGGAACAGAATTGAGAACCCATATGTAAATCCACCCAGCTACATTCAGCTGATTTTTGACAGAGGGCCAAAGTCCGTTGAATTGGAGAAAGATAGTCTTTTTAACAAATGGTGATAGCAAACTGAATGTCCATCTGTATAAAATTAAACAGGACGCATACCTCACACCGTACACAAAAAGTAACTCAAAATGGGTTAAAGACCTAAATATAAAACCTAAAGTTATAAAGATCCTGGAAGAAAAATAGGGACAAACTCTTTGTATTCACAAGTTGGTCAACTATTTGGCTCAAGAGGCTTACCTTTTGGGCTCTCTCAGCTTTTAACGTGGCTTCCTCACTAAGCTTAATCATTTCCAACTTTTGATATAAAGTGAGAAACCTGACTCTTCCTTTCACTTAGAGGGCATTGTAGGGATATTAATTAACCTAATTTCAATATTGTCACATCTCAGAGATTACGGAGGTCCAAGGAAAGGGAAAAGTACTGTGGAATGGCTGGCCAATGGAACAGTCAGAACACTCACAACATTTACAGTTAAATTTGCTGTCTTATATGGGTGTGGCTCATGGTACCCCAAAATAATTAAAATAGTAACATCAAAGATCACTGATAGGAGATCATCATAATATATAATGATAATAAAGTTTGAAATACTGCAAGAATTACCAAAATGTGAGACAAACATATGAAATGAGAGTGTGCTGTTGGGAAAATGACATCAGTAGACTTGATAGGTACAGGATTGCCATAAACCTCCAATTTGTAAAACAGACAGTTGTTTGCCAATCATAGTAAAGCAAAGCATAATAAAACTAGATATGCCTGCATTATCCATAATCTGTTATGATATTCACAATTGAATACCCTTTTAGCCAATAAAGCACAGGTACTTAAACGTCTTTTTCATGCTCTCTGATTTTGGCCAAGTTCCATCTGACATTAGCAGTGATATCTCTTGTTCCACATCCTCTTCTAAATCTAGCTTAAACTTCTGTCAGTTCCCTGTTGATGTATGGCTGCAGACAGTTTTGAATTATCTTCAGCATTTTTTTTTCTT
The DNA here is from genome assembly GCA_028571685.1 of Heterohyrax brucei. Taxonomy (NCBI): domain Eukaryota; kingdom Metazoa; phylum Chordata; class Mammalia; order Hyracoidea; family Procaviidae; genus Heterohyrax; species Heterohyrax brucei. The sequence goes on along the minus strand of CM053149.1, from coordinate 133,861,842 downwards.
TTTTTTACCATACAACATTAGAGATTTCAGGGGGAAAAAAGTGGCCATTGAGTCAATTTTCACTTGTCGACCCTGTATGACAGAGTCGAATCCTTCAAAGAGTTTCCAAGGAGCACCTGGTGGATTTGAACTGCCAGCCTTTATAGCTGCCAAACATATAACCACTGTGCCACCAAAAAAAAGTCAGCTATCGTTGGGATATATCCCTGCCACCAGAGTTTCCTACTGTGCCACCAGGGACCAAATATTAGTGATGCCAAGCCAAGTGCTGTCGAGTCAGATCTGAAATATTAGTGATACTGTTTGTTAATCTTCACATTCCTTTTGGCCACCTTTCTTTTTAATGAGCAAAAATGTTAATCTCTTCCACTTAGTTGGCCAAGAAGTTCTCTTCCAAATATCTTGACAAGAGCAAGTAAGTACTGCCAGCATTGCATTTGTATGTTGAGGGACTTATTTTTTGCCAATGCCTTCAGTGTGACTTGAACCAGCAATCTTTGATCATATGCTACCTTCTAAAATGCTTGAATGTTGACCAGTTCATTTTGGTACAGTGATTGTATGTTTCTTCCATCTTCTATTTGTATATATAATTTATGGTTACTCTTGTTGAGAATATATACAGCAAAACATGTCTCATTGCAGTTATTTCCACAGTACAGTTCAGTGACATTAATTGCACTCTTTGAGTCGTGGGACCATTCTGACCTTTCCCTTGCTCATTGTTCCTCTCCTGTTGACATACACTCACTGCCCCCTAAGGTTTCTATCTAATCTTTCAAGTTGCTACTGTCAGTTGGCTCCCACGTAGATACATCCTAAGAGAGCATAGTGCTCCTGCAGCCTTTTTTTTTTTTTTCACTATTGAAGCTAAACTGTTTTTAAGATTTTAGAGCATATTTTTGTTTCAAAGTTTAAATATTATTTCAGGGCAGTCGTTTTGGAGCCTGCATGGCTCCAGAAAATCTGGATTCCATGAAGTTTAAAATTCTGTTCAGCATTTCCCCCTTTTGATCAGAATTTGTATATAGAATCTTTGATTACAATGTTCAGTTATTAACTGTACCTGCACACTGTTCCATTCTTGTGGTCTCATGACAAAAGAGGCAGTTTTTCATGGAGGCGGTTAACTATGCATTCCATTTACCCCTCTTACTCCTAGCTTTCCTTCTTTCTCTGTTGCTCCAAGTGAATAAACACCAGTTGTGCCTCGGATGGTTGTTTGTAAGCCTGTAAGAGTCCAGGCACTACACAGCAAATTAGTAGGCAGAACAGGAGCATTAAACACTTTATTATGTTGGTTGATGGAAGTGTGCCATGAAACCATGACTCTAAGCCTGCTGAGGAACCAAATCCCATGAAGTATATCATCGTGCATAAACAGCCTCAACAGCAATATTTTTTTTTTGTCATAAATATCTCTATCACATGACTTCAACATTTCACAGGTGTACAACTAATCCACAGCAGTTTCCATAATCAGCTATGTAAACTTACTCTTCATCAGTGTGATTTTTCCATCACTGTAAACTAAAACTCAATACACCATAAGCCTTAAATTTCCCCATCCCCTGTTTGTAGCTGATAACTGCAAATAAACTTTGATATTTATATATTTGCCTTTAAGAAGAAAACACATGTCCAGTCATTTTTTGTCCTTTTGTGTTTTAGGTGTTTCACTTAACATAATGCCTTCAGGCTCCATCCGTGTTGTAGCACACATAAAGATTTTATTTCTCCTAATGCTGGAATGGTATGCTTTCTTGTATGTGATGAAATGAGTTCTTGTATGTGACATTTTGCCTTGATTATTTGAAGAAATAGCTTTAGAGATTTCTCCTCTAAGCCCTGAGGAGTTACCTTTCTTCTAATTTTTTACCCCAGAGTTGTTACTTTTGCCCAGATTGATGGATATTTCCTGAGTAAACTGTAAATACCATGATGGTTTGATACTTTTTATCTGACCCTGGGCTGCAGGCTGCACCGTGACTGGTTTGTTTTATGCATCTCACAGGGATTGGTCAATATACTTATGCAAATTGAGTGACTATAGCATAATTATATGAATAAAGTGACTGTGGCCTACTGAGAGGGGATTGGTCAGTTTGTGGCCCTGATGGAAAGGCTGTGCCTTGAAATTGACCAGGAGCTTGCTTATATATGCAGCTAACATCACAGATCTTGGGAGACAGAAAGAGAAAGAACATGAAGTGGAAAGGAGAAAATGCAATAGAGGCAAGAAGAGAGAAGCAGAAGAAAGAGAGGAGATGAGGAACCTTCCCAAAGAGATGTAATATGAGTCAAGGGCTGTCACGTTGAGACAGTGAGATTCTTGGAAGGGACCCTGCAGCAGAGACAGTGGCAACAAGCTCAGAAGAGACCCTATGACAGAACTGGTGATGACAGCAGAAGCCAGACACTAGAAATGCACCTAAGAAAGCTGAACAAAACTGGTACATTAGGTCAGTTAGAAGTGAAGAGGCAGAAGATAGAGGAGACCTGTCCTGGGAGGGCTTAGAACTCTGTCCTGTGGGGGCCTAGAGGAGGTGTGCGTAGTTGAGAGGAGGCAGGCGCTGCAGAGAGGAAGGCCTGCTTGCTTGCACAACTGGCCTAGAGAAGCTGAGAGAGCTGTTCTGCACTAAAGAAGGGGGAAGTATGCTCTCCTCTTCACAGTGGCCTTCCAGACTTTGTCTACATGCTTCCTGATCCTGACCCTGAGTTGCAACCTGTTAACTTCTTTAGTAAACCACTTGACTGTGTATGGTCAGTGAGTTCTGTGTGGCCACTGCAAAGAAAGTAGAGAGTGCCATGGTGGCAGGGGGAGGGAGGGCAGATGGCGGGTGTCAGAATTGGTAAAAGGTTGGAGACTAGAGATATGACAGAACTTTACCTCAAAGAAATCAGTTTTGTACTGATGGTGATTTCTTTCTTCTCCTCATGAAGTTACAGGACTTAAGTACTACCAGTTCACACTGTATTATTCAGTACATTGCCCACAGAATCCTTCACTATTGCAACTTGGATCTTCCCTTCAGTTCTTTCAGATCAGAAATGCTGATTGCATTCACCCATCTTTGTTTACTAGTTGAGGCCTTTGCAAATTTCATTATAATACTTTACCTTGTTTCTCAGGTCACACATTGAAATACATGTTCATCTCTTACTTCTGTGCACCTTAGCTGCTCTGCTTAGGAGCAAGTTTCTCAGTTTCTTCTCACGGTCTGTTTTGATCTTTTGTTTCTTTCCTGTCTTTTTCAAGATTTTTTTCTTAACTTTTATTTTTTTCATGTGTTTTAAGAGAAAGGTTAAAATCTGAATCAGTTTTTCCTGCAAAAACTTACACATACTTTGTCATGTGACCCTGACTGCTCTTCCCACAACGTGATGGCACTCTCCTTCTCTCCGTCCTGTATTTCCCGTGTCCTTTTAACCAGCTCCTTTCCCCCTCTGTCTTCTCATGTCACTTCCAAAAAGGGGCTGCCTGCCCAGTTAGTCTCCTGTATCTACCTAAGCTGAGAAGCATATTCTTCATCAGTATCATTTTATGTCTTATGTACCAGTTCATTTTTTTTTTAATTTATTTTTTATTGTGATTGAGTAAAAGAGCAAAACTCAAGTGAAATTTGCATGCATGCCTATCTGCAGCTCCTTCTGCTCTCCTTGTGTGGTGACAGCACATTTGTCCTTTCCGTGCTATACATGTCATATCCCCTTAACAATCTCCAGTCCCCTCTTCTCCAGCCTCTCCACTTGCCTCTAGTAAGAGGCAGTAGGACGATACCCTATAGATGCACAGAACCATAGAATGCACACATGATATGGTCACTCTGTGTCCCTGAGTCCAGTCCACTCCTATCCGAAGAATTGATCTCAGTAATGATATATTGTCAGGGGCCATCCTGTCTTGCCTCCATTTCTTCGCATCTCCTGCCCTACTTTCATTTTCACAAGTTCCTCCTCGCCCCTCGTTGATTTGTCCCGCGGGCCGGGACAATATATGATCAAGGGCAGCATCAGGTCTAGGGGCCGTGCTCGCAGGGCAATTCTCAGGCCTTTGGATCATCAATTACAGTCTACTAGTGGAGTTCTTAGGGTGTGCCCCTCTTTTTCTCATGTTGCCACTGGGACTCAACATTGTGAGCCCCATCATGGCTATCATTGGTAGTGACTGGACACCAACTGGTTCTCCTGGTCACATGTTGATATAGTCACCCATTCATTTGGGACCTTCTGTCTTCTGGGCTCTTTTTCCCTTATATCGTTGTTATCCTTGGAGATCATCAGTTCCAGCTACTTGGGACCATTTGGTATACCTCAGATGGCAGCTTGCTAGTTTTTAAGACCCCAGACTCCGCTCACCAACATGGGGTGCAGAAGACTGTCTTAGCAATACACTAGTTATGCCAGTTGGCCTCAATGTCCCCTGGGAGCATGGTTCCTGGACCCCCGCCCCTGCTACTTTATCCTTGCAATATTGGGTTAAGATTGGAAGACTTTTCAGGTTATGTTGAAGTCCAGTTAAACTGATCTTTCTAATGTGTGCTGTCACTGATTACACCCAGCAAAATTTCTAACAACTATCTAATTTATAGCCAACCCTCTCCCACCTTCCCCTCACTTGCAGCCATCAAAGAGTCCTGTCTTCTGTACTTGAGTCTGGTTTTAAGTCCTTATAGTAGGAGTCTCATAGAATATTTGCCTTGTGTTGCTGACTGGTTTCACTCAGTGTAATGTCTTCCAATTAAAATCAGGTTATGAGATGGTTCGTAAAACCATCATTGTTCTTTATCATTGCATACCGTTCCATTGAGTATATATACCATAGTTTGTTTATCCATTCATCTGTTGTTGGGCATCTGGGTTTATTCCATCTTTTTACTATTGTGGACTGTGCTGCCATCAACATTTGTGTTTGTGTGAATGCCCTTGCTTCTGTAGAATATATTTCAAGCAGTGGGATTACTGGGTCAAGTGGTATGTCTATTTCCAGCTTTTTAAGGAAGCGCCAGATTGCTTTCCAAAGAGGTTGCACCATTTTTCAATCCCCCCAGCAGTGTAGGAGAGTTTCAATTTCTTCACAGCCTCTACAGTATTTGTTGTTTCATGTTTTTTGGATCATGGCCAATCTTGTTGGGGTGAAATGGTGTCTTGTTGACATTTTGATTTGGATTTCTTTAATAGCTAATGATTGTCAGCATTTCCTCATGTATCTTTTGGATATCCTCTTTTGTGAAGTGTCTGTCTTTCTCTTTTGCCTATCACTTAATTGGATTATTTACTGTTTCCTTATTGATAATTTACAGTGCCTTGTAGATTATGGAGATCAGACTGATCTGGCAGATAGTTGCCAAATATTTTTTCCCATTCTGTAGACGGTCTTTTAATTCTTTTGATAAAGTCTTTGGGTGAGCAAAAGTGTTTGATTCTCAGTAATTCTCATTTATCTATTTTGTCTTTTATGCATCATGGTTTGTTTGTCAGATTTTTAAGTCTGTCTGTGTTGGGTATTAAAACTTCCTATTGATCCTATTTTTTCTTGCATGATCTTTATCATTTTAGGTTTGGTATTTAGGTCTTTGATCCAGTTTGAGTTGGTTTTTGTGTAAGGTGTGAGATATGGGTCTTGTTTCACTTTTCTGCAGATGGATATCCAGTTGTACCAGCACCATTTGTTAGAGTCTGATTTTACCCCAGTTTACAATCTTAGGGTCTTTGTCAAGTATCAACTGGTCATAGAAGGATAGTGGCATCTCTGGGGTCGCAAATCTATTCCATTGATCTATATGTCTCTTTTTGCACCAGTACCAGGCTTTTTTGATTCCACTGGCAGTGTAACACATTCTAAAGTTGGGTTATGAAAGGCCTCCCACCGTGTTCTTTGTCAGCAACGCTTTGCTTATCTGGGATTTCTTCCCTTTCCAAACAAAGGTGGTGATTTGTTTCTCCATCTCATTCAGAAATGTCACTGGTATTTGTATTGGGATTACACTGTATGTATATAGTTTGCTTTGAGGGAAATAGCCATTTTTACAATGGGGTAGGTTTCTCAATTTATGCAAGTCTCTTTTAGTTTCTTGCAATAAAGTTTTGTAATTCCCTTTGTATAGGTCTCTTATTTTTCTTTGTTGGGTTTATTCCTAGGTATTTTATCTTCTTGGAGGCTACAGTAAATGATATTGATTTGGTGATTTCTTCTTTAATGATCTCTTTGTTAGTATAAAGGAATCCTACTGACTTACTTTTGTTTATCTTGTATCCTGATACTTTGCTGAACTCTTCTATTAGTTTGAGTAGTTTACTTATGGATTCTTCAGTTTTCTCTACATACACAGTTATATCACTTCTTCTTTGGTGATGCAGATGCCCTTTTTCCTTTGTCTTGTCTAACTGCTCTGGGCAGAACTTCTAGTACAATGTTCAATAGAAGAGGTGAGAGTGGGCATCCTTGTCTAGTTCTCGTTGTCAAGGGGAATTCTTTCAATCTATCTTTGTTCAGGATGATGTAAACGATTGGCTTGGCGTAGATGGCCCTTATTGCGTTGAGGAACTTGCCTCTATTTCTAGTTTGCTCAGAGTTTTTCGCATGAATGGGTGTTGGACTTTCTCAGATGCCTTTTTTGCATCAATTGGCAAAATCAGGTGATTCTTATCTCTTGTGTTATTTAAGTGGTTGATCACATTAATTGTTCTTTTAATGTTGAACCAGCCTTGCATCCCTGGTATGAATCCAGCTTGGTCGTGATGACTTCTTTTTTTTTATGTGTTATTGAATTCCATTGGCAAGGATTTTGTTGAAGATTTTTGCATTTAGGTTCATGCGTGATATTGGTCGGTAATTTTTTTGTGGGATCTTTTCCTGTCTTTGGTATCAGAGTTATACTACCTTCACAGAATGAATTAGGGAGTATTCCACTGCTTTCTGTGCTGTGAAATAGTCTCAGTAGTAGTGGAGTCAACTCTTCTCTACAAGTTTACTAGAATTCTGTGGTAAAGCCATCTGGGCCAGGGCTTTTTTTGGGTGGTAGTTCTTGGATTGACTTTTTCGATGTCTCCATTTGTGATGGGTTTATTAAGTTGTCCTTCTTCACCTTGTGATAATTTTGGTAGGTGATATGAATCTAGGAATTTATTCATTTCCTCTAGATTTTCAAATCTGTTAAAAGTACCATCTTTCATAGTATTCTTGTATGATACTTTGGATTTCTGTTCAGTCTGTTGTGACGTCTCCGATATCATTTCTTATCTGGGTTGCTTCTTCTCCTGTTTTTCTTTAGCAAGTTTAGCCAGTGGTTTGCCAACTTTGTTGATCTTTTCAAAAAATCAGCTTTTGGCTTTAGCAATTTTTTCAATTTTTCTTCTATTCTCTAATTCATTTAGTTCTCCTCTAGTCTGTATGATCTCTTTTCTTCTAGTGACTAAGGGGTTCCTGTGTTGCTCTCTTTCTACTTGTTCAAGCTGCAGGGCTAATTCTATGGTTTCAGTCTTTTCTTCCTTCCTGATGTGTGCATTTATAGAGATAAACTCATCTCTGAGCACTGCTTCAGCTGTATCCCATTTGTTCTGGTAGGAAGTGTTTTCATTCTCATTTGAATCCATAAATTTCTTTACTTCATCCTTGATTTCTATAACCCATGGATTTTTGAGTAAGGTATTGTTCAGTTTCCATGAGTTCCAGTTTCTGTCTAAGTTTTTTCTGCTACTGATTTCGACTTTATGGCTATATGGTCTGAGAGGATGCTTTGCACTAATTCAGTGGTTTGGATTTTGTTGAGATTTTCTTTATGTCCTAACACGTAGTCTTGTTCCATGTGCAGTGGAGAAGAAGGTGTACTTATCTGTTGATGGATAAAAAGTCCTGTATATGCTAATGAGGTATAACTGGTTAATTGTGGAAATAAGATCTTCTGTGTCTTTACTGAACTTTTTTCTAGAAGGTCTGTCCAATACTGAAAGTAGAGTGTTGGAGTCTTGCACAACTATTATGGTGTGATCTATCCCATTTTTCAGTGTAGTCAGTGTTTCTTCAATGTAGTTATATGCTCTGTTACTGGGTTCATATATATTTAGTATTGTTAAGTCTTGCTTGTGTATTGAACCTTTCAACAGTAAATAGTGACTATCCTTGTCGACGATAGTGGATTTTACGTTAAAATGTGTTTTACCTGAGATTGATATCGCTGCTACTGCTCTTCTTTGTGTGTTGTTAGCTTGGTGTATATTTTTCCATCCGTTGATTTTCAGTTTGTTCATATCTTTGACTCTAAGGCGAGTTTCTTGTAAGCAACATATCGACAAGTTATGTCTTTTGATACAAGATGTCACTCGTCTCTTTACTTGAGCATTAAGTCCATTTACATTCAGTGTAATTATTGATAGGTATGGGTTTAATGCTGTCGTTTTGATATATTTATTTTTGTGTTGGTGTTTCCTCTGTAGCTCTTAGTATTCTGTTCTGGGTCATTCTTTATGGGTTGATTTTTCGTCCTTTTCAGTGTTGGTTTTGTGATTGTTGAGACTCATGTATTACATTTCTTGTTTTGATGTGCTGTATCTTTATTGTGCTTTGAGGCTTTCCCTATGATCCTCCTTGATAATCTAAGTTTAAACCCAATTTTAACTTCCTCTCCATCTGGAAGGACTGTAACTACTGTAGTATATGTCTCTCTTTAATGCGATTGTATCTTAATTTTCATTGTATGATCACTGCATCCCTTCTTTTAGTATTACAACTTTGCTTAAGTTTTGTGCCTTCCCTAACTGAGTAGGCTTCTGGATGTTGTGTCCTACATTGCCTCCTTAAATATAGACTTAATGGCTTTGTTTTTCTAAGCAAAGAGCTTCTTTCAGTATTTCTGGTAGCTTTGATTTAGTTTTTACAAACTGTAAGTTTCTGTTTATCTGTGAATATCTTAATTTCATCTTCATATTTGAAAGACGGTTTTGCAGGATATATAATTCTTGGTTGGAAGCTTTTTCCTTCAAGGCTTTGAGTGTATCATCCCACTGCCCCTGTGCCAACATGATTTCTGCAGAGAAGTAAGATGAAAACCTACAGAGCTTCCCTCTGAGTGTTAGCTTTGCTTTGAGTCTCTCTGCTTTTAAGAGTTTCTGTTTGTTTCCTTTGATTAAGCTCCGTTATGGTATGTCTTGGTGTCTTTCTTTTGTGGTCTGCTTCTTGTGGCCTTCAATAAACATCCTGGATATTTATGTTCTCTTTCATAATTTCAGGAAAGTTTTCTGTCAGCCACTCAACAACAGTACTGTCTGTACTTTCAGATATCCCTCCCTGTTCAAGAATTCTAGTTAATTGTAGATTATTCTTTTTGATAGAGTCCTACATGTTTCTTATGCTTCTTCGTTTTTTTGTGTTTCTTTTCTCTGATTTGTCATCATAAGTTGTGGTGTCAGTAGTTCTATGTTCAAAGTCAGTAAGTCTGATTTCCAACTGTTCAATTCTGCTCTTTTGAGTTTGAAATGAATTGTCTAATTCTGTCATTTTGTTATTGTTCTGTTGGATCTTATAATGCTGATGTTTTGTCGATTCACACAGCTTGCTTAATTTTTCATTTTGCTGTGCTGTGTTTTGTATAATGTGTAGGAGAGCTCTATATATAATTCTTTAGTACTTGATCTCTGATAGTTTCAGAAAGGCTTCTTCAACTGGGAAGTTCTTTGATTATTCTGAGTTTTCTGGAGCCATGGTTGGATATTTCTTTAAATGTTTTGCTAGAGTTTGTAGCTTTCTGGACATCCAGAGGCTGTTTAATTTCTCTGGTGCTGCCTGAACAGGAGCTGAGGCACAGTTCTGAGAAGGAAGTTGATCACCAGCCACCTCTAGGTACTCCAGTGACTGGTCCCAGTAGACTCTCTGGGGTAACAGTCTCTGCCTCCTTACTGACAAAGACATGTCCTTACTTATGGAGTCACTGTGGGGCTGTCGACTGACTCTATGATGTGGTTCAGTAAAGTCAAGAGTAGATGCCATTGGTCTGCACTGCAGTTATTTCTCCAGGCAGTCTTATTATCAAAAGCTAAAAGCTATCTGACAGCTTTCAAACTCAGTCAGACCATCAGGTATGGCAAGCCTCTGCTTCTGGGTGACAATAGAGACACCTCTTCAGTCATCCCCAGATAGTATAACCTGATTCAAAGTAGAGAGAGGCTAGTGTCCAGCTGTCATCCCCTGCTGAGCCCCACTTTTACGGCTACACTGTTGAACACAGCTTTTCTGCTGGAAAAGTCCTCCCCTGGCTGGCACTGCCTCCCAGCCTCGGAATTATCCCCTGCTGAGGCCTCTGGTTGGGTAATTCCACCTCCCAGTCAAACAAGATGGTGTCCTGGTTAAGCTGTCCTGCCTGCTGCAAAGTAGCTGACTCTGGCTAAGGTCTGAAAAGAGAGTGGAGGGGTTGTGGTGCTCTTAGTCTGGATCCAGGCTCTCAAAATGTTGCTAGTCCGCATGCTGTTCACTTCAGCACTGTGTGGCTCAGCATATCTGTTAGTTATGCCCATCCCCTGACTGCCAGCCAACAGAAAGGGAAAAAAAAGTTAAAAATGCCAGTTTTCTTCCATCTGCAGGAGCCAGCCATTCATCAAAAGGGGGGTTCAGTGTAGAAGGATTTCCAATTTATTGGCATGTAGTCCAAATTGGCACCCCTATGTTGTGTCGTAGTGCTCACTGGCTGTCCAGAAAGCTCCATTTAATTGTCAATCTAGGCCTTAGTTTTCCAAGGGAGTTAAGGAGACGTGTGTCTAGTCTGCCAGCTTAACTCCACCCTTGAACCAGTTCAGTTTTTGTCTTCCAGAATGGTTTCAGTTCTGCACTAACAGAGAATCTGGCTGGCTGTATGACTATGAAGTCTAGCCTTTTTTCTAGAGTTCAAGTTCTACACTCCGCATTTCTCCCATGCCATCAGTGACTGTGTTGAGTTCCCTGTAAGGCAGTCCTTGGGCCAGTCCCTGGGCACCATCTAGTTCTTTGGTCTGATATTGATGTAGTCTCTGGTTTATGTGTCTCTGTGTTTGGGGCTCACACTTTCTTTGTGCCTTTGATGCTCTTTTTTATTCTTTGCTCCAGGTGTGTTGAGATCGACCGATGCTTTTTAGGTGGTCACATGATAGCTTTTAAGACCCCAGGTGCCATTCATCAATGTGGGATGTAGAAACATTTTAATAAACTTTGTTATGTCAGTTGACCTAGATGTCCTCTGAAATCATGGTCTCTGTACCATCAACCCTAGTAGTCTGTCCCTGAAAGTGTTTGGTTTTATTTTGAATGCTTGTAAGCTTTGGGTTTAATCCATTTTGAGCTTACGTCTCCTCTACTGTATGTTCTTTCTTCCTTTGCCTAAAATCATTTTTGTCTCTTATCTAATTAGTATATACCCCTCTCATTCCAACCCCACTTGTAGTCAACAAAGGATATTTTCTTTTGTGCCTAAACCTGTTTTTGAGTCCTTATAATAATGGTCTCGTACGTTATTTGTCCTTTTGCAGTGGGCTAATTTTATTCTTCAGTGTTGTTTCAAAATTCTATCATCATTCTTTATCATTGCATGATATTTCATTGTGTGAATATACTGTATGTTGTTTATCCATTCTTTGTTGATAGTTACCTAAGTTAATTCTCTCTTTTATATTGTGAATAGTGCTGTGATGAACAGTGGTGTAGCCAAGCCAAGTGCTGTTGAGTCGGATCCGACTCATGGCGAACATTGGTGTACGTATATTTATTTGCATGGCAGCTTTTATTCCTCTAGTATATATTCCAAGAAATGGCATTCCAAATTGTATGGTATTTCTATTTCTACCTTTTTAACTAATTGCCAAAACAGCTTCTAAAGTGATTATACCATTTCACAATCACATCAGCACTGGTGTTCCAGTCTCTCCGCATCCTCTCAAACATCTATTGTTTTGTGTTTTTTGGATTAATGGCAGCCTTATTGGTGTGAGATGCTCCCATATTATAGTTTTAATTTGCATTTCTCTAAAGGCTAATGAACATAATCATTTCCTTATGTATCTGGTAGCTGTCTGAATGTCTTTGTTGAAATGCCTACTCATATTCTTTGCCCATTTTTAATTGGATAATTAATTGTTGAAGTTTTGTGATGTCTTGTAGACTTTAGAAATTAGAAGCTTATCAGATTTGTAATAGTCAAAAAATTTTCCCAGTCTATAGATTCTCTTTTTACTTTTTTGGTGTAGTCCTTAGATGCATGTAAGAGTTTGATTTTTAGAAGTTCCCAGTTATCTGTCTTATTGTTTTTATGCATTGTTAGTAATGCTTTGAATTCAGTTTATACCTTGTGTTAGGGCTCTCAGCATTGTCCACAATTTTTCTTCCATGATATGTATTACTTTAGATTATATGTTTAGGTCTTTGGGCCATTTTGAGTTAGTTTGATGCATGGTGAGCAATGTGGATCATAATTCATTTTATTTTCCACATAGTTATCTAGTTATGCCCACACTATTCGTTATAAAGACTGTCTCCCAATTTACAGAGTTTGGGCTTTTGTCAAATATTTGGGGCTGCTTCTCTGTCTGTATGAGGCTAATGATTTGTTTCTGCATGTCATTGAAAAATGCCAGTGGAATTTGCATTGAGATTTGATTGTATCTGTAGATCGCTTTTGGTAGACTAAACATTTTCACAATGTTGAGTCTGCCCGTTGATGGACAGGGTAGTTTTCTCTACTTATGTTGGTCTTCTTTGTTTTCTTGAATTAGTGTCTTATAGTTTTCTTTGTACAGGTCTTTTATTTTTCTGGTCGGATTTATTCCTAAGTATTTCATCTTATTGGGGGCTATTGTAAATGGTATTGATTTGGTGATTTCTTCTTTGATTATCTCTTTGTTGGTATAAAGGAATCCAACTGATATATGTATGTTTATTTTATATCCTGATACTTTGTTGAAGTCTTTGTTCCAGTAGGGTTTTTTTTTATTTGTTTGTTTTGTTTTGGTGGATTCTTTAGTGTTTTCTGTGTATGAGATCATATCCTTTGCAAATAGACCTACTTTTAGTTCTTCCTAACCAATTTGGATGCACTGTTTTTTGTTTGTTTGTTTGTTTTATCTTGCCTGATTGCTCTGGCTAGAACCTCCAGGACAATATTGAGTAAAAGTGGTGACAGTGGGCACCCTTGTTTGGTTCCTTTTCTCAGGGGGAATGCTTTTAAATTCTCTTTGTTTAGGATGAAGTTGGCTTCTGACTTTGTATAAATGTCTTTTACTATGTTGAGGACTTTCTGGTCTGTTCTTATTTTGCTGAGAGATTGTAACATAAATGAGTGTTGGACTTTGACAGCTGCCTTTTCTGTATCAACTGATAAAATTATATAGTTCTTGTTTTTTTGTTTTATTTATGTGATTGACTACATTAACTGATTGCTAATAATCCACCAGGTGCTCCTTGAATACTCTGGGGGTCAGTTCTACCCTGGCCCTTAGGGTCGCCATGAGTCGGATCCGACTCGACGGCACTTGGCTTGGCTTAACGTTTTTAGATGTGTGCATTTATTGCCGCAGTTGACCTCTGAGCACCCCTTTTGCTGTGTCCCAAAGGTTCTGGTAGGCTGTTCTTTCTTTCTCATTTGTTCCTGTAAACATATTTTCTTCTATAACCCAGTAGTTTTTGAGCAAGATGTTGTTTAGTTTACAAGTGCTCAGTTTTTTCCCTTGTTTTTTCTGTTATTGATTTCTACTTTTATAGATTTGTGGTCAGAAAACATGCTTTGCAATATTTCAAAGCTTTGGATTTTGTGAAGGCTTGCTTTATGGCCTAGTATGTGATATATTCTGGAGAATGTTCCCTGTGTATTGGAAAATAATGTATGTACTTGACTGCTGCTGATTAGAATGTTCTGTATATGTCTATGAGGTCAAGCTTGTTGGTTGTGGCATTTGGAACTTCCATGCCTTTATTGGGAAACCCTGGTGGTGTTGTGGTTAAGTGCTACAGCTGCTAACTAAAAGCTGGGAAGTTCGTATGTGCCAGGTGCTCCTTGGAAATTGTATGAACAGTTCTACTCTGACCTATAGGGTCGCTGTGAGTCAGAATTGACTGGACAGCATTGGGGTTGGTTTTGGTTTTTGGTATGCCTTTATTGAGCTTTTTTTGTGTATATGCTGTCCTTCAAAAAAACTGTTGTGTTGATGTCTCCACTATTATAGTGGAGCTGTTTCTCTTTTCAGTGCTGTTGGAGTTTGTTTGGGTGTACTTAGGAGACCTCTCATTGGGTTCATAAATATTTAATATATCTATATCCTCTTGATACATTGACCTTTTAATTATTATACAGCATCCTTCCATGTCCAGGGAAACCTCAATGGCATAGTGGTCAAGTGCTTTGTCTGCTGACCTAAACCTTAGAAGTTCACATTCGCCAGATGCTCATTAGAAACTCTATGGGGCAGTTCTACTCTGTCTTATAGGGCCACTATGTGTCAAAATCAACTTGATGGCAGTGGGTTTGGGTTTTAAGAGTTTTTAGGGAAAGTGTGTTTATCTGCTTTAGTTTGGGTAGGTTTGATTAAAGCATGCCTTCATGTTTCTTTTGAAATCTACCTTGTGTGGAATTTGATGAGCATCTTAGATATATTGCCTGCATCTTTCATGATATCACTACTGCTGTTTTTTCAGTGTTGTTCTCTGGAAACATTTTTTTCCATCCTTTGAGTTTTACATTGTTTATGTCTTTAAGTCTAAGGTGTGTCTCGTATAGGCAGCATTTACATAGATCCTGTTTTTTAGTCCATTTTGCTACTTTGTGTCTATTGGTGCCTTTAATCCATTTATAGTCAGCATAATTATTAATAAGAATGAATTTATTGCTGATTCTGATAACTTTTCTCTGTGTTATTGACAGTTTCTTTGTTGTACCTAATATATTCTGTGCTGAGTTATTTTTTTAAATGTTTTTTTTGGTTGTGTAGGATTTGCAGTTTAGTTTGTGGTTACTTTAGTGTTTACCAAAATTTCTGTAAATTTTAACCAGTCTTTCATTTCTTTGTATCACCTTCAGTTTTTCTTTATAGGAAAGATGTATGACTGTGTTTTTTTAGTCCCTCTTTTTTTTAATAATGTTGTTGTTGTCTGCATTTTGACATCTCTTCTTCCACATTTTCAATATTTCAGCTTTAATTTTTTTTTGTAATTTTCCTGTCAGGGTTGATATCTGTTTGCTGGATCCCATGTTTTAGCCTTGGGTTATCATCAGATGTTACTGATTTTCGTACTGAAGCATTTCTTGTAATTTTGGTTTGAATTTTGCAAATTCTCCAAATTTCTGTTTTTCTGGAAGTGTCCTAATTTTGCCATCATATCTGAGAGGCAGTTTTGTTGGATATAAAATTGTTGGTTGGTAGTTGTTTTTTTTCTTTCAAACTTCTGTGTATGTTATCTTTTTTGCCTTCTTGTGTACATGTTTTCTGCTGAGTAGTCTGATCTTAGTCTTATTGACTCTTCTTTGTAGATTATTTTTTGTTTATCCCTAGCTGCTTTTAAAATTCTCTTCTTTAGTTTTGGTAGGTTTGATTATAGTATGCCTTCATTTCTTGCTTTTGGTATCTACCTTGTGTGGAGTTTGATGAGCATCTTACATATATTGCCTCATCTTTTTTGATATCAGGGAAATTTTCTGTCAACAAATGTTCAGCAATTCTCTCTGTGTTTTCTGTTATCCCTCCTGCTACCCTAATCTGGTTCTCCAATCATTTGAAGATTATTCATCTTGATAGAGCTTCACATAACTCTTAGTGTTTATTCATTTTTTAAATTCTTTTATCTAATTTTCCTTGGTAATGTTAGCATCAATTACTTTATCTTTAGTCTCGCTAATTCTGTACTCCATTTCCTCAGTTGTGCTCCTCTGACTTTCTATTGAGTTGTCTAATTCTGTAATTTTATTATTACTCTCCTGAATTTCTAGTTGCTGTTGGGGATTTCTTGCATCCTGTTCAATTGTAATTAAAACCTTTGGCTTTTTGCCTGATCTTTTGAAGAGTGTAAATATTAATCTTTTTGCATTCTACTTCTCATAATTCCAGAAAGTTCTCTATATCTGGAAAATTTCTTGATCATTTGTTTTGAAGGCTTTGTGAAGCCATCATGGCCTGCTTCTTTAAGTGATTTGATATTGACTATTGTCTTCAAACCCTCAGTAAGTTGTGTTTATTTGCGTCTGCATAATGTGGTCTAACTTATTGTACTGTTTGGTTTTGAAATGTCCAAATAGACTGGTCATTTGAGCTAGTTCAATTATTGGTGCCTTAGAGGCATCCTGGTGACAAGTGGTTAGAGCTGTTACCAGGTGTGTGAGTCCAGACATCCATTTACTTTTTCTGTGTGCATTCAGACTATGTGCCCAGGTAGTTGGTCACCAAGTGTATGGTGTAGGTTCTTCTCTACAGTCCTAGATGGGCAGGGGTATTTAGTGTAGGCACAAGTATCTGGCTGCACATGCTGAGAAAGGTAGAGGGCTGGCAGCTGTCCCTGAGTGTCTTTGAGGAAGATTTGTGTTACTTAAGGTGACCACATAGGTAGCTTTTGCTGCAAGAAAATGGGTGCTGGATGCTGTATATGTTGTTGAAAGCCTTTCAGGTTCCACGGGCCTCTTATACCTGCACCTAGGCTAAGGACCTTTTTGTATCCTGAGGTCCTGATATAGAGGAACTGACAGGATTTTTCTCCTATTTTTTTAAATTGTTCCTTCTCCAAGTCTGGGAAAATGACTCAGGGCATGCCTAAGGGGTCCTGCTTCTCGCCCAGGTAGTACATCGGTAGTGGAGCCCAGTACAATGCATATAAGGGTGAGGAAAATGCTATAAGAGGGAGAGAGATTTAGCCTGAAGGAAAATTTTAGATCTGTATCCAGTAGGTTAGATGCACTCCACTTAGTTTTTGACCACTGAATGCCATTTTTCACTGCTTCTGGGGCATGAGTAGTCTCTCAGCTGCTCAGTCTTTGCATCTGAGGAAGGTGCTTTCTAAATGCTGCTGCTCCACTCACCACCCTTGCTGCCTCCAATCCTCCTGCATGATGCTGATTCCTGTCAGATCAAGTCTGGCCAGTCCTAGGTTTTGTGGACCTGCTCTCCCTTCCTTGTCACTCAGTCTAATTTCCCAAATACTCTTTTTGTTCAGGACTCCTAGAATGTCATATATAATTAATTTGTGTTTGTGTGTGTGTGTGTGTGTTTTAATCTTTGTTGTTAGCGAGATTATAGGAAGTGTCTGACCTTCATCTTAGCCCCACCTCTTCTTTCCTGTATTTTTAATGGCTTTTACTTTCTTAATATGTCATGTCCTTGATGCTGTCCTACAGCTTTTCTGGTCTTTGATCAGTAGTGTTCAGTGCACCAAATAAATAGTTGAGATAATCTCTAAATTTAGGTAGGGTGTAGTCTAGTCAAGGTAATACTTTGACTTTAATGAACTTGTTTTGATTTTTCTCAGCTTCAGCTTGAATTTGCATATGAGCAATTGAAGGTCTATTCTACAGTCAGCCCATTGGCTTTATCTTGACTGATAATACTAAGCTTCTCTGTTGTCTCTTTTTGTAGACGTAGTTGATTTGGTTCATGTGTAATCTGTTCATTAAAAAATCTTCAATTTCTTCATCTTTGGTATTTGTAGTTGGTATATAAATTTTATTTATAATCATATTAACTGGTTGTTATGGATTGAATTGTGTCCCCCCAAAAATATGTATAGCCATATGACTGGGTTATGATTCCTAGTATCTTGTGATTAGGAAAACCTCCATTTTGTGGTTTTCCTAAACTGTATGCTAAAAGATTAGGGTGGGGCTGTGAATCCCTTCATAGACTCACCTCCCTGCTCCACTGTAAAGGGAGTTTCCCTGGAGTATGGCTTGCCCTACCCTTAATCCTTTCATCCTACGAGAGAGGAAAGGACAGAGAAGCGGACAGAGAATTGGGAACCTCATACTGTCAAGGAAGCAGCACCAGAAGAAGAGTGCGTCCTTCAGACCTGAGGTTCCTGTGCCAAGATGCTCCCTGGACAAAGACTGATGCAATACCAGACTTGCCTCCTGAGCCGACAAGCGGAAAGCCTTCCCCTGGAGTGGACACCCTGAATATGGACTTGCAGCCTACCGGACTGTGTAAGAATAAACCTTCCTTTGTTAAAGCCATCCATTCTGTGGTATTTCTGTTACAGCAGCCCTAGCTGACTGAAACACTGGCCTTCTTTGTAGGCTTATGTATATTAACCTATCACTGGTAGCATGACTCTTCAGGACAGGATAGATCTTTCTCTCTTTTTTTTGCCTTTATTATTTTTAATATAATGTTGTGTTTGGGGTGAAAATTTACACAGCAAGTTAGGTTCCTGTTTGACAGTTTCCACACTAATTGTTCAGTGATGTTGATTACATTTTTAACAGTGTGTCCACATTCTCTTTAGTGTTCTTGTTCTATTCCCAATACTCTAGTTTTCCTGCCCCCTTATCTTCTCATTGTTGCTCTGGAGTTAATACTGACATTTAGGTTACATGTGGATGATTTTTTTAGCACAGTATCCGTCTTGAGAATAATATCATTTATTTTGTGTGTTGCTTTTCTGTTTTACTAAAAAGTAATTTCGGAGGATAGTTGCTGTCAAAGTTGAAAGAGTGCCTCAGGATGATAGTCTCAAGGAGCACTTTTGTTGCATCAGCTTAAGTTAATGTGGGCTTTTTTAAGAATTTGAATTTTATTCTATGCTTTTATTCCATCCTGTCCAGTGTTATCTATTTGTAGCATTGGTCAGAATGGTCAGTGATGGTAGGTGGCCACCAGTTAACTCTTATAGTCTCAAGTTTTGGCTTGTGTGGGCTCTTAGTCTGTAGATTTGTTTCTTCTCTGAGATTTTGATTATCTTCTTTTTCTTTGCTCTAGAGACCAATAGTTGTGTCTTAAATGGTCACTGGTAAGCTTTTAAGACCCCAGATACTAGTCACTTGACTAGGATGCAGAACTTGGACTTTGTAAACTATGTTATTCCGATTGACTGAGTTGTCTAATGAGACTATGGTGCTAAGTCTTCAAATCCAGAAAACCAGTACTTAACCATATACCTATATGCCTAAACCCATTCATATGTGATCACACAGTCATTTTTTGGTCTTTATTAGAATTGTTGCCATCTGATTTATGTCAAATTATTTTTTAATTGTGTTTTAAGTAAAAGTTTGCCATTTAAGTCAGTTTCTATTCACACTTTGTTGTGTGAATCTAGCTGCTCTCCTCACACTGTGACAGTACATTCCTCCTCTCCACCCAATATATTTCCCATGTGCATTCAACCAGTTATTTTTCTCTTTTGTTTTCTCATCTCATCTCTGGACAGGAGCTGCCTGGTTAGTCTACTGTATCTATTTAACCAAAAAGCGTATTCTCCACCAGTATCATTTTATGTTTTACATACCAGTTCAGTCTTTGAGAAGTTGGTTTCAGGAATGGTTTTAGTTCTGGGCTAACAGAGAACCAAGAACTGTGTCTTCTGTAGGCCCTCCAGTCTGTTAGACCGTCAATTCTGATCTTGCTACTAGAGTTCAAGTTATGCACCCTGCATTTCTCCTGCTCCATCAGGGATTCTTTGTTGAATTCCCTGTAAGGGAAGTCATTAGAGGTAGCCAGGCATCATCTGGTTCTTCCAGTCTCATACTGATTTAGTCTCTGGTTTATGTGGCCCCTTCAGTTTCTTGAGCTCAGATTTTCTTATGTCTTTGATATTCTTCAGTCTCCTTCACTTCAGGTGCATTGAGACCAGTTGATGCTTCTTGTATCGCCACTTGCTAGCTTTTAAGACCTCAGGCACCACTCAGCAAAATGGGATGCAGAACATTTTCTTAGCAAACTTTGTTATGTCAGTTGACCTAGTTGTCCCCTGAAACCATGGTCCCCAGACCCCTACCCTTGCTACTCTGTCCCTCGAAGCTCTGGGTTGTAGTTAGGAAACTTCTTAGCTTTTGGTTTAATCCAGTTGTGTATTTATGTCAAGTTCATTACGGGTGGATCTTGAAATGTTCTTTTTGATGATGAATGCAATGCTGTTTCTCTTCAATATGTCATACCTAGCAAAGTAGATGATGTGATCATTGCATTCAAAATGATGAGCACCAGTCCATTTCAGCTCACTAATGTCTGGTAGCCACCTTTAAGCTTACTATTTCATTCTTGACGACTTTAAATTCCTCTTGTTTGATACTTTGTATATTCTACATCCCAATTATTAATGGATGTTTATAGCCATTGCTTCTCTCTTTAATTCATGCCATATCACTTAGTGAAGAGCTCAAAGTCTTTACTCTGTCCAGCTCATTAATGCTGACTCTGATTTGAGGAAGCAGTTCTTCCTCAGTTGTATTCTGAGTGTCTTACAACCTGAGGAGCTCATCTTCCAGCACTTTATCAGGTAATGTCCTGTTGTTATCGATAAAGTTTTCATTGGCTAATTTTCAGAAGCAGATCACCAGAATTTTCTTCCTAGTCTGTGTTAGTCGAAGTTCTCCTAAAACTTGTCCATCATGAGTGACACTGCTGGTATTTGTGATAACGATATCATAACTTTCAACATTGTAGCAACATACAAGGCACCACAGCATGACAGGCTGTAAGACTTCTTGGGAATCTTCATTTTTAATGTCTGAAAAGTTACTGTGGAATTTGATAGGCCAAATTTCATGAGAACATTCCTGATTGCTGGCTCCTCAGAATGCCCAGCATCCTCCCAGCATAAAGTGGTGAATGCAGTAGTTCAAAGACCTTCTCTTCCCTGCAGTTTGTACCAATAGCTGCATTACTGGCTGGATCATGAACAGTCTGATACACTTGCTTTGTTGCTATCTGTGGCAGTCATGCCCATTAATACCCATACATAGTTGTTTGGTTCACTGGCTTTGAATGCTCATGCATGCTAACATGGTCATTTCATTTAAGACCATAGAGTGAAGGTGCTAATACAAAATGCATTATTGAATTTTTTTTTTTTATATTAGTTTAGGTAGTTATCAGTAGACCTTGCTGATATTTTTTCTCTGCTTGTTTTCTGGTGTTTCTTACTCCCTCCCCAATTGAATACTAATAAATTAAAAAGATAATTGGTTTTTTTAATGCTTTTATTGTGAATTAAGAATAATTTTACAGTCTATGTCATGTTGCCATACAACACCCAGAACTTTTGCTGCTGTTTTATTCTGGTAGCCCTCCCCTTTGCCCCACCATGTGACAGACAGCATGCTTCCTCTTTTGTTCAGAACTTCCTGTCACCTTTTGACCAAGGTCTTTTCTCTCCTCACCCAATCAACTCACTTCCAGTGAAGAGCCTCTTAGACGTCCCTGTGTACCTGTTTAAAGCTTTGTTCACCTCCAGTATCACTCTAAGTTTTGTGTAGTTCAGGTCAGTCTTTGGGGAACTGGCCTTGGTGCTGGATGTAGTTTGGAGTTAGAGAGTCCAGGGGCCACGTTCCCAGGTGGCCCTCCATTCAGAAGGACCATCAACTGCGGTCTTTTGGTAGAGTTCTAGCTGTGCCCTCTACTCCATCACCCGCTGTGTCCAGAGATCCATTCCACATACCCCATTGGACTGTTACTTATAGTGGCCGGGCACCATCTAGTTTTCCTGATCCCATGCTAAAGCAGGCTGTGGTTTGTATGTCCCCTTCCACTTGGTGGGCTCTTATTTTTACCCTGTTCTCAATGTCCACCATTTACCTAAGGTCCAGGTGGATTGGAACCATTTGGTGCTATTTAGGTGACCTCTTGCTAACTTTTAAGACCCCAGTCGCCACTCATCCAGGTGAATGATATCTTGAGAGAGGGAGAGAGAAAAGCCTTGGATATGCCAGTTAGTCTGGATGTCCCCTGAGAGTGTGATCTCCTGATTCCAGACCCAGTTTCTCAGTCCTTCCAAAGCGGTGGTCCACATTAAGGGGACAGTTTGGTTTTAAAGTTGAGTAGTTGTGAGTACACCACTTCTAGTGTGTGCTGACACATCCTATACCCAACCTTAATCCTAACGACTATCTAATTTGGAAAAAATCCCTCTCCCTTCTTCCCTCCCCAACCATGTATCTGTCAAATATTGCTTTCTTCTGTGCTTAAGTGATTTATTGCATCCTTATAATAATAGTCTCATACAAAATTTGTCCTTTTGTGTCTGGCTAATTTCACTCAGCATAATTTCCTCTAGATGGTCCCACATTGACAGATATTTCTCAAAGCCACTGTTGTTTCTTATCATTGCACAGTATTCCATTATATGAATACATCATAGTTTGTTTAACCATTCATCTGTTGATGTGAGTCTAGGTTGCTTCCAGCTTTTTGCTATTCTGGAGAGAGCTGCAGTGAACACTGATGTGCGTGCATTTATTTGAGTGGTGTTCATTATTTCTTTGGTATATAGTCCAAGGAGTGGGTATCCTGGATCATAAGGTATTTCTATTTCTAGTTTATTAAGAAAGCACCAAATGGATTTCCATAGTGGTTGAACCATTTTACAATCCCATCAACAGTGTAGAAGTTTCAATCTCTCCACATCCTACCCAGAATTTACTATTTTGTGTTTTCTGGATTATTTCCAGTTTTGTTGGGAGAGATGGTATCTCACTGTTGTTTTGATTTGGAGTTCTCTTATGGCTAGCAATCTTGAGTATTTCCTCATGTATCGCTATTGGCAACCTGTGTGTCTGCTTTGGTGAAGTGCCTATTCATGTCATTTGCCCATTTTTTTTTATTATGATTGAATGAAAATATACATTCCCATATAAATTTGCATGCCCACCTATATGCAGCTCCCACTGCTCTCCCTGCCCAGTGACAGCACACTCTTCCTCTCTGGTCCATACATGTCTTATCCTCCAATCTCCTATCCCTTCCTCTTGACCCACTCCTCTTCCTCCAGTAAGAGGTCAGCAGGATGACATCCTATAGATGCATAGAACAATAAAGTGCACATGTGATATGGTCATTCTGTGTCTCAAAGTCCAATCTGTTCCTGGCTGACAGCAGACCTCCATTATGATTTATAGATAGGGGCAGCATCAGGGCCAGGGGCCATGCTCCCAAGGGATCTCCAAGGGCCATGGACAATCAATTGCAGTCTTTTAGTGAAGATCTCAGGGTGCACCCCTTTTTATTCTTGTGTTGCCAGTGAGACTCAAATTTGTGAGCTCCATCACAGCTATCACTGGTGGTGGCCGGGCACCATCCAGTTCTCCTGGTCACAAGTCAATGTAGTCACTCACTCACATGGGTCTTTCTGTCTTCTGAGTTCTCTTTCATCCACATTGTTTTGGTCCTTGGTGATCATCCATTCCTGCTGAGCTGGGACCATTTGCTGTACCCTCAGATGACAGCTTGGCAGCTTTTAAGAGCACAGATGCCACACACCAATGTGGGGTGCAGAGGGCTCTTAGCAAAATGCTAGTTGTGCCAGTTGGCCTCAATTTCCCCTGAAAGCATGGTCCCTGGTGTCCTGCCCCAGCTACTCTGTCCTTGTAATATTGGATTAAGATGGGAGGACTAATCACGTTATGTTGAAGTCCAGTTAATATTGATCTTCTTTCTAATGTGTGCTGTCACAGATTTCACCCAACCAAATTTCTATCAACTATCTAATCTAAACTCTCTCCCTCTCACCCTCCTTGCCTCCCCACCCTTGCAGCCATCAAAGAGTCTTCTATGCATGACTCTTTTTTAAGTTCTTATCCTACAGGTCTCATACAATATTTGTCCTTCTATTACTGACACTTTGGCTCAACATAGTGTCCTCCAACTGAAACCAGGTTATGATATGTTTCCTAAAATCATTGTTTTTCCTTCTCATTGCATAGTGTTCCATTGAGTATATATACCATAGTTTACCTATCCATTCCTCTGTTGTTGGGTGTCTTGGTTGATTCCATGTTTTTGCTGTTGTGGACTGTGTTGTGATAAACATTTGTGTACATGTATCAGTTGGTGTGAGTGGCCTGGATTCTGTAGTATATATTCCAAGCAGGGAAATTACTGGGTCAAATGGTGAATCTAGATCGAGCCTTTTAAGGAAGCGCCAGATTGCTTTCCAAAGAGGTTGCACCATTTTGCAATCCCACCAACAGTGTGGGAGAGTTCCAGTTTCTCCACAACCACTCCAGCATTTATTGTTTTGCATTTTTTGGATCATGGCCAACCTTGTTGGGGTGAGATGGTATCTCATTGTCGTTTTGATTTGAATTTCTTTAATGGCTAATGATTGTGAGCATGTCTGCATGTGTTTTTTGGCTGCCTGGATCTCCTCTTTAGAGAAGTGTCTGTCCATCTCCTTTTCCCGTCAGTTAATTGGATTATTTATCTTTTCTTATGGATATCTTGTAGTACCTTATAGATTCTGGAGATCAGGCATCAGTTTGACATACAGTTGCAAAATATTTTTCCCCATTCTGTAGGTGGCCTTTTAACTCTATTAATGAAGTCTTTGGGTGAACAAAAATGTTTGTTTCTTAATAGTTCTCATTTACCTATTTTCTCTTCTGTTGTTTCTGATTTGTTTGACAGATTCTGAAGTCTGTTTACAGTGTGTACTAAAACTTCCATTGTTGTTCCTAGTTTGTCTTGAATAAGCTTTATTGTTTTAGATTTGATATTTAGGTCTTTTATCCAGTTTGAGGTGGTTTTTATATAAGGTGTAAGATATGGGTCTTGTTTCAATTTATTGCAGATAGATACAGAATTTTGCCAGTACCATTTGTTGAAGAGATTATTTTTACCCCAGTTTAGTGTCTTAGGGCATTTGTTGAATATCAACTGTTGATAGGCAGATGGTGTCATCTTTGGGGTCTCGATTCTGTTCCATTGATCTATCTGTCTGTTTCTGTACCAGTACCAGGCTGTTTTGACTACAGTGGCAGTGTAATAGGTTCTAAAGTTGGGTAGTGAGAGGCCTCCCAGTGTGTTCTTCTTCAGTAGTGCTTTACTTACCCAGGGCTTCTTCCCTTTCCAGAGTTGGTAATTTGTTTCATCATCTCATTAAGAAATGTCACAGGAATTTGTATTGGGATTGCATTGTATAAGTAGATTGCTTTGGTTGAAATAGACATTTTCACTATGTTAAGTCTAGCTATCCATGAGGAGGGTAGGTTTCTCCATTTATGTAAGTCTCTCTTACTTTCTTGTAGTAAGGACTTGTAGTTCTTTTTGTAAAAGTATGTTACTTCTCTGGTTAGATTTTTTTCCTAGGTACTTTATCTTCTTAGGGACTATATTAAATGGTATTGATATGGTGATTTCTTCCTTAATAATCTCATTTCTGATACAAGGGAAGCCTATTTATTTATTTATGTTTATCTTGTATCCTGAGACTTTACTGAACTCTTTTGTTAGTTTGAGTAGTTTAGTTATGGATTCTATAGGATTCTCTGCATATACAATCATATCATCTGCAAATGGGGACATTTTTTTACTTCTTCTTTGCCGATGCTGATGCCCTTTATTTCTTGGTCCTGTCTAATTGCTCTGGCTAGAACTTCTAGTAAGTCCAATGTTGAATAGGAGAGGTGAAAGTGGGCATCCTTGTCTAGTTCCTGTTCTCAAGGGAAACTGTTTCAGTCTCTCTCCATTAAGGATGATGTAGGCAGTTGGCTTTATATAAATGGCCTGTATTGCTTTGAGGAATGTGCTGTCTGTTCCTATTTTGCTGAGAGTTTTTAGCAGTAATGGGTATTGGACTTTATCAAATGCCTTTTCTCTATCAAGAGACAAAGTCAGATGATTCTTGTCTTTTGTGTTATTTATGTGGTTGATCACGTTAATTGTTTTTCAGATGTTGAACCAGCCTTGCATCCCTGGTAAGATTCCAACTTGGTCATGATGGATTATTTTTTGGATGTGTTGTTGTATTCTTTTGGCAGGAATTTTGTTGAAGATGTTTGCATCTAGGTTCATGAGTGATATCAATCGGCAGTTCTCCCTTTTTGTTGAGTCTTCCCATGGCTTTGGTACCAGGGTTATGCTGGCTTCCTAGAATGAATTTGGGAGTATTCCATGTTTTTCTATACTGTGAAATAGTCTCAGTAGTATTGGAGATAACTGCTCTCTAAAAGCTTGGTAGAATTCTGTACTGAAGCCATCTGGACCTAGGCTTTTTTTTCTTGGTAGTTTTTTGATGACTTTTTCAATATCTTCGTTTGTGATGGATTTATTAAGTTGTTCTACTTCACCTTGTGATAATTTTGGTAGGTGATGTGAATGAAGGAATTTGTCCATTTCCTCTAAGTGTTCCAATTTGTTAGAGTACAGCCTTTCATAGCATTCAGTTATGATATTTTTTATTTCTGTTGGATCTGTTGTGACAACTCCCGTCTCATTTCTGATTTGGGTTATTTGTTTCCTTTCCTGTTTTTCTTTAGTAAGTTTAGCCAATGGTTTGTCAGTTTTGTTGATCTTTTCAAAAAACCAGATTTTGGTCTTTTCAATAGTCCTTCTATTCTCCGATTCACTTAGTTCTGCTCAAATCTTTATGATCTGTTTTCTTCTGGTGCCTGAGGGCTTCCTCTGTTTTTCTCTATTTCTTCAAGCTGTAGGGTTAGTTCTTTGATTTGGTTTCCTTCTTCCTTTCAGATGTGTGAATTTGTGGAGATAAACAGACCTTTGAGCGCTGCTTTGGCTGTATCCCATAGGTTCCGGTAGGAAGTGTTTTCATTCTCATTGGAATCCATGAATTTCTTTATTTCATCCTTGATTTCTTCTATAACCAATGTTTTTTTGAGCAAGGTGTTGTTCAGTTTCCAAGAGTTCCTCTTTCTATCTGTGTTTTTTCTGCTGTTGATTTCAACTTTTATGGCTTTATGTTCTGAGAAGATGCTTTGCGGTAATTCAGTGGTATGGATTTTGTTCAGAATTGCATTATATGCTAACACATGATCAACTCTGGAGAATGTTCCATGTGCAGTGGAGAAGAAGGTGTAGTTGTCTGCTGATGGGTAGAAAGTTCTGTATATATCGATGAGGTTTAGTTGGTTAATTGTGGTAATGAGGTCTTCTGTATCTTTAGTGAGCTTTTTTTCTAGATGATCTGTCCAGTATTGAGAGTGCAGTGTTGAAGTCTCCCACTATTATGGTGGAGTCATCTAACTCTCTTTTGAGTGTAGTCAGTGTTTCTTCGATGTATTTAGATGCTCTGATACTAGGTGCATAAATATTTAATATACTTAAGTCTTGCTTGTGTATTGAACATTTCAGCAATAAATAGTGTCCATCTTTGCCCATGATGGTGGAGTTTACATTAAAATTGATTTTGTCTGAGATTAGAATTGCCACACCTGCTCTTCTTTGTTCATTGATAGCTTGATATATAAGTCTTCCATCTTTTAATTTTCAGTTTGTTCCTCTCTTTGGGTCTCAAGTGAGTTTCGCGTAGACAACATATGATGGGTCATGTCTTTTGATCCAAGTTGTCACTCAGTGTCTCTTTACTTGAGCATTCAGTCCATTGTCATTCAGTGTAATTATTGATAGGTATGTGTTCATGGCTGCCATTGTGATATGTTTATTTTTGTGTTGATGTTTTCTCTGTTGTTCTTATTAGTCTGTTCTGGAACATTCTTTTTCGTAAGTCGATTTTTCACCTTTTTCAGAGCTGTTTTTGTAGTTACTGAGACTCCTATGTTACATTTCTTGAAATGGTGTGATACATCTTTGTTGTGCTTTATAGCTGCCCCGATGATCCCCATTAATGAAGTATATATAAACCCAATTTTAATTACTACCAGTCTTGTCATCTTCCTCTTCATCTGGAAGGACTGTAACGACTGTGGTACATCCCTCTTTTTAATATGATGGCACCATAGTTTTCATGATAATCACTGGATTGCTTCTTTCAGTATTAAAGCTGTGATTGACTTTGGAGCCTTCCCTAAATGAGTAGAGTTCTGAGTAATGTGTCATTCTAAAATATAAAGTTACTGGTTTTGTTCTTCTAAGCCAAAGCCAAGAACTTCTTTCAGTATTTCTTGTAGCTTCGATTTGGTTTTTACAAAGTCTCTGAGTTTCTGTTTATCTAAGAATGTCTTCATTTCATTTTCGTATTTGAAAAATAGTTTTGTAGGATATGTAATTCTTAGTTGGAAGTTCTTCTCCTTCAAGGCTTTCAATGTGTGATGCCACTGTCTCCATGCCAGCGTGGTTTCTGCTGAGAAATCTGACAAAAGCGTATAGGGTTTCCCTCTGAATATTAGCTTTGCTTTGAGTCTTGCTGCCTTTAAGAGTTGCTGCTTATGTTTCATTTTGTTAAGCTTGATTATAATATGTCTTGGAGTCTTTCTTTTGAGATCTATATTGGGTGGCTTACAATATGCATCTGAGATGTCTATATTCTCTTCCTTCATGATTTCTGGGAAGTTTTCTGTCAGCAGCTCAGCAATGATACTCTGTGTTCTCAGGTGTCTCATCCTGTTCAGGGACTCCAATTAATCGAAGGTTGTTCCTCTTAATAGAGTTCCACATGCTTCTTAATGCTTCTCCCTTTTTCCTGTTTCTTTTTTCTGATTTCTCCTCATAATCGCTGGTGCCGGTAGCTCTGTCTTCCAAGTCAGAAATTCTTTTTTCCATTTGTCCCATTCTGTTTTCTTGGCTTTGCATTGAAGTTTCTGTGTCTTTGATTTTATTCTTTATCTGTTGGATTTCAGAATATTGGTATTCCATCAGATCAAACAGCTTGTTTAATTTTTCCTTTTGTTCTGCTGCATTTTGTATAAGGTCTAGAACGGTTCTGTATATAATCATTTTGTATTCACTTTCTGATGATTTCATAAAAGTTTCTTCTTTTGTTTGGGAGCCTTCTGAAGCCATGGGTGATTTCTTGTATGCCACAAGTATCTGTTGCTTTTTGGGTCCCATGTGAGTAAGTAGAGGCTGGAAGAGATACTGTGAGGATGGATTGCAGATGTTTCTCTAGGCTGTCTTAAAATGTAAAGCAAAAGGTATCTGACCACTTCCCAAGTCAGTCAGGTTTTCAGGTGTAGAGGTCTTTCTTCTCAAGGCAAAGTAAGCACTTCTACATCCAACCCCAGATGATACAAACTAGATCAGAATACAGCAATGCTACTGCCCTGTTGGCCTCTGCTGCCAGGGCCCAGCCTTAGGTGACACTGTGTAAACTATTGCTTTTATGGTAGAAAAGCACTCTCCTGTGGACAGGCTCTGGCTCTCAAGCTAAGAAATAGGTCCAGCTGCGGCCACCGTATCCAAAATGGTGCCATCCACACAGGCAACAGATAGAGGAGCTAAAGGTGCTAAGAGATAGTGATTCCTCTGCCTCTGTTGCTGAGCCCCCACCATAGGCGACACTGTAAACTATTGCTTTTCTATCAGACAAGCGCTGTCATGTTTGCAGGTGCTGGCTCCCCAGCTAAGAATTAGGTCTCGCTAAAATCTCCGTATCCAACATGGCATCCTGCACACTGGCAGTGCTGTTCTTTACAAACCACGCTGTGGCAGTGATAAAAAGACAGGCCCAAAGTGGCTAGATTAACAGAGTCCTAAGCCTGGGTCTCCAAGTATGAGAATTTCTCCTGCCCATCCCGTCAGCAGTGTGTCTGAGTCTAGCTGCTAGGCAAGACCCAGCTATGCCCACCGGCCAAGACAGAGATAAGAAAACTCAAAATGGTGCATTTACCTTCAGTCTGTGAGAGCCAGGGCTAGCCAGGAATGGGAGTCAGCGAAGGAGAGGAGGTTTTGCACTCAGTGGTATGAAGTCCAAATTAACAGCCCTGTGCTGTGTCCTGGAGGCTCACTAGGTGACCAGAAGTCTCTGATTATCATTTCAGGTCTTGGTTTCCAGAGGGATATAAGGAGATGTGTGCTTAGTCCACCATCTTGACCTGATCCCAGATGTGAACCGATTTTGATGTGAGCCACCATGTGTGTATGTGATCATCTTTAATTACAGTCCCAGTCATGTTCATTCAGTCTTCCCAACTGTTTGCCTGAGTGGATAACTCCCAATCCTCAGCATCACCTTGCCAAAACCAAGTGCCGTCGAGTCGGATCCGACTCATGGCAACCCTAGCATGATGATATAGTCAGTTCTTGTTATTCATGGTAGTTAGGGTCTATAAAGTCACTGTAAACATGGAGAAAATAGAGTCATTTTTCTCTAGTCAACATTTTCTTCAATAAATCAATGTATAACCTTGTTTTATGTGTGTTTCTGTGTGAAAACACTTCATGATATATATATACACACATATCTTACAAATATTTATATAGAGTATTTCTTTGTAATAAAATGCTGTCTAAGAAACAGTTAACATTTTTCTTAAATCTGGGTGGTATGACCATAAATTTCTTTCACTTTCAAACTCAAAGCAATGCTCTCTACTATGCTTTTTGAATTAGTTATCAATTTGCAAATCCACTAATATAGCTACTTTTCCATATCTTTAGAAGACACCATAGTTGTTAGTTTAGCAGTTATAGGAATGATCTCAAATACAACTGTCTTTTCTTTTTGCTGGATAGTACTGTATTGTTAAGTCACTAACAGTAAACTGACAACCAACAGCAGTATAGCACTATAGTGGTATAACTCATGTCTAAATTAAGCTTATCTAACGTATTTTCTCCATAAGGCAAATCATAGGCTTCTTACACTAGGAACACTAGACAGTAATTCAGCAGTGCACTTGGGCCGTATTAAGCAGCAGAATCACCAAAAAAATGCAAAAAATGTGGGACTAGGTAGATTGTCCTTTTAGGACAGTTATTTATGACAGCTAAATCACCTGATTTGTCTTCAACTGGAAATGTGCATGTCAGGCAATGGAAATTTTTAGCCACATGTCCACCAATGACTGGGAAAGTGTCATGAGTATTAATTTTGGGATTACAGATTCGTTTTAGCAAATAGACGAATTTTCAAATGTAGAATGCATGAATAATAAGGACCCGCAGTACGCCATTTAATCATTGTCCATCTCATTGCATATGCCATGAAGCCCTCAACCCCAGCAAGCCCAGAGGTGCCTATGGGGTGGGACCTGTCTTGTCTAACGGCTGAGCTGTACTTCCTTTGTAGCTGCCTATTTTTGTTCTCCTTAACTCTTTGCCTAGGAAATGAAAAGAGAAACACAGTATCCAAATACAATGTCCACAGTAACAAAAACCAAACCAAATGCGATCAAGTAGGTTCCTACGTGTAGTGACCCCACAGGATAGAATAGAACTGCCCTATAGAGTCTCCAAGGAGTGCCTGGTGGACTCTAACTGCTGACTTTTTGGTTAACAGCTATATCATTTAACTACTGTGCCACCAGTGTTTCTATTCATTGTTGAAGAAGGGGAAAAAAATCACATTTTAGGGTGTGTTCTTTTATGTGGCTTCCCAACCACTCATTAACACAGAGGGAGAGCCACTTAATAATGCATGTGATGTATCTCAGTCCGAGGTGATGCAAACATAAAACAAAGCAAATCTTTCTTCCTTTATACCCAGTTGATATCCTTTCTGTTCTTTGAACCCCAGTGCACACCGTGGAGTCAGATCTCAAAACTGTTGGCGTTTGAAACTGTGCTAGGAATTAAAATGTCTTGTTCTAGTATAGATTAGGGAGCTGCATGCTTCTCTCTCAAGTTTTGTATTTTTCCATTTACCAAGACCCTGGGTGTTACAGATATCATCTTGCAACTTAGAATTTACTCCCTTTAGAAACCAAGGAGGTTTCAAGGTGGTTTAAAAGTGACTTGTAGTAAATGAAGTCTGGCCAGGGAGAAGAGATGAAGGAGGGGAAACAAGACTATTTTGAGCAGGGGATTTAGGAGCAGATAATGAGGGTTAAGGAGGAAAGCAGGAGGCTCAAACACAGTCTCTCCTGCCAGGAGACACTGCATGTGGTGCAAGTATGACAAGTGGCAGGAGCAAGAGTGTGGATAGAATCAGCCACACCTCGGTAGAGGCCCTGAGGGCCAACTGTGGGACAGTGATCACCTCAGAGTCACTGTTAGTCAAAGTCCTGTTGAGTATCAGCCTTTCTCATTGCACAGAATTCTTTCTCACCAGCTGTTTCCCGTAATGGTTTGAGAAACTGAGTTTTCATCAGTGCATGAGCCAGCCAGTTAACAAAAACTATCATGAGGCTCCTTCCTTGCAGCTAATTCTGAGTCTTTCACACTCCTGCCTGAGGTGTGACCTCATCGGAAGCCAAACAGAATGGAATAGATGTTAGCTCCCCACAGTCTAGCCACATTTAGCATAGCTGATGTCTCACTGGGCTCTCACACTCTCAGAAGGGCCCCTGGCTTGTCTTGCATGCTCTGGGGCCACCCTGGGGAGTTGGCACTGTTTCCTTATGAATAGTCCAAAGAATCCCTATTAACATACAGGTTGTGAAGCCACCAAAGGTACTTTGGTGTAAAGAATTAAATTTATAGATAGAGTGCCACTATAGGTGTACTCTCAAGAGAATCACAGTCTTAATCTTGTAAAACACCTACGTGGTGCCAGCCCTTTTGCTGAGTGCAGTAAGAATTGCTACTTGATGGGTGTGGAGTCCCCAGAGTCCCTCCTTCCCAGTGACATGGATCCCCAAAATGCCGTGTGAGGGAGCACCTCTAACCTCACCATCTGATGGGACATTAGTCACCTCAACCCATTTTGTTTCTTTGTCTCACTTCTCAGAGGTGCTTACAGCATGTTAGCCCTTTTTCCTCATCAAACTGCTGACTGCTAGAGAGCTGTAGCCACTTCTTGTTACCCAGTGCCTGGCAAAGCACGGCCATAGGACACGTGCTTAATACCCACTGGAGTCTGTGAATCATACTTTTGTTTCTGTTGTAGCTTGGGACCTGTGAGGCGACTACCCACTCTGCACAGCAGTCCTGGAGAGCAGGCATGTTGCTGCATGGAGGCCCTAGTCCCTCACCTGCATTGACTCACAGTTCACACTTCAAGGGCTGTAGATAAATACAGCTAGCTTTCTTTAGTTCAGTGTTTGTGATCAGCTGCTAACTGAAAGCAGAATAAAGGCCTGGCAGTTTGCTTTCATAAAGATTATAGCTGAGAAAACCCCATGGAATAGTTCTACTCTGTAATACATGGGGTATACCTGAGTTGAAATTGACTCTGTAGGAACTGAGAACTACAACAGGTCATGTTAAACAGCTCTATATAATTCCTTTCCAGTGCTCTGTAGTCTTGTGACTTTCCCTTCTTCAGCAGCTTATGGAGAGGGCCCAGTAGATAGGGCACCTCGTGGCAGTCCTCGTGATGTCCCTCTCTTTAGAAATCTTTTTGCAGGTTACAAGAGAAAATCTCTCCTCCTGGCTGCAGGGCTGGATGTTGCTGTTGTCAGTCTTAGTGTCAAGTACAATGATTAATCTCCACATTAGTTTTCTTTTCAAAAACAGCTTTACGTCTTTTAGTTCCTTTCTCTGTGTCTGCAAAAATACTGCTTAGATTTTGATAGGAATTGCATTGGACTTGTGGATAATTTGGGGCAGAATTAACATCTTTAGTAAATTGAGTCTTTCGGTCCGTGAACGTAGTATATTTCCTTTTATTCAGGTTTTCCTTGACTTCTTTCATTGTTGTTTTGTAGTTTTAAGCATACAAGCTGTACACACGTTTTTCTTAGGTTTATACCTAAGTATTTCACTTGCTAATTGAGTGATTGTAATTGCATGGTATTATATTTTTAACTTCAGTTTTCACCTGTTCATTGCTGGTGTATAGAAATATACATGATTTCTGTACATTGATTTTCTATCCTATGAACTCACTGATCCCATCAATTCTGGGATTTTTTTTTTTTAGTATGTTCCTCAAAATTTTTATGTATATTATTATACCATCTGAAAATAAGGACAGTTGTATTTCCTCTTTTCTGATCTGTGTGCCTTATTGTTCCTTCACTCTTTGCCACTGTGGCTAGAACACTAATACTGTGTTGAATAAGAAGGGTGAGAATAGATAGCCTTGCCTTGTCCAGGCTCACAGGGAGAAAGCATTCATTCTTGCACCAAGAAGTGTCTTTTTCAAATTGAAGAAATTCCCCTCTAGTCTTAGTGTTCTGAAAGTTTATTATTATAAATGACATGGTCATAAGATTTCTCCTCTTTAGCTTATTAATATGTAGATTACATTGACTGGCTTTTAATATTGAAACAGCTTTACATTTGCATTCCTAGAATAAGTCACATTTGGTCATTCCTAGAATAAGTCACATTTCTATATACATAAAAACCAAACCCTTTGCTGTTGAATCAGCTGTGAGCCCTAGCACCCTAAAGGACATAGTAGAACTGCCCCATATGATGTCCAGGCAGCAGCTGGTGGCTTTAAACTGCTAATGTTTTGCTTAGCAGCTAAACACTACATCACCAGGTTTTCCATATGTATGTGTACATGGTATTTGCGTTTGTATTCATAAATGATATTAGTTACCTTTTTTTTTGGTTCTGCATTTGTCAGATTTTAGTATTAAGGCAATACTGGCCTTGTAAAAGTGTGGCGCAGATGACTAAACACTTAACTTCTTATCAAAAAGACTGGCAGTTCAAACCTGTACATAAGGCTTCAGAAGAAAAGCCTGGTGATCTGTTTGGAAAAAAGTCACAGCCTTAAAAACCTTGTGGAGAGGATTCTAGAGAGATGTTAGTATAAACAGACTACATCCCAACCCTCCCCCACAAATACAACAAGAAAACAGTGCTTGTCTTTGAGAAGCTCTGAATAAAGGAGCAGAGAAAAATAGTCGGGAACTGCTAGCAGGCAAGAATCATGACTCAACAAGGAGTCAGGAAGGCAAATCACCTCTCCTACTATCCTAGCCCCTCCCACAGCCACACAGGTAGCCTATTGCCTTGAACTGAGGAACTGGTCCCAGAAAAGGAGCTGCCTTCCACAACCAGCAGAGCATTTGCCTGTAGAAAGAGACAGGACCCTAAACTTCTGCCCTAAAACCAACAAGACATTCCTTCCTGGGAGTCCATTTGGAATGTTCAAACACTTGTCTCACATAGACACTGTTGGCTGCAGGCCTACTGACACAGGGAGTGACAGGGCATCGAAAGATGACAAAATAATGAAAGAAAATGAATGATATAATGCAACATTAAACAGTCTCTTTAGCAAATGGTGCTGGCAAAATTGGATATCCATCTGCAAAAAAACTTAAACTACACCCCTATCTCACACCTTACACAAAAACTAACTCTAAATGGATCAAGGACCTAAATATCAACCCTAAGACCATAAAAATTGTGCAAGAAAAAATAGGATCAATGATGGATGTCCTAATACACAGTTTAGATAGACTTCAAAATCTGACAAACAAAGCATGATCAACAGGAGAGAAAATACATAAATGGAAAGTACTAAAAATCAAACATGTTTGTTCATCCAAAGACTTTATCAAAAGAGTTAAAAGACCACCTACAGAGTGGGAAAAAATATTTGGCAACTACATGTCGGACTGTCATCTGAGCTCCATAATCTGCAGAGTTCTGCAAAATTCAACAAGAAAAAGGTAAATAACCCAATTCAGAGATGGGCAAAGGTGATGGGCAGACACTTCACTAGAGAAGATATCCAGGCAGCCAAAAGACATATGAGAACATGCTCGTGATCATTAGCTGTCAGAGAAATCCAATCAAAACTACAGTGAGATATCATCTGACCCCGACAAGGTTGGCCATGATCCAAAAAACACAAAACAACAAATGCTGAAGAGGACATGGAGAAATTGAAACTCTCCTACATTGCTGATAGGCTTACAAGTTGGTACAACCTCTTTGGAAAGCAATCTGGTGCTTCCTTAAAAAGTTAGAAATAGATATACCATTTGATCCTGTAATTCCACTGCTTGAAATTTATCCTTCAGAAAAAAGGTTGTCACATGAACAGGCATGTGTACACAAATGTTTCTTGCAGCACAGTCCACAATAGCTAAAAGATGGAATCAACCCAGATGTCCATCAACAGATGAATGGATAAAAAACTATGGTACATATACTCAATGGAACACTATGCTATGATAAAAAAACAATGACAATTTTAGAAAACATCTGATAACATGGTTTCAGTTGCAAGAGATCATGCTGAATGAAATCAGTCAGTGTCAAAAGGACAAATATTGTATGAGACTCCCATTATAAGGACTTAAAATAAAATTATCTACAGAAGAAAACTGTGTTGGCTACACGGGTGAGTGGGTGGTGAGGGTTTATCATAGATGAGATAATTGATAGATGTTAGAAATTTTATTCTTTTACTGTAATAATAAAAATTAAAAAAACATAATTAAAGAAGTAAGGGAAAACAGATAAGAGCTAAAAGAAATAAGAAAAACAATATAAGAACAAATGTGGATTTATAAAAGAAGATATTACAACTGAAAGAGATAATAACTGAAATGAGAAACACAATAGAAGGATTTACCAGCACATTTAATCATGCAGAAGGAAGAATCAGCAATTTAGATGACAAGATAGTTAAAATTACAGACACTGAAGAGCAGTAAGAGGCTCAAGAAGACTAAGCACAATTTAAAGGAATTGTGGGATGACAACAAGATTCCTAATATATGCATCATGGGAATTCTAGAAGGAGATAAGAGAAAGGCACTGAAGGAATATTTGAAGAAATAGTGACAAAAAAATTTCCTCAATCAAGCAAAGGACATGAATCTACAAATCAAAAAAGCCAGAAGAAGCTCAACCAGGATGAACTCAAGTAGATCTGCGTCAACATACATCATAGTTAGGTTCTCAAAAGTTAGAGGTAAGAAGAGCATCCTGCAAGTCATTTGAGAGAAGCAAATGGTCACATACAAAGCAGTCCCAATAAGATTGTCAATTCCTTTTCAGAAACATTATAGTCGTAAGTGCAAGGGAATGATATTTTTAAAGTGCACAGAGAAAAAAGCTGTGAATCAAGAATTCTACACCCGTGAAACTGTCCTTCAGGAATGAATGTGAAATTAAAATATTTCCAGACATACAAGAGCTGAGAGAGCTCACATGCATCAGATCTGACTGACAAAAAGTACTAATTAGAATCCTGTAGATGGAAAGGCAAAGACAGTGGAAAGCAATTCAAAGCTATACATAAATAGAAAGATCCCTAGTAAAGGGAAATAATGGACAAGTATAAGGGTTAAAAATATTTTTTAGTAACAAATGTGTAACAAGCAAAAGTAGAATTATGTTGCAAGATATATGAAATATAAAGAGATAATTAGTGATAATGGCAATAAAAAGGGGAGAGGAATGGTATCAAGACAGGAATTCTAGTAGGCAATTAAAGGTAAGTTGCTACCAACTTACCCTAGAATGTTTTATATACAAGCTATTACATGTAGTATCTGTGGTAACCATTAAGAATATCTGTTTAAGAAAATACACAAAAGTAAAAGGGAACAAAAAGGCTCATAAAAATTAACTAACAAAACAGAAACAACAAGCAATAGTAAAAGAGAAAAAGAAAGTTTAGAACACTCACACTCAGAAAATGGCACAATTAAGTCACTTCTCATCAGTAATTACAATGAATTTAAATACACTAAATGCTGTAATCAAAAGGCAGAGTGACAGAATGAATAGAAAAACATGATGCAACTATATGCCACTTACAAGAGACACACCTTAAACCCAAGGACACAAACAGATTGAAAATGAAAGGATGGAAAAAAATAGTCCATGCAAATAGTGACCAAAAGAGAGCTGGTGGCAATCTTAGTATCAGACAAAATAGACTTTAAGTCAAAATCTGTTAGAAGAGATCAATATGAACGTTATATAATGATAAAAGGGTCAGTTGATCAAGAAAATTTTTAACAATCATAAATACATATGCACCCAATATCAGGGCACCTAAATATATAAAGTAAACAGTAATAGAACTGAAGGGAGAAATAGTACCACAGTGGTAGCTGGAGACTTCAGTATACTACTTTGGTAGTACTGGACAGAACATCTAGGAAGATCAACACCTGAATGACACTTTCTAGTGCTGCTATAACAGAAATACCACAAGTGGATGGCTTTAGCAAAGATATATTTATTCTCACAGTTGCAGAAGGTCTGAATTCAGTATACCAGCTCCAGAGCAAGGCTTTCTGTCTCTGTTGCATCTGGGGAAAGGTCTTTAATGAGTCTTTCTGGTTGAAAAGCTTCTTAATGCAGGGACTCTGGGTCCAAAGGATGCACTGTTCTCCTGGCTTTTGTCTCTTGGTTGCGTGAGATACCCATGTCTCTCTGCTCACTTCTCTTCTTTATATCTCAAAAGAGATATGCCTAAAACAAAACCTAGTCTTGTAGATTGAGCCCTGCCTCATTAACACAACTCCCACTAATCCCACTCATCAGCGTCATAGAGATAGGATTTGCAACACACAGGAAAATAACATCGGATAATAAAAGGGTGGAGCATCATACAATACTGGGAATCATGGACTAGCCAAGTTGACAGATATTTTTGGGGGCACAGTTCAATCTATGACAATACTATAAACCAACTAGACTTAACAGGCATATGTAGAACACTCCAACCCCAAACAGCATGGTATACATTCTACTCCAGTGCATGTGGGTATAACACCTGTTAGGTGTGAAAATGACATGGGATTGTCAGAGATCCTCTAACTTCATGATAGAAGGACAGAATCACCATCATTATCAGCCCAAGGCTGAATCCTATTACAAGGAGTCGAACATACCTCCACCCTCCAGTCTTTCTACCAATTCTGCCACCATCTATCCCTCCCAGGGTGCTTTCTTCCATGCTGGACTTGATAGCTCTTTGCAGTGATTACACAAAACTCAGACTATACTCACAGTTATGAATATTATTAGGCAAGTAACAGGTCACATTTCAGGATGAGGAGTGAATCAGGATACATTTCTTCAATCAGGACAGCCTCCTCTCAGCCGTGCTCACAAGGAGGCGTCTCTGGTCTTCAGCCTCTTGGCCTCTCAGTTCCTTGACCTGGTCTCTGCCCTGTTCAGGTAAGCACTGTAAAGCTCTTTAGTTCTGCCACTAAGTGCCTGTGGATACCCTACTCCACCAGGAAATCTCTTCCTACCCAGGGGTGCTCAGCCCTTGCTGCATGGGTCAACAAGCCTAGTTCACTGAGGTGTGCCTGGAAACACCTCACTCTGCTAGGAAGCCTCCTAACTCGAGGTTCTCACCTCCTTTGTTCTGCATGTGGATCAGTACACCCACTGTATGTGCCAGGAATCTTACTGCGCCGTCTCACACCACTCTCCTGATTGTGTTGCTGCCATTACTCTGCCACTGTTTCTCATCATCTTTACTATCTCCAGTATTACTACTCTCTCTCTCTCACTGTCTCTTTGGATTAACAGGTTCAAGTACAGGGTCTTCAGGTTTAAAAGATGTGCTTCACTCCCATCTCTTCTAGGTAGTAGTAAGGTACCCCTCTGTTCTAGACTTGGCCCTCTTTTAAGCCTAGGAGAGAGATGAAACTGAATAATCCCCTTCTCAGGGTACCATATGTCATACTTGCATGACTCCACCCCAGCAAGCTTCCTTATTATTGCTTAATTGTTTGCGTTATTAGAAGCTGTCTCATCCATTTGATGTGCTATGAACATGTTATTTGCATAGTCCCACCTTGTCACTGTGTGGGAGTCATAAAAAGACTGTGGCTAGAAGGGCTATATTAAGAAATTCACTGCATCATATTAGGTCACAAAGCAAGGCTTGATAAATTTTAGAAGACTGAAATCATACAAAGTATTTTTTTTCTGACCACAACAGAGTGAAGCTAGAAATCAGTAACAGAAAAAAAAAAAAAACACTTAAACTGATGGAAATTAAACAACATTCTATTACATACTGTAATGGATTAAAAATTGTGTACCCCCAAAAATGTATGTAGCAGTTTGGCTAGGCCATGATTCCTGGTGTTGTGTGACATTCCTGCCTCCGTGATATTAATGGGGGAGGATGAACAGTAGTTGTGCTGGTGGGATGAGACTCAGTGTATAAGACTGTATTGTACCTTGAGACAATTTCTTGGAATATGAAGGAAAGACAAGCAAGTAGAGAGTCTGGGACCTCATATGACCAAGAAGTGATGGCAGGAGCACAGTACGTCAGGGTTCCTGAACCTCAGAAGTTTCCAGACTAGGGAAGAACTGACAACAAGGATCTTACTACAGAGCCAGTAGAGAAATCCTCCCCCTGGAACTGACTGTCCGAATTTGGACTCTTAGCCTACTTTACTGAGGAAATAAATTTCTCTTTGTTAAAGCCGTCCACTCAAGGTGTTTCTGTTAAAGCACATGGAAACTACCAGTAGGTCAAGGAAAAAAACATCAAAACATAAATCATAAATTTGTTAGCCAAACCAAGTGCCATCGAGTTGGATCCCACTCATGGCAACCCTAGAGTCAAATGAAAATGTGAAAGCACAACATAACAAAATGTCTAGGATATAGCACAAGCAGTACTCAGAGTGAAACTCATGCTTACGTGAAGAAAGATCTTAAATTGACAGCTTAACTCAACAACTCCAAGAATTAGAAAGAGAAGAGCAGCATAAACTTACCAGAAGAAAGGATGTAACAAAGAGCAGAAGTAAATAAAATTGAAACCAGAAAAAACAAAACAATACTATTAAAAAAAAAAAAACCAGAAGTTGATTCTTCGATGATGATGTAGTGGTTAAGTACTATGTCTGCCAACCATAAGGTCGGCAGTTCAAATCAGCCAGGTGATCCTTGGAAACTCTATGCAGCAGTTCTATGCTGTCCTGTAGGGTCACTATGAGTTGGCATCAACTTGATGCTGCTGGATTTGGTTTTGGTTTTTAGTTGAACTGACAGAAAAGATACAAATAACCAAGATAAAAAAAAATGAAACAGGGAACATTACAAATAACCTGAAAGAAATAAAGAAAATTACGACAGAATATTATGAAGAACTGTGTGGCACCAAACTGGCTCTCCTAGATGAAATGGACAAATTCTTAGAAGCATACAACCAACTCAAAATGACTCAAGAAGAAGTAAAAAAAAAAAAAAATCAGCAGAACTGTAAGAAGTTGGGAGATTGAATCAGTGATCAGAAAATCTCCCACCAAGTAAAGGTCCTGGACTAGGTAGCTTCTTAGGAAATTCTACTAAACATTAAGAGAAGAATTGACACCAGTACTGTCTGAAGTATTTCAAAAGGTGGTGATGGAACAAATGCTCTCTAATTAATTCTGTGGAGCAAGCTTAACCTTGGTACTAAATTAGACAGACACCAGAAGGAAAACAAATTATGGGCTAATATATCTTATGATTATAGATACAGAAATTCTCAGCAGAGTACTAGCAAATGGAAGCCAACAGCATATTAAAAGAGTCATATACCATTACCTAGTGGAATTTATTCCGGGAATGCAGGAGTGAGTCAGCATTAGAAAATCAGTGTAATACACTGTCTTAGGCTGGGTTTTCTAGGGAAGCAAAACCAGTAACACGTGTAGGTATTAGGAAAGATTTATAATATATATATATATAGACAGATAGATAGATACAAATATAGGAAACAGCTCACGTAATCACAGAAGCTGAATGTCCCAAGCTCTGGCACAAGCCTCACGTGTCCACGGAAGCTGAGGAACCCAAGGTCAGCAAGTCAGAGACCAGAGTTGCAGATCACCGGTTGTGTGGGTCAGTGGATCCCAAGCTGGCGGCGAGACGATGCAACAGAGGCTGGAGGTCGGTGGGTCCCAAGCTGGTGGCGAGGCGAAGTGACAGAGGCTGGAGAACCCAAGATCGGCAGGTCAGGGAGCAGGACTGAGCAGAGGCTGGCGAGCGCAGGATTGGCAGGTCAGGGAGCAGGACTCTCACGTGCCGACTGTAAGGACTGATGAGCCCAACAGCCGCTAGCTCAAGTCCCAGAACCAGACGCTGGAACAAGAGAGAGCAGCAGCTCCTGGTCACGTGAGCGATCAGCAGCTGTAGTCCAGGGTCACGAGATGAGAGCCGAGGGGCAGGAAGCCACCACAAACCCCGCCCTGCCACTTAATACAGCAGCCAAATAGGTAGTAGCCAAGTTGACATAATCCTGACCACCACATACACCATATGAAAATAACAAAGGAGAAGAACCATGTGATCACCTCTATGGATACAGGGAAAGCATTTGATAAAATCTAACACTCTTGCCTGATGAAAACCTTAAAGAAGATTGGAATATAAAGGAAACTCCTTTTGAGGCATATACTTATTGGAGAAAAGCAGACAACTTTCCCCTTGAAATAGGAGTAAGGGTACCAGTTCCCATCACTTCTATTCAGTATTGTCTTAGAAGCCCTATCCAGAGTAATAAGACAAGAAAAAGGAATAAAAGTTATCCAGATTGGAAACGATGAAGTAAAATTATCTTAGTGTGTGTATAATATAACCCTGCGTGCAGAAAACCCCAAGAAATTCACCGGAAAACTTCTAAAGCTAATAATAGGATTTTAGCAAAGTTGCAGGGTAAAAGGTCAACAAACAAAAATCA
The DNA here is from genome assembly GCA_028571685.1 of Heterohyrax brucei. Classification (NCBI taxonomy): domain Eukaryota; kingdom Metazoa; phylum Chordata; class Mammalia; order Hyracoidea; family Procaviidae; genus Heterohyrax; species Heterohyrax brucei. Next base: position 133,819,334 of record CM053149.1, on the reverse strand, counting down.
GCTGAGTTTTTACACACCAGCAATGAGAAATCTGAAAGGGAAAGTCAGGAACCATTCCACTTACAATAGCATCTAAGAGAATAAAATACCTAGGAGTAAACCTAACAACCAACATGAAGGACTTATGGAGTGAAAACTATGAAACACTGTTAAAAGACATTAAGAAGACTTAAACAGAAACATGTTACATATTAATGAATTGGAAGATTAATTAAGATACCAATAAGACCCAAGGTGATTTATAGACTCATGCAATTCCAATCAGAATTCCAGCAGTTTTATTTACAAAATAAGAAAAAAAATCTGTAATTTTATATCTAATGGCAAGAGGCCTCCAATAGCTAAAGCAATGTTGAAAGAGAAGAACAAAGTAAGAGGACTCATACCTTCTGATTTTAAAACATACCATACAGCTACTGATTAAACACTACAGCTGCTATCCAAAAAGTTGACAGTTTGAAACCACAAAGCCCTCCCTGGAAACTCAATGGGACAGTTCTGCTGTGCCCTATAGGGTCACCAGAGTCAGAATTGACTTGACAGCAGTGGGTTTGTTTTGAATACAGCTACAGTGGGAACCCTGATGGCATAGTGGTTAAGTTCTATGGCTGCTAACAAAAAGTCCTCAGTTCAAGTCCACCAGGTGCTCATTTGAAGCTCTGTGGAGCAGTTCTGCTCTGTCCTGTAGGTTCACTGTGAGTAGGAATCAACTTAACAGTAATGGGTTTGTTTTTGATACAGCTGTAACAGAAACCCTGGTGTTGTTACAGCTGATAGCCAAAAGGTCAGCAGTTCAAATCCACCAGTTACTCCTTGGAAAACCTATGAGGTAGTTCCACTGTGTTCTGTAGGGTTGCTATGAGTCATAGTCAACTTAGTGGAAGAAGGTTTGGTTTTCAAATTTATACAGCTACAATAATTCAAACAACCTGGTACTGGTATAACAATAGACATACAGACCAGTGGAGTAGATTGAGAATCTAGAAATAAACCTAGGAATCTATGATCAGTGTATTTTTGACAAGAGTGCTAAGTCCATTTGATGGGAAAAGATAAGTTTCTTCGATAAATGGTGCTGTAAATTTGAATGTACAAATGCAGAAAAAGGAATCAGGGCTCATGTAGCACACTGTACACAGAAATAGATTCAAAATGGATGAAAGAACCTAAATGTGCAAACTAAAACCATTAAATTCTTAGAATGAGCAAAGGCAACACTATCAGGCCTAGCTTTTAACAGCAAAAATAAATAAGTAAATGGGACCTCAAAAAAAGATAAAATCTTTGGTTCATCAAAAGACTTTGCCTGTGCTCACACTGTGTCCCTGAATCCAGTTGTCAGTGGGTGAGGAGAGCAGATAGAGCTGCAGACATACAGCCATGCAAAATTGATTAAGATTATATACTTTCAATTAATTGCAATAAAAATTAAAAAAAAAAAAAAACCAAAATAATGTGTAATGCTATGAGCATTACACACCTGAATGTCCATGATGTATTTGGTAGAGGTAGCATAGTGTCATGAAAAAAAAAAAAAACCCTCAGGTGGAATCAGAGAAGTTGGATTCAAGTCTCCGAACTGTCATTTACGTTTCGTTGATCTTGGATAACTCACTTTACTTCTGAGTCCAAATTTTCCATTTGTAAAATGAAAGGGTCAGGTATTAGGTTGTTTCTAAGGTCCTTTCAAGCTATAATCCTCTGCTGTTGTAAATTCCTCAAGGCAATCCTATGATAAAGATGGAGTAGTGTGGCCTGAATGTGGATTTACTTAGATAGGACTCATTACTGCCAGTTACCATAACTGAGGGATATTTGAGCACTACCAATTAAGTTCATGAACTCATCCTAGAAAAAATGCTACATATCTCATTGCTGACCATCACTACGGTCAAATTTGAAGTATTCCTTTTGAGAAGCTATACACTGATGCCAGTGCCTAGCCTACCCTCTAAGGCAATGTTGGTACTCTTTCTGGAATGGCCATTACAGCAGTCGTCCTATTACCCTTGATGCCCTGAATGGCATCAAAATGTCTTACTTTCAATATTTCCTGTATCTCCAGGTAAAGAACAAAGTCATTGAGTGACACTTCAAGTGAGTAGGGGGGTGTTCCAATATAGTTTTTCGTGTACTGGCTAAAAACTCCATTACAGACAACTATACAATTAAGTTCATAAAATTGCCACTTTGCTACCATGCACGATCGCCATTCCAGAATCAGTTCCAAAATTACTTTGAAGGGTGGGCTAGGTGCTGGCATCAGTGTCTAACTTCCCAAGGGGAGCACTTCAAAGGCGACTGTAGGGATATTCTGGAGTGAGGTATGTAGTACTTAGGACAATTCAATTCATGGACTTAATTGTCAGACCTTGTATTTGTCTGTTAGTGATTTAGTCAAGTCTGGAAGGGGCTGGGGTAGTGTCCATAGTAGTTTGTTGCAAAGCTATGACTCTGTCCTGCATAGCCATTTAACAAGTATAGGACAGATGCTGGAAATTATTTTCCATAAAGGGCAGATAGTCAATATGTTAGGATGTCCATGCCCTACAGTCTGTCACGTCTGTTCAGCTCACCATATGTGAATGCAGTCTTAGACAATATGTATACAAGTAGATGTAGCAGTGTTTCATTAAAACTTGATTTACAGAAACAGGTGGCTAACTCAAATGCCATGGTTTACTGTCCCCTGTTACAGGAAAAAGAAGTTCTTGTGGTGCAATGGTTAAGCACTCAAGTACTAACCAAAGGTTGGTGGTTCAAGTCTACCCAGTGGCTCCATGAGAGAAAGACCTGGAAATCTGCTTCCACAAAGATTATGGCCTAGAAAACTCTGTGGGGCAGTTCTGTTCTGTCACATGGGGGCACCATGAGTCAAAATCAGTTTGATAGCATCCAACAAGCTATTAGTGGCACACAGACCAAAATGTTGTTTAATTGATTAGCTGTTATTTAGTCATGAGTCCTTGGGTTGCAAGCATGCATGTGCCACTTCCCACTGTCTAGCTAATGGCTAGTGAGAAGATATGTGAATGGGATAGTTACCTCTCGGATGGAAGGACAGCGAGGTATGGGCCAGGTGCTGGGAGAGCACAGAACAGGGTGTGCTACGTCCTGCCTGGAAGGTCAGACAGAAGACTGAAAGGCAGGAGTTTTGGTGGCCTAAGTCCACAAGATGAAATCCAATACAGTGAAAATGGAATGGTCCATTTAGATTGGATAAAACAAAGGGAGGATAAAAGCAAAAACAAACAAACAAACAAACAAACAGCGGTTCAAGCAGAAGACAAGAACTGTCTCTTAGCTCTAGTAAGTAGAATGAGATAATGGGGCCCAACTCACTTGGAGTGAGCTTCTGTATCCTGGGGCCAGACCATGTATGAAAGGTGGTTTTCAGGTCTTGGCGGGTAACGCGCAAGATTGTTAGCAAAGGGAAAGCAACGTGCTGAGAGCAGTTAGGAAATGAGAAAGAAGCCGGAGGGTCATGCAAGGCATCATCACCATCCTCGGCTCTCTGAAAGGTGGATGTGAGGCAGAGGGTTAGATTTATTGTGGGGTCCCACTGGGTGTACATGGCGTGTGCATCCATTCATAGGTGGCAAAATCTTAACAGAGTCCTATCCGTGGACCATCAGCACCACCTGGGAATGTGTTATAAATGTCAACTCTCAGGCCTCTCCTCAGACCTGCTGAGTCAAAAACTCCAGAAGCCAGCCCCACCATTTGTGTTTTAAAAGGTCCTGCAGAGGATTCAGATACTTCCTCAAGTTTGAGAAGCACTGCTGTAGAACAGGGTATAGCAGACTTTTTTCTGTAAAGGGTGAGATAGTAAATACGTTGGTTTTTGCAGCCTGTGAGGCCTCAGCTGCCACTCATGAACTTCGCCAGAGACAATAGACATGAATGGTCATGACTGTGTTCTGATCAGACTTTATTTATAAACACAGGCAAGAGGACAGATTTGGCCCACAGCTATAGTTTGCCAACTGCTGATTAAGAGGAAAGTGATAATGGAAAGGAGGAGAGAGAGAGAAGTGGTCCTCACTGGGTGTTCTGTTAATCCTCACAATACCTTTTTAGCTAAGTATTGTTATCCAGTCTTAGAGAGCAGCCTTAAGCTTTGGTGTGCATATAAATCACTGAGATACAAGGACTGCCAATTAAGATCACAAACTTATCCTAGAAAAAGTACTCCATGCCTCATTGCTGAGAATCACTATAGTCACTTTCAAAGTACTCCCCTTGGACAGTACCTAGTCCACCCTTCAAAGCCAGTTTGGAACTCTTTATATGGAATGGCCATCAAGGCTGCTGTGATGTTACCCTTGATGTCCTGAATGTCATCAAAATATCTTCCTTTCAGTATTTCCTGTATCTTTGGGTAAAGAAAGAGTTCCACTTAGAACAATTAAGTTCATTAACTTAATTTTCAGACCTTGTAAGGGTAAACCAAGGTACTGGTTCACTGAGTGTTTTAGTTACCTTAATTATTTGTTTTTTTTTTAAAAAAACACAAACCCACTGTCTTGGAATCATTTCTGACTCATAGAGACCCTGTACCAAAAGGAAAAAAAAAGCACCAAATTAATTTTGACTTATGGATGGTCACTGTATAGGACAGAGTGAAATTGCCCCGTAGAGTTTCCAAGAAGCACCTGGTAGATTTGAACTGTGATGTTTTGGTTACTGTGTCCCCAGAGTTTCTTAGAGACCCTGTGGTACTGCCTCATAGGATTTCTAAAGGCTATACATCTTTTGTGGAAGCTGACTTCCACATCTTTTTCCTGCAGTGCAGCCGATTGGTTTGAACTGCTGAGTTTGGGTTAGCAGTCAAATACTTTAACATTTGTACCAGTAGGGCTCCTCTGAGTTACCTAGTGCTGCTGTAACAGAAGTACCATAGGTGGACAGTTTTAAAGAAGGGAAATTTATTTTCTCACAGCTTGGGAGACTAGGACTCCAAATTCGGAGCATGGCTCTAAGGGGAGGCCCTTCTCAATCTAGTTCAGCTTCCAGTAGCTAAGGCAATGAGTGCATGATATTCCTGGGCTTGTAGATTCACCCATCTCTGTCATCTGTCTTCTTTTCCACTTGTACATGCATCTCTGTGTTTATTCTTTATTCTGTTTTTTTTTTTTTTAACTCAAAAGTGGTTAGGCTTAGGACCTATCCTCCACTAGTATGACTAACAGGGTAATATTTACAGGTAATGTTGTTGCTACTGGGTGCTCTCAAGTAAATTCCAACTCATGGCAACCCTGTAGGGCAAAGTAGATGTCCCCATAAGGCTTCCAACTCTGTAATCTTTATAGGAATAGAGCACTACACCTAAATATGGGTTGGAATTTCAACACATATTTAATTGGGGACACAGTTCAGTCAGTGACAGTGGGTCTGGGTGAGACTTGAGATCCTTAAAAAAAAATCATAGGAGATGCAGATACAGCTGGGTATAAGGACTGTATTCAACAGTTAGGATGGAGATAAAAAGATCCAAATTCACAAGATAAGTGATTTGGCCAGATCAAACTGCTAATAAGTGTTGGACCTGAAATTCAGACCTCACATGGCTGAGAGTGCGTAGTGGGAAATACATGAGTGTAATCAGAATGTGGGAGACCATTAAAGTCAAGCAGAGTCTTGGTGGGTTATAAATTCTTTTAACAGTTCTTTATGCTGTCACCGGGCAGGGAGAACAGTGGAAGCTGCATATAGGTGGGCATATAAATTTATATGGGAATGTACATTTTCACTCAATCATAATAAAAAAAAAAAAAGAAAATCGCACACACACACACACACACACACACACACACACACACACACACACACACACACACAAAGTGAGTGATAGCAGTGCCCTGAAACAAGCAGAGCTTAAAGAAGATTCATTTTACTGAGTTATGTGGGCTCTCTAGGAGTGGGCAAAGTACACTTAAACTTTTTATTTTGCGGTAACTGCAGATTCATATGCAATTGTGAGGAATAACACTTTTATCTAGTTTCTACAGTATCACTGCAAGGATTTTGACCTTGCTACAGTCAACATACAGAATTTTTCCAGCCCCTTGGAGCTACCCTGTGGTGTAAATGATTAGGCACTTAGCTTGTAAGTGAAAAGGTGAAGGTCCAAGTTTACCTAGTAGTGTTGCAGAAGAAGTGTCTGGTGACCTACTTCTGGAAATCCAGCCATTGGAAACCCTGTGGACTGTAGTTCTACTGTGACACACATGGGGTCACCATGAGTGAGTTATTTTTTCTATCACCACAAGGATTCCTAGTGTTATCATTTTAGAGCCACACTCACTACTTTGCCCTTATCTTTAAGGACTAACAACTAATGATCTGTTCTTCATTTTGGTAATTTTGTCATTTTAATAGTGTTCTATAAATATAATCAAACAGTAAGTGACCTTTTGGAATTGGCTTTTTTCTCACTTAGCATAAACTGCCTGTGCCAGTAGTTCATTCCTTTTTAATTCTTAACAGTATTCCCTGGTACACATGTGCCGCAGTTTGTTTAACCGTCCACCTGTTGAAGGCTCTTGTTGTTTCCAGTTCTGGACTATTGTAAAGAAAGCAGCTGTGATCATTCATGTACAGTAGTGTGTGTGAACATGAGTCTTAATTTCCATAGGATGAATGTACAGGAGTGCTGTTACTGGATTATATGGTACATGCATGCTCAGTTTTATGAGAAACTGCCAGACCTTTCCCCACGTGATTGTATCATTTTACATTCCCATCAGCAGTGTATGAGTGATCTAGTTGCTCTGCATCTGCACCAACACTTTATATTATCACTCTTTTTAGTTTTGGCCATTCTGATTAGGTATGTAGTGATTTCTCATTGGGGTTTTAATTTGCATTTCCCTGAGGGCTAAAGAAAGATGTGGCAGTCTGATTCCCTAAAGGTGACAGCCTTGGAAACTCTATGGGGCAATTTTACTGTGTTCTGTAGAATCACTGTAAGTCAAATACGACTCAACAGCATGAATTTGTTTGTTTTTTGGTTCTATGTCCTCTACAGTGAATTGTCTGCTCCTTGCTTTTGCTGATTTTCTAAGTGAATTTGATGTTTTGTTTGCTTTTGTTTTGTTTTCACTCTTTTGAGAATTCTTTATTTATTCTAGACAGTAATTTCTTTGTCAGATATATGATTTACAGATATTTTCTCCAAGCTGGTAACTGACCTTTTCACATTTTTTCCCAGAACAACATTTCATAAATTTTGATGAAATCCAGTTTGTCAATTTTTATTTTATGGATCATGCTTTTGGTGTCAAGTTTAAGAACAATTTTGCCTAGCCCTAGACCCTGAGAATTTTTTTGTGTGTTTATTTACTAAATTTTATATATTTATCTGTAATCCATTTTGAATTTATTTTTGCATGTAGAGAAAGTGAGAAACAGGATGAATTTCTGTATTTTGGGGAGGAGGACTACAGAAGTCTTTTTTCAATATCACTTGTTGAAAAACGCTATCATTTTGCTTTTGCCATTATGTCAAAAATCAGTCGGGTACATACGTGTGGCTCTATTTCATAGCTCTCTGTTTTGTTCTGTAACTCTGTCTGTCTGCCATTAACACACAGTCTTGATTACTGTAGCTATATGACCAAAAACCAGTTGCCATAGAGTAAACTCTGACTTACTGTAAACCCATGCCTGTGCTTGAACTTTACATCAATGGATTGTATACATTCTTCTGTGACTTGCGTCTCACCCTGGATGTCGTTTGGTTTTGGTTTGGTGGCTATAAAATATTATTTATGTGTTGTTTTACTTTGTAGTTCATTTGTTACTGATGAGATTGTCATATTTTTTTGTGTATCTTTTTTATCTATCTATTTCTGTTTCTATTATTTTATCCACTTCCATGGTTGTCTGAGTTCCTTAGCACTGCTTTAAGAAATACAAAAAGTAATAGCATAAATGAACAATAAAAATATATTTTCTCACAGTTTAGTAAGGTAGAGGTCCAAATTCAGAGCACTGGCTCTAAAGAAAGGCTCTGTCCATTCAGGGGAAGACTATTTCTTCTCAGATTTCTTTGAAGATCACTATGTGGTATCTGTATTTTCTCTACTACTGCTTGCCTGCTTCTGTGCAGCATCTGCTCCTTTTGTATCTTAAAAGGGACTAGCTCCAGACACCGCCCCCCCCCACTGATATAACCTTATTAACATAAGAAAGCCCTATTCCCAGATAGGATTACATATACATGTACAGGGCTTAAGATTTATAACATATCTTTGTGGGGAGGAGGATACAACTCAATAGTATTGTGTTTTTGCCATTTACACATACAAAACACATTCACCTTATCACATCATCCAGTAAATCGCACATCTCCATGTCCAAAATCTCGTCTTCTGAAATATAGGTGAGGCTATCCTGTGGCAAAAATCTTTTCCATCAGCAAAAATGTGAGACTTATAACACACATTATGTACTTTTGGAGTACAATGATAGAACAAACACAGGATAGGCATTTCTATTACAAACAGAAGACACTGGAGGGAAAGAAGGGGCCATGGGCACTGTCTTAGTCATCTAGTGTTGCTATAAAAGAAATGTCACAAGTGGGTGGCTTTAACAGGAGAAATTTTACTCTGTCACAGTACAGTAGGCTAAATTCAAGCCATCAGCTCCAGCGGAAGCTTCCTCTTTTGGTTCTGGAGGAAGGCCATTGTCATCACTCTTCCCCTGGATTGAGAGCTTCTGAGGCAGAAGGACCCCAAAGGATGTGCTCAGCTCCTTGCACTGCTTTCTTGGTAGAATGAGGTCCCTTAACTCTCTGCTTGCTTCCTTTTCCTTTATATCCCAAAAGATTGCCTCATGGCCAAATACAGTCTTTCATATTAAACCGTACCCCACCAACACAACTGCTGCCCATTCTCCCTCATTAACATCCTAGAAGCAGGATTTACAACATGGAGGAACATCATACAATACCAGGATGGTGGCCTAACCAAACTGCTACACACATTTTTGGGGGACACATGACATTCCAGTCTTTGACCCCCCCAAATTACATCCTTGGAACATGCAAAATATGTTCATCCCGTCGTAGCAAACATCTCCAGTCCAAGTACAAAATCCAGAAATTCCTTTTTATCTGTGAAATCTAGAATATGAGTTATCTGCTTCCAAAGATACAATGGCAAAACAGGCAGGCACAAGCTAGACTTTTCCATTACAAATAGGAGAAATTGCAGGGAAAGAAGCTATAACAGGTACCAAGCAAATTAGCTAATACATTATCAGCCCTCAAACTTGAGAATAATCTTCCATTCTCAGATATTTTACACAATGTCCTTGCCCTCCAGACTCTAGGTATTGGCTGCACTCTCCAGATTCTGAGTGAAGGCCCCCTGGCCCTAGGCTATAGCTCTTCCTTCCAGGCCCGCTGGGACAGCAACTCTGTTCCCTGCGCCCTTAGCTTTAGGTACACCATTTTCCTAGTCCAGCTGAGTGGTAGCTCTGCCTTTAGAAACCAAAGACCGTGGATCCACCCTTTGAAACCCCTGAGACTATGGCCATACCTTTTCAAACTGAGGCCTCTCAGCTCCTTGTGCTCCTTGTATCTTCAGCTTCTGCTCCCTATGGCCCCTTGGCCCGGGCCTCAAGCCCACATTGGCCCTGCTGGGCCAGTGATAAGTGCCAGGAGGCAACCCTTCCCTCCAAGAAGCCTCCTGTGCACAGGCACACAGCTTTTGCACTCTGTGGGTCAGCTGCTGGTCTAATGCTGGTCTCCAGGTTCTGCTGCTGCTTGTCCACTGCTGCTTCTAATCATCTGCACCTTCCTTGGTGTTAACAGTTCTCTCCAGTAACTTTCAGTCTTCTGTCCATTCACAGTTTCAAAACTACTTCCACATTTTAGGTATCGTTAGAGCAGTACCAGATAACTAAGACAGGCACCAAACAAGTCCAAAACCTAGAAAAAAACAAATCACATTAGCTCTTCAGGCTTAAAAAATATTCCTCTGTTTTCTGTGCATGTGTAGGCAGTGGCTCTACCCTCCTGAATCTGGGTGTTGATCATGATCTCTAGATTCTGGGTGGAGGTCCCACAGCCCTTGAAGTTAGTGCCACTTCCCATGTTCACTGGAACAGCAACTCTACACTTTCAGTTCACTAGAGTCGTGAATGCAGGCCCTCAACCCTAGTAAGCTCTGTTCTTCTGGCCCTTGGTAATGACAGCCTCACCGTCTCAAATTTGAGCAGTGTCTCCATTCTGTTGGCCCACCTGAATGATAGGCCAACCTTTAAGAACCAAGGTGGTGGTCTTGGCCCTACTCTTTGAAACCTAGGAGGCTATGACTCCATCCTCTTGAAACTTGGAAGGCTGTGGCTCCACTCTGTATAACTGAGGCAGCCCTGCTTCCAGTGCTCCTTGTAACAGTTGTGATCTTGGAACTGATCCTGTGGTGATGCTTTTATTTTCTTGGGGGGTGGGAGTGAGGTGGAGGGGGCAGGGAACAACAAATGTTTATAACCAAGGACTTCCATTGACCTAATTCCTGCCTGTGGAATTTCAAGAGGCAGGAAGCTTTCTTTCATTTCACCCAGTCTCTTTCCTCTTCAGTGTGATCTTACAAGTTTTCTACTGTGCAGATTGATTAGATCCATCACTGACATGCTTGATCTCTTTAACAAAAATTGTTAGAACTTGGTAAAAGTCCTAGGACACATGCTTTTAGTTTGTATACCAGAATTTTCCAAATCAATAAACTCTGATTTTATTTGACATAGTTCATTTTTAAGTTTATCTCTTTTATCCCACATTTTACTATCAACGGCAAGGAGAAACCACAAGGCCCCTATAAGATTTTGCTTAGAACTGTCTTCTGCCAACTATCCAAGTACGTTATTTACAAGTTCTACCATCTACTAAACATATGAACATAATTTGTAGAAGTTTTTTTTTTTTTGTCATTACATAAAAAGCACCACCCATCTTCAATTTCACAATCATATATTCATCATTTCTTTTTGAAGCCTAACCAGAAGAATGTTGGAAGACCAGATTTCTGGCAGGGTTCTGCTGACAGCACCATACGTTCTCTCTAAACGATCCTCTCCCCGTGGTTCTCATCCTTCCGGAGCCCTCTGCACCCGAATTGCCTTTGACGTCCATAATTCTACCAAAAGGCTCTTAAGGCAAACAGGGATTTTACCTTTATTGTACACTTTAACACTGTTTCAGCTTCTACTCATTGTCTAGCTTCAAAACCACTTCCACACTTTAAGTATTTGTTAGACCAGTCTGATTCTCATAATTTTACATTTAGTTTCTTCCTCTTTCCATTCAAGATGAAAAAACACATTGTCTATAAAAATGTTCTGAAATAATTACTCAGGGATCTTCAACAAGATGAAAGATTAATTAAAGGTTCTATGCAGACCATACCACCTGTTTTAGTCAGCTAGGCTGCTCTAACAGAAATACCACAGAGTGGATGGCTTTAACAAAGAAAGATTTATTCTTACACAGTCCGGTAGGTTGCAAGTCCATATTCAGGGTGTCCGCTCCAGGGAAAGACCTTCCCCTTGTCAGCTCTGGAGGAAAGTCCGGTATTGCATCAGTCTTTGTCCAGGGAGCGTCCTCACGCAAGAACCTCTGGTCTGAAGGACGCGCTCTGCTCCCGGTGCTGCTTGCTTGATGGTAGCGAGGTTCTCCAATTGTCCTTTGTTTCTTTTTCCTTTTATTCCTTGCAAGCTAAAAGCACTAAGGGTGGGGCAAGCCATACTCCAGGGAAACTCCCCCCACAGCAGGAATTCACAGCCCCACCCTAATCCTTTAACATACAGGTTAGCAAAACCACACAAGGGGGAGAGTCCCAAGATACTGGGAACCATATCCCAGCCACGTGGCTGCACACATTTTTGGGGGGACACAATTCCAACCATGACACCACCTAAATTTTCTATTCCGTCTAAGAAATTAGAGTTCTATTGGTGAGGCCCCTGTGGAGCACAGTTCACCTCTCCTGGAACATCAGCTTACAGTCTGCACTTTCAGCAGAGCAGTTTCCAATTCCCCAGTCACCTCAGTCTTTACACAGAAGACTGTTTTCTCACTTATCATCATGTGCTTCTTGATGTCTGCTTTCACATAAAAATTAATGGGTGCAGCAACCAAGGTGTCCTTCCATAGGTGAATGGATAGGCTGTTACATCGATACAACAAAACATTATTTGTCAATAAAGTGAATTGAGCCATCAAGCTACAAAAAAAATGAGGAAACTTAAATGTGTATTGCAAGATAGAAGACAGTCTGAATAACCTGTGTACTATATGATTCCAACAATATATTCTGGAAAAAGCAAAATGGTACACATAATAAAAAAAAAAAAATCAAAGTTGCCAGAACTAGGAGGAGGGTAAAGGTGGATAAGTAGGTAGACAACAAGCACTTTTGAAGGCTGCAAAACTATTCTACAGGATAATGTAATGGTGGATGTATGAGATTTGTCAAAACCCATAGGGTTGTATAGAGTGAGTCTTAATGTGAACTGCATTGGTGTTAGTTGCTTCAAGTGGGCTCCTACTCATGGAAACCTTACAATGTAAACTATGGACTTTAGTTAATACTGTTGATGTGTACCACTGAATTAATTCTGATTCACAGTCATCCCATAGGATGGTAGAACAGCCCCACAGTGTTTCCTAAGCTGTAACCTTTACAGGAGCAGATTGAGAGGTCTTTTCTCCTACAGATTAGCAGATGGATTTGAACCAAGACCTTTTAGTTAGTAAGCGCCTGCTTAACTATTGCCATAAAGTGCACACATGATGTGGTCACTGTGTGTCTCTGAGTACAATCCATTCTTGTCTGGGGGCAAATGAAGTCCTAATGCAGTACTAATATAACAATTTAGTCTATTAGTTGTAACAGAAGTGCCATAGAAATACAAGATGTTAACAATAGGAGAACTAGTGTGCAGGGGGTAAAAGGATCTATGGGAGCGCTATACTGCCTGCATAATTTTTCTATAAACCTAAAACTTGCTAAAACAGAGTGATATTTTTTGCTTAATGAAGGCATAAGATTATGTGCTTAATCAATCAAGACCACCTAAAGCTGATAATGAATACTTAGTCACTTAAAATATTACAATCATTTACTGTTAATACTTTAATTATTTTAATAAAATAATTCTTAAAATTAATAACTTCAGCGAAACACAAACGTTCCTTTTTTCTCTGTTTGTATCTTATAGAGTTTCAGGGCTGTGGACTCACACCTTCACCTGGAGCTACAATGGACCATTTCCAGCAGGCTGGATGCGGTGTTGACTCTGATGCTTGACTGTCACTTGCCTTCAAGAACTACAGTGTCTGCAAAGTAAGTCCTACGTTTGTGTGCTCCCAGGAGACAGTCACACAGGGGCAAATGCAGTCAACATGTTTAATACTAGTGGTGGAAATGTTTTGGGATCAGATTGTCTAGAAATCACCTCAAAAGTAGGGCATAAAAAGTTAGCCACTGAAGCCCAGTAAGGAAGAACTATTAAGTGTATTTCCTGTTGCCCTACAACTTGAGTTTACAATGTTGAACGTTAGTCTTAAAAAGAACAGGGTTGTAGTGACTGACCAACATGTGATTTGGTTTACTGAAGCATAAAATTTGCTGCTATATTTGCTACCATGATTGATTTTTAAATTATCTTATGAGTAATATAAACAAAAGAAAATTGTCATCATTAATCCCATAGTTTTAACATGCTAATTGTTTTCATTTTTAATGTTTCTCTTGCATCTTGTCCAAAAAGATACAATATTTTTATTGTTATTATTATTATTGTGATTGAATGAAAGTGTACGATCCAATTTAAATTCGCATGCCAACCTGTCTGCAGCTCCTTCTGCTCTCCTTGCCCGGTGACAGCACATTTCTCCTTTCTGTTCTACATATGTTATATCCTCTTAAAACTCTCCTGTCCCCTCTTCTTCACCCTCTCCACTCCCCTCTAGTAACAGGCCAGCAGGGCGACATCCTACAGATGCATAGAACCATAAACTGCACACACGATATGGTCACTCTGTGTCCTTAAGTCCAATCCATTCCTGTCCCAAGAGTTGACCTCTAGGATTCATGCTCCCAGGGGAACCCGCAGGCCTTCAGACCATCAGCTGTGGTCTTTTAGTGGAGTTCAAGGTGCACCCCTTTTTTTCTTGTGTTGCCACTGGGACTCAACATTGTAAGTCTCATCACGGCTGTCATTGGTGGTGGCCAGGCACCATCTGGTTCTTCTGATCACATGTTGATATAGTCATCCATTGCCCTGGGTCTTTCTGTCTTCTGGGTTCTCCTTCCCCCATGTCATTGTTGTTCTTGGTGACTACCTGTTCCTGCTGCGTTGGGACAATTTGGTGTACCTCAGATGGCAGCTTGCGAGCTTTTAAGACCTCAGATGCCACTCACCAATATGGGGGGCAGAAGACTCTCTTTGCAATATGCTAGTTATGCCATTTGGCCTTGATGTCTCCTGAGAGTGTGGTCCCCAGATGCCTGCCCCTGCTACTCTTTCCTTGCAATATTGGGTTAAGATTGGAAGAGTTTTCAGGTTATATTGAAGTCCAGTTAAATTGATCTTCTTTCTAATGTGTGCTGTCACTGATTTCACCCAACTGAATTTCTATCAAGTATCTAATCTATAACTAGCTCTCTCCCTGCCTCCCTTCCCTCCCTTGCAGCTATCAAAGAGTCTTTTCTTCTGTACATGAGTCTATTTTTAAGTCCTTGTAGTAGGAGTCTGATACAATTGTTGTCGTTGTACTGCTGACTGATTTCACTCAACTGGGTTATGAGATGCTTCCTAAACTCACCATTGTTCTTTATCATTGCATACTGTTACATTGAGTATGTATGCAATAGTTTTTTTATCCATTTATCTGTTGATGGCCATCTGGGTTTATTCCGTCTTTGGGCTATTGTGGACTCTGTTGCAGTAAACATTCGTGTGCGTGTATCTGTTTGTGTGACTGCCGTGGATTCTGTAGGATATGTTCCAAGCAGTGGGATTACTGTGTCAAATGGTATATCAATCTCCAGCTTTTTAAGGAAACACCAGATTGCTTTCCAAAGAGGTTGTACCATTTTTCAATCCCATCAGCAGTGTAGGAGAGTTCCAGTTTCTCCACAGCCTCTCCAGCATTCGTTGTTTTCTGTTTTTTTGGACTGTGGCCAACCTCATTGGGGTAACATGGTATCTCATTGTCATTTTGATTTGTATTTCTTTAATAGCTAATGATCATTAGCATTTCCTCATGTGTCTTTTGGCTGCCTGGATCTCCTCTTTAGACAAATGTCTGTCCATCTCCTTTGTCCATTGCTTAACTAGGTTATTTATCCTTTTCTCGTTGGTATTTTCCAGTACCTTGCAGATTATAGAGATCAGAGGTCGGTCTGACATATAGTTGCCAAATGTTTATTCCCACTCTAGGTGGTCTTTTAATTCTTTTGATAAAATCTTTTCATGAGCAAAAAGTATTTGATTCTTAGTAGTTCCCGTTGATCTATTTTCTCTTCTGTTGATCATGCTTTGTTTGCCAGAATTTGAAGTCTGTCTATGTTGTGTATTAAAATTTCCAGTGTTGATCCTACTTTTTCTTGGGTGATCTTTATGGTTTTAGATTTGATATTTGAGTCTTTTATCCAATTTGAGTTAGTTTTTGTGTAAGGTGTATTTCAGTTTTTGCAGATGGGTATCCAGTTTTGCCAGCACCATTTGTTAAAGAGACTGCTTTTACCCCAGTTTACAATCTTAGGGCCTTTGTTGAATATCAACTGTTCATAAGAGGATAGTGGCATCTCTGGGATCTCAACTCTGTTCCCCTGGTCTATAGGTCTGTTTTTGTACTGTTACCAGGCTGTTGGGACTACTGTGGTAGTGTAGTAATTCTAAGGTCTGGTAGTGAGAGGCTTACCACTGTGGTGTTCTTCAGTACTGCTTTGTGTATCTGGGGTTTCATCCCTTTGCAAACAAAGTTGGTTATTTTTTTCTCTATCTCATTAAAAAATGTCCCTGGAATTTGTACTGGGACTTCATTGTATATGTGGATAGCTTTGAGTAAAATAGCCATTTTCACAATGTTAAGTCTTCCTATCTGTGAGCAGTAGATTTCTCCATTTATGTAAGCCTCTCTTAGTTTCTTGCAGTAGGGTCTTCTAGTTCTCTTTGTATAGGTCTCTTATTTCTCATTTATTCTTAGTTTTATCCTCTTGGGAACTACAGTAAATGGTATTGATTTGGTGATTTCTTCTTAAGTGACATCTTTGTTGGTATAAAGGAATCCTACTGATGTACTTATGTTTATCTTGTATCCTGATTCTTTGCTCAGCTCTTCTATTAACTTGAGTGGTTTACTGATGGATTCTTTAGGATTCTCTGCATCTGCAATCATATGATCTGCAAATAGGAAGACTTTTACTTCTTTGCTGGTGTGGATGCCCTTTATTTCTTTGTCTTGTCTAACTGCTCTGGACAGAACTTCTAGTACAATGTTGAGTAGGAAAGGTGACTTTAGCTTTGTGTAAGTAAAAAGTCATTGGGGGCCAGATCAGGTGAGTCAGAGGGGAGTTCCAATATAGTTATTTGTTTACTGGCTACAAACTCCTTTACAGACAACTATACAGGGTCTCTATGAGCCGGACACGACCTGACGACAGTGAGTTTTTTGTTGTTGTTGTTTTATTCAATTAAGGCTGTGAACTTGCCACCATGCCACCACGTACAATGGCCTTTTGAGAAAGAGTTTCAAAATTTCTTTGATAGGTGGACTAGATACTGATGTCAGTGCATAGCTTCCCAAGGGAAGTACTTCAAAGGTGACCATAGTGATCTTCAGCAATGAGGTATGTAGCACTTAGGATAATTAAGTTTGAGGACTTGTTAGACCATGTAGGGTGCCAGTGAAATAAGGTGAGTTAGTACATGAGACAGAATCAGGACTGAGCACCTGGTGAGAGTTGCAGAAATCTCAGCAATAATCAAAGTCATCATCCATCCATACTCCTGGGGTTATTTTTAGGCTTACAGTGAAGGCAGCTGCCTTCCTCTGCCCCTCCCTTCTCTTCTCCACCTCTGATGCAGTTATTATCACCAGCAACTGTGCTGTGAAGCTACAGCCCAGTGCAGCCCTCATTTGCTCTGCAGTGACCAGCTGTGAGCTCTGTGGGTGGGAACAGAAAGTTGTGATACAGCATATTGGATTTTCTAGTGTCAGATCACCCAGAATTGTCAGCCTGCTGCACCCACTGAGGGTCTCTTCTGTGCTGGCCCTGTGTGGGGCACATCAGACCCCTTAAAGAATGAGGCATGGCCTTGGACACTGGGTCCCTATACCCTGGCCACATCTTATTTTCCTAATGGTGAAGTGGTCATTTAAGGCCTGGCCCCATTGCATTTCCTCTTATGCCTTGTTTTTCCTTCCTTTGATCTCAAGTCTTCTCTTGGTCTTTGCAACATGACCAGAGGCCATTCTTCCAAGACCAAGGGGAGCTTTTGACCACGGCCTTCAAAGCAGGCTGATTGTATGTGGGCCTTTATGCTGATGCTCAGAGGGTAAGGCCCATGTAGCCGTGGCACTCCCTAAAATAATCCTGAACCTCATGTTCCCATGAACACATCTAAGTGGATATCTAGCAATTTACATTACAAATTATATAAATATATGTGTGGTATATAAATAGAGGTAAAGATGTCATTTCTAGCATATTGTAAATGAAAACATTTTACAATAGCGCAGTTACATCAGTTTGGAAAAACATATGCAGCCTAAATACTCATCTTCATTCATTCAAAATATATGACCAGGGCTTTCCTTCATACTGACATATAAACCATTGTTTTATCTTTGAATTTACATTTGCATCCCATGTCCCCTACAAAGCTTTATCATAATCTACTCTTCTGCTTGAAAGTCATTTATTGACTATTCTGTTATACAAGGTCCAACAATTAAGTCTGTAAATTTAATTGTTCTAGTGCTACATACCTCATTGCTGATGTCACTATGGCCACCTTAAAGGTATTCCCCTTGAGAAGCTATGCACTAATGACTGTGCCTAGTCCACCCTTCAAAGCAACTGTGCAACTCTTTCTGGAATGGTCATTGCGCACAGTGACAGGTGTCAAATTTGCAAACTTAACAGTATAGTTGTGAGGGACTTGATAGCCAGTAAACAAATAACTATTGAAACACCATCCCTACTCACTTGATTTGACCCCCAGTGACTTTTTTATTTACACAAAGCTAAAGGAAATATCGAAAGGAAGACATTTTGATAACATTCAGGACATCAAGGGTAATACAGTGACAGCTCTGATGGCCATTCCAGAAAAAGAGTTTCAAAACTGCTTTGAAGGGTAGACTAGGTGCTGGTGTTGGTGCATAGCTTCCAAAGGGTAGTACTTTGAAGGTGACCATAGTGATACTCAGTAATGAGATATGTAACACTTTTTCTAAGATGAGTTCTTGAACTAAATTGTCGGGTCACATATTTCTTTGCGTGTATGTGTATACAGACGTACATGTACATATGTGCATTTATGGTAAAACATTTCTTAATGACTGAGTTATTGCCATCTGTAGTTTAATGTTAGTGCACAATTGATCAAGCAATATAACTACATAAAATCTTTTTAAAAAAGCATAATGGAAAAGTGTCTATGAAGTTAGGTGATCAAGGGACTTCCACAGAGCCTTGGTATCATGGACTGAATTGTGTCCCCCCCCAAAATATGTTCAGAAATTTGACTGGGCCATGATTACCAGTATTGTGTGCTTGCTAGCATTGTGAGATTCCCTTCCATTTTGTGATTTTCCTATGCTGTAAATCCTAACCTCTGCCTGTGGATAATAGATATGATTAAGTTAAGAGATGATTAGGATAGGACTGCAATACCCTTGCTAAGGAAGTTTTCCTGGAGTGTGGCTTGCACCACCTTGTATCCTTTTATCTTAGCAGAGATAAAAGGAAAGGGAAGCAAGCAGAGAGTTGGAAACCTCAGACCATCAAGAAAGCAGCACCAGGAATAGAGCATGTCCCTCAGAACTGAGGCTTCTGCACCAAGGTGCTCCCTGACCAAAGACTGATGTAATCCAAGTACCTTCATTCAGAGCTAACAATAAGGGAAAGCCTTCCCCAGAAGCAGACACTCTGAATTCGAACTTTGTAGCCTACTGGATTGTGTAAGAATGAACTTTTGTTTGTTAAAGCCATTTACTCACAGTATTTCTGTTCAAGCAATATACAATGACTAAAACACTTGGTGTAAAAAGTCGAGGGGGCAGAGTCAAGATGGTGGATTAGACAGACATCTCCTTAATTCCCTCTAGAAACTAAGGCCTGAATTGATAACTTAATGGAGCTTTCTGGGCACCAGGTGAGCCCTAGGACACAGCATAGGGTTGGCAGTTTGAAATACGTGCCACTAAATGGGAAACTTCCTCTCTCTCACTGAGCCCCACTCTTGCTAAATGGCCAGCTTGCACAGACTGAAGGTGCTGGCATTTTTAACTGTTTTTTTCTTTTTGTTCACCAGTAGGCAGGGAATGGGCATGAGCCAACAGCTATTCTGAGGCACAGTGCTGAAGTGAACAGTGTGTGCTGCAGCTAAGAGGCAGTGTGTGGAACAGCCACGTTTTGAGAGCCTGGTGGTGGACTAGGGGCACTACAACCCATCCACCCTCTCTTTTCAGAGGTCGGCCATAGATTCGGCTGTTTCAAGGTGGGAGGGATAGCTTGACTGGGATGCCATCTTGTTCATCTTGATAGTGGCATCACCCAACCAGAGGCCTCTGCAGGGGCTAATTGCTAGGCTGGGAAGCAATGCCAGCCCAGGGAGTGCTTTTCTAGCAGAAAGGCAGTGTTTAAACTATGGTATATATACTCAATGGAACACTATGCAATGATAAAGAATAATGATGATTCCAGGAAACATCTCATAACTTGATTGCAACTGGAAGACATTATGCTGAGTGAAAGTAGTCAGTGACAAAAGGTATGGGACGCCTATGATAAGAACTCAAAAACAGACTTATGTATAGAAAAAAAGGCTCTTTGATGGCTGCAAGGGCGGGGAGGGAGGGAGCACGATGAGGGGAGGGTGTAGATTAGATAGTTGATAGAAATTTGATTGGGTGAAATTGGTGATAGCACACATTAGAAACAAGAACAATATTAAGTGGACTTCAACATAACTTGAATGCTCCTTCCATCTTAACCCAATATTGCAAGGACAGAATAGCTGGGGCAGGAGGCAGGGGACCATGCTCTTAGGCAAAATCGAGGCCAATTGGCACAACTAGCGTTTTGCCAAGAAGGCTGTCTGCACACCACATTGGTGAGTGGCATCTGGGGTCTTAAAAGCTGCTTAGCTGCCATCCGAGGACACAGCAAATGGTCCCAACTCAGCAGGAACGGATGCTCACCGGGACCAAAATGACATGGGGTAAAGACAACACAGAAGATAGAGAGACCCATGTGAGTGGGTGCCTACATCGACTTGGGACTGGAAGAACTGGATGGTGCCTGGCCACCACCAGTCATAGCCGTGATGGAACTCACTAAGTTGAATCTCACTGGCAACACAAGAATAAAAAGGTGTGCACCTGAGATCTCCACTAAAAGACCACAGTTGTTGGTCCAGCAGCTTCAAGGTTCCCCTGGGAGCATGGTCCTGGCCCTGATGCTGCCCTTGTCCATAAATCATAATGCAGGTCCACTCTTCAGACATGAATGGATTGGACTTGGCGATGCAGAGTGACTATACGTTGGATACACTTTATGGTTCTATGCATCTATAGGATATCATCCTACTGACCTCTGGCTGGAGTAAGGGGAGTGGGTGGAGAGGACGGGAAGGGAGACTGTTGGAAGGATGAGACATGTATGGAGCAGAGAGGAATAGTGTGCTGTCACCGGGCAGGGAGAGCAGTGGAAGCTGCGTATAGGTGGGCATGTAAATTTATATGGGAATGTATGTTTCCACTTAGTCATAGTAAAAAAAAAATTATAGCACTCTGAAAAAATAAAAAAGACAGTCAGTGTTTAGCACAGTGCTGCCTTACAGGTAGCACCCAATGGGTGATGGCAGCAGTGCAGTAGCACCTCGCTATGTTGAACTACATCACAGCATCTGGAGATGGCCAAAGAAGTGCCTCCCTTGTCAGCCAGAAGGTGGAGCATACCAAACCTAATGTGCCCTGACTGATTTTGGAAGCTGTCAGATAGCTTTTAGTTTTTCAAAATAAGACTACCTGTGCAGCCCAATGGACTCTCTTCCAGCCTTTACTGATCCATATCATAAGATCAATTGACAGCTCCCCAGTGACTCCATAAGTAGAACAGTGTATCTGCCAACCAGTAGGCAGAGTGTGCCACCCCAGAGAATCCACTGGGACCAGTCACTAGAATACACAAAGGTGGCTGTTCACCAACTCCCTTCTCAGACCTGCAGTTCAGCTCCTGTTGAGGTAACACTAGAGAAACAAAGCAGCTTCTAGATGTCCCCAAAGTAGCAGACCAATGCCAAGCATTTAAGAAACAACTAACCGTGTCTCCATAAAATTACTAAAATAAAGAATCAAAACTTCCCAGATGAAGAAGCCTCCCTCATCAGAGAAACCTCCTAACTGGAGGTCAAGTATAAAGGAATTATATAGAGAGACCTCCTAGAGATAAACAAAATGTAGCAGAGCAAAATGAAAAATTGAGCAAGCTATTCAAACTGGTGGAACATCAGCATTCTGAAATCCAACACATCAGTAACAAAATCACAGAATTCAGCAATTCGATTCAAAGCCAAAAGAGCAGAACTGAGGAACTGGAAGTCATACTTACAGACTTTGAAGCTAGAGTAACTGATGTCAGCATTTATGGGGAAAAATCAGAGAAAAAAATACGAAAAATGAAGAAATATTAAGGACAATGTAGGACTCTATAAAGAGCGATAATCTAAAATTAATTGGAGTTCCTGAACGAAGGGTGGGGGGTGGGAGAGGAGGTGAGTAACTGAAAACACAGAGAGTATTGTTGTAGAGTTGCTGACAGAAAACTTCCCTGAAATTATGAAAGAAGAGAACATAGATATCTAAGATGTGCATTCAATACTGTAAAAAATAGACTTCCAAAGAAAGACATCGAGACATATTATAATCAAGCTTAATAACATGAATCATAAGCAGAAACTCATAAAGACAGAGAGACTTAAAGCTAACATTCAGAGGAAAGCCCTGTGGGCTTTGGTCTCACTTCTTGGCAGAAACGATGTTGGCATGGAGACAGTGGGATGACACATTCAAAGCCTTGAAGGAGAAAAACTTCCAACCAAGAATTATGTATCCTTCAAAACTGTCTTTCAAATATGAAGGGGAAATCAAGACATTCACAGATAAACAGAAGCTTAGAGACTTTGTAAAGACCAAACCAAAGCTACAAGAAATATCTAAAGAAGCTCTTTGCTTAGAAAGGCAAAACCATTTACTCTATATTTAAGGACACAACATCGAGAAACCTGCTCAGTTAGGGAAGGCACAAAACTCAAATCTGTAATATTAAAAGAAGAGATCCAGTGATTGTATCATGAAAACTAGGATACTATCACATTAGAAAGAGGGCATACTACAGTACTTACAGTCCTTTTAGCTGGAAAGAAGTTAATAAGATACATAGAAGTTAAAATTAGGTTTAAATTTAGAATATTAAGCAGGATCATTAAGCACAACAACAATGCAACATATCAAAACAAGAAACGTAATACAAAAGTCTCAATGAACACAAAACCAACACTGAAAGAGAGGAAAAGTGAACTGATAAAGAAGAGTGACCCAGAACAGACTATTCAGAACAACAGAGAAAGCAGCAACACAAAAATAAATACATTAAAATGACAGCACTAAACACATATCTATCAATAATTACACTGAATGCAAATGTACTGAACCCTCCAGTACAGACACAACAAGTGACATCTTGGATCAAAAGGCGTGACCTGTCTATATGTTGATTACAAGAAACACATCCTATACTTAAAGATATGAATGACTGAAAATTAAAGGATGGAATAATATATACCAAGTCAACAATATACAAAGAAGAACAAGTGTGGCAGTACTAATCTCAGATAAAATAGATTTTAATGTAAAATCCACAATCATGGACAATGATGGTCACTATTATTGCTGAAAGGTTCAGTACAGAAGCAGGACTTAACAATATTGAGTATTTATGCACTCAATATTAGAGCATCTAAATACATCAAACAAACACTCACTACATTGAAAAATGAGATAGATCAGTCCACAGTATTAGTTGGAGACTTCAACACTCCACTTTCAGTAATAAAGAGATCATCTAGAAAAAAGCTCAGTAAAGACGCAGATCTTATTGCCTCAATTAACCAATTAGGCCTCATCAACATATACAGAACTTTTTATCCATCAACAGTTAAGTACACCTTCTCCAATGTGTATGGACCATCTTCCAGAACAGACCATGTGTTGGGGCATTAAGCAAATCTCAAGAAATTCGAAACCACTGACTTATTGTAGAGCATCTTCTCAGACTGTAAAGCCGTAAATGTCTAAATCAATAGCAGAAAAAAGATAGATAGAAATTGGAATTCATGGAAACTGAACAAGACTTTGCTCAAAAAGCCATGGGTTGTAGAAGAAACCAAGCATGAAACAAATAAATTTATGAACTCAGATGAGAATGAAAAACATCCTTCCTAAACCTATGGTATACAATCAAAGCAGTGCTCAGAGGTCAGTTTGTCTCTATAAATTTACACATCCAGAAGGAAGACAGGACCCAAACCAGAGAATTAACCCTACAGCTTGAACAAGTAGAAAGAGACTAACAGAGGAACCTCTCAAGCACCAGAAGAAAAGAGATCATAAAGATTAGAGCAGAACTAAATGAACTGGAGAGAACTGATAATACACAAAGCTGATTTTCGTAAAAGATCAACAAAATTGACAAACCATTGGCAAAACATAACAAAGAAAAACTGGAAAGCAAGCAAATAACCTAAATAAGAAATGAGATGGGAGATGTCAAATAGATTCAACAGAAATCAAAGTATCATAACAGAATTCTACAAAAGACTGTACTCTAATAGATTTGAAAACCTAGAGGAAATGGACAAATTCCTAGATTCATATCACCTACCAAAATTGTCACAAGAAGTAGAACAACTTAGTAAACCCATGCAGGGTGGCGGTGTCAAGATGGCGGACTAACCACAAGTCTCCCTATGTCCCTCTGGAAATCACGACCTGAATTGATAATTAAACGGAGCCTTCTGGACAGCTAGTGGACCCTAGGACACAGCATAGGGCTGTTAATTTGAACTTCATACCACTGAACTGAAAACTTCCTCTCTTTTGCTGACCCTTGCTCTTGGTGAATGCTGGCTTTCATGACCAAAGGTAACTCGCCATTTTAACTTTTTTTCCTCTATCTTAATTGACACGCAGAGCTGGGACTTGACCAGCAGCTAATCTCAGGCACACTGCTGGTGGGATCGGCAGGCAAAATTGCCAAGTTTTCAGAGTGCGGCTTTGGACTCTGTGCATCTCGGCACCCTTCACCTCTCTTTCTGCCTCTGCCATTGAGTAGCCAGTACTGAGGCAGAGAGGGAGCTTGTGTGGGACACCATCTTGTTCCACTGGGAGGCAGTTACCTGTACGGAGGCCTCAGCTGGGCCTAATTCCTAGACTGGGAGGCAGCACCTGCCCAAATGAGAATGCTTTTCCGGCAGAAAAACAGTATCTTACATAGTGTCACCTATGGCTGGGGCCTAACAGCAGAGGCCAGCAGAGCAGTAGCCTTTCTGTATTTTGAACGAGTTTATAACATCTGGGGTTGGATATAGAAGTGCTTACTTTGCCAGCTGGGAAGAGTGACCTGTACCTGAAACCCTGACTGACTTTGGAAGTGTCAGATACTTTCTACCTTTAATTTTAAGACAGCCTAGAGAAACAACTTATGGAGACCCTAGGGGCCATGAGTTGGATCCGACTCGATGGCACTTGGTTGACTTGGCTAGAGAAACAACTGTGGTCCATCCTCACAACATCTCTCCCAGCCTCTATTGAATCACACGATGCCCCCAAATGCAACAACTCTGGATAAAAGCGTAACTAAGTAATCACCCATGGCTTCAGAAGGCCCCCAAAATAAAGCACCAGGGAACTTCCTAGACAAAGAAACCTTTCTGAAACTATTGGAAGGAGACTACAAAAGGATTATATATAAAGTCCTCCTAGACCTTATACAAAATCCAGCAGAGCAAAATGAAAAATTAAGCAAGCTGTTCAATCTCATGGAATTGCGGTACTCTGAAATCCAACAGATCAAGAATAAAATCAAAGACACAGGAACTTCAAAGCCAAGAAAATAGAATGGAACAAATGGAAAATACACTTTCTGAATTAGAAGATAGAGCTATTGACTCGAGCATCTATGAGGAGAAATCAGAAAAAAGAAACAAGAAAAATGAAGAAGCATTAAGAAGCATGTAGGACTCTATTAAGAAGTACAATCTACAATTAATAGGAGTTCCTGAACAGGGTGAGACACCTGAGAACACAGAGCGTATTGTTGCTGAGCTGTTGACAGAAAAGTTCCCAGAATTTATGAAAGAGGAGAATATAGATATCCAAGATGCGTATCGAATGCCACTCAATATAGATCTCAAAAGAAAGACCCCAATACATATTATAATCCAGCTTAACAAAATGAAACATGTGTAGAAACTCTTAAAGGCAGCAAGACTCAAAACAAAGCTAACATTCAGAGGGAAACCCTGTAGGCTTTTATCAGATTTCTCAGCAGAAACCCATCCCAAAGGAAGAAATTGGAAAAGTCATCCCCAAACTACCAAACCAAAAAGCCCTGACCCAGATGGCTTCACTGCAGAATTTTACCAAGCTTTTAGAGAAGAGTTAACTCCAATACTACTGAGAGTATTTCACAGCATAGGAAGGGAATATTCCAAATCTATGAAGCCAGCTAAACACTGATACTAAAACCAGTGAAAGATACCACAAAGAAGGAAAATTACAGACCAATATCAACCTAGATGTAAAAATCTTCAACAAAAGTCTTGCCAATAGAATTCAAGAATGTATCAAAAAAATAATCCATTGTAATCAAGTTGGATTTATACCAGGAATGCAACGCTGGCTGAGCATCAGAAAAACACTTAATGTGTTCAATCACATAAATAACACAAAGGATAATAATCACCTGATTTTGTCAATTGATGCAGAAAAGGCATTTGAGAAAGTCCAATACCCATTCATGCTAAAAACTCTCAGCAAAATAGCAATAGAAGGCAAATTCCTCAGTGCAAAAAGGACATCTGTGCCAAGCCAACTGTCTGCATCATCCTGAATAGAGAGAAATAAACAATTCCCTTTGAGAACAGGAACTGGACAAGGATGCCTATCACCTTTCCTGTTTACCATTGTACTAAAAGTTCTGGCCAGAGCAATTAGACAATAAGAAATAAAGGGCATCTTCATCGGCAAAGAAGAAGTAAAAATCTCCCTATTTGTAGATGATATGATTGTATATGCAGAGAATCCTAAAGAACCCATAAGTTAACTACTCAAACTGATAGAAGAGTTCAGTGAAGTATCAGGAAATAAGACAAACATAAGTAAATCAGTAGGATTCTTTTATATCAACAAAGAGATCATCAAAGAAGAAATCACGAAATCAACACCATTTATTATATCCCTGAAGAAGATAAAATATCTAGGAATAAATCTAACTAGAGAAATAAGAGACCTATACAAAGAGAACTACAAGACCTGACTGCAAGAAACTAAGAGAGATATAAATGGAGAAGCCTACCTGTCTACTGCAAAGGACCTCTTTAAAATACTCAAAAGTAAGGATGTCACTTTGAAGACTAAAATATGCCTGACCTAAGCCATGGCACTCTCATTTGCATCATATGCATGTGAAAGCTGGACAACAAACAAAGAAGATGGGAGAATTAATGCCTTTGAATTGTCGTGTTGGAGAAGAATGTTGAATGTACCATGGACAACCAAAAGAACAAGCAGATCCATTCTTGAAGTACAACGAGAATGCTCCTTGGAAGCAAAGATGGCAAGACTGCATCTTACATACTTTGGAGATGTTGTCCAGAAACATCAGTCCTTGGAGAAGTACATCATGCTTGGTAAAGTGGAGGGTCAGTGAAAAAGAGGAAGACCCTCGATGAGATGGATTCACACTGTGGCCACAATAGTAAGCTTAAGCATAAAAACTATTGTAGACATGGCACAAGACTGGGCAGTGTTTTGTTCTCTTTTTCATAGGGTCACTATGAATTTGAACTGACTTAACAGCACCTAACAATAACAATACCCTGCTCATGTACAGAAAAACTTAGCATGTCAAAATGGGTCTTTTACCCAAAGTGAACTACATGTACAATGCAATCCCAATACAATATCCAGTGACATTTTTGAGTGAGATAGAGAAACAAGTCACTAACTTTGTTTGGAAAGGGAAGAAACCCTGGGTAAGCAAAGTACTACTGAAGAAGAGCATACTGGCAGGCCTCTCAGTACCCAACTTTAGAACATACTACAGTGCACAGTAGTCAAAACAGCCTGGTTCTGGTACAAAAAGAGACATGTAGACCAGTGGAACAGAGACCCCAGAGTTGCCATTATTTTCCCATGAACAGTTAATATTCAAGAAAGACCCTAAGATGGTAAACTGGGGTAAAAACAATCTCTTGAACAAATGGTGCTGTCACAACTCGATATCCTTCTGCAAAAATTTAAATAAGACCATATCCCACACATTACACAAAAACCAACTCAAAGTGGATCAAAGACCTAAATCTCAAACCTAAAATAATAAAGCTCATTCAAGAAGCAGTAGGGTCAGTGTTGGAAGTTTTAATATACAGCTTATGCACACTTCAAAATCTGACAAAGCATGATCCACAGTAGAGAAAATTGATAAATGAGAACTAATAATCAGTCAACTTTTGCTCATCCAAAGACTTTCTCAAAAGAAGTAAAAGACCACCTACAGAGTGGGAAAAGGTATTTGGCAGCCATATATCAGTCCAATGTCTGATCTCCGTAATCTACAAGGTACTGCGAAATATCAACAAGAAAAAGGTAAATAACCCAAGTAAGCATTGGACAAAATAGAGGAACAGACACTTCACTAAAGAGGACATCTAGACAGCCAAAAGACACATGAGGAAATGCTCACTATAATTAGCTATTAGAGAAATCCAAATCAAAACTATGAGGAGATACCATTACACCCCAACAAAGTTGGCCATGATCTGGAAAACACAAAACAACAAATGCTGGAGAGGCTGTGGTGAAATTGGAACTCTCCTACAATGCTGGTGGGATTGAAAAATAGTACAGCCCCTTTAGAAAACAATCTGGTGCTTCCTGGAAATAGATATACCATTTGACCCAGTAATCCCACTGCTTGGAATTTATCCTGCAGAAGCAAGGGCAATCAGATGAACAGATACGTGCACACAAATGCTTATTGCAGTACAGTGCACAACAGCAAAATGGTGGAGTTAACCCAGATGCCCAACAACAGATGAATGGATAAACAAATTGTGGTATATATACTCAATGGAACATTATGCCATGATAAAGAACAAAGATGATTTTAGGAAGTATCTCATAACCTGGTTCCAATAGGAAGACATTATGTTGAGCAAAATCAGTCAGCAGCATAAGAACAAATATTGTATGAGACCTCTACTATAAAGCTTTATAATCAGACTCTCAGGTACAGAAGAAGACTCTTCAGTGGCTGCAAGGGAGGCAACAGAGGAAGGAAGAAAGCTGGTTATAGATTAGATAGTTGATCAAAATTTGTTTGGGTGAAAGCAATGACAACATGTGGTAGAACGAAGATCAACTTTACAGGGCTTCAACATAAACTGAAAACTTGTAATCTCAACCCAATATTATAAGGATAGAGGCGCAGGTGCTGAGATCCGGGGACCACGCACTCAGGGAACATCGAGGCCAATTGGCCTAACTAGCCTATTGCCTAAAAAAGTCTTCTTCACCCCATATTGGTGTGTGGCATCTGGAGTCTTAAAAGATAGCAAGCTGACATCTGAGGTACAACAAATGATCCCAACTCAACCGGAACAGATGATCGCCGATGACAACAAAGACATGAGGGAAAACAAGCCCAGAAGACAGAAGGACCCATGTGAATAGGTGAGTATATCAACATGTGAGCAGAAGAATCAGATGGTGTCTGACCACCACCAATGGGGCATACAATGTTGAGTCCCAGTGGCAACATGAGAAAAAGCGGGGTGCACCTCAAGAACTCTACTAAAAGACTGCAATTGATGTTTGGAAGGCTTGTAAGTTCCCCTGGAAGCATGGCCCCTAGACATGATGCTGCCCTGATCATAAATCATTTCTGAGGTCAACTCTTCAGATAGGAATGGATGGGGCTTACGGATAACAAAGTTGACCTTATCATGTGTGCACTTTATGGTTCTGTGCATCTATAGGATGTCATCCTACTGGCCTCTTACTAGAAGAGAGTGGAGAGGGCAGAGAGGAGAGGACAAGAGATTGTTAAGAGGCTGTGACATGTATAGAGCAGAAAGAAGTGTGCTGTCACTGGGCATGGAAAGCAGAAGGAGCTGCAGATAGACAGGCATGCAAATTTAACTTGGATTGTATACTTCCGTTCAATCACAATTAAAAAAAATGACATAAAATTTAAAAAAATAAAGAAAAATCCTGTGCTCATCCCTTCTTTGACACCAGATTTCCCTATTCCAGGACAGGGTTCTTACCCACAGATGAATGTTTGAAATGATTGCTTATGGAATTTGAGAGCTTCAAAACTGATTGCTTAAAAGCTGTCCATGCTCATGTTGCAGTGGAAAACTGAGTGTATCCCACGGGATTCACTTAATAACCACGGTGCTAGGTTTTCCTCTGTCAAGGTCAATGGGCCTGCAGCAACTTGTACCTCTTGACTCCCCAGAACCACTGTTCATGTTCTATTGCTCTTCTCCTTTGTGGTCATTTCCACCCATTTGGCCCCCATTCCTCCAACTCTACAGCTCTACTTGTAACCACAGAATACACCAGAAAGCAGTCATGTCCTTCATCACTTTGTGGCCTTCCAAGAATCAGGATATGGACCTAGAGTGCCTTGGAGAAATTTAGAGATGGCACTAATTAATATGTATAAAAGTCACACTCTCATATTTCTTCCCTTTATGTAGGCTGTAGCATGGCTGCATCACAAGTGCTAATATGTCAGTGTGTGGTAACATAAGTTCTATCTGTGGGGCCATTGCTGATGGACTGCAGCATGCACTCAATGACATCACTGTCCATAAAGACCCTATAAACCCAAACTTGGCTTTTGGGCTACCCCTCACAGCTATAAGACCAAACAATGGAAAACAGATTTAGTCTCCACTGAGATTAAAGGAATATCAGTTCTTAGAAGGGTTGCATCCTCATCTGCTCTTGAATCTTCTGATGAGACTGGACCTGCCAACCCTCCAGACCCTGCACCATCACAACTGGTGAGTTTGTCCCCACTTACCATAAGGCTGGGAAACCAGCTTCTGTTGGATCATTGTTTGGCACCTTGCTGAATCCTTTCCATGTTCTGTTGGGGTTTGTAGAGCAAACAGAAGCCCAATTCTTAGACATAATCATCTGTTGGCATATACCAAAGTTTATTCAACTCATTTAACTCATTAGCGAGGGAACTACTAGGAGGACAAATGGTCTATCTAACATCATTTGCATAACTGAGATTTATAAAGTCACTGGGAAAGACATACAGTAATAAAGATGCCAGGAGTGGTAAAACAATGCCATATTTGGAGTTAACTTTTCCACTGGGCAGTAAAAATCATAGAAAGTGACCAATTTCTGCAGATTAACTTTCAACCTTGTATTTTTATCAATTGTGGATTGTTAAATTAGTATTTGGAATATTTTTCAAGAGTTCTGGAATAGTATGAGTCTTATTAGAAAATGTGCTAGCAAGATATCAAAATAGCAAGCAATCATAATTTTTCCTTTTCCTAAGTGTGGAACAAGTTATTCTTTAGCAATTAAGTTTAATAAAGTGACTGACAAATCATGAGTGCTGGTGTATCACCATCTCAAGGTGCTGCTTCTAGCACAATGAACTTGAGCACACATGTAGATACTATAAGTGTATCTGTGATAGCTGCTTCTGAGTGGCTCTGATTCATTCTTGCCCCCTGGTATTCACGTGCTTGTATAATCTTCTCCCCTTGTATAGGGGCTGGACCAAGTGACTCACTTCTCAAAAACAAAATACTACAGAAGCACGAGGATCCACTAGGTACTGAGATCAGTTTTAAAAAGACTGCAACTTTCCTCTTGCTTATACTTTCTCTGACCCTTCTTACCTGCTTGCTATGATGACACAAGTATTGTCATATTGTGAGGTGACCTATGGAACGGGCCATGTGACAGGAAACCAATGTCCTTTGTCCAACAACCTCTAAGAAACTGAATCTTGAAATGATAAAATCGGTGAACTTGGAAGTGTTCCTTCCCCAGGCAAGTCTTCAGATGAGACTGTATCCCTAGTAACACCTTGACTACATGTTGACAGACCCTGGGATGGAGAACCCAGCTAAGCTGCACTCATACACTAGACTCATATGGATTGTAAAGCAATCAATGTGTGTTGATTTAAGTCACAAAATTTTGTGTACTTTGTTTTGCAGAAACAGGTAATGAATACTACATCTATGAACTGTAAATGGTTCTTTGTTCTGGTCTTCTCAGTAGTCTCATTTTTATTTTCTGTCTATTCTCCCTTCTTCCTTGTCCCTCCTCCCTCCTGCATCATTCATTAATCTTCTTTTCTTAATTCTCATTCCATTTGGTTTCTCTTTTTCTGATTATCTGTGATGGCAACCTTAGCCATAGAAAATTTTGAACTAAGAGGCAGCTTGGTGGTGAGGATTGTGTGGACTTCAGGCAAAAATACTTCATCTTGGGCCAGTAGCAGAAGAAATTTCTTTGTTGGAATCTATTGCTTTAAATTTTCTGTGAATATTTCCTTCATGGCTTAAATGCTTTTTGATTGGTCTTCAGCCAGTGCTTAGTATGTGAATGAAATTGGTCTTATTCTTCTTCTCTCAGTGGCTTATGGAAATATATATTTTTAGACTTTAAATTGTAATTTATTTCTCTGCTCAAAGAGCTGATCCTATAAACTTGAACTTCATATTTCTTGTTTCAGTGCAGAAGCAATCTTAATCAAGTTGTAAGCTCATTTGATGTTGTATGAAAGTATTACCTAAAGGAAATATATAAAATGGATATCTAGAGGATATATACATATATATTTCATTTTAAGTTTATTAACCGGTGGTGTACATGGTTAATACAGTCTACTTGTAACTGAAAAAGTGCTTCAGAAGAAAGGCCTGATAACCTACTTCCACAATGAGCCACTGAAAACCCTGTGGAGTATAGCTGTATTCTGATAAACATGGGGCCACAAGGAGTAAGAGTTAATTTCCTGGCAACTAGTGTTTTGTAGTTTTTCTGAGGATTATTAGTTTAAAAATATATTTGCCAAGGGGGCAGAGTCAAGATGGCGAACTAAACACATGTCCCCATAAATCCATCTGGAAACCAAGACCTGAATTGATAATTAAACAGAGCCTTCTGGACATCTAATGAGCCCTAGGACATGGTGTAGGGCTGTTAATTTGGACTTTATACCACTGAATGGAAAATCCCTGCTCTTTCACTGACCTTACTCGTGGTGAATGCTGGCTTCCAGAGACTGAAGGTAACTCACCATTTTAACTTTCTTTTTCTCTGTGTTAGCTGGCAGGCGGAGCTGGGACTTGACTAGCAGCTAATCTCAGATGCATTGCTGATGGGATGGACAGGCAAAATTGCCATATTTTGAGAGCCTGGCTTTGGAATCTGTGCATCTCGGCACCTTTGGCCTCTCTTTCTGCCTCTGCCATAGAGTACCTGGTACTGAAGCAGGTGGCAGGCTTGTGCAGGACAACATCTTGCTCCATTGGGAGGCAGAGACACCCATACAGAGGCCTCAGCTAGACTTAGTTCCTAGGCTAGGAAGCAGTGCCATCCCTGAGGAGAGCACTTTTCCAGCAGAAAAGCAGTATTTTAAAGTGTTGTCTATGGCTAGGACCTGCCAACAGAGGCTGTGGATTCTGTGCATCTTGGCACCTTTGGCCTCTCTTTCTGCCTCCACCATTGAGGATCCTGTACCGAGGCAGGTGGTGAGCTTGTGCAGGATGCCATCTTGACCCATTGGGACGCAGAGACATCCATACGGAGGCCTCAGCTGGACTTAGTTCCTAGGCTGGAAGCAGCCCCTGCCCAGAGAAAAGCAGTTTTCTGACAGAAAAGCAGTATTCTACACAGTGTAGCTTACGACGGGGGCCCAGTAACAGAGGCTGCGCACTCTGTGCATCTGGGCACCTGTGGCCTCTCTTTCAACCTCTGCCATAGAGTAGCCTATACCCAGGCCAGTGGTGAGCTTGTTCCCTTGGGAGGCAGATATATCCACATGGAAGCCTCAGCTAGCCTAATTCCTGGTCTGGAAGGCAGCGCCAGCCCAGAGGAGAGGGCTATTCGAGCAGAGAAGGAGTATTCTACACAGTGTCGACTACAGCTGGAGCCTGACAACATAGGCCAACATGGCAGTAGCCTTTCTGAATTTTGAGCTAGTTGACAACATCTGGGGTTCAATATAAAGGTGCTTACTTTGCCAGCTGGGAAGAGGCACCTATACACCTGAAAATCTGACTGACTTTGGAAGTTTCCAGATGCTTTTTATGTTTCATTTTAAGATGGTCTAGAGAAACAACTGTGGTTCATACTCACAGCATCTCTCCTAGCCTCTGTTGACTCACATGATGTCCAAAAAGCAACAAAGTCTGGAGAAAAGCATAACCAAGAAATCACCTATGGCTTGAGAAGGCCCCAAAAAGAAGGCATCACAGAACTTCCCAAAGAAGCTTTTCTGAAACTACTGCAAAGTGAATACAAAAGGATTATATGTAGAGCCCTCCTAGACCTTATACAAAATGCAGCAGAGCAAAATGAAAAATTAAGCAAGCTGATCAATCTCATGGAACATCAGTACTCTGAAATCCAACAGATCAAGAACAAAATCAAAGACATAGGAAATTCAATTCAAAGCCAAGAAAATAGAATGGAACAAATGGAAAATACACTTTCTGAATTGGAAGACAGAGTTCCTGACTCCAGCATCTATGAGGAGAAATCAGAAAAAAAGAAACAAGAAAATGAAGAAGCATGTGAGACTGTATTAAGAGGTACAATCTATGATTAATTGGAGTTCCTGAACAGGGCGAGACATCTGAGAACAGAGTATTGTGGCTGAGCTGCTGAAAGAAAACTTCCCAGAAATTATGAAAGAAGAGAATCTAGATATCAAGATACATACCAAATGCCACTCAATATAGATCTCAAAAGAAAGACTCCAAGATATATTGTGATCAAGCTTAATTAAGTGAGACAGGTGCAGAAACTCTTAAAGGCAGCAAGACTCAAAGCAAAGCTAACATTCAGAGGGAAACCTTGTAGGCTTTTGTTGAATTTGTCAGCAGAAACAATGCAGTCATGGAGACAGCGGCATCACACAATCAAAGACTTCAAGGAGAAGAACTTCCAGCCAAGAATTATATATCCTGCAAAACTATCTTTAAAATATGAAAATAAAATGAAGACATTCGCAGATAAATAGAAACTCAGAGACTTTGTAAAGAGCAAACCAAAGCTACAACAAATATTGAAAGAATGTCTTGGCTTAGAAGAAGAAAATCATTAACTGTGTATTTTAGAAGCATACACAGGACACATCACCCAGAATCCTACTCAGTTAGGGAAGGCTCCAAACTCAACTAAAGCTATAATAGTGAAAGAAATAATCCAGTGATCATATCATGAATACTATGATGTCATCATTTTAGAAAGAGGGATGTACTACAGTCATTATAGTCCTTCCAGATGGAGAGGAAGTTGATAAGAATGGTAGTAGTTGAAATTGAGTTTATACATAGTTTATTAAGGGGGAATCATAGGGGCAGCCTTGAAGCATAATAAAGATGCAACCTCTCAAATCAAGAAATGTAACACAGGAATCTCATCAGCCACAAAACCAGATTCACCTGAAAAAGGTGAAAAATCAATTCACAAAGAAGAAAATCCCAGAGCAGATTAATAAGAACAACAGAGAAAACATCAACACAAAAAAATATCACAATGGCAGCACCGAACACATACCTATCAGTAATTACATTGAATGTGAATGGACTGAACGCTCCATAAAGAGACATCAAGTGACATCTTATATCAAAAGACACGATCCATCCATATGTCACCTACAAGAAACTCACCTTAGACTGAAAGATAGGAACAAACTGAAAATTAAAGGATAGAAGAATATGTATGAAGCTAACAATGAACAAAGAAGAGCAGATGTGGCAATTCTAACCTCAGATAAAATAGATTTAATGGAAAATCCACCATCATGGACAAGGATTGACACTATTTATTCCTGAAAGGTTCAGTACACAAACAGGACTTAACAATATTAAATATTTATGCAGCAAATATTACAGCACCTAAATACATCAAAGAAACACTAACTATACTCAAAAAAAGAGATAGATCACTCCACAATAATAGTGGAAGACTTCAACACTTTCAGTATTGGACAGATCTTCTAGAAAAAAGCTCAGTATAGACACAGAAGATCTTATTGCCACAATTCACCAAATAGACCTCATCTACAAATTCAGAACTTTTCGTCTATCAACAGATAACTACACTTTCTCCACTGCATATGGAAAATTTTCCAGAACCCACCATGTGTTAGGATATAAAGCAAATCTCAACAAAGTCCAAACCACTGAATTATTGTATAGCATCTTCTCAGACCATAAAGCCATAAAATTCAAAATCAATAGCAGAAAAAACATTGATAGAAATTGGGAGGCATAGAAACTAAACAATACCTTTTTCCAAAAACCATGGTTTATGGAAGAAGTCATGGATGAAATAAAGAAATTTATGGATTCAAATGAGAATGGAAACATTTCCTACCAGAACCTAGGTGATATGACAGAAGCAGTGAGTGCTCTGAGGTCAGTTTATCTCTGTAAATGCACACACCCAGAAGCAAGAAAGGAGCCAAACCAATGAATCAACCCTACAGCTTGAACAAGTAGAAAGAGAGCAACAGAGGAACCCCTCAGACACCAGAACAAACCAGATTATAAAGATTAGAGCAGAACTAAATGAATTAGAGAATAGAAGAAGAATTGAAAAAAATTGATAAGACCAAAAGCTGGTTCTTGAAAAGATTAACAAAATTGACAAATCATTGGCTACTTTGCTAAAGAAAAATAGGAAAGGAAATGAATAACCTGAATAAGAAATGAGATGGAAGGTGTCACAGCATATCCAACAGAAATCAAAAGTATTAGAATACTACAAAAGACTAATAGATTTGAAAACCTAGAGGAAATGGACAAATTCCATATCACCTACCAATATTATCACAAGGAGAAGTAGAACAACTTAATAAACCCATCACAAAAGAAGAGACTGGAAAAGTCATCGAAAAACGACCAACTGAAAAAAGCCCTGGCCCAAATGGCTTCACCAGAGAATTCTACCAAGATTTTAGAGAAGAGTTGACTCCAATACTACTGAGACTATTTCACAGCATAGAAAGGGATGGAATACCCCCAATTTCATTCTGTGAAGCTAGCATAACCCTGATACCAAAGCCAGGGAAAGATCCAACAAAAAAAGGAAAATTACAGGTCAGTATCAATCATGAAAGTAGATGCAGAAATCTTCAACAAAACCCTTGCCAATAGAATTCAACAACATATCAAAGAAGTAATACATCATGATCAAGTTGGATTTATACCAGGGATGGAAGAATGGATCAGCGTCAGAAAAGCAATTAATGTGATCAACCACATAAATAGTAAAAGGGTAAGAATCAACTGTCAATTGATGCAGAAAAGGCATTTGAGAAAGTCCAACACCCATTCATGCTAAAAACTCTCAGCAAAAAAGGAATAGAAGGAAAATTTCCTCAATGCAGTAAGGTCCATCTATGTAGAGCCAACCACCTACATCATCCTGAATGGAGAGACACTGAAAGAATTCTTGAGAACAGAGACTAGACAAGAATGCCCACTCTCACCTTTCCTATTCAACATTGTACTAGAAGTTCTGGTGAGAGCAATTAGACAAGACAAAGAAAGAAAGGGCATCTGCATTGGCAAAGAAGAAGGAAAAGTCTCCCTATTTGCAGATATTATGATTGTATATGCAGAGAATCCATAAGTAAATGACTCAAACTAATAGAAGAGCTTAGCAAAGTATCAAGATATAAGGTGAACATAAATAAATCTGTAGAATTCCTTTATATTAACAAAGAGGTCACGGAAGAAGAAATCACCAAAGCAATACCATTTGCTATAGCCCCCAAGAAGATAAAATACCTAGGAATAAATCTAACTAGAGAAGTAAGAGACCTATATAAAGAGAAGTACAGGACCTTACTGCAAGAAACTAAGAGAGATCTACATGAGGGAGAAACCTACCTTAGCCATGGATAGGAAGACTTAACATTGTAAAGATGTGTATTTTACCAAAATCTGCATATACAGTGCAGTACCAATGCAAAATCCCATGACATTTTTTAATGAAATGGAGAAACAAATCACCAACTTTGCAAAGGAATGAAACCCCAGATACACAAAGCAGTACTGAAGAAGAAGAACACACGGGGAGGCATCTCACTACCCATCTTTAGAACATACTACACTGCCACGGTGGTCAAAACAGCCTGGTTCTGGTACAGTATAGACCAATGGAACAGAGTTGACACCCCAGAGATGCCACCATCCTCCTCTAAACAGTTGATATTCGACAAAGGCCCTAACAATGTAAACTGGGATAAAAGCAGTCTCTTTAACAAATGGTGCTGGCAGAATTGGATATCCATTGACAAAAAATTGAAAGAAGACCCATATCTCAGACTTTACACAAAAACCAACTCAAATTGGGTATAAGACCTAAGTATCAAACCTAAAACAATAAAGATCATGCAAGAAAAAATACGGTCAACAATGGAAGGTTTAATACACAATTTCAAGAGTCTTCAAAATCTGACAAACAAGGCTCAATCAACAGAAGAGAAAATATATAAATGGGAACTACTAGGAATCAAATACTTTTGCTCATCCAAAGACTTTCTCAAAAGAAAAACCCACCAACAGAATGGGAAAAAAATATTTGACAACTATATGTCAGTCCAACGTCTGATCTCTGTAATTTAAATGGTACTGCAAAACAAGAAGAGGATAAATAACCCAATGAAGCATTGAGCAGAGGAGATGGACAGACAGTTCTCTAAAGAGTATATCCAGGCAACCAGAAGGCACATGTGGAAATGCTCATGATCATTAGCTATTAAAGAAATCCAAATCAAAATGTCAATGAGAAACCATCTTACTCCAACAATGTTGGCCATGATCCAGAAAACACAAAACAACAAATGGTGGAGAGGCTGTGGTGAAATTGGAGCTCTCCTACACTGCTGTTAGGATTGAAAAATTGTACAGCCTCTCTGGAAAGCAATCTAGTGCTTCCATAAAAAGCTGGAAATTGATAAGCCATTTGATTCAGTAATTCCCCTGCTTGGAATGTATCCTACAGAAGCAAGGGCAATCAGACGAGCAGATACATGCACACAAATGTTTATTGCAGCACAGCCCAAAATAGCAAAAAGATTGAATCAACCCAGATGCCCAACAACAGATGAATGGATAAATAAACTGTGGTACATATACTCAGTGGAGACTATGAAATGATAAAGAACAATGATGATTTTAGAAAGCATCTCATAAACGAGTATCAGCTGGAAAACATGTTGAGTGAAACCAGTCAGCAGCACAAGGACAAATATTGTATGAGACCCCTACTATAAGGACTTAAAAACAGACTCATGTACAGAAGAAAAGACTTTGATGGCTACAACGGAGAGGACGGAAAGAGGGAGAGGGTTGGTTATAGATTAGATAGTTGATAGAAATTTGGTTGGCTGAAAGCAGCACACATTGGAAAGAAGATCAATTTAACTGGACTTCAACAACCTGAAAACTCTTCCAATCTTAACCCACTATTGCAAGAATAGAGTAGCAGGGGTGGGGGCCCTGGGTCCATGCACTCGGGACATCAAGGCCAATTGGCATAACTACCTGTTTCTGAGAGAATCTTCTGTACCCCGTATTCGTGAGTGGTGTCTGGAATCTTAAAAGCTAGCAAGCTGCCATCTGAGGTGCATGAAATAGTCCCAACTCACCTGGAACAGATGATCACCAAGGACAACAATGACATGGGGGAAGGAGAACCCAGAAGACAGAAAGACTCACGTGAATGGGTGATTATATCAACATGTGACCAGAAAAACCAGATGGTGCCCGACCACCACCAATGACATCCATGATGGGGCTCACAATGTTGAGTCCCAGTGGCAACACAAGCAAATTAGGGGTGCACCCTGAGAACTCCACTGACAGACTGAAGGCCTGGGAATTCCCCTGAGAGCATGGCCCCTAGACCTGGGGCTGCCCCTGAGCATAGATAATTACTGAAGTTAACTCTTCGGATAGAAATTGATTGAACTCAGGAGCACAGGGTGACCGTATTGTGTGTGCACTTTATGGTTCTGTGCCTCTATAAGATGTCATCCTACTGGGCTTTTACTAGAGGGGAGTGGAGAGGAGGGGACAGGAGATCTTTAAGAGGTATGACATATATGGAACGGAAAGGAGGAATGTGCTGTCACTGGACAAGGAGAGCAAAGGGATCTGCAGATAGGGGGCACACGAATTTTAATCGTATTGTAAAATTTCAATCAATTACAATAAAAGTATATAAAACAATTTTAATAAAAGCAACAATAGTAATGCTTTGAAAAAAAAGTTTAAACTAAGATGGGCTTGTGAAGAACCCCAAAGCTGAACCTTCCTATCCTTGTGAAATTTAATTATGTTTCCAATGGAAAAGAGTTACATCTAATGTGTTAGTTCAGTTTACCACATGTATGCTGGAAACTTCTAAATGTAACTGTCTAACTCACTGGAAATTGTATTAGTATATTCCTCTAAAATGGTTCGTATTCCCTCCCCAATACACACACAGATACACATACTCAACAAAAACATATGCATGAACTCACACATGCATGCACACTCACATACAGATATGCTAACACTTACACACTTAGACTCATGCACATATGCACATCTGTACAATCACAGGAAAGCAACCAAGTACAAAAACTCACACACACTCATGACCATGTAAGCACACGTACAGGTACTCAAATGAATTCACACACATATCCCTAAGCAGGCATGTACAGACACTCACACATGCACAGATGTTCTATAATCCATTTAGAGCTAATTTATGTATATATGGTGGATGATATATGAGGTGTAGGTTGAGGTTTGTTTTTATTTCGTTTATGAATATCTAGTTGTTCCAGGACCATTTATTGAAAAGGCTATCGTTTCTCCATTGAGTGGTTTTTACGTATTTTTCAAAAATCAGTTGTCAGCATTCTGTTCTGTTGATCCAAGTATCTGTCTTTTGATCAGTACCACACTGTCCTGAATCCAGTACTTTTTATTTTATTTTGCTATTGTTCAGAATATACATAGCAAAATGTATACCAATTTAATTATTTATTTCTGCATGCACAGTTCAGTGACACTGATTACATTATTTCAGTTGTGTAACCATTATTCTTCTCCTTTTCTGTGTTATTTTTCCCCCATTCATTTAAATTCACTGCCTCCTAAAGCTCCTGTCTAATCTTTAGAGTCACTTTTGTCAATTTGATCCCATGTAAATGGTTCTTAAAAGAGTGTAATGCTCAAGGCTGATTTTTTTTTACTAGTTTTTTTTTTTTTTTTTTACTAATAGTTTTGTTTGGTTTTAAGAAGTCTTCAGGGGATGTTTTTGGATTAAGTGTTAAAGGTTATCTCAGGACAGAAGTTTTAGGGAGGCACCTAGCCCCTATGGCTCCAGAAAAACTGAAGTCTCTGAGAATTATAAATTTTGTTACACGTTTTCTCCATTTTGATCAGGATTATTCTATAAATTTTTTTATCAAAATGTTTAGTGATCAATGATAGCCACACAGTATCCAGTTCTTCTGGTCTCATAATAAAGAAGGCAGTTGTTCATGAAGGCAATTAGCTACAAATTCTGTATCCTCCTCTTATTTCTGACTCTCCTTCTTTGTCTCTTGCTCCAAGCAAATAGAAACCAATTTTCTTGCCTTAGGTGGCTGATCACAAAAAGATTCCAGGCACTATGTAACAAACTAAGAGGTAGAACAGAAGCACTAAACACAAGATTAGGCCAATTAACTGGGATGTCCATGAAACAAGGACCCAAAGCCTCCAAACTACCGAGCCTAATACCATGGGCTGTTTGGTGGTATGTGAACAGCTTAGTAGCGACTTTTTTTTTTTATCTTTGATGTAAATATATCTGTCACACAACTCTTGCCAGTTCAGCTTTTTGCAAGTGTACTTATGGACAGCAATTACAATAATTGGCTGTGCAATCCTACCCTTAACCACTGCAGTTTTTCCATCACTATTAATTCCCATTCCCTCCTCCCTCTTGCCTGGTGAGACTAATAAACCTTTTTCTATATACATTTGCTTTATCTTATCTTTTTGTATGAGTAAGGTCATACAGTATTTATCCACTATGATGGATTTATTTCACTCAGCATGATGTCTTCAATCTCCATCCGTGTTGTAGCATGTATCAAGACTTTGTTTTTTCTACTGACTCAGTAGTATTCCATTGTATATGTATACCACATTTTATTTATCTATTCACCCTGCTGATTGGCCCTTAATTTGTATCCATGTTTTTGCTATTGTAAATAGTGCTCTAGTGAACACTGGGGTACAAGTCTCTGTTTCAT
Source organism: Heterohyrax brucei (assembly GCA_028571685.1). Classification (NCBI taxonomy): domain Eukaryota; kingdom Metazoa; phylum Chordata; class Mammalia; order Hyracoidea; family Procaviidae; genus Heterohyrax; species Heterohyrax brucei. The sequence goes on along the minus strand of CM053149.1, from coordinate 133,777,209 downwards.
ATTCCGCTTTCGAGACTTTTGAGTGTATATGTAGAAGTGGAATTGCTGGATCATATGGCAGCTTTCTTTTTAGTTTTTTGAGGAATTACCACACTGTTTTCCACAACAGCTATACCATTTTGTGTTCCCACCGGTAAGACATTCCAGTTTCTTCATGTTCTCACCAATGTCTGCTTTCTGGGTTTTTTTGTTTGTTTGCTTTTCTGTGTTTTTTGTTTGATTTGTGTGTGGTGATGGAAATGGGGGTGTTTTATCTTAGACAGCCTAGTGTCAGTGAAATGGTATCTCATTGTGGTTTTATTTGCATCTCTCTAATGGCTAATGGTATTGGACTTCTTTTCTGGGATCTGGTGGCCATTTAACAGCCTTTTTCGGTGAAACATGTATTCAAGTCCTTTGCCCATTTTATATATCTTAAACTTGGATAGTGTGAGTCTTCCAACTTAACTCTTCTTTTGGCTACGCTAGTTGCTTTCATTTTCCATGTAAATTTTAAAATTAGTTGCTCCATGTCAACATAGACTTCTGCCAGGACTTTGACTGGGAATGTATTGAATCTATAAATCAGTGTAGAAAGAATTGACATCTTAACTGTGTTTTGTCTTCCAATCCATGAAAAAAGTATGCTTCTGAATTTGTGTAAGTCTTTTTTATCTCTCTTGTCTGTATTTCCTGAAGGTCTTAATAGTTTTATGGTTTCTGGACTGGGTCCCTGTTCTATTTTCACCAAGTCTATTCACATACTGTCCTTTCTTAACTATCTCTGTGACTCACCTCCATCCATGATGCCCAGCCTCTGCCTCTTTGTCCTACTAGTTTGCAGATGAGATGTCACTTTCTTAGAACTTCTTCCATTACCTTTACACCCCGGTGTAAGGTAGGTAGGCTTCCCATGTGTTTCTTCTACCTTGTCTTTCTCACACCACTGGTCATCATGTGGCATAACTGGGTATTCATTTGTTTGTTTTTTAGGCCACCATGCTGAATAGTTTTAAACCAAAAGCCAAGTGCCGTCGAGTCGGATCCTACTCATGGCGACCCTAGGGGCCAGGGTAGAACTGACCCCCAGAGTATTCAAGGAGTGCCTGGAATGGTTTTAAAAACAAAGCCATTTCTGTCTTGGGGTTTTATCACTGGTGAGTAGCACAGAGCAAGAACTCAATTAACAGCAAGTAATTATAGGAATAAAGAGATAAATGAACAAAAGGAAATGGAAAAGAGAAAATCAACAGTTATGGAAGCCTTCTCTGTGTCAAACACTATGACAGGGTAAAGACAGCCAGACACATGGACAGTGATGAAAGAAAGAAATATATATAGATGTATATATATGTAGGTAGGTAGGTAGATATGTAGACATCTTGTCCTAGGAAGGATGGGGTATCTTCTTCATCTACAGATGAGGAAGTAAATCCAAAAGTATTTATTGAATTTCCAAAAGTGATACTTTTGTGGCCCAGCCAAAATTCACTACTGACTCTACCTCACTCCAATGTTTGTGCCCTTTACACTGTCCCCTTTGGTTCTCTAACTGTTGTGTACCTAACTAAAATGAACCATTCCTTCTCGTTTTCATTCTTTTTCATTCTTCTGCTTTCATTCTTTAGACCAGGCTCCTGTCATATCTTGTTGAATAGCGTTGGAAAAAAAATGATGCTTAAAAACATGGTCTATCATATGAGCACAGAGCGAAGGGCAGAGAAGGCAGTAAAGCACAAGTGAATGTCACCTGGGCTGCTCCCCCTCTTCCCTTAGCCCCAATTTCTTGGATGAATCACAGTGGGTGGATCTCCATCTGAACATTGTGCTACACATGACATTATTCTGATCTTCTTTTCCTCTTAGTAGTTTTTAATTATACTATCCTACCTGGATATTCTCACATATCTTAGAGAAATTTTCACATTGACACCTATGTTGTCATTAACTAACCTTAAGTAAGCCCCTAATTCATGGCAACTCATGTACATGAAATAAAATAGTGCCTGATCCCTCACCATCCATGTGATCAGTTGCAGATCTTATCGTTTCAATTTGTAGGGTTTTCATTTGCTAAGTTTTCTGAAGTAGGTTGTCAGGCCTTTATTCCTAGTCGGTCTTAGGGTGGAAGCTCTGCTGAAACCTAGCCTGTCCAGCATCACAGCAGCACGCAAGTCTCCACTAACAGAAAGGTATTGGCTGTTCATGAAGTTATACCAGTGAACCACCGTTGCCCCTATATTGACACTTATACAGTAATGACAACAACCAATTCTGACTCATAGTGACACTATAAGACAGGGTAGATCTGCCCCCATAGTTTCCCAGGAGTGTCTGGTGGATCCAAACCACCAACCATTTAGTTAGCAGCCATAACTCTTAACTGCTACACCACTGGGATTTTCATTGACACTTATAGAGCAGTTCATATACTAGATACACCATATGTGATTTAACCATTCTTCCATTGATAGGTAAATTTATGTATATCTATATCTAGCCTCGCAGCAAGGAACAGACATCCTTATCTTTCCCTATACATGTTTATATATGTACGCAAGTTTGCCTCTAGGGGAGAAACAAAGAGGCAGAGTTATGTGTTTTATACGTATGCCTATATATAAATATACATATAGTTAAATACTGAAAAAGATACATGGGGGAGGGATGGCTAATGTCCGTCTTGTAATTTAATTGTAATTCCCTGATTATTACAAAGATCAGTTGTTTCTTCATATGCTGATTGGTCATCTGGATTTCCTACAAATTACACATTCATATACTATATCGTTGTTCATTGGCCTATGTATCTTTTATTTGTAGGTGTATCTCATTTTATTATGATTTGATTTATTGTGCTTCACAAATACAGTGTTTTTTTACAAACTGAAACTTTATGACAACCCTGTGTTGAACAAGTCTATCTGTGCCATTTTTCCAACAACATATGCTCATACTTCGTGTCCCTGTGTCACATTTTGAAAATTTTCACAGTATTTTAAACTGTTTCATTATTGTTATGTTGCCATGGTGATGTGTGATCAATGATCTTTGATGTTATTGTAATTGTTTTGGGGCATTACAAACTGTGCCCATATATGACAGAAAACTTAATAGATAAATGTTGTGTGTGTGCTGACTGCTTCTCTGACTGGTCATTTCCCTATCTCCCACCCTCTTATTAGGCCATCCTATTCAATATACTACGATATTGAAATTAGGTCATTTAACAACCTTCCAGTGGCTTGTAAGTGAAAGAAGGAGTTGCACATCTCTCACTTTAAGGAGAAAGCTAGAAATGATTAGGATTTAGTGAGGAAGATATGTCAAAAGCTAAAACAAGTTGAAAACTAGACCTCTTGTGCCAGATAGTTAGCTAAATTGTGAATGAAAAGGAAAAGTTTTTGAGGGAAATTAAATGATAAGAAGGTGAAACAGCCTTGTTTCTAATATGGAGAAAGTTTTAGTGGTCTTTATAGTAGATCAGACCAGCCACAACAGTTTCTTGAGCCAAAGCCTATTACAGAGGAAGAACCTAACCATCTTAATTTCTATGAAACCTAAGAGAGCTGAGGAAGTTATAAATGAAAAGTTTCAAACTAGCAAAGTTGGTTCTTGAGGTTTAAGGAAAGGCACTATCTCCATGACATAAAAATGCAAAGCCAAGTGCCAAGTGCCGTCGAGTCGGATCTGACTCATGGCGACCCTAGGCAAGGTGAAGCAATATTGCTGATGTAGAAGTTGCAGCAAGTTATCCAGAAGATCTAGCTAAGATAGTTGTTGAAAGTGGCTACACTAAACAAAAGATTTTCAATTTAAACAAAATAGCCTTATATTGGAAAAATATGCCATCTAGGACTTTCATGGCTGGAGAGGAGAAATCAATTCTTGGCTTCAATGCTCCAAAGGATAGGCTGACTCTTTTATTAAGGGAGAATGAAGCTGATGACTTTAAGTTGAAGCCAATGCTCACTTAACATTCCAAAAATTACAGCTTATATGACTTCTGGAAAATCTACTGTGTGTGTGTGTGTGTGCTCTATAAATGGAAAAACAAAGCCTGGATGATAGCATATCTCTTTACAACATGGTTTACTGAACATTTTAAGTCCACTGTTGAGGCCTAATGTGCAGGAGGGAAAAAAGATTCCTTTCAAAATATTACTGTTGATTGACAGTTCACCTGGTCACCCAAGAGTTCTGATGGAGATGAACAGGAAGATTAATGTTGTTTTCATGCTGCTATCATGACATCCGTTCTGCAGTTCATGGATCAAGGAGTAAGTTTTTTAAAAAAATGTTTTATTGTGCTTTAAGTAAAAGTTTATAATCCAAATGATTTTGCTGTACAGAACCCCAAACACATACTACTAAGCAACTCTAACTGCTCGTCCACTACCGCTACCCCAAGACAGCACACTCCTCCTTTCCATCTTGTACTTCCCGTATCCATTCATCAAGGAGTAATTTTGGCTCTCCAGTCTTACTTAAGAAATACATTTTATAAGGCTATAGCTATCATAGGTAGTGATTCTCTGATGAATCAGGACAAAGTAAATTTAGCACCTTTGGGGAAAAAATTGCTGCTCTAGGGGATATTAAGAACATTCTTGATTCATGAGAGGAGGTCAAAATATCAACATTATCTAGAATTTGTAAGGAGTTACTTCTAGCCTTCATGAATGGCTTTGAGGGATTCAAGACTTCAGTGTAGGGAGTAACTGCAGATGTAGTGGAAATATAAAGAGAACAAGAATTAGAAATGATTCTGAATATGTGACTGAATTGACTGTTATCTCAAAATAAAACTTTAATAGATGAGAAGTTGCTTCTTATGGATGAGCAAAGTGATTTCTTGAGAAAGAATCTACTCCTGGTGAAGATTCTGTGAGCGTTGTTGAAATGACAGGAAAGGATTTAGAATATAACATAAAGTTAGTTAATAAAGCAGCTGTAGGATTTGAGAAGATTAATTCCAATTTTGAAAGACATTCTACTGTCAGTAAAATGCTATCAAATAGCATCACACACTACAGAGAAATCATTCATGAAAGCAAGGGTTAATTGATGTGGCAAACTTCATCACTGTCTGATTTTAAGAAATTCCCACAGCCACCCTAACCTCTGGCACCTATCTCCCTGATAAATCAGCAGCCATATATATTGAATCAAAACCCTCAAACAGCAAAGACATTATGACTAGCTGAAGGCCCAGGTGATGTTTAGCATATTTTAGCAATAAATTATTTTTTTTATTAAGCTATATACATTGTTTTTGCTGACAATGCTATTGCACATCTACTAGACCAGAGTACAGTATAAACATAACTTTAATATGCACTGGGAAGGAGGTTGGTCCAAGATTGCAGAGTAGTCAGACACTTCCTGTGATTCCTTCGAAGACCCTAAAGAACAAATCAGTTGAATATATATGACATTGTAGGAGCCCTGAACATCAAAAGGAAAGTTGAGAAATCAGATTGGGCAATGGGAAGAGAAAGTAGGTCTAGAAGTACCTAAGACTGGCCAGACTGACCCACCAGGAATCAGCTGCAGCTAATGTGGTGAACAGAGCAGTGGCATTTAGCAGGCATGCTTCTTAGCAGGAAGTATACTTAAGCAGGAGAGCATACTCCTGCCTCCAGAATCGGTGAAAAGATACATTCCATCATCAAAAGCTAAGTGGTTTGCATCTAACCTACCTCACAGATCTAAATCTTTCCTTCTGAATAAAACTCTCTCTTTTTCCCAGCTTTCCACTCCTTCTCTGCACTGCACTCACCTCCAGAGTCTGATGCCATTAACTGAGCCAGAAGCAGGATTCCTAATGTACTACCTGAAACATTCTCCTAGAATCAGAGAGGGAACTATTTAACAAAGTGGGAGAAAGAGGAAAAAGTATGTGACTCCCCTGCATAGGACATTCAGGGCAGAAACAGTTCTTTCACGTAGAATCAGACATAAGGAGACACGGCTTTCTCACAGACACTTAGGGAGGGCTGTTAATCCCTTGCCTTTCTTAGATCCTATAGCCAGATACCTGAGCCTACACCAATCACCCCTGCCTATCTAAGACTGTAAGGGATAGCCTAAAGCACACACTTGGTGACTGACTACCCAGACACCTGAACAGAACGCATACAAAAGAAGTAAACATATTCCTGGTCTTGCATGTGTAATAACAGCTCTAACACCTGTGGGCAGGTTGTTGGAGCTTCAAAACCATCAATAACAAAACTAGCACACATGACTAGCCAATTTGAACATTTCAAAACAAGACAAGAAGCTAGAACACAGTAAGCAAATATAAAATAAATTAAACAATTTACTGTTGGCTCAGAGATAACAGTCAATATAAAATCACTTAAGGAAGCAGACCATGATGGTGTCATGAAATTCCCAAAACAATCAAGACATTTTCCAGATGAAAAAAACTTCCTGTAATTATCACAGGTGGAATACAAAAGATTATACTTAGAACTCTAGAACTCTTCAAGGAAGGATATGAGACAAAATGCAGCAGACAAACTGAACAGGTTACAAGAAAGTATACAGAAACAACAAGTAAGAACTCAGAAAACTAATACAAGTGCAGAATTAGCCAATTCAGTAGAAAGTCAAAGGAGCAGAAATGAGATATTAGAACACTGAATTATTTAGACAGAAGATAAAGCATCTGACACCAACATATTGGAGGAAAAATCAGATAAAAGAATTTTCAAAAATAAGAAACACTAAGAACTATATGATACTCCTTCAAGAGGAATAATCTGCTAGTGACTGGAATAAAAAAAATGGGGATAGAGGATAACAGAAAATACAGAGAGAACTTTCAAATATTTGTTGACAGAAAATGTCCCTGATATTGTAAAAGATGAGACGATATGTTTCCAGGATGCTTATCAAACTCCACACAAGGTAGATCCCAAAAGAAAAACATCAAGGCATGCTGTAATCAGACTTGCTGAAACTAAAGATAAGGAGACAATTTTAGAAGGGTCTAGGGATAAACAAAAAATAATCTACAAAGGAAAGTCAGTAAGACCAAGCTCAGACTACTCAGCAGAAACCATGCAGGCAAGATGGGGGGAAAAAACCCCAAAAACCTTGAATAAAAAAAATTACCAGCCAAGAAGTGTGTATTCAGTAAAACTCTCTCTCAAATATCCTGACAAAATTAAGACATTTTCAGATAAACAGAAATTTAGGGGAATTACAAAAACTAAATCAGAATTACAAGAAATACTAAATGGCATCCTTTGGTTAGAAAAGCAACAACATCAGATAACAGCCCAGGACTAGAGCATAAGACAGAGCAACCAGATATCAATTTGGATAGGCAAGTCACAAAAATAAAAGGCAAAATACTGAAAATAGAGATACCAGTCTGTAAAAGATGACAACATTATAACAAAAAGGTGTTTAAAAACTGTAGTAATAGACCATTCCTATATAGAGGAAGTCAAAGCAATATAAAGAAATTAAAGATGAGTTTAAATCACAAAACTGGGGATAAATACTAAGGTAACCACACAGGAAGTTAACAATCGTACACATCAAGATAAAAACAGAGAAAAACATGAAGTCTCAAGAAATGCAAAACCAACAACAGAAAGAATGAAAAGAAAACAAAGAAAAAATGACACAGCGCAGAAAATTGAGTGGAACACATGCACACAAAAGACATCAAACTGATAGAGTTAAAATCATACGTATCAATAATTATGCTGAATGTAAATGATTAAATGGACCCTAAAAGAAATGGAGACTGTCACATTCGAGTGAAAACAAAAGAGACACAAACAAACTAAAACTTAAAGGATGGAAGTAATTATATCAAGCAAACCACATTCGAAAAGACCAGGAGTAGCAATATTAATTTCTGATAAAATAGACTTTAAAGTAAAATTCACCACATTGGTTAAGGAAAGATGTCCTATAATGATTAAAGGGTCAGTACCTCAGGAGGGCACAGCCATATTAAATATTTATGCACCCAATGAAAAGGCTTCAAAATATATAAAACCAAGTCTAACTGCAATGAAGACAGAAACAGACAGCTACACAATAATAGGTGACTTCAACACACCACTTTCAGTGAAGGACGAAACATCTAGGGAAAAGCTCAGTAAAGATCCAAATGCTACAGTCAACCAACTTGACGTCATAGACATACAAGGTCCAACACTGAAGCCCATGAACTCAGTTTTTCTAAGTGCTATATACCTCATTGCTGCATATCAGTGCAGTCACCTTTGAAGTATTCTCCTTGGAAGCTATGCACTGATGCTAGTGTCTAGTCAATTTTGGAACTCTTTCTGGAATAGACATTGCACACAGTAGCACAGTGGCAAGTTGGCAAACTTAATTGTACAGTTGTCTGTGAGGGAGTATTTGGCCAGTAAACAAGTAGCTGTATTGGAACTCTCTCCCTACTCACCTGATCTGCTCCCAGTGGCTTTTTTCTTCTCCGGAAGATAAAGGAAATACTGAAAGGAAGAAATTTTGATGACATTCAGGACATCAATGGTAATACAATGTCAAATCTGATGGCCTTTCCAGAAAAGAAGTCCAAAGCTGCTTTTAAGGGTGGACTAAGCACTGGTGTCAGCTTCCCAAGGGGAGTACTTTGAAGATGACTGTATTAATATTCAGCAATGAGATTTGTAGCACTTTTCCTAGGATGAGTTTGTGAACTCATTTGGCCATCTTCATATACAGAACACTCCACTCAACCGCAGTCAACTATACATTCTTTTATAGTGCAAATGAAACATTCACCAGAATAGACTACATATTAGGTCATAAAGCAAGAGTTAATCAAATTCTAACCATCGAATATTACAAAGCATGTTTTCAGACCATAAAGCCATGAAAGTGGAAATCAATCACAAAAAAAGTAATGGAAAAAAAAAAAAAAAGGAAACCAAACAATACTTTGCTTGAAAATGACTGGGTTATAGAAGAATCAAGAATAGTATAAAGAAGTTCACAGAAGCAAATAAGAGTGAAAGCACACACTACCAGAACTTTGGGGACACAGTCAAAGTGTGCTCAGAGACCAGTTTATTGCATTAAATGCACACATCCAAAAAGAAGAGAGGGGCCAAATCGAAATATTAACACTTCAACTCAAACAAGTAGAAAGCAAGCAGCAAAAGAAGTACTCAGGCACCAGAAGACAGCAAATAATAAAAATAAGGGCAGTTCTAAGTGAATCAGAGAATAGAAAAATGCTTGAAACCATTAGGAAGACCAAAAGCTGGTTCTTTGAAAAGATCAATAAAATCAGTATACCATTGGCCTGTCTAACCAAAAAACAAATAAACAAACAAAAACAAAAAACAGGAAACAGGGGAAAGCAAATAACCCTAATAAGAAATGAGATAGGCAACATCACAACAGACCAAACGGAAATTTAAAGAAAAGTATGAAAATAGAATAGTATGAAAACTTGTAGTGTAACAAATTTGAAATCTAGAGGATGGAACAATTTCTAGAAACATACTACTTAACACAAACAGGTAGAAAAATTAAATAAACCCATAATAAAAGAAGAGATTGAAAAGGTAATTTTAAAATTCCCAAGGAGGGGGGGGGGACCTTTGGCCCCAACAGCTTCAGTGGTGATTTTTGTGAAACTTTTAGAGAAGAGTTAACACCACTATTACTAAAGGTATTTCAAAGCATAGAAAAGAGTGGAATACTGGCAAATTCATGCTGTGAAGCCTGCATAACCCTGATACCAAAGCCAGGTAGAGACAGGATAAAAAAAAGGAAAACTAAAGACCAATAGCTGTCATGAATTTAGATGCCAAAATCATGAACAGAATTCTAACCACCGAATTCAACAATATATTTTTTAAAAAATTCACCATGACTAAGTTGGATTCAAAACAGGTGTGCAGGGATGGTTCATCACTATAAAACTAGTCAGTGTAATCAACCACATAAATAAAACAAAAGACAAGAACCACTGATCTTGTCAGTTGATACAGAAAAGTCATTTGGGCATTTGACAAAGACCAACACTCATTCATGTTAAAAACTCTGCAAAATAAGAATAGAGAGTGAAATCCCTCACCGTGATAAAGGGTATTTATTCAAAGCTAACAGCCAACATCAACCTGAATGGAGTTTGAAGGCATTTTCCTTGCGAATGGAAACCAGACAAGAATGCCCTTTGTTACCACTTTTATTCAGCATTGAGCTGGAGGTTCTAGAAAGAGCACTCAGGCAAGAAAAAGAAATGAAGGGCATTCAAATTGGTAAGGAAGATCCAAAAGTATCTCTGTCTGCAGATAATTTGATCATATACACAGCAAACTAAAGAATACACACAAAAATTACTGGAACTAATAGAAGAGTTCAGCAGAGTATCATGATAACAAGATAAACATACAAACAGCAGTTGGATTTCTTTACACCAACAAAGAGAACATCAAAGAGGAAATCACCTAATCACTGTCACTATTTACAATGGTTCTAGAATATAAAGTATTTAGGAATAAATCTAACCAGAGATATAAAAGGCATATACAAAGAAAATTACATGACACTACTACAAGAGACAAAGAGACCTATGTAAGCGGACAAACCTACTTTACTCATTGATAGGACCATTCAACATTGTGAAAATGTCTGTTTTACTCAAAGTAATCTATATATAGAATGCAATCTCTATCCAAATTCTGATGGCATTTTTTAATGAAATGGAGAAAAAAAATCACTAACTTCATATGGAAGGGGGAGAAGTTGTAGATAACTAAAGCTTTACTAAAGAAGAAAAACAAAGTAGGAGGCCTCACAATACCTGTCTTTAGAATTTATTGCACTGTGAAGGTAGCCAAAATACCCTGGTAATCGAACAAAAACATATACATAGATCAAGGGAACAGAACTGAAAATCTCGACATACAGTCATCCACCTATGTGAAGCTTTTATTTGACAAAGGCCAAAATTGGTAGACAGTCTGTTTAACAAGTGGTGTCCACATAACTGGATATCCTTTCGGAAAAAAAAAAGAAAGAAAGAAACAAGACCAGTATCAAAACTAACTCAAAATGAATCAAGGACCTAAATATGGAATCTAAAACCATAAAGATCCTAGAAGAAAAAAATGATGATAATGGGAGCCTTAATATGCAACATAAATAGAACACAAAACCATACTAAAAATTATCAAACACCAGAAGAGAAAATAGATAACTGAGAACTTATAAAAATCAAACATTTATGCTTAGCCAAAGACTTCATCAAAAGACCAAAGATAGCCTAAAAACTGAGGGGGAAAAAATTAGACACAACTAATCTGATTGGTGTCTAATCTCCAAATACTCCAAAACTTCAACAAAAAGAAAATACTTCAATTAAAAAATGGTCAAACGATATGAATAGGCACTTCACCAGAGAATAAATTCAAGTAGATAACAGATGCGTAAGGAAATGCTCGTAAGCATTAGCCATTAGAGAATTCCAAATCAAAGCTACAATGAGATACCATCTCAGCCCAACAAGGCTGACATTACTAATCCCCACACCACAAAATAATAACTATTGGAGAGGCTGTAGAGAGACTGGAACATTTATACACTGTTGGCTGTAATGTAAAATGATACAACCACTTCGGAAATTGATTTCGCACTTGGTTAATAAGCTAGAAATAGAAATATCATATGACCCACTTCTTGGAATATACACTACAGAAATAAGGGCTGTCACACAAATAAATACATGCACACACCAGTGTTTATTGCAGCCCTGTCCCCAATAGCAAAAAAATAAAATCAACCCAGATGCTCATCACCAGATGAATGGATAAACAAATGTTGATATATTCACACTATGGAATACTATGCAATGATAAAGAACAAAGATGAACTTGGGAAACATCTCATGACATGGAGGAATCTGAAAGGCATCATGTTGAATGAAATTAGTAAGTTACAAAAGGATAAATATTGTATGAGACCACTATTATACAGACTCAAGAATATATTTAAACACAGAAGAGAACAGGCTTGGATGGTTACAAGGAGGGAAAGGGATATTTGTTAATTTGATAAACCAATAAATGAAGCCCACAACTGTCTAGCCAATTCCAACTCAATAGTGACACCATAGGACAGAGTAGAAATGCTCCATAGAGTTTCTGAGAGCACCTGGCAGATTCCATCTGCTGACCTTTTGGTTAGCAGCTGTAGCACTTAATCACTACACAACCAGGGTTTACATTAATTTGATAGTAGATAAGAATTAAGTTAGGTGAAGAGAGGGACAACACATGGTAGAGAAGTCAGCACAGCTGGACTAAAGCAAACACTAAAAATTTTCCTAAATAGAATCCAGCACTTTGAAGGATGGAGTAGCAGAGGCAGGTGTCTGGGGACCAAAGTTTCAGGTAACATCTAGGTCAATTTGCGTAACAAAGTTTTTTTAAGAAAATACTCTTTATTCTATTTTATCCCATTTTGGTGAGTGGCCTCTAGGGCCTTGAAAGCTATCAAGTGGCCATCTAAGTACCATGAATTGTTCTCAACCCACCTGGAGCAGAGGAGAATAAAGGACATCAAAGATAGAAGGAAAACATGAGCCCAAGAGACAGAAAGGGCCGTACAATCCAGAGACTACATCAGCATGAGACCAGAAGAACTTGATGGTGCCTGTCCACCACCACCAACGACCATCCTGACAGGGAACACAACAGAGTCCCTGATGAAGCCACAGAAAATGTATATGCAGAGCTCAAAAAGCATTTAAAAAGCTCAAAAAGACTTTTGATGGTCCAACAGACTGGAGGATCCCTTGGAGACATGGCCCCCTGGACTCTTGGTTAATGCATTTGTGAAGCCGACTCTTCAAGGTTTGACTGGACTTGAAGACACAAAATGATTCTGGTGAAGAGTATGCTTCTTGGCTTAAGTAGATACATGAGACTAACTGTCTCATGTCAGGGCTGAGATGGGAGGGCAAGGAAGGACAGTAGTTAGATGAATGGACACAGGAAATAAAGTAGAAAAGGAGGAGTATGCTGTCACAGTATGGGGAGAGCTGCTAGAATTACATAGCAATGTGTGTGTGAGTTTTTGTATGACAAATTGACCGTAAACTTTCACTCAAAGCACAATAAAATGCTAAAAAGGGAGAAAATGCCCTGAGAAGCCAAACAATTTGTGTGGCTCCCTTTACTGCGTTGATCTAGAACCCAATCCACAGTATCTCTTGGGAATGCCTGTATTTGGAAATGTATCTTGAAAATACAGGCTCCTCATCCATTTCAGTTTTCTTTCTATGCTTCCATAAAGACATTGTATTCTGGAGGGGGGGAGTGGAGAAGTGTTTTTTAACATTTTTGGTGAATTATCTCTAGCTGATACCCTTCGTGGCACTAATGGTTGAGCCAGAAGCACTTCAAAGGACAGGCCTGGCAGTTTGCTTCTGAAAAGTCTCAGCCTTTAAAACCCTGTGAAACCATACTGCTTTGTAAAGAGGAGGCATAATCAACTGGAGAGCAACTAAGAACAATTCCTGGTTAATTTATAGCCTTTTTTTGATGCTGGCTTTTGTGAAGTTGATCTTTTTTGTTGTTGTTAATTTCTTTAATTAGCTATTGTTGTTAATGCAAGAAAAGTATTGACTTTTGCTTATTGATCTTGTTCCTGGCTATTTTAAATTTTTTCATTTTTGCTAATACATAGACATGGGCTTTCTCTGAACCTCAGGGGAAGGGCTTCTAATGTTTTCATCATTAGGTATAGTGACTCCCATAACTGCAATCAATGTGCTTTAACGAGTAAAGGAAAGGTGGTCTTATTTCTACTCTGTTTCAAGTTGGTATCGTAAATGAATGTGGGCTTTTTAGCACTTTTGAGATGATCATACAGTTTTTATCCCCTAATTTTCTAATATAGTTTAGTAGAATTAGAAATATGTTTGTCTGTTGCACTGAGTTTAAACCCAAAAGCCTGTGGGTATCTTGGGTAGTCTGCCAGACGAGGCAAGGAGAAGTAAAACTTACACAGCAAGGCCAGAAAACAAACAGAATTTAGTACACAAGACCCAGAGAGGAAAACACAGCATGCCTTGACAGGACCATACAGTGGATTGTACCTGAGACAAGGCATCAATAAGCTGGAGCTATAGGAGATGGCTTGTGTATGGCAAGCAGGATGGGGTCACGGTGTTGGCTGTGCTGAGGTCTTATTGGTCAATTCAAGTTTCTAGTATATTAGAAACAGGAAAAGTTTTACCTTGGGCATGATGTGAGGCTTGGCTGGAAAAGGCAAAGAGTCACCACCGCTGTTGAGACTGGGTGACAGTACAGGAAAGGCCATGTCAGCACTTAGAGATGGAAGGGCATCTAGCAGGAATTAAAGGGTGCTGAGGTAGTGAATTATCTAGGCCAGAAATTGGCCTAATAACAGATATTAGTATCTACCGCTTCTTTCAAGTCAACTTAGACTCACAGCAAACCTGTTGGTCAAAATGGAACTGCCCCATAGGGTTTTCAAGAAGTGCCTGGTGGATTTGAACTGCTAATCTTTTGGTTGGCATATGTAGTACTTAACCACTCTGCTGCCAGGGTTTCAAATATTAGTGCAGATAGCAGAAATAGTAACGGATTAAATAAAAGAGAAATTTATTTTTCATCACATGAGAGAGGTCTGAAGTGAGGCATCTCAGGGATGGTAGAGTAGCTTCCAAAAATCTCTTTTCTCTTTTCACTTGTTATGACTTTAATAGCCACCATTACTGAGAATCTAGGAAGATAACTTGTGAGTCCAAGGACCTCTTTTGTCTTTTTATAAAATGTCTTAGTCATTTAGTGCTGCAGTAACATAAAAACCCAAGTAGATGGCTTAAAATAAGAGAAATGTTATCCTGTCACAGCCCAGTGGGCTACAAGTCCAAATTCAGGGCATCAGCTTCAGGGGGAGTCTTTCTCTGTTTGCTCTGGAGGAAGGTCCCTGTCATCAGTCTTTCCCTGGACTGGGAGCTTTTAAGGTACAGGGATCTTTAACCTATCCAAAGGACACGCTGTGCTCCCAGCACTGCTTCTTTCTTGAAGGTATATGGTCCACAATTTTCTACTTGCTTCCATTTCCTTTATATCCTAAGAGATTGCCTCTAAGCACAATACAGTCTTACAGATTGAGTCTCACAGATTGAGTCTTACCTCATTAATACAACTGCTGCACACCCCTTTCTCAGTAACATCATAGAGGCAGGACTTAACATGTGGGAACATCACACCATATCAGAAATCATGGCCTAGCTAAATTTCTGCTTAAATTTGGGGGGAACAAAATTCAGTCCATGACATACAATTTGGCTTCATTTGATAATCTTTAGTTTTAATTTTTACTTCTAAGTTTATAAATTATATTTACCTATGGTTTTCTCCCCCCTCCCCCCCCAGTTTTGGCATCAGTTATTCTATCTTCATGTTATGAGTTAGAATATGCTCATTTACAAGTAACAGAAGATTGTATCTAATAGGCTTAAACAAATAGAGTACTTGTATGACATATAAACAAACAAGAATTCCAAAGATGCTCAGTCTAGGATATCAGGGATACCTGCCTTTCTGCTCTCCTTACGTTGGCGTGTCAGGTTTTGTCTTCTTGCTGTCTACATTGTAGTCCCCAAATGGTGGATGCTTGTACTGTTTCCTTGTTTGAGACAGAAAGAATGGGAAAAGGAGAAGTGAGAAGGGATTGCTCTACTTAGGTATGTCCCTTCCTCTGAGGTAAGCAAAAGCTTTCCCCCCCTAATTAATCCAGTCAACTTCTGTTTCTGTCACATGGTCCCAAACCTTTCAACTTGGCCCCACCCGGACTGGTAAATCCCACATCCAGAGAAATAAGATTACCCAGGACTACCTAAAACTAATTCTGATTTATCCCTGTGTGTTGAAGATGTCTTACTCTCTGAAATCCCAGGGTTCCCTACAGCTACCTATAAGCAGTTGATGAGTGTGTATAGGTAGTTCAAAGCAAAAAAATAAAATAAAATAAAAAAATCCATTGCCCTTCAGTTAACTCTAACTCATGGCAACCCTGTGTGTTAACACAGTAGAATGAAGGGTTTTCAGGGCTATAATCTTTTTTTTCTTTTTATTGTGACTGAGGTAAAGTTTACAATACAATCCAAATTTGCATGCCCGCCTGTCTGCAGCTCCCGCTGCTCTCCTTGCCCAGAGACAGCGCACTCCTGTTCATTCCATACATGTCATATCCTCTTAACAATTTCCTGTCCCCTCCTCTCCACCCTCTCCACTCACCTCTAGGAAGAGGCCAGTAGGACGGCGTCTTATAGATGCATAGAATCATAAAGTGCACACACAATATGGTCACTCTGTGTCCCTGAGTCCAGTGCATTCCTATCCAAGGATTTAATCTTAGTAAAGATGCATAATCAAGGGCAGCATCAGGTCCAGGAACCATGCTCCCAGGGGAACCCTCAGGCCTTTGGACCATCAATTGCAGTCTTGTAGTGGTGTTTGTAGGGTGAAAACTCCTTTTTTTCTTGTGTTGCCACTGGAAATCAACACTGTGCGCCCCATCACATCTGTCATCGGTGGTGGCCGTCCATCATCTGGTTCTTTTGGTCACATGTTGATTCAGTCACCCATTGACATGAGTCTTTCTGTCTTCTGGGCTCTTTTTCCCTCATGTCATTGTAATCATCTGTTCCAGGTGTGCTGGGACTCTGGTGCACCTCAGGTGGCAGCTTGCTAGATTTTAAGACCCCAGATGTCACTCACCAATATGGGGTGAAGAAGACTCTCTTAGCAATATGCTAGTTATGCCGATTAGCCTCAATGTCACCTGAGAGCATGGCCCCCAGACCCCCACCCCTGCCACTCTATCCTTGAAATATTAGGTAAAGATTGGAAGAGTTTTCAGGTTATGTTGAAGTCAAATTGATCTTCTTTATAATGTGTACTGTCACTGATTTCATCCAACCAAATTTCTATCAACTAATTATAACCAATAATCTCCCTCCCTTCCTCCCCTCCCTTGCAGCCCTCAAAGAATCTTTTCTTCTGTACATGAGTCTGTTTTTAATTCCTTATAGTAGAGGTCTCATACAATATTTGTTCTTGTGCCACTGACTGATTTCATTCAGCATTATGACTTCCAATTGAAACTAGGTTATGTGATGTTTCCTAAAATGATCATAGTTCTTTATCATGGCATAGTGTTCCCTTGAGTATATATATATATACCATAGTTTGTTTATCCATTTGTGTGTGGTTGGGCATCTGGGTTGATTCTGTCTTTTTGGTATTGTGGACTAAGCTACAACAAACATTCGTGTGTGTGTATTTGTTCATGTGTCTGCCCTTGCTTGTGTAGGATATACTCCATGCAGTGGGATTACTGGGTCAAATGGTATATCAATTTCCAGCTTTTTAAGGCAGTGCCAGATTGTTTTCCAAAGAGGTTGTACCATTTTTCAATCCCATCAGCAGTGTAGGAGAGTTCCAATTTCTCCACAGCCTCTCCAGCATTTGTTGTTTTGTGTTTTTTTGGATCATGGCCAACCTTGTTGGGGTGAGATAGTGTCTGATCGTCATTTTTATTTGGATTTCTTTAGTAGCTAATGATCATGAGTGTTTCTGCATGGTCTTTTTGCTGCATGGATACCCTCTTTAGAGGAGTATCTCCTTTGCCCAGTGCTTAATTGGGTTATTTATCCTTTTCTTGTTGATGTTTTGCAGTATTTTGTAGATTATGGAGATCAGATGTCAGTCTGACATATAGTTGCCAAACATTTTTTCATGTTCTGTAGGTGATATTTTAAGTCTTTTGAGAAAGTCTTTGGAAGAGCAAAAGTGTATGATTCTTAGTGGTTCCCATTTATCTATTTTTGCCTCTGTCGATTGTGCTTTGTGTGTCAGATACTGAAGTCTAAGTTGTGTGTTAAAACTTAAATTGTTGATTCTATTTTTTCTTGCATGATCTTTATCATTTTAGGTTTGAAATTTAGCTCTTTTATCCAATTCGAGTTGGTTTTCGTGTGAGGTATGACATGTGGATTTTGTTTCAGTTTTTTTGCCAATGGATACCCAATTTTGCCAGCACCATTTGTTAAAGAAACTGTTTTTACCCCAGTTTACAATCTTAGGACCTTTGTCAAATATCAGCTGTTCGTAGGAGTGTGGTGGCGTCTCTGGGGTGTCAACTCTGTTCCATTGATCTATATGTCTCTTTTTGTACCAGCACCAGGATGTTTTGACAACTGTGACAGTGTAATAGATTCTAAAGTTGGGTAGTGAGAGGCCTCCCAGTGTGTTCTTTGTCTTCAGTAGTGCTTAACTTATCTGGGGTTTCTCCCTTTTCCAAACAAAGTTGGTGATTTGTTTCTCCATCTCATTAAAAAATGTCACTGAAATTTGTATTGGGATTGCATAGTATATGTACATTGCTTTGGGTAAAATAGACATTTTCAAAATGCTAAGTCTTCCTATCCATGAGCAGGGTAGGTTTCTCCATTTATATGAGTCTGTCTTAGTTTCTTGTGGTAAAGTTTGGTAGTTATCTTTATATAGGTCTCTTATTTCTCTGGTTAGATTTATTCCTAGATATTTTATCTTCTTCGGGGCTATAGCAAATGGTATTGCTTTGGTAATTTCTTCTTCAGTGACCTCTTTGTTAATATAAAGGAATTCTATGGATTTACTTATGTTCACCTTATATCCTGATACTTTGCTGAACTCTTCTATTAGTTTGAGTCATTTACTTATGGATTCTTTAGACTTCTCTGCTTATGCAATCATATTATCTGCAAATAGGGAGATTTTTCCTTCTTCCTTGCCAATGCAGATGCCCTTTATTTCTTTGTCTTGTCTAATTGCTCTAGCCAGAACTTCTAATACAATGTTGAATAAGAGAAGTACTAGTGAGTATTCTTGTCTGCTGTTCTCATGGTGAATTCTTTCAGTGTGTCTCCATTCAAGATGATGTAGGCAGTTGGCTTTGTATAGATGGCCCTTATTGCATTGAGGAAATTTACCTTCTATTCTTATTTTGCTGAGAGTTTTTAGCATCAATGGGTGCTGGACCTTGTCAAATGCCTTTTCTGCATCAAGTGACAAAATCAGGTGATTCTTATTTTTTGTGTTATTTATGTGGTTGATCATACTAATTGTTTTTCTGCTGTTGAACCAGCCTTGCATCCCAGATATGAGTCCAACTTGGTCATGATGAATTATTTTTTTGGTTATGTTATTGAATTCTATTGGCAATGATTTTGTTGAAGACTTTTGGATATAGGTTCATGAGTCATACTGGTCTGCAGTTCTCCTTTTTTGTGGGATCTTTCTCTGGCTTTGGTATTAGGGTGATGCTGGCTTCGTAGAGTGAAATTGGGAGTATTCCATCCTTTTCTATGGTGTCAAATAGTCTCAGTAGTTTTGGAGTTAACTCTTCTCTAAAAGTTTGGTAGAATTCTGCAGTGGAGCCATCTGAGCCAGGCATTTTTTTTTTTTTTATGGTAGTTTTTTGATGACTTTTTCAGTCTCTTCCTTTGGGATGTGTTTATTAAGTTGTTCTGTTTCTCCATGTTACAATTTTGGTAGGTAATATGAATCTAGGAATTTGTCCATTTCCTCTAGGTATTCAAAACTGTTAGAGTACTGTCTTTTGTAGTATTCACTTATGTTACTTTTGATTTCTGTTGAATCTATTGTAATATCTCTCATCTGATTTCTTATTCAGGTTATTTGTTTCCTGTCATGTTTTTTCTTTTGTAAGTTTAGCCAGTGGTTTGCCAGCTTTCATGGTCTTTTCAGAAAACCAGCTTTTGGTCTTAACAATTTTTTCAACTGTTCTTCTAATCTCTGTTTCATTTAGTTCTGCTCTTAATGATCTGTTTTCTTCTGATCCTTAGGAGTTCCTCTGTTGCTCTCTTTCTACTTGTTCAAGCTGAAGGGTTAATTCTTTGGTTTGGGTCCTTTCTTCCTTCTGGATATGTGCATTTATGGAGATAAATTGATCTCTGAACACTGCTTTAGCTGTATTCCATAGGTTCTGGTAGGAAGTATTTTCATTCTCATTTGAATCCTTAAGTTTCTGTATCGCATACTTGATTTCTTCTATAACTTATGGCTTTTTGAGCAGGGTGTTGTTCAGTTTCCATGAGTTCCAATTTCTGTGTTTTATCTGCTGATTTTTACTTTTATGCCTTTATGGTTAGAGAAGATGCTTTGTAATCGTTCAGTGGTTTAGATTTTGTTGAGATTTGGTGTATGTCCTAATACGTGGTCTATTTTGGAAAATGTTCTATGTTCACTGGAGAAGAAGGTGTAGTTATCTGTTGATGGATAAAAAGTTGGGTATATGTCCATGAAGTCTAATTGATTAATTGTGGCAATAAGATCTTCTGTGTCTTTACTGAGCTTTTTTCTAGAAGATCTGTCCAATACTGAAAGTGGAGTGTTGAAGTCTCCCACTGTTATTGTAGAGTGATCTATCTTGTTTTTAAATATAGTCAGTGTTTGTTCAATGTATTTGGATGCTGTAGTATTGGGTACATAAATATTTAATGTTGTTACCTCATGCTTGTGTATTGACTCTTTCAGCAATAAATGGTGGCCATCCTTGTCCATGATGGTGAATTTTACATTAAAATCTTTTTAATCTGAGATTAGTATTACCTTACCTGCTCTCTATGTATACTGTTAGCTTGGTGTATATTATTCCATCCTTTAATTGTCATTTTTGTTCATATCTTTTTTTTTAAGATGAGTTTCTTGTAAGCAACATATAGATGGGTTGTGTCTTTTGATCCAGGATGTCATTTGTTGTCTGTTTACTGGAGCATTCAGTCCATTCACATTCAAAGTAATTATTGCTAGGTGTGTGTTTAATGCTGTAATTTTGATGTATTTATTTTTGCGTTGGTGTTTTCTCTGTTGCTCTTAATATTATTTTCTGGGTCATTCTTTATAGGTTGATTTTTCATCCTTTTTAGCATTGGTTTTGTGTTTGTTGAGACTCCTATGTTACATTTCTTGTATTGATGTGCTACATCTTTATACACTTTGCAGCTACCCCTGTGATTCCCCCTTAATAATCTAAGCTTAAGCCCAATTTTAACTTCTGTGTATCTTATTAACTTCCTCTCCATCTGGAAGAAATATAACTACTGTAGTGTATCCATCTTTTCAATGTCATAGTGTCACAGTTTTCATGATATGGTCACTGGATCACTTCTTTCAATATTATAGCTTTGATTGAGTTTTGTGCTTTCCCTAGCTGAGTAGGTTTCTGGATGTTGTGTTTAGCATTATGTCCTTAAATATGGAATTGATGATTTCTGAGCAAAAAGCTCCTTTCAGTATTTCTTGTAGTTTTGGTTTGCTTTTTTTAAACAAAGTCTTTAAGTTTCTGTTTATCTGTGACTATCTTAACTTCATTTTCATGTTTAAAAAACAGTTTTGCATGACATCTAATTCTTGGTTGGGAGCTTTTCTCCTTCAAGGCTTTGAATGTGTCATCCCACTGCCTCTGTGCCAACATTGTTTCTGCCAATAAGTCAGATGAAAGCCTACAGTGCTTCCCTCTGAGTGTTAGCCTTGCTTTGAGTGTCACTGTTTTTGAGGGTTTCTGCTTATGTTTTATTTTGTTAAGCTTGATTATATTATGTCCGGGTGTCTTTCATGTCTTTCTTTTATGGTCCATTTTTTGTGGTGTTTGATACATATCTTAGGTATCTATGTTCTCTTTCATAATTTCAGGGAAGTTTTCTGTCAGGAAATCAACAATACTCTCTGTGTTTTCAGCTATCCCTCCCTGTTCTTCAACTCCAATTAATTGTAGATTATTGCTCTTGGTAGAGTCCCACATGTTTCTTAATGCTTCTTCATTTTTCCTGTTTCTTTTCTCTGATTTCTCCTCACAAATGCTGGTATCACTGGCTCTCTATTCTCAAGGTCAGTAAGTCTAGTTTCCAATTATACAGTTATGCTTTTTTGGCTTTGAATTGAATTGCCTAATCATGTAATGTTATTATTGATCTGTTGCATCTCAGAATGCTGATGTTCTATCAGTTCAAACAGCTTGCTTAATTTTTCATTTTGCTATGCTTCTTTTTGTATAATGTCTAGGAGGGCTGTCTGTATAATTCTTTTGCACTCAACCTCTGATAATTTCAGAAAGGCTTATTCATCTGGGAAGTTCTTTGATTCTTTGTTTGGGGAGTTTTCTGGAGCTTTGGATGAATGTATTTTTTAAATATTTGGTTAGGGTTTGTTACTTACGGGACATTAGAGGCTGTTTAGTTTCTCTGGTGTTACTTTAACAGGAGCTGAGGCGCAATTGTGAGAAGGAAGTTGATTGCCAGCCGCCTCTTATGTACTCCACTGACATGGGCCCAGTGGAATCTCTAGGGTAGCAGGCTCCCCCTCCTGGCTGGCAAAGACATGGCCCTACTCATGGAGTCACTGGGGGGCCATTAGCTGACCCTATTATGTGGGTCAGTAAAGGCTGGAAGAGATGCTGTCAGGCTGAACCATAGTTATTTCTCTAGGCAGTCTTCTTTTAAAAAGCTATCTGACAGCTTCCCAAATCAGTCAGGCCAGCAGGTGTGGGAAGCTCCTCTATCTGACTGGGAATGGAGGCACCTCTTCAGCTGTCCGCAGATGCTGTGATGTAGCTCAAGGAACAGGCTACTACCCTGCTGACATCTCTTGTTGGGCCCCACCTGTAAGGCTACTGTGCTAAACACAGCTTTTCTATTGGGAACGTGCCCACCAGGCTGGGATTGCCTCCCATACTGGGAATTAGCTCCTGCTGAGACCTCCAGTTCGGTAACTCTACCTCCCAGTCAAACAAGATAGCGTCCTGGTCAAGCTGTCCCACCCCCATGAAACAGCAAAATCTACAGCAGAGGTCCAAAAAGAGAGGGTGGAGGTGCTGTGGTTCTCTGAGTCTGAAGCCGGTCTCTCAAACTGTGGCTGTTCCACCCACTGATCTCTTTAGCACTGAGGCTCTGCATAGTTGCTGTTTGAACCCATCCCCCACGTGCCAGTCAAGGAAAAGAAAAAAGTTAAAAATTCCATTTACCTTCAGTCCACAGAAGCCAGACAATACAACCAGAGCAGCAGTCTGCCAAAGACAAAAAGTTTCCCATTTAGTGGCATGAGTCCAAACTTACAGCCCTATGCCATGTCCCAGGGCTCACTGGGTGTACAGAAAGTTACATTCAATTATCAATCCAGGCTTTAGTTTTCAGAGGGAATTAAGGAGATGTGTGTCTGGTCTTCCATGTTGACTCCGCCTCCAGGGCTATAATTTTTATTGAAGCAGATCAGCAGGCCTTTCTTTTGTAGCAGCGCTAGGTGGTTTCAAACCACCAATATTTATGTTAATAGCCATGCACAATCCATTTGTGCCACCTAGGAACTTTGTGTGTGGACAAAACCAAAACCAAAACCATTGCCATGAAGAGAATTCCAATTTGTAGCAACTCTACAGGACAAAGGAGAACTGTCCCACTGGTTTCTGAGGAACCGCTGGAGGATTCAAACTGCCAGCCTTTCAGTTAGGACCTGAATTCTTAACCACTGTTCTACTAAGGCTGTAGGTGGGTAGCACCTCCTAAAATGAGTATCTTTCCATCTCTTTCTTTGCTCTTGTTACTTTTTTAGGCAATTACCAGATTTTTGTGTCTGCTTTTCTAAGGCACTTGTCATCCATGTCAGTTTTCTCCTCAGAAACTCCTATTAGCATCCCACTAGACTTATAATGGAGTCAATCTACTCATGATGACACACCCACAGATCTGGCCCTCACCCTCATCCAAAATCTTCCTGCCCACCAGTTAGCATGCTCCCTATACTCCTGGACCCTCGACATGAAATGGTACATGTGCCACTTGGCCTCTGCTCATGGTATTCATCCAACCTGAAGGTTCTTTTTCAGCTTTCCTAAATCCTATACAAAAAGTCATCTTTCATTCTGCTATCTTCATTATGTGAAGGAGAAGGAACTGTTCCTTTCTAGTACTCTATTTGTGTATTAACAATATTCTAGCATTTATTCTACTTATTTGAATTACATTAATTTCAGGTCTGCATGTAAGAGTAGACAGGTAATGGGTTTTGTGTCTCATCTTCATTTCATCCATTCACTTGTAAAGATTTATTTAGCATTTGGTGTATGACAGCTTGTGGTGATATTAAGGAAAATAAAATATGCATGCAGCTCTCCAGCAATCCCTCGCAGATACAGGGTGAACTCATGGAACACGTGAAAATTCATTAGCCCTGCAGGGAGGGCATCTTGCCTGAGAAGAGCTGAAAAATTGTTGAAATCAGTAGTAGAAGTATAAACCTGGTTAATGAGTTATTTGTATCGTTCTAAAGCCTGTTGACTGATCAATGTCATGCAGATATATATCTTATGACAGTGAAACAGCTAGTTATGAGCCTGAAAAATTAAAACATAAACCTTTCAAACAAGAGAGTCTTTCAAGCATTCCTGTACTGGAGTTTTGGAATTAGGCATGGAAAATCAGCTGTACATCATCAAGGATGAGATAATGACTCTGACATAAAAGTTCCCTTGGAAGGTGATTGTCATGGACTGATTTGTGTTCACCAAAAAACATGTGTAGAAATTTGGCTGGGCCAGGATTCCTAATATTGTGTAATGTTTCTCCTTGTTGGAAATGCTGCCTCTATTATGTTAATGAGGATGTTTGCCAGTAGTTGTGTTGGTGGGGCAGGACTCAATGTATAACATTGTTTTGTGCCTTGAGATAGTCTCTTGAGATATAAAGGAAAGAATCTAGCAAAGAGATTAGGCAACCTTGTATCACCACGAAGCTGTGCTGGAAGCTGAGAATGTCCTTTGTAGAGGAATGGGGTCCCTGCACCTCAAAAGCTTCTAGTCCAGGGGAAGATGAAAACAAGGGTCTTCCTCCCTGTCCAGCAAAGACAGCCTTCTCTTCGAGCTGACACCCTGAATTTGGACTGTTCACCTACTGAACTGTGACAAGATAATTTTTTTCTTTTTAAAGCCATCCATCCACCTGTGATACTGCCTGTTAAAGGAGCATTAGATGACTAAAATAGTGATCATTGTCAGATGTGTGCACATTACACAATTCTAAGTTCTGTAGTTGTTCTCTATAACTCAGAACAAGTGCTGCCATGTTTCATGGACTTATAAAGTTCATTTCCATGTTCAAGCATTACCTTCAAAATTATTAACTATCATTCCTTGTAGTTCTTAAAGAACTGTTTGTATGTAAATTCAAGGCAAGATTTTGAATGAAATGAGAAACAATCTGTAACATCTTTAGAGTTATTAACTCTTGACTCAGCTAAAAGTTATATAACTACTCTCGTATTAAAAAAAACTTGAGGGAGTTAAGCAAAAACAAAACAAAACAAAACAAAGAAACAAAGATGAATAGATTATATATGACATTGTAGGAGCTCAGAACATCAAAGGCTTAATTGCAGGAGAGAGAGAGAAGTTTCAGAAGCAGTGAGGAGTAGCCAGACCTGAGTAAGCAGGAAGTGGCACCCTGTTGGCCAGATCCACTGACACCAGTGTCATGAGGTAAGCAGTGGCATTCAAAACATTCAAGGCACATTCAAAATATTTTCCAGTCATACCCACAGATTGTCAAAAAATAAATTGCATCTAACATACCATACCTAAGCTAGCCATAAGCAGATCTAAAATCCTTCCTGTGGGATAAACATCTCTCACTTTTACCTACACTCCCTACTGCTCTACACTGTGCCCAAGCCAGCTCCAGAGACTGATGCATCCCCTGGGCAGAAAGTAGGACCCCTGTGTGACCTGAACCAATTGCTCAGCCTTGGAGAGGGAAAGAAATAACGAAGAAGGAAAAAACAATGTGTAGGATCCCCTGAGCCAAGAACTTAGGGCAGAAACAGCTCCTTTGCTTAGGCACAGGCATAAGACTTGGAATGGCTTTCACCCATCCATAGATATGTGTCGGCCCACTAAAACAGTATAGTCTTTCATTAGCACAGTACAATATAGTATGTCCCTGAAACCTAATTTTACTGTATCAGCTATATCATGGAAAGATAGGCTCCAGGTATTTGACACTAAGCTGCCTATTAATTAGGGTCCTAACCTACCTACTGTAGGGGCTTGAGGACTGGTACCTCAACTCACACCCCCTAGCCACCTATAAGAACAGTCCAAGAATAAATAGTGCCTACTAGTTCTTATAGCCAACAGCATTGGACACCCATAATCCAGCTCCAAAACTTGTCAAATTACACACTGTAGGGTATAGAGACAAACTTTCCTCGTAGACTCTCAGGGGCAGCTGTCAGCCTCTTGCCTTGCTTAGTATGTGCACCCAAACACCTGTGTGTACACCAGTCACCCCCACTCATCTAGGACTCTAGATGAGAGTATGCACCCCATACTTGGTGACTGACTACCTGAATACCTGAACTAAATCCATATGAGAAAACTAAACAGAATCTTGGTACCACATACCGAGTAACAGCTCTAACCACCTGGAAATAGGATGTTAGAGCTTCAAAGACACAATAATCAAATTAGCTCACACAGCCAGCCTCCTTGGGCATTACAAAATGAAACAAAAGAAAAATTAATGACATAGTAAGCAAAAATAAAATAAATAAATACAATTACTGATGGCTCAAAGACAACAGTCAGTATCAAATCACATAAAAAAGACCATGATGGCTTCAGAATGCTCCCGAGACAGAGAGTCAATAAATTTCCCAAATGAAGAGAAATTCCTAGAATTGCTGGATACAGAATACAAACAATGTACAGAAATCTTTAGGACATCAGGCAAAATGCTGAACAAGCTCAGAAAGACACTGACACAGAAATTAAGGAGCTTATGAATTTTAGAACAGAGCATAATGACAGGTCAAACAGACTATGAGAATGCATACAGGGTAAGAAAACAGAAATTCAGAAGAGTAATAATAAAATATCACAGACAACTCAATAGAAAGTCAAAGGAGCAGAATTGAGACAATGGAAGTCAGAAGTAGTGAGACTGAAGATAAAGCACTTGACACCAACACATTTGAGGAATAATCAGATAAAAGCAAGCCAAGTGTAATCAGATAAAAGAAACTTAAATAGTGAAGAAACCCTAATAATTATATGGGACTCTATCAAGAGAAATAACAAAAGTTATTGGAGTACCAAAATGGAGGGGAGAACAGAAAATACAGAGAGAATTTTTAAAGATTTGTTGGCAGAAAACTTCATTTCATGAAAGATGGCAAAGTATCTATCCAAGATGTTCATCAAACTCCACACAAGTTAGATCCTAAGAGAAAGTCACCAAGATACATTATAATCAAACTTGCCAAGACCAAAGATAAGGAGGTAAGTTTAAGAGTGGCTAGGGATAAACAAAAAATCTAAAAAGAGAGTCAATAAGACCAAACTTGGACTACTCAGCAGAAGCCATGCAGGCAAGAAGGCAGTTGGATGACATATGCAAAGCCTTAAATGAAAAAAAATATAAAATTGCCAGTCAATAATTATATATCTGACAAAACCTGTCTCTCAAATATTATTGAAATCAGGACTTTTCCAAATAAAGAGAACTATAGGGAATTTGAAAAACTCAAATCATAATTACAAGAAATACTAAAGTAAACCATTGGTTAGAAAATCTGTAACATTAGACAACAAAAAAGTCTGGAACTCAGACAAAGCAATTAGATTTCAACCCACACAAGGACCTCACAAAAACAAATCAAAGCTAAAACACTGAAAATACGGGCGCTGAAGTGTCATTATGTAAAAAGGACAACATTATGACAAGAAAGAGGGACAAAAATGTGAGCATAGCTCTTTCAAATGAAGAGGAAGTCAAGGCAATATAAAGAAATAAAGGACTGATTTAAACTTAGAAAGCAGGGGTAAATATTAAGGCAAAAAGAAAAGAGACTAATAATCCTGCACATCAAAATAAAAAAAAATATAAGAAATACAAAAAAACAGGGTATACAAAATCAGCAACGGAAAAAGTGAAAAGAAAACACATAATGAAAAATGACTCAGCACATGAGATTAAGTGGAACAAAGAAACTGTCAACAATGCACAAAAAAGCCATCAAAATGACAGCATTAAACTCATACCTATCTATAATTAAGCTGAATGCAAATGGGTTAATGCACCTGTATAATATCTGATGAATTGGATTAAAAACATGATTTGCATATATGCTCCCTATAAGAGAAACACTTTAGAGATAAAGACATAAACAAATGAAAACTCAAAGGTTGGAAAAAATACATCAAGAAAAAAGCATGCAAAAAAACACAGGAGTATCAATAATAATTTCTGACAAAATAGACTTTAAAATCCACCACAATGGACAAATAAGGACACTGCGTGATGATTAAAAGGGCAGTACACCAAGAGAACATCTCACTAAAAACCAAGATCTATGTGCCACAATTAACCAGCCTGACCTCATAGACATACACAGATCATTCTGCTCAACAGCAGACAATATACTTTCTTTTCTGACACCCATGGAATGTTCTCTAGAATTGACCTGTTAGGCCATAGAACAAGCCTTAACAAAATCCAAAGCATATTACAAAGCATCTTTTCAGACCATAAAGCCATAAAAGAAGAAATTAATTACATAAAAAGAGAAAAAAGTTAAATACATGGAAACTGAACAACCCCTTACTCAAAAACTGCAAGATTATAGCAGAAATCAAGGGTGGAATAAAGAAATTCACAGAATCTAATGAGAATGAAAACACATCCTCCTAGAACCTCTGAGACACAGCAAGAACAGAGCTCATAGGTTAATTGGTAGCAGTGAATACATGCATCCAAAAAGA
The DNA here is from genome assembly GCA_028571685.1 of Heterohyrax brucei. Lineage (NCBI taxonomy): Eukaryota > Metazoa > Chordata > Mammalia > Hyracoidea > Procaviidae > Heterohyrax > Heterohyrax brucei. The sequence continues at coordinate 133,748,370 of CM053149.1, read as the reverse complement.
AGAAAAGGTGAAACTCAAAGCATAAACCCCACAACTCCAGTAAGTAGAAAAGAGAGCAACAAAAGAACCTCTCAGGCAACAGAAGAAAGCAAATAATAAAAACTTAGAAGGGGCAGAGTCAAGAGGGCAGGCTAAGCACACATCTTCCTAGATCCCACTGAAAACCAAGACCTGAACTGATAATTAAACAGAGCCTTCTGGACACCTAGTGAGCCCTAGGACACGGCATACGGTTGTCAATTTGGACTTCAGACTACTGAACAGAAGACTTCCTCTCTTTCACCAGTCCCCATTCTGTTTGAATTTGGCTTTCACGGACCAAGGGTAACTCGCCATTTTAACTTTTTTTCTCTGTCTTAGCTGGAGGGCAGAGCTGGGACTTGACTAGCAGCTAATCTCAGACTGCTGGTGGGATCAGGGGGCAAAATTGCCACATTTTGAGAGCCCAGTTTGGACTCTGTACATCTCGGCACCTTTGGCCTCTCCACTTCCACCACTCAGTAGCCTGTACTGAGGCAGGCGGACAGCTTGTGCAGGACAGCATCTTGTTCCATTGGAAGGTGGATACACCCATACGGAGGCCCCATCTGGACCTAGTTCCTAGGCTGGGAGGCAGTGCATGCCTGGAAGAGAGCACTTTTCCAGCAGCAAGGCAGTATTTTACACAGTGTTGCCTATGACTGGGGGCCTGGAAACAGAGGCTGTGGACTCTTGTGCATCTTGGCAACTTTGGCCTTTCTTTCCACCTCCACTGTAGAGTAGCCTATACCGAGGCAGGTGGTGAGCATGTGCGGGACACCATGTTGTTACACTGGGAGGTGGATATGCCCATATAGAAGCCTCAGCTGGACCTAATTCCTGGGCTGGGAGGCAGCACTTTTCCAACAGAAAAGCAGTATTTTACAGTATCACCTACAACTGGAGCCCGGCAGCAGAGGCCAACAAGGCAGTAGCCGTTCTGTATTTTGAACTAGTTTGTAACATCTGGGGTTCGATATAGAGGTGCTTAATTTGCCAGCTGGGAAAAGGGACCTATACACCTGAAAACCTGACTAACTGTGTAAGCGGTCCAATACCTTTTACCTTTCATTTTAAGAAGGCCTAGAGAAACAACTGCAGTCCATCCTCACAGAATCTCTCCCAACCTTGATTGATTCACATGATGCCCAGCAAACAACAAACTCTGGGTGAAAGTGTAATGAAAGAATCACCTATGGCTTCAGAAGGCCCCCAGAAGAAACAACCAAAGAACTTCCCAGGTAAAGAAACCTTTCTGAAACTATTGGAAGGTGAGTACAAAAGGATTACATAGAGAGCCCTCCTAGACCTTATGAAAAATGCAGCAGAGCAAAATGAAAAATTAAGCAAGCTGTTTGATCTGATGGAACATCAATAATCTGAAATCCAACAGATCAAGAACAAAATCCAGGACATAGAAACTTCAATTCAAATCCAGGAAAACAGAATGAAGCAAGTGGAAAATAGACTTTCTAACTTGGGAGACAGAGCTACTGACTCCAGAATCTATGAAGAGAAATCAGAAAAACAAAACAAGAAAAATGAAGAAGCATGTGAGACTCTATTAAGAGAAACAATCTACGATTAATTGGAGTTCCTGAACAGGGCAAGACACCTGAGAACACAGAAAGTATTGTTGCTGAGCTGCTGACAGAAAACTTCCCAGAAATTATGAAAGAAGAGAATATAGATGTCCAAAATGCATATGGAATACCACTTAATACAGATCTCAAAAGAAAGACCCCCAAGACATATTATAATGAAGCTTAACAAAATGAAACATAAACAGAAACTCTTAAAGGCAGCAAGACTCAAAGCAAAACTAACATTCAGAAGCAAACTCTGTAGGCTTTCATTGGGTTTCTGAGCAGAAACCATGGTGGCATGGAGACAGTGGCATGACACATTCAAAGCCTTGAAGGAGAAGACCTTCCAACCAAGAATCATATATCCTGCAACACTATCTTTAAAATATGGAAATGAAATTAAGACATTTTTAGATAAGCAGAAACTCAGAGACTTTGTAAAACCCAAACCAAAGCTAGAAGAAATACTGAAGGAATCTCTCAGCTTAGAAGAGCAAAACCACAAATTTTATATTTTTGAAGCAAATACAGGACACATCACCCAGAATCCTACTCAGTTAGGGAAATCTCCCAACTCAATCAAAGTTATAATAGTGAAAGAAGTAATCCAGTGATCATATCATGAAAACCATGGTATCATCCTCATTTTAAAAAGAGGGATGTACTACAGTCCTTGTAGTCCTTCCAGATGGAGACGAAGTTGATAAGAATTGTAGTAACTGAAATTGATTTTATACATAGTTTGTCAAGGGGAATCATAGGGGCAACCATAAAGCACAATGAAGATACAGCCTATCAAATCAAGAAACATAATACAGGATCCTCATCAACCACAAAATCAACCCTGAAAAAGGTGAAAAATGAACTCACAAAGAAGAATGTTCTAGAACAAATTAATAAGAACAACAGAAAAAACATCGACACAAAATAAGCAAATCACAGTGGCAGCACTGAATACATACCTATCAGTAATTTCATTGAATGTGAATAGACTGAATGCTCCAGTAAAGAGACCCCGAGTGACATCTTGGATCAAAAAACACAAACCATTCATGTGTCGCCTACAAAAAACTCACCTTAGACTTAAAGATAAGAACAAACTGAAAATTAAAGGATGGAAGAAATGTATCCAGCTAACAATGAACAAAGAGGAGCAGGTGTGGCAATTCTAATCTCAGATAAAATTGATTTTAATGTAAAATCCACCATCTTGGACAAGGATATACAGTATTTGTTGATGAAAGGTTCAATACACAAGCAGCACTTAACAGTATTAAATATTTATGTACTTAATATTAGAACACCTAAATACATCAAAGAAACACTGACTACACTCAAAAAAGAGATAGATCACTCCACCATAATAGTGGGAGACTTCAACACTCCACTCTCAATACTGGACAGATTGTCTGTAAAAAAACTCAGTAAAGACACAGAAGACCTTATTGCCACAATTAACCAACTAGTCCTCATCATCATATACAGAACTTTCTATCTGTCAGAGGACAACTGCACCTTCTTCTCCAGTGCACATGGAGCATTCTCTAGAATAGACCGTGTGTTAGGACATAAAACAATTCTCAACAAAATCCGTACCATTGAATTAATGCAAAGTATCTTCTCAGATCATAAAGCTGTAAAAGTTGAAATCAATAGCAGAAAAAACAGTCCCTACCTCCAGGATGACAAAGAAGGCATCAGTATGCGCAGCCCTCCCAAATGGTGAGTCAGCAGAAACAGGGCTCTGTGTGACACTGCCTCATCTTTGAGAGAGATAGTTACCCTGTCACTGACACCTAGTCCAATCTGGCAACTGTATGCCAGATTCTAGAGCTCCCCAGATGTCCACACTGCTCAATTTGGTTATTGCTCTAGGCCTTAGTTCTCAGAAGGAATTGAGGAGACTTGTGTCTACTCCACCATCTTGATTCCACCCACTGATAAAGGAAATATTGAAAGGAAAATATTGTAATGGCATTCAGGACATCAAGGCCACTCCAAAAAGGAGTTCCAAAATTGCTTTGAAGGGTGGACTAGGTGCTGGTGTTGCCATATAGTTTCCAAGGGGAGTACTTTGAAGGTGACTGTAGTGATATTCAGCAATGAGATATGTAGCACTTTTTCTAGGATGAATTCTTGTACTTAATTGTCAACCCTCATATGTACCCACCAGTGTTCATTACAACACTGTCCACTATAACAAAAAGATGGAATTAACCTAGATGCACATCAGCAGGTGAATGGATAGTCAAATTATGATATATTCATACAATGGAATACTATGCTATGATAACGATCAACAATGAACTTGTAAAATATAACATGGAGGATTCTGAAGGATATTAGGCTGAGTGAAATTAATCACAAAAGAACATATATTGTATGAGACTACTATTATAAGAACCCCAAACAAAAAGATTTAAACACTGAAGAAAACATTACTTTTTGGTTGTGAGGGTGGAGAGGGAAAATGAGAGTTGTTCACCGAAGTAGCTCATAGACAAGAATTATATTTTAGGTGAAGGGAAGAACAACACACAGTACAGAAGTCAGCACAACTGGACTAAACCAAGAACTAAGTATTTTCTTAAATACAACCAAATACTTCAAGTGACAGTGTAGCAGGAACAGGGGTCTGAGGACCATGAGTTTGGAGACATCTATGTCAGTTAACAAAGTTTATTAAGAAAATATTTTGTGTCCCACTTTGGTGAAGGGCATCTGGTATATTCAAAGCTGGCAAGTGGCCATCTAAGCATCAATTGGTCGCAGCCTACCTGGAGCAAAGGAAAATGAAGAGCACCAAAGACATAAGAAAAATATGAACCCGAGAGACAGAAAGGACCACATAAACTAGAGAGTATATCAGCATTACACCACAAGAACTAGATGGTGCCTATTTATTACCAATGACTCTGTATATTCCTTCCATTTTCTTTTGAAGTTCCCTGCATTGTTTAATAGTTTCTCCACAGAATCTTTCACTGTTCAACTTGAGGCTTGAATTTTCTCTTCAGTTCTTTCAGCTTGAGAAATGCTGATCATGTTCTTCCCTTTTAATATACTATCTCCTGCTCTTTGCATGTGCCATTATACTTTACTTTTCTTGAGCTGCCCTTTGAAATCTTCTGTTCAGTTCCTTTATCATTTCTTCCTTTTGTTTTAACTCCTTGACATTCAAGAGCAAGTTTCAGAGTCTCTTCTGACACCTAATTCAGTCTTTTCTTTTCTGTCTTTTTAATGACCTCTTGCTTTCTTCATGATGATGTCCTTGATGTCATTCTACAACTTATCTGGTTATTGGTCATTAGTGCTCAGTGCATCATATCTATTCTTGAGAGAATCTTTCAGTTTGTTTTATGAGTATAATGTTAACTGTTAAACCTGGTAAAGATTTCACATGAAAACTGAAACTATAGACTAATATCATTCATTAATTTATGTTAAATAAAAGCTAGGAAACTGAATCAAACATCACGTAAGAAGACTCCATGAATTAACTAAGAGATGTGTTTCAAAATTATGAGTGATATTCAGTATTAAGTAATCTGTTCATAGAATTCACAGGATGAATAGATCTAAAGAGAAGAATTCCGTGAAAGTCCACATCCATCTGATAAAAACCACTTAGTAAAAGAGGATGATGTGTGTGTATGTATGTGTGTGTGTGTACACAAAACCCGTGGTTACTATTTCACTGTGGAAACACTGAAGTTATTCACACTAAAATTAGGAGCAAAAGAAAGCTATCTATTACCTCTACTAATATTTAATGTTATACTAGAGGCATTAGTGAGTGCAGTCAGGCAAAAAACCAGAGACTTACAGTTGAAAATAATTAGTTATAAACAGTCTCTGTTTGCATTTGTTATGATTGTATACCTTGAAAACCTATTAAAAAACTGAAAAAATTGCTAGAGACAGTAAGATTTAGTAAAATAACAGGACATAATACAGAAAGTAATAGTTTTGTTTACAGATACTAAAAATCAGTTAACACATATAATGGGAGAAAGTCATGATTTACAAATACCTAGATGTAACTCTAACCAGAAAATCCATAAATATACCCAGTTATGTGTATAAATTTTGCATACAGTAACATAATGGAACCATCTCACATAACTGGAGTACAAATGGGTTTTTCATAAGCAGTGTTGGAATAATAAGAAAAATTACAAAAATTGGATACATTCTTCACATGATACACTAGGATACGGTCCAACTACATCAGAGATTTAAATATAAATTAGCTGTTGAGTTAACAGAAGAAAATATGACAGAATTACACTGTAATCTGGAAATAGAGAAAAGTTTTCAAATTAAGACTGAAAGTTTCTGGAAACATTAAAGGAAATTAGATACATACATATGTGTATGTGTGTGTCAGAGACAGAGAGAGTGAGATTCTGACTGCCAACCTTTTGGTTAGCAGATGTAACACTTAACCACTATACTACTCACCTTGCCAAACACACACACACACACACACACACACACACACACACACACACACACACGAAAACACATACATTTTTAGTTAAAATGTGTAAGACACCAAAAACACTGTACAATATGTATATATAACAGAAAAAGGCTTTCATCCCTAATATAGAATGAGCTACTGATGACAGAGAAGATAAAAAAGAAAGACCAAAATAACATTTAAAGGGAAAAAAGGAACTAGGGAACTGGACAAATTACAGAAAAATAAGTAAAGGTTGTTCTTCATCATATGAGAAGGTGCTCAGTTTCACTCATAGTAAGAGAAATGTAAATTAAAGCATTATTGAGAGGAGCCCAGCTGGATGGCCTGAGAAGCAGCACACCTCTTTGCTTCCAAGGAAGCAAAAACTGGCAGAACCAACTTGATTAGAACTCTAGAAGCCAGTCAAAAGATTACACCAACCAAGCAAACACTGAATAAAGAAAAAGATGCTGTCTTAACATTAGAAAAGCTTTTGTGTGACACACTCTCAGACATAAATCCTGATATCTGTCTCTAAAGGGTGTAGAGGAGACTTTATGCTGACATTATTTGTGTGTTGGTTCTGTTTAAAAGACTGAAGCAACACATTCATCTAGGTTTGGCCTATGGGGTAGAGGGACAGTGTGTATACTTTAAATCTGTAACCATGTCTGGATACCTAGAGCTGAAGCGTGTGATTAAAAAGTGCAATAGGCAACTAAGAAGAGGAAGGCAAAGCCAGGGAGAAAATTTATTTTAGAAATTATTGTTTACAAAATCTGCCTGTAGACAGAGCAACCGAAAGAGCCACATGTGCCCTGAGAAAGACCCATGTTGAAGAAATACTGGAGAAAACCCTATACCTTTATCACTAGATTCAGTGCAATCCCAGAAAAGTGTTCATGAAGGGCTCTATCACATAGCCAGCCTGAAAAGTTTTGGAGAGATTTTTGTTTTTGTCTTTTCTGTAGTGTTCCAGTTGATTCTGACAGTTTCTGCTTGTACTGGGGTTTTTCATGGGGTGATGAGGGTGTGTAACTATCCATATCACTGTCTTGTCTTCATCTCTGTCAAAACAGTAGCTGAACAGAAGCTAAGAAAGACAAATTTCACTGTCCCCAGGCACATCCAGAAAGAAAGGATAGAATTTGTCAGTAAACAAATGGATGACTAGAGTGTTCAAAATAAGAATAATACAGAAAACCCAGAAAAATACAGAAAACCCAGAATCTGATTTCTAGAGTTACTACATTATTATACTAAAATGTCCTGATTTCAAAAACAACGACACAATCACAGGACATTCAAGAGAACAACAACAAAAAAGGGACAGAAAACCATTTATGTGAAAGTCTGTTTAATGGGTTTACCGAACAAAAAGTTTAAAACAATGTTACTGAATATGTTCAAAGAGCTTAAGAAAAACACAAAAGAAATCAGGAAAACAGTAGTACATGAGCAAAATGAGAATACCAATAAAGAGATAAAAATTTTAAAAAGGAAACAAATTCTGGATCTTAAAATTACAGTAACTGAGTTAAAAATTAATTGGAGGTGTTTAATGGCATATTTGAGCTGCCAGAAGAAAGAATCAGTGGACTTGAAGTAGGAAAACTGAAATTACTGAGTCTAAAGAGCAAAAACACAAAAGTAAAGAAGAATAGTGAAGAAAACCTAAGGGAAATGTGGGACACTGTGAAGCCATAAAAGCATGTACATTATGGGAGTCCCAGAAAAAGAAGAAAGAGAAAAAGACTTAAAGAATAATTGAAAAATAATGGCCCCAAACTTCACGGAGTTGATGAAAAGATGTGAATCTATACATGGAAGGAAGTTAATGAAGTCCAGTAAGAATATACCCAAAGACTTTTGCACTAAAACACATTATCACCAAACCCTTGAATAACAAAATAGAGACTCTTGGTAGGAGCAAGAGAGAGGCAATTTGTCATATATTTGGGATCCTTAATAATATTTAATGCACATTTCTCCCCAGAAACCATACAGAGAAGAAGGCAGTAGAATGAATATTTAAAGTGTTGATAGAAAAGAAACGTCAGCCAAGAATTCTGTATCCAGCAAACTGTTCTTCAGACATGAGGGCAAACCGTCCTCCTATGAACAGCTGATATTTGACAAAGGGCCTAAGATTTTAAACTGGGGTAAGAACAGTCTCTTTTATAAATGGTGCTGGCATAATTGGTTACCCATCTGCAAAAAATTGAAACAAGACCCCTATCTCACACTTTGTACAAAAATCAACTCAAATTGGATAAAAGACCTAAATATAAAAGCTAAAATGATAAAGCTCATTCAAGATAAAATAGGGTCAACAATGGAAGTTTTAATACATGATATAGACAGACTTCAAAATCTAGCAAAACACATTCATCAGAAGAGAAAAATAGATAAATGGGAATTAATAAGAATCAAACACTTCTGCTCATCCAAAGACTTCATCAAAAGAATTAAAAGACCACCTACAGAATGGGAAAAAATATTTGGCAACTCTACGTCAGACCAACGCCTGATCTCCATAATCTATAAGGTACTACAAAATATCATTAAGAAAAAGACAAATCATCCAATTAAGTGATGGGCAAAGGAGTTGGACAGACACTTCTCTAGAGATGAGATCCAGGCAGCCAAAAAACACATGCGGACATGCTCACGATCATTAATTCAAATCAAAACAACAATGAGATACCATCTCACCCCAACAAGATTGGCCATGATCCAAAAAAAAAACGCAAAACACTAAATGTTGGAGAGACTGTGGAGAAACTGAAATTCTTCTACACTGTTGGTGGGGTTGCAGAATGGTGCAACATCTTTGGAAAACAATTTGGCATTACCTTAAAATAATGGACACAGATATACCATTCAACCCAGTAATTCCTCTGCTTGGAATATATCTTGCAGAATCAAGGCCATTCACACCAACTGATACATGCACACGAATGTTCATTGCAGCACAATTCATGATAGCAAAAAGATGGAATCAACCCAGGTGCCCAACAACAGAAGAATGGATTGATAAACTTCGGTATATGCACTCAATGGAGTACTATGCATTGATAAAGAACATTGATGATAGCAGGAAACATCTCTCAACTGGAGGACATTATGTTGAGTGAAACTAGTCAGCGACAGAAGGACAGTTACTATATGAGACCTCTACGATAAAAACTTAAAAGCATATTCGTACATAACAGAAAAGACTCTATGATGGCTACAAGGGTGGGGAAGGTGGGAGGGCGAGGGGCGTGGGTTTAGATTCCATAGTTTTAGAAATTCGGTTAGGTGAAATCGGTGACAATGCACATTAGTAAAATCAATATTAATGGGACTTCAACACAACTTTTGTACTCCTCGCATCTTAACCCAATATTGTAAGGACAGAGTGTGTACGTTTTCATTTTTTATTTAATAAAAAAAAAAATGAGGGCAAACATAATGCTCACCCCAGCAACAGTTTGTTGCTACCTTGCCACCCAGAAACCATCAGGTGTTCTCCCATCCTACCACCCTGGTGACCAGTGGTGTGCACACCTACCCTTACATCTCATGACTGGCAGCATGCGTTCTACCCCTTTTTGCTCATAGCTATCATGTGAGCTCCTGCCCCACAGCCCTGGTGATCAGCACTATGCATTCACCCCCCACACCTTCATGACTGCCAGCATGTCCTCCTACCCCAACCCCCACTGACGAAGTGGTGCATGCTCCTGCCCCACTCCTCTGGTGATTGACAACATGTATTCCTGTGCCACCTGGATAGTGACCAGTGGCATGTGCTCACCACCATGCTTGCCCAGTGACAGGCATTATGGACATACCCTGCCCAATTCCAACAGCCAGTAAGAGTGTGCCCCACACCCCCACCCAGTGACCAGTCAGGTGGGCACATCACCTCACTAGCTATCACTCAGCACATCCTGATAGGTGTTACCTATGCCCTTGCCTAAGAATGAGCAAGAAATCCAACTGCCCTCATCCAAAGACTGTGTCTGAAATGATACCCATTCTATCTCAGTGTGCAGGCTGATGACACATACTATGAGACCTGTCAATCCCCAATCACCTGCTGACGTATCCATTCATGCATAGAGTGTCTATCCCATCCATTTGGCTAGCACTGCCACCTTCCAGTGGCTATAGAGATATCTTATCCTATTCTCCAGTGGGCACACTAACTTCCAGAACCAACCTGGAAGAAATGCATGGTCCCACAAGATCTATGGAGAGAATCTAGCCACCCCACATTTGGCATCCCACATCAAGCAGAGGACCAGCTAAGACCTCAATGCCTTGGAGAAAGAAGACAATAACAAACCATATGAAGAAACAGGATAAGGTGACATAAACAATTGAGAAAAATAAAGGGACAGAAATTCTGAAAAGAACTGATAATAGAACTACTTTATAAATAATTCAAAAGAATTATACTTAGTGTCCTCAAAGAGATTAATGACAAACTCAGTGGACACATAGAAACTGTACAAACATATCAACTAGAAATTGAAAAGCGTAACAATACAATGTCACGAATATGTAGCTCAGTGGAAGGGCAGAGAAGTAGAATTGAACCAAGAAAAGAATCAGTGAAATTGAGGACAAATTTGTTGGTATGAATTTCTTTGAGAATCAGAAAAAAAAAAAGACTGAAGAGAAAGGAAGAAAGCCTACAAGTTATGTGGACACTATCAAAAAGAATAATTGTGCATGGTAGGAATTCCAGAAGGGAAAGAGGGGGAAAAAAACAACATACAGAGAGAATTTTTGAAGCTATACTGGCAGAAAAGTTACCAAATATCACAAAATACAAGAAGATTTTCACCAAAGAAAGAAAATCAGTGAACCCCTTACAGGATAGATCTCAAGAGAAATTCACCAAGATGTATTATACTTAAACCTTCCAAACCCAAGATGAAAAAAGAATTTTGATAGCACTTTGTGACAGGTGAAATATTATTTACAAAGGAGCATCAATAAGACTAAGCACTGATTTCTCTTTAGAAAGCATGCAGGCAGAAAGGAAACTGAGGGTGCAGAGTCAAGATGGCAGACTAAACACACATCTCCCTAAATCCCTCTGGAAACCAAGACCTGAATGGATAATCAAATGGAAACTTCTGGATACCTAGTTAGCCCTACGGTATGACATAGGGCTGTTAATTTTGACTTCATAACACTTAATGGAAAACTTCCTCTCTTTTCCTAACCCTACTCTTCACAAGAGCTGGCTTTCACAGACTGAAGTCTGTATGGAGGCAGGCGCCGAGCTTGTGCAGGACACCATCTTGTTCCATCAGGAAGTGGATACACCCATACAGAGGCCCCAGCTGGACCTAGTTCCTAGGCTGGGAGGCAGAGCTTGCACAGAGGAAAGCACTTTTCTGGCAGAAAAGCAGTATTTTAACAGGGTCATCTATGGCTGGGGCCTGGCAAAAGAGGCTGTGGACTCTGTGCATCTGGGCACCTTTGGCCTCTTTTCCTGCCTCTGACGTAGAGTAGTCTGGACCCAGCCAGGCAGCAAGCTTGTGCAGGACACCATGTTGTTCCACTAGGAGGTGGATTACACTTAGGTGCAACTAATTCCTGGGCTGGGAGACAGTGCTTGCCCGGAGCAGAGTGCTTTTCCGGCAGAAAAGTAGGAATCTACCCAGTGTTGCCTACAGGTGGGCATGACAACAGAACCCAGCAGGGCAGTAGGCTTTCTGTATTTTGATATGGTTTATAACATCCGGGGTTTGATATAGAGGTACTTACTTTGTCAGCTGGGAACAGGGACCTGTACACCTGAAAACCTGACTGACTTTGGAAGTTCTCAGATAACTTTTACCTTGCGTTTCAAGACAGCCTAGAGAAACAACTGCAGTCCATCATCACAGAATCTCTCCCAGCCTCTATTCCCTCTATTGATAGTGTAGAAAGGGATGGAATACTCCCAAATTCATTCTAGGAAGCCAGCATAACCCTGATACCAAAGCCAGGGAAAGACCCAACCAAAGCAGAGAAGTACAGACCGATATCACTCATGAATCTAGATGCAAAAGTCTTCAACAATCTTCAGCAAAATTCTTGCCAACAGAAAACAACAACATATCCAAAAAATAATCCATCGTGAGTTGGATTCATACCAGGAATGCAATGCTGGTTCAGCATCAGAAAAACAATGTGATAAACCACATAAATATCACAAAGGACAAGAATCACCTGATCTTGTCTATTGATGCAGAAAAGGCATTTGATAAAGTCCAACACCCATTCATGCTAAAAACTCTCAGCAAATTAGGAATAGACAGCAAATTCCTCAATGCAATAAGGGCCATTTATACAAAGTCAACTGCCTGTGTTATCCTGAATGGAGAGAGACTGAAGGAGTTTCCCTTGAGAACAGGAACTAGACAAGGATGCCGACTCTCACTTCTCCTGTTCAACATTTTACTAGAAGTTCTAGCCAGAGCAATTAGACAAGACCAAGAAATAAAGGGCGTCTGCATCGGCAAAGTAGAATAAAAATCTCCCTATCTGCAGATGACATGATTGTATATGCAGAGAATCCTAACGAATCCGTAAGTAAACTACTCAAACTGATAGAAGAATTCAGCAGTCTCAGGATACAAGATAAACATAAGTAAACCAGTAAGATTCCTTTATACCAACAACGAGTTTATTAAGGAAAAAATCACCAAATCAATAACATTTACTATAGCCCCTAAGAAGTACCTAGGAATAAATCTAACCAGAGATAACAGACCTTTACAAAGAGAACTACAAATCCTTACTAGAAGAAACTAAGAGACTTACATAAATAGAGAAAGCTACGCTCCTCATGGATAAGAAGACTTAACATTGTGAAAATGTCTATTTTACCCAGAGCAATCTACTTATATAATGCAATCCCAATACAAATTCCAGTGACATTTTTTAATGAGATGGAGAAATAAATCACCAACTTTGTTTGGAAAGGGAAGAAGCCCTGGATAAGTCAAGCACTACTGAAAAAGAACACACTGGGAGGCCTCTCATTACCCGACTTTAGAACCTATTACTCTGCCACAGTAGTCAAAACAACCTGGTAGTGGTACAAAAAGAGACAGATAGATCAATGGAACAGAATCGAGACCCCAGAGATGACACCATCTTCATATGAACAGTTTATATTTGACAAGGCTCCAAGACATGAAGCTGGGGTTAAAAACAATCTCTTCAACAAATGGCACTGGCAAAATTGGATAGCCATCAGCAATAAATTGAAAGAAGACCCATATCTTACACCTTATACAAAAACCAACTCAAACTGGATGAAAGACCTGAATATCAAATCTAAAATGATGAAGCTTATCCAAGAAAAAGTAGGAACAACATTGCAAGTTTTAGTGCACAACATAGACAGACTTCAAGTTCTGGGAAACAAAGCACAAATGACAGAGGAGAAAATAAATAAACGGTAACTACAAAGAATGAAACACTTTTGCTCATCCGAAGACTTTGTTAATAGAATTAAATCAGACTGATGCCTGATCTCCATAGTGTATAAAGTGCTACAAAATATCAATAAGAAAAAGATAAATCATCCCATTAAGTGATGGACAAAGGAGATGGACAGATCGTTCTCTAAAGATGAGATCCAGGAAGCCAAAAAACACATGTGGACATGCTGACAATCTTTAGCTAATAAAGAAATTCAAATCAAAACAATGAGATACCATTTCACCCCAACAAGGTTGGCCATGATCCACAAAATGCAAAACAACAAATGCTGAAGGGACTGTGGAGAAATTGGGACTCTGCTACACTGTTGGGGGAATTGAAAAATGGTGCAACATCTTTCAAAAGCAATCTGGAGCTTCTTTAAAAAGATGAATCTAGATATACTATTTGACCCAGTGATTCCACCTCTTGGAATATATCCTGCAGAATCAAGGACATTCACACCAACTGATACATGCACACGAATGTTTATCACAGTACAATCCACAATAGCAAAAAAATGGAACCAACCCAAATGCCCAACAACAGAGAAATGTATAGATAAACTGGTATATATACTTAATGAAACACCATGCATTGATAAAAAACAGTGATGATTTTATGAAACATCTCATAACCTGTTTTCAGTTGGAGGACATTATGTTGAGTGAAAGTAGTTAGTGACAAAAGAACAAATATTGTGTGACACCCCTACTATAAGAACTTAAAAACAGACTTATGCATACAACAAAAGACCTTTCGATGGTTGCAAGCAGGGGGAGGGCCTACATTAGATAGTTGATAGAAATTTGGTTGTGTGAAATATGTGACAGCACACAGTATGAAGCAGATCAATATTAACTGGACTTCAACGTAACATGATTACTCCTCCCATCTTAGCCCAGTATTTCAAGGACAGAGTAGCTGGGGTGAGGGGCCAGGGACCATGCTCTCAAGGGAAATTGAGGCCAAATGGTACAACCAGCATTTTGCTAAGAGAGCCCTCTGCACCCTACATTGGTGTGTGGCATATGGGGTCTTAAAATTTGCCAAGCTGCCATCTGAGGGTACAGCAAATGGTCCCAACTCAGCAGGAGTGGATGATCACCAAGAACCAAAATGACATAGGGGAAAGAGAACCCAGAAGACAGACCCACGTGAGTGCGTGACCACATTGACTTGTGACCGGGAGAACCGGATGGTGCTCAGCGACCACCAGTGATAGCCATGATGGATCTCACAGGGTTGAGTCTTACTGGAAACACAAGCATAAAAAGGGGTGCACCCTGCAATCTCAACTCAGGGTCCAAAGGCTTTGGAGTTCCCCTGGGAGCATGGACCCCAGCCCTGATGCTGCCTCTTTCCATAAATCATAATTGAGGTCAACTCTTCAGACAGGAATGGATTGCACTTGGCTATACAGAGTGACCGTATCGTGTGTGTACTTTACGGTTTTATGCATCTGTAGGATGTCGTCCTGCTGACTGCTTACTGGAGGAAGGGGAGTGGGTGGAGAAGCAGGGATAGGAGATTTTGGGGTGGGTAGGACATGTATGGAGCAGAGAGACAAGATGTGCTGACACTTGGCAGGGAGAGCAGTGGGAGCTGTATGTAGGTGGGCATGCAAATTTATATGGGAAGGTACATTTTCATTCAATCATAATAAGAAAAAGGAAATGGAAATATATATATATGATCCTGAAAAAGCAATTGCCATCCAAGAATTATGCCAAGCCAAGAATTATATGTCCTGCAAAATTATCTTTCAAAAAGAAGCGTTGAACTAGGACGTTCCCAGATAAGCAGGAATTAAGAGAATTTGTAAACACCAAATTATCCTTACAAGAAATATAAAAAGAAGTCTCAGACAGAGAAGTATAACAAACAGCATCCTGAGGTAAAGATACATGACAGTATCACATAGATGCCATCTAAACACAGATACTGTGATAAAGACATCACAAAAGTAAAATAAAGTTATTAGACTGATTACAGGGAACCAGAGATGTTAAGTTGCAAATAAGTAGTCAAAGTGTAGTCTTAACTGACTCTCCTTTATGCATTATTTTTTGTTTTACCCTAAGGGTGGCAGGCCCTGCCTCCCAGCTGACAATGACAGTGCCTTATAGGCTGTTTCCAGACGCTATGATGAGGCTCAAAGAAGGGAGGGGTTAGAGCACGGCTACCCTTGGCCATCAGGCCCAACCACAATCTGATCCATAGATAGGGTCATCTCAGAAACAGATATTCTGATGGAGAAGCACTTTCAAGACAGGCATTGTTGCTCAGTGTGAGAATAAACCCCCGGCTGAAAACTCAGGCATGGCTGACTCTGTCTCTCAGCTGACCAAGATGGCAATCCCGCTTGTTCTGCCCTTCATGCAGTGAGTCAGCAGACTCTATAATGTAGCACAAGGAAGAGAGTCGGGAGGATCTTGGCACCCTCAGTCAACATCCAAGCTCTCAAGATGTGTCTGTGCCAAATGCAGTCTCTCTCTGCTGTGGTCTAAGCTGTTTGCTTAAGCGCTGCAGTTCATTGTATTAGCATGCCAGGCACACAGGCATGGCACACCCACTCCCTGCTTCACAGATAAGAAGGCATCCATACCTGCAGCCCCCTGAAATGATACATCAGCAGAAGCAGGATTAAGTGTGCCACTGCCTTGCCTCCAGCAGAGGCAGTTTCCCCTTTCATGTTGCACAGTCCAGTCTCACAATTCTTCACCAGATCGCGGGGCTCCGAGAATGTCCACACTGCTCCGTTCACTTAGTATTCTAGGCCTTAGTTCTCAGAGGGGATCAAGGAGACATGTGTCTGCTCCACCATCTTGGCTCTGCCTCCTCCATGAACTTCTTTCGTGTATTCTTGATTTCTTCTATAACCCATGGCTTTTTTTAACAAGGTGTTGTTCAGTTTCCTTGAGCTCAAACTTCTGCTTGTGTTTTTGTACTGTTGATTTCAATTTTTATGTCTTTGTGATCTGAGGAGATGCTTTGTAATAATTCAGTGGCTTGGATTTTGTTGAGACTTGCTTTGTGGCCTAATATGTGGTCTATTCTGGCAAATGTTCCATGTGTGTTAGAAAAGAAAATATACTTGTCTGTCGTGGGGTAAAAAGTGCTGTATATGTCTGTGAGGTTGAGTAAGTTGATTGTTGCAATAAGATCTTCTGTATCTTTACTGTGCTTTTTTCTGGATGATCTTTCCATGACTGAAGTCTCCAACTATTATTGTGGAGTGATCTATCTCATTTTTCACTGTTCTCAGTGTTTTGCTCAGTATATTTAGATGCTGTCATATTGGGTGTATAACTGTTTAATATTCTTATATTTTCCTTACATATTGAACCTTCCAGTAGTAGTGGCCATTCTTGTCCATGATGGTGGGTTTTACTTTAAAAGCTGTTTTGCCAGCCAGCCAAGTGCCATTGAGTCAGATCACCTGCTGCTCTTTTCATGTTTTAGCTTGATATGAATTTTTCCATCCTTTGATTTTTCAGTTCCTATATGTGAGACCAGGCGCTCCTTGAATACTCTGGGGGTCAGTTCTACCTTGGCCCCTAGGGTCGCCATGAGTCAGATCCGACTCGGTGGCACTTGTCTATATGTGAGTCTAAGGTGTGTTTCTTGTAAGCAGTGTATAGATGGATCATGTTTTTGTATTCAACCTATTGCTGTCTGTCTCTTTATTGCAGCTTTCAATCCATTTACATTCAGTGTAACTATTGATAGATATGTATTTAGTGTTGTCATCTTATTACCTTTATTTTTGTGTTGTTGACCTTTTCTTTGCTCCACTTAATCTGTTCTGCGTCGTTTTTCTTTGTGGGTTTTCTTTTCATCCTTTTCAGTGTTGGTTTTGTGCCTGCTGAGTCTTCTGTATTGTGTCTCTTGTTTTGATATGTAATATTATTAAATGCTCTGTGGCTACCCATTTGTTCCTCCTTAATGTTCTAAGTTTAAACCAGTCTTTAAATTATTTGTATCTCTTTAAAACTTCCTGTCCATCTGAAAGATCTATAAACACTGTGATATATCCCTGTTTATAGTGTAATGTTGTCATGGTTTACATTTTGAGATTTCTGTTTCCCTGATTTTAATATTTCAGCTTTGGTTGAGCTTTGTGACTTCCCTAACTAAGTAGGACTCTGGATGCTATGTCCTGCATTGCATCCTTGAGTGTATATCTGATGTTACTGATTTTCTAAATGAACAGCTCCTTTCAGTATTTCTTGTGATTTTGATTTGGTTTTTGTAAAGTTTGTAAGCTTCTGTTTATCTTACTATGTCCTAATTTCACTTACATATTTGAGAGACAATTTTGCAGGTTATATAATTCTTGGTTGGAAGCTTTTTTTTTTTTTCCTTCAAGGCTTTGTATGTGTCATCCCATTGCCTGCTTGCTAACGTGGTTTTGGCTGAAAAATCGGAAGTCAGTCTAGAAGACTTCCCTTTGCACGTCAGTTTTGGTTTAATCCTAGCTGCCTTTAAGGGCCTCTCTTTATGTTTCATTTTATTAAGCTTGATTATAATATGTCTTGATGTCTTTCTTTTGGGATCTACCTTTTGTGGAGTTCAATGAGCATCTTGAATAACTTATCTTCTTTCATGATGTCTGACAAGTTTTCTGTCAGTAACTCTTCAGTAATTCTCTCTGTGTTTGCTGCTATGACTCCCTGTTCTGGAACTCAAATTACTCGTAAGTGTTCCTCTTGATAGAGTCCCATGTGGTTCTTATTAATTCTTTATTTTTCTTGATTCTTTTACCTAATTTCTCCTCATAAATGCTGGTGTCAGTTGCTTCAGTCTCACTAATTCTGCATTCCATTTCCTCAGTTCTGCTCTTTTTGCTTTAAATCGAAGTGTCTAACTCTAATTTTATTAGTAATATGCTGAATTTCAGATTGTTGTTGTTCTTTCAGTTCTTATAGCTTGTTTAATTCTTCATTATGTTCTGCTACACTTTGACTAATCCCCATCCTAAGATCTAGAAGGGCCCTATATGTAATTCTTTTGTATTCTACTTCTGATAATTTCAGGGAGGCTTCTTCATCTGGGAAGTTTTTAGATTCTTTAATTTGGGAGTTTTCTGGAGTGATGGTTGTCTGCTTCCTCAAATGCTTAGATATTAATTGTTCTCTTGGAACCGTCAGAAAGGTGTATAGATTCTCCAGTGTCACACCAGCAAAAGCTGTCACATACCTCCAAGAAGGTAGTTGGGAGGGACACCGCAGTCATTGGCCTTCAGCCACTGCTGCATTCTCTAGAGGTAGCTGTTTTAAGGTACAGCTTCTTAACTGAGAGAGACACTGTCCAGTCAGGCAATATACTCAGCTCAGTAGTCAGCCCCAGCTGGGCCCTCAGGGGTGGCAAGCCCTACCTCCTAGCTGACAGTGATGGCAACCTACTTGTGTAGACTCTCTGAAGTCATACCAGCAGATGCTACAGTGTAGCTCAGAGAGAGCTTGCCCACACTCGGCCACCAGATGCTGCTGTGTTCTTCAGATGTGGCTGTTTTAAGAACAGCTTCTCTGCTGAGAGAGATGCTGTCCAGCAGTAGCCAGACCCAGCTGGGCCCTCAGGCTGAGCAGATACCACTTCCTGTCTGACAAAGATGGGAACCTACTTGTGGAGTCTCTCCAGAGCTGTGTCAGCAGACACTATGGATGGCTTAGAGAAGGGAGGAGGGAAGTGTCCTGACATACTCGGCTGCCAGCCACTGCTGCATTCTGTAGATGCAGTTGTCTTAAAAACAGGTTTATTGCTGAGAGAGGTGCTGTCCAATCTGGCATTGCTGTTCAATGTGGCAGCCAGCCCCTGCTGGACCCTCAGGTGTGGGTAGTTCTGCCTTTCGGCTAAGATGTTGTCTTACCTGGTCGAGCTCTCCTGTGCTGTGCCAGCAGAATCTATGGCATAGCTCAGAGAAGAGAGAGGGGGAAGTATACTACTGCACTTTTCTGTCAGCTGCTGCTGGGTTCTCTAGATGTGACTGTCTTAAGTACTTCCTCTCTGCTGTGAGAGACACTCTCCACTCAGGCACAGCTGCTCAGCTTGGGAGCTGGACTCAGCTAGGTTTTCAGGCACAGCAGCCCCTTTCCCAATCTCCCAGTTGACAAAGATGGTGTCTATACTTCTAAGCCTGTCTGCTACCATGCCAGCAGAAGTGGGACCCTTTGCACTGCTGTCTTGGCTCTGACAGAGGTAGTGTTCCCTTTCCTATCACCCAGTCCGTCACACAACTTTCTGCTTGATTTGGGGGATCCTTAAGTGTCCACTCAGCTCCATTCAGTTGTTTTTCTAGGTCTTCATTCTCAGTAGGTACTGAGGAGAGTATGACTAGGCTGCCATCTTGGCCCTAACCACACACACATTTTTGAGGGAACACAATCCAATCCACGACAGGTTGATGCAGTACTGCGTCCAGTGGCACCCAGATGGAAAGACTGTTAACCATCCACTGATAGAGGCCATCCACTGATAGAGGCCAGGTAGGCATCTATGTATGCCCCCACCCACTGAGTCATACTGGCTGTGGTCCAGAAGGGTGTTTCATATGTTAATCAGGGTTAGGCTGATTGTCCAGTGGGGATGATGATGACATGTTGCCTCTCAGGTCCACCATTACAGACATCAGCAGCTGCAAGGTGGGTCCCTGCCTGGTGAGTATTGTAACAACCTATTTTACATCAAAGGATCACAGTGAGGACATGCACTAGTGAATGCATGCATGAGCTACTTGGGGTTTTCAGTTCACATTTTCAATATCCTTGTCTTAACTACTTTAGGAAGAAATTAGGAAGGGCTGTGGTCAAGGTTTCTTTGATAGGTACATTCCAAGAAGTCACTATAAGTGTTATTGTTCTCATTCTATACAATACCTGTGAATAGGTCACTTCAGAGCCCCCTTCATGGATAACAACATAACCAACTTTGACTATAAAAATCAACACAAAGTTGGTTCTTATAAGATAGAGATTAAATATATCTCCATTTGCTAACTTCCCCATTATTTCTGACATTAGCCACCCCACAGAATTCTCTGTCTCTACTAGGTTTGATAATGTATTGCAACATCCACAAAATTCAAAGAAATGACACATCTGCTTCCTTAACATTAATGTGTCAGGGACGGATATAAATGGAAGATATAAACAGAAATGAATATATGCATAGGTCAGGGTCTGGAAGGGGTCCCAGAATGATGTTTCAGCATCTGAAGGGGAGAATACTTACTCCCCTGGAAACAGATGTTCACCCTCAGAAGCTCCATGGTATCTCTCTAGGGCTGACACACCTCCTCCTGGTGCAGCTCTTGAGGCTGTAATGCCCCCTGTGAGTGCAGCGCTTGGAGCCAGCATGTCCCCTACCACTTCATCTTAGCTGTACTCTTCTCTGCTGTCTGCTCTGTCTAGGCCTGCTAATTGCTTCTGCCACTTCTGGCACCATCACTGCTGGTCCACAGCTCTAAGCACATCACAGCTCTTTTAGGGAAAGTCTTTCTGGAGGGGTTCTGACATAGATAGTCCATTTTCTAAAGGATGCACTACCCTCTCAGCACTCAGCCAGGAAGCCCTAAAACCTTTGTGTTTAGTCTGCGCCCAGTCTCTTCTCCAGCAACACTGCTACTGAACATCTGCCTGGCCTGCTATCTTTTCTTGGTTGCTGTTGTTTGTCCCAGTTGCTGCTGACTTCTTCGCTTTCTACCAGGTCCAGCTCTCCATCAGTGTTACTAGTGTCACTTCACAGTGTTTTGTAGAGTCCTGAACACAGGTCCCCTATGCCTTAGAGAATCACCTACTCTTCCATGTCTCATCGTCTAGGAGACCCTAGAACTTCTTTGGTTCAGCCCTATATAGTGCATTCCTTGTCCATTTCAAGGCCAGGCCTTTCCCTCTGGGAGGATCCCAACCAATCCTTCTAGCCAGATGGAATCCATCCAGACTCTTAGCTGGGTGAGACCCGAGTCAGTTCTTGATTACCCAAGAAATTTAAGTAAACTAAGGCCTTGTGAATTACTGGGCCAGGCTGGACAAAAATAATAAACCATCAAGTTTTTTTACAGCTTACCCAGGAAAAATTCAGTCAACTTGGGAAGTCCCCTCCCAAATTGTTCTTTTCCATAAGGCCAAGCCAAGTGCCGTCGAGTCAGATTCGACTCATGGCGACCCTAGGGGCCAGATAAAGCCAGGACAAAATGCCACATAAGGGAATGCACAGTGTCACAGTATACAATGAAATATTATTCACTTATAAAGGGAAATGAAGCTCTGACACATGCCTTGGCATAGCTGAACACTGAGAACATTATGCTGACTGAAGTAATTCATACACAAAAGAACAGCTGTTGTATGATCCTATCTATATGAAATACCCAAATAGGTAAATATTACTCATGGACACCATAGTTTATTAGTAGTTATTGGACTGGACAGGAAGGCAGAGAAGGGAGTTATTGCTTAAGGGGTACTGAGTTTCTGTTTGGGGTGATGAAAAACTTAGTAATGATAATTGCACAACACAGTGAGTTTAATTAATGTTACTAAATTACACACTTAAACATAGTTAAAATGGCAAGTTTTTTTGCTAAATATATTTTTTACCATAATAAATTTTTAAGCTAATTTTAATACCATTTCTTATCTATGAGTCTTGCCAAATACCCCAAACTTAGACAACATACTCTTCAGTTTACATAATTCAAGTTCTTTTTATACATTGTCAGTGGCCATGAAAATTGACATAGCCTCTGTGGAAGACAGTTTGGTGGTATCTGAAAAAATTATGCCTGTGTTACCTTTTGATCCTCTCTTACTGTAGGACTTCAACCCAAAGATTCACTTAAAAATATATATGAAAAATGTTGAACAAGATATCTTCCTCATTCTTTTCTGCAGTTTCAGAGCAATGATCACCCTATTGATGAATATTTGCTTTGTTTTTAGGCTCCGACTCGACGGCACTTGGCTGGCTTAGTTTTTTGTTGTTGTCAGAGATGGCATAATGAATATGGAAAATCTTTTCATGCTGGTACAGAGTTACATTAGGATGTACTGTAAAGTAAGAAAAACAAGATGAAGAAAAGCATCTATTGTATTCTATCATTTACCTAAGCAATGGAGCATACAATCTAAACTTTTCTTAAATATGCTAAAAATAAAGAAGTATAAATTATGTAATTAAACACAAATGTATATGGAGAGGGAGAGAATGCCATAAAATGGAGAGGATAGACGCTAGGCTTCTTTGAATATACCTTGTTTTTGAAACATGACTTTAAAGCTTTGTAAATATTTCACAAAATTAAAAAAAAATTAATTTAAAAAGACAGCCTTAAAAAAACCATTAAATGAAACACATGATCTCAAATATGTATGTAGCTGGTGACAGAGCCACACAAAGAAAATAATTCAAAGTGACTTCTAAAACATAGTCATTTGTTCATCCAAATTGGAGTATGCCCAAAGCCAAAGAAATTAAATACTACAAATAAACCTTAAAGCTGTCACAGTAATAATTCTTTTAGCATTGGTGTTATATTCTCATTCTTATTCTGAGATGTTTGTGTATATACTGTTGGATAAATGGAATCCATAATTATGTGAAATTCTATCGTTTCTGATATTATACGGAACCAAGAGTTGTAAGGGAGAGGAGGTTCAAATGTGAAATGAAATTAAGTAAAAACTCTGAAGTCTTCATCTTAAAGTAGAAGTATTAATATGAACTCGAGGTGTATTTTATTTTAAACAAACAAACAAGCATATTTCTTAGCTCTGTCCACTAAAAAGTTTTATGAATGATGACTAAGCCAATAATAATGGATATACCTATGACCCAAATGATTGTCTTGAAAAAATCATTCCCTTTAAAAGGTCTCATGGTTCTGTGGAGAAATGTCTGATTCCAGATCTGTAGCAGGAAATATACAAGAGGAGCCATCAACAGTGTGTCATACATGATAGCAAGAAGCCATCCGCAATACCCGGGTCAGGGCAATCTAGGACTCGGAAGCCAACTTGAAGTGGCGATCACTGGCCAAAACGGGGATAATTTGATCGTCAATAAAGATAATGACTACTTAAATTATCAAATATATTTAATCCATCAGTACAAATCAATATTTTTGAAAGGAAAACTAATTTATCAGCATTGGTGGAAGCTGATGAAAACACTTATCCAGTAATAGGATGAGTTGAAAAATGGTAAATAAAGGAAGGTAACGTAGTATTTATCTTTTCTATTTGTAGTCCAACACAGGGAAACCAAATATTAGATGAGTGGAAGGTCTCTGTATTAACTATTCCAGCTAATAAATGAAGAAGTGAAATAATTAGACTGTCACCATGGTGAAATCCCTTGTGTGTTCTTGGTCCTAGACAGCAATCTTCAAAAGCTGGGAACACCAAAGCAGAGAGATGAACAAATCTTCACCTGACAGAAGACAGTATCACCTATGATGTGGTTTTGCCCCAAAGTTGAACACCTTAGTAAACCTTTATATCAGGGTACTTGATAGGGGTACAAGAAAAAGGAGCATGTTAAATAACACCACAAGAGGCATTCAGCAAAGCCAGACTGTACAGAAGTCTACAAGAAAAACTGTCTGTTTTTTTAGCAAATAAACTCAGAGAAAAAACGAGAGACATTACCTATAGATTTTAAAAAAATGTATTAATTACGTTATGAGAACTTCATATGAATCCTCCCCTGCCTGTCTATCAGTATGTCATACTTTGGCCACTTTCATTTTGCTGTGATACTGGAAGTTGTGCCACCAGTATGTGGATACCAGCAAGATCATCCATGGTGGACAGGTTTCAGCTGAGCTTTCGGACTAAGACAGACTGGGAAGAAAGACCTGGAAGTCTACTTCTGAAAAGAATTATGCAGCAAAACCCCTATAAATAGCAGCACAACCTTATCTGACATAGTGCGAGAAGATGAGCTCCCCAGATTGGAAGCCACGTGAAAGATGACTGGGGAACAACTACATCCTCAAAGTAGACTCGACCTTAACAATATGGATGGAGTCAAGCTTTGGGGACCTTCATTTGCTGATGTGGAATGACTCAAAGTGAGAAGAAACAGACACAAACATCCATTAATAATTAGAATGTGGAATATACCAAGTTTAAATCTAGGAAATTTTGTGATGAAAGCAATGCAATTCTTCTTTAAGTTGTCATTTCCAGAATAGTAGGTCTCACAACTATCTAATTCAAAATGACCAATAGCAGTCCATTTCAGCTCGCTATTATCTAGGATATTGATGCTTACACATTCCATTTCATTTTGATGATTTCAAAATTTCCTAGATTTAAACTTGGTTGCAAATACCTTTTTTCACTACCATAAAGAGTGACTACACACATGGACCTTGCCAGACAGAATACACAAGAATCAAATGGACTGTATGTGGAAGGAGACAATGGAAAAGCTCAATATTATCAGTCAGAACAAGGCCAGGAGCCAACTGTAGAACAGACCATCAATTACTCAGGTTGAAGCTGAAGAAAATGTGAACAAGTCCGAGAGAGTCAAAGTACAATCTTGAGTGTATTCCACCTGAGTTTAGAGACCATCTCAAGAATAGATTCGATGCATTAAATATTAATGACAGATGACCAGACAAGATGTAAAATGACATCAAGGACATCATATATGTATAAAGCAAAAGACTGTTAAAAAGAAAGAAAGAAAACACCACAATGGCTATCAAAAGAGACTCTGAAACTTGCTCTTGAATGTTGAGTAGCTAAAGCAAAGAAAGAAATAATGAAGTAAAGGAACTGAACAGAAGATTTTGAAAGGCTATTTGAGAGATCAAAGTAAAGTATTATAATGACATGTGCAAAGATCTAGAGATATAAAACAAAAGGGAAGAACACAACCTTGAAGACTAAGGCATAGTATTTTTGATTACATCATAGGCATATTGAAGCTGGACAATGAATAAGAAAGACCAAAGAAGAACTGATGACTATGAATTGTGGTATTGGTGAAGAATATTGAATATATCATGGACTGCCAAAAGTATAAACAAAACTGTTTTGAAAGAAGTACAACCAGAATGCTCCTTATAAGCAAGGATAATGAGACTGCGTCTTACATACTTTGGACTTCTTGTCAGGAGGGATCAGTCCCTGGAGAAGGACATCATGCATGGTAAAGTAAAGGGTCAGTGAAAAAGAGGAAACCCCTCAGTGAGATGGACTGACGCAGTGGCTGCAATAATGGCTTCAAGCGTAACAATGATTATGAGCATGGCACAGGACTGGGTAGTATTACATTCTGTTGCATATGTGGTCACCATAGGTTGGAAGTGACTCCACGGTACTTAACAACAATGTATGAACCCTGATTAAATGGAACAAAAATTAAGAACGTATGGATTTATAACATTTAAGATAGTTACGTATTTGAGTTCTGTCTGGATATTTAATTACATTAAGGAATTATTGTTAAATTTTAGGTGTGATAATAGTTCTGTAGTTATGATTTATAGGGTCCTTTTAGAGATATTGGAAATCCTGATGGCATAGTGGTTAAGTGTTATGGCTGCTAACCAAAAAGGTTGGCAGTTTGAATTTCCCAAGTGTTCCTTGGAAACTCTATGGAGCAGTTCTACTCTGTCCTCTGGGATCACTGTAAGTCAGAATTGACTTGACAGCAATGCTTTTGGTTTTTGCTTTTTAGAAATATGTAGTGAATCTTCAGTATCCTTAGATTCTGTACTTTTGAATTCATCTACTTGCTAAAATTTATTAACCTGCTAAAATGACCAGAGCACTTTTGTGGACATTCATGGACATGCACGGAACAATGAACCATTTGGGTTACCCAATACAAATGTAGCCAGCTAAGGCTGAAGAAGGCAACTCTTTGCCTTCTTATTTCAGCTTTTGTACTGTAAATAATGAAATGAACTTATTTGGGTCTATATGGTGTCACATTTTTTTAACGTTTCTTCTTTGGGTTGGTAATTTTACTGTTTAAAATGGCCTCATGACCATGCCCTAGGTGAAATCAAGGGCAATTGACACAACTAGCGTTTTGCTAAGAGGGCTCTCTGCACCCCATATTGATGAGTGGCACCTGGGGTCTTAAAAGCTGCTGAGCTGCCATCTGAGGGTACAGCAAATGGTCCTAACTTGGCAGGAATGGATGAACACCAGGGACCAAAATGACATGAGGTAAAGAGAACCCAGAGGACACAGAGACCCACGTAAGTGGGTGTCTACATCGTCTCGTGACCGGAAGAACCAGATGGGGCCTGGCCACAATCAGAGATAGCTGTGATGGAGCTCACAAACTTAAATCTCACTGGCAACACAAGAATAAAAAGGGGTGCACCCTGAGATCTCCACTAAAAGGCCACAATTGATGGTGCAGGGGCTTCAGGATTCCCCTGTGAGCATGGCCCCTGGCCCTGATGCTGCTGCTGCCTATAAATCATAAAGAAGGTCCACTCTTTGCACAGGAATGGATTGGACTTGGCTACGCAGAGTGACCGTATCTTAGGTGCACTTTATTGTTCTGTGCATCTATAGGATATCATCCTGCTGATCTCTTACTAGAGGAAGGGGAGTAGGTGGAGAGGAGAGGAAAGGAGACTGTTGGGAGAATGAGACATGTATAGAGCAGAGAGGAAGGGTGTGCTGTCACCGGGCAGGGAGACCTGTGGAAGCTGCATATAGGTGGGCATGCAAATTTATATGCAAGTGTACATTTTCATTCAATCATAATAAAAAGTAAAATAAAATGGCCCCCAGCCTAACACTGAAAATCTACCTGGTGTCCCCCATTACAAGAAGACTGTGATGTACCTTATGGAGAAAATATGTGTTAATAAACTTAATTCAGGCATAAGTTATAGTGCTGCTGGCCGGCAGTTCACTATTATTGAATCAACAATATGTATTAAATAACATATCTATAAACATAAACACACATATGAAGCAAGATTATATATCAGTCACTTGACAAAATGTTGTGGCCAGAGGCTTGCAGTGTACTAATTCTCCATTTCTTCTGGGAGCAAGGATTGGGTGTTCACTAGCTCAGTATTTATAGAAACTTTATATAATCCAATTGCCAAGAATAGTGGGTAATGATTGTAGATTGAAAAATTTATGAATGAAATAATGTTTCTGGTATTTGTATCAAAATCATATGCTTGGGGAAAGTGGCTTGGGGTACAAGAGAAACAAGATTAAGAGGTGATAATTGTGTCTAGTTGATGGGTATCTTGGAATTATTTTCTTCTTCTGTTTTCATTTATACATATTAAAATTTATGTATCCATTATTGAATTCTGAATTTTCCTTGTCAGCTTAAAAAACTCTGAGCTCAAGACCATGGAGGTTTGGCCTTTTATGACTTTTACTCCCCTGTTTTTTCATGTCACTGCCTGCCTCTGCCCTGAGAGCTGGTACAGTGACCAGCTGAGCCTGAGAGCAGGAAGCATACCTGTCCTCCACGGCCAGAGAGGACCCTTGTGCCCATTATTCAGGTGGCAACAGTGTAATTCTCATCTGTGTGGAATAGGTCTCAGTGCTGCCTTTCACTGCCACAGTACATTCTTCTTCAGTTTCCACAAGGGCACTGACAATACCAGGGATTTAAGAAGACTAACTTTACCAAAGGGAGGACTGAAGGGCAGGATGAAAGGCACTACAATGCAGAGGACTTTGGACTGTCCACCACATTCCTAAGGACACCTTTATGTGTGTTTCACATGGACATAGCTACTACTATCTTGCCATGCCTCTCTTGTTTTCTTCCCTCACTGACTGCCTCCTCTGCTCACTGCTCCCTTCTTCCTTAGGACTTTTTAGGTTTAATTTTCCTCAGAAATTATTTCCTTGTAGCTCAATTACTCATAGCGGGAGGGAAAGAAAGAGGGAGGGAAGACAGAAGGAGGGAGGGAGGAAGGGAAGGAGGAACCCCTTGCCGTGGATTTAATTCCAACTCATAGCAACCCTATGCAACAGAGTAGAACTGCCCCACAGGGCTTCCAAGGAGCAGCTGGTAGATTTGAAACACTGACCTTTTGGTTAAGCAGCTGAATTCTTAACCACTGTACCACCAGGGCTTCAGATAGACAGATAACTTCCATCAAGTAAATTCCCACTCATGGCTAATTTATTTATGTAATGGAGTGAATCATTATCAGGTCCTGCATCATCTCCATGATCTCCAGCAGGTTTGAGGCCATGATTGTGGAAATTGTGCCAATCCATCTCACTAAGGATGTCTTTTTCTCCTTCATTGACCCTCTGGCAATTGATTCCTCCCGATGATGTGTCCAAAAAATACAGTACTGGGGCTGTGACTCAGAGTTTTCATTGATTAATTTTTGGAAGTATATCACCAGGCGTTTCTTCCTAGTCTGTCTTGATCTGGAAGTATCTATTCTGAAGTACAATGCTTTCAGTGATGGGATAATATCCATAAGCCTACAAGAAAGACCATTTAAGACAACTATCATTCAAATTTACACACCAACTGCTAATGTGAATGATGAAGAAATTGAATTTTTTATTAACTTCTGCTTTCTGAAATTGATCAAACATGCAATCAAAATGCATTGATAATTACTTGTGATTGGAATGCAAAGTTAGAAACAAAGAAGGATCAGTTGTTGAAAAATATAGTACTGGAGACAGAAACAATACTGGAGACTGCATGATAGAATTATGTAAGACAAGTGACTATTTCATTGAAAATAGCTCTTTCAGCAACATTAATGGTGACTGTACATATAGATCTAACAACATGGAATGCACAGGAACTGAATCAACTACTCTCTGAAAAAAGATAATGGAGAAGCTCAATATCATAAGTTGGAACAAGGCTAGGGGTCAGCTGCGAAATAGACCATCAATTGTTATGTATAAATTCAAGGTGAAGCTAGACAAAATTAAAACAAATGTGCAAGAGCCAAAGTACAACTTTGAGTATATTGCACCTGAATTTAGAGACCTTCTCAAGGCTAAATTTGTACATTGAACATCAATAACTGAAGACCAGACCAGACACGTTGTGGGGTGATATTAAGATCATCATACATGAAGAAAGCAAAAGATCATTTAAAAGAAAGAAAAGGCCAAAGTTGGTATCAGAAGAGACTGAAATTTGGTCTCAAACATAGAATAGCTAAAGCAAATGGAAGAGCTAAAGTAAAAGAGCTAAACAGAAGATTTCAAAGGGAAGCTTGCAAACACAGAATACAGTACTACAATGAAATGTGCAAAGACCTGGAGGTGGAAAACCAGAAGGGAAGAACATGCTCAGAATTTCTCAAGCTGAAAGAAATGAAGAAAAAATTCAAGCCTTAAGTTGCAATATTGAGGAATTCTATGGGCAAATTATTGACCAATGCTGGAAGCCTCAATTGGAGTCACTGGGCAAAAAATAATTGGTTTATATTCAGTCATTGCAGGAGGTAGCATGTGATCAAAAACTGATGGTACTGGGGTGGAATCAAAATGGTGGACTAAATGCATGTCTCCTAAATCCCTCTGGAAACCAAGGCCTAAAATGATAATTAAATAGAGCCTTCTGGACACCTAGTAAGCCCTGGGATGCAGCATAGGGCTGTTAATTTGGATTTCATACCACTGAATGCAAATCCTCCTATCTTTCACTGACCCCACTCTCTGCAAGCAGAGCTTGCACAGACTGAAGGCAACTCACCACTTTGATTGGATTTCCTCTTTCTTGGCCAGTGGGCAGCTGGGACTTGACTAGCTGCTGGTCTTGGATGCACTGCTGGTGGGACTGGCAAGCATAATTACCAGATTCTGAAAGCCTGGCTTTGGATTCTATACACCTTGGCTTCCCTGGCCTGTCATTCTGCCTTCACCATGTGGTAGCTGTACAGACGTGCTTGTGCAGGATGCCATCTTGATCAACTGAGAAACAGGGAAGCCCAGGCAAAGGCCCCAACCAGACTTGGTTCCTAGGCTGGGAGGTGGTGCCTTCAGGGGAGGGAGTCCTTTTCTAGCAGGGAGGTGGTGTTTTGCACAGTGTTGCCTGGGGCAGGGGCCAAGCAGCAGAGGCTGTGGACTCTGGGCGTTTCTACACTCTTGCCCTCTCTTTCTGCCAGGACCCTCGTCCTGGCAAGCTGGCAAGCTTCTGGGGGATGCCATCTTGTTTTGCCAGGAGGTGGAGTGATCGATATGGAAACCTGAGCTGGACCTAATTCATGGGCTAGGAGGCAGTGCCTACCCAGAAGAGACCACTTTTCCGGCAGAAAAGCAGAATTCTACACAGTATCGTCTACAGCTTGGGCCCGACAGCAGAGGCCAGCACACCAGTAGCCTTTCTGTATTTTGAGCTACTGGGTTCAATGTAGAGGTGCTTACTTTGCCAGGGGAAGAGGAATTAATACACCTGAAAACCTGACTGACTTTAGAAGTTGTCAAATACTTTTTAACTCTCATTTTAAGACAGCCTAGATAAACAACTGTGGTCCATCTTCACAGTATCTCTCCCAGTCTTTATTGACCCATATGAAGCCCAAAAAGCAACAAACTTTGGAGAAGACATAAACCTGGAAGTCACCCATGGCATCAGAAGGCCCCCAAAGAAACCACCTCAGAACTTCCAACATGAAGAAGCTTTTCTGAAACTATCAGAAGGTGAATACAAAAAGATTATAGATAGAGCCCTCCTAGACCTTATAGGAACTGCAGCAGAGCAAAATGAAAAATTAAGCAAGCTGTTCGATCTGATGGGACATCAGTACTCGGAAATCCAACAGATCAAGAACAAAATCAAAGACATAGAAACTTCCATGCAAAGCCAAGAAAACAGAATGGAACAAATGGAAAAGAGAATTTCTGATTTGGAAGACAGAGCTACTGACTCCAGCATCTATGAGGAGAAATCAGAAAAAAGAAACAAGAAAAAATGAAGAAGCATTAAGAAGCATATGGGACTCTATTAAGAAGAGCAATCTATGATTAATTGGAGTTCCTGAAAAGGGCGGGACACCTGAGGACACAGAGAGTATTGTGGCTGAGCTACTGACAGAAAACTTCCCAGAAATTATGAAAGAAGAGAATATAGATATCCAAGATACATATCAAATATCTCAACAGAAAGGCTCGAAGACATACTGTAATCAATCTTAACAAAATGAAACACAAGCAGAAACTCTTAAAGGCAGCAAGACTCAAAGCAAAGTTGACCTTCAGAGGGAAATCCTGTAGGCTTTCATCGGATTTCTCATCAGGAATGATGCTGGCATGGAGACAGTGGCATGATGTATTCACAGCCTTGAAGGAGAAGAACTTCCAACCAAGAATTATATATCTTGCAAAACTATCTTTCAAATATGGTAATCAAATTAAGACATTTGCAGGTAAACAGAAACTCAGAGACTTTGTAAAAACCAAACCAAGCTACTAGAAATACTGAAAGAATTTCTTGGCTTGGAAGAACAAAACTGCTAACTTTATACTTTAGAAGGACACATTATCAAGAATCCTACTTAGTTAGGGAAGGCTCCAAACACAATCAAAGCTATAATAGTGAAAGAAATGATCTGGTGATCCTATAATGTAAACTGTGATATCATCATATTAAAAAGAGAGATGTACTACAGTTGTTATAGTCCTTCCAGATGGAGAGGAAGTTGACAAGACTGGTAGCAATCAAAATTGGGTTTATATGTAGTTTAGTAAGTGGGATCAAAGGGGCAACTGTAAAGCACAATAAAAAAAGCAACATACCATATCAAGAAATGTAATGCAGCAGTCTCAACAACCACAAAACCAACCCTGAAAAAAGAGAAAAATCAACTCACAAAGAAGAAGGTTGCAGAACAGATAAATAAGGACAACAGTAGTGAAAACATCAACACAAAAATAAACATACCATAATGGCAGCACTGAACACATGCCTATCAATAATTACATTGAATGTGAATGCACTGAATGCTCCAGTAAAGAGACATCGAGTGACATATTGGATCAAAAGACATGACCGAACTATGTGTTGCCTACAAACAACTCACCTTAGAGATAAAGATAGGAACAAACTGAAAATTAAAGAACGGAAGAATATATATCAAGCTAACAATGAACAAAGAAGAGTAGGTGTGTAAATTCTAATCTCAGATAAAATCAATTTTAATGTAAAATCCACCATCGTGGACAAGGATGGTCACTATTTTTTGCTGAGAGTTTCAGTTACACAAGTAGGACTTAACAATATTAAATATTTATGCACCTAATATTAGAGCACCTAATTACATCAAACAACCACTGGCTATACTCAAACAGGAGATAGATCACTCCACAATAATAGTAGGAGACTTCAACACTCCACTCTCAATATTGGACATATTGTCTAGAAAAAAGCTCAAGTAAGACACAGAAGACCTTATTGCCACAATTAACCAACTAGACCTCATCAGCATATAAAGAACTTTCTATCCATCAGCAGACAGCTACCCTGCTTTTCCAGTGCCCATGGAACATTCCCCAGAATATACCATGTATTAGGACATAAAGAAATTCTCAACAAAATCTATAGCATTGAATTAATGCAAAGCATCTTCTCAGATCATAAAGCCATAAAAGTAAAAATCTATAGCAGAAAAAATGTAGATAGAAAGTGAAACTCATGGAAACTAAACAACACCTTGCTCAAAAAATCATGGGTCATAGAAGAAATCAAGGATGAAGTCAAGAAATTTACGGATTCCAACGAGAACATAAACACTTCCTAGCAGAACCTATGGGATACAGCCAAAGCGGTACTCAGAGATCAGTTTATCTCCATAAATGCACACATCTGGAAGGAAGAAAGAAACCAAATCAGAGAACTGACCCTACAGCTTGAATAAGTAGAGAGAGAACAACAAGGGAACCCCTCAGGCACCAGAAGGAAACAGATCATAAAGATCAGAGCAGAACTAAATGAATTACAGACTAGAAGAACAACTGAAAAAATTGAAAAGACCAAAAGCTGGTTTTTTGAAAAGATCAACCAAATCGACAAATCACTGGCTAAACTTACTAAAGAAAAACAGGAAAGAAAACAAATAACCCAAATAAGAAATGAGAGGGTAGTTGTCCACACAGATCCAACAGAAATCAAAAATATCATAACTGAATACTATGAAACACTGTATTCCAACAAATTTGAAAATCTAGAGGAAATGGACAAATTCCTTGATTCATATCACTTACCAAAATTATCACAATGTGAAACCAAACAACTTAGTAAACCCATCATGAAGAAAGAGATTGAAAAAGTCATCAAAAAACTGCCAACCAAAAAAAGTCCAGGCCCAGAGGGCTTCACCACAGAATTCTACTAAACTTTGAGAGAAGAGTTATCTCCAGTACTACTAAGACTATTTCACAGTGTAGAAACATATGGAATACTCCCAAATTCATTCTATGACAAAGCCAGGGAAAGACCCAACCAAAAAGGAAAACTGCAGACCAATATCACTGATGAATCCGGATGCAAAAATCTTCAACAAAATTCTTGCCAATAGAATACAACAACATATCCAAAAAATAATCCATCATGTCCAAGTTGGATTCATACCATGGATGCAGGGCTGGTCCAGCATCAGAAAAAAAATTAATATGATAAACCACATAAATATCACAAAAGACAAGAATCATCTGATCTTCTCTATTGGTGCAGAAATGGCATTTGATAAAGTCCAACATCCATTCATGCTAAAAACTCTCAGCCAAATAGGAATAGACGGCCAATTCCTCAATGGGCCATTTATACAAAGCTAACTGCCTGCATCATCCTGAATGGAGACTGAAACAGTTTTCCTTGAGAACAGGAACTAGACAAGGATGTTGACTCTCACCTCTCCTATTCAACATTGTACTAGAAGTTCTAACCAGAGCAATTAGACAAGACCAAGGAATAAAGGGCATCTGCATTGGTAAAGAAGATCCAAAAAATCTGCCTATTTGTAGATGATATGATTGTATATACAGGAAATTCCAAAGAATCCATAAGGAAACTACTCAAACTGAGAGAAGAGTTCGGCAATGTCTCAGGATACAAGATACATACTGAGAACGAGATTATTAAGGATGAAATCACTAAGTCAATACCATTTAACATAGCCCATAACAAGA
The DNA here is from genome assembly GCA_028571685.1 of Heterohyrax brucei. Lineage (NCBI taxonomy): Eukaryota > Metazoa > Chordata > Mammalia > Hyracoidea > Procaviidae > Heterohyrax > Heterohyrax brucei. The sequence goes on along the minus strand of CM053149.1, from coordinate 133,713,691 downwards.
GGAAGTACCTAGGAATAAATTTAACCAGAGAAATAACTGACCTTTACAAAGAGACTACAACACCTTACTACAAGAAACTAAGAGAGACTTACATAAATGGAGAAACCTACTATGCTCATGGATAGAAATGTTTATTTTACCCAAAGCAATCTACTTATGTAATGCAATCCCAATACAAGTTCCAGTGACTTTTTTAATGAGATGAAGGAACTAATTACAAACTTTGTCTGGAAGGGCCCGAAGTCCTGGATAAGTAAAGCATTCCTAAAGAAGAACATCACACTGGGAGGCCTCTCATTACTCGACCTTAGAACATATTACACTGCCATAGTCAAAACAGCGTGGTACTGGTACAAAAAGAGACAGATAGATCAATGGAACAGAATCGAGACCCCAGCAATGACATCATCTGCCTATGAACAGCTAATGTTTAACAAAGGCCCTAAGATATTAAACTGGGGTAAAAACAGTATCTTCAATAAATGGTGCTGGCAAAATTGGATATCCACCTGCACTAAATTAAAACAAGACCCATATCTCACACCTTATACAAAAACCAACTCTAACTGGATAAAAGACTTAAATGTGAAATCTAAAACGATAAAGCTCATCCAAGAAAAAGTAGGAACAACAATGGAAGGTTTAATACACAAAGCAGACAGATTTCAAAATCTGTCAAACAAACCACAATCATCAGAAGAGAAAATAGATAAATTGGAACTGCTAAGAATCAATCACTTTTGCTCATCCAAAGACTATTAATAGAATTAAAAGTCTGCCTACAGAATAGGAGAAAATATTTGGCAATTCTGTGTCACACCAACACCTGATCTCCATAATCTATAAGATATTACAAAGTATCAATAAGAAAAAGATAAATCATCCACTTAAGCGATGTGCAAAGGAAATGGACTGACACTTCACTAAAGAGGAGATCCAGGTAGACAAAAAACACATGCGGACATGCTCACAATCATTAGCTAGTAAAGAAATTCAAATGAAAATGACAGTGAGATACCATCTCACCCCAACAAACTTGGCCATGATCCAAAAAACACAAATGCTGGAGAGGCTGTGGAGAGATTGGAACTCTCCTACACTGTTGGTGGGATTGCAAAATGGTGCAACCTCTTTGGAAAGCAGTCTGGTGCTCCCTTAAACAAATGGATATAGATATACTATTTGACCCAGTAATTCCACTGCTTGGAATATATCCTACAGAATCAAGGTTGTTCACACCAAGATGTACACGAATGTTCATCGCAGTGCAGTCCACAATAGCAAAAAGATGGAATCAACCCAGATGCCCAACAACAGAGGAATGCATAGGTAAACTATGGTATATATACTCAATGGGACACTATGCAATGACAAAAGAACAACGATGATTGCAGAAAATATCTGTTAACCTGGTTTCAACTGGAGGACATTATGCTGAGTGAAAGTGGTCAGCGACAAAAGGACAAATATTGTATGAGATCCCTACAGTAATAACTTAAAAAACAGACTCATGTATAGAGGAAAAGATTCTGAAGGCTGCAAGGGTAGAAAAGGAGGAAGGGTGAGGGGGGCGAGAGTTTAGATTAGATAGTTAATAGAAATTTGGTTGGGTGAACTTGGTGACAGCACACGTTAGAAAGAAGATCAATAATAACTGGACTGCAACACAATTTGAGTACTCCTCCTATCTTAAGCCAATATTGCAAGGATGGAGTAGCTGGGGCAGCGGACCAGGGACCATGCTTTCAGCTGAAATCGAGGCCAATTGGCACAACTAGCATTTTGATAATGAGGACTCTCTGCACCCCACATTAATGAGTGGCATCTGGGGTCTTAAAAGCTGCCAAGCTGCCATCTGAGGGTACAGCAAATGTCCCATCTCAATAGGAATGGATGATCACCAAGGACAGGAACGACATGAGGAAAAGAACCCAGAAGACAGAAGGACCCATGTGAGTGGATATCTACATCGACTCATGACCAGAAGAACCAGATGGTGCCTGGCCACCACCAGTGATAGCCACGATGGAGTTCACAATGTTGAGTCTCACTGGTTACAAGAGAATAAATAGGGTGTACCCTGAGATCTTGAATAAAAGACCACAATTGATCATCCAGGTGCTTTGGAGTTCTGCTGGGAGCATGGCCCCTGGTCCTGATGCTGCCCCTGTCCATAAATCATAATGAAGGTCAACTTTTCCAACAGCAGTGAATTGGAATTGGAGATGCAGAGTGACTGTATCTTGTGGGAATTTTATGGTTCTGTGCATCTGAGATGTCATCCTGCTGACCTCTTGCTGGAGGAAGGGGAGTGGGTGGAGAAGAGGGGATTGGAGACTATTGGGAGAATAGGACATGTTGGGGCAGAGATGGGGGTGTGTTGCCACCGGCCAGGGAGAGCAGTGGGAGCTGCATACAAGTGTGCATGCAAATATATATGGGAATGTACATATTCATTCAATCATTAAAAAAAAAACAAAACAAAAAAAACTGATGGTACTGAAGGAAAAGGTCCAAGCTGCACTGAAGGCATTGGCAAAAGACAAGGCTCCAGGAATTGATGGGATACCATTTGAAGCTATTTAGCAAATGGATGCAACCCTGGAATCTCTCACTCACCTATGCCAAGATTTTTAGAAGACAGCTACCTGGCCAGCCAAATGGAATAGATCTACATATGTGCCTGTTCCGAAAACAAAAACATGTGATCCAAAGGAATGTGGAAATTATCAAAGTTACTAATATCACACATGAGTAAAATTTCACTGAAGATAATTTAGAAATGCTTAAGCAGTACATCAGCAGACAACTCACTGAAATTCAACTCAGGTTCCGAAGAGGATATGAAACAAGGGATGTGTCATTGCTCATGTCAGATGAATCTTGACTGAAAACAGAGAATATCAGAAAGATGTTTATTTCTGTTTTTGACCACGTGAAGACATTTGACTTTGTGGATCATAACAAGTCATGGGTAGCATTGAGAAGAATAGGAATTCTAGAACATTTAATTGTACCGACATGGAATCTATGCTTAGATCAAGAAGCAGAGCAAAGGGATACTGTGTGGTTTATAATCTGAAAAGTTGTTTTGCCATACTTATCCAATCTGTACATTAAGAAAATACTTCAGGGGGCGGAGTCAAGATGGTGGACTAAGCCCACGTCTCCTTATATGCCTCTGGAAACCAAGACCTGAATTGACAATCAAACAGAGCCTTCTGATCACCTAATCAGCCTCAGGACACGGCACAGAGCTGTTAATTGGCACTTCATACCACTCAGCGAAAAACCTCTCTTTCACTGACTCCCGCTCCTGGCTAGACCCGCCTCTCACAGACGGAAGGGAAACGCACCATTTTGACATTTTTCCTCTGTCTGGGCCGGCGGGCGGAGCTGGGCCTTGCCTGGCGGCTGGACTCAGACGCGCTGCTGGGGCGATAGGCCGGCGAAATTCCCATATTCTGAGAGCCAGGCTCAGGACTCTTTTAATCTAGCCACTTTGAGCCTTTCATTTTGTAGCTGCCTTAGCGGGGTTTGTGTGGAGCTCCGCGGTCGCGGTGCGGGATGCCATGTTGGTACCGAAACTTTAGCAGGACCTCGTTCTTAGCCTGGGAGCCAGCACCTGCAAACGGCACAGCACTTCTCTGACAGAAAAGTAGTGATTTTGCAGAGTGCTGCCTACGTTGGGGGCCCTGCAACAGAAGCAGAGGAATCACTGCCTCTCGGCACCTTTAGCCTCTCTGCTGCCTGTGTGTAGGACGCCATCATGGGTACGGTGGCCGCAGCTGGACCTAATTCTTAGCTTGGGAGCCAGAGCCTGCCCACAGGAGAGTGCGTTTCTATCACAAAACCAGTACTCAACGCAGTGTTGGCTAAGGCTAGGCCCTGTCATCAGAGGCCACCAGGGCGGTAGCATTGCTGTATTCTGAACTAGTTTGTTATCATCTGGGGTTGGATATATTGGCGCTTACTTTGTCAGATGAGAAGAAGGACCTCTACACCTGAAAACCTAACTGACTTGTGAACTGGTCAGATACCTTTTGCTTTACATTTGAAGACAGCCTAGAGAAACACTTGCAATCCATCCTCATAGTACTTCTTCCAGCCTCTATATACTCACATGGGACCCAAAAAGCAACAGACAATTGTGGCATACAAGCAATCACTCATGGCTTCAGAAGGCTCTCAAACAAAGCAACCAAGGAGTTTTCCAGATGAAGAAACTTTTATGAAAGCATCAGGGAGTGAATACAAATTGATTATATGCAGAGCCCTTCTAGACCTTACATAAAATGCAGCAGAACAAAATGAAAAATTAAGCAAGTTATTCAATCTGATGGAACACCAGTACTCTGAAATTCAACAGATCAAGAAGAAAATCAAAGACATAGAAACTTCCATGCCAAGCCGAGAAAACAGAATGGAACAAATGGAAAAAAAAATTCTGTCTTGGAAGACAGAGCTACTGAAGCCAACATCTATGAGCAGAAGTCAGAAAAAAGAAAGAAGAAAACTGAAGAAACATTAAGAAGCATGTGGGACTCTATTAAAAGGAACAACCTTCGATTAATTGGAGTCCCTGAACAGGGTGAGACATCTGAGAACACAGAGAGTATTGTTGCTGAACTGCTGAAAGAAAACTTCCCAGAAATCATGAAGGAAGAGAATATAGACATCCCAGATACATATCGTATGCCACCCAATATAGATCTCAAAAGGAAGACTCCAAGACATATAATCAAGCTTAACACAATGAAACATAAGCAGGAACTCTTAAAGGCAGCAAGACTCAAGACAAAGCTAACATTGAGAGGGAAACCCTGTAGGCTCTCGTCAGATTTCTAAGCAGAAACCATGCTGGCACGGAGACAGTGGCATGACACATTCAAAGTCTTGAAGGAGAAGAACTTCCAACCTAGAATTATATATCTGGCAAAACTATCTTTCAAATACGAAAATGAAATTAAGACATTCCCAGATAAACAGAAACTCAGAGACTTTGTAAAAACCAAACCCAAACTGCAAGAAATACTGAAAGAAGTTCTTGGCTCTGGCTTAGAACAACAAAACCACTAACTTTATATTTTAGAACAACACACTACTCAATACTCATTTAGGGAAGGCTCCAAAGTCAATCACAGCTCTGATATGGAAAGAAGCAATCCAGTGATCATCATGAAAACTATGGTGTCATCATAATAAAAAGAGGGATGTACTACAGTCGTTATAGTCCTTCCAGATGGAGAGGAAGATGACAAGACTAGTAGTAATTAAAATTGGGTTTATAAATAGTTTATTAAGGGGGTTCATAGGGGCAGCTGTAAAGCACAACAAAGATGTATCATACCATTTCAAGAAATCTAACACACGAGTCTCAACAACTATAAAACCAGCTCTGAAAAAGGTGAAAAATCAACTCACAAAAAGAGTGTCCCAGAACAGACTAATAAGAACAACAGAGAAAACATCAACATAAAAATCAACATATCGCAATGGCAGTAGTGAACACATACCTATCAGTAATTACATTGAATGTAAATGGACTGAATGCTCCAGTAAAGAGACACCGAGTGTCATTGGATCAAAAGACACGACCCATCCATATGTTGTCTACAAGAAACTCACTTGAGACTGAAAGACGGGAATGAACTGAAAATTAAAGGATGGTAGAATATATATCAAGCTAACAATGAACAAAGAAGAGCAGGGGTGGCAATTCTAATCTCAGACAAAATCAATTTTAATGTCAAATCCACCATCATGGACAAAGACGGACACTATTTATTGCTGAAAGGTTCAGTACACAAGCAAGACTTAACTATATTAAATATTTATGCACCTAATGTCAGAACACCTAAATATGTCAAAGAAACACTGGCTACACTCAGAAGAGAGTTAGATGACTCCACAATAACAATGGATTCCAATGAGAATGAAAACACTTCCTATCAGAACCTATGGGATACAGCCTAAGCAGTGCTCAGAGGTCTGTTTATCTCCATAAATGCACAAATCTGGAAGGAAGAAAGAAACCAAATCAAGGAACTAACTCTACAGCTTGAACAAGTGGAAAGAGAACAACAGAGGAACCCCTCGAGCACTGAAAGAAATGAGATCATAAAGATTAGAGCAGAGCTAAATGAATTAGACAATAGAAAAACAATTGAAAAAATGGAAAAGACCAAAAGCTGGTTTTTTGAAAAGATCAACAAAATTGATAAACCACTGGCTAAACTTACTAAAGAAAAGCGGGAAAGGAAACAAATAACACAAACTAGAAATAAGAGGGGAGTTATCACCACAGATGCAACAGAATCAAAATATAACAGAATACTATGAAAGACTGTATTCTAACAAATTTGAAAACCTAGGGGCAATTGACCAATTCCTTGACTCATACCACCTACCCAAATTATCACAACATGAAGCAGAACAACTTAATAAACCCATCACAAAGGAAGAGATTGAAAAGATCATCAAAACACTGCCAACCAAAAACAGTCCGGGCCCAGATGGCTTCACGGCAGAATTCTACCAAGCATTTAGAGAAGAGTTATCCCCAATACTACTGAGACTATTTCACACCATAGAAAGGGATGGAGTACTCCCAAACTCATTCTATGAAGCCAGCATAACCCTGATACCTAAGCCAGGGAAAGATCCAGCAAAGACAGAGAACTACAGACCGATATCACTCATGAACCTAGATGCAAAAATCTTCAACAAAATTCTTGCTAACAGAATACAACAGCATATCAAGTAAATAATCCATCATGACCAAGTGGGATTCATACCAGGGATGCAAGGCTGGTTCAACATCAGAAAAACAATTAATGTGATTAACCACATAAATAGCACAAAAGACAAACATCACCTGATTTTGTCCATTGATGCCAAAAAGGCATTTGATAAAGTCCAACACCCATTCATGCTAAAACCTCTTAGCAAAATGGGCATAGATGGCAAATTCCTCAACACAATAAGGGCCATTTATACAAAGCCAATTGCCCACATCATCCTGAATGGAGAGAGACTGAAAGACTTTCCCTTGAAATCAGGAACTAGACAAGGATGCCCACTTCTCAACTCTCCTATTCAACATTGTGCTGGAAGTTCTAGCCAGAGCAGTTAGACAAGATGAAGAAATAAAGAGTATCTGCATCGGCAAAGAGGAAGTTAAAATCTCCCTGTTCGCAGATGATATGATTGTATATGCAGAGAACCCCAAGGAAACTATAAGTAAGCTACTCAAACTGATAGAAGAGTTCAGCGAAGTCTCAGGATACAAGATAAACATAAGTAAATAAGTAGGATTCCTTTATACCAACAACGAGACTGTTAAGGAGGAAATTATCAAATCAATACCATTTACGATAGCCCCTAAGAAGATAAAGTACTTAGGAATTAATCTAACCAGAGAAACAACAGACCTTTACAAAGAGAACTACAAGCCCTTACTACAAGAAACTAAGAGAGACTTAGATAAGTGGAAAAACCTACCCTGCTCATGTATAGGAAGACTTAACTTTGTGAAAATGTCTATTTTACCCAAAGCAATTTTGTTATATAATGCAATCCCAATAGAAGTTCCAGCATCATTTTTTAAGGAGATGGAGAAACAAATCACCAATTTTGTTTGGAAAGGAAAGAAGCCCCGGATAAGTAAGGTACTACTAAAGAAGAAGAACACACTGGGAGGCCTCTCATTACCCGACCTTAGAACATACTACACTGCCACAGTGGTCAAAACAGCCTGGAACTGGTAGAAGAACAGACAGATGGATCAATGGAACAGAATTGAGACCCCATAGATGACACCATCTGCCTATGAACAGTTGATATTCGACAAAGGCCCTAAGACATTAAAGTGGGGCAAAAACAATCTCTTCAACAAATGGTGCTGGCAAAATTGGTTATCCATCTGCAATAAACTGAATCAAGATCCAAATCCTACACCTTATACAAAAACCAACTCCAACTGGATAAAAGACCTAAATATCAAACCTAAAACGATCAAGCTCATCCAAGAAAGGGTAGGAACAACAATGGAAGTTTTAATACACAACGAGGGCAGACTCCAAAATCTGTCAAAGAAACCTCAATCAACAGAAGAGAAAATAGATAAATGGGAACTAATAAGAATCAAACACTTCTGCTCATCCAAAGACTTTATTAATAGAATTAAAAGAACACACACAGAATGGGAAAAAATATTTGGCAACTCTATGTCAGACCGACGCCTGATCTCCATAATCTATAAAATACTACAAAATATCAAGAAGAAGAAGATAAACCATCCAATTAAGTGATGGGCAAAGGAGATGGACAGACACTTCACTAAAGAGGAGATCCAGGCAGCCAAAAAACACATGTGAACATGTTCATGATCTTTAGTTATTAAAGAAATTCAAATCAAGACAACAATGAGATACCATCTCACCCCAACAAGATTGGCCATGATCCAGAAAACACAAAACAACAAATGCTGGAGAGGGTGTGTAGAAAGTGGAACCCTCTTACACTGTTGGTGGGTTTGCAAAATGGTCCAGCCTCTTTGGAAGGCAATCTGGCACTTCCTTAAAAAAATGGATATCGATATACCATTTGACCCAGTAATTCCACTACTTGGAATATATCCTACAGAATCAAGGCCTTTCACACCAACCGACACATGCACCAGAATGTTTATCGCAGCACAGTCCACGATAGCAAAAAGATGGAATCAACCCAGATGCCCAACAAGAGAAGAATGGATTGGTAAACTATGGTACATGTACTCAATGGAGTGCTATGCAATCATAAAGAATAACGATGATTCCAGGAAACATCTCCTAACCTGATTTCAACTGGAAGACATTATGTTGAGTCAAAATAGCCAGCAACAAAGGGACAAATACTGTATGAGACCTCTATGATAAGATCTCAAAAACAGACTTGTGTATACAAGAAAAGACTCTTTGACAGGTGCAAGGGAGGGGAGGAAGGGAGGGTGAGGGGGGGAGGGTTTAGTTTAGATAGTTGCTAGAAATCTAGTTGGGAGTAAGCGGTGATAGCACACATTAGAAACAAGAACAACATTAAGTGGACTTCAGCATAACTTGAGTACTGCTTCCACCTTAACTCGATACTGCAAGGATAGAGTAGCTGGGGCAGGGGGCGGGGGGCCATGCTCTTAGGCGAATTCCAGGCCGATTGGCACAAGTAGCATTTTTCTAAGAGAGCTCTCTGTACCCCACATTGGTGAGTGGCGTCTGGGGTCTTAAATGCTGCCAAGCTTCCATCCAAGGACACAGCAAATGGTCCCAACTCAGCAGGAACAGATGCTCACCGAGGACCAAAATGGCGTGCCGTAAAGACAACTGAGAAGACAGAGAGATCCACCAGATTGGGTGCCTACATCGCCTTGGGACCGGAAGAACCGGATGGTGCCTAGCCACCACCAGTGATAGACACAATGTATCTCACAGAGAGGAGTCTCACTGGCAGCACAAGAATAAAAAGGGGTGCATCATGAGATCTCTGCTAAAAGACCTCAGTTGATGGTCCAGCGGTTTTGGGGTTCCTCTGAGAGCATGGCCCCCGGCCCTGATGCTGCCCTTTCCCATAAATTATAACAAATGTTCACTCTTTGGACAGGAATGGATTGGACTTGGCAATGCAGAGTGACCACATATTGGAAGCACTTTATGGTTCTATATATCTATAGTATATCATCTTGCTGACCTCTGGCTGGAGGAAGAGGAGTGGACAGAGAGGAGTGGAAAGGAGGCTGTTGGGAGGATGAGACATGTATGGAGCAGAGAGGAATAGTGTGCAGTCACCGGACAGGGAGATCAGTGGAAGCTGCATATAGGTGGGCATGTAAACTTATACGTGAATGTACATTTTCACTCAGTGATGTTAAATAAAAATGAAAAAGAAAATAAAAAAAGAAAATACTTCCACAAGCTGGACTGTATGAAGAATGTGGTGTCAGGATTAGAGAAAGACTCATTAACAACCAGTAGTGTACAGATAAGACTACATTGCTTGCTGAACGTGAAAATTTGAAGTACTTACTGATAAAGTTTAAAGACTACAGTGTGAACTACACTTCAGTGTAAAGAAACCAAAATCCTCACAACTGGACCGGTGAAGAACATCATGATAACTGGAGAAAATACTTACAGCTATCAAGGACTTTATCTTACTTGGATTCACAGTCAACACCCATAGGAGCAGCAGCCAAGAAATCAAATGACGTATTGCATTGGGCAAACCTGCTGTAAAGGATGTTATTAAATTTTATATATATATATATAACTTTGAGGATTAAAGTAAATCTTCCCCAAGCCGTGATTTTTTCAGTTATCTCATTTTCATGCAAAAGCTGAACAAATGAATAAAGAAGACCAAAGAGGAATTGATGCATTTGAACTATGGTGCCGGTAAAGAATATTGACTGTGTTGCAGATTGCCGGAAGGTCAAACAAATCTGTCTTGGAATAACTAAAGCCGGGATACTCCTTAGAAGTGATGAGACTTCATCTCTTGTACTTTGTATGTTTTGTCAGAAGGAACCAGTTCCTGAAGAAGGACATCACACTTGGTATACAGAGGGTTAGCAAAAAGAAGAAGACCCTCAACAAGATGGATTGACACAGTCACTGCAAAAAGGGGCTCAAATGTAGCAGTGATCATCTGGAAATGAAGGAGAGCCTCCCAGGACTGCAACATGCACTGGTGTGTGGAACAGCTAAGGCACACCTGCCTTGGCCTATCCGGGCTGCACAACAATCATCCTGTGTAAGAAAGAGCCTGGAAAGTTTAATCAGGTGTGCAGGAAACTCGCACAAGGAGTGTGATCTCACGGACTCAGGACAGGCAGAGAGGGAGCCGGTGCACAAGACAGACAGCTGGATGGCATAGGAGAGACCAGTGTGCTCCTCCACTCATGGCCGTGGTGACCCTTGATGGATTTCTGCAGTGAGGAGATGTGGCCAGCTCAGGGGTCAAGCAAGACTTGGCTGCCTGATGAATGGGAAAAAAGGGGGGAAGGAGGTTAGATCTATCAGTTGAATCTGAGCCTCCAAGGAAGCCCAGCTATCTCACAGCTCTTGGGCAAGCCACTTTCCTGCTCAAAGCCTCAGCTCAGTCACACACGAGGAAGAATAAGAGCAGTGTCTGTTGTGGATATTGGAGGCAATTCAATGAATCTTTTTTTAGGAAAATACTTCACCATGTATCTGGGTTTCAGTGCATGGAATGATACTTCTGATTCTCAGACTCAAGTGTGAAGAAAGAATTGGTTGCCATTGCCCTGGTGGCTGATGGTGGGGCCTTGGGTGCAGCCCACCCTGCCTGCACATGTGGCCAGGAGGAGAGGCAGCACACCGTTAGATGGCCTCTCCTTCACAGGACCTCTTTGTTAGACCCATCAACCCTTAAGCCAACACTGTTGCCATTTAGTTGAAAAGTACCTGCTGCTGGGTAGATTATTGACTACCTTCTCTCACATATTATGAACATGTGAAAGTTAAAGGGAAGCAGGAATCTGGGTTCCATTTTTCATCAATTTTCACATAACTATTATAAACCTCTGCTCCTCGAAACTACAGGACATTCCACAGAGAAAGATCATCACTCACCTGGCCAAGTCCAGCATTGGAAGAGGGAACTGAAACTCGGGAGTAGTGCCGCCTGCTGCCTAGAGCAGCTGTTTGGTGGTGGGTGCAGAAGGTACAGGAGTAAGGCCACCACTCCAGGGATGACTGTCATCTCCCATTGTTCATCTGCAGGCTTCTGCATGATCTTCCTGTGGTTTTTGTCTGTCACGGCCAGGAGAAGGATGCAGAGAAGAGGTACAGAAGGTGTGCCTGTGTCTGGGCACCAATGTACTAGACCTGTTATGTGGCAGGTACAGCCTTCCTGTGTTCCACACCTGACTGTAACCTGTCAGCATGCTCACTGGCATACCTTACTTCCCCTATGGAATGTACTAGAACAAGGTGGTCAGTAAGAAGGCAGATGTGCTGTGTCACAACCTCCTGCTCCTCAGTGGGGGTCTGGGCAGAGGGGACGGTCCCAGGTTTGTGGCAGACTAGCTTCCATGTCAGCGATGGCTACCATTTGCTGAGGGTGCACTGTTGCGTTGCTGTTTACGCCCTAGCTCCTTGCCTCCCCGTGAGGACGCTGTCTTACTTATCTACTGGTACTGTAACAGAGCACCACAGTTTATTCTCTCAGAGTCCAGTAAGCTGGAAGTCCAAATTTAGGGTGCCAGCTTCAGGGCAAGCCTTTCTCTGTTGGTTCTGGAGGAAGGTCCTTGTCATCAGTCTTCCCCTGGGCTGGGAGCTTCTGAGGCACAGGGACCCTCATCCCAAGGATGCACTCTGCTTCTTGGTGGTATGAAGTCCCCAACTTTCTGCTTGTTTCCTTTTCCTTTATACCCCAAGAGATTGCCTCAAGGTACAATACAATTTTACACATTGAGTCTTGCCCCACCAACACAAACGCCTGCCATCCTCCCTCATTAACGTTATAGAGCCAAGATTTACAACATATAGAAACGTCACACAGTTCTAGGAACCATGGCCTAGTCAAATTTCTACACACATTTTGAGGGGACAGAATTCAATCAATGGCAGATTTGTAAGAATATCATTATTCTAACTTTGCAGATGAGGAAACTGAAGCACAGAGTGGTAAAATGACATGTCCACATTGCACAGCCAGTGAATAGTGAAGCCACTGTGGCCCAAGGCCCACATCCTCCTCCATGCGGCACTGCCTGTCATGCGGCACTCTGAGAAAACAGCTTCCCCCTGGTAGTGTGCAAGACCGAAGATGAGGCCTCATACAGGGCCAGATGGACAGGGGCAAGGAGGAGGACTGAGAGAGAACACAGCAACTTGCACTTCACACAATCAGACCAGAGTGCTTGGGTGTTTGTTTCCATGAACAGAACCTTGCAAAACCTAGTCATGCAGTCTGGAGGGGCTCAGAGCAGCAGGGACCCTGTTCCTTTTGTAGAGCCTGAGGCAGGTCGCTGAAAGACACAGCATTGTGATTATGAGGGCTTGGGGATAGTGGTGGCCTGAGGTGTAAGAAATGAGTCTTCAAGTGTATCTTCTTGACACACAAGTGTTTATATTTAAAGTATGATCTAAGAAGTCATTGTAAGACAGACAGACTTGCTCTCAAGTTAACTCCAACTCCTGGCAACCCCATGGAACTGTGCTCCACAAGATTTTCAACAGCTAATTTTTGGAAACAAGTCACTGGGCCTTTCTTTCAAGCCCTCCCCTTAACCTCTATCTGCATTGAGGAGAAGTACACGGAAAGAGATGTGAGCATAAATTTTTCTTACAACAGTGGTGAGAGCTTGTCGAGTTCTCATCATGGTGACCTGGTGTGATGTAAATGCAAAGGTGGCTGAGATTAAATGCATTCACGTAGGGTTTACCAGTAGGGTTAAAATAATTCTGTACTGTGAAAGTGATGCCTGTGGAATATTAGTGTCTGCTAACATGAATGAATTGAGGTGACCTCCTTTGTTAGATGCCCACACTATTTAGAAGGTCATGGTCAGTGGATGGGAGGTACCTGTTCACTCCAGGAAGCAGAAAGCTAATGTAGGTCAGGGGAGAAGCAACACAGCCTTCAGCTCCGAGAGCAGGAAAGTAAAGTGCCCTTTTTCTCTGATTTGTTCCCCAGGTAGAAGTGACAATCGAAGAGGCTCTCCTCGCTGAGGCTCTGGCACATGGAGAGGAAGAAGGCCATTTCCTAAGTGGTACCATACACATCAGGTCAAATAATTTTCTTATTTCTAGCTACACTAACAGAAAATTACATCCTCCTGGGAGGCCAGAGGAGCCCTGGTGGCACAATGGTTAAGAGCTCAGCTGCTCACCAAAAGGTTTGCAGTCTGAATCTACCAGTTGCTCCTTGGAAACTCTATGGGGCAGTTCTATTCTGTCGTGTAGGATTTCTGTGAGTTGAAATGGACTCAACAGCAATGGGTAAGTCATGAGTAGGAGGAAAGTGCAAGGTAATATAATAACAATGAGTGTTTGTTCAGTATCCTGAAATTGCAGAGCCCCTTTGATGTCCCTCAGCCCATGTAATTTTATGTATTATGTAATTTTACTCTGGAGCCGATTCCAACTCCATATATGTTAAAGTAGAACTGTAGTCCACAGGGTTTTTGATGGCTGATTTTTCATAAGTGGGTTACCAGGCCTTTCTTCAGAAGCACCTCTAGGGAGACCCAAACCTCTTAACCTTTTGGTTAGCAGCTGAACATGTTAACAATTTGTAACAGTCAGGTAACCTACTCTTGCGTTTTAGGGTAACTTGTTTCCTCCAGTCCAGCAGACGCATGAGTAGGCTCAGAAGGGTCAACCTTTGGGTCACAATAGACAGTGCAGAACTGGTGCTCAAATTAGGCCAGTGCCTAGATCCAAAGCACAAGCAACCATCCTAGAAGTTATCCTACTGGGCTGAACCTGCCCGAAAGATTACCACTGAAGAATGGATAAAGGGCAGTCATCACAGTAAAGCAAGGTTCAGTCACAGAAGGATAAAGATTTATACTCACCCCACAGTGCCATTTTTACTGGTGTGCTAATTTCTTAAACAAGCCACACCCAGATCCCCGCTAGTAGAAACTGGCACCATTCTTTCCCCACCCTCGAGATATGCAACAATCTTCAGACTGACCTCATCTTTTCCCACGACTCCCGGCTGGTACAATACTCAGTTTGGTCAAGCCCATGACCCAAACTCCAGGCATGCTTCTGACAGAAAGCTTCATTTCCAGCTCCCCTACCAGGGTTTGGGAGCTGCTGCAGGGATCTTCACCATTCTTTTTCACCAGCCCTAACTGGTATGTTGCCGTGTTGCCGTGTTGCCTTGTTCTGGACTTTATCCCAACTAGGGAAGAATCGGTTGAGGCAGGGAAAGCCCTGTCTGACTTGTACAGCCTCATCTGTGTCTGTACTTCTGATTGTGGTGTAACACCAGTGCTGATTATATTTCATGAGTGATCCTGTATGGTCTTTGGCAACTTCCCATCACTGAGACTCCACACCTCAGTTCTCCTGATGTAGGTGCTGCCCCCACTGGCTGGCTACTCTAGAAGTCACTGTCAGCTCCTCAGTCAATCTCTTTGACTGAGGGGTCCTTCTCCCTTCCAGAAAACCTCTTAGATTACTCATCTACAATGTTTTATAATTATAAGGTATTCCAAGTCAAGCTCACTGCCATCAAGTCAATGCCAACTCATAGGAATCTTATAGGACAGAGTAGAACTGCCCCTGTAGGATTTCTGAGATTAAGTCTTTCCAGAAGCAGACTGCCATACCTTTCTCCCTTGGAGCAGCTGATGAGTTCAAACCACCAACCTTTCACTTACTTACATTAAGTGTCTAAAATACAAGACATGATATTTTTTATTGTGATATATATGTAACAGACATTTGGCATTTAAACAATCTTTGTCTATACAGTTGAGTGACATTGTGTCCATCATGTTGTTCAGCCATTGCCCTTATCCATTCCCAAATTGTGACACCACTCTTAATAGGTCAGTGTCCCCTAAGCACTGAGTCCTCCTTATCCTCCTCCGTTCCTGCCATCCCTGGTGGGATCTCTATATACTTTCCTCTTGTGGATATTTCATATAAGTGGGCTCATACAGTACTTGGCCTTTTGAAACTGAATTATTTCACACAGCATGTTTTCAAAGTTCACTCATTCTGTAACATGTATCAGAACATCATTTCTCTTGTATATGTGCATCACATCTTGTTCATCCACTCATCTATCCATTGATGGACATTTAGACTGTTTCCACTTTTTGGCTATTTTAAATATTGCTGCAGTGAGCACTGGTGTAAAAGCATCTGTTTGTGTTCCTGCTTTCAATTCTTTCAAATATATACATAAGAGTGGAATTGCTGGACATACGGTAATTCTATGTGTAAGTTTTTGAGGCACTACCAAATTGTTTTCCACAGTTACTACATCATTTTGCATTTCCATCATCAATGGATGATGGTTCCAATGTCTCTGTATCCTCACTAATGCCTGTTGTTTACCCCTTTTTAAATCAAAGCCATACTAGTATGTAATATATAGTACTTCTCGTTTTGATCAAAGATTCTGTAGAAGAATCCTGATCCTTTTAAATTTCAAGTTCTCATGGACTCCAGGTTTCCTGCAGCCGTGCAGGGTGAATGAACCCCTGAAACTATTGCCCTGAGATAGTTTTTAAACCTCAAACTTAAAATATCTCCTGATAAACCAAAAGCTAGTTTAGCTTAACTAGTAAAATAGGTCAACTTGAGCATTCTCCTCTTTTAAGAACTATCTATATGGGATTAAACTGACAACACAAACTAACAGGATTAGATGGTAACCTTAGGGAGTACATATTTCGTGTTCGTTAATAAGGGAGGAGTAACTCAGAAAAGAACAGTGAGCATGGTTGCACTGGGGACAGGATGACAGCATGCTGAAATTGTAGGAAACAGTTTATATGTGGCAAGAAGAGTGGGTTAGCTGGATTTCCCATGATACTGTGGACTAGATAATATAAATAATTTTGTAGGCTCCGGGGCATAGGAGCTATTCCTAGGTGTTTGGTACCTGGCCTTGCATCAGTTAGATTGGAGGCATAGTCATCCCCAATGTGAGAGCCCAATAAGGGGAGTAGCTAGAGTGTGGATATACTTATGTGCTCACAAAGAAGAACTGACTAGCCTCCAGCCACCGTCTCAAACTGGTTCAATATTCTATTTTTTTATTAAAAGAGGCCATGTGTAGCCAAACGTGTCAGTGTACTGCCACTGATGAGAACGTGACACTGCCAAGAGAGACCTCTCTACTGTCTGTACCAGCCTTGCCCCTCCTAATTCAGCAGTGAACACTGAATGTCCAACTTGACCCTCAAAAATGCTGATTTAACATCATAGTATTCCAAAATTTTATATCCCACACTATGAAAACAGTTCTAGAAAACCCATTTAAAAATATTCTGAGTATTAGAAATATCATTGAAAGATACTTCTAGCCACTCCTCTAAATGACTTTGAAGTGGACAATCCTGATTTGGAGGCAACGGTCTCTGCACCGGCTTCTTAGGCTATATTGTAAGATGGTCACTGGATTTTATGGCTATACCACAAGTGGGAAGCACTGAACTTTCACAGTTCAAACTCAGTTATTGCTTTAATCAGTTGCTTTGAAAGATCTCTTTCAATAATTCTGATTCTGTAGAATATAAGTATAAGTAACATTTGCTGTCTGCTGATAGGCCCTAGGAGCAGTAACACCCCAATAGCAATGAGCACACACAGCACCCAGATCTTGGTTGCGAAATACCATTGTCCAATAAATGGAAGCACTCTTTCCAACTTGTAGCAGCTTTCTGATTCAAGAATCCAGCTGATTCTTTGTGTAGTCATTTTTGCTTTTGCATAAAGAGATTTAAACTGTGACAAAGGAAAGTGCCTCCTGTTTCATCAGCCAATGTGCAGGGAAGCATATTGTCACTGAGTTCTTTTTCAGACTACTTTGAAATTCTCATTTTATCAAATACTTGCTAGTATACAGATTTCCATCATCTATACTGAGGTCAGCAAGCTTTCCTCAGAGAGTCAGACAGAAAATTTTTTCATCTCTGTGGACCGTGTCGTCCCTGTTAAAACTACTCAGTGGAGCATACAAGCAAAGCAGCCACAGGCAACCCACAGATGAATAGAGGTGACTATGTTCCAATAAACCTTAATTTACAAAAGGGTGGTAGGCCAGATTGGACTCACAGGCTATACTTTATTGACTCCTTATCTTTACAAAGATGCATGTGCATTTTATCAACCCCAACTGAGGCTCCATGAGGCACTGGTTCACCAGTGTGAGTCAGTCCCACAGATAGATGTAATAGTCATTTTTTTCCCAGAAGTCCAGGGATGTGAAAGTATAGTCAACTTATGGTCGTAATATAAATTTGTTTTTTCACAGTCCCGGTGACTGGAAGTCCAAACCAGGGTCATGGCCATGCTGATTTCTTTTATGAACTTCGCTCTTAGTTTATGGTTTCTGTCATTAACCCCTGGCATTTCTTGGCATTTGCCTTTTCTCTATGTCTAATTTTCTCTCTGTGTCTAATTCTGTTCTTTTCATAATTCAGAAACGATTAGGTTTGGAACCCACTCTGCTCTGGTATGCCACATTAACATAACAAACAACTATTTCCAAGCAAGGCAGTAATTACACATACAGGGGTTACAATTTCCACATAGTTTGGGGGCACACAATTCAGTCTATAACACATGGTAAGAGACCTTTTCCCTTCCTGCCTGCAGATGGATGGTTTCTAGCCTGCTTCCAAACCCCACCTCAGCTGAGTGCTGGGCAGCACTTCTACATGATCATATGACTCTTGATATGGATGCAGTCCTGTCAGACTTTGTTCGATCCACAGGGGCAGAACCTGGTCTGGCCAGAGACCTGCTTGAAGGTAAGTTCACCTCCTTGTCCTCCACCTCACCGCTTGTACGTATATACCTCTGCCAGGTGATGACAGAGTGAGATTTCTATTACCTGGCAATGATAGTTATCATTTTTTGTACCTAGACTCCAGAAAGTAAAACCAAGTATTAATGTTATTCTTGGTATTCTTTTGGATGTGGAATAGATCACCCTAACTCTGTATAGTAAAAGTACAGAAGACATTAGCTAGGCTTTCCTTGGTGTTAGATCTTACAGATACTGAGTCCAAATGTATTAACAATTTGAATTAATGTATTAATTAATGTATTAATGTATTAATAAATTGAATTGTAAGAGCAGAAAGTATGTAACACTAAAGAAAAAAAATTTTATTGGCGACCTTAACTTTTTATCTCTATTTTAGCTGAGATAAAAATACTTTAAGCAAAAATTCTTAGGCAAAACAATCACCTAATAGACAATAAAGCAATTAGGAATGAGTCGCATGCAAAAAGACAAAATTCATCTTCAGAATTTTCAGAGTGGTTATCATTTACTACATGGAAAATCCGTATTGTAGTTTTTTCTAAAATATATTTATTCAGTTGTAATCATACATTTTCACTCAGTCATGATAAAAAAAAGAAAAAATTTAAATGTAATTTTTGTCTTAAAGGATTTATTTTGTATATTTTTTATTTTTTAATGTGAAGAGATATGAGGGGAAGAGCCAGTTACAGCTTCTCAAGACAGTCAACTATGTCAGAAGAGTGAATGTTCAAATTTTTACTTTTTGCTTTGAATGTATATGTAGCTATTTGTAGAATTAGTAAATAGTCAAGTATTTTAAGTTTAATTCATGTAGAGAAAATGAGGCATTTTGTACATTTGTATAAATGGAAATAACTACTCAATCCTATTAAAAATTATGAACGATCTATTAGAGGAGTCTAAGAAAATGGCAGTGACAACAGCATAGTTCGTAAATATCCCCCAAACTGCCAGAATTAAGACAAATTCACTGTTTAGAATAAAATATGTTTAGAGTACTTTTGTAATAGGTGTGAACCAAAGTGTAATTCTCACTTCCTGGTATTTGCATTGTATCGTGTCTCCCTACCACTTTCCGCTGATTTCATTCGTTTAAATGAGCAGTAATATAGAGAAGTCGATTTGAAATAAAATTGGCAGTGAGACCTGGATTCAAGTCCTGACTCAGCCCCTTACTTGCCGTAGGATGGGCCAATTTAGTTTGCTTCCCTGAACTTCATTTTTTTTCCATAAATTGAATGTAACTGACCCTACAGGGTACTTATGAATGTCAGAAGTGGTATATGTAAAATGCTACTGAAAGCATTTCCACAGGTGCTCAAAAAATAGTAGAACATGATGTTTGTTTTTGCTGTTGTAACTGTAATGATGTTGTTTTTAGTATCTAAACACCAAATTAAACCCACTGTTGTGAATTTCAGCTCATAGCAACCCTATAGGTCAGAGTAGAACTGCTCCATAGTTTCCAAGGAGCACCTGGCAGAGAGTTGAACTGCTGACCTGTTGCATACCAGACATAGCACTTAACCAATGCACACCAGGGTCTGCCTCCATAAAGATTTACAGCCTTGGAAACTATATGGGGTAGCTATGCATCGTAATTTGCTTGACAGCAAGGAGTTCTTTTTAAATTTTTGATCATAAGATGTGGAAACCCTGATTGCTTAGTGCTTAAGTGCTACATCTGCTAACCAAAAGTTTGGCGAGTCAAGTCCACCAGTAGCTCCTTTGGAACCTCTGTAGAGCAGTTCTACTCTGACCTACAGGGATGCTGTGAGTCAGAATCAGCTCAATGTCAGTGGGTTTGTTTTTGGCTTGGCTTCCTGTAAATCACTTAGTTCTGGAAACACTGGTGGTGTAATGGTTATATCCTGTAGCTGCTACTCCAAAGTTTGACAGTTCAAGTCTGCCGGATACTCTTTGGAAACTATGGAAATTCTACTCTTTCTTGTAGGGTCACTGTGAGTCAGAATCAACTCTATGGTACTCGGTTTTACTATGTAGATAGCTTTAAATAGAAAGAAGGACTTGTCGTCTCTTTTTTTCCCTTAATTTTATTTTTTAAATTAATGTAGAGTAAAATTGAACTTTTGTATTCATTTCTATGAATTTAACACACCTTGGTGATGTAGTGGTTAAGTGCTACTTCTGCTAACTGAAAGGTCAGGAGTTCAGATCCTCCAGGTACTTATTGGAAACTCTAGGGAGCAGTTCGACTGTCCTGTAGGATTACTGTGAACTGGAATCAACTCAACAATAGTGTTTTTTTTTTTTAAATAAAACCAAAAATATTTGTTCTAGGATTGTTCTAGGGGTGAATTTTTGTACATACATTCATGTTGTTTCTGAATAACAATATTTTTATTTCTTCATTTTCAATCTATATGTCTTTTATTTTTTCTTCTTAACTTACTGCACTGGTTACGATGTCCACTAAAGGATTGAATAACCACTGTCAGATCAGAGTTGGGAAAGAGTATTCTTGGCTGTTCCTTATCCTTTCACAATTAACTGTGAAGTTAGCTATAGATTTTTGCAGATGCTTTTGTAGACTGGAGGGAATTCCCTTCTCCTAGCTTATTTGGGATTTTTAACATTACTAGACACTGAATTTTGTCAAAGGTATTTTCTATATCAGTTGATACAATCATGTAGTTTTTCTTCTTTAAACTCTTAATTAAACCAGGCTTTCAGTCATTCTTTTTTAATATTATAATTAAGTAAAAGTATACAATCCAACTACATTTTGCCTGCCCACCTCTCAGTAACTCTATCTGCTCTCCTCAGTTTGTAACAGCACACTCCTCTTTTTCACTCTTTACATACAGCGTCCACTTAATGAACACCTGTCCCCTTCTCTCCACCTTCTCCTCTCCCTTCTAGAAAGAAACCAGTAGGACAGCCTTCTATGTATATATAAAAAAAAAATACATACACCACATGCTCACTCTCTGTCTCCAAGTCTAGTCCATTCTTTGTCTGAAGTGTTGACCTTAGTACTGGTTTCAGATTTAGGGCACTAGCAAGTCTAGGGGCTGTGTTCCCAGGGCACCCTCCATGCTCTTGGAACCTCAATTCAGGTCTTTTGGTAGAGTTCTTGATCTGCACATCTTTTTTCCTCATGCTGTGTCAGGGACTCTACATTGCATTCCCTGTCAGGGCTGTCTTTGTTGGAAGCTAGGCACTATATGGTTCTTTTGGTTTTGTGCTCATATAGACTCCCAATCCTGTGGATCCTTCTGTCTCATGGGCTCATTTCTCCTTATGTCTTTGATGTTCTTGGTTGTCATCTGTTCCAAGTGGGTTGGGACAAATTGATGTTCCTCAGATGGCATCCTGCTGGGTTTTAAGACCCAGGCACCATTCACCAATATGGAGTGCAGAGGACTCTTCTAGCAAAAGACTAATTATGCCAGTTAACCTTGATCTTGATGTCCCCAGAGAACATAGTCCCCAAACTCCCATGCCTGCTACTCTGTCCTTTGAAATGTTGGATTGAATTTAGAAAATGTTTTGGCTTGTGGTATAGTCCAGTTTGCTGACCTGGCTGCTACCAAATGCTACCATTCCCTTTACCCAACTGAATTCCTGTCAACTTTCTAATCTGTGAACAACCTTCTCCTCCTCCAACCTTTGTAGCCATCAAAGAGTCTTTTCTTCTGTGCTCAGTCTTTTTTCAGTCCTTATAATACTAACCACATGCAATATTAGTCTTTTCACAGCTGACTGATTTTACTCAGCATAATATCTTAGAGCTGAAACCAGCTTATGAGATGTTTCCTAAAATCATCATTGTCCTTTATCATTGCATAGTGTTCCATTGTGTATACATACCACAGTCTGTGTATTCATTCATCTGTTGATAGGCACCTAGGTTGATGCCATCTTTTTGCTGTTGTGGACAGTGCTGTAATAAACATTTGTAGGTGCATATATCTGTTCATATGACAGCCCTTATTTTTGTCAGATATATTCCAAGCAGTGGGATTGCTGGATCATATGGTATTTCTGTTTCTAGCTTTTTAGAAAGTGCCAAATTGCTTTCCAAAATTGTCATACTATTTATGTTTTCCCACCAGCAGTATAGGAGGGGTCCAGTCTCTCCACAGCCTTCCTAGTATTTGTTATTTTGTGTTTCTTGGATTATTGCCAACTTCACTAAGGTGGTATGATATCTCATTGTAGTTTTCATTTGGATTTCTCTAATAGCTAATGATCGTGAGCATTCCCTCATGTTTCTTTTGGCTACCTGGATGCCTTCTTTGGTGAATTGTCTTTGCATCACCTTTGCCCATTGTTCAGTTGAATTATTTGTCTTTCTCTTGTTCATATTTCTTGCAGTAGCTTGTAGAATATGGAAATTAGATGTTGATCTGATATGGAGATAACAGATATTTTTTCCCATTTGGTAGGCAATGTTTTTACTCTCTTGATAAAGTGTTTGGATGAGCATAAGTGTTTGATTTTTAGTAGTTTCCATTTATCTGTTTTTCTCTTCTGTTGTTTGTGTGTTGTTAGTAAGATTTTGCAGTCTGTCTAACCCATGTATTGGAATTTCCATTGTTGTCCCTACTATTTATTCCATAATCTTTACGGTTTTAGGTTTGATAGTAAGGCCATTGATCCATTTTGAGTTAGTTTTTGTATAAGGTGAAAGATATGGGTCTTGTTTCAGCTTTTTACAGACAGATATCCAATTTTGCCAACACCATTTGTTAAAGAGACTGTTTTTACCCCAGTTTAGAATCTTTGGGCCTTTGTTGAATATCAGTTGTTCCTAGGAGGGTGGTGATGTTTCTGGATTCTCTGTTCTGTCCCATTGGTCTATGTATCTGTTTTTGTACCAGTACCAAGCTGTTTTGACTACTGTGTTAGTGTAATAGGTTCTAAGGCGAGGTAGCATGAGCCTCCCACCATGTTCTTCTTCTTGATTAGTGTCATATTTACCCAGGATTTCTTCCTGGTCCAAACAAAGTTGATGAATTATTTATCCATCACATCGACAAATGATACTTGGAGGGGTGGAGTCAAGGTGGTGGACTAAACATACATCTCCTTAAATCCCTCTGGAAACAAAGACCTGAACTGATAATTAAACGGAGTCTTCTAGACATCTAATGGGCCCTGGGACATGGCATAGGGCTGTTAATTTGGACTTCATACAAATGAACGGAAAACTTCTTCTCTTTTGCCATCTCCTGCTCTTGATTGAGTGCTGGCTTTCACAGAACGAAAGTAACTCTCCGTTTTACCTTTTTTTTCTCTGTCTTAGCTGAGAGGGAGAACTGGGACTTGACTAGCAGCTAATCTCAAACACATAGCTAGTGGGATCGGAGGACAAAATTTGCACATTTTGAGAGCCTGGTGCTGGACTCTGTGCATCTTGGTACCTTTGGCCTCTCTTTCCACCTCTGCCATTGAGTAGCCTGCACCAAGGTAGGTGGGAAGCTTGTGCAGGATGCCATCTTGTTCTATCATAAGGCAGGTATAGACGTACAGAGGCCTCAGCTGGACCTAATTCCTGGGCTGGGAGGCAGTGCCTCTCCAGAGGAGAGTGCTGTTCTGGCAGAAAAGCAGTATTTTACAAAGTGTCACGTATAGCTGGGTCCCAACAGCAGAGGCCAGCAGGGTGGTAGCCTTTCTGTATTTTGAACTAGTTTATAATATCCGGAGTTGGATATAGAGGTGCTTACTTTGGCAGCTGGGAAGAGAAACCTGTACACCTGAAAACCTGACAGACTTTGGAAGTTCTCAGATGCCATTTACCTTTCATTTTAAGACATCCTAGAGAAACAACTGCAGTCCATCCTCACAACATCTCTCCCAGCCTTTATTGACTCACGTGATACCCCAAAAGCAGCAAACTCTGGAGAAACACATAACTAAGAAATCACTCATGGCTTGAGAAGGACCCCGAAAGAGAGGACCAAAGAACTTTCCAGATGAAGAAACCGTTCTGAAACTGTCAGATGGGGAATACAAAAGGATTTCATAGAGAGCCCTCTTGGACCTTGTACAAAATGCAGCAGAGCAAAATGAAAAATTAAGCAAGCTGTTCAATCTGATGGAACACCAATACTCTGAAATCCAGCAGATCAAGAACAAAATCAAAGACATACAAACGTCAATTCCAAGCCAAGAAAACAGAATGGAACATATATAAAATCGACTTTCTGATTTGGATGACAGAGCTACTGACTCCAGCATCTATGAGGAGAAATCAGAAAAAAGAAACAAGAAAAATGAAGAAGCATTAAGAAACATGTGGGACTCTATTAAGAGGAACAATGTATAATTAATTGGAGTTCCTGAACAGGGGGAGACACCTGAGAACACAGAGAGTATTGTGGCTCGGATGCTGACAGAAAACTTCCCAGAAATTATGAAAGAAGAGAATATAGATATCCAAGATACATATCAAACATCTCAACAGAAATGAAGAAATCACCAAATCAATAGTATTTACTGTAGCCCCTAAGATGGTAAACTATCTGGGAATACATTTAACCAGAGAAATAACAGACCTTTACAATGAGAACTACAAGCCCTTACTACAAGAAACTAAGAGACACACAAATGGAGAAACTTACCCTGCTCATGGGTAGGAAGACTTAACATTGTGGAAATCTCTATTGTACCCCAAACAGGCTACTTACATAATGTAATCCCAGTACAAATTCCTGTGACATTGTTTAATGAGATGGAGAAAGAAATCACCAACTTTGTTTGAAAAGGGAAGAAGCCCCAGGTAAGTAAAGCACTACTGGAGAAGAAGAACACACTGGGAAGCCTCACATTACCTGACTTTAGAATCTATTACACTGCCACAGTAGTCAAAAGAGCCTGGTATTGGTACAAAAAGAGACAGATAGATCAGTGGAACAGAATTGAGACCCCAGAGATGACACCATCTTCCTATGAACAGTTAATATTCAACAAAGGCCCTAAGACATGAAGCTGGGGTGAAAACAATCTCTTCAACAAATGGTGCTGGCAAAATTAGATATCCATCTGCAATCAACTGAAACAAGATCCATATCTTATACCTTATACCAAAACCAACTCAAACTGGATAAAAGACCTAAATATCAAATCTAAAATGATAAAGCTCACCCAAGAAAAGTAGGAACAATGGAAGTTTCAATATACAGCATAGACAAACTTCAAAATCTGTCAAACCACAAACAACAGAAGAGAAAATAGATAAATGGGAACTACTAAGAACCAAACACTTTTGCTCATCCAAAGACTTTATTAATAGAATTAAAAGGCCACCTACAGAATGGGAAAATAGATTTGGCAACTATATGTCAGACTGATATCTGATCTCCATAATCTATAAGGCACTACAAAGTAGGAATAAGAAGAAGATAAGTATCACCAATTTCACCCAACCAGATTTCTAGCCCATATATTGGATGCACTTTATGGTTCTATGAATCTATAGGATATCATCCTGCTGACCTCTGGCTGGAGGAAGGAGAGTGGATGGAGAGAAGGGGAAAGGAGACTGTTGGGAGGATGAGACATGTATGGAGCAGAGAGGAATAGTGTGCTGTCACCAGGCATGGAGAGCAGTGAAAGCTGCATATAGGTGAGCATGTAAATTATACCAGAATGTACATTTTCACTAGCCAAGCCAAGTGCCGTCGAGTCGGATCAGTCATAATAAAAAAAAAGAAGAATTTTTGCCCAATTAAATGATGGGTGAAGGAGATGGACAGATGCTTCTCTAAAGAGGAGAGCCAGCCAGCCAAAAAACACATGCAGACGTGCTCACGATCATTAGCTGTTGAAGAAATTCAAATCAAAACAACAAATGTGATACCAACAAGGTTGGCCATGATCCAGAAAATGCAGGAGAAACTGTGAAAAAATTGGGACTATGCTACACTGTTGGTGGGACTGAAAAATGATGCATCCTCTTTGGAAAGTAATCTGGTGCTTCCTTAAAAAGCTGGATCTAGATACACTATTTGACCCACTAATTCCACTGCTCGGAATATATCCTACCGAGTCAAGGCCATTCACACCAACTGATACGTGCACACAGATGTTTATTGCAGCACCGTCCACAAGAGCAAAAATATGGAATCAGCCCAGATGCCCAACAACAGAGGAATGGATAGATAAACTATGGTGTATGTACTCAATGGAACACTATGCAATGATAAAGAACAACGATGATTTTAGGAAACATCTTATAACCTGGTTTCAATAGGAGGACATTATGCTGAGTGAAAGTAGTCAATGACAAAAGGGCAAATATTGTGTGACACCCCTACAACAAGAATTTAAAAACAGACTCACGCATAGAAGAAAAGACTTTGAAGGCTGCAAGGGTGTGGAAGGAGAGATGGTGAGGGGGGAGGGTTTAGGTTAGATAGTGATAGAAATTTGGTTGGGTGAAATCTGTGACCGCACACATCAGAAAGAAGATCAACATTAACTGGGCTTCAACATAGCATGATTACTCCTCTTATCTTAACCCAATGTTGGAAGGACAGAATAGCTGGGGCAGGGGGCTGGGAACCATGCTGTCATAGAAAATCGAGTCCAAATTGGCACAACTAGCATTTTGCTAAGAGAGCTTTCTGCACCCGATATTGGTGACTGGCGTATGGGGTCTTAAAAGCTGCCAAGTTGCCATCCGAGGTTACAGCAAATGGTCCCAACTCAGCAGGTATGGATTATCACCAAGGACCTAAGCAACACTAGGAAAAGAGAACCCAGAAGACAGACAGACCCATGTGAGTGGGTGACTACATTGAATTGTGACCAGAAGAACTGAGTGATGCCTGGCCACCACCAGTGATAGCCGTGATGGAGCTCACAGAGTTGAGTCTCACTGGCAGCACAAGAATAAAAAGGGTACACCCTGAGATCTCCACTAAAAGACCACAGTTGATGGTTCAGGGCCTCGGAATTCCCCTGGGAGCATGGCCCCTGTCCCTGATGCTGCCCCTGTCCATAATTGAGGTCAACTCTTCAGAAAGGAAGTGATTGGACTTGGTAACATAGAGTGACCATATCGTGTGTGCACTTTATGGTTCTATGCATCCATAGGATGCTGTCCTGCTGACCTCTTACTGGAGGTGGGGGAGTGGGTGGAGAGGTGGGGATAGGAGATTGCTGGGAGGATAAGACATGTATGGAACAGAGAGGAGGAGTGTGCTGTCACCAGGCAGGGAGAGCAATGGGAACTGCATATAGTGGGCATGCAAATTTATATGGGCATGTACATTTTCACTCAATCATAATAAAAAAAAAAAAGACACTGGAATTTGTATTTGGATTGCATTGTATATGTAGATTGCTCTGGGTAGAATAGACATTTTCACAAAGTTAAGTCTTCCTGTCCATGAGCAAGGTAGGTTTCTCCACTTAATGTAAGTCTCTTTTGGTTTCTTGAAGTAGGTCTCGTACTTTTCTCTTTATAGGTCTCTTCTTTGGTTAAATTTATTCCTAGGTATTTTATCTTCTTGTGGGCTGTTGTAAATGGTATTTATTTGGTGATTTTCTCTTTGATAATCTCTTTGTTGGTGTAAAGGAATCCAACTGATACTATTTATGTTTATCATATATCCTGATACTTTGCTGAACTCTTCTATTAGTTCCCGTAGTTTATTTATACATTCCTTAAGATTTTCTGTGTCTATGATCCTATCACCTGCAAATAGGGATGTTTTTATTTCTTCTTTACCAGTGCAGATGCCCATTATTTCTTTGTCTTGTCTGATTGCTCTGGTCAGAACCTCTAGCACAATGTTCAATAGAAGTGGTGACAGTGGGCATCCTTGTCTAGTACCCATTTTCAGGGGGAACTCTTTCAGACTCCCTCCATTCAGTATGATATTGGTGGTTGACTTTACATAGCTGCTTCTTATTGCATTGAGGAATTTCCCTTCTATTCCTATTTTGCTGAGAGTTTTTAATATGAATGGATGTTAGACTGTCAAGTGTCTTTTCTGCATTAATTGATAAAATCAAGTGATTCTTATTCTTTGTGTTTATTCATGTGTTTGATCACATTAATTGTGTTTCTAATGTCAAACCAACTCTGCTTCTCTGGTATGAATTCAGTTGGTCATGATGAATTATTTTTTTGATATGTTGTTGAATTCTGTTGGCTAGGATCCTTTTGAAGATTTTTGCATTTAGGTTCATGAGTGATATTGGTCTGTAATTTTCTTTTTTGTGGGATTTTTACCCAGCTTCAATATCAGGGTTATGCTGGCTTACTAAAATGAGTTTTTCTATGTTTGAAATATCTTCAATAGTATAGGAATTAACTCCTCTTTAAAAGTCTGGTAGAATTATCCAGTGAAGCTGTCTAGGCCAGGACATTTTATGACTGGTAGTTTTTTTAATTACTTTTTCAATCTCTTCTTTTATGATAGATGTATTTCCTAATTTTCTTTGTGGTAATTTTGGGAGGTGATGTGAATCTAGAAATTTATTCATTTCCTCTAGCTTTTCAAATCTGTTACAGTACATATTTTTTGTAGTGTTCTGTTATGGTACTTTTAATTTAGGTTGGGTCTGTTGTGACATTTCTTGTCTCATTTCTTATTCAGGTTATTTTTTTCTCTCCTGCGTTTCTTTTGTAAGTTTCGCCAGTGGTTTATTGATTTTGTTGATCTTTTCAAAAAAAAAAAACAAAAAAAAAAACCAGCTTTTAATTTTGTTAATTCTTTCATTTGATTTTCTATTCTGTAATTTGTTTAGTTCTACTATAATTTGTTTTCCTTTTTCTTCTGGTGGCCAAAGGGTTCTCTTTCTACTTGTTCAAGTTGTAGCATTAATTCCTTGATTTGGGTCCTTTCTTCTTTCTGGATGTGTGCATTTATAAAGAATAATTGACCTCTGAGCACTCCTTTTGCTGTGTCTCACAGATTGTGGCTGGATGTGTTTTCATTTGATTCCATGAATTTCTTTATTGCATCCTTGATTTTTTCTATAACTCTTAAATATTTGAGCAAGGTGTTGTTCAGTTTCTATGAGTCTGAAATTCTACCCGTGTTTTTTCTGCTACTGATTTCAGCTTTTAAAACTTTATGGTCTCAGAAGTAGCTTTGCAGTAATTCAGTGGTTTGGATTTTGTTGAGACTTGCTTTATGGCCTAATATATGGTCTTTTCTGGAGAATCTGTATGTGTTGGAAAAGATAGTTTACTTGTCTGTTGTTGGGTAAAAAGTTCTGTTTTTTCTGTGAGGTTTAGTTGATTCATTGTCACAAAAAAATAAAATCTTCTATATCTTCACTGAGCTTCTTTTCTGGATGATCTATCCATTACTGAAAGTTGAGTGTTGAAGTCTCCTACCATTATTGTGGAGTGATCTGTCTCAGTTTTCAATGTTGTCACCATTTGTTCAATGTGTTTAGAGGCTCTGGATGCATAAATATTATTGTTATGTCTTCCTTATGTACTGAACCCTTAAACAAAAAATAGTGACCATCTTTGTCTGCAGTGGTGGATTTTACTTTAAATCTATTTTATCTGAAAGTTATATTGCCACTCCTGCTCTTCTTTGCATGTTGTTAGCTTGGTATATATTTTTTCATCTTTTGATTTTCGGTTTGTTAGTGTCTTTGAGTTTAAGCTGTGTTTCTTGTAAGCAGCATATAAATGGATCATGTTTGTTAATCCAACCTGTTAGTCTCTGTCTCTTTAGTGGTTCATTCAGTCCACTTACATTGAGTACAATTATTGATAGATTACGTATTTAGTGCTGTCATTTAGTTGCCTTTATTTTTGCTTAACATTTTGTTTGTTCCACTTAATATTGTGTTGTGAGTCATTTTTGTTTATGGATTTTCTTTTCATCTTTTTCAGTGCTGATTTTGTGTCTGTTGAGACTCCTGTATTGTGTCTCTTGTTTTGATATGTATTATTGTTACTTTGTTTTGTGGCTACCCCACTATTCCCCTCCAGTGTTATTAGTTTAAACCAGTCTTTAACTTCTTTGTATCTCCTTAATTTCCTCTACATCTGTAAAGTCTATGAATATGGTAATATGCCCCCCTTTACACTATAATGTCATAATTTACATGTTGAAATCTATGTTTCCCTAATTTTAATATTTTAGCTTTGAGCTTTGTGAATTCTCTAACTAAGTAGGACTCTGGATTTTTTATCCTGCATTGTGTCTTTGAATATACATCTGGTGTTATTGATTTTGTAATCAAAGACCTGCCTGCAGTATTTCTAGTAATTTTGGTTTAGTTTTTGGAAAGTCTCTAAGCTTCTGTTTATCTGACAATGTCATAATTTTGCCATCACATTTGAGAGACAATTTTGCAGGATATGTAATTTTTGGTTGGAAGATTTTTTCCTTCAAGGCTTTGTATGTCTCATCCCACTGTCTTCGAGCCAACATGCTTTTGGCTGACAAGGTGGATCTCAGTCTAATGGGCTCTCCTTTATAAGTCATTATGTGTTTAAGCCTAGCTGCCTTTAAGTGTCTCTCTTTATGTTTCATTTTAATAAGTTCTATTATAATTTATGTCTTGGTGTCTTTCTTTTGGGATCTGCCTTTTGTAGCATTCAATGAACTTCTTGGATGGCTAGTTTCTGTTCTTTTATGATGTCACAAAAGTTTTCTGTCAGCAATTCTTCAGGAATTCTCTGTGTATTTTCTGCTATCCCTCCCTGTTCTGAAACTCCATTTAGTCATAAATTGTTCCTCCTGATAGTCCCACACAATTCTTAATGATTCTTCATTTTTCTTGATTCTTTTATCTGATTTCTCCTCATAAATGCTGGTGTCAGTTGCTTCAGTAACTTCAGTCTTGCTAATTCTGCATTCCATTTCCTCAATCTTGCTCTTTTGGCTTTCAATTCAGTTGCCTAATTCTAATTTTATTATTGATCTGCTGAATTTCACATTATTGTTGTTCTAGCAATTCATATAGCTTGTTTAATTTTACATTTTATTCTGCTGCACTTTGTGTAATTTCTTTTTATTAATATTTTTTATTATTAAATAAAAAATGAAAGTGTACATACTCTGTGCTTACAATTAAGAGAGGAGGAGTATACAGGTTGTGTTGATGTCCCATTAATATTGATCTTCTTACTAATGTGTATTGTCACCAATTTCACCCAACCAAATTTCTAACAACTATCTAATCTAAACCCTCCCCCCTCCCCCTCCCACCCTCCCACCCTCCCTGCCCTTGTAGCCGCCAAAGAGTCTTTTCTATTATGTATGAGTATGCTTTTAAGTTTTTATCGTAGGGGTCTGATATAATAATTGTCCTTATCTCACTGACTAGTTTCACTCAACATAAAGTCTTCTAGTTGAGAATAAATTGAGATGTTTCCTGCTATCATCGTTGTTCCTTATTAGTGTGTAGTACTCCATTGAGTATATATACCAAAGTTTACCTATCCACTCTTCTGTTGTTGGGCATCTGGTCTGATTCCAACTTTTTGCTATCGTGGACTGTGCTGCAATGAACATTTGTGTGCATGTAGCAGTTGGTGTGAATGGCCTTGATTTTGTAGGATATATTCCGAGCAGAGGAATTACTGGGTCAAATGGTATATCTATATCCCTTTTTTTAAGGTAACTCCAAATTGCTTTCCAAAGAGGTTGCACCATTCTGCAATCCCACCAACAGTGAAGGAGAGTTCCAATCTCTTCACAGCCTCTCCAACATTTATTGTTTTGTGTTTTTTGGATCATGGCCAATCTTGTTGGGGTGAGATGGTATCTCGTTGTCGTTTTGATTTGAGTTAATGATCGTGAGCATGTCCACATGTGTTTTTTGGCTGCCTGGATCTCGTCTTTAGAGAACGGCCTGTCCATCTCCTTTCCCATCGCTTAATTGGATGATTTGTCTCTTTCTTATTGATATTTTGTAGAACCTTATAGATTGTGGAGATCAGGCGTCGGTCTGACATAGAGTTGCCGAATATTTTTTCCCATTCTGTAGGTGGTCTTTTAATTCTTTTGATGAAGTCTTTGGATGAGCATAAGTGTTTGACTCTTATTAATTCCCTTTTATCTATTTTCTCTTCTGATGAATGTATTTTGTTTGTCAGATTTTGAAGTGTGTCTGTATTGCATATTAAAAAGTCCATTGTTGACCCTATCTTATCTTGGATGAGCTTTATCGTTTTAGCTTTTATATTCAGGTCTTTTATCCAATTTGAGTTGATTTTTGTATAAGGTGTAAGATACAGGTCTTGTTTCAGTTTTTTGCAGATGGATATCTGATTATGCCAACAACATTTGTTAAAGAGACTGTTCTTATCCCAGTTCAAAATCTTAGGACTTTTGTCAAATATCAGCTGTTCATAAAAGGATGGTGGCATCTCTCGGGTCTCTACCCTGTTCCATTGGTCTATATGTCTCCTTTTGTACCAATACCAGGCTGTTTTGACTACTGTGGCAGTGTAATAGGTTTTAAAGTCAGGTAGTGAGAGGCTTCCCAGTATGTTCTTCTTTTTCAGTAGTGCTTTACTTATTCGAGGTTTTTTCCCTTTCCAAATAAAACTGATAATTTGTTTCTCTAGCTCATTAAAACATGTCGCTGGAATTTGTATTGGGATTACATTATGTAAGTAGAGTGCTTTAGGCAAAATAGACATTTTCACAATATTGAGTCTTCCTATCCATGAGCAGGGCAGATTACTCCACTTACGTAAGTCTCTCCTAGTTTGTTGTAGCAAGGTCTTGTAGTTTTCTCTGTAAAGATCTCTTATTTCTCTAGTTAGATTTATTCCTAGATATTTTATCTTCTTGGGGGCTATAGTGACTGGAATTAATTTGGTGATTTCTTCATTAATAATTTCATTGTTGGTATAAAAGAATCTTGTTGATTTAATTATGTTTATCTTGTGTCCCAATACTTTGCCAAATTCTTCTGTTAGCTCTAATAGTTTATTTATGGATTTCTTTGGATTCTCTGTATAAGCAATCATACCATCTGCAAAGAGGGAAATCTTTACTTCTTCAGTGCCAGTATGATGCCTTTTATTTCTTTGTCTTGTCTAATTGCTCTGGCTAGAACTTCTAGGACAATGTTGAATAGAAGTGGTGAGAGCGGGCATCCTTGTCTAGTTCCTGTTCTCAAAGGGAATTCTTTTAGTCTTTCACCACTGAGGATGATGAAAGCAGTTGGCTTTGCATAGATGCTATTGATTATATTGAGGAATTTCCCTTTTATTCCTATTTTTCTGAGCGTTTTAAGCATGAAGCGGTGTTGAACTTTGTCAAATGCCTTTTCTGCATCAATTGACAAAATCAGGTGATTTTTATCTTTTGTGTTATTAATATGGTTGATTACATTAATTGTTTTTCTGATGTTGAACCAACCTTGTGTCTCTAGAATGAAAACAACTTGATCATGATCAATTTTTTTTTTCTATGCTGTTGAATTCTATTAGCTCGAATTTTGTTGAAGATTTTTGCATCTAGATTGATGAGTGATATTGGTCTGCAATTTTCTTTTTTTGTGGGATCTTTCCCTGATTTTGGTATCAGGGTTATGTTGGCTTCACAGAATGAATTTGGAAGTATTTCATCTCTTTCTATGGTGTGAAACAGCCTCATTAGTATTGGAGTTAATTCTTCTCTAAAAATTTGGTAGAATTCTCCAGTAAAGCCATCAGGGCCAGGACTTTTTTTGGTTGGTAGATTTTTGATGACTTCCTCAATCTCTTCCTTTGTGATAGATTTATTAAGTTGATCTATTTCTCCTTGTGATAGTCTTGGTGAGTCATATGAATCTAGAAATTTGTCCATTTCCCCCAGGTTTTTAAACCTGTCAGAGTATAGCTTTTCATAGTATTCTGTTATGATATATTTTATTTCAGATGGGTCTGTTGTAACATCTCCCAACTCATTTCTTAATCAGCTTATTTGTATCTTCTGTTGTTTTTCTTTTGTACGTTTAGCCAATGGTTTATCAATTTTGTTGATCTTTGTGAAGAACCAGCTTTTGGCTTTGTTAATTTTTTCAAGTGTTTTTCTATTCTCTAATTCACTTAGTTCTGCTCTAATCTTTATAATCTGTTTTCTTCTGGTGCCTGAGGGGTTTCTTTGTTGCTCTCTTTCTACTTGTTCAAGCTGTGAGTTTAATTCTTTAATTTGTGTTCTTTCTTCTTTCCAGAAGTGTGCATTTATAGAGATAAACTGACCTCTGAGCACTGCTTTTGCTGTATCCCATAAATTCTGGTAGGATGTGTTTCATTCTCATTTGAATTCATAAATTTCTTTAATGTGTCTTTAATTTCTTTTATAGCCCAAGGCTTTATGAGTAAAGTGTTGTTCAGTTTCCACAAGTTCGAATTTTTACCTATGATTTTTCTGTTATTGATTTCAACTTTTATAGCTCTGTGGTCTGAGAAGTTACTTTGCAATAAATCAATGTTTTGTATTTTATGAAGAATTGTTTTATGACCTAACATATGGTCTATTCTGGAGAATGTTCCATGTGCTTTGGAGAAGAAGGTATATTTATCTGTTGATGGATAAAAAGATCTGTATATGTCGATAAGGTCAAGTTGGTTGATTGTTGTAATAAGATCTTCTGTATCTTTACAGAGCTTTTTTCTGGATGATCTGTCCTTAACCTAAAGGGGATGTTAAAGTCCCCAGCTATTACTGTGCAATGATCAATCTCATTTTTCAGTGTTGTCAGTATTTGTTCAATGTATTTAGGTGCTTTGGTATCGGGTTCATAAATATTTAATATTGTTAAGTCTTGCTTGAGTATTGAACCTTTCAACAATAAATAGTGACCATCCTTTATCCACAATAGTGGATTTTACATTAAAATCTATTTTATCTGAGATTAATATTGCCACATCTGCTCTTTTTCATGTATTATTAGCTTGATATATATTATTCCAACCTTTAATTCTCAACCTGTTCTTATCTTTAAGTCTAAGGTGTGTTTCTTGTAAGCAACATATAGATGAATCATGTTTTTAATCCACGATATCACTCACTATCTCTTTACTGAAACATTCAGTCCATTTACATTCAGTGTGATTATTGATAGGTATATGTTTAGTGGTATCATTGTAATATGTTTATTTTCATGTTGATGTTTTCTCTGTTGTTCTTATTAATCTATTCTGGCACATTCTTCTTTATGGATGGTATGAGTTTTGATTTTATATTTGTTGAGACTCCTGTATTGTGATTTTTAATTTCAAATGATATATTGTTGATCTGTTCTATGGCTACATACTAATTCCTCTTAACATATAATCATTCAAATCAATTTTAACTATTGTAGAAGTCATAAACTGTTGCTGCATCAAAAACAACTGTAACTATTGTAGTATATCCCTCTTTTAATGTGATGATATTATAGTTGTCATGATATGATCATGGATTCCCTTATTATAATATTGTAGCTTTTGGCTTGGTGAAATTTTGTGCCTTCCTTAACTGATTAGAAATTTGGATGAAGTGCCTTAAATTATCACCTAAAACATATATTTAGGGAAGATCTTCTTTCAATATTTCATGTAATTTTGATTTAGTTTTTATGAAGTCTTTAAATTTCTCTTTATTTTCAAAAGTCTTAATTTCGCCATTATATTTGATAGACAGTTTTGCAGGATATATTATTCTGGGATGGAAGTTTTTCTCATTCATGGCATTGAATGTGTCTGCCCATTGTTTTCTAGCCAGCATTGTTCATGATCTCAGGAAAGTTTTCTGTCAGCATCTCCACAGCAATACTCTCTATGTTGTCATTAATCCTCCCTTGTTCAGGAACTCCAATTAAATGTAAATTATTCCTCTTCATAGAGTCCCATATGTTTCTTAATGTTTCTTCATTTTTCTTTTTTCTTTTCTCTGATTTTACCTCATAAATGTTGGCATTAGTTAGTTTGTCTTCTAGGTCACTGATTCTAACTTCCACCTGTTCAATCCTACTCTTTTGGCTTTGGATAGATTTATACAATTCTTTAATTCTGTTATTAATCTTATGTATTTCAGGTCATTGATGTTCTAGCATTTCAAATATTTTACCAAATTTTTCATTTTGTTCTATTGCATTTTGTTTAATCTCTAGGAGGTTTTTATATGTAAGTTTTTTTATTCAACCTCTATTAGATCCAGCAAGGCTTCTTCATCTGGGAAATTTTTTGAATCTTTATTTAGGGAATTTTCTGGAGCATTCGAAGACTGTTTCTTTAAATGATTAATTATGGTCTGTTCCCTGCCTGCCATCTAGATACTATTTGATTTCTCTGATAATGGATCTAAGAGAATTGTTGGTTACCAGCTGACTCTAACACTCTTGTGATTTGCCCCAGGTGAACTCACAAGGGTGGAAGACTGCTTATTGAGTAGCAAAGATGCTGCTCTGTTTATGGAGAAACTGGGGGGCTGTCAGTCAATCTTATAATGTGAGTGAGAGAAAAGAGGTTTTTCAATACAGAGATTTCCAGAGAGAAAATGCAAGCCTCTCAGCCTTAAAAAAAGTAAACCTTAAAAGTAAAAGTAAACTGACCTTCTGTGCAGGGAGCTGTCCAGGTGCTGAATTGGCAGCTGGAAGCTCTCCAGCAGGCTGGCCTGAACAGGCGGTGGGGAACAGCAGACTTCACCTGCCCCCTTATAATGAAAGTATGTTACCGTTACTGGTGGTCTGCAGACGCTGCAGTTCTCTGTTACAGTGTAGCAGCAGAAGCAGAGGTCAAACAGTCGCTGGATTATTTTTGAGAGTAGAAGATTAGTCGGATACTGTTGCCCAGTCAAATATGTTAGGTCCCAAGGCTTCTCAGTTATTCAATGCTCCATAAAAAATATCATCCAAGCCTTAGTTCTCAGAGGGAGATGAGGAGACGTCTGTTCAATCCACCATCTTGTCCTATGATCTAGAAGGGCTCTGTAATAATTCTTTTGTATCCTACCTCTGATAATTTCAGGAAGGCTTCTTCATCAGGGAAGTTTTTTGATTCTTTACTTTGGACATTTTCCAGAGCCGTGATCGTCTCCTTCTTTAAATGGTTAGATATTAATTGTTGTCTTTGAGCTGTCGGAAAGTGTTGCACCAGCAGCAGCTATGGCATAGCTCAGAGATGGGAGATGGAATGGCACTGCTGCACTTGGCTGCCAGCTGCCACTTTGTTGTCTAGTTGTGGCTATCCTAAGTAGAGCTTTTCTGCTGAGAGACACACTCAGCATGGCAGCCAGCTCTAGCCTGGCCCTCAGGCACAGCAGACCCAACCACTCTGCTGACAAAGGTGGCATCCTACTTATGTAGTCTCTCCAGAGCCACACAGACATATGGCATGGCTCAGAAAAGGGAGGGGGGAAGGGCACTGCCTCACCTAGCCACCACCCACCACAGCCTCCTCTACATGCAGTTGCCTTAAAAGCAGCTTATCTGTTGAGAGAGGTGCTGTCCAGTCAAGCACTGCTGCTTAGCATGGCAACCGGCCCCAGATAGGTGCTCAGACATGGCAGAGCCTGACAAAGATTGCATCTTACGTGTCACCTCTCCTGTGCCACAGCAACAGAATCTATGATGAATCTCAGAGAAGAGGGGGAAGGGCACTGCTGCACTGGGCTGCCAGCCACCACTGCGTTCTCTAGATGTGGCTGTCTTAAGTACAACATCTCTGCTAAGAGAGATGCTGTCTACTTAGGCACTGCTGCAACATGGCAGTCAGCCCCAACAAGAATATCATGCACAGTAGCCCTAGTCCCAGTCTCCTGGCTGACAAAAATGGCATCCATACCTATAAGCCTCTCTGCGACCATGCCAGCAAAAGGCTGACCCTTTGCTCTGCCACCGCACCTCCAACAAAGGTAGTTGTTTCCCTTCTTGTTGCCCGGTTTGATCTCACAGCTTTTTTTTTTTTCTTATAGTGGAACAATAAAAATTACTTTTATTGATAATTATGACAGTGTAACAAGTATAACATGGAGTTGTCCATTGAAAACTAGGACATAATAAGGCAATCTTTTTTTTTTTATTTAGCATAACTGAGTGAAAATGTACATTCACATGTAAATTTACATGCCCCCCTATATGCAGCTTCCACTGCTCTCCCTGTCTGGTGACTGCACACTATTCCTCTCTGCTCCATACATGTCTCACTCTCCCAACAGTCTCCTTTCCCCTCGTCTCCGTCCACTGCCCTTCCTCCAGCCAGAGGTCAGCAAGATGATATCCTATAGATGTATAGAACCATAAAGTGCTTCCAATATATGGTTACTCTGCATTGCCAAGTCCAATCCATTCCTGTCCAAAGAGTGGAACTTTGTTATAATTTATGGGAACGGGCAACATCAGGGCCGGGGGCCATGCTCTCAGAGGAACCCCAAAACCGCTGGACCATCAATTGAGGTCTTTTAGTGGAGATCTTATGATGCACCTCTTTTTATCCTTGTGTTGCCAGTGAGGCTCCTCTCTGTGAGCTCCGTCATGGCTATCACTGGTGGTGGCCAGGCACCATCCGGTTCTTCCGGTCCCAGGTCGATGTAGGCACCCACTCTTGTGGGTCTCTCTGTCTTCTCAGTTGTCTTTACCGCATGCCATTTTGGCCCTCGGTGAGCATCCGTTCCTGCTGAGTTGGGACCATTTGCTGTGTCCTCGGATGGCAGCTTGGCAGCTTTTAAGACCCCAGACGCCACTCACCAATGTGGGGTGCAGAGAGCTCTCTTAGCAAAACGCTAGTTGTGCCAATTGGCCTGGAATTCGCTTAAGAGCATGGTCCCCCGCCCCCCGCCCCAGCTACTCTATCCTTGCAGTATTGAGTTAAGATGGAAGGAGTACTCAAGTTATGCTGAAGTCCATTTAATGTTCTTCTTGTTCCTAATGTGTGCTGTCACCACTTTCTCCCAACTAGATTTCTAGTAACTACCTAAACTAAACCCTCCCCCCCTCACCCTCCCTCCCTCCCCTCCCTTGCAGCTGTCAAAGAGTCTTCTTCTATACACAAGTCTGTTTTTGAGATCTTATCGTAGAGGTCTCATACAGTATTTGTCCTTTTGTCTCTGACTACTCTGACTCAGCATAATGTCTTCCAGTTGAAACCAATGATCTCACAGCTTTTTGTCTGATCTTGGGGCTCATAAACTGTCCACTCTATTCCCTTCAGTTGTTTTTCTAGGCCTTAGATCTTAGAGGGAATCAAGGAGACATGTGACCTTGGCCCCCACCTCCAGTCATTATTTCTGTAACTATTTTTTGCTCCATGCTTTTCTCCTTTCTTTCTAGAACCCAAATGACATGAATGTTAGGCCTTTTTTGTTATTTCCTACAAATCCTTCAGGTTCTGGTCATTTTCCTTTTCCATGTTTTGTTCAAATTAGATCATTTCTATTGATCCACACTCAAATCTCTTTCCTTTATTCATTTCTATTCTGTTAATTGAGCCCATGAAGTAAAATTTTGTTGCATTTGTTCAGTTTTTCATTTCTAGCATCTCCATTTGGTTCTTCTTTTTATTTATTTATTTTCTTTGCTCAGACTTATCTTTGCATATATTTCAAGAGCCTTCTCTTTTATTTGTTGGGGAATACTTGTGACTGCTAAAAGTACTTATCATATAATTTCAGTATTTGTTTTATCCCTGCATTGCTGTTGAGATTGTCTAATATTTATTTGTTTATTTTGGACTGTATCCTGGCCATTTTGAAATATTATTACATTTCAAGACTCTGGTTTGTGCTTAAATCTTATGTAAAATATTGTAATTTTTGTTTTAGAAGGCAATTGCTCCAATTAGGTTCAGGCCACAAATTCCAAGTTCTGCAAGCTTTCTGTGGATCATAAAGCCTTTGAGAAGTGTTATTTGGGTCTGACTCATCTGTTTATCACCTAGTGGCCAGCCTGAGACTGGGGTGGTTGTCCATCCCATACTTAAATACTTAAAGTCTATGTAATATGTTTAGGGCCAGACCCATACATGTGCATCTCAGGAGAAATTTGCAAGTTCATAAACAACTTTAAGGGATTAGTTTTCCAAACTTTCCCTTATCATAATCTCTTCAGTACTTTCATCTCTGAGGCTCTTCTATTCCAATTCTCCAGCCAGCTAGCTGGGGCGTTTATTACCCTACTCTACTGCGTACTTACCTTGACTGAGCCCTTGTTGGAGCTAAGTAATCAGAAGCCAGAGAGAAAAAAGCAATAGAGATTCACTCCATCCTCTTTGGACCACAGTGCCTCTAGTAGGAGAGGAACATTCCATTCCTCAGAGTTTTAATCTCCTCCCAACCTCCATTGCTGCTGCTGCTGCTGGTGTCTGGGATACCTGAGAATGGAAACACAATTTTTATGAGTATTGAGCCAGAGGTGGAGCGCTTCTCCTGGAACTAATGTTCACTTCTGAGAGTTGGGCTGTGTTGAGTTTGTAACAGGAGTATAGTGGTAAACTCACTACTAGCTCTGGCACTTTGAATTCTGGTCTTCTTCCCCAATACTCTTTCTGTCATTTTCTTTTCCTGGTTCTTATACAGCTGTTCCATGTGTTCTATCCAACTTACACAGCTGAATTTAACAGGACAGGTTGAAGTGCTCTCTTTCATCTTACCAGTCCTCTCTTTTTCAGCAGGGAAGAGACAATGAATATATATATATGTGGTGGGCTCTTGAATCATCAAGATTATTTAAGTAAAAAAGTGTCTCAAGTCCAGTGTTTCAAAGACTGAAGTCTTTGCGTTGTGAGACCTCAGATTTTTCTGAGGCCTTTGCTTGGAGGATATAAATAGTGTGGCAATTTAGAGAGGGGGCTTCTAAGGTGATAAAATACATAATGATGATGTTATTGGAGAAAGCTAAGTATAAAGTTTTGTGAGTGTGTAATTATTTCAAAGTAAAAATTTAAAGTACACACACTCAGTTATGGGAGTCACTGTACAACAGAGGGAGCCACTGAGAAGAAAGAAAAGTACAGGATGATAAATACCAGTTGCCACTGAGTCAACTCTGACTCATGGTGACCCCATGTGTGTCAGAGTAGAACTGTGCTCCATACAGTTTTCAATACTGAGAGCTTTCAGAGAAAGACTAGCAAGCCTTTCTTCCAAGGTGCCTCTGGCTATAGAAAGGAGACGGAGAGCAAGAGGCAAAGACAGAGAGCTTAAGAGCATGTCCTTCATGGCCCTGTGTTTCCTTCATGGCTGCCCTTCAAATATTTGCAAAGTGGTCCAGCTGTAATAAAAATTTAAGCCAGGTGGTTCCGTTTCCCGTAAACCTATGACGTCCTATCACCTGTGGAGTAAAGTCTAAACTCCTTCCCACAGCATGAAGGCTCCTTCAGCCTCTGGCTTCACCGTGTCCCTTTCACCTGTCCCCTACTGCATATCCTCAACATTCCTTCCCCAGACGCACCATGATCCTGTGCGCCTTTGCCTAAGCTCATTCTAGCACCGGCCACCCCCTTCATGTACCCTCCTCCTTCAGGCTGGACCACAAGCTCCAAGACAGCAGGGACTATGGCAAATTTTGCTTACAGTAACCCAGCAGTTGGCACAATCATTAATAGAGAGTCAAGGGTTCCTCTGTGCCAGTCACTGGGCTAAGTAATTATAGCAATGGGTTAATCAGACAAATATCCTTACCCCTTACCCACATGTGACAGACAAAAAAATAACATAAAGAAATAAATTCTGTCATATTTTAGAAAGTAGTTAGTGCTATGGAGAAAACCAAATCAATGAGAGGAGTTAAAGATATGGATGGAGATGGAATCTAAATTAGGATTTTCAGGGAAGCTGTCATTAACAAAATGGAATTTTTTCAAACATTTGAGGTAGTGAAGAAGCAAGCCATGTGGATATATAGGGGAAAAAGTTTCCAGAAAGTGTTGGAATTAATTGGCCATTT
Source organism: Heterohyrax brucei (assembly GCA_028571685.1). Classification (NCBI taxonomy): domain Eukaryota; kingdom Metazoa; phylum Chordata; class Mammalia; order Hyracoidea; family Procaviidae; genus Heterohyrax; species Heterohyrax brucei. The sequence continues at coordinate 133,671,349 of CM053149.1, read as the reverse complement.
CTTGCCACCCCCTCACAATGTGTGGACTTCTGATGGGGCAAAGGTTAGGAGCTACAGATGCTAACTGAAAGGTTGCCAGTTTGAATCCACCAACTCTTCCTTGAAAACCTGTGGTGCAGTTCTACTCTGTTCTGTAGGGTCACTGTGAGTCAAAATTGATTCTACAGCAGCAGATTGGGTTTTGGTATTGTAACATATATTTGGTTGTGCTATTGTTTTATAATTAATCACGTGCTTGTTTCCCCCATTAAATTACAAGGTCTTTAAAACAGAGACAATAGTAATCACACTATTGTCATTGTTGCTAGGTGCCATCAAGTCTGATCTAACTCATAGAACCAAATGCTGCCCAAACCTATGCCATGCCCACAATTATTATGCTTGAGCCCATTATTGCAACCACTGTGTCGATGCATTTCATGGAGGGTCTTTGTCTTTTTCACTGACCAACTACTTTGCCAACCATGATCTCCTTCTCCAGGGACTGATCCCTCTTGACAACAAGTCCAAAGTATGTAAAACGTAGTCTCATTATCCTTGCTTCTGCAGAGCATTATGGTTGTGATTCTTTCAAGACAGATTTGCTCATTCTTTCGGCAGTCCATGGTATATTCAGTATTCCTCGCAAATATTACAATTTAAAGGCATCAGTTGTTTTTTGGTCTTCTTTATTCACTGTCTGTCTTTAACAACATATGATATCATTGAAAATACCATGGTTTGGGTCAGGGGCACCTTAGTCTTCAAGGTGACATCTTTGCTTTTCAACACTTGAAAGAGGTCTTTTGCAACAGATTTGCTCAGTGCAGTGCATCTGTTAATTTCTTGACTGCTGCTTCCATGGGCTTTAATTGTGGATCCAAGTAAAATAAAATCCTTGACAACCTCAATTTTTTTTCCATATATCATAATGTTCTTATTTGTCCAGTTGTGTGGATTTTTTTTTTTTTTAATGTTGAGGTTTAATTCTTACTGAAGGTTGTGGTCTTTAATCTTCACCAGTGTTTCAAATCGTGTTTACTTTCAGCAAGCAAAGTTGTGTCACTGGCATAATGCAGGTTGTTATTGAGTCTTCCTCCAAATCTGTTGCCCCGTTCTTCTTCAGGTAGACCACCTTCTTAGATTATTTGCTCAGTGTACTGACTGAATAGGCATGGTGAAGTGATACAGCCCAGACACACCCCTTCCTGAATTTAAGCCGTACCATGTCCTCTTGTTATGTCACATCACTGCCTCTTGATCCGTGTACAGATTCCTCATGAGCACAATCAAGTGTTCTGGAACTCCCATTTTCCATAATATTCCCCACATTTTTGTATTGTGGTATAGTAGAAAGCCGTTGCATAGCCAATAGAATGCAAGTAACTATCTTTCTGGTATTCTGTACTTTCAGCCAAGATCCATCTGACATCAACAATGATATCCTTGATCTCATATTCTCATTTGAATTTCTGGAAGATCTCTGTCCGTATGCTGCTGCAGCCAGTTTGAATGATCTTCAACAAAATTTTGCACGCTTGTGATATTAATGATACTGTTTGATAACTTCCGCATTCATTTGGATCATGTTACTTGGGAAAAGGCATGAATACTAATCTCTCCCAGTCAGCTGGACAGGTAGCTGTCTTCCAAATTTTTTGCCAAAGACCAGTGAGCACTTCCAGAACTGCATCTGTTAGTTGAAACATCTCAGTTTTCTGTCAATTCTCCAAAACTTATTTTTCACCAATGCTTTCTGTGCAGCTTGGACCTTTTCCTTCAGTACCTTTGGTTCCTGATCATATGCTGCCTCTTAAAATGGTTGAAGATTGACTACTTCTTTTTGATATGATGACTCTCTGTGTTTCTTCCATCTTCTTTTGATACTTCCTTCATTCTTTAATATTTTTCCCATAGAATCCTTCACGATTGCCACTTGAGGCTTCAGCTTTGTCTTTAGTTCTTTCAGTCTGGGAACTGCAGAGTGTGTTCTTCCCTTTTGGTTTTCTATCACCAGCTCTTTGCCCGTGTCGTTATAATACTAGACTTTGTCCTCTCACGCCTCCTTTTGAAATCTTCTGTTCAGTGCTTTTACTTCATCATTTCTTTCTTTTAGTTTAGCTACTCAACATTCAAGAGCAAGTTTCCGTCATTTTGACATCCGTTTTGGTGTTTTCTTTCTTTCCTGTTTTTTAATGACCGCTTACTTTCTTCGTGGATGATGTCCTTGATGTCATTCCGCTGTTCATCTGGTCTTTGGTCACTAGTGCTTATTAATCAAATTTATTCTTGAGCTAATCTCAAAACTCAGGTGGATTATGGTCAAGACTGTACTTTAGCTCTCTTGGACTTGTTCTAATTTTTTTTCAGTTTCAGTTTGAACTTGCTTATGAGTTATTGTCTGTTCTGCAGCCAGCCTCCGACCTTTTTCTGAATGGTAATACTGAGCTTTTCCATTGGCTCTTTCCTGAGATGTAGTTGACTTGATTCTTGGGTGTTCCATCTGACAAGGTCTGTGTGTATGGTCGCCATTTATGTTGGTGAAAAGGGTATTGTCAATGAAAAAGTCATTGGTCTTACAAAATTCTGTCCTGGCATCACTGGCATGGTTTCTATTACCATGGCCATATTTTCCAACTACAGATCTTCCTTCTTTGTTTTCAAGTTTTTCATTTGAATCACCAGTAATTATTAATGCATTCTGATAGCATGTTTGATTAATTCTGGACTGCAGAAGTTGGTAGAAATCTTCAATTTCTTCATCTTTAACCTAACATTTGCTATGTAAATTTGAATAATAGTGGTATTAGCTGGTCTTTCTTCTAGGTGTATGGCTATTACCGTATCACTGACAGCACTGCATTTGAGGATGGATCTTGAGGTCTTCTTTTTGACAATGAATACAGTGCCATCCCTCTTCAAGTTGTCATTCCTGGCATAAAGACCATATGATTGTCCAATTCAAAATGGCCAGTACTAGTAGTCCATTTCAGTCCACTAATATCTAGGGTATCTATCTTTATGCGTTCTATTTCATTTTTGAAGATTTCTAATTTTCCTAGGTTCACACTTCATGCATTCTACATTCCAATTATTAAGGAATATTTGTAGCTATTTCTTCTCATTTTGATTCATGCCAGACCAGCAAATGAAGGTCCTGAAAGCTTGACTCCATCCATGTCATTAAGGTTGACTCTACTTTGAGGAGGCAGCTCTTCCTTGTTGTCTTTTGAGTGCCTTCCAACCTGAGGGCTTGTCTTCAAGCACTATATTAGACAATGTTTTGCTGCTATTCATAAAGTTTTCACTGGCTAGTATTTTTCAGAAATAGGCTGTCAATTCCTTCCTAGCTTGTCTTAGTCTGGAAGCTCAGCTGAAACCTGTCTGCCATGGGTGACCCTGCTGGTATCTGAATACCAGTGGCATAGTTTCCAACTCACAGCCACAGTATGGCAAACTGGAAGACATGTAGGGGGACTGACAGTAGACATCAGCATTTATTGTACAGCATTATGTATCAGACACTAGACTCTTTAAGTGTGATACATCATTTAAAATCCTCCCAGTGAATTAACAAAGAGAGAGCTATGTTTTCCATTTTATAGATGAAAGGATTTCAATTCAGTGACCCCATGTGTGCATAGTGGAACTGTGCTCCGTAGGGCTTTTAAGACAGTGACCTTTTTTTTTTATCATGACTGAGTGAAAATGTACATTCCTATATAAATTTACATGCCCACCTATATGCAGCTTCCACTGCTCTCCCTGCTTGGCGACAGCACGCTATTCCTCTCTGCTCCATACATGTCTCATCCTCCCAACAGTCTCCTTTCCCCTCCTCTCTACCCACTCTCCTTCCTCCAGCCAGAGGTCAGAAGGATGATATCCTATAGATGTGTAGAACCATAAGTGCATCCAATATATGATCACTCTGCGTCACCAAGTCCAATCCATTCGTGTCTGAAGAGTGGAACTTCATTATGATTTATGGGCAAGGGCAGCATCAGGGCCAGAGACGATGCTCCCAGGGTAACCCTGAAAGTGCTGACCTTTTTGATATAAATTGCTAGGCATGTCTTCTGAAGCACCTTTGGATGAGTTTGAACTACTAACCTTTCTGCTATTACTTGAGCCCTTAACTGTTTGCCTACCCAGGACTCCATCAATAGACCACAAAAACTATTCAAAAAGCAGAACTAACAGCTAATTTTCATGTGCCACTCTTCTGGCCACTTCATAGGCATTAGAAGTTAGTTTGGAATATTTTAGAGTGGAAGACCAAATATATGAGTTGTGTACAAAGGATCAGTTTGTAACTAAAAGGAGCTAACTCTCTCAGTTTTACCATAACTGTCAATTTTGACCCTTGCACCTCTCTCAAGGTATTATTTTAATTTTCTATGTGCTTTACTTATGTTAGTACCCATAGGAAATGTCCATGAACAAGGCAGCCAGATTGCATTGAAGGAAAACATTAACTGGACATGAACATCTCTTATGTCTGTAATTTTTCAAAGTCTTTCGCTGTGGAATTTGCAAAATTAAGGAAATTGATGGCAATTAAGTTAAATCATATGCTTTAAATAAACATACAGAAGAGGTACACATATTTTAAGATGCTTGTGTATTTAACAGTTGAGTTGATAATTTGAAAACCGAACTCTTTAAAGTTGTTTGTAGAGAGTCTATTTCCTCTTTACTGGTAAAGGGTCCATTGAATTTGAAGTAAATATAGTTTGGAATTTCGCATATGCTGTAGTTTCTTGACCCAGCTCATGTGAGGACAGCCAACTCACAGCCCTCTATAGTGATTCCTGTCAAAGCAGCCAGGCACCATCTAATTGTACTGAACTCAGACTGTCAGAATCCATGTAGTTGTGATCCATTAGTCATTTGGACTAATCTTTCCCTTGCATCTTTAGTTTTCTTCATTCTTCCTTGCTCTCAAAGGGGTGAGACTGGTGGAGTATATTACGTGGCCATTCACAGTCTTTTAAGATCCCAAACATATGAGGTCCAGCAATTAAATCTTTGAATTTAATCTTTCTAATTGCTGCATACCTTGTTGCTGAATATCACTACAGTCACCTTCAAAGTACTCCCCTTATGAAGCTATACACTGATGCCACCACCTAGTGCACCCTTCAAACCAATTTGGAACTCTTTGTGGAATGACCATTGCACGTGGTGGTACTGTGGCAAGTTTGCAAACTTAATTGTGTAGTTGTCTGTGAGGGAGTTTTCAGCCAGTAAATAAATAACTGTGTCAGAACACTCTCCTGACTCATTTGATCTGGCCCCCAATGACATTTTTATTTATCCAAAGATAAAGGAAATATTGAAAGGAAGACATTTTGATGACATTCAGGCATCAAGGGTAATATGACAACAGCTCTAATGGCCATTCCAGAAAAAGAGTTCCAAGATTGCTTTGAAGGGTAAACTAGGCACTGGTGTCAATGCCCAGATTCCCAAAGGGAGTATTTTGAAGGTGACTATAGTGATATTCAGCAATGAGATATGTAGCGCTTTTCTTAGGATGAGTTCACTAACTTAATTGGCAGACCTCGTGTGATCAGTCACATGGACAGATAATCCCATTAGCACTTACATTTGGCCTTTGGAAACATTGCATCATTTGCTGCAGCAGCAGCCAATTTGGGGTATAATGCTCCAGGAAATATCCTGAGAAATGGAGAAGGGCAGTGAGAGGTGACTTGGGGAAGTATGCTGTAATGCAGCGAATTGCTTTTAAAAGGTCTTCTGTAGTAAAACTGTGATCCTGTTACTCCCACAGAATGAGAGACTACACAACACACCTTCTACAAGGCAAGGTCATAGGAGCTTTGTAGATACATCTAAACTCCCTAAGGGGCCAATTTACTGAGCTGAGGGCTCTAGGGACCGTGGTCTTAAGGAACATCTACCTCAGTTGGGCTAGGATAGTTTAAAGAAAATGTTCTACATTTTACTTTGATGGGTAGTGTCTGTGATCTTAAAAGCCTATGAGTGGCCATGAAAATATTCTACTGGTCTCATCCTTTTGGGAGCAAGGAAGAATCCAGAAAACTAAAGAGAAAAATTAGTCCAAATAACTAATGGACCTCAACTATCGTGGCTTTCACCAGTCTGAGTCCAGTACAACTAAATGATGCCTGGTGACCACCACTGACTACACTGATGGGAATCACTGTAGATGGTCCCAGACAGAAGTGGAGAAAAATGTAGAACAAAATTCTAACTCACAAATAAGACTAGACTTACTGGCCTAACAGAGACTGGAGAAACCCCAAGAGTATAGCCACTGGACACTCTTTTAGCTAGTGATGAATTCACTTTGGATTTCACGCTCATACGATGATTAGACTGGCCCGTGAAACAAAAAAAAAAAAACTAAAAGGCCATACTAGCCTAAGGGCAAGGACTAGTGGACAGAAGGGGACAGGAAAGCTGGAAATAGGGAGCCCAAGATGGAGAAGACAGTGTTAACATGTTGTGGAGTTGTTGACCAGTGTCATAAAAGAATTTTAAATAAATAATTAAATTTGGAAGACAGCTTCCTGGCCAACAAACTACAAGAGCTCTATATTTGTGCCCATTCTAAAGAAAGGTACTCCAACAGAATACAGATATTATCAAACATTATAATAAATATCACACACAAGTAAAATTATGCTGGAAATCATTCAAATGAAGTTTCAGCAGTACCAATTACAGGAAAATGTGAAAAAGTCAAGCTGAATTCAGAAGAGGACCTGGAATGAGGGATATGGGGGATGTCACTGCTGACATCAGACAGATCTTGGTTAAAAGCAGAGAATCCCAGAAAGATGTTTCCCTGTGCTTTACTGACTCTGCAAAGGCATTTGACTGTGTGGATCATAACAAATTATGGAAAACGCCAGAAAATTTTATTGTGCCCATGAGAAACCTGTACATAGATCAAGAGTCAGTTGTTCAAACAGAAGAAGGGAATATGCCTTGAAGACTTGAACTGCTGAGCTTTTGGTTAACAGACATAGCACTTAACCTCTGCGTCACCAGGATTTTCACTGTGATTTAGACATGAAAAATGTGTGTCAAGGTTGCATCCTCTCACCATACTTATTCAACCTGTAGGCTGAACAAATGATCCAAGAAGCTGGGCTATATAAAGAAGAATAGAGCATCAGGATTGGAGGAAAATTTGTTAATAACTCACAAGATGCAGATGCCACAATCTTAGTTGCTGAAAGTAAATGGGACTTGCAGCACTTATTGATAAAGATCAAAGCTTACAGCTTTCAGTATGGATTACACCACAACATAAAGAAAACAAAAATCCTCACAACTGGATTATACAGCAACATAATGAGAACTGGAGAAAAGATTGAGGTTGCCACAGACTTCATTTTACATGGATTCAAAATAAGTGCCCAGTCAAGAAATAAGTCCCCAATATGCACTGGGAAAATCTGCTGTAAAAGACCTCTTTAAAGGTTAAAAAGCAAAGATGTCAGTTTGAGGATGAAGGTGCACCTGCTTCAAGCCATGGAGTTTTCATTCATCTCATATGCCTGTGAAAGCTGGAGAATAAAAAAGAAAGACTGAAGAATTGGCACCTTTGAAATATGGTGTTGGTGAAGAATATTGAATATACCATGGGCTTCCAGAAGAACAAACCAGTATATCTTGCAGAAAGTACAGCTGGAATGCTCTTGGGAAGTGAGGATGGTGAGACTTCATCTCATGTACTTTGGATATGTTATTAGGAGAGACTAGTCCCTGGAGAAGGACATCATGCTTAGTACATTAGAGAGCCAGTGAAAAGGAAGAAGACCCTCAGTGAGATGGGCTGACACAGTGGCTGCAACAATAGGCTGAAACATAACAGGGCTCAAGCATAACAACAATTTTAAAAATGGTACAGGGCCCTAAAGAGTTTTTTTCTGTTGTACACAGGGTTGCTGTGAGTCAGAACTGACTTGACAGTACTTAGCCTCCTCATCATCATATTCAGAGGAGAAAGACTTGGAGCTTTCCCAGTACGATCAAAGACAAGTCAGGGAAAAAAAAGAGGAGGAGTGGCTGGGAAAATGTAAATTGAGTGACTTACGGTTCACTGATGGAATTTGTCAGTTAATGGTCATGGTGGGGGGAAACTATGCCTTGAAACTGACAAGGAGCAGCTCATGTAAGTGCCAAGTCCGAACAGAGGTTCGGAAAGACCACCCTGCCATCAGTGGGAAGAGTCTAGAGCTGAGTGGGCCCTTTGGTCCCTAAGCTGAAAAGTTTCAAGACTCAGGAGAAAGAGTAAATAATGAATATGGCATGAGATAGTGACAGAGGCAGTGGGCTTGATGGCCCCAAAAGCGAGATGGCTGTGGTAGGCTTGCTGGCTCATGGAGTAGGGCAACTGTAATGGTCTTGCTGGCTCACCAAACAATTATCTTCTGGCAGGAGACTTTCTAACAGATCTAAGGGTTCTAACTCTTGACAACATGTAACAGAGGCCTGAGTGTGCCCTGTGTAGGAGTTAACTTGGAGGATCTTGTGCAGACATCTTCCTATAGCAGAGCAAAGCCAGATGCCTCTGAGCAAGATACTTGCCAGTAGAGCTAAAAGAGCTGTAACTCTTGCTTGTGCAAAGCAAGAGAGGACTGAGTGTGTCCTTTGTAAAGTCTGCATACTGCGTCCCTTGACATTGTGAGTCCAGGTAGCTTGGAAGCAAGAGAGTCCTCAGGCTCTGGTAGCATGGTGGGAACCATCAGCAGAGAACAGCCCAGTAGCAGAGCAGAAGCCTCAGAGCTTGGCGATAGCCAGAGGCAGCAGTGATGTGACCTGAATTAAGGCAATGGGGAAGGATAAGCATTTCCCAAGAATCTTTGGTAGTGCAGTGATTAATCACTCAGCTAATAACTGAAAGGTGTTTGGTATGAACACACCGGTTGCTCTAGGAGAAAGATGTAGTCTGTTTCCATGAAGATTATAGCCCTGGAAATCCTGTGGGCGGTGCTACTTTTTCTGTTGGGTCCCTGTGGTCAGCAACTTGACAGCAGTGTTTTTTCTGTTTGTTTTTGTAGGAATTTCCTCTTGGACAATCTATTATTGTTTGCTTTGTATAAATAATAATGATTTTCCCTTTGCCAACACTGTATAAGTATTTCATGTGTCCAGCTCGATTACAGAACGCAGATAAATGGGAGCACTCATGAGATGGTTGATGTCAGTGAGTGTGTGTATCTCATTCCTTGCAGTTTTGTGGCTGCCTGTAAGTTTCAGGCACAGCTTGTCTGCATGTGTACTGCAAATAGATAGGCCAACATGTACATACTAGTGCGTGTAGGAAAAATGTACATAGGCCTAACAATGAGTCGTGCAAAACCACACAGCTGCCTGTGGTGCTCTCAGCAGAAATCAAAGTGGCAGCATACAGGGATCTGACAAGCCTAGAGGAATGAAAGCCTCATCCTGGGCCCACAATCGCCCTGCTTCTCCAGAATGTGTTGGCCTCACTTGACGAGTTACACTAACTGAATCCCACAGGATGCTGAGGGAAGCTCCAGAATGGTCACTCTTATTATTAAAATGAAAAATGAAAGTGTCATAGGGACATGAGGAATGTTCATTCCTTGTCTGTGATGTGATCAGGCTAGATGTAAAACCCAGCCATGAGCACAAGCCAGGTGATTTACCAGGAGGGTCCACTGCTCTGACTGCTTATGCTCTGCATAATTACAGGAAACCCTGGTTTTATAGTGGCTAAGTGCTATGACTGCTAGCCAAAAGATCGGCAGTCCAAATCCACTATGCACTCCTTGGAAACTATGGGGCAGTTCAATCTGTCTGTAGGGTCACTATAAGTCAGAATCGATTCAATGGCAGTGGGTTTATTTTTGGTTTTGGAGGTCAAGTTGTACACCCTCACATGGGAACAAGAAAGTGACCTGGTGACTGTGAGCCCTACACAGAGCTAGAATGGAATCCCTGTTGACCTGTGGCCAGGACAGGGGTTAGCTCGTCAGTGGATCTAGAAATACAGCTGGGCCCATAACCAGCTGGTAGGCAGATAACAGATTTTACTAAACATTTATTTGCCTAAGTTGCTCACTATTCCATTCGTCGTTTCTCTGCCGCACCCCTTGGAGCACTCTGCCTGTTATCCGGATCAATAGCTGCTGTCTGCAGATACTCAAATCACACCACTGACTACACCTTCTACTGCCGTCTCCTCGCAGGACTGGAGGCCAGATCTACCATTCGATCAGACATATTTGAAGTAATGTGGGGAAAAAATAAACACATTTATCTAGTATGAGACATCCAAGTCTTCCTCTAGCCTGGCCCCATTTGGGTGAACACATTCTCTCTTTAATTAGGTGAGTGTATTTGCATACTTTTGAAAATAAACTGAACCCATTGGGATCACTTATGTTCTTTTTGGTACTGTAATCAGTTAATCAGTACATCTTATTTCCATCATTTCCCTTTTACTGTGGAACATTGTAACCCAACAGGTTGCAACTATTGTTGTTGATCCAACCATCAGTCACATAACTTTGTTAACATCACTTAAACATCTTTCCCATCTTGGCTACTTCAAATTAAATCCTTCCAACCTGAAAAGCCAAGCACACCAGAGAGTCTTTCACAGTGCTGAAAATGCTTCTCCACTACCCAGGCCCACCCCACTGCTTTGTGGTGGATGCTTTGCTTCACTGACATGTGTATTTATGAAGAGCTCTTAAAGTCAAGGAATTACAGGCCATTCCTTTTGGTGGCACTCAGTGCCCCAGCGCAACACTTTTCAGAGTAGGCTATTCCGTTGAATTGAAGAGGAAAGGATCCAAAGAACAGTCTCTGAAGGACAAGCCTCTGATACTGTGGTTCAAACTTGGCGTTGTATATATATAGTCAAACACTTTTCATATTAAAAGTTATTTGGTAACTATAGTAACTGTGCAAACTAAAATCAATTAAAAAAGATCTCTCTTATTAGGCAGGAAAGAAACTATGCTACATACAGAAATCTCTTAAGTAAAAAAAAAAAAAAAAAAAAAAAGACCTTCCTATTAGTCTGTGAACATGCATTGAGGAGTGGATACTGGAGGTCCAAAAATGAAGAAGAAATGGCCCTTCCCTTAAGCCCTGAAGATTTACCAGGAATAGCCTGCAAGTAAGCCACTGCTACTACAGTTGAGTAACTGCTAAAATAAAAAATAAGGGATTCAAGGTGGTTAGAACTCAGGAGAAGAACTCAGGTCTGCTGGACATGGTCACAAATGACTTTATGGAGGAGAAAGTCTTTCAACTTTCAAGCTCAAGAGGGACAGACATTTACAATTTATCATGAGGGACAGGTGCATGTGTGTGCACATGTGTGTATATGTGCAAGTACGTGAATGCATGCATACATTTATGTGTGTGTAGTATGAAATGTGTTCCAGTCAGAGGGAATGGAACTTACAAAGGTATGACAGCAGGGAAACCACAAAGAGTTAAGGAGTTCAGTATTGCTGAAGCACATAATATGGTTGAATGGGAAACTGCAGGAGATTAGGTGAAACTAGGTAGACAGACAGATCTCAAAAGGCCTGTTTTTCAGTAGAGAAGCACAAAAGGACTTTTAAGAAGGGAAGTCACAAGATCATATTTGTTTGCCAGAAAGTTCCATTTAGGAACATTACGAGGCTGTAGCTTTCAAAGCCAGAGTGGCAGATAGGTTACATGTCACTTCTGAATCCTAATTACCTTGCTTGTGGTTGGCAAGCAAGACCCCAAGGGGCATTAGATCATAGGAACACATCAGGGATCAGTCTCCGTGTGAGCTGGTCACATTAAACTCTGCCCAGGCAGAGCATTTTCTCTGTACTCCGTCAGTCTTAGAGATTGTCTGGTTGCCTCTGAGTCTTGAATTAAGGACATGATCTGAGTGACCAGCCCTGCTGTTAAGAGACTACTTGACCAACAAAGCTCCTCTGTTGTTCTACTCCTAGTGACCTTTTACCTCAGCACAGAATGGGATGTTTTCTTGCGTGATCATTTGTTCATTCAAAGTTATTTCTCTCATCTTACCAGCTACCCAGACCTCTTATGCCTTCTGGAAGCATAATGATAAAAAATAAAGTGCATACAGTTACTTTATAAACAGCCAACTAAAACATAATGACTTAGCTATAATGGAAGCATTCATGTATTAAGCAGTCCCTTCTTACGTCTCTTCGCCAAGTGTTTGTGAAGCACCTACCATGTGCTACATATGCAGTGGTATATCAGAAAAGTACACCCAGTTTCATGAAGATTTTATACTCCAGTGGACAAGAAAAGTACAAACAATAAAAAAATGAATACTGTGGTTATGTATTAATCCCCAGGTTGGGTCTGAGAGAACACTAAAAAATGTTATTGTCTTTAATCAACTTAATTTCTACTTCGAAATTAATGTTGGCAGGAATTTTAAGCTCATTTATTTTGGGATCTATTTCTCATCCCTACTGGATGGGTGTTTTAAGGCCCATGGAGTTACATGACACAAAGAAGTAGGGAGGGCTTTGGCTCCTGGTTCTCCGATCTACTCATTACTCTGAATTGTCCCTCATCCTGTCGGCAGGTGCTCCTCAAATCTGGAGGCTCTCTTTAGAGTTCTGGATTTGTAGGAAGGTAGAACTGAACATCTAATTGAATGCTGTGTCAACCATAAAAGGAAATAAGGTTCCCCTTAACATGTTACTACGAAGTAACATACAGAATACATTGTTAAACTATTAAATTTTAAAAGACAACATGGAGAAAACTATAGTGTGCTACCCTTTAGCTAAGTAATTCAAAAAGGATGTGCATATATGTATATTAGCTTATAAATTCATTTGCTTCATAACATCCATTTGGGCAATATCCTACCACATATACACCTGTAGTCCCACAAGGTTATAATAGAGATCAGAAATCTCAGAGAATGGCATATAATAGACGTAAGTGGATGCAGCAAATGCAATAGCTTCCTGCATGCAACATGTGTATCTCATGTCTGATGCATACACAACAATTGGGATACTACGCATATAATAGTACAGTACATCTATAACCTGTAATACATATTTCTTGATAGATAAATGCTTATGTTACTAGTTTATGTATATAATTGTACTATACTTTCTGTCCTTGTTTTAATGTGAACTTTCAGTACTTAAAAAGTAAAAGTTTACCATGTAGCAGTGTATTCTTCAACTCAGGCAGTAGCATCCAAACTCATGTATTACACATTTCTTGAGTGTTGTAGTGTTACCTATCTGTTTAACTTTGTCTCAGAAATATTACCATGAAGTGTATCATGGTTACCAAATGCTGCAAAATGAATGCTAGTGGCAGCAGCAGGAAGAGGCGAAGGAGAAGTATCAATCTGGAAGTAGAACAAAAGGTTATTAAACAACATAAAGGTGGAAAATCAGTGACTGCTATCACTCATTTTTAAGGCATGTTTGCACAATGTTAACCAACAAATGACCATATTGAAAAAAGAAAAAAGAAAGACCTGTATCTCACACCATGCACAGAAACTAAATCAAAGTGTATCAAAAAACTAAATGTAAAACAGTAAAGATCATAGAAGAAAAATTAGGGACAATGCTGGAAGCCCTAATAAATAGCATAAACAGACAAAATATTATCAACAATGCATAAATACCAGAAGAGAAAATGGATAACTGGGAACTCCTAAAGATCAAACACTTAATGCTTATCCAAAAACTTCACCTGAAGAGTAAAAAGACTACCTATAGACTGGGAAAGAATTTTGGGCTGCCGTGAATCTGATTGGGCATCTGATCTTCCTCAACAAGAAAAAGACAAATAACTCCTTTAAAAAATGGGCAAAGGATATGACCAAGCACGTCATCTAGATAGGACACCAGCAGATACATGAGAAAATGTTCACAGTCATTAGCCATTAGAGACAGCCAAATCAAAACTACAATGAGATACCATCTTACCCCAACAAGGCTGCCATTAATCCAAAAAACACAAAATAATAAATGTTGAAAGGATTGTGGAGAGACTAGAACTGTTCTGCACTTCTGGTGAGAATGTAAAATGTTGCAACCACTTTGGAAATTGGTTTGCCACTTTCTTAGAAAGCTAGAAATAGAAATACCATATAATCCAGGAATACCACTCCTTGGAATGTATCCCAGAGAAATAAGGGCTGTCCCACAAACAGATACATGCACATCAATGTTTACTGCAGCTGTCTCCACAGTAGCAAAAAGATAGAATCAACGTAGGTGCCCATCAGCAGATGAATGGAAAAACAAACTATGGTATGTTGATACAGTGGAATACTATGCAGTGATAAAGAACAACGATGATGATCATAGGAAACATAACATGCAGTTGTCCGGCAGACATTATGCTGAGGGACATTAGTCAGTTGCAAAAGGACAAATATTGTATGATACCGTGATTATAATGACTTAAGAAAAGTTCTAAGCACAGAAGAAAATAATCTTTGATGGCTACAAGTAGGGATAAGGAGGGAGGGGGTATTCATAGATTAGATGGTAGATAGAAATTAGGTTAGGTGAAGGGAGTAACAGCACACAATAGAAGAGAGGTGAGTACAACTGGACTACAATAAAAGCTAAAAAGTATTTTAAATACAATATAGTATTTTCAAGGACAGAGTAGCAGGGACAAGGGCCTGGGGACTGCAATTTCAGAAGACATATAGGCTAATTGACATAACTAACTGTTTTTTTAAGAAAATGTTCTGCATACCACTTTGATGAGTGGCATCTAAGCTCTTAAAAGCTAGCAAGCTATTATCTAATGAGCATCAGTTGGTTACAATCCACCTAGAGCAGAAGAGAATGAAGGACATCAAAGACATGAGGAAAGCATGATTCCAAGAGACATAAGGTGCCGTGTGATCCAGAGACTGCGTCAGCATGAGACCCAAAGAGCTAGATGGAGGCCCAGCCACCACTAATGACTGTCCTGACAGGGAACACAACATAAAGTCCCTGATGTACCCGGAGAGAAATGAGTGTGCAGAACTAGAACACTTTTAAAAAAGCTATACCTGATGGTCCTTCAGTCTAGAGGGTCCCCAGAGGATATGGCCCCCAAGTTCTGTTAGCCCAGAGCTGAAACTAGTGCTGAAGTCAACTCTTCAGACGAACGTTTGGACAGCACTATAAGACACAGAGTGATGCTAGTAAAGAATGTACTTCTTAGCTTAAATATATTCATGAGGCTGTCTAAGCAGCTCTTGTCCAGAGGTGAGATGAGAGGGTGGAGGGGGACAGGAGTTGATTGAATGGATATGGGAGGTACACGGCGGAAAGGAGGAGTGTGCTGTCATGGGGCAGGGGTAGGGAGAGCAGTTAGAGCTGCATGGTGGTGTGTATGCAGGGCTTCATATGGCAAATTGATTTGGATTGTGAACTTTGACTTAAAGCACAATAAAATATTTAAAAAAGAAAGGAAAGGAGAAGGAAAACAAAAAGTAACTAAAAAAGGATCAAGACCTAAATATAAAAGTTAAAATGATAAAGATTATGGAAGAAAAAATAAAGACAGCATCAGGGCCCTAATACATGGCATAAAGACTATGAAAACAATATACAATACCAAAAATAAACTAGATGACTGAGAACTCCTAAAAAATAAAGTTTTGTGCTCACCAAAAGACTATAAAGAGAACCTATAGACTGAAAAATAAATTTTATCTAACCATAAATTTTATTATCCAACAAAGATCTAATCCCTAAAGTCTGTACACTGCTTTGACACTTCAGCAACAAAAAGACAAATAATCCAATGAAAAAGTGGGCAAAGGGATATGAAGAGACACTTAATCAAAAATGACATTCAGGCAGCTAACAGATAGGTGAGGAAAGAGTCATGATCATCGGCCACTAGAGAAATGTAAATCAAAACTACATTACTGGCACTAATCAAAAAATCAGAAAATAAAAAATATTGGAGAGGTTGCAGGGAGATTGGAATTCTTATGCACTGCTGCTGGGGATATAAAATGTTACAACCACTATGGGAAGTAATATGACATTTCCTTAAAAAGTAAGAAATAGAAATACCATATAGTCCAGGAATCCCGTTCCTAGGAATGTCCTGGAGTAATAAGAGCCATTACACCAGTAGACACATACACACTCATGTGCATTGCAGCATGATTCCCAATTGCTAAAATTGGAAATAACCTATGTACTCATCAGAAGATGAATGGATAAACAAATTTGAAACATAGAAAAGGTTGGAATGCTTCCAAACTTGTTCTGTGAAGCCAAGATGACCCTGATAGCAAAACCAGGTAAAGAAGCACAACAAAATAAAATAAGAGACCACTGTCTCTCATAAATTTAGGTGCAGAAATCATCAACAAATTCTAATCAATAGAATTCTACAACATATCAAAAATAATAAAAATAATAATTCACCATGACCAAGTGGGACTCATGCTAGGTATGCAGGAGTGGTTCAACCTTAGAAAAGAAATCAATATAACCAACCACAAAAAAATAAAAGATGAAAACTTCTTGGTTTTATCAATTGATGGCAAAAAGCATTTAACAAATTCCGCCACACATTCATGTCCTCAACATAATAAAGGAAGTTTATACAAAGCCAATAGCCCAATATACAAAGCCAGTCATCCCAAATGCAGGAAGTATGAAAGTATTCCCCTTAAGAACAGGATCCAGACAGGATACTCTTTATGACTGGCTTTTATTTGACATTGTTCTGGAGGTTCTACCAGAGCAATCAGGCAAGATAAAGAAATAAAAGACAAATATTGTATGAGACCACTGTTATAAGAACGTAAGAAAATACGGTATGGAAGGAGGGAAAGGAGTATTTATTAATTTGATACTAGATAAGAGTTAAGTGATGAGAAAGATAACATAGAGTAGTGGAGAAGTCAGCACAAATGGACTATATCAAAAGCTAAGAAGTTTTCTAAATACAACAGAACACTTTGAGGACAGAAAAGTAGGGGCAAGGTCTGAGAACCACGGTTCCAGGGGACATTTGTGCTAACTGGAATAATAAGCCAAGCCAAGTGCCAAGTGCCGCTGAATCGGATCCGAAAGTTTATTTAAAAAATATTGTGCATCCCACTCTGGTAAGTTGCATCTGGGGTCTTAAAAGCTAGTAAGTGACCGTCTAAGAAGCATCCATTGGTCTTATCTTACCTGGAGTAAAAGAGAATGAAGACCATCAAAGACGTAAAGACTGTGATCCCAAGAGACAGAAAGCCACAGAAACCTGAGTCTACATCCACATGAGAACCAGAAGAACTAGATGGTGTCCAGGTACCACCAATGGTTCCATTTACAAGGAACTCAACAAAGAGTCCCTGAAAGAGTAGAAGAAACGTGGACTACAAAACTTGAATTGTACTAGAAGACCAGAGCTGATGGCCAGATTGGAGAGTCCACAGGGTACGTGACTCCTGGACTGTCTGTCAGCCCAGAACTGAAACCATTCCAGAAGCCAGTTCCTCAAAACAACATTGAACTGGTTTGAGAGGCATAAAAATGTTACCAGCGAAAAGCGTGCTTTTGGGCTTAAGTAGATACAGGAGACTGACTTGGCAACTCCTGTCCAAAGTCAAGATGAGAAGAAAGAAAGGGACAGCAGCTGGTTGAATGTTGTTGTTGCTAGGTGCCATTGAATCAGTTCCCACCCGTAGCAACCCTATGCACAGAAGAAAGAAACACTGCCCAGTCCTGCCCCATGCCCACAATCATTTTGATGCTTAAGCCCATTGTTGCAGCGACTGTGTCAGTCCATCTTGTTGAAGTTCTTCCTCTTTTTTGCTGACTCTCCACTCTACCGAACATGAAGTCCTTCTCCAGGGAGTGATCCCTCCTAGCAACACACCCGAAGTATGTGAGATGTAGTCTTGCTATCTTTGCTTCCAAGGAGCACTCTGGTTGTACTTCTTCTAAAACAGATCTGTTTGTTCTTTTGGCGTCAACAGTACATTCTACATTCTTCTCCAATACCACAATTCAAAGGTATCAGTTCTCCTTCTGTCTCCCTTATTCATTGTCCAGCTTTAGCATGCACATGATGTGCCTGAAAATACCCTGGCTTTGGGTCAGGTGCCCCATAGTCTTCAAGGTGACAACTTTACTTTTCAGTACTTTGAAGAGATCCTTTGCAGCAGGTTTTCCCAATGCAATGGGTCTTTTGATTTCCTGACTGCTACTTCTGTGGGAAATTTGGGGTGGAGGGGCAGAGTCTGCTGTCACAGTGAAAGGAGAGTGGCTAGAGTCACATAACAATGTGTAAGTTTTTATATGAGAAGCTTACTTGAATTGTAAACTTTCACTTAAAACACACTAAAAAACAAAAAAGTAAGGAAAATGTTCCGCATCCTACTTTGTAGCATCTGGCCTCTTAAAAACTTGCAATGTAAAAATTTATTTATTAGTCTCATCACTTTCGAAGCAAAGAAGAATGAAAAAAGCCAAAGATGCAAAAAAATATTAATCCAATGGACCAGTGGACCCCATGAATCATAGCTTCCATCAGCAGAAACTCAGAAGAAATAGATGGTCCCCAGCTGCTGCCATCTACTGCTCTGACAGGATAAAGGGTCTCAGACAGAGTGGGAGAACAGTGTTGAACAAGATTCAGATTTGCAAAAAAAGAAAAAAAAAAGTCCAGACTTACTGATCTAACAAAGACTGGAGAAATCCCCAAAACTATGGCCTCTGAACACCCTTCTGACTCAGAACTGAAGCTGCTCCACAAATCTGCATTTCAGCCAAACATTAAACAAGCCTATAAAAGAAACAATAACTCATGTAAGGAACATGCTTCTTAGCTCAGTTGAGAATACGAGATCAAATGAGCAGAACATACCCAAAAGCAAAGACAAGAAGGCAGGCAGGGACAGGAAAACTAGATGTGTGAACATGGAGAACCCAGGGTGAAAAGTGAAGGGGGAAGAGTGCTGACACATTACAAGGATTGCAACTAATGTCACAAAACAATTTTTGTATAAAGTTTGAATGAAAAACTAATTTATACAGTAAACTTTCACCTAAAACAACAATTTTTTTAAAAAGAGAAGGATAAACTAAAAAATTTTTATTGTTTATCTATAGAGGATGAGAATAGATAAGGTGAAGGTTCATTGAGCATACCTTGTTTGAACAAATTGAAAATGAAACCATGTAAGTATTTTTCTTAACTTAAAGACAAAATTACATTTATGAATCTGTAACTAAAAATTAAAAGGAGAATGAACGAAAACTCTTTATATAGTTAGTGGTTTAACTGTACAGGAAGAAAAATTCCAGGTGACTTTAGAACTTAATAATTTTACTGCTTATTCCTATTGAGATATAAACTAAAGGCAAAAGAAAAAATTGCTCTCCCCCCCAAAATGCTTAGACCATTTAAATTCTCCTGATTGCAGTATTGTAGATGCTGTTATTGTAGCACTGAAATACATGTGTTGTGGAATCAAGCAAATAAGTAATTATGTTAATGTCACTGAGAAACACAACATGGGGGAGAGAAAAGTGATACAGATGTAACATTGTTATTTAAAAATGCATAGTCTTAAATTTGAATTGGAAATATTAGTATGAACTCATGATGTATTTTTAAAAAATAGGTGTTTCCTAGATTTGTCTTCTAAAAATCTTAGAAACAAGAAATCAACCCAGTAGGAATACTTCATGTATCCAGATTATGGTTGCCATCTATCACTTCTCATAAGATGGTCTGGGTTCCTTGGGACTAGGTTGCCAACATCACAGACAGAGAATAGCAGATGTGATACACCTCTTTTTGGAAGCACCAGCACCACTGAAAAAGTAGTCTTGCTAAAAATGAATTGAACCTGAGTCTGATAAAATCTCTCTTACTACAAAATGACAGAATATACAAAGGACAGAGGAGCAGAGCTTTTGACAACACAGAGATGTAGCACCTTAATCCAGACCATGGGTTTCTTCAACAAATAAATTACAATAGAAGCAGAAGAGATGGAGGTAAATTCTGTAGATCAAGAGTTGACAGACTGATCTAGTAAAGGGTCAGAGAGTCCATATTTCAGGCTGTGTGGCTTAGACCATCTGTTTAAGTCTTCTGTTGTAGCATGACAGCAGCCAGAAACAAATGGGTACAACTGTGTTTTAATAAATCTCTATTTACAAAAACGGGGAGCCAGCACGTGGTCATAGTTTGACAACACCTGTTATAGGTTAAAAAAAAATTAAGAGTCATGTTGACCAGTCATGATGTTTTCACATTATTTGAATGCTGATTCAAACTGAATAAAGAAAAATTAGAGACAAACTGGGAAACCTGAACAGTTACCACTACTAAATATCTGTCAGTATTAAGTATATTTTTGTTAATTAGTTGGTATGATATTGTTATTGCAGTCGTGCTAAGAAAAAAATATACAATGAAGCATTAATGGATGTAATATCATGTTGGGATTTTGTGGGTATAAGGGAAAGAGTGAGAGTGGAAATAAAACTAGAATAGCTGTGAGTTAATAATTATTATACCTGGATGACAGGTACAGGGGGCTTCACTATAATCTTATGTTGACTTCTGCATATGTATGAAACTTACCGTAACACAAAGCCTAAAAGTAAGCAGCCCAAGAGGCTTCTTGCTTCCTGCCAAAACTGAGTGTCAGGAGCTTGGTTTACTATCATTCTTGAAAAAAAATGAACAATATAAAAAGCAAGACACTCAATGTCAAACAATGAAGACAGTGATCCAGTAAACAAATGTGGTAAGCTGTATGATTGCCCAAGCTCACCTTCTTAAGATAGTTTCCAGAGTGTGGTGCAGGGAGGAGAAATTCAAATGGACCCCAGCAGATTCTCTGATGCGTTCAGAGATCCAAGGAGCCTAGAGTTCACAGGTCAGAATACAACAGCAGAGAGAGTTACCCAGAGGGGTTGCCTGTGCTAATAAGCAAAGTGCTGACTGCTACAGAGAGCCACCCAAAAGGGTTAGAGGTCAGAGAGTGTCTGGTGCTGATGCAGGGCCAAGAAAAGTGCCTTTCTTCACCAACTAAACCAGAAAAATCTCGTAATTCATCAGGCAGTTTACATAATGTCTAGAAGGGTTTTGCTAGTAATAGGGAATAATTAACCCTAGAGTAAACACTGCTCTGGCCACACCCAGCAAATTTAGAAGCAATATCCAAAAGGATCAAACTGTTTCCAAGAAATATAACAATATTCCAGAATAATATTATTAGAAATACACACACTGCAACAAATATCATAAAATTCATAATGCCAGACATCCAATTAAAAATCACAAAGGAGGCAAAGAAGGAAAATCAGAACTTATTACTTAGCTGTAGGAAAAGTGCAAGCTGTCTAAAATATGTGTAACTGGAGTCCCCAAAGAAGGGTATTGGAAGACAGAAAGAAATATCTAAAGAAATAAGCAATACTTAATTACAGCACTGAACACGTTTATTAGGAAAGATGAAAGGTTTCAAATCAATGACTTAGTTTGCACACCAAAAACTAAAAGAGCAAATTAAACATAGGTAAGAAGAAGAAATGAAATAATATGAATCGTAACAATTGATTTGTAGAAAAACAGAAAGCCAATAAAGAAAAATCAGTGAAACCACAAGTAGATTCTTAAAAGCCTGTTTATTAAATAAATTGATGAACCTCTAGCCTGGTAATTAGGAAAAAGAGAGAAGATGAAAATGAGTATCAAGAGTGAGACAGATGACCTCAGTACAGACTCTACATGCATAAAAACAGTTGTAAGGAATCTTCTGAACAGCTCTATGACAATAAACTTGACAAATAAATGGACAGATTCATTCAAAGGTGAAAAATACCAAAACTGAGGTATGAAGAAGTAGATAACCTGAATATCCCTTTATCTATTAAAAAAAAGTAATTATTAGAAAACCTTCCCACAGAAAATTACCAGCTCAGATGGTGATTTCTACCACACATGTAAAGCAGAAATGATACCAATTTTACAGACTCTTCTAGAAATTAAAGAGAAGTGATACTTCCTAACTCATTCTATGAGGCCAGCATTACCCTAATACAAAACGAAAGACTACAGACCAACATCCTTTATGAAGCTCAATGCAGAAATGCTAAGCAAAATTTTAGCAAATTTAGTTCGAATACTGTTCTTACACAGTCTGGTAGGCTGTAAGTCCAAATTGGGGATATCTACTCTAGGGGAAAGTTTTCCCCTTGTCGGCACTGGAGGAAGGTCTGGTACTGCATCAGTCTTTGTCCAGGAAGCATCTTGGCACAGGAACCTCAGGTCTGAAGGACGTGATCTTTTCCTGGTGCTGCTTTCTTGATGGTGTGAGGTTCCAATTCTCTGCCTGCCTCCCTTTCCTTTTATCTCTTCTAGGATGAAAGGATTAAGGGTGGGGCAAGCTGTACTCCAGGGAAACTCCCTTTACAGTGGAGCAGGAAGGTAATCCTATGATGGGATTTACAGTCCCACCCTAATCCTTTAACATACTGCACAGGAAAATCACAAATTGGAGGACAATCAGAAGATACTGGGAATCATGGCCCAACCACATGGCTACACATGTTTTTGGGGGGACACAATTCAATCCATGACAAATGCATAGAAGAAGGATAGTGTATCATGAACAAGTGGAGTTTATTCCAAGACAGCAGAGCTTATTTGACATTCACAAATTAATCAATGTAATTTACCATATTAACAAACTAAAAACCAGAATTTATAATATAGTATCAATCAATGCAGACAGTACCTTTGACAAAATTCAATATTCATTCCTGATTTAAAACTCTTAAAAAAACTATGATTGGAAAGAAACTTCTCAAGTATGATATAGAATATGTACAAAATAAACTACAGCTAACATTATACTGACTGATGAAAGACTGAGTGATTCCACCTTAAGATCAGGAACAAGGCAAAGATGCCCACTTACACTGCTTCAAGTCAATATTTTCCTAGAGAGTCTAGCTTGCACAATCAAGGAAGAAAATGTAATAAAAAGCATCAGGATTGGAAATGAAGAGGTAAGGTATCTTTATTCATGAAAGGCATGGTCACCTGTGTCCATAATCCTATGAAATTTACAAAAAGTTATTGAGTTGAGCAGTGTTGCAGCATGCAGGATCTGTAGAAGGCAATCATTTGTATTTCTATAGATTTGCAGTGAACAACTGGAAACTGAAATTTTAAAAAATATCTTTTAAACAGCATCAAATATATTAAATACTTAGAGATAAATTAGACAAAGGTGTGCAAGACATATACCTATCCATTGAAACTACAAACACTGCTTAAAGAAATCAAAGAAGACATAAGTAAACAGAAAGACATACCACGTCTGTGGCTTTATAGGACCCCTGGTGGGACTTTACCGCCAACCACAAGATCAGCAGTTTGGATCCACCGTCCACTACTTGCAAATCCAATGGGACCGATCTACTCTGTCATACTGTCCTATAGAATCACAGTGAGTCAGAACTGACTCAGCAGCAACGGGTAATGGAATTGGTATGGCTCAGTATTGTTAAAATATACATTCTGCCCAAATCGATTTGTAAACTCAGTGAAACTCCAGTAAAAAATCCTAGCAGGGATGAACTCCTGAAACGACTGCCAAACCTTAAACAAGAAGTATCCCCTAAAGTCTTAAAAATAAACAACACTTTAACTAATAAAGAATGTTTGCCTTAAGCCTTGAGTTATTTTAAGATATATTTGTATGGGATCAAACTGACAACAGCAACTTGAAAGGTTAAACAGGAAACTCAAAGGGCAGTAATTTCACGTTAATGCAGGAGAAACAACTTGGAAAAGGAGGGTGAGAATGATTGTATAACTCAAAGACTTTAATCAGAGTTACTGAATTGTTCATGAAAAAATTGTTGGATTGATATATGTCTGCTACATATATTCTCAACGATAACAAAAATAAAAAGAGCACTTTGGTTGCTAAATAAAAGTACAGTGAAAGTCAAAGTTATGGTTAAAAAAAATCCCGGTAAGCTTTTCTTTAATAGATACTGATGAGCTGACTTGAAAATTCATACGAAAATAATAAGGACCAATAAAAACAAAATGAGCTTTGAAAAACTAGAATAAAGTATGAGTTATAACCACCAACAACCAAGTGTCAGAGAAAAGAACAATGAAACAGCTTAGTCAAGAAGTAGACCCATGTATATAGACTATTGCTACCAAATGAATTCAGTGAAGAAAAGATAATCTTTTCAACAAATGATAGTGGGATAATTGTATATTCGTATGCCAAAAAATGAGCTTTGATCCATAGCTTGCCAAGCCAAGTGCCGTCGAGTCGATCCATAGCTTACACTTATACAAAACTTATTTCAAAACAGAACTAAATGTAAAACCTAAAATTATTTTTCTTAATTTCTAGAAAAACACGTAGGAGAAAATCTTTGTGACCTTGGAATAGGCAAATATTTTTTAGATTATCATACCAAAATCTGAAAAGAGAAAAATATATAGATACTGGACTTCATAAAAATGTAAAGCATTTCTCTTTGAAGATAGTGTTAAAAGAATGAAAAGACTAACAACAGTTAGAATAAAATATTTACAGAGTATATTTCTGGTAAAAGACTTGTCTAGTCAATTACTATCAAGTCAGTTCCACCTAATGGAATATGTTATAGTAGAACTCTGTTCATAGTGTTTTCAGTGCCTTTCTTCCAATGTGCTTCTAGGAAGAGTTGAACCTTCAACCTTTTGGTTAGAAACCAACCGTTAACCGTTTGTACCACCCAAGGATTCTAGAATATGTAAAAAGCTCTCAAAACTCAATGATGAGGAAACAGACTACCCATTTAAAATATTTGGGCTAAAGATTTGACCAGATATCTCACCCAAAAAAAGACACATGGATAGAAAGTAAATGCATGGAGAGAATCTCCACATCATTACTCATTAGTGAAACAAAAATTAAAACCAGGGATACCACTATTCATCTATTACAATGACTAAAACAAAAAATACTGTCCATCCCAAGTCATGGGAAGGAAGTAAAGTAGCTGGCATTCTCCTATACTACTGGTAGAATGTAAAATGGTACAGTCACTTCATTACAATTTAGCAGTTTCTCAAAAAGTTAAACACACCTACCACATATCCTATAAATTTTACTTATAGGTATTTATTTACTCAAGAGGAATGAAAGCAACCATTCATACAAAGATTAACGCACAATTTTTCTTAGCAGCTTTGTTTGTAATAGCTAAAAATAGAAACAACCTAGAAGTTCTTGAACAAGGAGGAAGGGCTAAAGTGATAGAGCAGTCAAACACTTGCTGTGCTTGTACTTGCCTTCTTACAACAAAGACCCCCCCCAAAAAATCTAGTGGATCAATTACATGTGGCAATCTAGGAGCCCTGAACATGAGTGGCTAAGTTGAAGAATTGGACTAAATAGTAGGCAGAGGGAGAGACAGTTCAGAAGCAGTAAGGGATTGCCAGACCTGATTCACTGGAAACCAGCACCCTGCAGGCCAGATCAGCTGGTGGCAGTGGTGAGGCATTTTCTACATCAGGAGAGACCACACTGTAGCAAGTCTACTCACATCTCCAGAATCAGGGAAAATTGATACTTAATCGAAAAAAGATAAGTACATGCATTTAACCTACCACAAGGATCAAAAACTACCCCTTTAAGGAAAACCTATCCCATCATTTACAAATGGCCTCATCCCCACTCAGCTGTGGTTCTGAACTGGCTTCAGAGATTGCTGCATTTCCTAGGCCAGAAGTAGAAACTGTCACACACCCTGAGCAATTTTTCCAACCTTGGACAGGAGACAAAGTTAACAGGAAAAATTAATTTGCTGGCACCCCTAAGCCAGGAACTCGAGAAAGAAACAACTTCTCTACCTACGCACAGGCATAAGAGATCCTCAGACTTTGAAGGCTCTTCCCCTCTGCATAGACCTATGTGGTCCTGTTTCAACAACATAGGAACTCATTAGCACGGTACAACACTATATGTACCTGAATTCTAATTTCAACTGTATCAGCTATATGCTGTAAAGACAGGTTTGTGACATTTGACGCCACTCTGCCTATTAAACAGGATCCTAACACAGCTACATCAGGGGCCTAAGAACTGGTAACTCCACTCATACCACCTGGCCACTCATGACAGGGATCCAAGAATAAGCAGTGGCTCTCAGGCTTCATAACCAACAATGCTGTGTGCTCATAGTCTGGCTGAAAAACCTACCAACATATGCATTCTAGAGAACAGGAACACATTTTCCTCACAGACACAATGGGGCGGTTGTCAGACTCTGCCTTCCTCAGCAATGACCACCTACTGCAGAAAATGCCTGTGCCTACACAAATCACCCCTGCCGACCTAGGGCTCTAGGTGAGAGCATGCACCACACATTTGGGGACCAACTACCTGGATACCTGAGCTGAATCCTTACAAGAACAGTAAATAGACTCCTGGCTTTACATAACTAGTAACAAATGTAATGACCTGGTATCAGGACATTAGAGCTTCAAAGGCACCAGTAATCAAACAACGTCACACAAACAGCCTATTCGGGTATATTAAAAGCAAAAGAAGCTAGGACACAGTAAGCAAACATAAACTAAATAAAAAGAACAACATCGATGACTTGGAGACAACAGTCAACATCAAATTACATAAAGAGGCAGGTCACAATGGCTTCAGAAAACTCTCAAAACAATTAAGAAATATTCCAGCTGAAGAGAACTTTCTGGAATTATTGGAGGTTAGAAACAAAAGACTAATGTTCTAAACCATTCAGGAGATCAAACAAAATGGAAAACAAGCCAAGGAACAGACAAAGCAATAAGATAACTAAAGGAAAGCATATGATAAATTTCACAGGTTGCAAGACTCCATAGAGAGACAGAAGACAGAAACTTAGAAGATTACCAATGAAATTTTAGAATTGGAAAACACAATGAAAAGTTATAGGACTAGAATTGAGGCAATGGAAGTCATAATTAGACTAAAGATAAACCACTTGACATCAACTTAATTGAGAAAAAAAATCAGGTAAAAGAATATCAACCAGAAAAAGAAAAATAACCCAATTAAACAATGGAAAAGGAGATGGACAGACACTTCTCCAAAGAAGACATTCCAGGCAGTCAAAAGACAAATGAGGAAGTGCTCATGATCATTAGCCATTAGAGAAATCCAAATCAAAACTGCAGTGAGATACCATCTCACCCCCAACAAAGTTGGCAGTAATCCAAAAACCACAAAACAACAAATGTTAGACAGGCTGTAGAGAGATTGCAACTCTTACACTGCTGGTGGGAATCTAAAACAGTACATCCTCTTTAGAAAGCAGTTTGGCACTTTCTTAAAAAGCTAGAAATAGACTTATCTATGATCCGGCAATCTCACTGCTTGGAAGTTATCCTACAGAAATAAAGGCTGTCACATGAACAAGTACTTGTACACAAATATTTATTGCAGCACTCTTCACAATAGCAGAAAGATGGAACCAACCTAGGTGCCTATGAACAGATAAATGGATGCACTGCAGTATGTATACACAATGGAACACTATAATGATAAAGAACATTGATGATTTTATGAAACATCTCATAACCTGGAATGAACTAGAAGGCATTATGCTGTGTGAAATCAGTCAGCTGCAAAAGGACAAATATTGTATGACACCCTGTATCATGCTGGAGATTGCATGATAGAATTTTGCAAGACTAACAGCTTCTTCATTGCAAATACCTTTCTTAGACAACACAAATGACAACTGTGTACATGGACCTCACCAGATAGAATACACAGGAACCAAATTGACTACATCTATGAGAAAAGATGATGGAAGAGCTCCATATCAGCAGTCAGAAAAAAACCAGCTGCTGAGTGAAGCACAGATGATCGATTGCTCATATGTAAATTCAAATTGAAATGGAAGAAAATTAGAACAAATCCGTGAGAGCCAAAGTGTGAGCTTGAGTATATCCTTCATGAGTTTAAAGACCATCTGAAGAACAGATTTGATGTGTTGACCACTAATGACCAAAGAGCAGGCAAATTGTGGAATAGCATCAAAGACATCATCCATGAACAGAGCAAGAGGTATTTAAAAAGACAGGAAAGAAAGAAAAGACCAACTTGGATGTCAAAAGAGACTGAAACTTGCTCTTGAATGTCTAGCAGCTAAATCAAAAAGAAGGAATGGCAAAGTAAAACACCTGGACAGAATATTTCAAATGGCAGCTTGAGAAGACAAAAGAAAGTATTATGACATGTGAAAAGACCTGGAAATGGAAAAATAGAAGGAAAGAACGCATTCTGCATTTCTCAAGCTGAAAGACTTGAAGAAAAAAATTCAAGCACTTGGCTTGGCTTGACAAGTTTCAATAGTGAAGGATTCTACAGGAAAACTATTAAACAACTCAGGGAGCATCGAAAGAAGATGGAAGGAATACACAGAGTCATTATACCAGAAAGAACTGGTTGATATTCAGCCATCTGAAGAGGTAGCATATGATCAAGAATCAATGGTACTGAAGGAAGAAGTCGAAGCTACGCTGGCAAAAAACAAGGCTGCAGGAATTGGTGGAATGTTAATTGACATATTTCAACAAACAGATGCAATGCTGGAAGTGCTCACTCATCTATGCCAAGAAATTTGGAGGACAGCTACCTGGCCAACTGACTGGAAGAAGTCCATATTAATGCCCATTCCAAAGAAAGGTGATCCAACCAAATGTGGAAATTACCAAACAATTTCACTAATATCACATGCAAGTAAAATTTGCTCAGAGTCATTCAAAAGTGACTGCAACAGCATATTGACAAGAAACTGCCAGAAATTCAAGCTGGATTCAGGAGAGGACATGGAACCAGGGCTATCACTGCTGATGTCAGATGGATCTTGGCTGAAAGCAAAGAATAGCGGAAAGATGTTTACTTGTGTTTCATTGACTGTACAAAAGCATTTGACTGTGTGAGTCATAACAAATTATGGTTAACATTGTGTAAAATGGGAATTCCAGAACACTTAATTGTGCTCTTAAGGAATCTATATGTGGATCAAGAGGCAGTTGTGCAAGCAGAACAAGGGGACACTGCATGGTTTAAAGTTGGGAAAGGTGTGTGTCAGGGTTGTATCCTTTCACTGTACCTTTTCAATCTGTATGCTGAATGAATAATCCAAGAGGCTGGATTATATCAAGAACGAGGTAACAGGATTAAAGGATGACTCATTAACAACCTGCATTACACAACAACACGACCTTACTTGCTGGAAGTGAAGAAGATCTGAAATGCTTACTGATAATGATCAAGGACCAGAGTTCAGTATGGACTGCACCTCAGCATGAAGAAAACAAAAATCCTCACAAATGGACCAGTAAACAACATAATCATAAATGGAGAATGGATTGAGGTTGTCAGGGATTTTGTTTTATTTGGGTCCACAATCAATGCCCATGGAAGCAGCAGCCAAGAAATCAAAAGACATTGCACTGGGAAAATCTGATGCACTGGAAAAATCTGCTGCAAAGGATGTCTTTAAAGTACTGGAAAGTAAGGGTGTCACCTTGAAGACTAAAGTGTGCCTGACCCAAGCCATGGTCATATGTCCCCTGTGAACAACAGGGGTTTTCTAAAGGCAACCAACATTTCAAAGGATAAAGTAGCAGGGACAGAAGACTTGGGACAGTGTTTTCAGTCTCCGTCATGGTCAACTGGCATTCCTAGTCTTTTTCCAAGAGAGTCTTTGGCACCCCATAATGGTGAGTGGCATCTGGGGTCTTAAAAGCCGACAAACTGCCATCTGAGGAACATCAATTGGTTCGAACCCAACTGAAATGGATGACAACCAATTTTCAGTCACATCATATGCATGCAAAATCTAGACAATGAACAAAGAAGACAAAAGAAGAATTGATGCCTTTGAATTGTGGTGGTGAAGAAGAATGTTGAATGTACCATAGACTGCCCAAAACAACAAACAGATCTGTTCTAGAAGCAGTACAACCAGAGTGCACACTGGAAGCAAAGATGGCAAAACTGCATCTTACATACTTTGGACATGTTGCCAGGAAGGATCAGTCCCTGGAGAAAGACATCATGCTTGGTAGAGTGGAGGACCATTGAAAAAGAGGAAGACCTTCGACAAGATGGATTGATACAGTAGCTGCAACAATGGGCTTACACATAAAGATGATTGTGGACATGGCTCAAGACTGAGCACTGTTTTGTTCTGTTGTTCATAGGGTTGCTATGAGTTGGAACTGACATGATGGCACCTAACAACAACAATAACAACATTATTATAAGGATTTAAGAAAGGATTTAGGCACAGAAAATACTCTTTGATGGCTACAAGGGTGTGGGTGAGAGAAAGTTCTTCATAGATAGTCAACAGGAATTTGGTTAGGTGAACAGAGTGACAAGTCAAGATAACTGGCCTACGTCACAAGCTAAACAGTTTTCTAAAGGCAACCGACATTTCAAAGGACAGAGTAGCAGGGACAAGAGTCTTGGGACAGTGTTTTCAGGGGCCATCAAGGTCAACTGGAATTTGTAGTCTTCTTCCAAGACAGTCTTCAGCACCCCATAATGGTGAGTGACATCTGGGGTCTTAAAAGCCAACAAACTGCCATCTGAAGAACGTCAGTTAGTTCTAGCCCACCTGAAATGGATGGTAAGCAAGAAAAACAAAGGCAACAGTAAGAGCAAGCCCAGGAGATGGAAGGACCCATATGAATCAACACAAGACTAGAAGAACCAGATAGTGCCCAGCCACCACAAAAGACAGCCTGGATAGGGGACACAGGGTAGAGTCTCTGATGCAGGACAAGCAAAAGGGGTGTGCAGATTGAGAACTCTATTAAAAGACAGACTTGATTGTCTGACACCTTGGAGCATCTCCTGAGTACATGGCCCCTGGACTTGCTGCCAGTGCAGAGCTGAAACCAGTACTGAAGTCAACATTTCAGACAAAGAAGGGACTGGACTTGGGGACACAGAAGGATGCATGTGGTATGTGTACTTTATGGTGTAATATATATATGAGGCTGTCCTACTGATTTATTTTTAGAGAGCGTAGGAAAGGGTAGAGAGGAGGGGGCAAGTGCTGGTTGAATGGATACTGGAAGAGTGAAAAGAAGAGTGTGCTGTCATAGGGTGAGGAGAGCCGACAGAGAAGCAGAGACGCAAGTAATTGAGGTTTCATATGGAAAATTGACTTGGATTGTAAACTTTTACTTAATCACGATTAAAAAAATTATGATCTTAAGGAATTAAAAAGAAAGGAGAAGCCATAAGAATGACATGTGATTCTATGAAGGAGAACAACATACCAGTGATTTGAGTACCAGAATGGGGGCAGGGGGAGGGATAACAAAAAAAAATACAGAGAGAGTTGTTGAAGATTTGTTGGGGGAAAACTTCCACAATACTACAAGAGGTGAGAAGATATCTATTCAAGGTGCTATTTGAATCCCACACTAGGAAGATCCCAAAAGAAAGTCATCTAAATGTATTATATGCAAACTTCCCAAAATCAAAGATACACAGAATTTTAAGAGCAGCTAGGGATAAACAAAAGTCCTCTACAAAAGAAAATCAGTAAGACTAAACTTGGACTACTCAGTAGAAACCCTGCAGGCAAGAAGACAATGGGATGACATATACAAAGCACTGAAGCAAAGAAATGCCAACCAAGAGTTATGTATTCAGCAAAATGATCTCTCAAATATGGTGGTAAAATAATGACAAATCCAGATAAACACATTTAGGGAAATTGCAAAAACCAAAACAAAATTGCAAGAAGTAACTGAAGAAGTCTTCTGCTTAGAAATGTCAGATAATATGTCAGACATCAACCCAGATAGGGAACTCATAAAAGTAATTCAAAGCTAAAACACTGAAAATAGGGAAACACATGTCATTGCATAAAAGATGACAAAATTATATCAAGAAAAGAGGAACTAAAAAGTGTAGTCATAGATTGTACATATGGAGAGATAGTCAAGGCAAAATAAAGAAATAAAATACTGGTTTAAAGTTAGAAAAATAGGGCCAAGCATTAAGGAAACCACAAAAAAAAAACTAACAATCTTACACATTAAAATAAAAAAAGTAAAGACTCAGCAAATACAAAGTCAGCAGCAATGAAACTGATGGGGAAAAAAATGTAAGGAAAAGCTACTCAGCCCAGAAAATTAAGTGGAACAAAGAAGCTGTCAACAAAATACACACATGCACACATGTAAAAAGCTGTCAAAATGACAGCACTAAACTAATACCTATCAATAATTACACAGAATGTAAATGCACTACATGCACCACTAAAGAAATGGAGAGCAGGAGAATGGATAAAAGAAAAGAGAAAGAGAAACATAACACATGTATATACTATCTACAGAAGACACACTTTAGATTTAAAGACAAAAATAAAGAAAACTTGAAGGACAGAAAAATATATATCAAGCAAACAATCAAAAGAGAGCAGGAGAGGCAATATTAATTTCTGACAATTTTACAATCTAGCACAAAGGAAAAGAAAGGATAACATATAAGGACTAAGCAGTCCATATACCAGGAGGACATAAACTATTAAATATTTATGCTCACAATGATGGGGCTCGAAAATACAGAAAGCAAACTCTAAATGCATTGAAAAAAGGAAGAAACATCTCCACAATATTAGTAAGAGACTTCAGTTCAGCACTTTCAGTGAAGGACAGAACAGACAGAACCTCAATAAAGACATGGAAGATCTAAATGCCACAGTGAACCAACTTAACTGCATGTACATATACAAAATACTCCACCCAACAGCACCAGTTCCAACACATATGGAACATTCTCCAGAACAGATCACATATTAGGCCATAAAGCAAGCCCTAACAGAATGCAAAGCACAGAATTATAACAAAATATCTTTTCTGACCTTAAACCAGTAAAAGAAGGAATCAGTAACATCAAGAGTAGTGTTGGGGGTAGAGGGAACACACGGAAGGTGAACAACACCTTGCCCTAAAACTATTGGGTTATAGAAGAAATTAAGGATGAAATAAAGATATTCATAGAAGTCAAATGAGAATGAAAACATATTCCACAAAAACCTTGGGGACATGACAAAAGCAATGCTCAGAAGTCAATTTATAACAATAAATGCACACATCCAAAAAAGAAGAAAGTTCCTAAATCAAAAGATTAACACAACAGCTTGAACAAATAGAAAGCAAGCAGTTAAGGAAGCCCTCTGTATCCACAAAAAAAACAAAACAAATAATCAAAATTAGATGGGACAGGGTAAAGATGGCAGAGTAATCAGACACTATTTCAGAGATCAGAAAAGGCTAGAACACTCCCAAATCTATTCTATGAAGCCAGCATAACTCTTGATACCAAAATCAGGTAAAGAGAGACAAAGAAGATAAACTACAGACCAATATCTCTCAAGAACTTAGATGCAAAAATCCTCAGCAGAAAAACTAGCTGATAGAATTCAACAGTATATATATATATATATATATGTATATAAAACTAATTCATCATAAACAAGTGGGATTCATACCAGGCATGCAGGGATGATTCAACGTTAGCAAAACAATGAGTGTAATCAATCACATAACTAAAACAAAAGACAAGAACCACATGATTTTATCAATTGACACAGAAAAGGCATCTGACAAAGTCCAACAGCCATTCATGTTAAAAACTCAGCAAAATAGGAATAAAAGGAAAATTCCTTAGCGTAATACAGGGCCTTTCTACAAAAGCCAACAGTGAACTTCATTCTAAATGAAGAGAGTCTGAAAGTGTTCGTCTTGGGAACTTGAACCAGATAAGTATGCCTTTTGTCATTACTTTTATTATTCATCATTGTGATAGAGGTCCTAGCTGGAGCAATTATGCTGTTGTTGTGTGCCATCAAGTCGGTTCCGATCCATAGCGACCCTATGAACAACAGGACAAAACACTGCCCAGTCTTGAGCCATGTCCACAATCATTTTTATGCTTAAGCCTGTTGTTGCAACCTCTGTGTTCATCCACCTTGTCCAGGGTCTACCTCTTTTTTCTGACCCTCCACTCTACCAAGCGTGATGTCCTTCTCCAGGGGCTGATCTTTCCTGACAACATGTCCAAAATATGTAATACGCAGTCTTGCCATCTTTGCTTCCAAGGAGCACTCTGGTTGTACTTCTAGAACAGATCTGTTTATTCTTTTGGTGGTACAATTCTCTGACACCACAATTCAAAGGCATCCGTTCTTTTTCTGTCTTCTTTGTTCATTGTCCAGCTTTTGCATGCATGTGAAGCAATTGAAAATACCATCGCTTGGATGAGGTGCATTTCAGTCTTCAAGGTGACATCTTTACTTCTGAATACTTTAAAGAGGTCCTTTTTGCAGCAGATTTTCCCAAGGCAGTGTGTCTTTTGATTTCTTGGCTGCTACTTCCATGGGTGTTAATTGTGGACACAAGTACAGTGAAATCCTTGACAACCTCAGTCCTTTCTGCATTTATGACAATGTTGTGAGGATTTTTGTTTTCCTGATGTTGAGGTGCAATCCACACTGAAGGCTATAGTCCTTGATCTTCATCAGTAAGCGTTTCAAATCTTCTTTACTTCCAGCAAGTAAGGTGGTGCCCATCGGGGTAACGCAGGTTGTTAATGTGTTGTCCTGCTATCCTGATGCCTCATTCTTCTTAGTATAATCCAGCTTCTAGGGTTATGTGCTCAGTGTACAGATTCAAAAGGTATGGTGAAAGGATACAACCCTGATGCACACCTTTCTTGACTTTAAACCATGCAGTGTCCCCTTGTTCTTTTTGCACGACTCCCTCTTGATCCATATACAGATTTCTGAAGAGTACAATTGGGTGTTCTGGAATTCCCATTCTTAGCAATGTTAACTATAATTTGTTATGATCCACACGGTCGAATGCTTTTGCACAGTCAATGAAACACAAGTACACATCTTTCTGGTATTCTTTGCTGTCAGCCAAAATCCATCTGACATCAGCAGTGATAGCCCTGGTTCCACGTCCTTTTCTGAACCCAGCTTGAATTTCTGGCAGTTCCTTGCCAATATAGTGTTGTAGTCACTTTTGAATGATCTTGAGCACAATTTTACTTGCATGTGACATTGATGATATCATTCAGTAATTTCCACATTTGGTTGGATCACCTTTCTTTGGAATGGTCATAGGTATGGATCTCCTCCAATCAGTTGGCCAGGTAGCTGTCCTCCAGATTTCTTGGCATAGATGAGTGAGCACTTCCAGCATTGTATCTGTTTGTTGAAATATGTCAATTAATATTCCATCAGTTCCTGCAGCCTTGTTTTTCACCAGTGCCTTCAGTGCAGCTTCAACTTCTTCATTTCCATCAGTTCCTGATCATATGCTACCTCTTCAAATGGCTGGACATCGATCAGTTCTTTCTAGTATAATGACTCTGTTTATACTTCCATCTTCTTTTGATGCTCCTTGAGTCATTTAATAGTTTACTTTTACTACTTTCTTTTACTACTGCAACTTGAGTCTTCAAGTTTCTCTTCAGGTCTTTCAGCTTGAGAAATGCAGAACCTGTTCTTCCCTTCTGGTTTTCCATTTCCAGCTCTTTGCATATGTCATTATAATATTTCTTTTGTCTTCTCAAGCTGCTCTTTGAAATCTTCTTCTTAGGTTTTCACCATTCCTTCCTATTGCTTTAGCTTTTCAGTGTTCAAGAACAGGTTTCAGAGTCTCTTCTGACATCCAGTTTGATCTTTTATTTCTTGTCTATCTTTAATGACCTCTTGCTCTTTTCATGGATGATGTCTTTGATGTCATTCCACAATTCATCTGGTCTTTGGTCATTAGCAATCAACACGTCAGATCTGTTCCTGAGATGGTCTTTAAACTAAGGAGGGATATACTCAAGCTCATACTTTGGCTCTTGCGGACTGGTTCTAATTTTCTTCAGCTTTAATTTGAATTTGCGTGTGAGCAATTGATGTTGTGTGCCACAGTCAGCATGTGGTCTTGTTCTGACTGCTGATACAGAGTTTTTCCATCGTCTTTTTCCACAGATATAGTCAATTTGGTTCCTGTGTATTCCGTCTGGTGAGGTCCATGTGTAGAGTCACCATTTGTGTTGGTTAAAAAAAGTATTTGCAGTAAACTATGGTATATATACTCAATGGAACACTATGCAATGATAAAGAACAACGATGATTTCAGGAAACATCTCATAACCTGCTTTCAACTGGAGGACATTATGTTCAGTGGAAGCAGTAAATGACAGAAGGACAAATATTGTTTGAGATCCCTAGTTTAAGAACTTAAAATCAGATTCATGCATAGAAGAAAAGACTCTTGGATGGCTGCAAGGGTGAGGAGGGCTAGAGGGCTGGGGGGTGGGGAGGGTTTAGATTAGATAGTTGTTAAAAATTTGGTTGGGCGAAATCAGTGACAGCACACATTAGTAAGAAAATCAGTATTAACTGGACTTCAGCACAGCTTAAGTACTCCTCCCATCTTAACCCAATATTGCAAGGACAGAGTAGCTGGGGCAGGGAGTTAGGGACCATACTCTCAGGAGAAATTGAGGCCAATCGGCACAACTAGCATTTTGCTAATGAGGACTCTCTGCACACCACATTGGTGAGTGGCGTCTGGAGTCTTAAAAGCTGCCAAGCTGCCATCTGAAGATACAGCAAATGGTCCCAACTCAGCAGAAATGGATGATCACCGAGGTCCAGAACAACATGGGGGAAAGAGAACACAGAAATCGGAGAGACCCACGTTACTGGATGTCTGCATCGACTTGTGACCGGAAGAACCAGATGGTACCTGGCCACTGCCAGTGATAACCATGATGGAGCTCACAAAGTTAAGTCTCACTGGCAACACAAGAACAAATAGGGGTGCACCCTGAGATCTCCACTACAAGACCACAGCTGATGGTCCAGAGGCTTTTGGGTTCCCCTGGGAGCATGGCCCATGGCCCTGATACTGCCCTTGTCCATAAATCATAATGAAGGTGAGCTTT
Organism: Heterohyrax brucei; assembly: GCA_028571685.1. Lineage (NCBI taxonomy): Eukaryota > Metazoa > Chordata > Mammalia > Hyracoidea > Procaviidae > Heterohyrax > Heterohyrax brucei. The sequence goes on along the minus strand of CM053149.1, from coordinate 133,634,334 downwards.
TCAGACAGCAATGGATTGGACTTGGTGACGCAGAGTGACCGTATTTTGTGGGCGCTTTATGATTCTATGCATCTATAGGATGTCACCCTGCTGACATCATACTGGAGGAAGGAGAGTGGGTGGAGAGAAGGAGATAGGAGACAGTCAGGAGGATAGGACATGTATGGAGCAGAGAGGAAGAGTGTGCTGTTACTGTACAGGGAGAGCAGTGGAAGCTGCCTGTAGATGAGCATGTAAGTTTGTTTGGGAATGTACCTTTTCAGTAAATCATAATAAAAAAATAAAAATTAAAAAAAAGATGCCAACGCCAAGTGCCGTCGAGTCAGATCTGATATTTGCAATGAAAAAGTCATTAGTCTTGAAAAATTCTATTATGTGATGTCAGCATTATTTCTGTCACCAAATCTGTGTTTTGCAACTATCGATCCTTCTTCTTTATTTCACAACTTTTGCATTCCAGTCCCCAGTAATTAATCAGTGCATCCTGATTGCATGTTCAGTCAGTTTCAGACTGCCAAACCTGGTAAAAATCTTAAACCTCTTCATCTTTGGCCTTAGTGGTTGGTACATAAATTTGAATATTTGTATAAACTGACCTTCCGTGTAGGCATGTCAATATTATCCTATCACTGACAGCATTGTATTTCAAGACAGATCTTGAAATGCTCCTTTTGATGATGAACACAACACCGTTCCTCTTCAAGTTTTCATCCTCAGCATAGTAAACACTGTAATTGTCAGATTCAGAATGGCCAAAACCAGTCCATTTCATCTCACTAAACCCTAGGATGTCAATGTTCATGCATTCCATTTCATTTTTGACAATTTCCAATTTTCCTAGATTCATATTTTGTACATTTCATGTTGTGATTATTAATGGATGTTTGCAGCTGTTTCTTCTCATTTTGAGTCATGCCACATTCAGCGAACGAAGATCCTGGAGGCCTCACTCCTTCCATGTCATTAAGATCAATTCTACTTTCAGGAGGCAGCTCTTCCCCAGTCATCTTCTGAGTGTCTTCGAACCCAAGGGGGCTCACTTTCTGGCACCATACCTGACAATGTTCGGCTGCTATTTATAAGGTTTTCCCCAGCTAATTCCTTTCAGAAGTAGACTGCCAGGTCCTTCATCTTTGAGTCTGGATACTCAGCTAAAGCTTGTCTACCATGGTTGACCCTGCTGGTACCTAAATACCAGTGGCATAGTTTCCCACATCACAGCAACAAGCAAGCCTCCACTGACAGACAAGTGGGGGCTTTTATTCATCATTATGCTGGAGGTCCTAGCCAGAGCAATTAAGCTAGGGAAAGAAATAAAGTGTATCAAACTGATAAGGAAGAAGTAAAAGTATCTCTATTTGCAGATGATATGATCTCATACATAGAAAACCCCAAAGAATGCACAAGAAAACTACTAGAACTAATAGAGGAGTTCAGCAAAGTATCAAGATACAAATAAACCTACAAAATTCGATTGGAGTCCTCTACACCAACAAAGAGAACTATTTCAGTCAACTAGGGCTGCTGTAACAGAGATACCATGAGTGGATGTCTTTAACAAAGGAAAGTTTATTCTAACATAGTCTGGTAAGCTACACGTCCAAATTCAGATTCAGGTTGTCCACTCCAGGAGAAGGCTTCACCCATTGTCAGCTCTGGAGGAAAGTCTGGTACTGCATCAGTCTTTGTCCAGGGAACATCTTGGCACAGGAACCTCAGATCTGAAGGATGAACTCCTCTCCCAGTGCTGCTTTCTTGATCTTGTGTGGTTCCCAATTCTCTGCTTGCTTCTCTTCCCTTTTATGTCTTGTAGGGTGAAAGTATTAAGGGTGGGACAAGCCATTCACCAGGGAAACTCCCTTTACAGTGGAGCAGGGAGGTGACCCTATGAAGGCATTCATGGTCCCACCCTAATCCTTTAACATACAGCATAGGAAAATCATGAAATGGAGGACAATCATAGAATACAGGGAATCATGGCCTAGCCACATGGCTTCACACAATTTGGAGGACACAGTTCAATCCATGACACTGGCCAACCAACCAGAGTAAATCTATATTTATGCCTATTCCCAAGAAAGATGATCCAGCTGAATGTGGAAATTATCAAACATCATAATTAATTCACATGCAAGTAAAATTTTGCTGAAGATTATTCAAAAGTGGCTGCAGCAGTATATTGACAAGATGCTACCAGAAACTCAGCCAGATTTAGAAGAGGACATGGAGCCAGGGATATCATTGCTAGTGTCAGATGGATCTTAGCTGAAAACAGAGAATACCAGAAAGATGTTTACTTGTGTTTTATTCACTATGCAAAAGCATTCAACTGTGTGGATCATAATAAATTTTGGATAATATTCAGAGAAAGGGAATTCCAGAACACTTAATTGTGCTCTTAAGGAATCTATATGTGGATCAAGAGGCAGTTGTGTGAACGGAACGAGGGGGTGCTGCATGGTTTAAAGTCAGGAAAGGCTTAAATCTGGGTTGTATCCTTTCCTCATATTCAGGCTGTATGCCGAGTAAATAATCCAAGAAGCTGGGCTATTTGAAGAAGAACAGGTCATCATGATTGGAGGGGGACTTAACAACAACCTCCGTTATGTAGATAACATAACCTTGCCTACTGAAAGTGAAGAGGGCTTGAAACATTTACTGATGAAGATCAAAGACCTCAACCTTCAGTATGGTTTACACTTCAACATAAAAAAAACAGAAGTCCTCACAACTGGGCCGTTAAGAACATCATAATAAATGATAAAGGATTTCACTTTACTTGGATCCACACTCAACACCCATGGTAGCAGCATGTCGTGAAAATCTGTTGCAACAGCCCTCTCTAAAGTATTGAAAAGCAAAGATAACACCTTGAAAACTAAAATGTGCCTGACCCAAGCCATGGTATTTTCAGTTGCATTACATGCATTTGAAAGCTGGACAATAAATAAGGAAGAAAGAAGAAGAATCAACACTGTCAGATTGTGGTGTTGGAGAAAAATATTGAGTAGACCCTGAAATGCCAAAAGACCAAACAAATCTGTCTTAAAAGAAGTACAACCAGATTGCTGCTCAGAAGCAATGATAACAAGACCATGTCTTACATACTTTGGATGTCTTCCTGAGGAAGCAATGCCTGGAGAAGGATATCATGCCTGTTAAAGTGGAAGGTCAGTGAAAAAGAGGAAGATAGTCAACAGATGGATTGATACAATGACTGCAACAAAAGGTTCAAGCTTAATGATTATGGGCATGGTGTGGGACTGGGCAGTGTTTAGTTCTACTGTACATACATAGGGTTGCTGATTCAACAGCACCTAACAACAACAAAGTTTAACAAGATAGTCATTAGGTCAGTGTTTACCTATGTAGGATACCTGTCTCGCTGGTTCTTGTTGATGAACATTCCAGTGAGAATCAGAGCTCTTTTTGGAACCCATGGAACCAGTGAACACTACCACACTGGGACAGCAGACAGTGTCAGAATACCCTACCATCCAATCTCACTGAATCCTCTCTGGGTGGGATTGGCTGCTCCGATGGCTGTGTGGAACAAGTCTTTTGTGTTTTAGGGCTGAGATTTCATTGATCTTCTAAGCCTAGGTCTATTGCTGCCTTACTGAGTTACTTTAGAAAGTTCTTTGATCATTCTTGTCTTCTCTTTTCTCTTGCATAAAATGAAAGATGGCCTGCAGGTTCTAGGAACATAGTAGGAGTCACATATTTAGTCTCAGACTGATTCAAGAGTATACGGTTCTGACACTGCCTGCCATCCCTGTGTTGGTGCCTACCGGTTCCACAGGTTCCAAGAAGAGCTCTGATTCTCACTGGAACATTTATCAAAAGGAACCACTGACACATGTATCCTACTTTAGTGAACACTGGCCTAATGACTGCCTTGTTGAACTTCACTGTTCCTAGGTGCTGTTGAGTCAGTTTCAAGTCATAGTACCTACCAACTACATTCTATGATTAAAATTTTACTGTATTCACCTTGTCATATCTATTCATTACTTTAGCCATCCATCAAATAAATCCTATTTCTTAATGTTTTTTAAAGTAAATTGCAGATATCTAACTTACATTTCACCTTAAACCTTTCCTAGATTAAAGAGAGTACTAATCTTTGTTTATGACACAATACTCTCTGTGTTCTCATGTGTCTCGCCCTGTTTAGGAACTCCAATTAATTGTAGATTGTTCTTCTTAATAGAGTCCCACATGCTTCTTAATGCTTCTTTGTTTTTCTTGATTCTTTTTTCTGATTTCTCCTAATAGATGCTGGAGTCAGTGGCTGTGTCTTCCAAATCAGAAATTCTCTTTTCCATTTGTTCCATTCTGTTTTCTTGGCTTTGAATTGAAGTTTCTGTGTCTTTGATTTTATTCCTAATCTGTTGGATTTCAGAGTACTGATGTTTCATCAGATGGAACAGCTTGTTTAATTTTTTGTTTTGTTCTGCTGCATTTTGTATAAGGTCTAGTACAGCTCTATAGATAATCCTTTTGTATTCACCTGATAGTTTCAGTATAGCTTCTTCATCTGAGACGTTCTGAGGTGGTTTCTTTTGGGGGCCTTCTAATGCCATTAGTGACTTCCGGGTTACTGTCCTCTCAAACATCTGCTGCTTTTGGGGCATCACATGGGTCAGTAGAGGCTAGGAGATATGCTTCGGTCTGTGCAAGCCTGTGCTCACTGAGAGTGGGGTCAGTGAAAAAGAGGAGGTTTTGCATTCAGTGGTATGAAGTCCAAATCAATAGCCCTATTCCACGTCGCTGGGCTCACTAGATGTCCAGAAGGCTTTGTTTAACTATCATATCAGGTCTTGGTTTCTAGAGGGATTTAGGGAGATGTGCGTTTCGTCCGCCACCTTGGCTCCCTCTCACTAATCTTTGTTTATGGTTCTTTTTATGTAAAGTGTGCATATCATTAACTACAGTGTAGTAGGTATGGTTCTTTTTCATGTAGAATGTGCATACAGTGAAATGAAATCTTAGGTGTTTCATGAATAAATTTTGAAAAATAGACACTTAACCCTTTCCTGGGGGGGGGTGGGAACCATCCTCACATTTCCGTACACCCAAGCAACCATAGTTCCAATTATCTTTCTACCTTAGATTGGTTTTGCCTGTTCCATAACCTCATATAAATGAAATAAAAACATTGTGAACATTTGTGTCTGGCATTTTCACTAAGTATGCTTCTGAGATTCATTTATATTGTATATATTGGCAGTTCATTCTTTTTATTGGTGAGTGTTACTCTATCATGTGGATCTACCACAATTTGTTTATCCATGGACTATTTGATAGACATCTGAGTGGCTTCCAGGTTTAGGTATGATGAATAAAATTGTTTAAAACATTTTTATGCAAGTATTTTTATGGATGTTTTCATTCTTAGATAAATCAAGGAATGAAATAGCTGGATCATTGGTTTAATTTTAAAGAAAAAAATGCCAAATCATTTTTCAAAAAGATGATACTGTTTTGCACTCTCAAAAACAATGTGTGAGCATTCTAGTTGTTCCATAATCATCATCAACTTTTGGTGCTGTCTATCTTTTAAACTTTAGCTATCCTTGTGGGTATGTAGTAATGTTTCATTGCAGTTCTCTCTCTTTTATTTTTTAATAACGTGTGTGTGTGTGTGTGTGCTTTAAGTGAAAGTTTACAGTTCAAGTCAGTTTTTCATATAAAAACTTACACGCAGACTGTTATGTGACTCTAGTTGCTCTCCCCACACTGTCACAGCACACTCCTCCTCTCCTGCTGTATTTTCCATGTCCATTCTGCTAGGTCTTGTCCCTCTCTGCCCTCTCGTCTTAAGTTCAGACAGCGCTGCTCATTTACTCTCATGTATCTGCTTGGGCTAAGGAGCACACTCTTCACCAGTCACATTGTATGTGTTATAGTCTAGTCCGATCTTTGTCTGAAGAGTTGGCTTTGGGAATGGTATCAATTCTGGGCTAATGGAGAGTCCAGGGCCCATTTCTTCCAGTAACCCTCCAGTCTGTCAAACTATCAAGTCTGGTCTTTTTATTGGATTTGAGTTCTGCAGCCCACATTTCTCTTCCTCTGTCAAGGACTATTTGTTTGGTTCCCTGTGTGGACAGTTGTCGGTGGTAACCAGGTACCATGTAGTTCTTCTGGTCTCATGCTGACAGAGTTTGTGATTTATATGACTTTTTCTGTCTTTTGGGCTGATATTTTCATTGTATCTTTGGTGTTCTTCATGCCCCTTTGCCCCAAGTGGGTTGGGACTAATTGACACTCCTTAGATGGCTGCTTACTAGCATGTAAGACAACAGACATCACTCACCAAAGTGGAGTGCAGAACATTTTCTTAATAAATTTGTTATGCCAATTGACCCAGATGTCTCCTGAAACCATGGTCCCCAGGCCTGTCCCCCTGCTTCACTGTCCCTCAAAGTGTTTGGTTATATTCAGGAAACTTCTTAGCTTTTAGTTTAGTCCAGTTGTGCTGACTTCTGTATTGTGTGCTGTCCTTCGCTTCACCTAAAATAATTCTCGTCTACTATCTGATTAGCTAATACTCCCTCCTTCCCTCCCCACCATTGTAACCATCAAAGAATGTTTTCTTCTGTGTTCAAACCTTTTCTTGAGTTCTTATAATATTGGTCTCATACAATGTTTGAACTTTGGCAACTGACTCACTTCTATACAGAATAATACCTTCCAGATTCATCCATGTGGTGAAATATTCCACAAATTAATCATTGTTTACAGTGCCTATTTTTTAAAAAAGTTCTTATATTTTTCTGTAGTTAAACTGTAGTACTGTAGTATACTAGTTATCTGTTGTTACATGGAAACCCTGTTTGCATAGTACAGATGCTAACCAAATGGTCAGCAGTTCAAATCTACCAGACCCTGCTTGGAAACTCTGGGGGCAGTTCTACTCTTCCTATAACATCGCTGTGAGTCAGAATTGACTCAACAGCAATGTATCATTGTAACATACTGAATTAACCCAAAAATTAGCACCTTAAAACAACAGTTAATTTTTCACAGCATTTACGAGGATCAGAAATTGAGAAGTGGCTCAGCTGGATAGTTCTAGCCCAGGCTGTCTCTTGAAGTGGCAAATAGTCAAGGAGGCTGCTGTCATTTGAAGCTCTTCTGGGCTGGGATACCTCCTTCCACAACTGTTGGCAGCTATCTGTTCTTCCCTGGTGGTTGACATGAGACCTTGGTTCCTACCCACAGAAGCCTCTTTGCTGGATGCTTGAATGTCCTCATGTGATGACAACCGACTTACCGTAGAGTGAACGATCAGACAGGAAAAGAGAACCGAGGGTACAAGCAATGGTATTTCATAATCTAATCTTGGAAGTGACAGCTCATCATGTCTACAATGTTTTCTACAATCATTTCTACAGACCAACCCTGGTGCAAAGTGGCAGGAATTGCAGGAAGGCGTAACTAATAGGAGGTGAGGTCACTGATGCCCCTCTTGAAGGTTGGCTGCCATACAGAGTGAGCAGACGGAAGCAGCAGGGGTCAGGAAACTGTAATCAGTGCCAGTAAGACTATCAAGTGACTGAAGTGTTCCTGCAAAGTTTGCTGAAGCGAGTTAGACCAGACTGAGTCTGAATTACAATTCACCAACTCCTGGCTTGCTGGAGTCATCTGGGCTAAGTAGTCTAACTCTCTGAGTCTCTGTTTCTTCAGCTGGAAGAATGGTGGTGTGTAGGGAAGGTAGAAACAAATATGTTGCAGGGCTAAGGATTAGGTGAAATAATGTGTTACAGCACTGAGCTTACACATAATTGGTCCTCAATAAGGGACAGTTTTCCATACTTTCATAAAAATGTTCCCTTCATTTAAGAAAATGTTATCAGTTTATTTTTGAGTACAAGAAGTGCCAGAGTCCATTTGGGGGAAGCCTAATAGACTATTGAAACACCCTTGAAGAAGGCGAGTGTCATAGTCATTTTCTTTTTGTTTCTGAAATTTAAAGTTTTATTTTTATTTCACTGTTTATCGTGAGTCAGAATCAACTCAGTGGCAGTGGGTTTGGTTTTTTATTTTTATTTTTTTAAATGTGTCACTTGCCTACCTAATCCCCTAAGGAAACCATGGTTCCTGCTCTAGTATTATCCTTATTGATGTGTTGTGAAATGTTCATGGCTATGCCTTTGTGATCTTGCAGCTTTTAGTATATTTCTTTCTTCTTTATGGAGGAATAACTTTGGTACTAATAATTAGACTTGTAAAGATAGTACCACTGCTTTTAATTTAATGTTAAATTTGGACCAAGAATGAACCATAATGGTCAGATTAATAGGTGCAAATGTATAAAGTTGGATGTATGTGTCTTTAATTAGTGTTTGTTTATATTTGGATAAAAATTAATCTTTTTAAAACCAAATATCCTTTAAAAGATATTAATTTATAAGCAAATATAATCATCTGACACATGACTGGCATTATGCGATACCCAGGACAAAGCAGATCCAATAAAACATACCTACAAAATTTTGCAATAGATTCAAAAATTCTATTTTGAAGTTTCTTGTTGAAGCAACACTTTAAAGAGGACTTTTGCAGCAGATTTGCTCATTCCTATATGTCTTTTGATTTCCTGCTTGCTGCTCCCTTGCCGTTGATTGTGAATCCAAGTAAAATACTTCACAACTTCAATGCTTTCTGCATTTGTCATCATATTGTTTATCGGTTTGGTTGTGATGATTTCTGTTTCCCTTATGTTGAGGTGTAGTCCATGATGAAGACTGTGATCTGTAATCTTCGTCAGTAAGTGTTTTAAGTCTTCTCTACTTTCAGTTAGAAAGGTTGTATTATCTGCATAACATAGGCTGTTAATGAGTCTTCCTCCAGTCCTAGTATCCCACTCTTCTTTATATAGTCCAACTTCTTGGATGACTTGCATAGCATACAGACTGAATAACTATGGTGAAAAGACACAACTGGAAGCACACCTTGTCTGGCTTTAAACCATGCAGTATCCCCTTGTTCTGTCTAAATATCTCCTTTTGATTTATGTACAGCTTCCTCATGAACACAGTTAAGTACTCCAGAATTTCCGTCTGTCATGCATTGAACTGTGTCCCCCCATAAATGTGTGTAGCTATTTGGCTGGGCCACAATTCCCACTATTTTATGATTGCCCTCCATTTTGTGATTTTCCTGTGCTGTATGTTGGAGGATTAGGGTGGGACTGTAAATCCCTTCCTAAGGTCACCTCCCTGCTCCATTATAAAGGGACTTTCTAGGAGTGTGGCTTGTACCACACTGTTTCTTTTCATCCTACAAGAGATCAAAGGAAGTGAGCAGAGAGTGGGGAAACTTACACAATCAAGAAAGTAACACTGGGAGAAGAGCACGTCCTTCAGCTATGAGATTCCTGTGCCACAATGCTCCCCAACCAAATACTGGACTTCCCTCCAGAGCCAACAGAGGGAAAGCCATCCCATGGAACAGACACCCCCAATTCAGATTTGTAGCCTACCGGTTCCAAATCATTTCCAAGACTGTATAAGAATAATCTTTCTTTTGTTAAAGCCACCCACTCTGTGATATTTATGTTAGAGCAGCATTAGTTGTCTAAAATACCATCCTTTGCAATGTTATCCATAATTTATGATCCACACAGTCCAGTGTATTAAAATAGTAAAACACAAATATGCATACTTCAGGTAGTCTCTACTTTCAGCCGAGATCCATCTGACATCAGCAAGGATATCCTTGGTTTCATGTCCTCTTCTGAATCCAGCCTGGATTTTTGGCAGTTGACTGCCAGTGTATTGCTACAGTCACTTTAGAAAGATCTCCAGCAAAATTTTACTTGCATATGATGTTAATGATATTGTTGAAGAATTTCTGCATTCAATTGGAGTAACTTTCTTGGGAATAAGTATAAATATGGATCTTTTCCATTCAACTGGCCAGGTAGCTGTCTTCCAAATTTCTTAGCATACATAAAGGAGCACTTTCAGTGCTGATTTAGCACAGTACTGTATTCGTGAGATTCCACCAGGCCATTGTCATGACAGTAACTCGTTCATTTTCATGGCTGACCAATATTCCACTCTATAAATCAGTGGTTCTCAACTGTGGGAAATTTTGCTTCTAGGGCATCACTGGCACTGTCTGGAAACATTTTTGGTTGTCACAGTGAGTGTGGAAAGGTGCTACTGACATCTAGTGAGTAGAGACAAAAGATGTTCCTGAATGTTCTCTAATGCATAGGACAGCCCCCACAAAAAGAATTATCTGATCGAAATGTCAACAATGCCAAAGTTGATAAACTCCGGTATAAATATTTGATATTTATAGTGCTGATGAATATTTAAGTTATTTCCAGTTATTGCCTATTATGAATAACCTGTGAGCATACCTAGGCAAGTGCTTGGTGTATATTTGTATGTATTTCTGTGGAATACAAACTTGGAAAATTATGCTGTAATTTTTTAATATAATATTCTTGTCAAATTTATATCAAGTTGAGGAGGATTTTTTTTTTTTATCCTCTGGAAGTTTTTGTGTTGTTGATAATATTATAATGTTATTTTCCTTAAACAACTAATAGAATTCACCAGATAGAGTTCCCCAGTGAATCCTTCTGGGCCTGAAGTTGTATTTGTGGGAGATTTTTAATGTCTTTAAGAGATATAAGTTTATATGCACATACACACATAAGCATGAATGCATACACATGAGTGTTCATGCACAGATACCAGTGTGCACATATGCATACACACACTTCAAATTGTTTGTCTACTCTGTGTCAATCTTAGCAGTTTTTCAATCTTAGCGGTGTCAATCTTAGGGGGTTTTCAAGGAATTTGTCCTTTTCCTCTAAACTGTTGATGTTTCGATATTAAATGATTAGAATCTTACTATCTTATTATTATAAGATGTGAAATTATATTCCTTTGTCTTTCATGATATTTTATTTGTTCCTCTGTCTCTACATATATATACATGAGCACTGCCAACTAAGTTCACAAACTCGTCCTAGAAAAAGTGCTACATACCTCATTGCTGAACATCACGATTATCACCTTTGAAGTACTCCCTTGGGAAGCTGTGCACCAATGCCAGCACGTAGTCCACCTTTCAAAGCAATTTTGGAACTCTTTTTCTGGAATGGCCATCAGAGCTGTTGTCATATTACCCTTGATGTCCTGAATGTCATACAGATATCTTCCTTTCAGTATTTCCTGTATCTTTGGGTAAAGAAAAGTCATTAGGAGCCAGGTCAGGTGAGTAGGTGGGGTGTTCCAATACAGTTAATGGCCATTCCAGAAAGAGCTGCAAAATTGCTTTGAAAGGTGAACTAGGCAATGGCATTGGTGCATAGCTTCCCAAGGGAAGTACTTTAAAGGTGACTGTAGTGATATCCAACTCAACGGCACTTGGCTTCGTAGTGATATTCAGCAGTGAGGTGTGTAGCACTTAGAACAATAAAGTTCACAGACCTAATTGTCACACCGCATGTACCTTTTTACATGTTATGTGTGTGTGTGAATATTTCAGCCTTAATTTCTAAGCATTTGGGATTTTCTTTTTTCTTTTTCTTTTTATTGTGATTGAGTGAAAACAGTATATAATCCAAGTTAAATTTGCATGCCTGCCTATCTACAGTTCCCTCTGGTCTCCTTGCCAGGAGACAACACACTCTTCCTTTCTATACATGTCAAATCCTGCTAACAATCTCCTATCCTCTCCTTTCCACCATCTCCTCTTCCTTCTAGTGAGAGGCTAGAAGGACAACTTCTTGTAGCTATATAGAACCATAATGTGGACACACCATTTGGTCACCTTATGTCCCCAAGTCCAATCCATTCCTATTCAAAGAGTTGAACTCAGTAGTGAATAATAATCAGGGGCAGTAGCAGATCTAGGGGCCATGCTTCCAGGGGAAGTTCTGGGCCACTGGACCATCAGTTGCAATCTTTTAGTGAAGTTCATGAGGTGCACCTTTATTTGTGTGTCCTGGGACCTGCCATTCTGTGCCCCTTGCATCTGTCATTGGTGGTGGCAGGTACCATCTGATTCTTCTGATCACATGTTGATACAGTCATCCAGACACATGGGTTCTCCTGTCCTCTGGGCTTTTTTTCTCTTATGTCTTTGTTGTCGTTGGTGATCATCTGATGCAGCTTGAGAAGGGAGCATTTGGTAAACCTCAGATGGCAGCTTGCTAGCTGGAGACTCTGTTAGCAGTAGGCTACTTATGCCAGCTGGCCTCGATGTCCCCTGAGAGCATGGTCCCAGAAACAGCCTCCCCCCACGCCTGCTACTCTATCACTCAAGTATTAAGCTAGGAATAGAAGAGTCTTCAGTTTATGTTGAAGTCCAGTTAAGATGATCTTTCGGGTGTGTGCCATCACTGCTTTCACCAACCAAATTTCTATCAGCTATCTAAACTATAACCAGCCCCCTCCATCCTTTCCTCCTCTCCCTCGCAGCCATCAAAAAGTCTTGTGTTCTGTATATGAGTCTGTTTTTAAGTCCTTATAGTAAGGGTCTCATACAATATTTGTCCTTGTGCTGCTAGCTGATTTCACTAAACATAATGTCTTCCACTTGAAATCAGGTTATGAGATGCTTCCTGAAATCATCGTTGTCCTTTACCATTACATAGTGTTCCATTGAGTACCATAGTTTGCTTATTCATTCATCTGTTGTTGGGCATCTGGATTGATTCCATAGTTTTGCAATTATGGACTGTGCTGTAATGAACATTCTTGTGCATGTATCTGTTCGTGTGAATACCCTTGCTTCTGTAGGATATATTCTACACAGTGGGATTACTGGGTCAAGTGATACATATATTTCCATCTTTTTAAGGAAGTGTCAGCTTGTTTTCCAAAGAGGCTGTACCATTTTGCAATCCCACCAGCAGCTTATGAAAGTTCCAGTTTCTCCACAGCCTCTCTAGCACACTTATTGTTTTGTGTTTTTTGCATCATGGCCAACTTCGTTGGAGTGAGATGATATCTCATTGTAGTTTTGACTTAGATTTCTTTAATAGTTAACAATTGTGAGCATTTCCTTGTGTGTCTTTTGGCTGCCCAGATGTCTTCTTTAGTGGAGTGTCTGCCCATCTCCTTTGCCCATTGCTTAATTGGGTTGTTTACCTTTTTCTTGTTTGTGTTTTGCAGTTCCTTGTGGATTATGGAGATCAGATGGTGGGCCAACATGTAGTTGCCAAATATTTTTTCCCATTCTGTGGGTGATCTTTTAATTCTTTTGATAAAGTCTTTTTATGAGCAAAACTGTTTGATTCTTAGTAGTTCCCATTTATTTATTTTCTCTTCTGTTGATCAAGCTTTGTCTGTCAGATTTTGAAGTCTGTCAGAATTGTGTATTAAATCTTACATCGTTGGCTTCCACGTCCAGCACCCCAGTGGCCAGCACTGGATAGGGCCCGAGGCTGAGATGGGTGGGAAGGGGATCAGAAATCTCATTCATACAAGAAACATATCACATAAGAAACACATCGCACACACACAAGATAAAGTTGAGACCAGGTGGGACCATGGTCTCTTCTTGTTTTTGTTCTGTCACTGAAGCAGTTTGTTAAAATCTTGAACTACGGTTGTGGACTTGTGTATTTCTCTTTTATTTTCTGTCAGTTTCTAAAAATGTTTTCATTGTAACATACACACAGAGACACACATGCATGTAGGCACGTGCACACGCGCGCGCGCACACACACACACACCAGGTCTGACAATAAAGTTCACAAACTGATCCTAGAAAAAGTGCTACATATCTTTAACATACTCCCTTTGGAAAACTATGCACTGACACCAGAGCCCAGTCCACCCTTCAAAGCAATTTTAGAACTCCTTTTCTGGAATGGTCATTGGAGCTGTCATTGTATTACCCTTGGTGTCCTGAATATCATCAAAATGTCTTCCTTTCAATATTTCCTTTATCTTCAGGTAAAGAAAAAAGTCACTGGGGGCCAGATCAGGTGAGCAGGGAGAGTATGCCAGTACAGTTGCTTACGGCATAAAAACTCCCACACAGACAACTACACAATTAAGTTCACAAACTTGCCACTGTGCCATTGTGTGCAATGGCCATTCCAGAAAGAGTTCTTGAATTGCTTTGAAAGGTGGACTAGGCGCTGATGTCGGTGCATAGCTTTCCCAAGGGAGTACTTCAAAGGTGACCACAGTGACAGTCAGCAAATGAGATATGCAGCACTTAGAACAATTAAGTTTGCAGACATAATTGTCAGGCCTCATATATATATATATATATATATATTTATAACCAATGTAAATGTTTCATATATAAATGAGTTGGATCCGACTCAACGGCACTTGGCTGGCTTGGCATATAAATATGTAAATACATAAAATGTAAATATATACGAAATGAATGTGAATAAATTCTATATAAACAAATAATATAAAATATAAGATATTTTGTGTTATATAGTATTATGCCAAAGCCAAGCCAAGTGCCGTCGAGTCGGATCCGACTCATGTTATATAATGTATAATAATATATATTATAATTACATATTATATAATATTGTAATAGTATAATTAAAATAATAAAGTAAATAAATAAATGTAAGTATATAAAACATTTATCAGTTCAACATTTTTCCCATATACAGTTCAGTAACATTAGTTATATTCACTGTGGAGTGCAACCACAACCACTATCTGTTTTCCAGTTATTCCACCACCGTTATAGAAACACAGTGCACCCTAAACAATGGCTCCCCTTCCTCCTTCCTACTCCTGGTAACCAGCAGTGAATTTGGTCTCTGTACATTTGCATATATTTTAGATATTTCATATAAGCAGGATCATATAATATTTACCCTTTTGTGACTGTGATTTCACACAGCATAATGTTTTCAAGGCTCGTCCATGGTGTAGCATAAAAAGAACTTTATTTCTCTTTATGATGGAATACTATTCCATTGTAAGTGTACACCACAGATTGTTTATCCATTCATCTGCTGATAAACATTTAGATTGTTTCCACCTTTTGATTATTGTGTTTCTGTCAATTATCACTTCAGATATTTTAAGACCTTTAGTTTTGTTATATTTTCCTAATGAGCTGACTACTTTTTCATTATAAAATATTTTCCTATCTTTAGTGAAGTTGTTTTTAAATGGCAGTCTTCTGATATTATCATATCTGCACTAGCTTTCTTTTGTTTAGTTTTTTTTTCAGTCTTTTTACTTTAAATCTTTCTGACCTCTTATATTTTAAAATATAACTCTTCTAAGCAACATACTCTAGGGCAGTTCTGCTGTGACCTCTAGGGTCGCCATGAGTCGGATCCAACTCGATGGCACTTGGCTGGCTAGGCAACATATGGTTCGGATTTCATTAAATCCATTCTGATGATCTGTCTTTAGCTTGAAGTGTTCCGTTTATCCACATTAAATGTGGTAACTGGTATGTTTGGTTATACACCTGCATCTCACTATTAGTTTTTCTAAGTGTTCTTTGTTCCCTTTTCCACATTTTTTGCCCACATTTATATAGCTCAAGTATTTTCATTATTTAACTGTGCCCCCTAGTAGCATCTTAGCTAACTTTTTTACTCCTTTTTTAGTAGTTACCATAGGAATTATAAGTTGCTTCCCTTATACTTTTATACTTTTTATACTTTTATACTTTTACTACCTTATACTTTTACTACACTTTAAACAATTCAAGAAACATACAACTTTGTTTTGACTCCAATTTATGCTAATGATGTCCCATGTTTTTGTTGTATTTTAAGCTTCCACAAAGCAATATTATTATCTGGAAAGCCAATGCTCATTTAGACATACAGAAACATTCCAATGCTTTTTTCTTTCCTACATCTCTGAGATTTAATCTTGAATAATTTTACTTCTACTTTACCACATCCTTTAGTATTTTATTTAGTGTTAACTGATGGTGATGAATCCTCTCAAATTTTGTTTGGAAATGTTTTTATTCTGTCTCCATTTTTGAAGGATAATTTTACTGAATCCAGACCAGCATTTATTTTATTTCAGCACTTTATTAATATCATCTCATTTTCTTTTGGCTTTTATTATTTCCATTGAGAAGTCAGCTACCTTCTTACAGCTCAAAACAGAAACAAAACCAGTTGCTATCAGGTTAACTTCAATTCATGGAGGCCACATGTATTTCAGAGTAGAATTTTGCTCCATACAGTTGGTCTGGGTAGATTTAAACCACCAGCCTTTTGGTTTGTAACTGAACACATAAACATTTGGGCCACCCATAAACTCCAGATTGCTTTATTTGAATGTAATACTCTTTTTTTTCTTCCTATTTCTATTTTTTCTTCATTTTAGATTTAAATCAGTTTTACCACTATGTGACTATTTGTGTTTTTACTGTATTTATCGTGCTTGTGATTCACACCAATTCTTAAATTTGTGACTTAATACTTTTTATAAATTTTAGAGAACTATCAGTCTTTATCTTCTTAAATATTGTTTCTGCTCCATCCTCTTTCTTCTCTCTTCCTAGGACTCAATTACACCCTTATTGGATAGTACTCTTATATTTTGTTTTATTTTATTTTTTTGCTGCATCTATGCTTATGCTCTTATGCTTATATCCTGATGTTTCATGTCTGTGTTTGTATGCAATATGTATATGCATATGTACACTAGATATTCTGACCTATCTTCCATCTTAGAAACTTTCTTTATGGCTACCCAGTCAGTGCATCCACTGAGTTTGTATTTTTATTTGTTCTGTTTGTTGTTCAGTTCTAGTCTCCACTTGATTTATTTTTATATATCCCACTTATCTGCCAAAATTATTTTATCTTCAACATACTAGTTATAATTAAAGTAGGTATTTGATAATTCTGTTGTCTATATACCTTGTTTTTATGTTTCGGCTGTTTGCTTCTCTTTAATATTTCTATCTTCTCTTGATGTCTCGTCATCCTGGCAATTTTAATTGAGTGATAGTTATTGTATGTTAAAATTTTAAGAGATAATTTTTGACCCTGAGTGATAGCTTCTTCTAAAGAGGATTAAGTTTGCTTCCTTCAGGCAGCTGGCATCAGGGGTATTAACAATCCAGGATCGCTTTAATCCAGTCAGAGATTCAGGTAGTTAGAAGCTGGCCTTAATTCCCTGTGATAGCTTCTGATACCTTTTGACTCTTCAGACACAGTCCTTCAGGTTCCCATTTAAAAGCCTGGGATGTTGACCAAAATCTGTTCTTTTTTCGAAACCCTGAATTCATATTTTTACCTTCACACATACATAATACTAGTTGAAACTTTTGCTCAGCTTCTCATCCTGTCAGACACCTTTTCCATTAGTAGCAATACCCTCAGTGGGATAAGCATCTCCAAATGCTGGACTCACCTCTCCTGCCTTTAATCCTTTCTCAGATCTTAGCCTTAAACTTTTTTTCACTCCTGTTTTACTCTCTGATGACATCAAACAGATTTATTTTGTATATTTGTCAGACTTTTCTAATTATTCCAATATAATTGATGGTCGGAAACAACGTAGTCTATCCTTGCAAGAAGAACTCCAAAAGATAGTTTACATTTGCAGCTATGGTATCATTGAGAAGCAATTCAATCCTAGGATAAGCATCTAATTGAATTTATGTATGATATTTTTTATCACAGAATCTCAAACTCACTGATGTCAGCATTATATAACTAATTTTGAAGAAAGATTATTGTTTAATTCACATGTGGAAAACAGAAGTTATAAATGTTACCTATTTAATCTACAGATCAACCATTCATCTGTCAGTTTATCATATTGTGGTACTTGTATGTTTCTATTATGCTGGAAGCTATGTCACCATTATTTAACATATTAGCAAAGACACCCTGGGTGAACAGGTTTCAGTGACAATTTCAGACTAAGACATACTAGAGAAGAAGGACTTGGTTATCAACTTCCTTAAAAAAAGTGGCCACTGAAAACCGTATGAATAATAGTGGAGCTTTGTCTGATATAGTGCCAGAAAATGAGCCTGTCAGACTGGAAGTCAGTCAAGATATTACTGGGACAGAGCTGCCTCCTTAAGTAGAGTTTATATTAATGACATGCATGGAGTAAAATTTTCAGAACCTTCATCAGCTGATGTCACACAATTCAAAAAGAAATGACTGCAAAAATCCATTATTAAAAAGAATACAAAATGTATGAAGTATAAGTATAGGATAATCATAAGTCATTTTAAAAAATTGAACACATAAACACCAATATCCAAGGCATTAATGAGCTGAAACACTGTATTGGCTATTTTGAATAAGACAGTTGTATGATTTACTATACCATGAGTGACAAATTGAAGGGGAATTGTGTTTCATCCATTGTCAAAAAATATTTCAAAATCTATCCTGAAATATAACACTGTCAGCAATAGGATGTTATCCATATGTCTGCAATGAAGAACACTTCAGTCAGTTATTATTCAAATTTACACACCAGACACTAATGCCAATGATGAAGAAATTGGAGGGTCTTAACAAGTTTTGTAATCTGAAGCTGATCAAACATGCAATCAAGATACATTGAAGAGGCGGAGTCAAGATGGCAGACTAAGCACACGTCTCTTTATATGCCTCTGGAAACCAAGACCCAAATTGATAATCAAATGGAGACTTCTGGTCACCTAGTGAGCCCCGGGCTGTTAATTTGGACTTCATACCACTGAACAAAAAACCTCCTCTATTTCGCAGACTCCTGCTCCTGGCTAGCCCTGGCTCTCACGGACTGAAGGTAATGCCCATTTTGACTTTTTTTCTCTGTCTTGGCTGGCAGTCGGAGCTGAGTTGTGCATAGCGGCTAGACTCAGATGCACTGCTGGTGGGATAGTCAGGCAAAATTGTCATATTTGAGAGCCAGGCTTAGGACTCTGTTCATCTAGCCACTTTGAGCCTGTCTTTTTATCTCTGCCACAGCGTGATTTGTATGGAACTGGCAGCACCTATGTGCAGGATGCCATGTTGGATATGGAGATTTTAGGGGGACCTAATTCTTAGCCTGGAAGCCAGAACCTGCAAACAGGACAGTGCTTCTCGAACAGGAAAGCAGTAGTTTACACAGTGTCACCTATAGTGGGGGCCCAGCAACAGAGGCTGAAGACTCACTATGTCTCAGCACCTTTAGCCCCTCTATCCACCATGTGGAGGGTGCAGTCTTAGATATGGTTGCCACGGCTGGACCTAATTCTTAGCTTGGGAGCTGGAGCCTGCCCACAGGAGAGTGCTTTTCTACCAGAAAGCAGTAGTTTACACAGTGTCACCTAAGGCTGAGCCCTGTCAGCAGAGGCCAACAGGGTAGTAGCATTGCTATATTTTGAACCAGTTCATATCTTCTGGGATTGGATATAGAGGTGCTTACTTTGCCAGTTGGGAAGAGGGACCTCTACACCTGAGAACCTGACTGACTTGGGAAGTGGTCAGATACCTTTTCTTTTACGTTTTAGGACAGCCTAGAGAAACATCTGCAGTCCATCCTCACAGAATCCCTCCCAGCCTTTACTTACTGACATGAAATCCAAAAAGAAACAGATGCTTGTGGCATACAAGAGATCACCTGGGGGTTCAGAAGGCTCCCAAACAAACAACCAAGGAGTTTTCCAGATGAAGAAACTTTTCGGAAATCATCAGAAGGTGAACACAAAAGGATTATATACAGAGCCCTTCCAGACCTTATACAAAATGCAGCAGAGCAAAATTAAAAATTAAAAACCTGTTAAATCTGATGGAACACCAGTACTCTGAAATCCAACAGATCAAGAACAAAATCGAAGACATACAAACTTCCATTCAAAGCCAAGAAAACAGAATGAACTTAGAAGACAGAGCTACTGATGCCAGCATCTATGAGCAGAAATCAGAAAAAAGAAACAGGAAAAATGAAGAAGCGTTAAGAAGCACGTGGGACTCTATTAAGAGGAGCAACCTTCGACTAACTGGAGTCCCTGAACAGGATGAGACACCTGAGAACACAGAGTATCATTGCTGAGCTGCTGACAGAAAATTTCCCAGAAATCATGAAGGAAGAGAATGTAGATATCCCAGATGCATATCATACACCACCCAATACAGAACTCAAAAGAAAGACTCCAAGACATATTATAATCAAGCTTAACAAACTGAAACATAAGAAGCAACTCTTAAGGCAGCAAGACTCAAAGCAAAGCTAACATTCAGAGGGAAACCCTGTAGGCTTTCGTCACATTTCTCAGCAGAAACCGTGCTGGCATGGAGACAGTGGCATGACACATCCAAAGCCTTGAAGGGGAAGAAATTCCAAGCAAGAATTATATATCCTCCAAAACATCTTTGAAATATGAAAATGAAATTAAGACATTCCAAGATAAACAGAAACTCAGAGCCTTTGTAAAATCCAAACCAAAACTGCAAGAAATACTGGAAGAAGTTCTTGGCTTTGGCTCAGAAGAACAAAACCACCAACTTTATATTTTAGAACAACACATCATCCAGAATTCTACTCAGTTATGGAAGACTCCAAACTCAATCACAGCTTTAATAGTGAAAGAAACAATCCAGTGATTATCATGAAACCTATGGTGCCATTATATTAAAAAGAGGGATGTACTACAGTTGTTATAGTCCTTTGAGATGGAGAGGAAGTCGACAAGACTGATAGTAATTAAAACTGGGTTTATATATAGTTTATTAAGGGGGATCATAGGGGCAGCCGTAAAGCACAACAAAGATGCAACATACCATATCAAGAAATGTAACACAGGAGTCTAAATAACCACCAAAACAATTCTGAAAAAGGTGAAAAATCAACTCACAAAAAAGAATGTCCCAGAACACACTAATAAGAACAACAGAGAAAACATTGACACAAAAATTAACATATCACGATGGCAGCACTGAACATATACCTATCAATAACTACATTGAATGTGAATGGACTGAATGCACCAGGAAAGAGACATCAAATGACATCTTGGATCAAAAGGCATGACCCATCTATATGTTGTCTACAAGAAACTCACTTGAGACTTAATGATAGGAACAAACTGAAAATTAAAGAATGCAATAATATATATCAAGCTAACAGTCAACAAAGAAGAGCAGGTGGGGTAATTCTAATCTCAGACAAAATGTAAAATCCACCATCGTGGACAAAGATGGACACTATTTATTGCTAAAAGGTTCAGTACACAAGGAAGACTTAACTATATTAAATACTTATGCACATAATATCAGAGCACCTAAATACTGTGAAGAAACTGACTACACTCAAAAAAGAGTTAGATCACTCCACAATAATAGTAGGACACTTCAATACTCCACTCTCAATACTGGACAGATTATCTAGAAAAAAGGTCACTAAAGATACAGCAGACCTCATTGCTACAATTAACCAACTAAACCTCATCGATACATACAGAACTTTCTACCCATCAGCGGACAACTACACTTTCTTCTCCAGTGCAAATGGAACATTCTCCAGAATTGACCGTGTGTTAGGACATAATGCAAGTCTCAACAAAATCCATACTGTTGAATTGCTGCAAAGCGTCTTCTCAGATCATAAAGCCATAAAAGTCGAAATCAATAGCAGAAAAAACATAGAAAGTGGAACTCTTGGAAACTGAACAACATCTTCCTCAAAAAAAACATTAATTATAGAAGAAATCAAGGATGAAATAAAGAAATTCATGTATTCCAATGAGAATGAAAACCCTTCCTACCAGAACTATAGAGTGCAGCCAAAGCAGTGCTCCGAGATCTGTTTATCTCCATAAATGCACACATCTGGAAGGAAGAAAGAAACCAAATCAAGGAACTATCCTACAGCTTGAACAAGTAGAGAGAGAACAACAGAGGAACCCCTCAGGCAACAGAAGGAAACAGATCATAATGATTAGCATAGAACTAAATAAATAAGAGAATAGAAAAACAATTGGGAAAAATAGAAAACACCAAAAACTTTTTATTTTTCAAAGATCAACAAGATTGACAAACCGTTGCTAAACTTACTAAAGAAAAACAAGAAAGGAAACAAATAACCCAAATTAGTAATGAGAGGGGAGTTGTCACAACTGATCCAATAGAAATCAAAAATATCATAACACAATACTATGAAAGACTGTACTCTAAAAATTTGAACACCTAGAGGAAATGGACAAATTTCTTCATTCATATCACCTACTCAAATTATCACAATGTGAAGCAGAACAACTTAATAAACCCACCACAAAGGAAGAGACTGAACAAGTCATCAAAAAACTGCTAACCAAAAAAAGCCTGAGCCCATATGACATCACTGCACAATTCTACCAAGCTTTTAGAGAAGAGTTATCTCCAATACTACTGAGACTATTTCACAGTTTAGAAAGGGATGGAGTACTCCCAAACTCGGTCTATGAAGCCAGCATAACCCTGATATCAAAGCCAGGGAAAGACCCAATCAAAAAGGAGAACTGTAGACCAATATCACTCATGAATCTAGATGTAAAAATCTTCAACAAAATTCTTGCCAATAGAATACAATGTATCCAAACAATAATCCATCATGACCAAGGTGGATTCATACCAGGGATGCAAGTCTGGTTTGACATCACAAAAACAATTAATGTGATTAACCACATAAATAACAAAAAGGACAAGAATCACCTGATTTTGTCCATTGATGCAGAAAAGGCATTTGATAAAGTCCAACCCGTATTCGTGCTAAAAACTCTTAGCTAAGTAGGCATAGACAGAAAATTCCTCTATGCAATAAGGGCCATATATACAAAGCCAACTGCCTACAACATCCTGAATGGAGAGAGACTGAAGGAGTTTCCCTTGAGAACAGCAACTAGACATGGATGCCCACTCTCACTTCTTCTATTCAACACTGTACTAGAAGTGCTAGCCAGAGCAATTAGACAAGACCAAGAAATAAGGGGCATCTACATTGGCAAAGAAGTCAAAATCTCCCTGTTTGCTGATATAGGATTGTATATGCAGAGAATTCCAAAGAATCTATAAGTAAACTACTCAAACTGATAGAAGAATTCAGCAAAGTCTCAGGATACAAAATAAACATAAGTAAATCAGTAGGATTCCTTTATACCAACAATGAGACTGTTAATGAGGAAATCATCAAATCAATACCATTTACGATAGCCCTTAAGAAGATAAAATACCTAAGAATTAATCTCACAAGAGAAATAACAGACCTTTACAAAGAGAACTACAAGCCCTTACTCCAAGAAACTAAGAGACTTAAATAAATGGAGAAACCTACCCTGCTCATGGATAGGAAGTCTTAACATTGTGAAAATGTCTATTTTACCCAAAGCAATCTGCTTATATAATGCAATCCCGATACAAGTTCCAGTGCCATTTTTTTAATGAGATGGAGAAACAAATCATCAATTTTGTTTGGAAAGGGAAAAAGCCATGGATAAGTAAAGTACTACCAAAGAAGAAGAACATACTGGGAGGCCTCTCATTACCTGACTTCAGAACTTATTACACTGCCACAGTGATCAGAGCAGCCTGGTACTAGTACAGGAACAGACAGGTCAATCAATGGAACAGAAGTGAGACTCCAGAGATGACACCATCTGCCTATGAACAGCTGATATTCGACAAAGGCCCTAAGACATTAAACTGGGGTAAAAACAATCTCTTCAACAAATGGTGCTGGCAAAACTGGATGTCTGTCTGCAGTAAATTGAAACAAGATCCATATCTTACCCTTATACAAAAACCAACTCCAACTGGATAAAAGACCTAAATATCAAATCTAAAATGATAAAACTCATCCAAGAAAAAGTAGGAACAACAATGGAAGTTTTTATTATTATGATCATGATGATGATAGTATGAAAATGTACATTCCCATATAAATATGCATGCTGACCTACATGCAGCTTCAACAATGGAAGTTTTAATACATAGCATAGACAGACTTCAGAATCTGTCAAACAAACCACAATCAACAGAAGAGAAAATAGATAAATGGGAACTCTTAAGAATCAAACACTTTTGCTCATCCAAAGACTTTATTAATAGAATTAAAAGGCCACCTGCAGAATGAGAAAAAATATTTGGTAACTCTATAGCAGAAAGATGCCTGATCTCCATAATCTGTAAAGTACTACAAAATATCAATAAGAAGATAAATCATCCAATTAAGTGATGGGCAAAGGAGATGGACAGACATTTCCCTAAAGAGATCCAGGCAGCCAAAAGGCACATGCAGATGTGTTCACGATCTTTAGTTATTAAAGAAATTCAAATCAAAACTACAGTGAGATACCATCTCACCACAACAGGGTTAGCCATGATCCAAAAAACACAAAACAACAAATGCTAGAGAGGCTGTGGAGAAAGTGGAACTCTCCTACACTGTTGGTGGGGTTGCAAAATGGTTCAGCCTCTTTGGAAAGCAATCTGGCGCTTCCTTAAAAAAATGAATATAGATATACCATTTGACCCAGTAATTCCACTACTTGGAATATATCCTACAGAATCAAGTCCATTCACACCAACGGATACATGCACAAGAATGTTTATCGCAGCACAGTCCATGATAGCAAAAAATGGAATCAACCCAGATGCCCAACAACAGAGAAATGGATGGGCAGACTACAGTATATATACTCAAAGGAGAGCTATGCAATGATAAAGAACAATGATGTTTCCAGGAAACATCTCATAATCTGGTTTCAACTGGAAGACACTATGTTGAGTCAAAATAGTCAGTGACAAAAGGACAAATATTGTATGAGACCTCTACGATAAGAAGTCAAAAACAGACTTATGCATAGAAGAAAAGACTCTTTGACGGCTGCAAGCGAGGGGAGGGAGTGCGAGGGGGGAGGGTTTAGATTAGATAGTTGTTAGAAATTTGGTTGTGTAAATCAGTGATAGCTCACATTAGAAACAAGAACAATATTAAGTGGACTTCAACATAACTTGAGTACTCCTTCCATCTTAACTCAGTATTGCAAGGACAGAGTAGCTGGGACAGGGGTCAGGAGACCATGCTTTTAGGCGAATTCCAGGCCAATTGGCACAACTAGTGTTTTGCTAAGAGGGCTCTCTGCATCCCACATTGGTGAGTGGCATCTGGGGTCTTAAAAGCTGCCAAGCTGCCCTCCGAGGGCACAGCAAATTGTCCCAACTCAGCAGGAATGGATGCTCACTGAGGACAAAAATAACATGGGACAAAGACAACCCAGTAGACAGAGACCCACATGAGTGGGTGCCTACTTCAACTTTGGACAGGAAGAACCGTAGGACAGCTACCTGACCAACTGACTGGAAGTGATCCGTATTTATGCCCATTCCAAAGAAAGATGATCCAACCAAATGTGGAAATTACAGAACAACATCATTAATATCACTCACAACTAAAATTGTGCTCAAGATCATTCAAAAGTGACTGCAACAGTATATTGACAAACAGCTGCCAGAAATTCAAGCTGGATTCAGAAGAGGACATGGAACCAGGACTATCATTGCTGATGTCAGATGGATCTTGGCTGAAGGCAGAGAACACCAGAAGGATGTTCACCTGTTTCGCTGAGTATGCAAAAGCATTTGTCTGCGTGAATCATAACAAATTACAGCCAACATTGTGTAAAATGAGAATTCCATAACACTTAATTGTACTCTTAAGGAATCTGTATATGGATCAAGAGGCAGTCGTGTGAAAAAAACAAGGGGACACTGCGTGGTTTAAAGTCAGGAAAGGTGTGTGTCAGGGTTGTGTCCTATCCCCTTACCTTTTCAATCTGCATGCCGACCAAATAATCTGAGAAACTGGATTATACAAAGAAGAAGGAGGCATCCGGATTGCAGGAAGACTCATTAACAACCTGTGTTATGCAGACGACATCACCTTACTTGCTGGAGGTGAAGAGAATTTGAAACACTGATGAAGATCAAGGACCACAGCCTTCAGTATGGATTTCACCTCAACACCAGGAAAACAAAAATCCTCACAAATGGACCACTAAGCAACATTGTCATAAAGGGAGAAAATATTGCGGTTGTCAAGGATTTCGTTTTACTAGGTTTCACAATCAATGCCCACAGCAGCAGCAGTCAAGAAATCAAAAAACACATTGTATTGGCAAAATCTGCTGCAAAGGATCTCTTTGAAGTATTGAAAAGTAAGGATGTCACCTTGAAAACTAAAGTGCTCCTGACCTAAGCCATGGTATTTTCAGTCACATCATATGCATGCAAAATTTGAACAATGAACAAAGAAGACAGAAGAATAATTGATGCCTTTGAACTGTGGTGCTGGAGAAGAATGCAGACTGTACCATTAACTGCCAAAAGAACAAACAAATCTGTTCTGTAAGAAGTACAACCAGAGTGCTCCTTGGAAGCAAAGATGGCAAGACTGCATCTTACATAACTTTGGACATGTTGTCATGAAGGATCAGTCCCTAGAGAAGGACATCACACTTGGTAGAGTGGAGGGTCAGCAAAAAAGAGGAAGACCCTCGATGAGATGGCTTGCCACAGTGGCCGCAACAATAGGCTTAAGCATACGAATGATTGTGGACATGGAAGAAGCCTCGGCAGTGTTTTGTTCTGTTGGGCATAAGATCACTGTGAGTTGGAAGCAACTCAACAGCACCTAACAACAACAACAGCAACATATGAATACAAAAGCTGGACAGTAAATGAGGAAGACAGAAGAACTGATTCATTTGTATTACAGTGTTGGGAAAGAATATTGACTGTACCATAGACTGCCAAATCTGTCTTGGAAGAAGTTTAGCCAGAATGGTCCTTAGAAGTGATAATGTTAATACTTTATGTCACATACTGTGGACATGTTGTCAGGAGGGAGCAATCCCTGAAGAAAGGATGTGGTGCTTGGTAAAGTAGAGGGTTAGCAAAAAAGAGAGTGTTCACAAGGTGGATTGACCCAGTGACTGCCAACAACAAGCTGAGAAGTATTCAGAATTGTGAGGATGGCACAGGACCAGGCAATGTTTTGTTCTGATGTGCATGGGGTCTTTATGAGTCAGAACCAACTCGACGGTACCTAACAACAGTCTCCAGATGGTATCTTCCCCCCCACTCCCCGCCAATTAAGTGATAGAATGCTGGCTTCTAAAATAGAAGTTGTGTGTTTCACAGTTTATGTGACAGATACTGATGTCAGCTTCATATCTTTATAATGCTGCAGTTTACACAGATGAATTTTGTATAGGATATGTAATTCTGGTACTGTTTGACTTATGGGAATTTTTCAAAATCATAGATACACATTATTTACTATTGTTTATATTTTTCTAGTTGTATTAAAAGTTAATTGTGTTAACTGTATGTCCTGATTAATTTATTTTAAACAACTCCACGTACTACCAGTAAAAAAGTGACTTTTTTTGAGAACTTAACATTTTTCTAGCCTTCTATGCTTCTGTGTGTGTTTGTGTGTGTGTTTATATATGATGCCATAAAAGCCTTTACCAGCTCTGCTCCACTTTTTGTATCCAATAGGACATAAAGTAAATTTGCCAGAGATATGCATAGGAGGAGTGTAAAACAGTAAAACATCTGTATATAACCAGATGTTTATGTGAAATGTGGACTGTTTTGCATTTGCAGTGGGTCAGCTATAGCAAAGAGTGTGCCTGGTATGTTAGAATGCATGTAGGTATTCAACTTTGGTTGAAGGAGATGAATTTTATTCTTACTAATGTTCCCTTAAAATGGAAACTGGCTTCTAAGAAATTCCTGAAAGGCCTATTAAGGTCAGTTATGGATGCTGCTGTTACACTATTGTGGTGGCATTTATAATTTCCCCATGGCCCCAGCAGATTTAGCTCTTCGTTTAGATGCAAACTTTGCTCTTTGTTGATCCCTGTCCACCTGCAGCCTGGCACAATTTCTGTAAGTGGTAGAAAGGAATTAGAGTGAAAGGAGGGCCCTGTCAACAGCAAAAGCCAAAAGGGCTCTTCCATGCACATGTCAACAAGCCACACAAGAGTGTGGCTAATGGAGTTTCTTACATAATCAACAGAACATTTGACCTGAGACATAGATTAAGCTATTTCAGAAAATGAGTCTGAAGAAATGATTGATTTGTGCTTTAATCAATTTGTTCCATGATTGCAGGCCTAACCCCCCAAGAGGAGACCAGTAATGGCTCAGGGGAGCATTCAGGCAATCCTAATAGCCCAGTTTCCACACTGTTAATGGAAGTGTAATTTGGAACCACCCCTGGCCCTGCCCACTCAAAAGTGCAGATGCAGTTGCTACCAAAGAGACTCAATCATCTACTTAGACAAGAGGGCCTCAGTCAGTGCTTCAGAGGGAAGCAGCTTGGGTTTCCAATACAGGAATTCCCATGTGACTCAATGATCAGTCATTATCCCCAGTGTACCCCCAGGAGTCAGTACATCCCTTGCTTTCTTCCCAATTCCAGGGACCTCAGTGCCTTGAGAGAACCAAATGGTTGCCCACAAGAGCCTATGTGTACACACACAACACCCACTCACCCACCACACAAATACACACAACACACATTCACCGTCCACACTCATCCTAGACAACATGTATCTCACAGCACCTACCACATAAAGCATGTTGTACGTACTGCATATACTAACCACATAATAAATTCACCATGCACACCCACCACGCAAGTACTAGACAGCACATACACTAATCACATAATATACTTGTGTGAGTACATACTAACATGCACACAACCCATGTGCACACGGATACCATGGAAACAGGCACCCCACACATATGTATCACACACAGTATACACACACAGTGTACGCAGTAATGCACCACGTATTACAAGTTAGAAACAACCTATGTCATTTTAGCTATACCCATCACACATACAGAATGGTCATACACACTATACCATACCACACACACATTGCTCACCAAGCACATGTGTACATACCATATACATCTTACACATATCGCAAACACATGCAGAAGCTGCACACATATAGCACACATAAGCTCTGTATATACCACAACACACATGCCACACAGCACATCCATGCTATATATGCTCACTACGAGTACACATATCACAAGACACTATCCATGCCCACTATCCCGCACAACAAATATGACACATACCTCCCATTCACATATTAGTGTGCACACTGCACATCACACACACACACAATACATGCAAGCGTGCTCCACATTAAAACCAGTTCAGCCCCTGCTTCCACATAGTCCCCATGTCCTGACCCCTTCCCTTAATCTGAAATCGTCCCTGCAGGGCATGGTACAAGTGAGAGCCACGTAAAGTGAGTTCTATCAGAGATAGAACAAGGTATGAAATACATTTTAAATGTCTCAGTTGGGGTGGAAACCATTTAAACTCATATTTTTTAGTTTAAATTATACACACATATAATTGTGTGCAATTTGTTGTCTATAGAAATTAAGAATTCAATTTGATTATTTGTACCACACACACACACAAAAATGAGTTGCTGTTGAGTTCATTGCAGCTTATGGCAATCACAAGGTGGCCAGAAATTAGGGAAAAATCTGACGTAAGTATATGGATAAAACTAGCCCAAACTCATTTCTGTTCTGGTATTTGTCTTCTCCACTTTCCTATCATGTGTAGTGGCCAATACTATCCCAGGAGATGACAGTGAGTGCCAAAGTCAGCTCTGACATTTTATACTCCTTAGCTGTGAGTGGGGCTTCATTCCCTGCCCATGTGTGAACTTAGCAAGTTATTTGATTTCTTCAACTATTAAAACAGACATTGTCAGCATCATCATTGTCATCATGCCACAAGCATTGTTATGATGGATAAAGGATATGACACAGATAGAAGAGCTCCACACCTGGTACAGAGTAGGTACTCAAGTATTGAACAAACAAGTAAATGAGAATGTGAATGAATATGTTCTGCCTCCCACCTAATATGAAAATTCCTTCTATGAAAAGCATACTGAAATCAAATACAAAAGCAAGTACAGAATATACAGAAAGCCTAGCCTTCTCCTGCTTAATGATGCCTCCTGGCCATGCCACACAAGAGCAGGAATCTTTTCTTCAGCCCCGAAGCCTTCTGTGTAGCCCTCTCTGCATGTCTCTTGCTTGCCAAAGTTTGTGGAAGCTGTGGTGGCTCACTTAGGCACCAGTAGTCTCAAGAAGAACCCCATTTCAGTCCATCATACAGTGTAGAGCCCAGATACAGACATGAAGGACCTGACCTCATCAAAGGCCCCATTTTGTGGCCTGTCTTGAGTGCTCCACCTCTGGGTCATTTCCAGACCTAGACCCTAGGAATACTACCTTAACTCCTGAGTGGGAACCCCCACTCATCTTCTGACCATACACACTAGCCATAATCACTAGCCAGACCCTGACACAGTGCAAAGTTCTCCTTGATAGTCAGGTCCAGTAGTTACTGGCAGGTGTTTCTGTTAAGCAACTAAATACCATTCTCAAACAAGATATTAGGGAGCACCCACATGTCAAATAGGTGCCCCTTCTCTGGCTCACACCAAGGCAAAATGCCTAGAGCCTCACCTACTGGACTGGCACAACCTAGTAACACAAAGCCCATGGAACCCAGCATGACAGCCAGTGTACCCAGCAAGCCTGACCTAGGCTCTCAATAAGCCATATGAACCTCTGGAGCCATCCAAGCCCTCTCAGCCTGGGCCATGGGAAGTGGAAAATATGCTGCATTTTCACTGTGAACATCTGAGACCCTTCACTCATTTTACTTACACTCCACAGTCAATCAGGAAACCATGTTAGCTCCCCTCAAAAACCCCTGCCCCTCTAGTAGGACACCCCCATCCTAGCATTATGATCTGCTGCCAACCTGCTCACCACTGCCCTTCTTGATTCCCTGCTCTCTGTTCTTCAGACAGCAGCCAGCATAAAACTTTTAAAATAAAAGTCAGTTCTGTATAAGTTTTGAAATCAGCTTGCCAATTTCTCCAAAAAGAGACGGCTGAAGTTTGATTGTGACTACAGTGAGTCTATGAGACCCTAGAGTGGGATAGTCCTGAAAACAGGGAACCAAGCTGGAGGGCTTACAAAATGTGATTGCAAGCAATCAGGACAGCGTGGTGTTCATGGAAGAGCAGACAAGTAGAATATCATGGAGCAGAAGCAAGTCCAGAAATAGATCCACGATAATCAGCATTTGAAATTTTTTTAGTCACCAAAGGGAAGTAAAAGGTAAAGAAAGATAAACCTTCTCAACAAAAGGTGCTGGGGCAGTTGTGAAACAGATTGTTTTTAAAGCAACCTTAACCTCCTGCCTTACTTCAAGTTAGCTCCTGCACTTATATGTAAGCAAAGCCAAGTGCCATCAAGTTGGATTATAAAGCTTCTAGAAGAAGACAAAAGGTATATGGATGACCTGAGTTGGCACATATGCTTTAGAGAAGACCAAAAAAGGACTAGCTATGAAAGAAAACAATGAAAAATTCCATCAAAATCAAAATTCTCCATTTATCAAAAGACACAGCATAAATAGGCAAGGGAGGTAGGGCCAAGATGGTGGACTAGAAACATTCTGCCTTGATTCTGTCTGAGAACTAAGACCTGGAATGAAAATTTAATGGAGCAGTGTGGATATCTGAGGAGCCCTAGGATCTGGCATAGGGTTGTCAGTTTGGACTAGGTGCCAGTAAGGGGGAAACTACCTCTCTCAAAGATAAGGCAGCAGCACAGTGAGTCCTGATTCCGCTGATGCATCATTTGGGAGGACAGCAGATAATGATGGCTTGTTTGTTATCTGGCAGGCAGAGACTCAGCATGAGCTGGCTAGTAGTTTGAAATGCAGTGCTTAAGCAAACAATGTGTAGCACAGCAGAGAGACTGTGCTTGGGAAGGCCACATATTGAGAGCCAGGCTGCTGACTGAGGGTACCACTGGCCCTCTACCCTATCTTGTCTGAGCTGCACTATAGATTCTGCTGTTTCACAGTGCAAAGTGCAGCTTGGGCAGGACACCATCTTGGTCAGATGGGAGGAAGAGTCAGCCACCTAGAGGTATTAGTTGGGGCAATTTTCATGCTGAGCAGCAACCCCTCTCTGAAAAGTATTTCTCCAGTAGACAAGCTGTGTTTAGGATGGTGGTGCCTAGACTTGTGGGTACAGCCTGGCAGAAGATGGCAGAAAGGCCCTAAGCCCTCCCTTTGAGCCCTGCCATAGCATCTGGTGACAGGCATACGAGGTGCTTTTGTTGTGAGCCAGAAGATGGGGCCTGCCACACCTGGGGCCTCACTGATTTGGGCAGCTGCTGGACAGCTCCTCACTCAGCAGTAAAGTACCCTTTTAAAATAAGACCACCTGGAGAACTGACAGCTTAGCGGCCTGGCAGCATGTCCACCACCCTTCAATGATCCACATCATAGCATTGGCTGATGGCGCCCTAGTGACTCCATAAGTAGGGTGCCATCTTTGCCAGCCTGGAGGCAGAGCCTCTCACAACAAAGAGTCCTCTTGGCACCAGTCACTAGAAAACACAGAGGCAGCTGATGACCAAAACCAGTAGTGCCCTTAATCCATTCTTAGAAGTATGCCTCAGCTCCTGTGGAGGTAACACCAGAGAAACTGAACAGTGCAAAGACACAATCAATAGCTAACCATTTAAAGAAGCAGTCCCTCATGACTCCAGAAAATTCCCAATAATCAAAAAACTTCCCAGGTGAAGAAGCTTTTCTGAAACTATTGCAGGTTGTGTATAAAAGAATTACATATAGAGCCTTCCCAGAGTTTAAACAAAATGCAGCAGAACAAAATGAAAAATTAAGCAAGCTATTTGAATTGATGGACCATCCACAGTCTGAAATCCAGCAGATCACTAATAAAATTACAGAGATAGACAATTCAATCGAAAGTGAAAAGAGCAGAGCTGAGGATCTGGAGGCCACAGTTAATGAGCTTCAGGATACGGCAACTGACACCAGCATTTATGAGGAGAAATCAGAGAAAAGAAATAAGAAAAATGTGGGACTCTATTAAGCAGGATAATGTACAAATAACCAGAGTTCTTGAACAAGGAGGCATAGCTGAAAATACAGAGTATTGTAGAGTTACTGACAGAAAATTTCCCTGAAATTATGAAAAAAGCAAACATAGATATCCAAGATGCTTATTGAATGCCACAAAGACTTGACCCCATAAGAAACACACCAAGACATGTTATAATCAAGCTTAATAAAGTGAAACATGAACAGCAGCTTTTAAAAGCAGTGAGGCTTAAAGCAAAGCTAGCATTCAGAGGGAAGCCCCGTAGGATTTCAGCTGACTTCTTGGCAGAAATGATGTTGGCAAGAAGGTTGTGGAATGACACATTTAAAGCCCTGAAGTAGAAAAACTTCCAACCAAGAACTGCATGCCCTGCTAAACTGTCTCTCAAAAAAGAAGGTGACATTACGGCATTCACAGAGAAACAGAAGCTTAAAGACTGTAAAAGCCAAACCAAAACTACGAGAAATACTGAAAGAAGCTCTTTGTTTAGAAAAACAAAAACATGAATTGTATACTTAAGGATACAATGCAGGACACAGTATCCAGAATCCTACTCAGTTAAGGAGTCATGAAGCTCAAAAAAAGCTACAATATTAAAATAAGGGGACCAGTGATCGTAACATGAAAACTGTGACAGTGTCACACTAATGAGAGGGATGTGTTACATTATGCATAACCCTTCCAGGAGTTTAAACTTAGTCTGGTTTAAACTTAGAATATTAAGGAAGATCATAGGGGTAAGCAAAATAGCAATGTGACATATCAAAAAAGAAACATAGTTCAGAAGTCTCAACAAACATAAAACCAACACTGAAAATGATGGAAAGTCAACCCATAAGGAAGAATGACCCAAGAATGGAAGATGAAGAGCAACATAGAAAACATCAACAACACAAAAATAAAGGCATCAAAATGACAGTGCTGGGTACATACCTATCAGTGATTACACTGAATGTAAACAGACTGAATGCTCCAATATAGAGACAGAGAGTGACATCCTGTATCAAAAGATATGATCCTCCTATATGCTGCTTACAAGTAACACACCTTTGACTCAAAGACACGAACAAATTGAAAATCAAAGGATGGAAAATATATACCAAGCCAACAGCATACAAAGAAGAGCAGGAGTGGCAATACTAATCACAGATAAAATATACTTTAATGTAAAATCCAACATTGTGAAAATGGATGGTCACTATTTATTACTGAAAGTCTCATTATGTAAGCAGGATATAACATTATTTATGAACCCAATATGAGATCACTTAAATACATCAAACAGACACTGACTACATTGAAAAATGAGATAGATCACTCCACAATGATAGTTGGAGACTTCAACAATCCACTTTCAGTAATGAACAGATAACCCAGAAAAGAGCTCAGATACAGAAGACCTTATTATGAAAATTAAACAACCAGACTTCATTGACATACACAGAAGTTTTTACCCATCAACAGATAAGTGCACCTACTTTTCCAATGCACATGGAACATTTTCCAGAATAGATCATGTGTTAGACCATAAAGCAAGTCTCAACAAAATCCAAAGCACTGAATTATTGCAAAGAATCCTCTCTGACCATAAAGCCATCAAATTTGAAATCAGTAGCAGAAAAACATGAATAGAAATTTGAACTCATGGAAACTGAGCAACACCTTTCTGAAAATCCATGGGTTATAGAAGAAACCAAGGATGAAATAAAGAAATTTATGGAATCAAATCAGAATAAGAAAAACATCCTAGCAGAACCTCTGAGATGCAGCAAAAGCACTGCTCAGGGGTCAATTTATCTCTATAAGAATCACCTTATTTTGTCAATTGATGCATAAAAGGCATTTGACAAAGCCGAACACCAATTCACACTAAAAACTCTCAGCAAGATTTGAATAGAGAGGAAATTCCTCAACATGATAAAGGGCATCTACACAAAGCCAACCAACCACATATGTCTTGAATGGAAAGAGACTGAAAGAATTCCCCTTGAGAACAGGAACTAGGCAAGGATGTCCACTTTCACCACTTCTGTTCAACATTATACTAGTGGTTCTAGCCAGAACAATTAGACAAGACAAAGAAATAAATGGCATCTGTATCAGCAAAGAAGTAAAAATTTCACTGTTTGCAGATAATAAGGCTGTATATGCAGTGAATCCTAAAGAATCCATAAATAAACTACTGGAACTAATAGAAGAGTTCAGCAAAGTATCAGGATAGAAGAGAAACATAAATAAATCAGTAGGATTCCTTTAAACCGGCAAAAAGATCATCAAAGCAGAAATCACCAAATCAATACCACTTACTGTAGACCCCAAGAGGATAAAATACCTAGGAATAAATCTAAGCAGAGAAATAAGCGACCTACACGGAAAGAACTACAAGAACGTACTGCAAGAAACCAAAAGAGACTTACGTAAGTGGAGAAACCTACATTGATCACGGATGGGAAGACTTAACATTGTGAAAATGTCTATTTTACCCAAACTGATCTACATATACAATGCAAATCCCAGTCTCATTTTTTTAAGGGGATAGAGAAACAAATCACCAACTTTGTTTGGAAAGGAAAGAAAACCCGGATATGTAAAGCACTACTGAAGAAGAGGAATACAGTGAGATGCTGTCATGGATTGAGTTGTGTCCCTGAAAAAAATGTGTGTCGTAATTTGGCTGGGCCAGGATCCCCTGTATTCTGTGATTGCCCTCCATTTTGTGATTTCCTAATGCTGCAAATCCCAGTCTTTGCCTGTAGTTAAGAGTTGATTATGTTAGAGAGGATTAAGGTGGGACGGCAAACCCCTTCATAAGATCACCTCCATGCTTTGCTGTAAAGGGAGTTTCCCCGGAGTATGGCTTGCACCACCATTTATACTTTAATCCTACAAGAGATAAAAGGAATGGGAACCAAGCAGGCAGTTGGGAATCTCACACCATCAAGCAAGCAGCACTGGCAGAAGAGCACATCCTTTGGACCTGAGGTTCCAGTGTCAGGATGCTCTCTGAACAAAGATTGATACAATACAAGGACTGTACTCCAGAGCTTACATAGAGAGAGACATCCCCTAGTGTGGACATCTTGAATTTGGACTTGTAACCTACTGGAATGTGTAAGAATAAACTTTCCCTTTGATAATGCCATCCACTTGTGGTATTTCTGTTAGAGCAGCAGTAGCTGACTAAAACAGAGGTCTCACATTGCCTGACTTTAGAACCTATTACACTGCCACAGTAGTCAAAATAATCTGGTACTGGTACAAAAAGGGACATATAAACCAATGGAACAGAGTTCAGACTCCAGAAATATCATCATCCTCTTACAAACAGCTGATATTCGACAAAGGCCCTAAGGTTGTAAGCCAGCCAGCGAAGTGCTGTAGAGTCGGATCCGACTCATGGCAACCCTAGGTTGTAAATGGGGATAAAAACAGTCTCTTTACCAAATGATATTCACAAAGGTAGTTAGTTATCTGTCTGCAAAAAACTGAAACAAGACCCGTATCTCACACCAGCTCAAAAAAGATCAAAGACCTAAATATCAAACTTAAAACAGTAAAAATCATGTGAGAAAAACTATGGTCAACAATGGGAGTTCTAATATACAGCTTAGACACACTTTAAAGTCTGACACACAAAGCGTGATTATCAGAAGGAAAATAGATAAATGGGAACTACTAAGAATCAAACACCTTTGCTCATACCCAAACACTTTATCGAAAGAGTTAAAAGACCACCTAAAAAATAGGAAAAAATATTTGGCAACTCATACATATCAAACCAACATCTGATTTCCAAAATCTACAAAGCACTGCAAAATATCAACAAAAAAAAAAGTAAGTAACCTAATTAAGCACTGGACAAAGGAGATGGACAAGCACTTCACCAAACAGGACATCCAGGCAGCCAAAAACACATGACAGAATGCTCAGAATCATTAGCTATTAGAGAAATTCAGATGAAAACTACAATGAGATACCATCTCACCCTAGCAAGGTTGACTATGATAGAAAAAACACGAAACAGCAAATACTGGAGAGGCTGTGGGGAAATCGGAACTCTCCTAGACTACTGGTGGGAATGCAAAATGGTACAACCTCTTTGGACAGCAATTTGGCACTTCCTTAATAAGCTGGAAATAGATATATCGTTTAACCCAGTAATCCCACTGCTCGGAATATACCCTACAAAAACAAAGGCTACCACATGAACAGATACATGCATACGAATGTTTATTGCAGCACAGTCCACAACAGCAGAAAGATGGAATCAACCCAGATGCCCAAGTACAGAAGAATGAATAAACAAACTGTGGTACATATACTCAATGGGACATGATGCAATGATGAAGAATAATGATGATTTTAGGAAGCATCTCATAACTTGGTTTCAAATGGAAGACGTTATGAGTGAAATCAGTGAGTGGCAAAAGGACAAATGTTGTATGAGACCCCTGCTATAAAGGACTTAAAAATAGACTTATGTGCAAAAGAAAATACTCTTTGATGGCTGCAAGCATTGAGAGGAAGGGAGAGGGTTGGTCATAGGTTAGATAGTTGATAGAAATATGATTACGTGAAAGCAGAAACAGCACACAGTAGAAAATAGATCAGCTTAACTGGACTTCATCATAAACTGAAAGTTCTTCTAACCTCAACCCAGTATTGCCAGGATAGAGAAGCAGTGGCAGGGGTCTAGGGACCATGCTGTCAGAGGACATCGAGGAAAACCGGCGTAACTAGCCTATTGCTAAGAAAGTCTTCTGCACCTGGTATTGGTGAGTAGTATCTGGGGTCTTAAAAGCTAGCAAACTGCCGTCTGAGGTACACCAACTGGTCCAAACTCATCCAGAACTGATGATCACCAAGAACAACAAAGACACAAAGGAAAAGAGTCTCAAGAGACAGAAGGAGCCACGTGAATGGAAGACTGTATCAGCATGTGATGAAAAGAACCAGATGGTGCCTGGCTACTACCAAAGACAGATGTTGAGTCCCTGTAACAACAAGAGAAAAAAAGGGTGGAGCTCAAGAACTCTACTAAAAGACCTCAGGTGATGGTCCGACAGCCTGGGAGATCCCCTGAGGGTATGGCCCCTAGACCTGCTGCTGCCGCTGACCAGAAAACACTGCTGAGGTCAACTCTTTGGACAAAAATGGACTATACTCAGGGATACAATGTGACATTGTGGTGTGTGTACTTTATGGTTCTACGCATTTATAGGATTCTGTCCTACTGGTCTCTTTCTAGATGGGAGAGAAGAAGGTGGAGAGGAGGGGACTGGAGGCTGTTAAGAGAATATGAACAGTACAGAATGAAAAAGAGGAGTGTGCTGTCACTGAGCAAGGAGAGCAGACAGAGCTACAGATAGGCAGGCATGCAAAATTAATTTGGATTGTATGCTTTCACTTAATCACAATTTTAAAAAAATTTAAGTGGTTTCACCAGAAATAGATAAATAGATAGATAAACAAATAAACAGGCAAGACACATACTAGAAAATAACACTAAAAAACATCTGATAAAGTAGTTGTATGTAGAATATGTAAATAACTCCTTAGAATCAATTACAAAAATAAAAATAACTGAATAAAAAAGTTAACAAGAATCTCAAAAAAAGATACATGAATGATCAGCAAGCACAAGGAAGGTATTCAAATTAGTCATCAGGGCAATAGAAGTCAGTGCTACAGTGAGATACCACTACACCCTCACCACATTGTTCATGATTAAAGAATGTCAAAGAAAGTACAAAAAGGATGTGAAATAAATGGAGCTCTCATGGGTTGCTGACATAAAAGCAAAATAATAAAACCAGTTTGGAAAACAGTTTGATGGTTTCTTATAAAAATTTAAAAAACAAACAGACAAACAACACTTTCACTTTGATCCATCAGTTCCTCTCTTTGGTGTCTACTGAAGAAAAGTGAAAACACATACCTACAGTAAGACTTGTACTTGAATGTTCATAGCAACTTTGTTCATAACCATGAAAATCTGGAAATAACCCAGCTATGCTCAACAAGTAAATGATCAATGAACGGTGGTGTGACTATACAAGGAAATGTTATTCAGTGATAACAAGAAATGAACTATTAATGCATGCTACAGCATGGATGAGTCTCACAGACCTCATTCTGAGTGAAGATCAAACACAGGGTTCTTATTATGTGATTCCATTTATATGAAGCTCATGAATAGACAAAACTGATTAACATATTGAGATCTATGATATGGTTATCTCCAATTGAGGGGCTGTGGTAGACAAAATTCTGAAGATGGTTAGGGCTGTGGTAGACAAAATTCTAAAGATGATTGGGGCTGTAGTAGACAAAATTCTAAAGATGGTTCAGTCATTTGTAGATACTACAGCCTCACAGGCTGCTCACTCATCCATAGAAACTATAGCAGCACAGACTACCGACTCATCTATAGACATTACAGCTGCATAGACCACCTACCAATCTGTAAATGCTACGCCCACACAGGACACCTCAATCATCTGTAGACTCTAAATTGTACAGCCAGTCCCTTTATCTGTTAACACTATAGCCACATGGGCCACCTATTTTTCCATAGACACAACAGCCACACAGCCTGTTTATCCATAGACACTACACTCACACAGTCTACCTGCTCCTTTATGTTGAACCTTTGAGCAATAAATAGTGACCATCCTTGTCTACGATGGTGGATTGTACATTAAAGTCTATTTTATCTGAGATTAATATTGCCATTCCTGCTCTTCTTCATATGTTGTTGGCTTGGTATATATTTTCCCATCCTTTGATTTTCAGTTTGTTCATATCTTTTGAGTCTAAGGTATGTTTCTTGTCAGCAACATAAAGGCAGATCATATCTTTTGATCCAGGATGTCACTCTCTGTCTCTTTATTGGAGCATTCAGTCCATTTACATTAGTGTAATTATTGATTGGTATGTGCTTAGTGTCATCATTTTGATGCCTTTATTTTTGTGCTGTTGATGTTTTCTGTGTTGTTCTTAATCTTCCAATCTGTGTCATTCTTTGTGGGTTAACTTCTCATCATTTTCAGTGTTGGTTTTGTGTTTGTTGAGACTCCTGTATTATGTTTCTTGTTTTGTTATGTTGCACTGTTATTTTGCTTTGTGGCCTCCCCTATGATCTCCCTTAA
Source organism: Heterohyrax brucei (assembly GCA_028571685.1). Lineage (NCBI taxonomy): Eukaryota > Metazoa > Chordata > Mammalia > Hyracoidea > Procaviidae > Heterohyrax > Heterohyrax brucei. The sequence goes on along the minus strand of CM053149.1, from coordinate 133,594,213 downwards.
TATTGTAAGTTTAAACCAGACTTTACCTTCCGTGAATCTTTGTAATTTCCTCTCCATCTGAAAGGTTATAACCACTGTAGTATATCCTGCTTTTTAGTGTGGTGATGTCATAGTTTTTGTGATATGATAACTGATTCCCTTCTTTCAATTTTGTAGCTTTGCCTGGGCTTTATGACTCTTCTACCTGAATAGGAGTCTGGATGCTGTGTCCTGCATTGCCTCCTTACGTATATACTTAATGTTTTTGCTTTTCTAAGCAAAGAACTTCTTTCAGTATTTCTTATAGTTTTAGTTTGGCTTTTATAAAGTCCCTAAGCTTCTGTTTATCTCCAAATGTCTTAATTTGATCTTATTATTTGAGAGACAGTTTTGCAAGATACATAATTCTTGGTTGGAAGTTTTTCTCCTTCAAGGCTTCTTGCCAACATCATTTCTGCTGAGAAGTCAGATGAAAGCCTATAGGGCTTCCCTCTGAATGTTAGCTTGGCTTTAAGCCTTGCTGCCTTTAAGGGCCTCTCTTTATGTTTCATTTTATTAAGCTTGATTATAACGTGTCTTGATGTCTTCTGGGGTCTGGTTTTTGTGGTATTCAGTAAGCATCTTGGCTATCTATGCTCTCTTTTTTTCACAATTTCAGGGAAATTTTCTGCCAGCAGCTCAACAATAGTCTCTGTATTTTCAGCTATCTCACCCTGTCCAGGAACTCCAATTATTCATAGATTATTCTTGCTAATAGAGTCCCACATGTTTCTTAATGTTTTTTTTTTTTTTTTTTCCTTTTTCTTATTTCTTTTCTCTGGTTTCTCCTTATAAACGCTGGTGTCAGTTGCTGTATCGTCAAGCTCACTATCTCTGGCTTCCAAATCCTCAATTATGCTCTTTTGACTTTGGATTGAAGTGTCTAATTCTGTCATTTTATTATGGATCTGGATTTCAGATCATTGATGTTCCATCAGTTCAAATAGCTTGCTTAAGTTTTCATTTTGTTCTGCTGCATTTTGTTTAACCTCTAGGAAGGTTCTATAGAGAATTCTTTTGTACTGGACCTCCTTGGACACCACAGCTACACAGGACACTCACTCATCTATAGATACCACAGCTGTGCAGGATACCCACTCATCCACAGACATCACAACCATGCAGGATGCCCACTCACCCATAGATATACTTATAGTAATTTATAAACACTACAGTCACACGAGCTACCCAGCTCACTCTGTTTAATGCAGTAATGTGCCTTTTGGCCCATTAGCCATATGCAACACATATCTGTGAATACCCTCTTCCCCTTCTTCCCCAGACAACCTGGTGAAGGAGTGTGACTCTCCAGAATCCTGATCCCTGCATGGCTGTGTTTTGACTGTTTTGTAGATGAAATCAAAATGTGATTTGTTTCAATCTGGACAGACAAGTCTCCAGGAAGTCAAACAGCCTTTCTCAGCTGCATCAGCTGTCAGGCTGCCCACAGCCAGCTGTGTGACTGTGTGCTGGGCCAGGAAGGTCAGTGGGCAGACACAATCCTTTTCCAGCCCTTCTGTTTCCCAAGGAAAAACCTAACTGAGTGTGAGTCCTGAACCCAGTTGCTTCAAGCAATTTCCATCCTTGGCTTTGGAGTACAAATACAAGGACTGGAAGGGGGGCTAGTCTACTTCCAGGCAGGATTGAACAAAACAAGCTAGAAGACCTTCTTTAGAAGGAACAAATTAAGGTTCCTTCAGGAGGCCAGATTGGTGAATACACAAGAAACAAGCAGGGTTTTACTTCTTAGATCTTTAGGATTTACTATGATTTGGTTTTCAACAGCAGCTTCAGGAATTGTTAGCTGAAATAGTTTACCTGGAAGGAGCAGGTTTCCTTCTTAAATATTATGCAGATCTCTGGCACAGGGTAGGAGAACCACACTCTGGGTAGAGAACCAAAAAAAAAAAAAAACCAAACCCACTGTCATCAAGTCATTTCCAACTCATAATGACCCTGTAAGACAGAGTAGAACTGCTCCATAGAGTTTTCAAGGAGTGCCTGGTGGATTCAAAGTGTTGACCTTTTGGTTAGCAGACATAGATAGCATTTAACCACTAAGCCACCAAGGATTCCCAGGGTGGAGAGGCACTGGTAAATCTGCATCCACAGGCTACCTATGAATCTTAGAAGAGCACACTTGGTTTTGAAGATTCAGTACCTCATGTTTTGACAGTTAGCTCAACTTTCTTTGATTTTATTAAAACTGGTATTCAGATTCTTTCTAAAGCACCATTATATAGTAAAGGGAAAGCCTTCCTCTGTTCTATGAGGCAGATGCTGTTTCTGTTGCTGACTTACTAAGTGGTTGCAGGTTGGCTACAGAGAAGAGGACTCAGCCCAGTGAGAAGAAGATTGATCCACAGATTAGCTATGAATTTCTAGGACTTGGGGTTTCATCCAGATGTGATGAGTCTCATGGATCTCCACCTCCACAAGATGGTTTTGCTTAGACATTGAGGAGAAGGTGAGAGTGCAGCTGAACTTGACATGGCCCTTGAATTCACTTGTTGCTCTTCCATATTTTTAAAAAGTCAATCTGAGACTTCAAAAGCAAAGTATGTATGTATTTTTTAAAAAAAAAAAAAATCTGAGAATATAAAATAAACAGGAATAAATCAGTTGGATTCCTTTACACCAACTAAAAGACCATCAAACAGGAAATCACCAAATCAGTACCATTTACAGTAGCCCCCAGGAGGATAAAACACTTAGGAATAAAAGACTACATAAAGAAAATTACAAGACTCTACTGCAAGAAATTAAAAGAGACCTACAAAAGTGGAGAAATTTACCTTGTTCGTGGATAGGAAGACTTAAAATTGTAAAAATGTCCGTTCTACCCAACATGATCTTTACTTAAAATGCAAAATAATAATAATAATAATAATCTGAGAGAGAGTTTCAAGGTAGGACTGTCTCCAGCCCAGCCCTGTTGACTTCCACTAGGATGATGGTGTGTCTAGCTTCTGTACCTTAGAGAAATGCCTGCTTATGCACAGGGAGCCCTGTTTAAAATATGCACAGCTGTCCTGTTCGTAACTGCAGAAAAGACAAACAGACCAAATCTTTGTAAAAAGAAGGAGCAAATAAATTTTTTGTGTATGCAAATGCTAGACTGTTAAACAGCAACAAAATTTAAACTACATACAACAACACTGATCAATTTCTTAGACATATTATTGAGGGTAAAAAGACATTTCCTGAAGATTTCTATAGTCTGATAAATGCCAGAGCAGATCTTTTAACTGTATGCTCTCTAGTGTAGTCCAAAGCAATTAGCCCCACCCCCACCCCACCTACGCCACACACACACACACACACACACATACATGTATATAGTCCTTGACTCCACCTTCCATCATACTACTTCGCTTCCATTGTGGAACAAATATAGCTGTTTGTTCTCCCACACTAACAACTAGTTCTAACTTCTCGTATCCCTGCTCTCTTGTCCTGGAACCACATCCAGTCCTAGTTAACTGTACTAGTCAACATGTGACTGAGGAAGATACAAGCTGCTCAGGGTTTTCTAAGGGGGGATGGGAATAACCAACATAAATGGCTAAGCATGCAAGGTCAGAGAAACTGTAGAGACAGCAGGAAATTCTCAAGTGCCCCTGGAAGTCATGGCAGTCTCAGGCATCACAGGGTCACCAGCACCACTGCCCATCTCAGCTGCCTGGTTCACCAAAGGAAACATCTCTTCTGTGGGAGTTTGCCCAGACCATACAATGAGTGAGTCCAGTGCCTGCCCTTGCCTAAGTGCCTGCCTGCATCCTCCTTTCCTGCCAGTCACATCTGTCCAAGTGCCTGGCATTAGCTCTGTGATCAATACTTCCAGGAAAGAAGCAGAGGAGGAAGTACCCAACTGATGCAGAACTGACAGTGGCCTGGAAGGCACAATGTTGGACATGGCCAACACAGGGCTTTTGTCAGCTTTGTTTTGATAAACGGGATTGCAGTGAGCATGCTTTTCAGCATACTGCCTTTCTCTCTCAACAGTCCTTGAAAACCCCTGCCTTCGATTATATATGTAAATTGATTGGTTTTAGTGGCTGAATAATATTAGGGACTCTGTCAGACAAGCTGTATAATATTAGTGAGCCTGTCCCATAAGGTTTCTAAAGCTGTAATCTTTATGGAAGCAGACTGTCCATCTTTCTTCCAAAGAGCAGCTTGTGGGTTCTAACTGCCAACCTTTTGGTTAGTAGCCTTGTGCTTAACCACTACGCCACCAGAGCTCCTTTCTAGATGTAAGTTACTATAACTCACTTTACCATTCCCCTCTCAGAAATTCAGGTAGGATCCTTAGCATCTCCCTTCCCCTGACCAGTCAGTCCCCAGACACTGTGGATTCTGCTTGTCCAGTAACCGTGGACCCCTCCTTTTTCTGTCGTCGATGCCACTGACCAGATGAAGCCATTGTCATCTCTAATCCATGTAAGGATGAAAATACAAACAGCTAGGAGACCAGGTGGCACAGTGATTAAGAGCTATGGCTCCAAAAGGTCAGCAGTTTTAATCCACCAGCCATTCCTTGGAAATCCTGTGGGGCAGTTTTACTCTTTCCTATAAGATCAACATGAATCAAAAATGACTCCACGGCTCCTAACAAAAAACAGCTAATGAGGAGAAAAGAAGTCTGGATAAATGAATTACTACCAGCAACCAGCTATCTCATTTTCTTATAGACAGATGGTAGAGATAGATAGACAGACAGATCGACCAATCAAAAATAGCGACCCTACAGGACAGAATAGAACTATTCTATAGGGTTTCCAGGGTGCACCACCAGAGCTCTAAGATAGATAGGTAGATACATACATAGATCGGTAGGTAGATTTGTGGATATCTGCCCTGCATAAGCCAATTTTATATAAAGTTTCTGTTACTTGCACAGCTCTAATTAATTAACGAACAGGGCAGCAATAGGAGAACACTCTAGTATAAAGACCTGAGTGGTATGCGGGAGCATAGGGTCCGACAGGGTACCTGGAAGCGGAACCTCTCTTGTCCTGTCGAGTTGCCTTCATAAGTATCCTCCTGATATTTTTTCTGCCTCCAGTTTTGCCCAGTTGTAATGCAATCCTTACTATTTAGCCAGAGTCATTTTTCTTAATGCAAATACTTCATTTTTCCTAAAATAAAAACCTGATCAGTTCCCATTCCTGTTGAAAATGTCTCAGTGACTCACTTCTGCCCTTGTGATAAAGTCCAAGCCCTAATGGCTGACTTGAGTAGGGCCCCTACCGCTGGCCCCTTCATGCCCTCTCCTCCTTCCTTTCATTCCCCAGCCTCTGATCACCCCTCTCTATGCTTCTGTAAGGCTCGTTTAGACTTCACTTCCTCCAGTGCCTAGATGTGCTGCACTGCCTCACTTGCAGGTGCATCCACATGCTGTCCTCCCAGCAGCACTAATCTCCCTGCCTACCTTTCCCCTGGGCTGTTCACCGGGGGCACTCATCCTCTTTGGGGCCTCAGGTTAAATGATGCTTCCTTCTGAGAGGCCTCTTTCACAAGTCCAGATTAGAGTCCTTCCCAGGTGCCCTGTTAGACCATGTATCCCTGTGTATCACTTATATATATAATCATCTGTTCTGCTAGCTTTTTCACTATACAGCTAAGAATGTGCTCAGCTGTAAGTAACAGAAAATTCATGTAACAATAAACACAGACATTTATTGTTTTTTGGATAAGAATTCAGGATAACTAGTTACTGGTAGTAATTCAGCCAAATTCTTATTTTAGTCACCCCACCCCCATTCTTAGCTACTGGCCTTTTCATGCTCATACATGTTAATTCATGTATGCGAGATGATTGCCACCACTTTGGGCACCACATCTGCATTCAAGTTGGTAAGAACAGCACGAGCCAGTTCTCTTCTTAAATGCATTCCTTTATTCCAGAAGTAAAAGCTCTTATAAAAGGCTCCTGGCAAGGTTTGGCCCAGATCTGAGCGCTGAAGAATGGTATCTAGTGAAGGGAAGAGGCACTGTTGAGAAGAATAGAGCAGCCGTTAATACAAGGAGATAGTAAGGAGAGTATGGTGTGTTAGAAGCAGTAATGCAGTGAATCTGTAAGGAGGGAGTGCCCAGCTATACAGAAGCAGCCTTGGATTTACCTACAGCTACAGGAACTGGCACTTTGGAAAGAACGATGCCAGCAGAGTGGTGCTGACAAGAGCCACCAGGCAGGAAGTGCAAGAGTGAAGGGCACAAATAGATTATCTTTTATCCTTCAGCACTTGTTTAAACTTTTTGAACATATTTGCCTCCAGAGCTCACAGTGGAATACAAAAATGATGTATCAAAAATTCTTAAATACAGTATTAATAATTTATTTCCGGTTTAAAATGGACAAGCATCTAGTGAACTACAAACTGTTGAAAGATTAATTTTAGTAGCCTTTAGGCCTGTTTCCTTCTCTGTATTTCAGTAAAATAAGCTAAGTAAAACTGAACTTACGAAAATTTGACTCAGTGGCACTAGTTTGGTTTTGGGTTTTAGTATTAAAAAAATCAGTTATTTCAATTGTTTTTATTTATTTATGTCTATATTTAATAACCAGGAAATTTAAAATTGTTGCATGCACAAGTACAAGCAATGGGATCTCTGTTTCTGGCAGTATGGTGATCCGATATTATGGAAAACTTACCATTCTGATACATTTAAAATTCTTTTTTTTCTTTTAAAAGGTTTATGTGCTATTTTAGATAACAAATTTGTTCAGATAGTTCAAAATTCATAAGAAATACACGTTGCAATGATTGCACTCCCTTCTGTCCCTCTCTGGCATTCTCGTCTGACTCCTGGGTAATTACTTAGATCCCTATTCACTCTTCTAGCATTTGTAGCATTCACATGTGCAGATTCAAGAAAGCATACACACAACACATGACCATCTTTCTACTTTTAACTTAAGAGATAGCATTACATTTTATACCTTGTCCATTTCACTTAGTAACGTATGCTGGAAATCTTTCCATAGCCACTTCCTCTTGCTTTCATACAGCAGTGTAAGTTTATGTAGGGTGGAATGTACCATAGCTAACTTTTCAATTCAAGTCCTTTCCTCAGGTATCTTTTGTGTTGTCAATCTTTCTTTTTCCTTCTTTGTTTCTGGGCAGAGCATGCATGCACTCACTTGCACAGATGCACACACGTACATGAAGCTATGCAGAAGAAAATAGATTGTAGCATCTGCTGTGATACCCAGGCCTTTCCACTGAGGACCCAGGATTCTGCTCAGTGGGTAGTGATGGCTGCTCTAGCAGCACAGTTAAGTCCCTCTTCAGGACTGGCCCTAGAAAAGGAAGTCACTTCACCCATGGTCATGCCTCTTCCCTAGGATCAGCTCCCATTCTAAGAGTCTGACAATTAAGTTTGTGAACTTGCCATCATGCGCTTACATTGGCTTCATTGTACAAACAGCTCAATAAGGTTTCATAACCTTAGTATATCAGTGCCTCACAGCTGTGTTCATGTTAATGTGTGGCCGTAGCTTGCTGAGTGGCATTCATTATTGTTGTTGAGTGTTTTTGTGTGCCATTAACAAGAATGTCAGAGATTGAATTAGAGCAGTGAACAAACATTAAATTTCTTGTTAAACTTGGCAAGAGTGGAAGTGAAATCAGGGACATGTTAGTCCAAGTTTGTGGGGATGATGCCATGAGGCAAATGGTAGTGTACAAATGGATCAAGCACTTTTCTGAGGAGAAGGTGTCACTGCTGAAGAGAGATCAGGACAACCAGTAAGGAGCAGGACTGACGAAAACATTGAAAAGATTAATCATATTGTTCATTAAAATCATCAGCTGACTGTGAGAAGCACAGCAGACCTAGTAAACATCATTAGAGAAACAGGAAAATCTTAACCAAAAGTCTTGTCCTGAGAAAGGTGTATACAAAATTAGTCCCAAAGGAGCTACTGATGAACAAAAGTAAAGGGGAATCAAAATTTGCCAAGACCCTTTTGAGAGGCAAAACAGTGTCTGGGGCCATGTTATCACTGATGATGAAACATGTGCCAATATAACCCTGAAACAAAGCGCCACAGTGCACAATGGAAGTCATCCAATTCTTCACGACCAAAAAAGTTCTATCAGTTCAAATGAAGAGTCAAAATAATGTTGCTAACCTTTTTTGACATCAGAGAGATTGTTCATTATGAATTTGTACCAACAGCACAGTTGACCAGTTTACTATTCTGAAGTGCTGAAAAGGCTGCATGAGAAAGATGAAAATACCTGAACTTTTCACCAACAACTCACAAATCCTGCATCACAACAATGCCCCAGCTGACACAGCACTGTCTGTGAGAGTTTTTAGCCAGTCAACAAAATAACTGTACTGGAACACGCTCCCTACTCACCTGATCTGGCCCCCAGTGACTTTTTTTTGTAATTTATCCTAAAGTAAAGGAAATACTGAGAGGAAACCATTTGGGTGACATTCAGGACATCAAAGGTAATACAACAACAGCTCCAGTGGCCATTCCAGAAAGAGTTCCAAACTGACTTTGAAGGGTGGACTGGGCACTGGCATTGGTGCACAGCTTCCCAAGGGGAGTGCTTCAAAGGCGATCGTACTGATGATAGTCCACAATGAGAGAGGTATGTAGCACTTTTTCTGGAATGAGTTCGCAAATGTGATTGTCAGACCTTGCATGTCAGCTTTATGTCTGGGTACACAGGTCTGCTTCCAGTTATAATATGGAATACTCCTGAAGGGTTTACCAGCCTCAATGCTCCATACACTCAGCTGAGGCCTCTTGTGAACCTATACTCTGGCCCGCAGCTGCCTCTCCCAAGTTCTGCTGCTTGTAACTCTCATAAACCTCTGCGTGTAGCTTTCCTCCTTAGATTTTTTCAGGAACCAAATTATCTCAGAGACAAGCCTTTTGGATGTGAAATGAGTTGCAAATATTTTCCCAGATTGGCATTGCCTTTTGACTTGCTGAATATACTTGAGTCTTTTTTTTTACTTTCCAGCATGTTCCATTGTCATGTATGATTCTTCATATGCCAGCACCACACTGATTTTTTTGTATATTTTATTATTATAGTAAAATATATATAAACAAAGAATTTGTCATTTGCACTGTTTTTAAGTGCACGACTCAGTGGCATTAATTACATTTGCCAGGTTGTGTGCCCATCACCACTATCTGTTTCCAAGTATTTTGTATCACCCTGAGCAGAAACTCAACACCCCTTTGATAATAACCCCACACACCCCCGCCCCCCGCTACTGCCCCTGTGGCCACTGGTAAACTTTTGTCTCTGTGCTTTTGCCTGTTCTAGGTAATTCAAGTAAGTGGGATCATACAATATTCGTGTTTTTTACAATCTTAATTTTCACTCAGTGTGATGTTTTCCGAGTTCATTCATGTAGTGTGGATGAGGATTTTATTTCTCTCGATAGTTCAGTAATATTCTATTATGTGGGTGTCACACATTTTGTGTATCATGCATCTGTGTGAGGCTATGGAACAGGCTGTTCTTTCTGCTTGTGCTCATCCCTCCTCACTCCTCTTTGTTCTGATTTTCTGAGCTTCACAGGTTACTTTTACTTATTTTTTCATACGATCTTTAAAATCACTTTGTCTGATTCCAAGAAAACACAACTAACCAAAACCATGTTTGTGTTCTTCATTGGCTTAAAAAAAAAACCCTGATGTCTAGTTTATTCTGACCCCTAACAAGCCCATCCAAAAGTGCACTGCCGCACCTTTCTCTTGTGGAGCAACTGGTAGTCTCAAACTTCCACAGAATATTTACATTCTTTTCTGTTTCTGTGCCTTGGTTTTTATCTTAGATGTACAGCTGAATAAACGTACTGCTTTCTAACTGAGCCTTTGTCAAATTCCTAGTTATCTCTTGGCTGGTTGGAGTTCATCTTATGGTAGTTTTCTCAAGAAACGCCCATTTGAACGTTATTTTCTGAGCTCTTTCATGCATGAAATAATTTATATGTAGACTTTATACTTCAAAGACTAGCCTAGATGGATTTAAATCCATAACTCACATTTCTTTCTCTGAATATTTTTGGATGTAGCCCCACTGTTTTCTCGTATTGACCGTGCTATCAAGAAGTATGGTGACATCCTGATTTACTTTCCTTTGCTTAAATATTGAAAGAATTCTCTTTCTCTTTAAAACATAATAATTTCACTGGAATACATCTTAATATTGATTATAAGACAATTTCCCCATATGTAGTATCTCTTTCAATGTGTACAATTAAATATTTTAGAAAATGTTAGTTTTTAATTATAGTTTTTTAATTCTTTTCTCTTTTCCATTATTTTATCATTATTATTTATGACTTCAGTTATATATTACTGTATCTCTTTCACCTGTATTCTATAATTATTTTATCTTTTTCTATTTGTTTCTGTTTTATTTTGTTTACTTCATACAATTTGTTATTTTCATGGTCCTTACTATGCTGTCTATTGTTCTCTCTATACTGTCTTATAATTTAAAGTTTATTTCTGAAATTATGTAACATTCTATTTTCTTTATTTTTATCTGAGTTTAGTAAATTCCTGGTTCACATTCTCCTTTTATCTGACCTTCTAGTTCTTGAGTTCGAGTAGGTAGACTTTATCATTTTCCTTCACAAGTCTTTTCCTGTTGTGCTAAATTAAATCAACACATCCCCCTGTAAGTACTAAAATGCATAATGTTAAGATTACCTTGCAGTGTGTCCCTATTTGATGTTTAAGACAACAAAGAAATCAAGTGAATTATAAGTGACAGAGCATGAACTTTTTCAGCACTAAACTGTACTGAGGCTTTTGGTGTATGCCACGAAACCTGTGTCTCCTAATAATCTAATAACCTGCTGCATTGTGATAGCCACACATGAGGACCCGGTCTGGAAGGAAAGCTTAACCAGGAAGCCTCCTTTGTCTCTGAAACCTTTGAGTTAAGATCTTCTTTCATACAGTTATTCTGCCCCACTGCTTGGAGGACAGATTGTTGGATGAAAGAACCCAAGATGTAAATACAGAAAGAGAGGATAACAGGACCATATTCTAAAGATTTCAGGTTTGTTGCAAGAGAAATATGCAAATTTCTAGCAGAGTGCTTCGCTATCCCAAATAAATCAGGATTTTCTAAATAAAGAATTGGGAAAACAGAAGCTAGTTAGTACAGTTGGCTATCTGTCCATAGAGCTTAGGATAAAAATTGTAATTTGAGTTAAGATTATTCACTTAGCTATGGGTTTAAGCTCCAAAAGAGAGTGTAAATTAAGAGAAGTATAAAGAGCAAGAAGAAAAACTTGGAAACTCATGTATTTTAAAGGGGAAAAGAAAGGCAGAAGAACCAGCAAAGGAGACGGGAGAGTGTCCAGAGGAATAGGAAAGAAGAGACTATTAAAATGTCTGTGGTACAACAAACTCCTCCAATGAGTCTGGTGGCCTGGCTGTGAGGTCTGACAAGTTCATGAACTCACTCTAGGAGAAGTGCTGCATATCTCACTGCTCACTATCACTATGGTCACCTTTGAAGTATTCCCCTGGGGAAGCTCTGAACCAATGCCAGCATGTAGTGCACTCTTCAAAGAAATTTGAAACTCTTTTTTGGGAATTCCAAACCAAGCTGTTGTCATGTTACCACTGATGTCCTGCGTATTATCAAAATGTCTTCGTTTCCATATTGTCTTTATCTTTGGGTAAAGAAAAAAGTTACCAGATCAGATGAGTACGGAGGGTGTTTGTCATGGATTGAATATGTTCCCTAAAAAATCTGTAACAATTTGGCTGTGCCATAATTCCTGGTATTGTGTGATGTTCCTCCATGTTGGAATTCCTGCCTCTATGAGTACAGTGTACTGGATAAAATCACAACTATGCAATTAAGTTCATGCACTTAACACCATTCCACCATGCACAATGGCCATTCCAGAAAGAATTCCAAAATTACTTTGAAGGGTGGACTAGGAGCCAGCATTGGTTCATAGCTTCCCAAGGAGAGTACTTCAAAGGTGGCTACAATGATATTTGGCAATGACATATGTGGGACTTAGAACAATTAAGTTCTTGGACTTAATTTTTGGACCTCATATGTTTAGGAAATGGCATTAGCGACACCTGAATGAAAATTTCACATAGGCCAAGTAAGTCAGTTAGGAGCAGAGTAAGAACGTAGCAGCTAAAATGCTGGTGAGGTGGGGATGGAGAGTGAAGCATCCAACTAAGGAAGAGAGAAGGCCTGGTTATGGTGGGCCATGATGTGTGGTCAAGGTGGGAAGGAAGTAAAAAGTTAGTGTGCAGGAGCCTGGTGCCCCAAACAAGACTAGGCTCAGTGGAGCTGTAGCATCCAGAGATTACGTTTTAATCAAGGCAGACCTGAATTTGAATCCCAGTTCTGTCACTAACTATCTGTGTTTCAACAACTAAGTGATAGAAATTAGATATAAGCAAAAGCTCATAATTAATGATAATGCTAACTACTGTATTAATTGCTTTCTGTGTGCTAAGAGGAGTCCCTAAATGGTATAAACAGTTTTAGTGTATGCTCAGCTGCTAACCAAAATGTTGGACAGTTGGGTCCATTCATAGGTGCCTCAGGAGAAAGACTTGGTGATCGACTTCCAAAAAAATCAGCTATTGGAAACCCCATGGAAGACAGTGCTACCCTAAGACACATGGGATGAGTGTAATTCTTAGCACAATTGGTATTTGCTGAGAACTTTATGAAAGTTATCTCATGTAACACACATAAGGATTTTTACTAGATGGGCTTTGTTATCCCAGTCATACAGGAAAGGGAACTGAGACTGAGCCTGATGAAGTGGTAGGTTTGTTATCACAGAATCAGTTCAGAGGTGGAGCCAGTATTCAAAACCAGGCTCCAAACCCTGTGCTCTTGACTCGTCTCCTGGTCTAATTCCTTCCTCAAAATGAGCATCCTACTTCGCTGACATGTAGTCTGTAGCTGATCCCATCATCCAGCCAGTGGATTCCACCTGGGCCTCGGTCCCTTCCACCGTAGTGCTGGCCGGCCACTGTGGGCATTTATGCCCTTCCTGCCCAGCCTGACCCAGAGTGATATCTGGTGGGGCTCCTAATAAGTTAAAATGGAAAAGAGAAAAGGGAACATTATATGCTTACTAAGCACCAAAACTATGGCTTGAAGTCAGCAGGGACACACCCCTGTAGATTCCCTGTTCCTGGGTGGAAGCTGAAGAACAGCCAATGCCAAGCTAATCACGAGTCTGCAGTGGTCCACGTGTCAGTAAATTACCCTTCAGCACCCAGCTCTGATGCTGTCTCTGGAATATGCAGAAAGAGAAGCATATCTGGAGGTGTTCTGATGCCCTTGACAGCTGTTGAGTGTGTCCACTTGTCTGTCTTGTGTTCTTCCAGCTCCCAGTGGACTCTCAGATTATTTGCACGTACATAGACACAGAAGTTCTGAATCCTTGAGACATTCTGTAAAACTTTGTTGTTGTTAGTTGCCATGAAACCTGTTCCATCTCATGGTGACCCACGTACAACAGAACAAAATACTGCCTGATTGTGCTCCATCGTCAAGATCGTTGGTATGTCCCATCCTATTGTTGCAGCCACTGTGTGTTTTGAGTGCATTCCAGTCTTGAGGGCCCATTTTCTAGTACTATATTGGCAATATTCTGTTTTGGTCATAGAATTTTCACTGAATAATTTTAGAAAGTAGTTAATCAAGCCTTTCTGTTTCCTCTGGCATAGTCTGGAAGCGTGGCTAAAGCCTGTCTGTCACCTGACCCTGCTGGTACTTGAAACACTGGTAGCATAGCTTCCAACAACTTTTGTAGACAGCACTGCCACCTCCCCTCCCCTCCGTCTTTGTTCTCTGTTTTCTACCAGGTAAGGCAGAGGTTAGAGATACAGAGTGGGTACGTAGCAGAGTCAGCATGAGTACCAGGTGGTAAGCAGAGGGACTAAGGCATTCGGAGCAAGTCAGAAAAACAGCAGAGTGAGAAGTCACAGGAGGCATCCTCTCGTGCTGTCACAGGTGACCTTCTGGCCAACATGTGTGATAGGAACACACCCTGTCTGCAGCCTGGCTGTCACCCTGGTCCTCTGAGGTCCCACACTCTACACCTGTCTTCACACTGGGGCCCACAGATCTTATGGTGCAAGCTGTGGCCATGGTTCCGAAAGGGTATCTTACAGTGGGTCGGCAGGCCCAGATCCAAGGCACAAGCAAGACTAGGGCTCAGCCTGAGGTGGCCTTGCAAAGGAGATACAGATTAGGGGAAAGAACTGCACTGGAGGGTTCACCTCTGTTTTAGTCGTCTAGTGCTGCTCTAACAGAAATAGCACAAGTAGATGGCTCTAACAAAGGAGAGTTTATTCTCACATGGTCCAGTAGGTTACAAGTCCATATTCAGGGTGTCTGCTCCAGGGCAAGGACTTTTTCTCTGTCTGCTCTGGAGGAAAGTCCTTGTGTTGCATCAGTCTTTGATCAAGGAGCATCTTGGTGCAGGAAACTCAGGTCTGAGGGACACGCTCTATTCTTGGTGCTGCTTTCCTTCTGGTATGAGGTTCCTAATTTTCTGCTTACTTCCCTTTCCTTTTATCTCTTGTAAGATAAAAGGATAAAAAGTGGTACAAGCCACACTCCAGGGAAACTTCCATTATGTTGGAGCAGGGAGGTCACCTTAGGGAGGGATTTTCAGTCTCACCTGAATCCACTTTAACATACAGCATAGGAAAATCACAAAATGGAGGATGATCATAAAGTATTGTGGATCATGGCCCAGCCAAACGGCTACGCACATTTTCGGGGGGACACAATTCACTCCATCACAACCCCCAACCATCATGATGTGTCACAGTAGGCAGTGACCCAGGTAAATTCCACACCCACTCTCGCTCAGCCCCTGTCTTCTGTCTGTGAGTCTGCGACATGTAGGACCAGTGCCTGCTCCTTGGCATGACACTGCCTGCTGCCGGTGCTCCCCGCTGGCCATTCCCTTCCCACCCAGAATTCTCCAGGCCGACATTATTGCTAGTGCACACTCCAGAACTAGTATTATGTTTGCATTTCCCAACAGGAACTGGAAGCAGGCATGTCCCTCCTCTGCCTCACCTCTTACTGACCTTTCCCAGGACACAGGTTTGCCCTTCCTTTGCAAGTGTCCCCCCGTGCTGTTTCAGAGTATCATGTGCACCCAGACCTACCTCGCTATCAGGCATGAGCTCCCTACAGGCAGGGCCCTCTGCTCAGCTCAGAACCTGGGCACTAGGGACAGTAATGCCCTTTTGAAAGTTACTACTACCGAGATTCAAAAATGCCACCCTTGGATCATATAAAATAGTATTTGTGTGCTATTACTTTAGTTGTGTTCATAAGGTCTTTCTGTTAGTTGTGTGTAAGAAAGAATCATTCTCTCATTTTCATCTTAGGTCTACTTCGACTAAGCCAGACCTGTAATTGCCACCAGCACTCTATGCCTAGCATCCGGGTTCCCATCACCATTATTAATTGCAGGGTCTGCATCGTATCACTGTCCCTACTGATGGGCACTTCAGAAAAACTGGGCAGACCCTGTTGTTTTCTCTTTTGGTGACCCCAGCTGTTTTATTTTTATTTTCTCCTCCACCGAAATGATGTAGTTTTAATTTTTTTGTTGTTCAATCACTGTCTTAGTTATTTAGTGTTGCCATAACAAAAATACCACAGGTGAGTGACTTAAAGAGGAGAAATTTGTGTTTTCCTAGTTCAGGAGGCTGGAATTTTGAATTCAAAGTGTGGCTTTAGAGGAAGGTCCGGCCTTGTCTATTTTAGCTTCACATAGCTGCTGGCGATTCTTGGCATTCCTGGGTGTAGGCGCATCTGTTTCTCTCTTTGTCTTCCTCTTCCCCTGTGTGTGACTCTCTCTTTGTAAGACACCACTCAGAAGGAATTAGGTTTAGGACCACCCTATGATAGAAAGCGTCCTAGTGGTGTGGTGGTTAAGAGCTCTGCTGCTAACCCAAAGGTTGACAGTTTGAATCCATGAGCTGCTCCTTGGAAACCTGTAGGGCAGTTCTACTGTGTCCTGAGGGGTCACTAGGAGTCACAGTTGACTAGGTAATTTTTTTTTTTTTTTTTTTTGCCCTGTACACTGGCATTACCTCATTAACATAACAAAGAAATCCTCTATTTCCAAACAGAATCATATTTCAGGTATGTAGGTTAGGATTTTATTACATATTTGGGAGGTACATATATTCAATCTGTGAAAATGACTATGGACGAAAAAACATGATTACATTTTAAGTGATGGTGTAATATAAATGTTATGATTGATAGTATTAAGTCTGTAACAGAAAACAAGTAGAAAGATGAAAATGTTCAGCTTTAATACTTTAAAGTCTAGTCCTACTGTGTACGAAACATCATTTAGAATGTAACTAGTCAGTGTAGCTAGTGCCTGCAATTCAAACGGCCTGGATAGGATTTTATTTATTTTATTTACTCCATAAAGTTCAAGTTAAACCTTTAGTTCTTTGTTTTAAAAAAATACACAGTGCCTAATTGGATTACATGGACTGTGTGATGTCTCCTTCCCTCCTCTCGTAGGCAGTGCCCCTACCCCCAGATAGCTCCTCCTGGTCTGCAAGGGCTGATCCAGCACCCAGTGCTGGTCCCCATGGGCTACACTGAGCACCTGCGCTAGGCCACATTGACCCTGCCTAGCATCTTGCAGAGTTACAGATTCTGGGCTATAAAATCTCTTCCTACTAACACTCTCCAAACGAAAGATCCTGTGATGCTTCTAGTTTTCCCATTTTAAACGCAGATGAAAACGTAACCTCTGAACAAAAGCCAAAGAAAATTTGGAAATTATTTTTTATTTTTCGCTTTATGTTTTGCTCTCTTCTGAGAGTCACCTCTACAACTTGATTTTCAAAGAGTGATGTGCTAACTCGGAATGCAGTATTCTGGACTCTCGTAGAAGTGTGTGCATGCATGTTTGCACTGAATATGTGTGTATCTATATGTGTGCATGTGTACCCAAAGTGATAAGACTAGACATAGTCTGCACATCACTCATGGTTGTGAAATTCACTTTGAGATACTGCAGGCTAGGCCATTTTTCCTCTGACAAGCAAGACAACTAGCTAGAAGAAACCTGTTTTGCTAATGAGCAACCCTTTTTGAATGGTTATTTTCTACAAGGAGGTCATTGCTAGTACAGTAGCACTGTAATCTCTTGTTCTTTCTTCTCCACAGGCAAAAACTGGGACCTGACTGCTGCTCTGAGTGACTATGAACAACTCCGACAAGTGCACACCACCAACCTGCCACATGTGTTCAATGAGGGAAGATGCTCCAAGCAGCTCCAAGACCCACCACCACCTGGGCACAAGGTGGAGAGGCTCTGCTCACAGAGGCAGGATGACATTGCCCAAGGTACTGGCCAGTTGAGAGACTGAGCCTTGAGTTGGTCCTGGCCAGCATGCCCTCACTTGCAGTGGTGGAGTGGTACAGAAGTGGGTGAGGTGGTCCCCTCCTAGAGGCAAATGTGTCTTAGTAATAAGCTGAAATGTCATTTGCAGCTTCCATTCCCAGCTCCTACACCTCACAAAAGCAGAGAGTGAGTCCAGTTCCTTAGAAACCCACCAGTGCTTTACATGATTAACGACCAATGTGTTAGATTCTTCCTGATGTCTTGGTTTTTCTACATCAAGTATCTCTAGTTCCTTTATTTATTTCCCAAGTAGCATAGTCTCAGAATCTACTCAGCATCATACACATTATTTCACAGGTTCTGTCATCTCTATTCTCTTCTTAATTACAAAAGTAAGGTATGCTTATTGGAATATGTGAAGCAATACAAAAATACCCAAAGAAAATGTAAGTATTTTCCCCTAGCCCTACTGCACCTCACCCCACTGAATTAATAACCAGTGCCGGTATGTCTCATTCTGTCCTTCTAGCCACTCTTGTCCAAAATACAAATACTGCAGAAAAAAATGCACACAATACTTGGCA
The DNA here is from genome assembly GCA_028571685.1 of Heterohyrax brucei. Classification (NCBI taxonomy): domain Eukaryota; kingdom Metazoa; phylum Chordata; class Mammalia; order Hyracoidea; family Procaviidae; genus Heterohyrax; species Heterohyrax brucei. Next base: position 133,576,214 of record CM053149.1, on the reverse strand, counting down.
GCCTACTTGTTCCACTGAGTAAGAGACCATGATCATTCTTCTAAGTAGATACATTTTTTCACATATTCTCTTAATAACCAAACTAGTTGCCCTCAAGCCGACTCAGAGTCACAGTAGTTCCATGTGTGTCAGAGCAGAACTGAACTTCACAGGTTTTTCAATGTCTGTGATGTTTCATCAGTACAGGAACAAGCCTTTCTTTTGCGGCATCTCTGGGTAGATTTGAACCACCAACCTCTTGGTTAGTAGCTGAGAACTTAACCATTTGCAACACCCAGGGACTCTATTATTTTAATACCAAAAAAAACTCATGGCCATCAAGTCAGTTCCAACTCATAGCAACCCTACAGGACAGACTAGAAGCCCCCAAAGAGTTTCCAAGGAGTGCCTGGTGGATTTAAACTGCTGACCTTTTGGTTGGCAGATACAGCACTTAAGCACTGTGCCACCAGGGTTCCCGTAGCTACATGTTATTCCACAGCACATAATAATCTTTAAACCATTCTTCTTTGACTAGTATTTTTGTTTTCCTGTATTTTTTTTTCTGTTGTTTTGTTTTAATTTGCTTTGCCACTAAAAATAATGTACACCTGTAATCTTACATACATATGAGCTTTTTTTTGGTAGGATAGCATTGCAAGCATGTGTTTGCGCTGCCACAAGCATGTTTGCTATGCTAATGTGTGTGTGTTTGTTATTGAAAATTCAGCATCACTTTCACAAACACAGTGCTCGCTATGTACGAAACTGGGAATTCCCTTCATTCTTGCAGCTCTGCAGTATTTTTTCCCTGCTATGAAGGGTACAGAATTGTATCTTAATTTTCATGTTTCCATTTGCTTATTAGCCACTTGGATGTCCACTTCTGGAAACTGCCTGTTCACATCCGTTTTCCAATCTTCTATTGGTTTGTTTACCTTTTACTTATCAATATATAGCAGCTCTTTGTAATTACAATCTGAACAAATATATGAGGTTGGAAAATTAAGTTTGTGAACTCATCCTGGAAAAAGTGCTGCTGACCTCATTGCTGAATATTACCGTGGTCACCTTTGAAGTGTACTCTTCTTGGGGAGCCATGCACAGGTATGAGCACCTAGTCCAGCCTTCTAAGCAATTTTGGAACTGTTTTTCTGGAATGGCCGTGAGAGCTCTGGTTGTATTACCCTTGATGTCCTGAATGTCATCAAAACGGCTTCCTTCCAATATTTCCTTTATCTTCAGGTAAAGAAAAGAAGTAACTGGGGGCCAGGTTAGCTGAGTAGGTAGGGTGTTCCAGTTAAAAATTCCCTCATGGACAACTATACAATTAAGTTCGCAAACTTGCCACCATGCAACCAGGTGCAATGGCCATTCCAGAGGCATTCCAAAATTGCTTTGAAGAATGGGCTAGGCGCTGGCACTGGTGCATAGCTTCCCAAGGGGAATACTTTGAAGGTGACTGTAGCAATATCCAGCAATGAGGTATATAGCACTTAGAACAATTAAGTTCATAGACTTAATTGTCAGACCTCGTGTGTATGTGTGTATATACATGTGTGTATGTGTATGTGTGTGTGTGTGTACAAGAAAACATACACAAATATATCTAAGTTACCTAGTGCTGCTGTAACAGAAAAATCACAAGTGACTGGCTTTGAAGAAAATAAATTTATTTTCTTATGGTTCTGGAAGCTTAAAATCAAAATCCTTGTAAGCAGTCCATGGTGTACCTTGGTTCCTTGGCTTGTAGACAGTCTTCATGTGTCATTGTCTCCCTCCATGAGTGTGTATCTCTGTGTCTCAGCTGCTCGTTTTATCACACAGATGTGATTAGATTTAGAACCCCCCTTACTTGAATGTGCTCTAATTAACACATAAAAGAAAACCCTATTTATGAAAATGATTACATCCACAGGTATAAGGAGTTAAGACTCCAACAGATAGATGTATTTAAAAGTTTTGAATAGTAAATAACTTTATTTTTCCCTAAATTTTATTTATTTTTGTTGTTATTCTTGAGAATATGCACAGTAAAACAGACACCAGTTCAACATTTATTTTTTATTTTTTATATTTAATATGACTGAGTGAAAATGTACATTCCCGTATAAATTTACATGTCCACCTATATGCAGCTGCGACTGCTCTCCCTGTCCAGTGACAGCACATTATCTCTCTCTGCTCCATACATGTCTCATCCTCCCAACAGCCTCCTTTCCGCTCCTCTCCACCCACTCTCCTTCCTCCAGCCAGAGGTCAGCAGGATGATATCCTATAGGTGTAGAGAACCATAAAGTGCATGGGGAGGGTTTGGATTAGATAGTTGCTAGAAGTCTGGTTGGTGAAATCAGTTCAACAGTTTTTATGTGTACAATTTAGTGACATTGACTACATTCTTGGAGTTGTGCAATCATTCCCACCCTCCTTTCGTGAGTTGTTCCTCCCTCACTATTATAAACTCACTTCCTCCTAAGGTTTCTATCTAATCTAATGGAGTGTTGTTCCCACTTTATCCCATATATACAGTTTCTAAAAGAGCATGATACTCAGATAGACATTTTTTTACTAGTTAAGCTAAACTGTTGTTTGGCTTTAAGAAGATTGCCTGGAACACTTTTGGTTTAAGGCTTAAAGATTATATCAGAGCAGCTGTTTCAAGAATTCATCAATTCCCCATGGCTCCAGAAAGTGTGGAGTCCATGAGAATATGAAATTATGTTCTCCAGTTTTCCCCCTTTGATCAGGATTCCTCTATATAATTTTTTATCAGAATGTTCAGTAATAGGCACCGTTCACTTCTTGTGGTCTCATAGCAGAGGTGGCAGTTTTTATGAGGTGGCACGTTCCACATCCTGCTCATCTTCCTGACTGCCTTTCTTTTGTTGCTCCAGGTGAATAGAGACCAATTGTTGTGCCATGGATGGCCACTTGTAAGCTTTTAAGACCTTGCACAGTATGCATTAAACTGGGAGATAGACCAAAAACACTAAACACATTGTTAGACCAGTTAATTGGGATGTCCCATGAAACCATGACTGTAAACAGCCAAATCAAAGAACCTAATATCTTGAGCTATTTGTTGGTACGTAAGCAGCCTTAGCAGTCACTTTTTTGTCCTTTTTGTAAGTGTACCTACCAAATAACTTTGCTAATTCAATTTTTTACACATGTACAACTTATCAGAGCAGTTGCAATAATCGGCTGTGCAACCCTACCGTTAAACAGTGTGATTTTTTTCCCATCACTGTTAACATTCCTTTTCCTCTCCCTCCTGCTCCTGGTAACAACTGATAATTTGGTCTCTATATATTTGCCTTTGCTTGTATTTGTTGTTTTTATTGAGGTCACATACAATAATTGTGCTTTTGTGATTAACATTTCATTCATCATAATGTCTTTAAGATCCACATATTGTAACATGCATCAAGACTTAATTTCTCCTACTAGACAAATAGTATTCCGTTGTATGTATGTACACATTTTCTATATTCACTCATCTGTTGATGGGCATTTAGGTTGTTTCCTTTTTTTGGAAATAAACATTGGTGTAAGTCTCTTTTTTAGTGTCTACTTTTAATTTGGGGGATATATAAATAAGAGTGAAATTGCTAGGTCATAGAGTAGTACTTCAACTGTTTTCCACAACAGCTGTACCAGTTTGCAATAGATAAGGGTTCCATTCTCCCCACATCTTCACCTATATGTGTTATTTTCAGGTTTTTTGGTTTTGTTTTCTTGTGTTGTGTTGTGTTTCTAATCTTATGCATCCCAATGGGAGTAAAGTGCTATCTCTCTGTCGTTTTGATTTTACTTCTCTGATGGCTAATGGCACTGAGCATTTTTTCATGTGTTTGGTGGTTGTTCGAATGTCCTCTTTGGTGGGATGCTATTCAAGTTCTTTGCCCATTTTATGATTAGGTTATTTGCCTTTTGTTGTTTAAGTTGCCAAACTTTTACATATATTTTGGTTATTAGATTATTCTCAGCTATATGGTTTCCAAAAATATCTTCCTATTCCTTATATTTCTTCCATCCCAGTCTTTTGGAAGAATTTAAACAGTATTGGTGTTGATTCTCCTCTAAATGTTTGGTAGAATTCCCAGTGAAGTCATTTAATCAAAGCCTTTGTTTTGTTGAGAGGTGTTTGATCATTTATTTGATCTCTTCACTTGTTATGGATCACTGAGACTTTCCATTTCCTCTTCAGTAGGTAGGTTGTATGCTTCTAAGAGTATGTCCATTTCCAATCCAGTACATTACTATACAGCTGTTCATAATACTCCATTATATCTCTCTTCGTTTCTATCAGGTGAGTTGTAATGATCCATTTCACTTCTTATTGTGGTTATTTGCATCTTGTCTCCTTTTTTCCTTGCCACTCTAGCAAAAGCTTTATAAATTTTATTGATCTTTTTGAATAACCAACTCCTGGTTTTATTGATTCTCTCTATTGTTGGCCTATTTTCAGTTTTATTTATTTATGCTATGGGGATGTATAAGTAAGATTATAAGGATGTCTAAGTAAGGATGTCTAAGTAAGGATGATCTTTGATACTTCTTTTCTTATGGTTGGTCTAGGCTTTGTGTATTCTTCTCTTTCTAGTTCCTAGAGTACTTGAGTTGGGCTGTTGATTTGAAATGTTTCCTCTACTTTCATGCAGGTGTTTGTTGCCGTAAGTTTCCTCCTGAATGCTGTCTTATAAATTTTGGTAATGTTGTACTTTAATTTTCACTTGACTCTTAAGAATTTTGTGATTTCTTTCTTAACCAACTAGTAGTTCAATAGTGTATCCTTGGCTTGGATCAGGCACACCTTAGTCCTCAAACTGACATCTTTGATTTTCAACAGTTTAAAGAGGCCCTTTGTCGCAGATACAATGCATCTTTTGAGTTCTTGGCTGCTACTTCCATGGATGTAGATTGTGGATCCAATTCAAATGAAATCCTTGACAACTTCAGTCTTTTCTCTGTTTATCATGGTGTTGCTTATCATTAGTCCAGTTGTGAGAATTTTTGTTTACTTAGTGTTGAAGTGTAATGCATACTGAAGGCTGTGATGGTCCTTGATCTTCATCAATAAGTGCTTCAAGTCTTCTTTATATTCAGCAAGCAAAGTTGGATCATCTGCACATCACAGGTTGTTAGTAAGTCTTCCTCCAATCCTGATAACCCATTCTTCCTCAAATAATCCAGCTTCTCAGATTATTTGCTTAGTATGTAGATTAAGTAGGTATGGTGAGAGGATACAACCCTGACACACACCTTTCCTGACTTTAAGCCACACAGTATCCCCTTGTTGTGTTTGAATGACTGCCTCTTCTTCCATGTACAGATTCCTCATGAACACAATTAAGTGTTCTGCAATTCCCATTCTTTGCAATGCTATCCCTAATTTATTATGATTCACACACTTCAGTTCCATTTGTGTGGTCAATAAAACGTGGATAAACATCTTGTCTGGTATTCTCTGCTCTCACTTGGGATCCATCTGACATCAGCAATGATATCCCTGGTTCCACGCCCTTGCTGAATCCAGCTTGAATTTCAGACAGTTCCCTGTTGATACACTGCTTCAGGTGCTTTTGAATGATCTGCAGCAAAATTTTACTTGCATATGATGTTAACAATATTGTTCAGTAATTTCTATGTTTGATTGGATCCCCTTTCTCAGAAATAGCCATAAATATGGATCTCTTCCAATCAGCTGGCTATGTAGTTGTCTTGCAGATTTCTTGGCATAGACAAGAGAGTACTTCCAGTCCTACATCTGCTTATTGAAACATCTCAGTTGATAATTCCATCAATGTCTGGAGCCTGTTATATCTAGCTGGTTACAGTGATACTCACATCCTCTATCTCCTACTTTCTAACTCTTCTGTCCACTACTGAAAGTATTATTTTGAAGTCTCCAATTATTATTGTTAGTGCTATCTATTTTTCCCTTCAATTCCATCAATATTTGCTTTGTATATTTAGGTGCTCACATGTTGGGTACATATATATATATATATATATATATATATATGACTATTAAATCTTCTTGTTTAATTAACCCTTTTATCACTATGCAATGTCCAACTTTATCTCTTCTAACTGATTATTTCTAGAAATCTACTTTGTCTTCTACTAAGACTGCTGCCACAGCTCTCTTTTGGCTATTATTTACATGGAATATTGTTTCTATACTTTCACTATCAATCTTGTTATGTCCACGGATATAGGGTCTCTGATAAATAGCATATAGTTGAATCTTTTTTCTAAATCTATTCTCCCACTCTCTACTTTTTGATTGGAGCACTTATTTTACTTACTTTCATTGTATGAGCATTACCAATAAGAAGTGACCTTCTTCTGCCATTTTGTTGTTTTATGTGTGTGTATGTGTGTCTGATACCTTCTTTGTCTCTGTCTATACTAATGCTTGCTTTTGTGTTTTGTTGGTTTATCATAACTAGCCATTTTTGTTCACTTCTCCTTTCCTTTTGTAGATGTTTAAAAATATATCCTCTTAGTGATTACCATGAGTGCTGCATTGAAGAGCTTGTGTGTATAACACTGTAGAGTAAGTTGGTACCAACTTAGCTTCGTAATAGAAGTTTTATATCGGCACCATTCCTGTCCCTCTCCTTTTGTTATCAGTGATGATGCTGTTATGTTCATGGGCCTCGTAATGTACTTTTATCCATGATTTTTATATGTTTGTTATTAAGAGGTACAAATGACAATACAGTTAGAATTATCAAGCATGAATACCTTATTGCTAGCCCTTATATCTGTCTATGAATTTCCTATTATGAGTGATCTTTTTTTATGTATAACTTGAATTACTTTCTAGTGTCTTTTCCCTTCCACCTACAGAATTCTTGTTAGCACTTTTTGTAGTGCTAGCCTCGTGGCTATGAACTCTCAAAGCTTCTGTTCATCAGAAAATGTTTTAATTTCACCCTCATTCTTCAAGGATGATTTTTTTCAGTTATAGTATTCTTGGCTGGCAATTTTGTTGCAGTTGTTGCTTTGTTTTGTTTTCAGCACTTTTAGTATTACATTGTGTTGTTCACTGGCTTACAATATCATTATTGTTAGGTGCTGTCAAGTTCATTTCTACTGGTAGCAACACTATGACCAGCAGAACAAAACACTAACTGGTCCTACACCATTTTTGAGCCCATTGTTGCAGCCACTGCATCAGTCCGCCTTGCTGAGGATCTTCCTCTTTTTTGCTGACCCTTTACTCTACCAAGCATGATGCCCTTCTCCAGTGACTGGTCCCTCCTGGTGACATTTCCAAAGTATGTGAGATATAATCTCACTGTCATTGCTTCTAATGGGCATTCTGGCTATAGTTTTTCCAGAAGACTTATTTGTTCTTCTGGTATTCCATGGAATATTCAGTATTCTTTGCCAATACCATGATTGAAAGGCATAGATAATTCTTTTGTCTTAATGATTTTGTCTAAATGATTGTCCAGGTTTCTCATGAATATGAGGCAATTGAAAACACCATAGTTTGGATCAAACACACTTTAGTCTTAAAGTGACATCTGTGCTTTTTAACATTTGAGAGGCATCTGGAGGGCAGGATGGCAGACTACTCACACATCTCAATTCCCTCTGAGAACTAAGACTTAGAAAAACAATTGAACAGAGCAGAGTGGACATTCTGAGAGCTCCAGGATCAGACGGAGGGTTATGAGATCAGACTGGGCTACAGGAAATGGAAAACTACCTTTGTCAGAGGCAAGACAGTAGGGGAAATCATCCCACTTCTGCTGGCACAGCAGCTGAAAAGCTTACAGATGTGGAAACCTTCTTTGTTAACCCGAAGACTGGGGCTGGGACTGCTGGACCTGAGAGCCTGACAGAGGTTGGCTGCCACACTGAACTGCAACACCTAAGTAGACTGCCTCTCACAGAAGATTGGGTGTACTTAAAACAGTCACATCTAGAGAGCCCAGCAGTGGCTGACGGCTGAGGGTACCACTGCCCTTCCCTTGCTCTCTTCTCTGAGCTGGCACAATGCAGGAGAGGCGGCACAGGTAGGATACCAACTTAGTGGGCTGAGAGGCAGAGTCAGCCATGCCTGAGGGCCCAGCTGGATCTGGCTGCTGAGCAACGGTGCCTGACTGGACAGTGCCTCTCTCTGCAGAAAAGCTGTTTTGAAGACAGTCACACCTGGAGAACACAGTAGTAGCTGTGGGCCAAGTGTGGTGCCACCCTTCCCCATCCCTTCTCTGAGCCATGTCATAGCATCTGCTGACAGGACCCCTGAGAGGCTCCACAAGTAAGGCACCATCTTCATCAGCTAGGATGCAGAGACAGCTGAGCCTGAGGGACCAGCTGGGACCAGCTGCCACCACATAGTGTTTCTGCCAGCAGAAAAGCAATTTTCAAGACAGTCACATCTAAAGAATGCAGAGGTGGCAGATGGTCCAGTATGGCAGTGTCATTCTACCCTTCATTCACTAGGAGGCAGGGTCTGCCACCCTGAGGACCCAGATGCTACCAGCTGCTGCTGGACAACTCCTCTCTCAGAAGTAAAGCAGTTTAACGACAGTCATAGCTAGATAAGGCAGTGGTGGCTGGTGGCTGAGTGTGGCTGTGCCCTCCCCACCTCCCTTCTCTAAGCTATGCTGTAGTGTCTGCTGCCATGATTCCAGAGAGTTTGCACAAGTAGGTCTCCATCTTTGTCAGCCAGGAACTGAGCCTGCACCCCTGAAGGCTCAGCTGTGGCTGGCTGCCAAGCTGAGTAGCACCTGTAGGTTGGACAGAGTCTCTCTCACCAGAGAAGCAGTACATAAGACAGCTGCACCTAGAAAATGCAGCAGAAGTTGGTGGACAAGTCTAGCAGTGCCTTTACTCATTCCCTTCTTACTGCTATGCCATAGTTTCTGCTGGTGTGACACTGGAAAAACTGAACAGATTTCTGATGGCATAAAGATAACAATTATTATCTATCCATTTAAAGAAGCAGATGACCATAGCTCTGAAAAACACCCAAAACAAAGAATCAAAAACATCCCAGATCAAGAAACCTTTCTGAAGTTATCAGAGGTAGAATGCAAAAGAAGCATTTAGAACTCTTCTAGATCTTAAGATTAAGATTAAACAAAATGCAGCAGAACAAAATCAAAAATTAAATAAGCTATATAAACTGCTAGAATATCAAAGATGTGACATTCAGCAGGTCAAGAATAAAATTACAGAGTTAGACAATTAAATGCAAAGCCAAAAGAACAGGATTGATGAAATGGAATGCAGAATTAGTGAAACTGAATATAAAGCAACTGACTCCAGCATTTGTGAAAAAAAATCAGATAAAAGAATCAAGAAAAATGAAGAATCATTAAGAATCATGTGGGTCTCTATCTGGAGGAAAAATTTACATGTAATTGGATTTCCAGAACAAGGAGAGATAGCAGAAAATACAGACACAATTGCTGAAGAGTTGCTGAAAACTTCTGTGACATAATGAAGTAAGATAGTTAGTTATTCAAGATCTACAAAAGGTAGCCCACAAAAGAAATGCACCAAGACATATTATAATCAAAATTAACAAAATGAGATATAAGAAGATGCTGTTAAAGGCACCTAGTCTTAAACAAAAATTAATGTACAAAGGGAAGCTTTGTAGAATGTCCTCTGACTTTTCAGCTGAAACCTTGTTTGTAAGATGGCAATGGGATGACACATACAAAGCCTTGAAGGAAAAGAACTTCCAACCAAGAATTATATATCCTACAAAATTGTTTTTCAAATATGAGGGCAAAAATAGGACATTCTTGGACAAACAGAAGCTTAGAGACTGCAAAAACCAAACTAAAACTGCAAGAAATACTACAGGAAGTTCTTTGATTTCAAAATCAATAACACCAGATGTATACCCAAAGATGCAACACAGGACATGACATCCAGAGTCCTAATTAGTTAGGGAAGTCACAAAGCTCAAGCAAAGCTAAAATATTATAATTAGGGAAACAGAAAGCTCAGCATGTAAACTGTGACAACATTACACTGTAAGAAGGGATGTATTACAGTATTAGTAGGCTTTCAGATGGAGAGGAAGTCAAGGAGATATAAAGAAGTTAAATACTGGTTTAAACCTAGAACATTGGGGGTAACAAAAGGGTAGCCACAAAGCAAACTAGCAATACTACATATCAAAACAAGAAACACAGTACAGACATCCCAACAGACAAAAAACCAACACTGAAATAGATGAAAAGAAAAAACTCAAAAAGAATAACAACCTAGAACAGAATATTAAGTGGCACAAAGAAAATGTCAGTGACACAAAAATTAAGACAACGAAACAACAACACTAAATCCATATCTATCAATAAGTACACTGAATATGAATGGATTAAATGCTCCAGCAAAGAGACAGAAAGTAACAGGCTGGAAGAGAAAACATCATCCATCTATATGCTGCTTACAAGAGACACACCTTAGACTCAAAGACACAGACAAACTGGAAATCAAAGGATGGAAAAATACATACCAATCTAACAACATGCAAAGAAGATAAGGAGTGGCAAAATCTCAGATAAAATAGATTTTAATTTAAAGTCCATCATCATGGACAAGGATAGTCACTATTAATTGCTTAAAGGTGCAATACCTAAGGAGGATGTAACAATATTAAATATTTCTGCACCTGGTATCAGAGCATCTAAATACATCAAACAAACACAATATTCAAAAATGAGATAGATCACTCAACCTGTAGCAGGAGATTTCAATTTGCCACTTTCAGTAAGGGACAGATCATCCAGAAAACTCAAGAAAGATACAGAAGATCTTACTGTGGCAATCAACCAACTCAACCTCACAGACACATACAGAACTTTTTACCCAACAACGGACAAGTACGTATTTCTTTCCAATGCACATGGGATACTCTCCAGAATATTAGGACATTCTCCACATGTTAGGCCTTACAGAAAGTCTCAACAAAATCCAAACCATTGAACAACAGAATCTAAAGCATTAGGACGTAGGACATTCTCCACATATTAGGCCTTACAAAATCCAAACCATTGAACAACAAAATCCAAACCATTGAATTATTGCAAAGCATCTTCTCAGACCATAAAGTCACAAAAGTTAAAATTAATAGCAGAAGAAACGTGGGTAGAAATTTGAACTGTTGGAAACTGAACAACACTTTGCTCAAAACTTCATGGCTTATAGAAGAAATCAAGGATGCAATAAAGAAATTCATGGAATCCCATGAGAATGAAAACACAGCCTACCACATCTGTGGGATACAGCAAAAGCAGTTCTCAGAGGCCAATTTACCCCCATTAATGCACACATCCAGAGTGAAGAAAGGACCCAAACCAAAGAATTAACCCTACAACCTCACCAAACAGAGAACTAAAGAACCCCTCGGGCACCAGAAGAAAACAGATAGTAAAGATTAGAGCAGAACTAAACAAATTAGAGACTAGAAAAACAACTGAAAGAATTAACCAAACCAAAAGCTGGATTTTTTTAAAGGTCAACAGAATTCATAAGTTATTGTCTAAACTTACCAAAAAAAAAAAAAAAAAAATGGGAGAGGAAACAAATAACCCAAATAAGAAATGAGACGGGAGAAGCTACAACAGATCCAACCAAAATTAAAAGTATCATAACAGAATACTACGAAAAATGTTGTTCTGACAGATTTGAAAACCCAGAGGAAATGCACGAATTTCTAGATTCACGTCACATACAAAATTATCACAAAGAGAAGGAGAGCAACTTAATAAACCCATCACAAAACATGAGATTGAAAAAGTAATCAAAAAACTACCAACCACAAAAAGTCTTGGCCCAGATGGCTTCACTGGAGAATTTTACCAAACTTTTAGACAGGCGTTAATTCCAATATTACTGACGCTATTCCACAACATAGGAAAGAATGGAACATTCCCAAATTCATTCTGTCAAGCAAGCATAACCCTAATACCAAAGCCAGGTAAATATCCCATGAAAAAAAGAAAATTACAGACCAATATAATTCATGAACCTAGATGCAAAAATCCTCACTAAAATCCTAATGAATAGAATTCACCAACATATCAAACAAATAATTCATCATAACCAAGTAAGATTTATACCAGGGATGCAAGGTTGGTTCAACATCAGAAAAACAATTGTAATCAACCACATAAGTAACACAAGGATAAGACTCACTTGATTCTATCAATTGATTCAGAAAAGGCATTTGACAAATTCCTGTGCCCATTCATGTTGAAAACTCTCAGCAAAATAGGAATAGAAGGGAAATTCCTCAATGCAATAAGGGGCACTTATGCAAAGCCAACCTCCAATATTATCCTGAATGGAGAGAGACTGAAAGAATTCCCCTGAGAACAGGAACTTGACAAGGATGCCCACTGTCACCACTTCTATTCAACATTGTGCTAAAGGTCTGGCCGGAGCAATCAGACAAGACAACGAAATAAAGAGCATCTGCATCAGTAAAGAAGAATAAGTATCCCTATTTCTCAGCAAAATAGGAATAGAAGGGAAATTCCTTGATGCAATAAGGGGCACCTATGCAAAGCCAACCTCCAATATTATCCTGAATGGAGAGAGACTGAAAGAATTCCCCTGAGAACAGGAACTTGACAAGGATGCCCACTGTCACCACTTCTATTCAACATTGTGCTAAAGGTCTGGCCGGTGCAATCAGACAAGACAAAGGAATAAAGAGCATCTGCATCAGTAAAGAAGAATAAGTATCCCTATTTTCAGATGGCATAAACTTATACACAGAAAACCCTAAGGAATCCATTGATAAAGTACTGGAATGAATAGAAGAGTTCAGCAAAGTATCAGGATATATGATACACCTTAATAAATCAGCTGGATTCCTTTACACCAACAAAGAGATTATCAAAGAGGAAATCACCAAATCAATGCCATTTACAATAGCCCCCAAGAAGAAAAAGTACTTAGGAATAAATCTAACCAGAGATGAAAGAGACTGACACAGAGAAAATTAGAAGACCCTATTGCAAGAAAGCAAAAGAGACTTATATAAACAGACAAACCTACCTTGCTTGTGGACAGGAAGACTCAACATTGTAAAAATGTCTATTCTACCCAAAGCAATCTGCACATACAATTCAATCCCAATACAAATTCCAATGTTGTTTTTTAAAGAGATGGACAAAAAAATACCACATTTGTTTGGAAAATGAAGAAACCCTGGGTAAGTAAAACACTGCTGAAGAAGAGGAACACAGTGTGAGACCTTAAACTACTCAACCTTAGAACCTATTACACTGCGACAGCAGTCAGAACAGCCCGGTACCGGTACAAAAACGGATACATAGACCAAGGGAACAAAACAGAGATCCAGAAATATCACCATCCTCCTATGAACAGTTGATATTTGACAAAGACCCAAAGGTTGTAAACTGGGGTAAAAACAGTCTCTTTAACAAATGCTGTTGACAAAATTGGGTATCTGTCTGCCAAAAACTGAAACAAGATACATGTCTCACAACTTACACAAAAATGAACTCAAAATGGATCAAAGACGTAAATGTCAAACCTAAAACAATAAAGATCAAGAAAAGATAGGAACAACAATGGAAGTTCTAATACAAAATCTTACCAACAATGCACAAACAACAGAAGAGAAAATAGATAAATGAGAACTACTAAAAATCAAACACTTTTGCTCTTCCAAAAACCTTATCAAGAGGGTTAAAAGACTGCCTACAGAATGGGAGAAAATATTTGGCAACTAAATATGGAACCAGTTCTGGTTTCCAGAATCTACAAGGTACTTCAAAATATCAACAAGAAAAAGACAAATAATTCAACTGAACATTGGGCAAAGGACATGGACAGATGCTTTGCCAAGAAGACATTCAAGCAGCCAAAAGGCGCATGAAGAAATGCCCATGATCGTTAGTTATTAGAGAGATCTAAATCAAAACTACAATGAGATACACTCTCACCCCAATGAGGTTGGCAATAATATAAAAAACACAAAACAACAAATACTGAAGAGGCTGTGGAGAGATTGTAACTCTCCTACACTGGTGGTGGGAATGTAAGATGGTACAGCCTCTTTGGAAAGCAATCTGGTGCTTCCTTAAAAAACTAGAAATAGAAATACCATATGATCCAGCTATCCCACTGCTTGGAATATATCCAACAGAAATAAGGGCTGTCACATAAACAGATACATGCACACAAATGTTCATTGCACCACAGTCCACAAGAGCAAAAAGATGGAATCAACCTAGGTGCCCATCAACAGATGAATGGATAAACACACTATAGTGTATATACACAGTGGAACACTTTTCAATGACAGAGAACAATGATGATTTTTAGGAAACATCTAATAACCTGGTATCAACCAGAAGACATTATACTGAGTGAAATCAGTCAGCTGCAAAAGGACAAGCATTGTATGAGACCACTATTATAAGGACTTATGTACAGAACAAAAGACTCTTTGACAGCTACAAGGGTGGGGACAGAGGGAGAGGGTTGGTCACAGATTACACAGTTGATAGCAGTATGGTTAGGTGAAGGGCGTGACAAGCACTCAGTAGAAGGCAGGTCAGCATAAGTGGATTACACCATAAACTAAAAAGTTTTCTAAATTAAACTCAACATTTCAAAGGATACAGTAGCAGGGATAGAGGTCTGAGGACCATGTTTTCAGGGGACGTTGAGGTCAGTTGGCATAACTAGCCTTTTGCTAAGAGTCTTCTGCACCCCATATTGGTGAGTGGTATCCGGGATCTTAAAAGTCAGCAAGCTGCTGTCTGAGGAATATCAATTGGTCCCAGTCTACCTGGAACAGATGATAACCAAGAACATCAGAGATGTGAGGGAAAATGAGCCCAGGAGAAAGAAGGACCCACATGACTGGGAGACTACATCATCGTGAGGCCAGAAGAACCAGATGGTGCCCGGCCACCACCAAAGACAGCCTTGATAGGGAACACAATGACAGTGCCTGAAGTAGCACAAAAAAGAGGTGTGCAGATTAAGAACTCTACTAAAAGACCAGAACTGACAGTCTGGCACATTGGAGGGTCCACTGGGAAGATGGCTCCTGGACTTGCTGTTGCCCCAGACCTGAATCCAGTACTGAGGTCAACACTTCAGACTAAGAATGAACTGGACTTTGAGACACAGAGTGAGCATGTGGTGTGTGAACATTACAGTTTTATACACTTATAGAAGGCTGTCCTGCTGGTTTCTTTCGAAAAGGGAGAAAAGAGGGTGGAGAGGAGGGGACAGGTATTCACTGGGAGAATACTAGAAGCGAAGATTACAAAGGAGGAGTATGCTCTCACAAGTGGGGAGAGCAAATAGAATTGTAGAGAGCCAGGTATGCAAAATTAACTTGGATTGTAACTTTCCCTTAATTGTTTTTTTTATAAAAGACATCATTACAGCAGATCTGCCCAGTGCAGTGTCACTTGATGTCTTCCGGGCTGCTTCTATGGATGTAGATTGTGGATCCAAGGAAAATGAAATCCTTGGCAGCTTCAGAGTTTCCTTTTTTATCATGATGTTGCTTATTGGTCCAGTTGTGAGGATTTTTGTTTTCCTTTTGCTGAAGTGTAATCTATACAGAAGGCTGTAGTTTTTCATCTTCATCAGTATTTCAAGTCCTATTCATTTTCAGTAAGCAAGGTTGTATCATCTGCATGACTCAGGTTGTTAACGAGTCTTCCTCTAGTCGTTATGCCCTGTTGTTCTTCGTATAATCTAGCTTCTCAGAGTATTTTCCACTTACAGCTTGAATAAAAATAGTGAAAGGTCCAACTCCGACTTACACGTCTCCTGAATTTAAACCATGCAGTATCTGCTTGTTCTGTTGAACAACTGCCTCTTGGTCTAAGTGCAGGTTCTGCATGAGCGTAATTAAGTGTTCTGCAAGTCCCATTCTTCGTAATGTTATCCATAATTTATGCTCCCTAAAGTCAAATAACTTTGGGTAGTCAAAAAAAAAAAAATGGATATACACCTTTCTGGTATTGTCTTCTTTCAGTCAAGATCCATTTGACAGCAGCAGTGATATTCCTTGTTCCACGTCCTCTTCTGAATACACCTTTAATTTCTGGTAATTGCTGCTCAATGTACTGCTGCAACTGCTTTTGCGTTATCTTTAGCAAAATTTTACTTGTGTGTAATATTTATGATAGTGTTTGAAATGTCTACTTTCTGTTGGATCACATTTCTTTGGAATAGGTACAAGTATGGATCTCTTCCCATCGATAGGCCAGATAGCTGTTTTCCAAATTTCTTGGTATAGACAAATGTGCACTTCCAGGACTGTATCCATTTGTTGAAACATCACAGTTGGTGTTTCATCAATTCTTGGGGCTTTGTTTTTCACTAATAACTTCAGTGCAGCTTGGATTTCTTCCTTCAGTGCTATCAGCTCTTTATCATAGGGTACCTACTGAAGTGGTTGAATGTCAACCAATTCTTTTTGGTGCAGTAACTCTGTGTTCTCCTTCTGTCTTCTTTTGATCCTTTCTATGTTGTTTAGTGTTGTAACTTGAAGCTTGAGCTTTTCCCTCAGTTTTTTCAACTTGAGAAATGCCAATCATATTCTTTCCCTTAGATTTTCTGGCTCCAAGATCTTCTATTCAGCACTTTTACTCCCTTATTTCTTCCATTTGCTTTAGCTACTGAACAATCGAGAGCAACTTCCCAAGTCTCTTCTGACATCTATTTTGATCTTTTTTTCCTGTTCTTTTAATGACTTCTTGCTTTCTTCATGTATTATATCCTTGATGTCATCACAACTCATCTGGTCTTTGGTCATTAGTCTCTAATGCTTCATATCTGTTCTTGAGATAAT
Source organism: Heterohyrax brucei (assembly GCA_028571685.1). Taxonomy (NCBI): domain Eukaryota; kingdom Metazoa; phylum Chordata; class Mammalia; order Hyracoidea; family Procaviidae; genus Heterohyrax; species Heterohyrax brucei. Next base: position 133,559,392 of record CM053149.1, on the reverse strand, counting down.
CTGTAAGTTCAGGTGGGATATACTCAAGGTTACCCTTTGGCTTTCATGAACTCATTCTAATTTTCTTCATCTTCACGTTAAACTGACATACGAACAACTGAGTATCTATTGCACCATCGGCCCCTTGCCTTGTTCTTACTGATGGTATTGCATCTCTCCACCATCTCTTTCCACAGGTGTAGTCAGTTTGATTCCTGTGTATTCCATCTGGTGACGTCCACATGTATAGTCACCATTTATGTTGTTTAAAAAAGGTAATTGCATTGAATAAGTTGTTAGGCTAGCAAAATTCTATCATATGATCTCCATCATTGTTTCTGTCACCAGTGTCATATTTGCCAACTACTAATCCTTTCTCTTTGTTTCCAGCATTCACGTTCCAACCACCATTAATCACCAATGCATCTTGATTGGATGTCTGATCAATTTCAGACTGTAGAAGTTGGTAAAAATCCTCAACTTCAACTTTAGCATTAATAAATGGTACTTTAATATGAATAACAGTCATATTAACTCATCTTCCTTATAGGCATTTGGATAGTATCCTATCACTTATCGTTGACACTGTCATACTTCAGAGTAGATCTTGAAATGTTCTTTTGACAATGAACACAAAGGCATTCCTCTTTGATTTGTTATTGATAATGTAGTAGACCATATGGTTGTCTGATTCAAAATGACCAATACCAGTCTATTTAAGCTCACTATTGCCTAGGATATTGATCATTATGAGTTTCATTTTTGACAACTTCTAACTTTTCCTATATTCATACTTTTTACATTCCATAGTCCAGTTATTAATAGGTATTTGCAGCTGTTTCTTCTGATTTTGAGTTGTGCCATATCAGCAGGTGAAGGCCCTGAAATCTAAACTCTATCCACATTATTAAGATCAAGTCTACCTTGAGGAGGTAACTCTTCCCCAGTTATATTTTGAGTGTTTTGCAACCTGAGGGGCTTATCTTTGAGATCTACACTGGGCAGTATTCTATTGCTATTTATAAGGTTTTCACTGGCTAGTTTTTCCAGAAGTTGTCCACTAGATCCTTCTTCCCAGGTGGAATGCAAATGAATCAAATTGATTACATCTATGGGAAGAGACAATGTAAAAGCTCAATTTCATGGAGAAATTGCTCTTGAATGTTGAGTAGCTAAAGCAAATGTGAGAAATGAGGAAGTAAAAGAGCTGAACAAACAATTTCAAAGGGAAGCTAACAAAGATAAAGTAAAATTTTATAATGAAATATGCAAAGACTTACAGTAAGAGAACTAAAAGGGGAGCATGTGTTCAGTGTTTCTCAAGTTGAAAGAACTAAATAAAAACTCAAATCTTGGGTTACGATATTTAAGAATTCTATGGACAAAATCTTGCATGATACAAGAAGTATCAAAAGAAGATTCAAGGAATAAACAGAGCCACTGTACCAAAAAGGATTGGTTAATGTCTAGCCTTTTCAGGAGATAGCATATGATCAGGAACCAACAATATAGATGAAAGTCCAAGCTGCACTGAAGGTACGAAACAAAGAGCAAAAACAAAGCTCTAGAAATGGACAGAGTAACAACTGAGATAGTTTTAAAAATGGGTACAACATGGGAAGCACTTATTTGTCTAAGCCAAGAAATATGGAAGATGACTACCTTGCAACCAACTGGAAGAAATTCATATGTGTGCCCTTTCCAAAGAAAGGTGATCCAATATGTTTTGTAAATTATTGAAGAATATCATTACTATCACAAACAAGTAAAATTCTGCTGAACGTCATTCAAAAATGATTACATTACTTTGACAGGGAACTGCCAGAATTTCAAGCCAAATTCAGAAGACATGGAATAAGTGATTTCACTGCTGTTGTCACATAGATCTTGGCTGAAAGCAGAGAATGACAGAAAGATACAAGGACTGCCAATTAAGTTTGCAAACTCACTGTAGAAAAGGTGCTACATACCTCATTGCTGAATATCACTACTGTCACCTTCAAAGTACTCCATTTAGAAACCTATACACAAACACCAGCATCTAGTTCACCCTTTAAAGCAATTTTGGAACTCTTTTTCTAGAATGACCATCAGAGCTGATGTCATATTACCCTTGATGTCCTGAATGTCATCCAAATGTCTTCTTTTCAATATTTCCTTTATCTTTGGGTAAAGAAAGAAATCATTGGACCGTATCAGGTGAGTACGAAGGGTGTTCCAATGTAGTTGTTCGTTTACTGGCTAAAAACTCCTTCACAGACAATTATACAACTAAGTTCAAGAACTTGCCACTGTGCCACCATGCACAATGGCCATTCCAGAAAGAGTTCCAAAATTGTTTTGAAAAGTAGACTAAGCACTGGCATTTGTGCATAATTTCTTAAGGGAAGTACTTTAAAGGTGACCATAGTGATACTCAGCAATGAGATAAGTAGCACTGAGAACAATTCAGTTTGTGTACTTAATTGTCAGGCCTCCTATTTAGCTGAGTTTTATTGACTTTGCAAAGGCATTCAACTTCGGGGATCACAACAAATTATATACAGTATTGCAGAGAATGGGATTTTTCAGAACATCTAATTGTGGTTATGCAGAAATTGTACATAGACCAAGACGCAGTCATTCAGACAAAATGAGGGGACACTGCATAGTTTAAAATCAGAAAAGATGTCTATCAGAGTTGTGTCTTTTCACCATACTTATGAATATGAATATCTATATACTGAGCCAATAACCGTATATGAAGAAGCACATGACATCAAGATTTCAGGAAAACTCATTAACAACCTTGCTTGATGAAAGTGAAGAGGACTTGAAGTACTTACTGCAGCTTTCAGTATGGACTATACCTGAACATAAAACAAAAATCCTCATAACCGAACCAATAAACAACATCATGATAAGTGTAAAACATATTAAAGTTGCCAAAGATTTCATTTTACTTGGATCTGCAGTCAACTTCTTGGAAGCAGCAGTCAGTAAATCAAGTGACATTGCATTGAGCAAATCTACAGCAAAAGGCCTGCTTGAAGTTGGAGAAAGCAAAGGTCTGACCTTGAGAGCTAAGGTGCATCTAACCCAAGTCATGATATTTTCATTTGTCTTATATGCATGGGAAAGCTGTACAGTGAATAAGGAAGACTGAAGAATTGAAGCCTTTGAATATGATGTTGGCAAAGAGTTGAGTACGCCCTGGACTGTCAGAAGAACAAATTTGTCTTGGGAGAAGTACATGCAGAATGTACCTTAGCAGCAAGGATAGTGAGACTTTGTCTCATGTACTTTGAACATGTTATCAGGAAGGACCAGTCCCTGGAGAAGGACATCATGAGTTGGAATCTACTTTAACAACAACAACAAAAACAAAGTATTTCCCAATTTCTTATCATAAAGTAGTGCTTGTCTTGTATCGTCTACAATACCTGTGGGTTATGCCTGTAGTTGTGTATTTTTACTTTCTTGCTTATTTCCTTATTTGTGCTTGCCAACTAAGGAGTTACCCCATTTTTATTTAACTTGTTAAATAATACAGTTATGTCTTATCTCTGTATCATTTTATGTTCTTTCTTTTGGTTAACTTTGATGTTCTTTTTATGTTTTCTTAGATGGAATGTTCAGTTTATTTATTTTGTATTTTTCATTAATAAAAATATTTACAAGTGTATATGTTTTTATATACCTTTTTATCTTGTAGGTTTTAAGATTTTTCCTATTCATTAAGTTGTCTACCTTTAAACTTTATTTTATATTTCCTCACTGCTTCTAGGATTATTTAGAAGAATGTTTCTTATTTAATAGAATTTTCAAATTATTGGGGACATCATATTCTGTTGATATCTAGTTATAAAGGATCAAATCATATAATATGGCCTGTGAGTCGGATCCAACTCAACGGCACTTGACTTGGCTATAATTCTCTAATTTTTAGAATTTGTTAAATTTTTCTTTGTATTGAAATACATTACTAGCTTTTTAAAATCTTATGTGAACATAGGGGAAGAGAGAACAGGCTGTGTTTTTAGGATATCAAATTCTTTAGATTTACTTTTGCAATTTCAGACCAGATACAGATTGCTGATGTGAACCACATGCTCATAGGGACCACACGTGTGTGCATACACAAACACACACTAAAAAAAATTTAGGTTAAGTTCTCAATTAAATCCCCAGGGATATAGGTTTCCATCAGCAGTTAGTGGTCAAGGAGCAGAGGCAAAGTATAGTGTTTGAGCCTGGCTTGGCTCTCAGAGTCACAAAAAGTGCATAGTTGTAATGCTGCTCTTCCCACTAGTAAAGGTCCTGCCCAGATGGGACGCTGCTAGGGCATCACATCCCTTTTATACTCCAAGATTATGTACAAGAGAACAATTACATAAGCTATCTTGGCATTTCAATTTAAAGTAACATTTATAACATCACACTCTCCAGATTCTGAAACTAGTTCACATATCTGTGAAGCAGAAGTCTGTGCCTCAAGATGTCTGAACAGTAGCTCTGCTTCTAGCATCTTAGTGTTCTAGAAAGTTCATTTTCTGTAGTCTACTTACTCAGTTTGATTTATACCTTTTTATTCCCCATAGTTGTTCTCCCATAGATATTTAGTCACTATGCCAGCCAAGACAAGTGCCGTCGAGTTGGATCTGACTCATGGCAACCCTAGTCACTATAGAATGCTAAAAAGAAAAATAAATAAATAAAAAGTGTTTGCACAGATACAATTTAAAACAAAACATAAATATCAAGGTGAGGGGAGGATAAGAAGCTGATTGTATTTACATATTTATTTTAGAAAAGACCAGGAATGTTTAAGGACTCTTGAGGAAGAACAAGGCAAGAAGACTTGGTCTCCAGATGTCAAGATTTAAAAGTTATATTAATTCATACAGTGTGGTACTAGCGAAGAATAGGCCCTAAAGGAATGGAATAAAGTAGTGTGGCCAGAAAGATGTAGACATATAAGGACATAGACTTATGGAGCAAGTAGTATTACTGACTAGAAGGGACAGGATAGTCTTTTCAGAAAATAGTACTAGGACAACTGGATATCCACATGAGGAAAATAAAATTGTTTCTGTGTCTATTATCATATGTAAATATCAGTTGCATGTGGATTATGACCTAAATTTGGAATGCAAAAAATGAGGCTTGTCATACGTGGTGTAGGAGAACATATTTATTATCTTAGTGTAGGATAAGAAATTTTAAGTAAGTCATGAAAACATTAGCCAGAAAAGAAAAAGTTGATAAAGTAGACTATAACATTCCTCAGAATTTGACTGCCTTGTTCATCAAAATTTGGCAGTACTGTGCATCAAAATATAAGACTATCTAGTCCATCAGAAGACATCATTAGGTGAGTGAAAAAGCAAACACAGAATGGAAAAAGATACTTGTAACATACACTTTGGACAAGGAAACTCTGGTGGTATAGTGGTTAAGACCCAAAAGTTCAGCAGTTCAAATCCACAGGGTGCTCCTAGGAAACCCTACAGAGCAGTTGTATTCTGAATATTGAAAGAAGTACTATAGATTCATAGAAAAATAGGTAAATGTCTTGAATGGGCACTTTACAGAAGAAAAATACATATGGTCAAAAATTATGTGAAAAGATGCTCATTTTATTAATAGTGAAAAAACAAAATGTGAACTGAAACCAAGTGAGTTGCCTGGCTTTGTGGAAATTATCGGCAGAAATTCTGAAGTCTAACAATATCTCATGGAAATTAGATTTACTGTTTGGATCCAGAGGGCCAGGAGTCATTCACTGATTTAATTTTTAAATCCCCGTGGCACTTGAAGGATGTTTTCAGCCCATGCAATCCCTTAGAATTTAATGGTTTCAGTTTAACTGTCTGTGTGGAAAACTTATGACAAAAGAAATGCTTATTTTTAAGTTGATTAGTGCCTCTCTAGGCAAGAAAAACATCGTGGCATCAAACCTAGTGTTTTTTGTACAGTACCACCTACTGTCATTTCTACCAAGATTCTCCAGGCTCATGAAGGACTAGAAAGCCAGGAGATCATGACACCAACTCACCCTTAGCTGCCGTCAGACTGAGTTCAACTTTCTCAACATGTCCTCACCAACAACCCACTCTGCACCATTTCAGTTCTGTCTTTTCTGCCAGCCAGGCACTGAAGAGCATGGCTTTCTCCTGGGTAGGTTCATGCTGACTTCCCCATCTTTATGTTTTAGTGTGTCAGATTCATGGTTCTTGTTAGTTGCCATCAAGTTGGCTGTCACTCATAGTGACTGTATGTGTGACAATGTGTGACAAAGTGTTGTCCAGTCCCATGCCATCATCATGATTCATGATTATTGGTAAATTCATGTCAGTTGTTGCAGTTCTAGTGTCAGTCCATCTCACTGATGGTTTCTCTCATTTTTGCTTACTCTTTACCAAACATTATGTCCCTTTCTAACAATTGTTCTTTCCTGATGGCCTGTCCAAAGTAAGCAAGCAGAAGTCTCACCATCCATGCTTCTATTGAGCCTTCCAGTTTTATTTGTTCTAGAAGTACTTTGATCTTCTGGTAGGCCGTGGTATATTCAGTATTCTTCACAAGCACCACAGTTGGAATGCATCAGAATCTCCTGTCTTCTTTCTTCATTGTCCAGCTTTTGTATGCATACGAGTCAAGTGGAAAATACTACAGCTTGGATCAGATACACCTTAGCCATCAAAGTGACATTTTTGCTTTTTAGAATTTCAAAGAGGTCTATTTTAGATTTGCTCAGTGCAATACATCATCTGATTTCTTGACTTCTGCTACCATGGGCATTTATGGTTGATTCAAATACAATGAAATCTTTGAAAAGTACAACTTCTTCACCATCTGTCAAGACATTGATTGGTCCAGTTGTGAGGGTTTTCATCTTTTTACATTCATAGTGAATCCTGAAGGCTGTAGTCCTGGATCTTCATCAGTCAGTGCTTCAAGGCTTTATTTTCAGCAAGCAAAGTTGTGTCCTCTGCATATCATAAGTTGTTAATGAGTCTTCCTTCAATTCTGATGCCATGTTCTTTTTCATATAGTCTGGCTTCTCAGATTATTTGTTCAGCATATCAATTTGATAGATAAGGTGAAAGGATACAACCTTGCTGCACATTTTTTTGAATCCTGCAACATGCAGTATCTCCTTGCTCTATTTGAATGACTGCTTCTTTATCCTACACAGGTAGTGCCTATGGACAATCACTGTATTTTTACACAAATAAACATATGCCCTCTATATTTGTTTGCTAACTGTGTCTTCCCACCATGAGATATTTTCATGAGTGCCACTATACCAATTAGTTTACATGCTGCTGTAAAAAAATTAGTACAGCATGCTTATGAAAATACCTCAATAGGAGAGTGCACTGTTGGCACACAAATGTACAAGGCACATGTTATTTGTATAAAAATACTTTCAGTATTCTGGAATTATCATTTTTTGTAACATTATCCATAATTTATTGTGATCTACCCAGTTGACTGCATTGCATTGTCAGTGAAACATGATAAACATCTTTCTAGTATTCTCTGCTTTCAACCAAATCCATCTAACATCGGCAATGATATCCTTCACTCCATAGCCTTTTCTAAATCCAGTTTTGAACTTCTTTGTACATCTGAAGATGTACAGCTGCAGTTGGTTTTTAAGTATCTTCATTAAAATTTTTGCTAATGTTGTATTTGCTAGCATATGATAATTTCCACATTTAGTTTGATCACCTTTCTTTGAAATGGACACTTCAGATCTCTTCCAGTTTATTAGCCAGGTAGCTATCTTCCGAAGTTCTTGACATAGATGAGTCAGCACTTTGTTGGAATATCTCAGTTTGTATTCTGTTGATTCCTGGATCCTAGTTTTTTGCCAGTGCTTTCAGTACAGCTTGAGTTTCATCCTTCAGTACCAATGGTTCTTGATCATACGCTGCCTCCTGAAATCATAACCAACTCTTCTTGGTACTGTAAGTGATTCTGTGTATTTCTTTCTTCTTCTTTTGAAACTCCCTACATCATTTCTATCGTAGTATATGGTTAGTTATAGAAATTTTTCCATGTGGGCAAGCTTCCTACTCAAGCTATATATGAATCTATATCATGAGTTACTTTTGTCTGCTTGATTTATTAGAAAAGTACAAGTTGTTCATTTTAATACGTATTATCTATTATTTTTTACCAGAATGTTTCTTTGTGTCATTTAACACTTTTTATCTTTAAATTTGCTTGACTTGATTTCACCTGGCTTTGGGTTATTTGATATTTTCCTGGAACATCATTTTTCAGCTGTTTATTTTCAATGTTTGCTTATCCTGTTATATTAAATGTGATCCTTGTAAGTTGGCTGTAAGTAATACACCATCAGGTATTATTTTCTTATTTTTATCATCAGATATTATTTTATTATTCCAATTTAAGAATCTCTACCTTCTGAGTGGTAAATTTAATCCATTAATTTATTTTAATTACTGTCATAACTGTACTTCTCTGTGTTATGCATTTTATTTGCCATTTTTTTGGAATCCCTTTTTTCCTTTATTGTCTTCTTTTGCCTAGTTAAGTTTTCTCAAATGGTTTGAAAATTTTACATGCTGCTTTTATTCATGTTGCAGTTCACTCTACCCTTTTAAAACTTGTGTTTATGTTTTCTTCTGTATTATTTTTAAAACTTATTAATAACTGTATTTTCTTCTGACAGACATGTGTCTTAGTTCTCATGTTCTTCCTTGCTACTTCTACTTATCATAAGTCATATTTAGATTCTTTTATTGATATTTCTTATTATTAAACAATTTTTTAATTTATGCACACACATTCACTTATTTTTTATGACAAATACTTTATCAATGACTATTTTCAAAAAGGATTTATATGATGAATCTCCTAAGGCCTTGAGTGCCTAAGAATATTTATTTAATATACTTAAATTTTAGTTCAGTGGAATAAAAGTTTTTCTTCTAATTTGTTTGCTTTGTACCCTTTGAAACTATTTCTCCATTATCTTGTTGCATCTCATTTTCATGCCCCCTAAGAGATTTTCTTGACCTGGTCTTCTCTCACCCTAATTCATTCTTCACATGAATGTTGTTGTTAGGTAGTTGTTAGGTTCCTTTGAGTCGATTCGGATTCACAGCGACCCTGTGAACAACAGAATGAAACACTGCCCAGTCTTGCGCCATGTCCGCAATCATCTTTGTATGTAAGCCTATTGCTGCAGCCACTGTGTCAATCCATCTTGTGGAGGATCTTCCTCTTTTTTGCTGACCTTCCACTCTCCCAAGCATGATGTCCTTCTCCAGGGACTGACCTTTCCTGACAACATGTCCCAAGTATGTAAGACACAGTCTTGCCATCTTTGCTTCCAAGGAGTACTCTGGTTATACTTCTTCCAGAACAGATCTGTTTGTTCTTTTGGCGGTTATGGTACATTCAACATAGTTCTCCAACACCACAATTCAAAGGCATCAATTCTTCTGTCTTCTTTGTTCATAGTCCAGCTTTCACATGTGTATGATGTGATTGAAAATACCATGGCTTTGATCAGGTGCATTTTAGTCTTCAAGGTAACATCCTTACTTTTGAACACTTCGAAGAGGTCCCTTGCAGCAGATATTCCCAATGCAATGCATCTTTTGATTTCTTAGCTGCTGCTTCTATGGGCGTTGATTGTGGGCCAACTAAAATGAAATCTTTGACAACCTCAATCCTTTCTCCATTTATGACAATTTTGCTTACTAGTCCAGTAGTGAGGATTTTTGTTTTCCTGATGCTGAGGTGCAATCCATACTGAAGGCTGTGGTCTTTGATCTTCATCAGTAAGTGTCTCAAATCTTCTTCATTTCCAGCAAGTAAGGTGATGTCGTCTGTGTAACACAGGTTGGTAATGAGTCATCCTCCAATCCTGATGCCTCATTCTTCTTCATATAATCCAGCTTCTTGGATTATGTGCTTGGCATACAGATTAAGAAGGTATGGTGAAAGGATACAACCTTGACGCACACCTTTCCTGATTTTAAGCCATGCAGTGTCCCCTTGTTCTGTTTACATGACTGCCTCTTGATCTATATACAGATTGCTTAAGAGTACAGCTAGGTGTTCTAGAATTCCCATTCTCCATGACGTTAGCCATTAATGTAGTATGATCCACACAGTCGAATGTTTTTGATAGTCAATGAAACACAAGTAAACATCTTGCTGGTATTCTTTGCTTTCAACCAAGATCCACCTTAGATCAGTGATGATATCCCTGGTTCCACTTCCTCTTCTGAATCCAACTTGAATTTCTGGCAGTTTGTTGTCAATATACTGTTGTAGTTGCTTTATTTTTTTTTTATGGCTGAGTGAAAATGTACATTCTCATATAAATTTACATGCCCACCTATATGCAGCTTCCACTGCTCTCCCTGCCCGGTGACAGCACACTATTCCTCTCTGCTCCATACATGTCTCCTCCTCCCAACAGTCTCCTTTCCCCTCCTCTCCACCCACTCTCCTTCCTCCAGCCAGAGTGATCTTAAGCAGAATTTTACTTGTGTGTGATAGCAACAATATTGTTCAATAATTTCCACATTCAGTTGGATCACCTTTCTTTGGAATGGGCATAAATATGGATCTCTTCCAGCCATTTGGCCAGGTAGCTGTCCTCCAAATTTCTTGGCATAGATGACTGAGTACTTCCAGAGCTGCATCTCTTTGTTGAAAATGCTCAATTAATATTCCATCAATTCCAGGAGCCTTGTTTTTTGCCAATGCCTTCAGTGTACCTTTGACTTCTTCCTTCAGGGCCGTTGGTTCCTGATCATATACTACCTCTTCAGATGACTGAACATCGACCAGTTCTTTCTGGTATAATGACTCTGTGTATTCCTTCCATCTTCTCTGATGCTCCCTGAGTCATTTAATAGTTTCCCTGTAGAATCCTTCCCTAGTGCAACTCAAGGCTTGAATTTTTTCTTCAATTCTTCCAGCTTGAAAAATGCAGAATGAGAATGTGTTTTTCTTTCTGGTTTTCCATTTCCAGCTCTTTGCACCTGTCATTATATAACACTTTGCTTTGTCTTCTCAAGCTGCTCTTCGAAATCTTCTGTTTAGGTCTTTTACTTCACCATTCCTTCCTTTTGCTTTAGCTGCTCGATGTTCAAGAGCAAGTTTCAGAGTCTTCTGACTTCCAATTTGGTCTTTTCTTTCTTTCCTGTCTTTTTAATGACCTCTTGCTCTCTTCATGGATGATGTCTTTGATGTCATTCTACAGTTCATCTGGTCTTCAGCCATTAGTGATCAAGACATCAAATCTGTTCTTGAGATGGTCTTTAAACTCAGGAGGGATATACTCTGGCTCTCATGGACTTGTTCTAATTTTCTTCCGTTTCAATTTGAATTTACATATGAGCAATTGATGATGTGTGCCCCAGTCAACACCTGGTCTTGTTCTGACTGCTGATACGGAGCTTTTCTATCATCTTTTTCACAGATGTAGTCACTTCGGTTCTTGCATATTCCATCTGGTGAGGTCCATGTGTACAGTCACTGTTTGTGTTGGTTAAAAAAAGGTATTTGCAATGAAGAAGTAGTTAGTCTTACAAAATTCTACCGTGCAATCTCCAGCGTTATTTCCAAGGCCATATTTTCCAACTACCGATCCTTCTTCTTTGTTTCCAACTTTTGCATTCCAGTCAGCAGTAATTATCAGTGCATACTAATTGCATGTTTGATCAATTTCAGACTGCAGAAACTGGTAAAAGTCTTCAACCTCTTCATCTTTGGCCGTAGTGGTTGGTGAGTAAATTTGAATAATAGTCACATGAACTGTCCTTCCTTGTAGGCATATGGATGTTATCCTATCACTGACAGCATTATACTTCAGGACAGATCTTGAAATGTTCTTTTGGATGATAAATGCAACACTGTTCCTCTTCAAGTTTTCCTTCCTAGCATAGTAGACTACATGATTGTCAGTCTCAAAATGGCCCCAACAGGTCCGTTTCAGCTTACTAATGCTTAGGATGTCAATGTTTATGCATTCCATTTCATTTTTGACAATTTCCAGTTTTCCTAGAGTCATACTTCACACATTCCATGTCCCAGTTATTAGTGGAAGTTTGCAGCTGTTTCTTCTCATTTTGAGCCATGCCACATCAGTGAACAAAGATCACGGAGGGCTTACGCCATCCACATCATTAAGGTCTACTCTACTTTGAGGCAGTAGCTCTTCCCCAGTCATCTTCCGAGTGCCTTCCAACCTGGGGACTCACTTTCCAGCACCATATCATATATTCACATGAATATAATCCCTTAATCAACATTCAGTGTTTCATATTTCACTCCAAATTAGTCCTTTGTCATTATTTCATATCTAATACTTTATTGCTTTGAAAATACTCAATAGGCTTATTTTAAATTCCTTTTAATATTTCATTGTGCTTTAAGTGAAAGTTTACAATATAAGTAAATTTGCCCTATGAAACCACACACCACTATGCAAATCTGACAGCTCTCACCTCCTGTTACTTCCCCTGCCCCCATGACAGCATGCTCTTCCTTTTCACCCTATCCTTCCTGTAACTGTTCAACTAACTCTTGTCCCATTCCACCCTCTCGTATCACCTCTGGACAAGAGATGCTCAGACAGCCTCATGAATATATTTAAGCAAAGAAACAAATTCTTCGCCAGCATCATTCTGTATGTTATAGGACAGTCCAATCTTTGTCTGAAGAGTTGGCTTTGGTATTGCTTTCAGATCTGGGCTAACGCAGAGTCTGGGGCCATGTCCTCAGTGGACCTTCCCATTTGAGAAACCATCAAGTGTGCTCTTTTAATAGAGTTCTAGTTCTGCACACCCATTTTTCCCCCACTACTTCAGGGAATTGACTTTGTGTTCCCTGTCAGGGCAGTCATTGGCAGTGGCCAGGCACCATCTAGTTTGTTTGGTCTCATGTTGATATACTCTCTGGGTCATACGGCACTTTCTGTCTGCTGGGCTCATATTTTCTTCATGTCTTTAATGTCCTTTGTTCTCCTCTGCTCCAGTTGGATAGGAACCAACTGATGCTCCTTAGATGGAACCTTGCTAGCTTTTAACACCCCAGATGCCACTCACCAAAATCCTATAAAGAATAATTTCTTTAAAATACTTAGTTATGCCCATTAGCCTCAATGTTCCCTGAAACTGTGATCTACAGACCCCTGTCCATGCTACTCTGTCCTTCAAAATGTTGTATTGTATTTTAAAACTGTATAGCTTTTGGTGTACATGACTCCATATTATGAGATGTTTCCTAAGATAATTACTGCTCTTTATCATTGCATAATATTCCATTGTGTAAATACATCGTACATTTTTTTATCCACTCATCTGTTGGTAGACACCTAAGTTGAGTCCATCTTTTTGCAGTTATGGACAATGTGCAATAAACATTGGTGTGCATGTCTCTGTTCATGTGATAACCCTTATTTCTCTAGGATTTATTCCAAGGAGTGGGATTGCTAGATCATATGGTATTTCTATTTCTAGCTTTCAAAGAAAGAGCTAAATTGATTTCCAAAGTGGATGTAACATTTTACATTCCCCACAGCTGTATAGAGTAGTTCCAGTCTCTCCACAACCTCTCCAACATTTATTATTTTGTGCTTTTTGGATTAATTCCAGCCTTGTTGGGGTAAGGTGCTATCTCATTGTTGTTTTGATTTGGATTTCTCTAATAGCTGATGAGTGTGAGCACTTTCTCATGTATCTGTTAGCAATCTGGATGTCTTCTTTGGTGAATTCCCAGTTATACCTTTGTCCATTTTTCCACTGGGTTATTTGTCTTTTTCTTGTTGAGGTTTTGCAGTACCTTGTAAATACGGAGATTAGATGCTAATCAGATTCATAGCCACCAAAAATTGTTTCCCAGTCTATAGGTAGTCTTTTTTATTCTTTTGGTGAAGTACTTGAATGAGCATAAGTTTGGTTTTTAAGAGTTGCTAGTTAGCTATTTTCATTTCTGGTGCTTGTCCATTATTAGTAATGTTAAGTGTTCTGCTTATGCTGTGTATTAGCACTCCCAGTTCTGTCCCTATTTTTTCTTCAAAGATCTTTATTGTTTTAGATTTTATACTTAAGTTTTTGGTGTATTTTGTGTTAGTTTTTGTACATGGTGTGAGAGATGGGGCATTTTTTTCTTTTTCTTTTTTTTTTTTTTTTTTTTGGCAGATGGATATCCAGTTATGTCAACATCATTTGTTAAAGAGACTATCTTTTCCCCAATTTATGGACTTTGGACCTTTATCCAGTATCAGCTGCTCATAGGTGGATGATGTTATATCTGGATTCTCAATTCTATTCCATTGATCTGTGTATCTGTTTTTGTACCAGTAACAGGCTGTTTTGACTACCATGGCAATGTAACAGGTTATAGAGTCAGGCAGTGTAAGGTCTCCCACTTTGTTCTTATTCAGTAATGCTTTACTTATCTGGGACTTCTTTCCTTTCCATATAAAGTTGGTGATATGTTATGCATCTCGTTAAAAAATGCCATTGGAAGTCATATTCGGATTGCATAGTATCTATATATCACTTTGGGTAAAATAGAGATTTTCACATTGTTGAGTCTTCCTATCTTTGAGCAAGGTAGGTTTCTCTGTGACCATATGATATATGTACTTTCTGGTTCTATGCATTTATAGGATGCTGTCCTACTGATCTTTTTCTAGATGGGAGAGAAGAGGGTGTAGAGGAGGGGATAGGAGCTTGTTAAGAGGATATGACAAATGTAGAATGAAAAGGAGGAGGGTGCTGCCACTGGGCAAGGAGAGCAGAAGGAATTGCAGATAGGCAGGCATGCAAAATTAATTTGGATTGTATACTTTCACTTAATCACAATAAAAAAAAGGTAAGTTTTTCCACTTATGTAGAGCTATTTTCATTTCTTGCAGTAGAGTCTTGTGATTTTCTTTGTATGGGTCTTTTACATCTCTGGTTAGATTTATTCTTAAGTATTTTCTGTTTTGGGGAGCTATTATAAATGCTGTTGGTTGGTGATTTCCTCTTTGATGGTCTCTTTTTTGGTGTAAAGGAAGCCAACTGATTTATGTATGTTTATCTTGCATCCTGATATTTTGCTAAACTCTTCTGTTAGTTCCGGTAGTTTTTTTGTGGATTCTTCACAGTTTTCTGTGTACAAGACTGTATCATTTACAAATAGAGATACTATTACTTCTTCCTTATCAGTTTGGATGCCCTTTATTTCTTCATCCTCTGTGACTGCTCTGAGTAGAACCTCTAGGACAATGTTGAATAAGAGTGGTGACAATAGGCACTCTTTGCTTCCCGTTC
This sequence comes from Heterohyrax brucei, assembly GCA_028571685.1. Taxonomy (NCBI): domain Eukaryota; kingdom Metazoa; phylum Chordata; class Mammalia; order Hyracoidea; family Procaviidae; genus Heterohyrax; species Heterohyrax brucei. The sequence goes on along the minus strand of CM053149.1, from coordinate 133,544,108 downwards.
TCAGGGGAAGTGCTTTCATACTTTCCCTATTTAGGATGATGCTAGCTATTGAGTTTACATAGATATCCCTTATTATGTTGAGGATTTTCCCTTCTATTCCTATTTTGCTGAAAGTTTTTAACATGACTTGGTGCTGGACTTTGTTATATGCCTTTTACATCAATTGATTAAATCAATTTCTTATTGTCTTTTGTTTTATTTAGGGGGTTGATTATATTAGTTGTTTTTCTAATGTTGAATTATCCCTTCATTCTTGGTATGAATCTCACTTCATCATCATGAATTATTTTTTTGGTATGTTGTTGAATTCTATTGGCTAGAAGTTTGTTGAGGATTTTTGCACCTAAGTTCATGAGAGATAGCCAGCCAAGCCAAGTGCTGTCGAGTCGAATTCGACTCATGGTCAGTTCTACGCTGGCCCCTAGGGTCGCCATGAGTCATGAGAGATATTGTTCTGTAATTTTCCTTTTTGTACTGTCTTTACCTGGTTTTGGTATCAGAATTATGCTGACTTCATTGAATAAATTTGGGAGTATTCCATTCTTTTCTGTGCTGTGCAAAACACTAGTAATAGTGGGGTTAACTCTTCTGTAAAAGTTTGGTGGAGTTCTCCAGTGAAACCGTTCAGGCCATGGCTTTTCTTAGTTGAGAATTTTTTAGTTACTGTTTCAATCTGTTCTTTTGTGATAGGTCTGTTTAGTTGTCCTACTTCCATTTGTGCTAGTTTGGGTAGGTGATATGTTTCTAGAAATTTGTGGATTTCCTCTAGGTTTGTAAATTTGTTAGAGTACAGTTTTTCATAGTATTATGATTCTTTTAATTTCAGTTGGGTCTGTTGTGATATTGCCCATCTCGTTTCTTATTCAAGTTATTTGCTTCCTCTCCTGCTTTTCTTTTGCCAGTTTGACCAATAGTTTATCAATTTTGATCTTTAAAAAACAAGAAACAAAAAAACAGCTTTTGTTCTTGCCTACTCTTTCAATCATTTTTCTGTACTTCAATTCATTTAGTTCCACTCTAATTTTTATGACTTACTTTCTTCTGGTGCCTAAGAGGTTCTTTTGCTGCTGTCTTTCTACTTGTTCGAATTGTAATTCTTTGATTTGGACCCTTTCTACTTTTTGGATGTGTGCATTTATTGAGATAAATTGGCCTCTGATCACTGCTTTTGCTGTGTGCCATAGATTTTGGTAGGACGTGTTTTCTTTGTGATTTGATTCCATGAATTTGTTTATTCTATCCTTGATTTCTTCTATAACCCAGTTCTTTTTGAGCAAGATGTTGTTCAGTTTCCATGAGTTTAATTTTGTTTCTCCCTTTTTTCTGCTACTGATTTCTTTCTTTTTTTTTTTTTTTTAATATGACTGAGTGAAAATGTACATTCCCGTATAAATTTACATGCCCACCTATATGCAGCTTCCACTGCTCTCCCTGTCCGGTGACAGCACACTATTCCTCTCTGCTCCATACATGTCTCATTCTCCCAACAGTCTCCTTTCCCCTCCTCTCCACCCACTCTCCTTCCTCCAGCCAGAGGACAGCAGGATGACATCCTATAGATGTATAGAACCATAAAGTGCATCCAATATATGGTCACTCTGCATCGCCAAGTCCAATCCTGATTTCTACTTTGATGGCTTTATGGTCTGAAAAGTTGCTTTTTAATATTTCACTATTTTGAATTTTGTCAAGAATTGCTTTGTGGCCTAATCTATGGTCTATTCCGAAGAATGTTCCATGTGAATTGGAAAAGAAACTATTCTTGGCTGCTATTGGATGTAGTTTTCTGTACATTTCTGTGAAGTCAAGTTCGTTGATTGTGGCACTTAGATATTCCATGACTTTATTGAGCTTTTTTTTTCAGATGTTTTGTCCTTCATTGAAAATGGTGTGTTGAAGTCTCCTACTATTATTGTTGATTTTTCTATTTATCTTTTGAATGCAGTCACTGTTTGCTTTATGTGTTTTGGAACCTTGTGATTGGGTACATAGAGTTTTTTATGGTCCTCCTGGAGTACTGATTTTTAAGTCATTATGTAATGTCCTTCCTTATCCATGGATGTGAATTTTACTTTGAAGTCTTTTTATCAGAGATCGATAATGGCACTCCCGCTCTTTTGTTAATGTTTGCTTGATATATTTTTCCATCCTTTGACTTTTAGTTTTTTCTTACTTTTGAATCTAAGGCACATCTCCTGTAGGCAACATATAGGTCAGTCATTTTTTTTTTATTCAATCTGCCACTCTCCAAGTCTTTATTGGTGCATTTAGTCCATTTACATTCAGCATGATTATTAATAGATATGACCTTAGTATTATCATTTTGATGTCCTTTTGTGTGTTGTAGACAACTCATTGCATTTAATTTTTTGTGCTGAGTGTTTTTTCTTTATGTATTTTCGTCTTTCTTAATGTTGGCGGTTTTGTATTTGCTGAGACTTCATCTTTTGTTTATTATTTTGATACATAGAATTGATAGTTTCCTTTGTGATTACCTTTATATTTACCTGTCTTTTCTAAATTTAAAGCAATCTTTAATATCTTTATATCACCTTGACTTCCTCTCCAAGTGATAGATCTATGCCTGTATTTTGGGGGGGGGGGCCTCTTTTTTGTTATAGTGTTTACATAATGACGTCTCTGTTTCTGTATTTCCAGTGTTTTGCCCGTGGTTTGTTTTTGTTATTCCCCTATTTGTATTGATATCCAGTAACTCTGTCCTGTGTTCTGGTTCTTGGGTTCTTACATGATGTCATAGATTTCTCCATTACATATAGTTTAGTTTTGTTTTTTTTTTTTTTGGAAATTTCCTAAATTTCTGTTTATATGGAAATGTCTTAATTTCACTGTCATATTTGAGAGACAATTTTTCTGGATATGTAATTCTTGGCTGCAGTGATTTTCCTTAAAGAGTTTATGTATGTCATCCCTTTGCATTCTAGACTGCATAGTTTCTAGTGACTAGTCTGAGCTTAGTCTTATTGATTATCCTTTGGAGGTTATTTTTAATTTATCCCTACATACTTTTAAGTGTCTCCTTATCTTTTGTTTGGGCAAGTTTGACTATAATATGCTTTAGTGTCTTTGGGGGAGGGGACATACCTTGCGTGGTGCATCTTGGATAGGTATCTTCTTGTCTTTCATGATACCCGGGAAGTTTTCTGTCAGTAAATCTTCAAGAATTCTCTCTGTATTTTCTATGATCCTCCCCTGCCCCTGTTCTGATACTCCAGTCACTCTTAGATTGTTCCTGTTCATAGAGTCCCACATAATTTTTAGTGTTTCTGGGATATTTTTAATCCTTTTATTCCATTTTTCCTCCAATGTGTTGATATTACATGCTATATATAGTTCAGTCTCACTAACTGGACCTTCCATTTCCTTAATTCTGCCTCTTTTACTTTCTGTTGATTTGTCTAATTTCATTATTATTTTTATGAATCTCTAGCTCCTGTCACTCTGTGCTTACTTGCAGTTTATTCACTTTGTCAGTGTGCTTTGCTGTATTTGGGGCTCGTCTCTTTTTTCTTCTCTCTTTTTCTTCCTTTTTTTTATTGTAAGTGAAAGTATACAATCCAAATCAATTTTGCATGCCCAACCATCTGCAGCTGCTTCTGCTGTCCTTGCCTAGTGACACAACACTCTTTATTGTATCCTCTTAACAAGCCCATGTCCCCTCCTCTCTACCCTCTTCTTCCCATAAAGACACCAGTAGGACAACAGCCTATAGATGCATAGAACTGTAAAGTAACCACATCGTATAGTCATACTGTATCCCTGAATCCATTCCATTTTTGTCCAAAGAATTGGCTTCAGTAGTGTTTTCTGGTGAGAGACAGCAGTAGATATAGGGGACATATTCCTACAGGACCCACCAGGCTGTCAGACTGTTTGTAGTCTATCAGTAGAGTTCTTAAGCTGCACACCTCTTTTTCTCACGTTGCCACAGGGACTCAGCATTGCCATCACAGCCGTCTTTGGTGGTGGCTAGGTACCGTCTGGTTCTTCTGGTCTCATGTTGACACAGTCTTGCATTCACAAGGGTCCTTCTTGAGCTCCTTCTTGAGCTCTTTTTTCCTCATGTCTTTGTTGTTATTGATCATCATCAATTCCAGATGAGTTGGGACCATTTTATGTACCTCAGATGGAAGCTTGCTATCTTCTAAGACTCCAGATGCCACTCATCAATATGGGGTGCAGAAGACTCTCTTAGCAGTAAGGCAGTTAAGCAAATTGGGTTCAGTGTCCTCCAGAAGTATGGTCCCCAGACCTCACCCCAGCTACTCTATCCTTGCAATGTTGGGCTGAGATTAGAAGAGCTTTCAGTTTATGGTAAACTCAAGTTAGGTTGATCTGCTTTCTACTGTGGTCATTGCTTTCACCTAACCAAATTTCTATAAACTATCTGAACTATGACCAACCCTCAGCCTCCCTCCTCACCCTTGTAACCATCAATGAGTCTTTTCTTCTGTACATAAGTCTATTTTTAAGTCCCTATAGAATGGGCCTTATACAATATTTGTCCTTTTGTACTGACTGACTTCACTCAGCATAATGTCTTTCAACTGAAACCAGGTATGAGACGTTTCCTATAATCATCATTGTTCTTTATCATTGCATTGTGTTCCACTGAGTATGTGTACCAAAGTTTGTTTATCTGTTCATCTGTTTATAGGCATCTGGGTTGATTCCGTCTTTTTGCTGTTGTGGACTGTGCTGCAACAAAAATTTATGTGCATGTATCTGTTCATGTGACAACCTTTGTTTCTGTAGGATAAATTCCAAGCAGTGGGATTACTGGACCAAATGGTATATCTATTTCCAGCTTTTTAAGGAAGCTCAAGATTGTTTTCCAAAGAGGTTGTACCATTTTGCAGTCCCACCACCAGTGTAGGAGAGTTCCAATTTCTCCACAGCCCCTCCAGCATTTGTTATTCTGTGTTTTTTGGATCATGGCCAGCCTTGTTGGGGTGAGATGGTATCTCATTGTAGTTTTGATTTGAATTTCTCTAGTATCTAAGAATCATGAGCACTTCTTCATATGTCTTTTGGCTGCCTGGATGTCCTCTTTGGTGAAATGTCTATCCATCTCCTTTGCCCATTGATTAATTGGGTTATTTAACTTTTTCTTGTTGATGTTTTGTAGTAGCTTGTAGATTATGCAGATCAGATATCAGTCTGACATGTAGTTGCCAAACACTTTGTCCCATTCTGCGGGTGGTTTTGTAACTCTTTTGGTAACTCTAGATGAGCAAAAGTGTTTGACTCTTAGTAGTTCCTGTTTATCCATTTTCTCTTCTGTTCCTTCTTTGTTTCTCAGATGTTGAAGTCTTTCTAAGCCATATATTAAAATTTCCAGTGTTGGCCTTAGTTTTCTTTTGCATGATCTTTATTGGCTTATCATTTTAGGTTTGATATTTAGGTCTTTGATCCGTGTTGAGTTAGTTTTTTTCAGCAGCTCAGCAACAATACTCTCTGTATTCTCAGATGTCTCACCTGTTCAGGGACTCCAATTAATCGAACGTTGTTCCTCTTAATAGAGTCCCACATGCTTCTTAATGTTTCTTCATTTTTCTTGTTTCTTTTTTCTGATTTCTGCTCAGAGACGCTGGCATCAGTAGCTCTGTCTTCCAAGTCAGAAATTCTTTTTTCCATTTGTTCCATTCTGTTTTCTTGGCTTTGCATGGACGTTTCTATGTCTTTGATTTTGTTCTTGATCTGTTGGATTTCAGAGTACTGGTGTTCCATCAGATCGAACAACTTGCTTAATTTTTCACTTTGTTCTGCTGCATTTTGTATAAGGTCTAGAAGGGCTCTATATATAATCAATTTGTATTCACTTCCTGATGCTTTCATAAAAGTTTCTTCATCTGGGAAACTCCTTGGTTGCTTTGTTTGGGAGCCTTCTGAAGCCATGAGTGATTGCTTATATGCCACAATTGTCTGTTGCTTTTTGGGTCCCATGTGAGTATATAGAGGCTGGAAGAGGTACTGAGAGTATGGATTGCAAATGTTTCTCTAGGCTGTCTTCAAATGTAAAGCAAACGGTATCTGACCAGTTCACAAGTCAGTTAGGTTTTCAGGTGTAGAGGTCCCTCTTCTCATCTGACAAAATAAGCATCACTATATCCAACCCCAGATGATAACAGACTAGTTCAGAATACAGCAATGCTACTGCCCTGTTGGCCTCTACTGACAGAGCCTAGCCTTATCCAACACTGCGTCAAGTACTGGTGATAGGAAAGCGCTCTCCTGTGGGCAGGCTCTGGCTCCCAAGCTAAGAATTAGGTCCAGCTGCGGCCACCGTATCCAAGATGGCGTCCTCCACACAGGCAGCAGACAGAGGGACTAAAGGTGCCGAGAGGTAGTGATTCCTCTGATTGTGTTGCAGGGCCCCCAACATAGGCAGCACTGTACAAAATCACTACTTTTCTGTTGGAGAAGCGCTATCCCGTTTGCAGGCGCTGGCTCCCAGGCTAAGACTGAGGTCCCGCTAAAATCTCGATACCAACATGGCGTCCCGCACCCTGACCGCGGAGCTCCGCACAAACCCTGCTGAGGCAGCTACAAAATGAAAGGCTCAACATGGCTAGATTAACAGAGTCCCGAGCCTGGCTCTCAGAATATGGGAATTTCACCTGCCTATCCCCTCAGCAGCGCATCTGAGTCCAGCCACCAGGCAAGACCCAGCTCCGCCCGCCAGCCGAGACAGAGGGAAAAAAAAGTCAAACTGGTGCGTTTACCTTCTGTCCGTGAGAGCCGGGGCTAGCCAGGAGCGGGAGTCAGTGAAAGAGAGGAGGTTTTTCGCTGAGTGGTATGAATTCCCAATTAACAGCTCTGTGCCGTGTCCTGAGGCTGATTAGGTGATCAGAAGGCTCTGTTTGATTGTCAATTCAGGTCTTGGTTTCCAGAGGGATATAAGGACACGTGTGCTTAGTCCGCCATCTTGACTCCGCCCCCCGTGTTTAGTTAGTTTTTATGTAAGGTGTGAAATATGGGTCTTGTTTCAGTTTTTTGCTGATGAATATCTAATTTTGTCAACATCATTTGTTAAAGAGGCTGTTTTTACCCAGTTTACAATCTTAGCGCCTTCGTCAGGTATCAGCTGTTCGTAAGAGGATGGTGGCATCTCTGGGGTCTCAACTCTGTTCCATCAGTCTTTGTGTCTCTTTTTGTAGCAGTTTCATAGTTTTGACTACTGTGGCAATGTTCATCTTCTTCAGTAGTGTTTTATGTATCCAGGGTTTCTTGCCTTTCCAAAAAAAGTTTGTATTGGGATTGCATTGTATATGTAGTTTGACTTGAGTAGAATAGACTTTCACAGTGTTAACTTGTCCTATCCATGAGCAGGGTGGGTTTCTCTGTTTATGTAAGTCTCTCTTGGTTTCTTACGGTAAGGTCTTATAATTGTCTCTGGATAGGTCTCTTATTTCTCTGCTTAGATTTATTCCTAGGTATTTTATTTTCTTGGGGGCTAGAGTAAGTGGTATTGATTTGGTGATTTCTTCTTTGATGATTTCTTTGTTGCTGTAAAGAAATCCTACTGATTTACTTATGATTATCATATACTCTGATACTTTGCTGAACTATTCTATTAGTTCCTGTAGTTTACTTGTGGATTATTTAGGATTCTCTGCATATACAATCATATCATCAGCAAACAGGAAAATTTTTACTTCTTCTTTGCTGATGTGGATGCCCTTTTTTTTTTTTTTTGTCTTGTCTAATTGCTCTGGCTAGAACCACTAGTACAATGTTGAACAGAAATGATAAGAGTGGACATCCTTGTCTAGTTCCCATTCTAAAGGTGAGTTCTTTCAGTTTTTCTCCATTCAGGATGATGTAGGTGCTTGGCTTTTTGTAGATACCCCATATCGTGTTGAGTAATTTCCGCTCTGTTACTATCTTACTGAGCATTTTTAGCATGAATGGGTTTTGGACTTTGTCACATGCCTTTTCTGCATCAGTTGACAACATCAGGTGATTCTTATCTTTTGTGCTGTTTATGTGGTTGATCACATTAATTGTTTTTCTGATGTTGAGCCAGCCTCGCATCCCTGGTATGAATCCAACTTGGTCATGCTGATTCTTTTTTTTTTTTTTCCTGATACAATGTTGAATTCTATTGTCTAGGATTCTGTCGAAGATTTTTGCTTCTAGGTTCACAGATGATGTCAGCCAGCCAAGTGCTGTGATACTCGTCTGTTATTTTCTTTTTGGGAGGGATCTTTCCCTGGCTTTTATATCAGGATTATGCTGGCTTCACAGAATGAATTTGGGAGTATTCCATCACTTTCCATGCTGTAAAATAGCCTCAGTAGTATTGGAATTAACTCCTCCCTAAAGGTTTGGTAAACTTCTCCAGTGAAACCATCTGAGCCAGGACTTTCTGTGGTTGGGAGTTTTCTTTTTTATTACTTTTTCAGTCTCATCATTTGTTATGGGTTTATTAAGTTGTTCTACTTCTCTTTCTGATAATTTTGTTAGGTGATATGAATCTAGAAATTTGTCCATTTCCTCAAAGTTTTCAATCTATTATAGTCTTTCATAGTATTTCTGTTATGACACTTTTGATTTCACTTGGATCTGTTGTGACAGCTTCCATCTTATTCCTTATTCGGGTAATTTGTTTCCTCTCCCATTTTTCTTTTGTAAGTTTAGCCACTGGTCTATCAATTTTGTTGATCTCTATAAAGAACCAGCTTTTGGTCTTTTCAGTTTTTTCAGTTGTTCTTCTGTTCTCTAATTCGTGTAGTTCTGCTATGATCTTTATGATCTATTTTCTTCTAGTATCTGAGGGATTCCTTTGTTGCTCTCTTTCTACTTGTTCAAGCTGTGGGGTTAATTCTTTGATTTGGGACATTTCTTCATTCTGGATGTGTACATTTATATAGAGAAACTGACTTCTGAGTGCGTCTTTGGCTGTATCCCATAGGTTCTGGTGGGATGTGTTTTCATTCTCATTTGATTCCGTAAATTTCCTTGTGTCATCCTTGATTTCTTCTATAACCCGTAAATTCTGGAGCAAGGTGTGGTTCAGTTTCCATGAGTTCAAATTTCTACCTATGTTTTTTCTGCTGTTTATTTCAACGTTTATAGGTTTATGGTCCAAGAAGATGCTTTGCAATAGCTGAGACTTTCTTTGTGCCCTAACACATGGTCTGTTCTGGAAAACGTTCCATGTGCCTTGGAGAAAAAGGTGTACTCATCTGTTGATGGGTAAAAATTTCTGTATATGTCGAGGTCTAGTTGGTTAATTGTCACAATAAGATCTAATGTATCTTTACTGAGTTTTTTCCCAATGATCTGGCCATTACTGAAAGTGGAGTGTTGAAGTCTCCAACTATTATTGGTGAGTGATCTATCTCATTTTTCAGTGTTGTCAGTGTTCAGTCTATTTAGATGCTCTGGAATTGGGTGTGTAAATATTTAATATTGTTGTATGCTGCTTATGTACTGAACCTTTCAGCAGTGAATAGTGACCGTCCTAGTTCATGATGGTGGATTTTATGTTAAAATCTGTTTTATCTCAGATTAGTATTGCCACTCTTGCTCTTCTTTGTATGTCTTTAGCTTGATATATGTTGTTCCATCCTTTGATTTCAAGTTTGTTCATATCTTTGAGTCTAAGGAGTATTTCTTGTAAACAGCATATAGGAGGATCGTATCTTTTGATCCAGAGTGTCACTCTCTGTCTCTTTATTGGGGCATTCAGTCTGTTTACATTCAATGTAATTATTGATAGCTATGTACTCAGTGCTGTTGTTTTTGATGCCTTTATTTTTGTATTGTTGATGCTTTCTGTGTTGTTCTTATTCTTCTGTTCTGCATCAGTCTTCTTTACGGGTTGACTTTTCATCTTTTTCAGTGTTGGTTTTGTGTTTGTTGAGACTCCTGTATTATGTTTCTTTGTTTTGCTAAGTGGCACAGTTATTTTGCTTTGCAACTATCCCTATAATCCCCTTAATATTCTGTTTCTACCAGACTTTAACTTCTACATATCTTTTTAATTTCCTCTCCATCTGAAACAGTTGTACCCAATGTAGCATATCCCTCTTTTTAGTGTGATGATGTTATAGTTTTTATGTTAAGATCACTGGTTCCCTTCTCTTATATTGTGACTTTGTTTGAGTTTTGTGACTTCTGTAAATGAGGAGGATTCTGGATGCTGTGTCCTGCATGACTTCCTTAAATAGAAAATTGATATTTTCAGTTTTCTGAAAAAAAGCTCTTTTCAGTATTCTTGTTGTTTTGGTTTGGTTTTTATAAAATCTCTAGGCTTCTGTTTATCTGTGGATGTCTTAATTTCCCCCTTGACATTTGAGAGACAATTTTGCAAGATGTGTAATTCTTGGTTGAAAGTTTTTCTCCTTCAAGGCTTTGAATGGCATCCCACTACCTCCTTGCCAACATTGTTTCTGTCAAGCAATGAGACAAAAGTCTACAGGGCTTCCCTTTGTACATTACCTTTGCTTTAAGCCTCACTGCCTTTAAAAACCTCTGTTTATGTTTCATTGAATTAAACTTGATTATAATATGTCTTGGAGTCTTTCTTTTGGAGTCTGGTTTTTGTGGCATTTGATAAGCATCTTGGATGTCCATGCTTTCTTCTTTCATAATTTCAGGGAAGTTTTCTTTCAGCAGTTCTACAAAAATACTGTCTGTATTTTAGGCTATCCTGCCCTGTTCAAGAATTCCAGTTATTCATAGATTATTCCTCTTAATAGAGTCACATGTGTTTTTTAATGCTTCATCATTTTCCTTATTCCTTTTCTCTGATTTCTCCTCATAAATGCTGGTATCAGTTGCTGTATCCTCAAGCTGACTAACCCTGGCTTCCGTGTCCTCAATTCTGATCTTTCGGCTTTACGCTGAATTTTCTAATTCTGTAATTTTATTATTGATCTGCTGGATTTCAGATCATTGATCCATCAATTCAAATAGCTTGCATAATTTTTCATTTTGTTCTGCTGCATTTTGTTTAATCTCTTAGATGGCTCTATGCATAATTCTTTTCTATTCAACCTCTGATAGTTTCAGACAGCCTTCCTCATCTGAGAAGTTTGTTGACTCTTTATTTTGGGAGTTTTCCGGAGCCATGGTATAATGCGTCTTTAAATGGTTAGCTACTGATTGTTGTCTTTCTGCCATCAAGAAGCTATTCGGGTTCTGTGGTGTTACTGCAGCAGTAGCTGAGGCATAGTTCTAAGAGGAAAGTAAGAGCACTATTAGATTTGGCCACCCTCTGCCTCTGTGTACTCTAGTGACTGGCCCCAAGTGGACTCTCTGGGGTGGCAGACCCCACCTCTTGGCTGCTAAAGATGGGATTTACTTGTGGCAAATGTCTGTCATTATACCATGCAAGCCTATTGTGTACCTCAGGGAATGAAGAAGGATGCCACCCCACTTGGCTTCCTGGATCTGCTGCACTCTGTAGATGTGTTTGGCTTAAAAACTGCTTGTTTGCTGAGGGGGCACTGGGAAGTGTTCACCGAAGGCAACTGAGCTCTCAGAGGTGTCAGGTTCTGCCTTCTGGCTGGCAAACGTGGCACCCTACTTATGAAGTAACTGGGGGGCTGTCCACTGATGCTATGACATGGAGCAGTGAAGGGTGGTAGAGATGCTGCTGCCCTACTCAGCAGTCAGTGCTTCAGGTGATCTTATTTTAAAAGGTACTTTACTGCTGAGCAAGGAGCTGTTCATCAACTGCTGAAGTCAGTCAGGCCCTCAAGTATGGTAGGCCCTGCCTTCTTGCAGACAACAGAGGCACCTCATGGACCAGCCTAAATGCTATGATGTGGATCAAAGAAGGGAGAAGTTAGGGCCTTTCCACCATCATCTGCCAGACCCCAACTGTAACTCTAGACACCATCATCCTAAACACAGCTTTTCTGCTGGAGAAGCACTATCCAGAATTAGTTCCAGCTGAGATTTCTGGGTGGCTGACTCAACCTCTCATCTGACCAAGATGGTGCCCTGACCAAGCCACCCTTCCTGCCATGAGACAGAAGAATCTATGGCACAGATCAGAGAAGAGAGAGTGGAGGGACAGTGGTGCCCTCAGCTGGCAGTAGGGCTTTCAAGATGCGGCTATCCTAAGCACAGTCTCTCTGCTGCACTATAAACTGTTTACTTAAGCCCTGCATTTCAGAGTATTAGCTGGCTCATACCCAGTCCACACCTCCTGGATAACAAAGAAGGCACAGGTACCTGCAGTCCTCCCAAAAGTACTTTAGCAGAAGCAGTACTCAACATGCCACTGCCTCATCTTTGAGAGAGGAAGTTTCCCCATTACTGGTGCCTAGTCCAGTCTGAGAACCCTATGCCAGATCCTAGGGCTCCCAGGATGTCCGCGCTGCTCCATTCAATTATCATTCCAGGCCTCAGTTCTCAGGAGATGTGTATCTAGTCCATCACCTTGGCCCTGCCCTCTTTTCTTATCTCTTGAAGAGTTCTAAATATTAATCATTTTTATTCTACCCAAATAATTCCTCTGGAAAATTTGATTCTTTGTTTCGGAAGATTTCTGAAGAGATCATCACTTTATGTGCTTTGATATGGACTGCTGTTTCTGAGCCATCAGTAAATCATTGTTATTTAGTTTGCCTACTGTGCTCTAGGAGGAAATCCTGGTGGAGTAGTGGTTAAGTGCTGTGTCTGCTAACCAAAAGGCGAGCAGTTCAAATCCACCAGGTGCCCCTTGGAAACTCTCTGGGGCAGTTCTACTCTGTTCTATAGGGTTGCTATGAGTCAGAATCAACTCAACAGCACTGGTTTACCGTGACCTAGCTTCTTGTTTTAAAATGTACAGTTTACTTTTCTCGTATAGATTCTGGTCAGGTGTCCAGGTAGTCAGTTATCAAGTGTGTGGTGCAGGCTTTTTACTGCTCTCCTAGATGGGTAGGGCTGATTGGTATAGGCACAGGTGTCTGTCCACAGCTGTTGACAAAGACAGTGGGCTAGCAGCTGGCCCTGAGTTTCTGTGAGGATGATGTATCACCTTGTATCTGAATCTAGGTGAAGGAACAATTTCTGCCATGGTTTTTCAGCTTAGGAGAGTCAGGAGAATTATTTTTTTCCCTCCCTATTCCTTATTAAATTGTTCACCTTCTGAATCTCAGTGAATCAGGCACACTTAAAGAGTCCTACTTCAGGCTCAGTTAATGGTGTCAGACTCCAGAGCCAGGGGCAGTGCAGAGAATAGGGGTAGCACTAGCCCATTTGTAGAAAAGATCCAGATCCATGCATGGCAGGTTATACACAAAGCCTTAGCTTTCAAAATCTAATGCCATCTCTCACTAGTTTCTGAGGATCAAGTGGGCTCCCTAGACAGTTACTTCTGCCTAGAGTGCCTACCACCCTCCATGCTCAGCCTACCACATGATCACTGTGTCCATTTCCCAGCAGGCCAGGTCTTTGGAATCCTGTGCACTTCTGCCCTTCCACATTGCTCAGCTTCCACATTGCTCAACTTCTCCTTTGATGTTCAGGACTCCTAGGGTGTCATATGTCCTGATTCATTTGTTCTTTTGTTGTTAGAAGGGTCACAGGAAGTGTCTGTCTATTCTCCCATCTTGGCCCTGCCTCCACTTATTTTAAGTTCTTGTTCCCTGTGGTTCACTTATTCTGCTTCCTCTGGTTGAGGTACTTGGTTGACTTTCTTTAATGATACTTGTACTCCTCATACATTTCCTAAAGTTTCCCTGTGTCTGAACACAAATACTCAAGGTCAGGATTGCAGGTTCGTGATTTGGACAGACACAGAAACAGGGCACAGCAGTCATAGCTGGTTTAGTGTTACAATGGCTGGGGCAAGTACAACATTCAGCAGATAGTGGGCAGTGGGCAGCAGGCAGCACACAGCCGTGCCTGGTGGCGCAGTGACCTTATACACTAGTTTTATACCAAAGTGGTTAGCTGCCAGATCCAGGGCCCCAGGGTCATAAACAAGTTATATAACTACTGCTCAATCAGCTGAATTAGTCCTGGCCGGAAGGCCCGTACAAAATCAAAAGGCCGGAGCAAGACAACCTTCCATATTGTCCCCACACCCTGGGAGCTCATAGTGTCTTGTGATAATCAGCTAGTTTCTGTTGTCATTGTTTGCTACCGTAAGTCAGCTCCCAACTCATGGTGTCCCCACACACAGCAAAATCAAACCATTGTGATCCATAGGGTTTTCAAATGACTGGATTTTTTTCAAAAGTAAATAGCAAGAAGTTAGTGGTGTATATATAGGGGAAAGTAAACAGAGCATGGGCTCTGGCTTGAGCCTCTCTGAGTGAAAGCTGATGCAAAGTACCTGCAAGTTGGAAAACTTGTAATGTTTTAATATAGGCTCGAAACATTGCATAGTTGCTTCCTCCTCACAGTTGGCTTCACTCCTTAGGGAACCTCCCAGCATCTCTATTCTAGGAATTGCTCATCTCCAGGGACTGCCACCTTCTGTTGTAAAAGAGAAAGGAGAAATGACTTGAGGGCTAAGAGCTCACACAGTCATTGCTATTGTGCTTCACCACACCTGTGTTCCAGAACTACCCTGATATTTCTCAGCTGGCATTAGGCCAACACTACTATATCCCCATACTAAGGAGAAGAAATAATAGTTTGGGCCCTATGTCTGCTACCCAAGAGATTGACAGTTCCAATCTACCAGGCACTCCTGGGAAATTCTATGGGGCAGTTCTACCCTGACCTAAAGGGTCGCTGTGACTCAGAATCTGCTTGCCAGTACTAGGTTTGGTTTTGCTTTTGCTTAGGGAGAGGAAAGACACAAAAGCATCCTCTCATGTTCCTACTTATGAAATATAGCCTATGCCTGCTCTACCTATGGCCCACTCCCACTCTTCTGCTTCAGTGGCATCTCCAGTTGGTTTAGGAAGAGAATGCTGGGGCTTATTTACCATCTTACCTGTCTTAATCGTTGTTCTTAAGCTCTCTCGTTGTTCTTAAGCTCTCTTTCATTTCTACCATTAGCTCTGACTCAGGAGGATGCCCCCTTCTCCTCCTCTGGTTTATTTTAACCCCTCAGGGCTTTCTGTCCCTTGTGTACCACATACTCCATGCTTCTGACACCTCCCATGCAGTGAAGTCTAGCAGATAGGTAACAACATGACAGTCCTGGTTCTTTCTGGCTGGGACAAACAATCCAGCACGTTCTCTATCTGCTCGCTCAGGACGCTAGAAGGAACTTCCTGTCTGCTTCCATAGAGATTAGCCAGTTCATTCTAAAAAATATGTTACCTGCTGCTATCTGACTTCTATCAGATATTATTCTAGAAAAAAAAAAGTGGTCTATTACAGCATAATTCTGTTAATGAAACCTTCTGAACAATTATATCTGTTTTTAATGAAATACAAAGTTTAGAGTTTTTGAATTAGACATTTTGGTTTCCTTACTTACGTTCTTTCTGAACTCATGGTGTACTAAAACTGCAAATGAATGTTTTCGTAGTCTAAATCGCTATCCAGCAAGCAACAACCTATGAGCTTAAGCTAGCACTGTCTTTGTTTTTTAATACAAGGTTTTACTGAAACACAGCCCTATTCATTTATTATGTATTATCACTGACTGCTGTGGTACTACAAAGGCAGATCTGAGGAGTAACAGAGGCTGTATGGTCAACACAGCCTAAAATATTGACAGGTATCCCTTTCAAGGAAGGTCCGCCCAAATATAGTATAAATCATAGACTTCTGCATGAGTTTTGTCAGTGGTTGGAAAATGCTATACGTTCTTCCTTTCTTTAAAAAAAAAGAAAAATTGTGCTTATCTGTGGAATGCCTGAGTGGTGCAAATAGTCATCATGCTCAGCTACTAACCAAAAGACTAGAGATTGAATCCCTCTAGAGGTGCCTCAGAAGAAAGGTCTGGGGATCTATTTCCAAACAAATCAATCACTGAAAACCCTATGTAGCACAGTTTTACTCTGACACACACTGGGTCACTGTGAGATGGAATCAGCTTGATGGCAACTGGTTTTTATGCTTCTTTGGAGCATAACTCTGGACATGGTAATTCCCTATTCAGAATTTATGTCTCCAAAAGAAAGACCACTGAGTTGACTCTAAAGAAGTCTGTGAATGTATTTTCAAGTGTGTGTGTGTGTGTGTGTGTGTGTGCATGCGCACACACACATATGCATGTACAAATGCATTCATTGATGTGGAAGTTGAAAAATGTTGGAATTAAGAGCACATAGTTCTTCTTATATGGTTTATAACACTATTTTTAGTTCAAAATGTTCAGACTGTGAATATTTACTAGTTGGGACTGTTTAATAGTGTCATGTTGCACTACTAATCACACTGCCTCGAAGGCCCTAATAATATCTCATCAGTTGCAGGAAAGATGCTGGTTGATAAGCCAAGCAGGAAGATGAATATCCCTGCACAGCAGATCTCTAATTCTATAGAAGCATCTGGCCAACTACGCATTGGCTCACCTAGTGCTTCAGCTTCTCTGACACCTAGTATCTGTCTCCATCACTTCCCAAAATGGGACAGTTTCCTCTTTCCCAATTACAGAAAGGCAGCTTGTAGCCGAATTTGTGAGCTCAGCATGCCTTGGAAGAGGCAGAAAGACTTGGAATCTGACGTGTTTCTGCTCTGAGGCCCTGACCAAGCAAAGAAAGTTGCGGCGGGTAGAGGGGACGTCTTTCCAGGACAAACAAGTCAGGTCCACGTGTTCCATCCACTTGCATTCATTCTAGAGACCTATGTGGGTTGAATGCTCTTTTTCCTTTCCTCAAAATACAAAATAATTTAAGCATATTTGTATTGGGATGAAATCTAAGATGAATCAAAGCCACTGTGAAATATCTTCTATCTTCTAGGATTTGCCATTCATTTTATTGGGCAGATACGTGAAGCTTCTGAAAATTAACTTTGTGTTTAAAACTAACTCATGGCAGAATCAAAGTCTCTGCTTTTTAGTCTGTTTTAACAAGATCACACTCATACCATTTACTCTTGTAGGCATGGAAGTAAAAACTCCTGTTTCATTGAGAGTGAGGCTTGGGGTTTCCTGGTCTCTTGTGGTGTACAGACCAGCATAGAGGGCAGAGACCTCCCTAGGATGGGTCAGCATGGACATGGAAACTTTCTCAATGAACATGCTGATTTGAAATGGAGTAGGACCTCCTATAATCTACATGCACATACTTACAAATTTGCAAAAAAGTTTTGACATTTCTTATTGCCAAACATATATGATCGTGTTTCCCTGTGCAAAGTCTTTGGGTGGTACATACAGTTAGCATGCTCAGCTGCCAACTGAAAGGTTGAAGGTTCATGTCCACCCAGAGATACCTTGTAAGAAAAACTAGTGATCTAGTTTTAAAATATCATTGATCTAGTTTTAAAATATCATCTATTAAAACATGCCTGCAGTTGCCATGAGCTGGAGTTGATTTGAGAGCAACTGGATTATTGCCATGCTAAAAAGAATTCTCCACTATCGTAAACCTTGACAGTAAAAAATAAAACATTTTCCTAATATGGTATATTTGAGAATTTTTGTAGCATGTTAAATGTTAGTTATTAAACACAAGATGTGCTTCAAAAGGGTGCTTTTACAGTATCAAGAAAACAAAAAATGTCTACTTTTTAGTATGGCATTTAGATTAGGTAATCAACTTTCTCATAATGTAACACACTGCTTTAGAGAAATTCTACACCACATTTCCGATTCCTTGATTGGAAAACTCAAGAATAAGATCAGAGTAGATGTCATTTTGAGAGTGTGGGACAAGAGAAAATCCAGGCTTGAGAGAAGCACGTGTGTTGGTTTAACAGTTGTGTTCTGGAGATTTTGTGTGGAATGTATTTATCTGTGCAAGTTTAATAAAAGAATCTGTCTTAAATTCCAAGCCACAGGGGAACACCTCTGCTTTAAATATATAAATACGTGAAAACTAAGAGCAATCTTGTCATATCCTTTGGCTCTGGGAGGAGAGGAACATGCTGAATTGAGTTAGATGCAACTTAAGACCCAGAAAGTAATGCTGGTGGTCTGTAACCATGCTGGGGTGTGCTTGTTCAGAGGTCTTGCAGCTCCCATCATCCTAAATGACTCAGAGTAAGTGCTGTGCACCAGCCCATGGGAGTGTTCACCCAGCAGCCAGGAGGCCTTTGCAGGAAAACTCTCACAGGATGAAAGAGCTGATGGGAGAGGATGTAAGCATGCTGGTGCAGGGGGCAGTACAGATTCAGGTGTATATTGTATGCAGTATACACATTCACGGGTATATTCTGTGTATGTGTGGGTGTGCTTGTCAAAGTGCGGGTACATGTGCCTGTATGTGCTTTGTGTGCATGTGTGTTATATATATTGTATGTGCGTGTATCTGCTCTGTGTTGCTTGTGTGTGTGCTCATGAGTATGTGTACTGGGTTATGTATGCATGTGGGGGGGTGTGATGTGTGTGAATACATGTGTGCCTGTGTGAGTGGATGTGTATGCGCAGGTATGTGGGTGTGTGCTTGCATATGTTAGTGTATTCATTGTGTCCACATGTATGTGTGCATGTGTGCACATGCATATGTGTGTAGAGCCACTCCTACAGTCTACTCAGTCCATTTGGCTGTCTTTCCTTCTCCCCTTGCAGAAAAGCGACTTTCCCGGGGCATCTCCCATGCCAGCTCAGCCATTGTCTCACTGGCCCGGTCCCACGTGGCTAGTGAGTGTAACAACGAGCAGTTTCCCCTGGAAATGCCAATCTACACATTCCAGTTGCCAGACCTCAGTGTGTACAGTGAAGACTTCAGGAGCTTCATTGAGCGGGACTTGATTGAGCAGGCAACCATGGTCGCCTTGGAGCAGGCAGGTGAGTGGTTCCTCCAGGTTTCTGTGGTCAACAAATCTGGCTGGCTTGTACTCCTCAGACGAACAGTGGACTGAGATTTGCCTCATTTACATCAGTGAACAAAATAAATGTTCTGTTGGCTCAAGTTGTGCTCTGGGAGTGCTGAGTTAGGATCCTGGACACTTGCACCAGACTGCCTGCTCTACTGTAGGCAGATCTCTGTAGACAGACCCCTCCAGGGCTGGCTGGATGTAGGCAGTCTTTGGCCATGTGATGCTGAAATCCCTTAAGTTTCCCCTCTGCTCCTAAATCCAACCTAGCTAGGCTAATCCTGCCCTCAGGAGTCCTCAGCCTTCTTTTCCTGGCTTCTCTCCTTTTCCCCATCCAACTCTGCTCCATGAAATCTGAACATCTGCAAAAATGAGAAGACTAATATTCACATGATGCAGCTTTTCTGATAATAGATGATACATGTCTTACATACCTGTTATTTGCTGTTAAATGATACATCACTTGCATACATGTTAGTTTCTTTCCTTCCCTGGTTTTTCACAGCCTCCAGGTTGAGAACACACGAAACCTGACTTGACTTTCTCTCCTTATCTTTCATGTTTCTTTACTATCCTAACATTCCAATGAAGAAGAGATTCAGGGAACAAGCTTAATTCCCCTTCTTCAGAGTTCCTAAATATAAACTAAACCAATTGCTGTCAAGTCAATCCGACTCATAGCAACCACATGTGTATCAGAGTACAACTGTTCTCTACAGTATTTTCAATAGTTATTTCTCAGAATTAGCTTTCCAAACCTTTCTTATGAAATGCTTTTGGTGAACTTGACCTGCCAGCCTTTCAGTTAGTAGCCAAAAGCATCAAAACATTTGCACTACCCACAGACTCCACTGGTTCAAAACAGATTTCACTTCTTCTTAAGACAAAGCAGTATGTGCTTCACTATAATCATTTGTGTAATAAACCTTTGCAAAATCATGCATTCAGGGGCTTCTCAAACAACATGTAGAAGACTCCATGCCCTTCCTCTCAGGCTTGTCTCATGCTGTCCAGTAGTGCCCATTGGCAATGTAGACCAACAGCAGAATGTGCAGTTTCCTCACCAGTTGGAGCCCTTGCTTCCCACTGGGACTGTGAAGCAAGGCCTGTGGATCTTCATTCAGCCATAGCCAGTTAGTTGTTCTTGCTATTAAAGGCCAGGCTGTGGAGCTTTTCTCCAGCTATGCTTACTCAGGAGTGTAGGATAGGAAGCCCTGGCTGAGCACAGAAGGAGAGAAACAGTGGGGAGAGGCTTCACTCAGGCCTGCAGCCAGCAAGGATTACACCACTAAGGGAACATCTTATCCCAGCTCTTGAGCAAGACTCAGTTAAAACTGTCAAGTGCTTTTGAGTCATCCAGAAGACAAACATAGGTAGATTTGTATGGTCCACTTTTGGTCAATGAACCAGGCGGGATCCTGATTGGAAAAGGTGGCTCATTCAAACTACAGAAACACAGAAGACTCCGTAGGGGCTATCTGCCGAGACTGCATGGGGTGCAGGGACGCCAACAAAGGATAGCAGCATGTGGGGACTAACACTAACCAGGAGCTAACCGTCACTTGTGGGCCTGGCAAAGGAAGAGTGGCTGGGTGAAGAGGGCTGTAAAAGGAGGTGTACCTCTGGGGAGAAGGAAGGAGCTAGAGAAAAGAATATTCCAACTCCATTCTTCTCCCTCAACCCAGGCTCTACAAACCTGTCTAGCAGAACAGCAGCCATAGCCCAGGGCCAAGAAATTATTTGCATAATTCAGGCAAGTCATCCTCTGGGGCCCCAGTAGGGTGTAGAAGGCAGACCAAGGATCTAGAGGGCAAAGGGAAGCAGCGAGTTTCCTTGATGGGCATGTTGAGGAGATCTTGGCTTCACTGTATAGTTGGCTTCACAACATTATTTGTTTGAATAATCCAGAACATCCTCATGCACTCACTCAGGAAGAAATGCACCAAATTCTTGTTGACAGAGAGATGGAAAGGTAACTTGCAAGGGCTTATTCTGTTGGGCATCGCAAGATTTGGAGAGCCTCAGCAGTCATGCCATCAGACTAGGACTGAATAGATCAAAGTTTAGTAACCTGCCTCCAGCACTCAGCCAATAAAAACCCTGTGAGTCACAATATATTATCTGATACAGTACTGGAAGATGACCCCCTAGGTTGAAAAGCCCTCAGAATACACAGTGGCCACAATAAATGGTTTCCAATGTACCAATGATTGTGAAAATGATGCAAGACCAGGCAATGTTTCTTTTTTATATGTGGGGTCGCCATGGGTCATATTCTTCAGGCTTAGAAAACACCGTTTAAAAATCCAGAGCTACTAAACTGAGATGTTAAACTCAAGAATAGCTTGTTGGTTATGTCACAGGGAAGAGGACAGAGAGAAGCACCAACAGCAATGCATGGTCATAGTGGACACAGCATCACCCTTGGCAGTTGGGGCCTACACTAGCTAAGGGAACACAGGGGACTTAAGGGGAGCAGTCATATCTCTTCTTTGGCCGTTTGACCTCAAATTTCTGTGTAGGACAGGTAGATGAGGGCACTAATGTGTTCCCACACCACTCATACCGAGAGCAGGAAAGGGGCACAGAGCAAATTGGTGCTCCTCTAAGAGAAGGAAGGTGATCATCACAGGGCTCAGCAGTAGCACAGATATTGTGCTGTCCACTTCTCTGCGTCTGCCTCCTTAGCAAGTAAACAGGGCCTCCATGCCATGTCCAGTACTACACTTTCTACACGGGCTTCTAGGTAGACACTAGAGGCGCCTGGTGGTCCCACAAGTTCTCCCCTCCCCATCCAGTAGAGCCTGCGCTCCATCTGTTTTAGTCAGCTAGTACTGCTTTAACTGCTGGCGAAAGGGTGGCCCAAAACAGAGGCAAAGACACACCAGTTCAAGGGTCCAGTGTGTAAGGTGCGTCTCGGCACCAACTGTGAGGCGAGTTAGGCCAAACGTATCAGTGGCAATTAGAGAGAAAGAGAGTGAGTCAGCAGCAGGACAGGATTTGTTGGTGCGCTCCCGGGTGAACTCTGTGAGCTGCAAGCTAGGAGTCGGAGAAGTCGTGCTTTCAAATTGGGAAAGGGGGTTTACATAGAAGTGGACAGTTCTGCCTAGTGCGGACCTTAATGGGGACATGGGGAAAAAGGCGGGAGCCAATAGGATTTGGGCGATGTAAGTTACTTGATTAGCACATGAGAAAAACCATTGGGGACTTTGGACTTTCCAGGAAAGGATGTGTTTGCCATGCTCTGATTTCCAGGAACTGAGGCGTGGACTTTCCAGGAAGGAGGGGGCTCGCCTTGCTCTGATGGTTTCCAGGAACTGCATCCTGGTTGCGATATCCGGGTACAGCCCAGCCCGCCTGACACAGTGAAGTGAATTTGAAGAGAAAGAGAATGATGGGGCCTGAGCTGAGAGTGGCTCAGCCCCCTTTCTCCAGTAGGACAAGTTTTTTATAATTTTGAAGTTTTGATAAGGTAGTGTTGGATGAGGGGGTTTATGGTTTGATAAGGAAACAAAGAGAAGAGGGATAGCAAGAAATACTGGTTAGGGGATTTATGGTCTGATAAGGAAGAAATGTTGATCAAAAGGGAGGGGTAAGGTTTATTTATGGTCAAGATTTTGGTAAGGGAAGAGCTTTCAATTAGGAGGATGGGGAAGGCAGGCATAAGGTTATTTATGGTTTTACGGTTATACCAGGTGGGGCGTACCAGGCTGTTTTTGGTCATCTTGATGGCACTTAGCTGGCTTGACTGTGGGGCATGCATACCAGGCTGTTTTCAGTTTAATGGTGAAGTCTGATCATTGGATAAGAACACCTCCCTGAATTTCAGGGACAGAGTGCCCTCATTAACAGAAATACCACAAGTAGATGGCTTGAAAAAGAGAAATTTTATTTGTCACTGTCCAGTAGGGTAAAAGTCCAAATTCAGAATGTCACCTGCAGGAGAAGGCTTTCTGTGCCACGTCTGGATGAAGGTCCTTGTTGTGAATCTTTCCCTGGACTGCAAGCTTCTAAGAGGCAGGGACCCCAGTCCTTTCCAAAGGATGTGCTCAGCTTCCGGCACAGCTTCTTGGTGATATGAGAGCCCCAAATCTCTTTGCTAGCTTCTTTCCTTTGTATCTCAAAAGACTGCCCCAACGCACAAAATAATCTTACACCTTGAGTCCTGCCCTACCAACACAACTGCCACCCATTCACCCTCATTAGCATCATAGAGGCATGGTTTACAAAATGAAGGAACACTACACAATACTAGAAATCAAGGCTTATCTGAATTGCTACACAAATTTTAGGGGAAATGCAATTCAATCCATGACTGCTCACCCCACAGGTACTGCTGGGGAAACTGAGTCCCACAAGCAACAGCATCAAGAAAGGATCTATGTGTTGTTAAGTGTGTAAAATTCTAGTATATGATGCTTAGAATAGTTTACAACAAACTGTTAATACACAGTATTATTTACTGCATATTGTGGGAGACTGAAATGTGGATGTCTAAAACTATATAGTGAACCAAATGCACTTATTTGAAGTTCCTATAGTGCTTTGATTACTGATAATGGAGTGTGAACCAATGAACTTCCCTCTGAGTACAGGGCTTGTAAGTAGGGTCCCTGATAGAGGGGGAGAAAAATGGGGTACAGATTTAAGCCAAGTGCCGTCGAGTCGGATCCGACTCATGGCGACCCTAGGGGCTAGGGTAGAACTGACCCCCAGAGTATTCAAGGAGCCAACCTGATGATCTGATATCCTGGATGGTCCCCTGATGACATGGCGTCTGTACTCTCTGCTAGCCCAGAGCTGAAGTCAGTACCAAAGCCAACTCTCCAGAAAAATACTGGACTGGACTATAAGACACAGTGTGAGGCTGGTGAAGTGCGTGCTACTTGGCTTAAAGATAAACATAAGGCTGTTAGAACAGCTCCTGTCCAGAGGCGACATCAGAGAGCTGGGGAGGGGGCGACAGGAACTCCTTGACTGAAATACATGAAGTACAGGGTGGAAAGGAGGAGTTGTCACAGGGTGGGGGAAGCAGCTAGAATTGTGTAGAGGTGTGTGTGCAGACTGTTATATGGGAAATTGGCTTGGATTTTAAACTTTCATTTAAAGTGCAATAAAATACTTAAATAAAATTTTTTAAAAAGCTTGTGGAGTACCATTTCTATTCTGACACACGTGAAGTGACCATGCCTTAGAATCTACTCAGTGACGAGAGGGTTGGTGTTTGGATTTGGGTTTGTGTCTGAGTAGGTACCAGTCTTGAAATTCCACGGAATCCACAGATAGTAGGAGTCTAGTTTTCCCCACGCCTTCAAATCATGGCACATACAGCCCACCATCTCCATTTGTGACAGCCTGTAGGACAGCAGAAGCCCAGACCTTCAAGACATAAAACCTGGCTCATCTTTTAAGAAAGGAGAGAAAAATATCTTTCAGTTTTGCATGATTAGCCTGCCATTAAGAATAAAAGTTTTATGGATTGAATTATGTTACTCCAAAATACATGTTGTAAGTCCTAACCTCTGTGCCTGTGATTATTATCCCATTTGGGAATTGGTTGTCTTTGTTATGTTAATGAGGAAGGATTAATATAGGGTATATCTTGAGTCAGTCTCTTGAGATATAAAGAGATTGAACAAGTGAGCAGACAGAGATATGAGGTAAGTAGATGCCAGGACATATGAAAATTTCTAAGAAACCAAGAAGCAAAAGCTAAAGAGTCAGGAACTTTCCCAAGATCCCATAGAATGTTTTCTCCTAGAGGTGGCACTCTGAATTCACACTGCCAGTGTCTTAAACTAGGAGAATATAAATTTGTGTTTGTTAAAGCCATGTACTTTGCTGTTTCTGTTGTATCAATAGTGGAGTCCTGGTTGCACAGTGGTTAAGAGCCAGGATGGTTAACCAAAAGGCTGGTAGTTTGAATCCACCAGCCACTCCTTGGAAACTGTATGAGGCAGTTCTACTCTGTCCCATATGGTTACTATGAGTCAGAAACACCTCAAGAGCAATGATTTTTGTTTATTATTATTATTACAGCAAAACTAGATAAACAAGATAGAATTTATTACAAGGAGTGGGGAGCTGCTCTAACAGGTATCTAAAATGGGGAAATGGTTTTGGAATTGGGAAGAATTTGAGGTACCTGTTTTAGTTATGTAGTGCTGCTTTAACAGAAATATCACAAGTGGACGGCTCTAAAAAGAGAAATTTTATTTGTCATAGTCCAGTGAGCTAAAAGTCCAAATTCAGGGTGTCAGCTCCTGGGTAAGACTTTCTCTGCTGGCACTGGAGGAAGGTCTTTGTCATCAGTTTTCCCCCAGTCTGGAAACTTCTGAGGTGCAGAGACCCCAGTCCTTTCCAAAGGATATGCTCAGCTCCTGGCACTGCTTTCTTGGTGGTATGAAGTCCCCAAATATGACTCAAGAGACCACCCGAAGCCACAATACAATCACGCAAATCAAATCCTGCCCCACCAACTGAACTGCAGCCCATCCACCCTCATTAATATCATAGAGACAGGAATTCCAACATGGAGGAACATCATGCGATACCAGGAATCCTGGCCCAGTCAAATTTCTACACATATTTTTTGGGGAAACACAAATCAATCTATCACAGTACCTAATGGTAAAGTCCTAGATTGCTTTGAAGAAATTGTTGGTAAAATGATGGACATCAAAGGAACTGAAAGTCCTTTGATGAGGGCTGAGAAGAAAGTATCATCTAAGAGAATACATATAGCTCCAGCAACAGAATGTTGTTGGAAATGTAGGTATTAAGTGTGCTTCTGGTGATACTTTAAAAGAAAACAATGAATACGTAATTTGACAACAGAGGAAGGGTGATTTTTCCATGCAGTGACAAAGAATTTGTCTGAATTATATTCAAATGTTTGGTGGAAAGCAAAACTTGTCAGTGATGAACTTGGATATCTGGTTGATGAGATTTCTTTCTTTTTTTTTTTAACATGACTGAGTGAAAATGTACATTCCCGTATTAATTTACATGTCCACCTATATGCAGATTCCACTGCTCTCCCTGTCCAGTGACAGCACACTATTCGTCTCTGCTCCATACTTGTCTCATCCTCCCAACAGCCTCCTTTCCCCTCCTCTCCACCCACTCTCCTTTCTCCAGCCAGAGGTCAGCAGGATGATATCCTATAGATGTATAGAACCGTAAACTGCATCCAATATATGGTCACTCTGCATTGCCAAGTCCAATCCATTCCTGCCCAAAGAGTGGACCTTCGTTATAATTTATGGGTAAGGGCAGCATCAGGGCCAGGGGCCATGCTCTCAGGGGAACCCCAAAACCGCTGGACCATCAATTGAGGTCTTTTAGTGGAGATCTCAGGATGCACCCCTTTTTATTCTTCTGTTGCCAGTGAGACTCCTCTTTGTGAGCTCCATCGTGGCTATCACTGGTGGTGGCCGGGCACCATCCGGTTCTTCTGGTCCCAAGTCGATGTAGGCACCCACTCTTGTGGGTCTCTCTGTCTTCTCGGTTGTCTTTACCATATGTCATTTTGGTCCTTGGTGAGCATCCGTTCCTGCTGAGTTGGGACCATTTGCTGTGTCCTCGGATGGCAGCTTGGCAGCTTTTAAGACTCCAGACGCCACTCACCAATGTGGGGTGCAGAGAGCTCTCTGAGCAAAATGCTAGTTGTGCCAATTGGCCTCGATTTTGCCTAAGAGCATGGTCCCCCGCCCCCTGCCCCAGCTACTCTGTCCTTGCAATATCGGGTTTAGATGGAAGGAGTAGTACTCATGTTATGCTGAAGTCCACTTAATGTGTTCTTATTTCTAATGCGTGTTTGGTTGATGAGATTTCTGAGCAAAATCTTAAAGGGGTCACTTGGTGTCTACCTGTCGCTTGTAGTAAAATGTAAGAGGAAAGCTATAGACAAAGTGAACTTACAGAATGAAGACAGAACTTACTGATTTAGAAAATTATGTTGTATAAACAGAATTTTCATCAAGGTTGTAACTGTACAGTTTTTTGTTAAAGACATCAAGCCTGTGACTGATGGATCTAACCAACCACTGAAGCAGAAAATCCTTCAGTTTAGACTGAATTCCTACTGGAATTCTACAGTCAGGAAAGATGCCAAATGAGTTACTCTGTTGTCTTCCAAGGAAAGAAAGGAACCATCCTCTGGTGCAGCTTGGAGATCAGCAGAACTGTTGGAAGAATCACAGGAAGCAGGGGCTTCTCAGTTTCAAAGGGTGGGTCGGAGATCTCCTGATTTTCAAAGGGTGGGGCCAAAGCCTCCTGCATTTCAGAGTTAGATTTTCAGCAGCGCAGTTCTGGAGTATGGGGCTGCTATGAAGGAGTCAGGGTGTGGGGCCACCACCCAAACTTGAGGGGCAGGTCTTCCTTGCCAAAGGGGCAAAGAACAACAGGACATTCCAGTGCCAAAGGGATGGGGTCACCTCTCAGATGGCCTAGGAAAATGGTGCCACCCAAATCTGAGGGAGCAGAGTTACCATCCCACTGGGCCTGGAAAGTGGAGCTGAAGTGCAGGGCTGAGTGGCCTTCACCCAGAATTCAGAAAGCATGGCCAACACCTAGAGTCTGAAGGGCAGGGCCAGTGCCTAGATGGTCTCAGAGAAGAAAAGATTATTTTCAAGGCTTGAGAACTAATGTAATTTGTTCTGCTGAGTTTTGGTCTTGCTTGATACCCGTAATCCCTTATTCCCTCCAATTTCTACCATCTGTAATGAAACTGTCTGCCTTATGCCTGTCCCACCATTGTACTTCGGAGACAATTTGTACTCTAGATTACACAAATTCACAGATTATTTTAGTTAGCTAGTGCTGCTATAATAGAAGTACCACAAGTGGATGGTTTTAACAAGCAGAAATTATTCTCTCACAGATTAGAAGGCTAGAAGTCTGAATTCAAGGTGCCAGCTATGGGGAAAGGCTTTCTGTTTGTATCAACCATGGTGGAAGGTCCTTGTCATCAATCTTCCACTGGGACTAGGAGTTTCTCAGCACAGGGACCCCAGGTCCAAAGAATGCCTTCCACTCCTGGCTCTGCTTTTGTGGTGGCACAGGGTCCCTCTCCTCTTTGTTTGCTTCTGTCTTTCATGTCTCAAAAGAGACTGACTCAGGATACAACCTAATCCTGTAGATTGTATCTGCCTTATTAATTTAATGGCTACTAATCCTGTCTCATTAACATCACAGAGGTTAGGATTTATAACACATTAGATAATTACATCGGATCACAAAATGAAGGTCAACTACACAGTAGTGGGAATCATGGCATGGCCAGGATGATACACATTTTGCAGGGACACATTTTGTTTTAGTCAGCTAGGGCTGCTCTAACAGAATATCACAGAGTGGATGGCTTTAAGAAAGGAAGGTTTATTCTTACACAGTCTGGTAGGCTATGAGTCCAAATTCAGGATGTCTGCTCCAGGGGAAGGTTTTCCCCCTTGACGGCTCTGGAGGAAAGTGCAGTACGGTATCAGTCGTAGTCCGGGGAGCATCTTGGCGCAGGAACCTCAGGTCTGAAGGATGTGTTTTTCTACCGGTGCTGCTTGCTTGCTTGATGGTGTGAGGTTCCCAAATCTCTGCTTGCTTCCCTTTCCTTTTATCTCTTGCAGGATAAAAGGATTAAGGGTGGGGCAAGCCATACTTCAGGGAAACTCCCTTTACAGTGGAGCAGGGAGGTGATCTTATAAAGGGATTTATGCCAAGCCAGCCAAGTGCCGTTGGTTGGATCCAACTCCCACCTTAATCCTTTAACATACAGCACAGGAAAACCACAAAATGGAGGACAGTCACAAGACACTGGGAATCATGGCCCAACCACTTGGCTACACATATTTGGGGGGGACTCAATTCTATCCACTACCCAGACAAAAAATAATTCTGCCCCAGGATGAAGAACAGCTAAATTCTCACCCTTAGTTGGTTTAGATGATCCTCAAGATGAGGTTTTGGATTTGGAATTGATTTAGGACTTTTGAGATGACATGATGGGGTGAATGTGTTTTGCATGTGGCAGGGGCCTGAATTTGGGGGGACTAAAGAGTGGAATGCTATGGATTGAATTATATTTCCCCCCAAAATAAGTGCTATAAATACTAAATTCTGTGCCTGTGGTTATAGTCCTATTTAGGAATGTCTTTGTCATGTACGTGACTAGTATATCAGGCGTCTTGGATCAACCTCTTCTGAGATGTAAAAAGAGATTAAACAATGGAGCACAGTGATAGGGTAAAATAAACACCAAGTCACATGGAAATCTCCAAGGAACCAGGAAGCACAAGCTAAAGAGACAAAGACTTCCTCCAGAGCTGACAGAAAAAGCCTTAACCCAGAGCTGGTGCTCCGAATTTATACTTCTAGCCTCCTAAACTGTGAGAAAATAAGTTTATTTTTGTTAAAGCCATGTGCTTGTGATATTTCTGCTATGACAGCATTGGATAGCTAAGACAAAAGGAAACCATTTGTTTCTTATTCTGGTCATTCTGCTGTATTCATGTCTAAGAAGACTAAGAAATTCCAGGTCTTTAAAGTATGTGGCAAAGTCTGAAGCAGCAGCTGATGCCTCATCTAGAAACATCTGCCGTGTGGGGAGACAGTATCTGTAGGTCGAAGGGCAGAGGCATGTTTATGTTATGCGGTCCTCACTGTATTCACAGGCAGTTGAATTACGTGTCGAAAGACATATAGTGATGATGTCGAGTTGTGGTCCTATCCTTTTTTTTCATGGGTGGATAATTGGGTTGGAGTGAACCTGCCAAATAAGTACTGTGCTGTGAAGAGGCCTGTAGGCTGTAGAGTCAGCTTGACCCTGGTGTGAATCCCAGATCAACTGTGAGAGCTTAGCTACTGCTATGCCAGCTTGAGCTTTATTTCCTTTCATCTTAAAGTCAGAGAGAACCTTAACAGTAACAGCTGCCAAACCAAGAGAAATTCATTGCAGAAACATGTATAGTTCTCCTACTAAAGGCTGGATCCTGTCCAGGTGCTTAGACTCTAACCACAGATATACAGGTGACTCCCCAGTGTTCCTGGAGATTAAATTCTAGTGGGGAAGACAAACAATAACAGGCTACAAATACAAAGTGAGTCAGCAAAGTTTACCGTGTGTGTAAGAGGATAATACGTGAGGGGAGGGTGGTCAAGGCAAACCTCTTAGAGATATTGCTTGAGGGAGGTAAGGGAGAGGGTATGGTGACATCTAGGACAGGCTTTCCTGGCAAAGGGAGCAGTGAATTCAAAGGCTTGGCATGGTAAAGGAAGGCCATTGCCCTGTGAACAGATGGCATAAGGGTGAAGTTGTAAATGAAGGCAGAAGAATGGTGACCAGGAGCCTAGTGACCATCATGAGCCCTTTGGTCTTATTTTTAGTCAGACGAGCAGCCTCTGGAGGGATTTTCTTGGGGAAAATGACATGTTTTGACCCACACTGACTTACTCAGGACAACAGGCAAGAAAACGAAGCAATAGGAGAGCAGAAGAGGTGGCTGCTTTAGTCCGGGAGTGCAGTGTGTGCGTGGATTTTGGTGGTAGCAGCAACAGGATGAGATGTGCATATATAGGGATCTGGGGTCTTATGCTGAAGGTAGATCCTCAGGCCTTGCCAGTAGATTAGTGGTAGGCTGTGACAGAAAGAAACGAGTCAAGGTTGACACAATGACTGTTAACCTTAACTGGGCGAATGATGGTGCCATGTGGAAACCTGCTGGAGGGAACACTGGCAGGCCAAATGAAACTTGGATAGCCAGCAACCCGTTGAACATGAGAGTCTGGAATTTGGAAGTCAATCATATATCATAAAATCAATGGGATGAGATGAGTTCATCCAGAAATTTTTCATCATAATATCAACATAGCCTGCTGTAGAAATGTCAACTAACAGTTGGTGTATGAGTCTGTAGCAAGGACAGAGAATAAAAGTAGTCCAAAGACAAAACATGGCATCATCCAGAACTCATCACTCAGGAATAGAAGGACCCAGAAGAGAATATAGAGAAGGCCTGGCCTGTAAAGTAGGGGAAAACCAGGGGTTGAATGTAGCCCAGATGCCCAGGGAAGACTGTGTCTCAAGGAAGGAGTTGGCAAATGGTGTCAACTGTGAAAGTAAATCAAGGAACATGCATGCTAGGAACTGGCTATTGGATTTGACCATATCAAGGTTGTCAGAGAGGCAGTAGGCATGGAAGCTACACTGGACTTGTGCAGCATAGGAATTTGTTAATGTTTGTTCTTTCCCTTCCTTCGTAGTAAACCACAGACCATTTCCATTCATCTCTTTGCTCAGCCCTCTTTGCCACCCTAAGGTTTCAGTAGCCTAGGAAATAATTTCTTACATTGCCATTTGCTGAGTCAGTCTTCTGAGCCCTCTTGTACTTAGAAACTCTCTCTGCCTGTCAGTCACCAAGGAAGAAGCCTCTAGTCTGAGGCCCCAGGTGGCCACCCAGTAGCACCATGGTCCCTGCGCAGGCTGGTTATGGCACCAACCAGCCCAGGAACACAGGGCCCAGACCAGACTTGGAGAGGTGAAGTCTTGGGTTCAAGGGTCAGCATCACATCTTTTACAGCATGACCTTTCTCAAGCCCCCTCACAGGACTTCAGAGTCTAATCTGTGGAGTAGAAGTGAAGTAAGTCACCTTGTAGGGCTAGTGTGAAGATTAATGGGAAGAAAAGCCTGCTCGGCGCTTGAGACCTAACAAACACTTCATGAATCCATACCATTGTTAATTTTTTTTAATTTTCATGAAAGCATATTCATTTCTTTTTCTTGCTGTTAAGTATATAGATAGATAGATATGTATATGCATATATATTACCAGAATAGTAAGTTTCTCAGCATTGTGATTATTTACTATTTTAATAAATACTTATTGAGCACCTGATGTGTACCAAACACCATTATTAGTATCAAGCATGACCAAGATGACCCTACCAGCCCCTAAGGTGCTCCAAACACATAAAGGAGACAAACCCATAACTCAGAATTTTAAGATAGCCTCAGAGACACTCACAGACATGCCGACAGGCAGTGATCCCAAAAAAAGGAAGGATCAGTGTCCCAGGAGTGGAGGAAGGGAGCATCAGAAGGACAGTAATGTTAAAAGGGATATTAGGCACTGTGAGTATTCTCAACAGCAACAAAAGATTAAAAAAAAAAAAGGAATAACAAGGGGTCACATTTAGGGTAAGCATTCTCTTTTCTTCCTTGTGGGGGATCATTGCACTTTGTTTTCTTTCGTGTAAATATCTTAGTGTGTGAAGAGCAAAATGGCATCTTATTTTAGGCTGTATAGTAACCATCTGTTACTGAGCTCAAGATAATTGCCCCATTATCATGTATCAATGAGAGGGATGCTGCTTTGGAAGGTAAGAATCAGTGACTAATAACTTCTCAACCGTAATAATAGCAGTCTCCTCTGATGGTTTTCACCTGTAATTTTCCTCTATGCAGGAGCTCATCTTTTAAATATTTAAAATGTCAGTTCCCAGTGCAGTCATTATGTGAAGACAGCTGAGTGACCGCTCTGGCCCAGCTAAGAGCAGGAGCAGTGAACGGCAAGCCCTTTCCAGCTTCCTAGAGTAACACCACTTGTGCAAAAACACCTTTACCTGAGGCATCTCTCCGGTCTGCCTGGAAATTTTGGGGTTTCTCTGGCTCATTGTGGGTTCACCAGGAGACTGAGAAGTGCTGGTATTTATCCCACTGTATTAGCCTCCTGAGATGCCAGGACTGATGTACAGTTCCAGAAAATGGTCTCAGCTGGGTGAGATTCCTGACTTTGAAGCCACTTAATTAATTTTGTTGAGAATAAGTTACCTTCAAAGTGTGACTGACTGAGAATTAGAGTATGATAAACTTAGTTATAAAATAATGGTAGCTCTGCTTGAGGAAGCTGCCCTCTTTACAATGGTACTCATTCTTGGACCTAGAAAGATGACTGCTAGATGCTTGGGATTACTTCTAGGTGAAAGATAACTTCCTAATGGGCAGCCCCATCAGTGGCCCCTCTCCTGGGCTCAGAGTTCTAGAATATGCCTTGGCAAAGTGTGAGAACACAGTCCCTGAAGAAACTAGGTTGTTTGGGTTTTGAACTGCACCTGACTGCCTTGTTGCAACCTGCTTTCACAGTGTATTCTGTAGGCGATGTCGATTTTTAAAAGGACTTGAGACTAATCTAACATTTGCATCCAGTTCCCATGGAATTGTCTCCCTGGCTTGGAAGCATGATGTTAGTGACTAGTCCTGTAAAGTGCTTTCTAGAGGATGAATGCTACAGTATGAAAGAGGAGGTAAAGGAAGAAAGCGAATTCAGTAGCGAACATCGTTTTAATTGTGCATAGTGAGCATCTTTCAGGGCCACATTCCCATCCTGAAACTTTAAATAGTTTTCCTGTTTCACAGAAAGCCTAAGATTGCTGAGAACACTGGGAATCCTTCAAGTAATTGTGGGGATATAGCACTGTTTAAACTGGATTTGTGAGGTCAACTGGAGAAGCATGTCTTCTACAGTGTGAACATGGAATTTCACCAAGGAACTTCTAAAAGCTATGGAGCTGGTTTTCTCATCTCCAAGCAGAGCAGAGCCTCACAGAACTGCTATGACAGGTGCAATATCCATCAGTGAAAACAACCCCACTGTCTATCTCGAGAGCAGGAGATTGCACTTTATCAAAGTTACTCTGCTCAGAACTTTTCCCCTCTTCCCACCAGCACAAGGGCCAAGTTCACCATCTGTACAGGTATACTCAACCTCATGATTCTGGCGTGGAGGGGTGGGGGATAAGGCCTGCCTTTGGGGGCTTATAGGCCAGCTGGAGAGACTTGCCTGCAAATAAGTCACAAAATTTGGGGGCAGGGGTTCACACAAAATGTGAAAGTGGGCTTGCAGGCACAGATTCAAAAAGGTTTCAGCGTGCTTGAGAGAGTCGGGATTGCCACTGAGCAGAAGCACCTGTCCAACTTACTGGGAATGGCAACTAAGGAAGTGGTGGCAAGGCAGTCCCTGTGCCAGGTGCGACATCTCTGAGGAATGAGGGAGTGACTGGAGGTGTGGCAGGACCTGCAGTGAGGAAGGAGGTGGAATATTGAGGCGGAGGGTGTTGGTTTCGAAGAGTATCTTGAAGGAGAGAGATTACTGCGAAGGGACATTTGGGAGCAAGGATATTCTGGGCCCTGAAACAAGGTGTTTGAGAGAAAACACTGCTTCTGTGTGGACAGAAGAAACCAGAGAAATCGGCCCACTCCTGCCTGCCTGCCAGCCACCCTTCTACCAGCTCTTTGAGGCATCATGAAGGACTGTGAGGATGGAATTGGGCCCAAAGACCCCTTCCTACTGTGAACATTGGTATTATTTCCTATTTTGTGGGTCACATTAAAGTCTCTAAAACTATCACCCAAGTTGATTCCAACTTATAGTTATTCTGTGGGATAGGGTAGAACTGCCTTGTAGGGTTTTCAAGGAATGGCTTTTGGATTCAAACTACCAACTTGGTTAGCAGCTGTGGCACTTGACCCCTGTGCTACTAAAGTTTCCACTACACTTCACCACCAGCGCTCCCGTATTTATTTCTTCTCCCTCGCTCCCCTTTTTTAAATGTGTAAAAGGCATTCCTGGTTCACAGGGTATTTAAAAAAAAATATGACACTGGCCCATAGGGTCAAAATCAGCCCTTGATATATATTCTCTATTTTATTTTACTTGTACTTTTTTTTAAATTCCTTGTTATTTCTTTTCTAACTTCTTGACATGGATAATTAATTCCAGCCATCTTTTCTCTCATAAGCATTTAAGATTATTAATTTTCCTTTCAATACTGTTTTAGGTACATCCCACAAGTTTCAAAACATAGTATTTTTGTTAAGTAGCCCCAAAATATCTTCTAATTTTCATTTTGATTTATATTTTGACCCATAAGTTATTGGAAATGTTTCTTAATTTCCAGTATATGAAGCTTTCTACTCATTATTTATTAATTTCTAGTTTAAGGGTATTATGATCAGAAAGCATGATCTCTCTGATTTGAAATTTGTTGAAATATTTGCTTATGGCCTAGAATACAGTTGGATTTTCAATATTCATGTGTGCTTGAAAAAATGTATGTTCTGCAATTGTATCTTAAATGTATACTGCAGTATATTCTGCAGTATCTTAAATGTATTTACTTGGTCATTTATCAGGTTCTTCAGATCTTTTATGTACTCATTAATTGTTGTTTACTTGTTTTCCTGTCACTGAGAGAACCCACTACTACTGAGTCAATTCCAACTCACAGCAACTCTACAGGATGGAGTAGAATTGCTCCATAGAGTTTCCGAGAAACACCTGGCAGATTCAAACTGCTGAAATTTTGATTAGCAGACACAGCACTTATGTGAAAGAGGCATTAAAATCTCCCATTATGATTTATGTACTTATATGTATTTCTTTATATTTTTGTGGATTTTTGATCATGTATATACCTAACGCTATTATTAGATGTGGAAGCCCTGGCTTCTTAGTGGTTAAATGCTACATCTGTTAACCAAAACGTCAGCAGTTTGAATCCACCAGGTCCTCCTTGGAAACTCTATGGGCAGTTCTACTGTGTCCTATAGTGTCGCATGAGTTGGAATCAACTCGATGGCAGTAGTTCTTTTTTGGTTATTGTTAGATGCAGCAATTAAAGTTGCATTTTCCTGATGCATTAAGCCTCTAAACTTTAGAAAGTATTCCTTTTTAACTCTTGTAGTGCTTTTTTTTTTTTATTCTGGAAACCCTGGTGGCATAGTGGTTAAGTACTATAGCTGCTAATCAAAAGGCCAGCAGTTCAAATCTACCAGGCACTCCTTGGAAACTCTATGGGGGCAGTTCTACTCTGTCCTATAGAGTCACCATGAGTTGGAATCAGCTCAGTGGCACTGGGTTTGATTTTTTGGTTTTTGATTAGTGTTTTTTTGCCTTTCAATTTATGTTACCTGCATGGAGACAGCCATCCCAGCTTTCTTTGGGTTAAAATTTGCCTGGTGTATCATTTGTCATACTTTTACCATCAGCATTTTTGTGTTTCCGTGTTTTCAATGGGCTGCTTGTAAATCATATGTAGTTGATTTATTCTTAAAATCAATTTGACAACTTTTGTCTTTTAACAGGTACATTTAATGCTTTTATTTTCAAGGTAGCTGCTGCTTATCCCTGTTTCACTTCTTCCCTTTCCGATCTTCTTTAGAAAAATTGAAAATGTTTTAATCATTTATTTTTTCCTCTACTAGTTCAAAGTTTTATACTCTCCTCTATGATTAAGAAGTTACCCTAAACATTGTAGCATGCAAATGAATATTCTTAAATTAATCAACATTATAACCTACACCTGGAAAAAGCAGGGACTAGATTACTCTTATTCAGTATAAATGATCATTTATTTTAGTTCTACACTTCTGATCTCATGAGAAATTATTATTGTTTTATATAGCCAGTATTAATGTAAATTTACCCACATGGTGCCCATTTTTGTTTCTCTTCGTTTCTTCTTCCATATCAGACTTTCCTTCTATTTGCAATTCATCCTTCAGAATTTCCTTGGGTGAGTGCTTGCTGATTTTATTCTTTCAATCTTTTTTAGTCTTACAAATGTATTCTACCACCAGTTTTGAAAATTATTTGTCTAGTAATAGTATCTTAGCTTACCAGCTGTTTTCATCCAGTACATCAGAGTTATTACCGCACTGGTTTCTGTTTGCCATTATTACTTTTGATAAGTTAGCTGTCAGTCTGCCCTTCCTTTGAAGAAAATCTGGTTTTTGCCTTGAATGCTTTAGCCTAAGGTAGTTTATTTATTATGCTCTGAAGTTTCCCTGGGATATGCCAAGGAATACATCTTTTATCTTGTTTTAACATCGTAGATGTTAAATCTGTAACTTTTTTTGTCTTCTGTAAAATTATCAGTTGGTAGCTCTTCAGTATTGCCTCTGCTTCATTCATTTCTGAACTATGATTAGATAATGTTAGACCTTTTCAGTCTATTATTTGTCTCATAACCTCCCTTTTCTACCTCTCTATCTTTGCTACATTCTGTATAATTTCTTCTGATTTTGTTTTCAAATGTATTCTCTTTTCAATACTATCTAATCTAAAATTGATTTTTTACCTTATTATAGTGTTTGACTTAAGTGTTATTTATCGTTTTTAATCTGCCTCTATTCTTTTATCGTGTTTTGTTTCACGCTTTTATGTCCTTGGAGCATTTTAAACAGCCTTATTTGTAATCGCTACTGGACAGCTTTTTAAACTTCAGCTTCATGGATAACTGCCACTTCAGATTTTGTCTCTGTAACTGTTACAGTAACTTGTTTCTGGTTATAATGTTGTGTTCTGAACAGGAGGTTTCTCTGGCAGTCTTGTGTAGTTTGTGTTGAGGGCATACTCCTCCAGAGAAATACAAGTATGTCTGTTGTTTATTTGCCTGTTTGCTTGCTTGCTTGTTTGTGTCAGTCTCTCCAGGGAAATTACTGTCCTAGAACCACTGTTTTACATCAATTTCTTGGCTTTGAGATTCCAAACTGCAAGTGAAGTTTAGCTCACATCTTTAGAGCCAAATCCATGGTTAAAACATTTCTGGGAAAAGACCACACCTCCTCCCCTCCCTGCCCCCAAGCCCAGTCTATTAAAATGAAAATTTTTTTCTCTCCTTCCTCTGACAGTAGGGTATTGTTTCTAATTCTGTGTTCAGGAACTACAGTTTTGAAGGTCTTGCACTGTGGGTGGCTGGGTGTGGGGAGGGGGTCTTCAGTCCCAATTTCCCACATGCCACAGTCTCAAAACTTTATTTCGTCTTCATATGACACCATTACACATGCAAAATTTCCCCATCCACAGGCACTTACAGGATTGGTGCGTATTTTTAGCTCTTAATTTTCATTATTTGCTTATTTTTTGTCTATTGAGTGTGTCACACACTTTCTTGCAAGCTCAAAGGATTGTGTAAAGAAAGCATTTTCAATGCCTTCTTTTTCTATTTAAATCTATTCCCCTCCCACTCTCTCTGGAGGAGGGGGCTTCTGTCTTCTGATGACTAGGGACAAAACTTTCAGCTCCCACTTTGTTTGCTGTTCTATAGACATGCACACAGAATCTTATGCCAAATTATTCTTTACTGGCATTACAAAGAAACTGAGAGTTGCTAGGTAGCTAATAACTAACAAAAGTAGCAATGGAAGGTTGTAGGTATATAAGAAGTATTGCAGGGTTTTTTAAAAAAGTTACCTTTTTTCGGGCTTTGGGCTTGATCCCTGTAATGCTAGCTGGACTCTTATTATTTTGTTTTTAAAGAGATAACTTCTTTGGTCCACTGGACTTGATCCTTATAAGGCTTCTAGA
Source organism: Heterohyrax brucei (assembly GCA_028571685.1). Classification (NCBI taxonomy): domain Eukaryota; kingdom Metazoa; phylum Chordata; class Mammalia; order Hyracoidea; family Procaviidae; genus Heterohyrax; species Heterohyrax brucei. The sequence goes on along the minus strand of CM053149.1, from coordinate 133,505,894 downwards.
CTCGTATTCTCTTCTCATGATTTGTTTCCCTAAGACCTCCTCAACTCTTTTCCTTAAAGGATCTTTCTCCAAGTGGTAAAAGCTAGATACTACATATAGGCACAAAAATTAAAACAGCCTCTGTGTAGATGTCAACTCAATTCAATAATGCAATTTACATTTCTGAAACCTTATGGACAGTGCTTCTTGGGGGTTTTTTGTTTCTTTTGTTTTGTTTCCTAATATGGACAAGTAATTCCTTAAAAACAAGGTCCATTTTTCAGGAATGGAATGGACTTGGCAATGCAGAGTAACCATATGTTGGAAGCACTTTATGGTTCTATACATCTATAGGATATCATCTTGCTGACCTCTGGCTGGAGGAAGGGGAGTGGACGGAGAGGAGGGGAAAGGAGACTGTTGGGAGGATGAGACATGTATGGAGCAGAGACGAATAGTGTGCAGTCACCGGACAGGGAGAGCAGCGGAAGTTGCATATAGGCCAGCCAAGTGCCGTCAAGCCGGATCCGACATGTGAATGTACATTTTCACTCAGTTATGTTAAATAAAAATAAAAAATAAAAAATGTCCATTTTCTATAAAGATTGCTAAACACTCTTTGTACTTATCTCATTGTACATGAGCAGACCTTACTTTGAGCAGCACCAGGCACTTCACATGAAACTCTTCTCTTAGACTTTTCCTCCACAGAAGGAAAAACAGTTGTCCCTGTACCCTAGTATGTGAAGGTAGTTTTCAAGCAAAAGATTTTTGGTTAGATTATTCATTCACTAGATTATTTGTAATTAATTTCTTATATTTAACCTATGGTTTTGGACTTGTTCTAACAAAAATACTTGCATGGTACTTTCTATATGCTAAGCCTACTTCTAAGGGGTTTCCAAATTTTGGATAATATGATATTCATAAAAATCCTAATAGTATTATTATTGTCTCTATTTTTTAAAGATCAAACTAAAGCATAGAGAGCTTAAGTAATTTGCCAAAGGTCACACTCCTAAGAAGTAATAGAATAGAGATTTGAAACAAAACAGCCTAGCCTTAGAGTCCAAATGCTTAACCATTTTTGTGGCTGCCCCTCTAATCCTATAACTATCTTAGCTACTCTGGTCCCACATTGTTGCTGGAGCTGATTTCCCAAACCCCACTCACAAGTAAACAACTCATTCTTAGATAACAAGTAAAGCAAATAGGTTTTGTCTCCATTGCCAACTTGAAACAGTTGGTCACTGTTACGCGGAGCTTTAAACTACTTTGTGGAAAGAGTGATAATTGATTTATGGAAAGAGTGATGATTAATCAGTGATGGCTGCCATGGGAGTATAATTTATTAAATGATGTCTACGGTGGTGCAAAAAGGATATGAAACACTTCAGATACATCAACTGTAAGCTTCAGGGCTCTGAATTATTCTTTAAACTATAACCAAATTGTAAAAACTCCAACACAGACAACTGAAGAGGAGAAAATGTAATCAAACTAGGAACCTGGTACCAGATAGGTTCCCTAAGATATCTTTTTTTTTTTATTATTTAACATAACTGAGTGAAAATGTACATTCACATGTAAATTTACATGCCCCCCTATATGCAGCTTCCACTGCTCTCCCTGTCCGGTGACTGCACACTATTCCTCTCTGCTCCATACATGTCTCATCCTCCCAACAGTCTCCTTTCCCCTCCTCTCCGTCTACTCCCCTTCCTCCAGCCAGAGGTCAGCAATTCCCTAAGATATCTTTAATTGAATTCAACTAATTTTTTTAAACTGAATCAAGACAAATAAGTTAATTGTCTGGACATTTTCTGTGGCATCAGAACAGAATCTCTCTGTTTATAACATTGTGGAGGAAACTCATGTGGCATTCTTTTAGTTTTCAAAAGTTTCAAATCTACAGAAAAGTTGAAAAAATGTTATCTACGTGTCTTGCACCAAGAAGCACCAGATCTCAGGAGTTTGCCAAATTTGCTTTCTCTCTCCTCAGGTGTATACTTTCTTTCTGAACCATTTGAAAGTATGTTACAGAAGTTTCACTCCTTAAAGCACTGTCTTCTAAAAATAAAGATATTCTCTTATATAACCAGAATAACAGAATGACTCATAAGAAAACTGGCATTAATTCAATAACGATATCTAATACACAGTCCAAATTCAGATTTTCCCAATTGGCCCCAAATTCTCCTTTATCATTTTTTTTGACCCAAGATCCAAATTTCATGTATTGCATTTGGTTGTTATGTCTCTTTATGCCCATTGCCGTGGAGTCGATTCTGACCCATAGCAGCCCTGTGGGACAGAGTTAGAATTGCCCCATAGGGTTTCAAAGGAGCAGGTGGTGGATTTGAACTGCTAGTCTTATGGTTAGCAACTGAGCTGTAAAGCACTGCACCACTAGGCTCCTCTGTCTCTTTGTTGTTGTTGTTGTTGTTAGGTGCCGTCAAGTTGGTTCCAACTCATAGCAACCCTATGAACAACAGAACAAAACACTGCCCAGTCTTGCGCCATGTCCAGAATTGTTTTTATGCTTAAGCCCATTGTTGCAGCTACTGTGTCAATCCATCTCATCAAGGATCTTCCTCTTTTTCTCTGACCCTTCACTCTACCAAGCATGATGTCCTCCTCCAGGGACTGATCTTTCCTGAGAACACGTCCAAAGTATGTAAGATGCAGTCTTGCCATCTCTGCTGCCAAGGAGTGCTCTGGTTGTACTTCTTCCAGAACAGATCTGTTTGTTCTTTTGGCAATCCATCGTACGTTCAACATTCTTCCCCGGCACCACAGTTCAAAGGCATCAATTCTTCTTCTGTCTTCTTTATTTATAGTCCAGCTTTCACATGCATATGATGTGATTGAAAATACCATGGCTTGGGTCAGATGCATTTTAGTCTTCAAGGTGACATCATTACTTTTGAATACTTTGAGAGGTCTTTTGCAGCAGATTTTCTGAGCGCAATGTGTCTTTTGCTTTCTTGACTGCTGCTTCCAAGGGCATTGATTGTGGACCCAAGTAAAATAAAATCTTTGACAACCTCAGTCCTTTCTCCACTTATGATAATGTTGCTTGATGGTCCAGTTGTGAGGATTTTTGCTTCCCTGATGTTGAGGTGCAATCCATACTAAAGGCTGCGGTCCTTGATCTTCATCAGTAAATGCCTCAGATCTTCTTCGTTTCCAGCAAGTAAGGTGGTGTCATCTGCATAACGCAGGTTGTTAATGAGTCATCCTGCAATCCTGATGCCTTGCTCTTCTTTGTATAATCCAGCTTCTCAGATTACTTGCTTGGCATACAGATTAAAAAGGCATGGAGAAAGAATACAACCCTGACATACACTTTTCGTGACTTTAAGCCATGCAGTGTCCACTTGTTCTGTTTGCATGACTGCCTCTTTACCCATATACAGATTTCTTAAGAGCACAATAGGTGTTCTGGAATTCCCATTCTCTGCAATGGTAGCCATAGTTTAGTATGATCCACACAGTTGAATGCTTTTGTGTAGTCAATGGAACACAAGTAAACATCTTTCTGGTATTCTTTGCTTTCAACCAAGATCCATCTCACATCAGCGATGAGATCCCTGGTTCTGAATCCAGCTTGAATCTCTGGCAGTTCCTTGCCAATATATTGTTATAGTTGCTTTTGAATGATCTTGAGCAGAACTGTACTCGCATGTGATATCAATACTGTTCAGTAGTTTCCACATTCGGTTGGATTACCTTTCTTTAGAATGGGCGTAAATATGGATCTCTTCCAATTAGTTGGTCAGCTAGCTGTCCTCCAAATTTCTTGATGTAGACAAGTGAGTCTTCCAGCTCTGCACCTGTTTGTTGAACCATCTCAACTGAGATTCCATGAATTCCAGGAGCCTTTCTTTTTTTTTGCCAATGCCTTCATTGCAGCTTCGACTTCTTCCTTCAGTGCCATTGGTTCCCGATCATATGCTTTCCCTTCAAATGGCTGAACATCAACTGGTTCTTTTTGGTATAATCACTCTGTGTATACCTTCCAACTTCTTTTGATGCTCTCTGAGTCATTTACTAGTTTACCTATAGAATCCTTCACTATTGCGATTTGAAGCTTGAATTTTTTCTTCAGTTCTTTCATCTTGAGAAATGCAGAACGTGTTCTTCCTTCTGGTTTTCCATTTCCAGCTCTTTGCACATGTCATTATATAATACTTTCCTTTGTCTTCTCAAGCTGCTCTCTGAAATATTCTGTTTAAGTCTTTTACACTGCCATTCCTTCCTTTTGCTTTAGCTGCCCAGCATTCAAGACCAAGTTTCAAAGTCTTCTCTGACATTCACTTTGATCTTTTCTTTCTTTCCTGTCCTTGTAATGACCTCTTGCTCTCTTCATGGATGATGTCTTTCATGTCATTCCACAATTCATCTGGTCTTCAGTCATTAGTGATCAACACATCCAATCTGTTCTTGAGATGGTCTTTAAACTCAGGAGGGATATGCTCAAGGTCATACTTTGGCTCTCATGGATTTGTTCTAATTTTCTATGTTTCTTTAGTCTCTTTTAAAGAACATTTCCCTATCTTTTGTTTTATTTCTCATGATCAGTTGTCTTGCGTAGTGCCCATCTCCCTATCTTGAATGAGTCAATGGATTAATTCCCTATGACTTTTCTCAAGTGTAGACCTATGGGCCATATGACCATGGCTCACCCTCTTGGTTGCTGGAAAAGAGGCTGGGGAGTAGGCTTCATCTGACCTGTATATTCTGCTACATCTGAACATTGGTAAAAGTAGGGGGTATGAGGAGAGAAATAAAGGGAGGGAGGTGTATGGGAGAGAAGGAATAATATAGTTTTGAGGCACTTTGGATAGTCACTCCTACCCTGGAAAGGAGCAAGGCAAGGTCTGGAAAGGAGCCAAGGCAAGGTCACAGAGCAGAGTCATCAACACTCTCCTGAAGTGGGGAAGCCAAAGAGCAAAGAAATAAGTGTTCGACACAACACACATTTTTTCAACATTAACAGATATAGTTTATTTGAAAGTTTGAATATATATTTAAAATACTGTTTATGTTACATAATTTTAAAAAATGTTGAATCCATTTGGTGGTACTTCTAGGGTAGGAGGAACTAGATGAAATCGAGGATCATATAAAGGGGAATTCAACTTGATCTTCAATATTTTACTTCTTTTAAATAAAAAGGAACTATCTGAAGCAAAGATGATAGAAGGTTAATGTTTGATTCTACATGATAGATGTCTGGGAATTGCATCATTCTTTGGATTTTCAGATTTTTCATAGAAAGAACAGTGGGGAAACAAGCCAGAGAAAGTGAGAGCAAAAACTAGAGAAGGTGGATGAATGGCCTGAGGAAGCACGGTGGAAGCAGCCAGGTCTTTGACCAAACATGAACCTTAATAGGAGCTCCAGCTCTGTGACTTATTAAACAATGCATTTTGCAGTGATACAAGCTTGGAGAAGTTAAAACTGGCTTGCCATAAACTCAGCCACATTAGTCTCAATTAGATCAGACTAATCTCAGTTTGCCCTGGGTGAATGATGGCTCCCATTAAGATTCAGGAGCTTGGGGGAAAGTTTTTGTTTTTGTTGGTTTTTCTGTCTATGAGCCTCAGTTTTTTTATCTGTAAAATGACAAACATACACCCACACACAGAAAGCTAGTTCACTTATTGTGTAGGCCTTCTGGGTACTGCAATGAACAGAAGAGATACACTCTGCACCCTCAAGAAAGAGTACGTGAGGCCAGATATTAGCTCAGCTGCAAGTGGCTGAAAACCCCACTAACATAAGCCTAGACTATAAATTCAGAGTTATCTCACATGACAGTAGGTCTGGAAATAGGGAAGCTCTGCAGTTGCACTGGCAGCTCAGCAGTGCCATTGAGAACCATGCACATCCCAGCTGCCTCCTGGTCTTTTCCAAGTGGGTCAGTGCTGTCTCCACTCTGGGATATAACATGGCTACAGTTGCCACAAACAACACATCTTCACACTACATCATCCACAGCAACAAGGAAAAGTCTGTGTGCCTTTTTTAAGAACAAGGAATGCTTTCCCAGTCCGTGCCCTGGAAGATTGCCTCTTACTTCTCCTAGACCAAGTAATATAGCATGTGCCCCCACCAACCTTAGTTCCTGCAAGGAGACTGGCATTACAGTACTGGTTGCCTTGGACTTAGCAACAACATTCACTCCATGGGGCAAGGAAGGAGTCATACCTGAAGCTCCCTAGACAGAAGTAAGAGTCCACCAACAAGGGTTGAATCCCTGGGTGGTGCAAATGGTTAATGTACTCTGGTGTTTACTGAAAAGTTGGAGGTCCAGTCACCCAGAAGCATCACAGAAGAAAGGTCTGCTGATCTACTTCTGAAAAATCAGCCACTGCAAACCCTATGGAGAAAAGTTCTACTCTGACACATGTGGCATTTGAGTGACTCAGAATCAACTAGTACTGGCTAACAAGGCTGAGAGGAACAGCTTACTGGGGAGCGAACAATGAGGCCACCACATAAATGTGGACCCCTTGCCTCATGAGGGCATTTAGTTTGTTCCTGAACCTCTGTTTCTCTGTTAACACTCTCTCCACACACTGATTTCTTGCCAGCAATTGGTGCCAGTTGAGAACAAATTCAGAGGATGAAAGAGATTGATGCATTTTCATGTTAAATAAATGTCTGAGGTTTTTAGGTTGTGGAGTCCCTCTATAGAATTTTATATCTTGTAAGGAGACATATTTTCATTTTTTACCACTTTGTGGTACCTCAGTTTTTATACCTCCCAGCCTGATGTTTATAAAAAGACTTTGTAAAAGTCAGGTGAGACTGGTTATTATTTTACAGCCTGGAGAAAAAGAAATTACTAATTTCCTGTTATTTTCAATTATGTCTTTGAAAGGTCTTCAGTGGCACTATCAATTAAGACCCTTAATTACATTTCTCCTTTAGTTTTAATAACATGATTTGCAGATGGGAATAAGAAAAATATTTAGCATAATCATTAGCATCTTCAAATAATAGATACATATATATTTAATTTTTTAGTGTTGATTTTAGTACATATTTTCATTTAGAATTAAGTATACGTTTGTTTTATGTTAGTAAAACCAATTATCATTAAATTGAATTACTGAATCTTAACCAAAAAGTACTAAAGAGGAGATAAGTATCCAGTGTAAATAAAGTACTAGCATGGATCTTTGTATTAAACGTTGTTAATGCAGCAATCTGTCTGACTCTGAATTAATATTCTTTTTTTTTCTAGTATTAGTTATAGTCCCTTTTCATCATATTCATTATTAAACAGGCTTTATTAAAATAAAAAGATAACACCCTTTTCTAAAATTAATAATGACGGATGTCATATAGGAATATAAATAATGTTATGTCCCTCCAGTTGTACCAATTCTGTCAGCATTATTATCCTTTTTTTTAAAAAAAAAGGAATATCAATTAAATGTGTTTTTACAACTTTTAGAAAATATTTACTATCAACACTAATCACTTGATTGAAATTCAGAGAGTTGAAGACTCTGAGAAGTAACTGTTATATTTTGTGTTCTCAAGAAAAAATATGTTCTTTACATATGTGTGTGTGTCAGTAGTAGTTTCATTAGAAGCCTGGGTGACAGTGAAGTGGTACTGACAGGGCCGAGAGGAGGGCTAAAGTCCTGATATAGTGATTCTTCAAGGAGCAACATACCAGTCAATGCATTTTCCTCCAAGGGAAGACAATGGATACACCTTTGGCAAGAGTCACAAGCCGCACGTACACAGTAGCAGCTTCTACATCAAAACTTAAGAGTCTTTTATTTAGCACACAGTCCATGTCAGTAGACATGTTGTCATGTACAGTATGGTGATGAATCCTGGTAACAGTGGTGGCAATTTAAGAAGTGCAGATTCAGGCAGCAGTCTGACTCCTGCTGGTCTCATCAGAGAATAGGCCCCTTATCATGCACATCAGTATGGATGACAGTTGATGAGCTGCTGTGTCTTTTATTTTGTAGCCTCAAAGAGGGCCGTCTTTAATCTAACAGTCTATATTTTCGAAGTGACAAACTGTAAGGCCATTGGCAAAAACGCAAGAGTCAGTACACATATAAAAAGCTTCATAAGGGGAGTATAGGCCAGCGCAGTGAGAGTCTCCTTGAGTTCTGCTCAGTGAAAGGAGCTACCGTGTTCACTTTTAATTCTGTAGTGGTGGCTCTGAGTCTGAATAGCCACAGAATCCCAGGGCACACCTTCAGGTTTTGGTGTAACTGAAGCATCATGAACCAAATCAGGCATAGAGGGAACCTCTGCAAATCAAGTGTCCCAGTGAGCTAATAGCTCCACTCTAGGCAGCAGAGTAAGGATTAACGGTCCCCCCTGAGAGATAGCTGCCACTTTTTCATGTAAAACCAAGCCCCTACTGGAACCAGGCTAGCTGAAAATTTGAATAGCTTATTTCCATTTGACAAGTGAGGCTTTTTGGCCCCTTCTCATCTTGTTTGTCGTTGAGTTTGAGTTGGCCTATCACAGAATTGAAATAGCAGTCTAAAAAGCCACCACGCCTCCCTAGGCCAGACATTCAGTTTCAACAAAAGCTGAATAGCAGGCTAATGTCTGCTTTTCAGAAGGAGTGTACCTGGTATAATAGCCATATCAGGGAGGTGACAAGTCTGTAACATCAAGTCTAAAGGCTTCCTTGTGGAAGCTGCCTTCTTCTGCCAGACGCTCCACTCAGCAAAATCATCAGTCACAGAAACAGCTCGAAAGTCACTAGGGTTGGGGCGGTCTAAGGTTCAAGAAAGTCTCACCACTTGCTAGGCAGCATCTAACATGTCCTGGTGTTTGGGACCATACCCAAAGTGTGCTGATTTTCAAGTTAGCTGACATAAAGGAGCAAGTCAAATGCCCAGGTGAGACACTTCCTTTCTCTCAAACCCCAAAAGTCCAACAAGGTTCTAAGATTCCTTGTTTGGATGGTGAGAAGGGCTGAAGAGAGAACTATTTGTCCTTTGCTGCTGTGGTATTGTAAATGTAGATCTACAAGTACCTACATAGCCCTAAGAAAGTTTACTTGATGAACATAGCCCTGAATTGTTGGAGGGATATATCACCTCTGCTGATAGAGGTGTGATACACCCAGTCAAGGCCCCTGAGACTGACACTCCTGATGCACTACCTGCGTGTCATCATCGACGTACTAAAAACACTGGAGCGTCCGTAGGCAGAGGCCGTCCTACTCACTCTGACCCACTCACTGGTGGCAAGTGGTAAAGGAGGTTTCCTGTTAGCTCTAGTCTACGTGTGGCTCATAACTCCCTCGGGAATTTAATGGGATAGGGAAGCACATACATACAATATTGTCCATTTAGATGTAGAAGAAGAAACAAGACTTCATTGAATTGGCCCAAAAGTTTATCATACACAAGTCACATTAGCTTCTGCTTCCTACTATGAAACCTTCCAGATCTATCAGTTGACGTAACCTTTTCTCTCATGAGACAGGAGGATAGGGACTTCAGCATCTGCATGTGAAAGAGCCATAAATTTTTATTCATTCTCTTTGTTTTTATTTTATTGTTCATTGCAGTACATAAAGTTCTCACAGTATTAGTAAAAATATATATACTCTTAAATACGTTTCTTTAGCCACCAATTTTTTTCCTTTTTTTAAGTTATACTTTAGATAAAGGTTTACAGAGCAAATTAATTTCTCTTTATGCAATTAATACACATTGTTTTGGGACATTAGTTGCCAACCCTATGACAAGTTAACACTCTTCCTTTCCCTACCTTGGGTTCCCCATTACCAACTTTCCTGTCCCCTTCTGCCGCCTTGTCATTGTGCCTGCGCTAGTGTGTCCATTTAGTCTCATTTTGTTTTATGGGCTTGTCTAAGCATTGACTAAATGATGTACCTCAGTCTTAATTTTAATTACTATATTTTTTCAGTCATATGATTTCTATTTTAGTATTTAGTAGTAACAATTTCTCTGGCAAAACTCTTTGTTGTCTCATTTTTCTTGAAAATATTCATAATACTTATTTTAAAGCACCAAAAAAAAACCCCACTGCTATCAAGTCAGGTCTGACTCATAGTGACCCTATAGATCAGAGTAGAACTGCCCCATAGAGCTTCCAAGGATCACCTGGCAGGTTTGAACTGCTGACCTTTCAGTTAGCACATGTAGCACCTAAGCTACTACCCCACAAGGGTTTCCATTTTAAGGCACAAATTGCTTAATTCCAAAATCCAATAATCTGCAGATAGATCTGTTTTTACTTTCTCTTTTTCCTTATAGTTCTGTCATTTGATCCTTTTCCTTTGTGCCTGGTAATTTTTGATTAAATATTGCACTCTGTTATATAAAAGTGTAAAACCAAAACCAAAACCCACTGCCAACAAGCCAATTCAAACTTGTAGCGACTCTAGAGAAGGGAGTAGAACTGCTCCACAGAGTTTCCAAGGAGCACCTGAAGGATTCAAACTGCCAACCTTTTGGTTAGCAGATGAGTCACTTAACCACTACACCACTATGGTTTCCATAAAAGTGTAAGCGTTCTATATAATGCTCTCTTACTCCAGAAAAGATTTAATTTTCTTCTGACTGAGTGGTCCAGGCAGATCACCTTGAACCAATAAAGGACTGAGTTTATTCATGGATGTTTCAGACTTTGCGAAAATCTGTGTACTTCCAATTTCTTCTTGCTCCTAGGACACATTCCATCATGGATCCAACCTGAAAGCCTGACATGTTTATGAGGAGCCCTCCTTTTCAGATACTTCTTTTTTAGACAGATTCTTCTACAAGTTGTGTAGTTTTACATTTTAGGTATAAAACTATGATCTATTTTGAGTTAATTTTTATATATGATGTGACCATTAGGTCAAGGTTCATTGCTTGCTTTATGAATGTCCAATTTTTTCAGCACGACGTATTGTAAAGATCACCTTCTCTCCATTTAATTTCGTTGTCAAAAATGAGTTGGCTATACTTGCATGAGTTTTCTCTAGGTTCTCTCTTCTGCAGTAATGATTTATGCGTCATTCCTCTGCCAACTCCATGCAGTCTCGATTACAACAGTGTATAATGTCTTAACTTGAGTCTGCTTTTTCAGAGCAAATTTACACATGCTAGTTCCTTTCTCATTCTATAGCCATTTTAAAATAATATTTATGTCTAAAAGAAAAAAAAACTTTCTGGGATTTTGATAAGAATTTCATTTAACTTATGGATCAATTTGGAGAAAAGTAGTATCTTTACTATGTTAAGTCCTCTCATTCATAAACATGGTATATGAGGTCCGGCAATTAAGTCCGCAAACTTAATTGTTCTAAGTACTACATACCTTATTACTAAATATCACTACAGTCACCTGCAAAGTACTCTCTTTGGGAAGCTATATACTGACACCAGTGCCCAGTCCACCCTTCAGAGCAGTTTTAGAACTTTTTCTGGAATGGCTATTGCACACAGTGGCACTGTGGCAAGTTCACGAAATTCATTGTATAGTTGTCTGTGAAGGAGTTTTTATCAGTAAGCAAATAACTGTGTTGGAACATTCTCCCTATTAACCTGACCTGGCCCCCAGTGACTTTTTGTTTACCCAAGATAAAGGAAATTTTGAAAGGAAGACATTTTGATGACACCAGTGGTAATATGATAACAGCTCTGACGGCCATTCCAGAAAAAGAGTCCCAAAATAGCTTTGAAGGGTGGACTAGGTGCTGGTGTCGGTGCATAGCTTCCCAAAGGAAGTACTGCGACAGTGACTGTAGTGCTAGTCAGCAGTGAGGTGTGTAGCGCTTTTTCTATGATGAGTTTGTGAACTTAATTGTCAGACCTCATTTGTTTCCATTTACTTTCACCTTGGGTTCCTTTCATCATCGTTTTGTAGTTTGCAGCACACAAGTACTAAACATGTTTTATTTCATTTATACATGTTATGGATTGAATTGTGTTCTCCAAAAATGTGTATCAATTTGGCTGAGCCTTGATTTCCAGCATTGTGTGGTTGTCTACCATTTTCTGATCTTATATAATTATACTACGTGTTGTAAGTCCTAACCTCTATGACATTAATGAAGCAAGATTAGAGGCAGTTATGTTAATGATGAAGGACACAGCCTACAGAATTAAGTTTTATCTTGAGTCAATCTCCTTTAAGATACAAAAAGGGAGAATTGAGTAGAGAGGATAGGGACGTCATACCACCAAGAAAGTAGTGCCAGAAGTCAGGTGTATCTTTTGGACCTGGGCTCCCTACACCAAAAGTTTCCTAGACTAGACTGGGGAATATTGATGACAAGCACTTTCACCCTGAACCAAAAGAGAGGGAAAACCTTCCCCTAGGACTGATGCCCTAAACTCACACTTCTCACTTCCTGGTCTGTAGCCAGCCAGCCAAGTGCCATTGAGTCGGAGAATTAATTTCTGCTTGTTAAAGCCATCTACTTGTGATGTTTCTGTTATAGCACTACTCGATAACCAAGGCAACACCTAAATATGTAATTTTTGAGTGATTGTAGCTATATTTTTAAATTGTCGTTCCCTTGTGTTCAATAGTGGTATATAGAAGTACAGTTGATTTTCCTATGTTCATCTTGTATCCTGTGACCTTCATGAAGTCACTCATGAGTTAAGGAGGGTTTTTGTAGCTTCTTTGATTTCTACATTGACCACCATGTCATTTGTACATAAATACAGTTTTATTTCATTCCTTTCTGATACATGCTTTTCATTTCTTATTCTTGGCTTATTATACTGGCTGGGACTTCTAGTGCTGTATTGAATAGCAATATGAGAGTGGATAGCCTTGCCTTCCTCCTGATCTTAGAGGGAAAGCATTTAGTCTTTCACTGTTAAGTATGGCGTTAGCTGTAGATTTTTTGTTGATTTTCTTTATCAAGCTGATGAAGTTTCTGTCTATTCCTAGTTTTATGAAAACTTTTATTATCAACAGGTGTTGGATTCTGTCACATGCTCTTCCTGCTTCAGTTAATATGATCATGTGGTTCTTCCTCTTTAGTATCTTAATGTGGTTACAGTGATTGATTTCCGATATTGAACCAATCTTGCATCACTGGAATGAGCCCTACTTGGTCATGGTATATAATTATTTCTATGTACTGTGGTGCAGTCGGTTAGTGTGCAGTACTTATACCTCCATGGTTTTTATAAGAAATCTGCTATCATTACAATTATTTGTCCTTTATAGGTAAGGTACCATTTCTCCTTGCTCTTTTTAAGATTTTTTTGTTTTTCATTTTTAGAAGTTTGATTATGATTGTCTTGTTATCAGTTCTCACGGATTTTTCCTTTTCGGCATTTGCTCAGCTTCTTGAATGCCAAACTTGAGAAATTTTCAACTATTATCTCTTTGAATACTTTCCCAGATCTTTCCTACTTTTCCTATTTTCCAATCCCATGCAGTTAGATCTTTTGTTTTAGTCTCTCTAACCCTGTGCCTCTGCTTTTGTTGGGTGGTTAGTTTTTTAAGTCTGCTTTCTCTTGTTCCATTTGAGTGATTTTTGTGTACTATATACAACTTTCAAGTTCATTGACTTTTTTTTCTGTTCTCTCCATGATGCTGCTAAGCATCTCCAGTAAGGCTTTTTGTTGTTGTTGTTGTTCATTTGTTGATTTTTTCAATTCCAAATATTTGTTTGGTTCTTTTTCTTATCATTTATTATTTAGGGGATGGGATTTCTCTGTTTCTTTACTATCTTTTTTTTCTGACATTGTCTTTTTTTTCTGTTTCTTTCAAGTGCGTTTGTAATTGTTGGTCTTACATTTTGGGTATTAAACTATAAGATTCTTGGTCTTATTTAAATCTTGTGTTTTGGTAGACCTCCTATGATACCACTCTGGTGGGTCCAGGGGGCTGTTGACACCTGGTGTGGGATGGGCTCCTTGTTACTCTGGACAGAGAGAGAAGTCCAGACTCCCCACTAGGACACTGTTAATAACCACCTTGGCTGAGAAGGGGACCTAACTTCCTCCAGACTGGTGTGAAAGTTCAGGCTCCTTATGTGGTCTCCACCGACATCAGAATGAGAAATGGGATTTGGGATTCACTACAATCCAGTGGGGTCAAAGTCTTTCTTTTGCACTTAATCTTCTCTGACACCACACTGACAGTGATGAAGGGTTATAGAGCACCCTGTTTAAAGCCTAGCAGGAGTGGGAGACTAGGCTGTAAGCTTAGCCTTTGCTCTCAAGGGTAAGAGTGGAGCCACAGTTTTTCTGCAGTGTTTCTGTGGCATACAGAGGTTATTATCTAAAAGATTTTAGTCTTGTTACATTTCCCCTTCCTGGTCCTTCATCTAGAGCCTTTTTAGGAGTCTTCCCCCCCTTCTTCTGCCTCTCTCTGCTCTGATTAGTGTATCCAGATTGCCACTTCTCCGGCACCCAGTCTAGGATACATAAGGCAAAAAGAAAGCCCAGAGAATTCACTGTAATGTTCGTCCTGGGTTCCTGGGTCCTTATCCTGTCTGTCCTCTTCTCTCCTTCTTACATAATCTCTATGTTGTTTCAGATAAAATCCTCAGGATTTTTAGTTGCACTTAACAGGAGGAATAGGGAAATGTACATCTACTTCATCTTTCCAGAGTGGAAGTCTGCAAGTATAAGTTTTAATAAAATTAAACGTGGCTACTTCTGAGTAGTTTTGAGGTATTAAGTAAAATAAATGTAAACTGTACTTTTCAAGAGATGTATGTATGAAGAAAGGATGAGGATTAAAGAAACAATAATTTTCAAGAGAAGGAACTGTTTACAGAATTTACACAAAGTGAAATTTTATGTTTTGTATGAAATAGGCTCCCAGATCCGAGGCCTTACATTTCTTAATCCTCTTATCAGTTAACGGAAGAATTTGGCCACTGCTGGTGTTACGTTGTTATTAGTTACCATCTGGTTGGTTCCAACTCATAACAACCCTATGCACAAACAAAGGAAACATTGTCAGGTCTTGCGCCATGTCCACAATCGTTTTTAAGCCTAAGCCCATTGTTGCAACCACAGTGTCAATCCATCTCATCAAGGGTCTTCCTCTTTTGCTGACCCTCCACTCTGCCAAGCATGATGTCTTTCTCCAGAGACTGATCCTTCCTGACAACATGTCCAAAGTATGTAAGGGGCAGTCTTGCCATCTTTGAGTCCAAGGACCACTCTGGTTGTACTTCTTCCAAAACAAATGTGTGTTCTTTTGGTGGCCCATGGTACATCCGACATTCTTCACAACACTACAATTCAAAGGCATCAATTTTTTCTCTGTCTTCTTTGTTCATTGTCCAGCTTTTGCATTCATATGATGCAATTGAAAATACCATGGCTTGGGTCAGGTGCACTTTAGTCTTCAAGATGACATCTTTACTTTTCAATACTTTAAATAGATCCTCTGCAACAGATTTTCTCAATGTAATGTGTCTTTTGATTTCTTGACTGCTGCTTCCGTGGGTGTTGATTCTGGACCCAAGTAAAATGAAATCATTGACAATCTCAATCCTTTCTCCATTTCTGACAATGTTGCTTACTGGTCCAGTTGTGAGGATTTTTATTTTCTTGATGTTGAGGTGCAATCCATACTGAAGACTATGGTCCTTGATCTTTAGTAAACGTTTAAAATCTTCTTCACTTCCAGCAAGTGAGGTGGTGTCATCTGCATAATGCAGGTTGTTAATGAGTCACCCTCAAATCCTGATGCCTCATTTTTCTTCATATAATCCAGCTTCTTGGATTATTTGCTTGGCATACAGATTGAAAAGGTATGGTGAAAGGATGCAACCCCAGTGAACACCTGTCTGAGTTTAAACCATGCAGTGTCCTCTTGTTCTGTTAGCATGACTACCTCTTGATCCATATAGAAATTCCTTAAGAGCACTATTTAATGTTGTATAATTCCTATTTTATGCAATGTTAGCCATAATTTATTATGATCCACACAGTTGAATGCACTTGCATAGTCAATGAAATAGAGGTAAACATCTTTCTGGTATTCTCTGCTTTCAGCCAGGATCCATCTGATGTCAGCATTGCTTGTCTTACAGAGGGAAAAATATCTACATTGTGCATCGGAAAAAGTAGCTGTAACTCTCTGTCCTCCCACTGAAGTTTTCTAAAATGCCTCTAGTAGAGAATCTTTTACTGACATTTGTCCTTAGCAAGCACACTCACCAATGGTCACTGCTTTCTGGGATCTGTTCTAAAGTGAGCTTCTGTTTCAGGTCGCCTGAACTGGTGGTCCACGGTGTGCACGAGCTGTAAACGGCTTCTTCCTTTGGCCACGACAGGGGATGGGAACTGCCTTTTACATGCCGCCTCACTGGGTAAGCACAGACAAAAGGTAGCGGGTCCCATATCTACTCAACTTGTTGTTAAAGGACAGGCATATGACAAATAGAATCACACAAGCCACTGTCTTCTTAAAGAGTTTCCAAGAGATGAAGCTAACACTCTTGGCCCTTTTAGCCAAGTAGCTCACGGTGTTGGAGAAGAAACTGAATACACATGAGAAAAGACCTGTGTGTTAGAAGGAAGCCTCAGATGAGATCTAGGGGTAAGAATTAGAAACTTTGGTCTAGAGCAATCAAAGAAGGCTTTATGGAGGGAGTAGAATGTTTACTGACATTTGATGAACTTGAAAAAGTGAACAGTGTAACAGAGGCCATTCCAGGCAGGGACAACAGAGAGGTGACACATAAAGGCAAGAATCGGCAGCATATGCCGAGGCTGAGCACAGTTAGGCTCAGAGAGAAAGCTTGGGAAGCAGTATGTGAGGTTGAATAAATATAGAGCTACCACACTGACAGCAGTCAATAATAGACCTAGACTGAAAGAAAACCAGGTGTAAGTACCACTTAGGTAAAGGTAGTAGAATCCACACAGCCAGAATATACAGCAGAGAGATCAACAGCCTTGTCCAGTGCTGTTATGAGTTCCCCAGTGGCTAAAACCCTCACCAGGAGGTGCAACAGGTGTGGATGGTTATATTTCAATAACTGAGAGTCATATTCAACTTTCCAGAAGCTTAATTATCTCTTCTAGGCCTAGCCTTATATATACAAGCCAAGTTAGTGTTGACAGCTGAGTCTGGGTTTGTGCCAGGGACCATGCCATCAGGGACAGGTATCCTGCATCAGCCCTGGGTGTGCAGTATAGAGTCTGTCTGCAGGGATTGGGATATTCAAACAGAAAGTACTCCTTGTTGGTCAAACACATGGCCTGGTAACCCAGTAGTGTAGCTTAGAGCAGGGGCCAGCACTAGACCTCTCTTTAGACCCACAGTACTGCATGTTCAGCAAGAGGGAAGTTGACATGAGACCATGACGAATTTGGAGGGGAAGAAATCAGGAGCTGGAGATAACCAAGGGGAAAAAGAGACCAAGAACAAGTGTAACGTTCCAGAAATGACTCGCAGTAACAGCAAAGACAGCAGCACCCACTTAGTTGTTTCCTTTTTATTTTAAAACTAACAAATATCTATCTGTTGGAACGATGAAAGTACTCCACATCCATCATAGTGAGAAAATAGAGATAGGAACCCTTTCACCTCGCAATGGCCTCTTCTGCCATGTTGGTATAATGCCCCTACCTTCTATCTACGCTTCAGATGAAGTTGTGATCTCACAAAACTCACTTATAGTGTGAACCCAGCATGTTTCCCTTAAAATCTTACTGACAATTCTCCATGCTATTATTTTTCAGGAACATATGTTTGAATTGTGGTGTTGTGATTCATCCTAACTACTCCTACATTATTGAACATATTTTCTCTTGTTTCATATAAAACTTGAGAAAGAATAGGAAAGACACAATCTCTCATCTAATGTCAGCCTGGCTAAAGTTTTCAGGCATGAACATCTCTTTGGCCTCTTTGGCATGTGAGCAAGTCACACTCATCAGCCTCAGGTGTGGACAAGGCCCCTGCCCCCAGGCACTTTCTGAAGGCAGGCACTTTTCCCCCAGGAGTATATGGCCCATCCCAATCCCCACCCCGCAACCTCCTACCCACTCTCTACCCACCCTCATTCCCTACACCTCACCCCCTACCTACTCCTACACCCCCTCCAACTTCCCACCTCCCACACCTCTACTCACCCCTCCACCAACCACACCCCACACACCCCAACCTACTACCCACCCATCCTCAACCCCTACCCTCCACCCCCAACCCCACAGGCAGCCTTGGCTCCTACAAGTGAGGTGGGGCCTTCGCCACTTTCTTTTCTTCTAGTGATTTGAATTCCTTTTGTAACTGAATGGCCAAATGGACAGGCCAGGCCTGCCCAATGCAGCTGCCAAGGGACGTACCCAGCAGTACTTGTTGACCACCTGTTGACCATGCCCTGCATGAGCTAGGACTGTGGGGCTCCTGCAGGAGTGACAATGATCCTAAGTCAGGCTTGTGGACAGGTGTTTGTGGGAGAAAGAAACTCTCCGTAAGAGGCCTCAGCTTACATTGGGCAGAGGCTTGCTGTACCTGCAGAGCCCTCCAGCAGGCAGCGCTGGCAGTGAGTCACGTTGGCCAGGCACACTCCGCGGAAGGAACCCTGGCAGCCATTTCCTTCAGTCTACGCTGGCACAGGACCCGGCAGCATTTCGTTCTGTTTTGCGTGGGGGTCACCATAAGCTAGTGCTGACTTGAAAGCAATTGACAGCAGTCTACCCAGTGTGAAAGACGGAAGCCTCACGTGCTGGGAAGAGCACTCACAGCAGCCTGAGTCATGGCATGCTCTCACAGAAACAGTGTGCCCAGCTAGCTTGGTCCTTTCAGAGGACAGATCAGTTTTTGTTGCTCCTCTGAGACTCTGCAGGGGCTCCCAGCTCACCAAGAGTGAATTCCAGCCCTTATCATAGCCCTGACTGCTCTCGGCCTCACCCCTTAAATGAGCCCAAGACCACTTTCCCTCCTGTCCTTTCTCTAGCACTTTATCGGTGCCCCTCAGGATCCCTCTGCTGGGTTCCCGCTGCCTGGCATGCTGCTCCAGATGGTGACAGGCTCACTCCTTCACCCTTCTAGTCTCTGTTCCCATGTCCCCATCTCACCCCATAATAAATCTGCCCCGACTCTCTGTTCTCTCAGTTCTGTTGCCTGTCTTGAAGCCGCCAGCCCCCGACATACAATGTTACTTGCTAGTGCAGTGATGTTACCTCCCCCCAGTGTGCCCTCCTTGAGGTTGCAGAGCTTGGCCTGCCTTGGTTGCTGCAATGTGTGTCCTCACATCTAAAACAGTCCCTCACTCCTATCGTGAAATAAATATGGAACTAGTGAAGTGGAGCAGTTCATTGATTGTCATCAAGGTGATTCCAACTAGTAATGACCTTACCTGACAGACTAGAACTGTCCCACAGGGTTTCCTAGGCTGGATCTTTGCGGCAGCACATGGCTGGGTCTTTTCTCCCACCAGGTGGGCTCCACCAGATGACCTTTGAATTAGCAGCCAAGTACTTAACCATTGCGCTACCAGGGTTCTTTAAGTGGACTGTAATGGAATTAAATTGAACACATGAATTTATGAACAAATACCTTGCCCCCCTATTCCTCTCCCAGAGTCTGGGCTGCACCTTACCTTGGTGCTTCTCCCATTGTTGGGTTTCTTGTCTACGTCTGATCTGCCCAGAACAAGCACTCATGGAACCCTGGCCCTCAGTACAGGCTGGAGGGTAGAGAGAAGAAGGTCTGCTCCCTGAACCCAAGCCTCTTTTCTGGGCCCAGACCTGTGTGCATTGTCAATTGAAGCTCTGCTTCCTAGAAAATCAAGATGTCTTAGAGCTACGGTTCTCTATGTAAACTTTAGATGCAGCTGATGCCATAGTTACCCATGATTCCAGGTTTAGGACTTTGTGCAAGGACAGGCCACTTGCTTGTCCCCGCATGCTGGACTGAGGACCCACTGGGTCCCTCAAAGCAAAACTGAGACTGTTACCACTTCTGTCACTCTTTCCCCACTGGTGACATAAAGCCAGAGACATCTCTCATTAGCCTGTTGGTGCTGGTGAGAGGCGTCAGGAGGAATACAGAGGGGAAGTGAGGTCGAGATGAGAGCTGAGCACTTAGTGAGCGCACTGTGTTAGTGGACAGGGTGTGGGTGTTTGCGCCTTTACTTGTCCCTCCTCCCCCATATTCTTTCTGTCTCCTTTGTTCCTATTGGCTTCTGGCCACAGGGATGTGGGGGTTTCACGACCGGGACCTAGTCTTGCGGAAGGCTCTGTACACAATGATGAGGACAGGAGCAGAGCGGGAAGCTCTGAAGCGGAGGTGGCGTTGGCAGCAGACTCAGCAGAACAAGGAGGTGGGTACTTGCCAATGAGTTAAAAAACGGATCCATGCCGGGGTAGCCCCAAACAGTAGGGAACTCCAGAGTATGGCCTCCGTTTCCAAGAGATCCTGTTCAGTCAGGCAGGAGTGTCATCCAAGGATTTCCAAGGCATCTTTCCTTGACCAACCCCAGAGCATGGATGTACTGCAACAGCACAGCCTGTGGCAGTGTAGCTTTGTGTCTACCTACACTTCTGTCCTAGTCTGGTTATTAACCACCCACCTCAAAAGTGCCGAAGCATGGATGGCAAATTTTATATGACCATCTAACTGTCAGATCATTGCTGTGGTGGCAGCTTGCAGCCGAGGCAGCTGCTGTGGAATGTGGCACTGGCCCACATTTGAGCCCCTGCCTGGAGCCCAGTGCATTCTCCATCCAAAGTCCTAATTGTTCCACCCAACAGAGCATTCTGGCCAGGACTGCACAGGTCCAGAGAGGTCTGTCAGCCACTCCCCTCAAGTGCTGCCACTTCTGCTCTAAGCAGCCTGCAGTCTCCTTGCAAGTTACCCATTACCTTTCTCAGACAGTGTGCAGCAGATCTGGGTTCTGGATTTACCCAATGTGTGTGCAAAGGTAAGGTGTGGTGGTTTTAGGGGCCAAAAATGCACCCAGGCTTTATGCTGAAGTGAAAGCAGCATTCTGTGTGGCATTGACAACTGCTTGTGCTCTCGGGACTCCAGATGTCCCTCCTGTTTATGTAACTTTTATTTCCAAACCAGAAGAATCAAGAAAATGAAAATGGTACAAAGGTGTTAGCATTTCTCAATGACAGTTCATGCCAGATGCATTTCACTCTAAGCTTGGTGGACAGCAACATAAATAAAAATGCTTCAACTTTGCTTTTCTAAGAGAGGAAACTGTTCACTACCTGCATGAAGTTGACCCATCATCCCTTGAAACATTTCAATAGACAGCCTTACACCTGGGACATGTGCAGGATATGTGGTCATTCCTGCCTGTGAACAGAGAGAGCATTTGTTGCTGAACAGGCTCCCAACAACTCTGAGAATAGAGATTAGAGTTTCTGAAAAATATTGTCAATAAGAAAATGGAAAGTCAGTTGTCACTAACAGGTGTGCCAACCTAGGTCCCATGGGGAAGGTTGAGTGGGCCACCTAGGCCCACTTCAATCACCTCTCACTCCTCAGGCAGGCAGGTGGCAGACAAAGACACTGCCCTGACCCTCCGCATCCTCCTGAATCCAGCCTCCCTTTGTGCACAGTCAGGGCTGGTGTACACGGAGGAGGAATGGGAGCGTGAGTGGACAGAGCTGCTGAAGTTGGCATCCAGTGAGCCGCGCACACACTGCAGCAAGAATGGCGGCTCAGGCGGAGGGTAAGTGGGCCTGGTTCAAGGCCATATCCCAGTCTCCCTGAGCTCCCGGCACCCAGTCATCAAACAGCAGGGCTTGCAATATCACTGGAGCCCTTCCCGATATTAGTGAGTACCTTGGTACATGTCAACACAGGTATGTCACTGACAGAGGCATGGAGGCCCTGTGTTTTGCTACACCTCAGACCCATGTTGTACAGGCCCGGCAGTGGCTGGCAGTGACACAGAGAGGTGCACAGCACAGAAGCCTTTGGCACATGGCATCCAAATGTGTGTTTGCGCTCAAACACTGCACTCAGTGGACTCCAAGGATATGGGCTCCCAGTTGGGTGGTTGCCCAGTTCAATGTATCTATTTAATTTTTGACTTCAAGAAGTCATTCTGAAAGCAAAAGATCCCTAAGGTAGCCTGAAATTTGCCACATTGGCTCCATGGACATAATTTTGTTTCCTGCATGTTGCTGTCAAAATGGCAGTGCAGTGTGTACATTCAGAGAGCTTGTCCCACACACACACAGCATGAATATTCCAGCACAGAAGGATGACGACAGGCAGACGGGGTGTCCACAGAACCTCAGACCAGCGGCATTTGAAAGGACCGCCTTTGGTTCACAGTTTTTGAGCGTGAAGGCAAAGATATTGCCCCTTGATCTCCTCATGCTGCTGTAACAGAAACACCACAAGGGGATGACTTTTTCAGACATTTGTTTTTGCATAGTTCAAGGGGCTAGAAGCTCAAAGTCAGGGCACTGCACTGGCTCTAGGGGAAGTCTCCCTCTCTGTGTCAGCTTTGAGAGAAGGATCTCATCCTTTATCAACTTCTGCCCCTCAGTTCCTGTGCTTCCTTGCTTTTGTACCTAGTGTGCTTTTTATATCTCAGAAGTGTTTGGCTTAAAACACACCCTACACTGATATGACCTTATTATCATGACAAAGAAAGACTCTGTTTCCAAATAGGATTAATATCCATGTGTACAGAGGTTGGTATTCCAACACACTTGGAGGGGCCACACAATTCAATTCATAACAACCCTAGGAAAGGTCTCCCAGGAAAGTGTGAGCATTGTTACAGAGGAGATCCCAGAAAGGATTCACTAACTTCACACAGTTCCTGCTCTGCCTCTGCCTCTCAGTCTTCACCTTCTGAAGAAGGGCCGAGGGGCTTCCTCTGCCAGGTACTGTCCGGTAACCCCCTGCTGGAGGAAAGGCACCAAGTGAGATCCAACATCAGCTTCTGGGACTGTGTTCAAAAACAGCTGTATAAATGCACAAACACAGCCACATGTTTTCTACAGGGTTACCTTGTTACTTTGTCTTCATAATGTGGCACATCAACATCAATAGTAGATCTTGTTTTGGACTTTTAAAAAAATTTCCTGGAGTTACCAAGTCAGTTCTGACTCATAACAACCCTACAGGAGGCAACAGAACTGTCCCATAGGGTTTCCAAGGAACACCTGGTGGATTTGAACTGCTAACCTTTAGCTTAGTAGCCATAGCCACTGTGTCACCAGGGCTCCTTTGGACATTTAGAAATACATATTCTAAATGATCAATAAATTGCCAAATTAAAACTAGAGAAGGAAAAAAGGAGAGGGCAAAGAAAAGAAAAAGGATAACAAATAGAAAAACAGTTACCAATGTGGTTGATAGATATTAATTCACCTATATCAATAATCAGAAACTCTGGTGGCATAGTGATTAAATGTTCCAATTGTTAACCAAACGGTGGACAGTTCATGTCCGCTGGGTACTTCTTGGACACTCTATAGGACCGTTATCCTCTGTCCTGTAGGATTGCTATGAGTTGAAATCTACTCAAGGCAATTTTTTTTAATCTGTCTATATATATCAGTAATCTTTTGAAATGTGAATGGTCTAAATACACCAATTAAAAGGGTAGAAGTTATCAGAGTGGGTAAATATCCAGTAAACTCCTGAAGACTGTGCTGGATACTTGGGCTGTATCTCCATGTCAGGTGGTATTGTTTCTAAATTAGTCAGTAGCGTCTTTTTCAGTTTAGATCTCGAGCTCCAGCCACAGGGCCAAGGCTCAATGAATCCTGGTGGAATGGAAAGAATCCCATCACCTTATTCAGTGTCGGTGGTGAGGAGTAGATAGTACCACATGTCACATCCTCTCAGAGTCCCCTCCAGGAGACATCTCACCCATCCATCTGCTGACTCACTACCATTGAGCAGATTCTGACTTGTAGTGACCCAATAGTAGAGTAGAAGTGCCCCACAGAGTTTCCCAGGAGCATCTGGTGGATTCAGACTGCCCAGGCCTATATATACATCCATGTGAAGCATAACATGTGCCATTTAAACATTCTTCACAGGTGCAATTCGGTGTCAGTCATGGTGTTCAGCACATTGTGTGACTATCGCCTTTATCTGTTTCCACATTTTTCTGTAGCCCCAACAGAAACTCAGTGCCCCTAAGCAGTGGGTCTCCCTTTCCTCTCTCTCCCACTCACCCTTTGTGACTACTAACCAGCTTCTTCTGTATACTCTTGCTGGTTCTGGGCATTTCATGCAAGTGAAGTCATAAAATATTGGTCCTTTTATGACTGAATTATTTCACTCAACATGTTTTCAATATTCATCTGAGTATTCATCCCTCTTACGGCTGAGTCATATTCTGTCATAGGTATGTACCACATTTTGTTTAGCCATTCATCTGTTGATGGACATTTAGATTTTTTCCATCTTTTGGCTGTTGTGAATAGAGCTACAGTGACCATTGATATACATGTATCTGGTTTTGTTTCTGCTTTCAATTCTTTGAACTTGTTGAGGAACCATCAAACTGATTTCTCCAGTAGCTATATCATTTTGTAATCTCACCAGCAATGAATGAGGGTTCTTGTTTCTCTACACTCTTGCCAGCATCTGTCGTTTTTCACTTCTTTAAATCATAGCCATCTCAGTGAGCATGAAGTGATAGCTCTCTGTAGTTCTGTTTTGAATTTTCATAATGATTAATGATGTTGAGCATCTTCTCATGTTTCTTGGCCATTTGTATTTCTTCTTTGGTGAAGTATCTACCTTTCCTTAGATTAAAATTTGCGTAGTATTTATTGTTCCATCATTTACCTTTAATTTACCTATATCACTATATTTGAAATGAGTTTCTTGACCACAGCCATATATTGAATTTGGGCTTCTGTCCATTCTGACAACATCTGTCTTATAACTGTTGTGTTTAAACCATCTTTATTTAGTATCATTATTTTTATTTGTATTTATATCTACCATTTTATTATGTTTTCTATTCTCATTTTTTAGTTATTTGGATATTTTTTAAGATTTTACTTTGATTTAACTGTGATTTTGATTTTGTATAATATCTCTTTGAATGGCTTTTAAGTAATCTTGTTAGTGATTAGACTATGAGTCTTGACAATTAAGTTCATGAACTCATCCTAGGAAAAGTGCTACATACCTCATTGCTGGTATCACTGTGGTCACATTTGAAGTCCTCCCCTTGGGAAGCTAGGCACATGCCAATGCCTACTCCACCCTTTAAAGCAATTTTAGAACTCTTTCAGGTATGGCCATCAGAGCTGTTATCATAATACTCTTAATGTCCTGAATGTCATCAAAATGTCTTCCTTTCTGGGGGTCAGATCAGATGAGTAGGGAGAGTGTTCCAATACAGTTATTTGTTTACTGGCTAAAAATTCCCTCACAGACAACTACACAATTAAGTTTGTGAACTTGCCACTGTGCCACCATGCACAACAGCCTTTCCAGAAAGAGTTCCAAAATTGCTTTGAATGGTAGACTAGGCACTGGTGTCGGTGCATAAACTCCCAAGGGGAGTATTCAAAGGTGACTGTAATGATAGTCAGCAATGAGGTATGTAGCACTTAGAACATTTAAGTTCATGGACTTAATTGTTGAACCCTTGTGTATACACTTTCCACAATCTTCTTTGAATCAGCATTTTATCACTTCAAGAGAAATGTAGAAACTTTAGCACCACCACAAAGGTCTGTATACCCTTCCCTTTTTATACAATTGCTGTATGTATTACAGCTATATACTTTGAAAAACCTCATCAGGACATGTTATAATTTTTGTGTGGACATTCAAATATATATTAAAGAGTTCAAGAGGAATAAAATAGTCTATTATATTTAGGCACATGTTGAACATTTCTGTTACTGTCTCTTCATTTCTGATGTTCCACATTTTCTTCTGGTATGATTTTCCTTCTATCTGAAAATCAGCCTTTAGAAATTCCTTTAGAGAAATTTGCTGGTTATGAATTCTTGTAGTTTTCCTTCATTTCATGCTGTCTTTATTTTGCCTTTATTATGAAAGGATATTTTTGTTCGATATAGAATTCTATTTCAACACTGTTTGCTTACAACGCTTTAAAATGTTGTCCCCTTCTTCTGTCTTCTATAGTTTTTGGTGAGAAATCCATAGTCATTCAAATTATTGTTGTCCTATCCCATGTGTCATTGTTATCTGGCTGCTCTTAACATTTTTTTCTCTGTGTTTTGTTTTCAAAAATTTGTTTAGAATATTTTGGCCATAATTTTTTGAGGTTTCTTCTCTTTGGGGTTCTCTGAGCTTTTTTAATACATTTCAAAGAAAATAAAACCTACCTCCATTGAGTCTATTCTGACTCATAGAGATCCTATAGGACAGCGTACAACTGCCCCATAGGGTTTCCAAGGAGAACCTGGTGGATTCAAACTGCTGACCTTTTCTTGGTTAGCAGCCATAGCACTTAACCACTACACCTCCAGAGTTTTCTCTTTATTCTGTCGGCTTATATTTTTCTTTGGGTTAGGAAGTGTTCAGCCATTATTTCTTCAATTATTTTTTCTTATTATCAGCACTTTACTGGGTTCTGGCAACATAAATGTTAGACTTTCGGGTATTGTCTGGCAAGTTTCCATGGCTGTCTTTTTTTCAGTCTTTATCTGCCTTTCTAGTCTTCAGGCTAGTTCATTTCTGTGAGTTTATCTTCAGATGCATGGACTCTGTCTCATCTCCAGACTGCTATTTAGTGGGGTTTTTGATGCCCCCCCCCACACCTTTTGGTTACCGTATTTTTCATTTCTGAAATTTCATTTGTATTTTCTTGATAACTTCAAATTCTTTGTTTAGACTTTCTGTCTTTCCAATGTTTTCCACTGGATTCAATGGCTTACTGGATTACCTGCATAATAGCGGCTTTAAATGCTTTCTCAGATAATTCCAACATCTATGCCATCTCAGAGATGGTGTCTTGATTTTTTTCCCATGAGAATTGAGATTTTTGTGGTTCTTCACATATCTAGTAGTTTTGAATTATTTCCTGGACATTTTGAGTCTTACATTATTGGACTCTGTGTCTTATTTATAACTTATGGAAAAAGCATATTTTAGCATACAATTAACTTGGTTAGGTTTAGACTGTGAGTTTCAACCTGCCTGCTCTGACCTGTAGTTCTGATGTCTATTCAGTTTGTAATGACTTTGTAGTACTATTCCAACACAGTGTGACGCTGTGTGAGACCTGGACAATGGTCTCTACTCACTCATTCAGTCCTCAGAGTCTTTGGCATGCTGATGAGGATCAAAGTTACACATGCACAGCTTGGGGGAAAGGATTGCATAGATAACCTTATGCTGTTCTTTTCTTGAGCTCTCCCTTTCTGAAGTCTTCCTGATACTTCTTGGTTACCTGATGGTCCTCTTTTCTATCATACAGCCGTATTTCTGGGGTTTTAGTTATAACACTCTGTCATAAACTTGCATGGTTATACCTCTGTCCTGGGCCAAGTGGCAGGAGGACAGAGAGAGGAAAAGAAATGAGTATCGCCCTATCCCCTTGGTATCACTTCACTGGTCAGAGAGCATTTTCTCTAGTAGATTTTTGGCTCCTTCAGGCTTCTCTGCCATTGCCTTCAAGTGATTTGTTGAGAGTTGGAGCATGAAAGAAAAAATGGGGCTTTCTATACTTCATTTGAACCTTGGGAGTTCCCTTTCCCATTCTGGAAACCCGGGTGGTGTAATAGGTTAAGTGCTACATCTGCTAACCAAAAGGTCGGCAGTTCAAGTCTACCAGGTGCTCTTTGGAAACTCGATGGGCAGTTCTCCTTCGACCTCTAGGGTTGCTATGAGTTGGACCTGACTCAACGGCAGTGGATTTTCCCATTCCTCAAATTCAGACTAGAGAGCTTCTTCTGGACTTCTCTGTCTCCTCACCAGTGTTAACTTTTGGATTTCAGTGTGTGTTTTATCTATGCCTTGGAATATCAGAGGGGGAAAGATGTAAATCGATCTAATTCTGGTTTCTTCCCCAATCTGCCTACTAATGTTTACTTTCCATAACCCTCCAGTAACTCTTTTTTGTTTTGTTTTGCTTTTTTGGTGTGTGCTTTAGGTGACAGTTTACAGCTTTAGTTTCTCATACAGAAGCTAACACACACGTTGTCATGTGACCACTGCACTTCCTTCCTTCCCACCCCGTATTTCCCATAGGTATTCAACCAGCTCTTTCCCTTTCTTCCTTCCCATTTTGCCTCTGAACCAGAGCTGCCCACATAGTCTCGTGTATCTACTTGAACACAAGGATCATTTTATGTGTTACAGTCCAGTCTGCTTTTTGTCTGAAGCATTGGTTTCTGGAATGGTTTTACTTCTGGGTTCACAGCGAGTCCAGGGGACATGTCTTTTGGGGTTCTGTGAGTCTCAGCTAGACTACTAAGTTGTATTTTTTCTAGAACTTCAGTTTTGCACCCCCCTTTTCTCCTGCCAGGTCAGGGATTTTCTGTTGTGTTTCCTGTCAGGGCTGCCCTTGGTGGTAGCCAGGCACCATCTCGCTCTTTCAGTCTCAGGGTGATGGAGTCTTTGGTTTCTGTGACCATTTGTATCTGTTGGGCTAATATTTTCCTTAGTTTGGGGCCTTCTTCATTCACCATTGCTCCAGGTAGCTTAGAACAAACTGACGCATCTTAGACTGCCACAGACCCCAGATGTCACATACCAAAGCAGGATGCTTTGATATGCCATTTGACCTAGAGGTTCCCTGGAACCATGGGCCCTGGCACCCTGCCCCTCTTGCATTGTCCCTTGAAGAGAGTTATGTTGTGTTCAGGAAACTTCTTAGCTTTTGGTTTACTCCACTGCTGCTAACTTCCCTTGTATGTTCTTTTCCCTTCACTAATTCTTGCCTACTGCCTAGTTAGTGAAAACCCTAGTAGCATTGTGGTTAAGTGCTATAGCTGCTAAGGGAAAGGTTGGCAGTTCAGATCCACTAGGCACTCCTTGGGAACTCCATGGGGCAGTGATAATCTATCCTATACAGTTGC
Organism: Heterohyrax brucei; assembly: GCA_028571685.1. Classification (NCBI taxonomy): domain Eukaryota; kingdom Metazoa; phylum Chordata; class Mammalia; order Hyracoidea; family Procaviidae; genus Heterohyrax; species Heterohyrax brucei. The sequence continues at coordinate 133,476,957 of CM053149.1, read as the reverse complement.
TATGAGTTGCAATTGACTCTATGGCAATTGGTTTGGCTTGTTTTTCTTTCAATCTATTTAGTGAATTCCCATCTCCCTCCCCATTCTTGTGGACCCCAAAGAATGTTTTCTTCTGTGTTTAATCCTTTTCTTGAGTTTTGATAACAGTGGTCTCATACAATATGTGTCCTTTTGTAACTAATTTCACTCAGCATAATGCCTTCCAGATTGATCCATGTTGTGAAATGTTTCACAGATTCTTGTTTTTCTTTATCATTGCTTGTATTCCACTATGTAAATATACTGTCATTTGTTTATCTATTCATCCCATAATGAGAATCTGGGTTGTTTCATCTTTTTCTATTGTGTGCAGTGCTGCAGTGAGCGTAGGTGTGCGTATCTCTACTTGTGTGACAGTTCTTATTTCTCTAGGATATGTTCCAAGGACTGGAATTGCTGGATCATATGGTACTTTTGTTTTTAGCTTTTTAAGGAAGTGCCACATTGATTTCAAAAGTGGCTGTACCATTTTACATTACCACCAGCAGTATGTAAGTGTTCCCATCTCTCCACAACCTCTCCAACATTTATTATTTTGTGTCTTCTGGGTTAATGCTAGCCTTGTTGGGGTGAGGGGGTATCTCATTGTGGTTTTGACTACATTTCTCTAATGGCTAATGACAGTGATCATTTTCGTGTGTGTCAGTTAGCTGCCTGACTGTCTTCTTGGTGAAGTGCCTTTCCATATTCATTGCCCATTTTTAAACTAGATTATCTTTTTGTGGTTGAAGTTTTGTAATATCTTATAGATCTACAGATTAAATCCTGATCAGACATGTTGTAGCCAAATTTATTTTATCAGTCTGTAGATAATCTTTTAATTCTTTTGATGAAATCTTTCGACAAGCATAGTGTTTGACTTTTAAGAAGCTCCCAGTTGTCTAGTGTCTGTTCTATGTTTGTGCAGTGTTAATTATGATTTGTATTCTGCATATGCCATGTATTGGGGCTCCTAGTGTTGTCCCTATTTTTTCTTCTGTGATCTTTATCATTTGGAATCTTATATTTAGGTCTTTGGTCCATTTTAAGTTAGTTTTTGTACATGGTGTGAGGTATGGGTCTTGCTTCATTTTTTCACAGATGGATATCTAGTTGTGCCAACATCATTAATTAAGAGTCTGCCTTTTCCCCATTTACTAGACTTTGGGCCTTTGTCAAATATCAAATAGAAATTCTGGAAAGATGGTGGAATAAATAGAACATCATTCCAGCCCTCTCCACAAATACTAATAATGAAGTGCTACTCAGCTTTGGGGCATTTTGAATTGAGGAGCAGAGGAAAGTAGCCAAACCAAAGATAGTCAAGAATCAATGAGTCACATATAGTAGGAAGTTTGCTTCTTCCATCATCTTTCTGCCTTCCCCCAACCATGCAGGCCACTGACTGCTGTGAACTGGAGAAGTTGCCCCAGAAAAGGATGCTGCTTCCCTAACCACTACAATCCCTGGCTGTAGCAAGAGACAGGACCTCAAGTTTCTGCTCTGAAATCAACAAGGCAGACTTCCCCAGAGGCCCGTTTGGACTGTGCCAGCACCTCCCCCACCAAGCAATGTTAGCTGCCGATCTACTGTAAATTGGAACATCAGGCCTGTGCACTCCACCTGCCTCCATGCACACCCCACATATTTGGCCTATGAAGCCAACAGGACAGATTTGCTGGGGGGGGGGCCAAAAAGGGTAGGCTGATCCCAGTTCCAGTTGGCACTAAGGCCTGTTGATTGAGGTTGTTGTATGCTAGAAGCAGGATCCTTCAGTGGAAGCTGTACTCACAGTCAGCAATCTACAAGATAAACTCTGACAGCAACAAGACAGAACTCCATAGGGATCTGACCAGAGCATGACACCCTGGAATTCGTTGGTTGCCAGTGTGTTGCAAACTACCTCAAAAGGGCCCCACAGTGAAGTTCGCTCCCATAGTCAGCACTCTACCTGCCTTCCTGTGCACCCTGTAGTGCAGGCCTCTGAAACCAACAGGACAGACCTCCTGGGAATCAGTTTGGATCTGTCTGCTATACCTTACAGTTAGCATGAAGAATGCTGACCAAGGCTGCTGCTGTGTGCTAGGAAGCAAGCATCATGAATGGAGTCTACATCCACAGCCAGCGTACTACAGGGTGGGCTCCGAGAGCAACAAGGTAGAACTCGGTGAGGGGGTTCTTCTGGACTATGACTACCCTTCCTTCAAGCAGTAACTGTTGCCTGCTGGGCTGGTAAGAAACACCGAAAACGGGTTCATAACAGTGGAGTCAAGAAGTGTGTCTGCTAAGCAACCACCAGAGGGCCACTGGAGCTCTGACACCAACAATATAGATCTCTCCAAGAGGTCCTTCTGGGGAGTGTCAGCCCCTTCTCCTCCTAAACAAAGGAAAATCTGCCTGTTCTTCCCTGAATGACAGCTCAGATATAAGTAGCCCTCCCAGAGCAGGAAAGAAAATGCCAAAGGGCAACACTTAACCGTGAAGGATTTTCTAAGTAAAAATGTGGTTGCTGTAACAGAGAAGGGAAAGTAGTAATAACCTGAAAGAGAGGACTGTGCCCCCTAATGGAGAGATTGACTAGTACTTGATATCTTGCCTGAGTGGAGGTACCCACTGGTGGACACACTGACCACAGCATGTTCCCTGGTATACATGGGAGAGGCTGAAAGACTTACAACATTCAAATCTTAATAAAACCAGAGAGGGGGAAGGGACTATCACAGAGAGGGAGAGTAAACAGCAGGCAAAAATCAAAGGCTTTGTCTGCCTAAGAGTTCTGTGGAGAAAATATTGTAGACAAAAACACCAAATATTGGGGAAAATTAGGAAAATTAACAGCTCCAAATTCCAGTACCCCAATAAGAAAATCACAAGACACAGAAAATACAGAGAAACAATGGTCTGTCCAAATGAACATGGTAAAAAGAGTGAAAGCCCATTTAAGGGTGACCAAATAATGAAAAAAAAAGGGAAGAATAAAATACAACTTTAGATCCGACTCGACGGCACTTAGCTTGGCAAACATAAGTAAAGGGTTAAGGGAAAACAGAGAACTAAAAGAAATAAAAAATAATGCAAGAACAAATTAAGATCTAAGAAAAAAGAGATGTTACAACTGAAAAGCACAATAACGGAAATGAAAATCACAACTAAATTACTTAACAACAGATTTCACAGAAAGTATCAGTGAATTAAAAAACATTTCAAATTACAGATTCTGAAGAGTATCAAGAATGTGGGCTCAAGGAGGTTGAGCAAAGTTAAATGGAATGCTGGAACAAAAGAGACCTAATACGTACATCATCAGACTTAGAAGGAGATGAGACAGAGAAGAGGACCAAAATAATTTTTGAAGAAATAATAACAAAAATTTCCCCAATTTAACAAAGGACTGAACCTGCAAATCCAAGAAGCTGATAGAACCCCAAGCAGGATAAACCCAAAAAGATCCACACCAAGATACATCATTGTTAGGCTCTGTAAAAAGTAAATAGAGGATCCTTGAAACCAATGATAGAGACGTCACATACAAAGTCACATACAAAGGATCACAATAAGTGCCAGTTTTTCCCCAGAAACATTGGAGGCCAGAAGGCAATGAAATGTTTTAAGTGCTGAAGAAAAAATACTGTCAACCAAGAATACTAAACCCAGCAAAGCCATCCTTAAAGAATGACTGTGAAATTAAAACATTTCCAGACAAATAGTAGCTAAGAGAGTTCATATCAACCAGATAGGCCCTACAAAAAATACTAAGGGAAATTCTGTAAATGGAATGGGAAAGATCCTAGAAGAAAAAGAAAATGTATGGACAAGTTTAGAGGCTAGTTATAAGATAAAGCCAAGTGCCATCAAGTCACATTCATGCTTAATAATTTTAAATGGTTTGTCCTTCATGTGTTGAAGTAACAAATATACAAAAAGCAAAGATAAAATTACATTACAGGGCAAATGAAATATGGAGACATAATTAGCAAGAGCAGCAGTATAAAGCAAGAAAGAAGAATAGTATAGAAACAGAATTCTTATATGTTACAAAGTTAAGTTGGTACCAACTTACCTAAAATGTTACAAATACAAGCTGTTAAATGTAATATTCATGGTAACTACTAATGCAATATATAAATTAAAAAAACATACACAAAAGGAGAAGAGACCCCAAAAGGCACACTACAATAAAACAAACAAAAAACTTAAAAACAAACAGTATTAAAAGACAAAGACAAAGTGGGCTTAAGACCCATAAAAACATAGCAAAATGGCAGAAGTAAGTCAGTATGAGTTGGAATGGACTCTACAGCAGTAGGTTTGGTTTTTGGTTTTAAGTCATTTCTTACCAGTAATTACACTAATTATAAATGGACTAAATGCCCCAATAAAATGTCAGAGAGTGGCATAGTGGATTTTTAAAAAATGAGACAGCCATACACTCTTTACAAGATACATGCCTAAAGCCCAAGGACACAAACTGGTTCAAAGTGAAATGACAGACAACAATAACAGAGAGTTAGGGTGGCAATCTTGCTATCAAATAAAGTAGACTTTAGGACAAAATCTGTTAGACGACATAAAGGCAGAAGTTATATATTGATTAAAGGGTCAATCCATCAAGAAGATTTAACAATCATAAATATATATGTACCCAACATTGAAGCACCTAGATATGTAAAACAAACACTGATAGAATGGAAGGGAGAAATAGATAGTGCTATAATAATAGTTGGAGACTTCAGTACATCGCTTTCCGTGTTAACTACAACAAAAAAAATTGCTATCGGGTCAAAACAAGATAAAAATTTCATAAGAAAAGAAAACCACAGGCAATATCTTTTATGAATACATGTAAATGCAAAAATCTTTCACAAAATACTAGGAAATGGAATCCAACAGCATATTAGGAGGATCATATACTATAGCTAAGTGGGATTTATTCCAGGAATGCAGTGATAGTTCAGTAATAGAAAATCAACATAATATACCACGTGACTAGAACAAAGAAGAAAACACATCATCATCTGCATGAATGCAAAAAGAACATGTTATAAAAATCCAGTGCTCTTTCATGATGAAAATCTCAAACAGAAGGGAAATTTCCCAACATGACTGATGGCATATAGCCAACAGCCAACATTATACTCAGTGGAGAAAGATCATAGCTTTCCCCTTGAAATCAGAAAGAAGAGTGCCCAGTGTACCACTTACGTTCATTATTATATTAGGAGTCCTGGCCAGAGCAATGGACAAGAAAAAGAAATAAAAGATTCCAGATCTGAAAAGAAGTGAATTTTTTCTATCCATGGATGATATGATCCTATACATAGAAAACTGTTAAGAGTCCACAAGAAAACTTCTAGAGCTAATAGAGGAACTGTACAACATCACAGGGCATGGGGTTGACAGACAAAAATCAATTGCGTTTCTGTATACTAACAGTGAGAAGTCTGAAAGGAAAATAATTCCATTTACAATAGCATCTAAGAATAAGCCTAAGGACATACACAGTGAAAACTATAAAGACTGCTCCAAGATATTAAAGACTTAAATATATGAAAAGATGTTCCATATCCATGGATTGAAAGACTTAATATCGTTGAGATGTCAGTATGACTCAAGCAATCTATAGATTCAATGCAATTCTGTTAAAAATTCTAATAGCCTTCTTTTTTCATAAATCGAAAAATGAATCTATACCTTTTACATGGAATTGCACGAGACCCCAAATAGTTAAAGCAGACTGAAAGAGAACAAACCTGGAGGACTCACACTTTCTGATTTTAAAATATACCATACTGTTGGAATAATCAAAATAGCCTGATACTGGTAGAACCATAGACACATAGACCAGTAGAATAGCACTGAGAGTCTAGTAATAAAATCACATACATTTATGGTCAACTGATTTTTTTGTTTGTTGCTCTCTTTGGTTTTCGGTAAGTATCCTAAATTCATTTGATGGGGGAAGAAGACTCTCTTTGATAAATAGTCCTTGATAAGTTGAATTTCTACAGGAAGAAAGATGAAACAGGATCTGTGTCCTACACCATACACAAAAACAAATTCAAAATGGATTAAGACCAAATGTGAAAACTAAAACCATAAAATTATTTGAATGAAAAACAGAGGCAACGCTGTTCAGGCTAGCTCTTAACAACTGATTACCTATCATAACAAAAGCACAAACAGCGAAAGAGCAAATAAATGGTAACCTCAAAAAAATTCAAAACTTTTGTTCTTCAAAAGGCTTTACCAAAATAGTAAAAAGGCAAGTTACCAGCTAGGAAAGTTTCTTCAGAAACCGTATATTTGACAAGACTCTATAACCAAAATACGTATAAAACTTTGACAGCTTAAAAAGACAAATAACCCAATCATAAAATGGACAAAGGACTTGAATAGGTGTTTCACTAAAGAGGACATTCAAATGGCAACCACATCATTAGCCGTCACAGAGATGTATATCAAAGCCTCAATGAGATACCACTTTACTCCTGCTAGGATGACTAAGATAAAAATAAATTTTCAAAGGCTGAAAATAACAAATATTGGTGAGGATGTAGGGAAATTGGAACCTTTATCTATTCCAAGTTGGAAAGAAAAATGGTACAGCCATTATGGAAAACAACATGGTGGTTTTTTAAAACACTAAAGATAGAACTACCATAACCCATTGCCATCAAGTTGATTCAAACTTACAGTGCCCCTATAGGACAGAGTAGAATTGTCCCATAGGGTTTCCAAGGAGCACCTGGTGACCTAGAAATTCCACTCCTAGGTATACGAAAAAAAAAAAAAAACATGAAAGCAGAGACTCAAATAAAGACTTGTACACCAATGTCTGTTGCAGCACTATTCCCAATAGCCTAATTGGAAACAACCTAAATGCTTATCAGCAACTGAATGTATATACAAAATGTAGTACATAGATAAAATGGAAAATCTCTCAGCTAGTAGCAGAAATGAAGTCTTGATATATGCCACTGTGGATGGAGCTGAAAGACATTATGCTGAATGAAATAAGTCAATCACAAAAGAACAAATATTGTATAACCTCACTTCTATGAAACGACAGTAAAAGGCAGAGGTATAGACAACAAAATTTATCAGTGGTTACTGGGGGCAAGAGAGGGTTAAGGGTGATGGAAATGTCACAATGACTAAGAGTAGTATTGCATAACAGATTATTGTAACTGCACTTAATACGTTGTACACCTGTGAAAAATTTTAATTGGCAAAAGTTGTGTGATAGACATATTTACAACAAATGGCAAAAATATTTTTTAAAAAAGAGCATCTGCTGACTCTCCTTATGTTCAACCCAAATCCTCATGGGATTGTGTTTATTTGTTTGGAGATTTGGAGTCATGGTTTCTTGGGACATGACGGTTAATTGGCCTAAATAACATGTTCAGTGCTTCTGTTCTACCTCCTGGTTCATTGTTGAGGTGAGACTGATTATTTTGTGTAACCTTTTTGATCACAGTCTAGTCAAGATCTCATGCAGGTAACTGAGCAGAACTACATGATGAGCTAAACTGTGACCCTCCCCTCCAAGGGGACTGGTCATTTTTGCCTTTAAAGAGAGATCATTTCAAAGCAGAGAGGAGGATCTTACCACCACCAAGGAAGAAAAGCCAGGAGCAGATCACAAGTCATTTGGACCCAGGATCCTTGTGCTGAGAAGCTCCTGGAAGCAGGAGACCAAGAAAGAGAGAGAGAAGAAACTCAACTCTGACAACAGGGAGAAGCAGTGGTGGGAGAGACTTGGCAGCAGGGATCCAGCTGCAGGAGATGGGGCAGTGGGCTTCCCAGGCCCACAGAGAGAAAACTGAGAGCCTATGAGGAAGCCTAGTTCCAGTGAGAGGCATGCCTACAAGCAAAGTTGGTAAGAAGCTGTTCTTATGGAAGAGCTATATCCTGAGTGTTCCTGAACCAGATTTGTAACTGTTACTTCCCTAGTAAACCTCATACTTACGAATATGGTCTTTGAGTTCTGTGTGGCCCCTGCAGTGAATTCTCAAACACAGTGAAGAAGTAGAGAGTGCTGTGGGAGAAACAGAATTGGTAAAGATGGTGGAGAGAGGAGTCATGTCTGACCCCTGCCTCATAGGAATCAGTCTTGAACTGTTGATCTTGATTCTACTTCCCACTTCTGGACTTGGAGAATGTCAGACTCCTTCCCCATGCCATTTTGACAGTTGTGTGGTGCCTGTGATCATAAAAGCTTACAAGCACCCATCCAAAATATAACTTCTGGTCTTTATTTGCCTGGACCTAAAGAATTAGAAAAAGCATCAAAAAGAGAAGAGGGGGGCAAAATGGCAGACTAGTGAGATACTTCCTATGGTCCCTTTTAAACAAACACCCTGAAAAACAAGTGAATCAATTATATATGACAGCCTAGAGGCCCTGAACTTCAGATGCACAGTTGAGCAGCTGAAGTGAGCAGCAGAGGAAGGAGAGAAAATTCAGAAGCAACAGCAGTGGCAAGTCTGCTGGTATGAGCACAATGAGCCAAATAGTGGAGTATGGGACACATTTTCCACAGTGGGAGACATCATGCAGTAGAGATTCCACTCATACCTATAGAAGCAGTGAAAAGTGGTACTCAGTCACCAAAAGATAAGTAACTTGCAGCTGTCCTACCATGTGGATCGAAAATACTCCTTGGGTCAATTGACGTAATTAGCCTTTTGTTAAGAGAGTCTTCCATACTCCATATTAGTGAATGGCATCTGGGGTCTTAAGAGCCAGCAAGCTGCCATCTGAGGAACATCAGCTGGTCCCAAATCATCTGGAACAGATGACTACAGAGAACATCAAAGACATGAGGAAAAATAAGCCTAGGAGACAGAAGGACCTATATGATTGGGAGTCTACATCAGTATGAGACCAGAAGAACCAGATGGTACCAGCCACCACCAAATACAGCCTCTACAATGTAGAGTCCCTGATGTAGCACAAGAAAAAGTAGTGTGCAGATCAAGAACTCTACTAAAAAGACCAGAATTGGTGGTCCAACAACATGGAGGGTCCCCTGGGAACATGACCCCTAGACTTGCTCAGCCCTAGACCTGAAACCAGTACTGAGATCAACACTTCAAAGAAAGGACTGGACTCAGGGACACAGAGTAAGCATGTGTTGTGTGTACTCTGTGGTTTTATACATTTATGAAAGGCTGTCCTATGGGTTTTTCTATAGAGGGGAAAGGAGAAGGTGGAGAGGAGGATGGAGAGGTGGGAAGATACTAAGAAGTAAAGAGGGAAAACAAAGAGTATGCTGTCACAGGGTGGGGAGAACAGATACAGTTGTAGAGGGGTGGGTATGCAAAATTGACTTGGACTGTGTATTTTCACTTAATCATATTTTTTTTTTTAAGTATTCCTTGGGAAAAAAATCTCTCCCATTTACATGCTCTCTGACTGCTCTGCACTAGGTCCCTTTTAAACAAACACCCTGAAAAACAAGTGAATCAATTATATATGACAGCTTTAGAGATTATATATCCCCGCCACACATGCTGAGCCATTCTCCTGGCCTTGGAGTGGGAACAAATTAACAAACAGGAAAAAATAATCTGCCAGATCCCCTAAGCCAAGAAGACAGGTTAATAACAGTTCCTTTGCCTAGGTACAGACATAAAAGGTCTACAGACTTTCAATGCCTTTTACCCCTGCAAAGATGTATGTGGGCCCATTTCAACAGAGTAAGCCCTCATTAGCACAGCACAACAGAGTATGTATCTGAAAGCTAACCTCTATTGTTCCCCCTTTTTGGTGGAGAGACAGGTTCATGACATTTGACATCACTCTGCATGTCTGAGGACTAGTGGCTCCATCTATGCCTCCTAGCCACCTATGACAGGGGCCCAAGAATAAGTGGTGCCTCCCAGCCTGTCTTAGTCACCTGGAACTGCTCTAACAGAAAATACCACGAGTGGAAGGCTTGCTTCACAAGTATAAGCTTTATTAACACAGTCCGGTAAGCTACAAATCCATTTATAAATTGAAGTTCATTCAATAAGAGAATTTATCACAGTCCAGTAGGCTGAGTCCAAATCCAGTGAGAGCATCTCACCACAGGAACCTCAGGTCCAAAGGACATGCTCTGCTCTTGGTGCTTCTCTCTTGGTGGTATGAGGGTCCCAACTTCCTAGCTCACTTCTCTCCCTTATATTCCACAAGCTTGTAGCTTGGGTCCTGTCACACTAACACAACTGAAAACCATTTTCCATCATCACTATCTCAGAGGCAGGATTCACAACACATGGAAGGAATGGCACCAAATTGGGATTCATAGCCAAGTCAAATCAACACACACATTTTTGGGGGGACACAATTCAATCCATGACACAGCCTTACAGCCAACAACACTGGGTACTCATAGTCTGGCTGCAAAACCTACCCACCTATGCAGTCTAGGGAACAGGGACATGCTTTCCTCACAGCACTCGGGAGCGGCTGTCCACATCCTGCCTTTCTCAGTGTGTGAATACATACACCAGCCAATATCTGTGCCTACACAAATCACCCCTGCCCATCTAGGACTGTAAATGAGAGTGTACATCACACACTTGGTGACTATCTGGAAATCTGAGCTGAATCAGACAAAAAAAGTAAACAGACTGCTGGGCTCACATACCTAGTAACAGCTCTAACCATCTGGTGACAGGATGTTAGAGCTTCAAAGTCCCCAGTAATCAAACTAGCAGAAAACAGATCATTTCAAAACTAAACAAGAAGCTAGGACACAGCAAACAAACATAAAAAATAAATACAATAATTTATTGATAGCTCAAGAACAACAGTCTATGTCAATCACATAAAGAGACAAACCATGATAGCTTCAGCAAGCTCCCAAAACAAAGAGTCACAATATCTCCCAGCGGGGTGGGGCCAACATGGCAGACTAGACACATGTCTCCTTGATTCCCTCTGAGAAATAAGGCCTGGACTGATAACTGAACAGAGCAGCATGGACATCTGGGGAGCCCTAAGATCTGGCATAGGGTTGTCATATTGGACTAGGTGCCAGTAAGGGATGAGGCATTGGCACACTGAGTCCTGCTTCTGCTGACTCATCATTTGGGAGGACTGCAGGTTCTGATGCCTTCTTTGTTATCCAAGAGATGGGGACTGGACATGACCGGGCTAATATGCTGAACTGCAGTGCTTCAGTAAACAACATATAGCACAGGAGAGAGACTGTGCTTGAGATAGCCACATATTGAGAGCCTGGTTGCTGACTGAGGGTGCCACAGGCCCTCTGCCCTCTCTTTTCTGTGCTGCACCATAGATTCTGCTGTTTCACAGCAGGAAGGGTAGCTCAGGCAGGGTGCCATCTTGGCCAACTGGGAAGCAGAGTCAGCCATCCAAGCTCTTAGCTGTGGCCAATTCTCAAGCTGAGCAGCAGTACCTGTCTAGAAACTGCTTTTCCAGCAGAAAAGCTGTGTTCAGGATAGTGGGACCTAGAGTTATGTGTGGGGCCTGGCATAGGGTGGCAGCAAGGCCCTAACAACTCTCTCTTCTTTGAACTACATCATATCTGGGGATGGTCTATGAGGAGCTTTCATTGTCAGCTGCAAGGCAGAGCCTACCATACCTGAGGGCCTGGCTGATTTCAGCAGCAGTTGGACAGCTCCTAACTCAGCAGTACCTTTTTAAAATAAGACCACCTGGAGAACTGACTGATGAGCAGCCCAGCAGCATCTCCTCCACCCTTCACTAATCCACATCATAGCGTTGGCTGGCAGCTGCCCAGTGACTCCATAAGTAGGATGCCATCTTTGCCAGCCAAGAAGGAGAACCTGCCACCCTAGAGAGTCCCAGTGGGGCCAGTCACTAGAGGACACAGAGGTGGCTGGTGACCAAATCTAGTAGTGCTCCTAGAACTATGACTCACCTCCTGTTGAGGTAAAACCAGAGAAACCAAACAGCTTCTCGAAGATGCAAAGACAACAATCAATAGCTAACCATGTAAAGAAGCAGCCCACTATGGCTCTGGAAAACTCCCTAAATAACAAAAAAACTTCCCATATGAAGAAGCCTTTCTGAAACTACTGGACATTGAGTACAAAAGAATTATGTATAAAGCCTTCCTAGAGCTTAAACAAAATGCAACAGAACAAAATGAAAAATTAAGTAAGCTATTTGAACTGATGGAACATCAATGATCTGAAATCCAGCAGATCGATAACAAAATTACAAAAGTAAACAATTCAACACAAAACCAAAAGAGCAGAAATGAGGAGATGGAAGCTGGAGTTAGTGAGCTTGAGGACAGAGCAACTGACACCATTTATGAGGAGAAACCAGAGAAAAGAAATAAGGAAAATGAAGAAGCATTAAGAAACACATGGGACTCTATTAAGAGAAATAATCTATGAATAATTGGAGTTCTTAAACAGGGAGAGATAGCCTAAAATACACAGAGTATTGTAGAGTTACTGACAGAAAACCTCCCTGAAATTATGAAAAAAGGGAGCATGGATATCCAAGATTCTTATCAAACACCACAAAAACTAGATGCCAAAAGAAAGATAAGAAGACATATTATAATCAAGCTTAATAAAATGAAACATAAGAGGCTTTTAAAGGCAGCAAGGCTTAAAACAAAGCTAACTTACAAAGGGAAGCCCTGTAACATTTTGCCTGACTTAGCAGAAGAAACAAAGTGGGCAAGAAGGCAGTGGAATGACACATTCAAAGCCTTGAAGGAGAAAAACTTCCAGACAAGAATTATATATCCTGCAAAATTGTCTCTCAAAAAAGAAGATGAAATTAAGACATTCGCAGATAAAGAGAAGATTAGAGACTTTGTGAAAACCAAACCAAAAATACAAGAAATACTGAAAGCAGTTCTGTCTTTAGAAAACCAAAAACATCAAGGGTATACTGAAGGAGGCAAAGCAGGACACAGCATTCAGAGTTGTACTCAGTTAGGAAAGCCATAAAGTTCAAAGTTGCAATGTTAAAAGAAAGGAACCAGTGATCTTAACATGAAAACTAAGACATTGTCACACTAGGTATAAACCTTTCAGATGGAGAGGAAATTAAAAAGATATGCTGGAGTTAAAGTCTGGTTGAAACTTAGAATGTTAAGGGGAATTACACAATAGCCACAAAGCAAAATAACAATGCAATATATCAACACAAGAAACATAATTGGGGGGGGCAAAGTCAAGATGGTGGACTAAAGACATGACTCCCTAAATCCCTCTGGAAATCTAGACCCCAACTGATAATTAAACAGAGCCTTCTGGACACCTAGTGAGCCCAAGAACACAGCATAGAGTTATTAATTTGGACTCCATATCACTGAACAGAAAACTTCCCCTTTTGTTGACCCCCACTCTTGATGAGTGCTGGCTTTCACAGACTGAAGGTAACTTACCATTTTTACTTTTTATGTCTGTCTTAGCTGGGAGGCAGAGCAGGGACTTGACTAGCAGCTAATCTCAGATGCACTAGAAATTGCCATATTTTGAGAGCCCAGCTTTGAACTCCGTGCATCTCATTACCTTTGGCCTCTCTTTCTGCCTCCACTATAGAGTAGCCTGTACCAAGACAGGTGGGGGGGCTCGTGCAGAACGCCATCTTGTTCCACTGGAACACACATGTACATACATACAGAGGCCTCAGCTGGACCTAAGCAGACACTCTTAAAGGCAGCAAGACTCAAAGCAAAGCTAACTTCAGAGGGAAACCCTGTAGGCATTTGTCAAATTTCTGAGCAGAAACAATGCTGGCACAGAGACGGTGTCATGACACATTCAAAGCTCTGAAGGAAAAGAATGTCCAACCAACAATTATGTATCCTACCAAACTGTCTTTCAAATATGAAAGTGAAATTAAGACATTCAGAGATAAACAGAAACTCAAAGACTCTGTAAAAATGAAACCAAAGCTACAAGAAATACTGAAAGAATCTATTGGCTTAGAGAAACAAAACCACTAACTTTATATTTTAGAAGCAAATACAGGACACATTACCCAGAAACCTACTCAGTGAGGGACGGCTCCAAACTCAATCCAAAGTATAATATAGAAAGAAATGATCCAGTGATCATATCATGAAAGCTATGATGTTATAATATTAAAAACAGGGATGTACTACAGTTGTTATAGTCCTACCAGATGGAGAGGAAGTTAATAAGACTTGTAGTAATTAAAATTGGGTTTATACATAGTTTATTAAGGGCGATAATAGGGGCAATTGTAAAGCACAATAAAGAAGCAACCTATCAAATCAAGAAATGTAATACAGGAGTCTCCATAAACACAAAACCAACTCTGAAAAAGGTGAAGGATCAACTCAAAGAATGTCCCAGAACAGATTAGTAAGAACAACAAAGAAAACACAACACAAAAATAAACATATCACAATGACAGCACTAAACACATACCTATCAATACTTACATTGACTGTGAGTGGACTGAACACTCTGTAAAGTGACATCTTGGATCAAAAGACATGACCCATCCATATGTTGCCTACAAGAAACTCACCTTAGGCTTAAAGATAGGAACAAACTGAAAATTAAAGGATGGAAGAATATATATCAAGCTAACAATGAACAAAGAAGAGCAGGTGTGGCAATTCTAATCTCAAATGAAATAGATTTTAATGTAAAACCCACCATCGTGGACAAAGATGGACACTACTGCTGAAAGGTTCGATACACAAGCAGGACTTAACAATATGAAATATTGATGCACCTAATATTAGAGCACCTAAATACATTGAAGAATAATAGTGGCAGACTTCAACACTCCACTCTCAGTATAGGACAGATCATCTAGAAAAAAACTTCATGAAGATGCAGAAGAGCGCTTTGCACATGTCATTGTAATACTTTGTCTTTTCGAGCTGATGTTTGAAATCCTCTGTTCATTTCCTTTACTTTATCATTCCTTTTGCTTTAGCTGCTCAACGTTCAAGAGCAAGGAGCAAGTGTCAGAGTCTCTTCTGACTTCCAATTTGGTCTTTTCTTTCTTACGTGTCTTTTTAATGATCTCTCGCTTTCTTAGTGGATGACGTCTTTAATGTCATTCCACAGTTTGTCTGGTCTTCAGTCATTAGTAACCAACACATCAAATCTGTTCTTGAGACCATCTCTAAACTCAGGTGGGATATACTCAAGGTCATATTTTAGCTTCCGTGGATTTGTTCTAATTTTCTTCAGTTTCAGTTTGAATTTGCATATGAACAACTGATGGTCTGTGCTGCAGTCAGTGCCTGGTCTTGTTCTGACTGCTGATATGGAGTTTTTCCATAGTCTCTTTCTCCATAGTCTGTTTCCACTTATCTGTCACTTTAGCTTAGGTAGTTAAAAATCTGCCTTGAACATTATGCTCTTTTAATAACTATCTATATGGGATCATATTGACTATGGCAATTTAAAGATTAGATAGGAACCTTAGGGGGCAGTGAATTTATGTTAATGGAGGAGAAGCAATTCAGAAAAAGAAGGTGAGGATATTTGCACAACTTGAAAAACATAATCAGTGTCACTAAATGGTACATGAAGAAACTCTTGAATTGGTTTATGTATTACAGTCTGTATTCTTATCAACAAAAATACATAAAATTTAACAAAAGAAAAAAGTAGATCATGTAACAACAGCAACAGAGTGCTTCTAGGTGATCATGATGCATTCCTATTTATAGCCTTTGTTCTAGAAATAATTTAAGCAGTTGTCTGCGAGCTGTGTATGTGGAGCACTATTGTCACAGACCACACCACCTGCACCCTCAACCAATGCCACACTCTGCTGGCTGTGACCCTCACCTGTCCCAGTCCTAATTCATTCAGAGCATCCCCACTGTGATCATCAATCAGCTGAAATGTCATAGGGGTCTTGGCTGGGCACTGCTGCCTGGGCTGGACTCACCGACTTAGTCGTGTGTTCTGGTTCTCTTGATGTGCCTTTCCCTTTGGGCTAATCCTGTCATTGAGGGACATCAAAACCGTGATCTTCTGCCCAAATGTCTTTGAGTTTGTCACAACAGCAGTTCTTGGAGCCTGCCCTTGCTGAGCCTGGGACGTGACTAGGGACATAAACTCAGGTGGGATATACTCTGCTGCGAGGGCCCAAGAGGCCTAGGTAGCATTCAGTCGCTCCCTCCCACCTGACACTGAGGCTTAAACCTTCTTAACCCATGCCATTTCCCATGGGACGGAGTCTTTCCAGAGGCTTCCTAGATCTTCAAAGTAATGAACTCCACCAGCCCATCAGAAGTGCCTGAGCGTACCTATTCTGTGATGGGGAAGCTCCAGCTCCCAGTGCTTACGGAATGAACTAATGAGGAAGCCTCCATCCCTCCTTGCCAGCACTCCCCAAGACCAGTTTCCATTTTACCACTACTGTGGTAGGCTCCCCTGCTACCTGAGAAACCTCAGAGGTGGTCAGAAACCGTCACATCACCTTCAAGTTTGTGTCTTCTGGGAATGCTCAACCCCAGGTGGAGAGTAGGAAGCTGGGACTTACACATTTACCAGTCAGTGGATGGCATGGGAGATGGCCTCAGAGAGCAGTAACTGTAGGGGACAAGGGAGCTAAGATCCCAAAAGGAAGGTCTCAGACCCTGTACAGAATAGTATACTTTCTCCATCTTCCATTTTTATATAGTTTGGTAACAGGCTTCCTTTGCTTTGTTGCTTAGCATGGACAACTCGGAGGACCCTGTCTATGAGAGTCTAGAAGAGTTCCATGTTTTTGTCCTGGCCCATATATTAAGAAGACCTATCGTTGTTGTGGCAGATACAATGCTAAGAGACTCAGGTGGGGAAGGTAAGTTCCTGAGAGAAATGTGTTTTATTCATGGTCCGGAAGGCTTAGCATTCCAGTTAAAGAAGAAGCAACGTAACATAAGGATCAAGTTTCCAGAAGATCCCAGAGTGTTACTCTACAAGGACAAATATCATGTTATTTGTCATCATTTCTCCTCTGTTTGACATATTTCTTTTCCCTCCCTCATGGCAGAAGAGATCACTTTATGCTTTCACCCTCTTATATAAACAAAACATGGCTGTCTTAGGTTTTTTTTAGAAAAACAGAACCAGTGAGATACCTAGAGAAAGAGAGAGAGAGAGAGACATTTACTTCAAGGGATTGGTCATGTAGTGTGGAGTCACTGGCAAGTCCAAGATCTATAGGTCAGGCATGAGAAACAGTGCCAAGTGAAGTGAGAGTTCTGCCAAAATAGCTACCTATAGTCTAGGGGAAGAACGTACCTTAGGGAAACTCCTTTTTCAACAGAGTGATTGTTTTTATTCCATTAAATTTTATTATGGATGGTGGTTACCTTAGATTACCTTTTGAAACAGCAGGTAGACTAGTACTTGGCCAAACCACTAAGAACCATAGCCTGGCCAAGCTGATGCATAAAATTAACCTTTACAGTAGTTATGAGAAATTGGGCCATATTGAATAGAACTAAACCCAGAGACTCCACTTCCATCCTACCTTTATCTGTGTGCCCACAGCATGGGTGACAGGTCAACCTCTTCTGATAGATACAGCTACTCAGTACAGTGCTGCTCACTACCCCAGTCCCCGTCCCACCCCATCTGCAGGCTACACATGTTTTAAAGAGTATCCTGGAAGACAAAAAGCATGAAGTCACTTGACAGGGTTATGGTCCAAACAGGGAAACAAGGAGACAATGACAAAAGAACTCCCTAACCCCTGCCCTGAGAGCCCAGCACAGTGCGTGGTGTCCCTTGAATGCATGTTTCCTTGTCCACCCTCACCTCCCAGAGTGTCCTGTCCAGGGAGGCTAAGTAATACACCTAAAGTCACATGGCTGACTTTATGGAGGACAGCACAGGGGCACACGCTGCAATGATTCCTCCACTTCATCACATGGCTTCCTGAGTCCCTGGGGCTGGGGCCAGCACCCTCTCAGGACAGGAGAATAAAAGGGAAGTGACTAGAGGGGGTAGACCAGCAGGACAGGGCCACTTCTTGCAGTGAGCAGAGTTCCCTGGGCAACCCTAATCTCTCTACCTCAACACCCCTCTATACCAAAGCCCCCTTAGCATTTTTCATTTTCTCTTCAGTTTCATCACCACCATTAGCCATGTTTCCATGAACGCCATGTCTCCTCTTTGGTCTTTAGAAGACATCATGCATGAAGAGGTTTCCTTGACAGCAAATACCAGATAAGAAGTGACAAGTGACTCCAACCCAGTAATCACCACTGAATCAGTTTTAAATCTGTGCCTTCACAAAAGGTGGGGCCTTGCAAGCCATTTTACAAGTTAAGATGTGCTATCCATGTTCAGTCCACAACTGCCAAAGAGAGTCTTAGGTGGCTCATGATCAGGGTAGGGAAGGAACTGGCATACATCTGTCCTTCCCCCTTACTGCCTTCTACTCTGAAACTCACGACTCCCTGGAGGTAAGCCCAGCACTCAGGAGTGCAATGCCATCTGATTATGTGTGGCCAGGACTGTGTCCAGGCAAGTATCAGTGGACCTGGATGACCTTCAGTCTTTGTGTCATCCATCCCACCTCTCCTTCAATTACCTGAGTGGGTCTCCTGGTAGCATCCTTTCCTCAGGTGTCTTAGTTTTCCAGTGCTGCTCTAACAGAAATATCACAAGTATATTTTTAAAGATTTTGAAGAAAAACAAAACAAAAATTTACTGTCTCATGGTTAAGAAGAAAATAAATCCAAATTCAAGGCACCAGCTCTAGGAGAGGCCTTTCTTTGAGTGCTTGTAGAATCTAGTAGCTGCAGTTATCCTTGGCATTTCTGGGCTTGTGGATACATCTAACCTGTGTGTCCATCTTCCCATAGTATTTCCCCTTTGAGTGTCTCTCCTGCTCTTTTTAAAACTCAAAATTGTTTAGATTTTGGTACCCACCCTACACTGGTAATGACCTAATTGTCATAACAAAAAAAACCTCTATTTCCAAACAGGATCACGTCAACAAGTACATTGGCCAGGAAGTCAATACCTGTTTTAGAGAAACAATATAGTCCACCCCACCAGGTCACTGGGCTGTGAGGCAGTCATAGTGGACACCCTCAGCCCTACTCTCTTGTCTCCAGTGTATAGCTTTAAAGAGTACAAGGATGAGCCTTGGGGACTCTGTCCAGAAAGGCAGGTGAGTCAGGATCCCCAGGCACATACAGCACTCAGGGTCAGGTAAGCATGGCCTCTCTGAGCTTGATTATCCCCATCTGTCTGCAGGCCAACAGCACTGTCTGTCTCTATTGAGAGTTTCATAAACTGGTGTGTGAGAGACCCTCTCTGCTGGTGTAGGGGTGGCTGACTTCCCTCCTGACTCTGCTCCTGTGTAAGGGCAGCCTTTCTGGGCTTACCTTGCCCGAGGAAAGTGAGGGATATGTTGGCTGTTCCCTCCCAGCTCCAGCCCTCCTGCTGCTACACACCTTTGTCCTTGTTTGTGCCCTCAGCTTTCGCCCCGATCCCATTTGGAGGGATTTACCTGCCCTTGGAGGTCCCACCCAACAGATGTCACTGCTCACCTTTGGTTCTAGCCTACGATCAAGCTCACTTCTCTGCCCTCGTGTCCATGGAGCAGAGAGATCAGCAAAGAGAACAAGGTAGGCCCTGCAACAGGTAGGTGGGAGAGACAGGCAGGGGTGGGGTCTGCACCAGTTAAAGAGATCTGCTCAGGAAGATCTCTCTTTGGTTGAGAGATCAGTGCCAACCAAAATGTCAGAAGTTTGAATCCACCACCTGGTTTCTTGGAAACCATATGGGGCAGTTCTACTATGTCATCTAGAGTTGCTATGAGTCAGACTCACTGAACGGCAGGGTTTGGTTGTTGTTTTTTTCAATGGATGGCTAGGCGGGGGGAACATAACAGAGCCTGAGATGTGGGGCACACACTTAGAAATACACATGTGCCCACTCAGCAGCAATTGTTTCTGCACAGACTGTCCTGTGCACATGGGAATGTTCTTCTCATGTAAATAATGTTAAAAGCAATTCTTAATTTAAAATACTAAGAAAAGTAGTAATTCCACCATCTGAAATAGCTTTTATGTTGCCCATTTTCACATGTATACATAGTATATACAATATAATTAGTGTTAGATATAAATTTTTTTAAAAAGTCACCTTTTGAATAGTGGTCTGTCTGCACACTACTGCTCATCACCTAGTTTGTAAATAAAGTTTTATTGGAACACAGCAATGATCTTTCATTTATGTGCTGTCTGTGGCTGCTTTTGCTCTACAACAGCCACTTTAGATTATAGCCACGGAAACTACACAATTTACAAAGCCTGAAATATTTACTATCTAGCACTTAACATAGAAACCCTTCTTGTGTAGTGTTAAGTGCTATGTCTGATAACCAAAGGTTTGCAGTTCAAATCTACCAGGTGCTTCTTGGAAACTCGATGGGTGCAATTCTTTTCTGTCCTGTAGAGTTGCCATGAGTTGAAATCAACTTGATGGTAGTGGGTTTTGTTTTGTTTGTAGCACAAACAAAACACAAAATGTTTTCCAACCTGTCCTGTAGAGTAAGCTTCAAAAGGTCTGTGTGTCTGTCTAGATCTTTACAATTAAGCTTCCTGTGAGGTGCTATTTCAATGCTGAAGTGACCCCACAGGTAGGCCGAGCCACCAACCACAGGCAGCACATAGCACAATTCCTGCCTGGCTAGGCAGACTCACGTGGTGCTGGGCTTCAGTCTTGTCCACAAGTGTCTTTGCTGCAGAAATAACAGTGTTCTGTTTGGAATGCTGGCTGATATTACCTGTTAGCTTCTGATGGGAACAGACCTGGAAATAGCTGAGTGAGGAGAAAAGACCTCTTACCACTCTTATTTCTGAGTTAGGCAAGATCCCCAGGAGACAAAAAGATGGCAGGACTGGCAAGTGTCGAGGGAAATCTGTAGTGATGTACGCACGGCCCACTCGGGCAGGAAGCACAGGTGTTTGCAGTTCTGACTTTTACTCTGGGTATGCAATTTAGGATGTAAACACAGCAAGGAAGCAGGATTTCATAGAGCTGATCCTTTCTGTAGACAGCTCTCCTGGAAGTGCCAGATTGCTTTCCAAAGAGGTTGCACCATTTTGCAATCCCACCAACAGTGTAGGAGAGTTCCAATTTCTCCACAGCCTCTACAGCATTTGTTGTTTTACATCTTTTGGACCATGGCCAACCTTGTTGAGGTGAGATGGTATCTCATTGTATTTTTGATTTGAATTTCTTTAATAGCTAATGACCATGAGCATGTCCGCATGTGTTTTTTGGCTGCCTGGATCTCCTTTTTAGAGAAGTGTCTATCTATCTCTTTTGCCCATCACTTAATTGGATGATTTATCTCTTTCTTATTGATATTTTGTAATACCTTATAGATTATGTAGATCAAGCATTGGTCTGACATGTAGCTGCCAAATATTTTTTCCCATTCTGCAGGTGGCCTTTTTATTCTTTTGATAAAGTCTTTGGATGAGCAAAAGTGGTTGATTCTTAGTAGTTCCCATTTGGCTATTTTCTGTTCTGTTGTTAGAGATTTGTTGGACAGATTCTGAAGTCTGTCTACATTGTGTATCAAACCTTCCATTGATGTTCCTACTTTTTCTTGGATGACCTTTATCAGTTTAGATTTGATATTTAGGTCTTTTCCAACTCGACGGCACTTGGCTTGGCTTATCCAGTTTGAGTTGGTTTTTGTATAAGGTGTAAGATATGGGTCTTGTTTTAATTTAGTGCAGATGGGTATCAAATTTTGTCAGCACTGTTTGTTGAAGAGATTGTTTTTACCCCAGTTTAATGTCTTAAGGCCTTTGTCAAATATCAACTGTTCATAGGCAGAGGATGTCATCTCTGGGGTCTCGATTCTGTTCCACTGATCTATCTGTCTGTTTTTGTACCAGTACCAGGTTGTTTTGACTACTGTGGCAGTGGAATACATTCTAAGGTCAGGTAATGAGAGGTTTCCCAGTGTGTTCTTCTTTAGTAATGCTTTACTTATCCAGGGCTTCTTCCTTTTCCTGACAAAACTGGTAATTTGTTTCTCCATCTCATTAAAAAATGTCACTGAAACTTGTATTGGGATTGCATTATATAAGTAGATTGCTTTGGGTAACATAGACGTTTTCACAATGTTAAGTCTTCCTATCCATGAGAAGGGTAGGTTTCTCCATTTATATAACTCTCTCAGTTTCTTGTAGTAAGGGTTTGTAGTTCTCTTTGTAAAGGTCTGTTATTTCTCTAGTTAGATTTTTCATAGGTACTTTATCTTCTTAGGGGCTATAGTGAATGGTACTGACTTGGTGATTCCTTCCTTAGTAACCTCATTGTTGATATAAAGGAATCCTACTGATTTACTTATGTTTATCTTGTATCCTGGGACCTTGCCGAACTCCTCTATCAGTTTAAGTAGTTTCCTTATGTATTCTTTGGGACTGTATGCATATACAATCATATCATCTGCAAATAGGGAGATTTTTAGTTCTTCTTTGCCAATGCAGATGCACTTTATTCCTTCATCTTCTCTAATTGCTCTGGCTAGAACTTCTAGTACAATATTGAATAGGAGAGGTGAGAGTGCTCATCCTTGTCTAGCTACTGTTCTTAAGAGAAACTGAGTCTCTCTCCATTCAGGATGATGTAGGCAGTTGGCTTTGTATAAATGCCCCTTATTGCATTGAGGAATTTGCTGTCTATTCCTATTTTGCTGAGTTTTTAGCATGAACTCGTATTGGACTTTATCAAATGCCTTTTCTGCATCAATAGATAAGATCAAGTGATTCTTGTCTTTTGTTATATTTATGTGTTGATCACATTAATTGTTTATCTGATGTTAAACCAGCCTTGCAGCCCTGGTATGAATCCAACTTGGTCATGATTATTTTTTGGATATGTTGTTGTATTCTTTTGGCAAGAATTTTGTTGAAGATTTTTGCATCTAGATTCATGAGTGGTATTGGTCTGTAGTTCTCCTTTTTAGTTAGGTCTTCCCCTGGCTTTGGTATCAGAGTTATGCTGGCTTCATAGAATGAATTTGGAAATATTCCATCCCTTTCTATATGGTGAAATCATCTCAGTAGTATTGGAGATAACTCTTCTCTAAAAGCTTGGTAGAATTCTACGATGAAGCCATCTGGGCCCGGGCTTTTTTTGGTTGGCAGTTTTTTGATGACTTTTTCAATCTCTTCCTTTGTGATGGGTTTATTAAGCTGTTCTGCTTCACCTTGTGATAATGTTGGTAGGTGATATGAATCAAGGAATTTGTCCATTTCCTCTAGGTTTTCAAATGTATTAGAATACAGCCTTTCATAGTATTCAGCTATGATAGTTTTGAATTCTGTTGGATCTGTTGTGACAACTTCCTTCTCATTTCTTATTTGGATTATTTTTTCCTTTCTTGTTTTTCTTCAGTAAGTTTAGCCAATGGTTTGTCAAGCTGGTTGATCTTTTCAAGAAACCAGCTTTTGCCCTTTTCCATTTTTTCAGTTGTTCTTCTATTTTCTAATTCTTTTAGTTCTGCTCTGATCTTTATGATCTGTTTTCTTCTGTTGCCTCAGGGGTTCCTCTGTTGTTCTCTCTCTACTTGTTCGAGCTGTAGGGTCAGTTCTTTGGTTTCTTTCTTCCTTCCAGATGTGTACATTTATGGAGATAAACTGACCTCTGAACACTGCTTTGGCTGTATCCTATAGGCTCTGGTAGGAAGTGTTTACATTCTCGTTGGAATCCATAAATTTCTTTATTTCATCCTTGATTTCTTCTATAACCCATTGTTTTTTGAGCAAGATGTTGTTCAGTTTCCATGAGTTCCACTTTCTATCTATGTTTTTTCTGCTATTGATTTTGACTTTTATAGCTTTATGGTCTGAGAAGATGCTTTGCATTAATTCAGTGGTATGGATTTTGTTGAGAATTGCTTTATGTCCTAACACATGGTCTACTCTGGAGAATGTTCCATGTGCACTGGAGAAGAAAGTGTAGTTGTCCACTGATGGATAGAAAGTTCTGTATACGCCAGTGAGGTCTAGTTGGTTAATTGTGGGAATGAGGTCTTCTGCATCTTTATGGAACTTTTTTGAGACGATCTGTCCAATACTGAGAGTGGAGTGTTGAAGTCTCCTATTGCTACTGTGGAGTGATCTATCTCCTTTTTGAGTATAGTCAGTGTTTCTTTGATGTATTTAGGTGCTCTAATATTAGGTGCATAAATATTTAACATTGTTAAGTCCAGAATTGAAACTTTCAGCAATAAATAGGGTCCATCCTTGTCCATGATGGTGGATTTTACATTAAAATCATTTTTATCTGAGATTAGAATTGCCACACCTGCTCTTCTTTGTTCACTGTTAGCTTGATTTATATTCTTCCCTCCTTTAATTTTCAGTTTGTTCCTATCTTTAAGTCTAAGGTGAGTTTCTTGTAGACAACATATACATGTGTCATGTCTTTTGATCCAAGATATCACTCGATGTCTCATTACTGGAGCATTCAGTCCATTCACATTCAATATAATTATTGATAGGTATGTGTTGAGTGCTGCCATTGTGGTTTGTTTATTTTTATGTTGATGTTTTCTCCGTTGTTCTTGTTAATCTGTTCTATGACCTTCTTCTTTGTGAGTTGATTTTTCACCTTTTTCAGGGTTGGTTTTATGTTCGTTGAGACTTCTGTATTACATTTCTTGATATGGTATGTTGCTTCTTTATAGGCTGCCCCTATGATCCCACTCAATAAACTATATATAAACCTAATTTTGATTACTACCAGTCTTGTCAGCTTTCTGTCCGTCTGGAAGGACTATAACGACTGTAGTACATCCCTCTTTTCAATATGATATTATCATAGTTTACATGACATGATCACTAGATCATTTCTTCCACTATTATAGCTTTGATTGTGTTTGGAGCCTTCCCTAACTGAGTAAGATTCTGGATAATGTGTCCTAAAATATAATGTTAGTGGTTTTGTTCTTCCATGCCAAGAGATTCTTTCAGTATTTCTTGTAGCTTTGGTATCATTTTTACAAAGTCTCTGAGTTTCTGTTTATCTTGGAAGTCTTAATTTCATTTTCATATTTGAAAGATAGTTTTGCAGGATATATAATTATTCGTTTGAAGTTCTTCTCCTTCAAGGCTTTGAATATGTCATGCCACTGTCTCCATGCCTGCATCATTTCTGCTGAGAAATCCAATGAAAGCCTACAGGTTTTCCCTCTGAATGTCAACTTTGCTTTGAGTCTTGCTGCCTTTAAGAGTTTCTGCTTATGTTTCATTTTGTTAAGCTTGATCATAATATGTCTTTGAATCTTTCTATTGAGATCTATACTGAGTGGTGTTCGATACATACCATGGATACCTATGTTCTCTTCTTTCATTATTTCTGGGAAGTTTTCTGTCAGCAGCTCAGCCACAATATTCTCTGTGTTCCCAGGTGTCTCACCCTGTTCAGGAACTTCAATTAATCGTAGATTGTTCTTAATAGAGTCCCACATGCTTCTTAATGCTTTGTCATTTTTCTTTTTTCTGATTTCTCCTCATAGATGCTGGAGTCAGTAGCTCTGTCTTCCAAATCAGAAATTCTTTTTTCCATTTGTTCAATTCTGTTTTCTTGGCTTTGAATTGACGTTTCTATGTCTTTGATTTTGTTCTTGATCTGTTGGATTTCAGAGTACTTATGTTCCATTAGATTGAACAGCTTGCTTAATTTTTCATTTTTCCCTGCTGTATTTTGTATAAGGTCCAGGAGGGCTCTATATATAATCCTTTTGAATTCACCTTCTGATAGTTTCAGAAAAGCTTCTTCGTCTGGGAAGTTCTGAGGTGGTTTCTTTGCGGGGGGGCCTTCTGATGCCATGGGTGAATTCCAGCTTACCATCTTATCCAGTGTTTGTTGCTTTTGGGGCTTCATGTGGGTCAACAGAGGCTGGTAGAAATTCTGTGAAGATGGACCACAGTTGTTTATCTAAGCCATCATAAAAGGAGAAGTAAAAAGTATTCCACAACTTCTAAAGTCTGTCAGGTTTTCCCAGCTGGCAGAGTAAACACCTCTATATTCAACCCCAAATGTTATAAACTAGCTCAAAGTAGAGAAAGGCTACTGGCCTGCTAGCCTCTGCTGTTGGGCCCCAGCTGTAGGCAGTACGGTATAGAATTCTGCTTTTCTGCTGGGAAAGCAGTCTCTTCTGAGTAGGCACTGCCTCCCAGCCCAGGAATTAGGTCCACCTGAGGCTTCTGTATGGAACACTCTGCCTCCCAGCAAAACATGATGGCATCCCACACAAGCTTGCCAGCTGGCCGGGACCAGGCTCCCAGCGGAAAGAGAGGCCAAGAGTGCTGAAATGCCCAGAGTCGACAGCCTCCACCTCTGGGCCCCAGCTCCAGGCAACTTGTGCAAAACACTTGCTCCCTGCTAGAAAAGCACTCTCCCCCCAGGCGCCACCACCCACCCTAGGAACCAAGTCCAGCTGGGGCCTCTGCTTGGGCTTATCCATTTCCCAGTGGATCAAGATGGCGTCCTGCACAAGCGCATCTGTACAGCTACCACATGGCAGAGGCAGAAGGATATGCCAGAGGAGACGAGGCATATCTGGCAGTTAAGCTTGCTGGTCCCTCCAGCAGTGTGACCAAAGCCAGCAGCTAGTCAAGTCCCAGTTCCGCCCACTGGCCAAGACAGAGGAAAAAAACATCAAAATGGTGAGCTACCTTCGATCTGTGCAAGCCTGTGCTCACTGAGAGTGGGGTCAGTGAAAGAGAGGAGGTTTTGAGTTCAGTGGTATGAAATCGAAAGTAACAGCCCTATGCCACATTCCAGGGCTCACTAGATGTCCAGAAGGCTCCGTTTAATTATCATTTCAGGTCTTGGTTTCCAGAGAGATTTAAGGAAACATGCATTTAGTCCGCCATCTTGACTCCACCTGCCGGGTCGTATCTTTTGATCCAAGATCTCACTCATTGTCTCTTTAATGGAGCATTCAGTCCATTCACATTCAATGTAATTATTGATAAGTATGTGTTCAGTGCTGCCATTGTGATATGTTTATTTTTGTGTTGATGTTTTCTCTGTTGTTCTTATTAATCTGTTCTGGGACATTCTTTGTTGTGAGTTCATTTTCACCTTTTTCAGTGTTGGTTTTGTGGTTATTGACACTCCTGTATTACGTTTATTGATTTGATATGATGCATCTTGATTGTGCTTTATGGCTGCCCCTAAGATCCTTCTTAATAAGCTATGTATAAACCCTATTTCAATTGCTACCATTCTTATCAACTTCCTCTCCATCTCGAAGGACTATAATGAGTGTAGTACATCCCTCTTTTTAATATGATGGCATCACAGTTTCCATGATATGATCACTGGATTATTTCTTTCACTATTACAGCTTTAATTGAGTTTGTAGCCTTCCTTAACTGAGTAGGATTCTGGGTGATGTGTCCTGTATTTGCTTCTAAAATATAGAGTTAGTAGTTTTGTTCTTCTAAGCCAAGAGATTCTTTCAGTATTTCTTGTAGCTTTG
Source organism: Heterohyrax brucei (assembly GCA_028571685.1). Lineage (NCBI taxonomy): Eukaryota > Metazoa > Chordata > Mammalia > Hyracoidea > Procaviidae > Heterohyrax > Heterohyrax brucei. The sequence continues at coordinate 133,449,468 of CM053149.1, read as the reverse complement.
GTTTGGTTTTTACAAAGCCTCTGAGTTTCTGTTTATCTTTGAATGTCTTAATTTCATTTTCATATTTGAAAGATAGTTTTGCAGAATATATAATTTTGGTTGGAAGTTCTTCTCCTTCAAGGCTTTGAAAGTGTCATGCCAGTGTCTCTGTGCCAGCATTGATTCAGCCGAGAAATCCAACAAAAGCCTACAGGGTTTCCCTCTGAATATTAGCTTTGCTTTGAGTCTTGCTGCCTTTAAGAGTTTCTGCTTATGTTTCATTTTGTTGAGCTTCATTATAATATGTCTTGGAGTCTTTCTGTGGAGATCTATATTGAATCTATATTGATCTATACTGAATTGCATTCAGTATGCTTCTTAGATATCTATATTCTCTTCCTTCATAATTTCTGGGATGTTTTATGTCAGCAGCTCAGCAACAATACTCTCTGTGTTCTCAGGTGTCTCACTACGCTCAGGAACTCCAATTAATCATAGGTTGTTCCTCTTTAGAGTCCCACATGCTTCTTAATGCTTCTTCATTTTTCTTATTTCTCCTCATAGATGTTGGAGTCAGTAGCTCTGTCTTCCAAGTCAGAAAGTCTATTTTCCATTTGTTCCATTCTGTTGTCTTGGCTTTGAATTGAAGTTTCTATGTCTTTGATTTTGTTCTTGGTCTGTTGGATTTCAGAGTACTGGTATTGCATCAAGTTGAATAGCTTGATTACTTTTTCATTTTGCTCTGCCTCTGTATGTATCCAGTGGGACAGACAGGGCTCACACTACCTTCTAGTGGGATCCTTCTCTGGAAACCCAGAAAGCAGCATGCGGCAGCCCTGAGAGGGTTCACTGGTTACAGACAGAGGTACAGACATGGACTAGAACTAAAGCATTGATAGCGATGCCCACTCGGACATCACAACAGTCCCAGACTTTTAAGATCCAGCTTCTGGTGTGGTAGCAATCCTGGGCATCTCTTGGCTCAAAGACATGTCTTCCCCGTCTCTGCCTTTACCACCACAGGGCAATCTCCCTGAGTGTCTGTTGTCTCCTCTATTCTTCTATAAGAAAGACACCAGTCATTTCAGATTAAAACCAAAACACCCCACTGCCATTGAGTCAACTCTGACTCTTAGCAACCCTACAGACAGAGTAGAACTGCCCCATAGGGTTTCAAGGAGCACCAGGCAGATCTGGACTGCCAACTTGATTAGAAAATGTAGCACTTAACCACTACACCACCAGGTATAATGGATCTTGGATTAGGTCTCACCTTAATGACCTCATCTTGATTTGATCACATCTAAAAAGACTGTATCTCCAAATAGATCACCTTCGAAGATACCAGGAGTTATGAATTCAGCATATATTGGGGGGAGAGAGACACAATTCAACCCACAACAATGCCCCATCCTTAAGGACCATCATGATGCTAAGTTTCCCAGGCCACACTTTCAAAGAGTAGAGGCCTAGAATCAGAACACCGGTTCAGCTGCCCTGAGGACACAATCAAGAGAGGCTCTAGGTTCCTGCCTTCCATTCAGGAGGCCCCTTTAGCAGAAGGACTCTGCAGAAATCCCTTCTCAGGAACTGCCTTAGTGCTGCTTCTTCCAGTGCTCCACTGACCACCAGCCTGCTGGGGACACCAGGTAACAACCTCTTTGCTTCACCTCCTTTGTATTACATGTTGTTATTAGGTGCCATCACATTGGTTCTGACTCATAGTAACCCCATGCACAACAGAACATATGTGTAACACTGCACAGTCCTGTGCCATCTTCAAAATCATTGTTGTGTTTGAGCCCATTGCTACAGCCAGTATGTCAATCCATCTTATCAAGGTTCTCCCTCTTTCTCGGTGACCTCTATCTTACCAAGCCTGATGTGCTTTTCCAGGGGTTGGTCTCTTCTGGTAATATGTACAAAATAATGTGAGATGAAGTCTCACCATCCTCACTTGCAAGGAAAACTCTTACTGTACTTCTTCCAAAACAGATTTGTGCATGCTTCTTTGGTAGTCAATGGTATATTCAACCTTCTTCACCAACATCACAATTCAAAGGCATTAATTCTTCAGTTATCCTTATTCATTGTCCAAATTTCCCACACATATGAGGCAATTAAAAACACTATGGCTTGGATCAGGTGCACCTTAGTCCTCAAAATTATATAGCTGCTTTTTAACACTTTAAAGAGGTCTTTTACAGCAGATTCGCACATTGTAATACATCATTTGATTTCTTGACTGCTGCTTCTGTGGGTGTTGATTGTGGATCCAAGTAAAATTAAATCTTTGACAACCTCAATCTTTTCCCATTTATCATGATGTTGCCTATTGGATCAGTTATAAGGACTTTTGTTTATGTTGAAGTGTAATCCACACTGAAGGCTATAGTCATTGATCTTCATCAGTAAGTGCTTCAAGTCCTCTTTACTTTCAGCAAGCAAGGTTGGATCATCTACGTGTCACAGCTGTTAATGAGTTTTCCTCCAATCCTGATGCTGCATTCTTTTCACATAGTTTAGCTTCTCCGATTATATGCTCAGTGTCATGGATTGAATTATGTCTCCCCAATAATATGTAGAAATTTGGCTAGGCTATGATTTCTGGTATTATATGGTGTTCCTTTATGTTGTAAGTCCTGCCTGTATGATATTAATGAGAGTGGATAGGTGGTAGTTGTGTTGGTGGAGCACGACTCAATGTGGGATTGTATTGTTCCATGGGGTAGCCTCTTGAAATTTAAAGGAAAGGGAGGCAAGCAGAGATTTGGGGAGCAATGCTAGGAGCAGAGCACAAAGGATCCAGGGTCCCTGTGCCTCCAAAGCTCCCAGTCCAGGGGAAGATTGATGACAAGGATCTTCCTCCAGAGCCAACAGAGAAAGCCTTCCCCTGGAGCTGGCATGCTGATTTTACACTTTTAGCCTACTGGACTATGACAAAATTTCTCTTTTTAAAGCCATCTACTTGTGGTATTTCTGTTAAAGCAGCACTATGTGACTAAGACCCTCAGCATACAGATTGACTAAACCAAAAAAACCCATTGTCATCGAGTTGATTTCAACTTATAAATTATCATGAAAGATACAACCCTAACATACACTGTTTCTGATTTCAAATCACACAGTAATCCCCTTGTTCTGTTTGAATGAATGCCTCTTGGTATATGTGCAGGTTCTACATGAGTACAACTTAAGTGTTCTGGAATTCGTATTCCTCAAAGTGTTAATCCATAATTTGTGATGATGCACACAGTCCAATGCCTTTGAGTAGTCAATAAAACATAGGTGAACACCTTCCTGGTATTCTCTGGTTTCAGCCAAGAGCCATTCTAACAGCAGCAATGATACCCCTTGCTCCATGACCTCTTCTGAATCTGGCTTGAATTACTGGCATTTTTTAATTTATCTTCAGCAAAATTTGAATTGGGTGTGATATAAATGATATTATTTAACAATTTCTGCACACCTTTAGAATGGGCCCAAATATGGATCTCTTTTAGTCAGTTAGCCAGGTTAGCTGTCTTCCAGATTTCTTGACACACAGGAGTGAGCAACTCCAGAGCTACCTCCCTTTACTGAAACATCTCAGTTGGTACTCCATCAACTCCTGGAGGCTTGTTTTCACCAGTGCCTTCAGTGCAGCTTGGACTTCTTCCTTCAAAACCAGCAGGTTTTGTCACTTGCTATGTCCTGAAATGACTAAACGTCAACCAGTTTCTTAGTACAGTGACTCTATATATTCCATCCATCTTGTCTTGATGCTTCCTGCATCATTCAGTGTTTTGCCCATAGAATACTTCAATACTGTAACACAAAGCTTGAGTTTTTTCTTCATTTCTCATCTGGAGAAATACTGAGTGTATTCTTCTCTTGAGGCTTTCTAACTCCATGTCTTTGCACATTACATACTTAGTTTGTCTTCTTGAGTTACCCTTTGAAGTCTTCTTTTCAGCTCTTTTATTTCATTTCTCCCATTTGTTTTAGCTACTCTGTGTTCAAGAGCAAGTTTCAGAATCTCTTTTGACATCCATTTAAGTCTTTTTTTCCTCTGTCATTTTATTGACCTTTTACTGTCCCCATGTATGATGTATTTGTTTGATGTCATTCCGTAATTCATATGGCCTTCAGTCATTAGGTTTAACATGTCAAATCTTTTCTTGAGATGGTCTCCAAATTCAGACAGGATATACTCAAGGTTATGTGTTGGCTGTCATGGACTTGTTTTATTATATACACAGTCTTAATTCTTTCCTCATGCTCCCTACTGTTGTCTACCAAAACATATATTCTGTCAGTACCCTCATTGGACTTCCTTACCCCTGTTTCACTCTGAATTGCTTACATCTGGCATCCTATGGCTTCCCTTCACCTTTTTCCAGGGTTGGATGCCCTGTTTCCTGGATTCGCTTCTTCCATTTCCTTAATTCTGTAATTTGTAGAATATATTCTGTAAACACTTCTTAGAAAAATTTGCACATAAGACAAATTTTCATGTTTAAAAATACCATTATTCTATCTTCACATATGGTTGAAAGTTTGGCTGGGTATAGGTTATTGTTGTTACTTTCTTCTCCAGCCATTTTATTTTAACTTTAAATTATGTTCTCATATTTTCCAAATTTATTTTTCAAAATATCTTGTTCTTATTTCATTAATATTCTTACAATTTTCTGTGGCTATTAATTAAGAGATTTTTTAAGTTGCCTTAATTTGCCTGTGTTACTTCAATTTCCTGTGAAGTCATTTTCTGTTTGAGTACTGTGATGATTAAGGTTATATATAGACTTGTCTAGGCTATGATTCTGAGTAGTTCGGTGGATATTATGTAAACATCCTATGTTTTATGAGCTGATATGAACACCCAATCAATTGAAAGGGAAGTTGCTTTGGGGTGTGATCTCTGCACCCAATATAGAGAGAGTCAAAGTTCACTCTCTGGATCCTACCTCCAGCTTGTTATCCTTTGACCTTCAGTTCTTAAGATGTGAGCCGGCAGCCTACCCTCTGACCTGCAGATTTTGTAATTTACCAGCTCCTACAGCCTCATGAGCCAACAGAGTGCCATCTGACCTGCTGAATTGAGGTTCACCAGACCCTGCAACCATATGAGTCAGGAGAAGCCTCCAGCCTAACATCTGACCCACAGATTTGGAACTTGCCAGCCTCCATAACTGTATAGGCCATTTCTGTGAAATAAAACTCTTTCCATATATATACAACTGGCCCAGTAAGCAGCATTGTCATAAATGGAGAAAAAATTGAGATTGTCAGGGATTTCATTTTACTTGGGTCCACAATCAGTGCCCTTGGAAGTAGCAGTCAGGAAATAAAAAGGCACGTTGCATTGGGAGAATCTGCTACAAGGGACCTCTTTAAAATATTCAAAGTAAGGATGTCACCTTGAAGACTAAAACACACCTGACCCAAGCCATGGTATTTTCAGTTGCATCATATGTATGTGAAAGTGGACAATGAACAAAGAAAACAGAATTGGTGCCTTTGAATTGTGGTATTGGAGAAGAATGTTGAATGTACCATGGACTGCCAAAAGAACCAACAGGTCTGTTCTGGAAGAAGTACAACCAGAGTACTCCTTGGAAGCAAAGACAGAGAGACTATGTCTTACACACTTTGGACATGTTGTCAGGAAAGATCAGTCCCTGGAGAAAGACATCATGCTTGGTAGAGTGGAGGGTCAGCAAAAAGGAGGAAGACCCTCAACAAGATGGATTGACACAGTGGCTGCAACAATGGGCTTTAGCATAAAAATGACTGTGGACCTGGCACAAGACTGAGCAGTGTTTCATTCTGTTGGTCATAGGGTTGCCATGAGTTGGAACTGACTCGACGGCACCTAACAACAACAACAGCCATCTTTATTATTTATACATGCAGTACATATGCAATTATGAATAAATAAATATATATATTCCTCAGTCTTGTTACTAGTTACCACACATCTATTCACTGAAAGTCTTCAGAATTTTGTCAGAGTTTTCAAAAATTTATTAAAAATTTCATTCACCCATGTCTCATCTCTCTTTCTCTCTTTATTGTTGTAGGTTTATAACATTTTTATCCCTTTATTTTCTATTTAGCAGGTTCTTCCAGGGAAGAATGGCTGAATGATGTAGTCAGCCCGAGAAATTAAATCCATCTACTTCACTATTGTGAGCACTATTCAGGGCCCCCTCAAGCCTTGCCTGGGTCCAGACAAGCAGGACACATTCAACTTCCTAGTCTTTACTGTCCATTCATTTAGATCACACCTAGTTTCTCTGAGGGATTCTGAGTTTTCCTGAACTTGGGCCAAATTCTGACAGTACTTAACATAGCCAAAGATTCACTTACTGAAAAAAGAGATTTTGTTATCATCTGTGTATCCAATTTTAGGTTTTAAAGGATGCTTTTTAAAAATTGCTCATTCAATCTTCACTACAAACCTGGGAACATGTCACTCACTGTGTTCATTATTAGTTGATCCCTATCATCTGATGCACTATTTCCTAGATTTCCTAAAGGTAACTGTTACGTTCAGGGTCTTTGCAGTACCTGTTGCATCATGGACACCGAGCGCTGTCACAGAACCTACAGCATGTTAGGTACGAAGGTGAGTGGTGGAGGGAAGTGGGTATGTTTATACAAGGAAACCTAGTGGTTCTATAACTCTTCTGTATTTTGATTGAGATGATGACATGAGTCTACATATGAGATGAAATTGAATGAAACTAAACATACAGAGAGAGTTGAATGTATATAAAACTGGTGTCATCTCAATAGGATCAGCAGAGTGTATCAAGGTCAATTTCCTACTTACAATCTTGCAGCATATTTATGCAAGCTGTTGCCATTGGGAAAAACTAGAAGGTGCACAGGATTTCTCTGTATTGTTTCTTACAACACGTGAATCTACAATTATCTCACAACAGGAAGTTCAATTTTTAATAATGTGGTGTTGAAATATTACAAACATGAACTGACTAGCAGGAACGCAGACAGCATATGATGATTTTAAAAATCTAGTTTGCCATTCTTCCTAATGTATTTCGGAACAGCAATTTGGAAAACCCATTCCAATTCATAGATCTTTTCTAAGAACTAGCTTTAGGTTTGATTGGTTTTCTTTTCTTTCTTTCTCTTCTATCATTTTTCTGTTTCGTTGATTTCTGTTCTTTATTATTTTCAACCTATTTGTTTTGGGTTTATTATTCTTTTATATTTAAATGGAATTTTAAATTACTGACTTGAGACCTTTCTTCTTACCTTACACAAGCATTTTAATGCTATAAATTTTCCTCTAAACACTACCTTGGCTGCATCACACCAGTTTTGATGTATTTTCATTTTTATTCAGCTCAAAATATAATTTCTCTTGAGGCTTCCTTTTTAAGTCATACATTAATTAGAATCAAGTATCTTTCCTTTATTGTCCTGGAGTTCCACTCAGTTGTCATCTGAGAATAAACTTTGTATGATTTTTGTTCTTTTAAATTTACTAAGGTTTGCTTTAAGACTGACAGTATGTTCATCTTTGTGAATATTTCATATGCACTTGAAAAGGAGTATTCTGCTGTTTTGATGTTTTATAAATGTTATTCAATTAAATTTTGCCAATGGTATTGTTCAGGTCTTCTGCATCCTTATTGATTTTTGGTCTGTTGTTCTGTCAGTTATTGAGAGAAGAATGTTAAAGTATCCAACTATACCAAAATCTCCTTCCATTTTTTGTATTTAGTCATCTACTTTGAATCTCTGTTGTTAGAAGCATGCCCATGCTTATCACTCTTACATCTTCTTAGAGAATTCATCCTTTCCTCTATCATTGTATAGTGTCCCTCATTTTCTCTGGTAATAATTTTTATTCTAAAGTCTACTTTGATATATTAATAGAGCTACTCCACCTTCCGTTAGTGAATAACTTCTAACTTATCCATGCCTTTATGTTTAGAATGATTTCTTGTAAACTATATATACTTGGTTCTTGCTTTTTTTAAAGACAAGTTTATCTTTAAATTGGTATGTTTTGACCATTGATATATAATGGTCTTAACTGTATAGATTTAAACCTATCACCTTGCTTACTTTTTTCTACTTGCCTCATCTGTTTTTAGGGTTTGTTGTTTTGTTTTATTTTTTGCTGCTTTCTTTTGGGTTAACTGAACTTTCAAACGGTTCAGTTTTATCTTCACTATTGAATTGTTGGAAACCTGGTATAATGGTGGTAAAGTGCCACAGCTGCTAATCCAATTGCCAGTTCAAATCTAGCAGGTGCTCCTTAGAAACTCAGTGGGACAGTTCTGCTCTGCCTTATAGGGTCACTATATGGGATTCAACTCAATGGAAACACATTTGTTTTCTTTTAACATTGTGCTTTAAATGAAAGTTTACAATCCAAGTCAATTTTCCATACAGAAGTCCACACACACACCATTGTGCAACTCTAGCTGCTCTCCCCACCCTGTGACAGCATACTCCTCCTACCACGCTGCACTTCCCATGTCCATTCAACCAGCTCCACTCCCCCTTCACCCTCTCATCTTACCTCTGTACAGGAGCTGCTCAGTCAGCTTCATAAATAGACTTAAGGCAACAAGCACATTCTTCACCAGCACCACTCTATGTCTTATAGTCTAGTCCAATCTTTGTCTGAAGAGACAACTTCGGTACTGTTTCATCTCTGGGGTGACAGAGAATCCAGGAACTGTGTCCTCACCTGACCCCCTGGTCTGTTGGAGCATCAAGTTTTGTCTTTTAATAGAGTTCTAGTTCTGCAAACCTATTTTCCCGACTATGTTAGGGATGTTATATTGTATTCCATTCAGGGAAGTCATTGGTGGTGGCTGGGCATCATTTTATTCTTCTGTTCTCATGCTGATGTTGTCTGTGGATCATACGCCTCTTCTGTCTCTTGGAATCATATTTCACTCATGTATTTGTTTCCCTCATTCTCCTCTGCCCCAGGTGGATTGCCGCCAACTGATGCTACTTAGATAGCCACTTGCTAACTTTTAAAACCCTAGACACTGCTCACCAAAGGGGGATGCAGAACACTTTCTTTAAAAGAATTAGTTATGACTATAAGTAAGTCAGTAAGACTCCTTTATACCAACAAAGAGATTATCAAAGAGGAAATCATCAATACCATTTCCTATAGCCTCCCAAAAGATAAAATACCTAGTAATAAATCTAACCAGAGAAATGAGAGAATTATCCAGAGAGAATTACAAGACCTTGCTGCAAGAAACCAAGAGACTTATGTAAGTGGAGATACCTACCCTGCTCATGGATAGGAAGACTTAATATTGTGAAAATGTCAACTTTACCCAAAGCAATCTGCATATACAGTGCAATCCCAATACAAATTCCAGTGTCATTTTTTTAATGAGATGGAGAAACAAGTCACCAATTTTGTTTGAAGGGCATAAACTCCAGATAAGTAAAGCACTACTGAAGAAAAGGAACACAGTGCGAAGCCTCATGCTATCTGACCTTATAACCTATTACAGTGCCACAGTAGTCACAACAACCTGTTACTGGTACAGAAAGAGACAGTGGAACAGAACTGAGACCCCCAGAAATATCACCATCCTCTTATGAACAGTGGATATTCGACAAAGGCCCAAAGGTCATAAACTGGGGTAAAAACAGTTTCTTTAACAAATGGTATTGGCAAAATTGGATATCCATCTTCAAAAAAACTGAAACAAGACCTGTGTCTCATACCTTACACAAAAACTAACTAAAAATGGATGAAAGACCTAAATATCAAACATAAAACAATAAAGATCTTGCAAGAAAAAATAAGGTCAACAATGGAAGTTCTAATACACAGCTTAGACAAGACTCCAAATTCTGTCACACGATGCATGAATAGCAAAAGAAGAAATAGATAAATGGGAACTACTAAAAATCAAACACTTATGCACATCCAAAGACTTTATCAAGAGAATTAAAAGACTACCTACAGAATGGGAAAAATATTTGGTAACTACATGTCAGATTGACGTCTGATTTCCATAATCTACAAGGTACTGCAAAATGTTAATGAGAAAAAGGTAAATAACCCAATTAAGCAATGAGCAAAGGAGATGGACAGACACTTCACCAAAGAAGACATCCAGGCAGCCAAAAGACACATGAGGAAATGCTCACAATCACTAACTATTAGAGAAATCCAATTCAAAACTACAATGAGACACCATCTCACTCTAATAAGGTTGGCCATGATCCAGAAAGAACGAAACAGCAGTGTGGAAGTGTGCTAGTCTCTCTACAACCTCTCCAACGTTTATTATTTTATGTTTTTTTTTTTATTAATGCCATAGTTGTTGGAGTGAGATGGTATCTCACTGTAGTTTTGATTGGGCTTTCTCCATTGGCTAATGATCATGAGCATTCCTTCATTTATGTGATAGAGACCTCGATGTCTTCCTTGGCAAAATGCCTCTTCATATCCTTTACCTATTTTTTAATTGTGTTATTTGCCTTGTTGAGGTTTTACAGTACCTTGTCAATTACAGAAATTAAATGTTGATTGGAATTTTAATGGCCAAAATCTTTTCCCGGTCTGTATGTTGTCCTTTTACTCTTTTGATGAAGCCTTTAGATGAGCATAAATGTTTCGTGTTTATGAGTTCCCAGTTATCTATTCTCTTTTCTGGTGTTTGTACATTCTTAGTAATGTTTTGTTGTCTGTTTATGCCATTTAGTAGTTACCAGCATTGTCTCTATTTCTTCTTCCATGATCTTTATTGTTTTAGATTTTATATTTGGGTCTTTGATCCTTTTTGAGTTAGGTTTTGTGCATAGCATCAGTTTATGAGTCATGTTTCCTTTTTTTGCACATGGATATCCAGTTATGCCAACATCATTTGTTAAAGAGACTTGTCTTTTCCTGCAGTTTGTGGACTTGGGGTCTTTGTCAAATACCAGCTGTTCATAGATGGATGACTTTATCTCTGGATTCTCAATTCTGTCCCACTGGACTTTGTATCTGTTGTTGTACAAGTACCAGGCTGTTCCAACTACCATGGCAGTGTGTTATGTTCTATAGTCAAGTAGTGTGAGGCCTCCCATTCTCTTCTTCAGAAATGCTTTACTTATTTGAGGCTTCCACCTCTTATATACAAAGTTGGTGATTTCTTTCTCCATCTTATTAAAAAATGTCATTGGAATTTGAACCAGGAATGCAATGTATCTATACATAATTTTAGGTAGAATGAACATTTTCATGATGTTGAGTCTTACCATCCATGTGCAAGGTAAGTTTCTCCACTTTTGTAGGTTCCTTTTGGTTTCTTGTGGTAGAGTCTTACAATTTCCTTTGTCTAGCTCTGTTACAACTCTGGTTAGATTTATTCCTAAGTATTTTATCTTCTTGGGGGCTACTGTAAGTGATACTGATTTGGTGATTTCTGCTTTATGTTTTTTTTTGTTGGTGCAAAGAATCCAACTGATTCTGTATGTTTATCTTTATACTGAGACTTTGCTGAACTACTCTGTTAGTTCTGGATTCTTTACAGTTTTCTATGTATAAGATCATATCATCTGTGACTAGAGATACTTTTACTTCTTCCCTACTAATTTGGATACCTTTTATTTCTTTACCTTGCCTGACTGCTCTGGCTAGAACCTCCAGTGCAATGTTGAATAAGTGTGCTGACAGTGGGCATCCTTGTATGGCTGCCATTCTGCAGGGAAATGCTTTCAAGCTCTCTTCGTTTAGTTCTTGGCTTTGTGTAATTGCCCTTTACTATATTAAGTAATTTCCCTTGTATTCCAATTTTTCAAAGAGTTTTTAACATACATGGATGTTGGACTATGTCAAATGCCTTTTTTGCATCAATTGATAAATTCAACTGGTTCTTGTCTTTTATTTTTGTGGTTGATTACACTGATTGTTTTTCTAATGCTGAATCATCCCTGCATCCCTACTATGAATCCAACTTGGTCATAGTGAATAATTTTCTTGATACATTGTTGAATTCTATTTGCTAGAATTTTGTTGAAGATTTTTGCATCTCAGTTGGGAGATTTTTAATTACCTTTTCAATCTCTTCTATTGCAATAGGTTTATTTAGTTGTTCTGATTCTGTTAGTTTAGGTAGGTAGTGTGTTTCTAGCAATTTGTCCCTTTCCCCTAGGTTTTCAAATTTATGAGTATGATTTCTCATAGCATTGTTATGATTTTTTTTTGTTTGTTTTAATGAGATCTGCTGCGATATGGCCAATCTCATTTTTTGTTTGTGTTATTTGCTTCCTCTCCTGTTTTTCTTTTGTCAGTTTGACCAGTGCATTATCAATTTTGTTGGTCTTTTCAAAGAACCAGCTTTTGGTCTCCTTAACTCTTTCAATCATTTTCCTATTCTGTAATTCATTTAGTTCTGGCCTAATTTTTTTGATTTGCTTTCTTCTGATACCTAAGGGGTTCTTTTGCTGCTGTCTTTGTACTTGTTCTCATCTTTTTGAACATGTACATTTTTTGAGATAAATTGAGCTCCGAGCACTTCTTTTGCTGTGTCTCAGAGCTGCTTATAGGATGTGTTGTCATTGTCATTTGATTATATGCATTTTGTTATTCCATCCTTGATTTCTTCACCAACCCGGTCTTTTCTGAGGAAGGTATTATTGTTCAGTGTCCATGTGTGTGAGGTGCTTTTTCTGTTATTGAATTCTACATTTATGACTTCATGGCCTGAAAAAAATGCTTTGTAATATTTCAGTACTTTGAATTCTGTTAAGAATTGCTTTGAGGCCTAATATGTGGTCAATCCTGGAGAATGTTCCATGTGCATTGGGAAAAAAAAGTATATGTGGCTGCTATTTGATGGAGTGTTATTTATATGTCCATGAGGTCAAGCATTTAGATATTCTGTGCCTTTACCGAGCTTTTTTCTAAATGTTCTGTCCTTCACTGACAGTGATGTGTTCAAGTCTCCAACTGTTACTGTGGAGCTGTCTACTTCTCTTTTCAATGCAGTTAGTGTTTGTTTTATGTATTTTGTAGTCCTGTTGTTGGCTAAATAGATATCTAATATGGTTATGTCCTCCAGTATTAGTGATTCTTTAATCATTATATAATGTCCTTCCTTATCTATGGAGGTGGATTTTAATTTAAAGTCTACTTTATCAAAGATTGATATTGCCGTCCTGCTCTTTTTTGAACGTTATTAGCTTGAGATATTTTTCCATCCTTTGAGTTTTAGATTGTTTGTGTCTTTGAGTCTGAAGTGTTTCTCCTATAGGCAGCATACATGTAGATCTTTTTATTTTTAATTTAATATGCCACTGCCATCTCTTTATTGGTACATTTAGTCCATTTACACTGATTGTTGATAGGTATGATAGGTAAGAGCTTACTGCTATCATTTTCATGTCTTTTTGTGTATGTGCTGTAGACAATTCTTTTGTTCCCTTCAATTTTCTGTTCTGAGCTTTTTAAATGTGTTTTCTTTTCCTCTTTTTCAATGTTGGTGGCTTTGTATTTGCTGAGACTTCCTGTTTGTCTTGTTTATTATTTTGATAAGTAAGCTTGATAATTTCCTTTGTTATTACCTTAATATTTACCCTGATTTTTCTAAATTTAAGTCTTTCATTTCTTTAAGATGTATGGCTACATTTTCTTGGGAGTTCCCCTTTTTGGTTATAATATATACAAAGGGATAGCTCTGTTTCCCTATTTTCAGTATTTTACCTGTGATTTATTATTGTAATTCCCCTATTTTGGTTGAGATTTAGTTACTCTGTTCTGTGTTCTGGTCTTGGGTTGTTACCTGGTGTTATTGATTTTCTAACTGAAGGACTCCCTTTAGTATTTTTTGTAATTTTGGTTTGGTTTTCCAAATTTCCTAAATTTCTGTTTATCTGGAAATGTCTTAATTTCACCAACATACCTGAAGAGAGATATATAATTGCTGGATATATAATTCTTGGTGGTCAAATATTTTCCTTCAAGGCTTTGTATATATCATCTCATTACCTTCTTTCCTACATGGTTTCATCTGAGTAGTCAGAGCTTAATCTGATTGATTCACTTTTGTAGGTTACTTCTTATTTCTTGCTAACCACTTTTAAATGTGCCTCATTTTTAGTTTTGGCAAGTTTGATTATAGTATGCCTTGGTATCTTCCTTTTGGAATCTGCCTTGTGTGGAGTTTGATAAGCATCTTGGATAGATACCCTCTAATCTTTTATGAAATCAGGGAAGTGTGCTGTCAGCAAATCTTTGACAAATTCCCACTGTTTTTTTCTGTCATCCACTCCTCCCTCCCATTCTGGTACTCTGGTCATTTGCAGGTTATTGCTTTTCATAGAAACCCACACAATTCTTATTGCTTCTTGTATTGTTTTGGTTTCTTAATTCTTTTCTCTGATTTTTCTTCAAATATGTCAGTGTCAATGCTTTACCTTTAATTTCACTAATTCAGCCTTATATTTCCTCAGTTATGTTCCTTTGACTTTCTATTGCATTGACTCATTCTGTAATTTTATTATTAATTTTCTGAATTTCTAATTCTTGCCACCCTATGCTTTCTGGCAGCCTTTTCAATTTGCCATTATGCTATGATGCATTTTGCCTCATCTCCTTTCTGATCTCTTGAAGAGTTCTAAATATTAACCTTTTGTATCCTACCTCTGATAATTCTAGGAAGTTATCTTCTTCTGGAAAATTTTATTCTTTGAGAGCTTTCTGAAGAGATCACTGTCTGCCCCTGTAAGTGCTTTGATGTGGACTGCTGTTTCTGAACAATCAGTGGATTGTATTTATTTATTTTATGTTTGCCTACTGTGTTCTAGCTGCTTGTTTTGAAATACACAAATAGCTAGTCGTGTATGATAATTTGGTTGTTGTTGTCTTTGAAGCTCTAATGTCCTTTCACTAGGTGGTTAGAGCTGTTATTATACATGAGAGCCCAAAAGTCTCTTTATTTTCCTTGTATGGATTCAACTCAGGTGTCCAGTTAGTCAACAAGTGTGTAGCGTACACTCTCACCTATTGTCCTACATGGGCAGAGGAGCTTGATATAGGCACAAATGACTGGCTACAGCCTCTGAGAAAGTCAGGAGCTCTAACAGCCATCCCTGAGTGTCTGTGAGGTTGGTGTATCCCCATGTATTCAAATCTAGGTGAAGGAAGTTTCTTCCCTGATTTTCTGGCTTGGAGAGTTGGCATAAATTTATCTTTTTCCCCCTTCCTCAAGTTTGTCAAACTGTTCCCCCTCTCATTTGCAGAGAATGACTTAAGCAGTCCTACTTCCAGCTCAGTTAATTGCATCAGATTCCAGAGCTGGGCACAGTGCAGAGATGAGTGGGAGAGAAGGGCTCAGGGTGGACTTGAAGAGTCCTACTTCTGTCTCAGTTAATGGTGTCAGACTCCAGCACCAGAGACAGTGCAGAGAAGGGAGGGAGAACACTGGGAGAAGGGAGATAGGCCTGTCTTGAAGAAAAGATACAGATCCATTGTGTGGTAAGTTACACATAAAGACTTAGCTTTTGACAATCTGGTGCTGTCCCTCACTGGTTCTATAGGTACAAGTGGATTCTCCCAACAATCACTCCTGCTGAGGAGGATGCTCACCAACCTCCATACTCAGCCCACCATCTGGTGGCCACAACTGCTTCCCAACAGGTTGGGTCTGTAGAATGCCATGTACTTCTGGTGCTAATCTCCCTTCACCACTGCTCAGTCCAATTTCTCAACGTTCCTTTTGATATTCAGGGCTCCTAGGATGTCATATGTACTCAATTCATTTGTTCTTTTGGGTCTTTGTTATTAGAGGGGTCATGGGTGGTGTCCATCTACATTGCCATCTAGGCCCCGCCTCTTGTAATTTTTCGTTAGGCCACACCTCTTGCATAGGACAATAAAGACCGAAGTAACCGACTCGACAGCACTTGGCTTTTACTTGGCTAAATAGTTTTCATTCCTGGAAATGGGCATGCCTTTCCATTTTCTAAGTCTTATTCCAGGTGTTTGAATCCATCTAGTCAGGATTTGTGTTAGGTTTGGTTTTGTTGTTGGTCTAGTAACCTTTGGTGCACACAGGTTTCAGATTCCTCCAGTGAGGATTTCTATTTAGGGTGCGGCTCATCTGCCAGAAGGTTTTTCTCGTTGTCTTATCCCCTCTTTGTACTGCACCTCAGCCAGGCTCTATCTCCAAATGTGAGCCCCTCTCCCAGCAGCAGCCTATTTGCCTGATTGGGGCAGGATTGGAGGAAGCTAAAGTTTTATGTTACTCCAGTTCAGCCTCTTTCTTAGGTAGGCACTATGACCCTCCCAAAAAACCTCCCACTAGGTCTGAGAAGGAGAAGTGGTCTTATCAGTCCTCCTGCCCCCTCTTCAGCTTTACTTCTGTTTCCGGTTTATATTCCTGTTCCTGTTCCAGGGATAAAGAGTTTTTCCTCTATTCTTTTCTACCAGCATCATGGGGGGGGGGGAAGCCTCATTACACTAACAGTGACAATATCCATTGCCCCTCCCTCTGTAAATCAACTTTTTGTTCCCTAAGGGAAATGGGAGAGAAATACCTAGGAAGAATATTTTCTCCATATTCTTGCTAGTTTTTAGGATAAGCACATAGGTCCCTGGAGAGGAGTCTACAAGTAGGTATCAGTTCTCCGTATATCTATGACCCCAAAGGGTTCTATATTTCCTCACTGGCCTACATTCTTCCTTTGGCAATTTGTTAATAACTTCAGCTGAAGTCTTCTTATTGGTGCCTGGCTGAGTCTGCCACAGGTAAGCTAGTGTTCATATCTGTCTCTCTTTAGAGGTGCCTGTCTTTCCTTATATTTCAGGTTAGTTGGAGGCAATGTGACTTCAGCTCTCTTATGAGTTAAAGTATAAATTTGCAGTTTTGACTGGCTTTTTATATTAGTTGCTATAATGATGGAGCAGTGCTCTTCCAGCATTCTATATCTCAAGCAGACAACAGAAATTGCCACTCTTTTTTAGAAAATAAGTACTCAAAATATACCCATGCTAGTTTGAGACAGTGCCCATATGCTTGCTGGCTAAAAGACAGGGAGAGCACTTTCAAGGGGAAAAAAAAAATCCCAGTCTTTATTTTGAAAAGCATCTGCTGCTGTTGGCATTTGCCATCAGAGGGCAAATAGCTGCATTGTTCAAATAGACACTGGACATGGCCAAGATTCCAACAGGGTACAGTGAGTGTGTCAGGAGGCAGAACCACCCACAGAGGCTGATGCTTATGAGGAAGTTTGGCTCTGAGGCTTCCCTGGCCTATACAAGCCCTGTGGTGCCAGCCTCACCTACCAACTACAGCTGTGCCCTCTGCAAAACACTCTTGTTTTTGTTGGCTAAGGGTGAGTCAGCATCTGACTCGTGATGATCCCCTGCACAACAGAATGAGACACTGCCCCATTTTGCACCATCTCTGTGATGAGCTGCAGATCCAAGACTGTGTGGCCCATAGCACTTTCATTGGCTGATTTTCAAAAGTAGATCACCAGGCCTTTCTCCGTAGTCTTAGTCTAGAAATTCAACTGAAACCTGTTCAGCAACAGAGCAACACACAGCCACCATTGACAGATAGGTGATGGCTGCAGAAGAGGTACACTGGCCAGGAATAAAACCCAGTGTCCTATGTGGAAGACAAGAATTCTACCACAAAACCACCACTGCCATCTTCTGCATCAGACCTTCCTTTTGCCACCCGAGGGTCTTCACGTATGAGCAAGCATACCCCTAGTCTCTCTTAGTACCTGGCATTTGCTCCACTGAGATCCATGTTGAGAGACTAACACTACCTCTGGACCCTTCCAGCAGCACCTTCAGGTGTCCTCAGCCTTTCACCAGCAGTGGGCAGCCCAGCTACTGAGGGTGGGAGCTCCTAGAATCTAACTATGCATAACTCCCCCTGGTTGGAAGTCAAGTTAGTTGGCCTATCTGAAACAACTAGACCAAAATTATAGTTGCTTAGCATAAAAGATATCTGTTTCTCTCTCAAATGAAGTCTGAAACAGGCATTCCTGATGGGCAGGCAGCTCTCCCCCTGGCAAGAATTCAGGGGCCCACTCCAGCCACCTTGTAGCTCCATCTTCCACAGTCCCTCTGTGGAGAAAAAAAGTGGGTAGAAAAGGCCTGCCCCCTTTTTAGTCACATCACCAGCATCTCCACATCTCTTCTTCTCACATTCCATGGCTGCAAATGAGCACTTGTTCCTTCCTCAGTGCTTTCCAACAGCAGCTCCGCCCAGGGAAGGGAGACTGGATCTTTGGTAGATGGACAGCCACACCTGAATCACCCAAATTGCAACCACAGGGACTGCTTATAACAAAGTCATCACTACACAGCAATATTTTCTAAATGCTCCTGATGTTAAAAACTACCAGCTAACCAATCTATTGCTGTCGAATTGTTCCTGACTCATGGTGACCCCATGTGTCACAGAGTAGAAATGTTCCATAGGGTTTTCTTGGCCATAATCTTTACAGAAGCAGATTGCCAGACCTTTCTTCTGCAGCATCACAAGATGGGTTGAAACCTCCAACCTATCCATTAGTAATAGAGTGTAAACCATTTGCACCACCAGGGACCTTAAGAATCTTATTGGAAATGCCATTCTTGGGTCCTTTATCTGACACTTTGGTTCGACTCACCTTTGAGTGGGGGCCTGGGACCTGTGCTGTCATTCAGCCCTTTGGGTAATAGTGCTGCTCTACCTGGCAAGTCTGGGAACAGTGTCCAAAGAAAGGCAACTCTGCCCTCTTCTGCCCCACTCCCTCAATTTGTGTGGTGCTTCTTGAGATTGGGACAGGCTTTAGGCAGCCCTCCAGCCCTCCCTAGGAGTAGCCATGCTACAGCTCAGCTCTGGAGAGCAGAGCGGTGTCGCTTAGCCACGTCCAGGCAGAACCCAGCAGGCTATGCCCAGTGCAAACTGAGCTACTTGCTGACCTCCCAAACCAGAGCACCACACTGCCATGTCACCAGATTAAACTAAACACTGGAACTGGTCTTTGGTCAGTAAACCTATTTCCCTTATACATGTGGGGACAGGAGGGGAGGAAGGTAGTTATTTTTCCCATGCATTCTCTCTTTAACAACACTGGAGAACAGCACTGAGTCCGTTTTTCCAATTTCTTAGGTAAACATTAAGAATTCATGGTATTTCATCTAGGTTTCATTATTTTTGCTGTTGCCATGATGCCTTTGTCCTGAGTCTCAGGAAACAGGACCCAGCTTGTGTTGGCTTTAGGGGCATGACTGTGAAGGTCATTCTTGGCCAAAGAAAACTTGCTCTCCTCACTGGAAAAGGGGCTTCCATGCCTGGGGAATGGGGAAGAAAGTGGGGCAGAGGGGTATGGAAAATGAAAAGGTAGCACCCCCACAAGAACAAGACCCCTGCATGCTGGAGTAAAGCCCCAAGGCTCCTTGCCCTGGAGGCCGGGCTCAGTGCCCAAAGAAACTAGCCTGGTGGGAAGGAGCTAGGCTCCATCCAAAAAATGTGACAGAATTTCCTAGGTGAGATTTTGCACTACAGATTAGTCAGTAAACACAAGTAAACCCACTGGTACCTTGCTTGTTGAGCAATCAGTCCCTGAGGGCATCCCTCCTACCACCTGCCTCTCACAGCACCTGGAGGAGTCTTGCCCAGCAAAAGTGCTCAGGCTTCCATTTGCACCAGCACAGGCCATTGCCACCATCTAGGTGGGCTGCCCTCAGGCAGGACTCCTAGCACAACACCTCTCTCCCACCAGTGAGCCACAGGCAGGCAGCCAGGATGCCCCATTTCAGAAAGGAGCAAGACAGGCTACAGAGGTATCAACTATGCTTCTCTGCTGCATTGTGGCTCTCCAGAAGGGGCCTGCATGGGAAATAAGTAGACCCCTCTAAGGAAGCCACTGCCAGAGGGCAGTATAGGAAACAGCACATTGCCTGCTACTAGAGGGGCTGCTGTCCTCATGGCTTCAAAGTGATCCTGTACACACCATGCTCCTCAAGCCCTTCTGAAGTAGGCCCAGATTTTCCATGATGTCCCAGAGAAGCTGTCAGTTGTGCATTCCATCCTAGGTGGTTTAGTCAGCTAGGGCTGCTCTAACAGAGTTACCACAGAGTGGGTGGCTTTAAGAAAGGAAGGTTTATTCTTACACAGTCCGGTAAGCTGCAAGTCCATATTCAGGGTGTCCACTCCAGGGGAAGGCTTTCCCCTTGTCGGCTCTGGAGGAAAGTCCGGTATTGCATCAGTCTTTGTCCAGGGAGCATCTTGGTACAGGAACCTCAGGTCTCAAGGACGCGCTCTTCTCCTGGTGCTGCTTTCTTAATGGTGTGAGGTTCCCAATTCTCAGCCTGCTTCTCTTTCCTTTTACCTCTTGCGGGATGAAAGGATTAAGGGTGGGGCAAGCCACACTCCAGGGAAACTCCCTTTACAGTGGAGCAGGGAGGTGATCCTAGGAAGGGATTTACAGTCCCACCCTAATCCTTTAACATACAGCATAGGAAAATCACAAAACAGAGGACAATCATAGAATACAGGGAATCATGGCCTAGCCACATGACTTCACAAGTCTTGAGGGGGACACAACTCAATCTATGACACTAGGTTTAGTGACAGATCAGTCCTTCTCTGAAATGGCCAACCAATCATCCCTCGTTTGAGTCTGCCCTTAGATGTTCTCACCTCAGAGGGCTCCCTGGGGGAACGAGGGAGCTAGAAACACCCCTTCCTCCCCATCACTCAGCACCTCCCTTGGCCTGTATTCACCACCAGCTTATACACTATCAGGTGTGTCTTCACCTGCTTGTCCTGTGTCCCCAGCACAGACTGGGATTCCATGTGGGCCAGGCCCAGACAGATATCCCTCAGCACTGGACCGTGTCAGTAATGGTCTTGCACATCAGGCCTGTCAGATACGTAGAAGAGAAGTTGCTGAGCAGGCAGCCCTCCTCACCTGTCCTGTCCTGTCCTTGTCCTCTTATGCTCCACCATCACACCCTGAGGCTGGCCAGGTGTCCTGGCAGAATGCACTAACCACCTGGACCACCTTTTTTGTAAATAAAAGACACACAATTGTTTTTTCTTGCCCTACTGTCAGACTGAGTCTCTGTCCTCCAACAGACCCAGAATGTTACCACAGTCCGGGCCGACGCCTCTCCCTATTCTTTGATGTCCACAATAAATGCAGCATTTTAAAAATATCAGTAATTGTGTTCAAAGCACATTGTCCTAACACTTGTGCTGTGTCTATGTCCACTCTGTTGAATCACATGCCAGACACCTGGCCACAGAATGCTGCCTCCTGTGCCCTCTGGGACTACTGGACTTGGGTCTGCCTTGCCAGCCATGGATAAACCTGCACCTGTGTCTCTTGTCTCTTGCAGCTGTGATCCCTCTGACAGACTCGGAGCACAAGCTGCTGCCCTTGCACTTTGCCGTGGATCCTGGGAAGGACTGGGAGTGGGGAAAAGATGACAACGACAATGCCCGGCTGGCCCAGTAAGGCCCTTCCACGGATCCCTTGCCAGTGTACCTCAGTTTCCCCTCAACCAAGCCACCAAGCCACAGGGCGCTGGCAGACCGTGGGCCTCCTGGGCAGGGGCTGGACTCAGCTTGCGCCCTAACCCCAAGGGGCAGCTGCAGGGTGGGCAGGCTGTGGCCAACTTGGGCCCTTTTCACGCATGCACTTTTCCCTCACCAGCCTGATCCTATCACTGGAAGCCAAGCTGAACCTTCTGCACAACTACATGAATGTGACATGGATCCGGATCCCCTCGGAGACCCGGGTGAGCTTAGCATGGAGGGATACTTCCCAGTGGTGGGGCCATAAGCCACTCAGAGCCTAGCAGGCCAGGTTACAGCCTCCCAGATTCTTGCTCTCCCTGGCAGGACACAGTTGCCGTCATGGTGCCATCTGTCCACCCCAAGCCATGCCTGCAGAGACCCCCACATATCAGTCCCCTCCGTGCAGGCATCGGGAGCCCTGGCATGAAGCAACGTCAGTTATACCTGACGTATGTGTGCAGGCGTGTGTGCACATGCACACATGTGAGCGCATGCAGCTGTGCTCGAGCACGCACATCAGCTCAGAGAGTTCTGTGCCCTTCTACGAAAAGGGAGAAATAAACATGCCCACTCAGAAAACCAACTGTAGGCGAGTCACAGTATGTGCTATCTCTGTGGAGGTCAGACCATGACATATAGCCATGAGCAGAGTTAATTATAAGCTGTTTGTGAGTCCCGGTAAAGCCAGGGGACCAGGAGCACCAGTCAGGGGACCAGGACCATGATTCCACAGCATCCTTCTCCTCCTCAAAAGGCACAGGCAAGGGTGGGTAGTGCTGATAGGGAGGAGAGGGGGCCACCTCCCCACCCCAAAAGGGTCTGTGCTGCCACTGCTTCTAGACATGAGACAGGTCAATTTTAAGTATGTGACTTACTGATGTTTTTGTAATCTTAGTAGTGAACTCCAGGAAAAGGATGTGTTTTTGAAAAATATTTACAAATAATTGACCCACACCAAACCAGGTTTAAAAAAAAAAAAAAAAACTGCCATCAAGTCAATTCCAACTCACAGCAATCCTACAGGACAGAGTAGGAGTACCCCATACAGTTTCCAAGGAGCGCCTGGTAGATTCAAACTGCCAACTTTTTGATTAGAAGCTGTCGCTCTTGAGCACTGTGGCACCAGGGATCCCTTGCCAACACATAAAACAGGCTATACCAGTTGCAGTCAAACTGACTGAAACTCATGGTGGCCCCCATGTATGTGAAAGTAGAACTGTTCTCCACAGGGTTTGCAATGGCTTTTTCAGAATAGATCACCAAGCCTTTCTTCCAAGGCACCCTTGGGTGGACTTGAACCTCCAACCTTTGGTTTAGCAGCTAAACTTATTTTTGGGGCAACCCATGGACTCCAAGGTGGGCTATATAACAACAAACAACCTGCTGATGTGAGTCACTTCTGACTCACAGCAACTTTACAGGATAGAATAGAACTGCTCCCAGAAGGTTTCCAAGAAACAGCTCATGCATTTGAACTGGTAATCTTTTGGTTAGCAGTTTAGATCTTAGCCAACCAGGGCTTCTCTGAGCATTAAACGAGTGACAGGAATAAAGCTATTAGCACGTGACTGCACAACTATGAGCCTGCACATGCTCAATGTTGCTGTAAATGATCACATATTTCAACCTTCAGTGCAGTTGAAGCAAGTACTAACATCCTCATTCTACTGATGAGCAGACTAGGGTACAGTGACTGCCCAAGGTCACATAGACAGTCAGTGCCAGGTCTGGATTCTCCTAACCTTCATACCAACCTTCCCATCCAGTGACTGACAAGAGTTTTTTTCTGTAGTGCTGTGGGTGTTCTTTTCTAGCACCCATGAAAGGTGTGATGACAGTAACTCTAGACCAAAAACAGGCAGTTCTCAAGCTCACACAGCCTTGGTGGCCTCTGCATCAGGGGCAGGCTCCAAGAAGACAACTTGGCATGGCCCTCTCCAAGGCTCTTCCTCTGGAGACCAGGAAAACCCATTCAGGTGGGTCTACCTGTGCCTGCCAGATGCGGCTGATGCCATGAGAGTCCCTGCTGTGCACCCCGGGACACTCAGTCACAATTTTCTCTCCTCCCCTGACAGTTTGGCCTTCCTCTAGCTGTTACACTAATAGTGGATCTCTCCAATGTGTTCACAAAGATGCCCCCTCCCCGACCCAGGGAAGGCTTTTCTGGCAACAGTAACATTTTTCCTGCTAGGCACAGGTTCTAGTGCAGAATCCTTCTCAAGGTAGCACTCCATACTGCCAACCTGAGAGGAACCCATAAGCTGATTTATCCTCACTGAATTGAGAAACTGCACCAAGACCCAACTAATAGGGTTCTGAGGGCAAGATTCCTATACCCCCCCTCCAGTGATAAGGGGACACATCTTTGCAGGAGACACCTTGTATAGGAAGCTTTTTGACCTTACGGCCTCCAGCTCTGCATAGCAGCCAGCCTGAGACTGTCTGATCAGGAAGCAGCCTCAGTCAGGGCTGGAAGGCCAGTACGTGGGCATGGTCATTTTTCTAAAATGGGCTGAGGCTCTGGGCTTAACACCAGTGGGTATCTGCACCCTGCCCTTACACCTAGGTTCAGAGCTTTTCTGGCAACCAGCAGCCTGAGTTCACCATGGAGCAGAGAAAGAGCCTCCTTACCAGACGGTACAGACTCACTTTTAAGCATGTGACTAAAGGCAGATTGGAGGCGCCCCTCCCTAGAAGCCTCCCTCAAGTCCAACTTACCACTGAAGCAGACCAGTGTCTCTCTCCTGTCTGCCCTTGTATCTTTTTCAGACTTGCAGAGACCACAGCAGTAGTGAGCGTTGGGGCAGTTAGGTCCAAGGGCTATGGGCTCAGAGCGCTTGTGTCTGTCTTTGAAGGACCCATGTGGGAACAGCTCTTCTCTTACTTATTCCCTCCCACGCCAACTCTGTCCCCACAGGCCCCTCTCGCGCAGCCAGAGTCCCCCACGGCCTCTGCGGGAGAGGATGTGCAGTCCCTGGCTGACTCACTGGATTCAGACCGCGATTCGGTGTGCAGCAACTCCAACAGCAATAACGGTAAGAATGTCAAGGACAAAGAAAAGGAGAAACAGCGCAAGGAGAAGGACAAGACTCGTGTGGACTCCGTGGCCAATAAGCTGGGAAGCTTCAGCAAGACGCTGGGCATCAAGCTGAAGAAAAACATGGGAGGCCTTGGCGGCCTGGTGCACGGGAAGATGGGCCGTGCCAACTCCGCCAACGGCAAGAATGGCGATGCACCTGAGCGCAGCAAGGAGAAGAAGGCCAAGTCGCGCAAGGGCAGCAAGGAGGAGTCGGGCGTGTCGGCGAGCACTTCGCCATTGGAAAAGACCACGCCGTCGCCTACGGATAAGGCGGCGAGTGCGTCGCCCAATGACAAGGGTGGCGGGCTGCGTGGCGATGCGTGGAAGTACAGCACGGACGTGAAACTGAGCCTCAACATTCTCCGCGCAGCCATGCAAGGCGAACGCAAGTTCATCTTCGCCGGCTTGCTGCTCACTAGCCACCGGCACCAGTTCCACGAAGAGATGATTGGCTACTATCTGACCAGCGCTCAGGAGCGCTTCAGCGCGGAACAGGAGCAGCGGCGCCGCGACGCAGCCGCCGCCGCCTCCAGCGTCAAGCGGCCGCCTCGCAGGCCCGAGGCCGAGGGCGGGCCGGGTCCGGAGCGCGCTTCCCCGGGCCCGCCGGCCGGGCCGCCCACGCAGCTGGTGCTCAAGCTCAAGGAGCGCCCGAGCCCCGGGCCCGCGGCGAGCGCGCGGGCGAGCGCGGCGGGCGGCGCAGGTTCCCCGGGCGGCTGCGCGCGGCGGGGCGCAGCGGGCGGAACGGGCCCGGGCCGCAGTCCGCCGGCGCCGGCGCGCCAGAGCATCATCCACGTGCAGGCGGCCGGTGCGCGAGGGGACGAGTCGTGCGCCCCGGCTGTGGGGGCGCTGCGCCCGTGCGCCACCTACCCGCAGCAAAACCGCTCGCTGTCGTCTCAGAGCTACAGCCCCTCGCGCACCGTCCCCCTGCGCACAGTCAACACGGTGGAGTCCCTGGCGCGCGCCTTGCCCGGGCCTCTGGCCAGCGTCCCAGCTGCGGGCGCAGAGCACAAGTCTCAGACCTATACCAACGGCTTTGGCGCCGCGCGCGACGGCCTGGAGTTCGCCGACGCCGACGCGCCAGCCGCCTGGTCGAACGGTGAGGGTGCCCGCGGCGGCCCGGGCCCGGCGCAGCGGCGCTGCCAGCGCGAGAACTGCGCCTTCTACGGGCGCGCGGAGACTGAGCACTACTGCTCGTACTGCTACCGGGAGGAGCTGCGGCGGCGGCGCGAGGCGCGCGGGCCCCGGCCCTGAACGCGCGGCCCGCGGCTCTGCTCCCACCCGGATTCCTTTTCCATTGTGTCGGTGTCTTTTTTTACCTGCCCTGGTCAGCCGGACGGCCGCTGACTTCTCTGTCAGTGCTGTGTACGTGTTTGGTCAAACGTTCCTAATGGTGCCTGAACCTACACTGACGCCACTCAGGTAGTAGACGGATAGGAAACAAGTCATACTGTTGGAAGCGGGACGTGCTAGCCCAGCCTCTGCCTCGTACCTGTGGAAACTCAATAGCCATTGCCAGAGTATTTTTGTTCCTCACTAAGAGAAATAAAGAAATTTGCAGCCCTTTGTTTTTAAAAGGGGGGTGTTTTACGTGCTTTTCGTTTTGCTTCGTTTGTCCTGACTTAGCGACTGACGTCATCCGTGTAGCGGTCCCTTACGAGCGGCTGGTACCATCTGGGGTTTAGAGACCACCGCTGAGGATGGTGCCGAGGGCTCCGCGGCCCCGTGTTTTCCCTCCTGACTCATTTGAGGAAAGGAGGCGACGGGCTGCTCTCTGAAGCCGTGGTTGTTCTTGTGGCCCTTTAGGAGTGTCCGTCTCCGTCTCATACGCCAAACCTCCTCCCACAGCCAGCCGGCTAAGCAACACTCGCACTGCCATCCAAGCTGCAGGCGTCGTAGAAGGGATACCATACAACCTACCTCGTAGGGCGTGGTGAGCTGTAGCGACCGCTTGGGTGCTGGGGAACTCCGATGGCAGGAGCTTTCCAAAGACACCTTGGATCCTAAAATAATATTTGCGTTTTGGAGTTTCCCATAGATGAGCAAATATGACAGCCTGCCCACATTTCTCATTTGAAGATGTTGCCACAGTGAACTGTTGCTAGAAGGCTTCCAGAAAGTGGTCGGTGCCTAAGAAGAAGGGCAAAAAATGGACCCCGTGATCACTGCTTAATCCCCTCCCCCAACCCCCAAGCTTGCTTGGAAACCTGCTTATTCCTCTTTCCCAAAGGGAAGAGCCCGAGGGAAGGTGGGGGGAGAAAGCGTCCCTGCCCCTGCCCTACCCCCACCCCCGCCTGGGTTAGCCCGGGGGGGGGGGAGGTCACCACTCCGAACGCGCTAACCTCCACAGGTGACAAGGACTCGGCCTGTGGATTCATCGAGGGAGCAGCCTGGTTCCTCAGAGGTCCCCTTTTTGGTGCCTCCTATATTGCGTGAGGACCAAAAAAAAAAAAAAAAAATGTGTCCTTAGCTACCCTGTTTTGAGCAGCAATATGCAGCCTCCACCTCCTAAGTTACCTCTGGAGAATCCTTTTCTTGGCCAAGGACACCGAGGAGCTAAAATCCTGCCACCCTGAGGAAAAATCTTGTTTCCAAGAAATACGGATCAATGGGTAAAATCCTCACTAACAAGAGTACTTAAAAATCTGTGACAGCCTTAGCATAGCCTCTAATAATTCTAAAAAAGAAAAGAGAAAGCAGGCTTTGCAGGACTGTGTCCTCTGAAAGTGCAGGAGGTAGACAGTCTCACCGTGGGAGCCGGTTCTCCTCCTCCGGCAAGTATGATTTCCCCCAACATAAAGAACAGCAACAGCCAAAAAAAAAAAAAACAGGGGAGGGAGGGATAAGGATTTTTTTTTTACATATTTAAATAATTACAATTATAATAAAATAATTGAATGGTTCCTGTAATTCCTCTTTTTTAAAATAGAAAACAAATATTCCACAGCTTGTGGAGTTTCAGTAATTTATTCAAGTTTTGCATAAGTGGTTCCTTAAAATTATTTATTAAATAGAATCTTTAAGAAAGTTTTTGAAAGTTTTAATTTTCACAATGAATAATACTTTCAGTGTGTGGTAATCACTAACGTTTGTGTCGCTCATATAACTGGGGTTTCTTTTTTTTACTCAGAAAATAAAAAGAAAATACTTTAAAAATAATTCTCACCAGGAGGGCTTATGGCAGCTCTTTGAATTGATTCTTCACGTCATGCTGAGCAACTTCTTTGCCCCCGAAAACAGTGGGGTCACAGAAAGTGTTGCTGCAAGTGTAGGTGTTGGTGTCTCTTCATGATCCTCACACTTTAAAGTTGAGGCATTAATCTTAAATGGCTTTTGTGTGTGCTCAGAAACCAGACTCAAACACATGAGAAGTCAAGGATGCCAAAAGCCGAGTCCCATTTGTTTTTAAATTTTCTAATGTTAAGACAGCCAGAAATTTCCAGAACTGGCTATGAAAATATTTTCTTTCTCATGCTTTCTGCCAAATTTAAAACAAGGAAGGGGGGATGAGAATAAAAATGGCTATTGTAACACAGAAAAGCCTTCCAAAGCAGGCAGAGTAATGCATAGTATTATCAAAAGTAACTGCCCAAATTTCATAGCCATCTTTTCCCCTACCCCCTATGGTGACAGATGTACTGTCATAAACAAGAGCCTGAGACCCAGCCCCTGGGCACAGTGTGGGCCCCAGTCACTCTGTGAGGGGGCACCAACTGCTCAGCTTGGTCATGAGGCTGCCTGCACTTACTGGGGCCTTGCAGTGCCTGCTCTGGGCTGATGGCCCACACTGGTTAGGAGCAGCCGTTCTGTTTGGTGAGAAATGTGGATCCATCCTTCCTATAAACAGTAATTTTTTTTAAAGTCGGAGAGCCTATTGTTATCCTGGATTTACTAGCCTTGTGCGCAAGACCAAGTTAGCTTATGAGGCTGGACAAGTACTAAAGAAGCACTGTGTTGGCATGTGGGCCAAAATCAATGAAACCAACTCAGTTGCCATCAGATCAACTGTGACTCGTGGCGACCCCATATGCGTTAGACTAGAAATGCAATTTGTGGCATTTTCAATGGCTATGACCTTTCAGAATTAGATCGCCAGGGCTTTCTTGTGAGACATCTCTGAGTGGATTTGAACCACCAACATTTCAGTTAGGAGACAAGCACCTAACTATTTGCACCACCCAGGGACTCCGTAGTCTTCTGTGACTTGGGAGCCCTTCACAGAGCAGGGCATGAGAAAGGATTGTAGACAATGGACAAAAGGAAGCTGTGTCCCGATTCCAGAAAGGCAGTAAACCCCCCAGGGCAGCCTTCCTGCTGCCTTCAGAGGACCAGACTCCAGAACACTTGGCTAGACTTGCCTTGCTGGAAATGATAGATCTACACTATAAACAATAGCAAGCTTCCTGAAGGACCCCAGACTTTTCTAAACCCTGGCGGGGATTATTTCAGTAATTTATTTCACACATTTCCTGCACGTCTGTTACCTGGGAATATGATTTTTTAAAATAGTATATATTGTTAAAGGCAGGTGTTTTAAAGTGTATTATTCTGTTTGTAGGTTTTACGCTGTATTATGTTAAAATTTTATGAGTGAAGTTTAATCTGTACTATAGAAATTATTTTTATATTATTTTCAGAATATGTCACAGAGCAATATTTTTTGCTCGTATTGTCACAGGGTGTCCCTTGAAAGGGTAGCATTAGGCTGGAAGGAGCTCTGCTGTGAGCTCTTGAGTTCAAATGCTTTTTACTGTTTGTTCAAATTCCTTTGGGAAGTAGGAATGCATGAATGTCTTTTCTTTTTTAATTGCAAGTTTGATTTTTTTTCTGTTCATAGATTTTGATACTAACCTCTCTTCTTATGTGAATAACTTTATATTCACTAAGTTACTGTGGACATTTTCGTACATATTACCACCTGATGAGCTCAAGTGGATTTCCAGAGGGCTTGAATCTATTCCTTTACAAATGTGGTGTTTTCCAAATGATTTCATTCATTAATTCCAGTAGTTGGGAAGTTGGGTGACTTAAGATAAAAGGATTCTCCTTGTCCTCAGACTCACACATCTCTGAGGCAGGGGCTGTGAATACATCTCCCCCCACCCCCCTAACCCTACCTCTTTAGCATCCACAAGCTTATTTTGCTAACAAGCTTATTTTGCTAACTAGTCTCCTATAAAAGTATATTTCAAATTAGTAAGAAAAAAGGGCTGTACCTATCGGTGAGGGAAATTTGTGCAATGGAAAAAAAAAAAAAAAAAGATTTTGCCAAACTGTTCTCTGTGAGTTTTTCATGTTTACTAAGAGACTTGGAGTAAAAGATGAAGGCATGGACTGTATGTTTGGGGTTTCTTTCTTTCTCATATGATTCCTTTTCCTCATCTTAGTGTGGGCTTTCCAAATTAAGTACCTCTAGAGTGTATTATTTTTCCTTCTTCCAGTTCTTCTAATAAACGAGAAAAAAAGTGATGTTCTCTGCCACATCGAGCCCAGAGCGCTGCCTTACTAGACTTCTGTGGAGCTGCTGGATTCTTCCAGGGCCTGGCAGCAGCCCTTCACGGAAAGGGTGTGAGGCAGCTGGTCTTCCGCGTCAGGAGCTGGCAGCCTTTCCCAAAAGCCTTAAATCGGTGACTCTCTAGGGACCTTCTGGGCACCACTTCCCAGTGTAATTCTGAAGATAAGACTGCTTTTCTACTTCACCTGTCCCGTTTGCAGGTGGCTCTCCAGAGCAGTGGCCGCTGCTCAGCTTTGCTATTGTTTTCATTCACATTTACCTCCATTCCCTGTGTGGGCTGGCCAGACAGGTTACCGTGAGAGTGGACAAGGCAGTGACTCACTGGAGGGGTGCGAGTGTGCAGGGTGCATTCCCTAACACTGTCTGAAGGGGTGTCACCAAAAGGATCCAAGGTCCTAGGCGGCAGTGGCGGGTGGACCAGTGTCATGAGGGAGCAGCCGTCAAGACAGTGGCATCACTAGGTGCAGTAACTCCAACGCCCCCTCCGCCACCATGCAGGGTGAGTGCGGGCAGGGCGCCACGCTGACCTTTGGGCCGTGAGAAAAATCTTTGTTTTGGCCAGCGGGAGAGAGGAGGAGCTTCAGGTAGCTGACGCTCCACCCACACGAGGCATGTGTGTGACACCATGAGTTACCTGCACTGGGTGACACCAAGCTTAGTGACACCACTGGGGCAGGGGCTTGGTGACGCAGTGGGTTCTGGCTCCCTTGCAACAGTGCATGTTTCTAGAATGCTGCCTTTTCCGGACAACCGCCAGTCAAAAGTAGCTGTCCTAGAGACAGTGGCACATGTCACAGATGACCATATGATTCCGACAAAAGCCTCACCCCAGAAAGAGTATGGCAGGTGGCTAGAGCAAGTTGGAGGTGGGCATGCCTTGAGTTCCTCATGGTGGTACAAAGCAGCGCGTAGTATGCTCTGTCAATGGCTATTGGTTATAAGAGAGTTTCTTTTCCAACATATCAGGGACCGGGCTCCTGATCCATGGAGCCATTCTTCCTCCCTACTCCACCCCAGCAGAGTAGAGAGGGGACAAGCATGCACCCATAGAGAAGGGAGAACCCTGAGGGAGACTTGTCCCCAGCTTGTGCAGTGTGAAGATACTCTGCTCAGCCAGGCTGAACTTAGTAACATACCATACAGGACACACAGATGCCAGGATCTCTGAACCCCACTAGGGTAGTACTGTTTCTGTTTTTTTGCAAAATAATTTGATGGAATTTGCATTTTCACTATTTTATTCCTGAATTAAAAAAAAAAAAAGAACTGACGGCACTTGGCTGGCTGGCAACCCTGATTGTATTTTTTTTTAAAAAAACAATTATATGTAAAATGATGCATTTTGTTTGTATGAGTACAAAGCAAAGCAGGGTACCAGTTGGTTTTAAAATATAGGGTGAATCTTCTCAAGACCAAAGCAACCTGTTTATTTAATGGGGACAAACTGGTGAAGCTAGCTGTTCCAGAATACGTCTACAAACACTTGAGAATGACTTTAAATGAAGAAATAGCTTACCATCTCAGAAGAAAAGCCAGTGTCCTTACAAAGACCATCCCCACCCATACTTCTCTGATCTTCTATCCTGTCAGACACTCTGCCCCAGCCGTGTTAGCCTTCCTGTCTTCTCTCCAGTGCCCAGGAAGACTGCTGCCTCAGGCTCTTACAACTACCCGGAACACTCTTCCCACCTCCCCACCCGCCAGTCTGCTCAAAGAGGCCTTCTCTCCCTACCCACATTGCCTTGTTGCCCTCTTTTGCACACATCACCATCTCGCACGGTATATGTTCATTATTTTCTGTCTCTATACCCCCCATAGAATGTAAACTCCTTGAGAGCAGAAAGGTTTCGTGTATTTTCCTCATTGCTGTATCCCTGGTGCCTCCAACAGTGCCCAGCCCAGTCTAGGCAGTGGATAAATATTTGTCGAAGGAAGGAGATGATACTAGTCATGTGATAGCTGTTAAGATGGTTTCCTTATCATCTCTAAATATGTGGAATCTTAGCTGATAAAGTGGCCTGGCCTTTTTTCTGCCTGCTCTCCTGTGGGCACAAGATGGTGACTTGACAGTGAACAGTAGTGGTTCTTCTGAGTGTCTCTGTAAGTGTGTGCATGGATCACAGTCCCTTATCCAGGCCAGCCCCACCTCCAGAGGGGAGCAGGAACTGTTTCCTGAGCAGAGGTGAGAACCATTTCTTAAGGGGTAGCTCTCACAGGCAGGCTGACTGTGATGAACTCTATCACACTTCTCTATGAGGTGCCCGTGGACCTGGACCTTTCCAGGGAACCTGTTGTCATTGGCCCTCGGAACACGGACCCTTCACAGTATCTCCCAGAAGAAAGCCTTACCTACATAGCAAATGAGATGGCCACAGACGGTATGACCTCAGGGAAGAAGTCAAGTCCGCGTCATAGCAAAAGAACCTGTTCCCCCACTGCCTGCAAAAGGAGAGCGACTTGTCCCACGGTTAATGGGGTGGAAGTCAGGGTGACTGTGTTGAGAGAATTCAGTGCAGCAGGCCAAGGGAGGAAAGGCCACCTGGGGTCCCCCTCAATTTCAGAAGGTGTGCACTGGAAGGACAGAGTGGTGACATGGAAGTACCAGGCAGCACATGCCCTGCGGGGCCTGAGCCTGTAGTGGTAGCACCTCCAGTGCTGGCTGTGGCCTTGCCCATGAGCAGTGCTGGCCCCGTTCCTGTCTGGAAGTTCTGGCCCTTTCCTGCTTGTCTGAGCACAGGAGGTGTTTATGTTTCTGCCTGGCTCTAGTCTCTCCAGGTAACCATGGGGTGATCTTTACAGCTCCTTAACTTTGGTGTTTACTTCTCAGTCCTTTGGCCAAACATGTTTCCTCTAAGAGTTGTCGGCAAAACACTGTTACAGGCTTCCTGCAGGACCTCTGTCCTACTGCAGCCGGTTAAAAGGCTTTGTCCTTCTCTGTAGCCCTCTTCTGTGGCTTTTCAATTACTTCTCTAGGTGCCATATTTTAGAGACCCCCGTGAGAGTGAGGCTGAAGTTTGCCTCCCAACACCCCTCTCCAGTGGTCTGTAGGGACAAGGTGGCTGTCACAGACAGTGAGAGGGTGTCCACCTGCATCTCTCTGTTTGAATTGCCAGATAAACTTTTCCTTTTTCATTGCTGCCCTAACAGACGGGGGACATGCTCCTACCCTGCTCAAAGAGAGACAAAGGGCATGAACAAGTGATTCTCCACTTGGGGTCCTCAAGGTCCTGCTGTTTGTTCTATTTTTGCACATCTCTTACCTGTTTGCTTGGAGTGGAGTCTAAGCACCTGGTTCACAATCATGATTTGACTGGCAGCAGTGGATGGATCATTCCCACTTAAGACCAAACTGAGTAAAAAAGCCACGAGCACATGCAGGAGATTAGCCATGGCCTTGGGCCCCCCACCACACTGGCAGACTCTCACCTTGGTCCAAACCAGCAGGATTCAAAACGTGCTGTCCTCTGGCCCCTAGGTTGGAGAAGCCAGGCTCCAAGACTTAAATAAATATCGAGGCATGGGTCTGCCAACTGCACAAGCTAAGCTTCTCAGCAACTGGCCCATTGCCTATCTGTGAGTGTGAGCATGGTCATTTATGATATATTGCTGTCATTGTAACTGAAGATTGTTTTAAAGTTCATTACAACCAAGTACCATACTTATCCTGTATTTTCTATGCTCCTGTAAACATGCTTTTGGCCTGTGGAAGCCAGTGAATGAATGTCAGTGGATTTTTTTCTCTGTCTCCCCCCTCTTTCTTTCTTTCTTTTTTTGAATTTCTGTATGTCGCTTTGTTTTTCACTTAGTTGTTTACTGTGGACAAAGGCAAACACTGAGGCAAAAATGGGTCATAAATGATATTATTTTGAGCAAGTTGCCCAAAACCCTTTTCTACCTGTAAGTGTTTTTCTGATCCAGTTCAAGTATTCTTTTCAGCTGAACTACTATTGAAGAAGGAACCCATTGGAAGAGCTGTCTCTGGTGGTTGGGTTGTTACTTTGTAAAGTATTAAAGCACTAAACCAATTTTGCAGTATGTAGTAAATCCTGCTTTCATTTTGGAAAACTTCCAGTAATGACTATCGCACTTTTTATAGAAGAACTGTATTTAATTTCTTTCTTTTATGAAAGATTATTTCAAGTAAAAAATAGCTCTGTAATCTGTGTGACATAGCTTCTCCATTATTTGACAGAGAGAAGCTTTAATGCCTATTCAATAAAATTAACATATTTGTAAAATATTGACTGATTTAATTATTTACCACTCCTATGTTCTTGGTGAAGCAGTGGTTAAGAGCTCAGCTGCTGACCAAAAATTTGCCAGTTTGAGTCCACCAGCCACTCCTTGGAAACCCTATGGGGCAATTCTCCTGTCCTGTAGGGTCCCTATGAGTCAGAAGCAACTTGATGACAATGGCAACATGTTTATGATCTTGGTAAACTATCATATAAGAAAAGCTTTATAGCCAAAGATGAAGGAGACTTCATCAGCAACCAGCACCAGTTTCTTTTTTAAAAAAAAAAGAAAGGAAAAAAAAAAACTGTTCTTCCAGTTAGATGGTCTGTAAGCCCCAGCTATAGAAGTTTTATCGCATGATAGGATAATTTCTTTCCTTTTTTAAAATGGCCATGACACTTCTTGTCTGAATGGCAACTAAATAAAGTTTTCCTTAACATGTATTTGCCAGAGGTTATGACAGTAAGTAAGAGGAAACTGACTGGAAGCATACAGCATAAGTATTCTAACATGAATTTTCATTTGCTCAAGCTTTCTATAGAGGAGAGGCACTGCATCTACAAAATAAGAGGAGCAGTTTCCTCAGAAGGCTGTGGAACGAGATTAGGGTTGTAGGTCTGTCTCAGAAAAGCATGATGCCTCCAGGATTCAGCCACCGCCACCTATTGAGAACCTACTATGTGCTATGCCTTGTTCTGGGTTCAGGAACGATGGTGGTGATGTACACAATGGTGGTGGTGATAGAGATGATGGGGACAGTGCTGCAGATGATGACACTGGTGGTACTGTGGATGATGATGGCAATGTTGTAAGTGGTGACGATGGTGTAAGTGATGGCGACATTGACATAGGTGACGGTGGTGGCAAGGTAAGTGATGGTTGTGGTGACAATATACACGAAGGGGGTGGTGTTGTAGATGCTGGTGGTGACGTAGATGGTAGTGGCGATAATATTGATGATGGCGATAACGGTATTGATGGTGGTGTTGCTGATGGTGATGCTGGCGGTGGTGAGTAGATGACAATTGTTATGACGGGAGCCTCTGATTCTGAATGCCTTCTGTACACTATGTACCGTATTAGAAGTGATCTGTGCATTGTAGGATTCAGTCTATACAATAACAATAACCCTGTGAGTTAGAATCAAAATTCTCGTTTTGTAGATAAGAAAATTATGGCTTGAAGAGATAGTTACCTCAGGTTTGCCTGAACTAGGACCCGTGCTAATATCTATATATCACACCATATCATTCTGCAAAGAATGGGACAATACCCTACACAGGAAAAGCTTACAGTCTGGTGAAAGTGACAGAGAAGACTTTATTTTGCTTCCAAGAGGTAGATGAAGAGTGAATTAGGTGAATGAGAGAAGCTGGCCTGTGATCTCTGCACACTCCTAGGATCAGTATCAAAGACAATAAGACACATCTGTCTCTGGTGTTCATCTACACCAGAATATATGAGACTTCACACTGATGTCTGCTGTCAGAGGTTGGGTACTCAGTAGCAGCAGACTTCAGGGCAGCCTCGGTGAGTGGAAGTCCACGTTGCTGCACCATCCAGAGCCTCCATCTCTGACACCAAGGCCACTCTGTACTTGTGCCCATTAATCAAACATCACTGTGGAGGGTGAAAGTGTTGACAGTCATCCACAGAACACATCATGTTATCCACCCGATTTACTGACAGCCTCACTGTGTCAGGTACTCTTGGTACACATAAACACAAGACACAAAAGTCTCAGTGCTCTGTGCACATTCTGAGAGATCCTTTCACATAAAGATTTCCCTAATCTCTGTCACTAAAGCCTTGTCTTTCCGAGTTCCTGACCACCCAAATGGTTTGCACATACCTGCAAATTGGTGTAGATCAGATTTTTCTCAGCCTCAGCACTACTGATGTTTGAGACCAGATAATCCTTTGTTGCAGGGTTTAGGCTACACATTGTAAGATGTTTAGCACAAGACTCTACCCACCAGGTGCCAGTTGCACCTCCTTCACTTGTTTTGACAACCAAAAATGTCTCCAGACATTGACAAATGTCTCTGGCAGGAGGGAACAAAATAGTCCCATGTTCTCAACCACTAGTGTTAGTTAATGCTTCCTGTTTGCTTTTAGACACATCAGAACGTGATAACCATGTGTTCTGCTTAAGTTTAGTCAACTGGGGTAATTTCCTTTCATCACTTTCTTTCAGGGGCACTATCAACTTGGGGAGTAATATCTATTCTCACTTGTTACCAGTCAAAAAAAAAGTTTATACAGAGTAAAAAGGAAAAAGAAAAGAAACGAAGTCCTATCTGAAAGTAGGCCTCTGTAGTCACTTGATCATAAGGAACTTTCCAAGAGGCCATAGGTTTAAATGGCAGGAAAGGAGGAAATATCAGCAGAAATATATCTCAAAGGGTCTGAGCCACCTGCTCATGAAACATACTTGTGTGTTCTGAGTTTTCTTGAATATGATTTCTTACACACTTTTTCTATATGATGACAAGTCACAGCTACATATGCCCAACCTTATGACTAGGTGGGTCAGATAACACCCAGTTCATGATGGGCGGCTCAGGACTGCAGAATCCGCTGATGTCCCCCTGTAATCTGTTCCGTTCCAATTCAGACCTCAGAGTATGCCAGAAGAGGTTTCTTAAAAAGAAGAATTACTAGGTATAAAAGAGGATATGACTTTCCTCCAGACCTCCAGAGATCTGTACCATGAGTCGCCTACTAGAGCATTGTCAATGGCCACAATCACTTTTAGCAAACTTAGATCTGTTAAGTGATGAAGCTTAGCGCCCCGCCCCCCAGCTGGTAGTTCTACATAGTCCTTGATAAACGCATTGGCATAACACACCTAAGTACTATGTAGGTGACCGTTAGAGTCCAAAATGGTCCAACAAGCATCCTGCCTCTTTTTGAGACATAACAGCTGCTTTCTCACTTCGTAGGGATATCCTGAAATGCTTCATGAGATCCCCAGAAACTTCCCCGTGGTGGTGGGCCCTTGAATATTTGTGGGGTGCATACCCTACTTTTATGTCTTACTAAGGCATCTAATGTACATACTACTTCCTCCTCATCAGGTGCCATCAACATGATGATGGTGTGGTCCAGTCTGGTGTTCTCTGGATGGCAGGACAATCAGGGACTCTGTAGACTCGATTATGGCAGACAGCATGACCCTGAGACAAGATGGGAAAGCTTCCTATTAGCTCCTCTAGGTAAAAACAAACAGTTTCTACCACTGCCTGTTCCTAAGGCTCGGCTGGTTGATTCAGTGCAGACATTTCATCTAGAAGAGCAACTGCAACTGGAGGCTCTGATGAACTAAGTAGACGATCACCAACTGCTATTTACCAGGATGCAACTGTCTGCTGTGTAGGTCGTAGAGGTGAATGATATGAGGATACAGTAGGAATCTCCACCCATAAATCTCCCAGATCTTTGGTAATGACATTTATCCTAGTATTTCCCATACAATGTGATTTACTATCACAGTCCTAGACCAGTCCCTTTGCTGTCAACTCAGCTCTGACTCATGGCACTGCATGTGTGTCAAAACAGAACTGTGCTCCATAGAGTTTTCAATGACTGATTTTTCAGAAGTAGATTGCCAGGCCTTCCTTCCAGATACCTTGGAACCAAGGCCTGGCAACCTACTTTAACCTCTGACCTTTCAGTTCGCAGCTGAGCATTGAACTCTTTGCAACATCTAAGGAGGAGAGGGTCCAGGACTTCCACCTTCCTTTTGCTTCGTACCAAAATGGTATTAGTTTCACAGGTAGGAGAGCCAATATGAGGATTCTACCAGTTGCCAAGTATATTTCCCACTGTATATTCAGAAACTTGGAAAATGGTCACAGGGTGAGTCCACAGACCTACTGTTCCATGGAAAATCTCATTTGGGATAAAGCTCTATGATGTGACTACCCTAAGCTCCACTTTGATTGGGGACCATAATGCTATTTTTTAAGTTCACAGTCAATTCAGAGCCAGTGCTGAGTAATCCCTGAATTATCAAGATATTCGTTTTCCCCAGGGGACATGTGAGTATTCGTTGGTCAGAACAAGACTTTTTGTCCTTGTGCACAATCACTCTAGTAAATGGCTGCAGGTCCTTTTAGGAGTGGCTCGGAGGAGCTTTGTAATGTATACCTGTGGTTAATAGTGCAGTGTTCTCTTAAGGGGACCTGGGACACATGACAAGGGAATGTGACTGAGTGCTAAAAGCTCAGTGAATTGCTGGGACTCCATACTGTGACTACTGAAGTCAAGAATTTTGTCTTCAAACCTGAAATGTTTTTTAATAAAATTTGTTTTTACTGAGGTATATTTCAACACAGCACAATGCACAAATGTTAAGCATGCAACTCAATGAGTTTTGACAAATGTGTATTCCCGGGTAACGATCACTGCTATACAGATACAGTACATTTCCGTCACTGCTGAAAGATCCTTCTGCCCTCTCAAGTACTCACCCACACCCGGAAGCAACTATTCCAACAGATTTCTACCACTTTGGATTTATTCTGTCTGTTCTTAGACTTCATACATATAGGATTGTAGTGTATGTTGTTTTACTCAAGATGAGGTTTTTGAGATTCTTGTGTAGTTTGCAACTTGTTGCTGGGTAGCATTCCATTGCCTGGAGAAACCGTGATGTGGGGGTCTATGTTCCTGTTGGTGAATATTTGGGTTTTTTCCACTGTGGCGCTGTTGTACATAAAGCTGCTATGAACATTTGTGAACAGGTATAAACTTTCATAGCTTTTAGACAAATACAAAGGCTTGGGTTTACTGCATCGCAGGGTGGATGAATATTTATTGGAAATTGCCAGCAGCTTTCCAAATAGTTTGTCCAGTTTTACAATCCCAGTACTAAATTGTTTCAGTTAGCTGAAACATGATTAAACCGTGTCCATTTTTTTGGTTGCCCTAGCAAAAATGCTGACCACCTTACAACAGCTCTCACAATTTCTGTCCCTTGTGCACAGGGTTTTATACTCCTGAGTTAGGCAAGTACATGATGGCACAGAATCTGGTCAGGTTCTACCGTGTGTTTGTACAGACTTGTGTTATTGGGCCTTATTTTCTCCCTCTGATGTTTGGCTCCTGACTGTCAGGGTATTGGTCTGATTCTCCCTGATACCCACGGAGGCCCAGCCACGGATGTGATCCACGTACCCAGGCAGTGATTACCTGCCGTGTAAACTGACCGCCTACCATGCAAAGCGCCAAGGCTTAGCTCTGCCTGGGGCAGGGAGAGCAGGGTGGGGAAGATTTCACTGACAAGGAGAGTTGAAGAAAGGCAGAAAAGGTAGAACAAGGACCATGTCAGAAAGTGGTACATCCATACCCTACACATGTATATTAATTGGAGCTAGCTTAGTGTTAAATCAAAACCAAATCAAACCCACTGCTGTCAAGTCAATTCTGACTCATAGCAACCCTATAGGACAGAGTAGAACCACTTCACAGAGTTTCCAAGGATCATCTGGTAGATTTCAACTGCTGAACTTTTGGTTAGCAGATGTAGCACTTCACCGCTACACCACCAGGATTTCCAGCTTAGTATGGGGCTCTGATAAATATCAGGGACTTGGCTAGAAATAAGACTGGCCAGTTTTCTCTTCCAAGGACAGAAATGGCAGGAAAAAGGAAGCAACCAGTTGGTGCGATAGATGAGGACAGACAGGGGTGATGGAAACAATGGCAGAGGTTGCTTCCACCCACTCCACCCCACCCCCTCCTGAACTCCAGTTTGAGAGTTGGGAGGGCTTAGAGAGCTCCTACTTGGGTTTGGAGCTGTTTTCAACATACTTGCTACTCTCAGTCCCAACAGGTAGGATCATTGTTACAGTTTTGTTGGTAAAGAAACTGATGTTCAGAGAGGATTAGTTTGTCTCAGGTCACATAGCAAGTAAGAAGCAAAGCTAAGCTACAGAGCAGCATTGACTAGCTTTTCATGGACATCCCATGGAGTAGGCAGAAAGCAGGATTGTCAGGAAGGGCTGGCACCTGGCAGCTGGCATTACTGCCAGTCTACCAGGCCATCAGAGCTGGGCAGACAAAGACAGCCGAGGCCCTAGCCCCTCACCTCCACCTAGGCCACACATGTTGTTGGGTATTACCTCGAGTTCATCACTGGGTTGCTCCTACACAAGATGACAGGCCCAACTACTACACAACCAGGGCACCCCTGCCTCCCTCTCCATCTCTTTCCTGTGTTTTAGAGCTGGAAAAAGTATCCATGACACTCATTTGTCCTGTCTCCACTTTATTCCTAAACTGATACTCCGAAGAGTCTCTTTGGAATGGCACTCTCACCTGCTAGGACAGGACAGGTATGCAAAAAGCAAGTCCCAAGACAGCTGTGTACCAAGTAGCTGGGCAGCCCTAGGATGTCCACCCCTACCATGAGTTGTCCCCCAGCTTAGATCAGAGCAGCGCCTCACAGACTGTGGCTACTTGGACATCATTCTCTATGAGGGGACCTCTGAAGAGCACCTATACCATGCAGCCTCTCTTCTGAGGACCTTCAATAGCTGGGGTGTGGTCTTGGCTCTGCCTCCCCAGCAGAGTCCTGACCCTCCCTGGCTGTGGAAGCAGGCAAAGTTTTATTCTGTTATAGGTAAAGTCACCACAAATTGAGCTGGTTCAACAGAAACTAACAATAGAGTTCAGTCTTAAAGGTCTTTTTAACTGTGTTTTGGTTTGGTTTTATATATGTTCTAACTCAGTAAAAAAAAGAATACAAAAGGCCACATGCAACGCAGCATTCACCCGTCTCTGAGTGACTGAAATGAGTTGCTAACATTTCCTTTGAATAGTATTAATTCCTAAATCT
The DNA here is from genome assembly GCA_028571685.1 of Heterohyrax brucei. NCBI lineage: Eukaryota > Metazoa > Chordata > Mammalia > Hyracoidea > Procaviidae > Heterohyrax > Heterohyrax brucei. The sequence continues at coordinate 133,408,294 of CM053149.1, read as the reverse complement.
ATTGATTAAAAATCTTAAGTTTCCACAATGGCAAAGGCATAAATTCTGCACTTCACACTTGCATCTGTTTCACAGGGCTGCGCGGACCACAAACTGGCTCCCTGTATAACAAAGCACTTCGGGGTGGATAGCTTTAAGCAATGAAATTGTATTGTCTCACAATTTGGAAGGCTGGGAGTTCAAATTCAGAGAACAGCAAGGCTGTCTTCTATCTGAAGGCTCTAGGGAAAAATTTTTCCATGTTTCTTCCAGTTTTTGGTAGCCCCAGGCAAGGATTCCTCAGCTTATAGACACATAATGCCCACCTCTGCCTCCATCTTAATGTGGCCATCTTCTTCCCATCTGTCTCTCTGTGTCTCTTCTCTTTTTATAAGGACACCAATTGTATTGGGTCAGGGACCACCTGCTCCAGTATAAACTTAGATTAACCTAACCAGGTCTAGGAATCGAGCATATCTGTTTGGAGAACACAATTAAACTTGTGCAACCACTGAGTTCAATATGAGATCACATATGATTTCATCTTTTCCTTTTGGAGTAGTGAGAACTATAGGACCCTTCCACACAGCTGGGCAGAGAAGGGTCTGTCTTACAGCAGCAGTCAATGAGATGTTGCCACCTCCTGTCTGAGGAGGCCATGCTGGGCCACTGTGGGCTTGTAGACATTGTCACAGCTTCTGTAAACAATGGTCATGTAGATTGGCAGAAGGGCAGGGAGATTCAGGACACAAGTTTCTATGCTTGTTTCTTTTACTCAGAGAAAAAAATGCTCAGTAAAATTTCTCGACCAAACCAGTGTCCTACCTCCCCTTTAACGCAAAGGCCTTGACTAATCAACTGAGTAGTAAGTTCTGCTGCAGTGTGTTCTCCTGAGAACAGTAACCCCAAAATTACAAAGCAGAAAGTTCAGCTTAATATTTTGCTTTCTAAAACTAAATCCAGCCATTCCTTTTCCTTTTCTACCAGCAAGCAGTTGGAGAGAAACACCTAATCCATGCTGGAAGAGAGATGAATATTGACACCAAACACACCAGCTTCAAAACTCTTCTTTGAAAATGGACATACCCATTAGTCATATTGGAAACCCTCGTGGCGTAGTGGTTAAGTGCTAGGGCTGCTAACCACAAGGTTGGACTTGAACCCACCAGAAGCTCCTTGGAAAGGGTAGCTATGAGTTGAACTTGACTCAACAGCAATAGGTTTGGTTTTATAAACGTAATCCGTGTAATAAAGAAGCTGCCTCTGAAGGAAGATGCTTTAAACATCAATTTGATGACCTCTAGGCTAGAGGCTATTTAAATATTTTTTCATGGCACACCTTCTGCTTCCCCACCCCTCAAACAAACAGCTTGGTTCATGTGCTCACATTAATGTGCCACAATATTATTATTAGCATCAGCTATCCCAGTCGGTGCTTGATACTCTGGATGCTCTGTGATGAGACTTTAGATGTCCCAGGAAAACTCAATTCTTGAAAGTAGAGTGTAGTAAGAAGGTAATGTCACAAACTTGCCAGAAGCAATTGTACATCCTCACTGTAACAAGACAACATTATCTTAGGTTTTAAAACATTTCTACAAACAGTTGCATAGTCAGTCTCCTACTCACAATGTAAGATATGAGGTCTGACAGTTAAGTAAATGAACCTACCATAGAGTAGGTGATACATACCTCCTTGGTGAAGATCACTATAGTCACCTTCAAAGTCCTCCATTTGAGAAGCTATGCACTGATGCCAATGCCTAGTTCATTCTTTGAAGCACTTTTTCTAGGATGAGTTCATGAACTTAATTGTCAAGCCTCATAATCAGGCACTCAGAAGGTAAACTAACAGAAATGAGAATCAGCAGAAGTGATAAGCAATAAAAATAGTCCTACACAAGCCTCCAATATTGAAGGTATCATTCATGTATTTTCAGCGAGCTACACCTACTAGTTTGGAAGAGATAAAAACCAAGGTTAAGAATTTCAGTGAACTTGAAACTTTTAAAAAAATGGCATTGCTGCTGTTGTTCGATGCCACTTGGTCAGTTCCAACTCATAGCGACCCTATGTACAATACACTGCCTGGCCTTGTGCCATGCCCACAATCGTTTTCTTTGCTTAAGACCATTGTTGCAACCACTGCATCAATCTATCCCATTGAGGGTCTTCCTCTTTTTCACTGGTCCTCCACCCTACTAAGCATGATGTCCTTCTCCAGGGGCTGATCCCTCCTGACAATATGTGTAAAGTATGTAAGACACAGCCTCGCCATCTTGGCTTCCAAGGAGCACTCTGGTTGTACTTCTTCCAGAACAAATCTGTTTGTTCTTTTGGCAGTCCATGGTACATTTAATATTCTTTTCCTACACCACAATTCAAAAGCATCAATTCTTCTTCTGTCTTCCTTATTCATTGTCCAGCTTTTGCATGCATATGATATGATTGAAAATACCATGGCTTGGGTCAGGCGCACCTTAGTCTTCAAGGTGACTTCTTTACTTTTTAACACTTTAAAGAGTTCCTTTGCAGCAGATTTTCCAAATGTAATGTGTCTTTTGGTTTCTTGACTGCTGCTTCCATGGAAGTTGATTATGGACCCAAGTAAAATGAAATCCTTGACAACCTCAACCCATTTATTAAGATGTTGCTCACTGGTCCAGTTGTGAGGATTTTTGTTTTCTTAACACCGAAGTGTAATTCCATACTTAAGGCTGTGGTCTTTGATCTTCATGAGTAAGTGTTTCAAATCCTCTTCATTTCCAGCAAGCAGGATTGTGTCATCTGCATAACATGAATTGTTAATGAGTCTTCCTCCAATCCTGGTGCCTCATTCTTCTTATAGTCCAGCTGTTACCGGAAAAATCCTGGTCACAAACTCATGCTGCTTGTCACTACTAAGCCAGTTATGCAGATACTGAGATTGAATCTGAAATTATTCTAAAATAAAAAGAGCTATTTTAAAAAGATTATATAGAAAGTTTTAAAAAGAATCAAATTGGCATACTAGAACTGAAAAAAGCAATAACCCAAATTGAGACTTCTGTGGAAATACTTGTAGTGTAGTGGTTAAGTGCTATGGCTGCTAACCAAAAGTTGGCAGTTCAAATCCACTGGGAGCTCCTTGGAAACTCTATGGGGCAGTTCTAAACTGTCCTATATAGTCACTGTGAGTTGGAATTGACTTTACAGCAGTGAGATTTGGCAGTGGGTATGGGTAGATTTAAAAGCAATTGGGAGAGGAAGGGAAAGTGGTAGGTTAATAGAATTCCCACCTCCTGGTGACACAGTGGTTAAGAGTTTGGCTGCTAACTGTAAAGTGAGCAGTTTGAATTCACCAGCTACTTCTTGGAAACCCTATGGGGGTAAATCTACTCTGTCTGTAGGGTTTCTGTAAGTCAGAATCAATTGACGGCAATGGGTTTGTGTGGGAGACCTGAGCTTGATTGCTGGCCAATGTACTTTATATGCAACCACCACTTTTCTGTCAGCGGAAGTTTGTGTTGCTATGATGCTGAACAGGTTTTAGCAGGGCTTCCAGGCTAAAGTGGACTAGAAAGAAAGATCCTAGGGATCTACTTCTGAAAATAAGTCAATGAAAATCCTATAACTCACAATGGGATCATTGTGCATGTGGGTCATTTGACAACTAGCAGCAAGCTTTTATTTGTATATGTAACCAGTGGCCACTGAGTCACTTCTGACTCTTCATGGCCATGTGAGTGTCAAGGTACAACTATATTTCACCAAGTTACAAAAATATATTCATATTAGGCCACAGGAGCGCAGTATATTTGAGTCAGGAGAGTGAGTAATTGCTGGTGCACAGCCACCAGCTAAACTCCACCAGTGACATACCCAGACATGCTGTGCTCTTAATGATGAGGCCTCATGCCAAGGACTTGAATAGATGATCTCTACTGGTTAGGGTAGGTGATTTCTACTGACTTTGTCCCATAGGCTTGGTATAGACCACATTCTGGACCTCACAGAAATTAGCGGTTTGGGTATATTTACAACAGCCTCTGTTAAACTTTTTCTATAAAAAGAAAATCAAGACAACTCACCTGAAAACATAGACGAAGTCTTACTTTGCAATATGCCACCTCAGTCTCACAGCTGTGGCTAACAGTTTTCTCACCATGAATCCTCTCAGGACATGGAAAAGTACAAAGAGAGAGAAACATGTTTTTGACCTTAAAAAATTTTTTAATAAATACATACTCCATAGTTAAATATTGTTCTCTTACTGTGCCATCAGTCGGATCCTACTCGATGGCACTTGGCTGGCTTTTACTGTGCCAATAAGTCAAAATGCAAATCAATGGAACAGATAAACAATTTCCAATATTTTAAAATTTAATGTTACTTATGAATGATATTTTGCAGAAGGTTATGCATATATTGTGTGCATACCTCAAGTTCAGGTAATAGTTTTGATTTATGTTCTAAAGAAATGTGAGTAGCATACAAGTCAGTATTATCCTCATTATAACTACAACGAAATAAGTAGTCATTGGCATTAACTGCCATTTAGTACTTTTGCCATTACATAGTCTATACTACACTAATCAATCCTCCAAAGCACTGAGCTGCTGAAGGAAGGGAAGAAGGGACAGAGTGAGAGAAGGAAGGAAGGAGAGAAGAAAAGTAAAGCAACCAAATACAGTTGAAGAAAAAATTAGTAAACTGGAAGGTGGATCTGAGATGTGTGGTCTGTGTCACACTGGAGTTTTATGACAGGCATCTGATACTTTGTGGTGGGCTCATTTGGCAGGTTCCCTAATCCTCTGGTGAGGTATGAAAGGTGGCCATCAGGCCTCATGGCAGTGTTCACCATGGTTTCCCTGGAGACCCTTTCCTCAGAATGCCTTTAACAGGACAGAAAAGGGCCACCTTCACATGGAGGCAGGCATCCAGGCAGGTGCCAAACAGGATTCAAGGTTCATATCTCCTCCAGCCCTTCCTAACCCACTAAGAAGGAAAGATCAGTTACTTGGGGCCCAGGGGCACCCAACATGGCCTGACACTGCTGCAGATTCCACTGGAAGGAAAAGCAAAAGCAAAGGTACAGGAAGCTATTGCTGAACACAGCAGAGAATATCTGTCTTTGGAGATGTCTCTGTGTCCCTCTGTTTCTGTACATGTCTGTGTGTTTGTGTTTGTCTGTCAAGGTGTCTGTGCATCCATGTGTATGCCTGTGCATGCCTGTGTGTCTGTGGCTGTGTGTATCATGTGTGTGTGTGTGTCTGTACATGTTTGTGTATATGACTGCCTCTGGGTATGTTAGTACACAGAGTTGTATTTGTGGGTACAGGGACACATTTTCTCCCTCCATGGCTGACACTGGAATCTGTGACATGGAAGTGCAAGGGGAGGGAGACCACAGGGCTGCTCCATGTATAGCACTCATTGCAGGTAGAAAGCCTGGAGGACCCCTCCAATGAGAACTCACCTTTGGGTGACCTTGCATCTCAGGACTCTTGCCACCATGTACAGCTTCCTGAGGCCAGAGTGCATATGACAGGCAAGGAAGGCTGGGTAGATGAACAGGCCCGTGGACTTCAGGTGAATCCCACTCTTGGTTCTAGAGATCACCTTGGCCCACAGCTGCAAGCAGATGATAGGCCTAGATTTGGTAATAAATAAACAGTAAACTCCCAAGAGGACCATGAAAATGACTAGCATAGAGTAGGGTGAAAATGGATAGCTACTACATAAAAGAGAACTCATGATTCACGTTTTCTTCCAGGCTTCCTTTTTCCCCAAGGAGATTGTCATAGATTGAATTGTATCCCCCCAAAAATTTGTGTAGCCATGTGGCTGGGCCATGGTTCCCAGTATCCTGTGGTTGTCCTTCATTGTGTGGCTTTCCTAAACTGTATGTTAAAGGATTAGGGTGGGGCTGTAAATCCCTTTATAGGATTACCTCCCTGCTCCACTGTAAAGGGAGTTTCCCTGGAGTATGGCTTGCCCCACCATTAATCCTTTCATCCTATGAGAGACAAAAGGACAGAGAAGCAGGCAGAGAATTGGGAACCTCGCACCATCAAGGAAGCTGCACCGGGAGAAGAGCGCATCCTTCAGACCTGAGGTTCCTGTGCCAAGATGCTCCCTGGACAAAGACTGAAGCAATACAAGACTTTCCTCTAGAGCCGACAAGGGGAAAGACTTCCCCTGGAGTGGACACCCTGAATATGGACTTGCAGCCTACCGGACTGTGTAAGAATAAACCTTCCTTTGTTAAGACCATCCAGTCTGTGGTATTTCTGTTAGAGCAGCCCAACTGACTAAAACAGAGACGTTTTTATAAAGTGGTGAGTGAGTTTTAAAAATGTATCATAGGGTGGTGGAGTCAAGATGGTGGGCAAGACACAAGTCTCCTTAATTCCCTCTGAAAACTAAGGCTTGGATTAATAACTGAACACAGCTTTCTGGATGCCCAGTGGGCCCTAGGACATGGCATAGGGCTGCCAGTTTAGACTACATGCCACTAAATGGGAAACTTCTTGTCTCTCACTGAGCCCCATTTGCATAGACTGAAGGTATTGTTGCTTTTAACATTTTTTTTCTTTTTGCTGGCCAGTAGGCGGGGAATGGACATGAGCCAACACATACACTGAAATGAAGTGCTAAAGTGAACAATCTATACCACAGCACAAAGACAGGGTGTGGGATAGTGACATTTTGAGAGCCTATTGGCAGACTGAGGGTACCACAGCCACTCTACACTGTCTTTTCTGAGCTCCACCACAGATTCAGCTGTTTGGCAGCAGGAGGAACAGCTGGGCCAGGACACCATCTTGGTCAGCTGGGAGATGGTGTTACACAGCCAGAGGCCTCATCAGGGGCTAGTTCTCAGGCTGGGAGGCAGTGCTAGCACAGGGAGCACTTTACCAGTAGAAAGGCTTTGCTTAGCATACTGTTACCTTACAGGTAAGGCCCGGTAGAGGATGGTAACAGTGAAGTAGCCACTCCCTAGTTTGAATGACATCATAGCATCTGGGGATGGCTGAAGAGGTACCTCTGTTGTCAGCTGGAAGGTGGATCTGACCACACTTGACGGCATGACTGATTTTGGAAGCTGTCAGATAGCTTTTAGCTTTTAAATCAAGACTGCCTGGACAACACAAGAATAAAAAGGGGTGCATCCTGAGATCTCCACTAAAAGACCTCAATTGATGGTCCTGCAGTTTCAGGGTTCCCCTGGGAGCATGGCCCTGGCCCTGTTGCTGCCCTTGCCCACAAATCATAACGAAGATCCACTCTTTGGACACGAAAGGATTGGACTTGGCAATGCAGAGTGACCATATATTGGATGCACTTTATGGTTCTATACATCTATAGGATATCATCCTGCTGACCTCTGGTTGGAGGAAAGAAAGTGGTTGGAGAGGACGGGAAAGGAGACTTTTGGGAAGCTGAGAGACATGTATGGAGCAGAGAGGAATAGTGTGCTGTCACCGGACAGGGAGAGCAGTGGAAGCTGCATACAGGTGGGCATAAATTTATACGGGAATGTACATTTTCACTCAGTCACATTAAAAACATAGCCAAGCCAGTTAAAAAAAAAAAAGACTGCCTGGAGAAATAACTGCTGTGAAGCCTGACAGCATCTCTTCCAGCCTTTACTGACACAAATCATATGGTTTGTTAACAGCTCCCCAGTGTCTCCATAAGTAGGGTAGTGTCTTTACCAGCCAGGAGGTGGAGACTGCCACCCCAGAGAGTCCACTAGGGCCAGTCATTATGGTACACAGTGGTAGCTGGTGACCAACTCCCTTCTCAAAACTATGCCTCAGCTCCTGTTAAAGCAAGACCAGAGAAACTAAACAACCTCTAGATGTGCCAAAAGCAACAAATTATCACCAAGCATTTAAATAAACAGCCCACCACGGCTCCAGGAAACCCCGCCAACAAGGAAGCAAAAAACTTCCCAGATGAAGAAGTCTTTCTAAAACTCTCAGAGGTTGAGTACAGAAGAATTACATATAGATCCTTCCTAGAGATTATACAAAATGCAGCAGCCAGCCAAGTGCCGTTGAGTCAGAGCAAAACGAAAACTTAAGCAAACTATTTGAACTGATGAGGGGCGGAGTCAAGATGGTGGACTAAGCACACATCTCCCTAAACCCCTCTGGAAACCAAGACCTGAACTGATAATCAAACGGAGCCTTCTGGACACCTAGTGAGCCCTAGGACACCGCATAGGGCTGTTAATTTGGACTCTATACCACTGAATGGAAAACTTCTCTTTTGCTGACCCCTGCTCTTGGTGAGTGTTGGCTTTCACAGACCGAAGGTAACTCACCACTTTAACTTTTTTTTTCTGTCTTAGCTGGTGGGCAGAGCTGGGACTTGACTAGCAACTAATCTCATATGCACTGCTGGTGGGATCAGAAGGTAAACTAGCCACATTTTGAAAGCCTGGCTTTGGACTCTGTGCATCTTGGCATCTTTCACCTATCTTTCCGCTTATGCCACTGAGTAGCTTGTACCGAGACAGGTGAGGAGCTTGTGTGGGATGCCATCTTGTTCCACTGGAAGGCAGATTACCCATATGGAGGCCTCAGCTGGACCTAATTCCTAGGCTGGGAGGCAGTGCCTGCCTGGAGAAGGACATTTCTCTGTCAGAAAAGCAGTATTCCACACACAGTGTCCCCTAAAGCTGGGGCCCAACAGCAGAGACCAGCAGGGAAGTAGCCTTTCTGTATTTTCAGCTAGTTTATAACATCTGGGGTTGGATATAGAGGCGCATACTTTGCCAGCTGGGAAGAGGGACCCATATGCCTGAAAACTGGACTGACTTTGGAAGTTGTCAGATATTTTTTACCTTTCATTTTAAGATTGCCTAGAGAAACAACTGTGGTCCATCCTCACAGCATCTCTCCCAGCCTCTATTGACTCACATGATGTCCAACAAGCAACAAACTCTGGATAAAAGTGTAACCAAGAAATCACCCATGGCTTCAGAAAGCCCCCAAAAGAAAGCACCAAAGAACTTCCCAAAGAAACCTTTCTGAAACTATGAGAAGGTGAATACAAAAGGATTGTATAGAGAGCCCTCCTAGATGTTATACAAAATACAGCAGAGCAAATTGAAAAATTAAGCAAGCTGTTCAATCTGATGGAAAACTAGTACTCTGAAATCCAGCATATCAAGAACAAAATCAGAGAGACAGAAACTTCAATTCAAAGCCAAGAAAATAGAATGGAACAAATGGAAAATAGACTTTCTGACTTGGAAGACAGAGCTACTGATTCTAACATCTATGAGGAGAAATCAGAAAAAAGAAACAAAAAAAATGAAGAAGTATTAAGAAGTATGTGAGACTCTATTAAAAGGAACAATCTATGATTAATTGCAGTTCCTGAATGGAGCAAGACACCTGAGAATACAGAGAGTATTGTTGCTGAGCTGCTGCCAGAAAACTCCCCAGAAATTATGAAAGAAGAGAATATAGATATCCAAGATTCGTATTGAAAGCCACTCAATATAGATCTCGAAAGAAAGACTCCAAGACATACTATTTGAACTGGTGGAACATCAGTGTTCTGAAAGCCAACAGATCAGTAACAAAATTACAGAATTAGACAATTCAATTCAAAGCCAAAAGAGCAGAACTGAGCAACTGGAAGGCAGACTTAGTGACCTTGAAGAGAGAGCTACTGACACCAGCATTTATGAGGAGAAATCAGAGAAAAGAAATAAAAAAAATGAAGAAGTATTAAGAAACATGTGAGACTCTATCAAGAGGAATAATTTGTGATTAACTGAACAGTGAGGGACAGCTGAAAACACAGAGTATTGTTGTTGAGTTGCTGACAGAAAATATCCTGAATTTATGAAAAAAAAGACAAAGTAGATATCCAAGATGTGTATCAAATGTCTCATAAACTAGACCTCAAAAGAAAGAAACCAAGGCATATTATAGTCAAGCTTAATAAAATGAAACATAAGCAGAAGCTCCTAAAGGCAGCAAAACTCAAAGCAAAGCTAACATTCAGAGGGAAGCCCTGGAGACTTTTCTCTGAATTCTCAACAGAAATAATGTCACCAAGGAGGCAGTGGGATGACACATTCAAAGCCTTGAAGGAGGCAAACTTCCAGACAAGAATTATATATCCTGCAAAATTGTCTCTCAAAAAAAAAAGGTGAAATTAAGACTTTCACAGATGAACAGAAGCTTAAGTCAAGCCAAGTGCTGTCGAATTGGATCTGAACAGAAGCTTGGAGACTTTGTAAAAACCAAACCAAAGCTACAGGAGATACTGAAAGAAGCTCTTTGCTTAGAAAAACAAAATCATTAAGTGTACATTTAAGCAGGCAATGCAAGACACTACATCCAGAAACCTACTCAGTCAGGGAAGGCACAAAACTGAGTCAAAGCTATAACATTAAAAGATGGGAATTAGTGATCATATCATGAAAACTAAAACACTATCACATTAAAAAGAGGGATATACTACAGTGGTTATAATCCTTCCAAGTGGAGAGGAAGTTAATAAGATATATAGAAGTTAAAACTGGATTTAAGCTTAGATTATTAAGGAGGATCATAAGGGTGGCTGCAAAGCACAATAACACTGCAACATATCAAAACAAGAAACATAATACAGGAGTCTCAACAAGCATGAAACCAACACTGGGAAACATGAAAAGTCAACCCATAAAGAAGAATGACCCACAACAAAATATCAAAAGCGACGTGGAAAACACCAACACGTAAGTAAATAAATCAAAATGACAGCACTACAGACATACTTACCAATAATTACACTGAATGCAAATTGAAAGCTCCAGTAAAGAGACAATAAGTGACATCCTGGATCAAAAGACACAAACTGTCTATATGTTGCTCACAAGAAACACACCTTAGGCTTAAAGATATGAACACACTGAAAATTAAAAGATGGAATAATATATACCAAGCTAACAATATACAAAGAAGAGCTCATATGGCAATGCTGACAGCAGATAAAATAGATTTTAATGCAAAATCCACCATTGTGGACAAGGATGGATACTATTGCTAAAAGGTTCAGTACACAAGCAGGACTTAACAATATTACATATTTATGCACCCATACTAGAGCATACAAATACATTGAACAAACACTGACTACATTGAAAAGTGAGATCGATCAATCCACAATAATAGGTAGAGACTTCAACAGGTCACTTTCAGTAATGGACAGATCATCTAGAAAAAAGCTCAGTAAAGACACAGACGATCTTGTTTCACAATTAACCAATTAGACCTCATCGACATATACAGAACTTTCTATTCATCAGCAGATAACTACACCTTCTTCTCTAGTGCACATGGAACATTTTCCAGAATAGACTATGTGTTAGCACATAAAGCAAAGCTCAACAAAATCCAAACCATTTAATTATTGCAAAGCATCTTCTCAGACCATAACGCCAGAAAAATCAGAATCAAATGCAGAAATATCATAGAAATTGGAATTCATGGAAATTGAACAACACCTTGCTCAAAAAATCATGGGTTATAGAAGAAATCGAGGACAAAATAAATTTTTGCATTCAAATGAGAATGCAAACACATTCTACCAGAACCTATGGGATACAGCCAAAGCAGTTCTCAGAGGTCACTTTATGTCTATAACACACACATCTGGAAGGAAGAAAGGACCCAAACCAAAGAATTAACACTACAGCTTGAACAAGTAGAGAGAGAACAGCAGAGCTACCCCTCAGGCAACAGAAGAAAACAGACCATAAAGATTAGAGCAAAATTACATGAATTAGAGAAAAGAAAAACAATTGAAAAAACTGATAAAACCAAAAGGTGTTTTTTTTAAAGATCAACAAAACTGACAAGCCACTGGCTAAACTTACAAAACAAAACAGGAGACAAAACAAATAACCTGAATAAGCAATGAGACGAGAGACGTCACAACAGATCCAATGGAAATCAGAAGTATCAGAATGCTATGAAAGACTGTAGTCTAACAGATTTGAAAACCTAGAGGAAATGGATAAATTTCTAGATTCATATCACCTACCAAAATTCTCACAAGGAAGAGCAGAATAGCTTAATAAACCCAACACAAAGGAAGAGATTGAAAAAACTACCAAAAAGCCGTGGCCCAGATGGCTTCACCACAGAATTCTACCAAGCTTTTAGACAAGAGTTAACTTCAATACTAGCAAGACTATTTCCCAGCATATAAAAGGATGGAATATTCCCAAATTCATTCTATGAAGCTAGCATAACCCTGATACCAAAGTCAGGGAAAGATCTCACAAAAAAGGAAAATTACAGACCAATATCACTTAGATGCAAAAATCTTCAACAAAATCCTTGCCAACAGAATAAAACAACTCGACGGCACTTGGCTTGGCGCATCCAAAAAATAATTCATCATGACCAAATTGAGTTCATACTGGGAATGCAAGGCTGGTTCCACAACAGGAAAACAATTAATGTGATCAGTCACATAAATAACACAAAAGACAAGAATTATCTGATTTTGTTTATTGATGCAGAAAAGGCATTTGACAAAGTCCAACACCAATTCATGCTAAAAACTCTCAGCCAAATAGGAATAGAAGACAAATTCTTCAGTGAAACAAGGAGCATCTATGCAAAGCCAACTGCCTACATCATCCTGAGTGGAGAGAGACTGACTGAGAATCCTAAAGAATCCATAGGTAAACTACTCAAACTAATAGAACACTTCAGCAGAGTATCAGGATACAAGGTAAACATAAGTAAATCAGTTGGATTCGTTTATACCAACAAAGAGATCATTAAAGAAGAAATCACCAAATCAATACCATTTACTATAGCCCCCAAGAAGATAAAATATCTAGGAATATATCTAACTAGAGAAATAAGAGACCTATACAGACAAACCTACAAGACCCTATTGCAAGAAACCAAAACTGATTGACGTAAATGGAGAAATCTACCCTGCTCGTGGATGGGAAGACTTAACATTCTGAAAATGTTTATTTTACCCAAAGCAATCTACATATACAATGCAATCACAATGCAAATTCTAGTGACATATTTTAATGAGATGGAGGAATATATCATCAACTTTGTATGGAAAGGGAAGAAACCCCTGATAAGCAAAGCACTACCGAAGAACACAGTGGGAGGTGTCTCACTACCTGACCTTAGAACCCATTACACTGCCCCAGTAGTCAAAACAACCCAGTACTGGTACAACAAGAGACATGTAGACAAATGGAAGAGAGTTGAGACCCCACAGATGCCACAATCCTCCTATGAACAGTTGATATTTGAAAAAGTCCCCGAGATAGTAGACAGGGTTAAAAACAGTCTCCTTAACAAATGGTGCTAGCAAAATTGGATATCCATCTGCAAAAAATTGTAACAAGACCTAGATCTCATACTTTACACAAAAACTAACTCAAATTACATAAAAGACCTAAATATCAAGTCCCAAACGATAAAGATCATTCAAGAAAAAATAGGGTCAACAATGGAAGTTTTTTTTTTGTTTTTTCCTTTTTTTTTTTTTTTATTTAACATAACCGAGTAAAAATGTACATTCACATGTAAATTTACATGCCCCCCTATATGCAGCTTCCACTGCACTCCCTGTCCGGTGACAGCACACTATTCCGCTCTGCTCCATACATGTCTCATCCTCCCAACAGTCTCCTTTCCCCTCCTGTCCGTCCACTCCCCTTCCTCCAGCCAGAGGTCAGCAAGATGATATCCTATAGATGTATAGAACCATAAAGTGCTTCCAACATATGGTTACTCTGCCTTGCCAAGTCCATTCCATTCCTGTCCAAAGAGTGGACCTTTGTTATAATTTATAGGAAGGGGCAGCATCAGGGCCGGGGGCCATGCTCTCAGAGGAACCCCAAAACCACTGGACCATCATTTGAGGTCTTTTAGTGGAGATCTCATGATGCACCTCTTTTTATTCTTGTGCTGCCAGTCAGGCTCCTCTCTGTGAGCTCCGTCATGGCTATCACTGGTGGTGGCCGGGCACCATCCGGTTCTTCCGGTCCCAGGTCGATGTAGGCACCCACTCTTGTGGGTCTCTCTGTCTTCTCGGTTGTCTTTACCGCATGCCATTTTGGCCCTCGGTGAGCATCCGTTCCTGCTGAGTTGGGACCATTTGCTGTGTCCTCAGATGGCAGCTTGGCAGCTTTTAAGACCCCAGACGCCACTCACCAATGTGGGGTGCAGAGAGCTCTCTTAGCAAAACGCTAATTGTGCCAATTGGCCTGGAATTCGCCTAAGAGCATGGTCCCCCGCCCCCCCGCCCCAGCTTCTCTATTCTTGCAGTATTGAGTTAAGATGGAAGGAGTACTCAAGTTATGCTGAAGTCCACTTAATGTTGTTCTTGTTCCTAATGTGTGCTGTCACCGCTTTCTCCCAACTAGATTTCTAGTAAGTACCTAAACTAAACCCTCCCCCCCTTGCCCTCCCTCCCTCCCTCCCCTCCCTTGCAGCTGTGAAAGAGTCTTTTCTTCTATACACAAGTCTGTTTTTGAGATCTTATCGTAGAGGTCTCATACAGTATTTGTCCTTTTGTCGCTGACTACTCTCACTCAACATAATGTCTTCCACTTGAAACCAGGTTAGGATATGTTTCTTGGAATCATCGTTATTCTTTATCATTGCATAGTGCTCCATTGAGTATATGTACCACAGTTTACCTATCCATTCTTCTATTGTTGGGCATCTAGGTTGATTCCACCTTTTTTGCTATTGTGGACTGTGCCGCGATAAACATTCTGGTGCATGTGTCCGTTGGTGTGAAAGGCCTTGAATCTGTAGGATATATTCGAAGTAGTGGAATTACTGGGTCAAATGGTATATCAATATCCATGTTTTTAAGGAAGCGCCAGATTGCCTTCCAAAGAGGCTGGACCATTTTGCAACCCCACCAACAGTGTAGGAGGGTTCCACTTTCTCCACAGCCTCTCCAGCATTTGTTGTTTAGTGTTTTCTGGATCATGGCCAATCTTGTTGGGGTGAGATGGTATCTCATTGTTGTCTTCATTTGAATTTCTTTAATAGCTAAAGATCGTGAACATGTCCGCATGTGTTTTTTGGCTGCCTGGATCTCCTCTTTAGTGAAGAATCTATCCATCTCCTTTGCCCATCGCTTAATTGGATGGTTTATGTTCTTCTTGTTGATATTTTGTAGTATCTTATAGATTATGGAGATCAGGCGTCGATCTGACATAGAGTTGCCAAATATTTTTTCCCATTCTGTGGGTGTTCTTTTAATTCTATTAATAAAGTCTTTGGATGAGCAAAACTGTTTGATTCTTAATAGTTCCCATTTATCTATTTTCTCTTCTGTTGATTGAGGTTTCTTTGACAGATTTTGGAGTCTGTCCTCATTGTGTATTAAAACTTCCATTGTTGTTCCTACCTTTTCTTGGATGAGCTTTATCGTTTTAGGTTTGATATTTAGGTCTTTTATCCAGTTGGAGTTGGTTTTTGTATAAGGTGTAAGATATGGATCTTGATTCAGTTTATCGCAGATGGATAACCAATTTTGCCAGCACCATTTGTTGAAGATGCTGCTTTTACCCCAGTTTAATGTCTTAGGGCCTTTGTCGAATATCAACTGTTCATAGGCAGATGGTGTCATCTCTGGGGTCTCAATTCTGTTCCATTGATCAGTCTGTCTGTTCTTGTACCAGTACCAGGCTGTTTTGACCACTGTGGCAGTGTATTATGTTCTAAGGTTGGGTAATGAGAGGCCTCCCAGTGTGTTCTTCTTCTTTAGTAGTACCTTACTTATCCGGGGCTTCTTCCCTTTCCAAACAAAATTGGTGATTTGTTTCTCCATCTCATTAAAAAATGATGCTGGAACTTGTATTGGGATTGCATTATATAAATAAATGGCTTTGGGTAAAATAGACATTTTCACAATGTTAAGTCTTCCTATCCATGAGCAGGGTAGGTTTTTCCATTTATCTAAGTCTCTCTTAGTTTCTTATAGTAAGGGCTTGTAATTCTCTTTGTAAAGGTCTGTTGTTTCTCTGGTTAGATTAATTCCTAGGTACTTTATCTTCTTAGGGGCTATCACAAATGGTATAGATTTGATAATTTCCTCCTTAACAGTCTCGTTGTTGGTATAAAGGAATCCTACTGATTTACTTATGTTTATCTTGTATCCTGAGACTTTGCTGAACTCTTCCATCTGTTTGAGTAACTTACTTATAGATTCCTTGGGGTTCTCTGCATATACAATCATATCATCTGCGAACAGGGAGATTTTAACTTTCTCTTTGCAGATGCAGATGCCCTTTATTTGTTCGTCTTGTCTAATTGCTCTGGCTAGAACTTCTAGCACAATGTTGAATAGGAGAGGTGAGAGTGGGCATCCTTGTCTAGTTCCTGATCTCAGGGGAAAGTCTTTCAGTCTCTCTCCATTCAGGATGATGTGGGCAATTGGCTTTGTATAAATGGCCCTTATTGTGTTGAGGAATTTGCCATCTATGCCCATTTTGCTAAGAGTTTTTAGCATGAATGGGTGTTGGACTTTATCAAATGCCTTTTCGGCATCAATGGACAAAATCAGGTGATCTTTGTCTTTTGTGTTATTTATGTGGTTAATCACATTAATTGTTTTCCTGATGTTGAACCAGCCTTGCATCCCTGGTATGAATCCCACTTGGTCATGATGGATTATTTTGTTGATATGTTGTTGTATTCTGTTGGCAAGAATTTTGTTGAAGATTTTTGCATCTAAGTTCATGAGTGATATCGGTCTGTAGTTCTCTGTCTTTGTTGTATCTTTCCCAGGCTTAGGTATCAGGGTTATGCTGGCTTCATAGAATGAGTTTGGGAGTACTTCATCCCTTTCTATACTGTGAAATAGTTTCAATAGTATTGGGAATAACTCTTCTCTAAATGCTTGGTAGAATTCTGCCGTGAAGCCATCTGGGCTCGGACTTTTTTGGTTTGGCAGTGTTGTGATGACCTTTTCAATCTCTTCCTTTGTGATGGGTTTATTAAGTTGTTCTGCTTCACGTTGTGATAATTTGGGTAGGTGGTATGAGTCAAGGAATTGGTCCATTGCCCCTAGGTTTTCAAATTTGTTAGAGTACAGTCTTTCATAGTATTCTGTTATGATGGTTTTGATTTCTGTTGCATCTGTGGTGACAACTCCCTTCTCATTTCTAATTTGGGTTATTTGTTTCCTTTCCTGCTTTTCTTTAGTAAGTTTAGCCAGTGGTTTATCAATTTTGTTGATCTTTTCAAAAAACCAGCTTTTGGTCTTTTCAATTTTTTCAATTGTTTTTCTATTCTCTAATTCATTTAGCTCTGCTCTAATCTTTATGATCTCCTTTCTTCCGTTGCCCGAGGGTTTCCTCTGTTGTTCTCTTTCTACTTGTTCAAGCTGTAGAGTTAGTTCCTTGATTTGGTTTCTTTCCTCCTTCCAGATGTGTGCATTTATGGAGATAAACAGACCTCTGAGCACTGCTTTGGCTGTATCCCATAGGTTCTGGTAGTAAGTGTTTTCGTTCTCATTGGAATCCATGAATTTCTTTAATTGATCCCTGATTTCCTCTATAACCCATGTTTTTTTGAGCAACATGTTGTTCAGTTTCCAAGAGTTCCACTTTCTATCTCTGTTTTTTCTGCTATTGATTTGAACTTTGATACCTTTATGATCTGAGAAGATTCTTTGCAATAATTCAATGGTATGGATTTTTGTTGAGCATTGCATTATGACCTATCACGTGGTCAATTCTGGAGAATGTTCCATGTGCACTGGAGAAGAAGGTGTAGTTGTCTGCTGATGGGTGGAAAGTTCTGTATATATCAATGAGGTTTAGTTGGTTAATTGTGTCAATGAGGTCTTCTGTATCTTTACTGAGCTTTTTTCTAGATGATCTGCCTAGTAATGAGAGTGGAGTGTTAAAGTCTCCCACTATTATTGTGGAGTCATCTAACTCTCTTTTGAGCATAGTCAGTGTTTCTTCCACATATTTAGGTGCTCTGACATTAGGTGCATAAATGTTTAATATAGTTAAGTCTTGCTTGTGTACTGAACCTTTCAGCAGTAAATAGTGTCCATCTTTGTCCACGATGGTGGATTTGACATTAAAGTTGATTTTGTCTGAGATTAGAATTGCCACCCCTGCTCTTCTTTGTTCATTGTTAGCTTGATATCTATTCTTCCAACCTTTAATTTTCAGTTTGTTCCTGTCTTTAGGTCTCAAGTGAGTTTATTGTAGACAACATATGGATGGGTCGTGTCTTTTGATCCAAGATGACACTCGGTGTCTCTTTACTGGAGCATTCAGTCCATTCACATTCAATGTAATTATTGATAGGTATGTGTTCACTGCTGCCATTGTGATATGTTTATTTTTATGTTGATGTTTTCTCTGTTGTTCTTATTAGTCTGTTCTGAGACACTCTTTTTTGTGAGTTGATTTTTCACCTTTTTCCGAGCTGGTTTTATATTTGTTGAGACTCGTGTGTTAGATTTCTTGAAATGGTATGATACATCTTTGTTGTGCTTTACAGCTGCCCCTATGAACCCCCTTAATAAACTATTTATAAACCCAATTTTAATTACTACCAGTCTGGTCATCTTCCTCTCTATCTGGAAGGACTATAATGACTGTAGTACATCCTTCTTTTATTATGATGACACCATAGTTTTCATGATGATCACTGGATTGCTTCTTTCCAAATCAAAGCTGTGATTTACTTTGGAGCCTTCCCTAAATAAGTATTGAGTAGTGTGTCGTTCTAAAATATAAAGTTAGTGGTTTCGTTCATCTAAGCCAAAGCCAAGAACTTCTTTCAGTATTTCTTGTAGTTTGGGTTTCGTTTTTACAAAGTCTCTGAGTTTCTGTTTATCTGGAAATGTCTTAATTTCATTTTCATGTTTGAAAGACAGTTTTGCAGGATATATAATTCTTGCTTGGAAGTTCTTCTCCTTCAAGACTTTGAATGTGTTGTTCCACTGTCTCCGTGCCAGCATGGTTTCTGCTGAGAAATCTGACGAGATCCTACAGGGTTTCCCTCTGAATGTTAGCTTTGCCTTGAGTCTTGCTGCCTTTAAGAGTTGCTGCTTATGTTTCATTTTGTTAAGCTTGATTATAATATGTCTTGGAGTCTTTCTTTTGAGATCTATATTGGGTGGCGTACGATATGCGTCTGAGATGTCTATATTCTCTTCCTTCATGATTTCTGGGAAGTTTTCGTTCAGCAGCTCAGCAACAATACTCTCTGTCTTCTCAGATGTCTCACCCTGTTCAGGGCCTCCAATTAATCGAAGGTTGTTCCTCTTAATATAGTCCCACATGCTTCTTAATGTTTCTTCATTTTTCTTGTTTCTTTTTTCTGATTTCTGCTCATAGACACTGGCATCAGTAGCTCTGTCTTCCAAGTCAGAAATTCTTCTTTCCATTTGTTCCATTCTGTTTTCTTGGCTTTGCATGGAAGCTTCTATGTCTTTGATTTTCTTCTTGATCTGTTGGATTTCAGAGTACTGGTGTTCCATCAGATCGAACAACTTGCTTAATTTTTCATTTTGTTCTGCTGCATTTTGTATAAGGTCTAGAAGGGCCCTGTATATAATCAATTTGTATTCACTTCCTGATGCTTTCATAAAAGGTTCTTCATCTGGAAAACTCCTTGGTTGCTTTGTTTGGGAGCCTTCTGAAGCCATGAGTGATTGCTTGTATGCCACAATTGTCTGTTGCTTTTTGGGTCCCATGTGAGTATATAGAGGCTGGAAGAGGTACTGTGAGGATGGATTGCAAATGTTTCTCTAGGCTGTCTTCAAATGTAAAGCAAAAGGTATCTGACCGGTTCACAAGTCAGTTAGGTTTTCAGGTGTAGAGGTCCCTCTCCCCATCTGACAAAGTAAGCGCCACTGTATCCAACCCCAGATGATAACAAACTAGTTCAGAATACAGCACTGCTAGTGCCCTGGTGGCCTCTGCTGACAAGGCCTAGCCTTATCCAACACTGCGTCGAGTACTGGTTTTGTGATAGAAAAGCGCTCTCTTGTGGGCAGGCTCTGGCTCCCAAGCTAAGAATTAGGTCCAGCTGCGGCCACCGTACCCAAGATGGCGTCCTCCACACAGGCAGCAGACAGAGGGGCTAAAGATGCCCAGAGGCAGCGATTCCTCTGCTTCTGTTGCAGGGCCCCCAATGTAGGCAGCACTGTGCAAAATCACTACTTTTCTAACGGAGAAGCGCCCTCCCGCTTGCAGGCACTGGCTTCCAGGCCAAGAACGAGGTCCCGCCAAAATCTCGGTACCAACATGGCGTCCCGCACCCTGAGTTCCGCACAAACCCCACTGAGGCAGCTTCAAAACGAAAGGCTCAAAGTGTCTAGATTAACAGAGTCCCGAGCCTGGCTCTCAGAACATGGGAATTTCGCCTGCCTATCCCCCCAGCAGCGTGTCTGAGTCCAGCCGCCGGGCAAGGCCAAGCTCCACCCGCCAGCCGAGACCGAGGAAAAAAAAAGTCAAAATGGTGCGTTTACCTTCCGTCCGTGAGAGCCGGGGCTAGCCAGGAGTGGGAGTCAGCGAAAGAGAGGAGATTTTTC
Source organism: Heterohyrax brucei (assembly GCA_028571685.1). NCBI lineage: Eukaryota > Metazoa > Chordata > Mammalia > Hyracoidea > Procaviidae > Heterohyrax > Heterohyrax brucei. The sequence continues at coordinate 133,387,753 of CM053149.1, read as the reverse complement.
GCTGAATGATATAAGGTCCCAATTAACAGCTCTGTGCCGTGTCCTGAGGCTGATTAGGTGCTCAGAAGGCTCTGATGATTTTCAATTCAGGTCTTGGTTTCCAGAGGGGTAGAAAGAGACGTGTCCTTAGTCCGCCATATTGACTCCACCCCAACAATGGAAGTTTTAATACACAACTTAGACAGACTTCAAAATCTGACAAAAAAAGCACAATCAACAGAAGAGATAGTAAATAAATGGAAACTACTAAGACTCAAACACTTTTGCTCATCCGAAGACTTTATAGAAAGATTTAAAAGACCACCTACACAACAGGAAAAAATATTTGGCAACTATACATTTGATCGACGTCAGATCTCCATAATCTACAAGGTACTGCAAAATATCAACAAGAAAAGTAAGTGCTGGGCAAAGGAAATGGACAGACAGGCAGCCAAGAGACACATGAGAAAATGCTCACGATCAGCAGGTATTAAAGAAATCCAGATCAAAACTACAATGAGATACCATCTCACCCCAACAAGGTTGGCAATGACCCAAAAAACACAAAACAACAAATGCCGGAAAGGCTGTGGAGAGATTGGAACTCTCCTACACTTCTGATGGGATTGCAAAATGGTATAACCTTGTTGGAAAGCAATTTGGCACTTCCTTAAAAAGCTGAAAATAGATAAACTCTTTGATCCGGTAATCCCACTGCTCAGAACATATCCTACAGTATCAAGGGTAGTCACGTGAACAAATACATGCACATGAGTGTTTATTGCAGCACAGTCCAATAGCAAAAAGATGGAAGCAACCCAGATGCCCAACAACAGAAGAATGGATGGGTAAACTTTGGTATATATACTCCATGGAGTACTGTACACTGATAAAGAACAACGATGATAGCAGGAAACATCTCTCAGTTTGGTCTCAACTGGAGGACATTATGTTGAGTGAAACTAGTCAGTGACAGAAGGACAATTATTATATGAGACCCCTGCGATAAAAACTTAAAAGCATACTCATACACAATAGAAAAGACTCTTTGATGGCTACAAGAGTGGGGAAGGTGGGAAGGCGGAAAGGCAAGGGGCGAGGGTTTAGATTAGATAGTTGTTAGAAATTTGGTTGGGTGAAATTAGTGGCAACACACATTAGTAAGAAGATCAATATTAACTGGACTTCGACATAACTTTATACTCCTCCTCTCTTAACCCAGTATTGTAAGCACAAAGTATGTACACTTTCATTTTTTTATTTAATAAAAAAAAGGAAAAAAATAAATAAAATAGTTTGACTAATTAAAAAAAAAAAGACATAAAGGGAAAGGAGCCCAGAGGACAGAATGACCCACATGAATTGGTGACTGTATCAACACGTGACCAGAAGAACCAGATGGTGCCAGGCCACCACCAAAGACAGCCATAACAGGGCTCACAATGTCAAGTCCCAGTGGCAACATGAGGAAAAGAGGGGGGCACCCCAATAACTCCACTAAAAGACTGAAACTGCTGGTCTAAAGGCCTGGGGGTTCCACCAGGAGCATGGCCCCTAGACCTGCTGCTGCCCCTGACCAGAAATCATTACTGAGATCAACTCTTCGGACAGGAATGGATTCGACTAGCAAAGACCATGTGGTGTGTGCACTTTATGGTTCTAGGCATCTATCGGACGCTGTCCTGCTGGCCTCTTACCAGAGGGGAGAGGAGAGGGTGGAGATGAGGGGACAAGAGATAGTTAAGAGGGTATGACATGTATAAAATGGAAAGGAGGAGTGTGCTGTCACTGGGCAAGGACAGTAGACGGAGGTGCAGATAAGCGGGCATGCAAATTTAACTTGGATTGTATACTTTCACTCAATTACAGTAAAAAGAAAAAAAAAACAGGGCACCATTAGAGGTTGTTCAACAAAATATTCAAAATATTCTTGACTTTATTAGGTGTGTGAAGGGCTTTCTAACCAGACTTCGATCCCAATGTAGTGGCCTGCTAGAACACGTTAGCCATTATCTGCAAATGTTAATTGTGCTAATTTCCTCCCAACTTTGCATTCACATTACTAGACTGAATTTCACAGCTTGAAATTGACCATAATGGGAGTATTTAGGTCATAGAAATTGACAAACACTGTAAATCAGGGAACCCAACAAATACCACCATTAGAGGGCCTGTTGTTAAACGTTTACCATCACACCAGTCCTACCCTATCTGCAATCTTGTTGACAATTCATTTTCCCCACATAAAGGCTTGGGGGCTAGTATACACCATTGGTACTCATTATTGGAGAAAAGGTTTACTGTAACTTTTAAACCCTTTAGGTACAATAATTTGTCTTTATGGCGAATAATGTTTCATGTACTTATTTTTCATCTATTGTGGACTGAATAGTGTTCCCCTAAACCACTTGGAACTTAAAATGCCACTTTATTTGGGTTTTTGTGAATGTAATTGGTTTAGTCTGAATTAAGGGTCATCCCTAAATCCACTAACTGGTGTCCTTTTATGAGACGAGAACACAGACACAGAGACGGAGACCAAGATTAAGGTTATGCCTATGCAAGCCAAGGGATGCTTGCAACCGCTAGATTCCCTCCTCACCATGAACTGGGTGTCATCAAATGCCCTCTCTGAGTCCACTGAATGATTTTCTGGATTTGTCCTATATTCTGTAGGTGTGTTATATTATATTAATTGTATTTTGATGTTAAACCAACTTTGCATTCCTGGGATGCATCCCACTTTGTCGTGACGTATAATCCATTTTATTTGTTGCTGTATTTGGTTTGTTAGTATTTTTTTTTAATTTTTATTTAACATAACTGAGTGAAAATGTACATTCACATATAAATTTACATGCCCCCCTATATGCAGCTTCCACTGCTCTCCCTGTCCGGTGACAGCACACTATTCCTCTCTGCTCCGTACATGTCTCATCCTCCCAACAGTCTCCTTTCCCCTCCTGTCCGTCCACTCCCCTTCCTCCAGCCAGAGGTCAGCAAGATGATATCCTATAGATGTATAGAACCATAAAGTACTTCCAATATATGGTCACTCTGCCTTGCCAAGTCCAATCCATTCCTGTCCAAAGAGTGGACCTTTGTTATAATTTGTGGGAAAGGGCAGCATCAGAGCCGGGGGTCATGCTGTCAGAGGAACCCCAAAACCACTGGACCATCATTTGAGGTCTTTTAGTGGAGATCTCATGATGCACCTCTTTATTCTTGTGTTGCCAGTGAGATTCCTCTCTGTGAGCTCCATCGTGGCTATCACTGGTGGTGGCCGGGCACCATCCGGTTCTTCCGGTCCCAAGTCGATGTAGGCACCCACTCTTGTGGGTCTCTCTGTCTTCTCGGTTGTCTTTACCGCATGTCATTTTGGTCCTCAGTGAGCATCCGTTCCTGTTGAGTTGGGACCATTTGCTGTGTCCTCAGATGGCAGCTTGGCAGCTTTTAAGACCCCAGACGCCACTCACCAATGTGGGGTGCAGAGAGCTCTCTTAGCAAAACACTAGTTGTGCCAATTGCCCTGGAATTTGCCTAAGAGCATGGTCCCCCGCCCCCCCCGCCCCAGCTACTCTATCCTTGCAGTATTGAGTTAAGATGGAAGGAGTACTCAAGTTATGCTGAAGTCCACTTAATGTTGTTCTTGTTCCTAAAGTGTGCTGTCGCCGCTTTCTCCCAACTAGATTTCCAGTAACTATCTAAACTAAACCCTCCTCCCTCACCCTCCCTCCATCCCCTCCCTTGCAGCTGTGAAAGAGTCTTTTCTTCTATACACAAGTCTGTTTTGAGATCTTATCATAGAGGTCTCATACAGTATTTGTCCTTTTGTCGCTGACTACTTTCACTCAGCATAATGTCTTCCAGTTGAAACCAGGTTAGGAGATCTTTCCTGGAATCATCGTTATTCTTCATCATTGCATAGTGCTCCATTGAGTATATGTACCACAGTTTACCTATCCATTCTTTTATTGTTGGGCATCTGGGTTGATTCCATCTTTTTGCTATCGTGGACTGTGCCGCAATAAACATTCTGGTGCATGTGTCCGTTGGTGTGAAAGGCCTTGAATCTGTAGGATATATTCCAAGTAGTGGAATTACTGGGTCAAATGGTATATCAATATCCTTTTTTTTAAGGAAGCGCCAGGTTGCCTTCCAAAGAGGCTGGACCATTTTGCAACCCCACCAACAGTGTAGGAGGGTTCCACTTTCTCCACAGCCTCTCCAGCATTTGTTGTTTAGTGTTTTCTGGATCATGGCCAATCTTGTTGGGGTGAGATGGTATCTCATTGTTGTCTTCATTTGAATTTCTTTAATAACTAAAGATCGTGAACGTGTCCGGATTTGTTTTTTGGCTGCCTGGATCTCCTCTTTAGTGAAGTGTCTGTCCATCTCCTTTGCCCATCGCTTAATTGGATGGTTTATGTTCTTCTTGTTGATATTTTGTAGTATCTTATAGATTATGGAGATCAGGCGTCGATCTGACACAGAGTTGCCAAATATTTTTTCCCATTCTGTGGGTGTTCTTTTAATTCTATTAATAAAGTCTTTGGATGAGCAAAACTGTTTGATTCTTAATAGTTCCCATTTATCTATTTTCTCTCCTGTTGATTGAGGTTTCTTTGACAGATTTTGGAGTCTGTCCTCATTGTGTATTAAAACTTCCATTGTTGTTCCTACCTTTTCTTGGATGAGCTTTATCGTTTTAGGTTTGATATTTAGGTCTTTTATCCAGTTGGAGTTGGTTTTTGTATAAGGTGTAAGATACGGATCTTGATTCAGTTTATTGCAGATGGATAACCAATTTTGCCAGCACCATTTGTTGAAGATACTGTTTTTACCCCAGTTTAATGTCTTAGGGCCTTTGTCGAATATCAACTGTTCATAGGCAGATGATGTCATCTCTGGGGTCTCAATTCTGTTCCATTGATCCATCTGTCTGTTCTTGTACCAGTACCAGGCTGTTTTGACCACTGTGGCAGTGTATTATGTTCTAAGGTTGGGTAATGAGAGGCCTCCCAGTGTGTTCGTCTTCTTTAGTAGTACCTTACTTACCCGGGGCTTCTTCCCTTTCCAAACAAAATTGGTGATTTGTTTCTCCATCTCATTAAAAAATGATGCTGGAACTTGTATTGGGATTGCATTATATAAATAAATTGCTTTGGTTTGTTAGTATTTTATTGAGAATCTTTGTACTCATATTCACAAGATATTGGCTTATAGTCATTTTCATTGATTTCTCTTCTCTTTATTAGTTCCTTCCTTCTGCTTGGGTTGATTTTGTACTTTTTTCAGTTTCTTGAGGTAGAAACTTAGATCACGGAATTGAAACATTTCTTCTCTAGTGTAAATATTAATACTTTAAATACCCTGCTCAGCAGTGCTGTATCTGCAACCCATAAATTTCGATATCTTGTATTTTCATTTTCATTAAGTTTTACACATTTCAAAAATTTCCATTGCATTCCTTTTTTTTTTTTTTAAACCTATGCAATACTCTGATATGCTTTGTTTAATTTCTGGTATTTATAGGTTTTCCTGTTACCTTTCTGTCAGTGATTTTTAATTTGATTCCATACATTCAGGGAATATACTCTGTATCATTGTATTCAAATTTTTAAGATTATATTGTTCACCTCAGTGATTCCCTTGTTCAAATTGCAGCAGAGTTACATTTTCTGCAGGAAGAAATTTCAGTTCTGTAGAGACAGAAGCAGAATTATCTCCATGAGGTTCAGGAGCCATCATTAAATATTTTCTAAGTAGCCTCTAGGCCAGCCTGGATGAAGACAGAACCCTGTGAGATGAGGCCCAGACCAGGGGTCTGCTTATCTAAGTAGGGTTTGAGCCCCTACCAGTCTCAGAACAGAACCTGTGTCAGAGTCAGGGGTGGTCCACATAAGGTAGCCCCAGCAGACACACTTCCAGCTGGGATTTTGGGAATAGAGGGGGCTCCTTTGTCAGCCGTGAGTCTTTGGGAAGACTCAGGTTGCAGGAGATGGCACTGTGTCTCCTGATCAGAGACTACAGCTAGTTATAAGGTTGGCAGGTGGATTCCAGAGCTTCTCTGGCCTGGAAGCCCCACCTGCAGTGCCTGCCCTAGAGTGCTTGGTCAAGCCAGTGATGTGGCCATGAAATGTAGAAGATAGGTTTAGTTACTGGGACCAATTTTGGGAGAAATAAACCAGAACTTTGAGGAGAAAGAGACTGGGTACCTCAGCATATGGAAAATGCAGCTTCTTTTCCTCCCGTTCTTCCAACAGCTTGTCCTAACAGCCCACCCCACTCTCCTCACTCCTTAGGTCAACAGGTCAGTGGAGGGATTTAACTCAGCATCCACTGTGGTCTGTACAGCCTGGTCCAGACAAGCAGCACCTTATGGGACCCCATTTGTGTTATCTCTCTCCTCTCCTTCTTCCCTCAGATGGTGTCTTGATGTAGGTGGGGGCTTGCTATGTCTTCAGACCATGAGAAGGAGAGTCCTTGGAAGCCCACACTGGACTGTTTCTCCAATATCTCACCAAAGTGTATGGCTGAGGTAGCTGGTCATGTGGCTGGTGTTCAGCTACTCTTGGCATGAACTCCTCAGGGGTTCCTCCCCCCTCCTCATCTCATGGCACTGGCCAAGTCGCCCAGCATTGTATATGCACACATGTGGCACAGGGTGTCTTCTGTAGGAGTCTATTCTGCAAGTGTGCTCACACTAGAGTTCATATTGAGTGAACTCAAATAATGAGAGTTTTTCTTCAGAACTACTTAAGACAAGTTGGGCAGTGCCTAGTATCCACCAACACGGGGCAGGTTTAGTCAAGTGTGGTTGTGTACACAGTAGTATGTTATGTGACCAGATGCAGAATTACATTGTTAAAATACTCTGATATGTGTCCAGTGGGCTCTCATTGTGTGAAAATGCTCATGTGAACATCCTCGCATCTGCCCCCACATGCCCACGTGAACATCTCCACACCTGTCTCATGTCCCTGTGACTGTCCCTAAGTGCCCATATATGAGTGCACTTGTACCTTGTGCCTATTCAAAACAAAGGATTTCAAGCTTCCACCCCTTGAAACTGCTGTGTGAGTTCTTTTGTTATATGTGTTAAAATAGACTTCATATTTCAGAGTAGTTTTAAGTTTATGGAAAAATCTGCAGAAAATACAGAGCATTATAAATAACCCCTCTCTACCCTGCAGCCCATTCCCTTGTTACTGGTGTTGTTAGTTGCTGCTGAGTTGATTCCCGCTCGTGGTGAATACATGTAAGCAGAATAGAGTCACTCCATAGAGTTTTCAGAAGCGGATCTCTGGGTCAGTCTTTTGAAGCATCTCTGGATGGATTTGGACTGCCAAGTTTTCAGTTAGCAGACCACCCAGGGACTCCTTCCCTTTATTATTAACACCTTGTGCTGTGTCCATAATCATTTTTATGCTTAAGCCAATTATTGCAGCCACTGTGTCAGTCCATCTCACGGAGGGTCTTCCGCTTTTTCACTGACCCTGCACTCTACCAAGCACAGTGTCCTTCTCCAGGGACTGATCCCTCCTGACAACATGTCCAAAGTATGTAAGATGCAGTCTTGCCATCTCAGGTTCCAAGGAGCACTCTGGTTGTACTTCTTCCAGAACAGATCTGTTTGTTTTTTTGGCGATCCACGGTACATTCAATATTCCTTTCCAACACCACAATTCAAAGACGTAAATTCTTTTGTCTTCCTGATACACCATCCAGCTTTCACATCTGTGTGATACTTCAAAATACCATAGCTTGGCGCACCTTAGTCTTCAAAGTGACATCTTTACTTTTCAGTATTTTAAAGATGTCCTTTGCAACAGATTTTCCCAGTGCAATGCATTTTTGGATTTCTTGACTGCTGCTTCCATAGGCATTGATTGTGGACCCAAGTAAAACGAAATCCTTGACAACCTCAATCCATTCTCCATTTATCATGACATTGCTTAATGGTCCAGTTGTGAGGATTTTTGTTTTCTTGATGTGGAGGTGCAATCCATACTAAAGGCTGTGGTCTTTGATAATCATCAGTAAGTGTTTCAAATCATCACTTCCACCAAGTAAGGTGATATCATCTGCGTAATACAGTTTCTTAATGTCTTCTTTCAATCCTGATGCTTTGTTCTTCATATAGCTCAACTTCTCAGATTATTTGTTACACATACAGACTGAAAAGATATAGTGAAATGATACAACCCTGACCAAAGATTAGATAAGCTTATAAAACAAACAATAACATACGTGAGAAAAACGGCTTTCTTAATTTAACCAAGTATGTGAGAAATGGGAAACACCTTCCAGAAAGCAAAAAGAAGAAGGCAGAACAGGACAGGAAAACTGGATGAATTGATGCTGAGAACCCAGGGTGGAAAGGGAAAGGGAGAAAAGTGCTGACACATTGCAAGGATTGCAATTAATGTCACAAAACAATTTGTGTATACAATTTTTTAATAAAAACTAATTTGCACTGTAAACTTTCACAGAAAAATGCAATAAAAATTAAGAGAAATTAATATAAAAAAACTTGAAGTTAAGAAGAAAACAATGTGCTACCACCACGCAGCTATCATAATGGCTAAAATAGTACAATGCCAAATGCTGACGAAGATGCTGAAAAAACTGGATCACTGATACGTTGTTAGTGGGAATGTAAAATTGTCCAGTCATACTGAAAAACGGTTTGGTAGTTTCTTATAAAACCAAACACACAATTACCACACGACCTAGCCATCTTGCATATGTGTCCCAAAGAAATGAAGATTTATGTTCACACAAAAGCTTGTGCATAAATGCTTCTAGGAATTTCTCTGTGATAGACCCAAACCAGAAACAGTTGAACTATTAAACAAACTACATCCAAACCATGAAGTGCTAGCCAGCAATAAAAAGAAACTATTAATACATGCAACACTTGGATGAATTTCAAGGGGACTATGCTAAGCAAGAAAGGCCAGTTCCAAAAGGTAATTTACTATATGATTCCATTACACTATGGAAATGGAGAAGAGCTTAATGGTTGCTTGTGTTCAGGGATATGTGAGGGGATCAGAGAAGTCGTGCGTTTCTATCAAAAGCAACACGGAAGTGATGGAAATGTTGTCTCTTGATGTATCAATATCAATATCCTGGCTGTGATATTGTATTATAGCTTTATAAAATGTTATCACTTGAAAAAACTGCGTAAAGGATACACTAGACCTCTTTGTACTACTTCTTAAAACTGCATGTGAATCTATAATTACATCACAATAAAAAGGTCGATTTTTTTTTTAGAGCAATAAAAAAGGGCCTGTTTGAATATTCTTTGGAATCAGAAAGGCACTAATGACGTCCTGAAAATAACTTTCATTATACCAAACGATTGCTGTTGTCTGGAACCTGCTCACTCAGAAAAATGTTCTTTGAGCCCCTCCAGAGCACTGTTCCAGGCACTGGATTACCGGTGAAGAAGACAGAGAGCTGAGCTGCTTTTAAGGATCATGGAATAAACATTCAGTTACAGATTGGATGATAATGGAGCACCCTTGAATACGAGGTGTTTTGTAGAAGGTGATCTGGGGAAGGTCCAGAATGTAGGACACTTGGACATCTGGACATCTGAGGCCACATGAAAGCTTCGGGAAGGGAGAAGAGATACAGGAGACTAGACCCATCAGGGGATGGCACCCAAGTGCAAACTTTGTCTATTTGTAACTGCATTGTTTTGAACCACAGTGGTAGCCATGATTACCAGAGTCCATCCCCTGGCACTAGCTTCTGTCTAGTGAAAATGTCAGTATCATTCTTTGTAGAAATATCTTGTTCCTGACTGGCTTAAGATCCAGCTCAGACTCAGGTACTGCTCCAACCTGAGAGGCAAGAGACTAGTTTTTACAACATGCACAATGCTCCTAAAATTGCAATGACATACATGAATCAATGTCCCTGCCCCCTCAGCGGGATGATTTGCCATGTTCCGTGATCTTGCAAGTGTTACCAGAAAAACTCAGTTGCAGACTCATACCGCCTGTCACTACTAAGCCAATTATGCAGAGACAAGGATTGAATTTTTAAAAGCGTTTCATTCAGATTCCTGGCAACCTGAGCAGATGGCAGGCTAGCACCCTAAAAACCATCTTAACATCTCAGTTCAGGCTGGTCAATTTTATAGAAGGTTTAGGGAAGGGAAGGGAGGCAGGCAAGGAGTGCAGGCATTAGGTATTCAGAGGAGGTGAGGTTGGAGAACACACAATTTCTTTGTCTCAAGGCAAGTTGTGCTGTCTGCAGGCTGGTTTCTTTTCTCAGGAACAGTGGGGTGCAAATGGGCATCACTTTGCCTGATTATCAGTCAAGAGTAGCCTAGGAAAACAAACTCAAAATCTTTACGAGTACCAGTCAGAAGGGAGTGTTAGAATTCTCTTTAGGTGTTAGCTTTTCTAAGGGAGAAAAGGGTTTTAGTATTAAGATAGAAGAATTTTTCTACAGCTATTAACACTATCACAAAGACCTTTATATACAAAAATGAAAACAGCCCAGGGTCTGTGGATTCCTTCTCTTTCCTTCCTGTGAGGTACTTCTAGTGAAGCCCTCTTCAGAGGATTGGAGCCCAAGGTTGTGTTTTGCCCATTCGTAAAATTCATTTGCTGGTTTATTCCCCAAACTCCATTAAAATTTTCTCTTTTCTACTTGAAAGACTCCACAAGATGCTCTATTTCCTGAATACTGTGCAGTAACCTACATTTCCTGTTTTGCTTTGCTTGTAGAATAGTGACCAGCTGGGTTTGTTCTTATGTTACACAACAGCAATACACCTGTTACGATCTGCACTTCAGCTCAGGATAACGCAGGTGTGTACAGAAAGTTCTCCCATTCACCATATCTGGGTAGGTACTTAAACTACAAACATAAAGAAAACATTTTTCAAAACTCTAGGCAGAAGAAACAAAGTTCACATAAATAAATAAAAACAAGGTGGACCTCAGATTTCTCAACAACACTGCTAGAGGACAGGGATGTTACTTCAACAAAAACTTAAAGAAATGGTTATAATCCAACAGTTATATTGTTGGCTAAGTTGAAAAAGTTGACTGAAAGACAGTCTTAGATATGCAAGAGATTTCTCAGAAATATACTACCAGAAATTCTTAAAGATGTAATTCCAACAGAATAAGACGTGAAACAACATAAGGCTCATAAAGGAGAAAGATACAGTATTAAAGGATGGTAATCAACCGGTTAAAACAAGAGCTCAATCTAAATCATTGCTGTAAATCTGTTTGCAAAACTGTCAATGCCAAGAATTACTTTTGAAACTGAAAGTATGTAACATTATGATAATAACTATGTCAATGACCAGCATGCCATTTTATTTTGTTAAAGATCAAGAAGCCAGTGGGTAAGAGATCAACTGAGGAAGAGTTTGTTTTGCTTTGTTTATCTCTGATTAGCTTTCTTTCAAAAAGATTACCGCAACATGCATCATGGTTCTCAAATGAAGCAAAAGCAGTGCTAGTGATAGCAGCTTCAGAGGCAAAGGAAAAATACCAATTTGGAAAGGGAAATTAAAGGTTATTAACAGGAAGGTAGAAAATCAGTGAATGCTGTTCATGATTTAGGCATATTTGCACAATTGCTAAAATCACGCAACATCCCATCTCACAGAATGCACTGTGGACATTAAGTGATACACGGCTGTACATAGCTACATGCTGTTTATAAAAGACATTCTGAAAACCAAGTAAGGTGTAGAATGTGATTCATCAGAGCATGACCCTGTCTACAATTCTGTCTTAGTCTTTTAGAGTTGCTGTAATAGAAATATCACAAGTGGGTAGCTTAAATGAACAGAAATTAATTTTCTCACAGTTTGGAATGCCACAAGTCCAAATTCAGGACTAAAGGAAAGCTCTGTCTGTTCTGAGGGAAATGCCTCATCTCAGTTTCTTTAGCTTTCTTTTTGTAAGTTCTATGGAGATTTCCACAACACTTCTGTCTGCCACCACTCATGGTTCCTTGCTTCTGTGTCTGTTTTATTTTTCAAATAACTCATTGGCTTAAGATACATGCTACACTAATATGGCCTCCTTAACGTAACAAATAAAAGCCTATTCCTGAATGTGATATTCAAGAGTGTCAAGTACAACCAGACCCGTTGCCACTGAGTTGATTCCAATTCCCAGAGACCTTAAAGAACTGAGTAGAACTGACCTTCAGGGTTTCCGAAGCTGTAAATCCTCCTTTTTTTTTTTTTTTTTTAATTTTGCTTTTCCATCCTAACAAGCTTGGCCATTCCTAGAAAATTAAACCAGTTCGTTGTCTTTGAGTTGATTCCAATTCATGTGTGTCAGAGCAGAATTATGTTCTATAGGGTTTTCTTTTTCTTTTCTTTATTTTTTTTTTTAATTATGCTTTAGGTGAAATCAACTTCTCACTAAATGATAAATGCACAAATTGTTTTGTGACATTGGCTGCCAGCCCCACAGTGTGTCAACACCCTCCCCTTCTCCCTTTCCCACCCAAAGTTCCCTGTCTTAATTCTTCTGGTTCTTCTGTCCCTTCTTGCCTCATCTTTGCTTTTGAGCTGATGCACCCATTAGTTTTGTGTATATGACTAAACTATGATGCACACTCCTCATGTGTGTTGTTGTTAGCCCTGTAGACCTGTCTAAACTGGAGTGACACCAGTACAGAATATTCACAGAGACTCCTCAGTCTCCGTCAGATCACCAAGCCTCTCCTTTTTCTTTCTTTTGTGAATGTGATTTTTTTTTAACCATTTCTTTTTTCTCTGTTTGGGACCCTCTATTGTGACCCATGCCAGAGCAGTCCGTGGTAGTAACCAGGCACCACCTGGTTGTCTTAGTGTGGAGGTTGTGGTAGTTGTGGTCTGTTAGTTGTTTGGACCAAACTTCCTCTTGTGTGTTTGGTTTTCTTCATTTGCCTTTGTTCCAGGCAGGACAGGACCAGTAGATTTCTTACCCGGTTGCTCACAGGCTTTTAAGATGCAGAAGCTGCTCACCACAACAAGATAGAGAACATTTTCTTTATAGGCTAAGACTTTCCAGCTGAACTAGATGTTCCTAAGACCATGGTTCCCAGCCCTCAGCCCAGTAGCTCAGTCCCTCAGGGAGTTTAGCTGTGCCTGTGAAGCTTCTAAGCCTTTGCCCTAGGAAAGCTGCGCTGATTTCCCTGGTATTGCGCTCCATCTTACCCTTCACCAAAGTTACCACTTAGCTACTATCTGGTTAGTGTTTTTCCCTCCCCACCCCCTCTTCACCCCTCCACTCCCTTGTAACCGTGGAAGACTATTTCTTTATGTGTAGATGGCTGTAAATTTTTGCAAAGCAGATTGCCGGTGGAGTAGCTGGTGACTTCAGATCACCAACTTTTCAGCTATCATCCAAGTGTCTAACCATTGTACCACCAAATCTCCTCATTCACAAGTATAAGCATTAGGATTTGCAACATATATTTTGGGAGGGGGTAAATTCAGTCCGTAACAACTGCATACTGTGGAACCTAGCAATTCAGAACCCACATGGCAAGAACAAGATGCTCGTTAGCTGTGTATCACTGAAGGAAAGAGATGGGCCAAAGTCTACTAGGTAAAAGCAAATAGGTGAGTAAAATAGCAGATGTTAAAAAAGAAAAATAGAGTCCAAACAAAAAGTACCAAAATAGGGCAAAAGAAACAATTTTACACTGCTAGAGGATATACACCATGAAACTATAGCTTTCATCATCTATTTAATATGTCACAAAGTATTGTATTAAAATGGATAAACAAAATGTTTTAAAAATACAAGGAGAGGTTGGCAAGAATGCAATTGCACTGGGATGTTTTACCATCTCTCTCAATCTTTGGTAGACAGAGGGGCTGTAGGTAAAAATACAACAAGAACATACAGGGTTTAGGTAGTACTACAAACACCTTATACTCTGCTAGAAATAGAATACGTTATTGTTGTCGTTGTCAGGCGCTGTCAAGTTGGTTCCAACCTGTAGCAACACTGTACGAGGTCTGACAATTAAGTTCACTAACTCATCCTCGAAAAAGGGCTACATACCTCATTGTTGAGTATCACTGTGGTCACATTCGAAGTACACCCCTTGGGAAGCTGTGCACCAATGCCAGCGCCTAGTTCACCCTGAAAAGCAGTTTTGGAACTCTTTCTGGAACAGCCATCAGAGCTGTCATCATATTGCCCTTAATGTCCTGAATGTCATCAAAATGTCATCTTTTCAATATTTCCTTTATCTTCAAGTAAAGAAAGCAGTCTTGTTGGGGGTAGATCAAGTGAGTAGAGAGGGTGTTCCAATACAGTTATTTGTTTACTGGCTAAAAACTCCCTCATAGACAACTATACAATTATGTTCACAAACTTGCCACTGTGCACGATGGCCAGCCCAGAAAGAGTTCCAAAATTGCTCTGAAGGGTGGACTAGGTGCTGGCATCCATGCATAACTTCCCAAGAGGAGTACTTTGAAGGTGACCACAGTGATATTGGACCACAAGGTATGTACACTTAGAACAATTAAGTTCTCAGACTTAATTGTCGGGCTTTGTATACCACAGAACAAAACACTGCCTGGTCCTGTGCCCTGGTCCTGTGCCATGCTCATCATCATTGTTATGACTGAGCCCGTTGTTACAGCCATTATGTTAATCCATCTTGTTGAGGGTCTTCTTTTGCACTGACCTTTTACCAAACATGATGTCCTTTTCCAGGAACTGATTCTGACAAATCTAACGTGTATAAGATGCAGTTTCACCATCTTTGCTTCTAAGGAGTATTCTGTTCATACTTCTCTCAAGACCATTATGTTTATTCTTTTGGCAGTCCATGGTATATTCAACGTTCTTTGTCAACACAGCAACTCAAAGTTCTCAATTCTCCAGTCTTTCTTATTCTTCATCCAGGTTTCACATGCATATGATGCCGTTGGAAATACCATGGCTTGGGTCATACACACCTTAATTTTCAAAGTGACATCTCTGCTTCTCAACTCTTTTAAGAGGTCTCTTGCAGTAGATCTGCCCAATGTAATGCATCTTTTGACTTCTTTACTGCTGCTTTCATGGGTAGTGATTGTGGATCAAAGTAAAATACAGTCTTTGACAACTTCAATCTTTTCTCTGTTTATCATGATATTGCTTATTGGTGCACTTGTGAGGAGTTTGGTTTTCTTGATTTTGGGGTGCAATCCATACTGACAGCTATGATCTTTGGTCTTCATCAGTTAAGCGCTTCAAATCCTCTTCCCTTTAGCAAGCAAGGCTGTTAAAGACCCTTCCTCCAATCCTAATGTCACATTCTTCTTCATATAGCCCAATTTCTTGGATTATTTGCTCAGTGTTTTCTCTTCTGCTCCTTCCCTCATTTGCCAAAGATTGGCTCAGGTTCACCCCTTAATGACAGCCCTTTCCAAACTCCACCATGTTTTGCATGCATATTCCCCTTTTCTTTGATAAGGATACCACTAGGGGGTGCTGATCACCCACAACCGAATATCCTTTCTTCTGTGACTGTATCATCTGCTGCCTTGAGGAGTTTTGCTTAACCTAAAATTGCTTCTTTTACCTTGCCAACTGATAGGCCTTGTCTTCAGGGTAAACATATCCTTTTAGGGGTTATGACAGCAGGAAAAAAAAGAATTGAAGTGTGGTGATTAAGGTTGTGTGTCAGCTTGGCTGGGCCATGATTCTCAGTAGTTTGACAGTTACGATGTAGTTTGATAATATGATGGTATAATCACCTCCATAATGAGATGTTTTAGAATATAATCACTTCCATGATGAGATCTGCTATGAGCAGCCAGTCACTTGAAAGTGAGTTTCCTTAGGAATGAGGCATGCATCCAATACATATAGACTTTCCAACAAAGCTCACAGGATTTTCCTCACTCTAGATCCCCCATCAGGATCATCATTCAACCTCCAGTTCTTGGGACTTGAGCTAGCAGCATACCTGCTAGCAGGTCTTCAGACTTGTCAACTGCTACAGCCTGTGAGCCAGCAGTCTGCTGTTGATCTTGGGATTCATGGGCATCTGTAGCCTGTGAGCCAGAGGACTGCTGTCTGACCTGCTGCTCTTGAGTTCATCAGCCTTGCAACTACATGAGTCAAGAGAACCTCTAGGCTCACCCACAGGCTTAGGACTTTGCAGTCTCTATGATCACAAGAGCCATTTCTACTTCACTAGCTTTGCTTCTCTAGAGAACTCAGACTCAGACAGGAAGAAAAAAATTGAAAATTAACTCTACCCACAAGGGTCAATATGAACCACCCGAGGAAACAAAGAAGAGACCTCTTCATTAATCTAGACACTGTTAGGGGCTTAAGAATAAAATTCAGGGTAAAAGAAAGTACATGCATAACATGTAGCAAAAAGGTGAAATTGAGGGATGAAATCAGTTTTCTTCTAAGGACTCAGTTTATTTGAAATGCCTGATACTTTGCATAGTTAGAAAAGTTTTGTTCTGGTCATAGGCATTAGACAAGTATTTCATAAACATTTTATTAATCCTACAAAGAACAGTAAAGAAATTTTTTAGTTAGCCAATTTAAAATATAGAATGCAGCAAAGAACCAATACCACTGGTAATCAACTAAAGAAATCTAAAAAAGAAGAGTCAGGTATAGGGATATTGAATACAGCCAAGCATTGATGTCTTGTTTTCCTTCTCTGGTGATATTTATATAAGTGCAGCAGGGGGTGCTAGCAATAGCACAAACCCTTTCTTGCTAGTCTACAAAGAAACCAAGAACTACTATATCATCTAGTACAGCCTTAACAAGAGAGTCTAAACGTCTTTGTTAGTCATTCTATTTGTAAAGTTATCTGCAATCTCAACCATGTTAGGAAATAAGTTGCCAATGGACTCCACAATTTTACCATAATTCAGTGGAACTGTTCAAAAGAACACCCATTCCAATCCAGGTTGATCAGGCATTGGATTATAGTCTGACATAGAATCTCTTATTTTGAACAAGAATCTTCAAATAACTAGTCCAATGTGCCAAAGCCAAGTACGCTTTCATTATATAAGAATGGATATTAGCTGGGAAGAGGAACCTATGCACCTGAAAACCCAACTGACTTTGAAAGTTGTCAGATACTTTTTACGTCTAATTTTAAGACAGCCTAGAGAAACAACTGCAGTCCATCCTCACAGCATCTCTCCCATCCTCTATTGACTCACATGATGTCCAACAAGCAACAAACTCTGGAGAAAACAGGAATGAAGAAATCTCGCAAGGACCGCAAAAGAAACCACCTCAGAACTTCCCAGTCAAAGAAACCTTTCTGAAACTATCAGAAGGTGACTACAAAAGGATTACTGCAGAACCCTCTTACCTTATACAAAATACGTCAGAGCAAAATGAAAAATTAAGCAAGCTGTTCGATCTGATGGAACACCAGTACTCTGAAATTCAACAGGTCAAGAACAAAATCAAAGACATAGAAACTTCAGGTCAAAGCCAAGACAACAGAACGGAACAAATGGAAAATAGACTTTCTGACTTGGAAGACAGAGCCACTGACTCCAGCATCTATGAGGAGAAATCAGAAAAAAGAAACAAGAAAATTGAAGAAGTATTAAGAAGCATGTGGGAATCTATTAAGAGGAACAACCTGTGATTAATTGGAGTTCCTGAGCATAGTGAGACACCTGAGAACACAGAGAGTATGGTTGCTGAGCTGCTGACAGAAAACATCCCAGAAATCCAAGATGCATATTGAATGTCAGTCAATATCAATCTCAAAAGAAAGACTCCAAGATACATTATAATCACGCTTAACAAAACAAAACAGAAACAGAAACTCTTAAAGGCAGCAAGATTCAAAGCAAAGCTAACATTCAGAGGGAAACTCTGTAGGCTTTTGTCAGACTTCTCAGCAGAAACAATGCTTGCATGGAGACACATTCAAAGCCTTGAAGGAGAAGAATTTCCAACCAAGAACTATATATCCTGCAAAACTATCTTTCAAACACGAAGATGAAATTAAGAATTCCAAGATAAACAGAAACTCAGAGACTTTGTAAAAACCAAACCAAAGCTACAAGAAATACTGAAAGAATCTCTTGGCTTAGAAGAACAAAACCACTAACTTTACATTTTAGAAGCAAATATGGGACACATCACCCAGAATCCTACTCGGTTAGGAAAGCCTCCAAACTCAATCAAACCTATAATAGTGAAAGAAATAATCCAGTGATCATATCATGAAAACTATGATATCATCATATTAAAAAGAGGGATGTACTATACTCATTATAGTCCTTCCAGATGGAGAAGTTGATAAGAATGGTAGTAATTGAAATTGCGTTTATACGTAGTTTATTAAGGGAGATCTTAGGGGCAGCTGTAAGCACAATAAAGAGAGAACATATCAAATCAAGAAACATAATACAGGAGTCTCACAACCACAAAACCAACCTTGAAAAGGTGAAGAATCAACTCACAAAGAATGTCCCAGAACAGACTAATAAGAACAACAGAGAAAACATAAACTCAAAAATAAACATATTACAGTGGCAGCACTCAACACAAACCTATCAATGATCACATTGAGTGTGAATGGACTGAATGCTCCAGTAAAGAGACATCGAATGACATCTTTGATCAAAAGACATGACCCATCTATATGTTGCCTATGAGAAACTCACCTTAGACTTAAAGACGGAACAAAGTGAAAATTAAAGGATAGAAGAATATATATCAAGCTAACGATACATAAAGAAGAGCAGGTGTGGCAATTCTAACCTCAGAGAAAATCGATTTTAATGTAAAATCCACCATCATGGACAAGGATGGACACTATTTGTTGCTGAAAGGTTCAATACGCAAGCAGGATTTAACAATGTTAAATATTTATGCACCAAAGAAACACTGACTACACTCAAAAATGAGATAAATCACTCCACAACAGTGGGAGACTTCAACACTCCACTCTCAATATTGGACAGATCGTCTAGAAAAAAAGCTCAATAAAGACACAGAAGACTATTGCCACAACCAACTAGACCTCATCGACATATACAGAACTTTCTATCCATCAATGGACAACCACACCTTCTTCTCCAGTGCACATGGAACATTCTCCCAAATAAACCATGTGCTAGGACATAAAGCAATTCTCAACAAAATCCATACCACTGAATTAATGCAAAGCATCTTCTCAGATCATAAAGCCTTAAGTGTCAAAATTAATAACAGAAAAAAACATAGAAAGTGGAACTAATGGAAACTGAACAACATCTTGCTCAAACATTTTGATTTCTTATAGAAGAACTCAAGGATGAAATAAAGAAATGTATGGATGCCAATGATAATGAAAACACTTCCTACCACAACCTATAGGATACAGCCAAAGCACTGCTCAGTGGTCAGCTTATCTCCATAAATGCATACATCTGGAAGGAAGAAAGAAATGAAATCAAAGAACTAACCCTACAGCTTCAACACATAAAGAGAGAACAACAGAGGAACCCCTCAGGCACCAGAAGAAAATAGATCATAAAGGTTAGAGCAGCACTAAATGAATTAGAGAATAGAAGAACAATTGAAAAAATGGAAAAGGGCAAAAGCTGGTTTTTTGAAAAAATCAACAAAATTGACAACCGTTGACTAAACTTACTAAGGAAAAACAGGAAAGGAAACAAATAACTCAAATAAAAAATGAGAGAGCAGTTGTCATAACAGACCCAACAGAAATAAAAAATATCATGACAGAATACCACGAAAGACTGTACTCTAACACATTTGAAAACCTAGAGAAAATGGACAAATTCTTTGATTCATATAACTTACCACAATTATCACAAGCTGAAGCAGAACAACTTAATAAACCTACCACAAAGGAAAAGATTCAGAAAGTCATCAAAAAACTACCGAAGAAAAAAAAGCACTGGCCCAGATGGCTTCCCCTTAGAATTCTACCAAGCTTTTAGAGAAGCGTTATCTCCAATACTACTGAGACTACTTCACAGTTCAGAAAGGGATGGAATACTCTCAACTTCATTCTAGGAAGCCAACATAACCCTAATACCAAAGCCAGAGAAAGGTCCAATGAAAAAGAACTACAGACCGATATCACTCATGAATCTAGATGCAAAAATCTTCAACAAAATTCTTGCCAATAGAATACAACAACATATCCAAAGAATAATCCATCATGACCAAGCTGGATTCATACCAGGGATGCAAGGCTGGTTCAACTTCAGAAAAACAATATGTGATCAATCACATACATAACACAAAAGACAAGAATCACCTGATCATGTCTATTGATGCAGAAAAGGCATTTGATAAAGTCCAACACCCATTCATGCTAAAAGCTCTCAGCCAATTAGGAATAGGTAGTAAATTCCTCAATGCAATAAGGGCCATTTATACAAAGCCAACTGTCTACATCATCTTGAATGGACAGAGACTTAAACAGTTTCCCTTGAGAACAGGAACTAGACAAGAATGCCCACTCTCACCTCTCCTATTCAACATTGTACTAGAAGTTCAAGCCAGAAAAATTAGACACAACCAAGAAATAAAGGGCATCTGCATCAGCAAAGAAGAAGTAAAAATCTTATTTGCAGATGGTGTGTTTGTATATGCAAAGAATCCGTAAGTAAACTACTCAGAATGACAGAAGAGTTCAGCAAAGTCTCAGGATACAAGATAAACATAAGTAACTCAGTACAATTCCTTTATACCAACAATGAGATTATTAGTGAAGAAATCACCAAATTAATACCAATTACTACAGCCCCTAAGTAGATAAAGCACCCAGGAATAAAATGTAACCAGAGAAATAACAGACCTTTACAAAGAGAACTACAAGTCCTCACTAAAAGAAACTAAAAGAGACTTACAGAAATGGAGAAACCTACCTTGCTCATGGATAGGAAGATTTAACATTGAGAAAATGTCTATTTTAATCCAAAGCAATCTACTTATATAATACAATCCCAATACAAACTCCAGTGACATTTTTTAATGAGATGGAGAAGCAAATTACCAACTCTGTTTGGAAAGGGAAGAAGCCCTGGATAAGTAAAGCACCACTGAAGAACAAGAACACACTGGGAGGCCTCTCACGACCCAACTTTAGAACCTAGTACACTGCCACAGTAGTCAAAACAGCCTGGTATTGGTACAAAAAGAGACAGATAGATCAATGGAACAGAACCGAGACCCCAGAGATGACACCATCTGCCTATGAACAATTGATATTCGACAAAGCCCATAATACATAAACTGGGGAAAAAAACAATCTCTTCAACAAATGGTGCTGGCAAAATTGGATATCCATCTGTAAACAATTGAAACAAGACCCATATTTTGTGCCTTATACAAAAACCAACTCAAAGTGGATAAAAGACTTAAATATCAAATCTAACACAATAAAGCTCATCCAAGACAAATGGGAACTATTAAGAATCAAACACTTTTGCTCATCCAAAAACTTTATTAATAGAATTAAAAGGCCACCTACAGAATCGGAAAAAAATATTTGGCAACTCTATGTCAGAGCGACCCCTGATCTCCATAATCTATAAGGTACTACAAAATATCAATAAGAAGAAGATAAATAATCCAATTAACCACTGGGCAAAGGAGACAGACAAACTCTTCTCTAAAGAGGAGATCCCGGCAGGCAAAAAACACATGTGGACATGCTCACAATCATTAGCTATTAAAGAAATTCAAATCAAAATGACAATGAGATACCATCTCACCCCAACAAGGTTGGCCATGATCCAAAAGATGCAAAACAACAAATGCTGTAGAGGCTGTGGAGAAATTGGAACTCTCCTACACTGTTGGTGGGATTGCAAAATGGTGCACCCTCCTTGGAAAGCAATCTGGTATTTCCTTAAAAAGCTGGATCTAGGTATACCATTCTACCCAGTAATTGTACCACTCAAAATATATCCCACAGAATCAAGACCATTCACACCAACTGATACATGCACACAAATGTTTATTGCAGCACAATCCACAATAGCAAAAAGACGGAATGAACCCAGATGCCCAACAACAGAGGAATGGCTAGGTAAACTGTGGTATGTATACTCAATGGAACACTACCCAATGATAAAGAACAACGATGATTTTAGGAAACATCTCATAACCTGGTTTCAACCGGAGGACATTCTGCTTAGTGAAAGTAGGCAACGACAAAAGGACAAATATTGTATGAGACCCCTACAATAAGAACTTATAAACAGACTTATGCATAGAAGAAAAGACTCTTTGATGGATGGAAGTGTGGGGAGGGAGGGAGGCACACCGGGAGGGTTTAGATTAGATAGTTGATAGAAACTTGGTTGGGTGAAATCTGTGACAGTACACATTAGAAGGAAGTTCAATACTAACTGGACTTCAATAACATGATTACTCCTCTCATCTTAATCCAATATTACAGGGACATACTAGCTGGTGCAGGGGGCCAGGGACCATGCTCTCAGGGAAAATCAAGGCCAATTGGCACAACTAGCATTTTGCTAATGAGGGCTCTACACACCCCATGTTGGTGTCTTAAAAGGTACCAAGCTGCCATCTGAGGGTACAGCAACTGGTCCCAATTTAGCAGGAACAGGTGATCACCAAGCACCAAAACGACATGAGGGAAAGAGAACCCAGAAGACAGACCCACATAAGTGGGTGACTATATCGACTTGTGACTGGAAGAACTGGACGGCACCCAGCCACCACCGGTGACACCGTGATGCAGCTCACAAAATTGAGTCTCACTGGCAACACAAGAATAAAAAGGGAAGCACTCTGATCTCTCCATTAAAAAGACCACAACTGATGGTCCACAGGTCTCAGAGTTCTCCTGGGAGCATGGTCCCTGGCCCTGATGCTTCCTTTGTCTTTAAATCATAATGGACACCAACTCTCTGAGAGGAATGGATTAGACTTGGCGACACAGAGTGACTATATCATGTGTGCACTTTATGTTTCTACGCATCTATAGTACGTCGTACCTCTGACTTCTTATTGCAGGCAGGGGAGTGGGTGGAGAGGAAGGGATAAGAGATTGTTGGAGCATAAGACATGTATGGAGCAGAAAGTCTGTCACCAGGCAAGGAGAGCAGTGGGAGCTGCATATAGGTAGGCATGCAAATTTATATGGGAATGTACATTTTCACTTAATCATAATAGTAATAATAAGAAAGAATAGATATTTAGGGGAACTTTTAAGAGACTTAATGTGCATTGCCTTTTCCTTCAACAATCCAAGCAGAACAGTTTGCAAGTATACAGGCTATTACTTGGGTTTGGATCTTCTACTGTGCTGTAATTCAACTTTCTATGTAAAAATACGTATCCATATTGTTTCTGCTAGAAGTTGCTGTGGAAAGGGATAGTTCCTGTCATGAGTTGAATTGTGTCCCCCCAAAACTGTGTGCAGTGCATTGGCTAGGCCATGATTCCTGCTACTGTGTTCTGTTCCTATACACTGTGAACACTGCCTTTATGATGTTAACGACAGAAGATCGGTGTCCATTGTGTTGGTGGGGCAGGACTCAATGTATAAGATTATATTATGCCTTGAGGAAGTCTCTTGGGATATAAAGGAAAGGAAAGTAAGCAGAGAGTGGGAGTCCTCATACCATCAGGAAAGAAGTCATGCCAGAAGGACAGCACATCTTTGTACACAGGTTCCCTGCACCACAGAAGTTCCTTGTCCAAGGGAAGATTGCCAACGAGGATCTTCCACCAGAGCCAACAGAGCCAACAGAAAAAGACTTCCTCTGGAGCAGATGGCCTGAATTTGGACTTTTTGCCTACTGGACTGTGACAGGATAAATTTTCTCTTTTTAAAGTGATCCTCATGTGGTATTTCTGTTCTGGTAGCACTAGATGATTAAAACAGAATTTGGTCCCAAGAGAGTAGGGTGCTGGCCTAACAGATAGCTAAAATAAAGAAGCAGTTTTGACACTGTGAATGGATCAGAAACCCAGGAGGAACTCAGCAGAACTGTTAACACTGGAAAAGGAAGCAGATGGTGAGAAAAGACAGCAGCAAACCAGTAACACAGAACCAGATCAGGGTGAGACAACACTGGAATTGACCCACAGAGAAAGAAAACTGAATGCGTGTGTGCAGGAGGCTTCCTGGAATAGCAGGATGTCGCCAGACACTCACTGGTAGAGCTACAGAGCTTTAGAACACTTCCACTTGCAGCATAGACAGGCCTGAGGCCCAGACCAAGAGGATATAGGAAGCGGAAGCTGAAGAGACAAGGATCATGAGACGCTGAGCTGCCTTAGTGTCAAGAGCTATGACCATAACCCGAGGGGTCTCTAAGGGTGGAGTCATAGCCTCTGGGGCTTAAAAGAGAGGGGCCACGGCCTCCTAGGTTTCAAAGAATAAGATCTTCACTTACTCAGTTCTGAAATGTGTGGCTACTGTAAACAAGTGCCAGCAAGATGGGCAGATCCTCTGCCCAAAGCTGATGGGATAGGACTGCTGTGCCCAACAGGCAGAAGAAAGGATTTGCCAGTCCAACATGGCAAGATCTCCAGTCAGCTGAACTGGGAGAATGCAGTGCCTGAAGCCAAGAGAGCAGAGTTGCTGTCCAAGTGGGCCTGGGAGGAGGACCTGTAGCACAATGTCAAGGGGCTTCCACTCAGAATTTGGAAAAGTGGTCAATAAAATGTCTCAGAGAACAGAGGATTATTTGCAAAGCCTTGAGCACTAATGTAATATATTCTGCTTATTTGCTTGATGCTTGTTGTGCCTTCTTTCCCTGCAATTTCTCCCATTTGGAACGGAAATGTCTAGCTTGTGCCTGCCTGTTTGAACACTGTATTTTGGAAATAGATAACTTGTGTTCTAGATTCCCAGTTGAAAAGAAATTTCTGGATTTGAGACTTGGACTTAAGACTTTTGCTATAATGATATGAATAGGTTTGACATGTTGTAAGGATGTGATTTTGGGAGGGACAAAGAGTATAATGTCACGGATTGAATTGTGTCCTCCAAAACTGTGTGTAACAGTTCGGCTAGGCCATGATTCCCAGTATTGTGTGTCTTTTAGTCATTTGGTACTGCTCTAACAGAAATGCCACAAGTGGATGGCTTTAAAGGAAAATTTTTATTTGTCACGATCCAGTAAACTCAAAGTCCAAGTTCAGAGTGTCAGCTCCAGAGGAAGGCTTTTTCTCACTGGCTCTAGAGGAAGGTCCTTGTCATCTATCTTTCCCTGTGCTGGAAGCTTCTGAGGCACAGGGACCCTGGTCCATTCCGAAAGATGCACTCAGCTCCCAGCACTTCTTTTTGGTGGTATGAGGTCCCCAAATCTCTCTGTTAGCTTCTCTACTTTGTACCTCAGGAGACTACCTTAAATATAAAACAGTCTTACACATTAAGTCCTGCCCTACCAACACAACTGCTTCCCATTCACCCTCATTAACATCATAGAGGCAGGAGTTACAACATGGAGAACATCACATCAAGACATGGAGGACATCATACAATACTAGGAATCATGGCCTTACTAAATTGCTACAGATTTTAGGGGAAGCACAATTCAATCCATGACATCCCACTCTTTGTTCCCTAAAAAAATTACATCCTTGCAACATATGAAACATATTCACTGCATCATAGTAAAAGTCTCAAGTCCAAGTCTAAAATCCAGAAATTCATCTTCGGCTGTGAAATCGAGAACACAAGTTATCTGCTTCCAAAATACAATGGCAGAACAGGCAGGTGAAGTTAAACATTTCCATTACAAATTGGAGAAAGAAGGCAAAACAGGCAACAAGCGAGTCAGCAAAATATATTACAGTAGCCCTCAAAGCTTTGAAAATAATCTCCCATTCTCTGAGACATTTTACACAATGGCCCTGCCCTCCAGACTGTAAGTACTAGCCACATTCTCTAGATTCTGAGTGGAAGTCCCCCAGCCCTCTACTACAGCTCTGCCTTTTCAGCCCACAGGGACAGCCACTCTGGACCCTCAGCCTTAGGGGTACCCTAAGCCCAACTGAGTTGCAATTCCACCCTTAGAAACACCAGGTGCCATGACTCCACCCTTTCAAACCCCTGAGTCCATGGTCACATCTTCTGAGACTGAAGCAGCTCAGCTTCTCATGTCCTTTGTCTCTTGAGTTTCTGTTTCCTACGGACTCATGGCCCAGGCCTCATAGCCCAGGTCTTAGGTACTCTCCTTTATATCAAGAGACTGCCTCATGGTACAATGCAATCTTACATACTGAGTCCTACCACCAACACAATTGATGTCCTTTCACCCTTATTAACATCATAGAGGCAGGATTTACACGAAGGACATCACCCAATACCAGAAATCATGTCCTAGCTAAATTGCTACAGATTGGGGGTGTAACACAATTCAATCCACGGCAGTGTAAAACTCCTACATTCTGTAAAACCTGCCTCTGTGATGTTAATGAAGGAGGGTGGGTGGCAGTTGTGTTGGTGGGGCAGGACTCAACATGTAAGATTATATTGGACCTTGAGGCAATCTCTTGGGATATAAAGGAAGGGGAAGCAGAGTGCAGTGGACTTCAAACCACCAGGGAAGAAGCAGTGCTGGGACCAGAGCACATCCTTTGGATCTGGGGGCCCTGTGCCTCAGAAGCTCCCAGTGTTAGGGTCCGCGATTTTCAAGATGCGACACTGTTACTTTAAAGGTTAAATTTTATTAAAAAATATGCCCAATAGGAAAAATACTGGTGCACCAGGGACGCACCCCAAGCTACACAGAGCAGGGGGCGACCGGGAGTTTCCTCAGCGCCCAGTATTTAAGTCGTGAGATTGCAAAGTGGGGAGGATGAACTGACCTTTACATTGATTGGTTAACTCCTATTAGTTGTAAAATGTGGTCAAGGTCTAGGGGTCACTTGCAGGCTGTCACTTGCAAGGTTGCCCCCAGGCTTGTCTTGTGACAGTGTTTTGTAAGACAAAGGTAAGATTATTCTATGGTATTTTCTGCTATTAAGTTGTTTCCTGGGGCTTTCTTCAATACCTCCAATTTTTACCGGGCCCTTCCTCATTTCAACACCAATCCAGGGGAAGATTGAAGACAAAGGCTTTCCTCCAGAGCCAATGGAGAAAGAATTCCCCTAGAGCTGATATCCTGAATTTGGACTTTAAGCCCCATGGACCACGACAAAATAAAATTTGAGGTTTTTAAAACCTCTACTTGTGGTATTTCTGTTACAGCAGTCCTAGATGACTTAGACTGTTTCATTAACATGCTTAAGCTAATCTTTGGCAAGAGAATTATTATACAGAGATCCAGAGTTTAGTAGAAAGGGGACAAATTGCTTAAATCAGCTTTACTTCCCTATAGCAACTGGGCAACTGGGTTGCATTTTGGGGACAAACTTAAGAGTAATCAGCAGGGAGAAGTGGAGAAGTAATATCTTTTAGGTAGTCCTTCTGTAATCTATTTCAGCTTGGAAATGATTTTATCTTAGAACAATTCTATCTTTGTTCCATGATATGAGTTGGGTTGAAGCATGATACTTAAGGTTGGGCTAACAATGCAGGTAGAAGCCACACTATAATACATATGGCTCGCTCACAAGTATCACTTAAAGGTGCTTTTGAAATTAATAGCAGTAATGGGTTCAAGACTACAATTTGATATAGGAAATGCTAATGGATCAGAATTTTAATGCCCAGATTTTGAATAGGGATGACAGAGTTAACATTCTGTAAAATTCCTGGTGCTACCTACTGATTGAGCTGATTTGGTGAATGCATTTTCCTCCCGTGTGGCAGAAGACACTAGTGAAAAGGGAAAGGTGAAAGTTAAATACACTGTTATACTGGATAAAGTTACCAAGGAAAAAGATCACAAATACATAGCAAAGCTAGTAACTTAATTATAATTACAATGATGCAAATTTCTCAAAGTTCAGCAAGAATCATGTAGTTTTGTTCCATGATGTTGAGATCAGCTGTCTATCTCAAATGTCTTCTGCTTTGAGCTACTGGGGCATTTTAAAGTGATCTTTTGTTCTCTAGATGATTGACAAGTCCACGAATACGCCTTGGCTGTCTTTAGTTGTGACAAATGGATCTAGGTTTTAATTCCCTGTAATTTGGTACATATTGATTAGTAAAGACTAGTAAGTAACTATTGGAGGATGGGACTTGAATGAAATTAAGCTACCATTCAAGCAATAGGCCCAGATGGCAAGGAATATTGTCCAGGTAGAATTTCAAGATGTTTTCTAGGACTGTGGCATGGGCAAATAGGGCAATGGGGAGGGGACAATATGTTCAGCAGTTTCAAAAGTTTTTTCCCCGATGATATTTCTTTAATGTCTTAATCATTTTATCTCATCTCATGTGGGAGCTTTCACGTAGGGTCCACTTCATAGGGATATACAAAAATTTGGATAGGTTCTATCCATAATTTAGCAGCCTTTGATTTAACAAACTGCCTTTTTTATATTTCAACAGCATCAATTTGGGCTACTTGTTGGTGTTTCAAAAGTTTCTCTGGAGTTAATTCACAAAAGTCGGGGCCATCAATGAACAAGGCTGAGGGGTCCTTTTGTTCGTTTATCACAAGAGCAATAATAATTTTGGAAGCCCCTTGTTCAGCTGCTCTCAGTAGGAGCATTCTCTTTAATCTCTTTAGTTTTGGGTATTCCTTCTAGACAGAGTATTCATATTACAACAGCTTCAGAGGGGAGAAGCACAATGTCTAGAAGATCTAGCACTAAAATTGCCTCTTTTTTTTACAGTCCCTAGATGTCATTGCCACTGAGCCAATTCCAGCTCATAGCTACCCTATAGGTCAGAGTAGAAAAGTCCAATAGGGTTTTCAGGGAGCAGCTGGTGGACTCAAACCACCAACATTTTGGTTAGCAGACAAAGGGTTAGCCATTGCATCACCAGGACTCCTACAAGCTCTAGCAGGGCAATTAATTCGGCTTTCTGGGCAGAAATAGCTTCAAGGAGTGTTTAAATCTCAAGGACTTCAATGTAAGTCATAATGGCATATCTACCTTGGCAATGAGAGCTTCTACAATTTGGTTCTAAGTAGGTGCCATCCACAAACAAAACTAAATCAGAATTAGTTAAAGGTGTCTCTCTTAAATCCTTTCAAGGAGTCAAAAGTTGTTCAGTCAGTTATGCATCAGATCATTATCAGTCTCAGTTTCCCCTGGCAATGATAAGGGTGGCTAGACTTTTAAAAGCCACAGACTATAGTCTAACATTGGATGTACCCAGAAGGAGTACAGAATTCAGTGAATCCCTAGAGCATTACAGTCCACATGAATTTTTTAGTTTCCCAGGTGAAAGCAAATAAATACAAGCTTCCAGCATGTACAGGAATACTGAAAAGGGTGCTGTAAAGAGGAAGAGGAACCAAGATGGTGGACTAGACACACGTCTGCTTAATTTCCTCTGAAAACTAAGGCCTGGATTGATAACTGAATGGAGCTTTCTGAACACCCAGTGGTCCCCAGGACACAGCATAGGGCTGTCAGACTGGACTACATGCCACTAAATGGGAAACTTCCTCTCTCTTGCTGAACCCCACTCCTGCTGCCTCGTTGCTTGCATGGACTGAAGGTACTTACGCTTTTAATTTTTTTCTCTTTTTGTTGCCCAGTGGATGGGAATGGCCACGAGCTGGCAGATATACTGAGCAGCAGTGATGAAGTGAACAGTGGGTGCCACAGCAGAGAGATAGTGTGTGTGATAGCCATGTTTTGAGAGCCCAACAGCAGGCTGAGGGTACCACAGCCCCTCCACCCTCTCTTTTCTGAGCTTCACCATAGATTCTGCTGTTCTCTGGTAGGAGGGGCAGCTTGACTAGAAAGCCATCTTGGTCAGCTGGGAGGTGGAGTCACCTGACCAGAGGCCTCAGCATGGGCTAATTCCCAGGCTGAGACACAGTGCCAGCCCAGGGAGCAGTTTTCCAGCTGAAAGGCTGTGTTTAGCATGGTTTTGCCTTAGGGGTAAGGCCTGACAGAGGACGGCAGCAAAACACTAGCCCCTCCATACCTTAAACTACATTGTAGCATCTGGGGACTGCCAAAGAGGTGATTGCGTTGTCAGCCAAAAGTCAGGGCCTGACACACTTGATAATATGACTGATTTTGGAAGCTGTCAGATAGTTTTTAGCATTTTAAAATAAGACTGCGCCTGGAGTAATAACTACTATGCAGCCCAATGGCATCTCTTCCAGCCTTTACTGATCCACATCGTAGGATCAGTTGATAGCCCCCCAGTGACTCCATAAGAAGGATGGAGTCTTTGCCATCCAGGAGGCAGAGCCTGCCACCCTAGAGAGTCCACTGGGTCCAGTCACTAGACCACACAGAAGCAGCTGCTGACCAACTCCCTTCTCAAAACTGTGTATCAGCTCCTGTTGAGGCAATACCAGAGAAAGTAAACAGCCTCTAGATACCCCATAGGCAACGGAACATTGCTGAGAATTTAAAGAAACACCCCATCATACTTCCAGAAAACTCTCAAAATAAAGTATCAGGAACCTTCCCAGATGAAGAAGCCTTTCTGAAACTATCAGAGATTGAGTAGAAAGAATTGCATAAAAAGCCCTCCTTGAGACTAAACAAAATGCAGCAGAGCAAAATGAAAAATTAAGCAAGCGTTTTGAATTGATGGAACATCAATGTTCTGAAAGCCAACAGATCAGTAACAAGATTACAGAATTAGACAACTCAATTCAAAGCCAAAACAGAAGAACTGAGTAACTGAAAGTCAGACTTAGTGACGTTGAGGATAGAGAAACTCACATCAGCATTTATGATGAGAAACCAGAGAAAAGAAATCAAAAAAGAAGAAGAAGAAGAAGCATTGAGAAACATGTGGGACTCTATCAAGAGGAATAATCTATGATCAACTGGAGTTCTGGAACAAGGAGAGATAGCTGAAAACACATTATTGTAATTGAGGTGCTGACAGAAAACTTCCCTGAATTTATGAAAGAAGAGAACATAGATATCCAAGACGTGTATCAAACACCACAAAAACTATATCCCAAAAGAAAGACATCAAGACACACGCTAATCAAGCTTAATGAAATGAAACATAAGCAGGAACTCTTAAAGGTAGCAAGACTCAAAGTAAAGCTGATATTCAGAGGGAAGGCCTGTAGGCTTTTATCTGACTTCTTGGCAGACACTATGTCAGCATAGAGGCAATGGGATGACACAAAACCTTGAAGGAGAAAAACTTCCAACCAAGAATTACATTTTCTGAAAAACTGTCTTTCAAATAAGAAGATAATTCAGACATTCACATATAAATAGAAGCTTAGAAACTTTGTAAAACCCAAACCCAAACTACAAGAAATACTGAAACAAGCTCTTTGCTTAGAAAAACAAAACCATAAGATGTATACTTTAAGAAGCAGTGCAAGATACAACATCCAGAAACCTACTCAGTTAGGGAAGGCACAAAACTCAATTAAAGCTATAATATTAAAAGAAGGGAACCAGTGATAATATCATGAAAACTATGACATCTTCACACTAAAAAGAAGGATATGCTACAGTAGTTATAGTCCTTTCAGACGGAGAGGAGGTTACAAAGATATGTAGAAGTTAAAATTTGGTTTAAAGTTAGAATATTAAGGGGGATAGTAGGGCAATCACAAAGCACAATAACAATGCAACATATTAAAACAAGAAATGTAATACAGGAGTCTCAACAGACACAAAACCAACATGGAAAAAGATGAAAAAGTCAACCCATAAAGAAGAATGACCCACAACCGAATATCAAGAGCAGCATAGAAAACATTAACACCAACATAAACCCATCAAAAAGTCAGCAGTAAACACATGCCTATCAATAATTACACTGAATATAAATGGACTGAACACTCCAATAAAGAGACAATGAATGACATCTTGGATCAAAGGGCATGAACCGTCTATATGCTGCTCAGAAGAAACACGCCTTAGACTTAAAGATATCAACACATTGAAAATTAAAGGATGGAATAATATACACCAAGCTAACAATATACAAAGAAGAGCAGGTGTGGTGGCAAAAGTAATCTCAGATAAAACAGATTTTAAGGTAAAATCCCTCATCATGGACAAGGATGGTCCTACATATTGCTGAAAGTTTCAACACACAAGTAAGACTTAACAATATTAAATATTTATGCATCCAATACTAGAGCATACAAATACATTGAACAAACACTGGGTTACACTGAAAGCTGAAATAGATCACTCTACAATAATATTTGGAGAGTTCAACACTCCATTTTCACTAATGGATGGATCATCCAGCAAAAAGCTCAGTAAAGACAGAGGTCTTATTGCCACAATTAACCAATTAGACCTCAATGACATATATAGAACTTTTTATCCATCAATAGATAAGTAGAACTTCCTCTCCAACGCATATGGAACATTTTCCAGAATAGACTATGTGTTAACACATAAAGCAGATCTCAACAAAATCAAAACCATTGAATTATTGCAAAGTGTTTTCTAAGACAATAAAGCTATAAAAATTGAAATCAACAGAAGAAAACACATAGATGGAAATTGGAATTCATGGAAACTGAACAATACCTTGCTAAAAAAGCCATGGGTTATAGAAGAAGTCAAGGACAAAATAAAGAAATTTTTGCATTCAAATGAGAATGCAAACACATCCTGCCAGCACCTACGAGATACAGCCAAAGTAGTGCTCGGAGGTCAGTTTACCTCTATAAACACACACATCCAGAGGGAAGAAAAGACCCAAACCAAAGAATTAACCCTACAGCTTAAACAAGTAGAAAGAGAGCAACAGAGGAACCCCTCAGGCACCAAAGAAAACAGATCATAAAGATTAGAGCAGAACTAAATGAATTAGAGAATAGAAGAACAGTTGGGGTGAAAAAAAAAGCTGGGTTTTTGAAAAGGTCAACAAAATTGGCAAACCACTGGCTCAAATTACAAAAGAAAAACAGGAGAGGAAACAAATAATGTGAATAAGAAATAAGATGGGAGATGTCACAACAGACTCAACTGAAATAAAAAATATAACAGACTACTACAAACAACTGTATTCTAATAGATTTGAAAACCTCGAGGAAATGGACAAATTCCTAAATTCATATACTTACCAAAATTATCACAAGGAGAAGTAGAATAACTTAACAAACCCATCACAAAGGAAGAGACTGCAAAAGTCATCAAAAAACCACCAGCTGAAAAAAGCCATGGCCCAGAAGGCTTCACCACAGAATTCTAACAAGCTTTTAGACAAGAGTTAACTCCAATATTGCCGGCAATATTTCCCAACATAGAAAGGGATGGAATACTCCTAATTTCATTTGATGAGGCCAGCATAACCCCGAAGCCAGGGAAGGATCCCACAAAAAAAGGAAAATTACAGACCAATATCACTCATGAACCTAGATGCAAAAATCTTCAACAAAATCCTTGCCAACAAAATACAACACCCTATCAAAAATATAATTCACCATGACCCAGTTGGGTTCATACCAGGGATGCAGGGCTGGTTCAACAACAGGAAAACAATGCGATCAACCACATAGATAACACAGAAGACAAGAATCACCTGATTTTGTCCATTGATGTAGAAAAGGCATTTGATAAAGTCCAACACCCATTCATGATAAAAACTCTCAGCAAAATAGGAAAAGAAGGAAAAATCCTCAATGTAACAAGGAGCATCTATGCAAACCCAACTGCCAACATCATCCTGAATGGAGAAAGACTGAAAGAATTTCCCCTGAGAACGGGAATTGTACAAGAATGCCCACTCTCACCACTTCTATGCAACATTGTCTTAGAAGTTCTGACCGGAGAAATTAGACAAGACAAAGAAATAAAGGGCATCAGCATCGACAAAGAAGGGGTAAAAGTCTCCCTGTTTGCAGATGATATGATTGTACATGCAGAGAATCCTAAGCCAAGCCAAGCCAAGTGCGGTCAATCCATTTATGGATTCCTAAAGAATCCATAAATAAACTACTCAAACTAATAGTTCAGAAAAGTATCAGAGAACCATAAAGTACCATAAAGTATAAATTACTCAAACTAATAGTTCAGCGAAGTATCAAGATATAAGCCTAACTAAATCAGTAGGATTCCTTTATACTAACAAAGACACCATTAAAAAAATCCCAAATCAATGCCATTTACTACAGCTCCCAAATCTAACTAGAGAAATAAGAGACCTACACAGAGAGAACTACAAGACCTTACTGTAAGAAATCAAAACATGCTGACATAAATGGAGAAACCTACCCTGCTCATGGATAAGAAGACTTAACATTCTGAAAATATCTATTTTACCCAAAGTGACCTACATAAACAATGCAATCCCAATACAAATTCCAGTGACATTTTTTAATGAGATGGAGAAACAAATCACCAACTTTGTTGGTGGGACCATTCTCTCAGGGGATATTGATGTCAGTTGGCATAACTAGCCTATTGCTAAGAGAGTCTTCTGCACCCCGTATTGGTGAGAGGCATCTGAGGTCTTAAAAGCTAGCAAGCTGCCATCTGAGGTACACCAAATGGTCCCAAATCAGCTGGAACAGATGATCACCAAGGACAACAATGACATGAGGGAAAAGGTGCCCAAAAGACAGAAGGACTCATGTGAATGGGTGACTGTTATCAACATGTGACCAGAAGAAACAAATGGTGGCTGGCCACCACCAATGACAGCTGTGATGGGGCGTACAGTGTCGAGTCCCAGTGGCAGCATGAGAAAGAAGTGTAATTCAAGAACTCCACTAAAAGACTACAGTTGATGGTCTGAAGGCCAGGCATTTCCCTTGGGAGCATGGCCCCTAGAACTGCTGCCGTCCCTGACCAGAAAACATTATTGGTCAACTCTTTGGGCAGGAATGGATTGGACTCAGGGACACAGTGTGACCATATGGTGTGTGTACTTGATGGTTCTATGAGTCTATAGGATGCTGTCCTACTGGCCTCTTACTAGAAGGGAGAGGAGAGGGTGGAGAGGAGGGGACAGGAGATTAAGAGGATATGACATGTATAGAATGGAAAGGAGGGGTGTGCTGTCATCAGGAAAGGAGAGCAGAAGGAGCTGCAGATAGGAGGGCATGCAAATTTAATTTAGATTGTATACTTTCATTCAGCCACAATAAACAAAAAGGGACTGCTGCAAAGATTAACAACTATAAAATGGATGGCATTCAGAAGGATATTTAAAAGAAGCAAATGAGGGTTCGGGACTACTGAGAATCTAGGAACACCACTGCAACTGATAGGACATAAACCTTGAATTTCCAATACTTATTTGGTTTCTTAACCATGAAAATGAGTGTATTTACAAGAGGTGGTGCAGGGGACAATCAAACTTTCAGAAAAAAAATATTGCATGTGACAATTAAGGCCGTGAACTTGCCACCATGTGCTTAGGTTGGCAGCACTGTACAAACAACTCTATAAGGTTTCACAGCTTTGGTATGTCAATGTCTCACAGATGCATCCATGTCTACATGTGAGGGTGTCTTGCTGAGTAGCTTTCATTATTGTTGTTGCATGGTTTTTTGTATTGTCTTGAGAATACTGAAACTTGAATTAGAGCAATGAGTAAGCATTAAATTTCTTCTTAAATTTGGCAAGAGTGGAAGTGATATCGGGGATGTTAGACAAGTTTGTGGGGATAATGCTATGAAGAAAACAGCAGTGTACAAATGGATTAAACCTTTATCTGAGAGGAGAGAAAGCATCACTGAGGAAGAGAGGTTACAGCAGCCAGTAACAAGCAGAACTGATGTAAACATTGCAAAAATTCATTGAATTGTACATTAAAATCATTGGCTGACTGTAAGAAGCATAGCAGACCAAGTAAACATCAATAGAGGAAGAGTTAGGAAATTCTTAACTGAAAATCTTGGCATGAGAAAGGTGTGTGCAAAAATCGTCCCAAAAGAGCCTCTCCAATGAACAGAAGCAAAGGAGAGTTGAAGTTTGCCAAGAACTTTTGGAAAGGAAAGATGATGTTTCGGGCTGTGTTCTCACTGGTGATGAAACATGGGTATACCAATACAACCCTGAAACAAAGCATCAAGTTGCACAATGGAAGTCAGTCAATTCTTCATGACCGAAAAAGTCCTGTCAGTCCAAATCAAGAGTCACAATAATGTTGTTTACCTTTTTTGATATCAGAGGGATTGTTCATTATGAAAGTGTACCAATTGGACAGTTAAGCATGTTTACTATTTGGAGTGCTGAAAAGGCTGTGTGAAAAAGTTAGACAAGAACCACCTGAACTTTTTGCCAACAGCTCTTGGGTCTTGCATCACAACAGTGCACCAGCTCACACGGCACTGTCAGTGAGGAAGTTTTTAGCCAGTAAACAAATAACTGTTTTGGAACACTGTCCCTACTCACCTGATCTGGCCCCTGATGACTTTTTTCTTTACCCAAAGATGAAGGAAATACTGAAAGGAAGACATTTTGATGACATTCAGGACATCAAGGGTAACATGGCTATAGCTCTGACATCCATTCCAAAGGAGTTACAAAATTGCTTTGAAGGATGGACTAGGTGCTGGCATCAGTGCATAGTTTCCCAGGGGAAATACTACAAAGGTGACTGTAGTGATATTCAGCATTTTTTCTGGGACAGTTTGCAGGGTTAATTGTCAGACCTTGTATAATGGAAGACAGTCCCTCTTTGGATTCTTCTTTAAGGGGATACTAGGAAACCTTTCATAAGGGTTTAGATGTATCTATTTGAATCTTAGTTGACTCCACTGGCAAAGCTTGACCTACCATATTTTTATGCAAATAGCAGGAGCCCTCTGTATTTGTTTGCCAGCCATGTACCATCATGCCAATCCTCTTCCATGCATCACTGAAAAAAAAAAGCATAGCATGCTTACAGGACTACTTCACAGTGGGAGGACTTGTCCAGCAACAAACACAGAAGGCACACATTATTTGCATAAACATACGGTACATCTGTGGATGTAACAGCCAACCCACAAAGTTTCAGGGATTAAAGAATGCAGGAGGGAGACGAATAGGTTGGGTTGAATTATTATTCTGCATTGCCAGCACTTGCAAACAGCAGGCAACCTCTCCCTTTTGGATTTGTTCTAATTCAAGACCTATGTCAGTAAATTTGGGGACATTAAGAAAACTTAATAGTATTTCCCTCTGTCTTAGTTATCTACTGGTGCTGTAACAGAAATACTCCAAGTAGATGACTTTAATAAAAATAAACTTATTTCCTAACAGTAAACTAGGCTAAAAATCCAAATTCAGGACCCCAGCTTCAATGAAAAGCTTTGTCTCTGTCAGCTTTCTCATCAATTTATCCCCAGACTAGGGACTTCTCCACACAGGGACCCTAAGTCCAAAGATGCCCTCTGCTCCTGGCACTGCATTGTTGGTGGTATGAGATCGCTTCATCTTTCTGCTGGCTTCTCTCTTTTATATCTCAAGAGATTTCCTCAAAGTAACTCCTGAGAGGCTGCAGAGATGGGCAGCATAAAAAGCTCAGCTAGTACCAAAGCCCAAGTCTTCAACACTCCAGAGTCACTGAAGATAATGCCACCTTCAAAGACCCACTTCTTGTCCTGACTAGGTCAAAGTAGAAAACCCCATATTCTGTTAGAAGCATAAGAAACAAAGAGTTTGTTGAGGATAGCAACTCTATTTGGGCAGCACAAACTGCAAGTACGAAGTGCTCTTCTATTCTGAAAAAGAGCAGTTTTTATACGCATCATGAACAATACCCACAGAAAAGAACAATTCTTTCTTTACATCGGTTTTTATTAACAGTTTGAGTAAGAAAATTTCAAGAACATGTTCATTATATGCTTCCTGGAAAGTTCTTAACACATATTTTTCTAAGAACGACCATTTCTTTTCTGCCTTCTCCCTTGTTTGCCCAAAAGTGGCTCAGATTGAGTCCTTACTGAGAGTCCATTCCAAGTGTCTCTATGCTTTAAAGGCCTGCAAGAATACTGTTGATTTAACAAACACTTGTAGTGAAGTCAAGAGCCTTAGGGGTGTAGAGGTTAATAGCTTGGCTGCTAACCAAAAAGTTGCCAGTTCAAATCTACCAGTCGTTCCTTGGAAATAGGGTGGGGCAGTTCTACTTTGCTGTACAAGGTCTCTATGAGTTGGAATCATCAACAGAAACGAGCTTGGTTTTATAGTGAAGTCAACACCCACTCTCCTCCGTGCACCACAAGAGTCTGTTCAGAGCCACTAGTTGTCATGTGAATGTTTTTGTTTTTTAAACCTGGGCAGGATGGAGGAGTGCTCCTTGAGCCCAGGTGCCAGTTAGTGAATGAGGTTGGTAGAGGGCACATCATGGCAGATGTTCCCTCTTCGGCCCCTTGGACTAGGTTGGAGCTCCTGTGATTGGGAGTGAGGACCAGAAGTTAAGGAATCATATTTTCTTGTGCAGTCTAGTAAATTGCTGGGCATTGAGGGGATATCCAGAGGGAGCCAGCCATTGATGAGGAAGTCTTGGGGGCCAGACTGGAGCACAGTGAGCTACGCTTGTCCAAGTTGCAACATGTGATATGCCTATGGGTCTCACCACTGTTTCGAGGAGATAGGCACTGTTCTCAGAAGGACCATGCCCCTGGCCATGAAGGCTAATTCCCATCAATCACACAAAGCAGACAGTTCCTTTACAATTTAGGTGTAGAAAGGAAGTGCACATTACTCTGTAGTCACAGACTA
The DNA here is from genome assembly GCA_028571685.1 of Heterohyrax brucei. Lineage (NCBI taxonomy): Eukaryota > Metazoa > Chordata > Mammalia > Hyracoidea > Procaviidae > Heterohyrax > Heterohyrax brucei. The sequence continues at coordinate 133,349,084 of CM053149.1, read as the reverse complement.
GTGATTTGAGAGCTATTTCAGTATCAAATTTTATATAAAAACAAAGTAATTTCCTTTCCAATGTCCAGAAAGTATTTATAAAAGTTGATTACATATTGGGCCACAGTGAAAAACCCAAATAAGTTCCAAAAAGCTGAAAGTGTTACCTGAGGTTCTAAAACCTCAAAGCAATAAAAACACAAATTAATAATGAGTTTAATTTGTAAAACCCACTGTGTATAAATTATACCTCAATTTATACTCAATTTATAAAATTAAACTACTTAAAATTTTTTTTAAAAAGCCATCTTCTAAGTAAATGTTGATTCACAGAGGAAATGGAAACTGCAATTACATAGACAAGAATGACGAGGAAACTGACCAGTGAAACACAAGAGGCAGCCAAAGCTTGTTCTGGTTACTAAGCAAGGAATGACTACAAACCAAATGAGGAGTAGTCAGCATGAGCAGTTAGAAAAAGAAATGAAAGAACCTAAGGAATGTGTCTTAATATACACATGACGGTAAAAGCAGAAATTAATACATTAGAAAAGAGAAAAATATGTCATCTTCACAAATAAATCTAAGGCTATTTCTATGAGGAAATTTACCACCCTGTGGTCCATAGTGGGAGAAGCATCAGCCAGTTCAGGCATAAAGAAGGAATCAAGAAGGAAGGAAGGAGGGAGTGCAGATTCCTAAAGACTGAGGACAAGCAGGCTGAGGCCATTACTTGGCCAAACAGAGCTTATAGATGGCCGAGGGGCTGCCAAGGTATACTTCTCAGGGAGATCACATTATGCCACACCAACAGTCCTCAGATCTGAGCTCAGTAAGGGTTTTCCACTTAGGCACATACTGTGCACTGTCAATCTGGACTTCAGGAAAGGACTTTCCACTGTCCACCATGCTGCTACATTTCCGTGTGAGACATCCTACCTGGCCATCAAGAAGACCTAGTGAGCCACACTGGCAAGGAAAGGCCTCCCTGACCTGGAGGCCCTGTTGGTCACAAGGCACTGGCGAAGCCAGTCAAGTGACCACCACCTATTTTCCGAGACAAAGAAGCATCCCTCGCCCAACTGTCTGGGCTAAGAGGAGAGCCAGACATAGGTCAGTACCAGAAGTTTCCATAGCCAAAGCAACAGGGTCCAGAAGGCCAGCTCTGCCCACACCCTGTTTGGGAGGGGTTGACTCACTGCCGAAGACAATGGGCTTATTGCCTGTCACCTGTATGATTGTGTAGTCTTCTGACTAGCTTGATAGATGTCACAATAATGTGTGTACCTCAGGGTGGTGCGGACAAGAGACTTTGAGTGAAGCACGGAATCTACCCTCAAACAAAACCACTCCTCCTTCCCAGGAAGCCCTGTTAAAAACGTGCACACAGGAGGCCAGCAGAGAATTGAGTATTGGAAGGGACTGCAAAGTTTGTGGCTATCTGCTGAACTTCCCCTTCCCTTTTGGTATATGAACCTCATCTCACAGTGAGTGTGAGCCAGGCCTGACCAAAGTTCTGTCTCATCAGTCTCAGGGATTAGTCAAGGGCTGGGCATACGAGCCAAGGTATGGCAGTCAGAGCAGCTACAGAAATTTGTCTTCAGCTTCTGTGAATACAGAAGTGTTGACCAGCTTTGCCACCACGTAGGGTGAGCTGGCCTAGGGAAAAGTCAGCCCAGTGGGAAACAGCATAGTAGGATGAAAGAGAGAGACAGACGGAAATCTGAATTCCTAGGTCTAGTTGTGCCTGAAGCCACAGCTACACAAGCCAGTAGATTTTCTCTTTCTGTTTAAGCCAGTTGAAAGTGAGTTTTCCATCAATTAGAAACGGAAAAACCTGAGTTTTAATTGCTAATTGGCCAGTAACTCCAATGAAGAATCTTCCTTAGCTGGGCTGTACCACTAGCACCTCTCCTGCTGCGAAGGCTAGGATCTGAGCGGGGTACTTTTCTCCAAGGCCTTCCTGTTAGTGAAAAGAAAATAAGCTGCCTGCCTTTTGGTGTGGAAATAGGAGACATAGGCCCTGCTCTCAGGAGAACGTCTACCTCTAGGGGTTCCCTCTCATTCCCAAGCTTCCCCTTTCCTTCAATTCATGTTCTGTGGGTCTAGGGGTCAGGACAGAACTGCTAGAGAGACCCATGTCCTCTGACATGGTGCAGCTCGGGGGTCAGATAAGTGAGCCTCGTCCTCCTCCAGTGTGAGTGCACCTGGTGGCCCAAACACAGCTTCAGGGTTAGGCACTAGTAGGGGCAAGATTTGGAGAACAGAGGCCTTCTCACATGAGCTGGGGCGGAGGAGGATTTCCTAGGAGGCCCTAGGGGATCCCCACCTACCCAGAGGGAACACCTGGGTCTTTAGGAACAAATGAAGCCTCTCACGTGCATGTGATGTGACTGAAAACACCTCAGCTTGGGTCAGGTGCACCTCTTCAAGGAGACTTCTTTACTTTTCAACACTTCAAAGTGGTCTTATACAGCAGATTTTCCCAATGTGATGCATCTTTTGATTTATTGACTGCTACTTCCAATGGCATTGATTGTCTTTGACAAGCTCAGCCTTTCCTCTGTTTAACACGATGTTGCTTACTGGTCCAGTTATGAGACATTTTGTTACCTTGATGTTGAGGTGCGACCCATAATGAAGGCTATGGCATTTGATCTTTATCATTAAGTGTTTCAAATCCTTTTAACTTTCAGCAGGCAAGATTGTGTCATCTGCATAACGCAGGTTGTTAATGAGCCTGCCTCCAGTCCTGATGACTCATTCTTCTTTATATATTCCAGCTTCTTGGATCATTTGCTCAGCATACAGATTGAGAGGTGAAAAGATACAACCCTGACACACACCCTTTCCTGACCTTAAACCATGTAGTGTCCCCTCATTCTGTTTGCACAACTACCTCTTGATTCATGTAGAGATTCCTCATGAACACAATCAAGTGTTCTGGAATTCGCATTCTCCACAATGCTATCTATAATTTGTTATGATCCACACAGTCTAACACCTTTGCACAGTCAATGAAACACAGATAAACATCTTTCTGGTATTCTGTTTTCAGCCAAGATGAATCAAACCTCAGCAGTTATATCCCAGGTTCTGTCTTCTTCTGAATCCAGCTTGAATTCCTGGCAGTTCCATCAGTACACTGTTGCAGTCACTTTTGAATGATCTATAGCAAAATTTTACTTGCGTGTGATAATAGTGATATTGTTCAGTAATTTATATATTTAGTTGGATCACCATTCTTGAGAATAAGGGTAAACACTTATAATACTTCATTTTGTCTTCTCAAGCTGCCCTTTGCAATCTTCTGTTCAGTTCCTTTATTTCATCATTCCTTCCTTTTACTCTAGCTACTTCATAGTTAACAGCAAGTTTCAGAGTCTCCTCTTACATCCAATTTGGTTTTCTCTTTCTTTCCTATCTTTTTATTGACCTCTTGCTTTCTTCATGGATGGTATCTTTGATGTCATTCCACAACTCATTTGGTCTTTGCTGGTTTATGTTCAATGCATCAAACCTGCTCTTGAGATGGTCTTTAAACTCAAGTGGGATGTACTCAAGGTCATACTTTGGCTTCCACAGAATTGTTCTAATTTTCTTCAGCTTTAATTTGCATGTGCATATGAGCACTTGATGGTCTGTGCCGTAGCTGGCATCTGGTCTTGTCCTGACTGCTGATACAGAGTTCTTCCATCATTTCTTTTCACAGATGTAGTCAATTTGATTCCTGTGTATTCCATCTGGCAAGGTCCATGTGTATAGTCATCATTTCTGTTGATTTACAAAAAAAAGATGTTTGCAATGAAGAAGTCACTGGTCTTGAAAAATTCTATCATGCTATTTCCAGTATCGTTTCTGTCACCAAGGCCATGTTTTCCAAATGTCAGTCATTCTTTGTTTCCACCTTTTGCATGCTATTTTAGTCAGCTAGGGCTGCTCTAACAGAAATATCACAGAGTGGATGGCTTTAAAAAAGAAAGATTTATTCTTACACGGTCCGATAGGTTGCAAGTCCATATTCAGGGTGTGCGCTCCAGGGGAAGGCTTTCCCCTTGTCGGCTCTGGAGGAAAGTCCAGTATTGCATCAGTCTTTGTCCAGGGAGCGTCCTGACGCAAGAACCTCTGGTCTGAAGGACGCGCTCTGCTCCCGGTGCTGCTTGCTTGATGGTAGCGAGGTTCTCCAATTGTCCTTTGTTTCTTTTTCCTTTTATTCCTTGCAAGCTAAAAGCATTAAGGGTTGGGCAAGCCATACTCCAGAGAAAGTCCCCGCTACAGCAGGAATTTACAGCCCCACCCTAATCCTTTAACATACAGGTTAGCAAAACCACACAATGGAGGACAGTCCCAAGATACTGGGAACCATATCCTAGCCACGTGGCTGCACACATTTTTGGGGGGACACAATTCCAACCGTGACATCCCAGATTTATAATATATATATATATAGACAGATAAGTTGTAGCACGGGGCTGGAGGTCTCCACTCAGAAACCAGAGAGTGTGGCCGATACCTAGAGTCTGCAGAGCATTGCTGTTGTGTAGAATGTCTCAGAAAATGTAAGAGTATTTCCAAAGCTTTGAGAGCTAATGTACTGTGTTCTGTTGACTTGCCTGTTGCCTGTTAATGCCTTCTAAGTTTCACAGATGTAGAAGAGTTTTTGTATTTTTGGACTTGGAACTGATTTAAGACTTCTGTTATATGGATGGACGTAATTTTGCTATGGTGAGACGAATGTGTTAAATGTTTTTGTGATGTGATTTTTGGGTTGTCAAAGGGTGGGATGTCATGGTTGGAATTGTGTCCCCCCAGAAATGTGTGCAGCCACGTGGCTGGGATATGGTTCCCAGTATCTTGGGACTGTCCTCCATTGTGTGGTTTTGCTAACCTGTATGTTAAAGGATTAGGGTGGGGCTGCAAATTCCTGCTGTAGGAGGAGTTTCCCTGGAGTATGGCTTGCCCCACCCTTAATGCTTTTAGCTTGCAAGGAATAAAAGGAAAAAGAAACAAAGGACAATTGGAGAATCTCGCTACCGTCAAGCAAGCAGCACCGGGAGCAGAGCACGTCCTTCAGACCAGAGGTTCTTGCGTCAGGACGCTCCCTGGACAAAGACTGATGCAATACTGGACTTTCCTCCAGAGCCGACAAGGGGAAAGCCTTCCCCTGGAGCGCACACCCTGAATATGGACTTGCAACCTACTGGACCGTGTAAGAATAAATCTTTCTTTGTTAAAGCCATCCGCTCTGTGGTATTTCTGTTAGAGCAGCCCCAGCTGACTAAAACACATGCCAATCACCAGTAATTATCAACACACCCTGATTGTACGTTCAATCCCTCCAGAAGGTGGTAAAAATCTTCAGTCTCCTCATCTTTGGCTTTTAGTGATTGGTGTGTAAATCTGAAGAATAGTCGTATTAACTGGCCTTCCTTGTAGGCATATAGATATTACTCTATCACTGACAGCACTGTACTTCAGAACAGATCTTGAAGCATTCTTTTTGACAGTGAATGCAACACCATTCATCTTCAAGATTTCATTCCTGGAATAGTAGACCAGACAATTGTCTGATTTAAAATGTCCAATACCTTTCCATTTCAGTTCACTAATGTCTAAGGTATCAATGTTTATGCATTCCATTTTTGATAATTTCCAATTTTCCTAGATTCATACTTTGTTCATTCCACATTCTGATTGTTAATGGATGTCTGCAGCTGTCCTCTCATTTTGAATCATGCTACATCAGCAAGTGAAGTTCTCAAGAACAACCCCCTCCGTGTTATTAAGGCCGACTCTACTTTAAGGAGGCAGCTCTTGCCCGGTTGTCTTTTGAGTGCCTTCCACCCTGAGGGGCTCATTTTCTGATAGTATATCTGACATTGTTCCACTGCTATTCATTAGGTTGTCACTGTCTAATTCTTTTCAGTAATACACTGCTGTGTCCTTTTTCCTAGTTTGTCTTAGTCTGGAAGCTCAGCTGAAACTTGTCCTCTGTGGGTGACCCTGACAGTATGTGAATACCAAGGCATAGCTGCTAGCATCACAACCACAGGCAAGTCTGTACAGTACAACAGATGGACAGACAAGGGGAGGATAGAGTTCAAGTCTGACAGGTACTCCTTGAAAACAGAGCAGTACTACTCTAACTTATGGCATGGCTGAGGCAGAGTTGACTCGAAGGCAGCTGATGGACAGAGATAGCGGCTAGTAAATACTAAAGACGGCTCCTTTAGATCCCTTGCAAGATGATTAACAAGGTCACCTGTGGTGAAACAAACGTGGATCACAGTCCTGTGGATCCTTCAGCCTACATCCTGCTGGGGCAGGCAAATGCAAGGGTTGTCTGGGACAGTGCACATCAGATCGCTTCAATTCATCCCATCTATGCTGCCCATGTGTACACACCTGGTGGCAGTGCTTGGGGGACCCTGAAGTCTCCACGTGAAAGAGAGAAAAGGACTCATCGACTTGCAGACACATGAGCTGCATTTTTATGTCATCATCACCCATATTTAGAGGAAATGGAGGGTGGAAGCGTGCAGCAGGCTGTGCCAAGGCCCACTGTTGCCCCATGTGGCCTTGAGTTCCTCCTCCTCAGAACCTCAGAAACATTTTGCCTGCTGAGGAACCCGTGTCCAGGACGCTTCCTAGCAGTGTAGCCCTGCAGAGGCTCGGATCTCACAGTGCACCCACAGTTCTGGACAGGCAGTTCCCTTCCTCGGAGCCCGCATCCTCCACATGGGTCTGAATGGGTGAAGCAGGGCGTGGGGTCCCAGCAGCGGGGCTCCACGTGCCCCACAAACGCAGCCTTCTTTATCTCCCCCCCTTTTCCAGTGTTTCCAAGCTACAGACTGTGACTCATCAATACCTAGGACTAAGCTCAGTGAGTGGCGATCAGTAGAAAAAGGGATTATAAGGGCAACTGTTTCATCATGACAATTTTATCAGATGTACCCACCACCTGTCTCAGCTTGTTGTACTGTGGTAGCTTGCGTGTTATTGATGAAATGGAATGTGGGTTGTTATTCTGTTCTATCAGCAGAACGAAATAAGATGTATGCCACACCACCAGGTGCAAGGGAAACAGTAGAAATTTATTGTTTGCACAAACAAGGAGTAATATGGGACCTAGCAGCCAAAAGACCAATGTCAGCCTCATGGGGCAGGAGCTTTTATGTCCTTTGGTCACCAGGGGGTAGGAATTGGTGTCTGAAATCTGAAACCTTTATCCTGCCCATGCCCATATTTGGAGATCCAGTTGCTGAGGTGTGTTGCAAAGGAAGGGACCTCTCACTTTTCAAATGGGCTCAGGCACAGTGGTGTTTGGAAAGTGTCTTCTTCTCCTGCAGTGTTCAGGTCCAGGGTCAAGTTCAGAGCCACAGATCCTGTGGCTCGTATCCTGAACATGTGCCAAGATTCTGATTCAACCATGCATGGGATTCTGGCACCAAATTGAAACCATAGTTAGGGTCATGGTATGGTAAGGACAAATCAAAGTTAGAAACTGGGGCTTGGCAGGCTGTGGGCAGGGGTAACCACAGCAGAACAGGGGAAGCCTCGGCAGTGGCTTCACTGTGATTCTGGAAGCTATGCCACTAATTTTTCAAATGCCAACAGGGTCAGTCATGGTGGATAGGTTTCAGAGCTTCCAGACTGAGACAGACCAAGAAGGAAGACCTGGTGATCTACTTTCAAAAACTACCCAATGAAAAATCTGTGGGTGCTGAGAGATGAACCCGCTAGCTGGGAAGGCACTCAAAATACAAACTGATTGCAACAATGGATTCAAACATACCAACATTTGTAAAGATAGCACAGGACAGATAATGTTTCCTTCTGTTGTACACGGGATTGCCATGAATGGGGTCCGCCCAGTGGCAACTAACAACGTGTGTGTGTGTGTGTGTGTGTGTGTGTGTGTGTGTGTTTGTATGAAGATCCTGGTAGTATAGCGGTTAAGTGCTTTAGTTGCGAACCAAATTTTAGTAGTTCAGATCTATCATGCACTTCTTGGAAACTCTATGGAACAGTTCTAATCTGTCCTATAGGGTTGCTGTTAGTCAGAATCGACTCGACAGTATCTATTAAAAAAAATACATCTATAGAAAAACATAAATGTGTATTTGTATGTTATGGATTAAATTGTGTCCCCTAAACCCTATACGTGTGAGAATGGATTTTCTTTGTTATGTTTATGAGGCAGTATTAGAGTAGGCTGTGTCTTAAGCCAATCTCAGATTGAGTAAGCAGTAAGTAAGTAGACCTGGGGAAACATAGATGCCATGCAAAATAAGAATCACCAAGGAGATACAAAGCAGAAGCTGAAGAGACAAGGACCTTCCCCGAGAGCCAAGGGAGAAAGAACGCCTTCCTCTAGAGCTAACACCCTGATTTCAAACTCCTAGACTCCTAAACTGCGAGAAAATACATTTCTTCTTGTTAAAGCAATTCACTTGTGTTGTTTCTATTATAGCAGCACTGGATAACTAAGACAATATGCACGTGGATGTAATAAAAATGTATAAATAAATACATACGAGTATGTGTATAGGGCATACTTGTATCATCTACTGGAGTCCCTGGGTGGTGCAAGTGGTTAAGTGCCGTGCTAGACTACTAACCAAAAGGTTGCCAGTTCAAACCCACCCAGAGGTCCTTGGAAGAAAGGCCTGGAGAACTGCTTCTGAAAGGTCATATCCTTGGAAACTCTACTGAGCAGTTCCATTAGGCACACAAGAAACCCTGGGGACACAGTGGTTAAGAGCTATGGCTGCTAATCAAAAGGTTGGCAGTTCAAATCTACCAGATTGTCCCTCAAAACTCCAAGGGGCACTTCTACTCTGTACTGTAGGGTCATTATGAGTCACAATCCACTCAATGGCGGTGGGTTTCTATTTTGATTTTTTCACTCTGCACATGTGGAGTTGCCATGAGTAGGAACTGACTCCACAGCCACTAACAGCAGCACTGTGGGTCACAGCCAAAGAATTTTGAGAAATGTTTCCTTCTGTTTACTTAAAGAAAAACAAAAACAACAAGCCAAAAGCCCAGCTTCTCAGGACATGGCTGAGGGGAAACTTTAGGTTTGAGTGGAAACTCTCACTTGCCTGCCCCAAGCACTGGAGGGCACTTATATATAGTCCACAGGTGTCCAGGAGGGAGCCTGGACTCAGGAGGCAGAAAGTCTTGATTCTACAACCTTGGCAAAGTCCTCAGAATCTCTGATCTTTCACAGCCTTCTCCCATCATAGAGTAAGAGCTGTCTCTTGAGGAAGTCTTGAGATTATCATATGTGAAGGTCTAACCCTAACCATAACCCTAACACTCAGGAGACTTTTAGTGAATGCAACTCCTTCCTCCTTCTCATCCTCACAACCAGAGGTTAGTACCTTCAGAGGAAGCCCAGTATCTTTGGCAATGACAAATCCATTTAGAATCAGTCCTGCCCTAATAGCCTACAAGTCACCACAGGAAGCAAACAGGGACAAAAATACAGAGGAAACAAAAACAACAGAGAATATGCCTTCACCTCAGTGTGTGTAAGACAGACACAGGAAGGAAGTGGCTGGGTGATTCAAAGGGGCAGCACTATGTCATTTCAGGGAAGGGACATTTCCCAACAAGACTGCCTGACTATTTCTTGAATAAGATTTCAGACAACGCTTTGGCAAATGTCCCACCTGATGCCTTTGACAGCACTGGTAAGGAACGGGTATTTCTGCTCATCTAGACACAATGTGAAGGTGAGCACTTCGAGCAGGAAGGCCTCCTGCCATGAGGTCCACTCAGTGGTGTTTGATTGAACTCGGCAGGCAGAGCAAGGGCCGCTGGTGGTCAGCAGACCAGACCTATTCAGAACAGAGAAGACATGGGCAGCTGCCCAGCTGCAGGACTAAGGAAAGGGCCTGTTTCTCTGTTTTTCCCAGCTACTGACTCACCAAGCCTGTTTTTGATTTGTGGTCATAATCATCTCCAGTCCCAGGCAGGTCCAGCCTCATGTGAGCACATTGTACCCCCACTGACAAACCTTCCCTGCCTCTGCGCCCCCCCCGTGTCTGACCCCCCGAGATTCAGTCCAGAGCCTGCCCCACCCCACCAGCCACCTCCCCAGCTCCCCCTCACCACTCCCAAGTCCACCTCAGATGGAGAGGAAGCCCTGGATTTCACCTCCCTGCCTCTGGGCTACTTGCGGCCTCCACCCAAAGCCCACCCTGCCTCGGGGCCCAGCTGCTGCCTCTCCTCTTGGCTCCCTTCCTGCTGCTCTAGCTGGAGGAAAGGTCTCCTTCACAACAGTCTACTGGTTGCTTCTTACTGTGCTTACAGTCCTGGTGCTGCCGTCTAGCTAGTGAGCGTGAGCCACTATTTGCCCTCTGCAGCCCCACGTTCCCATCTGTAAGAGGAGGGTGCCAGCTGTGGGAGATCACGGACTTGGAGCACTGTGAGTTAACAAATCGGGCCGGTTCATCAGCAGGAGCTGTGTTCATGTGTATACCAACAGTGACAGTGACAAGGAATGGGCCTTCTGCTCTCAGTGAGGAGGTTGTCCCCCTGGAGAAGACTTCTCTGTTCCCCCTTTGTCTTTTCTCAGCACCTACAGAATCTTTCCTTCATTCAGCTGGTACTCAAAATAGCAGCGTGAGGGGCTGTGTCTTCTGGTAGTCTCAGCACAGGACCTGGCGTTATGGAGCGCAGCACGGAACCAGAGTGGGCCAACAGCACCTTCTTACAGGAGAGGCGGGGGTGACTTGGGTGGGGAGAGGGATGGGCACCAGGGGTAGGACTGGCACCACCTGCACTGCTCAGACAGCAGCCAAACCCCCAGTGGGGAAAGGTAGCCTGAGACGCTGGTCATCACCAGCCATCCTTCTACTGCGAAGGGGTCTCGCTCCTCTGGGAGCTGCATCCAGACCTAGGGCAGTGGACCCTTGTATAGCAGCCACTGTCTGTGTTACCGGATGTAAGATGACATTTCTGGGGCCACAAAGACTCTCTGGTCCAAGCCACGTGTTGGACTGGCATCCCAGCTGGGGATCCTTCAGCAGTGCGTCACCAGTCCACACACTAATAGAGGGGCCTACAGCCTCCACGTGGGCTGCTACCGCCTTCAGGTGGACAGCAATAGCAGGGAAATAAAGCTGCTGCTTCTCCCTTTCTCTTCCAGAGATGAATGAAGGAAGGAGATAAAGCAGGCTGGCATTCCACAGCCCTGCCTTCTGATCAGGAAGAGAAAGTATGGAGCCCAGCCCAGGTGACTGCGCCTCCTTTGTGGTCCAAGGAGACAGGTCAACTGAACAGGTCTGTGCAGAAAGAGGCAGGACTGAGGCACGGGGCCAGGCCTGTCCTGGATCTCACGGATGCACCAACGCCCAGAGAAGCTATGGCTCAGCCCAGCCTCTGTGAGCTGCCCTCTGACTTCTGTACGGCTGTCTTCGTCTCCTGACTGTAGACGTGGGCGTGCCAGGGATCGACAGTATCCTTCAAATATTTTCCTGATGCTGAAGACTTAGATTTTCCAGACAGAGGCTTATGATCCTCAGTCAAAACAAACACAGTGTTCTTGTGAGTTTCCAGAGAGAGACTTGATAAGTTTTCCTGCTTTTTCTAAACAAAAGGACAAATTCTGAAGCCTAACTAGAAGGGGGATCCAAAGCCTTGAGGGATGTTGGATCCTGAGCAGACCAGCAAAATCAGTCATAGGTAGATATTACCATAATTTGAGCTTGAAAAAAGGTGGGCACCTTTAGAATTAAGCATTGTGAAGGCCAGTCTCAGCAATGGTATTTTCTGTTGCCATCACCCAAACAGGAAATAATGATACCACTCTGACGCCAAGAAACACAGAACTGGGCTGGGGTCCGCGGACATTCCCAGTGATGGGACTGGTCAGATGGTATGCTGGGCATCAAGCCCAATGCCTCTGGTTAATTAACTCTCCACCCAGCTTTGTCACTAGCCCCTCTCTCCCAGACTTCCCTCCATCCCTGACCTTCAGAAAACAAAAAAGGCAGAGGAGAAGTCCGGATGTGTCAGCGCCCCGCCCTGTGTCTTGGGAATGGACAGCCCTGGTAGGAGCCCTAACTGGACACCACACCCTGCTTCTCATCCACTCACAAACACCGATCCATCCCTTCTCCCACATCTTTTCTACATCATTCATCTAATTAATTACTTCTGCCTCTCTGACAAGGGCACTTGTGATGGCATTCAGAGCCAATCCAGATAATCCAGGATAGTCTTCCCATCTTCATATCCTCAATCAGACGGGCGAAGATGCTTTTTCTAAAAATAACATCATTACAGGTTTCAGGGATTAAGGCGTGCTGTCTTTGGAGGGCCATCTTTCAACCTGCCACAGACAGTTTTTCTTTCTTTTCTTTTTATTATACTTTAAGTGAAAGTCTACACCTCAAGCTAATTTGTCGTACAAAACTTTACAAATGTATTTTCATGTAATATTAGTTGCAATCCCTATAGTGGGAAAGCACACTCCTCCTTTCTACCTTGTATCTATTCGAGCAGTTCCCAGCCCTTCCTGCCATATCATCCCGCCTCTGGACAAGAGCCACCCATTTGGTCTCATGAATCTGACTGAAATTAAGAAACATCCTCTTCACTAGTATGTCATGTTTTATAGTCCAGGCTAATCTTGGCCTGGAGAGCAGACCTCTGGAATAGTTTTAGCTCTGAGTTAACAGAGCATCTGGGGGCCGTGGCTTCAGTGGTTTCTCCAATTTCAGTTAGACCGTTAATACTCTTCTTCTTATATGAAATCTGAGTTCTGCTCCACATTTTTTTCCCTGCTTTGTCAGGAACTATCAGGATTGTCACTGATGGTAGCTGGACACTGTTTAGATTTTCTGGTCTCAGGCTGATAGAGTCTGTGGTTTATGTGGCCCTTTTGTCTCTTCATTGCTATCAGGTTAATTCCAACTGACAGCAACACTATAGGACAGGGAAGAACTGCCCCACAAAGTTTCCCAAGGAGTGCCTGCTGACCTTTTGGTTATGAACTGTAGCTCTTAACCACTGCACCACCTCTATCTTGCAGGGTTACTATGAGTTGGGATTGACTTGACGGCAATGAGGAGTTTTGGAAACTCTGGTGGTGTAGTGGTTAAGTGCTAAGGGTACTAACCGAAAGGTTGGCAGTTGGAATCCACCATGCACTCCTTAGAAGTTCTACGGGGCATTTCTACTCTGTCCTACAGTATTGCTATGAGTCAGAATTGACTTGATGGCAGTGGTTTTGATTTTGTTTGGTTTGTCTCTTGGGCTAATAGTTTACTTGAGTGTTCTTGATTCTCCTCTGCTCTAAGTGCTCTGGAACAAATTGATGTGTCTTAGATGGCTGCATGAAAGCTGTTCAGACCCCAGACACCACTCACCACAGCAAGGATGCAGAATACTTTCTTAATAAACTTTGTTATCCCTCAGGCCTCCAGCTCTAGCTACTCTGTCCTTCAAAGTGTTTGTGTTCAGAAAACTTAATTTTTGATTTAGTCCAGTTGTGTTAATTTCACTGTGCTGTGTGTTGTCCTTCCCTTCACCTGGGATCATTCTTACCACAATCTAGTAAGTGAATTATTTCTCTCTTCCTTTCCACGTTCATAGAATCCCTGGTGGCATAGTGGGTTAAGTGCTATGCCTGCTAACCAAAAGATCAGCAGTTCAAATCCACCAAGTTCTCCTTGGAAACTCTACGGGGCAGTTCTATTCTGACCTTTAGGGTTGCTGTGAGTCAGACCCAACTGGATGGCACTGGTTGTTTTTATCCACACTCATAACCATCAAAGTGAAACCTCTTCTTGAGTTCTCATTCCTACAATATTTATTCTTTTACAGCTGATTTCACTCAGCATAATGCCCTCAGGATTCATCCATGTTGTGAGATGTTTCTTGAACTCATCATTGTTCTTTATCATTGCATAGTATTCCATTGTGTGTATATACCATAATTTATCTATCCATCCATATGTTGATGGGCACTTAGATTGTTACCATCTTTTTGCTGTTGTGAATAGAGCTGCAGTGAACACAGATATGCATGTATTTATTCGTGTGACAGTTCTTATTTCTCTAGGACGTAGTCCAAGAAGTGGGATTTCTAGATTGTATGGTCCTTATATCTTTACCTTTTTAAGGATATGCCAAATTGATTTCCAACGTGGTTGTGAAATTTTACATTCCCACCAATAGTATATAAGTGTTCTAGTTTCTCTACAACCTCTCCATCATTTGTTATTTTGTGGATTTTTTAAGATTAGTGACAGCCTTGTTGGGGTGAGAATGTGTCTCATTGTAGTTTTCATTTGCATTTTTCCAGTGGCTAATGACTGTGAACATATCCTCACGTATATGTTAGCTGCCTGAATGTCTTCTTTGATGAAGCGCCTGCTGGTATTCTTAGCACTCTCTCTTTTTTTTAATTATAATTAAGCAAAAGTATACAATCCAAGTCAATTTTGCATGCCTAGCTCTCTGCAACTCTACCTGCTCTCCTCTCCCTGTGACAACATATTCCTCCTTTTCACTCTTTATTTTCAGTATCCACTTAATGAGTACCTGTCCCCTCCTTTCCATCCTCTCCTCTCCCCTCTAAAAAGAAACCAGTAGGACAGCCTGCTATATAAGTATAAAACCATAAAATACACACGCCGCATGCTCACTCTGTGTCCCTGAGTCCAGTCCATTCTTTTAAGTGTTGACCTCAGTACTGGTTTCAGTTCTGGACCAGCAGCACCTCTAGGAGCTGTGCTCTCAGAGGACCCTCCAGGCTATCGAACCATCTGTTCAGGTCTTTTAATAGAATTCTTGATCTACACACCTATTTTTCTTGTGCCATGTCAGGGACTCTACAGTGAGTTTCCTTAGCCCATTTTTTGATTGAGTTATTTGTCTTCCTGTTGTTGCAGTATTGCAATATCTGGTAGATCTTAGAGATTAAACCCAATCAGATATGTCATATCCAGATTTTTTCTACAGTCTATAGATTCTCTTTTTACTGAAGAGATGAGCACAAGTATTTGATCTTTAGGAGCTCCCAGTTATCTAGTTTCTCTCTGATGTTTACACATTGTTAGTAACGGTTTGTATTCTGTTTATGCCACGTATTAGGGCTCCTAGCATCATCCCTATTTTTCTTCCATGATCTTTATTGTTTTGAATTTTATGTTTAGGTCCTCAATCCATTTTCAGTTAGTTTTTGTGCAAGTTGTGAGATATGGGTCTTGTTTTATTCTTTTGTATATGGATATCCGGTTATGCCAGCACCGTTAGTTAAAGAGACTGTCTTTTCCCAATTTAATAGGCTTGGGGTCTTTTTCAAATACCAGCTACTCATAGGTGAATGAATTTAAATCCAAGTTCTCAATTCTGTTACATTGGTCTATATATCTGTAGTTGTGCCAGTATCAGACTGTTTTAACTACAATGGTGGAATAATAGGTTCTAAAATCAGGTAGTGTGAGGCCTACCACTTTGTTGTTCTTCTTCAGTAATTTTTTATTTATCTGAGGTCTCTTCCTTTTCCATATAAAGTTGGTGATTTGTTTCTCCATCACAATGAAAAATGGTGTTGGAATTTGGATTAGAATTGCATTGTATCTGTAGATCACTTTGGATAGAATTGACATTTTCACAGTGTTGAGTCTTCCTGTTCATGAGCATGGTATGTTTTTTCATTTATATATGTCTCTTAGGGTTTCTTGCAGTAGTGTCCCGTAGTTTTCTTTGTATAGGTGTTTTACATTTCTAGATAGGTTTATTTCTAGGTATTTTATCTTCTTGGGAGCTGTTATCAATGGCGTTGATCTGTTGATTTCCTTTCTGAAGTTCTTTTTATTGGTGTAGCGGAAATCTCCTGACTTAAAAAAAATTTTTTTTTACTGTGATTAAGTGGGAGTCTATAGTCCAAGTCAGTTTTTCCACATAAAACCCCAAGTACCCATCTCTTTGCAATTCTGCCTGCTCTCCTCACCCTATGACAGCATACTCTTCTTTTTCATTCTTAACTTCCACTCCCCACTTGTCTTAGTCACCTAGTACTGCTCTATCAGAAAATACCACAAGTAGAAAGCTTCACAGGGAGACACTTTTATTGTCATAGTCCAGTAAGCTACAAATCCACTTATAAGTTATAATTCCATTCAGTATGAGAAATCATCACAGCCTGGCAAGCCAAGAGTCCAAATTCAAGGAGAACATCTCAGCGCAGGAACCTCAGACCCAAATGACATGCTCTGCTCTCCATACTGCTTCTTGATGGTATGAGATTCCCAACTTTCTCTGCTCACTTCTCTCCCTTATATCCCACAAGCTTGTAGCTTGAGTCCTGCCTCACTAGCACAACTGCAACCCATCATCAATCTCACAGAGGCAGGATTCACAACACATGGGAGGAATGGCACCATATTGGGACTCCTAGCTGAGTCAAATCAGCACATACATTTCTGGGGGGACACAATTCAATCCACGACACCACTCAACCAACACTTTTGACCTCCTTTCTACCCTCTCCTCTTTCCTGTAAAAAGAAACCAGTAGGCAAGCCTCATATACATATTAAACCATAAAGTAAACATACCACATGCATCACTCTCCGTTCCCAAGTCCAGTCCATCCTTTGCCTGAAGTGCTGGCTTAATTATTGGTTTCAGATCTGGGCTAGCAGTATGTCTAAGGGCCATGTTCTCAGAGGACCCTTCAAGCTGTCAGACCATCAATTCAAGCCTTTTAACAAAGTTTGTGATCTGCATACCTTTTTTTCTCATACTACATCACAAACTCTACATTGTGTCCCCTATCAGGACTGTCTTTGGTGGTGGACAGGCACCATTTAGTACTTCTGGTCTCATGCTGACATAGTCTCCCAATAATATGGGTCCTTCTGTCTCCTGGGCTCAATTTTTCTCATTTATATTCTTGGTTGTCCTCTGTTCCAGATGGGTTGGGAACAATTGATGTTCCTCATATGGCAACTTGCTAGCTTTTAATACCAGAGACAACATTCACCAATGTGGGGTGCAGAAGCCTCTCTTAGAAAAAGACCAGTTATGCTAATTGACCTCAATGTGCCCTGAAAGTATGGTACCCAGTTTCCTGTCCCTGCTACCCTGCCCTTTGAAATGTTGGGTTGAATTTAGAAAATGTTTCAGCTTGTAGTGTGGTCCAGTGTTTTAGTTATCTAGTGCTGCTTTAACAGTAATATCACAAAGTGACTGGCTTAAGGAAGAGAAATGTTTATTCTTACACAGTCCAGTAGACTACAAGTCCAAACTCAGGACTTCTGCTCCAGGAGAAGAATTCCCCTCAGTCAGCTCTGGAGGAAAGTCTTTGTGTGTCGCTGCCTAACTGTCTGCCGGCGGAAAGAAGACAGGACACACGGATGCGAGCCACCTTGCAGGTTGCTTACTTTATTCTTCTTATTCTCCTCCTCCTGCTCTCCTCGTGCTTACTCAATTTATACCCTAGATTCCTCCAATCCTCATGTGCCACGCTCTCCCAAGAAGGAGGCCCACAATAGGCTAGCGGGAAGCCACTGCCCACAGGCATGTGCCATGAAAGCCCTAGGTCTGGTAAACAAGGGTGTGGTTGGGGTGCTGTTCTGGCCCTGGGCGCCATCTTGGGCCATCATGTCCCGCTTACCACATCTCCCCCTTTGTTGTTTACATAAAAAAAACCGAGACAGGGCCTGTCTTGGGTCCTCTTTGGCTAGGATGCTCCTTACCCGTCATGGGGATACCTCACAGCTTGGTGAGGCCCCTGTCTTAGGTTGGTAGCACCCCCAGAAGAGGTTGCCCGTCTTTGACTACCCTTCTAACATGCTGAGCCAGACGCTTGCCGAGGGCTGTTCATCTTGCACAGCTGCAATGGCCTGTATAATCAGGGCCTGTTCCCGTCGTCGCTGTCGGGAGGCGCGCCAGCCAATAAGACATATGGCAAAAATGGCACAGAGGAAAGCTACACTGAGTACCCCAAGTCCCGCCCATTCCTTGATGGTGGAAAACGCTGAGCTCATAAATTTCAGCAGTCCACTAGCAGTGTGAGTATCGACTCGCATGGAGTTGATCGCAACGATGGAGAGTCTGAGCTGTTCCAGAGTCTGCTCTAAATTAGCAGACCAGTTGCCCTGTAGTTCCAAAGAAAGAGACCGAGAGAGGTTAGCAGCTCTAGAGATGTTGCTGAACTGTACGGAGGTGACACACAATCCAGGAAGCCTTTGCTCACAACCCAGCTGTGCCAGCTGGAATAGCACATCCACTTGGTCCTACAATAGGTCAACCTATGTGTGGCTGGGGTTGGTAGGGTGCACAGGGGGTGCATTGTTTTACCATGGCCCGAGCGGCTTCCCGCGATATATGGAAGCACGAGGAGAGGGTGTGAGCATTCACATGAAAACGTTTGTGAAAAGCTTCAGCTTGTTCAGTGGCATTAAGGATGAGAGTGGCTCTAGTGAGGTGATCAACGGCGGCATTGATAAGCACTTTAAGGCATCAAGTAAGTGCCGAGAGGAAGGCTGGTTCCCCATCGCCTCTGGGTTTCACACGGCCTCCTAATCTCCGCAATAAAATAACTTTCCCTTCGCCCCTACTCCCAGGGTCCTACTTACACTAGCGTTTCACTTTCCCTTTGCCCCTACTCCCGGGGTCCTACTTACGCTAGCGTTTCACTTTCCCTTCACCCCTACTCCCGGGGTCCTACTTACGCTAGCGTTTCACCTCTTCGGGCTCCTTGATTGAAGAGTGGGTTCCCGTATGGGCCACCACTTGTCACTGCCTAACTGTCCGCCGGCAGAAAGAAGACAGGACACACGGATGCGAGCCACCTTGCAGGTTGCTTACTTTATTCTTCTTATTCTCCTCCTCCTCCTCTCCTTGTGCTTACTCAATTTATACCCTAGATTCCTCCAATCCTCATGTGCCATGCTCTCCCAAGAAGGAGGCCCACAATAGGCTAGCGGGAAGCCACTGCCCACAGGCATGTGCCATGAAAGCCCTAGGTCTGGTAAACAAGGGTGTGGTTGGGGTGCTGTTCTGGCCCTGGGTGCCATCTTGGGCCATCATGTCCCTCTTACCACATTTGTGTTGCATCAGTCTTTGATCAGAGAGCATCTTGGTGCAGAAACCTCAGGTCTGAAGGATGCAGACTACTCCCAGTGCTGCTTTCTTGATGGTGTCAGGTTTCCAACTCTCTGCTTGTTTCCCTTTCCTTTTATATCTTACAGGATAAAAGGTGGTGCAAGCCACAATCCGGGGAAATTCCCTTTACGGGAGGGGATTTACAGTCCCACCCTAATCCTCTCTACCATAATCTACTCTGTTAACCACAGGCAGAGATTAGGATTTACAGCATAATAAAATGATAAAATGGAGGGCAATCACAGAATACAGGGAATCCTAACTCAAACAAATTACTACACGTAATTTTGGGGGAACACGTTTCAATCCATGACATCAAGTTATGCTGACCTGTCTTCTAGTGCATGCTATCTGTCACTCTCTTCACCTAACCAAAATCCTATTGACTGTCTTACCTATGAATAACCCTCTGCTCCCTCCCTGCCCTTGTAGCCATCAAAGAGTATTTTCTTCTGTGCCTAAGTCTTCTATTAAGTCCTTATAACAGTGGTCTCTTACAATGTTTGTCTATTTGCAGCTAACTAATTTCACTCAGAATAATGTCTTCCAGTTGATTCCAGGTAATGAGAAGTTTCATAAAATCATCATTGCTCTTTATCATTGCATATTATTCCACTGTGTATATATATATATATATGTATATATATATATACCATAATTCGTTTATCCATTCATCTGTTGATGGGCAATTAATTGATTCCATTGTTTTGCTATTGTGGACAGTGCTGCAGTAAACATTCATGTGCATGTGTCTGTTCATGTAACAGCTCTTATTTCTGCAGGATATTTTCCAAGCAGTGGGATTGCTGGATCGTATGCTATTTCTATTTCTAGCTTTTTCAGAAAGCATGAAATTGCTTTCCAAAAGAGATTGTACCATTTTACATTGCTACCAGCAGTGTAGAAGAATTCCAGTCTCTCCACAGCCTCTCTGACATTTGTTTTGTGCTTTTTGGATTATTGCCAACCTTGGTGGGGTAAGATGGTATCTCATTGAAATTTGGATTTAGGTTTCTCTAATGGCTAATGATTATGAGCATTCCCTCACGTGTGTTGGCTGTCTGGAAGTCTTCTTTGGAGAAGTGTCTGTCCGTATCCTTTCCCATTGTTTAATTCGGTTATTTTTCTTTTTCTTGTTGATATTTTGCAGTACCTTGTAGATTATGGAAATTAGACATTGGTCAGATACATTGTTGCCATTTATTTTTTCCCAGCCTGTAGGTAATCTTTTTATTCTCTTGATAAATTTTTTGGAAGAGCTTAAGTGTATAATTTTCAGTAGTTGCCACTTATCTGTTTTCTCCTCTTCTGTTTATACATTTTTATTAAGATTTTGTAGTCTATTTAAGCTCTATGTTACAACTTCCAGTGTTGTTCCTATTTTTTCTTCCATAATTTTTATCATTTTAGATTTGATATTTAGGTCTTTGCTCCATTTTTGTATTAGTTTTTCTATGAGGTGTGAGTTATGGGCCTTGTTTCAGTTTTTTGCAGGTGGATATCCAATATTGCCAGCACCATTCGTTAGTCTGTTTCTACCCCAGTTTACAATCTTTGGGCCTTTGGTGAATATCAACTGTTCATAGGAGGAAGGTGATATTTCTGGATTCTCTGTTCTGTTCCACTGGTCTATATATCTGTTTTTGTTCCAGTAACAGGCTGTTCGACTACCATGGCAGTGTAACAGGCTCTAAGGTTGGGTAATGTGAAGCCTCTCACTGTGTTCCTCTTCCTCAGTGGTGCTTTATTTATCTGGGTTTTCTTCACTTTCCAAACAAAGCTGATGAGTTTTCTCTCTATCTCATTAAAAAATGACATTGAGATTTCATTGTAACTATAGATCACTTTGGGTAGGTTTCTCAACTTATGCAATTCTCTTTTGGTTTCTTGCAACAGGTCTTGTAATTTTCTTTAGATAGGTCTCTGACATCTCTAGTTAGATTTATTCCTAAGTATTTTATCTTCTTGGGGTCTACTTTAAGTGTTATTGATTTGAAGATGTCCCCTTTGATGGTCTCTTTTTTGGTGTAAAAGAATCCTAGTGATTTATATATGTTTCTCTTATATCGCCATGAGTCGGATCCGACTCGACGGCACTTGGCAGCTGGCATATCATAATACTCTGATGAACTCCTAGGTCCAGTGGTTTATTTAGGGATTCTTCAAGGTTTTCTGTGTATAAGATCATATCATCTGCAAATATGATACTTCTACTTCTTTTTACCAGTGCAGATGCCTTTTATTTTTTTGTCTTGTCTGATTGCCCTGGCTAGAACCTCTAGCACAATGTTGAATAGACGTAGTAACAGTGGGCATCCTTGTCTGGTTCCCTCTCTCAAGGGGAATTCTGTCAGTCTGTCTCCATTCAGGATGATGCTGGCAGTTTGCTTTGCAGAGATGCCCCTTATCATACTGAGGAATTTCCCGTCTATTCCTATTTTGCTGAGAGTATTTAACATGAATGAGTGTTGGACTTAGTTAAATGCCTCTTCTGCATCACTTGATAAAATCAGGTGATTCTCATCCTTCATGTTGTTTATGTGGGTGATCACGTTAACTGTCTTTCTGATGGTGAACCAGCCTTGCATCTCTTGTATGAATCCAACTTGGTCATGATGAATTATTTTTTTTTTGATACATTGTTGAATTATATTTGCTAGGATTTTGTTGACAATTTTTGTATCTGGTTCATGAAAGATATTGGTCTGTAATTTTCTTTTATTGTGGGATATTTACCTGGCTTTTGTATCCAGGTCATGCTTGCATCATAGAATGACTTTGGGAATGTTCCATCCTTTTCTATGCTATTAAATAGCTTCAATGGCCTTCAAATTAACTCCTCGCTAACAGTTTGGGAGAATTCTCCAGTCAAGTCATCTGGACCAGTGCTTTTTTTGGTTAGTAGTTTTTCTAAATTACTTTTTCTATTTCTTCTTTTGTGATGGCTTTATCTAGTTGTTCTACTTCTCTTTGTGATAATTTTGGTAGATAATGTGATTCCATAAATTTGCCGATTTCCTCTAGATTTTCAAATGTACTGGATTACAATTTCTGACAGTGTTCTGTTGTGATTCTTTTAATTTCCATTGGGTCTGTTGTGACATCTCCCCTCCCATTTCTTATTTTGGGTTATTTGTTACCTCTCCTGTTTTTCTTTTATCAGTTTAGCCGCTGATTTACCAATTTTGTTGATCTTTACAAAACACCAGCTTTTGGTTTTACAAATTCTTTCCATTGTTTTTCTATTCTCTAACTCATTTAGTTCTGCTCTAGTTTTTATTATCTGTTTTCTTCTGGTGCCCAAGGGGTTCTTTGAGGGGACTCTGTCCCTAGATTTCAGAGAGGTTTAAGATAAGCCATCTTCTTCTGTCATGCCCTAGTATTTCAGAGAGGCTTTAGCATAAGCCATTCTCTCCCACTGTTACCCAAAAACAGCTCACAGGAATCTGCCCACAAACAAAACTGTATGCCTGTCACCCCCACCTGCCTGAATAAAGCTCTTCCCTTATCAAACCGTGAGGATAAACAAACTTTACCCCCTACCCCTTCTGATCAACACTTCTTCCTTATCAGATCATAAATCCCCTTACTGGAGTTTCTTGCAACCCCCTCTCCTCTCCTAATTAGCATTCTTCCTTAGAGATCATAAACTCCCTCACCCCACACTACCTCATCAAAACTTTAAAACTATAAAAAACTTGCCCTACTGGCCAGAGGCAGGCTGAACCACCCCTCAGTGGTTCTCTGACTCTTCAAATAAACTTAACTAGACCCTCAGACTGGTACGTCTCTGCCTCTGTTTCATGTCATTCCCTCCCTCAATGTTCTTTTGTTGCTCTCCTGCTTATTTGGGTTCTAGGGCTAATTCTTTTGGTTTGGGCTCTTTCTTCATTTTGGATGTGTACATTTATTGAGATAAACTGATCTCTGACCACTGCTTTTGCCGTACCCCATAGGTCCTAGGGGGATGCTTCTTAATCTTATTTCATTCCATGAATTTCTTTACTGTGTCCTTGATTTCTTCTATAACCCATGAATTTTTTGAGCAAGATTGTTTTCAGTGTCCATGAGTTTGAATTTTCACCCATGTTTTTCTCTGCTACTGGCTTCAACTTTCAGGGTCGTACAGTCTGAGAAGATGCTTTGCAATATTTCAGTGGTTTGGATGTTGTTGAGATTTGCTTTATGGCCTAATATATAGGCTATTCTGGAGAATGTTTCATGTGCATTGGAAAATACGGTGTACTTATCTGTTGTTGGGTAAGATGTTCTGTATATGGCTTTGAGGTTGGATTGGTTGATTGTCACAATAAGATCTTCTGTATTTTGTGGCTTTTTTTTCTGGATAATCTAACCACTACTGAAAGTAGAATGTTGAAGTCTCCTACTATTATTGTGGTGTGATCTATCTCACTTCCCAATATTGTCAATGTCTGTTTGATGTATTTAGATGCTCTGATATTTGGTGCATAAATATTTAATATTGTTGTATCCTCCTCACGTATTAAATGTTTAAGGAATAAATAGTGACCATCTTTGTCTACAACAGTGGGTTTTACATTAAAATCTTTTTGTCTTAGATCAATATTGCCACTCCCACTCTTCTTGGCATGTAGTTAGCTTGGTATATATTTTTTCATGCTTTGATTTTCAATTTTTTCGTATCTTGGATTCTAAGTTATATTTCTTGTAAGCAACATATACACAGATCATGTTTTTTTTATCCAACCTGTTACTCTCTGTCTATTGGTGCAACCTGTCCATTTACATTCAGCATAATTATTGACAGGTAGGAATTTAGTGCTGTCATTTTGGTGCCTTTATTTTTGTGTTGTTGCCATATTCTTTGCTTCACTTAATATTCTGTTCTGAGTCATTTTTCACCATGGGTTTTCTTTTTCATCTTCAGTGCTAATATTGTATCTGTTGAGACTTCTATGTTGTGTTTCTTGTTTTGATGTGTAGTATTGTTACTTTGCTTTGCAGCTACCTCACTATTCCCCCAAATGTTCTAGTTTAAACCAGACTTTAACATTTTTGTGTCTACTTGACTTCCTCTCTATCTGAAAGTTCTATGAATACATAAATATGTCCCTCTTTATAGTCTTATGTTTTCATAATTTACATGCTGAGATCCCTGTTTCCCTAATTTTAATGTTTTAGCTTTGAGCTTTGTGACTTCCCCAACCAAGTAGAACTCTGTATATAATGTTCTGCATTGCTTTGTTTCTCAGTTTTTGAAGTCTGCCTACGTTGTGTATTAAAACTTCCATTGTTGATCGTATTTTTTCTTGGATGAGATTTATTGTTTTAGATTTGATATTTAGGTCTTTTATCCAATTTGAGTTGGGTTTTGTATAAAATTTAAGATATGGGTCTTGCTTCAGTTTTTTGCAGATGGATATCCCATTTTGCCAGCACCATTTATTAGACTGCTTTTACCCCAGTTTAAAATCTTGGGGCCTTTGTCGAATATCAACTGTTCACAGGAGGATGGTAGCATCTCTGGAGTCTCAACTCTGTTCCATTGATCTGTATATCTCTTTTTGTACCAGTACCAGGCTATTTCGACTACTGTGGTAGTGTAATAGGTTCTAAAGTTGGGTAGTGAGAGGCAAGTGTGTTCTTCTTCTTCAGTAGTGCTTTACTTATCCAGGGCTTCTTCCCTTTCCAAACAAAGTTGGTGATTTTTTTCTCCATCTCATTAAAAATGTCACTGGTATTTGTATTAGGATTGCATTGTATAAGTAGATTGCTTTGGGTAAAATAGACATTTTCACAATGTTAAATCTTCCAATCCATAAGCAGGGTAGGTTTCCCCATTTATTAAGCCTCTCTTAGTTTCTTGTAGTAACGTCTTGTAATTCTCTTTGTAAAGGTCTCTTATTTCTCTAGTTAGATTTATTCCTAGGTATTTTATCTTCTTGGAGGCTATAGTAAATGGTATTGATTTGGAGATTTCCTCTTTAATAATCTCTTTCTTGGCATAAAGGAATCCTGATTTACGTATGTTTATCTTGTATCCTGATACTTTGCTGAACTTTTCTATTAGTTTGAGTTGTTTACTTATGGATTCTTTAGGATTCTCTGAATATACAATCATATCATCTGCAAATAGGGAGATTTTTATTTCTTTGCTGATGTGGATGCTCTTTATTTCTTTGTCTTGTCTAATTGCTCTGGCCAGATCATCTAGCACAATGTTGAAGAGGAGAGGTGAGAGTGGGCATCCTTGTCTAGTTTCTGCTCTCAAGGGGAGTTGATTCTTCATTTTTCTTGATTCTTTTATCTGATTTCTCATCATAAATGCTGGTGTCAGTTGCTTTATCTTCAGTCTTGCTAATTCTGCATTCCATTTCCTTGATCTTGCTCCTTTGGCTTTTGATTGATTTGTCTGACTCTGTGATTTTATTATTGATCTGCTGAATTTTGGATCATTGTTGTCCTAGCAATTCACATAGCTTGTTTAATTTTTCATTTTGTTCTGCTGCACTTTGTCTAATCACCATCCTAAGATCAAGAAGTGCTCTATACATAATTCTTTTGTATTCTAGCCCCTATAATTTTATGAAGGTTCACCTGTGGAATTTTATTGATTTTTCATCTGTTTCTTTACATTGTTAGAGATTGTTGTCTCTGAGTCATCAGAAAGTTGTGATTTAGTTGTTGGGTTATTGCAATCTAACTTTTATATGTATGTGCATAAGCTCAAATACATGTATATATATATTTTTTTTTTTAATTTGGTTTTGACTGACCAAGTATTCTAGTCATTTGAGCTAGAAAAGTTATTGGAACCTTAACAATTCTGATGCCCTGTCACCTGATAGCTTGAGTGATGACTGCACTGAGAGATGCAGCATGAGTTGCTGGCTCCCTTGAGCCAGAACTTTTCTTCCTGCCCTCCCTTTCTTTCCCTCCTCAGCTCCAGGAGAAAATCACAAGGCACACACATAAAATACCCCACTTTGGGCACAGGCAGTGCTCTAGAATTTAGATCTGGTATACAGCAGAGAAGGGAGGAGGAAAGGCTGGGTATAGGAACTGAAGTAGTGCATAGGAAAGGTTTGAGTCACAAAAGTTGATGTGCACTTAAGTTGCAATACTCCAGTAAGTGCAGTAATCTGTAGCTCTGAGGAGGCAGTGGAACTTGTCATCCACCCCTCGCTTTGTTTCCCTCTTTGAGTCAGGGAGAAAAGCTCAGGACATACAGGTTAAAATGCCCACTTCTGCCTAGGTAGTGTACCAGAATTTAGCATGAGGTGTAAAGCTGAGAAAGTACGTGGAAAAGCCGAAAACAGGGAGGGAAATCAGCATATAGGAAACGACTGAGCCCTGAGGTATCCTGAGCACTTATCTTGAAACATGTGTAATTTGCCTGGTGTTTTGTAGATGCAATGATCCCCTGGCTCAGCAGAGGGTTACTTCTACCCTTCCCTTTGTTTCCCTCCTGAATCCCAGGGAAAAACTCAGGGCACACATGTACAATCTCAGTTCTAGTCGGTGCACCAGAATGAAGTAACTCAGAGAAGGCAAGGTGGAAGGGTGCTGTTGTACGTGGCTGCCAGCCACTGCTATGTTCTCTAGGTGCAGCTGTCTTAAACACAGCTTCTCTACTGAGAGAGACTTTGTCCATTGAAGTACTGCTGCTCAGTGTGACAGGCAGCCAAAAGTGAGCTCACAGACATGGCAGTCCCAGGCCTAGAGTTTTGTCTGACAAATATAGAGTCCATACCTGTGCAGCATCTTTGTTGCCTCGCTAGCAAAATTGGGACCCTTTGTGATGCTGTCTTGGTGCTTACAAAGGTAGTTTTTCCCATTCCTGTTGCTCATTTCAATCTCAGGGCTTTCTGCCTGATCTTGGGGCTCCTAAAATGCCCATTTTGTTCCATTTAGTTATTTTTATAGGCCTTAGTTCTTAAGGGGAATCAAGGAGATGTGTGACTACTCCACCGTCTTGTCCCCTGCCCCTCCACCTGATTTTTTTATGTTTATCTTATACTCTAATATTTAGTTCAAAGTGTCTATTAGTTCCAGTAGTTTTCTTGCAGATTCTTTGAGGTTTTCAGTGCATAAGATCATGTCATCTGTGAATAGGGACATTTTTACTTCTTCTGTCAATATGGATGCACTTTATTTCTTCCTACTGTGTTATTGCTCTGGCTAAGGCCTCCAGCATAATGTTAAATGAGAGTGATGACAAAGAGCATCTTTGTCTGTTTCCTGTTCTCAAGGAAAAAGCTTTCAGATTCTCTCCATTTAAGATGATGTTGGCTGCTGGCTTGGTTTAAATACCCTTCCTTAGGCCAAGGAATTTCCTTTCTGTTCCTATTTTACTGCAAGTTTTTCTTGTCATGAGTGGATGTTGGACTTCGTCAAGTGTTTTTTTTCTGCATTGACTGATGAAATGAACTGGTTCTTGTCTTTTATTCTACTTATGTGTTTGATTACATTAATTGTTTTTCTGTTGTTGAACCATCCCTGCATACTTGGTATGAATCCCATTTGGTAAGGGTCAATTATTTTTTTATATGTTTATTGAATTCTATTGGTTAGAATTCTGTTGATATTGTGTAAACAAATCTGGAGCAAAGTTAAGTGACAGATTATGAACTGAATCTAAGAGCGAAAGTACAGGAAGGTGGGCAAAGGCCTGTGGATCCAGGTGTTGACAAAGTAGGAAGGGAACAAGAAAATAGGAACAGAGCTACTTACTAGCAGTGATCCCTGATCACTCCCAAAGTGAAGGATCCTTAGAGTGGTGGCTATAGCTCTTCTGCTCAACTAGGCTCTGGACTTTTGCCATGCTAGCATTTGGTCAGGGCCAGCTCTTTATTTCTAGCCTTATTCTGTAGGCAGTGTCCTCAAACTTGTATCAGAGGCTGGGACAACATGCTTCCCTACCTTCTTGTACTGCTGCCCTCCCATGATCAGCAGCGTACCCACTCCTCCCACCCCCACACCTGGCAATCTGCAGCATGAACTTCTACTCTATCAAACCAGTGACTGGAGGCTTACTCCTACCCTACCCACCCACCCACACACCAACCTGACCAACCAGTGATCCACAGCACACACCATTGACAGTGATGTATGTCATGATGGTTGGTATCACTCAATGTGATAACTCACAGTGTTTGTTACCCACCATGATCATTTCCACAATATTGTAGCTGAAATTCCAGAAAATCTGACAAAATCAGTGACTATAAAAACAACAGCATCTAAAACAATGGTGCATGCTTGTAGCACATGCATACAAAGCCACATGATTCAAAGTATCCTTGTAATTGTGTAACAATGACAGCTCTGACCAAAGCACATTAGAAGTTTCAAAAACTAAATTAGTAGAGTATTACTTCTATAGGTATAGTGATACATGTAAGCTAGGCTTACAAAAACTTTTTGTTTTAACTAACTACAGTGATATTATTATAAAAATAATCTCTGCTAAAATACTACACAAACATCTTATAGACAATCACTTTACTGTCACCTTTTCAGACATTGTCACCCAGGGTGGCCTGCACCCCCTACATTCCCCTATTGACACCAATGGCTGTCAGACCTGTAACCAGAGGCTCATATCCACCCCGCTCACTCTTGTGCTGCCCCATCCACCCAGCAATCTGCAGCATGCACTACTGCACCATCAAACTGGCAAAGTAGGCTCACACCCACTCCACCAACTCTTGTACACCCCATCCACCTGGAAACCTGAAGACTGCTCCTGTATTACCAGGCAGACAATTGGAGGCTCATGCCTGCCCTGCCCACCTGTGCCACACCCATGCCACACCCTGCCTGCCTAGGCATTTGTGGCACCCCCTTCCAAGCCAACAGATCAACACCAGAGGTCTGCTACCACCCCACATGTCACCATGCCTCTATGCCTGCCTGGCAACCAGTGATGTGGGCTCCAGCGCTATCTGTCCAGTGACCAGTATCCTATGCACCCTACCCCAACAACTCTGCAACCAGCAGTATCCCACAGAGCACCCAGCCCAGCAATAACACTCCACGCACTCATGCCTGGTACACAGACAGACTCATCACCTCGTCAGTTGTTCTAGTTGCATCCTGACAGGAACCATCTTCACCTCTGCCAAACAATAAGCAGAAGATCCTAGTGGCCTCACCCAATGTCCACTTGGCTGAAATGTCACACATCATGCACCTATACAGTAGCTGTAGGCTGTCTGTACTTGCACTGAAACTCCTTTGTACACCACCCACTGAAACACCAATCTGCCCATTCACAGCAGGCCTACCCCATTCATTTGGGTAGCATTTGCTCACAGTAGATACAGAGACATCCTATCCTGACATCCAGACAATGCACTAACTGCTAGCACCAACCCAGAAGGGTCTCATGATCCCACAAGGGCTATAGAGGGACCCTGACTACCCAATAATTGTCACCCAGTATCAGGGAAAGAATCTACCTCCCCACCTCAACTCAATGCCATAAGGGAAGACCTACAAGCCTAATCACAGAAGGGGCTCATATGAATATGACTCACCATATCACTAGTGAGATAAAATCATGCCTATCCAATAGGCACCATCAAAGTCACACATAGACAAGAGCCACAAAACAACAATAATTCTTTGTATTAAAATAATACAATGAAAAAAGACATTCTAAAGAGAAAGGGAAGAAACAAAGCTCCTAAAACATCAAAACAAACAAAACAAGTCAGCACAAAATAAAAGATTTCCTGCCTCTTTATTGTGCTCACTTGTTCAAACCATCTTATCCTATATATAATTATTTGTTATTGTCTCTGTTCTATAGGGTTGCTATGAGTTGGAGAACAGAGGAAAACTGCTCCATAGAGTTTTCAAGGAGTGGTTGGCAGATTCAAACTGCCCCCCTTTTGGTTAGGTAGCACTTAACTGCTATGACACCAGGGTTTCCAAAATAAACATACATACAACTAATTAATTAATTAATACCTTAATGCCTCAGAGACAGCAGACAATAACAAATTATATGAATAAAAGGCTAAGAAGGCTTGAACAAGTGAGCAAAATAAAGAGGCAGAAAGACTTCCTGAGGAATAAATGGTGATAGAACTACCTGATAGTGAATTTAAAAGACTTATATATAGGACCCTCAAAGAGATCAAGGAAAACACAGGCAAAACCTTAAAGAAACTCAGGAAAACAATACAGGAATGAGATAAAACAAATAGATAATTAGAAACCACACAGAAACAACTCAACAACTAGAAACCCAGAAGATTAATAATAAAATATTAGGAATTGATCACTTAATGAAAAGACTTACAAGTAGAATTGAATCAATGGAAGAAAGAATTGGCAAAATAGAGGACAAATTTCTTGACACTAATTTGTTTAAGGAATGATTAGGAAAAAACTGAAATCTGAAGAAAGAGTTGAGGAACACTATCAAGAAGATCATTCATGTGTGATGAGAATTCCAGAAAAATGGGAGAAAACAAAGTACAGTGTTAGGCAGAAAACTTTCCTAATATCAAAGATCAGAAAGTTTCTATCCAGGAAGCTCATCAAATACCATACAAAGAAAGAATTTTGAGAGCAGCTCTGGAAAAATGAGACATCACTTACAAAGCCACACCAATAAGATTAAGCACTGATTTCTCTGCAGAAACTATGCAGGCAAGAAGATAAGGTGATGGCATATGCAATACCATTAAAGAAAAGAATTGTCAATCAAGAATCATATATCCAGAAAAATTGTATTTCAAATATGACAATGAAACTAGGACGTTCCCAGATAAACAGAAATTAAGGAAACTTGTAAAAACTAGAATTAAATTTGTAAACTTAGAAATACTAAAGTAGTTCTTTGAACAAAGAACCAGTGACATCAGACAACAACCCAAAATTAAGACACATGAGAGCATCACACAAACATCAACCCAAATAAAGAATTCTCAAAGCTAAAAGCTGCAAAACTGAAAACAGGGAATCTGAGTTGTGAATCTGTAAATGACAACAGCAAAACGAACAATGGGAATAAATGATACAGTTATAGAACTTGCATATGAAGAGGAAGTAAAGCTGATATGAAGATACAGCAGATTTTTTTAAATTTGGAAAGATAAAAGAAATTTCAGAGTAACACAATGAAAATAAATCTACTCACTAAAATAAAGAGGAAAATAAGAAGACAACAATAAAGGATACTAAAAGAAGAGAAGAGGAGTTGACATGGCGGAGTAGGAACACATGTCCTTAATCTTCTCTGAAAACTAAGACTTGGATAGATAATTGAAAGGAGCTTTCTGGACAGCCAGCAACCCCCTACGACATGTCATAGAACTGTCACTCTGGAATATATATACCACTAAGTGGGAAACTTACTCTCTACCGCTGAACCCTGATCTGGCTGTGTGGACATCTCCCACAACCTACCAGAAGGTACCAGGCACTTTTAACTTTTTCTTCTCTTTTTTGGCCAACAGGCAGGGGACAAGCATGTGCCGGGGCTACTCTGAAACACAATCCTGAAGTGAACTGCTTGCACCACAGCAGAGAGGCATTGGGTCAGATACCCACATTTTGAAAGCCTGGCGGTAGGGACACCACAGTCCCCCTGCCCTCTCCTTTTTGGAACTCTGCCACAGAGCCACCTCTTTGTCGGTAGGAGGGTAGCTTAATCAGGACACTAGCTTGTGTGCCTGGGAGGCAGAGTTACCCATTTGAAGCCCTCAGCAGGGGCAGATTCTCAGGGTGGCAGACAGTGCCAGCCCAGGGAGCACTTTCCCAGCAGAGGGGCTGTGTTTAGCTCAGTGTTGCCTTATGAGTGGTGCCTGGTGACCGTGTTTGCAGCACTTTGTGGCACAGCAGCCCGTCCCTGTTGTGATCTGCACTATAGCACCTCCAGATGGCTGGTGAGAAGCCCCCTTGTCAGCAAGAAGGAGGGGTGTGCCACACCTGGTGGTAACCAGGGAGGATCTCCCTTGTCAGTAAGAAGGAGGGCCTGCCTGAACTGGTGCTGTGGCTACCTTTGGTTAACAGGCAGGTAGCTTTTAGCTTTTAAAGTAAAACTGCCTGGAAAAATAACAGCCATCACTGACCCACATCATAGGTTCATCTGATGGTCCCCCAGTGTTTCCATAAGAAGGGCAGTGTCTTTACCAGCCAGGAAGCAGAGCCTGCCACCCCAGAGAGTCCACTGGACCCAGTCACAAGAGAACAAAGAGATGATTGGTGACTCACTTCCTTCTCAGAACTACAGCTCAGCTCCTATTAAGGCAACCCTAGAGAAATTAAACAACCTCTAGAAGTTGCAGTAGCAACACACCTTAGCCCAGCATTTAAAGAAATATTCAAACATGGGCCCAGAGAACTCCAAAAATTCTGACTCAAAAAACTTCTCAGATGAAGAAGCCTTTCTGAAACTATCAGAGGTCAAGTACAAAGGATTAGTATATAGAATCCTTCTAGAGATTAAACGAAATGCAGCAGAACAAAATGAAAAATTAAGCAAGCTATTCGAACTGATGGAGCATCAGCATTTTGAAATTCAACAGATCAATAACAAAATCTCAGAATTAGGCAATCCAATTCAAAGCCAAAAGAACAGATTTGACACAATGAAAATTAGAATCAGTGATATTGAAGGTAAAGGTACTGACAGCAGCATTTATAAAGAGAAGCCAATGAAAAGAAATAAGAAAAATAAAGAAGTTCAAAGAAACACGTGGCACTCTATCAAAAGGAATAATCTATGACTAATTGGAATCCCTGAACAAGGAGGCATAGCTGGAAACACAGAGAGCACAGTTGTTGAGTTGCTGACAGAAAACTTCCCTGAAATTACAAAAGAAGAGAACACAGATAGCTGAGTTGTGTAGAGAACACCACAGAAAACTGACCCTAAAAGAAAAACACCAAGACATATTATAATCAAGCTTAATAAAATGAAACATAAGCAGAAACTTTTAAAGGCAGCCAGAATCAAAACAAAGCTAACATTCAGAGGGAAGCCCTGTAGGCTTTCATCTGATTTCTCGGCAGAAATGATCTTGGAAAGCAGGCAGTGGGATGACATATTCAAAGCCTTGAAGGAGAAAAGCTTCCAACCAAGAGTTATATATCCAGCAAAACTTCAAATATGAAGATGAAATTAAGACATTTGCAGATAAACAGAATCTCAGACAATTTGCAAAAAACCAAACCAAAACTACAAGAAATACTGAAACAAGCTCTCTGCTTAGGAAAACAACACTCTTAACTGTACATTTAAGGAGACAAAGCAGGACACAAATACAGAAACTTACTCAATTAGGAAAGGCACAAAATTCAATCAGAGCTGCAACATTAAAAGAAGGGAACCAGTGAACTTATCATGAAAACTAAGATACCATCACAATAAAAAGAGGGATATACTACAGTAGTTATAGTTCGTTCAGATGGCAATGAAGTTAAAAAGATTTGTAGAAGCTAAAATTGGGTTTAAACTCAGATTATTAAGGGGGATTATAGGGGCACCCACAAAACAGAATAACAAGGCAACACATCAAAACAAGAAATGCAATACTGGGATCTCAATGAATACAAAACCAACACTGAAAAACATGAAAATTCAACACATAAAGAAGAATGTCATAGAACAGAATATTAACAACAGAGAAAACTTCAACACAAAAATAATCACATCAAAATGACAGCACTAAACACATGCCTATCAATAATTACACAGCTTGTAAATGGTCTGAACACTCCAGTAAAGAGACAGGGCGTGATATCTTGGATCATAAAACATGGCTGATCTATATGTTGCTTACAAGAAACACACATCAGATTTAAAGATATGAACAAACTGAAAATTAAAGGATGGAATAATATATACCAAGCTAACAATGTACAAAAAAGGGCAGGTGTGGCAAAACTAATCTCAGATAAAACAGATTTCAATGTAAAATCCACCATCATGGACAAGGACAGCCACTATTTATTGCTGAAAGGTTCAATACACAAGCAAGATTTAATAATATTAAATATTATGTACCTAATACCAGAGCACCTAAATACACTGAACAAACATTGACTACAATGAAAAATGAAATAGATCATGCCACAATAACAGTTTGAGACTTCAACACTCCACTTTCAGTAATGGACAGATCAACTAGGAAAAAGCTCAGTAAAGACACAAAATGTCTTATTGTGACAATTAACCAATTAGACCTCATCGACATACACAGAACTTTTTATCCATCAACAGATAAGTATACCTTCTTCTCCAGTGCACATGGAACAGTTTCCAGAATAGATCATGTATTACCACAGAAAGCAAATCTCAACAAAATGCAAACCACAGAATTATTGCAAAGCATCTTCTCAGAACATAAAGCCATAAAAGTCAAAATCAATAGCAGTAAAAACTTTGATAGAAATTGGAACTCATGGAAACTGAACAATATTTTGCTTATAAAGCCATGGGTTAGAAGAAATCAAAGATGAAATAAAAAAAACATGGACTCAAATGAGACTGAAAACACGTCATACCAGGATCTATGGGATACAACCTAAACAGTGCTCAGAAGTCATTTTATCTCTATAAATGCACATATCTGGAAGGAAGAAAGAATCCATACCAAAGAATTAACCCTACAACTTGAACAAATAGAAAGAGAGTGACAGAGGAACACTTCAGCCACCAGAAGAAAACAGATAATGAAGATTAAAGCAGAACTAAATAAATGAGAGAATAGAAGAACAATTGAAAAATTGATACAACCAAAATCTGGATTTTGAAAGGATCAACAAAATTTACAAACCACTGATGAAACTTACCAAAGAAAAACAGGAGAGGAAACAAATAACCTGAACTGGACACAGAAGGGAGAAGTCTCAACAAATCCAATGGAAGTCAAAAGTATCATAACAGAATACTATGCAAGGCTATACTTTAACAGATTTGAAAACCTAGAGGAAATGGACAAATTCCTAGATTCTTAATACGTACCAAAATTATCACAAGGAGAAGAAGAACAACTTAATAAACCCATCACAAGGGAAGAGATTGAAAAAATCATCTAAAAACTGCCAACCAAAAAAAGCCCGGGCCCAGATGGCTTCACCACAGAATTCTATCAAGTTTTTAGACAAGAGTGAACTCCAATACTATTGAATCTATTTCACAGCACAGAAAGGGATGGAATACTCCAAAATTCATTCTATGAAGTCTGTATAACCCTCGTACTGAAGCCAGGGAAAGATCTCACAAAAAAGGAAAACTACAGACAAACATCATTCATAAACCTAGATGTAAAAATCTTCAACAAAATCCTAGCCAATAGAATTCAACTCCATATCAAAAAAAATAATTCATCATGACCAAGTTGGACGCACATCTGGAATGCAAGGCTGGTTCCACATCAGAAAAACAATTACTGCAATCAACTACATAAATAACACAAAAGACAAGAATCATCTGATTTTGTCAACTGATGCAGAAAAGGCATTTGATGAAGTCCAACACCCATTCATGATAAAAACTCTTTGCAAATTAGCAATAGAAGGCAAATTCTTCAGTGCAATAAGGGGCATCTACGCAAAGCCAACCACTCACATCATCCTGAATGGAGAGAAACTGAAAACATTCCCCTTGGGAACAGGAACTAGGCAAGGATACCCACTCTCATACTTCTATTCAACACTGTACTAGAAGTTCTGGCCAGAGCAATTAGACAAGACAAAGAAATAAAGGACATCTGCATTGGCAAAGAAGTAGTAAAAATCTCTCTATTTGCAGATGATACGATTGTATAAGCAGAGAATCCTAAAAAATCCATAAGTTAACTACTCAAACTAATAGACGAGTTCAGCAAAGAATCAGGATACAAGATAAACATAGGTAAATCAGCAGGATTCCCTTACATCAGCAAAGAGATCATTCAAGAGGAAATCACCAAATCAATACCTTTTACTGTAGCCCCCAAGAAGATAAAACACCTAAGACTAAATCTAACTAGAGAAATAAGAGACCTTTACAAAGAGAACTACAAGACTTTATTGCTAGAAACCAAGAGAGACTTACATAAAAGGACAAACCTACCCTGCTCATGGATTGGAAGACGTAATATAGTGAAAATGGCTATTTTATCCAATGCCATCCACATATACAATGCAATCGCAATACAAATTGCAGTGACATTTTTTGATGAGATAGAGAAGCAAATCACCCACTTGCTTGGAAAGGAAAAAACCTGGCTAAACAAAACACTACTAAAGAAGAGCCATGTGGAAGGTCTCACACTTCCTGATTTTAGAACCTATTATACTTCCACAGTAGTCAAAATAGCCTGGTACTGGTACAAAAAGACTTGTAGACCAATGGAACAGAGTTGAGATGCTAGAGATGCTACCATCCTCCTATGAACAGCTGGTGTTTGATAAAGGCCCTACGACTCTGAACTGCGATAAAAACAGTCTCTTTAACAGGCACTGTTGGCAAAATCGGTTATTCATCTGCAAAAAATTGAATCAAGACCCACACCTCACACCTGACACAAAAACCAACTCAATCTGGATAAAAGACCTAAATATCAAGCCTAAAATGACGAGGATGATAAAATAAAAATAGGATCAACAATGGAAAGATTAATACACAATTTAGACAGACTTCAATATCTAACAAACACAGCTCAATCAACAGAAGAGAAAATAGACAAAGGGGAACTACTGAGAATTAAACACTTTCGCTCATCCAAAAACTTTATCAAAAGAATTAAAAGATCACCTACAGGATGGGAAAGAATATTTGGCAACTATATATCTGATCAACATCTGATCTCCATAAATCTACAAGGTACTGAAAAATATCAACGAGAAACACTTAAATAACCCAATTAAATGATGACCAAAGGAGATGGGTAGACACTTCACTAAAGAAGACACCCAGGAAACCAAAAGACACATGAAGAAATGCTCACGATCATTAGCTATTAAAGAAATCCAAATCAAAACTGCAATGAGGTATCAATTCACTGCAACAAAATTGGCTATGATCCAAAAAAACACAAAACAACAAATGCTGGAGAGACTGTGGAGAAATCGGAACTCTCCTCCATGGCTGGTGGGATTGCAGAATGGTACAACCTCTTTGGAAAGCAATCTGGCACTTCCTGAAAAAGCTGCAAGTAGATATACCATTTGACCCAGTAATCCCACTGCTTGGAATATATCCTACAGGATTAAGAGCAGTCACACAAACAGATACATGCACACCAATGTTTATTGTGGCACAGTCCACAGTTGTAAAAAGATGGAATCAACCCAGATGCCCAACAACAGACAAATGGATAAACAAACTGTGGTATATATACTCAGTGGAACACTATGCAATGATAAAGAACAATGATGATTTCAGGAAGCATCTCATAACCTGGTTTCAACTAGAAGACATTATTTTGAGTGAAATCAGTCAGCAACACAACGTCAAATATTGTATGAGACCCATACTATAAAGACTTAAAAACAGACTCACATACAGAAGAAAAGACTCTTGGATGACTACAAGGGAGGGGAGGCAATGAGAAAGAGAGACGTATATAGATTAGATAGCTGGTAGAAATTTGGTTGGGTGAAAGCAGTTACAGCACACACCAAAAGAATGATCACCTTAACTGGTCTTCAACATAACCTGAAAACTCTTCTATTCCTAGCCTCATATCACAAGGATAGAGTAGCAGAGGTGGGGGTCCAGGGTCCACGCTC
The DNA here is from genome assembly GCA_028571685.1 of Heterohyrax brucei. NCBI lineage: Eukaryota > Metazoa > Chordata > Mammalia > Hyracoidea > Procaviidae > Heterohyrax > Heterohyrax brucei. Next base: position 133,311,249 of record CM053149.1, on the reverse strand, counting down.
TCAGGGGACATTGAGGCCAATTGGCATAACTAGGATATTGCTAAGAGAGTCTTCTGTACCCCATATTGGTGAGTGGTGTCTGGGTCTTAAAAGCTAGCAAGCTGCCATCTGAGGCACACCAAATGATCCTATCACAGATGAATCAGATGATCACTAAGGTCAACAAAGAAATAAGAGAAAAAGAGACCAGAAGTCAGAAAGACCCATGTGTATGGATGACTATACCAACTTGTGACAAGAAGAATGAGATGGTGCCAGGCCACCACCAATGACAGCTGTGATGGGGCACACAATGTCAGGTCCCAGTGGCAACACAAATACACAGGGGAGTGCACCTCAAGAACTCCACTAAAAGACCGCAGTTTATGGTCCAATGCCCTGGAACTTCCCCTGGGAGCATGGCCCCTAGATCTGCTGCTGCCCTAGATCATTAGTCGTCACTGAGGTCAACTCCTCGGACAGGAATGGATTGGACTTGGGGACATGGGCTGACTACATGGTGTGTCCCCTTTATGGTTCTATGCATCTACAGGATGCCATCCCAGTGGCCTCTTACCAGAAGGCAGAGGAGAGGGTGGAGAGGAGGGCACGGGAGATTGTTAGCAGGATATGACACACATAGAACAGAAAGGAAGAGTGTGCTGTCACCAGGCAAGGAGACCAGAAGGTACTCCAGAAAGGTAGGCACACAAATTTAACTTGGATTGTATACTATTTTCATCCAACCACAATAAAAAAAAGAAAAAAAGGATACATAAAGAAAATTCATAAAAAAGAGCTCAGCACAAAAATTAAGTAGAACAACAAAACTGTTAACACTATCAAAAACAGCATAACAAAATGGCAGCGGTAAATTCCCACCTACCAATAATCATACTGAATGGACCAGGCAAGAGACAGAGATTGGCAGAATGGAATAAGAAAGAAAAGGACTCATCAATATGTTGCCTACAAGAGGCACACATTAGAGAGAAAGACAAAAATAGGTTAAAAATCCACAGATGTATGCCTACATTGACTGGGGACTGGAAGAAACAGATAGTGCCCAGCTACCACTAGTGATAGCCACGATGGAGCTCACTAAGTTGAGTCTCACTGGCAAAACAAGAATAAAAAGGGGTGCACCCTGAGATCTCCACTAAAAGACCACACAGCTGATGGTTCAGCGGCTTCGGGATTCCCCTGGGAGTATGGCTACTGGCCCTGATGCTGCCTTTGCCCATAAATCATAACGAAGGTCCACTCTCCAGACAGGAATGGGTTGGACTTGGCAACACAGAGTGACCATATATTTGGATGCACTTTACAGTTCTATGCATCTATAGGATATCATCCTGCTGACCTCTGGCTGGAGGAAGGGGAGTGGGTGAAGAGGAGGGGAAAGGAGACTGTTGGGAGGATGAGACATGTATGGAGCAGAGAGGAATAGTGTGCATGTAAATTTATATGGGAATGTACATTTTCACTCAGTCATAATAAAAATAAAAATAATAATAATAAATCCACAGGTGTAAAAATGCATAGTAAGCAAACAGTAACCCAAAAGAAAACAGGAATGGCAATAGTAATTTCTGATAAAATAGACTTTAAATCAAAACCCATTATAAGAGACAAAGAAGGACCTTATATAATGATTAAAGGTACAATTCCCCAAGATGATATAACCATAATAAATATTTATGTATCAAATGACAGAGTTCCAAGATACACAGAACAAACTTTAAAAGAATTGAAAAGAGAAATAGACAGTTTTACAATATTATTAGGAGACTTCAACATACTATTTTTGGTGATGGACAGAACAATTAGAAACTCAGTAAAGATACAGATTATCTGAATTACACAATCAACAAAACTCGACCTCGTACACATATACAGCACACATCACCCATCAGCAAAACTGTACCCATTCTTCTCCAATGAACATGGATTATTCTCCAAAAATAGACTGTATTTTAGGCTACAAAGTAAGTTTCAATAAATTCGAAAACACCTAAATCATATGTAGCAACTCTTCTGACCATAAAAATATAAAACTAGAAATCAATAGCAGAGCAAGGAAAAATAAATGAATACATGGAAATTGAATAATTCTGTATTCAAAAAGTACTAAGTAACAGAAGAATTAAAAGTAAAATTGGAAAGTTCTTAGGCTCAAATGAGAATGAAAACACAACATTCCAAAAATTTTGAGACACAGCAAAAACAGGACTCAGAGAATTTATTGTACAAATGTATACATCAAAAAAGGAAAAGGGCCAGAATCAATAACTTAAATTGGAAACTCAGACAAAAAAGCAATAGCAAAAGACGATGACAGTGACCTGAAGAAAGGAAATAATAAAGATCAGACCAAACATGAAACAGAAAAAAGAAAAATACACAGACTCAACAAGAGAAGTTATTTCTTTGAGAGCATCAATAAAATTGACAAACCATTGGCCAAACTGACAAAAGGGGAAAAAATGATGTAAATAACCAAACTAAGCAATGAGATGGGTGAGATTATAGCAGAACTGAAATAAAAAAAGATCATAACAGATAATGAAAAATTGTATTCCAACAAATTTGAAAACCTAGAAGAAATGACAAATTTCCAGATACATACTACCTACTTAAACTAACACAAATAGAGGAAGAAATTTCAAACAGACCTATAACAAAAGAAGAAACTGAAGATGTTGCTTAAAAAATAACAATGTTTTAGTCAGCTGGTACTGCTGTAACAGAAATACCACAAAGTGTATGGCTTTAGCAAAGAAAAGTTTATTCTTACACAGTCCAGAAGGTTACAAGTCCAAATTCAGGGTGTCTGCTCCAGGGGAAGGCTTTCTTTCTTTGTCAGCTCTGAAGGAAGGTCCATGTGTTGCATCAGTCTTTGGCAGGGAACATACTGGTGCAGGATTCTCAGGTCTGAAGCATGCACTCTTCTTCCAGTGCTGTTTTCTTGATGGTGTGAGGTTTCTAATTCTCTGCTTGCTTCCCTCACTTTTTATCTTCCATGGGATGAAAGGATCAAAGGTGGTTGTCATGGACTGAACTAAGTCCCTCCAAAAAAACTGTGCAGCCATGTGGATGGGCCATGATTCCCAGTATTTTATGATTGTCCTCCGTTTTGTGATTTTCCTATGCTGTATGTTAGAGGATTAGGGTGAGACTGTAAATCCCTTCAGAAGATCACCTCCTTGCTCCACTGTAAAGGGAGTTTCCCTCGAGCATGGTTTGCACCACTCTTTATCCTTTCATCCTACAACAGATAAAAGGAAAGGGAAACAAGCAGTGTGTCGGGAACCTCACACTATCAAGAGAGCAGCACTGAGAGTAGAGCATGTTCTTCAAACCTGATGTTCCTGCACTAAAATGCTCACTGACCAAAGACTGATGCAACACAAGGACTTTATTCCAGCGCCGATAAAGAAGGAAAGCCTTTCCATGAAGCTGAAACCTTGAATTCAGACTTATAGCCTACTGGACCCTGTAAAAATAAACTTTCCTTTGTTAAAGTCATCCACTTGTGGCATTTCTGTTAGAGCATGACCAGACGACTAAAATAGTGGTACAAGCCACATTCCAGGGAAACTCCCTTAGCAAGGGTGTTGCAGTCCTACTCTAAACCCCTTTTAACATAGTCATCCTATTAATCAGCCACAGGCAGAGATTAAGACGTATAGCATAGGAAAATCACAACATATGGGGAATGATGACCCAGCCAAAAGGCTACATACATTTTAAGTGGGGGACACAGTTCAATCCATGACAAACAACAACAAAAAGCCCTAGCCCAGAAGGCTTCATGGGAGAATTCTACCAAACATTCAAAGAGTGGATATCAGTTCTATTCAAAATATTCCAGAATACGGAAAATGAATGGCTACTCTCTGTTCTATGAAGCCTGCAAGACCCTGATACAAAAGCAAGGCAAAGACACCAAATAAATAAATATTACAGACCAATACCCCTCATAAACATACGCAAAAATTCTAACCAACAAGATTCAACACCATATCAAGTAATAATAATAATACATCATGAGTAAATGAAATTAACACCAGGGATGCAAGGATGATTCTACATTAGAAAATTAATCAATGCAATTTACCACATAAATAAATCAAAGTTGAAGAATCACATGATCGACCCAAACAACACAGAAAAGGCTTCTGATAAAATTCAACAACTTTTCCTGACAAAACTTGTCAGCAAAATAGCAGTAAAAGGAAAATTCCTCAACGTAATTGAAGACATATATATAAACCAACAGCCAGCATTATTCTCAATGGAGAAGGATTGACAGCATTACTGTTGAGAACAGGATCAAGACAAGAATGTCATCTATCATCCTTTTATTTGATACTATACTGAAAGTCCTAGCTAGAGCAATAAGGCAAGAAAAGGAAATACAGAATATCCTATTTGGAAAGGAAGAAGCAAAGCTATTCTTATTCACAGATGACTTGATCCTATGCATAAAAAATCCCAGAGAATCTACAAGAAAGTTGCTGAAACTGAGAGGAATCCAGCAAAGTGGCAGAGCACAAGATTAACACACAAAACTCAAGTGGCTTCCTGTACACTAACAAAGAGGAATCCAAAAAAGGAAATCAAGAAAACAATACCATTTAGAGTAGCCCCTGTCATGGACCTAATCGTGCTACCCCCCCCCCCCCGCCATAGGTGTAGCCATGTGGTTGGGCCATGATTCCCTGTATTCTACTGCTGTCTTCCATTTTGTGATTTTCATGTGCTGTATGTTAAGCAATTAGGGTGGGACTGTAAATCCTTTCATAAGATCACCTCCCTGCTCCACAGGAAAGGGAGTTACCCTGGAATATGGCTTGCCCCACCCTTAATCCTTTCATCCTACAAGAGATAAAAGGGAAAAGAAAGCAGCAGAGAATTGGGAACCTCACACCATCAAGAAAACAGCACACCCTTCAGACCTGAGGTTCCTTTGCCAAGATGCTCCCTGGACAAAGACTGATGCAATGCCAGACTTTTCTCCAGAGCCAACAAGGGGGAAAGCCTACCACTGGAGCAGACATCCTGAATTTGGGCTTCTGGCCTGCTGGACTGTGTAAGAATAAACTTTCCTTTGTTAAAGCCATCTACTCTGTGGTATTTCTGTTAGAGCAGCACTAGCTGACTAAAACATCCCCCAAAAGGATACAATACCTAGGAATAAACCTAACCATGGATGTAAAAGACATACAAGGAGAACTATAAAACACTACTAAGAAAGAGATGCATTTAAATGGAAAAACATTTCGCATTCATGGATTGGAAGGCATAGTATTGTGAAAATGTCAATGATACTAAGAGCAATCTATAGACAAAGTGAAAGTCCAATCTAAACTCTAACAACTTTCTGTAATGAAATGGAAAAACTAATCTCTAATCTCCAAGGAAGGAGACCTCAAGTAGTTAAAGTAGTACCAAAGAAGAACAAAGAAGTCCTCACACTTTCTTATCTCAAAATTTACTATACAGCCACAGTAATCAAAACATTCTGGAACTGGCTTAATGACAGTTACAGAGACCAAAGAAACAGAATTGGTAACCCAGAAGTAAATCCGTCCATCTACAGGCAGTTAATCTGCAACAAATGTTCAAAGTCCGTTCAATGGGGAAAAAACAGTCTCTTTAACAACTCATGCTGGCAAAACTGGATATTCATTTACAGAAAAATGAAACAGGATCCATGCTTCACACTATGCACCAACTCAAAATCATTCAAAGACTTTAATGTTAAAGCTAAAATTACAGTGTTCTTCAAAGATAACTGTCATGGATTGAACTGTGTCCCCAAAAACATGTGTATCAATTTGGCTAGGTCATGATTACCAATACTTTGTGTTTGCCATTTTATCACTGATGTGATTTTCCCGTGTGTTGCACATCCTACCTCTTTGATGTTAATGAGGCAGAATAGGCAGCAGTTAAATTAATGAGACAGAACTCAATCCACAAGATTGAATTTTCTCTTGAGCTGATCTCTTTTGAGATATAAAAGAGAAAGGCAGGGGGAACCTCTTGCCACCCAGAAAGCAGTGCTGGAGCACAACACAATCTTTGGGCCCAGCATTCTTGTGCAGAGAAGCTCCTAGTGCAGGGGAAGACTGATAACAAGGACTTTCCTCCAGAGCCAACAGAAAAGGCATTCTTCTGGGGCTCACACCTTAAATTTGGACTTCTAGCCTACTAGACTATGAGAGAATAAATTGTTTAAGTTGTCTACTTATGGTATTTCTGTTATAGTGGCAGTAGACAACCAAGACAATAATATAGGATCAAAACTAAAGGACTTAATTTTCAACATAAACGTCATATCAAACAAACTAAAAGTACACAAACAACGGAAGATATATTAGATAATTGGGACCTCCTAAAAATTAATATTTATGTTTATCAAAAGACTTTACCAAAAGAGTACAAAGTGAACCTGTAGACTGGGAAGAAAATCTTTGGAAACAATATGTCTAGTAGAGGTCTAAGCTCTAAAATATACACAAAACTTCAACATGTCAACAACAAAAAGACAAACAACCCAATCAAAATTGGACAAAGAACATAAACAGACATTTCATCAAAGAGAACATTCAGATGGCCAATAAATATATGGAAAGGTGCTCTCAATCATTAACCATTAAAACAAACAAACAAACCTGCTGCCATCAAATCAATTCCAACTCATAGCAGCCTTATTGAACAGAGTAGAATTGGCCCCATAGAATTTCCAAGAAGCCCCTGGTATATTCCAACTGCCTATCTTTTGATTCATAGCTGTAGCTCTTAACCACTATGCCACTAGTTTTCCTGTGAATCATTAAAAAATCAAAACCAAACTGGTTGCCCTTCAGTTGATTCTGACTCAGAGACATAAATCAAAACTACAAGAGATACCATTTCATCCCTACCATGTATGGTGATCATTAAAAAAAAACAGAAAATGACAAATGCTGGCAAGGTTGTGGAGGAATTGGAACTCATTACACATTGCTGGTGGGATTGTAAAATGGCACAACTTGTCTTATTCAGCTAGTACTGCTTTAACAGAAATAGCACAAGTGAACGTCTTTAAAAAGAGAAATTTTATTTGTCACAGCCCAGTAAACTCAAAGTCCAAACTCAGGGTGTAAGCTACAGTGGAAAGCTTTCTCTGCCGGTGCTGGAAGAAGTTCCTTCTTCACAATCTTCCCTTGGACTGGAAGCTTCCAAAGTGCAGGGACCCTAGTCCTTTCCAAAAGACATACTCAGTTCCCAGCACAGCTTCTTGGTGGTATGAGGTCCTTAAATCTCCCTGCTAGTTTCTTTCCTTTATGTCTCAAGAGACTGCCTCAAGGCACAATAACAATCCAATCTTACACACGGAGTCCTGCCAACACAACTGCCACCCATTCACCCTCGTTACATCATAGTGGCAGGATTTCCAGCATGGAGAAACACCACACAGTACCAGGAATCACAGTCCAGCCAAACCACCACACACATTTTTGGGAGAACACAGTTCAATCCTTGACACAACTATTATTTTAAATTAAAAAAAAAGTCATTGCTGTCAAGACAATTCCAATTAATAGCAACCCCATAGGGCAGAGTAGAATTGCCCCATACAGTTTCCAAGGAGTGACTGGTGGATTTGACCTGCCAACCTTTTGGTTAGCAGCCGTAACACTTAACTACTATGCTAACAGCATATCTCTCCCTTAAAAAGCTAGAAATAAAAATATTTTTATGGGAGATGGGGCCAAGATGGTGGATGAGTTACACATCTCCTCAGTTCCCTCTGAGAATTAAGGCTTAGAAAAATAATTTAACGGAGCAGTGTGGACGTTTTGGGAGCCCTAAGAACAGTCATAGAGTTGTGAGATCAAACTAGGTGACAGAAAGGGGAAAAAACTACATTTGTCAGAGGTGAGATAGTGGCACAGTGAGCTATGCTTCTCCCACCACAGCAGCTGAGAGGCTTACAGGTACAGACATCTTATTTTTTATCCCAGAGACTGAGACTGGGACTGCTGAGCCTGACAGAGGATAGCCAGATGCTGAGCTGCAGTGTCTAAGTAAACAGCATATGAGAGGCTATGCTTGGGACAGTCACATCTAGAGAACCCAGTAGCAGCTGGTGACTGAGTATGCCAGTGCCCTTTCTCCCTCTCTTTTTTGAGCAGCACCATGGATACTGTTAGCACAGTGCAACAGAGGTGGCTCAGGAGTGATGTTATCTTGGTTAGCTGAGAGGTGAAGTCAGCCATGCCTGACAACTTGGTTGGGGCTAACTCCCAGGCAGAGCAACAGTGCCTGTCTGGGCAGTGCTTCTCCCACCAGAACAGCTATTTTTAAGACAATCATACCTAGAGAACAGAGCAACAGCTGGCAGCTAAGTGTCCTAACCCCTCACTTCTTTGAGCCACATCATAACATCTGCTGATGGTCCCCTGAGAAACTCCCTAAGTAGGGCACTATCTTTATCAGCCAGCAGGCCGTACCTGTCACCCCTGAAGGACTGGCCACTATGAGCTGCCACTGGTTAGCAACTCTCTCAGCAGAAAAGTAGTTTTTAGGAAAAGCACATCTAGAGAATGCAGCAGTGACTGCAAGCTGAGTATGGCAGTTGCCATTTCCACCTCCTTTCACTGAGCCACATCATAGCATCTACTGATGGCCCTCAAGAGACTCCATAAGTAGGCCACCATCTTTACCAGCCAGCAGGCAGGACCTGCCGCCCTTGAAGGCCTGGCTGCTATCAGCTACTGCTGGTCAATACCTCCCTCAGCAGAAAAGCAGTTTTTAAGACAAGCATATCTAGAGAATGCAGCACTGACTGGTGGCCAAGTGTGGCGATATCATTTCCACCTTCCTTCACTGAGTCATGTCATAGCATCTGCTCACAGCACCCGAGAGACTCCATAAGTAATGCACCATCTCTGCCAGCCAGTAGGTGGTGCTTGCTACTGCTGAGGGCCCAGCTGCCTTTGGCTACTGCTGGATGGTGCCCCTCTCAGGACAAAAGCCTGTTTTAAGATAAGCACATCCAAAGAATACAGTGGTCCCTGATGGCCAAGTGTGGTGGCATCTTTCCTCCATTCCCTGAGCTATGCCACAGTCTCAACTGGCATGACACCAGAGAATTGTCACAAGTAGGTCACCATCATTATCAGCCAGGAGGCAGGGCCTGCCACACCTGAGAACCCCACTAGGGCAAGCCATCAAGACAAGCAGCATCATGGAGCTTGACAGCATCCCTATTCTAGAGATTTTCCATAAGATAGCTGCACCTAAAGAACATAACAGTGGCTGGTAACCAAGTCTAGCAGTGGCTTTACTCACACCCTTCTTAGAGCTATGCCACAGCTCCCATTGGTGTAACACCAGCACAGAAGAGCTATTTGATGGTGTGAAGATAACAATCAGTATCTAACCATTTAAAGAAGCAGACTGTCATGGCTCCAGAAAACTCCCAAAACAAAGATCAAAAAGCTTCCCAGATGAAGAAGTCTTCCTGAAATTATTGGAGGTAGAATACAAAAGAATTATGTATAAAGCCTTCTAGAGATTAAGCAAAGTGCAGCAGAACAAACTGAAAAACTAAGTAAGCAGTATCAACTGCTAGAACATCAACAATCTGAAATCCAGCAGATCAATAATCAAATTACAGAGTTAGAAAATTGAGCACAAAGCCAAAATTCAGCACAATGCAGAATTAGTGAGCTAGAAGATAAGGTAAGTGACACCACTATTTACGAGGATAAATCAGATAAAGAAACAAGAAAAATGAAGAAGCATTAAGAAGCATGTGGGACTCTATTAAGAGGAATTATCTATGATTAACTGGAATTCCTGAACAGGGAGAGACAGCAGAAAATACAGAGAGAGTTGTTGAAGAGTTGTCGACAGAAAACTGTCCTGACAAGAAAGAAGAGAACATCGATATGCAAGATGTTTATTGAACACTACAAAAGCTAGACCCCAAAAGAAAGACACTAAGACAAATTAAAATCAAGCTTAATAAAATGAAACATAGAAAGGCCCTTAAAGGCAGTGAGGCTTAAAGCAAAACTAATGTACAAAGGGAAGCTCCATAGGCTGTCCTCTGACTTCTCAACAGAAAATATGTTGGCAAGAAGGCAGTGGGATAACATAGAAAAAGCCTTGAAGGAGAAAAACTTCCAACCAAGAAACATATATCCAACAAAATTGTCTTTCAAATATGACAGTGAAATGAAGACATTCTCATATAAACAGAAGCTTAGAGATTTTGCAAAAACCAAACCAGAATTACAGCCAAGACATACTTAAAAAAGCTCTTCATTTATAAAATTAATAATACTAGATATATACTCAAGGGTGCAAGGCAGGACACAGAATCTAGAGTTCCACTCAGTTAGGGAAGCCACAAAGCACAATCTATGCCAAAATATTAAAAGCAGAGAACCGAAGATCTTGATGTGTAAACTATGACATCATCACACTATAAAGAGGAATATATTACAGTAGTTATAGCCCTTTCATATGAAGAGAAACTTAAAGATTGGCTTAAACTTAGACCATTAATGGATAAAAGTGATAGTTGCAAGGCAAATTATCAATGTTACGTATCGAAACAAGAAACATGATATAAAAGTCTCAACAGACTCAAAACCAGCATTAAAAAAGGGGAAAACAAAACTCATAAAGAAAAATGACTCAGAACAGAATATTAAATGGAACAAAGAAAACATCAACAACACAAAAATAAAAGCATGGTAATGACAGCATGAAACACATACCTATCCATAATTACACTGAAGGTAAATGGATTGACTGCCCCAATTAAGAGGCAGAGAGTAACAACTCTGATCAAAAAACATGCTGCATCTCTGTGCTGCTTACAAGAAACACAACTTAGACCCAAAGATATGAACAAACTGAAAATCAAAGAATGGAAAAATATGTAACAAGCTGACAACAAGAAAGAACAGCAGGAATGGCAATGCTAACCTCAGATAAAATAGTTTTAATGCAAAATATACCATCTTAGACAAGGATGGTCAGTATTTACTGTTTAAAAGTTCAATACATAAGTAGGATATAACAGTATTAAATATTTATGCACCCAATACCAGAGCCTTGAAATATATTGAACAAATGCTGATAACATTGAAAAATGAGACAGATCACTCCACAACAATAGTAGGAGACTTCAACACTCCACATTCAGCAATGGACATCCAGAAAAAAAGCTCAATAAAGGTACAGAAGATCTTATTGCAACAATCAACCAGTTAGATGTCATCAACATTTCATACAGGACTTTTATCCAACAACAGGTTAGTATACCTTCTTTTCCAATGCACATGGAATGTTCTCCAACACATACCATATATTAGATCATAAAGAAAGTCTGAACAAAATCCAAACAGCACAATTATTGCAAAGCATCTTCTTGGACCATAAAACCATAAGACCTGAAATCAATAGCAGAAAAAATGTAAGTAGAAATTCAAACTCATGGAAACTGAACACTTTCCTAAAAAATTCATGAGTTATAGAAGAAATCAGACACAACAAAGAAATTCATGTAATCAAATGAGAATGAAAAGTATCCTACCAGAACCTATGGGATACAGCAAAAGCAGGGCTCAGAGGTCAATTTATCTCCATAAATGCACACATCCAGAATGTAGAAAGGACCCAAAACAAATAATTAACCTTACAACTTGAACAAACGGGAAGAGAACAACGAAAGAACCCATCGGGCACCAAAAGAAAACAGATCATAAAGATTAGAGCAGAACTAAATGAATGAGACAATAGAAAAACAATTCAAAGAACAAAACCAGAAACTGCTTTTCTTAAAAGATTGACAAAATTTATAAACCACAAATTTATAAACTCACAAAAGAAAAACAGGAGAGGAAACTAATAACCTGAATAAGAAATGAGATAGGAGATGTCGCAACAGATCCATCTGAAATTAAAAGTACCATAACAGAATGATATGCAAAATTATACTCTGACAAATTTGAAACTCTAGAGGAAATGGACAAATTTGTAGATTCACATCACCTACCAAAATTATCACAAGGAGAAGTAAAACAGCTTAATAGACCCATCACAAAAGAAGAGATTGAAAAAGTAACCAAAAAACTACCATCAAAAAAGTCCTGGCCCAGATGGTTTCACTGGAGAATTCTACCAAACTTTTAGAAAGGAGTTAACTCCAATATCACTGAAGTGATTTTACACCACAGAAAAAGATATACCACTCCCAAATTCACTCTGTGAAGCCAACATAACCCTGATAACCAAAGCCAGAGGAAGATCCCACACAAAAAAAGAAATTACAGACCAATAGCACTGATGAACCTAGATGCAAAACTCTTCAACAAAACCCTAGCCAATAGAATTCAACAACATATCAAAAAAATAATTCGTTATGACTGTCATTGAATTGTGTCCCCCCAAAAATATATGTAGCCATGTTGCTAGGCCATAATTCCTGGTACTTCGTGACTGTCCTCCATTCTGTGATTTTCGTATGTTGTATGTTAAAGGATTAGAGTGGGACTGTAAGTCCCTTCATAGGATCACCTCCCTGCTCCACTGTAATGGGAGTTTCCCTGGAGAATGGCTTGCCCCACTCTTAATCCTTTCATCCTACGAGAGATAAAAGGGAAGCAAACAGAGAACTGGGAACCTCACACTGTCAAGAAAGCAGCACCTGGAGAACGCGTCCTTCAGACCTGAGGTTCCCAAACCATGATGCTTCCTGCAAAGACTGATGCAATACTGGACTTTCCTCCAGAGCTGACAAGGAGAAAAGTCTTCCCCTGGAGAGGACATCCTGTATTTGGACTTGTAACCTGCTGGACTATGTAAGAATAAACTTTCCTTTGTTAAAGCCACCCACGCGTGGTATTTCTGTTAGAGCAGCACTAGCTGACTTAAAAAAATGACCAAGTTGGATTCATACTAGGGATGCAAGGCTGGTTCAACACCAAAAAACAATGAATGTGACCAGCTACATAAATAATACAAAGGGTAGGAATCATCTGATGTTGTCAGTTGATTCAGAAAAGGCATTTGACAAAGTCCAACACCCATTCATGTTAAAAACTCTCAGCAAAATAGGAATAGCTGGGAATTCCTCATTTCAATAAGGGACATCTATCAAAGCCAACTACCTACATAATCTTAAATACAGAGAGACTGAAGAAATTCCACCTGAGAATGAGAACTAGACAAGGATGACCACTGTCACCACTTAGATTCAACATTGTGCTAGAGGTTCTGGCCAGGACAATCAGACAAGACAAAGAAATAAAAGGCATCTGCATCGGTAAAGAAGTAAAAAATATCACTTTTTTGCAGATGCAGATGATATGATTAGATAAACAGAGAACCCCGCAGAATCCATAAATAAACTACTGGAACTAATAGAAGAGTTCAACAAAGTATCAGGATATAAGATAAACATGAGCAAATCAGTAGGATCCTTTACACCAACACAGTAATCATCGAAGATATAATCACCACGTCAATACCATTTACTATAGCCCCCAAGAAGATAAAATACCTAGGAATAAATCTAACCAGAGGAGAGACCTATAAAGAGAAAAGTACAAGATCTACTTCAAGAAACCAAAAGACTTACATTAAGTGGAGAAACCTATCCTGCTCACAAATAGGAAGACTTAACATTGTGAAAATGTCTATTTTACCTAAAGCAATCTACATGTACAATGCCATACCATTACAGATTCCATTGTCATTTTTTAATGAGATGGAGAAACAAATCACCATTTTTGTTTGGAAATGCATGAAACTCTGGATAAGTAATGCACTACTGAAGAGGAATACAGTGGAAGCCTCACACTGCCTGACCTTAGAATCTATTATACTGCCATGGTAGTCAAAACAGCCTGGTACTGGTACCAAAAGCCATAGAGACCAATGGAACAGAATTGAGACCCCAGCAACGTCACCATCCTCTTATGAACAATTGATATTAGACAAAGGCCCAGAAGTCATAAACTGGGATTAAAACAGTCTCTTTAACAAATGATGCTGACACATTTGGACATCCATCTGCAAAAAACTGAAATAGGACCCATACCTCACACCTTATATAAAAACTAATTCAAAATGGATCAAAGACTTAAATATAAAAGTTAAAACAATAAAGATTACACAAGGAAAACTAGGGTCAACAATGGAAGCTCAAATTCCTTTTCTGTATCAATACATGGCTGAGATAGACAAAATCTGACAAACAAAATGCCATCAACAGAAGAGAAAACAGATAAATAGGAATTACTAAGAATCAAACACTTACCCATCTCAAGACTATCAAGAGAGTTAAAAGACTACCTACAGAATGGGAAAAAATATTCGCCAACTACATGCCAGATTGACGTCTGAGTTCCAAAATCAACAAGCTACTGCAAAATAGCAACAAGAAAAAGGTAAATAACCCAACTGAGCAGTGGTCAAAGAAGATGGACAAACACTTCACCAAAGAAGACATCCAGGAGGCCAAAAACACATGAGGAAACGCTCACAATCAATAGCTATTAGAGAAATCCAAATTAAATCTATGAAATACCATCTCACCCTAACAATGCTGGCCATAATCCAACAAACACAAGGCAACAAATGCTGGAGAGGCTGTGGAGAGACTGGAACTCTCCTATACTGCTGGTGGGAATGCAGAATGGTACAACCTCTTTGGAAAGCAATTTGGTGCTTCCTAAAAAAGCTAGAAATAGAAATACCATTTGATCCAGTAATACCATTGCTCAGAATATATCCTACAGAAATAAAGGCAGTCACACAAACAGATACATGCACAGAAATGTTTATTGCAGCACTGTCCACAATAGCAAAAAGATAGAAGGAACCTAGATGCCCATCAACAGATGAATTGATAAATGAATTGTGGTACATATGCTCAATGGAACACTATACAATAATAAAGAACAATGGTGATTTTAGGAAGCATCTCATAACCTGGAATCAACTAGAAGACATTACACTGAGTGAAATTAGTCAGTGGCAAAAGGACAAATATTTATGAGATATCCACTATATGGACTTAAAAATAGATTCATGTACAGAAGAAAAGACTGATGGTTACAAGCGTGAGGAAGGAGGGAGAAGGTTTGTCACAGATTAGATAGTCCATAGGAATTTGGTTAGGTGAAAGCAGTGATAGCACACAGTAGAGAGTAGATCAACTTAACTGGACTTTACCAGAAACTCAAAGCTTTTCTAAACTCAACCTAATATTTCAGAGGATACAGTAGCAGGGACAGGGGTCTGGGGACCATGTCTTCAGGGGACATCGAGGCAAGTTGGCATAATTAGTCTATTACTAAGAGTCTTCTGCACCGTATATTGGTGAGTGGTGTCTGGGGTCTTAAAAGCTAGTAGGCTGCCAACTGAGGTACACCAAATGGTCTGAGCCCATCCAGAGCAGATGATCACTGAGAACAACAAATACATGAGGGGGAAAAAACACCCAGGAGACAGAAGGACCCATGTGAATGGATGACTGTATCAACATGATACCCAAAGAACCAGATACTGTCCAGCCATCACCAAAGTCACCTGTGACAGGGAACACAATGTAGGGTCCCTGAGGCAATATGAGAAAAAGAAGTGTGCAGCCCAAGAACTCTACTAAAAGATCTGAACTGATGGTCCACTGTGGGAATTATACTAACACTCTTGACATAACCGCGGCCATTTTGAGCCACCATAAGCTATTTATCACAACTCTGCCTAACCTTTTGTACTAGGGGACATAATATTAACATCTTCAGTCCTTTAACCTAGAAGAGACCTGCGAGTACATCCAGATCAAAGAGATAAATCACGGAAAACCATGAGAAAACAAAGGGCACGTTAAACCACTCCCTTTCAGATAAGGAATTAAATAGATCTAGATGCCTTTAACTCTTTAACGTTACAGAGATTAACCTCCCCTAGTACAAACTATAAATACTCTATTAAAGCTCAGTTTGGGGCTCTTGGCTGTGATGACCGCTAGCCCCCTGATCCCACTTTTTTATGTCTGTATTTTTTCTTAATCTCGACAGCACCCCTATCTCTGACCGTGGTCGTTGAACTCTCAGTACCCGACAGTTCATCAGCCTGGAAAGTCTCCTGGGAAAGTGGACTCTGGATCTGCTGCTGTCCATGACCAGAAACCAGTTATTAGGTCAACTCTTCAGACAAGAATCGACTGGACTCGGGGACACAGTGGGACCATACGGTGTGAGTGAGTACTTTATGGTTCTGTGCGCTTATAGGAGGCTGTGGTACTGGTCTCTTTCTAGATGGAGGAAAAGACGGTGGAGGTGGGGGGACAGATGTTTGTTTAGAGGATACTAGAGACAGAATGAAAAGGAGGGGTACGTCACCGGGTCAGAAGCTCAGAGCGAGTTGCAGATAGGTGGGCACGCAAAACCCGTTTGGATTGTACACTTTCAAGTTAACACAATTAAAAAAATAAAAATAAAATAAGACCATGCAGATCACACACACACACACACACAAATGACATTAATATTTGTTTGGGGATTGGATTGTACATGTAGACTGCTTCTGGTAAAATAGACATTTTCACAATGCTAAATCTTCCCATCTATAAGCAAGGTAGATTTCTGCACTTTTACTAAGTCTCTGTTTGGTTTCTTGAAGTAGGGTCTAGTAATTTTCTGTGTATATGTCTCTTCTCTGTTAGACTTATTCGTAAGCATTTTGTCTCCTTGGAGGCTATGATAAATGTTATTGATTTGCTGGTTTCCTCTTTGATGAACATTTTGTTGGTGTAGGGAATTCTACTGATTTACTTATGTTTATCTTATGTCCTGATACTTTGCTGAGCTCTTTTATTAGTTCTAGTACTTTATTTATGGATTCTTCAGGGTTTTCAGTGTATCAGAGCATATCATCTGCAAATAGGAATACTTTTACCTCTTCTTTACCAGTGCAGATGTCCTTTATTTCTTTATCTTGCTTGATTGCTCTGGCTAAAACCTCCAGCACAATGTTGAATAAAAGTGGTGACAATGTGCATTCTTTTCTGTTTCCCATTCACAGAGGAATTCTTTCAGTCTCTCTCCAATCACTATGATGTCGGCTGTTGGCTTTGTCTAGGGGCTTATTATGACACTGAAGAATTTCCCTTCTATTTCTATTTTGCCAAGAGTTTTTAACACGAATGGGTGTTGGACTTTGTCAAATTCCTTTTCTGCATCAATTGATAAAATCAAGTGATTTTTTTTTTTATCTATGCAGTTGATTACATTAATTTGTTTTTCTGATGGTGAACCAAGACTGCATTCCTAGTATGAATCCTACTTGGTCACAGTGAATTATTTTTTTGATATGTTGTTGAATTCTGTAGGCTAAGATTTTATTGAGGATTTTTGCACCTAGGTTCATGAGATATATTGGTCTGTAATTTTTGTGTGTGTGTGGGATCTTTATCCAGCTTTGATATCAGGGTTATGCTGGCTTCACAGAATGAATCCAGGAGTGTTCCATCCTTTTCTATGCTGTGAAATAGCTTCAGTAGTATTGGAGTTAACTGCTTTCTGGTAGAATTCCACGGTGAAGTCATCTGGGTCAGGACTTCTTCTGGTTGCTAGTTGTTTGGTTATTATTTCAATCCATTCTTTCATTATGAGTTTATTAAGTTGTTCTGCTTCTCTTTGTGATAGTTTCGGTAGGTGACGTGAATCTAGAAATTTGTTCATTTCCTCTGGGTTTTCAAATCTGTTAGAGTACAGTATTTCATAGTATTATGTTATGATACTTTTAATTTTGGTTAGGTCTTGTCATGGATTGAATTGTGTCCCCCCCCCCCCCAAAATATGTGTATCGATGTGTCTGGGCCATGATTCCCTGTATTCTATGATTGTCGTCCATTTTGTGATTTTCCTATGCTGTATGTTAAAGGATTAGGGTGGGACTATAAATCCCTTTATAAAATCACCTCCCTGCTCCACTGTAAAGGGAATTTTCCTGGAGTACGGCTTGCCCTACCCTTAATCCTTTCATCCTACAAGATATAAAAGGAAAGGGAAACAAACAAAGGAAACAAGCAGAGAATTGGGAACCTCACATCATCAAGAAAGCAGCATCAGGAGAAGAACATGTCCTTCAGACCTGAGGTTCCTGCACCAAGACGCTCCCTGAACAAAGACTGATGCAATACCGGACTTTCCTCCAGAGCCAACAAGGGGGCAAGCCTTCCATTAGAGCAAACATCCTGAATCTGGACTTGCAGCCTACCGGACTGTGTAAGAATAAACTTTAATTTGTTAAAGCCATCCACCTCTGTGGTATTTCTGTTAGAGCAGCACTAGCTGACTAAAACAGGTCTGTTGTGACCTCTTCTCTCTCATTTCTTATTTGGGTTATTTGTTTCCTCTCTTGATTTTCTTCTGTGAGTTTAGCCAATGTTTTATTGATTTTGTTTATCTTTTCAAAACAAACAGCTATTGTCTTTAATTCTTTCAGTTGTTCTTCTATTCTCTAATTCATTTAGTTCTGCTCTAATCTTTATGATTTATTTTCTTCTGATGCCCAACTGGTTCTTTTGTTGGTCTCTTCCTACTTGTTCAAACTGTAGGGTAAATTCTTTGGTTTGGGCCCTTTCTTAATTTTGGATGTGTGCAATTAGTGAAATAAACTGAGCACTGCTTTTGCTGTATTCCATAGGTACTTGTAGGATGTGTTTTCAGTCTTATTGGATTCCATCAATTTCTTTATTGTATCCTTGATTTCTTCTGTAACTCATGAATTTTTTGAGCAAGGTCCTGTTCAGTTTCAATTAATTTGAATTTCTGTCCATGTTTTTTCTGCTATTGATTTCAAGGTTTATGGCTTTATAGTCTGAGAAAATGGTTTGCAATATTTCAATACTTTAGTTTTTTTGAAACTCACCTTATGGCCTAATATACGATCTATTCTGGAGAATGTTCCATGTGCCTTGGAAAAGAAGGTATATATTTGTCAGTTGTTGGGTGGAGAGCTCTGTATATGTCTATGAAGCTGAGTTCGTTGTCACAATAAAATGTTTCTTTTCTAAATTGAGCTTTTCTCTGGATGATCTGTTCATTACAGAAACTGGAGTGTTGAAGTCTCCTACTATCATTGTGGAGTGATGTATCTCACTTTTCAGTGTTGTCAGCGCTTGTTCAATGTATTTAGAAGCTCTGATATTTGGTGTATAAATATTTATTATTGCTATATCCTCTTTATATATTGAACCTTTAAGCAATAAATAGTAACCACCTTTGTCCACAATGGTAGATTTCACTTTAAAATCTATTTTATCTGAGATTAATATTACCGCTCCTGCTCTTGTTTGCATGTTATTAGCTTGGCATATATTTTTCCATCCTTTAATTTTCAATTTCTTCATATATTTGAGTCTAAGGTGTGTTTCTTGTAAGTGGCATATGCACAGATCCAGTGAACAAATTAATAAAATTTTTCATTTTGTTCTACTGCACTTTGGTTTGGTTTTGGTTTTTGATCCAATCTGTTACTCTTTGTCTCTTTATTGGTACATTCAATCCATTTACAATCTGTGTAATTATTGATAGGTAGGAATTTAATGCTGTCATTTTGGTGCCTTTATTTTTGTGTTGTTTCCATTTTCTTTGTTCCACTTAATATTCTCATCTGAGCCATTTTTCTATATGGTTTTCTTTTCATCTTTTTCAGTGTTGGTTTTGTATCTGTTGAGACTACTATATTGTTTCTTGTTTTGATGTATAGTATTAGTAGTTTGCTTTGTGACTATCCCTTTGTTTCCCCCAAATGTTCTAAGTTTAAGCCAGTCATGTGTCTCTCTTTATAGTATAAGTTCATAATTCACATACTGAGGTCTCTGTTTCCCTGTTTTTACTATTTTAGCTTTCATTGAGCTTTGAGTCTTCCCTGAGTAGGACTCTGCATGCTGTGTCCTGCATTGCATCATTCAGTACATGTCTGATGTTATTGATTTTTCTAATTAAAGAACTGCCTTCCATATTTCTTGTAATTTTGGTTTGGTTTTTGCAAAGTCTGTAAGCTTCTATTTATCTGGGAATGTCCTAATTTCACCATCATATTTGAGAGACAGTTTTGCAGGATATCTAATTCTTGGTTGGAAGGTTTTTTCCTTCAATGCTTTGTATATGTGGTCACATTGCCTTCTTGCCAACATGGTTTTGGCTGAATAATCAGAAGTCAGCTTAATGGACTTTCCTTTGTAAATTAGTTCTGGTTGAATCCTAGCTGCCTTTAACAGCCTCTCCTAATGATTCATTTTGTTAAGCTGGATTGTAATATGTCGTGGTGTCTATCTTTTCAGATCTACCTTTTGTAGAATTCGATGAGCATCTTAGACAGATACCTGCTCGTCTTTTGTGATGTCAGGAAAGTTTTCTGACAGCATCTCTTCACAATTCTCCCTGTGTTTTCTATGCTCCCTGTTCTGGTACTCCAATCACTCATATTTTTTTCCTCTTGATGGAGTCCCACATAACTCTTAATGATTCTTCATTTTTCTCTATTCTTTTATCTGATTTCTTCCCGTAAGTGCTGGTATCAGTTGCTTTATCTTCAGCCTCTCTAATTCTGCATTCCATTTCCTTGATCTTGCTCCTTTGGCTTTCAATTGAATTGTCTGACTCTGTGATTTTGTTATTGATCTGCTGAATTTCAGATCATTGTTGTTCTAGCAATTCATGTAGCTTGTTTAATTTTTCATTTTGTTCTGCTGCACTTTATCTGATTTCCACTCTAAGACCTAGAAGGGCTCTAAACATAGTTCTTTTGCATTGTACCTCAATAATTTCAGCAAAGACTCTTCATCAAGGGAATTTTTTTATTCTTTATTTTGTGAGTTTTCTGGAGCCATGGTGATCAACTTTTTTAAATTGTTAGAGACTGATTGCTGTCTTTGGGCCATCAGAAATTTGTTTAAATTTAATTGTTGGATATCACAATCTAACATAGATATTTTTAATTTGGGTTTTACTGTCTATGTAGTCCAGTCATTCGAGCTTGAGTGGTTATTTGAGCCTTAATAATTCTGATGCCCTGTCACCTGATGGTTGGAGTGATGACTATACTGAGAGATGTAGCAGGAGTTGCTGGCTCAGGGCAGCCAGTAGGACTGTTCTTCCAGCCTTCCCTTTGTTTCACTCCCCAGGTCCAGAAGAAAAGCTCAAGGCACACACATAAAATACCCCACTTGTAGAACAGGTAGTACTCTGGAATTTAGGTCTCACATACAGCAGAAAAGGGCTAGAGAAAAGATGGGGTATAGGGAGTAAAATAGTACATAGAAAAGTTTTGAGTCATGAAAGTTGCCAGTACATAAGTTGCAATGCTCCGGTAATTGCAGCAATCTCTAGCCCTGAGGAGCTGGTGGAACTTATCATCTACCCCTTCCTTCTCTCTGTGAGTCCAGGTGAAAAGCTTAGGGCACACATGTAAAATGCCCCACTTCTGCCCAGGCAGGGCACCAGAATTTAGCCTGAGGTGTGAAGCAGAGAAGGTAGGTGGGAAAGGCTGTAGACATGGAGGTAATTGCATGTGTAGGAAAGGATCCAACCCTGAGATATCCCAAGCAGTTATCTTGAAATGTGTGGAATTTGCCTAGTGCTTTGCATATATAATGATTGCCTGGCTCAGCAATAGTTTACTTCTACCCTTCTGTTTGCTGTTCTCCTGAGTCCCAGAGAAAAGCTCAGGGTACACATGTATAATCCCAGTTCTGTTTCAGGTAGTGCACCAGAATTTAGCCTTTGGTGCAGCTGAGAGAAGGGAGGGAGGAAGGGTGCTACTGTACTTGGCTGCCAGTTGCTACTGTGTTCTCTAGGTGTAGCTGTCTTAAGCACAGGTTCTCTGTTGACAGAGATACTGTCCACTCAGGTGCTGCTGCTCAGAGTGGCAGCCAGCCCCAGCCAGGCTCTCAGATGCAGCAGTCCCTGTTCTAGCCTCCTGGCTCACAAAGATGACATCTGTACCTGTGCAGTCTCTCTGTTGCCATGCCAGCAGAAATAGGACTCTGCACTGCTGTTTCACTTCTGGCAAAGAAAGTTCCCCTTCCTGTTGCCCAGTCTGACCTCACAACTTTGTGCCTCATCTTGGGGCTCCTAAAATGTCCATTTTGTTCCACTCAGTTGTTTTTCATGGCCTTAGTTCTTAGAGAGATCCAAGGAAACATGTGACTAATCCACCATCTTGGCACCATTCTTGATTTCTTTTTTTAATAATTCTTTCATCTGATCTTTCCTCATATATGTTAATGTCACATACTTTTTCTTTAGTCTCACCAATCTGGCTCTCCATTGCCTCAGTTCTCCTCCTTTAGGTTTCTACTGAGTTGTTTAGTTCTGTAATTTTATTGTTAATTTTCTGAAATTTTAATTCTTGCCACTGTATGTTTTCTTGCAGTCTGTTCAGTTTGCCATTATGTTCTGTATCATTTTGCCTCATCTGTGAATATTAATCTTTTGTAGTCTACCTCTGGTAATTTCAGGAAGTTGTTTTCCTCTGGAAAATTTAATCTTTGTTTTGGGAGCTTTCTGAAGTCATGATATTTTGAAAACTGACTGTTGTCTCCAAGCCATCAGTAAGCAGTATTTATTTATTTTATGCTAGCCTACTGTGTTTTAGTTTTTTGTTTTATTTTGTTTTGAAATGTCCAGATAGTCTGGCAATGTGTGATATTTTGGTTATTGTTGCCTTTGATGCTCTAATGTCCTGTCACTAGGTGTTCAGAGCTGTTACTAAACATGTGAGGCCACAAGTCCATTTGCTTTTCTTGTATGGCTTCAACTCACTTCTCCAGGTAGTCATTCACCAAGTGTACAGGCTCTTGCCTACTGTCCTAGATGAGCATGGATGATTGCCGTAGGCACAGGTATCTGGCTGCAGCCACTGAAAAAGACAGGAGCTAGCAGCCATCCCCAAGTGTCTGTGAGGATTGTGTGTCCCCTTATGCATGAATCTAGGCAAAAGAACAGTATCTGCCCTGAATTTCTGACTCAGTAGAGTCAGCTGATTTTATTTTTTTCCTTCCTTCTTTCCCCCTGTTTGTTAAATTGTCACCTGTCTGAGCATGGGAGACTCAAGGTGAGCGTAAGGAGTCCTACTTCATGCTCAGTTAACGGCATCAGACTCCAGAGTTGGGTGCAGTGTAGAGAAAGGAGAGGGAGCACTGGGAGAAGAGAGAGAGGTTTATCCTGAGAGAAAGATTTGGACCCACACCCAGAAAGTTACACGCAAAGAATTAGCTTTAGACTATTTCATGGCATTTTTCTCTGGCGCTAGAGGCATGAGTGGATTCTCTAGTCAGTAGTTCCTTCTGGAAAGGTTGCCCTCCAATCACTGTGCTCAGCTCACCATGAGGACCTCTGCTGTTTCCTGACAGATAAGGTCCCTTCCTCATTGTTTTAGGCTCCTATTGTGTCACGTGTAATGAATTCATTTGTTTTCCCCTTGGCTCTTTGTTGTCAGAGGTGTCAGAGATAGTGTCTGATTATTCTGCCATGTTGGCCCTGCCTCTCCTCTTTTCTTTAATTTTAACAATCCTGTTTTTAATCTCTATAAACTTTTTCTTGTTCCCTGATTTTTTTTCCTCTAGATTCCTGTTCTTGTTTTAGAAATGCATTATCTTCTTGAATATCTTTAATACATGAATTGTAATTTATAACTTTCTGTAATTGCCCTATGGAGTGTCCCCAAGTGGTGAAAATAGTTAAGCACTTGACTACTAGCCAAAGTGTTGATGGTTCAGACTCACCCAGAGGCATCTCACAAGAGAAGCCTGGCAAGCTGCTTTGGGAAAGGTATAGCCTTAAAAACCCTGAGAAGCAGTTCTACTCTGCACACATGGGATCACCTGAGTTGGAACTGATCCAATGACAGCTAACAACAACAAACTCCTTGCTTTTATTGTCTGTTTTTCCATTTTTGTCCATCTTGGTCTTTATTTTTCATGATGATTATTTTCCTCAGTTGCCTGTTTACATACACACATGAAGGATGAGATTGCTGTAGATAGATGGCTGGTAAGGGTTTCTTTTGTGGTTGTATGGGTCTCTCCTCCTCATGGGAAGGCTGCATTCAGTTTTGCATATGTGATGATTCATCATAAGTTGCAGCTCACTTAGGGGTGCCTCAGCTCCCCATC
Source organism: Heterohyrax brucei (assembly GCA_028571685.1). Lineage (NCBI taxonomy): Eukaryota > Metazoa > Chordata > Mammalia > Hyracoidea > Procaviidae > Heterohyrax > Heterohyrax brucei. The sequence goes on along the minus strand of CM053149.1, from coordinate 133,287,062 downwards.
CCCACATAATGACCACAATCATGAGGGCTTTACCCTGGGGAGTAGTAACCCTCACCAGAAGTTCATTTCAGTTTCCCAGTGAGAACATCTTTGAGTCTCTCCTAGAGTAAACACATACCACTGGCCTCTTTGAGCAAAGGGAGGCTAGTGTTAGAGGCAGGATAGCTCAGGGGCCTGTTCTGCAAACAGTTTTGCCTCCATCCCACCCCCAGAAATGTCTCCTGGCCAACTCCTTCTTCCATGCTCTCACACTGAAACCCTAAGCTCACACCTGTTCAGGGATGCTATGTAAAGGGAGTGCCTCTATCCACCCCCTACAGATATACATGCACACAGAGTCTTTCCTGCCCACTTCTTAATAGGATGCAGTTTTCTCTGCTCTGGTTTATTATCAGTATGATCATTTTTTCTCTATTTTCTGGAAACCCATAAATGTCACACAGTTCTGATACTTACTCTGCCCCCACCTTCCTCAGCTCTGCTTGTAATTATGGTATTTTGCTGTTTCAAGAGGATTTGGGGAAAGGGGAGTGAACGGGGTCTTCGGTCTGCTTTTTCCATGTACAGTGGCCCAGATCGCTCCCTTTTGGTCATCTGTTTTGTGATATATCTGTGTCCAGAAGAATATGTTCTCCTTCCTGACAAGGTCAGAGTCATACTTCAAATGGTCTGCCTTAGCTTGAGGACGCTGCTTATACCAGAGAGACTGTTTATAATCATTGGTTAACTTTGTATATAAGAAACACAATTGACTGGAAACTCTTTGAGAGTCACGTACCAATTAGGTCACCCATCTGTGGGTGACTGAGACTGTGAAACAATAGTGGCTTAAACAAGACAGACTTTTAACTCAGTGTAGGGAGTAGGAAGTTCAGGTCTGTTACGGAAGCTGCGTAGTGTCAGGGACTAGCCTTCTCATCTTGTGCTTGGCTGGATATGGCTTCCATGATGCTCGCCTCATGACCTGAAATGGCTACTCCGACTCTAATCATAGTGTCCACACTCCAGCCAGCAGAAGGAGAAAGCGAGAGGGCTTGCCTACTCCTTTTAAGTGGAATAGCACTACCATGGATTAAATATGTCCCCCCAAAATATGTGTATCAATTGGCTTGGCTGTGATTCCCAGTACTGTGTGGTTATCTTCCATTTTGTGATTGTAATTTTATGTGAAAGAGAATTAGGGTGGGATCATAATACCCTTACACGGGTCACTTCCCTGATCCAATGTAAAGGGAGTTTCCCTGGGATGTGGCCTGCACCACCTTTCATCACTCAAGATAGAAAAGGAAACAGAAACAAGCAGAGAACAAGGGATTTCATACCACCAAGAAAGCCGTATGTGGAGCAGAATACATCATTTGGATGCAGGGTCCCTGCACCTGAAAAGCTCCTTGACCAAAGGAAGATTGAAGACAAGGACCTTCCTCTAAGGACCTTCCAACAGAGAGGAAAAGCCTTCTCCTGGAGGTGACATCCTGAATTTGGACTCAGCCTACTTTACTGGGAGAAAATAAATTTCTTTGTTAAGGCCATCTCCTTGTGGTATTTCTGTTATAGCAGAACTAGATAACTAAGAAATTTCTATGATGCTGACACTCAGGTCCCATTGGCCAGAATTTGTTCAACTAGCCATGCACCAAACCAAAAATAAGGGTTCAATTATTAGGAAAGAAGCATTTATGCTGGGATTCTCTGAGAAGACCACAGACAGTAGCCACATCTCCCTTGTAATTTCAACCCTCCACAACCCCTCGTGTCCTGTACATCACAGGCCTTGGGAGGAGTACTAGATGACCGCCCAGGACTCAAGAGGCATACTTATTCTTCATTTCCCTTCTGTGCTTTCAAGTCCTATGCAATTTTTCCCTGTCTGGAGACAAGACTTCTGGAGCAGGGGTTAATGTTGCATTAGCTTAGTTATTAGCTGGACCCTACTTTAGTTCTGAACATAAAGACCAGCATTACCCAGGCTTTTGCTACAAGTTCATATGGGATAGGAAATACTCCAGGAGAATCAGGGAATTGGTGGGCAGTTCTGTTCTTAAACATCTTAGGGATTGTGGGAGACTGTTAGTTTAAAGTGGTGATCAAGTTGTAGAGCCAAAGTAGATAGAAAAAAAAAATTGTTTCCCAGGCATTTGTAGATCACGCCCTTCCTCCCATCTGCTTTTCAGCTTTGGCCCAAGGGAGCTGCTCCTACTCACATCCCGGGAACGTGTAACACCAACACAGCTGCTTAGAAAGAAGAAAAAACATCAGAGAGCCTTACCTATTCCTTCCAGAGCAAGTATTTTAAAGAGTAACTTTCAGTTATTTCATATTTGTATTTCAGCATTTGATGTTTGGGTAAGGCCCCATTTACTGCTGTTGGCTGAGCTGAAACAGTCTACAATTCCAAAGAGATGACCTGCCTCATGGAAACTTTCAGACTAATAAGCTGAAGAAACAGGGCTTGGGGACATGCTGAGAACATGGAACGTTCATTCCTACTTGGGGCTCTGTGCAGCAGCCACTGGCCATCAGGAAGTGACAGCCACAGTTGGAACCCTGCCATAGCCAGGTGAGGTGAGCCCTGCATGGGCTTTGACTCCTGGAACTGCAACAGCACCAGTGGGCTCTTCCTCAGAGTATGCCACGTACCTTCATACCTCGCTAGTCCCTCCCCTCTTAACTGACCAGGACTACCTTTCTGGGGTTTTGTCACCTAGGGACATCTAGGGACCTCGTTCCCACCCCAGGTACATGCTTCAGTTGCCTACACTCAAATCTCAGTCAACTCACGTTCTCTCTTTCTTGTACACTTCAGCCATCAAATCCAGCCACTTACCACAAGGCACTGGACCCCTTGTCCAAGAAGCCATTACCTCTCGCTAGAGTAGCCTCCTTGTCTCCCTATTCCACCCACACGCAATCTCTTCTCTACACACGCAGCACCGGAGCCTGTCACTTTCTGGTAGGCCCCTAACTCCATTTCCCTGTGCCAAGCCCAACTCTGGCCACATTTCCTGCCCTTGCCCCTCCAGGCTCTGCTCCAGCCCATTGGTCACCTCATGTCCCATTTACAACAAGTACCTCCTGTCTCTGGATCCAGCATTTTCCCTTCCCTCTGCCTGGCAAATACTGCATGGTGTTTTACCATACCTGTCTCAGTTCTTTATTTAAATGTCACCTTCCCAGATGGGCCTTCCTGACCAACCCATCTGCAGGCACACTCCCTGACGTGAGCCCCCCACCTTCCTGTTTTCTATCATGACTGCCATCTGACAGACATACTTATCATGTGTATGTTGCCTGTCCTCATTTGAATACACGCATGGAAGTGATGACAGACATAGTCCTTACCTCTTCCTGCTGCACTCTTGGACTACAGCAGGGCTTGCCTTCAAGAGTGGCTCCATCATGACACAAGGAACAAGCAATGATGACTGTCATTCATCTGTCAGTTTGTCATACTGTGTTAGCTTTCATCTTGCTGCGATGCTGGAACCTATGCTACCAGTATTTCATGGTGAGCAGTGGAGCTTTCAGATTAAAACAGACTAGGAAGAAAGGCCTTCTGATCTACCTCTGAAAATAAATGGGTGAAAACTATGGATCACAGTGGAATATTGTGTGATATAGTGCAAGAAGATAAGCCCTCTGTGTTGGAAGACATTCAAAATACACAGTGGTTGCAGCAAAGAACTCAAGCATACCAATGATCATGAAGATAGCACAGGACTAGGCAACATTTTATTTATTTTGTTCTGTTGTACGTGGGATTGTCATGAGTCAGAGATAATCCCATGGCAACTAACAACACCACCCATTGCTGAATGACAGCTAGAGTGACAAAATAGAAGGAGGGTTGAATGAGAGAGCAGGACCCATCACCTGGCTGCTGACTAGACCCCCGTGGGAGACTACGGGCTGGGATGAGGATGGCCTTACCTTTGCTTGGACAAAGACTATGTTCTTGTGGCGCCGGTGCGGCCACACAGCACTGTTGGATGCCTGAGATTGTGATTCACCCTTCCAGTGGGTAGTGCAGCAGGAAGCCTCTGGTTCAGGGGATGGCTAACACTGCGAAGGTCACACAGCAAAGGGACCTTGGGAAGGACAGGCACTACAATGTGGAGTGTCTCATGACAGAGTCTCAGGAGGGAAGGGTCGTTCAGCTCCTCCTCGGGTATCCTACTCCAGTGGACAAGACAGATATAGAGCTGTTTTGTACATAAACAATGAACCCATGAACTTTAGGATCCTCCCTCCCAGTGGCTGGTGCCCCTCTGCCCTGCAGTGATCCTACCCACGCACACCTTGCTCTGACCCCAAGTCTGTGCACACTGTCCTGCCTTCAGCCACTGAATGGCTGTGGGTATAGTTTCATTCCCTTGGACTTGGTCTGGGAGGAGCAGGCAGGCCTGGGCCTAGACTGGGATCAGTGCATGTGAGGAAGCTCCAGGGCAGACTGAGGCCCACCCCTGCGTGGGCTAGATGGCTCCAGGAAGTCAAGGGAATTATGTGGTGGTTTGGCACAGTTGACTCCAGAATACACCAGGCACAGACAGTCAAACTCACCGTGTCAGAAGGGTTCCCTCCCCACCTTACCTTTTCCAGAGCTCTGCTGGCCTGAAAGGTCTTTTACCTTTATAGAAGGGAAGCCACTTCCTCCGGGAGGGGGATTGGGTCAGCTGTGGACCCGGGTCTTCAACCACTTCTCCAGCTATGGCTGACTTCCTCCAGGACAGTCCACATCCCCTCATGTCCACGGAGGAAGGCAGGGAGGCGAGCTTGGGTTCAACCAGGGACGAAGAAGGCTAGGCCTCCAGTGTGTGGCTGAACCTCAGTGGGCACAATCTCCGGAGAAAACCTAGCCGGTGAAGCAGGTGGGTCCAGCTTGACCAAGCAAAGAGACCTGCCTGAGGGGTAAGAGCTTTGAGGCTCCAACACCTGCTCTCTACCGGTTGCCCTGGGTGACAGCCATACAGTGTGCAGTTGTGTGGCTCCCTCTTGTTTTGTGGCTCCATTGACCTTGGCCTTCTGCTGGGTTCCTCCAGGGCGGGGGTCCTAATCCAAAGTGAGCCCCCATTTATGGCAAGCTTCTGATGTTGTATTATGGACCGAAGGAAAAGAAAGCTCAGAGATACCTGGTGCCTAGGAAGTAACATGGTGTTCCAGCCTCCAGCTCCGGTCCCAGAAATCAGATGGGCTCCCAATCATTGGGACTCAGGTAGCAGAGCTGCCCTGTGGGACACTGCCGCTGGCGGCGCTCTAGCTCTGGGTGAGTGTCCTATCCAGGCAGCCGGTCAGAGAGGGTCGAGGCCTTCTGGGCCAGTGCTGCAGGGCTGGCCTCCACTGCTGGAGCAGCTACCCCAAGTTTCACCGGGCAGCCGGCCTCCACCCTCCCCCCCGCCCCCCAACGCCGTAAGAAGCTATCTGCAGCATGGGTTTGGTTTTTCTCTCCCACTCCTCTAACGTCTGTCATTGCGGCTTGAGTTTGATTCTGTTCTTCCCAGTGCAGCCCGGTCCCCGGACTTCCTGGCCATGGTGACTCCCCAGCGAAGTGAACCAACAGCGCTCTTGGTGTTTACCAGGATGGTGGTGCCTAGAAAACAGAGCTCCCCAGAGCTGGGAGGATGGCGGTGGGGGTGGGGAGGTGGGGAGGGAGCGATAACACGAGACACAATTCCAGTCGTGGGCCCCACCCAGAATACTGTGTGCTTTGTGGTGGGAACCTGTCGGGGCAAATGCCTTATCCCAGAGATCAAGGTAAATGACTAGGTTCCGTCCCAGAGAAGCTTGCGGCGCAGACGTGCGCGCAGAGGCGCCAGATTCAGCTAATTACAAGTTTTGCAGCTGCGGATCCGGGGAAAGTAGGCCAGTGAGAGGTCCGTGAGATAAATGTCGGTCTGGCCGACAGCCGCTCACTCCAAAGTGCTATTTTCCTAGGTAGGGGTGTTTGCCAAAGGCCCTTAAACTGAGGTACTGGAAGGGAAGATAGGAAAAAGGCTAGCGCTGTGGAGCGGGCATTCCGGGAACACCCTGCACCCGGACCCGAAGCTCGAAGCTGGCTTTCTCACCTGTAAAATGCATCCCTCCCACATAGATGATGTGCCAAGAACTGCAGGCCATTAACCAATCAACCAACCTGTCGAGTCTGTTCCGACTCATAACCAGGCCTCTAGGTAGCGTCAGTGTTGTGCTGAGGATTCATTGCATTTCCGCTACCTGTTTTCATAGTGTTCACGGATTCCTCTACTGAATCTTCACAACAAACTCATTGCTGTTTTACAAATTGTGAAACTGACACTGAGATGGTAAGCAACTTGCTGTCAGGGCGCACCACCGAGAAGTAGCACTGGCTCTCAAGAGGACACAGGCCCAGGGACTTGGAGAACAGACAAGCTGGAGGGGCGAGGAGACTTGGGGAGCCCCTAGTACTCCCCCTCCAAAGTGACACGAGTCACTTACAGGCTACTGCTGAAACGGCCTCATGGCTCTAAAACCGCTCAGACCGTGGTGTGGCTGGCGCGGCGGGAGCTCACGGCCGGCAGCGGTGTGTCTCACACACCCAGCTCGGCCTGGGCGCCGTGGGTGACGCGCGGCTCTCGCAGGGCTCCGCGCTGTTCTGGCAGTGATGCTCGGCGGCCAAGCCGAGGAGGACCAGGGCGGGGCAGCTACGAGGACGGCCAGGGGGAGATGAGCGTTCCCACTCCCCTGACCCTGACTTCCCTCCTGGCCTCCCGGCTCCCAGAGGGCGGGTTCCCTGTCCGCTGTCTCCCATCAGTTTCTATACGAGTCACCCTGCTCAGCGAGCTACCTCTGGGGCATCCCTATGACAGGTCTGGTCAAGGAGAAAACAGGCCCCGGAGGAAGGACGGTGCCTGCCCAGCTTGCTGGGGCAGGAGGAGAGCCACCCGCCCTGCCCCGCCCCCGTCCTGGCCCAGCTCCATCCTAGGCTTCCAGGAGAGGCCCTACCCCCCCGCCGGCTGTGTCTCTGGCAGGCTGAGCCTCTCTGCAGCTACCAGACCGGCGCCCTCAGCGCCTGGCTTAGCTGGTTCTTCTGCACAGAAGGCCCAGAAAGCCCACCAAACGCACTTTCCTGAGCACGGTCAACTCCTGTCCCCCCTCCACTCACCCTACTGCACCCCCGCACTACCCTGACCCTAACCCCGCTGTCAAGCCCGGGTCTCAGAGAGAGCCTCTAGAGACCCAGCAGCTGCCTGTCTTCCAAAGCGTTGGGGAGCCTCAGACAGAGGGTAAGAGCTCTGCCACATCCGCAGGACTGCCTGGCCAGCTGAGACAAAGGTCCACACAGGATCACTGGGAAACTCGGTTAACTCCTCAGAGTCCCTGTGTCTCCGGCACCACCACCCCGCCACCATCAATCAGATCCATTACTCACTCAGATGCTAGCCCCTCTTCCTACCCTCCCAGCCTCAGCCTCTGGTCCCGGCAACGGCAGGTTCTCTGAGGGATCAGACAGGCGGCAACCCCAATCTCAGCTCTGCTCCTTTTTGCTGAGTGACACTGGGCAGGCGAGTCTCAGTTTCCTCAGTAAAACAGAGCTCACAACACGTTCCCCATCCACTTGCACTCAGTAAGTATCTGTTGCACACCTACCAGTGTGCGAGACACTTCATCAGACTCCGAGGAGATGTCTGTACACACGCCATTCAGATGAAGAGACAGCTAATACCAAACAGAGAGAAGAAATGCAGACAGTGAGGAGAGAAGGAAAATAGAGTAAAGTGACTGCCAACGACACGGCGGAGCCTCTTGGATGCGGGAAGAGAAAGGAGAGGCTTGGAGAAGGAGGTCTGGAGGGAAAGCCTCCATTGGGAGGGTGCAGCCAGGGCAGTCCCTGGACACAAAGGCAGCTCAGGCCAGGTAGGCTGGGTGACACCGAGTGCAGGGAGAGGGGCCAGAGAGGGCCGCAGGGGCTGGGACACCTGGGCGGTCAGAGCCACCATGAGGAGTGGAGGTTTTATTGGGAGTGTATTGGGAGCACACTGGTGGCAGTAAGGAAATAAAATGACTCTTCTGGCTGCAGTGGAAGGCTCCTTGGTTGTGCAGCGATTAAAGCAATCCACTGCTAATTTAAAGGGTGGCTCAAACCCACCAGCCACTCCACAGGCGAAAGAGAAAGACGGCCGTGTGCTTCCAAAATGTACTAATCAACCGTACTACAGTGGGTAGGCTGCCGTGGAGACATAGAGGGCATGACCACAAGGGACAATCTCTTGAGGGCTAGTGTCTGTGGCCAGGAAGCCCTGGGCAGCCCAGGACCCCTCCCTAGCACTTGCCACCATGTGCCTGAGCAGTGACAGAATCTCAGAAACTCCACAGCCCTCACTGCACTCCATTGTAAAAGGTTTATGATGTCCTCAAGGGTAACTTTTATGTGCCAAATTGAGAGCTTGTTTTATTTTAACATAACGATTTAAATTAGATTTGTTGAGGTTATACATTTAAAGGCTTCTTTCTTCTCTAAGCTTTTACATTCAACTTACTGTTGTTTTTATTTTGTAAATAAGCCTAGCAAACCTTAACAATCACTTGGAGCAGGGTAGGCTTTGATTTATGTTTGGCCCATCTGTCTGCTTTGTTAATAAAGCCCCTTAAACACATTGCAGTATATTCCCACGTGTAATTTTTAATTTGTGTCTTTTTTTTTTTTTTTTTTTTGGTATGCTTGTTTTTTGTGGGTTTTTTTGGTTTTGGTTTTGGTCTCTCTGTTTTATTATTATTATTATTGAGTGAAAGCATCCAAGTCAATTCTGCATGCCTGTGTCTCTGCAACTGCATCCGCTCTCCTCCCCCTGTGACAGCACACTCCTCCTTTCACTCTTTACTTCTAGTGTCCTCTTAATAAACACCGGTTCTCTCCTCTCTACTCTCTCCTTTCCTCTCTAGAAAGAAACCAGTAGGACAGCCTCCTATAAATGTATAAAACCATAAAGTACATGCCCCACATGCTCACTCTGTGTCCCCAAGTCCAGTCCACTCTTAGTCTCAAGTGTTCACCTCGGTACTGCTTTCAGGTCTGGGGCAGCAGCTAGTCTACTAGGGCCATGTTCCTAGGGGACTCTCCAGGTTGTCAGACCACCAGTGCTCATCTGTGAGTAGCATTCTTGATGTGCACACCTTTTTTTTTCTCATGCTACATCAGGTATCTACATTGTGTCCCCTATCAAGGCTGTTTTTGGGGATGGCCAGGCACCGCCTGGTTCTTATGTTCTCACGCTGATGTTGTCTCCCAGTCGTATGCATCCTTCTGTCTCCTGAGCTCATTTTTCCTCATGTCTTTGATATTCTCGGTTGTCCTCTGTTCCAGTTGAATTGGGACAAATTGATGTTCCTCAAATAGCAGCTTGCCAGCTTTTAAGACCCAAGGTGCCGTTCACCAATATGGGGTGCAGAAGACTCTCTTAGTAAACACTAGTTAGGCCAAATGACCTCGATGTCCCCTGCAAACAAGGTCTCCAGACCCTTGTCTGTGTTACTCTACCCTTTGAAAGGTCAGGTTGGATCTAGAAAATGGTGTAGTCCATTTATGCTGGTATGCTTTCCACTGGCCACTGTCAATCCTTTCACCTAATTGAATTCCTATTGACTATCTAATCTAGAAACAACCCTCTCCCTCCCTCCTTACCCTTGTAGCCAGGAAGGAGTATTTTCTTCAATGTATAACTTTTTTAAAATCTTTATACTAGTGGTTTCATACAATACTTGTCCTTCCACAGCTGACTGTATTCCCTCAGTGTAATGTCTTCTAGTTGATAACAGATTATGAGATGCTTCCTAAAATCACTGTTGTTCTTTATCACTGTGTATATGTACCACACTTTGTTTATCCACTCATCTCTTGATGGGCACCTAGGTTGATTCTATATTTTTGCTATTGTGGACAGTGCTGCAAGAAACACTCGTGTGCATACATCTGTTTGTGTGACAGCCCTTATTTCTGTAGGATATATTCCAAGCAGTGGGATTGCTGGATCACATGGTATGTCTATTTCTAGCTTTTTAAGAAAGTGCCAAATTGCTTTCCAAAGAGGTTGTGTCATTTGGCATTCCCACCAACAGTATGGGAGAGTCCCAATCTCTCCACAGCCTCTCCAGCATTTGTTGTTTTGTGTTTGGGGGATTATTGCCAAGTTCATTGAGGTGAGATGGTATCTGATTGTAGTTTTGATTCGAATTTCTCCAATAGCTAATGATCATGAGCATTTCCTCATGTGTCTTTTGGCTGCCCGGATGTCCTCTTTGGTGAAGTGTCTGTTCATCTCCTTTGCCTGTTCCTTAATTGAGTTATTTACCTTTTTCTTGTTGATATTTTGCAGTACTTTGTAGATTATGGAAATTAAATGTCGATCCGATATGTAGTTGCCAGATACTTTCTCCCATTCTGTAAGCAATTTTTTAACTCTCTTAAAAAAAGTCTTTGGATGAGTGTGTTTAATTTTTAGTATTCCCATTTATCTATTTTCTCTTCTGTTTGTATATTGTTGATAAGATTTTGCAATCTGTGTGTTAGAACTTCCATCATTGTCCCTATTTTTTCTTCCATAATCTTTATTGTTTTAGGCTAGATATTTAGGTTTTTGCTTCATTTTGAGTTAGCTTTGGTATAAGATGTGAGATACAGGTCTTGTTTCAGTTTTTTGCAGACGGATATCCAATTTTGCCAACATGATTTATTAAAGAGATTGTTTTTACTCCAGTTACAGCCTTTGGTCCTTGAATAGCAACCGCTCGTAGGAGGATGGTGATATTATGGATTCTCCGTTTTGTTCCATTGGTCTCTATAGCTGTTTCTGTACCACTACCAGGCTACTTTGACTACCACAGCAGTATAGTGGATTCAAAGGTCAGGTTAAGTGCTATGTCTGCTAACCGAAATGTCAGCAGTTTGAGTCCACCAGGTGCTCCTTGGAAACTCTATGGAGCCATTCTACTCTGTCCTATAAGGTGGTTATGAGTTGGAATTGACTCAGCAGCAGTGCGTTTGTTTTTTTTAACATCTGATAGTGTGAGGCCTCCTATAGTGTTCCTCTTCTTCAGTAGTGTTTTACTAATCTTCCATTTCCAAACAAAGTTGGTGATTTCTTTCTCCACCTCATTAAAAAGTGTCATTGGAATTTGTATTGGGATTGGATTGTATATGTAGATTGCTTTGGGTACAATAATCATGTTTACTATCCAAGAATAAGGTAGGCTTCTCCAGTTATGTAAGTCTCTTTTGGTTTCTTGCTGTTAAGGTCTTGTAAGTTTCTCTGTATAGATCTCTTACACCTCTGGTTACATTATTTCCTAGGTATTTTACCTTCTTTGGAGCTATTGCAAACGGTATTGATTTGGCGATTTCTTCTTTGATGATCTCTTTGTTGGTGTAAAGGAATCCTACTGATTTATTTCTGTTTATCTTATATCTGGTTACTTTGCTTTACTCTTATTAATTTTGGTAGCTTATTTAGAGATTCTTTAGGGTTTTCTGTGCATATGATCGTATCATCTGCATGTAGGGATATTTTTACTTCTTTACCAATGTGGATGCCCTTTATGTCTTTGTCTTGTCTGATGGTTCTGGCCAGAACATCTAGCACAGTGTTGAATAGACATGTTGACAGTGGGCACCTGTGTCTAGTTTCTGTTCTTAGGGCAAATTCTTACAGTTTCTCTCCTTCAGGAAGATGTTGGCAGTTGGCTTTGCATAGATGCCCCTTATTGTTGAGGAATTTCCCTTCTGTTCCTATTTTGCTGAGAGTTTTTTAACATGAACGAATGTTGGACTTTGTCAAATGCCTTTTGTTCATCAGTTGATAAAAATCAAGTGATTCTTATCCTTTCTTGATCACATTCATTGTTCTTCTGATGTTGAACCAAGCCTGCATCCCTGGTATGAATCCTACTTGTACATGATGAATTATTTTTTTGATATGTTGTTGAATTCTATTGGCTAGAATTTTGTTGAAGATTTTTGCATCTAGGTTCCTGAGAGGTATCGGTCTACAATTTTCTCTTTTTGTAGGATGTTTATGTGGCTTTGGTATCAGGGTTATACTGGCTTCATTGAATGAATTTGGGAATGTTCTATCCTTTTCTATGTTGTAAAATAGCTTCAATAGAATTGGACTTAACTCCTGTTTAAAAGTTCAGTAGAATTCTCCAGTGAAGCCATCTGAGCCAGGACTTTTTTTGGTTGGTAGATTTTGGGGTTTTTTTTTTTTTTTTTTTTTGACTACTTTTTCAATCTCTTCTTTTGTGATGGGTTTATTAAGTTGTTCTACTTCTCTTTGTGATAATTTTGGTAGGTGATCTGAATCTAGAAATTTTTCCATTTCCTCTAGGTTTTAAAATCTGTCAGAATACAACTTTTCATAACATTCTGTTGTGATATTTTTAATTTTAGATGGATCTGTTGTGACATCTTGTCTCATTTCTTATTCAGGTTATATCTCCTGTGTGTGTGTGTTGTTTTGTGAGTTTAAGCCAGTGGTTTATCAATTTTGTTGATCTTTTCAAAAAACCAGTTTTCAGTTTTGTTAATTCTTTCAATTGCTTTTCTATTCTCTAATTCATTAAGTTCTGCCTTAATCTTTAATTATCTGTTTTCCTCTGATGCCTGGGGATTCTTTTGCTGTTCTCTTTCTAGTTGTTCAAGTTATAGAGTTAGTTCTTTGGCTTGGGCCCTTTCTTCATTCTGGATGTGTGCATTTGTAGAGGTAAATGGACCTCTGTGCACTGCTTTCAATGTATTCCATAGATACTGGTAGGATGTGTTTTCATTCTCATTTGATATTCTATGAATTTCTTTGGTGTGTCCTTGATTTCTTCTATAACCCATGAATTTTAGAGCAAGGTGTTGTTCACTTTCCATGAGTTTGAATTTCTGCCTTTTTTTCTGCTGATGATTTCAACTTTTATGGATTTATGGTCCAAGGAAATGCTTTGCAATAATTCAGTGGTTTGGGTTTTGTTGAGACTTGCTTTATGGCCTGATATGTGGTCTATTTTGGATAATGTTCCATGTGCATTGGAAAAGAAAATGTACTTGTCAGTTGTTCAGTGGAGAGTTCTGTATGTATCGTATCTATGGAGCTGAGTTCATTGATTGTCACAATAAGATCTTCTGTATCTTTACAGAGCTTCTTTCTGGGTAATCTATCCATTACTGAAAGTGGAGTGTTAATGTCTCCTACTATTACTGTGGAGTGATCTATCTCATTTTTCAATGTTGTCAACATTTGTTTGATGCATTTAGATGCTTGGATAGTGGGTGCACAAACATTTAATATTGCTATATCCTCCTCATGTATTAAACCTTTAAGCAATGACTTGTGACCATCCTTGTCCACAATGGTAGATTTTTACTTTAAAACTCTGTTTTATCTGAGATTAACATGCCACTCCTGCTCTTATTTGCATGTTGTTAGCTTGGCATATATTTTTCCATCCTTTGATTTTTAGTTTGTTCATCTCTTTGAATCTAAGGTGTGTGTCTTGTAAACAGCGTATACATGGATTGTGTTTTTTGATCCAACCTGTTACTCTCTGTCTTTTTATTGGAACATTCAGTCTATTTACATTCAGTGTAATTATCGATAGGTATGTATTAAGTGCTGTTATTTTGTTGCCTACTTTGTGTGTTGTTGACATTTTCTTTGTTCCACTTAATATTCTGTTCTGAGTAGTTTTCGGTTTTCTTTTCATCCTTTTCAATGTTGGTTTTGTGTTGGTTGAGACTTCTGTGTTGTGTTTCTTGTTTTGATATGTAGTATTGTTAATTGCTTTGTGGCTACCCATTTGTCCTCCCCCAGCCACCAAATTTTCTAAGTTTAGACAAGTCTTTAATGTCTTTATGTCTCCTTAACTACCTCTGCATCTGAAAATTCTATAAATATTGTAATATATTCCTCTTTGTATTGTAATGTTGTCATAGTTCACATGCTGAGCTTTCTGTTTCCTTAATTTTAATATTTTAGCTTTGCTTGAACTTTGTGATTTCCCTAAATAAGTAGAACTCTGGATGCCGTATGCTGCATTGCATCCTTGAGTAAGAATCTGGTGTTACTGATTCTCTAATCAAAGAATTTTCTTCAGTATTTCTTGTAATTTTGGTTTGGTTTTTGGAAAGCTCTAAGTTTCTGTTTTCCTGAGAATGTCCTAATTTCACCATCCTATCTGAGAGACAGTTTTGCAGGATATCTAGTTCTTGGTTGGAAGTTTTTTCCTTCAAGTCTTTGCATGTGTCATCCCACTGACTTCTTGCCAACATGGTTTCACTGAAAAGTCAGAGGTCAGTTTAAAACTCTTCCTTTTGTACATTAGTTTTGGTTTAAGCCTAGCTGCCTCTAAGAGCCTCTCCTTATGTTTCTTTTTATTAAGCTTGATTATAATATGTCTTGGTGTCTTTCTTTTTGGGGTCTACCTTTCTGTGGAGTATGATGAGCATCTTGAGTGGCTATCTTCTCTTCCTTCATGATGTCAGGGAAGTTTTCTCTCAGCAACTCCTCAACAATTCTCTCTGCACTTTCTGCTACCCCTCCTTGTTCTGGAACTCCAATTACTTGCAAATTGTTCCTCTTGATAGAGTCCAACACGATTTTAATAATTCTTCATTTTCTTTGATTCTTTTATCCAATTTCTCCTAATAAATGCTGCTGTCAGTTTGCTTTATCTTCAGTCTTGCTAAGTCTGCAGTCCATTTCCTTAATACTACACTTTTGGCTTTCAATTCAGTTATCTAACTCTGTAATTCTATTATTGATCTGCTGAATTTAGATTGTTTTGTTCTAGCAGTTTATATGGCTTGTTTAAATTTTTGTTTTGTTCTGCCGCACTTTGTCTAATTTCCTTCCTAATATCTAGAAAGCATCTATGCATAATTCTTTCATATTCTGCCTCTGATAATTTCAGGAAGGTTTCTTCTTCTGAGAATTTTTTTTGATTATTTATTTTGGGAGTTTTCTGGAGCCATGGTAGTCTGCTTCTTTAAATGGTTAAACATTGGTTGTCATCTTTGAGCTATCAGAAAGCTGTTCAGTTTCTCTGGTGTCATACCAGCAGAAGTATGGTGTAACTCAGAGAAAGGAGTGGGGAAAGGCACTGCTGCACTTGGTCACCACCCACCACAGCATTCTCAAGGTGTGACTGTCTTAAGTACAGCTTCTCTGCTGAAAGAAATGCTGTCCAGTCAGGTGGTGTTGCTCAGCTTGGTGGCTGGCCCCAGCTGGGACCTCAGGGGTGGCAGTCCCCACCTCCTGGCTGACAAATACGGTGAACTACTTGTGCAGACTCTCCAGAGTCATACCAGCAGGCACTATGGCATAGCTCACAGAAGGAAGGAGAGAAAGGCACTGCCATACTCTGCTGCCAGATGCTGATGCATTCTCTAGGTGCAACTGTCTTAAGAACAGCTTCTGTGCTGAGACACATGCTGTCTGGCAGCCGGTCTCAGCAGATTCTGCCTCCAATCTGACAAATATGGCAACCTACTCAGGGAACCTCTCTAGAGCTGTGCCAGCGGATGCTATGGTGTGGCTCAGAGAAGGGCAGAGAAGGGGGAGGGGCACTACTACACTCAGCCATCAGCCACCACTGTGTTCTCTAGGTTCACTTGTCTTTAAAACAGCTTCTCTGTTGACACAGGCACTATCCACTCAAGCTGTGCTGCTCATTGTGGCAGCCAGCCCAGCCCAGCCCTCAGGTGTGGCTGACTCCACCTTTCATCTGACTAAGATGGCGTCCTACCTGTGCCACCTCTCCTGTGCTATGCCAGCAGAATCTATGGTGTAGCTTGGAGAATAGAGGGTGTAGGGCACTGCAGCAATTGTTTGCCAGTTACCACTGGGTTCTCAAGATGTGACTGTCTTAAGTACAGGTGCTCCAGTGAAAGAGATACTGTGCACTCAAGCGCTGCTGCTCAGCATGGCAGCCAGCCCCAGCCAGGCTGTCAGGCATAGTAGCCTCAGTCCCAGTGTCCCAGTTGACAAAGATGGTGTCCATATCTATAAACCTCTTTGCTACCATGCCAGCAGAAGTGAGATGCCTTGTGCTGACACCTTGCCTCTGACAAAGGTAATTTTCTCCTTCATGTTGCTCAGTCCAACCTCACAACTTTCTGCCTGATCTTAGAGCTCCTAAAATATCCACTCTGTTCTGTTCAGTTATTTTTGTAAGGTGCAGAGTCAAAATGGTGGACTAGACACATGTCTCCTTAATTACCTCTGAAAACTAAGATTGGGATTGATAACTGAATGGAGCTTTCTGGACACCGAGTGAGCCCTAGGACACAGCATAGGGATGTCAGTTTGGACTACATGCCACTAAACAGGAAACTTTATCTTTCTTGCTGAGTCCCACTCTTGCTGAATGGCCAACTCAAACAGACTGAAAGTACTGGCATTTTTAACCTTTTTTTTTTCTGTTGGCTGGTAGGTGGGGGATGGGCATGAGTTGGTAGCTATGCTGTGCTGCAGTGCTGAACTGAACAGTGTGTACTGCACTGGAGAGACAGTGTGTGGAATAGCCACAAACTGAGAGCCCAGTAGTGGACTGAGGACACCACAGCCCCTCCACCCTCTCTTTGGGAGCTTCATCACAGGTTTGGCTGTTCTGTGGTCAGGGGCATAGCTTGACAGGAACACCATTTTGGTCAGCTAGGAGGAGGAATTAGCCAACTGGAATCCTCAGCAGGTGCTAATTCCCAGGCTGGGTGCCAGTGTCAGTCCAGGGAGCACTTTTCCAGTAAAAAGGCTGTATTTAGCACAGTGTTGCCTTACGGGTAGTACCTGGGGGGTGATGGCAGCAATGGAGTAGCCGCTACCCACTTTGAACTATATCATAGCATCTCAGGATGGCCAAAGAGGTGCCTCCACTGTAAGCAATAAGGAAGAGTCTGCAACATCTGATGGCCTGACTGGTTTAAAAAGCCTTTAGCTTTTTAAAATAAGATTGCCTGGAGAAATAACTGCTGTGAAGCCTGAGGGCATTTGCTGAAGCCTTTACTGATCTGTATCATAGGGTTGGTTGACAGCCCCCCCTCCCAGTGACTCCATAAGTAGAGTGTTGTCTTTGTCAGCTAGGAGGCAGAGCCTGCCATCCCAGAAAGTTCACTGGGGCCACTCACTAGAGCACACAGAGGCGGCTGGTAACCAACTCCCTTCTCAGAACTATGCTTCAACTCCTGTTGAGGCAACACCAGAGAAACTAAATAGTCTCTAGATTCCCAAAAGCAACAAACCATCACCAAGTATTTAAAGGAAAAAAACCAACCATGACTGCAGAAAACTCCCAAAATAAAGAATAAAAGACTTCTGAGATGAAGAAGCTTTTCTGAAACTATCAGAGGTTGAGTACAAAAGAATTATGTATACAGTCCTCCTAGAGATTAAAGAAAATGCAGCAGAGAAAAATGAAAAATTAAGCAAGATACTCAAACTGATGGAACATCAACATTCTGAAATTTGACAAATCAATAACAAAATTACAGAATTAGACAATTCAATTAAAAACCAAAAGAGCAGAACTGATGAGTTGAAAATCAGACTTAGTGATCTTGAAGAGAGAGCTACTGACACCATCATTTATGAGGAGAAATCAGAGAAAAGAAATAAGAAAAATGAAGAATCATTAAGAAACATGTAGGAATCTATCAAGAGGAATAATCTGCGATTAATCGAACTTCCTGAACAGGGAGGGATAGCTGAAAACACAGACAGTATTGTTGTTGAGTTGCTGACAGAAAACTGCCATGAAATTATGGAAGAAGACAACAGAGATACATAAGAAATGTATCAAATGCCACAAAAAATAGACCCCCCCCAAAAGACACTAAGAAATATTATAATCAAGCTAAATAAAATGAAACATAAGTGGAAATTCTTAAAGGAAGCAAGACTCAAAGCAAAGCTAACATTCAGAAGGAAGCCCTGGAGGCTTTCGTCTGAATTCTTGGCAGAAACAATGTCAGCACAGAGGCAGTGTGATGACACATTTAAAGCCTTGAAGGAGAAAAACTTCCAACCAAGAATTATATATCCTACAAAACTGTCTTTCACATATGAAGATGAAATTAGGACATTTGCAAATAAACAGATGCTAAGAGACTTTGTAAAAACCAAACCCAAACTACAAGGAATACTGAAAGAAGCTCTTTGCTTAGAAAAACAAAACCATTAAGTGTACATTTAAGGAGGCAATGAAGGACACAACATCCAGAGACCTACTCAGTTAGGGAAAGCACGAAACTCAATTAAAGCTTGTGGTGATCACGATTATGTCAACTTGGCTACTACATATTTGGCTGCTATATTAAGTGGCAGGGCAGGGTTTGTGGTCGGTCCCTGCCCCTCGGCTCTCATCTCACGACCTTTTACTACGGCTGCTGGTCGCTCATGTGGCCATAAGCTCCTGCTCTCTTCTTCCAGCATCTGGTTCCAGGACTTGAACTAGCAGCTGCTGGACTCATCAGTCCTTACAGTCGGCACTTGAGAGTCCTGTTCCCTGACCTGCCGATCCTGGGTTCGCCAGCTTCTGTCACTTCATCTCGCCACCAGCTTGGGATCCACTGACCTACACAACTGGTGATCTAAAACTCTGGTCTCTGACTTGCTGACTTTGGGTTCCTCAGTTTCCGTGGCCAAGTGAGGCTTGTGCCAGAGCTTGGGACATTCAGCTTCTGTGATTACATGAGCAGTTTCCTATATCTGTATCTATCTATCTATCTATATTATGAATCTTTCCTTATACCTATGCATGTTACTAGTTTTGCTTCCCTAGAAAACCCAGCATAAGACAAAGCTGTAATATTAAAAGAAGGGAACCAGTGATCAGATCGTAAAAACTAAGATCCCATCACATTAAAAAGAGGGATATACTACAGTAGTTGTAGTCTTTCCAGATGGAGATAAAGTTACAAAGATACATAGAAGTTAAAATTGGGTTTAAACTTAGAATATTAAGGGGGATTATAAGCGTAGCCGCAAAGCACAAAGATGATGCCACATATCGAAACAAGAAACATAATATAGGAGTCTCAACAAACACAAAACCAACACTGAAAAAGATGAAAAGTCAACTCATAAAGAAGAATGACACAGAACAGAATATTAACAGCAACAGAGAAAACACCAACACAAAAATAAATATCTCAGAACATCAGCACTAAACACATACCTATCAATAATTACACTGAATGCAAATGGACTGAACACTCCAGTAGAGGCACAACAAGTGATACCTTGGATCAAAAGACATGACCCATCTATATGTTGCTTACAAAAAACATACCTTAGGCTTAAAGATATGAACAACTGAAAATTAAACAATGGAATCATATATACCTTGCTAACAATATACAAGGAAACCCTGGTGGCATGGTGGGTTAAGTGCTACATCTGCTAACTGAAAGGTCAGCAGTTCAAATCTACCAGGCACTGCTTGGAAACTCTATGAGGCAGTTATATCCTGACCTATGAGATTGCTATGAGTTGGACATGACTCAATGGCCGTGGGTTGGTTTTGAGGGTTTAACAATATACAAAGAAAAGTAGGTGTGGCAATACTAATCTCAGATAAAAAAAATTTTAATGTAAAATCCACCATCATGCACAAGGACAGTCACTATTTATTACTGAAAGATTCAATACACAAGCAAGACTTAACTATAGTAAATATTTATGCACCCAATACTAGAGCATCTAAATACATCAAACAAACACTGACGACATTGAAAAATGAGATAGATCACTTCACAATAATAGTTGAAGATTTCAACAGTCCACTTCCAGTAACGGACAAATCATCTAGAAAAATGCTCAGTAGAGACACAGAAGATCTTATTGCCACAATTTACCAGTTAGACCTCATCAACATATACAGAACTTTTTATCCATCAGTGGATAAGTACACTTTCTTCTCCAATGTACATGTAACATTTTCCAGAATAGACCATGTGTTAGGACATGTGTTGTGAATCCTGCCTCTGTGATATTGATGATGGAGAATGGTTTGCGGTTGTGTTAGTGAGGCAGGACTCAAGCTGTGGAATATAAGGGAGAGAAGTGAGCTGAGGAAGTTGGGAACCTCTTACCACCGAGAGAGAAGCACCGAGAGCAGAGCATGTCCTCTGGACCCGAGGTTCCTGTGCCGAGATGCTCTCACTGGATGTGGACTCAGCCTACTGGACTGTGATGATTTCTTATTCTGAATGGACTTATATCTTGTTAATGGATTTGTGGCTTACCGGGCTGTGACAATAAAAGCTTCTCCTCATGGAACCTTCCACTTGTGGTATTTTTTGTTAGAGCAGTACCAGGTGACTAAGACACCTACGACCATTAAAAGGCTTGGCCCAGACAGCTTCACCGCAGAATTCTACCAAGCTTTTAGAGAAGAGTTAACTCTGATACTACTGTGACTATTTCCCAGCATAGAAAGGGATGGAATACTCCCAAATTCATTCTACAAAGACAGCATAACCCTGATATCAAAGTCAGAGAAAGATCCAAATTCCTCAACGCAATAACAGGCATGTATGCAAAGCCAGCCACCTACATGGTGAGAGACTGAAAGAATCCCCCTTGGGAGTGGGAACTAGACAAGGATGCCTGCTCTCACCACTTCTATTCACCATTGTACTAAAAGTTCTGACCAGAGCAATTAGATAGGGCAAAGAAATAAAGGGCATCTGCATCAGCCAAGAAGTTGTTTTTATTGGCCTTAGTTCTCAGAGCGAATCAAGAAGATGTGTGATTAGTCTGCCATCTTGGCTCTACCTACTAACCTGCATTTTAAGTACTTAAGTAGTGTCACTGACAAAAGCAAGCCTTCCTAATTGACCAGACAGCAGTGGGAAGTATTTAAGTATTATCTATAAATCTCATTGTTTGAAATGTAGTGACTCCAGTTCTCTGGGTATTCCTATATTGTATAAGAACTTAAATTTCAAGTTAATATCTTCAGTCTAACTTAATCACAGGTAGTTTTTACAATGGAGTTCTGTTCTGACATAAGTCAAATATCTCTTATTATTTTTGCTTTTCATTATTATTGCCTTTTATTATTGATGTCTTTATAAATCAAATATATATTTGTCTTTGGGACTTGAAAACTACAGTAAACATACAGATATATATTAATACATGCAAATTACTATCCATAAGTTGTATACATGCAAAAAAAATTTTAATTACAGCTCGTCCATAACTTGAATGTATTGTAAATCAAGATCTACCTGTCCTCAGTTACAACTTTAAATTTTAAGTACATGGCTAGCCTATGTCTCTAACAGTCCAGATGACCTTAACATGACAAACTCTGAAAATATCCAAGTGCACGTGTTGAACAATCTTAAAATCATGGGCTTGATTCTCAAATATTTGCATGTACAACTCTATAATTTGCTAGTCAGAACACTGTCAAAGGTGCCTTTCAGAAAAATGTGGACCACAGTTTGGCAGTTTCTCTGTCAACCCCATCTGGATGGCCAGAAGGATGAGTCCTCCTATCCAAGTCCCAAGAGCCAATTACGCTTCACTCAGCTCTCATCTCTACTCATAGACATTCACATTCTCTACTCTGGCTTGTCCAGGCTTCATCGTATGTTCAGCAGATCCCTTCCGGCTTCATTGCATTCTGGAATCTTTTTTGGGCTTTCCTATCTGCCAGACACACAGAGCCAACAGATATTTAAGTAGTACCTGGATGACTCACCTGCAGCTTACGTGGATGCAGCTACTTTGTGGTGTTTCTGCCTCAGTCTAACAGTAGTGTCCTGTGTCCTAACCTACCCAGACAGATGCCCAGCAGTAAGAACAGACCACAGGAATGTCCTAGCCCTTCTGTGGATCTCAAGCACCATGTGCACCTCCCCAGAGCCAGTCTCCCAACATGTACCCACCACCCCAGAGATATCTCCAGTCTTTCATCGTCCAGTCACTTCCACTGTGGAGTTGAGGACCATGAGAAGGAGTCTCCTGGGACACCAGTCTCTCAGCAGAGTAGGGAGCAATGGGAGTGGGGAATTCCTCAAAGTGATCCTCAATATGCAAAGCGGACTTGGAAAGTGCCTGCCCAGGTGTGCTAGACACTGCTGTAAGGATTGCACAAGTGGGCTGGTGGCAGGAAGGAGGAGGGCTGGGAATGGGGCTAAACCATGACAGAGGTTGGTGGGCTTCAAGAGTGTCATCCAGCCAGAAGATACTTGTGTCAGGGCCCCTGAGGAAACAACAACAACTGAGAAAGCTGGCAAGTGTCCAGCAGGATACAGAGTGGCAGCTCTGAGAGTGGCCTGTAGCATGGGTCCAGCTTCTGCTACCAACTAGTAGCACTACTCTGGAGGCCAAAGCCAGCCAAGTGCCGTCGGATCAGCAGCAGTTCTTTGTACCTGAGGCTTTGTTTTTTAATTTATATTTTGAGTTTTGATTTAATGTTATTAAATAAAATTTCACTTTTCTTTGGAATGGACATAAATATGGATCTCTTCCAGTCAGTTGGCCAGGTAGCTGTCCTCCAGATTTCTTGGTGTAGATGAGTGAACACTTCCAGTGCTGCATCTGTTTGTAGAAATATCTCAATTGACCTTTGGTCAGTTCCTGGAGACTTGTTTTTTGCCAATGCCTTCAATGTAGCTTTGACTTCTTCATAATCATCTGCTAACCTCTTCAAATGGCTGAACATCAAACAGTACTTTCCAGTATAACGACTGTGTGTATTACTTCCATCTTCTTTTGATGCTCCCTGAGTTGTTTAATATTTTCCCTCTATAATCATTCACTACTATTCAGGGCTTGAATTTTTTTCTTCTGTTCTTTCAGCTTGAGAAATGCAGAGCATGTTCTTCCCTTTTAGTTTTCTATTTTAAGCTCTTTGCACATGTTGTTACAATACTTTATTTTGTCTTCTTGAACTGCCCTTTGAAATTTTCTGTTTATGTCTTTTACTTTGTCATTCCTTCCTTTTGCTTTAGCTGCTGCACATTCAAGAACAAGTTTCAGTGTCTCTTCTGACATCCAGTTTGGTCCTTTTTTCCTTTTTCCTGTCTTTTTAATGACCTCTTTATTATTATTATTATTATGACTGAGTGAAAATGTACATTCCCATGTAAATTTACATGCCCACCTATATGCAGCTTCCACTGCTCTCCCTGCCTGGTGACAGCAGACTATTCCTCTCTGCTCCACACATGACTCATCCTCCCAACAGTCTCCTTTCCCCTCCCCTCCACCCGTTCCCTTTCCTCCAGCCAGAAATCAGCAGGATGATATCCTGTAGATGCATAGAACCATAAAGTACATCCAATATATGGTCATTCTGTGTCACTAAGTTCAATCCATTCCTGTCTGAAGAGTGGAACTTTGCTATGATTTATGGGCAAGGGCAGCATCAAGGTCAGAGACCTTGCTCCCAGGGGAAATCCGAGGCCCCTGAACCATCAATTGCAGTCTTTTAGTGGAGATGTCAGGGTGCACCCCTTTTTATTCTTATGTTACCCATGAGACTCAACTGTGTGAGCTCCATTTTGGCTATCACTGGTGGTGGCCAGGCACCATCTGGTTCTTCCGGTCCCAAGTCAATGTAGGCACCCACTCACGTGGGACTCTCTGTCTTCTGGGTTGTCTTTCCCTCATGTCATTTTGATCCTCGGTGAGCATCCGTTCCTGCTGAGTTGGGACCATTTGCTGTGCCCTCTGATGGCAGCTTGGCAGATTTTAAGACCCCAGACGCCACTCACCAATGTGGGGTGCAGAGAGCCCTCTTAGCAAACCACTAGTTGTGCCAATTGGCCTCGATTTTGCCTAAGAGCATGGGCCCCTGCCTCCTGCCCCAGCTACTCTGTCCTTGCAATATTGGGTTAAGATGGAAGGAGTACTCAAGTTATGTTGAAGTCCATTTAATATTGTTCTTGATTCTAATGTGTGCTATCACCGATTTCACCCAACCAAATTTCTACCAACTATCTAATGTAAACTGTCGGTCCCTCGGCCTCCCTCCCTCCCCTACCTTGCAGCCATCAAAGAGTCTTTTCTTCTATGCTTAAGTCTGTTTTTGAGTTCTTATTGTAGGGATCTCATACAATATTTGTTCTTTTGTTTTAATGACCCCTTGTTTTCTTCATGGAAGATGTCTTGGATGTCATTTCATAATTTGTCTGGTCTTTGGTCATTAGTGTTCAACAAATCCAGTCTTTTCTTGAGGTAGTCTTTAAACTCAGATAGGATGTACTGAAGGTCATACTTTGGCTCCCATGGGCTTATTGAAATTTTCTTCAGTTTCAATCTGAACTTGCATTTGAGCAATTAACATTCTGTGCCACAATCAGCACCTGGTCTTGTTCTGACTGCTGATATGGAGCTTTTCCATCATCTTTTTCCACAGATGTAGTCAATTTGATTCCTACGTATTCTGTCTGGTGGGACCATGTGTACGGTTGCCATTCTGCATTTGGTTAAAAAAAGGTATTTGCAATGAAGATGTCGTTGGCCTTGCAAAATTCTATCATGCTGTCTCCAGCATTATTTCTATCACCAAGACCATATTTTCCAACTACTGATCCTTCTTTTTTTGTTTCCAGCTTTTGCATTCCAGTCACCAGTAATTATCAGTGCAACCTGATTACATGGTCAATCAATTTCAGACTGCAGAAGCTGGTAAAAATCTTCAGTCTCTTCATCTTTGGTCTTAGTGGTTGGTGTGTAAGTTTGAATAACAGTCGAACTAACTGGCCTTCCTTGCAGGTATATGGACAGTATCCTATCGCTGACAGCATTTTACTTCAGGACAAATCTTGAAATGTTTTTGACAATGACTACAACACCGTTCCTCTTCAAGCTTTCACTCCGGTATAGTAAACCATGTGATTGTCTAACTCAACATGGCCAATAGTGGCCCATGTCACCTTACTAATGCCTAGAATGTCGATGTTTATGCATTCCATTTCATTTTTTACAATCTGCAGTTTTCCTAGATTCATACTTCACACATTCCATGTTTCAATTATTAATGGATGTTCGCAGTTGTTTCTTCTCATTTTGCGTCCTGTCACATCACCAAATGAACATCCCAAAGGCTTTACTCCATCCATGTCATTAAGGTCAACTGTACTTAGCGGAGACAGCTCTTCCCTTGTTGTCCTTTGAGTGCCTTACAACCTGGGGGCTCATTCTCTAGCACTGTATCTGGCATTGTGTTGCTGCTATTCACATAGTTTTCACTGGCTAATTCTTTTCAAAAATAGACTGCTGGGTCCTTCTTTCTAGTCTGGAAGCTCAGCTGAAACCTGTCCACCATTAGTGACCCTACTGGTATCTAGATACTGGTGGTATAGCTTCCAGCCTCACAGCAAGACACAAGCCCCTACAGTATGACAAAGTGAAAAGTGCTCTATATCCACAAAATTTCTTTTTGCAAGAATAAACAAATACACACATGCATACACACACATATATGTATATTTAATTTCCTCTATTTTCTGACATAAACAGTAGCAACATATATACACTATTTTGCACCTTACCTTTCTTTGTAACTTAACAGTTCACCCTAGTGCTGACTGATTTCTGATTGTTGCCTTCTTTTTGACGGGTGTGAAATATTTCACAGTCAGAATACCTAACACTACCAAAAAGCTCCAGCAGAAATAACCTTGGCCACATGTTGCTTCTAATCTATAAGGTGCTGCACTGGGGCAGAGGAGAAGGCAGGATCAAAGGGAAAATGGAGGTACAGCTTTGTGAACAGTTGCCATGTTTCCCTCCAGCAATGTAGCCAGTCCTTGATTCTCCCCATGCACTTGCGTGTTATCCTCAGAGAGCCAAGCGAGTTAATACAGTGAGTTAAGTACTCAGAATACTGTCTGGGACATAAAGAACACCATTATCATCAATACTTACCTTTCCCTTCTAGAAAGCGCTATCACCACCCAGTTCTGTGCTTCCTCTTTGGTGTTTGAAGACAGAAGAAGCAGCAGCTGGGACCTCCGAGACCACAGGAGACAGGGCTCAGTAAGGGGCTGCAGCCCGGTGGTGGGAGGAGGGGAGGTAGGCAGCTAGCACCAGGGGGAACTGAGCCGCTGGGAACAGATGGCTCCTGCCTGCTGCAGCTGTCACCCCAGGAGATCTGAGCATATTAATTAAGGGTGACTAGAGAGGGATTGAGAGTTGGGGGAGGTGTTCTCTTTCAGATGAAGCTCAGAGTAGGGGCCCTCCCAGGAAGGGGCGTTTGAGCAGGGCTTGCCTGAAGTGAGGAGCAAACCCGTACCCCTAGACAGTCAGGACGAGGCCTGAGGGCATCTGCAAGCTATGTTCCCACGTAACCAGAGCAGGGTGGGGCATGTGGAAGCAAGGCTGAGGTAGGGTCCGTGAGAGGAGGTACTTGCTATAGGCCCTCTCCAGGCCACTGTCAGAGGGTACCTTCTGCAGGCTTCCTTTAGAGAGACCTCCCTCCTGCATTCTAAAGGCTCTGGAGGCTACTGGGAGGCAAGAACAGTCTGGATGTATGTACAGGATCTGGATCACATTTGGTGGTTGCTGGGGGCTGGAACTGGTGTGGCAGCTGTGGAGTGAGGCAGAGTGGTCAGCCTAAGATCTGATTTGAAGGTGGAGCTAGCAGAATTGGCATGTATTCATCTCGTGTAGCAGAGCAGGGCTGGAGCCCGGACACGTAGCTAGAGGAATGAGACTAACAGCCCTTCTGGGAACACCTAGGTGTGGGTCGGGGGAGAGTCCATCCCCAACACGAGCACGAGCACCACAGGGGTTTGCAGCCCAGCCCCACACATTCACTTCCAGGCCTGTGGAAGGCCCCTGCTGCGGAGAAACTGAGCCGATTCCCCACTGCATTTCCAAAAGTTACCTTGCTGTTCTGTTCGGTGGTCCTTGCAAAGAGAGTAACCCAAAGGGAATGGGCTTCCCGGAACCCCAGGAGTCACCTTGATACTGTGGCCCCAGGGCTATGTAACATGGTAGAGGGCCCCTCCAGATGGAACAGAATGGTAGGAGCCCCAAAGGCAGGAGAAGTCCTCGTTCCACCTCCATCACTGAGGTCAGAACTCCCTTATGTCACTATTACCACAAACGGACTCGTGTGAGTCTGAACATCTTTAATTACACATCTTAAATTGCTTAAGCAATGGAGATGATAATCCTCGACATTATTATCTAAGACTCTGGCACCATTTTTTGATTATGGAAGTGCTTGGGGGGTGTGTGTGTGTGTGTGCACGTGCACGTGTGCATGTGTCAGACTGAATTCAAAATAAGCTCAGAACCAGGGATTGAAAGGCACAGGAAGGTGAGAGATACAGACTCCAGCAATCACAGCCGTGAACTCCTGAGCCTGAGTGCCAGCAGAGACGTCAGGGAGTGGGGCCTGCTGGACAGGAACCCACCCACCTGTCTAGGCCCGGAGGAGTGGAAGAGCGGTACAGTGGAGCTGGAGGGTCCCAGGGCTGTCAGAAACTGCTAAGGGTACAAGCAGGGAGAGCATTATCTGAGAGTGCCTTTGAATCAGAGTTGACACGTGAGGGAGTTTGGCTCCTGCCTCGGGCCTGATGACTGCGCTAGTCTGGTGTGGCAGAGACGCGGTCTGCTGTCTGGAACTACATGCTGGTGTAGAGATCAGAGGCTGAAAACCACCTCTGTCGTTTCACATGGAAATGAATGGGGAGCAATAGTGGTTCAGTGGTACGATGCTCACCTTCCACTCAGGAGAACAATGTTTGATTCCTAACCAATCATGTGCAGCCATCATTTATCTGTCGGTGGGATGTTAAACGTGTTTCAGCAGAGCGTCCATACCAAGAAAAATTAGGAAGAAAGGCCTGGTGATCTTTGGAAAGTCAGAGAACAAAAGCTCTCTGGATCACTAACTGCCTCCTTCATTACAAGACCAGAAGAATTAGACAGTGGCCATTACCAAACATTTTGATCAAAGAATCTATAGAAGAATCTTCTTTTTTTCTTTTCATTGTGCTTTAAGTGAAAGTTTACAATTCACATCAGTTTCTCATAAAAAAACTTACACACACATTGTTATATGACTCTAGCTGCTCTCTCTGTAATGTGATAACACACTCCTTCTTTCCACCCCTTATTTTCTGTGTCCATTTAACCAGCTCCTGTCCACCTCTGCCTTCTCATCTGGCATCTGAACAGGAGCTGCCTAGTTAGTCTCATAGAACTACTTGAGCTAAGAAGCACACTCCTCACCAGTGCCAGTTTATGTCTTATAGTCCAGTACAATCTTTATCTGAAGGGTTGGCTTCTGGAATGATTTTAATTTGGGGCTGACAGAGAGTCTAGGAACTATGTCTTCTGTGGTTCCTCCAGCCTCAGTAAAACCACTAAATGTAGTCTTTTTACTAGCATCTTAGTTCTACAACCCACTTTTATCCTGCTATGTCAGGGACTCATTGTCCTATTTCCTGTCAGGGCAGACATTGGTGGTAGCAGGGCACCATCTAACTTTTACAGTATCAGGCTGATGAAGTCTTTGGTTTATGTGATGTTTTATGTCTCGTGGGCTCATATTTTCCTTGTGTCTTTGGTGTTCTTCATTCTCCTTCACTGCTGGTGGGTTGAGCCTAATTGAAGCATCTTAGATGGCCAATTCTTAGATTTTCAGACCCCAGAGTGCCACTCACCAAAGTAGAATATGGAACATTTTCTTAATCAACTTTGTTATGCCAATTGCCCTAGATGTCCCCTAAAACTAAGGTCCCAAGACCCCTGTTCTTTCTACTCTGTCCCTTGAACTCTTTGATTGTTTTCTTTGTCCTCTACTGCTGCTATAACAGAAATACCACAAGCAGATGGCTTTAAGAAAGAGAAGCTTATTTAATCTTAATAAAGCAGGTGTCAGCTCCAAGGGAAGGCTTTCCCTGTTGACTCCGGAAGAAGGCCCTTGTTGTCAGTCTTCCCCTGAACTGGGGGTTTCTGAGGTGCAGGGACCCTGGGTCCAAAGAATGCTTCACTGCTTTCTTGGTGGTATGAGGTCCCCAAATCTCTCTGCTAGCTTCTTTCTTTTATAACTCAAGAGATTACCTAAAGGCACAATGCAGTCTTACATGCTCAGTCTTGCCCCACCAACACAACTGCCACCCACCCTCCCTCACTGACATCACAGAGGCAGGATTTACACAATACAGCAACATTACACAATACCAGGAATCATAGCCCAGCAAAATTGCTACACACATTTTTGGGGAGACATAATTCAATTTAGGACAGTGTATTCAGGAAATCTCTTATCTTTTGGTTTGATAAAATTGTGATGACTTCCTCTGTATTGCATGTTGCTCTTCCCTTCACGTAAAAACCAAAACAAACCAACAACTTCTTGCCTACTATCTAATTAGTGAATAACCTACTCCCTCCCCTCTCTTCCTCATAACTATTAAAAAACATTATATTTTATGTTTAATCTGTTCTTTGAGTTCTTATAATACTGGTCTCATACAATATTTGTCCTTTTGTGATTAATTTCACTCAGCATAATACTTCTAGATTCATCCATGTTATGTTTCTGAAATACATCGTTGCTGTTTATCATTGTGTAGTATTCCACTGTGTGAATATACTATAATACATTTATCCGTTCATCCATTAATGGGAGTCTAGATTGTTTCCACCTTTTTACTACTGTGAATAGTGCTGTAATGAACATGAGTTTGCACGTGTCTATTCATTTGATAGCTTTTATTTCTGTAGGATATATTCTAAGGAGTGGTTTTGCTAGATTGTACGGTACTCTGTTTCTAGCTTTTTGAGAAAGTGCCAAATTGACTTCCAAAGTGGTTGTACCATTTTACACTCCCGCCAGAAGTTTGTAAGTATTCCACTCTCTACAATGTCTCTAACATTTATTAATTTGGGTTTTTCGGGTTAATGCCAGCCTTGTTAGGGTGAGAGGATATCTCACTGTAGTTTTCATTTTCTTTTCCTTTTTTTTAATTTAATATGACTGAGTGAAAATGTACATTCCTGTATAAATTTACATGCCCACCTATATGCAGCTTCCACTGCTCTCCCTGTCCGGTGACAGCACACTATTCCTCTCTGCTCCATACATGTCTCATCCTCCCAACAGTCTCTTTTTTCCCTCCTCTCCACCCACTCTCCTTCCTCCAGCCAGAGGTCAGCAGGACGGCATCCTATAGATGTATAGAACCATAAAGTGCATCCAATATATGGTCATTCTGCATCAGTAAGTCCAATCCATTCATGTCCGAAGAGTGGACCTTCATTATGATTTATGGGCAAGGGCAGCATCAGGGCCGGGGGCCATGCTCCCAGGGGAACCTGAAACCGCTGGACCATCAACTGAGGTCTTTTAGTGGAGATCTCAGGGTGCACCCCTTTTTATTCTTGTGTTGCCAGACTCAACTTAGTGAGCTCCATCATGGCTATCACTGGTGGTGGCCGGGTACCATCTGGTTCTTCCGGTCCCAAGTCGATGTAGGCACCCACTGATGTGGGTCTGTCTGTCTTCTGGGTTGTCTTTCCCTCATGTCATTTTGATCCTCGGTGAGCATCCGTTCCTGCTGAGTTGGGACCATTTGCTGTGCCCTCGGATGGCAGCTTGGCAGCTTTTAAGACCCCAGACGCCATTCACCAATGTGGGGTGCAGAGAGCCCTCTTAGCAAAATGCTAGTTGTGCCAATTGGCCTTGATTTCGCCTAAGAGCGTGGTCCCCTGCCCCCTGCCCCAGCTACTCTGTCCTTGCAATATTGGGTTAAGATGGAAGGAGTATTCAAGTTATGCTGAAGTCCACTTAATATTGTTCTTGTTTCTAATGTGTACTATCACCGATTTCACCCAACCAGATTTCTAGCAACTATCTAAACCCTCCGTCCCTCGCCCTCCCTCCCTCCCCTCCCTTGCAGCTGTCAAAGAGTCTTTTCTTCTTTACACAAGTCTCTTTCTGAGATCTTATCGTAGAGGTCTCATACAATACTGTAGTTTTCATTGTCCATTTTCTAGTTGCTAATGACAATGAGCATTTCTTCATGTATCTGCTAGCCCCCTGAATTTCTTGTTTGGTGAAGTACCAGTTCATATCCATTATCCATTTTTAGTTAAATTATTTCTCTTTTGTTGTTTAAGTGTTGCAGCATAGTGTACATTTTAGGGATTAGACACTAATCAGATCTGTCTTAGCCAATTTTTTCCCCCAATCTATAGGTCATCTTTTTACTCTTTTGGTGAAGTCTCTGAGCATAATTTTTTTTATTTTCAAGACCTCTCACCTAGTTTCTCTTCTGGTGTTTGTACATTGTTAGTTATGGTTTGTATTCTACTTATGCCATGTATTAGGACTCCTAGCATTGTCCCTATTTCTATTTCCATGGTCTTTATCGTTTGATTTTGTATTTCCGTCTCTGATCCATTTTGAGTTCATTTCTGTGTATGGTGTAAAATAATGGATCTTGTTATTTATTTATTTTTTTTGTAGATGAATATCCAGTTATGCCAGCACCGTTTGTCAAAGAGTCTATCATTTCCACGATTAACAGACTTTCGGCCCTAGTCAAATATCAGCCACTTATGTGATGACTTTGTGTCTAGATTCTCTATTCTGTTTCATTGACCAATGTATCCATTGTTGTATCAGTACCAGGCCGTTTTGACAACCATGGCTGTACTATAGGTTCTAAAATCAGATAGTGTGAAGCTTCCCATTTTGCTCTTCTTCAGCAATGCATTACTTACCTGAGTTCTCTTCACTTTCCATATGTAGCTGGAGATTTATTTCTCCACCACGCTAAAAAAAGCTCTTGGAATTTGAACTGGGATTGCGTTGTATCTGCAGACCACTTTGGGTAGAACTGACATTTTCACAATGTTGAGTCTTCCTATCTGTGAGCATGTTGTGTTTTCCATTTATGTGTACTCTTTTGGTTTCTTACAGTGTGTCTTAATGTTTTCTTTGTATAGGTCTTTTACATCTCTGGTTAGGTTTATTCCTAAGTATTTTATCTTGTTGGAGGCTATTGTAAATGATAATGATTTGGTTGTTTCCTCTTTGCACTCTTTGAAGTTCTTTTTACAGCTTTTTTTTGGATGTTTATCTTGTATCCTGATATTTAGCTCAAGTCTTCTATTAATTCCAGTAGTTTTCTTGTGGATTCTTTGAGGTTTTCTGTGCAGAAGATCAATCACTGTTGAACAGGGATTCTACTTCTCTATCAATTTGAATGCACTTTATTTCTTCCTCTTGCCTTACTGCTTTAGCTTGGGCCTCCAGCACACTGTGGAATAAGAGTGGTGATAAAGGGTGTTTTTGTGTGGTTCTCATTCACCACGGGAATGTTTTCAGACTCTCTCTGTTTAGGATGATGTTGACTGCAAGGTATAAATCCTGTTTACTATATCAAGGAGTTTCCCTTCTATATCTATTCTGCATAGAGTTTTTTTATCATGAATGGATGCTGGATTTTGTCAAATGGCTTTTCTGCATCGATTGATAAGATCATATGATTCTTGTCTTTTATTTCTGTGTTGAATTACATTGATTGCTTTTCTAATTTTCAATCATCTCTGCACACCTGGTATGAATCCCACTGAGTCAGGGTGAACTATTTTTTTACTTTTTTGTTGAATTCTGTTGACTAGAACTTCACTGAAGATATTTTCATCTATGTTCATGAGGTATATTTTCACCTCATTGTCCAATAGGCAGGGCCAGTTGCTCAGCTATGGTGGTACACGATAGATCCAGTGGGTGATCTGTGTTCTGCTGGGTGCCCCCAAATTTACCCTCATGCACTCCTCATCTGTCACTTTCTGTTGTGGGTGTGGCAGATACAAGTGGCACAGATGCTGCACTTCCTAGCCAGCTGAGCCACTGCAGTAAGCCAGGAGGCATTAGAAGTAGAGCAGTGGAGAGAAAGTGGGGGTGGGAAAGTGTGCCTTAATTGCTACAAGGTATTTTGTGCTACACTGAGATCTCTGTATATCTGGTCCCCTGACACTCATCAAAGATGCTGAATCTGTGCTGGGTTAGTTGATAGAGAACTTTTATATCTCTTGTCATTCTCTGTTTTCTGTTAGTTTCTGATCCCATTTGGTCTTTAGCTGAGATCTGTAGCTCGTCATTTGACACTTCATGTCCCAGGATTGACATTTGTCTCTGTTTTACCTAGTTTTTAAGGTCTTTGCTGTGGAGGGATGGTGTGGTCTTTCTGACCACAGCGCCATGCTGTCTGGAAGTCTCAGTAGTTTTTGATGAAGGTATTGTTTAGTTTCTATCAGTTTGATTTCTTTTTCCCCCATTGCTTTTTCTGTTATTGATTTCTACTTTTATGGCTTTATAATCTGAAAAGATGTTTTATAATATTTCAATTTTTTGGATTTTGTTAAGGCTTGTTTTATGATCTAATAGGTGATCTATTCTGGAGAATGTTCCATGTTTGTTGGAAAAGAAAGCATACCTGGTTGTTGTTTGGTGGATTGTTCTGTATATGTCTATGAAGTCAAACTGGTTGATAGTGGCATTTAGATCTTCCATGTCTTTATGAATTTTCCTCTGGATGTGCTGTCTTTCACCGAAAGTGGTGTGTTGAAGTCTCCTACTATTATTGTGGTGCTATTTCTCTTTTAGTGCTGTTAGAGTTTGTTTTATGTATTTTATAGCTCTGTCATTGGGTGCATAAGTATTTACTATGGTTATGCACCCCTGATGTATTAACTCTTTAATCAATATACAGTGTCTTTCCTTATCCTTTGTGATAAATTTTGCTTTAAGGTCTATTCTGTCACAGATTAATACTGCCACTCCTGCTGTTTTTGGATTGTTGTTTGCTTGACACATTTTTTTCCACACTTTGAGTTTTAGTTTGTTTGTCTTTAAGTGTAAGATACGTCCTACAGGCAGCATATAGCCATATTTTGCTTCTTTAATCCTTTCTGCTACTCTTTGTGTCTTCATTAGTGCTTTTAGTCAAGTTATATTCAGCATAATTATTGATAATCATTAGTTTAGAGCTGCAATTTTGATGTCTTTGTGTGTTGACAGTTTTTTCATTCCACTTAGTTTTTTGTGCTGTCATTTTTCTTTATGTCTTTTTTTTCATGTTTTCATTGTTGTCGATTTTGTATTTGCTTAGGCTTTGCATTTTTCTTGTTGTTTATTTTTGTGTGTCGGACTGTTAATTGCCATTGTGGTACCTTAATATTTACCCTTATTTTTCTAAGTTTAAACCAGTCTTTTATTTCTTGTTTTGCCTTGACTTCCTCTGTGTATGAAAGATTTATGACTACATTTTTTAGTCCCTCTTTTTTGTTTTAGTGTTGTCATCTTTGCATAATGAGGTCTCTGTTTCCCCACTTTGAATGTTTTAACTCTGATTTAAATTTTGTAATTTCTTTATCTGGGTTGATATGTTTGCTCTGTCCTGAGTTGTTATCTAATGTTATTGACTTTCTAACAGAAGGACTTCCTTTCATATTTCTTGTAATTTTGTTTTGCGTTTTACAAATTCCCTTAACTTCTGTCTATCTAAGTGTCTAATTTCACCATCGTATTTGAGAGATAGTTTTGCTGTATATATTTTAACTGGATTTGTTTTTTTCTTCAAGACTTTATAAATATTACCCCCATTGCCTTCTTGCCTGCATCGTTTCTGCTGAGTAGTCCAAGCTTAGTTTTATTGACTCTGCTTTGTAGGTGGTTTCTTGTTTATCCCTAGTCATTCCTGAAATTCTATCTTTATCTTTGGTTTTGACAAGTTTGACTATAATATGACTTGATGACTTTCTTTTGGAATCTACCTTGTGTGGAATTCAGTGAGTATCTTGGATAGACATCTTCTAATATTTCTCTCTATAGTTTCTGTTATCACTCTCTGTTTGTTTTCATATTCCAATCACTAGTAGTCTATGCCTCTCAATAGAGTGTGACATTATTCTTACGTATTTTTCATAAAAAAAATTGTTTATCTAATTTTTTTCCCCAAATAAGTTTGTGTCGAGTGCTTTATCTTTAGTCTCACTAATTCTGACTTTCATTGCCTCAATTCTGCTCCTATGACTTTCTACTGAGTTGTCTGATTCAGAAATTTTATTGTTAATCTTTTGAGTTTCTGTTTGCTGTCTCTATGGATTCTTGCAACTTATTACATTCATTGTTATGCTCTGAGTTCTGTGTATGAAGCTTTTGTATTCTTCCTCTAGTATTTCCAGGAAGTTCTCTTCATCCAGAAGATCTCTGGATTCTTTGTTTTAGAACTTTGCTGAAGCCATCATAGTCTGCCTCTTTATGTGGTTTAATACTGACTTTTGTCTCCTAGCCATCAATAAGTTATTGTATTTATTTTATGTTTGTTTGCTGTGTCCTAGCTTCTTGTTTTGTGTTGATATGCCAAATAGGCTGCTTGTATGGGCTAGTTTGATTATTGGTTCATTTGAAGCTGTGACTTCCTGTCACCAGTTGATTATAGCTGAGAGCTGTTACCAAGTATATGAGTCCAGGAGTGCATTTGCTTTCCTTGTATGGATTCAGCTCAGGTACCCAGGTAGTTAAGTCATGAAATGTGTGGTACATGCTCTCACTTACCGTCCCAGATGTGCAAGGGTAATTGCTGTAGGCAAAGTTATCTGGCTGCAGTAGGGGGTCACACACTGATCAAGGCAGGAGGCTGACAACCATCCCTGAGCATCTATGAGGAAAGTATGTTTCTCTTTCCTAGGATGTGCAGGTGGGTTAGTTTTACAGGCAGATTATGGGCACCCAATGCTGTTTTTACAGCCAGATTATGGGCAACCAATGCTGGCTGTAAGGATTGGGAGGCACCACTCATTCTTGGACCCCTGTCACAAATGGCTAGACAGTATGCGTGGAGTCATCAGTCCTCAGGCCCCTGAAGTAGGTGAGGACCCTGCTGAACAAGTAGAGTGATGTCAAATGTCACAAACTCACTCCTCCACAATGGAGCTGAAACAGTTGAAGTTACACTGCAGGTGTATGCCCTGTTACACTGTGCTAATGAATACCTACATTGCTGAAATGGGCTCACAAAGATCTATACAAGGGTAAAACATAATCAAAGTTTGTGTACCCTTTATATCTGTGCCTAGCAAAAGGAGCTGT
This sequence comes from Heterohyrax brucei, assembly GCA_028571685.1. Classification (NCBI taxonomy): domain Eukaryota; kingdom Metazoa; phylum Chordata; class Mammalia; order Hyracoidea; family Procaviidae; genus Heterohyrax; species Heterohyrax brucei. The sequence continues at coordinate 133,250,987 of CM053149.1, read as the reverse complement.
TTCTGCCCTGAGTTCCAGCTTAGGGGAGCCTGCAGATTACTTTCTTCCTGTTTGTTGCTTCATTCCCTGTCTAAGGCAGTAAGAATGGTTCAAGGTACATGATGGGTCCTACTTCCAGCCTAGGGGACACGACAATCTCTGAAGTGAGCTGGAACCCAGCACAGAGTGGGAAGTTGGCAGGTGAGTGAGAATTTTTTCCCAAACTGGTGTTTTTTGACTCATGCAGCAAGGTAGACACATGTACTTGTCTTTTACTGGTTTTTCACTGATTCTGGAAGTAGAAGTAGACTCTCCGCCGCATAATGTCTCCCAGTGTGCAAAATGCTTTCCACCTTGCAGGGTGCTAGTTCACACCATGTCAGATCTGCCAAAGCCTTGCTGCTTTTGAACCATTTCTCCTCTTCCCCAGTTCAATTCCTTTGCTTTTGTTGTTCACAGCTCTTAGATTGTCATATATAATTGATTCACTTGTTTTCTCGGGCCTTTGTTGCAACAAGAATTATGTGCCTCTGGCACTCAGTTCAATTCCTTTGCTTTTGTTGTTCATAACTCTTGGATTGTCATATATAGTTGATTCACTTGTTTTTTCAGGCCTTTGTTGCAAGAGAGACCACAGGAAGCATATGACTATTCTGCCATCTTGGTCCTGCCTCTGTAGAAAATCTTAATTAACAAGCAGGGGAAGGGAGGTGGTTGAAGAACAGAATAACAAATTCTAATAGACTCCAGACTTTCTGGAGCCAAGGTGGATGGATGGACCCTTGAAAGTACTGTCCTGAGATAATCTTTAAAACTTAAAACAAAAACAGCTCCTGAAGTTTTCTCAAAACCAAACAATAGTTGAGCTTCACTGGTTAAAAAAAAAGTCTACCTATCTATCTAAAGCACTAACTCTTTTAAGAACTATCTTATGGTATCAAATTGACAACAGCAACTTGAAAGATTAGATAGGAGTGAGTTTATGTTAATGAGTGAGGAACAACCCAGAAAACAATAGTGAGAATGATAGCACAATTCAAAAAATACAATCAGCGTCACTGATTTGTATATGTAGAAACTGCTGAATTGGTGTATGTCTTGTTATGTATATTCTCAACAATAAAACAAAATTAAAAAAACAGAACTATGGATCACAGTTTTTTTATTTGTAACTAATTGTGGGGACGGGGCAGGACCAGGTAAGCATTTTGTTCTGTAGTGCATAGGGTCACCATGAGTCTGGGCAGATGCACTGTCAGCCAACAACAACCAAATAGAATGAAGTGGAACACTGAGTGATGGGTGAAGTCTGGCCAGGACTAAACAATGGATCCCCTGCCCCTGGTCCTGCTGTCTTGTCTGCTGACTATTGTACATCTGTTAGCCCACTCAGGAGTCCAACAACCTTCATGGTCTCCACAGGAAAGCCCCTCATAATAAGATCTTAACTAATTCCATGAATTTACTAGAGTTGTTGGAAGTGTGAGAGGGACTGACATTGTAATAACATGCCCTTCTTCTGGCCTGGCCTGCCGCCTCTCTCTGACTTAGAGCTCCTAGATGTCCTAATTGTGCTGGGAGCTGCAAATAGGCCTGGACAAGGTAGCACTCACATCTGTAGCTGAAGATCTGGCCTTTGGGGCTCGCAGACCTAGGCTCCACATCATATGGAAGGAGCCCCTGCCACTAAGAAATGTGCACCATCCCTGCATCAGTGGCCCAGGTGAGGATAGTATGGTATGTGGGCCATGGGCCACAGGTCCGGTGAGGGCAGCAGTACCAGCAAAGGCCCAAAGAAGAAGTAATACATGGTTCGAGCCAGAAAGGAAGAATGAGCTTTGAGTAAAAAACTCCCTCAGAGTAGGGAATAGACTAGAGAAAGGAGGGATTATCAGTACAAAGAAAATCCAGATGGAGAAGAAAAGTGAAAAATGAGTTAAGAGACACAGAGGAATGGTTCAGGCGATCCACTTTCAACTAAAGTGAATCCCCAAAAGGGAAAACATGAAGGGAGGAAAGTTAGTGACAAAGTATTAGAAGACAGCAAGCAGTCCAGATCTGAAGAGATAGGGAGTCTTGAGGTGGAGTGGTCCAGGAAATGCAGGATGAGCTTGAACCAGCCAGCCCTTACAAAGACATGTATGAACTCACAGAGTAGCAAGGGCAAGAAAAGGTCCAAAGGCTTAGAAAGGGTAACACTAAGACATCCCTTGCAAAGGAACGAGAGCGAGCCCAGTGCACAACCTTCCTGTTAGAATCGCTGGGTGAAAGAAGACAATGGGGGAATAATTTTGAACCTAGTTGTTGTTTTTTTTTTTTAACATAGCCAAACTATCGACCAAGTATGAGACAGAAGATATTTTCAGACCTTCAAGAGCTCAAAAAAATACACACCTCCCACACATCATTTCTTTAACAGTTACTCGAGGGTGTATTCACACAAAATGAGAAAAAAGAAAACTAAGAAAGATGTTAGGTTGGGACTATAGCGAGACCTAACTGCAGCTATAAAAATAGTCCCAAGGAGACAGTTGTGCCCAGCTTGAGGCGGCAAGGAGTGGATCAGGGTAAGGTAGAGAAGGGCTAGAAGGACGTCTTGAAAACAAAAAAGAGGTTACGCCAGAGACACATAATTCTTCTGTTTGCAAGTAAGGAAAAAGGCAGTTAAAAGCTACAGGGGAAAAAAAGCTATACAGCAAAAACTGTGACAACCAGAACTTAAAGGGACTGTCTCTTTTCTATTGTTCATTTTGGTGGAAAATACTTGGGCTTTCCCTCTCTGACGAGTTTCTGCCTTACACAGTTTCCAGTTTTTGCAGGTTTTACAATATAAGGAAATTAAGTTTCAATTGTACAATAAACTACAGTGTTAAGTTTTTAATCTACTGATGGAGCATAAATGTCTTCACCCGATTTGCCTTTGATGCTAATAATGTCCTCCTTGAGTGTCCGTGATTTCACGTCCCGTAGAAATGGCATGGCAGTGGTTTCTGGACTCCTCTTACTTCAAAAGGAAGAAAAATCAAGAATCAAGATAAAGACCTGAAGGCTGAGCCCTATGAGGCAGAAGTCAGATATGCCTTCACCCTCTAGCCTTTCGACCAACGGGCTGACACCAACTGTCCCTCCCACTACACTCCACTTCTGTGCTGGATTCAATACTTTGTTGTAATGGCCACAGAACTCAAAGACAATACTCATGATTATGGGGTTTGTTAGGGGCGTTATAGGTTAAAATTAAGGTTCAGGAACATCAGCATACAGTTCTTTGATCAGGACAGCTGTGGAGCTTCTAGCTCTGCCACCAAATGCCCAGAGGCATCCCACTCTGCCAGGAAGCCTCCTGCCTATAAGTAGTCAGGTCTCTTGCTCCATGGGTCAAGACATCTACTTGCAACCACCTTACTCTGTGGAGCAGGAAGTCAACCATGGCACCTATGGCTGGTTCTCTGATTCATCTGTCTCTGCTGCCTTGCTCTGTCTTCCATGTTACAGCTCTGTCTGTGTCTCCCGGATCTAAGAAGTTTCAGCACAAATCCTGGGTCCGGTGGGCATGCTCCACTCCTAGGTCTTTTTTGCTTGGTAGTCGTATGTTCCCCTCTTCTCTGAGATTGACTTATTTTTAAGCCTAGCAAGATGGTAAAACTGACTAATCACCTTGTTAGAGTTCTGTACACCTTATTTGTACCTCCACAAAGGGTGCTATGCACCTTATTCACATTATTAGAACACTATCCATTCTCCTTGATATGGCACAAATACCTCATCTACATAGTCCCACTCAGTCATTTGGCAGGTGTTGCACAACTCTGGCTACAATACTCTGCTGTTGTCAAGTTGATTCCAACTCATCACAACCCTATAGTAAACCCACTGCCATCAAGTCGACTCAGACTCACAGCGACTCTATAGAGCAGAGTAGAACTGCCCCAGAAAGCTTCCTAGGAGACCTTGGTTGATTCAAACTGCTGACCTTTTGGTTAGCAGCCCTAGCACCTAACCACTATGCTGCCAGGGTTTCCTAGTAGAAGGGTCATATTAAGTAGCCCACAAAGAAGGAAATGACCCCCTAGTCCAGGATTAACTCTGCAGAGAGTAACACGTAACACTGACATGCTCACAATGCTGGTATGTAGAGGGTCCGATGACTTTATCCACTGGAATCCAGCCGTACAATAGGCCAAGTTTATGAAAGTCAATGATGACTGAGAGCAGGAAACAGGGAGAGGCACTGAAAGAGGCAGATGGCAGGAGCATCCTTCTCTGAAGGGGCATGAAGACACTGAGCAAAGGCGCAGAAGCAGACACAAAGCCCAGGAGCATGAAGTAAAGTACGGAGACAGTCTGCAAAAGAGTTCAGATATGTCACACATAATTGCTGGGAGAAGGGATGGGAGGGGAGGGCCATGGAGACAGGAGACTGAATTAATTACTCATCTTTCATATTAAGAAGCAGTATATTGTGTCAAATTCTGACCATTCACAAAACAGGGGCACAGGCATTTCATTGAGGCTTAAGGAACAAACAAAAAATAAATAAAAACAGAAACGATACAAAGTGTTAGACCTGGGGTAGCAGAAGGGTCAGTGAGAGGGAAGGAGGGAGAGAGGGGAAGAACATTATGGCATTAGATTTTTTTGTATTATTAGATTTTTAACACTGTAGATATATAATAGGTAGGTAGGTAGGTGAGTGGGTAGATAGCTGACATTTAGTGACACTTACTCATGACTACCTTATGTACTACAGAATGAAAAGTTGCCTGCTCCTGTGCTGCCTTCATGGTCACTCGTGTGTTCAAGTTCATGTACACACATATACACAACACACACACTTTTTTTAATTAAAATTCTTAAATGGTCACAGACTGGAAGAAAATATTTGCAAAATACATCTGATAAAGAACTATCCAAAATACATAGAGAACCTTTAAAATTCAACAATAAGAAAACAAACAAAAATAGACAAAAGATCTGAAAAGACAAAAAGAGCCTGTGGAAAGATGCTCAACATCATGTCAGTAGAAAATTACAAGTACGACAAGATACCAGTACACACCCGCTACCAAGCAAAGCCCACTACTGTCACATTGATTCCCATTCATAGCGACCCCATGGGGTTTCCAAGGCTGCAAATGTTTTCAGAAACATTTTGACATGTCTTTCTCCTGTAGAGCCTCTGTTGGTTTTGAACCACAGACCTTTTAGTCAGCAGTCAACTGCTTTAGCCACATCTCCAATAGGGTTCCTTACATACCTATTAAACATCAACAACAACAAAAAACAAATCCAGCGCTGTCGAGTTGATTCCAACTCATAGAGACCCTACAGACAGAGTAGAACAGCATCATAGAGTTTCCAAAGAATGTCTGGCAAATTTCAATTGCCGACCTTTTGGTTAGCAGCCACGGTACTATTAGAATGGCTAAAATCCAAAACGTTGACATCAAATGCTGGAGAGGAAGTAGAGCAATAGGAACTCTCATTCATTACTGATGGTGATGTGAAATGAGTGGTACAGCCACACTGGAAGACAGTCTGGCAGTTTCTCACCGAACGCATGACTAGGACAGCTGGCAAAATTGAGTACTGGGGCCTGTGCCAGCCTCACTGAGGCCTGAGTGCAGCCCTCGAGGCAGCCCACTGGGCAAGCTCCGAGTCTGCAGTTACAAAACTTACACATGAATAGTTTTGAAAGCTTGAGAATACAAAAATAAGCCAATAAAAAGAATTTGTACTCGCCACTACCTAAAAACAGCAAATGCCTGTGTTTTATTATGTTTCTTGTATTTTTTTTCTATGCATGCAAATATATGAGCATAATTAAATAGCTACAGAGAAAAAGAGTACTCTCTGGGTGATCCAAACAGTTTAAACAATCAACCCCTAACTGAAAGTTTGGCTCTAAGTCATCCACAGGTGCCCTGGAAGACAGGACTAGCCATCTGCTTCTGAAAGGCCATAGCCCTGAAAACCCTTCAGGGCAGTTCCACTCCGCACATGTGGAGTCCCATGATTTGAAACAGACTTGAAGGCAACTAACAGCAACATAGAAAAAAAAATCATAAAACGTAATTATGCTTTATATACTGCTTTTATGACCTACCTTCTTTTCAATTTATCTGTATATGAGGACTGCTAATTGAGTTCATGAAATCATCCTAGAAAAAGTGCTACATACCTCATTGCTGACTATCACTATGGTCACCTTCGAAGTACTCGCCTTTGCAAGCTATGCACCGATGCCAGCACCTAGTCTACCCTTCAAAGCAATTTCGGATCTCTTTTTCTGGAATGGCCATCAGAGCTGTCATCGTATTACCCTTGACATCCTAACATCATCAAAATGTCTTCCTTTTAATATTTCCTTTATCTTCAGGTAAAGAAAAAAGTCATTGGGAGCTGGATCAGGAGAGTAGGAAGGGTGTTCCAGTAGTTTTTGGTTTACCAGCTAAAAACTCCCTCACAGACAATTACACCATTAAGTTCACAAACTTGCCACCATACCACCATGTGCAATGGCCTTTCCAGAAAGTCTTCCAAAGTTGCTTTGAAGGGTAGATTAGGTGCTGGCATTGGGTCATAGCTTCCCAAGTGAGGTACTTTGAAGTTGATTGTAGTGATACTCAGCAATGAGGTATGTAGCACTTGAAAAATTAAGTTCATGGACTTAATTGTCAGAGCTCATATCAATAATATATGTGTATAGAACCCCTGATGGTACACTGGTTAAGCACTTGGCAGCTAACCAAAATGTTAACACTTTGAACTTGCCAAGTGTGGGAGAAAGATGCAGCAATCAGCCTCTGTAAAAATTATATGCTTGGAAACCCTATAGCCAGCTCTACTCTTTCCTATAGGGTTACTATGAGTCAGAATCAACATGACGGCAGTAGGTTTGTTTTTCTGGTATATATGTAATATACAAATTAATAATATATTGTATATATAATAATCTTTAGGGTGTTACAGTGTTCATTTAATCCTCTATTCAAAGGCATCTGTTATTTTAACCATCTTAGTATTTTTTACAGATAACTTCCTTTAAAATTTTTTAATATTTGCTGCATTCACACACATGTAACAGAAATGAGTTTGCCCCGCCTCCAGCCTCAGCACTAGACTACCATCCATGACACTCTGTGTGTGTGCTAGCCTATCCCCACCCCACCCCCACTGCAGAGTAGATTTGAGCTACGGGTTTCCATTATAACTGAGGTCCAGTTAACTAGCAGCTGGTCTTCCTGGAGTGGATGAGTCACGGAATTCACTAGAACACAGTTGGGAGGGCTGCAGAAGGCTGTGGAAAGGAGGCCTGCTCTCTCTGTTCTGTGTGCCTGATGCTATACGTCAACAACCGGTCTCTGCTGACCCTCCAGAGTATGGTTACGGTTAGAAGGAGCAGGAGACAGACAAGGAACTACTTATATTCCTCAGAGTAAATGTTTAACAGATGTTTTCCCAAAACAGTAACTAACAAATAAGCAACTGTAATTTATTATCAGTCATACATGAAGAAGTATTGCTGGAGTCTATGTTGATACATCTTTCCGGGGGGGGGCATAGGCAAGCCTGAAGATTATCAAACTATAGGTATATTCATTGTTGATTCCCACCCAGTGCTCCCGGGAATTAACAACTAAACCACTACCTGATTTTTGTGACACTGAGATGGAAGACATGGTGATGGGGTCAGGTAAGAATTGAGATGTGGGAGGAACGTGACGTTCTCTCATTTGCAAAAGAGGGTACTGTCACCTGTGCTCTGGGGCTCAAGCCCTGAGAGTAAATTACATACCATCTAAGATGTCACTCAAGGTGCTCTGCTGAGTTCAACCCATCAAAGGCGAGCCTGTATCCCACATGACTGACCAGACTACAAAGAGAAAGTTTTAGGTGGCCTTCATTAGGTGCCCTTGCAAAACACAAATACCTTCTGGGTATTCCTGGTAGATGCTTATTTCTGCCTCTACTTGAATACATCCAGCAATGAAGTGCTCACTATCTGAAGACCAGTACTAGGTGGTGACAAGTTCTTCCCTAGGGAGGCAGATGCAGACTGTGAGCTTCAGCTGAGTTCTGCCCTCTGGGATGACTCAAAACCACCCATTCTCTCCACCAGACACCAACCACTCACTGCTCAGAATCAGCTTTCTAGTCTGCCTAGGCCCTAGTTTCCCAGAGTCCTGCTGCAGGACTGGTTGGTGGGGTAAGATGCAGTCTTCCTCTCCTCCATGTCAGAGGCTCTACAATGGCCTGACTTACCTGGAATTACCACACTTCATTTTGTCAGGGACTAGTGTCTTCCTGCTGGCCTGTTGACATCATTCGGAATCCTCCCTTCAATCAACTGCTACATTCCCACCCATCTCCAGACCTCCTGCTGTACTGAAGAGCACTTTACCCAAAGGCTACACATTTGACTTTTCAATACTTCACAATAAAATACAGAGGGATTAGTTAAGGGTAGTGTTGCACAGCTGATTTCTGTAATTGCTGTCAATAAGTTGTATACCAGTAAGATGTTAAACTTGAAAAAATTGTGTGATAGATATTGTTATGGACTAAATTTTGTGTTCCCAAAATGTGTATCAATTGCTAGTTCATGATTCCTTGTGTGATTGTCAACCCTTTTGTTATTTGATGTGATCTTCCTATGTGTTGTAAATCCTACCTCTGTGATGAATAAAGAAGTGCAGAAGAACTGATGCCTTGGAATTGTGGTGTTGGCAAAGAATATTGAATATACCATGCACTGTGAAAAGAACCAAGAAATCTATCTTGGAAAAAGTACAGCCTGAATGCTCCTTAGAAGCAAGGATGGTGAGACTTCATCTTACACACTTCAGACATATTACCAGGAGGGATCAGTCCCTGGAGAACGGCATCATGCTTAGTAGGTAGACAGTCAGCTGAAGACAAAAAGACCCTCAGCAAGATGGACTGCCATAGCGGCTGCAACAATGGGCTCTAGCGTAACCGTGATTGTGAGAAGGGTGTGGGACCACACAATGTTTCATTCTGTTGTACATAGTATTACTATGAGTTGGAGTTGACTCGATGGCACCTAACAACTTGACATTAAAGAGGGCAAGATTAGAGGCAGTTATGTTAATGAGGCAGGACTCAACCTACAATGTTATGTTGTATCTTAAGTCAATCTCTTTCAAGATCTAAAACAGAGAAGCATGCAGAGAGACAGGGTGATCTCATTACCAACAAGTGAAAAGAGCCAGAGCATGTATCCTTTTGACCCAGGGTCTCTGTTAAGAAGCTTTGACTGGGAAAGGTTGATGACAAGGACCTTCCCCCAGAGCCAACAGAGAGAGAAAGCCTTCCTATGGAGCTGGCTCCCTGAATTCAGAGTTTTAGCCCCCTGACTGTGAGAAAATAAACTTTTCTTTGTTAAAGCCACCCACTTGTGCTATTTTTGTTATAGCAACACTAGATAATTACGAGAGATCTATTTACAACATGATCAACAACAAAAAGAGTAGCTGCCAAAGCTGCTTATGTGCAGCCAAAGACCTCATGGGATTTGGTTTCTTGGGTTGGAGTCTTAGGGTGATGGTTTCATGGGACATGCCAGTTAAATAGCATAATAGTGCCTCTGTTCTACCTTCTAGCTTGATGATGATGCCTCGAGTCTTAAAAGCCTTCCAGTGGTCACCCAAGGCCCAACAACCGGTCTTTACTCACCCAGAACAGAGAAGAGGGTCAGGAATAGGAGGACATGCGACGTGTGGCCAGTTGTCTCCATGAACAAGTGCCTCATTTGCCATTAGACCACAAGGACTAGATGGTGCCCAGCTACTGAACATATTAATCAAGGATTCTTTAGAAGAATTCTGATCTAAAGGGGAAAATACAGACCAGAATTTCAAATTCTCATGGACTGCAGAAACAACTACCTTAAGATAATCTTTAAAATTGAAACCCAAAATATCCCCTCAGCCAAAGCCAAGAGCCGTGGAGTCCCCTCAAGTCTTCTTAAAACCAAACAATAGTTCAGTTTAATTAGTAAAGAAAGTGTGCTTCAAGCATCGTGCTCAGAGAACTATCTATATGGGATCAAAGTGACAACAGAACTGGAAAGATTAGATAGGAACCTCAGAGGGCAATGAGTTTATGTTAATGGCGAAGGGAAAAAAAAGGATGCTGAGAATGGTTACATGCTTGAAGGATGTCATCACTGTCACTGAATTGTACATGTAGACACTGTTGAATCTGGTGCATGTTTTGCTGTGTATATTTCCAACAACAAAATTAAATTGAAAAGAAAAACGCAGTAGTCAGATCTGGGAGCGTGTCTTATGGGCAGCTGCCCCAGGCTGCCTCCCAGAACAGACCACTACTCAATCCAGTGGTCCTGTCAGCCACAAACGTTCCAATTGCTTTAGACGAAGCTCCTTTTCTTCACCTTTTCCCCAAGGGTGGCAATAAGAAGTCAGTGTGCTGTTTGTGCTACACGTATACACCAGTAAGCCACTTAAAACCACCGAGAAAGCCTACTGCTTGCTTGAGGGTTTTCTTCCCCCTAAACTCCAAGGGGCCTGTCAAGGCCTCCAGAGATTCCCAGTTCCTTAGGGAGAGGGTCTATGAATGCCAGTGCACCCACACCCCCCAGCCAAATCTTCTGGACAGGAAATTCTGCAGGAACTTAGAATCTCTCTCAACCTCAGCAGTGGCATTGTAACTGTCCAGCTGCTTTATTCCCTGCCAGTGCTGTGCAAGCATCTCATCACACACTCTGTTCATGGTTGCAGATCTACCCTGTCTCTGCTGCGACCCTGGGGACTTCCTAAGCAGTAGGAAACAGCTCTCAGAAACCAGAATAGTGGCTATCCTGGAAAATACTCCAAGAATAAGCTCCACCTGCCTCACAAGGCTTTTGAGCCTGTTTGCATGGTTTTGTGAATGTTCAGTTTGGGGGGGTGCATTCACTTCCCCCAACATCCAAGGTACAAAAACCATTTTTTAAGGAAATCTCTGAAGAAGCCAGCTTTGATCAACTGCCATGTTTTCACTGATTATGACAGTGTTAATTTTTTTTTCCTGGCTTCCCTTTAACCTACAAACAATTACAAAAAGAACCAAATCTATCGCCTCTGAGTTGATTCTGACTCACAGAGACCCTAGGATTTCCACGGCAGTATATAAATCTTCATGGAAGCAGACTGCTACATCTTTCTCTCAGGAGCTGCTGTTGAGTTTGAACAGCAGACATCCCAGTTAGCAGCTGAGCACTTAACCACTGCACCACTAGGGCTGCCCACAAACAACAAGTGATACTAATAACCCACACACTACCATGGAGTCAATTCTGGCTCATAGTGACCCTATCAGACAGAGTAAAACTGCTCCAGTTTCAAAGGTGCACCTGGCCGATTAGAGGTAACTGCGAACCACCGGACAACCAGGGTTTCCAAGGTGATACTAACAGGGAATTTTGAACAGTTCACAAGTAGGCAAAGGACAGAGGGGCTACCTTAAATTTCCCTTCTTTTGGATGTAGCTGCTTCTATACCGGTGAGTACTGAAACCCTGAAGACTTGGATCCTCACCCATCTCCTTACCTCTTCCTCTCAGGGGCTTTGTTTCCTCTGCTGTAGACCCTAACCCAGAGGGCTCATTGCCCAGCAGGAAGGGTGATGTGGGGCTGATGATCACAGCTGACTTAATTTATAGGCTCTGGTATCCATAGTCTCCCTCAATCCTAAACCTTGTCCCTGCAGAGTTTCGGGGTTAGTCCCTCCTAGTCACCTGTGGACACGGCAGTGGTTGGCAGCAGTGAAGATTCTGGTCTCTGGGTGAGGTGTATGGGGGTGAGGAGTCTTGTTTGGCTGATGAAGCAGTTGCTTCATTCAACCAATTTTCAAAAACTTTGACGCTACAGAGCCCTCACAGCCCACTGGGCTAGGTATACTGGTGTTGGAAGATACGCTGTGGCTGATGCTGGGGAGAAGGCCAGCAGAGGAATTTATAGGGGATTTGGGGGTAGGTGCTGTGCCCTGCAAAGGAACCCACCATTCCACCTCCCTCCTCAGTGTTCTCCAAGATTGACTTGTGAGGCTCGGCTTCTTGGGGAATAGAGGGGAGATAGGTTGATAAGCCGGCACACAGTGAGGTGATATAGCCCTGGACAGGCAAGGAGGGTTCAGGTTTGCCCAAGGAGTTGGCCAGGAAACCACCCAATCTGAAAGGAGCTCTGTTTGCTCCATACCCTTCCCATCATCAAGCCTCCACAGTTGGATTTGTGCATTCTCTCCACCCGGCCTGACGTCTCCAAGGCATGTTCCTCAAGAAAACCAACTCTGGCAAACTAATGAATCATAAATTTTATTTCAAAATGTAAACATCACTAAACATGCATACACGTTAAAACAATAAAATTTACAATTGTGTTATTTTTTTCTTTTTGCATAGGACATCATTACAATATAGACTCTGCCATACAAAATACATACAAAGTTTCGTCCTAGCAAGCCAAGGCCAGATTGGAAACTATACATCTGTAATACTTGACTGTAGTGATCCGGCAAACATGAAACATGGCATTCAGAATTGTGGTGTGATGCTTGTTAAAAAAAAAAAAAAAAGTTCCTACAGAAAAGGAAAATGTACTTGATGGAAATGGTCTTGGACCTCGGATTTTGCCTCTGCATTTTGGCAAATGATTCCAGAGAAGCTCCCATCAATGGCTTTGGATGAGGGAGGGGCTGTCTGTGCAGGCCAGGGGATTGAGACCCCTCAGCGCGCACCCACACAAGTGAGTTCTGGTTGTGTTGCACAGGAGCTTCACAGCCCCATCCCTGCAATGCATAGTTGCTCAGTAGACACCTCACACTAGGTAGTCCAGACCTCAGGGGTTAAGCCCAGGGAGAGCCCCTTGCTCTGACCTTGATGGACATTGGGCTGATGACCTGCCAGTCCCCTGGTACAATGTCTAGGAGACACTCTCCAGAGTCCGGCCAGTCCCTGTGCTCAAAATGGGATATGCTCTGAAGCATGTGGCTGCATATTTGATGTCCAAATGGGTGTGTGCAGTGGCCTGTCAACAGAGCCCCTGAGAAGAGGCCCAGGGACAACAGAAGGACTCCCCAAGCCTAGGAGCAAGCTGCTCTCACTCCCTCATGAACATATAACATGCAGGGCAGGGCTAGCTGCTTTCCCATTCTGCTAATTTTTAAGTAAAAGTAGTAGTTTTAAAGCTCAGTGAGAGCGGGGGACGATGAGGACCAGGTGGTCACATTAAAAGCCGGTCTCTCAGTATGGTCAGCAGAAACCAAGAATGTGACTACTGCTCTCATGGACCCAAAGCACCACTGCTTGCCAAAATCAACTATCCAACCAAGGAGGGATGGGCTGGACTGGTGACTGAGGAAGCCTAAAGGCTGATGCCCAGGCATTTATCAGTAGTAAGCTACAGTCCATTTGAATTCTTTAACAAACTCTCTGGACTGTATCCAGGACAAGCCTTTGAAACTTAGCCTATGAACCTGGAATGCTGGTCCTGTGGCCTGGCTCTCCCAGGGGTGATCCTGAACTCAAAAGGGGCCAGCTCACTTCCTTGATCTCAGCTTTGGAAAACTCAGTCTTCAAGTAGCACAAGATCTGGGGTGAGTCACAAAGTACTACCTCTTTCCTATTTCCTACTAATAGTGGTGATGTGACCAACAAGTCAAATTCCTAAACCTGCTGGCACTGGGTCTTTGACTAAGTGGTTTTTTCTAAATGGATTTTTCAAAAAGTCAGTAACACTTGTCAGAACTGAGAACAAGGTAGCCTTGTAAACACAGCCAAACCTGGGGCAGAGAAACTAGAGGTGCTCTGCTCAGACCCTGCTTTCCTACAAGTGGCCTCCTCCCAGCAGAGAGCATGAGGTGTCAGGTGAGTGCTTGACCTGCTGCTGGCAAGCAAAGAGACTGGCCTCTGTAGGTAGCAAGCTGGTCAGAAAAGCTGTGAAGAGGACCCTGGCTCTGCCACATCTCACATGGGCGATGGGAAGTCACTGCCTGCTCTGTGCATATTTCAGCAAGTGGGCAGGGAGCTGCTGATGCATACTGCTCCCTCCCCATCTGGACCCGATCATCTTTTTCCAGTCTGTACTGTGACCTAGGCCCAGGACTCTGATGTTGTCCTTGGAGGCTGAACAAAGCAGACTACCTAGTCCTGCACCTGCCCACCCAGGGAGCACCTGCTTGGGGAAGTGGCCAGGGATAAAGGCAGTGGGGTCTGCATGTGGTGCAGGGGTATGGGCAGGACCCCCCAGGGCCACATTTGAAGTGTCCACATAGCATCTGGCAGGACTGGCCCACAGGCCCTTGTGGAAAGAGTTGTATCTGGTTTTTCAGTATGGCTGTAGGATTCTGTAAGCATTTAGGGGAACAGAAACCATTCCCTAATATGACTGACACAAAGAGAGGCTTTTTTGTTTGGGTTACAAGCTGAACACCAGCCCCCTGATGAGTGCATTCAGAGCCACTTGTAGGCCTCTTTTGGTGGGGAACTGTCACTTTGCTCAAGCTGCCTTTGCTTTGAGACCTCAGCCCCTCGGCCTGCTAGAACTGAAGTGTAAGCCAAAATAACAGTGTGAGTTTGCACTATTGTTCCTATAGGTGCTGTGGCTCCTCCTCCCACTGAAACCAGTGAGCATGACCACAAACCATAACATGAAAGACCTTGAAACAGGCCTGGCCTGGGAAGACATTCTTGATCTCAGCAGGAACAGTAACAGTGAGCTTCCTCTGGAGGGCCCCAGTAGAGGCCTGGGCAGGGGTGGCTTCCTGAGGCTTCCCTCAGACACAGATCCCCAAAATGGAGATACACTGGGGATAGCCGAGTTGGACTTAGGCTGGGACTCCCATGTCTTCAACCCTTTAGGTAAGATGCATTTTAGCCCCAGATGATTCTGCAAGGTCCAGGCTGGAGGCCCAGGCCAAATGGCCTTAAGGGTTCCCAACACCAATCCCCTCCAGGTGTCCCAAGTCTGAGGGCACTCCACCTATCTCCAGCCCATCTTCCAGGCAAGGCCACCGCAGGGGACTGCACCTTCCATGTAACGAGAGCCAGTTTGGGGAATGAAGATGCTCATTTGCCATAAACAGTCATGTCTGCATTCTTCTGTTTTAAGGCCACTTTACCCTCCCATCTGTCAGATGGACAGCCCTGGGTCACTGAGAGGAAAAATTAAATTAAGTGCTCTCTTTGGAAACAGCAAACACCCCTTTCCCTAGCCCACCCTACCCCCATGGAAAACAAACCAGCTCTTTCTATTCCAGTCCCCTTTCCCTTCCTATGTGCAGACAGAAGTCAGGATGCAGACCTCGGATGCATCATAAGGAGCTCCTACTCCTCCTGCTGCTTCTGTCAGACACTTCCCCCTGCCTTCAGGGACCTGTGGATGGTGATCACACCAAAGGACTTTGGAATAAAATTCCTGAACCTGGAATGTGAATTCCTGAGACACGAGACATACTCAGAGTGTGACGCTCCCTGTCGGGCAGGGAAACAGCTTTGGGAGGGACCACTCAGGGTCCCTCCAGAGCTTGCTTTGGAGCTGAGTGCAAAGATCTCAGCTTCCAAGCATCCAGCGCTCTCCTTTGTTGAAGTCTCTCCAGCATACCCTGCTCTCTCTCCTGGGCAGAGTGCATGCAGGGCTGTCACCAACGCTCTGCAGTCCACCTCTCCCCCCACCCACTCCCCCCCATCAAGCAGTGAAAACAATGCCACAACCCAATTCAGTACCTACAGTGCTGCTCAGAGCCACCACCAGCACATCACAGCCAATGCCTGCTCAGGTGACAGTCAGGGCACCCTTGCACACACAGGGTGCCATCTATGCTGGAGCCAGTCAGAAGCAGCTGCCAGGGACTGTGGGCCTTGGCTGTGCTTATGGTCTCTGAGGTCTTCTGTGCTGTAATTGCACCATGCTGTGGGTAGCATACAGAGGAAGAAGGACAAACACAGCCAAGGCATTCTGGGCCCAGCAAACCTGTCTGGGGGCCCAAGAGCTCTTCCTCATCAAAATGAGTACAGGTCTCTGCAAAATACCCCAACTCTATCCAACATCCATCCCTAAACACATACATACACTCACACACATTGTCATGGGGACTTGGACTTAAAGGCCCCAACTGAGGAGGGGAGGTGCTTCTGGGAAGCAGTGCTGAGAGGCCTGTGCTGGGCTTTCTGCAGAGGGAGAAGCTTTGGGGAACTGCCCTGGCTAGCTCTCTGCACTGCCTTGTTTAGTGAGAACCTTCAAGGAGCACTCCAGTCCTGAAACCCCAAAGCCGTGACCTGAAGAAGGAGGTGGGGGAAGGAGGGTCTAGGGGATGCCAAGTTGGCTAAGTCTGACCTCACGACCTTGTGGGTCTAAGAAAAGTGCTGCCCACAATCTGGTATTTCCTGGGAAGGAAAACAATCACTTTCTCAGACTGAGTTTTCCTAACATCTACTTCCCCACTACAGAAAAGATCCAGGTCACAACGGTCCAGTCTCCGGCCAGAGACAGTGTCTGTAGAACACTGAGCATGTATGTGCCATCTACATACAGCCCTCTGGTGAAGTGGCTGACAACTTCAGCCACGGCTGCAGACAGGGGTCACGGCAGCAGGGCCTGCCCAGGGCACTGGGACTGGGTAGAGTAACAACACACCTGCTTTAGAAGACCAGAATTCCCAGGCTGTGTTTTCCAATGAGTGAGGATCACAGGAGCGGGAAGGCCCCTTACCATCTGTGGGGACCACCCTTCTGTGCCCTGCGTGTCTTTGACACCGTGGGGCAGACACAGCCTGGTCTGAGTTACCTTGGCAGTAGCTAGTGCCCTACAGGACGTCAGGTTCTGCTTCCAGTTCTCTGGGAGGCTGCAGAAAGGATTCAGGGAGGTGGGGGTCCTGGAGGCAGGAGGGACAAGACTCCAAGAGGAAGGTGCCTCTGCAGTCATCCTGGTGAACGTCCCTTTGCCTATCATGGCTTAAGGCAACCCTTTGAGGTGTCCTTTCCTCAGAAATGTCTGCATCCTGAGCCCAGCTGGGACTCCAGGGCAGGGCTGGAGGCTGGGCAAGAAAAGTGTGGGCAGGCTGCCATGTAGAAAAATAGGCCGTGAAATCAGCGACACTCTGGAATGACTGGGCAGCTGACCTGCAGGACAGACCCCAAATTCTAACTGACACCGGTCTGTCTACTGTCCTCAATATGTTCCCAAACCCAACAGAAGCCTCCAGAGTGCAAATCTATGTACAGAGTAAGGCGGCACGAAGGGCACTGTCACTGACCCACGAAACACGTCCATCCCTGAGAAAGGGGGGCCAACACCGCCGAGTTTCAACATCTTGGGTGGTCCGTTGTGCAACCTGTATAGGGTGTGTTTTTTGAATTTTTGTTGTCTTCCTACAAATTTACTTTGACACCTGAGGTGAAGAAAATTTTGTTGTTGTTGACTTTTTATAAAGTTCTCTCTTTTGCTACAAAAAGAAAAGACAAGGAATCACAAAAGGAAGTATGAGTATCTGCTCATGGCTGTAATAGGAGAAGGGTCACCCAGACCTGGGCTGACGAGGAGCTGTGGCAGCTTGTAAATGGGAAGACCAGCTGGCAGGGCTGTGCTAGGCCAGGATTTGAACTTGGAGCCAGGCAGTGGGCTCTGCCAAGTGATGCTGCCAGATGCCTGCTCAGCCATGGGAACTCAGGGTGAGCTGGCTGGGCTGATGGTGGGGCTGCTGGCATCTGAGCGGCTATAGTCGCTGATGGAGCCAGTCCGCGAGCCGCCACCACGCCTCTGAAGCATGCCCGGGTGGAAGCTGGCATGGCGCCGTGCATGCTTGGTCAGATGATCGCTGCGCATGAAGCGCTTCTCACAGATGGGGCAGCTGAACTTCTTCTCACCCGTGTGAGTACGGAAGTGTCGGGCCAGTTCGTCTGAGCGCGCAAACTTCTTGTTGCAGTCCTGCCAGCTGCAGGCAAATGGTCTCTCACCTGTAGGCAGGACAGGAGTTGAACAGCGTCAGTCTTGGGCACTGGATCTGCCCTCTCCCCCTGAGCAGGGCCCATCCCCAGGGAAGGCCCCAAGATCCAAAGCCCTCTCTGAATCTGGCCACCCCAGACTCCAATGGCACACCTCCTTATGCACCTACCACTCTCACTCCAGGGAACTGGCACTTGACATGCAGAGGTAAACAAACTGTACCCCACAGTGTGAAAGGCAGATTTCAGGATGGGTCAGGTCCACCACAAAGCATGCCACCCAATGTGTTTGTGTAGGGCCAGGCTGACCTACAGTGGGAGGGTACAGGATGTATAGGTTCTAAGAACAGGAATCCATAGGAATCCAGCTGTCCCATGGTGGCCCTGGAGTCCCCATGCTCCAGAGCCCATCACCCCTGCAGGGCCAGGCCCCAAGGTCAAGAGACTACAACACCTGCAGAGTCTCCTGCAGGGAAGCCCATGCAGAATTCTCAAACCCCTCCTGCCTGCCCAGTTTCTCCCTTTCTGGGGGGCATTTCCAACCTTTCCCTCTGTTTCTTCATCTCTAAAATGAGAGGTCAGACTGGTGATTTCCAGGGCCTGAGATTTCAGGGCTGATATCTCCAGGTAGCCAAGATTCCTTCTCTTACAAAACTGCAGCATGAGAGACCCACAACAGCCAAGACAGTAGGAGAAGTCACCAAGAAAGCAGAGATTGCAAGAGGATCCTAGACATCACAGCTTGGTGACAGACAAAGATCGCTGCCCTGAATATCCACATGAGGGGCCCACAGAGGAGAAGGCAGGGCACAGTATGGGTGGGAGCTAAGTGAAGGTCTGTCACCAGCCAAGATTCCAACCCTCCACGCATCCTGTTGCTCTGAGAGATAGACAGGAGAGCATTAACCAACCCAGGTAAACTCCAAACCACAAAAATGACACTAATCACTCGAGGAGAATGACTCGGATTTCTGCTCCACAGAACACAGCCCTCTTGATATTGCCAGGCACCTGGCCTCATAGTCACCTTTCCACCCAAGCCTCTCTGTCTCCCACACAGGCCCTCAAGCTGACTGCCAGTATTCTGGATTGGCCCACTTATCCCCAGCTAAGGACACTCAGACCAACCCCCAAAATAAGCCCATCAACCTCAAATATGTAAACAGACATCCAATGATGGCCTGTCAGCCAGGGAAGACCAACAGCATGAAACGGAAAGGTCAAGATCAAACAACTGACTTTGGAGTAAAAAGTGTTACACTAGGAACAGAAGAAAATGTTAACACAAAAATTCTAATTAGTATTCTCGGAGGAATGTAAGACAAAATTTTATGCACAAAGTGGGAGATCACAGGAAGTGTAAAGAGGAAAGAATACAGTAATTGAAAATATTTCTAAATTCCATAGAAATATACTCAAGGACATAGTCCAGAAAAGTAGAACAAAAAACAGTTCTAAGAAATATCTGCATGTCATAGTGTGCTCAGTCTCTTAGTATTGCTGAAGCTATGGGTGATATGTGGCTGTATTTGCTCTTTTTATTGTTTTACATTTTGGGGGAAAGCATATAGGATAGTTTCAAAATTAGGCAGCTGCCATTATTTCCTAGACCAATTTGACAGTCACAGACAGTAGGAGCTAAAACTTAAGAGCCACAGGGAGTTTTAATACAGGAAGTTGAACATCATAACAGGAAGCATCAAGCAAAAGAACAGAAAAAAATGGCAGACAGGAAATTATCAAAGAACTAGGAGAACACTATCTGTCAGTGTTAAAAAAAGAAAGGAAGGAAGAAAAAGGCAAAAGACTCGAACAGAAAGGGTTGGCAGTATTAGGTGAGTCAAGATCCATGTATGATAATTTCTACAATGTCAGAAAACTCAAACACCAAATCCATTGCTGTTGAGTTGATTCTGACTAATAATGACCCCATAGGTCTGAGGAGAACTGCCCCACAGAGTTTCCAAGGAGTTCCTGGTGGATTCAGACTTCTGACTTTTTCATTAGCAGCTGTAGCACTTAACCCACCAGGGTTTCTAACATCAGAACACTACATAAAAAACAGAAGACCTCAAAAATTAATATAGAGAATACAGAAAATAAATCATAGACCATCCATGCAGGAAAAACACTACAATAGACACTAGAGTTCTCACAGGTAACCCTGGATAGTAGAAGACAAGGGAATGGCCTCCAAAGTTCACGTCTCACCTACCCGTCAAAATGACAGAAAACCAGCAGTCATGAGTGTTAGTAAGGAATGAAGGCAAGTCTTAAGACAACAGCTGGGCAACAAGCAGACCAGGGGTAACTGGAGCAGACCAGAGCTCAAAGAAGGATAGATCCAGAAAGAAAGCAAACTCCATGCACAAGAGAAAATGATCAAGAAGCTGTTTAGACTTCAGAACACACCGAAGGCACACAATTATTCTTTGGTTATCAAGGAGGCGGAAAAAGGCAATTAGAAACTCCAGGAAAATTATAAGACACAGAAGAAAATTGTGGTCCAAACTGGAAGCCAATGAAAATGCCCCACAATTATCAGAGTTCTTAACCAAGTACTGTTTTAGGGGCTTTTTGCATAGTATTTAGCCTTCCCAACAACCCCAAGAGTCAACAGAGGGGCATGCATCCTAGCACAAGATCTTGCTCTATGGAAGAACACCAAGGATTGCTGGCAGTCACCACAGTCTAGGAGAGAAGCATCAAATGAATTCTCCTTAAGAGCCTCCAGAAATGAAAGAAAAAATTTTGTTACCTTAAGCCACCCAATTTACAGCAATTTGTTACCTCAGCCCCAGAAAACTAATATAGTGGCCCACCCTCACAGTGGGGTCCACATGGAAGTTACAGGGGGCAAGTACAACCTTGGGTCAGCTGCACACGAATCCTCTAACTGTACCTGATGCAAGCCACAGTATTTTCAATCAGCTCATGTGCATGTGAAAACTGCACAATGAATAAAGAAGACTGAAGAAGAATTGATCATTTGAATTACGGTGTTAGTGAAGAACTGGGAGTATACTACGGATTGCCGGGTCAACGAACAAGTCTGTCGTGGAAGGAGAACAGTCACAATACGCCTTAGAAGTGAGGATGGTGAGACTTTGTACATGTCATCAGGTGGAATCAGATCCTTAAGAAGGACACTGAGCTTGGTAGAGGGTCAGTAGAAAAGAGGAATACCCTCAAGGAGATGGACTGACACAGTAGCTACAACACAGCCACGACTGTGAGGAAGGCACAGGACTGGATAGTACTTCATTCTGCTGTGCACAGAGTTGCTACGAATCTGAACCAACTTGATGGGACCTAACAACATTAACACACAACCAGTATCTGAGGCTGCCTGGCTCATTCCAAATGCTCACTACCTAAATGTCAGCTATTATTGCTGCTGTTACTGACTATCTCTGTCAAATGAGTATTCTCAGATATAGGTCTGGGGAAGGGATGGGGCAGTAATAACCAACCCAAGTTCAGACCTACTCACGCTTCCTAAAAGCCCAGGCCCTTGTTGGGGCTTTATCCTTTTCAAGGTCCTGTTGTTGCCTGCAACCCAGGGAGGGACATGATGTCAGGTGTCGTCCAGTCCTTACAGAAGGGTCAAGTGATGTTGGGGGCACAGAGACTCTCAATATTTGTTGGGATGGACTACTGTTCCAAGCAGCCTGGGGGGACAGTGTCTTAGTCATAACAGAAATACCACAAGTGGATGGCTTTAAAAAGAGAAATTTATGTCCTCACAATAAAGTTGGCAAAGAGCCCCAATTCAGGGCATAAGCTCCAGAGGATGCCTTTCTCTAGTGGCTCCACAGAAAGATACTTGTCCTTGGTCTTTCCCTGGACTGAGAGTTTCCGAGGCACACGGACCTCACAGGGCATGCTCTGCTGCCAGCACTGCTTCTTTCCTAGTGGTATGAGGTCCCCAACTCTCTGCTTACTTCCCTCTCCTTTATATCCCAAGAGATGACATCAAGGCACAATACAATCCTCCTTCATTAATATCATATAGGCAAAATTCATAATACACACGAAAATTACACTATACCAGGAATCATGGCCTAGCCAAATTGATACACACATTTGAGGGATACAATTGAATCCATGACAGGCAGGAAGGCAGGAAAGCCTGACATAGAGCTCGTGGTCACTGTGGGCATCACCAGTTGCACAATTTGTACTGAGCACATACTCCAATACTGGTTCAGGACATGGACACGATCTAGCAAACATAGTCTGCCTGCTCCATCCTTTCTTCTTCTCTCATCTGTTCCAGGAGGGTGCTGGGGAAAACCCTGGGAAGTTATGGTTCATGCTGGCAAGGACCAGCACAAGGCTGGTATGGACAGCCCTCAGGGGTGACAGGGAACAGCCTCAAGAATTGAGAACGGGTAGGGGAACAGAGGGCAGTGTACTGCAAGACAATACTTCTCAAACTTTTAGTGAGGACTTTTGGTTTGTGTGGCTTATATACACTGATATTTACCATATTTCCCACTGCCACTGAGCAAATTCTAACTCACAGCAAGCCCACTGGGTTTCCAAGACTGTAAGTCTCCATGGAAACAGACTTCAACATCTTTCTCCCTTGGAACAGCTGGTGGTTTTGAACCAGCAACATTTGGTTAGCAGTCAAGACTGCTTTAGCCACTGCGTCATCAGGACTATTTACCATACTAAAAACCAAACAAACTCATTGCCATCCAGTCCACTCCAGTTACTGCTGGCCTGGTGGCATAGTGGAGTTAAGTGCTACAGCAGCTAACCAAAAGGCTGGCAGTTCAAATCTACCAGGCACTGCTTCGAAATTCTATGGTGAAGTTCTCCTCTGTCTTATACGGTCACTGTGAGTGGGAATCAACTCAGCAACAACCAATAATATTTACTGTATTAGAAATCAGAGAAAGGAAAAAATTTAAACATAAACATGCATTCCAATAGCTGTTAGGATGTCATCACACAGCTTGTAGCCTCTGGAATACTCCATCATATTACTTTGAGAAACTGCATGGCAATTGTTATGGAAATAGTTTTGGCTTCATGACCTCCTGAAAGGGTATCAGGTGCCTACAGGTACGTGTGTGTGTGGTGGTACAGTAACAAGTGAGCAGATGGGGAGTGTCCCCAGGAAGACGGAGAAGAGCCAGCAAAGCCATTATCCTCAGGCCTTGCTGGCTGGCATAAGGTGTAAGCCCACAGTGCATTTTAAGACAACAGGAAGCCACTAGACTAAACACAGTTTCCTTCTGGAAGGTATGTGCCATGGATACAGTAATAGTATGCCAACAGTGCACAGTATTCAATGTAGCTAAAAACGGCAGTAGATCCCAGGTGGAGCTCAGCAGTCCCTAAGCCAGGGATAAACCTATTACCAGTCCCAGACAACATCACCCCAACTCAGAGTAACTCTATGGGTTTCCAAGGAATGCCTGGTGGATTCCAACATGTGGACCTTTTGGTTAGCAGCCATGGAACTCTTAACCACTGTACCCTAGGACTAACTAATCCTCCCTCATACATATACCCTTTCCTAAATCAGGCAGTCTGGTTTGTCTGTAACAGGAGGTAGGGCAGGAACCTCAAAGCGAGGGTTTTATGAGGCAAGAGGGCGAGGCCAAGCCTTGTGGGGTGTTGGGTGATGAAGGGGAACTTGTAGGAAGAGGTGCGAAGGAAGGCAAGTCTGAGGGGATAGGATCTCAGGGTTGCGGATTGGCCTCAGTTACTATGGAGGGCTGGGAGGTTCCATGGGCTGGCATATGGGCAGGAGGAAGTAGGGATACCACGACACGGAGGTGAGGGTAGAGTGTTGGGGGTCCCTGATAGTGGGATGAGGGCACCATACCTGGGACAAGGAGGTGGCGTCCTAGGCATGTGGGGCAGAGGGCAGGGTGCCTAGTCTGAGGTAGTGGGCGCCACTGCAAGCTGAGTCAGCAAAATGCTGGCAGTAATTGTGTCAACTTATCAAGGTACATGGTGTGCCGCACACTGGTGTTTAAGCCTCAGGCCCGGCGAGGACAGCGTGTTCCCTAAAGAGGCCATTAACCTACCGGCCAGGAAGGGCCCCAACCTGCCCCAGCCGGCCCTACAGCACCTGCAAGTGGGCAGGGCTTCCGGCTGCCTCAAGCCGGCTCCACCCCTGGGCTCAGGATGCTCTGGCCTCCTGTTCAAAGCACAGGCTCCTTACTTATATCCCAGCGCTCGGCCTTGGCCAAACTGCTGGTGCCATGAGGTAAGGGGGCCCCTCCGGGCTCCAACAGCACCGCCATACACCACAGTAAGAATGCTTTTTGCCCTGGGTCTGCCTGCTTAGGCTCCTCTTCTGGGGCAGCAGTCCTGCAGACTCTGGGCAAGTCTAGCTGTGCTCCCTTTATGGAGGTAAGAACGGGTCAGTGAAGGAGGTGAGGGAGCTCTGTCCCTGAAAATCAGAGGTCATTGAGAGGACTCTGTACTTCAGGGAGGTCATCTTATTCAATGATCAGACCTGCCATCAGCTGTGAACAGCTTGGTAGGCCCCACCTGGTATAACCATGAACAACTTTATGCCTGTCTTCCCCACCCTCCTAACTGAAAGCTCTTCCCTTATCAAAACCTTGACCATAAACAAACCTTAGCACTTCCCCTTCTAATCAACACTTCTTCCAAACCCCCTCACCTGACACTAACTCACTGAAACTTTAAAAACCCTGCCCTACTAGGGAGGGGTGGGCTGAGCCACTCGGCTCAGACTCCACTATCTTTCCCTTCCAATAAACTTCACTGGACCCTTGGACTGGTGTGTCTACCTCTGTTTTGGGCCACCCTCTCCCCAATATTAGGTGCCAAAACCTGGGATGAGGGTGTATGAGACCACCAACTCAGGGGTCCCCCCCTTCCCTCAGACCCTTGCCACAGCACTCTGAACTACCAGCAACACATTGATAAAATTTTAAACTGGTGAGTTGGAGGGGAGATTCCCTTTGCCAGGAAGCCTTGCCATCTTTCTCTCTCTCTCTCTTTTTTTATTATGATTGAATGAAAATGTATATTCCCATATAAATTTGCATGCTGACCTAAACGCAGCTTCCACTACTCTCCCTGCATGGTGCCAGATTCCCCTCTGCTCCATACATGTCTTATCTTCCCAACAGTCTCCTATCTTCTCCTCTCCACCCATTACCATTCCTCCAGCATGAGGTCAACAGGACGACCTCCTATAGATGCCTAGAACCATAAAGTGCCCACACAATATGGTCACTCTACGTCACCAAGTCCAATCCATTGCTATCTGAAAACTTGAACTTCATTATGACTTATGGACAGGAGCAGCATCAGAGCCAGGGGCCCTGCTTCCAGGAGAACTCTCAGGCCGCTGGACCATCAATTGTGGTCTTTTAGTGGAGATCTCAGGGTACACCCCTATTTATACTTGTGTTGCCAGGGAGACTCAACTTTGTGAGCTCCATCGTGGCTATCACTGGTGGTAGCTGGGCACCATCTGGTTGTAATGGTCTCAAGTCAATGTAAACATCCACTCACGTGGGTCTCTCTGTCTTCTGGATTCTCTTCCCCTCATGTCGTTATGGACCTTGTGATCATCCATTCCTGCTAAGTTGGGACCATTTGCTGTACCCTCAGATGGCAGCTTGGCAGCTTTTAAGACCCCAGACACCAGGCACCAATGTGGGGTGTGGAGAGACCTCATTAGCAAAATGCTAGTTGTGCCAATTGGCCTCGATTTCCCCTGAGAGCACGGTCACTGGCACCCTACCCCCGCTACACAGTACTTGCAACACTGGGTCAAGATGGGAGGAGTATACAAGTTGTGTTGAAGTCCCGTTAATACTGATCTTCTTACTAATGTGTGCTGTCACCAGTTTCACGCAACCAAATTTCTAACAACTGTCGAATCTGAACCATCCCCCTCTCTCTCTCCCACTCTCCCCACGCTTGCAGCCATCAGTCTTTTCTGTTATGCATGAGTCTGCTTTTAAGTTCTTATCCTAGGGGTCTCACACAATGTTTGTCCTTCTGTTGCTGACTACTTTCACTCAACATAATGTCTTCCAGTTGAAACCAGGTTAAGAGATGTTTTCTGTTACCATCATTGCTCTTTATCATTGCATAGTGTTCCATTGAGTACATATACCAAAGTTTACCTATCCCTTCTTCTGTTTTGGACATCTCGGTTGATTCCATCTTTTCGCTATTGTGGACTGTGGTACGATCAACATGCATGTGCATCTATCAGTTGGTGTGAATGGCCTTGATTCTGTAGGGTATATTCCAAGTAGTGGAATTACTGGGTCAAATGGTATATCTAGATTCATTATTTTAAGATAGTGCTAGATTGCTTTCCAAAGAGGTTGCACCATTTTGCAATCCCACCAACAGTGTAGGAGAGTTCCAATCTCTCCACAGCCTCTCCAGCATTTAGTGTTTTGTGTTTTTTGGATCATGGGCAACCTTGTTGGGGTGAGATGGTATCTCATTGTCATTTTGATTTGAATTTTTTTAATAGCTGAAGATCGTGAGCATGTCTGCATGTACTTTTTTGCTGCCTGGATCTCCTCTTTAGAGAAGTGTCTATTCATTTCCTTTGCCCATTGCTTAATTGGATGATTTATCCTTTCTTTATTGAAGTGTCAGTCTTACATAGAGTTGCCAAATATTTTTTCCCATTCTGTAGGTGGCCTTTTAATTCTATTAATAAAGTCTTTGGATGAGCAAAAGTGATTGATTCTTAGTAGTTCCCATTTATCTATTTTCTCTTCTGTTGACTGTGGTTTATTTGAGATTTTGAAGTCTGTCTACGTTGTGTGTTAAAACTTCCATTGTTGTTCCTACTTTTTCTTGGATGAGCTTTATCATTTTAGATTTGATATTTAGGTATTTTATCCCGTTTGAGTTGGTTTTTGCATAAGGTGTAAGATATGGGTCTTGTTTTATTGCAGATAGACATCCAATTTTGCCAGCATTATTTCTTGAACAGATTGTTTTTACCCCAGTTTAATGTCTTAGGCCCTTTGTCAAATATAAGGTGTTCATAGGAAGATGGTGTCATCTCTGGGGTCTCAATTCTGTTCCACTGATCTGTCTCTTTTTGTACCAGTCCCAGGCTGTTTTGACTACTGTGGCAATACAATAAGTTCTAAAGCGAGGTAGTGAGAGGCCTCCCAGTATGTTCTTCTTTAGTAATGCTTTACTTATCTGGGGCTTC
The DNA here is from genome assembly GCA_028571685.1 of Heterohyrax brucei. Taxonomy (NCBI): domain Eukaryota; kingdom Metazoa; phylum Chordata; class Mammalia; order Hyracoidea; family Procaviidae; genus Heterohyrax; species Heterohyrax brucei. The sequence goes on along the minus strand of CM053149.1, from coordinate 133,223,845 downwards.
TTCCCTTCCCTGACAAAGTTGGTAATTCGTTCCTCCATCTCATTAAAAAACGTCACTGGAACTTGCATTGGGTTTGCATTATATAAGTAGATTGCTTTGGGTAACAGACATTTTCACAATGCTAAGTCTTCCTATCCATGAGCCGGGTAAGTTTCTTCATTTATGTAACTCTTAGTTTCTTATAGTAAGGGTTTATAGTTCTGTTTGTAAAGGTCTGTTATTTCTCTGGTTAGATTTATTCCTAAGTACTTTATCTTCTTAAGGGCTTTAGTAAATGGTATTGACTTGGTGATTTCTTCCTTAATAACCTCGTTGTTGATATAAAGGAATCCAACTGATTTACTTATGTATATCTTGTATCCTGAGATTTTGCTGAACTCCTCTATCAGTTTGAGTAGTTTCCTTATGTATTCTTTGGGACTCTCTGCATATACAATCATTTCCTCTGCACAGGGAGATTTTTAGTTCTTCTTTGCTGATGCAGATGCCCTTTATTCCTTGGTCTTATCTAATTGCTCTGGCTAGAACTTTTAGTACAATGTTGAACAGGAGAGGTGAGAGTGGGCATCCTTGACTAATTCCTGTTCTCAAGGGAAGCTGTTTCAGTCTCTCTCCATTCAGGATGACGTAGGCGGTTGGCTTTGTATAAATGGCCCTTATTGCATTGAAGAATTGGCCATCTGTTCCTATTTTGCTGAGAGTTTTTAGCATGAATGGGTGTTGGACTTTATCAAATGCCTTTTAGCATCAATAGACAAGATCACAGGATTCTTGTCTTTTGTGGTATTTATGTGGTCAATCACATTAATTGTTTTTCTGATGTTCAACCAGCCTTGAATCCCTGGTATGAATCCAGCTTGGTCATGATGGATTATTTTTTGGATATGTTGTTGTATTCTATTGGCAAGAATTTTGTTGAAAATTTTTGCATCTAGATTCATGAGTGGTATTGGCCTGTGGTTCTCCATTTTGGTTGGGTCTTTCCCTGGCCGTGGTATCAGGGTTACGCTGGCTTCACAGAATGAATTTGGGAGTATTCCATCCCTTTCTATACTGTGAAATAGTCTCAGTAGTATTGGAGATAACACTTCTCTAAAATCTTGGTAGAATTCTGCAGTGAAGCCATCTGGACCAGGGCTTTTTTTGGTTGGCAGTTTTTTGATTACTTTTTCAATCTCTTCCTTTGAGATGGGTTGATTAAGTTGTTCTGCTTCACCTTGTGATAATTTGGGTATGTGATATGAATGAAAGAATTTGTCCATTTCCTCTAGGTTTTCAAATTTGTTAGAATACAGTCTTTCATAGTATTCAGCTATGATATTTTTTATTTCTGCTGGATCTGTGGTGACAACTGCACTCTCATTTCTTATTTGAGTTTTTTGTTTCTGTTCCTGTTTTTCTTTAGTAAGTTTAGCCAATCGTTTGTCAGTTTTGTTCATCTCTTCAAAAAACCAGCTTTTGGTCTTCTCAATTTTTTCAATTGTTCTTCTAGTCTCTAATTCATTTAGGCCTGCTCTGATCTTTATGATCTGCTTTCTTCTGGTGCCTGAGGGGTTCCTCTCTTGTTCTCTCTCTACTTGTTCAAGCTATAGGGTCAGTTCTTTGATTTGGTTTCTTTCTTCCTTCCAGATGTGTGCATTTATGGAGATAAACTGACCGGTGAGCACTGCTTTGGCTGTATCCCATGGGTTCTCGTACGAAGTGTTTGCATTCTCATCTTAATCCATAAATTTCTTTATTTCATCCTGATTTCTTCTCATCACTTGGCTTTGGCTGGCTTGATTTCTTCTATAACGCATAGTTTATAGCAAGGTGTTGTTCAGTTTCCATGAGTTCCACTTTCTATGTTTTTTCTGCTATTGATTTCAACTTTTATGGCTTTATGATCTGAGAAGACACTTTGCATTAATTCAATGGTATTGATTTTGTTGAGAATTGCTTTACATCCTAATACATGGTCTATTCTGGAGAATGTTCCATGTGCACTGGAGAAGAAGGTGTAGTTGTTCGCTGATGGATAGAAAGTTCTGTATATGTCAATGAGGTCAAGATGGTGAATTGTGGCAATAAGGTCTTCTGTGTCTTTATTGAGCTTTTTTCTAGATGATCTGTCCAATATTGAGAGTGGAGTGTTAAAGTCTCCTACTAGTATTGTGGAGTAATCTCTCTCCTTTTTGAGTGTAGTCAGTGTTTCTTTGACATATTTAGGTGCTCTAATATTGGGTGCATAAATATTTAATATTGTTAAGTCCTGCTTGTGTACTGAACCTTTCAGTAATAAATAGTGTCCATCCTTGTCTGCCATCTTTCTCTCTTGTTTCCATTTCGCACAAACCCCAGCGCTGGGTTCAGGCTTTCTTCAGGGCACCAGAACACTGGTTCCTTGCCCCCTATCTTCACTTTCCAGGGACGCCTAGATAGTGAGTTGGGATCACAACCTGGTCCCCAACAAGAAGCGGGGACACCTGCCTCTCCCTGGGAAGAATCTTTCTCTTCTCTCTTCCTCCTACTCACTATGGGGACTAGCCAGTCTAAGGCCCCTAAGGGCAACACATTGGGCTGTCTCTTAAAAAATACAGACACCTAGGAAAATTCTCTGTCATTTAGTCAACTTCATAACCTACAACAGCAAGTGGTCTGAGCTTCCTTATATCTACGCCTTCTGTTTCCTTGTAATCATCCCTCTCTTTGCTAAACCTTTACCACTTTCTTCCTCCTTAATGAAAAACATTAACCTTCAAGCCACCACTTCCTAAACCTGATTTTGATCCTTCCGGCAAGCCTCTCCACCTCCTTATACTTCCCCTTCACCTTCAGCTGCAGCAGACTCTCCCTCCACTTCTGCAAGTTTGCTTTCTTCTGTGCCAACCCTTCCGCCCACTTATCACATTTTATAACCTACCACCCACTTGGGAGTCTCCTCTAACCCTCCACCCACCTCCTTTCACCTCCACACAGTAGGTCTGAGGACAGTTTATTTTTGAAGAGGCTATCCTCACTGTTTCTTCAGATATGTCGGCTACCTTGGAATAAAACACCTTGAATCCCACAGCATCTCTGAATGTCTGGCTACAGTAACAGGTGGAATGAACTTGCTTTAATTTGACAGCATATTTCTGGCCACCATGGCAGGACTTCTGGGACCCCTCTGGTAAGTTCTTTCCCAGGCAAGAGCTGACTTTTCTCTCTTTCACTTTTCTGCTACATCTCTAAAAGCTTTCAGTCAAGAGGCAGCTGGCTGCTGCAACAATTAAAGAGTTCTGACCAGGGTATTCCCTGGTGACTTCTGAAGGTCCAGCTGCTTGTACTGCCCCAGTAACTCTGGCCCAGATGGGTGAGGGTGCCTATCTGTTCCATTCAAAGGCCAAGAATAAGGTCCATAAAATAATTTGTGGGCACGGGTCAGACATTTAAGAGTTAAAGGGTGTCTGCCACTGGAAAGCTCCCATGACAAAGGGGTGCATGGAGCAGACAAAGAAAGTGTCTGCCCCCTGCAAGACAAACTCTGCATAAGATGAGGCACACACTGGTCCAAACATAGCACTTCCCATTACCCTGGTCCCCCACTATCCTGTTAGATTAGAAAGCAGGTTCTTCAGCCTCCTCTCCTTTCCTTGTCTTCTCTTTGGGAAAGAGAGAATTTTGAGGAATCCCCCTTGTCCGCCTGAACAGGCAGGTCCAGAGGTACAACTTCTGAACACTCTGAGAGCCTTTGAAAGCCGCCCATCAGCTCCTGGCATCGATTCACTAATTTAAAAAGGGCTCAAGTACTTTATTCTGGTTGTGTGCAGAGAAATTATGTTCTCATCAGGGTTCAAACTTCTGTCTGTCTCAATACCATCGTCTCGTAAGAAGGGAACATCTGTCCAAGCTAAGAAAGCTTTCTCTGTATCTGTATACTCTGTAATGTAGGCCTTATTTAAGGCCTCTCTTCCTAAGAAAAGCCTGATGGGGTGGATTCTGTCTGTCTGGTCTCAGTATGGCTACCCACCTGTGATCAAATGAAGTTTTACTATAATATAGCTTTGCCAAGGTACTAACCAGACTCTGGAAAAACTTAACAGTTGAATGGATCCATAAAATTATCTTTCCGTCATGCAATTAGAGCTCTCCTGTCAAATCAGAAAGTGCTCACTGGGCTCACTTCTAATTAAAGAAATAGTTTGCTTGTGTATCTGGTGAAGCTGGATGTGTGTATGAAAGTGTGAGGCCTCCTGTGTGGTTTCACATTTATCTTTGTGGGGTTTTGGAAACATCTTTGTCATTGTTGTACCTATACAAGCTGTTTGTAGAGACTCCAGATTTATAATTTTTGGTGAAAAAGTGTCTTGAATTCCCATAGACTAAGTGCTTAAGGTTTGGCTTTGGCCTATACATTTTGGCCATTTCAACCTCGGAATTGTTTTTTTCCCCAGTGTTGTCTTACACAATGTCTGTTTTTGTAAAACATAGTCTTGGCCTGTTAAAGGTCTTATGTCTTGTTTTGGGCAATGTATTTAATTTTTAGATATTTCTTATTCTTTTGAAATTTGTTTAACAGGTCAGAGTCTTACTTGAGCTAAATTAAGGTTGATAAAGAAGCCAAATTTCAAGTGGATCCAGGCATACTGTCACAGGGCTGAAGAACCTCTTTACAGCCCTTAGTAAAAGGGATCACTTTGTCTAAAGGGGAAAGTAAAAGCTTCAAAATAGTAGAAGGAAGATTAATGATTTTCTGCCCTCCAGAAAGAAGTAGAGAAAGGCAGAAATTAGCCTCAGATCATAGCCCCAGGGAAGCTTTTGAAAACCCTTTATAATTAGGTGGAGATGATCTTTTTAAGAAAACACACAAACAAACAGATAAGGATTACTGTTTGACTTTATCATAAATTGTGTAAATCCTAAAAAGACTTCTGACTACTGTAGGACAATTCTGAGACCTATCTGAGAGTTTAGGGATATGTCAATATCAGGAATGGGACACTGTGAATTCCAAGTCAGCTGAACAGAGATTTGTGTAATTTCTCAAAGCCAGCTGATAAAACTTTAGCAGTTAAAGACCTAGAATGTTTAAGCAAACTTTATTTCAGCCATGGACTTTAGGGTTATTAAACTTAACAGATATCTGATATAATATAAATTTATACACTATTTGTGTTTCAAGCAACAAGGGAAAAATGCATTCATATTACATAAGTCTTAATGAATTTTTGCTGTTTAAGGGATTGTACTATAGAGGTTTATTGAAAAATATCTGACATGGTCAAAGTTTTGTTTGTCTAACAAAAGTTTAATGGTTTAATTTATGAGATTTTTAAGTTCATGTTAAAAAGAATTTGCTTTTCCACCGCTAAATAGCAATTTTCTCTCTGATTTCTGAGTAAACAGTTACTTTATGCCTTATGTAATATCCCTTGAAGGCAAAGATTTGATCTCTCATTAGGACAAAATTGCTGAGTCAAAACCCAAGCCATGAGGCTTAGAGATGGAGAAAAAGCAAAAGAGAAGGATAGTCTTTTCTGAGACACAAGGGCTAAAAGGTTTTGACACAAAATAGAATGGAAAAAGGTGCCTGATTCTCACTGGATTAAAATTTATATTGGTTATTTCTTGTTATATATTATTTTTATATCTTTATTTATATAATAATATAGAAATATGTATTATTTTCATATAATATAGATTATTTTTTCACAAATACATATTAAGTCATCTATTGATAACCAGAAAAACCCTGGTGACACAGTAGTTGGGTGATACTGCTGCTAACCACATGGTTGGCAGTTCAAGTCAGCCAGGCACTCCTTAGAGACTCTATAGGACAGTTTTACTCTGTTCATAGGGTTGCTATAAATCAAAATCATTACCATAATGGATTTGATTTGGTTTCAATTGCCAAATTGACTACATTATTTAATCTGACATCATTGAAGCCAATGCTTTGACTGGAAATTTCAAATTATTTGCTCATAAATCTACTTTTATACTATATAAACATTTAGAGACTTAACAATCTTGTTATATCCTGACTATGCACTACTATACTTCAAGACTGTTAAGTAGTGTCTGAAGTTCCTTAAAGACATGGGTAGTGGTTGTCTAACATTTTCAGTAGATTACTGAGTTGTTGTCATCTATAGTGTTTAATATGCTTTAGGTTTTATGTAAAAATATTGCCAATGTTTTGAGATCTTACTTTCTATACCAATACGCTAAATTAATTTAATGGATTTATTAACATGAAATCAGATTTTATAAGATGCAGTTGCTGCTGAGACACACAAAAAATGATTACTCGCTGGATAAGTAAAGTACTACTAAAGAAGAAGAACACAATGGGAGGCCTCTCACTATCTGACTTCAGAACCTATTACACTGCCACAGTGCTCAAAACAGCCTGGTACAAGAACAGACAGATCAGTGGAACAGAACTGAGACTCCAGAGATAACGCCATCTTCCTATGACCAGTTGATATTTGACAAAGGCCCTAAGACATTAAACTGGGGTCAAAACAATCTCTTTAACAAATGGTGCTGGCAAAATTGGATATCCATCTGCAATAAATTGAATCAAGATCCATATCTTATACCTTATACAAAAACCAACTCAAACTGGATAAAAGATCTAAATATCAAATCTAAAACGATAAAGCTCATCCAAGAAAAAGCAGGAACAACACTGGAAGTTTTAATACACAACGCAGACAGCCTTAAAAATCTGTCAAATAAACAAGAAAATAGATAAATGGGAACTATTAAGAATCAAACACTTTTGCTCATTTGAAGACTTTATTAACAGGATTAAAAGGCCACCTACAGAATGGGAAAAAAATATTTGGCAACTCTATGTCAGACTGATGCCTGATCTCCATAATCTATAAGGTACTACAAAATATCAGTAAGAAAAAGACAAGTCATCCAATTAAGCGACGGGCAAAGGACATGGACAGACACTTCTCTAAAGAGGAGATCCAGGCAGCCAAAAAACACATGCGGACATGTTCAGGATTTTTAGTTATTAAAGAAATTCAAATCAAAATGACAATGAGATACCGTCTCACCCCAACAAGGTTGCCTATGATCCAAAAAACACAAAACAACAAATGTTGGAGAGGCTGTGGAGAAAGTGGAACTCTCCTACACTGTTGGTGGGGTTGCAAAATGGTCCAGCCTCTTTGGAAAGCAATCTGGCACTTCCTTAAAAAAAATGGACATAGATATACCATTTGACCCAGTAATTCCACTACTTGGAATATATCCTACAGAATCAAGGCCATTCACACCAATGGATACATGCACAAGAATGTTTATCACAGCACAGTCCATGATAGCAAAAAGATGGAATCAACCCAGATGCCCAACAATAGAAGAATGGATAGGTAAACTATGGTATATATACTCAATGGAGCACTATGCAATGATAAAGAACAATGACGATTCCAGGAAACATCTCATAACCTGGTTTCAACTGGAAGACATTATGTTGAGTGAAAGTAGTCAGCTATAGAAGGACAAATATTGTATGAGACCCCTATGATAAGAACTCAAAAACAGACTTATGCATAGAAGACTCTGATGGCTGCAAGCGAGGGAAGGGAGGGAGGGCGGGGGGCACGGTTTAGATTAGATAGTTGTTAGAAATTTGGTTAGGTGAAATTGGTGATAGCACACATCAGAAACAAGAACAATATTAAGTGGACTTCAACATAACTTCAGTACTCCTTCCACCTTAACCCAATATTGCAAGGACAGAGTAGCTGGGGCAGGAGGCAGAGGACCATGCTCTTAGTTGAAATCGAGGCCAACTGGCACAACTAGCATTTTGCTAAGAGGGCTCTCTGCACCTCACATTGGTGAGTGGCGTCTGGGGTCTTAAAAGCTGCCAAGCTGCCACCTGAGGGCACAGCAAATGGTCCCAACTCAGCAGGAAGAGATGCTTCCCAAGGACCAAAACGACATGGGGGAAAGACAACCCAGAAGACAGAGAGATCCACATGGGTGGGTTCCTACATCGACTGGGAATCGGAAGAACTGGATGGTGCCCGGCCACCACCAGTGATAGCTGTGTTAGAGCTCATGAAGTTGAATCTCACTGGCAACACAAGAAGAAAAAGGGGTGCACCTTGAGATATCCACTAAAAGACCACAGTTGATGGTCCAGCAGCTTCAGGGTTCTCCTGGGAACATGGCCCCTGGCCCTGATGCTGCCCTTGCCTATAAATCATAACACAGGTCCACTTTTCAGACAGGAATGGATTGGACTTGGCGACGCAGAGTGACTATATACTGGATGCACTTTATGGTTCTATGCATCTATAGGGTATCATCCTGCTAACCTCGGGCTGGAGGAAGTGGAGTCGGTGGAGAGGAGAGGAAAGGAGACTGTTGGGAGAATGAGACATGTATGGAGCAGAGAGAAACAGTGTGCTGTCACGAAGCAGGGAGAGCAGTGGAAGTTGCATACAGGTGGGCATGCAAATTTATATGGGAATGTACATTTTCACTCAGTCATAATAAAAAAAAAGATTGCTGATGTTACTTACACATAAATGCTTCGTGCCTTGTTCAAAGACTATCATAATTTCATTGGTTCTTGCAGATAACTGGCCTGATACTGTTGGTGTTTCTACCCTACTTCCTAGTTCACTGTATGATGCTTGAGATCTTAAAAACCTGATGGTATTTAATTAATATCCTTCTAAACATGAGGTTTAAGAAAACTGGCTCCTGAAGCCACTTAAGTCAAATGGAGATCTAGATAGACTAGTTTGACTCTTTTACTCTGGCTGTTCTATTTTATAAACATAAGGGAAAATGGAAAGATCCCTATATGCAGACTTTTTATGACCCTCTATCAGAACCTCAGACCCCACTCTCCCAACTGGTAGAGAATGCCTTTAAGCTGTGTAATAGCAAGAGATTTGGTGGCAGAAAACAAAATAAATGGAAAAGAAAGTCCAATTGTCGGCTATGGCCCTCCAGTGCCCACCTCAGGGTAACGCAGTTGGCCCCCAAGATCAAGACTTCAATCACCTCACTGGATGAGTACTGATCCCAATCAATATAGGTACTATCAAAATATGAGGCCAGGAAAGTGGAATGTCCTAAGTGCCCCCAAACAGGATGCCTAGCTGATCTTCCACAGGCTCAGATGGACAGGACCTCCTATGATGACTCTTAGAAGAGGAGTGTGAAGAGACAGAGTATAGACAGAGCCTTGACACCTGCCTGGCACTTGGCCACACCATGCACATCTCCATGGGGAAACCAAGGATTATATCTGACATGGAAGGTGATGAGATTAAATCTGTCTTAGACATGAAAAGCTACCTTCTCTCCCTTAAATGGGCCCTCTTTCTAAGCAGGACTGCATAATTACTGGCTTTGACTAAAAATCCAAGCTAAAAAGTTTGCTTTTGTGTCTGATGGTCTTGCAATTAGTAAGACATTTCTTTCTATATATCCTTTAAGGCCCTTTTGTGTTGCTGGGACACATATATTTAAAAGCTCAACTAAACATAAGAAATGAAGATTAAGAATTACTTCTATTGTTGGTTAATATGTTAAAAACAAAAGAGCCAGAAGGGCATATACGAAAAGAAATTCTCAGTCAGGTTACATCATAAGTTTGAGGACTGAGGCAGGCAGAATAGTCTGAGGGGAAACACACAACAGAAATCTTACCAGAAATGTAGTGCCTCTTGTGGGTCAACAGCCACAAGTAAGACGGAGCCTCAGGCCCTCTGCGGTGTGACTAAAACTAGTGACAAACAATATCAACTATATTCTGCAACACTGACAGAAGTCCCCCAACAAGTGTGTAAACTCCCTCCAAGTCATCTTTCAGATGCAATCAACTCTGCAGACATGCACATAAAGCCCACTTCCATCACTATCTGTTTTTCATGGGGGGCACCACACAGCTACTATCACCACCAGGGAATTGAACCAAGGGACAAGCAGCCGTCATCCAAAAAGGAAATACTCCAGATCTCCGTCCCTAATTTTGACCCCAGCTTATACCCTGGACACAAGACAGACTATAAAAACCCAACTGACTAATGTCACTGTTATTACCACTGGTAATAACAGAGCAGGTTGTGGTTACCCTCACCTTTGGGCCTCTAATTCTTAACTTCATTCATTTTATCTCTTCCAGGCTACAAATGCAAGTTAAACTCATGGTGCGACTAAGAATTCCAGCCTATACTCCTCAACGAGTGAATCAAATTCTGCTCCTCCGAGAGACTTGACAAGATCTATACCACAGCCTCCCTAAAAACAACCAACAGACCTCCCTCTTTACAGAATGCCAGGAGGCCAGATAACACCCCCAACTCAACAATCCGTGTCAGCAGGAGGTAACTATGAGGTTGCAATGCCCCTCTGTCCTTAAACCAAAAATGGGGCCTTGAGGGAACTCTGTCCCTGAAATTCAGGGAGGTCATTGAAAGGACTCTGTATTTCAAGGAAGTCATCTTATTCAATGATCAGACCTGCCATCAGCTGAAAACAGCCTGGTAGGCCCCACCTGTTATAGCCATCAATAACTTCATGCTTGTCTTCTCCACCCTCCTAATTGAAAGCTCTTCCCTTATCAAAACCTTGACCATAACAAATTTTAGCCCTTCCCTTTCTAATCAACACTTCTTCCTTATTCAGACGGTACGTCCTCTAACCAGAATGTCTCGCTACCCTTCTTACTTTCCTTATCAAACCATAAAACCTCTCACCCTAGGCTAACTCACTGAAACTCTAAGACTATAAAAAGCCTGCCCTACTCTTCCAGTAAGCTTCACTGGACCTTTGGACTGTTGTGTCTCTGCCTCTGTTTCGGGCCACCCTCTCCACAGCAGGAGGGAGTTGGAGAGGAGAGAGAAGACACCTCTAACCAGGGAAACAGCCCCTGAAGAGGAAGGCCAGCTGACCAGGACCGTGAGAGCAGAATGCTAGGGACACAAAGGGCTCAAGGCAGGATGATGCGGGTGTGGAGGTTGAAGGGGGGATTAAGGCTGATTAGAGGGAGGTGCAGGGAAAAGCCTCCCACGAGAAACAGCTCCCCCTCCCACCTCCAGAGCAGGTTGTGATGTGGCTGCTGTTTGAGGTGATTGTGAGCTCCCAACCTCAAGGCTACAGGGAATCTGCTAGCCCTCCTTCTATGGGACAGCTCAGAGAAGGGTCAACAACATGACCACGCCCCTGCTGCCTTCAAGGGCACCTAGGCAGAGGTCTACTAGCAGGAAGGCCTGTGCTCTGTGTAGGAGTTAATTTCCTAATTCCTTAGGATGCCATTCAACTGTTCTTCCTTTCACTGAAAACGCCCTCAGTTCATAACCATCAACGAGCTGACATACAGATGAACGATTTCCCAGAAAGTCTGGGCTAGGTAATCTTATCAGCCCATTGCAGTGATGAGGAGCAGAGGACCTCAGCCCTTGGGGTGCCCTCTCATCCTACAACTATCCTATAAGGAATGACTCCAATTTCTGAGGCAGGAGCACCCTCCCCCACAAATTGCTCATTTGTTGATGACCTCAGCAAGTTACCATACTTCATGACCTCAGAGGTTAGGGTTTTGCCCGTTCTCATGGTTACCTACAAGGAGGATTAAAAAGCAAACAGTGTAATGCTCACAGGAGAACCAATGCTATCATGTGTGGGCTGCGAGAACCACTAAGCTACACGTTCAAACCCAGCACCACGCAGTGTCCCTGTATCCTACAACTACTCACCGCCTGGCTGAGCCCTGCTCTGTCCTGCTCCCAGGTATCTGGTCAAGTGCTGTTGTTTGGGGCACAGGACTGCTGTTGTATCAAACGCTCCTACACACGCAGGCACATGCCAGAGCAGCTTCGTGGATTAGAGGAGAGGAGCCCAGCGGAGGGTGCAGTTAGACAAATGAGTCTTCTGCCTGCAAATGTGTGTGTGTCCACATTTCTACAGCGGAATTTTTCTAAGCCATTTCTGTTGTTTTGCTTTGTTTTGTAATGTATTTTTCTAAGCCATTTCTGTTGTTTTGCTTTGTAATAACATGATACCTGACTACCATTACCGAACATTTTTGATCCAAGACTTATCCACATCAAAAAGGAAAAAAATGCAGAACAGAATTTAAAATTCTCATGAATTCCAGACTGCCCAGAGCCAGGGATGGTGGATGAACCCTTAAAACTACTGCCATGAGATAATCTTTAAACCTTAAAGCAAAAACATCCCCTAAAGTCATCTTAAAACCAAACAACAGTTTAGCTTAACTAGTGAAAAAGGCCTGCCTGGAGCATTATGCTGTTTTAGCAACTAAATTACAACTAAATTTAGCAACTAAATTACAACAGCAATTCAAAAGATTAGATAAGAAGCTTAGGGGGCAATGGATTTATGTTAACTGGGGAAGAAGCTCAAAAACGGAAGGTAAGAATGGTTATACAACTCAAAGAATGTGATCAATGTCACTGAATTGCGCATGAAGATGCTATTTAATAGGTGTATATTTTGTTATGTATATTTTCAACAACAAATAAAATTTAGAAAAACAAAAGGGTGACCTGATCCTAAAGTTCAGATGAAAAACAGCCAGAAAACTGTGAGAAAGAATGATGTAGGAGGTTAGCAAACATAATACCACATGAACTGATACCTAACCAATGGATCATAACAGATAATAGACAGCCCAGAACCAGACTTGCAAACAATGAAAATTTTTAGAGACTAGAGGTAACACCGTAACCCCCTGGTAGTTGTACTCAGGAGATGTGTTACGATAACTAGGTGGCACCTGAGAAAGTACCCAAATTCTAAAAGTACATCAGGATACATTCTAAATGGATCAAAGCTTCAAATGTGAAAATCAAAATCACAAATGTACTAGGAGGAAGTATGAGATAATCCCTTTATAATCCTAGGCTAAATGTCCTTTCTATGAATCAAAGTCTCGAGGTCTCTATTAAGGGTGATGAAAAGCCTGGAGCTGAACAGTGGTAATGGTCACACAGCATGATGAATGTAATTAATGACTGTCATGGATTGAACTGTATCCCCCCAAAATGTACACAGTAATTTGACTGGGCCCAGTATTGTGTGACTGCCTTCCATTTTCTGCCTCTGGCTAATCGACAGAATTATGTTAAAAGAGGATTAGGGTGGGACTGCAATACTCGTACTAAGTGAGCTTCCCTGCAGTGTAGCTTGCACCATCCTTTATCCTTTTACCCTACAAGAGATGAACGCAAAGGGACGCAAGCACAGAGTTGGGAACCTCATACCTTCAAGAAAGCAGCATCAGGAACAGAGTGCATCCTTTAGACCTGAGGTTCCTGTGTCGAGACACCCCTGACCAAAGACAGACTGATACCACACAAGAACCTTCCTCCAGAGCCAACACACTGCATTCCCTGGAGCTGATACCCTGAATTTGGGCTTGTAGCCCATTGGACTATGTAAAACTAAACTCTTCTTTGTTATAACCATCCACTTGTGGTAGTTCTGCCAGAGCAGGACCGGATGCTTAAGATAATGTTAATGAATTGTACATGTAAAAACTTGAAATGGCAAGTGTTTTATTATGCATTTATCACCCACACACACAAAGTCCAAAAGGCATCCAAGAAAAGATTCATATATATAATTACAGAAAAACAAAATGTTTCTGCATGGTCTAAGTCACTATAAAGGTAAATACAGCCAAATGAGAGAAAGTATTTACAGTTCACATCACCAAGGGCAAATCTCCAATACAGAAAGAGTGCACGGAAAGGAAAAGGAAAAAAGCCAACACCAACAGAAACACAAGCAAGGCTGCAATAGGTGGTTTCATCAAAACAGAAATACTAATGACTCCCAAACACCTGAAACGATATTCACTCTGTCATTAGAAGATGGATGCAAATCAAATCCCACTGAGACACTACCTTTGCCTGTCAGGCTGGTGAGGCAGAGGGGAACAAGCCTTCACTTACGGTGCAGACAGTACTAACTGCTACAGCCTCTGTGGAGGATGATTTGATAATACCTAGCAAAATCACAAGTCTGCATACATACCCTTTGACTCCTTGTAACTGAACTTCTGGTAACCTGTCCCACAAACATACCTGCACACCTACAAAAATAACATTTATGTACCTGGTTACTCAATCTTTCAGAAACCTGAAAACAGCTCAGATGTCCTTTCACTGGGACCCACTAAACAATTAAGGAACACTTGTGTAATGTAATACTATGAAACAGAAGTAGAATCAGTTCTTAATGGAGTGATACGAAAAGCTCTCTAAGCTATACTGTTGTGTGAAAACAGCAAGGTTCAAAACAGAATGCACAAAACAGGAAAACAATCACACACGAGCACACACACACACACATTTGTATTTGTATGCATGTGCAGAAAGGAACTGGGCGGGGGGGTTACCCAAGAAACTAAGAACAGAGGTTATCTGCAAGGAGGAGAACTGAACAAAGAAGGTTGGGAGATTTTTACCTGAAAATTACTCTGGATTATGAAATACACAAATGTATTACTTATTTGAATTTTTTTTTAACTTTAGCATATAATGAATCCCTTTAATACGGCCCTTGTGTGATCTTTATGACTCCCACAAAATGACTGAGTGAGGCTACGCAATTACGTCTCATGGAACACTTGTGGGGGTGGACTCAAGCAAATAAAGTGTATGGGACCCTAATGAGAGTACCGGTCAGTTCTGTCACTCTTCTAGGCTTAAAGGGAGCCAATACCAGAAGTGGGGAAGTGATTTCACTATCATCCGGAAGATAACCCAGGAAAGCAGAGTGGCTTGGACTTGGGGTTCCCATGCTAAGAACCTCTTAGACCCTGGAGACAGAGAGAGCTGTTAACACTGGAATGGCGGGATGCAGCAGCATAACCAGGAGCCTGGCACACAATGGTGCAATGGGCTTCTCGACCCACGGAGCAAGGGGGGTACGCTGAGCCACTGAGATAGAGAGCTGACAGCCTCAGGGCAGGAAGCTTGTTTGCAGAGTAGGGTGCCTCCGGTCACCACTGGCAGAGCTAAAGGGCTCTGTAACACATGAGATGCAGACTGAGCAAGAGGCCTGCCTGCAGGCATGGCCAAGAAGCTGTCCTCATCAAAGAACTGTATCCTAAGTCATTCCTTGTCCTACATTGTAACCTGTCACTTCCCTAATAAACCCTAAACTGTTGAGTACAGTCTGTGAATCAATTCTGTGCAACAAATTATCAAACCCAGTAGAAAAGTAGAGAACACAGGGATGGCTGGCTGGTGTCAGAATTGGTAAAAACAAGGTAGGAAGGTGGAGGTTAAGTTTAACTTCTACCTCAGAGGAATCAGCCCTGGGCTGATCTTGATGATTCTCCTCCTTCTGAAGTTAGATAAGGGCTAATACCATGCCATTTTTACAAAAACAAAAATCCACAGTAAGTTAGAAAGTGCTAGCCATAAATAATGCAAGTTTAAAATGCACTACTTACTCACTCCCATTCAGATTCAATTGCTGCCTTGCCTCCTAATTCTCAGCAGATTTCACAAAATCACCCTAAGCCCCCAAGCTCTCTCTTTAAAGTAAAAAGCAAATGGATTCACGGCTAGCAGTACAGAAGACAACTCTTCAGATAAAAATTGAACTGGACTATAAGATATGAGGAAACCCTGGATTAACCGCTACATCTGCTAATCAAAAAGTCGGCAGTCAAATCCACCAGGCGCTCCTTGGAAACTCTATGGGGGCAGTTCTACTCTGACCTATAGGGTCGCTATGAGTCAGAGTTGACTTGATGGCAGTGAGTTTGGTTTTTTCTTTTTGGATAAGATATGAGGCTGAGGTGGTTGGGGTAGCTCCTCTACATAAACAAGACGGGAGGATGGGGAGAAAGGGACAGGAGTTGGTTGAATGAATACAGGAAGCACAGGGTAGACGGGGGAGTGTGCTGTCACAGGATTGGGAGAGCAGCTAGACTTGCATAGAGGCACATGTAGACAGTTTTATATGGCATATTGACTGGGCCGTTAACTACCACTTCATCATCCATACATGTATACATCCATAAACAGAAGCAAATGTTACCCAGGTAGTTCTCCTCAGAACACAGTGGGGGTGGGGGAGATTGAGAAACTCACAAAAAGCAGTAATGTCAACTCCACTTTTCTAGAAGCTGTTCACAGGACATGACACTAGGGCAGGAGCCTCTGGGTCAGTCTTCAAAATGCGTTCTGGGAGATGCGTCCCGATAAGCAGTTCAACAGACCAGGCCATTTGGAACAGATCACATGTAACGGGCCACAGATGACAAATACTCAGTGAAGAATTTAAATAAGTCCAGGGTTGTAATTTGGAGTTAGAGGTCCCCTCTAGGCTCCTAAATGTCATGTTCTTGTCATAGAAATCAGCTTCGTTCATCCATAAAATGATTTTCTGTTCAACACAGGTATGGGTGGATGGGGCCCTCACTCTTCTCTTTTCCTGCCTTGTAACAAAGACCAGCTGAGTTTATCCAGACTTCAGGACACTGACAGTAAGTTCAGGGAAGAATACTCCCATCCCTCTCTCAGGGACTGGTGAGGAGACAGGGTCTGTAAAGGCTTTTAGAAAGTTCTATCTATCTCTTAGATGGATAGAGAGAGCAAGAAGGAGGAAGAGATGACAGAAAAGAAGGAGGAAGGAAGCTGTTGCGGGCGGAGGGTGGGAAGCTAGCACAGAAAAACTTCTTGTTTATGGCTCAAAGATGTTGCTAAATTCCTCCTGGATTTGGAGGGGTAGCTCCCTCAGTCTGCCAGGCTTCCCCTACCCGCACCAAAACTCACTGCCAGCCAGGGCTTCTGGGAACTAACGAGTGCAAAACAGGATTCCTCTCCTGCTGCCATGGGCCAGCTACCTGCTCAGCAGCAGGATACAAGCCCTACACCACAACTATCCGGCTACGACAGAGCCTCTTCTGAAAGGCTTCTGACAGTTTTACCTCCACTACCTCTTCCTGTTTTCCTTTTACTACCTTGTCTTCACTTCCTCCGTCTACCATAGTCTTTCCGCCTTCTCTTCTCCCTCAGTGTGTCATAAGGGGCTCTACACACCTGCTACAGACTGGCACAAGCGAGAATGCTCCACAGCACAGGTGTTTGTAAGCAGAGAGTTTTGTATTCATAACTTTTTTGGTATAAAGAACAGTTGTCGATTCCGACTCATGACTACCCCGCATGTGTCAAAGTAAAACTGTACTCCATAGGACTTTCAATAGCTGATTTTTTGGAAGCAGATTGCCAGGCCTTTCTTCTGGGCATCTGTCATGGATTGAATTGTGTTCCCTCCAAAAATACATGTAGCCCTGTGGCTGGGCCATGATTCCTATTTTGTGACTGTCCTCCATTCTGTGATTCTCCTGTGCTGTATGTTAAAGGATCAGGGTGGGACTGTAAATCCCTTCATAGGATTAACCCCCTGTTCCACTGTAAAGGGAGTTTCCCTGGAATATGGCTTGCCCCGCCCTTAATCCCCGTCATCCTACAAGAGAAAAAAGGAAGAGAAGCAAACAGAGAATTGGGAACCTCACACCATCAAGAAAACAGCCCCGGGAAGAGAGCACGTCCTTCAGACTTGAGGTTCCTGTGCCAAGACACTCCCTGGACAAAGACTGATGCAATGCCGGACTTTCCTCCAGAGCTGACAAGAGGGAAAGCCTTCCCCTGCAGTGGACGTCCTGAACTTGGACTTGTAGCCTACCAGACTGTGTAAGAATAAAGCTTCCTTTGTTAAAGTCATCCACTCTGCTGTATTTCTGTTAGAGCAGCCCTGGCTGACTAAAACAGCATCTCTGGGTAGACTTGAACCTTAATTAGCAGCCAAGTGCATTAGCCCTTTTAGTTGTATATGCCAGCTCACTTGATTCTACTCACCCTGAGAGACAAAGGTGTCAGCAGTGAGCGAACTGAAGTTGGAGAAAGCGTTCAACCAAAACCAAAGTCACATACCCAAAATGTTGGGGCCTCAGAGTCTGGATTTCATGGAAAAGAAACACATCTCCACATCCCTCTCTCTGGAATGTGAAGGGCACTGGCTGGGCCATTCAGGTCCCAGGTGGGGAGAGCAGAAGAGAAATCACTGAGCCAATGGTCCCTTCCCAGACACACGGACAGGTATACAACTCCACCAGCCACTCTGCCCCACCTCCTCAGGGAAGGGCCGGAAGCCACCCTTCCAGTCCTCAATCAGGCTGCATTTAGGCGAACCATGCATCCAGGCGTGAGGTCCCACAGGTCACCTCAACAGCTGCCAGCCCCTCCCCAACTCTTGGCCAGGAGGCCCCGACTATATCCTGGCAGATGTGGGAAGGGCTACGCCAGGCCAAGCAAGTACGTTTCCCTGAGTGCAGCCGCAACCACCTGGCCTGCTCCAGAGCTTCAGGCAGGCTCTGTCTCCTCACACGAGAGTCAGTCTCAACTCGGGCATAAAAAAACAATCGGCTTTCAAAAGAGCCAGCTTGGTAAAGCAAGTAACTCCAAATAAAAATTATTATGTCACTTTGACTACAGACCTAAAATGGTTTGGGCTCTGGTTTTTGAGGAAACAGATGCAGAAGAACCCAACAAGTCAGATACTGACATACCTTTCCTAGAACTGTTGTTAGATGGCTTCCAGTTAGGACAGCACTCCAGGACCAGGGACTCTCCTTTAGCAGCCTCAGTGAACTGACCCTGTCCCTTGGAACAATCTATAACCGCTGACTTCCGGAAAATCATCCTCCCAACCCCTGTCTACAGCCCTGCCCACTAGAGTGCCTATAAATCTCCAAATTCTGCCTGGGGTGCAGTCCTGCACACCCACTGTAAAGATGCAGGTAAAATCCACAGGCCAAGGGCTGGTGCCTGCTCAGCCCTTGTGGCTGGGTTTTCTCCTCTTTGAAGAAATTCCTACTGCTGTACAAGAATACAGGAGCCAGTTCTGAAGGGTCAGTGTGGAGCAGAAGAACACACTCCCAGGGAGACCCTCAGGAGGCTGGCCACACTCTGCACTGTCCCCTCTGTACACCTAGAAAGTGAGCCACCCCAGGATTCCCAATCTCTTAGTAGCGACTCCACAGCCCAAGATGACCTGAGTCCACCTGACACAGATGGAGGGCTGCTGAAAGCTGGGACTAGCCATCTTGGACAGACATCTGGCCCTGTTCTCGGCCTCCTACCCCCAGGAACGTGTGATAGGGCATAGGTGCTCAATGCTCCTTGGTGTCACCTCCAAGGTCAATGGAGCCAGACTTAATCTTCCAAGATAGTGGATGGGGTAGACAAATGGAGGGTACCACACAGTCTGACTTATCCAGGAGTTGCAGCCCAGCTAGTGTTCCATTAATATTCATTCAAGCCGCAGATAACTCCAAACAAATCCACTGCCATCGAGTTAATTCTGACTCATAGCGACCCTACAGGTAAAGTAGAACTGCCCATAGTTTCCAAGGAGTGCCTGGTGGATTTGAAATACCAACCTTCTGGTTAGCAGCTATAGCACTGAATCACTGCACCACCAGGGTTTCTGAGCCACAGATAGGGCCTCCTTAATACCAGTTCCATTCACTTCGTGCAACCCTGAAAACAGGCTCCCAAAGAGCATGGGCCTCGCAAGAAATGCCCATGCCCCAAGACTATAACCACTTGAAGGAGAAGCAAGGACCCAGGCATAGGCTCTGGCAGCTCTCTGACCCACATGATTGCCCTTCTTTCCACTTTTCATAGTTAGAAAGAGTATGATATTATCTTATAAAACATTAAGAATTTCACAGACCCAGCTGCCCTGTCCTCTGCCGAGAACTGGAAGTAATTTCAACATAGGCCTTAAAAGGCCAAGATGACCCCAGGTCAGGATTCCATAAAGTGTGCTCCACTCTCATTAGCATTACAAAATATATCTGAAAAATGTTGTTCCTGAGGTCATTTCTACAACAGCAATCATAAAGTACTGGTGAAGTAGTCCCAGACAAGGGCATTCTTGCTTATGCACATGCATACACACAGTCACACCTCTTGCTAGTCCTAAACCGACACACAGAAAGAGGTTAACTCATCCCCTAAAGCTTTAAGATTCTGATCAGGGGGTGTGAAGAATGGGAACAGGGAGGTAAAAAAATAAATAAATAAATAAAGCAAATTTATTATTCTTATAGATGTTTCTTTATTAATGTATTAAAAATACAACTTAACTGGGGTCTTAAAAGCTATCAAGCAGCCATCTAAGAAACAACTGGTCTCAACCCTCTTGAAACAGAGCAGAAAGAGCACTAACATTAGGAAAGTATGAGCTGAAGAGACAGAAAGGGCCATATACGAGGTCTGACAATTAAGTTTGTGAACTCATCCTAGAAAAAGTGCTACATACCTCATTGCTGAATATCACTATGATCACCTTTGAAGTACTCCCCTTAGGAAGCTGTGCACTGACATCAGCACCTAGCCCACCCTTCAAAGCAATTCTGGAACTCTTTTTCTGGAATGGCCATCAGAGCTGTCATCACATTACTCTTGATGTCCCGAATGTCATCATCTCAATATTTATCTTTGGCTAAAGAAAGTCATTGGGGGCCAAATCAGGTGAGTAGGGAGAGTGTTCCAATACACTTGTTTAGTGGCTAAAAACTCCCTCACAGACAACTGTATACACTTCATGAACTTGACATAGTGCCACCATGCATGGCCATTCCAGAAAGAGTCCCAAAATTGCTTTGAAAGATGGACTAGGTGCTAGAATTGGTGCACAGCTTTCCAAGTAGAGTACTTTGAAGGTGACCATAGTGATATTCAGCAATGAGGTATGTAGCACTTAGAACAATCGAAGTTTGTGGAGTTAAATGTCACACCTCATATACCAGAGATTATATCAACATGAAACCAGAAGAATTAGATGGCACCTGGCCACCACCACAGACTGCCTTTATAGGGAACTCAATAGACAGTCCATGATGTAACAGAAGAAATGTGGGATGCAAAGCTCAAACTCTAGTAAAAAGATCAGACTGTATGGTCTGATAGCCTGGATAGTCGCTGGAAGACATGGCCCCCAACTCTGTGTTGACCTGGAACTGAAACCATACTGGAAGCCAACTCTTCTGATAGATTGAACTGGCATATAACACATACAATAATACTGGTGAAGAGTGTGCTTCTTGCCTTAGGCACATACAGGAGACTAACTGGGCAGCTCCTATTCAAGGATGATAGGAGACAACAGAGGGGGATAAGAGTTGGTTAAATGGACATGGGAAATATGGGTGGAGGGGAAGAGTATGCTGTCACAGTGTGGGGAATGTAGCTAGGGTCATATGGTAAAGTGTGTATATGTTTTTGTATGGGAAACTGACTGCAACTGCAAACTTTCATTTAAACACAATGAAAAATAAAAGTTATTTTAAAAAAATGACAGATACACTCAATAACACTACAGTTTCAAAGTAGAGTTGAGCAGAAACAAAGTTATGAGATATCTGCTACAGTGTAATGTTACAGGAAAACATCCATGATTTATACTGTTGATAATCACATGTACCACTAGCTAATATAATTGTTTGGTTGACTGCACTCATAGTTTAAGAAAAGGACAAATTTCTGTTGAAAATTAGTGTAAAAAAAATTTTTTTTTTCCTGAAGGGGCAAAAACAAAAGCTTCCAGAGCCTGCTCTACTACTTAGGCCCCAAGGCCACTCTTAAAGTGGCCTACTGCTATGGGGGTTCATTCAACTTCACTCAGGGAACTCAAACACCCTGCTCCTTTTTTTTTTTTAATTTGGTGATCAAATCACTAAGGGCTAGAGCTGGGGCCAAGATGGCAGAGCAGTCAGATGCTTCCTCTGACTCCTCTAACAACAAGGTCCCCAAAGAACAAATGAATCCATTACATATGACATCCTAGGAGAGCAGAACATCAAAGGGGAACATGAGAAATTACACTGAACAATGGGGAATGGCAAGAAGGATTTGCCAGACCTGACAGGCTGGGAAATAGCTGTGGCCAGCATGGTGAGTTGAGTGGGTTGGTTGGAGGGTGTCCTCCTCTGAAGGAGAAACTGACTGGAGAACCCACTCATGCCACCAGAACCAGTAACAACATTGTGAAATTATAAAAAGCTAAGTCTGCATGTAACCTATTGCATGGGTTTAAATCTTGCCCTTGGGATAAACCTCCCTCCTTCCCTCCTCTGCACTGCATCTGGCTATGGTAACTGATGTAATTAACTGAGCCAGAAGGAGGACCTCTTAAGCCTATCCTGAGCTATTTGCCAAGACTCAGAGAATGACCAATTTAACAAACACAGGGGGGCGGGGCAGGACGGGGAACTACTCACTTCCCTGAGATGGAAATTCAGGGCAGAAACTGCTCCTTCACCTAGATTAAGACATAGTAAATAGAGGTAAATTTTAAGATAATCACAAAGGAAACTATTAATCCTAAGTATCAAAATGAAATACATGAAGCTTCAGCAAATAAGCCACAAACATTGAAAACCATGGAAAAAACAAAGAAAATAGATTGCACACAGAAAACTAAATGGAAGAAAGGAATTGCCTACAATGTAAAAAAAAAAGCAAAACAAAATCACAGCATTAAACTCATACTATCAATAATCACATTGCATGTAAACAGATTAAATGCATCAACAGAGAGACAAAATGGCAAACTGGATTTTAAAAAAATGACACATCTATATTGTGCCTACAGGAGATACATCTTAGACTCAAAGACATAAACAAATTGAAACTCAAAGTATGGGGAAAAATATCAATCTGACAACATTAAAAAAGAATAAGTAGCAATATTAATCTCTGATAAAACAGATTTTAAAGTAAACACCACATTGAATAAAGAAGAATATTATACAATGATTAAAAGATCAATACTCCAGGAGGGCATAACCATATTAAATATCTACACACCCAATGACAGGGCTTCAAAATGCATAAAACCACCACTAACTGTGTTGAAAACAGAAACAGACAGCTCCACAAGAATAGTAGGAGACTTCAACACATCACTTTCAATGAAAGACAGAACACCTAGAAAAAAGCTCCATAAAGCCATGGAACATCTAAATGCCACAATAAGCCAACTAGACCCCACAGACACACACACACCCAAGAGCACCCAAGTACATTTTTTTCCAGCACAGCTGGACTACACCAAAAACTAAAAAATTCCCTAAATACAACCCAACACTTTGAAGGACAGAGTAACACAGGCACGGGTCTGCAGACCATGGTTTCTGGGGATATATACATCAGTTCGACGGCACTTGGCTATACATCAGTTGGCATAACGATACGTTTTTATAGAAAATGTTCTGCATCCCACTTTGGTGAGTTAGCAAGCAGTCATCTAAGTAGCATTAATGGGTCGCAATCCACTTGGAGCACAAGAAAATGAAGGACATCAAATACATGAGGAAAATACGAGCCCAGGAGACAGAAGGGGCCATATGGTCTATAGACTACATCAGCATGAGACCAGAAGGATTATACAGTGCCTGGATATTACCACTGTCTGCCTTACAGTGGACACAATGTAGAGTCCCTGAAATTGTTGTCGTTAGGTGCCACTGAGTCAGTTCCAACTCATAGCGAGTCTATGAACAACAGAACAAAACAATGCCGGTCTTGCGCCACGTCCACAATCAATTTTACGCTTTAACCCATTGTTGTGGCCATGTGTCAATCCAACTCGCCGAGGGTCTTCCTCTTTTTCATTGGCCCTTCACTCTACCAAGCGTGATGTCCTTCTCCAGGGACTGATCCTTTCTGATAACATGTCCAAAGTATGTAAGATGCAGTATTGCCATCTTTGCTTCCAAGGAGCACTCTGGTTGTACTTCTTCCAGAACAGACCTGTTGGTTCTTTTCGCAGTCCATGGTACATTCAACATTCTTCTCCAACAATACAGTTCAAAGGCATTGACTCTTCTTCTGTCTTCTTTGTTCCTTGTCAAGTTCTCTTACTGCATATGATGTGATTAAAACCACCATAGCTTGGGTCAGGCACACTTCAGTCTTCAAGGTGACATCTTTACTTTTGAATACTTTAAAGAGGTCCTTGCCAGCAGATTTTCCCAATGCAATGTGCCTTTTGATTTCTTGACTGGTGCTTCCATAGCCATTGATTGTGTACCCAAGCAAAAAAAAATCCTTGACAACCTCAATCCTTTCTCCATTTATGACAATGTTGCTTACTGGTCCAGTTGTGAGGATTTTTGTTTTCTTGATGTTGAGGTGCAATCCACACTGAAGGGTGTGGTCCTTGATCTTCATCAATGTCTCAAATCTTCTTCACTTCCTGCAAGTAAGGTGGTGTCATTTGCATAATGCCGGTTGTTAATGAGTCATCCTTCAATCTCGATGCCTCATTCGTCTTCACAGAATCCAGCTTCTTAGATTATCTGCTCAGCATACAGACTAAAAAGATATAGTGAAAGGAAACAACCCTTACACACACCTTTCCTGACTTTAAACCATGCAGTGTCCCCTTGTTCTGTTCGCACAACTGCTTCTTGATCCATATACAGATTCCTTAAGAGCACAATGAGGTATTCTGGAAATCCCATTCTCTGTAACACTGGCCATAATTTAGTATGATCCACACAGTTGAATGCTTTTGCATAGTCAATTCAACACAACTAAACATCATGCTGGTATTCTTTGCTTTCAGCCAAGATCCATCTGACTTCACCAACATCCCTGGTGCCATATCCTCTTTTGAACCTAGACTGAATTTCTTGCAGTTCCTTGTCAATATATTGTTGCAGTCACTTTTGAATGATCTTGAGCAAAATTTTACATGTGTGTGGTATCAGTGATACTGTTCAGTACTTTCCACATTTGGTTGGATCACCTTTCTTCAGAATGGGCATAAATATGGATCTCTTCCAGTCAGTTGGCCAGCTAGCTGTCCTCCAAATTTCTTGGCACAGACAAGTGAACGCTTTTACTGCTGCATCTGTTTGTTGAAATGTCCTTGTTTTTAGCCAGTGCCTTCAATGAAGCTTCAACTTCTCCCTTCACTACCATTGGTTCCTGATCACATGCTGCCTCTTCAAATGGCTGAATATTGATCAGTCCTTCTGGTATAATGACTCTGTGTATTCCTTACATCTTCTTTTGATATTCCCTGAGTCATTTAATAGTTTCCCTATAGAATCCTTCACTACTGCAACTCAAGGCTTGCATTTTTTCTTCAGTTCTTTCAGTTTGAGAAATGCAGAATGTGTTGTTCCCTTCTGGTTTTCCATTTCCAGCTCTTAGCACCTGTCATTATATAACACTTTATTTTGTCTTCTCTTTTGAAATCTTCTGTTTCGGTCTTTGCCATTCCTTCCTTTTGCTTTAGCTGCTGGACATTTGTCAGCAAGTTTCAGAGTCTCTTCTGACATCCAATTTGGTCTTTTCTTTCTTTCCTAATTTTTTAATGACCTCTTGCTCTCTTCATGGATGATGCCTTTGATGCCATTACACAATTTGTCTGGTCTTCAGCCATTAATGATCAACACATCACATCTGTTCTTGAGATGGTCTTTAAACTCAGGAGGAATATAGTCAAGGTGATATTTTGGCTCTTGTGGACATGTTCTGATTTTCTTCAGACTCAATTTGGATTTGCACGTGAGCAATTGATCTGTGCCACAGTCAGCACCTGGTCTTGTTCTGAGCTTTTCCATTGTCCTTTTCCGCAGACGTGGTCAATTTGGTTCCTGTGTATTCCATCTGGTGAGGTCCATGTGTACAGCCACTATCTGTGTTGGTTAAAAAAGTAATTTGCAATGAAAAAATCATTAGTCATGCAAAATTCTATCATGTAATCTCCGGCATTATTTCTACCACCAAGGCCATATTTTCCACCTACCGATCCTTCTTCTTTCTTTCCAACTTTTGCATTCCAGTCACCAACATTTATCAATGCATCCTGATTACATGTTTGATCAGTTTCAGACAGAAGCTGGTAAAAATCTTCAAACTTTTCATCTTTGGCCTTAGTCACTGTTGTGTAAATTTGAATAACAGTCGTGTTAACTGTCCTTCCTTGAAGGTGTATGGATATTATCCTATCATTGACAGCACTGTACTTCAAGACAGATCTTGAAATGTTCTTTTTGATGACAAATGCAACAAACACCATTTCTCTTCAAGTTTTCATTCCCAGGATAATAGACCACATGATTATCGGATTCAAAATGGCCCAAACCAGTCCATTTGAGCTCACTAAGGCCTAGGATGTCCATGTTTATGTGTTCCATTTCATTTTTGACAATATCCAATTTTCCTAGATTCATGCTTCATACATTCCATGTCCCAATTATTAATGGATGTTTGCAGCTGTTTGTCTCATTTTGAGTTGTGCCACATCAGCGAATGAAGATCCCGGAGGCCTTACTCCTTCCATGTCATAAAGTCAACTCTACTTCGAGGAAGCAGCTCTTCCCCAGCTGTCTTTCAAGTGCCTTCCAACCTGGGTGGCTCAATTTCCAGCACCATATCTGACAATGTTCAGCTGCTATTCATAACACTTTCCCTGGCTAATTCTTTTCAGAAGTAGACTGGTGGATACTTCTTCCCACTCTGTCTTAATGTGGAAACTCAGCTGAAACCTGTCTACCATGGGTGACTCCGACATATAGGGAGAAAAATGGGTGTGCAGGAACTAGAATTGTGTTAAAAGTCCAGCCTCGATGGTCTGACCCCCTGAAGACATGCCCCCTGGACTCTCTGTTGCCCTAGAGCTAAAACCAGTATCAAAACCAACTCTTCAAAAAAAGACTGGACTGAACTCTAAGACAGAGATTGATACTAGCAAAAGATTGTGTTTCTTGGCTTAAATATATACACGAGGCTGTCTAAACAGCTCCTGTCCAGAGGAGAGAAGGTTGAGGGGACAGGAGTTGGCTGATTGGATACAGGAAGTATAAAGTGTGTGAATGTGCTGTCATAGGGTGGGCAGGGCAGTTAAGAGTTGCATAGCGGTATGTGAGCAGGGTTTTATATGGTAAATTGAGTTGGGTTGTAAACTTTCACTTAAAGCACAATGAAATATCTTTTTAAAACATCACTTAAGGGCCTCAAAAGGGAAGAGAGAACACTTTCCCTGAGCAGAGTGGGAGTGACTCATATCAAATATCCACCCTTCCCTTACAGTCTTGAGAGTAAGCATCCTCTAGCCCAGGAATCAGCAAGCTGTGAGCTAACATTACTGGTGTTTACACCACGACAGCTGCCCATGGGGCCCAGGCAGTGGTGCCAGTCCACCAGTGCTTCCCAAGGAGCAGCTGGTGGACCTGAACTGTCAACCTTTTGATTAGAAACTGAGCTCTTAAGCCACTGTGCTAAAATCCAAAACACCCATAATACCAAATGCTAGCAGAGCAACAGAAACTCTTTCACTATGAGTGGGAACACAAAGTAGTACAGCCACTTTGGTAGACAGCATTCCTCGGTATTGATCAAAATGAGACAGAAGCGTATGTCCACATAAAAACTCATGCTAGAATGTTTACAATAGCTTCTTTCATAATCATCAACACTGTAAGCAACCAAGATGTCCTTCTACAGGTGAATGAATAAACAAATTAAGGTATTTCCATACAATGGAATACTACTAAGTGTTACCAAGGAAGGCTCTATCGATTAACACTACATAGACAAATCTTAAAAGCACTTTGTTAAATCAAAGAAGCCAGACTCCAACAGTCACTAATTTCAAGAATCCACTGATACGACATACTAGAAAAGGCAGAAGCTAAATCAAGGTTGCCAAGGGTTAGAGTAGTTGACAACAAGGGTAATTTTTAGGGTGTCAGAAGTATTTTGTCTGGTCTGGGGTACTAAATACAAGACCTTGCATTTCTCAAAATTGAGAGAACTACTATGTGTCACAAAGAGCAAACTTTAAGATGTGGAACACCAACAACCAAGTGGGCAAGGAAGTTGGAGGATCCCTGGATGAGAGCTTGACTGCGGCTACAAAACCTAACTGTATGACAAATATATGACCTAATGTCTCTGAAGAGGGTGGAGAAAAATAGTGCTGACCTTAGTAACGTTAAAAAAAGCCTTTTGACTCAACAAAATCCATACCATTGAATTACTGCAAAGTATCTTCTCAGATCATAAAGCCATAAAAGTTGAAATCAATAGCAGAAAAAACATAGATAAAAAGTGGAACTCTTGGAAACTGAACAACATCTTGCTCAAAAAAACATGGGTTATAGAGGATATCAAGGATGATTTAAAGAAATTCAGGGATTCCAATGAGAATGAAAACACTTCCTACCAGAACCTATGGAATACAGCCAAAGCAGTGTTCAGAGGTCTGTAGAAAGAGAACAACAGAGGAACCCCTCAGGCACCAGAAGAAATGAGAACATAAAGATTAGAGCAGAGCTAAATGAATTAGAGAATAGAAAAACAATTGAAAAAATTGAAAAGACCACAAGCTGGTTTTTTGAAAAGATCAACAAAACTGACAAACCACTGGCTAAACTTACTAAAGAAAAGCAGGAAAGGAAACAAATAACCCAAATTAGAAATGAGAGGGGGGCTGTCACGACAGATGCAATAGAAATCAAAAATATCATAACAGAATACTGTGAAAGACTGTACTCTAACAAATTTGAAAACTTAGGGGAAATGGACCAATTCCTTGACTCATACCACCTACCCAAATTATCACAATGTGAAGCAGAACAACTTAATAAATCTATCACAAAGGAAGAGATTGAAAAGGTCATCAAAACACTGCCAACCAAAAAAAGTCCGGGTCCAGACTGCTTCACTTCAGAATTGTACCAAGCATTTAGAGAAGAGTTATCTCCAATACTACTGAAACTATTTCACAGTATAGAAAGGGATGGAGTACTCCAAAACTCATTCTATGAAGCCAGCATAACCCTGATACCTAAGCCAGGGAAAGACCCAACAAAGAAAGAGAACTACAGACCTATATCACTCATGAATCTAGATGCAAAAATCTTCAACAAAATTCTTGCCAATAGAATACAACAACATATCAAGAAAATAATCCATCAT
This sequence comes from Heterohyrax brucei, assembly GCA_028571685.1. Lineage (NCBI taxonomy): Eukaryota > Metazoa > Chordata > Mammalia > Hyracoidea > Procaviidae > Heterohyrax > Heterohyrax brucei. The sequence continues at coordinate 133,194,839 of CM053149.1, read as the reverse complement.
GACCAAGTGGGATTCATACCAGGGATGCAAGGCTGGTTCAACATCAGAAAAACAATTAATGTGATTAACCACATAAATAACACAAAAGACAAGGATCACCTGATTTTGTCCATTGATGCAGAAAAGGCATTTGATAAAGTCCAACACCCATTCATGCTAAAAACTCTTAGCAAAATGGGCATAGACGGCAAATTCCTCAACACACTAAGGGCCATTTATACAAAGCCAATTGCCCATGTCATCCTGAATGGAGAGAGACTGAAAGACTTTCCCTTGAGATCAGGAACTAGACAAGGATGCCCACTCTCACCTCTTCTATTCAACATTGTGCTAGAAGTTTTAGCCAGAGCAATTACACAAGACCAAGAAATAAAGGGCCTCTGCACTGGCAAAGAGGAAGTAAAAATCTCCCCATTTGCAAATGATATGATTGTATATGCAGAGAATCCCAAGGAATCTATAAGTAAACTACTCAAACTGATAGAAGAGTTCAGCAAAGTCTCAGCATACAAGATAAACATAAGTAAATCAGTAGGATTCTTTTATACCAACAACGAGACTGTTAAGGAAGAAATTATCAAATCAATACCATTTCCGATAGCCCCTAAGAAGATAAAGTAGCTAGGAATTAATCTAACCAGAGAAATAACAGACCTTTACAAAGAGAACTACAAGCCCTTACTACAAGAAACTAAGAGAGACTTAGATAAATGGTAAAACCTACCCAGCTCATGAATAGGAAGACTTAACATTGTGAAAATGTCTATTTTACCCAAACCAATCTATTTATATAATGCAATCCCAATACAACTTCCAGTGACATTTTTTAATGAGATGGAGAAACAAATCACCAATTTTGTTTGGAAAGGGAAGAAGCCCCGGTTAAGCAAGGTACTACTAAAGAAGAAGAACACACTGGGAGGCCTCTCATTACCCTACCTTAGAACATACTACACTGCCACAGTGGTCAAAACAGTCTGGTACTGGTACAAGAACAGACAGATCGATCAATGGAACAGAACTGAGATCCCAGCGATGACACCATCTGCCTATGAACAATTGATATTCGACAAAGGCCCTAAGACATTAAACTGGGGTAAAAACAGTATCTTCAACAAATAGTGCTGGCAAAATTGGATATCCGTCTGCAAGAAACTGAAACAAGATCCATAGCTTACACCTTATACAAAAACCAACTCCAACTGGATAAAAGACCTAAATATCAAACCTAAAACGATAAAGCTCACCCAAGAAAAGGTAGGAACAACAATTGAAGTTTTAATACACAATATGAACAGACTCCAAAATCTGTCAAACAAACCACAATCATCAGAAGAGAAAATAGATAAATGGGATCTATTAAGAATTAAACACTTTTGCTCATCTGAAGACTTTATTAATAGAATTAAAAGAACACCTACAGAATGGGAAAAAATATTTGGCAACTCTATGTCAGACCGACATCTGATCTCCATAATCTATATGATACTACAAAATATCAACAAGAAGAAGATAAACCATCCAATTAAGTGATGGGCAAAGGAGATGGACAGACATTTCACTAAAGAGGAGATCCGGGCAGCCAAAAAACACATGCGGACATGATCACGATCTTTAGTTATTGAAGAAATTCAAATCAAGACGACAATGAGATACCATCTCACCCAAATAAGGCTGGCCATGATCCAAAAAACACAAAACAATAAATGCTGGAGAGGCTGTGGAGAAAGTGGAACCCTCCTACACTGTTGGCGGGGTTGCAAAATGGTCCAGCCTCTTTGGAAAGCAATCTGGCGCTTCCTTAAAAAAATGGATATTGATGTACCATTTGACCCAGTAACTCCACTACTTGGAATATATCCTACAGAATCAAGGCCTTTCATACCAACGGACACATGCACCAGAATGTTTGTCGCAGCACAGTCCATGATAGCAAAAAGATGGAATCAACCCAGATGCCCAACAACAGAAGAATGGATAGGTAAACTATGGTATACGTACTCAATGGAGCACTACGCAATGATAAAGAACAACGATGACTTCAGGAAACATCTCATGACCTGGTTTCAACTGGAAGACATTATGTTGAGTGAAAGCAGTCAGCGACAAAAGGACAAATATTGTATGAGACCTCTACGATAAGATCTCAAAAACAGACTTGTGTATAGAAGAAAAGACTCTTTGACAGCTGCAAGGGAGGGAGTGGGGGAGGGTTTAGATTAGATAGTTGCTAGGTATCTGGTTGGGTGAAATCGGTGATAGCACACATTAGAAACAAGAACAATATTAAGTGGACTTAAACATAACATGAGTACTCCTTCCATCTTAACCCAATATTGCAAGGAGAGAGTAGCTGGGGCAGGGGGCAGGGGACCATGCTCTCAGGCGAAAGAGAGGCCAACTGGCACAACTAGCATTTTGCTAAGAGGGCTGTCTGCACCCCACGTTGGTGAGTGGCGTCTGGGGTCTTAAAAGCTGCCAAGCTGCCATCCGAGGGCACAGCAAATGGTCCCAACTCAGCAGGAACAGATGCTTACCGAGGACCAAAATGACATGGGGGAAAGACAACCCAGAAGACAAAGAGACCCACATCAGTGGGTGCCTACATCGACTTGGGACCGGAAGAACCAGATGGTGCCCAGCCACCACCAGTGATGCCCGCAGTGGAGCTCACGAAGTTGAGTCTCACTGGCAACACAAGAATAAAAAGGGGTGCACCCTGAGATCTCCACTAAAAGACCTCAACTGATGGTTCAGTGGTTTCGGGGTTCCCCTGGGAGCATGGCCCCTCGCCCTGATGCTGCCCTTGACCATAAATCATAATGAAGGTCCACGCTTCTGACACGAATGGATTGGACTTGGCGATTCAGTGACCATATATTGGATGCACTTTATGGTTCTATACATCTACCGGATGTCATCCTGCTGACCTCTGGCTGGAGCAAGGAGAGTGGGTGGAGAGGAGGGGAAAAAGAGACTGTTGGGAGAATGAGACATGTATGGAGCAGAGAGGAATAGTGTGCTGTCACCGGGCAGGGAGAGCAGTGGAAGCTGCATATAGGTGGGTATGTAAATTTACATGGGAATGTACATTTTCACTCAGTTATATTAAATAAAAAATTAAAAAAAAAAAACTTGAAAAGTGGGAAAAAAAAAGCCTTTTGAACAGCAATTGATGGTCCAGTGGCCTCAGGGCTCCTCTGGGAGCACGGCCCCTGGCCCTGATGCTGCCCTTGCCCATAAATTATAACGAAGGTCCCCTCTTTGAGCACAAATCTATTGGACTTGACGATGCAGAGTGACCATATATTGGATGCACTTTATGGTTCTATGCATCTATAGGATATCATCCTGCTGACCTCTGGCTGGAAGAAGGAGAGTGGATGGAGAGAAGGGGAAAGGAGACTGTTGGGAGGATGAGACATGTATGGAGCAGACTGGGATAGTGTGCTGTCAACAGGGAGGGAGAGCAATGGAAGGCGCATATAGATGGGCATGTAAATTTATATGGGAATGTACATTTTCACTCAGTCATAAAAAATAAGCCTTTTGAGGGGAAACTATGAGACTAAAGAGAGGTGGAGCCATATAGAACACTATACTTCTTTTTTTTTTTTAAATAATAAACCTTGAAACTGCTTTACCTGTACCCTGGGGCTGAAGGGTAGGAGTCAGTTCCCACTGTCAAAATGTTACAGGTAAGCAGGGGAGACGACGCTAGGATGAATTCTGTGATGCTGAATCAGTCTGAGGTTTCAGTATGATTTCATGTTTAATATAGAGACGGGGCAGAGAGCATTCCTTGGGTGGCATAAAATGATTAAGTGTTTGGCTACTAGCTGGGAGGTTGGGTTTCAAATCCATCCACAGGCACCTTGAAAGCCAGGCCTGCCCATCTACTTTTTAAAGTTCACAGCCTTAAAAAGGCACAAATCTACTCTGCATACATGGGGGGTCACCTTTACAGCAACTAAGAATGACAAAAGATATAGAAATAATGACAGATGGTATATACATGTGGATTAGCACACACACGTTTCTTAGCTCTGTGCATTGAAAGGACCTAAAAAGCAATAGCACCCCAGTAGCAAAGCACACATCCAGCACCCAGATTTTATTCCTACACATCGTTCTATACCAGAAAGAATCAGAGCTCCTTGAAGAAATGGCTAATTTTAGTACTAGAGCCAGGAAAAGTGAGGTAAGTCTGGAGCATCTTGTAGTGCTAATAAGTAAGGAGGTGAAAACCAAGAAACGCACTTTATCAAGGCACAGGGACTTGCCTGGATGGGCCCCCAATGGTCAGAGCTGGAATACCATGGGCAACAGAATAAATAACTGATGAACTCATGTAAGGATCATTCTCCCATGGACATATGATAAGAACAGCTCTTTACCTCTGTGGTGTTCTTCACAACCTAGCTATGAGAGGAGTATGAAACAAACTGAAATTGAGGGATTCTACAAAATCCCTAACAAGTACATCTTACAGTAGTCAAGGTTATGAAAAACAAGTCTGAGTAAAAATCAGCAAGAAGAGCCCAAGGAGACACAATTGTGGGAAATCATGTCAAACTCTCTTGACATAAGTTCAGCCATCTTGGATGCTGAACCATTACTTTAACTCTGTACAACCTCTTGTACTGTTTGTGTACTGTAACCTGGAAGCAGTCTGGGAATACTTCCAAACCCTTGGCCCGAACATGTAGAACAATGTATGACCGAAACTGTGCCCAACTGACTTAGTTACTGTATGTTATAGTTCCTTGTATGCCCAGTTACCAAAAGAGTATAAATGCTGTAATAAAACTTTGCTCTGGGCTCTCAGCGAAGGACTGCCATTAGCCCCCTGATCCCATACTGTTTCATGTTTGTCCTTTCTCAGTTGTCGGTGTAAGCCTCCTCCTCCCACCATGTTCGTCAGAGCACTCCCTGACAAGCAGGAACTCCGATAAGTGGCGCCCAACGTGGGGCAGGAGGAAGCCTTCCTACTTGGTTTTTACAGGTTCTGCGGACCAGACCTGCACCTAAGATGCCGAGACTCCCCGAGCTTCATTCCGGAGAAGAACTCCTGAATACGCACCCTATTGCACTGGTAAAGGGTCCGTAAGCTCGGGAAAAGCATCAGGGTTACAACTGGGAGATAGTTTTTATTTTTCTGTTTGTCCTCTTGTCTTTTAAGTTTATGTGCCAGAGGAATAAAAGTTAGGTCCTCTTGTCTTATTAAAATAGAGCTGTATCTTGCCTGCGGCAGAAAAATTATTCTTATCTTAGGTCAGGTTATGGGCACTAATCAATCTCAATTTGAAACTCACAAGCTTCTCACTAAGAAACTTTTGTGCTCTAGAGGAGTGAAAATTAACTCTTTTCAGTTCACTTCTCTCTTCGAGCTTGTTGATCGGTATTGTCCCTGGGCAATAAGGAAAGGAATATTAAACGCCCAGGTCTGGCATAGAGTAGTGGCTTGCCTTAGGCAAGAACAGTTACGAGGAGAAGCTATTCCTATATTTGTTTGGTCTTTGTGTCAACATATTTCTGTAGCTTTAGAACCTGTCTCGTCAGAAGAAGAATCAGAAGGTGATGAGAAACCGGGGGGGGGGGGCGGATGACTGCTACCACCTTCTCCAACTCTTCTGTCTGAGAGCAGAGAGAGACAGGGGGCCAGACGGCCGTGGACCCCTTCTCCTACTCTTCCGCCCTCTCCAGTTCTCTCTAGGAGTTTAGCACTACTCTCTCCTTCTAGGAGTTTGGTATTGTTTTCTCCTTCCACTGTTTCTTCTGTTTTAAATGCAACAGAGGAAGGGAATAGTGAGTCTGAGGAATGTCAAAATCTACTGTGTCCAGAGACAGGAGAAGTGGGCATTCCAAATTTACCATGAGAGCCACTACTGACCAGAATCTTACTTCTCCCATACCATTGAAATGGCTGACAACAGCACCGGTGTGGGTAGAACAGTGGCCGCTTGCTAAAGAAAAATTGTCAGCTTTACAGAATTTGGTATCTGAACAACTGAACAAGGGACATATAGAGCCTTCCTTTAGTCCCTGGAATTCTCCTGTGTTTGTAATAAAAAAGAAGTCAGGTAAATGGAGAATGTTAACTGACCTTCGGGGTGTCAATGCAGTTATCCAGCCTATGGGAACTTTATAACCAGGGATGCCTTGTCCAACAGTAATACCGACTGATTGGCCGTTACTTATTATAGGTCTTCAAGATTGTTTCTTTGATTACGAGAAATTTGCTTTTACCGTTCCTTCCATAAATAATCGAGAACCTACTAAAAGATATCACTGGAAAGTCTTGCCCCAAGGAATGCTTAACAGTCCTATAATTTGTCAAACTTTTGTTGATAGAGCCTTGGCTCCTGTTAGAAAAACATACCTGCAATGTTATATTTTCCATTATGTGGATGATATTCTCTGTGCCATTCCCAATCAACATATGATGCAGTCAGTCTATGATTTATTACAGGATTACATGAAAAGGGCTGGATTAATCATTGCTCCTCACAAAGTACAATTATCTACTCCTTATTCCTACCTTGGATATAAGTTAATGGAAACTAAGGTTGTCCCTCAAAAAGTACAAATCTGAAAGGACAGTTTAAGAACTTTAAATGATTTTCAGAAATTATTAGGAGATATTAATTGGTTGAGGCCTATTTTGGGCATCCCAACTTACCAATTAACCCATCTTTTTTTAAAACGCTCAGAGGAAATCCTTGGCTCGATAGTCTGAGAAAACTAACTAAAGAGGCTGAGAGAGAGCTTCGATTTGTAGAACAGAGGGTTCATGAAGCTCAGTTGGATAGGACTGACCCTACCCAACCTTACCAAATCTTAATTAAACCAACTCTTCACTCTCCTACTGGAATTATAGCACAGAAAGATAAAATAGTGGAATGGATTTTCTTACCCAATGCTAGATGTAAAATATTAGCCATATACCTTGATAAAATAGGAAGAGTGATTTTTGCAGCCTGAAAAAGACTGCGAACTCTTGTTGCTACAGATGCTTCTGAAATTATTGTGCCCTTAACTACAAATCAAATACATGAAGCATATGTTAATAATTTAGAATGGCAGTTAGGATTATCAGGTTTTGTTGGACGACTGCATAATACTTACCCTACATATAAACTTTTTCAATTTTTAAAACCAACTTCTTGGATACTTCCAAAAATCACTTGCTATAAACCTCTTACTGATGCAGCCACTTATTTTACTGATGCCAGTAAACAAGGAAAAGCAGGCTATCATGGCAAAGTTAACAGAGTGTGGCAGACACCACATGCATCTGTGCAGAAGGCTGAGTTAGCAGCTGTAATCCAATTGTTAATAGATGAGCCTTCTCTTCTTAATATTACATCTGACTCACAATATGTGGTAAATGTTACAAGAATTATTGAAACAGTAACCTTATCCCCTGATATGAAAGATACTGAATTTGTTGCTCTATTTATTAACTTACAAGATACCATTCGAGCTCGCTCTCGTCAGTTTTACATCGTACATATAAGAGCACATACTGGCCTTCCAGGACCATTGTCAGAGGGAAACGCCACTATTGACTCTTTGGTGACTGCAGTCTTTCAGGAGGCTCAGCATTTTCATTCTTTCACTCATGTCAATGCTAAAGGCCTACAAAAGAAATTTAACATTACTGCCCGACAGGCTAAACATATAGTGGCTACTTGTCCAACTTGCCAACAGTTGGCAATAACTCACTTTCCCTCAGGTCAAAACCCAAGAGGGGACATGCCTAATAGTTTATGGCAAATGGATGTTACCCATGTACCTTCCTTTGGTAAATTTTCCTTTATTCATGTGTGTATAGACACGTACTCTAATTTTATTTGGGCAACTGCCCGAGGTGGAGAATCCAGCTTTCACATCAAACAACATCTTCTTTCTTGTTTTACAGTAACGGGTAAGCCATCTCAAATTAAAACGGACAATGCTCCTGCATATGTGAGCAAAAAAGTACAAGAATTCTTTGCTCAATGGCAAATTCGGCATATTACAGGTATTCCATACAATCCTCAAGGTCAAGCCATCATTGAGTGTACTCATTCAACACTCAAAACATACATTAAAAAATTAAATAAAAAAGGGGGAGATACATACCCCCCGTTAACAGTTTTACAACAAGTATTATACACACTTAATTTTCTAAATATCCCTCAGAATTCTACAATGACAGCTGCTGAGGCCCATTGGTCTCATATGTATAACTCTCAAAAGGTTCCAAGGCAACCTGTTTGGTGGAAAGACATCTCAACTAATACCTGGCAGCCAGGGGAAATAATTACGTGGGGAAAGGGTTTTGCTTGGGTTTCTCCAGGTCCTGAAATGGAGCCTGTTTGGATTCCATCACGAAGAATTCGTCTGAGACATGGAGCACTTGGCAGAACGGATAATGAGAGTGGAGATAAAGAAGACTTTGACACTTGCCCCAGCAGCCCTTCACACACACCAGATTTACCTACTACGGAAGAGAAAGACGAGGATCCTGCTTTCTAATAATAATGTTGCTTGTTTGTCTATGTCTCATTTCTTTATGATTTGGATTGATGTATGGGTGTTGGACTTCCTAGCTTACTGCTTCTGGGTTACTGACTTTATCCTATAAATTTGAAACTGGCCCCCTGAGTTAAAATACTTATATTCACCAAATTGGCCATGGAGACTGGCACCTCTGGTGCACTGATGTCATGTGTTTCACTGGAACCCGGGTTGGGTCATGAAAGAGATATAATATCTCTATTCATTGCCTCTTGATTCCTTGTGCTCAGCTGGACAGTGCCATGGGTAAGTCTCCTCAAGGAAGGGCGACCTAAGATAGGCACAGTCGCCAACGGATCACCGCGGAAGGGGCTGGCGAAGCCAAATGGGTAAGACTCCTCGCAGGAGGGGCAACCTAAGATAAGGCCCAGTCACCTAGAGGCAATCAGAAAAGCAAGAAGGCTTCTTGCCTTATGATTTCATCTGAGATTCAAACATGACAAACAGTGTTACCCTGGCCACGAGAACTTTTTATCTTTGCATTCACCAAAACACTTTAGCTTCATTTTTATTAAATAAACAAGGGGGAAATGTGGGAAATCATGTCAAACTCTCTTGACATAAGTTCAGCCATCTTGGATGCTGAACCGTTACTTCAACTCTGTACAACCTCTTGTACTGTTTGTGTACTGTAACTTGGAAGTAGTCTGGGAATACTTCCAAGCCCTTGGCCCGAACATGTAGAACAATGTATGACCGAAACCGTGCCCAACTGACTTAGTTACTGTATGTTATAGTTCCTTGTATGCCCAGTTACCAAAAGAGTATAAATGCTGTAATAAAACTTTGCTCTGGGCTCTCAGCGAAGGGCTGCCATTAGCCCCCTGATCCCAAACTGTTTCATGTCTGTCCTTTCTCAGTTGTCGGCGCAAGCCTCCTCCTCCCACCATGACCGTGGTTTAGAAAACTGTAGGAAAAAAACTGTTTTACTTTCATTTTACTATCACTACAACAGTGACCCTGGGGGTTACTTTTGAGTAGTAAGTCTATACTTCTTAGACTGTGCAAACAGTCAATATAGCCTCCATTACTGGGGAAAAACTGTGAGCAACTAACGTAAGCAAGCAGTTTCTTCAATCCCTTTATAGGCACTGGATCACCATGATCAATTCCCTTCTTAGTGATCCCTAACTTGAGAAACATAGGGGGAGCAGATCAGCAGTTATCTTGGAGGCACCTAAATATCTACAAGCCTAGCAACCCTACATCTTATCTTCTTTTCCAACAGAACGCGACCTTAGTTTGGTACAACAATGCACCACGTAAAAATGCTCCTTTCCAACTCCCTTGCAGCTAAACTGGCTTTATGAACAAATTCTGATCAATGACTTCTGCAGAAGCTACCAAGTGGGGCTTTTAACTGCCACAGTGTTCCTAGAAGCCTTTTACAGTCCCCTTCTTCTTACACAAATGACACAATGCTGTAGGAGCAGCAGTTATTGTGCAGCCAATGGGATGACAAGCTCAGCTAAGTCCACGTGCCAACCACAGGTGAAGAGAAGGAACATGGGCCTCATTCTATGGTAGTGTCAGTCACTACATTAGACCTGGATCAGCCACCCTGGTACCCATTACCTGAGAAAAATAAACCTGCTGACTTTGGATTTGGCAGGGTCTGTGTTAGCCCACCCTCTGCTTTCCCTCCATCAGTGTCTTCTTGTGATCTTCAGTTGACTACTATGAGGATGCTGACCGTGTAGCTCTGGCTGCAATTCCTGGATAACATCACAGGACAAGAACCAAAGTGGGGTGCTGCCACCTGGAGACTGGAAGGCTCAGCCAGCGACTGGGGGGATGGAAAGAAGAATGAGAGCCTCAGGTAGACAAAGGGGGCATTCAAAGACCATTCCTTAACCCAGGTCCCTCTTAAAGTAAAGACAAGAAAGGGAAAAGAGAAAAGGAAGAGGGATAGCAACAAAGGTTTGAAAGGTGAAGATTAGAAAGATGGCAGAAAAAGTAAAAAAGTAAGTAACCCACATTACCTGTGCAACATGCCCCTAGCTCAAATGGCTCTATGAAGCAGGTGTAGCAGGCAAAAACAGGATGACTTGGCATTTGTTATAGAAGGAATGGAGTCTGGATCTTTTGCCTCTGTGTAGATGGCTGATTACCCTTCCTGCACCTGCCTGAGGCCAGAGATTTACTATCTGAAATGTCAGCAGGCATCAGAAAGGTAACCAAGTACAGGACTCAGGTAGGGTAGCCTCCTGAATCTCAACGTTGTGACCCCTATCCTCTTGCCCACCAAACAGTACAAATGCTTCAGCCAGGACTATACACCCAAGACAAGGGCTAGAAAATTATTCTTTGGGAATCCATCAGCCCAAGGGGACACATCCAGCAGCTCACCCACAGCATCCCCTAATGCGTAAGCCCATTCATGTGCCCACAGACTTCAGGCAGCTCTTGGCTGTCTCTTCAGGGGTGCAGACATCTGAGGGAAGCCTCTGATCCGCACAAGAAAAGTCATGCCAATAGCAGAAAAAACAAATAGAGGTCATGTAGGAAGAAGAAACTTTCAAAGACCTACTATTAACATCCCCAGAGATAAGTTACCGCATATGTGAAGCAAGAACAGTTGACAGTGGTCTGGAAACATTGACGATGGCTGCACAACCTTGTGAACTAAAAAAATGCAATACTGCAGGCAAAAAATAATGATAAAATTGTTTTTAACAATAATAATGATGATTAAAATACCAGGATGCTCTTTAAGATAACACAGAAACCTGAGTCTGAAATTAAAATTACAGCAGGAAAAAAATAGGGCAGAAATGAAAAGCCTAATAAAAGGGTTGGAAGATAACACTGACAAAATCTTGCAGAAAACTGAGCAAAGGGACAACTCCGTTAAAGAAATGTAAGGATCAGTCCAACAGTTTCAAGTAAATGGGACCCTGGAGAATATTAAAAAAACAGAATATAAGGTCATCATCAAGGAAAGTATGCAAAAACGTTTTTCCCAGAAGCAAAGGCACGAGCAGCCCAGTGAATGGGCCCACACACGCCAGCACATCACATGAAAACAGAACCCTGCCACACAAAGACACAAGCCCCAAAGGCTACCCAGAGGAAAAGAGCATGCCATGTACACACCATCAGAATCAGAATAGCTTATGCTTTCTTAACAGCCCCACTGGAGATCAGAAGACAGTAGCGCAAAGACTTCAAAATCTCTGGAGAAAGTCATCCCCACCTATGACATTATACCCAGCCAAACTATGAATTAAGTGTTAGAATAGGAAAGAAGGCCCCTAAAGGACCATGCGGCCAGGGGTGGAGAATGGTACAGGGTTCAGTCAATGAAAATAGCACCGAGGAAACCAAGCAAATAAAAAGACAACTAACTAAAGAAAAGAAACATGCATGATACACGGGTCACTTGTAGTTAGTGTTCATTTAGTTGTAATCATCTAGACATCAAATGCTGACCTAATCCAAAATGTCAAACCATACTGAGAGTTGGGAGAACGGTGATGCGGGTGAGAGCTAAATTTTCAGCTGCCATCATGGGAGGTCAACCGATAACGCCTACGATGGAGCTATCTAACAGAGGCCTGGTGAACCCAAAAGGAAATACCAAAAGAAACAGCTTCTGCAGGGGATGTGGGAGGAGTGTTAAGCAGGGATCTTTACATCACAATGAAATGTTCGTGTCTATCTTTGGAGCCCCTGGATGGTGCAATGATTAATGTGCTCCTTAACCAAAAGCCTGGAGGTCTGAGTTCACCTAGACGCTTCAGGAATGGACTGGAGATCTATTTCCAAACAGTCATTGAAAATCCTATGGAGCACAATTCTACTGACACACATGGGTTCACCGTGAGTCTGAGTCAACTCAATGGCAACTATTCTTTTGGGTATTGTACCCTTGAGTTACATGGATTACTTGCATACACAACTTTAAGGAAACATTTACAATAATCGAAAAAATGGAATGACCATAACATTCCAGCAGACAAATTCTCCCATTAGGAAATTACCTTACCCCAGTGACACCCATTTTCATAGCTGCCGTCACCCTGGTGTGTGGGGATAACACTTGTGTTGCTCTTTCCTGCCTTGCCCTTCAGAGGAGGTGGTAGCTGTCTTCGTTGGCTGAGTCACTTCCTTGCCTACATGCATTATCTTAGTGTACTTTGGAGGTTTTTGACGTTGTTTTTGATTTCATGAACACCTATGTCCAGTACAGCCCAACACCAAGCAGAATAGTAATGGTGTCTCCTGGTTACCCACAATGAAGTTGTAACACAAGGCCAAGGGGTAATAGGCTGGGTCCCACCTGGTTTTTCAAGAGCAGCCCCACCAATTCAAGGCTGCATAATGGTTAAGTTGAGTGCTATGTTGTTTAAGCAACAGGTCAGCAGTTTGAAACCACCAGGTGCTCCTTATAAACTCTATGGAGCCCTTCTACACTGTCCTATAGGGCTGACATAAACTGGAATCAACTCGACAGCAGTGGGTTTGATTTTCACTTTTGGTATCCCAGGCCTGCACAGGTTACCTAAGACTGGGGTTCAAACCACCGTTTCTGTCTGCCCTCCTGCGGACAGTGTCCCATCCTGTATACCTGGTCCAGTGCCCTGGACCCACCACTGCTGTTCATGATTCAGATGCTGTGCTGGTTTCCACAGCTGAGTGATGAGTATCGAAGGGCCTACGTGGCCATGCCAGGCTCAGAAGATACTGTGGTTGGGACTGGAGACACTTGGCCCTCCAGTCTGAGGTTCTCCCCTGGTCCACGCTGTGGCTGAGCACCTTGTCTGAGTTGGGGTTAATATTAGCACTTGGGTGACTCCTGGAGTCTTCAAGCTAGACACAGCTGGGAAGGTGCACCACTTTGCTGGAAGCACCCTAGTTTCTTCTTAAAAGGATAAAAGGAATTCAAAGAGGAATCCCTCCCCTTAGGGGCATCAGAAAGTGAAGGCTCAGTAAGGTGAGAAGGGTCTAGGGAGGATAGCTCTAGGGTGCTGTGGGCCCTCCTCTCCAGTAGCTCAGCCATGTGAGGAGTACCAGCTGGCGGGCACAGATCCCATATACTGCCAGACCACAGTGGGAACTCTGGCCACATCACTGCAGCCCCCATTCCCAGTAGCTATTCATGGTCTGTGTCTCCCCTTCAGGGGTTGGATTAGGGTAAAAAAGATCAGAAGCTAAAATCAGCAAATGGCAAACAATTGAGGCCAGGAATCTGAGGTCAGCTGAGGATAACAGTTTATTCTCTGAAGCACTGAGGTGGTTTTAGCAATAAAGGGAACTGAAAATGAAAACAAATCTGGAAACAGCCCAGCCCCTGCTGGGACTGGGCCAGGCGCTGCTGGTCCAGGGCTGAGCTAGGCCAGACAGAGGCTATAATGCTCAAACACAGTCCCATTTTCACGTGCAGGGGCTCCACGGTTCTTCCACTCTTGACTCATTACAGCTCACACTCAAGATGGGGTTCCCCATAACACTAATCCGGCTCTGACCTCCTGCCTGGGCCTGGCTGGCATTGGCAGATGTAAAGCTCCAGAGGACTGTAATATGTTACTAGGGCAACAAATCTCTGGTGAAAACTGGCCAGTACTCATCTTCTAAGAGCTATTTAAACCTCCCTGGTCCTCATAAAACTCCCTAAGGGGCAGACAAGGGCACCAAGGCCCAAGAAGGCCTACCACTGTGCAGGGCACAGCCAGCCAGTGGAGCCTCCCTTGACCTCTGAACTCTGACACAGTATTCCAGGACTGCAGTCCATCCTCCTCTGAAAGCCTATCCAGAGTCTCAAATCAGCCATACTCCAAAGAGGCTCAGCAGCGCAGAGGCCCAGGTAGGGCGGTGTTCCAGACTACACAAGGCTCCATTACAGGAGGCCAGGGGCCAGGACCTGGCTACCCCAGGTTCCCAGGAGTTTTAATTCTTGGCATCTGTATCAGAAATGTCCTCAAGACAGGCTATCCCAGTGGTGTGGGGGTTCTCTCTGGTGAGACACAAAGCTTGGGACCTAGAGGCCAGGTTCTCCTACACTCCCTGGTAGCACCTGGTTTGGTCTTTGATGCATATTTTACACAGCCTTCTATTAAATTTCTACGCATTGATCTCCACCATGTGACAATATGCAAATGTCAAGGGAATTAACTCTGCTTTGAGGCATAAGTAAGGAGCTCCAGGGTGGTAACCAAGGAGCCCTGGTGGCTCCATGGTTAAGTGCTTGGCTGTTAAATGAAAGGTTGGCTGTTTAAACCCACCCAGCAGCTCCTGTAAAGATTATAACCTAGAAAACTTTATGCACAAGTTCTACTCTGTCACATGTGATCACCAAGCTCAACATGTGTCAAAATTGATTCAACAGCACCTAAGAACACAAGATAGCACAAACGGTTAATGTGCTTGGTTGCTAACCAAAAGGTGAGAGGTCTGAGTCTACCCAAAGGACCTCAAGAAATGAGTGGCAATTCAATTCTGTAAAACCAGCCATTGAGAATCCTGTGGAACACAGTTCTACTCTGACACACATAGGTTTGTTATGAATTGGAGTTGATTTGATGGCAGCTGGATTTCTAGTCATAATTAAGATTCAGGAAGCACACAGGGCACCTAAAACACAGTGGCTACATTGAGGCCCCAGCCCTGAGGATCCAGCCTGTATCCTACACCTAAATAGGGTAACCTAGACACCGAGGACCAGCCTGAGGTGATATAGAATGATGTTGTGCACATGTTGTATCAGAGGCCAGCCTAGGGCCACACCAAGTGACGATGTGCACATGTGATATCACTGTAATTGGGGACCAGTCCAGGCCAGACACTGAATGGTGCCTGGTGATGAAGTTATACAAGGCAGCACACACTCATAGTGGGCCTCACTGGTCCCCTCATTGGTTGACTGCAGGCTGGCCTTGGTCATCCTACATCTCCAACGAGATCTAGCCAGGATCTAACCACCCTATCACCAAGTCTGTTACAGATTCCACACCAAGATTCTGGGAACCCAAAGGGGAGAGGGTTGGAAATGCAGTCCAAGACTGCCTCTTCTCATCTTCATCCCTTTAGGGCCACACATGGAACACCATGTTTTGTTGCTAAACAACTAATTTCTTTTAACAGAATCGGCATGAAGCTCATTTATGTGAGTGAGTTTAAGGATGTCCTAAATGGGCCAATATGGTGGAGTAGTCAGACACTTCCCATGATCCCTCTAACAACAAAGACCCAAATGAACAAATGAATCAACTATGTAGCATTCTAGGAGGAACACTGAATAACAAGGGTAAAGTTGAGAAACTGGACTCAGCAATCAGGAAAGGAGGGGAGATCCAGAAGTACCTAGGAAGGGCTAGACCTGACTCACTGGGAATCAGGAAGCAGAGTAGTAGGACTCAGAGGGTGTCCTTCACAGCATGAGAGACTGACCACTGGAGAGTCCACCTATGCCTCCAGAACCAAGGAAAAACAGCACTCAATTATCAAAAGCTAAGTGGTTTACATCAGCTTATATCTAACCTACCAAACATGCAAATCTAAAATTTTTTCAGAATAAAACTTTCTCCCTTTTCCTAGTGCATCCCCCTCCCTTCTCTGCACAGCATCAGGCTCCACAAACGAACTGATTCCTGGGATGGAAGCAGGATTCCTTATGTGTGCCCTGAGCCACTCCTCAACACTGAGAAAGAGGATAATTTAACAAAGAGGTAGATGGGCTGAGAAAAACCCTACCAACTTCCCACAAGCCAGGAATTAAGGACAGAAATAGTTCCTCCACCTAAGCTCACACATAAAAAGACACACTTTCCTCACAGACACTCAGAGTCGTCTGTCAGCCCCCTGCTTTTTGCAACGTATGCAGCCAAATACCTGCGCCTATACCAATCATATCTGCCCATCTAGGACTCTAGGAGAGAATCTGCACACGTATTTGGTGACTGACTACCTGGACACTTGAGCCAAATCCATACAAGAAAAGTAAGTGGACTCCTGAGCTTGCATGTCTACTAGCAGCTCTAATTATGTGATGATAAAGATGTATGAGCATCAAAAGTGCCAATAACCAAACGAACATACACAACCATCCAATTCAGATATTTCAACATAAGAAGCTAGAACACAGTCATCAAACATAAAATAAATAAATACAACGCCTTATTGATGGCTCAGAGACAACAGTCAATATCAAATCATGTGAAGAGGCAGATCGCAATGGCTTCTGAAAGTTCCCAAAACAAAGAATCAAGAAATTATTCACAATACTGCAAGGACACAGTAGCTGGGGCAGGGGGGTGAGGACCACGCTCTCAGGAGAAATCGAGGCCAGTTGGCACCACTAGCATTTTGCTAAGAGAGCCTTCTGCACCTCACATTGGTGAGTGGCATCTGGAGTGTTTAAAGCTGTCAAGCTGCCATATGAAGGTACAGCAAATGGTCCCAACTCAGCAGGAATGATCATCACCAAGGACCAAAACAACACAGTGGAAAGAGAACCCAGAAGACAGAGACCCTCAAGAGGGTGTGACTACACTGACCTGTGACCGAAGAACCAGATGGCGCCCAGCCACCACCAGTGATAACCATGATGGAGCTCACAAAGTTGGGTCTCACTGGCAACACAAGAATAAAAAGGGGTACACCCTGAGATCTCCACTAAAAGACGCAATTGATGGTCCAGGGGCCTCAGAGTTCCCCTGGGAGCATGGCCCCTGGCCCTGATGCTGCCTTTGTCCATAAATCATAATGGAGGCCAACTCTTTGGACAGGAGTGCATTAGACTTGGTGACACAGAGTGACCATATCATGTGTGTACTTTATGGTGCATCTATAGGGTGTCATCCTGCTGATCTCTTACTGGAGGCTGGGGAGTGGGTGGAGAGGTGGGGATAGGAGATTGCTGGGAGGATAAGACATGTATAGAGCAGAGAGGAAGTGTGTGCTGTTACTGGGTGGGGAGAGCAGTGGGAGTTGCATATAGGCAGGCATGCAAATTTATATGGAAATGTACATTTTCATTCAATCATAATAAAAAAAGAAACTTTCCAGATGAATAGGAATTACTGGAAATAAAGTATAAAGATTAATATTTAGAACTCTTCAAGAGATTACAAAGGAGATGAAAACTTCAGCAGAGAGCATAACAACAAACTGAACAGGCTTCAAGAAAGCATACAGAGGCAGTAAGTAAAAATTTAAAAAGTAAATGCTTTGTAACATTTTGATGCTTTCAATTTTGCTACAGCTTGCTTTACAGTCTAACAGG
The DNA here is from genome assembly GCA_028571685.1 of Heterohyrax brucei. NCBI lineage: Eukaryota > Metazoa > Chordata > Mammalia > Hyracoidea > Procaviidae > Heterohyrax > Heterohyrax brucei. Next base: position 133,177,051 of record CM053149.1, on the reverse strand, counting down.
TGGTCTATTCTGGAGAATGTTACATGTCTGTTGGAAAAGAAAGTATACTTAGATGCTATCAGGTGGAGGGTTCTGTATATGTCTATGATGGCAAGTTGGTTGATCGTGGCATGTAGATCTTCCATGTTTAAATATCAACAAGGCATCTTTTCTGACCATAAAGCCATAAAAGTAGAAATCAACAGCAGAAACACCAAGGGAGAAAAACCAAACGCTTGGAAACTGAACAACACTTTGCTCAAAAACTACTTGGGTTATAGAAGAAATTAAAAATGGAGTAAAGAAATTCACAGAATCAAATGAGAATGAAAACACATCCTACCAGAACCTAAGGGACACAGGCAAAAGCAATACTCACAGGTCAATTTATCACAACAAATGCACACATCCAAAAACAAAAGTCCCAAATCAAAGCATTTAACCCTGTAACTTGAACAAGTAGAACCTATCAGGCAACAGAAGGAAGCAAATAAAAATTAGAGCAGAATTACATGAATTAGAAAATAGACAAATGTTTCAAAGAGTTAACAATGTCAAAATCTAGCTCCTTAAAAAAAAAAAAATCAACAAAATCAACAACCCACTGACCAAACTGACAAAAGAAAAACAGGAGAGGAAGCAAATAACCTGAACAGGAATTGAGACAGGTAATAACATAACAGATCCAACTAAAATACAAAAAATTGTAAAAGAATACTATGAAAAATTCTACTCCAACAAATTTGAAAACCTAGAGGAAATGGACAAATTTTTAATAATGCACTACTACAACAGATACTCAGCAACTAAATGAACCTATCAAAAAAGAAGAGACTGAAAAGGCAATTTAAAAACTCCCAAATAAAAAAAGTGCTGATTCTGACAGCTTTACTGGAGAATTCCACCAAAGTTTTAGAGAAGAGTTAATACCACTATTACTAAATGTATTTCACAGCGTAGAAAAGAATGGAACACTCTCAAATTCATTCTATAAAACCATGATAACCTATTACCAAAACCACATAGACAGCACAGGCCAAGCCAAGTGCCGTCGAGTCGGACAGCACAAGAAAAGGAAATTATAGACCAATATCTCCCATGAACTTAGATGCAAAAATCTTTAACAAAATTTTAGTCAATAAAATTCAACAACATACCCCAAAAAATAATGCAGCCTGACCAAGTGGATTCATACTAGAGATGCAGGGATGATTCAACATTAGAAAAATAATCAATGTAATCAATTACATAAATAAGACAAAAGACAAGAACCACTTCATTTTATCAATTGATGCAGAAAATGCAATTTACAAAGTCCAACATCCATTCATGTAAAAAAAAAAAAAAAAAAAAAAAAACTCCCAGCCAAATAGGAATAGAAATGAAATTTCTCAACATAATAATAAAGGGCATTTATACAAGTCAACAGCCAACATCATCCTAAATGGAGAGTTTGAAAGCATTCCCCTTGGGAGTGGGGACCACACAGGAATGTCCTTTGTTAACACTTCTATTCAACATTGCGCTGGAGGTTCTAGCTAGAGCAATCAGGCAAGATAAAGAAATAAAGGGCATCCCAGTCAGTAAGGAAGAAGTAAAAAGTATCACTATTTGCAGAAGATCGGATCACATACACAGAAAGCCAAAAAAAAAAAAAATTGCATACAAAAAAACTACCGGAACTAAGAGTTCAACAAAGTATCAGGACATAAAATAAACATATACAAATCAGTTGGATTCTTTTATACCAACAAAGAGACCACCAAAGAGGAAACCACCAAATCAATATCATTTACAATAGTCCCCCAAAAGATAAAATACTTAGGAATAAATCTAATCAGAGAGGTAAAAGACCTATACAAAGAAAACTACTGCAAGAAACGAAGAGACCTACATAAGTGGAAAAATCTACCTTTGCTCATGGATAGGAAGACTCAACATGATGAAAATGTATATTCTACCCCGGATCTGACTCGACAGCACTTGGCTTGGCATATTCTACCCAAAGCAATCTACAGATACAATGCAATCCCAATCCCAATGGCATTTTTTAATGAGACAGAGAAAGAAATCAACAACTTCATATGGAAAGGGAAAAACCCCCAGATAAGTAAAGCCTTTACTGATGCATAAGATCAAGTGAGATGCCTCACACTGCCTAACTTTAGAACCCATTACACTGTCACAGTAGTCAAAACAGCGTGGTGATAGTAGAACAGTAGACACATAGGCCAATGAAAGAGAATTGAGAATCCAGAAATAAAATCATCCACCTATGAGCAGCTGATATTTGATAAAGGCCCGAAGTCTCTAAACTTGGAAAAAGACAGACTCTTTAACAAATAGTATTGGCATAACGGGATATCCATCTGCCAAAAAAAAAAAAACTGACACAAGACCCATGTCTCACATCATACACAAAACTAACTCAAAATGGATCAAAGACCTAAACATAAAATCTAAAATAACAAAGATCATGGCAGAAATCTTATGGACAGTGCTGGAGCCCTAATATACAGTATAAGCAGAATACAAAACATTACTACCAATGCAGATACCAGAAAATAGATAACTGGGAACTCCTAAAAATCAAATATTTATGTTCATCTAAATTCTTCACCAAATGAGTAAAAAGACAGTCTACAAACTGGGAAAAAGTTTTTGGCTACCATGAATTCAAATAGTGTTTAATCTCCATTATCTACAAGATACTGCAAAACTTGAACAAGGCAAAAGCAAATAACCCAGCTCAACAATGGGCAAAGGATATGAAGAGGCACTTCACCAAAGAAGACATCCAGGTGGCTAACAGATACATGAGGAAACACTCATGATTATTAGCCATTAAGGAAATCCAAATCAAAATTATAATGAGATACTATCTAATCTCAACAAGGATGGCATTAACTCAAAACACACAAAATAGTACATGTTGGAGAAGTTGTGCAGAGACTGAAATACTTATACAATGCTGAAAATGTAAAATGGTACAATCACTTTGGAACTGATTTGATGCTTTCTTAAAAAGCTAGAAATAGAAATACCATACAAACCAGAAATCCCACTGCTTGGAATATATCCCAGAATAAATAAGAGCTGTCACACAGATATATGCACACCAACGTTTATTGTAGCACTGTTCACAATAGAAGCAGATAAATCAACCTGGGTGCCCACCAACGGATGAATAAACAAACTATAGCATGTTCACATGATGGAATATTATGTAATGATGAAGAACAGGATGAATTTAGAAAATATAACATCAATGAATCTGGAAGGTATTATGTTGAGTGAATTTGTTGTTGTTAGGTGTTGTCGAGGAATTCACCTATTTTTTTGCTAACACTTAAATAGCATCTCCCTCGTTATTTTTTTTTATTTATTTAAATCTTTCATTTATTTGGATACAATCCTGACATACTTTGTGAGAAACAGACATGTTTTCTTTTTCCATATGAGTATCCAGTTATACCATCAGTTGTTGAAAATGTCTTGAATATGATTTTCCACCAAGACATGGCACCTTCATCATATGCTAAATTTCCATAGAAAACAGGTCTGTTTCTGGATATTCCATTCTATTTTACTGACCTGTCAGTTCATGCATCAATACTACACTGCCTTAATGATAGCGACTTTGTTGGTGCTGTTAGGTGCCTTTGAGTTGGTTGTGACTCCTTGACAACCTCAATCCTTTCTCCATTTATTATGTAGCTTACTGGTCCAGTTGTAAGGATTTTTGTTTTCTTGATATTGAGGTGCAATCCAAACTATGCACAACAGAACAAAGCACTGCCTAGTCTTGCACCACAACCCAAATCATTTTTATACTTAAGCCCACTGTTGCAGCCATTGTGCCAATGCATCTCATCGAGGGTCTTCCTCTTTTTCACCGACCCTCCACTCTACCAAGCACGACATCCTTCTCCAGGGACTGATCCTGCCTGACAATATGTCCGAAGTATGTAAGACAGTCTTGCCATCTTTGCTTTCAAGGAGCACTCTGGTTATACTTCTTCCAGAACAAATCTGTTTGTTCTTTTGGCAATCCATGTGTTTTAGTCAGCTAGGGCTGCTCTAACAGAAATACCACAGAGTGGATGGCTTTAACAAAGAAAGATTTATTCTTACACAGTCCGGTAGGTTGCGAGTCCATATTCAGGGTGTCCGCTCCAGGGAAAGACTTTCCCCTTGACGGCTCTGGAGGAAAGTCCAGTATTGCATCAGTCATTGTCCAGGGAGCGTCCTAACGCAAGAACCTCTGGTCTGAACGACACGTTCTGCTCCCGGTGCTGCTTGCTTGATGGTAGCAAGGTTCTCAAATTGTCCTTGGTTCTTTTTCCTTTTATTCCTTGCAAGCTAAAAGCATTAAGGGTGGGGCAAGCCATACTCCAGGGAAACTTCCCCCGTAGCAGGAATTCACAGGCCCACCCTAATCCTTTAACATACAGGTTAGCAAAACCACACAACGGAGGACAGTCCCAAGATACTGGGGACCATATCCCAGCCACGTGGCTGCACACATTTTTGGGGGGACACAATTCAAACCATGACATTTCTGGTTATACTTCTTCCAGAACAAATCTGTTTGTTCTTTTGGCAATCCATGGTACATGTAATATTTTTCTCCAACACCACAATTCAAAGCATCAACTCTTCTTCTGTCTTCCTTATTCACTGTCAAGCTTTTGCATGCATATGATGTGACTGAAAATACCATGACTTGGGTCAGGTGCACCTTATTCTGCAAGGTGATATCTTTATTTTTCAATACTTTAAAGATGTCCTTTGCAGCAGATTTTCTCTGTGCAATGCATCTTTTGATTTCTTGACTGCTGTTTCCATGGTCATTGACTGTGGAACCAAGTAAAATGAAATCCTTGACAACCTCAATCCTTTCTCCATTTATTACGTTGCTTACTGGTCCAGTTGTAAGGATTTTTGTTTTCTTGATACTGAGGTGCAATCCATACTGAAGGCTGTAGTCTTTGATCCTGATCAGTAAGTGTTTCAAACCCTCTTGACTTTCAGCAAGTAAGGTGGTGTCATCCATGTAATGTACGTTGTTAATGAGCTGTCCTGTAACCCTGATGTCTCATTCTTCTTCATATAGTCCAACTTCTGGGATTTTTGCACAGCACACAGATTGGGAAGGTATGGTAAAAGGATACAACCCTAACACACACCTTTCCTGACTTTAAATCATGCAGTATCTCCTTGATCTGTTCTTTAGCCAGATCCAAAAGGACAAATACTGTATGAGACCATTATTAGAAGGACTCAAATGGTTTAAACACAAAAGAACAGTCTTTGATGGTTACAAGGGTCAGCAGGGAGGGAAAGAAGTATTCATTAATTACATGTTGTTATTGTGTTCGGATCCAACTCAATGGCACTTGGCTGGCATTGTTGTTGTTAGATGCCACGGAGTCAGTTCCAAATCACAATGATGCTATGAACAACAGAATGAAACACTGCCTGGTTGTGTGCTACAGCTACAATCATTTTTATGCTTAAGGCCACTGTTGCAGCCAGTGTGTCAATCCATCCTGTGGAGGGTCTTCCTCTTTTTCACTGACCATCTACTTTACCAAGCATGATGCCCTTCTCCAAGGATTCATCCCTTCTGACAATATGTCTAAAGTAGGTAAGACATAGTCTCACTATCCTTGCTTCTAAGGAGCACACTGGTTGTACTTCTTCCAGAAAAGATCTGTTTGTTCCTCTGACAGTCCACAGTATATTCAATATTCTTCTCAAACACCACAATTCAAAGATACCCATCCTTCCTCTGTTTTCCTTATTCATGGTCCAGCTTTCAATGCATATGATGTGACTGAAAATATGATGGTTTGCGTCTGGCATACTTTAGTATTCAAGGTGACTTCTTTACTTTTCAATACTTTAAAGAAGACTTTTGCGGCCTATTTTCCCAATGCAATGTATCTCTTGATTTCTTGACTGCTATGTCCACAGGCATTGATTGTGGATCCGAGTAAAATGAAATCCTTGACAACCTCAGTCTTGTCTCCACTTAATATGATGTTGCTTATCGGTCCAGTTGTGAGGATTTGTGTTTTCTTGATGTTGAAGTGCAACCCAAACTGAAGGCTGTGATCTTTGATTTTTCATTTCTAAGTGTTTCAAATGCTCTTCCCCTTCCACGAGCAAGGTTATGTCATCTGCATAATGCAGGCTGTTAACAAGTCTTCTTCCAATCCTGATGTTTTGTTCTTCTTCATTAATTACATAGTAGATAAGAATTAAGTTAGGTGAAGGGTGGGACAACACACAGTAGATGTGAAGTCAGCAAAACTGGACTAAGTAAAAAGCTAAGAAGTTTTCTAAATATAATCCAACACTTCAAAGGACACAGGGGTCTGGCAATCATAGTTTCAAGGGACATCTAGGTCAACTGGTATAACAAAGTTTTTTAGGAAAATGTTCTGCATCCCACTTTGGTGAGTGGTGTCTAGATTTTAAGAGCTAGCAAGTGGCCATCCAAGAAGCATTAATTAGTCTCAATCTACCTGGAGCAGAGAAGAATGAAGGACCTTCAAGCCATATGAGAAATGCAAGCCCAAGAGATAGAAATGGCCACATAATCCCGAAACTACACCAGCATGAGACCAGAAGAACTAGATGGTGCCTGGCCACCACCACCGACTGCCCTGACAGGGAAAACTGTAGCAGAATTCCTGACACAGTGATAGAAAAATGACTTTGCAGAACTCAACTGTATTAAAGATCAGATCTGATGGTCCAATAGACTGGAAGTTCCCCAGAAGACATGGCCCCTAGATTCTCTGTTAGCCTAAAAGTGAAACCATTCCTGAAGCTAACTCTTAAAAGACTGGACAGAATTATAAGACATAAAATGATACTGACAAATAGTGTGCTGCTCATCTTAATTAGAAACATACGACTTATTGGGAAGCTGCTATCCAGAGGCAAGATGAGAGGGCACCAGGGGACTTAGGAAACACAGGGTAGAAAGGAGTGTACTGTCACACTGTGGGGAGAACATCTAGAGCTACCCAGCAATGTGTGTAAGTTTTTGCATGACAAATTGATTTGGATTGTAAATTTTCACTTAAAGCACAATATTGTTTTTTTTTAAAAAGATGTCCTATATGTCCCACTTTTACAAGCCGCCGTATCACTCTGTCATCTCTAACATCAACGACTTCCTTTCCTCTCAGCACTCTCTCCTGTCTTTAGGTTCTCTAATTCACTGCAACGTCTCGCAGAACTCATAAACCACAGAAAGGAAATAGCTCACATGGTTGTAGAGGCAAGCCCCAAATTTATGGGTCAGGTGCAGACTACTCCCTGCCCCTCAGTCTCTGCCCACAGGTATTCGGCTTTCTAACTCCATGGACTGGGATGTCTACTACACCATCTTCTGTGAGTCTCTCCTGGAGATCTCTCTTTTCTTGGTGGTATTAGGCTTTTCTCTGTGCTCTGGAATTTGTTCCCTTTTTAAGGCAGAACTAACCAGACCCCTTGGTGGGCCACAACTGTCTTACTGGCACAGGCTGCCCAATTATGGTGTGAGTTAAAAGATCACAGCAAGAAAAGCCATACTACGTAATTCATCATACTACTGTCATCCTTCAAGAAGACACCCAGCTAAGAAGAGGGAGACTGCTGCCTGTGGTCTGATGTTAGGCTGACAGACACACCCTCAGTGACAGCCTCATTCACTTTGTCCAGGCCTGGTTGTGCTCACGCAGGAGACAAATTATTCCCTTTGACTCCAGGGCCCAAAGCTGCCCACAGGTAGGGTGTTGTAAGAAAGTTCCCCTACTGTCCATTGGAGGGCCCTGCCAGATGCCTGGACAAAGAGTAGATTTGGGACTTTGTGACAGTTATCTCTGTCAAAACAGCTGTCCTATTCCCTGCAAAGTCCTTTCCAATATCTAACAACACCTCACCCCTGCCAGAGTGCTGGGCATGTTTGCCCTCCTGCGGTGCTGGTAGGTGTCTAACTCACACATCCTTTCTAGAAGGTAATCTGCTTCTGAAACTTATGCACCCTCTGCTAAGCCCTAGGAGTACACAGTGAGAAATCACTAGAGCACATATCACGGATGCCCTCACAGTGCTCCTCCTGCAGACAGCACCCACAGAATCCAGCCACAGTGATCTAGTTAAGGACCTGGGAAATAAACAGACAACGGTGCACTGGGAAGCCGGGAACAGCCATGTTAAAAACCTGTTCATGACCTGGTAATGTGGCTACGATGCAAAGTTCTTTTTGAATTGTATTTATTTTGTTGTTATTTTCGAGAAGATACAAAGCAAAACATACATCAATTCAGCAAAACTGGATATCTATCTGCAAAAAACTGAAACAAGACCCATATCTCAGACCTCACACAAAAACTAAATCAAAATTGATCAAAGACTTAAATATCAAACCTAACATGATAAAAATTATGGAAGAAAACACAGGAATGACAATGGAAATTCTAATACACGTCTTAGACACACTACTAAATCTTATCAATAATGCATGAACAACATAAGAGAAAACAGATAAATGAGAACTACTAAAAATGAAACACTTATGCTCATCCAAAGACTGTATCAAGAGAGTTAAAAGAATGCCTACAGAATGTGAGAAAAGTATTCGGCAACTATGTATCGCGTCTACATGTAATTTCCACAATCTACAAGGTGCTGCACAAGGAAAAGACAAATAACAAAATTAAACAATGGGCAAAGCAGATAGACAGACATTGCATCAAAGAAGACATCAGGCTGCCAAAAGACACACATAAGGAAATGCCCACAGTCATTAGCTATTAGAGAAATCCAAATCAAAACTACCGTGAGATACCACCTCAACCCAACGAGGTTGGCAATAAACAAACATAAAACAACAAATGCTGGAGAGGATGTAGAGAGATTGGAACTCTCTTGCACTGCTGGTGGGAATGCCTGTTTGGAAAACAATTTGGCACTTTCTTGAAAAGCTCAAAATAGAAATGCCATATGATCCAGCAATCTCACTGTCTGGAATATATCCTACAGAAATAAGGGCTGTCACACTAACAGACACACGCATGCAATTGTTTATTGCAGCACTGTCCACAATAGCAAAAAGATGGAATCAGCCTAAGCAACCATCAACAGATGAACAGATAAACAAATTACAGTATACATACACAATGGAACACTACACAATGATAAAGAACAGTGATGATTTTACGAAGCATCTCTGAACACGAGGTCACCTAGAAGACATTATGCTGAGTGAAATCAGTCAGCTGCAAAAGGACAAGTATGAAAGCATTATTATAAGGGCTTTAAAAAAGGACTTATGCACAGAAGAAAAGACTTTGATGCCTATCAGTGTGGGGAAGAAGGGAGAGGGTTGGTTATACATTAGATAATCGATAGGAATTCAGTTAGGTGAACAGTGTGACAGCAGCCAGTAGAAGCCAGATCAGCATAAACAGACTACACTACAAAACATTTTCTAAATCCAACCCAACACTTTAAAAGATAGAGCAGCAGGGACAAGGGTCTGGGGACTGTGTTTTCAGGGGACATCAAGGTCAATTGGTATAACTAGTCTTTTGCTAAGAGTCTTCTGTATTGGGTGAGTGGCATCTGGGTCATAAAAGCCAGTAAGCTGCCATCTGAGGAACATCAATTGGTACCAGTTCACCTGCAACAGATGATGACCAAGAACATCTACGAAACAAGGGAAAATGAGCCCAGCAGACAGAAAGAACCATATGATCACGAGACCATATCAGCATAAGACCAGAAGAACCAGATGGTGCCCAGCCACCACCAAAGACAGCCTTGATAGAGAACACAATGTAGAGTCCCCGACATAACATGAAAAAGAGAGGTGTGCAGATCAAGAACTCTACAAAAAGACCAGGATGGATGGTCTGACATCCTGGAGGGTCCCCAGGGAACGTGGCCCCTAGAATTGCTGCTACTGCAGACGTGAAGACAATACTAAGGTTAACACTTCAAAGAATGGACCAGACTTGGGGACACAGAATGTGCAAATGGTATGTGTACTTTATGGCTTTATACATTTATAGAAGGCTGTCCTACTCGTTCCTTTCTACTGGGGAGGGGACAGGTTGAAGAGGAAAAGACAGGTATGCATTAGAAGAGTGTTAGTAATAGTGACTGGAAAGGAGGAATGTGCTGTCACAGGGTAGGGAGAGCAGATAGTGTTGTAGAGAGCTGTGTATGCACAACTGACTTGAATTATATACTTTTACTTAATCATAATAACTTTTTTTAATTAAGCAATTAAAAAAAAATGCCAATTCAACAGCTTCTACATCTGCCACTAAATAGTAACACTGGCGACATTCTTCAAGTTGTATAATCATTCTTAACCTCCTTTTCTGAGTTGTTCCTCACCCATTAATATCAACTCACTCCCCCTAAGGTTCCTATCTAATCTTTCAAGTTACTGTTGTCAGTTTGATCCTATGTAGGTAGTTCTTAAAAGATCATAATGCTCAAGGCAGATATTTTTTAATCACAATATAAAGTATCAAAGTGGGAAACAGCAGAACATAAAATATCTTATACAGGATGATCCCACTTTTATGTTAAAATGAGCACATGGGTGTCCAGGTGTCCCCTTCCCCAGTTTCAAAGCCTCTGCCCAGGATCACCTACCCTGTGAGCTGATATTCACTGTGACCCAGGCAAGACTGTAGCCTATAATATGCATACTGGTTAAAAAAAAAAAAAACCGGAGACCACAAGCAGGAAACAGCTGGGGGATTCTCTTTAGGGCTTCACTTTTATAGCAGGACACTATTCAGTGAAATTCATGCCTTCTGCAAGAACTGGGCAGTTGCAGCAACTGAATTTTTGGGTTCAGCCAAGGACACATGGCTGATCATTTGGTGTACCTTTAACCTTTTGTGAAATCTCAAGGACATTTCAATTCATCTGTTTCTCGAGGAGCTACAGACCATGACACTTCAGGAAGCCTCAGGCCAGGAAGAAATGGGCTTGATTCAATTCTGAGGACTGAAGTCCCACTTGCTGCTGTACACATGCATGTGTGATGTGGGAGTATACATGCATGTCCCTATATGCACATGTGCTGTGTCATGAGTCACATGTGACATTCCCCCCTACAAAGGGACTAGCCAGCCAAGCCAAGTGCTGTCAGAGGATGGACTAATAGTAGTTCCTTCTAGGTACCACTGTCACATTAATGCAAAACCTCAAGCCCCAGTCTGACTACTGAAGGCACCCTAGCACCCAGCTGTGTAACCACCCTCTTTATAGGACCAGGCATCTTCCCCCTGCCCCTGCTTCTCCCAGAGCCCCTTACAAACCACATGCTCTCTAAGATTCACACTAATACTGTGGCTGACTCCCCTTTCCCATTCCCTACTCATGAGGGCCAAGAAGAGCCCCCCTGAAGCACACTAGTCCAGCAGTGTCTCAGGGATGGCTGTGTGCCCATGTCTCCTCAAAAGGGCCCCACACCAGCCTCAGCAACCTTTCCTTGGACGCCATAGCGAGGCCAGCAGACTCATGGGGAAAATACTGTTGGTCTATGGGCAAGCCTAACCCAAGTTCCCCACCTAGTACTCTAGTTCCTCCAGCCCCCAGAGCTCCTCCTCACTTAGCCCAGATGAGAGTGCTGAGGCCTACAGGCTGATGAGCCAACACTCGGGCAGAACTGGAGGAGGTGCGGTTTGGCCCCGGCCATGCCCATCTGCCGGGCCGTACAGGGCCGGCAGTCCACCCTGACCACCAGTCCTGCTGGGATGTCTTGTCTAGAAACTGAAAGCTATCAGGGCACCGGTGGTACTCTCATTTCTTCTTCCAGTTGAAGAAGACAATTTTGAGAGTGAAGCCACAGAAATGAGCTGACACAGTTTAATAAAGTTGACCTGAGGGCCTGCACTAAGAAAGGTCAGGGGTGGCAATGTATAAGGCTTTAGACCAAGAACCTAGAAGCCCCTGAGAGGTTGGGGCCCCACAAGACTAAGACGAAGAAAGTGAGGGGCAACAGAGGTCTGGGAAAGCCTATGGGGGAAAAATATGGTCAAGACCACACTAGGGGGTAAGCCCCAATGCTGAAGGCTTGCTTTCTGCTCTTACCCCTCGCCCCAAGGCACACTGAAAGCCTGCTCTGAAGGAGCACAGGCCTCAGACCACGGTGCACAGCCCACAGTGCAGTGGGTTCTCTGGAGAATAAGAACAGAGAGAGAGGAAGAGGAAAAGGTGTTTTCTGTGAACCACAGATTGGCCATCTTCCCAGAAACGGTCCAGTAGAGATTAGTAACTCGGTGTTCTGAGTGCTAGGACCAGGCTACAGAAGAGGCATCATCTCCACCCTGTAAGACACCCCCTTCACGTATCTACCCCCACAAGGTTGGTCTCCCCAGGCACACACTGGCAGATGCCACGTGTACACACTCTCTCTGAGCATAGGCTCCATTTGTGCTTCTGGGGAAACAGCTAGAAAGTCTGTCCTCTGATACTCTTCCACTAGGACAGGTACCCAACTATCTGAGCACTTAAGTCTAGGACTCAGAAGGCGCGCCTCTGCATGGTGGTTAGTTCCCTATGGGACAGCACAGTCAACAGCAAGGGTGTAGGGGGCGGCTGGAACACCCTCTCCCAGCTGCAAACTGATGGTACAGACGTGGTGGCATGTAGCTCCAAATCAGCAGAGCTGAGGTTAGCAGTCAGGTGTAAACACAGAGCCCCACCTCGGCTTTCCACAAGTCTGTGAGGTGGGCCTGCCAGGCCAGCAGGCCAGCCATGTGGGGCAGTGCCTGCTCCCCCTGACACAGATGCATGAGAGGCATGGCAGAGCAGCACAACTGGGCACAGCTGTGTCAGGCTGTGGGAGAGCCAACTCAGTGTCATGGGTGGTGACTGCCAATGAAAAACGAGGCTATTGTTCAGGGAGTCTGCAGGGGACAGGGAAGACAGGCAGCGGCAAGAGCAGCACGCCCGTCTGGATTGGATGACCCCGTTCCTTCTCTACAGATTCACTTAAGTACCTCCTTTCAGGCTGAGGATACAATGGGGTCAGGGACAGTACCACACCCTCACAGGGACTCTCACTGCATGCTGCCTGGCACCCAACATGGGACAGTCTGGAAGCAGCAGGCCCCTACCTACCGCCTATGGGAAAGCACTGCAAGGAGGACTCCACAGGATCTGGGCCCAGGCAGGGTCAGATGACAGCACCTGCCCTGCCTCCACAGAGCATGTCTGGGGGTAGGGACATTCGCAGTTGCCCTATTAGGTGCCATGCCCTCCAGCCAAGCACCCAGATGGCACTTAAGAGCCAGTGTAGAAACACTGCATCCACCATCCGTCCCACAGACACCCCACAAACACAACTTGGCACGACCAGGCCAAGGGTATACACTGACAGGAGGCCTCCCCCTGCTCCTCGCTGACCAGGCCAGGCCCTACCCCATCTCTGGACCTCACCCCATCTCAACCCTGGGCCACTTTCCTCCTCTCCAGAGAATCTCTGTGCCTCTCCGCTGAGCTATAACATGGGTCAGGACCCCTCGCCTCTCATCTGAGGGTCAGTATCTCATTGCTGCCTCTTCTTCATCCACCCTACAGTGCCCAGGCACCACAACCATCTGTTCAAAGGCTGGTGGCCAGGGTGGTGCCTATCTGGAAGCCAGGACCCACCCCCTGTCCAAAAGCAACTGCCCTAGAACCTTGATACCTCATCTCACTGCCTGCCCTGCCCCAAGCAGCACTCAGCCAGCAGCTTCTCCCAGACAAACACCCTGGGCCAACCCAGGGGCTAATGGCCAGGGCCCTTGGCTTCTCTTGATTACCCACTGGGTCCCACTCTCTGTGAGGTCCCACTCTCCGCTCTCTGTGAGGTGCCGAGGAAGGAGCCTGGATGAGCCCTGAGACCTGCAGTCAGCCTCTTCTTGGCCCACCTGCTCTCGGGTTACCATGCAGCATACAGCAGAGCTGTACTCCTACCCCCATCACCCAAAAATCCGTCTGAGCTGTTTTCTGCCCTGGATTCCACAGGAGTTTGTTAAAAATAAAAAAAGATTAACTGCTTTTAGAAAAATACCTCCAAGCCCAAGGACAAGAGATTTCCCCATACTCTGAGACAACCCTGTGAGGCATGCTGATCAACAGACCCAGAACGGAGGACCCTCTGTGCCCTTCAGGCCAAGCCTGCCTCCGTCTCCCACATGGGACAGCCCATGACACCACCCCAAAGGGGCAAAGGCTACCACCAGGGCACTGAGATACAGACTTGTCAAGTCCCCAGTGTCTGGGAGATCTGAGCTAGGTCCTGTCCACCTGGACATCTTCCCCAGAATCCTACCAGATGGGCACAATGAAGCATTTTCAGAGGCTGTCATGGCATGGAAACACAGGACATCAGAAGACACTCAGGACATAGTCACGGCACTCTGTTGACAAAGTTCTGGTCCAGCTGTAATACCAACAAGCACGAGCCCAAAAATCCACACGAAAAGCAGAGAGGCCACTCTCCTCCATACAGGCTGATGTCAGGGTAGGGTCTGCCCAGAGCGAGGTGTCATGCAGTGTTGGGGACCTGGCAGGTGCTTTTGCGGGGGGCAGGGGAACATCTCCCAGGGAACAGTCACTGGCCAGCTGTGCCACGACCTGTCCGACATGCAACACGCAGAACCCATCTCTGCCCTGGTGATGGGCACCATCACACAGGGACAACAGACACACAGAGAAAACGTACGGGTGCAGCACACAGTGGCAAGACTTCCCCCAGGAAGACCCAGTATGCTGGACACACCACAGGGACAATGTAGAGGGGAAGACAGACTCCAGAGCTAGGCAGGGACCTCCCTGGGACCCATCAGGAAGACTACACGGCCGAACCTCAGGCCACTTCTGGGGCTGATTCTGGACCGAGTGGTGTGGCTCTTGACTTGGCACATCGCAGCCCCAGCACCATGGCTACCCACTCAGCCCTTTCTAAAGACACGTTCCAGCCAGTCCCAGCCAGGGAACACATCTAGGACTCACCAGCCCATGGGCTCACACCATGGACAGGCAGGGTGCCAGGGGATCGGCAACAACTGCTGCTTTGAGCAGGATGACTGTCTCTGTGTCCAGCTGGCACCACGCAGGAGAAGAGCTGGGGCTACTGACTGCAGGCTACCAGCTGGCTGAGGGGGCCTAGATTCTTTCCTCAGGGCCTGGGCAAGTACCGTCCCCTTCTGGGTTCCCACAGGGCAGTGAGACTCATCAGGCTCTGCTATCTTACGTAGGCAAGCACCCTAGGGGTGGGACCCTTCTCTCCGCTCAGGGTTCCCTTAGCCTTGGTTCGTGAAAGTGAGGGTGTCAGGCCTGCAGGCATGTGCACAGTGGTAAGTCCACCTGTTTGACTCTCCTGCATGTGTAGGCAGAACTGCAGGCACGTTTCTGTCTGTAGTCTGGAAGTATATCCCAATGAAGATAAGGTATCCTCACCACTGTCTCTCAGAGGCTGGCCCTGAGTGCCTGGTGACAGGTGTAACAGCCACATCTAAGTCAGTGCACCCCATGCAAGGTGGCAGGCTGCCCAGCTTAGTGTTCGCCAGGCCCATCCTTCAGGGCAGAAAAGGGACTACAGCCCAGAAAAGAGGATCCCACAAAAGGCCACGTAGCAGGGTACACAGGCGACACTCACAAACATTCAGAAGAAAGAAAGAACCAGACCAGTGGAACAAGGCCAACTCCAGATGATAATGACCCCATGTGCCAGAGTAGAACTGTGCTCCACAGGGTTTCCAGTGGCTGATTTTTCAGTAGATCACCAAGCTTTTCTTCTAAGCTCCTTCCAGACTTGAACCGCTAACCTTCTGGTTAGCAGTTGAGTGCTTAGCTGTTTGCACAATGCAGAGATTCCTGGAAGGAAGGCAGATCATGCTACTTCCCAGGTTTTTATCTCAGAATTGATGCCCTCAGTTGTTACTGAGATTTACTACAGTGCACACCTAGACCACACACAAAGTATTTTGATGCCAAATACACTCACACAGCAATGAAAGGAAAGGGGTACAAGATGTGGTCCAACAGCCAAAATACAACACCAAGAATGCTTCCCATTGGGAAACAGTTCTCATGTCTGCAGATCTGATGGCCCAAAAAAGAAAAGAAAAAATTCCCATAGAGGCCCAAAGCTCATCACAACAACGATCCTGTACACTGAAGTGAGGCACGTGCAGAAACTTGAGGCTCTGACTGGCTATAAACGTAGTTGGGGCAAGTCCTGCATGTGGGCCCTTCAGGCAGGCTGATGCCCTCACCGCAGTGGCAGGAACACCACCTGGGGGAAGCTAAATGCAGCTGAATGCAGAAAGGTTGACCGCAGACAGACTGCTGTTTCCGGGCTGAAGAAGGTGCTAGTGGTGAAGCCACCAGGCACCTACACCTTCGAGAAAGTAGAGCACTGTGACTCATGCTGGCCTCCCTGTACAGGGGCATGTCCCCCAGAGACCACACTACCCAGCACAGTAGGATTCAGCTATCCTTCCTTCCCTTTGGGAGCGGTGGCCGAGCAGAACCAGCAAAGCCTCCTGTCTTATACGGCTTTCCAAGACTGTTGAGGCCAGGGCTGTGCATGGGACGAGTGTCTTCAACTCCAGTTTCTGTTCAGAGCCTGAAGGTCCAGGCTCTGATAATAAAAGGACTCACCTGAGCCAGGGCTCCCTAGTCTGAGCTCAGCCCTGAGACAGGTAACAGGGTCTCCATAGTAACAGCTTTTATGTTTACAGAACTTCAGTTTGTAAGAACTAAAGCAGCCATATCCTGGTTCCTCCTTGCAGCAGCCTTGGGATGGATATTGTACAAACAAGGAGATGCCCACTGAGCTAGAGAGGCCCTGCAACACTGTGGCCTGCAAGGCTGGGAGGTGGGATATTGCCCCCGGGCGTGCCCTACTCACCCCACCACGAACAGCTCTAGAAAGTGAGGGCACAGAGCAGATCTGAGGGGCAAGGATACTGGGGCATGACCTGGCACCTACTTCAATAAAAGAATTTTGAATTGTCTTTCGTTTCAACTGAGAAGCAGCAAAATACTTTTTCATTTAGGTGCCCATGCATGAGTAGTAGAGCAGTGACTGAATTCTGCTCTTCCAAGTTAAAAGCACACACACACACACACTGAACAGGCATCATGTTCTCTCACCCTTGGAGCTCCCAGGTGAAGTTAACACAACTCCCGTTTCACAGGTAAGAACACAGGGGCTGGGTTCAGCCTCTTCTTCTTGACTACAAAGCCCAGGATGCCTCTCAAATGTCACACTAACTCTGTTTAAATGACCAAATATAGTAAGACAAAAAGACCTTTCTCTGATGAAAATAATGAGAGGCTCTTTAAATAGTTTTCTAAAGCACAGCATATATGGACTAACACATGTACAAGGCTAGGAGAGAAGTAGCAATGGTTTGGTGATTAAACTCTACAGCCTAAATTCCAAAACCCACTGCTGTGCAGTTGATTACAAACTCTTAACAACCCTATAAGACAGAGTAGAATTGCTCCATAGAGTCTCCAAGAAGCGCCTGGCAGATTCCAACTGCCAACCTTTTGGGTAACTGACATAGCACTTAACCACTGTACCTAAGGTTTCCAAATCCTAAATCATGAGGACATAAAAGGGCAGATAGGTGGTAGGCATCTTACAAAACTACAAGTGCTGTTAGGGATTTAGACTGTTTCAGTACCTTTCAATACCTTTTACAAATTTTGTCTCCAATATTACAAAAATTAAATCTTTCACAATCAAATTCCACATACATCCCTGTAAGAAGCCATGCTGACAGGACCTTCCTGCCTTGTAAGTAGAGAGAAGGTGACAATAAGCTGCTCAATGTCAGGTAAGGAGGTGCTCCAAGGGCAGAACCCAGTTACACACCTGACAGGCCCAGCCATGCTGCACCATGAGGTTCTGTACCACGCTGTGGGGCCAC
The DNA here is from genome assembly GCA_028571685.1 of Heterohyrax brucei. Taxonomy (NCBI): domain Eukaryota; kingdom Metazoa; phylum Chordata; class Mammalia; order Hyracoidea; family Procaviidae; genus Heterohyrax; species Heterohyrax brucei. The sequence continues at coordinate 133,159,112 of CM053149.1, read as the reverse complement.
TGCCCAGCTGCTCATCAGACCTCATCAGGCTGGGCATGGTGGTGTGGGAAAGGCATTCTACGGACACACGCACAATAAATGTAATAAATGCAGGCATTTCCCTTAGTCTGGGGGCCAGCGGGCCCTGCCTCCACAGCGATGAGAGACAACTGTGGAAAGATGCTTTCCAGGCAGCTTACAGGCTAGGTGGGCTGTGAAGGCAAGGAAAACAGGGCCACAGTGCTGCAGAGTTAAGGGCACATTCTGAGCCTGGATGTCCATGATAAACAGAGATATGAGGAACAGGTCTAAGGGAAGCACCACCTACCTAGACGATCTAGTGCAGCCCTACTGATGACAGAATACACACAATCAACCTTTCTGTACACTCACCAGAACCAAGTGGGAATCTGGGCACTGAGAAAATGCCCATCTGGTCACACCCGGCTGAGTTAATGAGACAAGCAGTCACGGTCGAACAGCAAATGTAAGAAGGTCAATGCAAAGCCAGTCAACACCTTGACATCCTGGAAAGAGCAGGTGTTGCCCAGGGTGAATGTAGCATGGCTGGCATGCGGGCACTCCTGGCTTTGGGAATTTACTGATCAATCGGATAACATCTAGTGGCTCTGGTTATAGGGATATGCACACTTCCTCCAAGAAAGAGAAGCATTGCCCAAAATTTTCCAAGGAACTGAATCACCCAGAAAGTCAATAAAACCTTAGCATGGTGTTTACACAAGCATTCCTAGGCCCTGAACTGAGGCCAGTACTCCCGCCCAGCTTGCCAGCTGTCATAGGTTTTACACACCACACTGGGCCTCCACCCCACACTGTGCTGGCTCATAGGTCTTTGCCTCAGTTAAAATAAAAAGCCAGTGAATCACTGACTGAAATGTTCGTCCTATAAAAGGAACAAAAATGTTTATTAAAAATTACAGGAACCAGGTCAGGCATTTTGGTATCTTAGTCATTCTAGCTAATTAAAAAGAAAGAAACACCCCAACAAGGTTGCCCATGATCCAAAAAACACAAAATGACAAATGCTGGAGAGGCTGTGGAGAAAGGGGAATTTTCCTACACTGTTGGTGGGGTTGCAAAATGGTCCAGCCTCTTTGGAAAGCAATCTGGCGCTTCTTTAAAAAAATGGATATTGAGATACCATTTGACCCAGTAATTCCACTACTTGGAATATATCCTACAGAATCAAGGCCTTTCACACCAACGGACACATGCATAAGAATGCTTATTGTAGCACAGTCCATGATAGCAAAAAGATAGAATCAACCCAGATGCCCAACAACAGAAGAATGGATAGGTAAACTATGGTACATATACTCAGTGGAGCACTACACAATGATAAAGAATAGCGATGATTCCAGGAAACATCTCATAACCTGGTTTCAACTGGAAGACATTATGTTGAGTGAAAGCAATCAGCAACAAAAGGACAAGTACTGTATGAGACCTCTATGATAAGAAGATCTCAAAAACAGACTTATATATAGAGACTCTTTGATGGCTGCAAGGGAGGGGAGGAAGGGAGGGCAGGTGGGGGGGATGGTTTAGATTAGACAGTTGTTAGAAATTTGGTTGGGTGAAATCGGTGATAACACACATTAGAAACAAGAACAACATTAAGTGGACTTCAGCATAACTTGAATACTCCTTCCATCTTAACCCAATATTGCAAGGACAGAGTAGCTGGGGCGGGGGGGGGGGACCATGCTCTTAGGCAAAATCGAGGCCAACTGGCACAACTAGCATTTTGCTAAGAGGGCTCCCTGCACCCCACATTGGTGAGTGGCGTCTGGGGTCTTAAAAGCTGCCAAGCTGCCATCGATGGCACAGCAAATGGTCCCAACTCAGCAGGAACGGATGCTCACCGAGGACCACAATGACATGGGGGGAAGACAACCCAGAAGATAGAAAGACACACATGAGTGGGTGCCTACATCAACTTGGGACCAGAATAACCAGATGGTGCCCGGCCACCACCAGTGATAGCCGCGATGCGGCTCACTAAGTTGAGTCTCACTGGCAACACAAGAATAAAAAGGGGTCCATCCTGAGATCTCCACTAAAAGACCACAGCTGATGGTCCAGCAGCTTTGAGGTTCCCCTGGGAGCATGGCCCCTGGCCCTGATGCTGCCCTTGCCCATAAATCATAATGAAGGTCCACTCTTTGGATACAAATGGACTGGACTTGGTGATGTAGAGTGACCATGTATATGGGATGCACTTTGTGGTTCTATGCATCTACAGGATATCATCTTGCTGACCTTGGGCTGGAGTAAGGGGAGTGGGTGGAGAGGAGGGGAAACGAGGCTGTTGGGAGGATGAGACATGTATGGAGCAGAGAGGAATAGTGTGCTGTCACCAGGCAGGGAGAGCAGTGGAAGCTGCATATAGGTGGGCATGTAAATTTATATGAGACTGTACACTGTCACTCAGTCACAATTAAAAAAAAAAGAAAGAAACAGATGAGAACGTCTCTTGCTACAAGCACTTTCCAGCCTTAGTATAGCTGGTTGCTAAGGAAACTAAATGTTTACCTCCACTCTGTGTAGGAGGATGCTGACTGTGATCACAGAAGACTCGCCAGCACTCCACCAGACACAGGCCAGCTCCAGGGGGCCAAAGGAGGCTACCCAGCTGAGTCTTCCAGGCTACTTACAAAGGAGGAGGTGTACTTTCCTCCTCAGTCTGGCTGGGCCCAGTTCCCCAGGACCTCTGCCTGAAGGTAGAATCCCCAGCGGACAGGTCAGGCACACACCAGATCCCACAGTGCAAAAAGAGGGAAACAAACACAGAATGGTTGAACCCTCACCAGAGAGCAGCCAAGGGGCATGGCACTCATGGTCCTGGCCACAGCTAGGACCCCACATCGGACGGCAGGGCCCTCAGGTGACACAGACAGTACTAGGACAGACTGACGACAGACGAGGGCATGGCCTCACAGCTCCACACCTGAGGTGACGTGCCGGCCTCAGCCCTAGAGGCTAACACGCCGGGCTTTCCCTCCGGTGCCATTAGGGCAGGGAGTCTGAAGTAGGAAAGCCCCACTGAGGTTCCTTAGCTGCAGCCTGACGCCGGGGCCAGTGCCTGATGACTGCCTGACTTCCGGTGGAGCGGTCCTGCTGAGCTTTGATGGCCAGGCCGAGCACACGGCAGCACACACGCACATGCACACGAATGCGTACACGTACACACAAACACACACACCTGCAGACAAACAACTGCCCCCAAGGCTTATGAGGTGCTTCACAAGTAGCAGGACCACCTGAACACAGGTGGACCCTTAGTGCTCAGGCTCCTAATTCAGGATGAAGAAGAAATCCAGGGAAAGGGAGGTGAGGACTGGAGTTCTCAAAGTTAAAATGAGTAAACTTAATGACGTAACTGGTCCAAAGCAAAATGTTCACAGTTAACGCCCAGCTCCTGATTAAGGATAGCTTCACATCAGACCCTATACACACCTGAGACTGAATTGACCGCATGAGCCCATGCTACAGAAAGTGCTACATAGCTTGCTGCTGAATATCACTATGGTCACATTCCAAGTACTACCTTTAGGAAGCCATGCACTGATGTCAGTACCTAGTCCACCCCTCAAAACCATTTCAGAACTCTTTTTCTGGAATGGCCATCAGAACTGTCTTCATGTTACTCTTGATATCCTGAATGTCATCCAAATGTCTTCCTTTCAAAATTTTCTTTCTCTTAGGGGAAAGAAAAAAGTCATTGAGGGCAGATCAGGTGATCAGGGAAGGTGCTCCAACTCCCTCACAGACAATTAACTATAAAATTAAGTTTGAAAACTTGCCACCTTGCCACCATGCACAATGGTTCCAAAATTGATTCGAAGGGTACATAGCTTCCCAAGGGGAGTACTTCAAAGGTAACCATAGGGGTATTCAACAGCAAGTATGTAGCACTTAGAACAACTAAGTTCATGGATTTAATTGTCAGCCTTGTAGTCAGAGAAAAGACACAGCTAAAATATCACAACTAAAGATAGTATCCACAATGCCCCACATCCAGGCACTCACCAAGGGGACACCTCAGTGCCTTAGGCTAAGGAGCAAAGTAATTTTTTAAAACAGATTTGTTGTGCAAACAAACCAAAAGTGGCACTACAGAAACGATGACATCTTGGACAACCTCCGTTAGTGGAAGGCTGCAGGGACAGGGCTCCCTGTGGACCCTCGCATGATGCCATGGGACCCCTTCTCTCACTCACGTGGCCCATGGGAGCCAATGAACTACCACAGGGAAAACGCTTCCAGAGTGTGAGAGATCAGGGAAATGGGCAAGAAAGCAGTGATAGGAGGGACCACAGACCCCTCAAGTCACTCAAGGACTTAGGAACATGCCGTAAGTGGCTGAGACAGGGAAACCACCAATGAGCAAAGGGATACCAGATGACCAATAAGGGGGATTGAGGATGGTGGATATTAAGTCAGGAAAACAGGCTGAAGAGTTAAAATGTGTAATATAATATATTATCCCTTGTTCAATATACATCTGTTAAGATCTGTTGTATGGAAGATGCCTAAATCCCCATTCAAACATGGGATGTGTCCCTGGTACAAACTTAACCCTATCTCCAGGCTCTCTCCTTGGTCTCAGGCTTGGCTTTGAGCAACATACACAACAAACAGCCTAGGATAAATGGCCAGAAACCCACGCCAAGGACAGGCCTCGGGCACCTGTCCATCTGCTCCTCTTAAGGATACAGGCCCAAGTAGGCCTGGGTTGGGGCAGAGACGCCTACCTGGTCTCTTCTTAGCCTACTGTGTGCTTACAAACTCTCAAGCCCTCCTTCTAATGCCCTATATTTGCAGTACAGAAGAGCCAAAACTCCCATCTTTTAAGCTACTTTTACAACAGAAGCCCAGCTGAGGCCATAGAGCCACATGCTCTTCTGGCAAGTGACTTTTAATTTGGGCCAAAATGTCTTACAAACCCTTAAGTCATGTCATCATGTGCTCCAACTCCAGGCCATCCCCTGTGGAGGAACTGTGAGCCACCCACCCGTGGCAGCAGCATTGGACATTTAACCCAAGGCAGGCAAGCCTCAGCGTTTCTCTGAAGAGGGCACCTTGGAACACCCTGGCTGGCAGCCACAGAGCATGGCCAAGTTCCTGGTTAGCAAGTGTTTTTGTATGATGAACTTCAAAAAAGGAAAATAACAAAGAACACTCCCTCAAAAAAAATTTTTTTTTAAAGCTGTCTATGAAGATGTACCCTTGTCCTGTTTACCCAGAATGATGGTGGTAAAAGCTATGATCCTGTCAGCCCGTGAATACGTGTATCTGCTTTTAATTTTACTGGAGATGTTTACTTTATTGCTACTTTTATTATTATTAGGTGCAAGTTCACAGCACAAATTAGTTTTTCATTCAAAAATTTATACACAAATAGTTTTGAGACATTGGTTGTAATTCTGCAATGCATCAGCACTCTCTTCCTTTCCATTTTTACCCTGGGTTCTCTATATCCATTTGCCAGTTTTCCTGTCGCTTCCTGCCTTCTCAGCTTTGCTTTGAGCAGGTTTTGCCCATTTGGTCTCGTATACTTTACTGAACTAAGAAGCATGTTCCTTTCGTGTGTTGTTTGTTTCATAGGCCTAACTAACCTTTGGCTGAAAAGTAGACTTTGGAAGTGTCTTCAGCTCCGAGTTAGCAGGGTGTCTGGGGACCACAGTCTCAGTGGCTCCTCCAGTCTCCATCAGATCAATAAGTCTGGTCATTTTTTGTAAATTTGAATTTTGTTCTAAATTTTTCTCCTGCTCTGTTCAGGACACTACATTGTGATCTCTGTCAGAGAGGTCAGTGGTGGCAGCCAGGCACCAAGCCTATATATTTTGATGCTGGGCTGAATGCACAATGCCAACCAAAAATGGCAATCACCTCCCAGGTCCGAGGCTCAAGTCAGGAGGGGACCTGGAACAGGACAGGAAACAGAGCAAGTAGATGCAGGAACGAGGGATAGAGGACATACTTCAACTTTGAGAATGCCATGCAGATCCAAAGAAGCCTGACTAGCAAACAGCAGATTCATAGCTGTTGGGGGACAGGAAAAAGAGAGAGTAAATCCTGTTAGCCAAACCTGAGCTAGAAATCACATTCCAGGTTTGGATGCACAGTTCAGCCACAGCAACCAACAGACCATCCAAAAACATAACGCAATATTGTTTAAATAAAAATGCCAAATGGCACAGCTTTCTGATTTGAGTACTTCTTAAATTTTGCATTAACGGCCTAGCGTCAGATTGCTGCCAAGAAGAGTACCAAGTTAATGCCCAATTCTCCACTATGCTGATCCAGAGCAGGGATTGTCCTCACCACACTTCCATTCCAGGCCTACACCCCAGCATTAATGTCCCAACTGCTTAGCTGAAGAGAGTCCTCACTGGAAGTTGGATTGCCATCTTCATAGGGCATTGACTTCTCAAGAAAATAATCCCACTTGGGGCTGTGCATGGGAAAAGAACACAAACAAAAAACAAACAAACAAAAAACAGTCTCAGGTGTGTGGACTTTGAGCCAATGTTGTTGTTGTTATTACTATTATTATTGTTATTATTATTATTATTGAAGCATGTAGAGACCCAGAAGGACTTTAAGGGCATTGCTCACTGCAAGCCCTGCCCAGCCCATGGAAAAGGCTGCCTACAAACCAGAGCCCACAGCATGGTAGGCTAACCAAGAACTCAGCCACCTTTTGAGCTGTTAATCAATGCCAAATGGAAACATTTTTATTCAAAGTACAATTAGAGTGAGTCTTGGAAACCCCGGTGACATAGTGGTTAGGTGCTATGTCAGCCAACCAAAAGGCTTGCAGTTCAACTCCACCAGGCACTCCTTGAAAACTCTGTCCTATAGGGTCACTATAAGTTGGTGACACAACAGCACTGGGTTTGATTCAGTTTTGCGTTGTCTATCTGAAAAAGTCAGCAGTTCAAATCTGCCAGGCACTCCTTGGAAACTCCATGGGGCAGTTCTGCTCTGACCTATAAGGTCACTATGAGTTGGAAGCAACTTGACAGTGCTGGGTTTCTTATCTGAAAAGGGAGCTGTCCATTTACTTGAAGACAACTTCCAATGTAGAATCCCAAACCCCAATACTTGCCCAGTCAAGAAAGTCAGAAGATGAAATATAAAGCCACAAGGTATAAAAAAGAGAGAACGAAATGCTTAAAAGTGCAGACACTGTACCTGCTGTCTCTGCCCCAGGACAGCACCTGATTATGCAGCAGAATGGGCCACAAAAAAAAGTACAGCCTGAAGGTGTCAGCCCACAGGTTACACATTAATTATAATGAGAAAAACATCCCTTTATAGTGAAGCCAGACTGATAAATTTACTTTGTGTTATGGATTGAATTATGTCCCCCCAAAAACATGTGTATCACTTTAGCTGGGCCCTAATTCCCATCATTGTGTGCTTATCCTCTACTTTGTGATTTTAATCCTATATATTACAAATCCTAATCTCTGCCTATAGTTAACAGGGCAAGAATGGATTATGTTTAAGAGGATTAGGGTGGGACTGTAACATTGTTGGAAACCCTGGTGGCATAGAGGTTAAGTGCTATGTCTGCTAACCAAAAGGTCAGCAATTAAATCTGCCAGGCACTCCATGAAAGCTCTACGGGGCAGTTCTACTTTGTCTACATGGTTTCCATGTAGGAATCAAGTCGATGGCAGTGGGTTTGGTTTTTGGGGGGTACTATCCTTACTAAAGATGACTAACAGCCCTACTAAGGTCACATCCCATGATCCAGTGTAAAAAGTTTCCCTGAGTGCAGCCTGCACCACTGTTTATCTAACAAGAGATAAAAGAGAAGGAGGCAGAGCTGTGGATCTCATACCACCAAGAACTCAGTGCCAGGAGCAGAAAACAATCTTTGGACCTGAGGTTCCTATGCTGAGATGCTCCCAGACCAAGTGAACACGAATGTACCACAGGGACCTTTTCCAGAGCCAACAGAAAGCAACTACTAACCTGGAGCTGGCAGGCTGAATTCAAACTTCCACCAGCCTACCGGACTGTGGGAGAATAAACTGCTCTTTGTGACAGCCACCCACTGGTAGTATTTCTGTTAAAGCAGCACTAGATGACTAAGACCCAGTAACCACATGATACAGTAACCAGGCAACCAGCCTGTTGCTGGGTACAGGGGAACCACCCAACATCACCTGTCCCTTAAAGACTGACTCAACTGAACCTAATCAGGAACCGTGGTGGTGCCACGGCTAGGGGCTTGTCTGCTAAACTAAAGACTGACGGTTTGAACCTACTCAGTGACTCGGCAGGAGAAAGACATGGCAATCTGCTCGATTACGACCCAGAAAATCCTACGGAACAGTTCTACTGCCAATAGGAGTCAAAAACTGACTCAATAACACCTAGAAACAACAGCAATCATGAGGAAACAGTCTGACAAATCTAGACTGTGGGGTCTTCTACGAGACAAATGGTCTAAACTTTTTAAATGTCAATGTAATGATGACAAGAATGGTGAAGGACTGTTCTCGATTACAAGGTACTAAAAAGAGATGACAAGCAAACGAGTGTGGTAACTGTATCCGGCACAGGATCCTCTAGACCGGCAGGAAAACTGAAGGTGGGCTGTAAATTAAAGAGTACGCAGTACTGACAGAAAGAGGACAAGCCTCCACGGGCATAAATGGCCAAGCGCATGACTGTCAGCTGAAAGGCTGGTGGTTCAAACCCAGCCAGGGGTACCTCTAGGCAGTCCTGGTGATCTGTTTCCAAGAGGTAACACCTTGAAAATCCCATTCAGCAGTTCCACTCTGCATATATGGGATCACCGTGAGTCAGAATTGATCCAGCAACTAACAACAACAATAGCAGAGAGAGAGGATAAACAAAGGGAGAGAAATATAGTATTAAGAGAGGGATGGAAGGAGAAAAAAAAGTAATGATTTTTAATTTATGGGAAAGGTGTATGGATGTTTATAGCACTATTCTCTTGGCTTCTGAGAGGCAGGAACAATTGGTGGCAATGCAATGTGCTGGGGACCCACATGCTTCTGATACCACAAGGCTACTCCCTTGTCACCACTAGGGAGAGGCAGGGGCAGGGGCAGCAGGAAAGGTGCACAGAGCAGGAGGCATACGTGGACACAAGTCCCACCTCCACCTCACTTTCTGTGTGACCTCAGACAGATTTCTAACCCATCAGAGCCTTTACTTCCTTATTTGAAAATTAGTAACAATTCTAATAGCACTTATTTCATAGGGTCCTCATAAAAATTAAATAACTTAATAAACTAAAACAAACAGAAATTCTGAGTACTAGGTATGACAATGAGAACTGAAATATACCACTCTAAAGTTTCTTTTTTTTTTTTCCAAACACACGTTTAACTACCTTCTTAAAGCACAAAGCAACTCCCTTTAACAAAGTCTTAATATCTCAAGAGAATCATTAAGAGTATCAGTAAATACCAGGTGCTGTATGCATGCCTCAGAGAATTCTGGGGAGAAACACCCTCCTTTCACAAGTAGACCCACATCCGATCTGCACTATTCTGTTTTCTGGGGTACTTTTAGTTACATGTTTAAACAAACACACATACTACCAATTGTGGTCAAGCCAACGCCAACTCACGGCAACCTCATGTGTTTCAAAGTAGAACTGTGCTCCCCAAGCTTTTCAAGATTGATTTACTGTAAGCAGATAACCAGGCCTGTCTTCCAAGGTCCCTCCAGGTGAACTCCAGTCTCTAATCTTTTGGTTAGCAACACAGTATAGAAACTGCACCACCCAAGGACTCCATGTACACATACATACCCACTCACCCCCCAAAAACAACACCCAGTTGTCACTGAGTCGATGCTGACTCACAGTGACCCTAGAAGACAGAGTAGAACTACCCCACAGGTTTCCACGGAGTACCTGGTGGATTCAAACTGCCGACCTTTTGGTCAATAGCTGGGCTCTTAACCACTGAACCACCAGAGTACCCCCTACAAACCCTCCCAAAAAACAAACCCATTGATATCAAGTTGATTCTGACTCACAGTGACCCTACAGGTCAGAGTAGAACCACCCCTAAGAGGTTCCGAGAAGTGCCTGGTGGAAATGAACTGCTGACCTTTTGGTTACACACACACACACACGCACACACGCATGCACACACACACGCATACATGTTCCTCCCCTTACATTTAACTACTACCAACGTACTTCACATGTTCCTTGCCTCTCCTCTTTTAATTTGCTACACCCAGGAACCAAACACTCAGGTGGGCTAAAGCTCTGTACCAAGTAAGAGGAAGGACCTGAGACTGAGAGAGGTGTTACAAAATAATTTTAATGCATGGACTTCACAGCACCTACTGAAGGCTTAGCCTGCATCTCTGTCTTCCAGAGATTTGAAGCTCCAGATACAGGGCCTCCAGTTACGGGAGCCGCTGCACTTGTGTCTGCACATTCTCCTAAGAACTTCTGGATGATGAGGAGGAGTCCAGAGACCTGCTGTGGGGCTCTAGACACAGAACTAGAGGGTCAGGAGACCAGGTCACGGGGCAGGAGAGTAAGACAGGCTTTGCCAATGTGGTTTTAAACACTGTTGACACTAATGCTCTCACACGTGCAAAAGGAGAACTGAGAAGAATTTTAAAAAAGCAGAGCCAGCAGGAAATCAGCAATTGGTCCCTAGTCACAAGCACAGGAAAGGCTAAGAACTTTAGTCTGTTTCCTTTAAACACATAACAGGTTTTAAGTCAACACAGCCACTACACAATGGATTAAAAATGCTGTGTAGAAGCGTCAACATTAATCAAAAACATCAATAAATACAAAATCAAATAAGCTGTTGCATCAATTTCCTACAGAAATAGAGACCATTACTGCAAGGCTTGCAATAGCAAGACAGCAGCACTTTAGTTGCCATTTCTACAAGTGAGAAGTTAAATAAGGTACAGTATATCCATGTAAGTACCCTGGAATACCATGCAGCCACGAAAAAGAGGAAAGCAGACTCACCAGTTAAACAAAAACAGAACAAAAGCCTGTGGCAGGGGAGTACATTCTGCAGGATTTCATATGTTTTCTTTTAAATGTCTCCATGGATGGCATAGTGGTTAAGTGCTATATCTGCTAACCAAAAGGTCGGCAGTTCAAATCCACCAGGCACTCCTTGGAAATTCTATGGGGCAGTTCGACTCTGTCCTGTAGGGTAGCTATGAGTCAGATTTAACTCAATGGTGGTGGATTGGTTTTTTGTTGTGTTTTGTTTTGTTTTTTGGTATAGATCTCAGGTATCCATGAAAATTTATTAGAAGGGTCTGGAAAGAGACACACCCAAACAGGGTGACAGCAGTTAGCTGGGGAATGGAAGGTTTGCAAGTTCAGTCCGCACACTCTTTGAAACAGTTTCACAAGTAGGTCCTCTGGCAGCTTGGAATTGTAAGGAAGCAGGGCTGGAGCCATAAGAGGCCTGGGTGTGTCCCTGGACAAAGCCCCTGGCCGGGCTTTACCTTCCATTCTCAAGGCTGCCTTAACCAGGCAGCTGCATCAGGGCATACCTGAGAGGGATATGAGTGAAGCAGGGCGTTTGGGAACAAAGCCAGAGTTGGTGTTGAGGCCTTGCTGCTGCCATTGAGTCAATTCTTATTCACAGCAGCCCTATAGAGCAGCACAGAACTGCCCCATGGGGTTCCCAGGAATGGCCAGTAGATTCAAACTACCAACTTTTTGATAAGCAACTAAGCTCTTAACTTACTCTACCACCAAGGCTCCAATGTCAGAGCAAGGAGACTAAAGACCCTGCCTGATAATCTCATTCATGACAAAGTCCCTTCTTCTTCACTGGGTAAAGATCTTTCCAGGCTAACCCCACTGATGTTATCACAGGAAAGGCGGAGAGAAATCGGACTCAGCCTTCTGCCCCAACACCAACAAGTCAAGCAGCTTTGCAGGTCACAGGAGTTTGCAGGAGGGAAGGCTGTGCTACCACACCCACCACACCTTCCCAGCCAGGTCCCTACAGCCAACCACCAGGATGGGCCTCTGGCAGCAGGCACATGCTTTCAGCTCCCAACACTGGAAGGAAAACAGAGCACACAGCTGCTCTGAAAACAATTCTTTTGTGGAAACAAATAGTTAGAAATGTATTCAGAACATCTCTGCCAAGAAAGACAGCTTGTCCATTCCATTGAGGGCCTGATGAGTGACCCCAACTCAGGACTCCCCAGAGGAAGAGCAGATAGCGGTCGGTTGGATGGCAGCGTGGCCTAAAGAGGGCCCCAGGCCTTCCCTTTCCAAGTTGTCCAATTTTCATGCAAAAGCTGCTAGGATGAATCTCCCAAATAACTGTCCTAAAATAATCTTAAATCTTAAACCAAAATTACCTGCTGAAGTCTTCCTAAAACCAAACAGTACTTTAGCTTACCTAGCAAAACCTGTCTGCATTGAGCATTATCCTCTTTAAACAGCTATCTATATGGAATCAAAGTGACAACGGCAATTCAGAAGGTTTGCTAGGAAACTTAGGGGACACAGAGTTTATGTTAATGGAGGAGGAACAACTGAGACAGGAGGGTGACGATGTTTTCACAACTTGAAAAATGTAATTATTGTCATTGAACTGCCCCTGCAGAAACTGTTCAACTAGTGTATGTCTTACTGTATATATTCTCAAAGACAACAAAGTAAGTAAATTTTTAAAACATGAACTGTAAAAGGACCAATGCTTTCAGCTAACACACATTTACATTTCAGTGAAAGTAAAAATGATTTCAAATTGGGGAGGGAAAAAAAAAGCCCCTGGGTTTTAAGAAAACCTGGGAAGTTTTAGTTAACCAGATAAATGGCTTGAGTTGCAAAGACTGTTTTTTTTGTTTTGTTTTGTTCTGTTTTACCACGCCTTTGTTAATTACATATGTAATTACCTAAAAGGGACAGCATGGGTGGTGGCGAAGAGGAGCTAGCCAAAAAGAAGTTAAGGCTGACTGCTGCACTTTTCAAAGGGTTTTCACATCCTGTTTCCCAAAGACCTTCCAGTGGTCAGTGTTGAACAGCAGCAAGTCTTGTGCACAGCTGAGGAAACGAACTGGCTAGAGGTCTGATGACCTCTCCCTGATAACAGAGCGAGACAGCCAAAGCTATCTGCTCTGTTCTCAGAGAATATGGTTTTGATAGTCACTCCCTGCCATAAAATCACTATGGCCACCTGAGGGGCAGGAGGCTGCATAGTGGAGTAGAAGGAAAGATGGAATGACCTGAGCCACTGTCTACAAAACCCCCAGAATGCTGCTGGGAGCTCCCAAGAGAAGCCAAACAAGAGATACCTCCAGAGCCAAGGTCTGCAGCCTGGGTCTTCCCAGTGTGGCCAGCTCCCTCTGTCACCCCCTGGAACCAGTGTTTCCCTGCTCACCAGTGAGCTCCCCAATGCTTCCATAAAAGGGCTGAGCTCTTCCCGAAGAGCCCCTGCCTACCAGGACCCAGGTCCACCTTTGCACACAGGGTCCACCTCCTGGGCTAGGGCTCCCCAGCTCCCCAACTGGTACTCCAAGTTGTGACCTCCTCCACTCCCAACCTAATTTTGGGATTTGGGAATCACAGTGGGGAAGGAAAAGAAGCATTTCTCAGAACTATGAACCCCAGTTAACTGTTAAGTCTGCCTGGGTAGGGGTTAGCATGAAAACTGGACAACTTGGAAAGGGAAAGCCTGGGGCCCTCTTTAGGCCACGCTGCCATCCAAAAGGTCAGAGGCTGACCTTCCCCAGAAGTTTCTCAGGAAATGTGGTTTTCACAGTTGAATTCACAATCGGGTTAAAATGCAGATTCTTGGCCTTAAAAGGAGCCCGCTGTGTAGGTCACTACGTGGACCTGGAGACCTGCATTCTTCCTAAGGGCTTCAGGGAACTCCGGAGGAGAAGCCTACCCCAGGCCTGGAGGCGCCTCCAGTCTGGCTGCACCTGGAAGGTGGGGCCAGGCTCCCAGGTGAGGGCTCTCTTAGAATGGACGCTGCAGCACTTCAGGATCCAAACTCTTCTGTCCCCTAGGGTTTCCTGAGACCCCCCCAGAAAGCACAAGGCAAGCCAGACTGACTCTACTCTCACTGCGGGAGGGCCAGGTCCCTAGCCCCCACAGTCCACTGGGAATGGGGGAAAGCAGTGCCGGGGACGGGGGTAAAGGGGAGTGAGGGGAGCGCCAAGCGCTGACGAAGCACTCCCCAGCAGAGCCTCCGCCCGACCCCGCCCACGTGTCGAGCCCCGCCCCTTGGCCAGTCCCTCCGTAATTCACCAACCCAGGGAGCCAAGTGCCGTCCAACAGGGCCTAAACCCGGAGACTGGACTGCGGGTCTGCTTGGCCCCTCCCAGGCTCATGGTCTTGGAAAGAAACCGAAAAGATTTACCAGTCATCAAGCTCGTGGCCCAACACGGGCCATGTCCCTCAGAGCACGTCTACACCCCAGCCACCCCAACCTGTCTACCCCTCCCACTTCGTCCTCAGTTCCACCAACCCTGGTTTAGATCCTAGCTTGGCCTCCTCTCTCTCGCCAAACTCACCCTTTGAAACAACATTCCAGACCTCAGGCCAAAAACCCTACACTAATCCCACCTGAACTCTGGCCCCCACGCCCACAACTCTGACTTTGAAAACTGCCCCTTCTCTCACCCGGGCCACCCTGCCACGTGGTTTAGGGCAGCGGCAAGGAGCCACGGGCAGAGGGCAGCCTCCCAGAGTAAGGTTCATCCAGGATCATGGCTCTGGACACTTAAAGACCTGGGGCCTGTTAGGCTCCAAATGTTCCAGAGAAAGCAGCCTTCCCTCTAGGGTTTGAAGACCGCAGTTTGTTTTCATACCTTGTAATTAGCATGTGAAATAGTTCACAAATGAGAAAGCCTAGCCCTCAAGAACAAGTTAATCTTGCAGATTTCGAAACTGCCCCACAGGTAGAAAAGTGTCACACAAGAGTTTAAATCAACTCAAAGGAAATACGATTCTTCAAGCTGGGAGAAGGTCTGTCATCTATTAAACAATTGAGGGGGGGAGGGGGTCTTTGTCTTACAAATAAACCCCACAATTCATCCAGCAGTCAGGTGCCTGGCCCAAGAGAAGGGAACTGCGAGTCCCAGGGTCTACAAGCGCACATGCAAGGTGCTGCTGCCTCTGCCGCGCTCTCCCAGGCTGTGCGGCAAGGGGTCATTCCGGGAAGATAAGCACTGGAACAGGGAAGGGTGCGACAAAGATCGATAGCTGACCGACCCTGCTCTTTTCTGGAGGAGTCGCCAGTCAGGCGCGTTCCCGCGGAAGGGCGGGGGCCGCCCACAAAGAGCCGGGCAGGAACGGAACCGCCCTCTGCGTCTGCGAGTGTGACTGCTGGCTCCGGCTAAGACAAATTAAACCTTACAGTGCTGCAGAACTTACAGGAAGAGTAGAGTGAAGAGTGCGCCGGGTGGCTGGGAAGGAGCCGCTGTCCCCGCGTGAACTTCGCCCGCGGTGCGCCCGGTCCCGCCCCTGTCCTTGTCCCTGCCCCTGACCCCGCCCCCGCCCTTCCCAAGAGCGAGCTCCGCAAGGGGGTGGGGGAAAATCGGGCCAGAGCGCCCCCCGCAGTCTGCAGTAAGGCCCGCAGCCGCCTTCAGCCTCCAGCAGCCCACTGCCTCCAACAGCGCCCGCGACCCCACCCAGCCACTTGCACCTGCCCTTGCCGGCCCCTGGGACCAGGGTGGGATGCCTGTCGTCTCCAACACCCCCCAAGATTACAACATCCGCCCCCGCGGCCCCGCCCGAGAGCGCCTGGGGACGGGGGCGTGCCGGCGGGGGCGCGGTTGCTGGCTCTCTGCTCAGGGGACCGGCTCTCGGTGCAGAGGGCCCGCTCTGGCTCTGGACGCGGGGGCTGCCAGGGGGCTGCCAGTTGGACAAGCCGAGCTCTCGCCTCCCACCGCGGCACTGGCACCGATAGATGCCAGTGCCCTGAGAGGATAAGGGGGCGAGGGGCGGGGCAGGGAGAATGGCCTGACAGTCCTCTGCCAGAGCGACCTTCCGGGGCGCGGCCCTCCCCATCTCCGCGCGGGGCGCTCCGGGGGCGTGGCCGGGCTCGGCATCAGTGCCCCTCAGCGAGTGGGCGACCAGCGCCCCACTAACCTGTGTGAGTTCTCAGGTGCGCTTTGAGGTGCGAGGATTTTCCATAAACTTTCTCGCAACCCACGTAGTGGCACTTGTGCTTTCTCTGCGGTGACTCGAGGTCGGCGCGACTTCGGCCCCTCCGGCCCCTTTGTCTGAGGCCAGGCTCGCAGCTCCCTGCGGGTTCCGGCTCCTGATCAGCATCCAGTCCCGGCTCAGCCTCGCTCCACGCGGGGCTTGGGGGCGCAGCCACCTCGCCTCCGCCGCCTGGGAAGGTAGGCTCCGGGGCCGGCAGTAGGCGGCAGGGGGTCCTTGCCTTCCGGGCCGCAGCGCCCTCTCTGCGCTCCTCTGGGGCCGGCGCTGGCGCCTGCTGGTTGAGGTCCGCCAGGATCCGTGCCACCACGAAGAGCGAGGCGCTGTCCTTGCCGTCGCGGCGCTCCTCGACGCGAGGTAGCGTGGCGGCAGCGGTGGCGACCGCGCCCTCGGGCCGGGGGTCCGGCCCCTCCCGCGGCCCGTGCACAACCGCGCGGCTAGACATGGACACGAGGCACTCAGCGGCGAAGTGGTCCACATAGGCGGCGGCTGCCATGCTCACGGGGATCAGCCGGCGGCACTTCTCTTCCCAAGTCAGTGGTGCATCCGCACCCTCAGCCTTCTCCGTGAGCCGGCAGTGGGGGCGGGGGCGGGGGCCGCGGCGCGCCTCTCGGAGGGTTGGGCTGGGCGCGCGGCCGCCTCCGCCGTCACCCGCGCAGCTACGCGTCCCCGAGGCGCCCGCCCGTCTGGGGACTGAGGAGGGAGCGCCTGGAGTGTACGGGGACGAAGGACTCCCTGCGCGGGCGGTGTCAGGGGCAGTCTGTCCTAGGGATGCTGAGCAGCGGTGAAGTCAGGAAACACCAAGCGAAGTCGCAGCTGTAACCTCGCCGCGCACTGTGGCAGGCAGGACAGTCGCCGCGCGCACCGCGGTTCCGTGTGGGCGGCCCGGCTCCAAGAGTGGGCGGGGCCGGGGCCACATCTGGACCCGACGTCAGCCCCCAGCCACATCCTGGCGGCGGCAGGTTACAGGCGACGCGGGCCAAAGAGAGCTGTCTGTCTGAACGGGGCGGGGAGCCGGAGCGCGCACCCGCGCCCGTGGAGGAGGCGTGGCCGAGGGCACGGGCACACACCATTGGTCCTAGTGTATGCGGCTGGACCAATCCAGGTGGCCAGAGGGGCACCGCCGTGGGGCGTGCACACACCAATGAGCGTGCCTCCCAGTCTGGAGGTAGGTGGGACGGAAATTTGAGCTGAGCGCCAGGCACGCTGACGCACGACTTCCCAAGGGCTGCCGGGCTAGCCCGGGTGTAACCACGGGGGGGGGGGGCCGCTCCCGCCTCCTCTGCGGTGGGGGCCTGTCGGGCATTTTCCTGCCAGAGCTTTTGCACAATGACAGCTTTGAACCTCGGCGCGGAGGGGAGAGTCGGAGAGGGTGCCCCTTTTGTCCTTCCGTCTCGCCCGTTGGGCCACCGTGTGTGGGTGTGCTTCTAAGGCCTCGGCCTCGGCTTCTCATTTCCTATCTGAAGTTAACGTTTGCACGGGTGGGAGATGTATCTGCACGGGGTGGGAGACACTCCTGTTTCCCAGCGCAGCTGGCTTCCTCAGGTGATCTTCCCATAGGCTAAAGCTGCTGTAACCTTCCCTTCTGAGCCTCCGAGCCTCCAGACCAAGGGGCAACCGGGCTACGGGCGAGGTCATGGGTGAGGTGGGCTGCCCCCGCAGTAGTAGCCAGGAGTCCCCTGACTAGTTCCTGCGGGCCCAAGGCATGGCCAGCTGCCTGACAGTCCCAGATCCGTGAAGCTGGACTGGCCCCCAAACTGGTGGTAAACCCCGGGACGCGCCCACCGCAGCCGGTACTGGCAGGAGGTAGCTATGCTGGCCAGCGGGTGGCTTGGTTCAGGGAACGTGGGGCCCCGTCTTCCCCTCCCTGCCCCTAGGCCAGCTGCCAACTTCTAGGCTGCCCCAGCTCCCACTGCGGTGGGGAGGCTTCAAACGGCACCAGCTGCGAGGACCCCGCCCACTGCACCCCACCCACTGCCTCCCTGGCTTCCCAAAGGAAGTGTTTGACTGCACTGGGTCTCCGGCCTTCCTGCCCAGTCTGGCCAGCTTTCCTCACGCGGATACACCTTGTACACGTCCTCAGCCAGTCTCGTCAGGGCCTAGGCTACCGCTGGACAATTGGGTGCATAACTTCGAAAGCCTGTAAAATTGAGTGAGGCTAACCCGTTTCTGGGTCTCCACTGCTGAGCCTTTGCTGGCTGACCCTAGCTGCTGGTGGAGAGGCCCGGTCTACACAGCTCTGAGTTCGTGGACCTTTGGAGTCCTTAGTGGTTGTTCTGAGGAGTCAGCTGCTGGCTCGAGAGCCCAGAGAGTATGGGCAACCCAGCAGGCACCTGCCCTCTGTGGACTGAGAAGGGAGTAAGAGCTGGTCGCAGAATACAGAGCTTAATGAAATTGAATTTTTTGCCAAGTTAATTTAGGGCCAAGTAAAAAGACTGCTTTCCAGTTTACCAGGGCAGATGTGTGAAAGCCGGTCTGGGGTGCCTCTTATATCCACTGCCATCAAGCCAGTTCCAACTCATAACAACCCTATAGGACAAAGTAGAGCTGCCCCCATAGAATTTCCAGGGAGCAACTGGTGGTTTCGAACTGCCAGGCTTTTGGTTAGCAGCCACATCTCTTAACCACTATGCCACAGGGTTTCCTTGCCTGTGACAGTAAACTGTAAACTCACATAGGAAGTTTAAATGCCCTGTGTGGTCTGTGTCCTAAAATTATCACACATTATTCAAGTCCATGCCATTCAGGGAGACTGCCTAGCCCCTTGAGCTGTGTTGGGCTGCGTAAGGATCTCTAGCCAAATCCCTCCAGAGGGCTCCATTATCTGAAGGTAACCATTCTTCTCCCAGACAGCTTATGTTAATAGCATTTAGAAGACTTTGTCCTGACCGAGTGATGATTCAGAATGTTCCTCTGTAGCCATCGCATGTCACAACTAGTCACTTGTTCGTTAACGATGAAGCTGGTTGGATGCTGGCTTACTAGCTGCCAGTTCCCCCTTAGCTAACAGGCCTGTCCTGCCCCTCTCCAGCCTTCAAAACATCTTCACAATCTCTGCTAGTTTGCATACTCTGCTGCCATCTGCACTGCTCTAACTGTTGGGCTACCTCCAGTGGACAGAGTCACCTCTAAGGAGCAGCTGCCGGTTGCCCCACATCTAGGAGGAAGCTGTGGCCCATAGGACTGCCTTGGACAAGGGACCTCTGAACCGACATGCCCACAGGTCTCCCCATGTTGCTCCAGAGGACTTTGGCTGTGCCCTGAGGCGTTTCCATGCAACATGTGTCTTGGCAGTCCACCTGTTTCTCAGCAATCCATTCATCAAGCATGCAATGATTTGTGTAGAGCTCCCTGATGAAAGACTCAGACCTGACCACCTTTATTCCAAGCCCATGTGGCAGATACCATTCTCTGGGGAAGGCTTCACCATACTTACGGATACATGTTTTCCTTGATAAGTGGCATTTTGACAAAGGTGGTTTGTGTTTAACTAAATTCCTTGTCATCTGATCAATTTTGACTCAGAGCAACCCTATAGATCTGAGTAGAACTGCCATGTAGAGGATCCAGGGAGTGGCTTGTGGTTTCAAACTGCCAACCTTTTGGTCAGCAACCTGAGCTCTTAATCATGGCATCACCATATGCCTATATGTGAGGGTGCGGTGTGGATCTAATTTCAGGTGGAATTTTACAAAGGTAGAAGGTCTCAGACCAGAGCAAGTTCCTAGAGGGTTATCTAGGGAACAGAGGCCAAAGACTGAAGAAATTGTTGGGGTTTCTGAGCACAGGCGGTGAGTTGATAAAAGGTGTTGCTTTCGACTCTTTTGAAACTGAACACAACAGTAAGTCTGACTGAGGCGGACAGAAGGACTGGGGAGAACAAGAGACGATGTAACAGAAACACATTTTGAAGCTACCATACTTAGCAAACGTGAGAAAAAAGGGAAACCTTAGATGGTAGCTGGGATAGAAAGCTAAGAACAAACTCTGTCCCAACCTCACAAGGTGGCATCAGGGTCCTCTGGAAGTAGGTATGAAAGGGGACTAAAATCAGATTCACACAGGTGCCACAGATCCCCTTACCAATGTTGTGCAGCCTGTAAGTTGCACCTTCCCTATCCTGACAGAGTCTGGATGTTTATTTTCTGAAGATGGAAAAGGATATTTTGGGCTGAGGGCACCAGGCAAACAGCCTGAGCTCTTAATCACAGCACTACCATATGCATATGTGTGAGGGTGGGGTGGAGATGTAATTTCAGATGGAAGGAATCTTACAAAAGTAGAAAGGGAGGCTCAGACCAGAGCAAGAGAGATGGATTGCATTCACAGAGAGCAAGAGAAAACTCCTAGAGAGTTTTCTAGTTAAAGGCAGAAGGCAAAAATGAACATTGAGTGCTAAGAACCCCCCTCACCCACAATCTAGAATTTCAGAATGCAGGCAGCCAACCTGTCTGCCTCCACAGGAGACTGAAAGTATCCTGCTGAGTGTTCTGACCAGATCAAGAGAAAAGACCTAAAGATTCTTGACATCTGCAGCAGCTCAACTAGAAAGCAAGCTCCTCCTATAGAGAAGGCCACAGTTAGCAAGCACCACTCTTGAACATGGAACTTCTAAGCATTCCCTCAGTCCCTCACGGTCAGATATTAGGGGACAGACAAAGCAGACAGTGTCTCAGGAAGGCCTGTATCATAAAATATGAATTCTCTTTAGGCAGCTAAAAGGCCATTTGGAGGACACAGAAACTGTGTAGAGAGAAGAGAAAGCATCCACAAGATTAACAGTAATGTGAGAGAAATAAAAAAGATGCTGCAGGCTGCAAAAGGAGAATATGCATAAAGAAACATAGAACAAAAAGAGTTCTTGCACCAAAATAGTAAAAAAGAGAACCTACAAACTGGGAGGAAAAATTGGCTATGACGTATCTGACAAAGGCCTCATGTCTAAAATCTACAGGAAGATTCAACACCTCTATAATAAAAAGACACACAAGTCAATGTAAAAATGAACAAAGGATATGAGGAGACACTTCACCTAAGAAGATGTTTAGGTGGCTAACAGACACAGGAGGAAATGCTCCCAGTCACTAGCCATTGTGTTATTGTTAGGTGCCATTGAGTCAGTTCTGCCTCACAGTGACCTATGCACAATGGAACAAAACGCTGCCTGGTCTTGTGCCATGTCCACAATCATTTTTTGCAGCCACTGTGTCAGTCCATTTCATCGAGGGCCTTCCTGTTTCCCACTGACCCTCCGCTCTACCGAGCATGATGTCTTCCTTCTCCAGGGACTGATCCCCCCTGACATGTCCAAACTAGGTAAGATGCAGTCTTGTCATCTTCGCTTCCAAGGAGCACTCCGGTTGTACTTCTTCCAGAAGAGATCTGTTCATTCTTTTGGCAGTCCATGGTACAGTCCATATTCTTCTCCAACACCAAAATTCAAAAGCATCAGTTATTCTGTCTTTCGTGTTCCTTGTCCAGCTTTCACATGCATGTGACGTGATTGAAAATACCATGGCCTTGGTCAGGAACACCTTAGTACTCAAGGTGACTTTTTCTTCTTCAATACTTTAAAGTGGTCCTTTGTAGCAGATTTTCCCAATGCAATCCATCTTTTGATTTTTTAACTGCTGCTTCCGTGGGCATTGATTGTGGAACCAAGTAAAAGGACATCCTTGACAACCTTAATCCTTTCTCCATTTATCGCAATGTTGATAACTAGTCCAGTTGTGAAGATTTCTGTTTTCTTGGTGCTGAGGTGTAATCCATACTGAAGGCTGCGGTCTTGAATCTTCATCAGTAAGTGTTTCAAAGCCTCTTCACTTTCTGCAAGTAAGGTGATGTCATCTGTCACACAGGTTGCTAATGAGCCTCTAATCCTGATGCCTCGTTATTCTTCATGTAATCCATCTCATATTCTTTGCTCAGCATACAGATTAAAAAGGTATGGTAAAAGGATACAACCCTGATGCCCGCCTTTCCAGATGAAACCGTGCAGTGTCTACTTGTTCCGTTCACATGACTGCCTCTTAATCTGTGTACAGATTCCTTAAGAGCACAATTAAGAGTTCAGAAATTCCCATTCTCCACAATGTTAGCCATAATTTGTTGTGATCCACACAGTTCAATGCCTTTGCATAGTCAATGAAATACAGGTAAACATATTTCTGGTGTTCTCTAATTTCAGCTGAGATCTATCTGACATTAGAAATAATATCCCTAGTCCCCCAATTAAGCAATGGGCAAAAGAGATGGACAGACACTTCACCAGGAGGACATCCAGGCAGCCAAAAGACACATCAGGTAATGTTCATGATCATTAGCTATTAGAGAAATCCAAATTAAAACTACAATGAGATACCATGTCACCCCAACAAGGTTGGCCATGATCCAAAAAACACAAAACAACAAATGTGGGAGAGGCTGTGGAGAAATTGGAACACTCTTACACTGTTGATGTGATTACAAAATGGTCCAGCCTCTGGAAAGCAATCTGGCACTTCCTTAAAAAGCTGGAAATAGACATATCACTTGATCCAGTAATCCCACTGTTCAGACTATATCCTACAGAATCGAGGACAGTCACACGAACGGATACATGCACATGAGTGTTTATTGTAACTCAGTCCACAATAGCAAAAAGATGGAATCAACCCAGATGTCCAACAACAGATGAATGGATAAACAAATGATGGTACATGTACTCAATGGAGCACTATGCAATGATAAAGAAAAATGATGATTTTAGGAAGCATCTCATAACCTGGTTTCAATTGAAAGTCATTATGTTGAGTGAAATCAGTCAGCAGCACAAGGAAAAATATTGTATGAGACCCCTACTATAAGAACTTAAAAGATAGACTCATGTACAGAAGTAAAGACTCTTTGATGGCTACAAGGGAGGGGAGAGAGGGAAAGGGCTGGTTGTAGATAACTGATAGAAATTTGGTTGGGTGGAAGCAGTGACAGCACATGGTAGACAGAATATCAACTGGACTTCATAAACTGAGAAGTCTTCTAATCTTAACCCAATATTGCAAGGATAGAGTATCAGGGGTGAAGGTCTGGGGACCATGCTCTCAGGAGACATCAAAGCCAATTGGCATAACTAGCCTATTGCTAAGAGAGTCTTCTGCACCTCCATATTGGTGAGCACCACCTGGGGTCTTGAAAGCTAGCAAGCTGTCATCTGAGGTACACCAAATGGTCCAAATTCATTCGGAACAGATGATCACCAAAAGCAACAAAGATATGTGGGAAAAAGAGCCCAGAAGACAGAGGGACCCATGTGAATGGGTGACTGTATCAACACGTGACCAGAAGAAACAGGTGGTGCACGGCTGCCACCAAAGACAGCTGTGATGAGGCACAGAATTTCAAGTCCCTGTGGCAATATGAGAAAAAGAGGGATGCACCTCAAGAACTCTACTAAAAAACCACAATTGATGGTCTGGAGCCTGGGGGTTCCCCAGGGAGTATGGTCCCTAGACCTGCTGCTGTCCCTGACCAGAAAACCTTACTGAGGTCGACTCTTCAGACAGCAATGGACTGGACTCAGGATCACAATGTGACCATATGGTGTGTGTACTTTATCGTTCTATGCATCTATAGGAAGCTGTCCTACTGGCCTCTTACTAGAAGGGAGAGGAGATGGTGGAGAGGAGGGGACAGGAGATTGTTAAGAGGATACGACATAGAGAGCACAAAGAGGAGGAGTGTGCTGTCCCAGCCAAGGAGAGCAAAAGGAGCTGCAGGCATAGAAATTTAATTTGGGTTGTGTATTTTCACTTAATTGCAATTTAAAAAGAGAGAAGAAATAATATCCCTGGCTCCACATCCGCTTCTGAATCAGCTTAAATTTCTGAAAGTTCCTTGTCAATATACTGTTGTAGTCCCTTTTGAAAGATCTTGAACAAAGTTTTACTTCCATGTGATACTTATGAATGATATTGTTCAGTAATTTCCACATTCTGTTGGATTACCTTTCTTTGGAATGGGTATAAATATGGATCTCTTCCAGCTGGTTGGCCAGGTAGCTGTCCTCCAAATTTTGTGGCATAGATGAGTGAGCACTTCCAGGGCTGCATCTGTGTGTTGAAATATCTCAGTTGGTATGTCATCAATTCCTGGAGCCTTGTTTTTTTGCCAGTGCCTTCAGTGCAGCATTGACTTCATCCTTCAGTACCATTGGTTCCTGATCGTATGATACCTCTTCAAATGGCTGGGCGTCAGCTAGTTCTTTCTGGTATAGTGACTGTGTATTCTTTCCATCTTCTTCTGAGGTTCCCTGAGTCATTTAATATTTTCCTTGTACCGTCATTACTGTAACTCAGGGCTTGGATTTTTTTTCAGTTCTTTCAGTTTGAGAAATGAAGAATGCATTCTTCCCTTTTGGTTTGCTATTTCCAGCTCTTTGCGTATATCATTATAATATTTTATTTTGTCTTCTCAAACCTCCCTTTGAAGTCTTCTTTCCTGTTCTTATACTTCGTCACTCCTCCCTTTTGCTTTAGATGCTCAACATTTGAGAGCAAATTTCAGCATCTCTTCTGACATCCAATTTAGTCCTTTCTTTCTTGTCTTTTTAATGGCCTCCTGCTTTCTTCATAGGTGATGTCTTTGATGTCATTCCACAATTCGTCTGGTCTTCGATCATTAGTGTTCAACACGTCAAATCTGTTCCTGAGATGATCTCTAAACTCAGGTGGGATATGCTCAAGCTCATACTTTGGTTCTCGTGGACTTGTTCTAGTTTTCTTCAGTTTCAATCTGAACTTGCCTATGAGCAACTGATAGCCTGTGCCACAGTCAGCACTTGGTCTTGGTCTGACTGCTGATATGGAGCTTTTCTATCGTCTTTTTCCACAGATGTAGTTGATTTGATTTCTGTATTCCATCTGGTGAGTTCCATGTGTACAGTCGCTGTCTGTGCTGGCTAAAAAAAAAGGTGCTTGCAATTAAGACGTCATTAGTCTTGCAAAATTCAATCATGTGATCTCCGGCGTCATTTCTATCACCAAGGCTGTATGTTCCAACTACTGATCCTTCTTTGTTTCCAACTTTTGCATTCCAATCACCAGTAACTATCAACGCACCCTGGTTGAGCATGTTTGATAAATTTTGGACTGCAGCAGCTGGTTTCTTCACCTTTGGCTTTAGTGGTAGGTGCGTAAATTCGAATAATAATCTTAACTGGCCTTCCTTGTAGGTGTGTGGATATTATCCTATCACTGACAATACTGCACTTTAGGACAGATCTCTAGCCATTAGAGAAATGCAAACCAAAACTATAGTGAGATACTATCTCATCCCACCACTATTGGCAGAAATAAAAAAGAAAATAACAGATGCTGTAGAGGTTGCAGGGAGACTGAAACTCTTATGCCCTTCTAGTAGGAATGCAAAAATGGCACAGCAGCCATTTTGGAAAACAATATGTTGCTTCATTGAAAAGGTAGAAATAGAAATACCATACAATCCATCAATCCCACTTCTATGAATAAATCCTAGAGAAATAAGAACCATCATGTAAATAGACGTGTGCCTATCCATGTTCATTACAGCATTATTCACAATAGCAAAAAGATGGAAATGATCTAAGTGCTCATCAACACTGCAGATAAATGGATAAAAAAAAACCCCGAATAGATTAAAAAAACTATGGTACATACAGTGGAATACTATGTAACCATAAAGAAATTTGATGAATCTACAAACATCTTTTAACAATACAGATGAATGTGGAGGGCATTACACTGAAATCAGCCAGTCACAAAAGAGCAAACACTGTATAAGACCATTATTATAAAAACATGTGTAAATGTTTCCACACAAAAAGAAATAATCATGGATGGCTATTAAGGAGGGGAGGGTGGGGAGAGAAAAAACATTAATTAGACAATAGGTAAGTGGTAACTTGAGTAAAGAGTGAGACAGTACACAATACTGGGGAAGCCAGCACAACTAGATTGGAGCAAAGTCATAAAGTCATAGAAGCTTCACAGACACATCCAAAATTTCAGAGAGACAGAGTTGCTGGGCTGACGGCTGGGGACCATAGTCTTGGGGACATCTAGCTCAATTGGCATAACATAATCTATAAAGAAAACGTTCTACATCCAGCTGTAGGGAATAGTGACTGGGATCTTAACAGCTTGCAAGCAGCCATCTAAGATACATCTACTGGTCCCACCCCAGCTGCAACACAGGAGAAAGAAGAAGACCAAAGACACAGGGATAGATTAATCCAAAGGACTAATGGACCACAGCTATCACAACCTCCACCGAACTACATGGTACCAAGTTACCACCCATAACAACTAGATGGGACCCAGTTACCACTGCAGACTACTCTGACAGGGATCACAGTAGAGTATCCTGGACAGAACAAGTGAAAACTGAAGAATGAAATTCAAATTAACACACACAAAGACTAGATTTGTTAGTGTGAGCCTGAGGAGACCCTGAGAGTATGGTGCCTAGACACCCTAGTAACTCAGTACTAAATTCACTCCTGAGATTCACTCTTCAGCCAAAGATTAAACAGATGTGTAGAGCCAACAAGAGCGCACATGAGGGACATGCTTCAGAGTTCAGTCATGTATAGAAGACAAATGGGCACACCAGCCCAAAAGCAAAGATGAAAAAGAAAGAAGAGACAAGAAAACTATATGAATGGAAACAAGGAAACTGGGCTAGAGAAGGGGAGACTGTTGATCATTGTAGAGCTGGTAACTAATGTCATGAAACAATTTATGTGTTAACTATTTAATGAGAAACTAATTTGCTCTGTAAACTTTCACCTAAAACATAATTTAAAAAAACAAAAGGGTGCTGCACCACTTGTGCTCTGAAGCTTTCAAGAGGGCAGGTCTTCAAGGCTCCACAGTGTGTTTTGTTTTCTGCCAGAAGGATGCCTCTGACCTCAAAGCCCAGGGCATGGTGGAGCTGTGAAATAGGAGCCTGGCACCCTTTTCCTGAACTGTCAGTGTGGGTTACTGATTGTACTGTGCCCACCTAAAATACGTGTTGACATCCTGGCCCCTGTACCTTTAGAAAATGGAGTTTTTGTTTTATTATGTTAACAGGGCCATATCAGTGTAGGGTGGGTCCTAAACCTAATAATCTCTAAGTTATAAAAAACAAAAAGCAGAATAGACACAGAGACACACATGAGGGAAAGACATCATGTGAGGATAAGGCCAAGATACCAAGGATTGTTGGCACAACAGAAACTAGATGAGAGGCTCACAGAAGGAAATGAAGTAGCTGAGACCCTGATTTGGTCTTTTAGATTCTAGAAGTGTGAGAGAAAAAAAAAAAAAAAAAAGTCCTGTTCTTTAAAGCCGTCTGCTTGTGGTGTTTCTGTTACTGCAGCCTTGGGAAACTCATTTGAGTTAGGTGTAATCAAGGGTGTCATGGACTGAATTGTGTCCCCCAAAAAATATGTGTAGTAATTTGCCTCAGCCAAGATTCCCTGTAGTCTATAATTGTCCTCCATGTTATGGTTTTCCTGTGCTGTATGTTAAAGGATTAGGGTTGGACTGTAAATCCCTTCATAGGACCACCTCCCTGCTCCACTGTAAAGGAAGTTTCCCTGGAGTATGGCTTGTACCACCCTTTATCCTTTCATCTTGAAGAGATAAAAGCAAAGGGAAGCAAGCAGAGAGTTGGGAACCTGACAGCATCAAGAAAGCAGCACCAGGAGAAGAGCACGTGCTTCAGATCTGAGGTTCCTGCACCAAGATGCTCCCTGACCAAAGACTGATGAAACACAAGGACTTTCCTCAGAGCTGACAAGGGGGAAAGCCTTCCCCTGGAGTAGATGTCCTGAATTTAGACCTGTAGCCTACCAGACTATGTAAGAATAAACCTTCCTTTGTTAAAGCCATCCACTCTGTGGTAATTCTGTTAGAGCAGCCCTAGCTGACGAAAACAGAGGGTCTACATGTTTCTGGATCTTATCTGTTTCAGCTAATAAGTGGAAAAGGATAAAAGAAAATAACTGCCTAGACCTGAGTCGAGGGTCGCTCAAGGTTTACCCAGGTCCATCTTGCGTCATCACCTAAAATCCACTCTCTTCACAGTGGGCAAGCAGTGTCCTTTCCCCAGCCCAGGAGTCACTCTTGAGTGTCCCATTTGCTCTCCTGTGTGCTTCTACTTGCCCACTGCTTTACTCACAGTACCGCAAAAGAATCACTCAGTACAAAGGAGATTTTGACTACAAAGTTTCTGTAGTGCTTAATCTGACCATTGCAGAAATGAGTTATTGAATGAGAAATTCGTGATGGAAGCCCTCTTCTCAGTCACTGATGGTTTGAAGTGTAAAAAGGAAAACAAATGATTTTCTGTTGGATAACATGAGAGTGGAGTGGAAAACTGTTGTCATGTCCCACCTCCCAGTGGTCCTAAAATGCAAAATAATTAATCAAGGCCTAAATGACAAAAGCCAACTTCACATCTGCTGCGCATTTACAAGGGGAAAGATGAAAACCAGAAGTGCTTTTGCAACAGAGCCACTGAAAGACTAGAAGAGGTATTTACAGCATCTGCAGCAAATTCAAGAAAATGTGTTGAAGTGACTGATGGCCTCTTGTAGGCTTGCCAGAGCAGATGGCTGTAACTCCTAAATGTGAAAACTGGCATAGGATCCCCACCCTCATTCATGGGATGATCTAGGAGGGCCTCTCTGGTCTCAATGCTCCCCTCCCATGCACCTGCCTTGATTGCCTGCCACTCATAAACCCCTTCCTGGGTGGGGCTCGGTCAAATGCTACATTTCACCATTTTCAGTCTGAGACTCCTGCCCAGTCAATAGCAATAACCTTACAATTTAGGAAACACTTTAAAGCTTACCCAACACATTGACACACCCAAGGACTCTACTTCCCATTCTACAAATGAGAACACTGAGCCTCAGTCTGAGAACCCACATGTAGCAAGATACAGAGCTCGACCTCTTAGTCGGGAGATTTTCCCCTCACAGTAATGCCCCAGCCTCAGGCTGTGGAAGCTAGCTAATTAATGTGGGAATTTATCAAATCAAATCAGAGTAAGGTTGATCCATTCTAGGCTCTTGGAAATTCTATCTAATGAATATTCCCATTATTGGGATTGGGAGGATTTCTCATGAAAAATGTAAGGTAAGAAGTCATTTAATTCCTGGCTATTTCCATGTGGGACTTAGTGATGGTTAGATGATAAATGAAACATTTTCGTTAGTGATGAAGTGAGCCCTGGTGACACAGGGGTTAAGAGCGTGGTTGCCAACCAAAAGGTTGGCAGTTTGCATCTACCAGCTGCTCCTTGGAAGCCTTGTGGGGCAGTTCGACTTTGTCCTATAGGGTCTCTGTGAGTCAGAATTGACTCAGTGGCAGTGGGTTTGTTTTTGTTTTCTTTTTTTGGTTTTTGAAGTGAGTACCAGAGAATGTGTGTTATTGCTAGTTGCCTTAAGTTGGCCCTCAACTAGTGGTAACAACTTGCCAGTGAGATTGGACCATTGTGATCCATAGGGATTTGTTGGTCTATACTGAGAAGTAGATTGCCAGACCTTTCTTTCTGGCGCATCGTAGTCAGGAAGCTCTGGTGAAACCTGTCCAGCAGCACAGCAGTACACAACTTCCACTGACAGACAGATTAGGGACAGCTGTACACGAGGTACACTGGCAAGTAATTGAGCCTGGGTCTCTTGTGTGAAAGACAAGAAGTCTACCACTGAGCCACCACAACAGCCTCGTTTGTTTAGGCATCAAAAATCACATACACCACGGGATTTGGTTTCTTGGTTTGGAGGTTTACGGTCATGGTAACATGGGGCATCCCAGTTAATTGTCCTAATAGGTGTTTAGTGCTTTGGTCTCTCTTCGCCTGAGATCCAGAATAGAAGGAGGATATGGAGTACTTGCTTTATTGTCTCCATGAACAACTACCTTCTTTGCCCAAGACCAGAAGACTTGGATGGTGCCTGTCATGGGTTGAATTGTGTCCCCCCAAAAAGATGTGCAGCCGTGTGACTGGGACATGATTCCCAGTATCTTGTGACTGTCCTCCGTTCTGTGGTTTCACTAAACTGTATGCTAAAGGGGCTGTAAATTCCTGCATAGGATTACTTCCTTGCTGTGCTGTCTGGGGGAGTTTCCTTGGAGTGTGGCTTGCCCCACCCTTAAGCTTTTCAGCCTGCAACAGATAAAAAGGGAAAAAGAAACAAGGAGAATGGGGAACCTCATTACCACCAAGAAAGCAGCACCCGGAGAAGAGTGTGTCTTTGAGACCTGAAGTTCCTGCACCAGGATGCTCCCTGGACAAAGACTGGTGCAACACCGGACTTTCCTCCAGAGCCGACAAGGGGAAAGCCTTTCCCTGGAGTGAACACCCTGAATATGGACTTGCAACCTACCGGACTGTTTAAGAATAAACCTTCCTTTGTTAAAGCCATCCACTCTGTGGTATTTCTGATAGAGCAGCCCTAGCTGACTAAAACAGTGCCCAGCTACTACTACTCATTATTTTGATCAGAGAATCTGCAGAAGAATCGTGAACAAAGGAAGAAAATGCAGAACAAAATTTAAAATTCTTGTAGACTTCATGTTTCCTGAATCCATGAAGTATGGATGAACCCCCAAAACCATGGTACTGAGATAACCTTTAAACCTTAAACCAAAGCTATCTCCTGAAGTCATCTTAAAACCATAGCTTAGCTTAATTAGTAAGAAATATCTGAGTCCTTTAAGAACTGCATGAGATGAAATTGACAACAGGAACTGGAAATAGTGGAGAGCAACTTGAAGAGGGGAACAACTCAGTAGCAACTTAGAAAAGGAGGGTGAAAATGGTTGCAGGTTTGTTAACCTGGGCAAGGTGCGGGGTAGGATAAGGAGGGGCCTGGCAATCTTTCATATTCTCTGTGTATTTAGTTTTATAGGCTTTGGGCTTCCTGTATAGGACAATATATTGAAAGAGTCAGTTGCTATTAGACCTGTTTTTACACTTGAACAAGATAAAACCAGGTTTGTTTAAAGTATTTTCAAATTATAATATGAATTGGTTCTTTCTATTGGAGCTTAATGATTTGTTAGTATGTACAAAGCTGCTTTCATATGTAAAGCAGTCAGCTGTACAATCAAAGATACTGATATTCCAGGGGGAGTGAAATGTTTCCTCCAAGGAAAGGGTAAGGAGAGATTGAAAATGCATCATTTAATCACGGGTAACAAAAGAGCAGCCAAGAGGTTGCCATCTCCAACCTAAAGTCATTTCTTGAAAATCCAAAAATAGTTCCCAGTAGAAACCACTGATGGGGGCCCTTGGAGAGGGCAGCATTGGGACTCTGGGTGGTAAACCTGGGGTGGGCATGAGAGTAGGCAAGCTAGCTTTTGGCAGCTGCTTACCAGAGAAGTAGAGAAGCCTGTGGCTCTCAGCCTTTCTGGGGTCAGTCACTAGATTGTGCCGTGTCCCCTGAATGCACCAGTGCCTCTGGTATGGAAGCACTCGGTACACATATGTCCAGTGAACAGGTAAGTTCTTCAGCCACATTGCATTATGATCTCTGTGATCTCAAAAATCACCTCTACTTTCTGGACCTCGTTTTTCTCATCTGGAATATGGGGTCAGGTATTACCACCCAAAATTTGGTTATTTAAAACAATGACCACTATTTATTTGCCTCATACTGCCATCCTCGGAGGTGTCCGAGAGCACTGGCAGAATGACAGTCCCTCGTCAGGCTCTAGGCAAGCCCCTTTTCTTCAGGCCCCCTAACTTTTCTCCTGCTGCATCTGCTGCTACCCTCTACCTGCCTTGCAGCTTTTGACTCTTATCTCCTTCATCGCTCCAGGGTTTCCTCTACTGACCTTTCCCTACACGTCAGCACTACCACCCTCTAACGACCCTCTGGGTCTTCACGGACAGACCTCTAGGAGGCAGGCTACCTTGCAGGCTGCTCCTATCCAAGATCTCAGATCAAATTTGCCCCTGGTGAAGCACGGAGCTTAAGTCAAGGAGCTTCCTGGACTCCCAAGGGGATGCCGCAGTGTACCATGAGCAGGTGGGAGAGTTGAAATTCCACTTCAACTGCGTCAAATACTTGGTGTCCTCATCCTCAAACAGGAAGCATCATCCTTCTTCTCTTTGGGGGCTGCATAAGATGAAACACCTTGATGAGGCCCATGCAGTGGCAGAAGGGGAGTGGGAAAGGGATGGGGTATGGGGTTGGGCAGCACTCAGATCACTAGGACCATGTAGGATCTCTCAAACACAGGGCAAAGCAAGGACCAAGCATCACTTGCTTTGGGCCCAAGATTTTATTTTGAAAATTTCCAGTCCTACAGAAAAGCTGAAGGCATAACTGTTTTAGTCATCTAGTATTGCTTTAACAGAAATAGCACAAGTGGATGGATTTAACAAAGAAAACTTTATTGTAGTCCAGTAGGGCTATAAGTCCAAATTCAGGGTGTCTGCTCCAGGAGAAGCCTTTCTCTCTTTGTCGGCTCTGGAGGAAAAGTCCTTGTTTTGCATTAGTCTTTAGTCAGGAAACTTCTTGGTGCAGGAACTTCTGGTTTGGAGAACGTGCTCTACCCACAGTGCAGCTTTCTCTATGGCATGAGATTCCCAAATGTGTCTGCTAGCTTCTCTCCTTTATATCTCAAGAGACTGCCTCATGGCACAAAACAAGCTTACACGTTGAATCCTGTCCCACTAACACAACTGCCACCCTTCACCGTCATTAACATCACAGAAGCAGGAATTCCAACACGGAGGAACATCGCACAGTACCAGGAAAGCATAACACCATGAACGCTCAACAGTCTTCACACCTATTCTCCAATTGTCAGCTTTTTGCCACATTTTTTAAACTTGTGTCTCCATGT
Source organism: Heterohyrax brucei (assembly GCA_028571685.1). NCBI lineage: Eukaryota > Metazoa > Chordata > Mammalia > Hyracoidea > Procaviidae > Heterohyrax > Heterohyrax brucei. Next base: position 133,126,061 of record CM053149.1, on the reverse strand, counting down.
GTATTTTGTTCTGGACCATTTGAAAGTAAGTTGCTGAAATCACTCTTACAATTTTTAAAAGTATTTGCTTCTTAATAGCCACAGTGCCATTATTGTACTTAAAAACTTCAGCATTAATTTATAAATATTATATAATACTCAGATCATAATTAATTTTTTCCACTGGTCCCTACCTCTCTTTTCTAACCAAACAACTATTCTTTATCAACCAAACTGAGACATCTGTCATCAGAATGCTACATTCCCGTCTAAACCTACCCCACTAGACTCCCACCCCAACCTATTCACCAGATTCCCACTGAAATCTGTCTACCAATCTTCCATCGCAAAACTATCTACCAGACTCCCACCCAAACTACCCACCAAGCTCCCACCCCAAATCTACCCCACCAGAGTCCCACCCAAACCTGCCACACCAGACTGCCACCCCAAACTTACCCCACCCAGATTTCCACCCCAAATCGGCTCAACAGACTCCCACCCCAAACCTACTCCACCTGTATTGGTTTCCTAGAAATACTGCAACAGATTGCCACAAATGGAGTAGCTTGATCCAGCCAAAAGCCAAGTGCCATCACAGACACTTGTTCTCTCCTAGCTGTAGAGGCTAGAAGTTCAAATCCATGGTGTCAGTAGTATTGTGTTCCCTCTGAAGGCTCTAGGGAAAGAGTCTTCTTTTTCTCTTCCAGCCTCTGGTGATTGCAGTTAATTCTTGGCAGTCCTTGGCTCACAGAAGCATAACTCCAGACCATGCCTCCCTCTTCATGTGGCAGTATTCCCTCTGTGTGTGTTTGTGTCCAGATTTCTCTCTTGCTGTAAGAATACCAGTCATTCGACGAGGGCCTACTCTAACCGAGTATGACCTCCCACATTTTAATGCGATTGCATCTGCTAAGACTCTATTTCCAGATAAAGTCACTTTCTCAGGTTCTGGAGAAGCATGAATTTTGGAGGGACACTATTTAGCCCAGTACACTGTCTTAGCTGTTTTTACCCCGTCTGCCCATCTTAGCACTAGGTTGGGGAATAATAAGGGCGGATGTCCCAGTATAGAGGTGCCAGGAGCAAGTTTGTTGCATCACTACCTTTGATTGCCTTCTCAAGTCTGTTCCAAAAGAGATGACACTGAGCCCCCAACAAAGAGCCATTGGCTTTCTTGCCTTCGAGATGTTCGATCCTGTGCTATCTCAAGTATCAGGCTTGTCTCAACCCACAACTATCAGTACCTCATGCCCTGTACCCTGTAACCATCTCATTATTTCTTAGTTTCTTCCTCTAGATCTGCTCTCCAAAAGGCAAGGGGCTTGTGCTGCAGAGAAATTGGTGATCACCAGCAAAAAGCCTGCATTGTCCAGTAATTAATCATACCACACACTCAAACTGCTCATGATTTTATCTGATCCCTGCAGTGGCCCTCAGTGCAGGAATTAGTACCCCATTCTAGAGTGGTGGAACCAGAAACAAGAGGCACAGAGTCCTGCTCTACTGAGGTTACAACAAGAGTCTAGGTTGGCTTAGGGCCTGCTCAAAACTCTACCTTAGGATCTCAAAACCATTTTATTGATTAGAAATGCTTTAGGCTACAAGTAACAGAACCCAACCAGCAGTCACTGTTGTGGATTGAATTGTGTCCTCCCAAACCGATGTTGACTAGGGCATGATTTCCAGTGCTGGGTGGTTGTCCTCCATTGTGTGATCTGGTGTAATTTACTGTGTTCTAGGAATCCTAACCTCTATTATGTCAATGAAGCAGCATTAGAGGCAGTTGTGTTAGTGAGGCAGGTCACAATCTATAGGATTAGATTGCATCTTGAGTTAAACACTTTTGAGATATAAAAGAGAAACTAGCAGAGAGAAGAGGGATTTCATTACCACCAAGCAAGGAGAGCCAGCAGCAGAGCATTTCCTTTGGACCTGGGGTCACTATGCCAAGAAGCTCCTATACTAGAGTGAGATTGATGACAAGGACCAGTGCCCTTGAGCTGGTACCCTGAATTTGAGCTTCTAGCCTCCTAGACTGTGAGAGAATAAACCTTTGTTTATTAAAGCAATCCACATGTGGCATTTCTGTTACAGCAGTGCTAGATAACTAAGAGAGACACCTAAACAAAGTGGGTCTCCTCTAAGATGTTGCAAGTGTACTTTCCCAGGGCCAGGGAAGTTGGCTCAAGGGGGATCCTTCCCTCTACCCCCTTCCACCGTCCTTAAAGTGTTGCCTTTCTGCTTGGAAGACAGTGCCACAGCTCCAGGTCTGCATTTAAGGTTAGAAGCAAGCAAGAAGGTGGTAGAAGCAAGTGACCCCTGTGAAAAAGCATCTCAGAGGACTTCTGCTCTACCTTGTTGGTCAGAATGGGGACTTGGCCACTAGCTACAAGAGATCTTGGGGAAGCCAGTTCTGACTTGTGGGCCTGGGTGAGAGGTAGCAAGGAGAGGGCTGATGGTGTTCACAGCGTTAGCAAGTCTGCCACACCCAGCATCTGTTCTTAAATTCTTTCTCATTTACAGTATTTTAAAATTGGGACAACTCAGGAAATTAATTCAAATTTCAAGTGCCCTTTAAATTTAGTTGGATACCTAGCAAACAAGAATGTTCCAAAGTATGGGCTTTTATTTTCCTTGTGAGGAGGTACAGAGGGTTATAGTCTCCTAATTTAATATTCCTGCTTCATTGAGGTTTGCAGAGCTTTCCTGCTGAGGCATTGGCCCATTGTGAGAGGTTCTGTCCCTGATTTGTGAACTTGGTCTAGGCCCTGTAGCTGTCCCCAAGGTGAAGTAGTGGGTCCCATGGACCTAAAGGGAAAGCTGTCCTTTCTCCTTCATTCTTATAACATTATTCCATCCTGCCTGAGTAAGATGGAAAGTTCTCTATACAGGACAGGGCTGACATAAAGCCAGAGGCCCCAGGCAAGTACTTACTATTCCAAGGACCTTGCTGCCAGCACCGCTGCCCCTCTCTGTGCCTGGCTGGCACCACCGCTGCTCTGTGACACAGGCTCACCTCCTCGCCATCCACCCTACGCAGTGCAGGTCACCAGGATCCCAGCACTGTGATGCAACACAGACTGATCCTATTAGGGCAGGTGATCAGGGCCCTGTCCGCTGGCAGAGGCCACAACCCCGACTGCCACTCTAGAAGCCCTTCCAGCTGTCTGAGTGTGAGGACCTTTTCCCTCCACCAGGTCTTGTCCCTCTGGGGTCTGAGCCTCCTGTCCTGACATCATCCTGTGTTGGGCTGAGGCTTTCTTGTGGGACTGTACAGGGCTGTTCAGGGACTCCCCCAATGCTACCTCCAGTCTGTTCACTCAGAGGTCATGGGCTCCCTCACCCTTCCCATAGGACTTGTACAATGGGAATCTTCAGTTAAAGACATCAGGGAGAAAGGAGAGTGAGGTCCTAGGTTCTCTGCAAGCCTTCTGGAAGGCTCCTCCCATACTGCTCTAGTTCCTGCAGACTGCCATCCTGCCCCACTGAAACTGTGAGAACAGGCCTCCTCCATCCCTTGCCTTACCCTAAGAGGATGCGGGATGGCCGCCCCTACCTTCCCATTCCTGTCTTTGTAAGTAGTTCATTTGTTGAACTGCTACTTCCAATCCTGAAAGAGTGGAAACTGTGGTAGCTTAGCAATTAAGTGTTGTGTCTGCTAACCAGAAGGTCCACAGTTAAAATCCGCCAGGCCCTCCTCAGAAACCATATGGTGCAGTTCTGCCGTGTCCCATAGGGTTGCTATGAGTTGGAATCAACTCGACAGCAGTGGGTTTGTTTTGGTTTGGTTTCCTCAAAGACTTCTAACATGAGGCTAGTCTCTAATAAATGTCCCTGTTTGTGTAGGTACTGAGCATCAGCCTCATCACAATATCAGTCATTTCTTGATCCTGGGTCACTGCGGGAAACCCTGGTGGCATAGTGGGTTAAGTGCTACATCTGATAACCAAAAGGTCAGCAGTTCAAATCTTCCAGGTACTCCTTGTAAACTCTATGGGGAAGTTCTACTCTGACCTCTAGGGTTGCTGTGAGTCAGACTCAATTCAATGGCAATGGTTTGGGTGGTTTTTGTTTTTCGGTCACTATGAGTTGGCATTGACTGGATGGCAGTGGGTTTGGCTTGGTTTAGGGACTACACATTGTCAAACATTTCTCCCCTAAGTCGGGGTGCAATAACTTACCCATGGAATAAATATAGCCCTAAAACTAATGCAGTTTTGTGGCTGTCCGCTGATGGCAGGCACTGAGGGTGTGGCTTCTGGGGCAGGTAAATCAAAAAACCCATTGCCGTCAAGCCAATCCTAACTCATGGTGACCCCTTGTGCTGTGGGATGGAACTGAGTTCCACAAGGTTATACTGGCTGTAATCTTTACAGATGCAGATCACTAGGCTTTCTTCTGAGGTGCCACTGAGTAGGTTTGAACTGCCAACTTTTAGGTCAGAAGCTGAATGCAAATGATCTGTACCACCCAGTTAGGTGACCAGGTCTGAATGAAGGAAGAGATCAGAGCTGTGCACACAAGCAAAATTGGAAGCAGAACAAGAACCAAAAAAACCCCACAGTCACACAGGTGAGAGCAGGTAAGGGCTGTGGACAAGGTACAGAGAGCAAAGAGGGTGCTCTGGCTGAGAAGAGCTTCCTGGGAAGGTACGCGTGGGTTTATCGAGGACAGTGGGTCCCAGGTGATGCAGTGCAGTGGGCCGGAGCGGTGTGCTCAGCAACATGGGCTGCTTAGCCCAGCTGGAGGATCTGGCGCTTTGAGGTTGGTGATGCCTTCTGCTAGGGAGGGCCTAAGGGGCGTGGTAAAGCAGAGGATCACAGACTGTCAGTAGCTTCGCTCAGCTTCGCTCAGCTGGCCCTGGCAGCTGGATGCCGCAGTTGGGGAGCCAGGGAGGGTGAGTAGGGCAATGTTCAGAGAGGCAGAAGGGGACAGTGTGGGAGGGAGAGAGAAGGCTGAGAGGCGTGGGGCGGGCAAGAGGGAGACCTGAGAGGAGGTAACGGAGACCCTGAAATGCTGTATCCCTGAAGTCTAGGCTCTGCTGCATCTCGCCGGGCAAGCCAGTGACCCTCTCTGCGCCTTTATCCCACCTACAAAGCAGCAGAGCACCAAACGCTATGGCACACAAACAGTGCAGTGCCCACCACACCCAGTAGCAGTTTTCTTCCCCCTTCCAGTCTCGTCTCATTATTAGTCTGAGTGACCTAGGCTTGGCTGGACCTTGGTGGCCTCGGGACATCCCCTGGGCCACTAAGGCCAGGTGAGGTCAGCCTCCCCTCTGGAGTTCTGGATGAGGCCCCAGGCTCAGGCCTGACTGTGGCTGTGACCACGGTGCAGCCTCACTGCCTGAAGGCCGCCATGCAGGGCAGCAGGTGCCAGCAGCTGCCGCTGGTCCACAATGTGGCTTTTGTGGGGCGAGGGTGGCTGCCAGGCCCAGGAATGACTGCAGGAGGGAAAAATGGCCAAGGTCTGTGGAGGCAGTGTGTGCACTTGCAACAAAGCTGCCAGTAGCCATGGCTGCCTGGCTTGGAAGACCACTTTGTTATGCAAATGCATGTGGAGGCTTGGAGCTGCCTGCCCTTTGCACAGAGGGTTTTGTGATTCAGATGAAGAAAGCCCCTCTGCTGAAGATAGGCTCTCCCCGTTTCCTTCTTCGCTTCCCTCTCGCACTGCTCCTCCCTTTGCCTGGACTAGATACACACCACTGTCCCAGGATGGGCTCTGGGATCTGGGCCCTGAGCCCTGGGATCTGGGCCCTGAGCTTCGGGAAAGTTAAAAGTCGGCCAGGAGGTGTACCAAAAACATACCCTTTGCCACTGAGTCAGTTCTGACTCAGAGTGACCCTAAAGGACAGAATAGAACTGCCCCATTTAGTTTCTAAGGAGCACCTGGTGGATTTGAACTCCGACCTTTTAGTTAGCAGCTATAGTACATCACCACCATACCACCAGCTTTTCTAGGAGGTCGATAGGTCCTTAGAAAAGAAGTGGAGGCATAACAACCAGGAAAGAACCACACCTAACTCACTGTTGTTGAGTCAGTTCCAATTCGTGGTAACCCTATTCGATGTAAAAGAACCGCCCCATAGAGTTTCCAAGGAGCCCCTGGTGGGTTTGAACTGCTGACCTCTGAGTTAGCAGCTGTAACACCACCACGCCACCAGGGAACTCTAAATGTGCAGACAGCCACCAAGGATGAGAATGGGGAGTCTGGAGAGGGACTTGAGGGGGAGGTCCTACTGAGTAGGAGATGCTCAGGCTGAGCCTGTACAGTGAAGGGCAACACTTTTATGGCTCCTAGCAACACTTCCCCGTGGACATGGACTCCTGTCCGGGTTGTGGCAGAGGGCCATGCAAGGGCCCTGAGAAGCCTGTCTCCAAAGGGAGGGTCCCATCTGAAGGAACTCTGTCCCTGGAATTCAGGGAGGTCATCTTATCCAATGATCAGACCTCACCATTAGCTGAAAAGAGCCTGGTTTGTATGCCCCACAGATATGATTAAAGAGAGTTTGATATGCCCCAGCTGGTAAAACCATAAAACCATACATAACTTTTGCATCAAGTCACTCCTCACTTCTTCATGGAAACTTTAAAACTATAAAAATTGTCCCCACCAGTTGCTGGTTGGGCTGAACCACATCTCTGTTCAGACTACACTTTCTCTTCAAATAACCTTCCCTGGACTCGCAGACTGGTGTGGCTCTGCTCCTGTTTCATGCCATTCTATTCCCAACACCATCCTTGGGCTCCTCGGGCATGTGAAGCCTGTATGGAGCTCAGGGAAAGAGGAGAAGGGGACAAGAGGATGCCAACTAGGCAGCCCCAGACAGGGCCAGGACATCAGGACTGGTCCTGGGTGGCCACCGGGACAAGCCTGAGCACAGGTGCCAAGACAGACCCGGGCTCTCATCCCAGTGCTACAGCATACCAGAAGGCTGAGTGATTTGGCAAATTTCTGAATTTATCTATAAGATGGGGATAGGAATAACCTCTATTACAGGGTCGTTGTACAATGAGATGAGATCACCCCGATAAAATGTCAAGTTCTCTGCCTGGCACACAGTAGGTGTTCAGTGGATGATAACTATGTTCAAGGTTATTCTTTGCTGATGTTTTCTAACAGCCACAGATTGGACATGGCCACAAGTCCAGCTACAGGAGCAGAATAAACTGGTTACGGTCCACCCAAGTATATAACGCAGTAAATCAGTTATGGTCCACCTTAAACTGGCTACGGTCCACCCGGGTCTATAATGGAGTACAGTGCAGCTGAAACAAAGATACAGATGTTCTTTATACACTGATATTGAGTGTTCTCCAAAAATTTGGTGAGAAAACAAGGCCCAGGATGGTTTCCTGGGCTTCTGGCCAGCCTAATCCCTAGACACTACCACCTGGAGGACCCTTGTCAAGGATGCCCCAGCTGTCTTTTAAATTTGCAAATGAATTTCTAATTCAAAAATAATAACTCCTAGAAACAAAAATGATTTAAACATAATTACTCCTAAGGGAGGAAATCTTGGTGGCGTAGTGGTTATGGGCTACATCTGCTAACCAAAAGGTTGGCAGTTCAAATCCACCAGGTGCTCCTTTGAAACTCTATGGGGCAGTTGTACTTTAACCTGTAGCATCACTATGAGTCATAATGGACTCAACAGCAGTGGCTTTGGCACTCCTAAGGGAAGCTCTGCAAAGTCACGATGAGACTGCCCAAGAATACTGCGGAGGTCCTTCCCCCCTAGCCTGCTGACCTGTTGTCACCACATTCCTTAGTTTTTTTAATACATGATTCTTAGACCCCCACTAGGAGGTAAGAGGGTTAACTAAGCAAAGTACACTTGCAGGTGCTCCCCTACCCTCACCCCCACCCAGTGTTTCAGTAGCGGAGCAAGGAGCTTTTGAGGATCCAAGGTGGGGAGAGAATGGGCGTGACCGGAAGACAGATTCTGCTGTAGGACCCTGATGACGCTACTTTTTCTGGTTCAACAAACAGCAGAACTGAAATATAAAGAAGGTGCCTGAAAGTATTCTGACTCTTTTCTTTTAAGTATTTATGTCTACAACTGTAGACCCAATCTGTAAGAACACCGTCACAAAGCTGACTTACCGTGTGTCTTGTGCTGCTGTAAGAGAAATACTACAAACAGGTGGCCTTAACAGTCACTTATTCACAGTTTAGGAGGCTAGAAGTCTGAATTCAGGGTGTAAGCTCTAGGAGAAGGCTTTCTCTGCGGGCTCTGGAGGAAGGTCCTTGTTTCTTCTGAGCTCTGCTCCTAGGTGATCTTCATGTTGCTTCACATCTCCCTTCCCTCATCTCTGTTTCTTTCACTTGCTTCTTTAATCTCTTTTATATTTCAGAGAAGACTAATATAAGACATGCACTACATTAATACTTTTCTCATTAACATCACAAAGAAAACTTTCAAAATCAGATTATAATAACAGGTATAGGGGTTAGGATTTATAGCACATATTTTGAAGGGACACAATTCAGTCCATAATACCATGAAAATGAAATGTTTGAGAAATGATTTTACAGGCCTCCAAGTACGAGGAAACGACAAGGTGTCTCTAGTAGTTTAGGAGGGTTCCCACTAGGTCTACCAGTTGCTCCATCAGTCCAATAGCCACTAAAGTTAGACTTTGAGTACAGAGTTGAAGGATGGTAACAGTCAAGTATGCATTCACACACACACACACACACGCACACGTACATGCACGTGCGCACGCACGCACACCACTAGAGATAAAGATTCTTGGTTGCAACAGAAGGAAGAGGTGGGACGCACAGTTCCGTAGGTGGGGGATGGAGTGATGCAGTAATGCAGTCCATTAGCGTGGCAGTGACTACCAGTGGTGGTTTTTGATGATAGGCAGTACCCAGAGTTCAGGTAACCAGCAGAGCTACCTTCAGTAGCCCCAGGGTGAGCTGTGACCATGGTCATGTGACTCCCATGCCTGTCTTCCCATATGCAAAATGCATGGTTTCACTGCTGATGCCTGGTAGGAAAGATTTCGAGGAAGGCAGTGCTGCGAATGTGCTTTAAAGCAGGTTCAGAGCCCTGCAAACACTCAGGCTGTGGGCCTCTCAAGAGCACGGCAGCCCTCAGAGCAGGCCCAGAGGCATGGCCTCATCCTCTTTTCTCTTCTGAATTGCTCTCTTGCACATATAGCTGTGTACAGTCTTTCTTCACCCTGAAACCCTGTCACCAAGGCATTGCATAAGAATATTTGAAAGAAGATAAAAAATGACTCTAAAAAAACCTACTGCCATTGAGCAGATTCCAACTCATAGCAACCCTGTAGGATAGGGTAGAACTGCCCCACAGAGTTTCCAAGGAGCACCAGGAAGTTTTGAACTGGTGATCTTTTGGTTAGTAGATGCAGCCCTTAACCCACTATGCCACTAGGATTTCCAAATGAAGACTAGAGGTGAGGAAGAGGACACACTGCATTTCCTGTGGGCAGGAAGGCTGCTTGGCGAAGCTGCTGGCAGGTACCTTGTGTGCCACTGGCATTAGGAACATGGATTTAAGGCCCTGCCCAGTACTGCCCACCTGCCTTCCAAACTCCTTGGCCCTGCACTCCTCCCAGTTTTGAAACTGTCCATGGAATCACTGTCTCTCCAAGAGATCCCAAGCAGGCTGGCATCCCAATGTCCTCAGTGCCTCTAGCACCCACCCATGGAGAAGCCAGGCCTGGTACAGCTGAGAAAGGAAGCCAGAGACCTCTGACCTCTGGGTGGGTGTAGCAGAGTCTGGCCCAGCTCAGTCAGGCAGCTCCTCCTTGCCAAAGTGGGTCTGCAACTCAGTTTTCTGTTTAGTCTGCTGAGCCGCAGGAGATAGGAACAGGCAAGGACGTTCCAGACCTCATGGAAGTCGAAGAGCCTGGAAAGTGCAATAACCGTTTCATCCAGATCTCAAAATGGTGCCTTTCCCTCCTCGCACACTCCTGTCCTCTCCGGTGGTCTGTGCCACGCTGAGGAGAGCCCAGGCACACTTGCTCCAGGCAGGGTCCTCTTGTTGCCTCTCCCCCGCTGCCGTCTCGCTGACATCCACAGCCCACTTCCCAGCCGCTCAGGGGTCTCTCCGCTCTCTGGCTGTCCGCTTCCCTCTGTGGCCCCTCCCTCCTACATCCCCTCCCCCCAGCACTGTGAGGTTAGGTCACAGCCATTAGGCCTCTTGTGCAGCTAGAAGTTAGGAGGGCGCTGTGCTTGGGGTAACTACAGGTCAGTTCTACTCAACTCCGCAGCAATGGGTTTAGTTTTTGGTTTGTGCTTGGGATCAGTCTTCAACAGATTAGTTACCAGATTCTCAAGTTGTATTCTTATGGGGTAAGAGGTAATAAGACTGAGCTATTTTCAATATGCAACAGAGAATCCTTTAAAACACTCCTTACAAATACATAAAACAAATATCAGAGTACTATGAATGGCATAAAAATCTGCTTCACTTTTTAAGGTAAAACAGGAGGTGCAGAACACTCCTTGTGTGGACTGTTCCCAGGGCACCCTCTTGGCCACTGGGGTTAGTCTAAAAGAAAGTCAGGCCCCATGATGGGAATTCAAATTCACATCACTTTCCACAGACATCTGTGCTGAGCACTGTCTCAAATTATCACAGAAATAGCTTTATCTCCTGCAAAAGGATTTTCAGCAAGACAAGGGGATAGGTGTGAGAGGCAAGGTTTTAATAGAGTCCAGTGCCATCTATTCTCCCCATCCCCAGGTGGAGTCAGACCCTGGCACCCTACTCTGACCCAGAGGGCCTCAGAGTATAGGTGGGGTTTGGGGCTGCAGTGCAGACTCATCCACAGACAGGATGGCTCTACACCGGCACGGTTTTAGCCTGGTGCAAGGGCTAAAGCTGCCCACCACAGTCTTACTTGGGATGTGGTTTTCTTCATGCTTTATAACAACTCCCCCTCCCCAAAATCCCCCTTGTTCCTGAAGAAATCCAGAATATCTGCCCCAGCATAATGACAGAAATATTGTGAGAAATTAAGCATCTGTCATTTAGTTATTAGAACCTATTTTAGGTCAAACCTGTTTGACATTTGTCTTTCAGCTTAACCCTGCATTGCCAGGTGCTCCTGAAGGCACTTTGGGCCTTCTAACAATGGGATGATCACTTGGGGGACTCCAGGAGTGGGCTCAGACCCCTGCTCAATGAGATGCCTCACAGATCAGTACCTCTACACTAGCACCAGCCTAGAAGTCCGCCCATTTCTCTTTCACTACAGTTTCTTTGCCCCATGTGATCATTAAGCTTGTGTATCAACTTGGCTGGGCTGTGATTCTCAGGGGGTTGGAAATTATGATGTAGTTTGGCAGTTGTATAATGATGTAATTGTTTCCATGATAAATCTGCTATTATGTGATCACCTCCACGATGGGGTCAGCTGTGAGGGGCCAATCAGGTGACAGAGGTATATTATACCCTGCATCCAATATAAGTGGACTCCAGCACAGGTTTGCTGGCTTTTCCTAGCTCTGGATTCTGCAGTTGGCCTCTGATTCACGGGGCTTGAGATAGCAGCTTGCCTGCTGATCTTGGCACTTATCAGCCTTGTGTATCTGAGTGGGGTTTGCCAGCTCCTCCAGCTATGTGAGTCAGAAGAAGCCTCCAACCTGACCCACAATTTGGGACCCCTATGGAACTGCTTGAGACATTTCCTTGAGATAAATCTTTCTTCCTCAGTAGATCCTTCCCAGCTTTTGCTTCTCTAGAGAATCCAGACTAAGACACCAGCATCTGCTGCCCCCCATCTAAGCTTTAATGGAGTGAGCTTACTAGAGGGTCCTGAGTTTGACTCAACAGTGGTTTTTGTAGGAGGAGCAAGGTCCTCTAGTTCTGCCAGAGAAAACTCTGGAATCCCATAACAACAAAAGGTACTGAAATAGCTATACTCCATCTCATCTCTGGGCCGGGACCAAGAAACACAGCCCCTACCATAGCCGTGACAAACAGGCCTTCCCCAAGGGAGCCAGGCTGCCAGAGGCTAGTCCAGAGCCCACCCCTCTACCCTCTTTTCCCAACACCAGGGACCAACCCACACTCTGTCTCTGGTAGGTCTGCCTCCAACCCCAGAGGCACATTTCAGTGCAAACACCTTTCAAAGAGCAATTTAGCTTTTGTTTTTGGTTCTTTCAAGCTATACCAATATTTGAGACTAATGAGTGCAGAACTGGCCAGACCAAGACAGACCACTTGAGGGCCTGAGGCTACCTAAGCTTGAGGAGCTATGATGTAATTTATCACGGCCACGTGGAGGGCGACACCACCTCACTTGCTGGAAGTGAAGAGGATTTGAAACACTTTGATGAAGATCAAAGACCACAGTCTTCAGTTTGGGTTGCACCTCAGCATCAAGAAAACAAAAATCCTCACACCTGGACTAGTAAACAACATGATAAACGGAGAAAAGATTGAAGCTGTCAAAGATTTCATTTTACTTGGTTCCACAACCAAAGTCCATGGAAGCAGAAGTAAAAAAAATCAACAGATACATTGCACTGGGAAAATCTGCTGCAAAAGACGTCTTTAAAGTGTTGAAAAGTAAGGATGTCACCTTAAGGTGAGCCTGAACCCCAGCAATGATATTTTTCAGTCACACAGTGTTGCATGTGAAACCTGAACCACGATTAGGGATGACAAAAAAGGAATTAGTATCTTTGAATCGTGGTACTGCAGAAGAATATTGAACATATCATGGACTGCCAAAATAACAGATCTATTTTTGAAGATGTACAGCCAGAGTGCCCCTTGGAGACAAGGATGGCGAGACTGCATCTTACATACTTTGGACATGTTGTCAAGAGGGATCAGTCCCTGGAGAAGGACCTCATGTGTGATAGAGTGGAAGGTCAGAGAAGAAGAGTGAGACTTTCTACAAGTGGCTGCAATGGTGGGCTGAAGCATAGAAATGATTGTGGGTAGGGCACAGGACCAGGCAGTATTTCACTCTGTTGTGGATAGGGTCGCTGTGAGTAAGAAGTGACTTGATAACACTTCATAGCCTAATAATATGTACTGAGAGAAACTAAGGGAAACAATGGACTCACACTTGGAGACAGAACTAGGAAACAAAATAGCTCAGGTCATGTTCATGATACAGTCATTTATTTTGCTCTGCCTGTTCCAATGTTACTTCTTAAACTAAGTGTGACAAGTCACTTCAAAAGAAGAACCAGACTAGCACTTGCACTGGATTTGTTTTTAACGTTTCAGTGAATGACAAGCAGTTGTCCTGCTAGAACTTTCTGTGGGGAGAGCTTGTACTCTGGACTCTCTCCAGCTTATGGAGTCTGGTCAGGGCCAGTTTCTGGGCTGATAAGATTTCCTCGTGGGTTTAGTTACATTGGGCCTGAGGTTAATTCAGGCCCTATGGATCTGTGTGGCTGTAGAGTTCCAGATGGATCTTACAGTTGGACAGGCAGATTGGATAGTGGCCCCCTCCTATCCAAATAAATTAACTGTGCCCACCAGGCAGGGGCACCAGTTTTCTCAGACTCAAACCAGGGAACCCCAGTGAGGAGCATGTCCCTGCCTAAGGAAGACTATATTTGAAAGTACTCAGGGCCTACCCACCCACTTGCCAAGAGAGGGACTGAGGATCAGTCTTCTTGCACAGGGTCACAGAGAGTGTTTGCAAGAGCTGGGCTAGATGCCACATCCCTTGACTCTCAGACACCACCTCACACAGGATGGAGTGAACCACGCAAGAACACACAGACTGTGTAAGTCCTGGAAGCTCTGGGGAGAGGCTGGGGCCTGTGGGAGAGAATCAAGACATGTGCCCAACTCTGGGCACACACAGCTTATCAACACCTGACCTTGCCCTGTGCTACAGTCATGAGGTGAGCAATCCCAACAGTCAGTGTTCTTCCTAGTCAGAGCTGGAGAAGGCCCCAAGAGGAGACCCTCCACCTATCTCAGTGCTACTCCTCTAGATTCTAGAAACTCTGGGGCTTCCCACACCCAGGCACCATAGGCACACAGCCACCGCACTCCAAATGCTGTCCTGGGCTCTTCGGAAAGGCTGCCAGCTAGAGCTGGGTCCAATATCTGGGGATTTCATGAACTGACTTAAAATTTAACAAAGGACAGAAGTGGAGTTGCCATCTTTTTGATGATTAAGGACATCATTCTTAACTGACACATTGTTACAAGAACAACCTCCATGTATCATAATCATTTCATTTAAAAGGGGTGCTTTTAATGTTTTAAAAATCTCACATTGAAAAAAATCGATACATTCAGTCTTACAAAAATCGACCAGATTGTCCTCATTTTTCTCATTTTCCATGAGACCAGGGGCCATGTGGGACCCCCAAAGCAGGCTTAGTTGGTTCTGCTGTGTAGCGAGGTAGTCCTAAGGTCTTTGGGGGAACTGATGGTCAAGCCTGTGCTGAAGTTAGTCCACTCCCCAGAGGAAGCCCCCATGAGCCCTGGAATTGTCTGAGGCAACTGGGTCCAGGTGTTTCTGGAGATACTTACCCCATGGCCTGCTGAGCAGGGTAGGCATATGTGTCCTCCTTCCCCAGCCTGGCCTCTCCAGCTGACATCCTGGGAGTCTGGCCCATGGCCCTCAACATCCACAAGACAGAGAAAGTGAGCACGTCCTCTCTGTGTCCAGGGCTGTCTGTGGCTGGGCCTCCCGCACACCTGACCTGGGCTCAGAGCCAGCTGTGGGCTTGCCTGGTGGGTGGCACACATGTAAGCAGAGTGTTGCTGGCCGATTGAGTGGGCATACATCTTCCAACGAGGACTCTGCACACTTGCCTCGACTCCTGTCAGAGACAGTATGCTGGGAAGGGTTTGGAGGGTATGGGGGCAGATGGCAGCTCAAAGCTGTCATGTCTTGCAGGCCTCTGGTGCAGTGGTGCTAAGACTGAGCCCCTTCTGCTGATCTGCCCAGCACCTAGGCCCCAGCTTTACCCACAGCCTCTTGGCTTACAGAGGGTATTTGAGTGCAGGATTTTAAAACCCTTTATCTGGTCAATAGCCTTGGCTCCCAGACCCAGGCTGTGGCTGTAAAGACCCACCCCTACCCAGGGCATACCATGGGACAGAGCCGGGACTACTAGCCTGCTTAGAGCCCTGGCTCTGCAGAATTCCATTCTCCTCCCCAGGTCACAAGTGGTTCTGATTTAGGGCCTCCAGACTGCAAGAAGAAAAGTAAGTCCTTAACTCAGCCTCCAGCACCTAGGTGACAGAGCTCAAGGAGTGAGAGATGCCTTGAGACAGTGTCTGACTCTCTTTTCCTGGTCCAAGTCTTCCCTCTGGGGAGGGTGATAAGGCCTTCAGGCCTACATGTGAGAGCCTCTGGGGTGCTGGCTAAGAAGGCAGAATAAGGAGGTCCCACCCCTGATCCTGGCAGACTGGGTGGAGCCCCAGGTCCCCTGGTGAGAACTCCCAGGTGATCCTCATGAAAGGTCCTCCCTGTGTGACAACCCACATAGAATATGGGACCACCAGCCACCAGGCCCTTGGACTACCTTCTCCACATTCTGTTTGGTAAAGTGGGAAATCAGCCAACATGAGGGAAACCCTCAGTGAGATGGAATGATAGAATAGTTATAATGGATTCAGCATGTCAATGATCGTGAAGACGGTACATACCAGACAAACTTTTGTTTTGTTGTACATAAGGTTTCCATGAGTTGGCGCTGTCTCAATAGTGGCTAGCAATAACAATTAATCTGACATAACCATCACAACAGCTTTTTTGTGTTATTTTTTTGTCTGTCATCACTATTTATTCCCAAAAGTTTTTTACCACCCCAATCAGAAACTCTGTTTCCTTTCAGCATTAATTCCCTTCTTCTCAACTGTGCTTTAAGGTGCCAGTGAGACAATTTTGACCCACAGTGACCCCCACAGAACAGAGCTGCCAAATGTAGTTTCCTTGTCTTTAGTCTTTACAAAAGTAGATCAGCAGGTCTTTCTCCTCTGGAGCTGCTGAGTGGATGTGGATTTGAACTGCCAAACCTTGTGTTAGCAGTCAAGTGCGCTGTCATTTGCATCACCTGGTAACTACTAATAAACTTTCTGTCTCTGTACATTCGCCTATTCTAAACATTTCATATAAATAAGAGCATTGAGTATTTGTCATTTTGTGTCTGATTTATGTTACTCGGCATGATTTTGAAGGTTCATCCACACTGAAGCGTGAATTAGGATTTCATTTCTCTTTATGACAGAGTAACATTCCATTATATGGATATACCATATTTTGTTTATCCATTCATATTTTGGGAGCCATGTGGAATAGAGGTTAAGATCTTGGCTGCTAACCAAAACGTAAATAGTTCAAATCCACCAGCCATTCCTTAGAAACCCTGCGGAGCAGCTCGGCACCGCCCTACAATGTTGCTGTTAGTCAGAACTCACTTGATGGCACCTAACAACAACAACAAAACATTAATATTTTAATGGACATTTGGATTGTTTTTACTTTTTGACTATTGTGAATAATGCTACAGTGAATTTTGACGCACAACTACCTGTTTGAGTCACCGCTTTTAAGACTTGAGTGCTGTGATGATTATGGTTGGGTGTCAGCTTGGCTGGGCCATGATTTTCAGCGGTTTGGCAGTTATAATGTAGTTTGGCAGTTTCTAATGATGTAATCCTTCCATGATAAGATCTGATGTGAAGAGCTAAGGAGTTGAAGGTGAATTCTCTTGGGAGTATAACCTGCATTCAGTATATATGGATTTTCTGGCAAAGCTGGCAGGCTTTTGCTCTGTTCTAGATCCTGCATTTGGCTCCACTGGTTCTTGGGATTTGAGCCAGCAAATTGCCATAAGCTACCAATTTTGAAACTGTCAATCAATCTGTGAGCCAGTGGCCTGCTGTCCGCCCTGGTGATTCTGGATTCGTCAGCACCTGAAGCTACATGAGTCAGGAGAAGCCTCTAGTGTGATGCCCAGTCCATGCACTGGGACTTTCCAGCCTCTAGAACCACGTGAAATATTTCTTTAAGTCTCAGTCTATACACACACATGTGCAGATATAGATATACATGATTCACTGGTTTTGTTTTTCTAGAGAATGCAACATTTGGTACCAAGAATGGGTCCGCAGAAATACTTTCTAAATTTGTTTTCAAGTGTGATTAGTTTTAAAGACATTGATAACTCTATTTCCAGTAGTAAAGAGAGCACTGCTACTCTATAGCATGAGTTAGCAATAAAACCAAAACCAGACCTATTGCCATCAAGTTTATTCCAACTCATAGTGACCGCATAGAACAGAGTAGAACTGCCCTATAGTATTTTCAAGGAGCAGCTGGTGGATTCAAACTGCAACTATTTGGTTAGCAGCTGTAGCACTTAACTACAACACTACCAGGATTTCTGAGGGAGCAGCAGAAATAGCAAAATAACACTACCAACAGATCAAGAACTGAAGAGAGGCAAGACTCAGGGGTGATTGCAAGTTTGATACTTTTGCAAGTGTAAGGAAGCTGATTGGTTGGTCCTAGAGATGAGATGAGCTCAAGCCTTCGGAGTAAAAGTGCAAGTGCCATAGAAATGACTTCAAAGGTGTCCCTCATTCCTTGAAAGAAAGCCTTATTTCCTGTAGTAACAGAGCTGCTATTGCCAAAAGTCAAACCCAGAATCTTGTAAAAGTGGTTGAATTATAACACTAATTGGATTCTCAAACTGGAATGGTATCTAAAGTTAAAGTGAGGGCCTTGATTTGGAAGAAATGGGATCCTGAAACAGGATGGGGACATATGGGCAGATTATCAGCAAGGTGGGAACACTGAGCCCTTAATTTACCAAAGTAACCTTTGTACCTATACCACTATATGATGAGATTAACCCAACTGTGTCTGAAGAGCCTTCTATCTCCAGAATAGAAAGTCATGACCCTTTAATCAATTCCTAGATTGAGTGAGTTTAAAGATACACAACACCTTGAATGAAGATGAAGCTGGATCTCCTTGAGGAAGGATCCCACTACATTGTCAAAAGTTTATACTGCATATCTTTCTCCCAGAAAGCATGGTGGCATAGTGATTAAGTGCTACAGTTGCTACAAAAGATCAGTAGTAGTTCACCACCTAGGGTGGTGTCTGAGTCACCGCCTGGCACATCACCTGAGGCAGATGTCTTATATGACATTACTGAATATGTTCAAAACATATCTATACCACCCATTTGCTTCTAGATCTATAGATAGCCTGAAGTCCCAATGAGCCTCAAAAGGTGAAGTACAAAGTATGATCCAAGAGGAGAAGTACTCTGTAGTCCAAAAGAACAAGCTGACATTTCTAATATGTACAAACAGAAACCTGGAGAATATATGTGAGAATAGCTATTAAAGGTGTGAGATAATGATGCAAGAAAAATGAAATTGGACCAATTCGTGTTTATTGCTATGGGCCAACTGAGCTCAGACTCTCCATTCAGTGTTTCAGCTTGACAGCTCTGGAAAGAACCTAGTGGTTTATTGAGGTTGATTGCTGAAGCGTGTATTATACAGTGGCCTACTCTAAGTTAAGTTGAAATACCAGACCCGCCTTGGTATACTGTAGAAGCAGGTATCCAAGTGCTTAGGGAAATTGGCATTCTAGAGTAGATTTATCAAATTCAACTCAGACCTACACACTGAGTGTCCAGAGGACACACTTTTTTACCACAACCGTAAGGAACAAATTTGTAAAGGGAACCCCAGCATCCTTGAAGACTGCTGTGATTGCTATTTTAGGTAATTCAGATTTCACAGTAGGGACTACACTAACGTAACTAAGACACTAACTACTACAGAGCTGATTGTGGTAGGGGCCAAATGGTGACTTGTAATTAATAAAGACAAGGTGGGTGTGGTTACCATAATGGATGGTGGAGTCAGAGCAATGGATCAGAATGGACTTATGGCTTTGGCTACTTAGTCATGGTGTCCCTAAGAGTGCAATAGATGTGAAATCTACTAAATATTTACTTGATCTAAATATTTACAAGAAGAATTCTAGGTCAGGTGAACAATAGTCTAACTCAAATCTCCAGAATAGAAAGCCATGACCCTTTAATCAGTTCCTAGACTTCAGTGAGTTTAAAGATGCACAACACTTTGCGTGAAGGTGGGGCTGGATCCCCTCGAGGAAGGGCCCCACTGCATTGCCAAACATTTATACTGCTTATCTTTCTCCCAGAAACTCTGTTGGCGTAGTGATTAAGTGCTACAGCTGCTAACCAAAAGATTGGCAGTTTAAACCCAGCAGGTGCTCCTTGGAAACTCTATGGGGCAGTTCTACTCTGACTTAGAGGGTTCCTATGGTCAGAATGGACTCAGTGACACTGGGTTTTGTTTGGTTATCTTTCTCCAAGCCTTTGTCAAAGGGATCTGAAGACCGTTACGGGAATTCCTCGGGGAAAAAGAAATAATCAGACTTTTCAGGGGTTACTGGATGCTGGCTCTGAGCTGACACTAATTCCAACAGATGCAAAATGTCACTGTGGCCTGCCAGTTAGACCTGGGCACGTGGGGGTCAGGTAACTGGTGCATGCCCCCAAGCCCATCCTATAGTGGTTTCTCCAGTTCCACAATGTATAACTGGAATAGACATATTCAGCAACAGAAAGAACCCATACATTTGACCCCTGACAGGTGGAATAAGGACTATTATGTTAGGAAAGGCTAAGTACAAGTCATTAGAACTGCCTTTATCCAGGAAAATAGTGAAACAAAAACAGTACCACACTCCTGGAGGGACTGCAGAGATTATTGCTGCCATCAGAGACATACCCATTCAGCTTGCCTATTTGACCTGTGTAGAAAACAAGTGAATCTTGGAAAATGACAGTAGATTATTGAAAACCTAACCAGCTATTAACTCCAGTTGCAGTTGCTGTTCCAGATGTAGTTTCATTGCTTCAAAAAATTAGTATATCTCCTGGTACCTGGCATGCAGCTACAGATCTGGCCAATACCTTTTTTGCCATACATGTTTTGAAGGACCACTGGAAGCAGTTTGCTTTCAGCTGGCAGGGCCATCAATATACCTTCAATGTATTACATTGAGGTACATCTGTTCTCCAGCCCTGTGTCATAATTTAGTCCACCTTTCCCTTCCACAAGACATCATGCCGGTCCATTATGTTGATGATATTATGCTGATTGAAACCACTAAGGAAGAAGTGTCAATGATTCTTATTTGTTAGTAAAACATTTGCATGCTGGAGTGTAGGAAGTTAATCTGATAAAAATTCAAGTGACTGCCACCTTAGGGAAATGTTTAGGGGTTTGGTGGTGTGGGTGTCATGAGATATTCCATCTAAGTGAGGGATACGTTACCGCATCTGGGCCATCCCACAGCTAAAAGGAAGGCACAACGCCTGGTGGACCTTTTTGGATTTTGGAGGTCACACATTTGTCGCTTGGGTATGCAACTCCTGCCTGTTTATCAAGTGAATTAAAAAGATGTTAGTTTCAAGTAGGGTCAAGAACAAAAGAGGCTCCGCAAAAGACTCAGGCTGCTATACAAGTGGCTGTACCATCCGGGCCTTATAATCCAGCTGATCCAATGGTGTCTGAGGTATCAGTGACCGTAGAAATGTTGTTTGTAGTCTATGGCTTGCTGTATTGGTAAACTTCAATGCAAACCCTTAGAATTTTCAAGTAAAGCCCTATCATCCTCTGCAGATAACTGATTTCTCTTCTTTTGAGAAACAGCCTTTGGCTTGTTACTGGCCCTTAGCAGAGACTGAACGCTTAACGGTGGGATACCAAGTCACCATGTAACCTGAGCTGCCCATCATGAACTGGATGTTGGCTAACTCACAGAGCTACAAAATCAGACACACACTGCAGCATTTCTTCATTAAATGGGAGAGGTATATACCCAAATGTCTGACAATTAAGTCCATGAACTTAGTTGTTCTAAGTGCTACATACCTCATTGCTGAATATCACTACAGGCATCTTCAAAGTGCTCCCCTTGGGAAGCTATTCACTGATGCCAGCACCTAGTCTACACTTCAAAGCAATTTTACAACTCTTTCTGGAAAGGCCATTGCACATGGTAGCAAGGTAGAAAGTTAGCAAACTTAATTGTGTAGTTGTCTGTGAGGGAGTTTTTAGCCAGTAAACAAATAACTGTATTGGAATATCCTCCCTACTCACCTGATCTAGTCCCCAATGACTTTTTTTTCTTTACCTGAAGATTCAGAAAATATTGAAAGGAAAGCATTATAGTGCCAGTGGAGACATCAAGGGTAATCGATGATGGCTCTGATGGCCGTTCCAGAAAAAGAGTTCCAAAATTGTTTTGAAGGTGGACTAGGTGCTGGCATTGGTGCATAGCTTCCCAAGGGGAATATTCGAAGATGACCATAGTGATATTCAGCAGTCAGGCATGTAGCACTTTTTCTAGGATGAGCTCCTGAACTTATCTGACAGTCCTCGTATATGATCAGGCCCAAGCAGGATAAGAAGGCACAAGTGAGTCGCATGAGGTCCATCTCCCATTCTGCACCTATGGCCTCAGGAGGAGTTCCATACGATAAATTAAGGAAGAGAAAATTCATGTCTACTTTGCAGATGGTTCTGTGGGACATGCTGGCACCACTGAAAAATGAACAATGGCAGTGCTGAAGCCCCTTTCTGGGACCTCCCTGAAGGACAGGGTGAAGGGAAATCCTCCCAGTGGGCAGAACTTCAAGTACTGCACCTAGTTGTTCACTTGTTTGGAAGGAGAAATGACCAGATGTGTGACTGTATATTAACTCACTGGCTATGGGCAGTTGTTTCCCTGTATGGTTAAGAACTCAGAAGGAATTTTATTGGAAAATTAAGGACAAAGGAGGCATGGGCAAGAGGTATGTGGCTAGACCTCTCTGAATAGGCAAAAGAAGCAAAGATATTTGTGTCTCATGTGAATGTTCATCAAAGGGTGACCTTGACAGAGGACAATTTTAACAATCAAGTGGATAGGATAACATATTCTGAGAAAACCAGTCATCTTTTTTCCATGGGTGCTCCCATCACTGCCTGATATAATCATGAATAAAATGGCCACCGAGGCAAGGATGGAGGTCACGCATGGGCTTGGTGACTTCCACTCACCAAAGCTGACTTGGCTATAGCTACTGGTCAATGTCCAATGTGTCAGCGAAAGAGCCAACACTTAGTCTCCAATGTAACGCTGTTCCTTGAGGTGTTCAGCTAGCAACCTCATAGCAGATTGATTACACTGGACCACTTCCATCATGGACAGGGCAGTGTTTTGTTCTTACTGGAGCAAACATTTGCTCTGGATATGGACTTGCTTTCCCCACACGCAATACTTCTGCTAAAACTGTCATCCATGGATTTATAGAATACCTTATCCGTAGTATCCCATGCAGCGTTGTCTCAGATCAAGGGACTCACTTTACAGCAAATGAAGTGTGGCAACAGGCAAATGTCCATGGAATTCACTGGTCTTACAATGTTCCCGATTGTTATAGATTCACTGTGTTCCCTGAAAATGTTTATCAATTATTCTGGGCCTTAATTTTCAGTATTATGTCCTTTATTTTGTGATTTGGTATAATTCTCCTATGCATTGCAAACTCTGACTTCTATGATGCTAATCAGGCAGAATTAGAAGCACATATGTTAATGAGGTAGGACACACACTACAAGATTAGATTGTATCTTCCGTCAATCTCTTTTGAGATATAAAAGAGAAACAAGCAGAGAGGAGAGGGACCTCACTACCATCAAGCAAGAAGAGCCAGGAGCAGTGCATGTTATTTGCACCTAGGGCCCTTGAATTGAGGAACTACTGTTGTTGTTGTATGCTGTTGAGTCAATTGTGACCCATAGCAACCCTATAGGTTGCCAAGGAGCAGCTGGTAGATTTGAACTGCCAACCTTTTAGTTAGTGACCTAAGCAATAAACAACTTCTTCACCAGGACTCCTGAAAAGTTCCTAGACCGGGGAAAAATTGATGACAAAGAGCTTCTCCCAGAGCTAAGAGAGAAAGTTTTCCTCTAGACCTGGACCCTGAATTCTGACTTCTAGCCTCCTAGACTGTGAGAGAATAAATTTCTTTTATAAAGCCATCTCCTTGAGGTATTTTTGTTACAGCAGCACTAGATAACTAAGCATTTGGTAACAGGTGAGGAGATGCCACTTTAACAGATAGCTAAAATGTGGAAGCAGATTTGAAATTGACTGGATAGAGGCTTGAAGAGTTTTAAAGTGCCTAGCAGTACAAAAGCCCTGGTAGCACGATAGTTAAGAGCTGGGCTGTTGATCAAAAGACTGACAGTTCAAATCTACCAGCTGCTCTTTGGAAACCCTAGGGGGGCAATTCTACTCTGTCCCTTAGGGTCACTATGAGTCAAAACTGACTCTACAACACATAGCAATAACAACAATAGTGAAAACACAGATTGCCTTGAAGACTGCTGGTGGAATTACGGACATCAAAGACAATTCTCATCAGGACTCAGAAGGAAAGGATGAAACAGAACAGATGTCAAGAAGCTGCAGCAGAGAAACAGCAGCAGCAGAACCAGGAGACTGGTATGAGATGTCACAGAAGCTGACCGACAGAACAAGGGAGCTGAGTGGTTTTTCAAAGGATGCTTCCTGTTGGAGTGGGATTCCTCTGGGTGCTTATCAGCAGAGCTAGGCTTGCCAACCTACAGAGTGAAAGAGCTGAGTGACTTCTATAGAGGCACACTGGTGGAGTGGGGTGCTGCCTCTAAGAACTTATCAGTAGAGCTGAAAAGTTTTGGAACAGTTCCCTTAGCAGGGTAGATGCCAGTCTTGTCCAAGAGATCTGAGTGGTTAAGAGGCCAAGGAACTAGGAAGTAGAAGCTAAGAAAGACCAGGAGCCTAGTAAGTAGAGCTGTCTTGGCCTCAAAGAGTAGACTATAACCTCTGGAATCTTACAGGATGGGGCTGTAGCCTCCCAGTTTTCAGAATCAGATCTTTACCAACTCAGTTGCAGAATGTGGGGCTGTCTTTCATGAGTGCCAATGGAATGAGGTCAGATCCCTTACCCAAAGATGATGAAGTGGGGCTGCCATATTGAAGGGACAGAAAACTAGGCCTGCCTGGGCTGAGGGGATGAGGTCACCACTCAGACTTATTAAGAGAATGGGGCTGCTCCGATCTCAGGGAGCAGAGTTGTAGTCTCAGTGGGCCTGGAAGGGAAATCTGAATCCCCAGGATGAGGAGCCTACACCAAGAATCAGAAAAGTATGGCCAACACCCAGAGTCCAGAGGACAGGGTCATTGCCTAAATGAGAGAACAGAGGATTATTTTCAAGACTAGAGAGACAAAGTAGTGTGTCCTGCTGACTTGTTTAGGGCGTGTTATCTCTTCTTTCTCCTCTTTGTAGTAGAAATGTCTACCTTATGCATATTCTACTATTATATGTTGAAAGCAGATAACTTGTATTCCAGAATGGGATTGGGGCTTAGAATTAATTTAAAACTTTTGGGTTGATATGGTTGAGTGAAAGTGTCTTACATGCAGCAAGGACTTGAATTTTTGGAGGCTAAAGGGTGGAATGTTATGAATTAAATTATGTCTCCCTAAAATGTGTGTCAGCTTGGCTAGACAATGATTCCCAGCATTGTGTGATTGTCCTCCATGTGTGATCTGATGTAACTTTCCTATGTTTTCGAAATTCAGACATCTATGATGTTAATGAGGCAGGATTAGAGGCAGTTATGTTAATGAAGCAGGAATAATCCACAGGATTAGGTTGTATCTTGAGTCAATGTCTTTTGAGACATAAAAGAAAGAAGTGGGCAGAGAGGAGAGGGACCAAGCAAGAGCCAGGAATGGAGCGTGTCCTTTGGATCCAAGGTCCCTGTGCGGAGAAGCTCTTAGACCAGGAGAAACTTGATGCCAAAGAACTTCCCCCAGAGCCAACAGAGACAGAATGCTTTCACCTAGAGCTGGTGCCCTGAATTTGAAGCTCCAGTGTCTCAGACTGTGAAAGAATAAAATTCTGTTTTTCCATTTGAGTATTTCTGTTTTAGCAGCACTATATAACTAAGATACCTATCATCCTGAAGCAGTTAACATGATAGAATGATGGAATGGTCTCCAAAAATCACAACTATTTTGTCAGTTAAAGGGTTAGAGCAATGTTCTCCTGGAAGCTGTATATGCTTTAAGCTAACTTTCAACATGTGGTGCTTTTTCTCCCATAGCCAGAATTCACGGGTCCAGGAATCAAAGGGTGGAAATGGGAGTGGCACCACTTACTACTACCCCTAGTGGTCCACTTAAAAGTTTTTGCTTTTAGTCCCCATGACCAAATGCTCTGCTAGTCTAGAGGTCTTAGTTCCAAAGGGAGGAATGCTTCCATCTAGAGACACATCACTGATACCATTTAACTCAAGGTTAAAAATACCACTCAGCTACATTGGGATCATTATGCTCTGGATCCATGTCAAAGAATGGAGTTAACACACCAGCTTGTATGATTGGTCTTGACTATAAAAAGGAAATTGGATTTATGTTACATAATTGAGGTAAACAAGAGTATGTGTGGAATGTAGGAAATCCTTGGGGGGCCCCTTAGTACTACCATTCCCCTGTGACTAACGTCAATGGAGAACAGTAGCAACGGAAGTTCACCGTGACTACTAACAGCCCAGCTCCTTCAGGAATGAAGGTTTGGGCCACCCCATCGGACAGAGAATCGCTACCAGCGGAAATGCTTTCTGAAGACAAAGGGTATATGGGGCAGGGTGGTGGAAGACATTAGTACTGGTTAGGTCCGTGTGATGACTTGCGGAAATAAGGACTATAAGACTTATGAGTATTTCTTCCCTGTATGTGTGCATCAAATATTCTTGCTTTTGCCCTCTCATAGAAAATAAGATGTAAAAAAGGCTAGTGCATTTTCATTTGTAGACATGTTAATTGTGTCATGTTAAGTGCAGGTATGAATTTGCAATTGTCTTTATTTAGCAATTATATAAGGTTTAAGGAAATGTGTACAGATGTCAAGTTGACAAGGGGCAGATTGTCATGGTTAAGGTTGTAAGGCAACTTGGCAAAGCCATTATTCTCAGTGGCTGGGCAGTTACGATGTAGTTTGGCAATTATGTAATGATGTAATCACCTCTGTGATAAGGTCTATATAGTGTAATCAGCTCCATGATGAGCTCTGCTGTACGCAGCCAATTTGCGGAAAGGAAGTTTCCTTGGGGTATGGCCTACATCTGATTATATATGGACTTTCTGGCAAAGCTTGCTGGCTTTTACTCTACTCTGCTGTCATCTGGATCCTCGTGTGGCTTATCATCATCTGAATTCTGGTTCTTGGGACTTGAGCCAGCAGCCTGTCGTCTTTCCTGCCAACGTTGAATTAGTCAGTTTCCACAGCCCATGAGGCAGCAGCTTTCCATCCAACCTATTGATCTCAGCTTTGTCAGCCCCTGAGGGTATGTGAGTAAGGAGAAGCCTCCAGCCTGACACCTGAGCCACAAACTTGGGACTTTCTAGCCTCTACAACTGCATAGTCATTTCCTTGATATAAATCTCTCTTTTGCTCTGTATACATAAATACATATACACACATATATATACACACATGCTTCACTGATTTTACTTCTCTAGAGAGTCCTGCCTAAAACAGGTGTATATCTAAGTTGAGATTGATGGCTTATATAGTAGTCCTGTTTAAGTTTTTAAGGAACCATCAAACTGTTTTCCTCAGCGCATATACCATTTTACAATTCCACCAGCAATGATAAGTGTTCCAGTTTCTCCTTATCCTCGCCAACACTTGTTATTTTCCATTTTTCTGATAATTGCCATTCTAGTATGTGTGAGGACTCACGGGTGGTACAAATGCATAAGTGATCTGCTATTAACTGAAAGGTTGGAATTTTGAACTCATCCACAGGCACCTTAGAAGAAAGGCCTGACAATCTCCTTCTGAAAGTTTACAGCCTTGAAAACTGTATGGAGCACAGTTGTACTCTGCACACATGAATTCTTCAGGACTTGGAATCTACTTGACAGCAACCGGTTGGTGGATATGGTAAGTTTTTAAAAACAGAAACGCTGAGGGAGTAGAATCTGAGAACAAATGATAGCTCTACAGTGAGTGAATCTTCTGATAAAAGCTTTCCCCGGAGTCCTCATGTTTGTGCCTTTTCACTGGACTACTGGCAGTGTCATTTACAGCTGTCCAGGTCCTTGGGCAGCTTGCTGGGGCCAGCCTGCTTAGGCTGTGAGCTCACTGAAGGAGGCCTGGGCTGTTTTCTCCTTTGGAGACTCCTTCAGTGAACTGGTTGCAGCAGAGGTCTAGGCAAGCATGGACTGGGCTACAGCAGTCCCTCCTGGGTAGATTCCAGAAACATGGCCACTCGAACAAGGAAGATTTGGTGCTGTGTTCCTTCGCTTTTCTGATCACAAGCAGGGTGGTCTTCCCAGGACTAGAGAATGCAGGAAGCCAGGGTGGAACCTCCAGCAGTGCTGAAGGGAGGTGATAGGGCAGGTGGCCAAGTGAGTGTGCCCCACATAAACAGAGTGAGAGAGTAGGGTGTTATTATTTAAGGTCTTACTAGGACAGTTAAGGTCAGGGTCCTCACATCCATTTGTAGATGAGGACTAGCACCTGAAGGCGTGAAGTGCCCCACCTTGGGCATCTGGCCATGGAGATCAGGAGGCTGAATCTGCCCATCTGTGCCTGAACTCAGGGCTAGGCCAGAGGCATGGCAGTTGTAAAGAATGAGTATGTTAAGAGAAAACTTCTACTTACAGGTGGAGACATTTTTAAAAATTTTAAAACTTACTGTTGGTTAGCTGCCACAATGGAAATAAACATTGCCCAGTCATGAGCCATTGCCATGCTTGGTTGTGGATAGGACCACAGTGGTTCACAGCTCTGGGTTACAGAGTTCTACCGAGCATCCCAGGAAAAGCAGGCCACTCCTTTTTGAACTCATCCACTGAACCCACTGTAGGAATCTGAAGCTGCCCTCGTGCTGTCTGCAAGTGAGAGAGAAAGGTTGACTTGTGAGGTGAGGACATGGTGAGGAGCAGGAGCATGGGTGATGATCTCTTAGACTTAACATCTCAAAGGCATTGTCACACAGAGGAGGTTAACATTAGGCCCTTGACTTTCATTCACAAAAGAAAATACCCAGAATGTGGCCCCTGTATCCACTGATTCCTTTCTGTAAGCCACAGACATGCTGAAGAGTCTCACAAACTAAAAACAAACAACGCCCACAATGAAACAACAGAGGCTCTTGCTTGGACCTGGGACTGTGTATAGCACACCCTGCTGTTTCTCTTTTCCAAATATTCACACCGCATGGCACATACCCTGGGGTGATAGGGAAATGGTTGGTATGTTATGAGGATAGAACATTTTACCATTTAAAAAAATGCCTACAAACTGTGGTAAGCAGGACATGATGGCCCAAGATGGCGCCCAGGGCCAGAACAGCACCCCAACCACACCCTTGTTTACCAGACCTAGGGCTTTCATGGCGCATGCCTGTGGGCAGTGGCTTCCCGCTAGCCTATCGTGGGCCTTCATCTTGGGAGAGCGTGGCACATGAGGATTGGAGGAATCTAGGGTATAAATTGAGCAGGCACCAGAAGAGGAGGAGAAAATAATAATAAAGTAAGCAACCTGCAAGGCGGCTCACATCCGTGTGTCCTGTCTTCTTTCCGCCAGCGGACAGTTAGGCAGCGACAAGTGGTGGCCCGTACAGGGACCCACTCTTCAATCAAGGAGCCCGAAGAGGTGAAACGCTAGCGTAAGTAGGACCCCGGAAGTAGGGGCGAAAGAAAAGTGAAACGCTAGCGTAAGTAGGACCCCGGGAGTAGGGGCGAAGGAAAAGTGAAACGCTAGCGTAAGTAGGACCCCGGGAGTAGGGGCGAAGGGAAAGTGAAACGCTAGCGTAAGTAGGACCCCGGGAGTAGGGGCGAAGGGAAAGTTATTTTATTGCGGAGATTAGGAGGCCGTGTGAAACCCAGAGGCGATGGGGAACCAGCCTTCCTCTCGGCATTTACTTGATGCCTTAAGTGCTTATTGATGCCGCCGCTGATCACCTCACTAGAGCCACTCTCATCCTTAATGCCACTGAACAAGCTGAAGCTTTTCACAAACGTTTTCATGTGAATGCTCACACCCTCTCCTCGCGCTTCCATATATCGCGGGAAGCCGCTCGGGCCATAGTTAAACAATGCGCCTCCTGTGCACCCTACCAACCCCAGCCACACATATATGTGACCTATTGCAGGACCAAGTGGATGTGCTATTTCAGCTGGCACAGCTGGGTTGTGAGCAAAGGCTTCCTGGATTGTGTGTCACCTCCGTACAGTTCAGCAACATCTCTAGAGCTGCTAACCTCTCTCGGTCTCTTTCTTTGGAACTACAGGGCAACTGGTCTGCTAATTTAGAGCAGACTCTGGAACAGCTCAGACTCTCCATCGTTGCGATCAACTCCATGCGAGTCGATACTCACACTGCCAGTGGACTGCTGAAATTTATGAGCTCAGCATTTTTCACCATCAAGGAATGGGCGGGACTTGGGGTACTCAGTGTAGCTTTCCTCTGTGCCATTTTTGCCGTATGTCTTATTGGCCGGCGCGCCTCCCGACAGCGACGACGGGAACAGGCCCTGATTATACAGGCCATTGCAGCCGTGCAAGATGAACAGCCCTCGGCAAGCGTCTGGCTCAGCATGTTAGAAGGGTAGTCAAAGACGGGCAACCTCTTCTGGGGGTGCTACCAACCTAAGACAGGGGCCTCACCAAGCTGTGAGGTATCCCCATGACGGGTAAGGAGCATCATAGCCGAAGAGGACCCAAGACAGGCACCTTCTCGGTTTATGTAAACAAAAAAAGAGGGAGATGTGGTAAGCGGGACATGATGGCCCAAGATGGCGCTCAGGGCCAGAACAGCACCCCAACCACACCCTTGTTTACCAGACCTAGGGCTTTCATGGCGCATGCCTGTGGGCAGTGGCTTCCCACTAGCCTATCGTGGGCCTTCATTTTGGGAGAGCGTGGCACATGAGGATTGGAGGAATCTAGGGTATAAATTGAGCAGGCACCAGAAGAGGAGGAGAAAATAATAATAAAGTAAGCAAACTGCAAGGCAGCTCGCATCCATGTGTCCTGTCTTCTTTCCGCCGGCGGACAGTTAGGCAGCGACAACAAATACTTCAGATTAACATAAAAAAATGCACACCTAGGTACTCCTCTGGGAGATATTATGTTGGTGAGTGGGGTCCCTGTCCATCCCTCTTCCAGGCCAGACTCCAGATGTCCCTCTAGAGTCCTCCTTCCCCCTTGCTCCCTGTGTCTACCTGTTGTAGCTGAGTAATGTCACCCTGAGACGTTGCAAGGGGAGGCCCTGCTCTGGGTCTTCTTTCAGCTCTGCCCCTAGGGCAGGGAGTCTGTGGGGCACTGGAAACATGCCACCCAGAACATGAACCCCTTCTAGACTATGTACCAGGTACATAGGGCTGGGAATCTCCCTGATAAATGCTGCCGTCTGTTTCTGGTGCTTTATGAGCCTCTTCCAGGGTCCCTTTTCCCTGGTGTGCACCTGGCAGCCCCAGAACCACTGAATGGCAGTGTTTTCTAATGAAGGGAGGAGTATGAATGTGTTTCCACAGAGGCTAGGGTAACACACTGTCATGGGCTGAATTGTGTCCCCCCAAAAATGTACTCAGCAATTTGACTGGGCCATAACTCCCAGTACTGTGCAATTGTCCTCTATTTTGTGGTTTTTCTGTGCTGTAAATTCCAATCTCTGCCTGTGGTTAATAGAATGAATTATGTTAGAGAAGATTAGGATGGGGCTGTGACAACCTTCCTAAGGTCACCTCCCAGCCCCAATAAAAAGGGAGTTTCCCTGGCATATGGCTTTAAAAAAAATCCACTGCTGTTGAGTCCAACTCATAACAACCCTACAGGACAGAGTAGAACTGCTCCATAAAGTTTCCAAGGAGTGCCTAGTGGATTCGAACTGCTAGTCTTTCTGTTAGCAGATGTAGCACTTAACTGCTACAACACCAGCACACCCTTTATCCTTTCATCCTGCAAAAGATAAAAGGAAAGGGAAGCAAGCAGAGAGTCTCACAAACTACTACTGTGACACCAGCAGTAGAATGTGTCCTTCAGACCTGAGGTTTCTATATCAAGATGCTTCCTGACCAAAGACTGATGCAATACAAGAACCTTCCTCCAGAACCAACTAAGAGGGAAAGCCTTCCCTTGGGGCAAACATCCTGAATTTGGACTTGTAGCCTACTGGACTGTGTAAGAGTAAATTTTTCTTTGTTAAAGCCATCTACTTGTGTTTGGTATTTCTGTTAGAGCAGCATTAGATGACTAAAACACACACCATGGGATTGAAGCTGGGAGTGGGAGCACAGGGAGCAGGAGGCACCAGGGTCAGAGGCCAGGGTAGCTCTCAGGACCACCACTCCCTGGCAGAATGTCAAAGATTCTAGGGATCCTAATTTGGACCTTGGCCTTCCAGGTCCTTCTGGAGGTATCAAGATGAAATTTAGAGGTCCTTTCACAGTATGAATTGTGCCCAGTGTCACTGACCAAAGACTGATGCAGTACAAGGACCTTCCTCCACTTGAAGGTTGCCTTGGGCCTCCTGAGGGCAAGAGTTTCCAGTCTGTTCATGTTACAGCCCCCTTGCTATCTGGAATTGGGTCTCTTGCCACTAAATCTAATATAGAAAGCAGACAGCATCCCTTCCTGAGAGTATCCTCACCCGGAGTAGCTCTGGGAACCTGCTCCTGTGCCTCCTAACCCACCGTACCCTTTGTCCTTGTCTACACTTGCTCAAGGTACATCAACTGCCTTACAACTATCTCCTACCTTTGTACTTCCCACCAACCAATCTTTGAAAATAACTTTCCGTTTCACCCTCACAAACATTTCTCTCCACTCTGGCAAGAAGCACTGTTGGTGTTTTGCTCACTAGCCCTTCTCTGCTTTTCCTTGCTGTTTGGGAGGCATTTTGATCCAAGCATCCTCACCCCAACAGCTCAGGGTCAGTTCTGATAGGTTACAGTCAGCCATGCAATCTCATCCTCCTTGTCCTGGCCAATGAGACATGAGTAAAAGTCAGCCATGGGTTCCTGAGAAGGTTTCTTCTCTGATAACTTAGATCCACAGGAAGAAATGGTTTGTGTGGCCCACCACACTTTACTGTGTCATGCTGGCATGTCTTTTACTGGTTGTGATGGATCGAACTATGTCCTCCAAGAATATGTACAGAAGTCCTCATCGCTGTACCATGGCCTTGTTTGGAAATAGAGTCTTTATTTGAAAATGTTGTTAGTTAACGTAACATTAGGGTGGGTGTTTATCCCCTCTGAATTTTGTAAAAGAGAAGGTCAGACAGGGAGACAGAGTCACAAAGGAGGAAGACAGCAGCCAAAGATGCATCTACAGTCTGCAAAGGAACTCCAAAGCCACCAGAAACTAAGAGTTGTGATCACTATTGGTTGCTGTCACGTGGTAGCTGGCCCATGAGGATCTCATGTATACAGAGCAGAACCACACTCCACAGAGGTTTCAGTGCTTCAACCTTTTGGAAACAGATCATCAAGCCTTGTTTCTGAGATGCCCCGGGTAGGTTTGAACATCAGCTTTTCAGTTAGTAGTCCAACACTTAATCATTTGTACCACACTGACCCTGGATCGTCTGTTATTTGCATCTCAACACAAACTGCACCTGAACCCCTCACCTACAAGACCTCCTCTGAGTCTCCCAGGACTTCTGTCCTTCCCCTCTGTGTTCTACTCACCCTTAATTCCATCAATGTGTTCCTGAAGGGCAGAGGTTATCTTTTGTTTGTCTCTGCGTCCTGCCCTCTCTGACCACTTCCCAGCTGTGCTGGCTGCTGGCTGGATGCCTATCCAGTAGTGTTATACAGAGTTTGTTGAAATATCTTTTTTATAAAAAATCAATTGGTGAACCTACTCCTTTTGTGGTGCAATATCCTTAAAGTCCACATGGTATTAGATTTCAGAACTAGGAAAACATTTCTTTCTCCCAAGAGATTAATTAACAGCTTCTACTACAGGCCCACAACCCCTTGTGTATAGTTCTGAAAACTAAGTATTTCTGAAAACCGAGAATTTTTCCATAAGTTAGTGGTAAACTTATTTGATGGCAAAACCTGACTTGGTCATAAGTGAAGACAGTCAGTCTTTGCTTATCTCACTTAATATGAACATCTCTATATTTCACTTGAAAATATAAATGTGCTTGGTAGTAGATGCCGGTCCCCAACCCAGTTGGGCTGTTACTTAATACACAGTATAAACCCCACCTACTGCTGTTGAGTTGGGTCCAATTCATAGCAATCCTACAGGTCAGAGTAAAACTGCTCCATAGAGTTTCCAGAGAGTGCCTGGTGGATATGGTATATATGAATATACATTGCTACCTCCAAAATCCAAAATGTTCTGAATTCAGAAAAACTTTCTACCCCAGGGTTTCTGATAAGGAATTGCAGCTTCATATCAAATAGCAGGAGCCCTGGTGGCACAGTGACTAAAGGTTCAGCTGCTAACCAGAAGGTCAGCAGTTCAAATCCACCATCTGCTCCTTGGAAACTCCATGGGGCAGTTGTACTCCATCCTATAGGGTCACAGTGAGTTGGAATTAACTCAGTGGCAATGGGCTTATCAGACAAGATAGCAAGAGTTGTGTAATAAACTTGACTTTCTCTTTTTGCCTTGACTGCCAAAAAGGCCAATTGTAAATTATTAACCTTATTTACAACAACTAATCTTTGTCTAAACTACAATTATCTTGTGTTTTTATAACATGGCTTTAAAAATTATCTGTGCAGTCTAGCTTTCCTAAATTTGTGTCTTTTATTTTCACCTGTTCCATATTTCTTTCAAGTGCAATAACATAAAATTACTACAGATGAGTGAATCCTTTGTTGAATGGCCAGCTCTCACAGACTGAAGATAACTGATTGTTTTAACTTTTTTTTCTTTTTGTCAGCTGGCAGCAGCAGTTGGGCTTAACTGGCAGCAAAGTTCAGCCACACTGCTGATGTGATCAGTGGGTGGAATAGCCATACTTTGAGAGCCCAGCTCTGGACTTAGAGCACTGTGGCCCCTCCACCCTCTCTTTACAAACCTCCACCATTGATTCAGCTGTTTTGCAATGGGCAGGACAGCTTGTGCAGATGCCATCCTGTTTGTTTGACTAGGAGGCAGAGTTACCCAAACGGAGGCCTCAGGGTTGGCTAATTCCCAAGCTTGGAGGCCATGCAAGCCCAGGGTGCGCTTTCCCAACAGAAAAGCTGTGTTTAGCACAGTGTAGCCTTAAGGGTGGGGCCCAACAGCAGATGACAGTAGAAAAATAGCCTTTCCGTAATCTGAACTGGATCACAGCATCTGGGGACAGATATAGAGGTGCTTACATTGCCAGAGGGAAAGAAGAGCTTGCACACCTGACAGTCTGACTGATTTTGAAAGCAGATAGCTTTTTCTTTTCAAAATAAGACTACCTAGAGAAACAACTGTGGTGTAGCCTGACAGCATCTCTTCCAGCCTTGACTGACCCACAACATAGGGTCAGCTGATGGCTCCCCAGGGAGTCCATGGGTAGGGCCGTGTCTTAGCCAGCCAGAAGGAGGAGCCTGCTATGCCAGAGATTCCACCGGGCCCAGTCACTGGACTACATAGAGGTGACTGGTGATCAACTTCTGCTTTAGCTCCTGTTAAGGCATCACCAGAGAAACTAAACAACCTCTAGATGCCCAAAAAGCTACAGACGTTGGCCAGATTTAAAGAAAAATCCACTCATGGTTCTAAAAAGCCCCCAAAAGAAAGAACCAAAGAACTGCCCAGATGAAGAAGTCTTTCTGAATCTTTTGGAGGTGACATACAAAAGAATTATATAGAGAGCCCTCTTAGACATTATTACACCACATTACAAAATTCAGCAGAGCAAAGTGAAAAATTAAGAAAGCTGTTTTAAGTGATGGAACACCAGCATTCCAAAATCTGACAGATCAATTACAAAATTAAAGAATTAGAAAACTCAATTCAGAGCCAAGAGAACATAATTGAACAACCAGAAAATAGACTTTCTGGCTTGGAAGACAGAGCTACTGACACCAGGATTTATGAGAAGAAATAAGAGAAAAGAAACCAGAAAAATGAAGAAGCATTAAGAAACATGTGGGACTCTATCAAGATGAACAATTTATGATTAATTGGAGTTTCTGAACAGGAAGGGACACCTGAAAACACAGAGAGTATTGTTGTTAACTTGCTGACAGAAAACTTCCCTGAAATTACGAAAGAAGAGAACATAGATATCCAAGATGTTTATCGAACGCCACACAATACAGACACCAAAAGAAAGACTCCAAGGCATGTTATAATCAAGCTTAACAAAATGAAACATAAGCAGAAACTCTTAAAGGCAGTGAGACTCAAAGCAAAGCTAACATTCAGAGGGAAGCCCGATAGGCTTTTGTCTGACTTCTTGCAGAAACCATGTTGGCACAGAGGTAGTGAGATGACACATTCAAAGACTTGAAGAAGAAAAACTTCTAATATCCTGCAAAACTGTCTTTCAAATATGAAAATGAAATTAAGACATTCTCAGAGAAACAGAAACTCAGAAACTTTGTAAAAACCAAACCAAAGTTACAAAAGATACTGAAGGAAGCTCTTGGCTTAGAAGAACAAAGCCATTAACTATGTGTTTTAGGAGACAATACAGGACACATCATCCAGAAACCTACTGAGTTAGGGGAGGCACAAAACCCAACCAAAGCTATTATATTAAAAGAAGTAACCCAGTGATCATATCATGAAAACTATGATACATCACATTAAAAAGAGGGATATACTACAGTAGTTATAGTCCTTCCAGATGGAGAGAAAGTTTATAAGATGTGTAGAAGTTAAAATTGGGTTTAAACATAGATTATTAAGCAGGTTCATGGGGTAGCCACAAAGCACAACAAAGATGTGACATATCAAAACAAGAAACGCAACAGAGGAGTCTCAACAAACACAAAACCAACACTGAAAAGGGTGAAAAACCAACCCATAAAGAAGAATATCACGAAACAGAATATTAAGAGCAACAGAGAAAAACATCAACACAAAAATAAATACATCAAAATGACAGCACTAAACACACACCCATCAATAATTACACTGAATGTAAATGGACTGTATGCTCCAGTAAAGAGAGAACGAGTGACATCCTGGATCAAAAGACATGACATATCTATGTGTTGCTTACAAGAAACTCACCTTAGACTTAAAGATATGAACAAACTGAAAATTTAAGGATGGAATAATGTATACCAAGCCAACAATACACAAAGAAGAGCAGTGTGGCAATAGTAATCTCAGATAAAACAGATTTTAATGTAAAATCCACCATTGTGGACAAGGATGGACACTATTTATTGCTGAAAAGTTCAATACACAAGCAAGACTTAATAATATTAAATATTTATGCACCAATAGTAGAGCAACAAAATACATCAAAGAAACACTGACTACATTAAAAAATGAGATAGATCACTTCACAGTAACAGTGGGAGATTTCAACACTCCACTTTCAGTATTAGGTAGATCTTCTAGAAACAAGCTCAATAAAGACACAAAAGATCTCATTGTGACAATTAACCAACTAGACCTAACTGATGTATACAGGACTTTCTATCCATCAGCAGAAAACTACACCTCTTTCTCCAGTGCACATGGAACATTTTCCAGAATAGACCATGTGTTAAGACATAAAGCAAATCTGAACAAAATCCATACCACTGAATTATTGCAAAGCATCTTCTCAGACCATAAAGCCATAAAATTTGAAATCAATAGCAGAAAAAACATAGATAGAAATTAGAACTCATGGAAACTGAACAATATCTGGCTCAAGAAGCCATGAGTTATAGAAGAAGTCAGATAAAATAAAGAAATGCATGGATTAAGATGAGAATGCAAACACTTCCTACCAGAACCTATGGGACACAGCCAAAGCAGTGCTTAGAGGTCAGTTTATCTCTGTAAATGCACTCATCTGGAAGGAACAAAGAACCCAAACCAAAGAATTAACTTGACAGCTTGAAAAAGTAGAAAGAGAGCAGCAGAGGAACCCTTCAGACACCAGAAGAAAAGAGATCATAAAGATTAGAGCACAACTAAATGAATTAGAGAATAGAAGAACAATTGAAAAAATGGAAAAGACCAAAGACTGTTTTTTTGAAAAGATCAACAAAATTGACAAACCACTGGCTAAACTTACTAAAGAAGAACAGGAAAGGAAACAACCCAAATAAGAAAGGAGATAGGAGAAGTCACAACAGATCCAACAGAAATAAAAAATATAGCAGAATACTTTGAAACTCTGTATTCTAACAGATTTGAAAACCTAGAGGAAATGGACAAGTTTCTAGAGTTATATCACCTACAAAAATTATCACAACTTAATAAACCCATCCCAAAGGTAAAGATTGAAAAAGTGATCAAAAAACTACCAACCAAAAAAACCTTGGCCCAGATGGGTTCACTGGAAAATTCTACCAAGCTTTTAGAGAAGAGTTAACTCCAATACTACTGGAGACTATTTCACAGCATAGGAAGATATGGAATACTCCCAGATTCATTCTATGAAGCCAGCATAACCCTGATACCAAAGCCAGGGAAAGATCCAACAAAAAAGGAGAACTACAGACTAACATCATTTGTGAACCTAGATGAAAAAATCTTCAACAAAACACTTGCCAACAGAATTCAACAATGTATCAAAAAAAATAATTTATAGCAACCAAGTTGAATTCATACCAGTCATGAAAGGCTGGTTCAACATCAGAAAAACAATTAATGTGATCAAACACATAATCAACACAAAAGACAAGAATCACCTGATTTTGTCAATTGATGCAGAAAATGCATTTGATAAAGTCCAACACCCATGCATGCTAAAAACCCTCTGCAAAACAGAAATAGGAGGCAAATTCCTCAATGCAATAAAGGCCACTTATACAAAGTCAACCACCTACATCATCCTGAATGGTGAGAGACTAAAACAATTCCCCTTGAGAATGAGAACTAGACAAGGATGCCCACTCTCACATCTCCTATTCGACATTGTACTAGAATTTCACGGGAATTAGACAAGACCAACAAGTAAAGTGCACCTGCATCAGCAAAGAAGTAAAAATCTCCCTATTTGCAGATGATATGATTGTATACACAGAGAATCCTAAAGAATCCATAAGTAAACTACTCAAACTGATAGAAGAGTTCAGCAGAGTCTCAGGATACAAGATAAACATAGGTAAATCAGTAAGATTCCTTTATACCAACAAAGAGATTATTAAAGAAGAAATCACCAAATCAATACCATTTACTATAGCCCACAAGAAGATAAAATACCCAGGAATAAATCTAACCAGAAAAGTAACAGACCTTTACAAAGAGAACTACAAGTCCTTATTACAAGAAACTAAGAGAAACTTACAGAAATGGAGAAACTAACCTGCTCATGGATAGGAAGACTTAACATTGTGAAAATGTCTATTTTACCCAAAGCAATCTACATATACAATGCAATCCCAATGCAAATACTAGTGCCCTTTTTTAATGAGATGGAGAAACAAATCACCAACTTTGTTAGGAAAGGGAAGAAACCCCGGATAAAGCACTACAGAAGAAGAACAACATCCTAGGAAACCTCTCACTATCCGACTTTAGAATCTATTACACTGCCACGGTAGGCAAAACAGCCTGGTTCTGGTACAAAAAGAGACACATAGACTAATGGAACAGAGTTGAGACCCCAGAAATGCCACCATCTTCCTATGAACAGCTGATATTCAACAAAGGTCCTAAAATTTCAAACTGGGGTAAAAACAGTCTCTTTAATAAATGGTGCTGGCAAAATTGGATATCAATCTGCAAAAAACTGAAACAAGATCTTTATCTTACACCTTATACAAAAACCAACTTAAAGTGGATAAAAGACCTAAATATAAAATCTAAAACAACAAAGCTCATCCAAAAAAATAGGATCAACAATGGAAGTTGTAATACACAATGCAGACAGACTTCAAAAGCTGACAAAGCATCATCAACAGAAGAGGAAATAGATAAATAGGAACTACTAAAATCAAAGACTTTTGCTCATCTAAAGACTTTATCAAAAGAATTAAAAGACCACCGCAGAATGTGAAAAACATACTTGGCAACTATATGGCAGACTGACATCTGATCTCCATAATCTGCAAGGCACTACAGAACATCAACAAGAAAAGGATAAATAATCCAATTAAGCAATGGGCGAAGGACATGGACAAACACTTCTCTAAAGAGAATATCCAGACTGCCAAAAGACACATGCAGAATTGCACACAATCATTAGCTATTAAAGAAATTCAAATCAAAACTATGATGAGGTATCATCTCACCCCAACAAGGTTGGCTATGGTCCAAAAAACACAAAACAACAAATGCTGGAGAGGCTGTGGAGAAATTGGAATTCTCCTCCACTGCTGGTGGGATTGCATAATGGCACAACATCTTTGGAAAGCAATGTGGTGCTTCTTTAAAAAGCTGGAAATAGATACACCATTTGACCGAGTAATCCCATTGCACAGAATGTATCCTACAGGACCCACACCAGTCACACAAACAGATACATGCACATGGATATTTATTGCAGCACAGTCCACAATAGCAAAAAGATGGAAGCAACCCAGATGCCCAACAACAGATGAATGGATAAACTATGATATATATACTCAGTGGAACACCATGCAACGGTAAAGAACAATGATGGTTTTAGGAAGCATCTCAAAACCTGGTTTCAATTAGAAGACATTATGTTAAGTGAAATTAGTCCACGGCACAAGGACAAACGTTGTATGAGACCCCTACTATAAGGACTTGAAAACAGACTAATGTACTGAAGAAAAGACTCTTCAATGGCTGCAAGAGAGGGGAGGGGAGGAGGGAGAGGACTGGTTATAAATTAGATGGTTGACAGAAATTTGATTCGGTAAAATCAGCGACAGCACACATTAGAAAGAAAGATCAGTCTAACTGAATTTCAACACAACCTGAAAACTCTTCCAATCTTATCCCATTATGGCAAGGACAGAGTAGCAGGGGTGGGGGTCTGGGGACTACGTTCTCGGAGGAAATCAAGGCCAGTTGGCATAACTAGCCTGTTGCAAAGAGAATTGTCTGCACCCCATATTGGTGAGTGCCGTCTGGGGTCTTAAAAGCTAGCAAGCTTCCATCTGAGGTACAACAAATGGTCCCAACTCAGCAGGAACAGATGATCATCAAGGAAAAAACAACATGGGGGAAAGAGAACCCAGAAAACAAAAAGACCCATGTGAATGGGTGACTACATCAACATGTAACCAGAAGAACCAGATGGTGACTGGCCACCTCCAGTGACAGCCGTGATGGGGGTCACAAAGTTGAGTTCCAATGGCAATATGAGAATAAGAAGGGGTGCACCCTGAGAACTCCACTAAAAGACCACAACTGATGGTCCGAAGGCCTAGGGGCTCCCCTGGGAGCATGGCTCCTAGACCTGATGCTGCCCCTGTCCTTATCATTGCTGAGGTCAACTCTTTGAACAGGAATGGATTGGACTCAGCGACACAGAGCGACCATGTCGTGTGTGCACTTTAAGGTTCTATACATCTATAGGATGTCATCCTACTAGCCTCTTACTTGAGGGGAGTGGAGAGGATGGAGAAGAGTGGACAGGAGATTGTTAAGAGGATATGACTCTTATAGAACTGAAAGGAGAAGTGTGCTGTCACCAGGCAAGGAAAGCATAGGAGCTGCTCACAGGCAGGCATGAGAATTTAAAACAGATTGTATACTTTCACTCAATCACAATAAATAAAAGAAAGAAAAGAAAAAACAACACTTGTTGTTGACTCAGTTCTGACTCATGATGACAGCATGTGTTTCAGAGCATGTGTCTCTAGGAGGGTCTCAGAGGCTGATTTTCCAGAAGCCGATTGCCGGATCTTTCTTCAGAGGCGTCTGTCGTGGGTTTGAACCACCATACTTTCGGTTAGTAGTGGAGCATTTAAAGTTTGCACCACCCAGACTTGAAAAGGAGCCTCAAAAATAATGTGCATATAACTCATACAGTGCGAATCAAGTGTCATATGAAAATGTGTGTAGGTGTATTCAAAAAAACCAAACCCACTGCTTTCAAGTTGATTCTGACTATAGCACAGAGTAGAAGTTCATTTCCAGGGAGCACCTGGCAGGTTGGAACTGCCAACCTTTTGGTTAGCAGAGTTAGCACTTGACCACTATACCACCAGGATATCCATGTAGACACAGAGGTAATGGAAACCCTGGTGGTGTAGTGGTTTAGTGCTATGGCTTCTAACCATAAGGTTAGCAGCTCAAATCTGCCAGGTGCTCCTTGGAAACTCTTTGGGACAGTTTTTACTCTGCCTGTAGGGTCACTGTATGTCTGAACCAATTCGATGGCAGTGTGTTTGGTTTTGCTAGTACACAAGTAACAAGGTACACGTGTTTAGTCATTATAATGAAGACAGTGATGATCTCTAAATGACGGGATTTGAGTGATTCTTACTCTCATTTTTTAGTGTGTGATTATATTCTAAATTTTCAGTGACAATAATTGCTACTTTTGCAATAACAATAAAGAACATAAGTTTGCTTTAAATTCCTTTTGCGGACGTTCTCAGAAAACAGTTTATTAGAGCATGGCAGCCCCTTTCTAGTCAACAGCTTCACCGATCTTTGTAAAACATTTTACATGTGGATGTGTAAATGTTGTATCTTAACATGCAGTTGAACTGTACAAAAATCATTCCTGTTAAATTTTTGAAGCTTTCTCCTTTATCAGGTAACATCTTAAAAAGTTGTTTAGAACTTTGTCTGCCTGACATCAAAGTAATAAGATAATTCCACAGTTCAAATTACAATAATCTGCTTTAGCTTCTATGACAGAGCGGCAGGCACCAGTCTCACCATTCCTCTGCAGATGCAGAAGCTGGGCAGAATATCTGAAGTGGCGGCATTCAGACATTGGGCAAGGGGCAATTTTGTAGGAGCATGACCTCTCAGAGGAGCTAAGCAAATAATAGGGGGAAGGGAGGAGGCTACAATCAACCTGGCTTCTCTCTTGGGCCTTGGTGTTAGGGGGGGACCCCAGCAGAGAACAGCAGTCTCTCTGAGCTTAGGAGATAAAGATTGGGAGTTCGGAGAGCTGAGGAGGCTGGCAATGGTTGTGCAGAGAACCAAAGAGGGAGGAGCCAAGGCAGCAAAGGGGTCTGGAAATCTTGAGTCCTTGATGAACACTAAACTGCACTCATACAGGGTGACAATCCATGGGGTGGGACAACCAACACCTACAGAGAGCGAACAGGTATGCTGCTGCTGCCAGTGCAGCTTGCAGAGTTGGAGACCTGCAAGTTCTGACAGAGACCTCGTTGAATATAGAATTAATTCAGCGGAAACTCTAGAAAGGTCACACTTCAAGAGCAGGGTTAAAATGATCGCACTGCTGTTAGCTTCTGTCAAGTTGGCTTCAACTCATGGCTACCCCGTGTACAACAGAGCAGTCATTGCCTTTCCCCATGCCATCTTCATGATTGTTGATATGGCTGAGTGCATTTTTGCAGCTCTGTGTATTCTGAGTATCTTCCAACCTAGGGGGCTCATCTTTCAGCACTGTATTAGACAGTATTCTGTTGTGATACATAGGCTTTTACTGGCTAATTTTCAGTAGATCATCAGACTTTTTTGCCTAGACTGTTGTTGTCTGAAAGCTCCACTGAAACCTGCCCACCATGGATGACATGGCCAATATTTGAAAATTGCTGTCACAGCTCCCCCCATTGTAACAACACACAAGCTATCGCACTGCACAAAACAGACAGATGGGTAGTAGAAAATGATCTAAAGTTTACTGTAGACCCAGATTAACACAATCTTCAAACAAGACTTGAAAGATTCAAGCTGATGTACAAGGAAATTAAGCGCCTCTCAGAACAAAGCTGAACACTCTGTAAAAGAAGACAATAAAATCTAGACATTCAAAAGGTCCAGAATCCAAAAAAAGAGCAAAAGGCAGGAAAATGTGACCTATAACCAAGAGAAAAATCAGTCAACAGTGACAGATGAATCAATAACAGAGATGCTAGAATTATAGCAGTCAAGGCCTTTAAAACAGCAATTATAAAAAGATATAAGGATTTCAAGAAAGACGTAAATATAATGAGGAGAGAAGTTGAAACCACAAGTGGGAAATCTAGAACTGGAAAAAGACAATATCTGGAATGAAAAATTCACT
Organism: Heterohyrax brucei; assembly: GCA_028571685.1. Taxonomy (NCBI): domain Eukaryota; kingdom Metazoa; phylum Chordata; class Mammalia; order Hyracoidea; family Procaviidae; genus Heterohyrax; species Heterohyrax brucei. The sequence continues at coordinate 133,082,749 of CM053149.1, read as the reverse complement.
GGATGAAGGTTGCTGATCTGGGCAAGATGGAGAAGCACACATCACCTCCTCTCTCCTCCAAATGCAAGCTGTAATTCCTGGACAGAATGCATGGAGTTGCTTTCTGAGGACTCTGAAAAGTAGCTCACAGGCAGGCTAGGGGACAAGGTCTGAATTCAAAGCACCATCGAACTGAGGGTGGAACTTCCCACTGATTTTTCCTGCAGTATTACTCAGCCTGAATTCAAAGGCATCCTGAGTCTGGAACGGAACACTGGGTGTGGACAAAAGGCTCAGGAGAAGCCCTCTCTTTCTGTCTGAGGACCAGAAAAGGGGACCCCTAATGGCAGAGAATGAGACAACCCCTTGGGTTTGTTTTTCCATCTTCTCACCTTCCTCACTTCTCAGGCAACCCGACAGAAGCAGTGGTGATGGTGGTGGTAACAGTTCTTAGAAGGTTCCTGAAACTCTAACAGAGGGGACCCCTTCCCTCTGACCATAGGAGCTGTGGGACCAAGAATGTGAGACAAAGTATCACTGCTTTTTTCTTTCTCTGTCCTCCCAAAGATTACATTTTCAGATGCAGCTGCTGTAGTGGGAGACTGTGCAGCAGTGAGGAGAAACTAAAACCCTGGCTTTCTGCCCACAGGACGATGAAGGGAGGCCCCCAGAGAGCAGGAAAATCGTGCAGAGAAAGGAGATCAAGAAAAGATTCCATGGTGGTGTGTATGAATTTCTTGGCTCACCTCTGAGCTGCAAGTGCATGGATTTGTTCCCAAGTGGCACACCACAGAGATCAACAGAGTGGAGGAAAAAACAAAAACAGGATACAATCATACGTAATTTGTAAGAAAATTTTTTTCACTTTTTTTTAAAATTGTGATTAAGTATACAATTCAGGTCAATTTTGCATGCCCATCTATCTGCAGCTCCATCTGCTCTCCCCACCTGGTGACAGCGCATTCCTCGTTTTTAAGCTTTACCTCCAGTATCGTCTTAACAAGCACCTGTCCGCTGCTCTCCACCCTCTTTCCCATCTGGAAAGAAACTAGTAGGACAGCTTCCTATCGCTGCTCTCCACCCTCTTTCCCATCTGGAAAGAAACTAGTAGGACAGCTTCCTATAAATGCATAAAACCATGAAGTACACACACCACATGGTCACACTGTGCCCCCAAGTCCAGTCCATTCCTGTCCAAAGAATTGACCTCAGTACTGGTTTCTGGCCAGCAGCATGTCTAGGGGCAGCCTGTTCCCAGGAAACCTTCCACAGTCGGACCATTAGTTCTAATCTTGTAGTAAAGTTCTTGAACTGCACACCTCTTTCTCTCATGTTGCCTCAGGGACTCTACATTCATTGTGTTCCCCATTGTGGCTGTCTTTGATGGTGGCCAGGCACCATTGGTTCTTCTGGTCTCATGTAGAAACAATCTCCCGTTCATATGGGTCCTACTGTCTCCTGGGATCTTTCTCCCTCATGTCTTTGTTCTCAGTCATCATGAATTCTAGATGAGCTGGGACCATATGGTGTACCTCAGACGGCAGCTTGCTGGCTTCTAAGACCCCAGACACCACTCACCAATATGGCGTGCAGAGACTCTCCTAGAAAAAAGCTAGTTATGCCAATTGGCCTCAGTGTCCCCGGAAAACAGGGTCCCCAGATCCCTGTCCCTGCTACTCTATGCTTTGAAATATTTGGTTGAGTTTACAAAGCCTTTCAGTTTATGCTGTAGTCTAGTTATGTTGATCTGTTCTCTATTGCCTGCTGTCATTCCCTTCACTTAACCAAATTCCTATCGACTATCTAATCTATGACCAACCCTCTCCCTCCTTCCCCACCCTTGTAGCCATCAGTCTTTTCTTCTGCACATAAATCTATTTTTAAGTCCGTATAGTTGAGATCTCATGCAATGCTTGTCTTTTTGCAGCCGACTGATTTCACTCAGCAAAATGTCTTCTAGTTGAAACCAGGTTATGAGATGCTTCCTAAAATCATCTTTATCATTACACAATGTTCCATTGAGTATCTGTACCATAGTTTGTTTATCCATTCAACTGTTAATAGGCACCTAGGTTGATCCCAGCTTTTTGTTTCTGTGGATAGTGCTGCAATAAATATGTACATGTGTGTTATCTTTTCATGTGAAAGCCTTTATTTCTATAGGATATATTCTGAGCAGTAAGATTGTTGGATCATATGGTGTTTCTATTTCTAGCTTTTTAAGGAAGTGTCAAATTGCTTTCCAAAGAGGTTGTACCATTTTGCATTCTCACCAGCAGTGCAGGAGAGTTCCAATCTCTCTGCAGCCTCTCCAGCATTTGTTGTTTGGCATTTTTTGAGGTATTATTCATATACCAAAAATGTTACCATTTTGAAGTGTATTATGCAGTGGTTTTAATGTATTCATAAGGTTGTGCAAGCATTATCACTATCAAATTTCAAAACATCATCATCCTGAAAAGAATCCTAGTACCCATTAGCAGTCACTGCCCATTCTCTTTTTACTCCATCCTTGGAAGCCACCAGTCTATTTTTATATATCTTTGTGTTTGCCTATTCTGGACATTCGATATAAATGAAATCAGAAAACATGTAGCCTTTTATATCGGTTTTCAAGTTTTATCCATGTTATAGCTTGCATCAGTAACTTATGCTTTTTTATGATTAAATAATATTCCATTGACTAGATTATGGAAGCAAACTGCTATGGCTGGTTAAGTTTGAACTGATAACCTTTTCATTAGCAACTGAGCACTTTAACCACTGTGAAACCAAGGCTCCTTTACAGTCTTAGAAATCCATGAAGCAGCTCTACTCTGTCCTATAGGGTTTCTATAAGTCACAATTGACTTGACAACATGTTCTTTTTCAGTCCAACTGTAGAATCAGGGATGGATTACTCAATTAGCAAGGAATGCATGGGTTTGCTTGTACTTAATCTGCAGTACATAATTTCACCTGCTTTTAGCATGTGACATTAATTATACACTCCAGATTTGTGAGTAAACACAGTTAAGCCTGTGCATGACTGGCTTCCTGGTTAATCTGTCACTGTGTAGAATTCACTTGCACTTGGAACACTTGCCAAAATAGACCATGTGCTGGATCACAAAACAAATATTGATATATTTAAAGGCTAAAATCAAGGTCAGTTAGCATAACAAAGTTTATTAAAAAAATGTTCTGCATCCTACTTTGGTGAGAGACGTCTGGGGTTTTCAGAGCTACCAAGAAACCATCTAAAAAACATCAACTGGTCCCAAACAACCTAGAGGAAAGGAGACGACTAACACCAAAGACACAAGGGAAATGTGGGCCCAAGAGAAGAAAGGGCCACGTAAACAAAAGACCCCATCAGTGTGAGAGCAGAAGAGCTAGACGGTGCTCTGCTACTACCAGTGACTGCCGTGACAAGGAAAGCAATAAAGAGTCCCTGATGGAGCAACAGAAAAGTGGCATGCAGAACTTGAATTCTCATAAAAAGACCGGATCTGATGGTCTGATGGACAGGAGTGTCACTAAGGGGTACGGCCTCTGGTGTCTCTGTTAGCCCAGAACTAAAACCATTCCTGAAGCCAACTCTTCAGACAAAGATTGGACTGGGCTGTAAAACATCAAATGATACTAGTGAAGAACGTGTTTCTTGGCTTAAGTAGGTAAATGAGACTAACTGGGCAGCTCCTTCCAGAGATGAAATGAGGAGACAGAGGAGGACAGGAGATCACTGACTAGACACAGGAAATACAGGGTGTTGGAAGTGTAAGGAGAGCAACTAGGGTCACATAACAATGTGTAAGTTTTTGTATGACAAACTGACTTGAATTGTAAACTTTCACTTAAAGCACAACAAAAATAAATATATAAAATTAAGATTTTTTTATTAGAAATCAATAACACAAAGATATATGACTGCTACCAGAATATTTTGAAGTTTAACAAAATACTAAAAAGATCTGAGTCAAATAAGAAATAGCAAGGGTGATTATACTGTATTTTGAATTGAGTGGTAGTGAAATGCAAACATGTAAGAATCTGCAGGGTGACAGCTGAACAGTGCTGTCATTGTTCTTAGCCACCCTGGATTCAGTCCCTGACTCTTGATGACCACGTGTGTGACACAATGCAACACTGCCTGGTCCGGCTTCATGCACAAGGTCAGTTGCAGATTGGCCCGTTGTGATCCACAGTGTTTCCACGGTCTGACTTTCGAAAGTAGGTCACCAGGTCTTTCTTCCTGGTGCATCTTAGTCTAGAAGCTCTTCTGAAATCTGTTCAGCAGCATATCAGACACACAAAAAAATCCAAATATATTGCCATCCAGTTGATTTCAAGTGAAAGTGAGGCTATAGGACAGAGTAGAACTGCCGCACAAGGTTTCCAAGAATTGGCCAGCGGATTCCTACTGCCAACCTTTCCGTTAACCTGTGTGCCACCAGAGCTATCAACAGCGTAACAACATGCAAACCTCCACTGACAGATGAGTGGTGGTTGCACATAAGGTACACTGACAGAAATTCAATCCTGGTCTAGTGCATGGAGATTGACGATTCTAGCACTGAACCACCACTGTCCCAGCTAAACTGCTTAAAGGGGCATGCACGGCTTTGAACACTAGTAGTAGAACAGAATTAGGAGGGTAGGAGAGGACCACAGCAGTACATGAGAGGCCGCTTTGGAAGGCAGTGTGCAGGGTCCTGAGCACATTTCTGCATTGTGGTGAAAAAATTCCTACAGTTAACTGAACAGTAGACCAGCCAAAGTATCAAGACAGTGCCTTCTTGGGGCACCTTTGAGGTCCTTGAGCACTAGAGAACACCTGGATTATATTCATTGTCTGAAATGCAGTCTTGCTTTTGGGTGTCCACAAAAATGCTGAGAAAAGACTCAACCCAGTGGGGAGTGGAGGGGTGAACGCTGATGGGATGCTCAAGGTCCCTGCCTGGCGTATGTCTGAATGCCCAAAGCCTAGCCAGCTGTTCCTCTGGGTGGGAGTAAGAGAGGGCTGCTGCGCTTTGGTCTCGCAGTGAAATCTGAATAATTGATACCCAGTCTAATGTTTCACCCAATTGTCATAAAGCAAGAAACACAAGCCCAGTGTGTGGCAGATGAGGCCATACACAAAGGGTGTTTTCACCGCCCCTTTTCCCAGCCTCTCTCCCAGCGCATGATCTGCCACAATCAGCTTTGTGTTCTGGCCTCTCCCAAGGAGTCACAGGAGGGATTACCAAGGAGGTTCCCCCTGGGGCAGTGGGGAGGGCCTACGGGTGTCATCTGGAGTGGGTGCCCAGCTGCTGCTGAGACCCTGCCTGGCATCACCTCCTCACTGAGGGCAGCTTACAGGGCTGCTATAAAAGCTGTCCTTGCTCTCACCCAAACAAACATTGAAGATGGATTCCCCAGGCTTGGGGGCCCTGTGTGCTAGAGAGGAAGGGAAAGAGGAAGCACGTCCTAGGGACTCCCTGAGTCCCAGGCAGATGGGAGGAAGTCTAGCCCTGTTTCGTTTTCTGACACTGAGGGCTAGTAGTCATTTGTCATACCTTGAGGGAAAACACTCAGTGAACTTCAAACACAGTCCCCATATAGGAACAGGTGACAGCTAGTCCTCTTTGGCCTGGCACCCAAGGCTATGGCACTGTGTCTGGACCACAGCAAGGTGCAGGCTCCTGGCGTCCATGCCAACTTGGTCATCTTTGGAGCTACAGAGACAGGCTTGCCGGACAAGCTCCCTGCAGGATTTCCAACCACCATTTGTATTACCTTGGAAAGGCATGGAAGAGTCTGCTCCGCTCAAGTTTAGCACACACTTTTATCCTCAAGTTAATAGGCCTTGGAGCCATTTTTTTGCAGGGACAAGAAGGAAAGAATCATAGCTGAAAAGGCCCAAGCTTCTCCTGAAGTAGACTTGAATAAAGTACTGGCAGGCACAGGCCAAGTATAAGGACACTGCGGGCCACCTCTGGCAGTATTGTAGCCAGTTCCTGCCTTTGTGATGGTCAGAAAAAATGCTGGAGTATAGGTGTGTCTACCTGAGAGGATATTGTCAATCCACTCGATAGACCCAGGAAGCAGGGTAGGCTGCGTGGTCTGTGGGACAATCAGACCAACTCAGCTGATATCAACTCCATGTGTGTCAGAGTAAAATTGTGCTCCATAGGGTTTCAGGGACCAATTTTTCAAACTGATCACCAGGACTTTCCTCTAAGGTGCCTCTGGGTGGACTTGAACTGCCAACCTTTTGGTTAGCAGATGAACACTTAACTGCTTGTGCCACTCAGGAACTCCACAGTCTGTGGAGTTCAAAAGGAAAACGCAGTCTCTTCCTGGGCCAGTCATAGTGCTTTTTATTTTTTATTGAAGTCATTCTCTCTTTGATACGGAATGTTGGTTAGGACAGTGCAGTTCCCCACAGGGACCAAATGCCCTGCCCCAAGATTCAGTGGGAGAAGCTAGCACACCTGCCTCTTCTTGAGTCCAAGCCCAGACCCCTGACTGGCCACATGGTCACTGGGTGGGGGTGAGAGGAAGGCAAGAACGTGTGGCCATGGACCCCCACTGGAAGGTGATGGGATCCCTGTGTGTGCTCCACTGTCTCACTGGGCTCCATTTATGACATACAAACTTAAAATTATTAAGCATTCCAAGAAGGTGGCACAATCCCTTCTGATAGCATCCCCTGCCCCGGTCACAGGCCCATCAAGCCAGCCCTGGCTGAGGGGGCCTTTCTCCTGCTTTCTATGATAAACCTGCTTCCCACCCAGGAGGCTGGGTAGACTGCTGGGCTCACTACCTGAGGGGTTAGGAGATGTGGCAGAACAGGAGGGTCTGGGGCCAGTCCACATTGGAGCAGCCTGAGACAGTACACCAGCACTGAGGTCCAATTTGAAGGCAGAAGGAAAGAAGTACTGAGCTTGACCACAAGAGTGGAAAACTGCTCATGATCCACAGCTGTTTCCTTTCTCTGTGAACTGTCCTCAGCCTCCAGACACATTCTGGCCAAAGATCTTGCTCCTCCCAGGGGCTGCCCATGGCCAGTGACTGTCAGATGTTGTTGATGCAGAGGTCCAGCCCCTTCCTCCATTGGGGCAGCTCTGAAGGGGCCTACAGCTCCAGGGCCCCGGCAAGACTTGTGAGACCTGAGGTGCACTGTGTCCTGGGTCTTCCTCTCCCTCTGCCTTGTCCTGCCCTCTTCATTTCCTTAAAGATGTACCTTAGGAATAAGATTATAATGGGACTTGGGATGGGGACCACTTGCTGAACAGCTGGCACTTGGGGTGCCCTTGTAGATGGTTGGCAGAGTGTGGACAGTACTCGGCAGGCTGCAGCAGTGGAGCGTTGCACCACAGGAGAACCAGGCATGATTCCAGGGCAGAGGGTGGCTGGCTGGCAGCACGTGCTGGAGTTGAGAGGCCTGTGGGGAGTAGAGGGAGAAGGCTGTAACTGGTGGGCCCAGGGTGTTCCCAGCACCCAGCACCAGTTGTTTCTTAAAGGATAGTAATGACAGATTAGAGGTAATTACTCACAAATTTGCATAAAAATGTGGAAAGCAGAGAGCCTGCTTGGAAATCCTCAGGTCTGCTGGGGAGCGGTAGGAGGAGTAAGGAAGAGGCCTGATGGAGCAGAGGCCTACAGGTTATTCATTAGTGCAGCACTGCTGTCTTGGCAGGTGTTGTGGGTTGCTTTGTGTCCTCCTGAAAGATATCCTTAAGCTCTATCCCTGTACTTGTGAATATTAGTTGAACCTCATTTGGAAATAGCATCTTTGCAGATGTAATTAATTAACATGAAGTCTACTGGAATAGGGTGAGTCCCAATCCAGTATGACTGGGGTACTTATAAGGAAGGGAGAAGAGACATAGTCACAGAGACATAGAGGGTAGAGGTCATGTGACGATGGCATACAGTCTGGAGTGATGCAGCCTGTGGGGCAGTGCACTACTTGACACGGCCCTTCTAGTTTGTAACTCCGCCTAAGTGACAGTAGGGCTCATGGCCCACTGAGGGGATTGGATAGTTTGCTAATAATGTAAATAAGTTGCATGGCACCCTTGTGGGGGTGGGACAATGCAAATGAAGTATTTAGAACTCTAATGAGGGAATTGGCCACTTTCGGGACATTCTTTTTTGTGAGTTGATTTTTCACCCTTTTCAGAGTTGGTTTTGTAGTTGTTGAGACTCGTGTGTTACATTTATTGAAATGGTATGATACATCTTTGTTGTGCTTTACAGCTGCCCTATGATCCCCCTTAATAAACTATATATAAACCCAATTTTAATTACTACCAGTCTTGTCATCTTCTTTTCCATCTGGAAGGACTGTAACAACTGTAGTACATCCCTCTTTTTATTATGATGACACCATAGTTTTCATGATGATCACTGGATTGCTTCTTTCCATATCAGAGCTGTGATTGACTTTGGAGCCTTCCCTAAAAGAGTAGAGTATTGAGTAGTGTGTCGTTCTAAAATATAAAGTTAATGGTTTCGTTCTTCTAAGCCAGAGCCAAGAACTTCTTTCAATATTTCTTGTAGTTTTGGTTTGGTTTTTACAAAGTCTCTGAGTTTCTGTTTATCTGGGAATGTCTTAATTTCATTTTCGTATTTGAAAGATAGTTTTGCAGGATATATAATTGTTGGTTGGAAGTTCTTCTCCTTCAAGGCTTTGAATGTGTCATGCCACTGTCTCTGTGCCAGCATGGTTTCTGCTGAGAAATCTGAAGAGAACCTACAGCATTTCCCTCTGAATGTTAGCTTTGCTTTGAGTCTTGCTGCCTTTAAGAGTTGCTGCTTATGTTTCATTTTGTTAAGCTTGATTATGTCTTAGAGTCTTTCTTTTGAGATCTATATTGGGTGGTGTACGATATGCATCTGAGATGTCTATATTCTCTTCCTTTATGGTTCCTGGGAAGTTTTCTGTCAGCAGCTCAGCAACGATGCTCTCTGTGTTCTCAGATGTCTCACCCTGTTCAGGGACTCCAATTAATTGGAGGTTGTTCTTCTTTACAGAGTCCCACATGCTTCTTAATGTTTCTTCATTTTTCTTGTTTCTTTTTTCTGATTTCTGCTCATAGACGCTGGCATCAGTAGCTCTATCTTCCAAGTCAGAAATTCTTTTTTTCTATTTGTTCCTTTCTGTTTTCTTGGCTTTACATGGAAGTTTCTATGTCTTTGATTTTGTTCTTGATCTGTTGGATTTCAGAGTACTGGTGTTCCATCAGGTCAAACAGCTTGCTTAATTTTTCATTTTGTTCTGCTGCATTTTGTATAAAGTCTAGAAGGACTCTGTATATAATCATTTTGTATTCACTTCCTGATGCTTTGATACAAGTTTCTTCATCTGGAAAACTCCTTGGTTGCTTTGTTTGGGAGCCTTCTGAAGCCATGGCTGATTTCTTGTATGCCACAATTGTCTGTTGCTTTTTGGGTCCCATATGAGTATGCAGAGGCTGGAAGAGTTACTGTGTGGATGGATTGCAAATGTTTCTCTAGCCAAAGCCTCTAGGCTGTCTTAAAATGTAAAGCAAAAGGTATCTGACCACTTCACAAGTCAGTTAGATTTTCAGGTATAGAGGTCCCTCTTCTCAACTGACAAAGTAAGCGCCAATATATCCAACCCCAGATGATAAGAAACTAGTTCAGAATACAGCAATGCTACTGCCCTGTTGGCCTCTGCTGACAGGGCCTAGCCTTAGCTAACACTGCGTTGAGTACTGGTTTTGTGATAGAAAAGCGCTCTCCTGTGGGCAGGCTCTGGCTCCCAAGCTAAGAATTAGGTCCAGCTGTGGCCACCGTATCCAAGATGGCGTCCTCCACACAGGCAGTGGACAGAGGGGCTAAAGGTGCCGAGAGGTAGTGATTCCTCTGCTTCTGTTGCAGGGCCCCCAACGTAGGTGGCACTGGGAAAATTACTGCTTTTGTGTCGGAGAAGCGCTGTCCCGTTTGCTGGCGCTGGCTCCCAGGCTAAGAATTGGCTAAGCCAAGGCTAAGAATTAGGTCCCGCTAAAATCTCAGTACCAACATGGTGTCCCGCACACTGACTGCGGAATTCCGTACAAACCCCGCTGACGCAGATATAAAATGAAAGGCTCAAAGTGGCTAGATTAACAGAGTCCCGAGCCTGGCTCTCAGAATATGGAACTTTCGCCTGCCTATCCCCCCAGAAGCGTGTCTCAATCTAGCCACTAGGCAAGACCCTACTCCACCCGCCGGCTGAGACAGAGAAAAAAAAGTCAAAATGGTGCGTTTACCTTCCGTCCGTGAGAGCCGGGGCTAGCCAGGAGCGGGAGTCAGCGAAAGAGAGGAGGTTTTTCGCTGAGTGTTATGAAGTCCCAATTAACAGCCCTGTGCCGTGTCCTAAGGCTGATTAGGTGATCAGAAGGCTCCATTTGATCATCAGTTCAGGTCTTGGTTTCCAGAGGGATATAAGGAGACGTGGGCTTAGTCCACCGTCTTGACTGCCTCCTGGTCAGTTTCATTATCCTGCTACATTTAAAATGAGCCTTCCAATGGGTAGAAGGGAGGATCTCACCACCACCAAGAAAGAAGAGCCAGGAATAGTGTGCATGCAGTCTTTGGACACAGAATCCCTGAGCTCAGAATCTCCTAGATCCAGGAAACAGGGAGAAAAATAACTGTAACACCAAAGATGGCAAGAGACAGTGAGAAGTGGTAGCAGAGAAATGGTGGCAGCAGAACCAGAAGACTGGCAGGAGATGGTTTGGTTGGGTTCCTAGCCCAGAGATTGAGAAGGCAGAGTACCTGTGGGCATGAGGCTTGCTGGGCATTTGTCAGAGGTAAGCTTCCCGACCCACAATGTGAGAGAGGTGAGTGCTTTGGGGCAGGAGGCTTCCTAGCAGAGTGGGCCATCTCTAAGCCCTTAATCAGTTACAACTGAAAGAGCTTTGTTAACACTTGCCTAAGCAGGGCAGAGGCTGACAGGTCAGAGGGAGGCCTACCTGAGGGCATGGCTGAGAAGAGACTGTCCAGATAGAAGAATGGTGTCCAGGGCATTCCTGAATCTGAATTGTAACCTGTTACTTCCATAATGGAGTCATGATGGTGCAGTGGTTAAAAGCTTGACCACTGACCGGAAGTTTGGCAGTTCAAATTCTCCAGCCACTCTTTGGAAAATCTATGGGGCAGTTCTACTCCATCCTATAGGGTTGCTATGAATCTGAATCAACCAAATGGCATTGAGTTTGGTTTTCTTAGTTTTTGCTTCTCTAATAAATTTCATTATCATGAGTATTTTCTACTAGTTCTATGTGGCCGTTAAAACAAATCATTAAACCCAGAACAAGAAAGTACTGAGGGAGGGACAGATGGTGACAGATTTTGGTATCAAGTTTGTAGGGTGGAGCCATTCCTATGTCATAGGAATCAACCTTGGGCTATTGACTTTGATTCTCCTACCTCCTTGTGAAGTTAGAGGAGGTCAAATTCTCCTATTGTACCATTTTCACAAGCCAAAGAATGCCTGGGACCACCAGAAGTTGGAAGAGGCAAGGAAGAGTCCTTCTCTTGGAGCCTTTGGATAACCTCGATTTCAGACTTCTGCCCTCCAGAATGGTGAGAGATTAAATTTCTGTTGTTTTAAACCACCATGTTTGTTGTCCTTTGGTTGGACAGCCTAAGAGACTAGGACAGTGTGTGCTCTGTATCAAGGTCAGGGCTGTGATGGGGAAGGAGTGGAAATCTGAGATCTGGGATGCCAAGTTATGGACAGGTGCAGGTGGAGACCTTGATCCCCAGATTTCTGTGAGCTTTCTGGGCCTGTAGAAGTAGTCTGCTCCCCTTATTAGGCAGAAGTAATCCCCATGTGGCCCCTGTTCTCCCATCTCTGCTCAATGGTCATGCAAAGGCCTCTGATGTGGCAGGTGTCCAACAAGTCATTTTTCCCAGGACCTACTTTCATGATCCCCCGGGCAACCATATCCATCATGAGGGGCAAACCCTAGTATAGCCCAATTGGGGGTGTGCAGGACCTGCTAAGAAAGAGCCTCACCAGCCAGAAAGTATGCCTGGGACTGGCCCCCAAGAGTTTGAGGCAAAGAGGGTGGGACCAGGGTAAGGGCAAGCTCCTCAATGAAGGGATACTCTATGCTCTGGGGTGTGAAATCAAACACCCAGGCAAGGACCCTGCAAGGCTCTGAGAAGCTCGAGGCCATAATGGCTACACCATGTGCAGAGAAACACCAAAATAGTCATACAAGAACCAAAGTCTCCTGGTAGACACCACACGAGAGATCAGAGAACACAGCAGCACACACCCATGTCAGGCACCCAGGCAGGGTCAATGGGCCCTCTGTTTTACTAAAGGGACTAAGAGTTTCTCCTCATGAAAGAGACAGTGCATTGTTGAGAAGCTCATGGTGGCTGTCTTCTGAGCTGGGGCTGATGGTGGGAGATGCTGCCGTTTGGACCATGCTAGCAGTGGGTACTGGAATCACAGTGTAATAGAGGGCAGATGAGAGCTGAATCCGGAAGCCAGATGATTGCAGTGATCTCAATGACCAGCAAAGTCAGAGTACTAGCTAGGGTCTCCAGGCAGAGCACTGAAGAGATGATTAACAGTGCTCAGCATGCCCACGGACAGCAGTCAACAGGGGGTTGATTGGTGCATGCAAACAAACCGTATCACGGAAGGACCATTAGGAGGCTGAGGCAGCCACCCCCATCTACCCAAGTCCCCATCTCTCAGAGTCCTCAGACCTAGGTCCTACCAACTGTGCCCTGTGAGGAAGGCCCTGCGACTCCGTAACAGAGTACCCAGCATCAATGCCTCCACATCTGCCCACAGGGAGCCTTACATTACATGGGTCTGAACTGATATTGATGAATGACGATGAGAGTGTCACATGGCTCCTGGAGAGTATGGAGTGGTAGGAGCCGGGTCTTGGTCTGCCTCTCTGGGGCTGTGGTCCATTGACAGTCCAATAGTCACTTCTCCACTTTCTGAGTACATTTTTGAAGTGGAGATTCTTGTCACTGGCAGAATTTCCCCTACCCTATGAGTGCCTTAATTTGTGGGGTAAGAGCAATCAAAGTGGAGAAAGCCAGTAGAAGCCTCTGGAGAGGCCCCTTCTCCTTGCCTGGCAGGGATAAAAAAACAACAACCAAACATGTTGTCGTCCAGTAGACTCCAACTCGTAGTTACCACATGTATTACAGAGCGGAACTCTGATCCATAGGATTTGCTTGGTTATAATCTTTAGGAAGCAGATCAGCAGGACTTTCTCCCGCAGCACCACCGGGTAGATTCTAACTGCTAACCTTTAGGTTTGTTGCTGATGTTGTTAGCTGCTGTCAAATCAGTTCTGACTCATATTAACCATACCTACAACAAAATGCAACACTGTCCGGTCTTGTACCATATTCACAATCATTGTTATGTTTTGAGCTCATCGTTGTAGCCATCGTGTCAATGCATCTCATTAGGGGTCTTTCTCTTTTTCACTCTCTACCAGCATGATGTCCTTCTCCAGGGAAAGGTCCCTTCTGACAATATGTCCAAAGTGAGATGAAGTCTCACCATCCCTACTTCTAAGGAGCATTCTGGGTGTACTTCTTCCAAGACATATTTGTTTGTTCTTCTGGCAGTCCACAGTATATTCAATATTCATTGCCAATGCCATGATTCAAAGGCATCAATTCTTATTCAGTCTTTCTTAATTGTCCTGCTTTTGCATATGAGGAGAATGAAAAATGATCTTTATGCATCCAGTTTCACTTTTGACAACTTCCAATTTTCCTAGATACATATGCAGTACATTCCATGTTCCACTTGTTAATGGATATTTGCAGCTGTTTCTTCTCATTTTGAGTCATGCCATATCAGCAAGTGAAGGTCCTGAAAGCTTGACTCTATCCACATCATTAAGGTTGACTCTGCTTTTTAGAGGCAGCTCTTCCCCTGTCACCTTGCACATGCCTTCCAACCTGGGGGGCTCATCTTCTAGAACTATACCAGACAATGTTTCCTTGCTATTCATAAGGTTTTCACTGATCAATTTTTTTTACAAGTTGATTACTTATAAAAAAGTAGATCACTTCTAGGTCTTCTTCCTAGTCTGTCTTAGGATGGATGCTCAAACGAAACCAGTCCATCACGAGTGATCCTGCTGGTACTCGAAATACCAGTGGCATAACTTCCAGCATCACAATCATATGCAAGCAACCACAGTACAACAAATTGACAGATGAGTGATGGTTTAGGTTAGCAGTCAAGTGCAAACTCAGGGATTTGGATAGGAAATCAAAAGTAGTATCTCATTTCTGAGAGTGGGAACGATACACGATATCTGAAGGCAAATTGTAGTGTACTATACAGATGTAACCAGGTAATAGCCCAGCTGCAACTGTTGTGCTAATTTGTGGTCTTTGGTTAAACAGAGTATCACAGCCATGAGTGGTGCAAATAGTTAACACGCTTAGCTGCTGAACAAAAAGTTAGAGGTTCAAATTTATCCAAAGTACCCGGGAAGAAAAGTCTGGGAATTTACTTCCAAAAAATCAGCCATTCAAAACCTTAAGGAACACTGGTCTACTCTGACCCTCAACTTGATGGCAACTAGTTAGGTACATGTTTGGTGGACCCTGATATGGTTAATGTAGTATTTTCCATCCCATTGAGAAGAAGTGTCCAAAGACATTTATACTCATGACAGATGGAGAGCAGCACACAATTATCCAGTAAATGGTCCACGGAGGGACAGACACTGAATCCCACCTGCAAAGCCCTTGTCCTCCAAGTTTACCACAAATTTCATGAACATTTTTGAGATCACCCAAAAAAGGGGTGGGAGATAAAAATCACCCATGCCAACGTCGTAACAGGAACTGCTGAGGTGTAAGGCTAGGACTGCAGGAAGGGAACAAGGTCCCAACAGGCCTTTCTCACAGCGGGCAGCCACAGGAAATCAGCCGGTCTGTCAGGAGGACCCAGACAGAAAGGGGTGCTGGAGAGGACGGTGCACTCGTGGGAATGGCTAGAGGAGCAGGACTTCTAATCTGGCTTATTTTTTAACACACTTCATTTTTTGGGTTTTAGGTTTATGGAAAACCTATGCGTAACATACTTTCTGTAAAGTTCTCTTTGCCCTTCTCCCTCGTACACTATTTCCCCTATTATCAATATCTTGCATTCCTGTGGTATGTTTCTTAATAATTAATGATCCAGTATTGATACACCATTATTAACTATAGTTTGTACCAGCATTCGCTCTGTGTTGTACAGTCATCCTGTACGATTCGACTTATGTATAATGGCATGTGTTCACCATCACAGTATCATGCAAAGCAGCTTTAGGGCCCTGAAAATGTCCTGTGTTCCACTTGTTCATTGCCACTCCCTTATTTTGATTCTATCAGGCACGGGAAGTATAAAAATGGTGTGGTTGCATCAGAACTTCTTGTTTAACCTCACAAGGGGAAGGAAAGAGAATCACCATCATCAACCCAATGTTGATCCCTGTGAGGTAGAAGTCAGACCAATTTCTCTTTTTACCATTTTGACACAGTCAATCTTTCCAACAGCACTCTCCACTTCTCTGCTGGATTAAATAATCCATTTCAGTGGCCACACAGAACTCACAGACCATAATCCCAGTTACAGGACTTACTAGGGAAGCTAACAGGTTACAATTTAGGATCAGGAAGCATGTAGGCGAAGCCCCCCTCCACAGTGCAGGACAGCTCTCAGCAACTCTGAGTCACGTAGATGTCCTCTTGGCCCCCTGAGTACAGGTTCTCTCTCAGGCCCTCAGCCCTCAGCCGTTGGCCTAGTCTCTGCCCTGCCTGAGCAAGTGTTACAAAGTTCTTTAGCTCTGCCAATAGGTGCCCAGAGGCACCTCATTCCACCAGGAAGCTCCTACCTAAAAGTTGTCAGCTCTCTCACTCTCCGGATCACCCACTATAGCCACCTTTCACCTGGGGTAGTAAGTCCACTGTGTCATCTCATGTCTGTCTTCTGGTTCTGCTGCCACTGTTACTTTGTTGTGGACTCTTCTGTGCTTGCTGTCACTTCTTGCCATCTCAAGTCTTCTGTGCTGTTACAGCTCTCTGTCTCCTGCATCTGAGAGATTCTTAGCACAGGAACAAGCTCTGCTCCCACGTCTTCTTTCTTGGTGATAGTGAGGTCCCTCCGACTGCCTCTGGGGTGACTCGTTTTAAACCTAGCAGGGTTGCAACACTGACCAATCCCTTCACTGGGATTCCATATACCTTACTTGCATGGTCTCACAACATTTTCAAGCTGTCCAATCCCCTTAGTGGGCAACAAGTACCTTATTTATGTAGGCCCACCCAATAGTTTTGTGGGAATCACAAAAGTACAGCTGGCTAAAACAAAAGCCTTAAGAAGTGCACCGCACTGAAGGAATCCCTTCCTGGCACGTGCTTCTGCCAGGTGATGCCCTAATCAACAACGTGGAGTCTGATGAGCTGGCACAGGTCCAAATCACTGTCTGCTGCTGACTAGCTCTATACCTGGGGCCAGTTATGTAACTTCTGTAAACTGAAGCACCTTGACTTTCAGTAGGGGATTAAAGCCGCACTTGGCCTGCCCCAGCTCTCTTGGTTGTGAGGATAAAGCAGCACCGTGAATTTAAAGCTCCTTGCAGAGCATGTTTTCTCTGCCCCAGAGATAGGTCTGTCTGCATGGGCAGGGCCTCCGAGCCTGGCCTGGGACGCAGTCAGAGTGGTCTTGGCTCAGGCCAGCCTTCTTAGCAGCTGAGCAATCAGCTGGAAGGGACCAAATGATGGCTAGTGGCAGGAGGCAAGTCAGTGCCTCAAGATCTCCCTAGAGCAGATGGAGCTCCCAGGCAAGTGGCAGAAATTCCTCTGATAACAGAATCCCCACAGCCTAGTTCTGAACCAAAAATAGCCTCCTTACCTTGAGCAGGAGTAGCATGGAGGCTGCTCTGTCAGATAAGACCTTGCGTATTGCCAACAGCCCTGAAATTTCTACCCACAGGATGCTGTCCAGGGCAGAGTCCTCCAGGACAGGGAAACAAGACGGCACCAAAGATGGAATGCGTGAACTTCCTGGCCTGCCCACTCCACGGCCCAACCACATCTGACAGACACCCTTCACTGGCTGGACTCTTGCCTAAGACTCCACCAAAGACCACACTGCTATAGTGTTGTGGTTTGTTTTCTTTATACTTTCATCTTTTAATTTTAATTTTAATTTTTTTACAGCATGTGTTTTCAGTATTGGAATGTATGTTTACTAATTGAGTGTGTTCGAACTTTTGGCTGACAGCACAGTGGCTAAGAGCTCAGCTGCTCACCAAAAGGCTAGCAGTTTGAATCCACCAGCTGCTCCTTGGAAACCCTATTGAGCAGCTCTACTCTGTCGTATAGGATTACTATGAGTCAGAATCAACTCAGTGTCAGGTATGCTTTTAATTTCAATGAGGTCCAGAGGCATAAAAAGTGGTTGACATACTCTTAAAACAGTAATAAAGAAAGAGCTGATGCCAGTAACTGGCCAGTATCCTACTAAGGCTTTATGTAGGTTTACCTGTCAGTCTCTAACTCCAAACTCCTTGACCCTGGAGTCAGGTCTTCTTCTGCCTGGACATAGCTGGCCTCTGTCAAACTGATCACGTGTAGCTTTCCTAATGAACAGAAGAGCCCACCTCTCCCATTCACCATAGTCCCCCATCCACGGCCAGTGGTTCAGGACTTTTGTTGATGGTGGAGTCCTAACAAAGGAGTGGAAGAAGCACTGGGCTACTAACTGAGGGGTTAGAGTTCAAACCCACACAGAGGCACCTCAGAAGTAAGGCCTGGTGATATACTTCAAAAAAATCCTCCATTAAAAGCCGTAGCTCTACTCTGACATATACAGATTTGCCCTGAGTCAGAGTTGACTCCGTAGCAACTACAAGTTACTCCTAGGGATCTCTGCTTGTCCATTCCCCTTCTCAGTCTCCTTCCCTCTTCCCACCACACCCAGCTCATAAGTAAACAAAGCTTACTTATGTTTAAAGTATCCAAGAAACAAGATCACAGAGTGATCTGAGAGCCGCCACGCTGTGAGAACCACCACGTCATCAGCATCAATAGCAGCATTCTTTGGAAGGCTTCATTACATGGAGACAGGACACCATTCCCATGTTCCCTGAGCTCAGAAGCCAAGTGTTTGTGCTCAATATTTCCACATAACTCCCCACCCCAAACAATTATTATCTGTCATGGTGGTGTGAGTGGTGATGTCTACATGGCATCAACTGGGAAAACTCTTTTGTCTGCATTCACTTGGCAGCTGTGTTGGGCTTGAAGGTCCTGGAAGACTTCACTTATATGTCTAGTGTCTTGGTGGTCTTTGACAAGACCTTCCTATATGGTTAGCTTGATCTTTCTCACAGTATGGTGATCTCAGAGTGGTTTGCCTTCTTGTATTATGTGGAAAGTTGTGTCTGGGTGCCTTAGGAAGCTAAGGAAGTGTGAAGGCGCTCTCTCCTCAACTTGTAAGCCACCATTGGGAACAAAATACCTTGTTGGGGGTGCCTAGTAAATGTGCCTAGGATGGTGCTCTCTGAGCTCTCTTCCACCACCATGTGACTTTGGCATTGCTGGGCTCCAGGGCATTGTGGCAATGCCTGATAGGATCAGTGGTGCCAGAAGAAAGCTAGTATAAGAAGGTCTACAAGAAGATGACTTGGGAGAGGAGGGGCTAACAAGCAGAACACGGTAGGGAGATCAGGGACCCAATCCTAATGTCACCCCTTCATTGTTACACCTGTGTGCATCTTGGTGAGTCCTGGGAGACTGCACTGTGTTTAGATATCCCTGGCATTCAAGGCCTTGCCTCCATCTTCAGTGATCCTCTCCAAGGATTAATGACTGTTATGGATTTAATTGTGTACCCCCAAAATGTGTGCTGTAAATCCTATCTTCTATGACTGTGGTTTTAACTCCATTTGTAAGTGGGTTGTCTTTGTTATGTTAATGAGGCAGGATCAGTGTAGGCCGTTAATGTGGCAGGATCAATGTACGGTATATCTTGAATCAATTTCTTCTTTTTTGTTAATATCTTTTATTTATTGTGATTGAGTGAAAGTTTATAATACAATTCAAATTTGCATGTCTTCCTACGTGCAGCTCCCTCTGCTCTATTTGCCTGGTGACAGCACACTCTTCCTTTCCATTCCATACACGTCATAGTCTCTTAATCTCCTGTCCCCTCCTCTCCATCCTTGACACTGTTAATATCTTGTTCTAATTTGGACCCCTCCATTGTAGGCCAAATGCTCATGTCTGATCTTGAAAAACACTCTTACTGCCCCAGAAAAATGTGAGTGAAAGCAGAAAAGGAAGATAGAAATTATTGTACTAAACCTATTTCTTCTTAAGTCCAGGATGTGAAAATGTACATGAGGAGCAAACTCTTCAAGGCCTGCAGTCTGTAAAATATCTTCCTTTTCCTTTGTTTTTCAGTGGTTCCTATCAGCAATCAATTTTTTTCTCTTATTTCTTTGGCAACATTCTCCCTCTTGCTATTGTCTCTCTCTCTTTCTCTCTCTCTTTTTTAAAATTTTTTATTTAAGATAACTGAGTGAAAATGTATCTTCCCATATAAATTTACATACCCACCTATATGCAGCTTCCACTGCTCTCCCTGCCCGGTAACAGCACACTATTCCTCTCTGTTCCATACATGTCTCATTCTCCCAACAGTCTTTTTTCCCTCCTCTCCACCCACTCTCCTTCCTCCAGCCAGAGATCAGCAGGATGACATCCTATAGACGTATAGAACCATAAAGTGCATCCAATATATGGTCACTGCATCGCCAAGTCCAATCCATTCCTGTCCGAAGCGTGGACTTTCGTTGTGATTTATGGTCAAGGGCAGCATCAGGGCAAGGGGCCATGCTCCCAGGGGAACCCTGAAACCACTGGACCATCAACTGAGGTCTTTTAGTGGGGATCTCAGGGTGCACCCCTTTTTATTCTTGTGTTGCCAGTGAGACTCAACTTAGTGAGCTCCATCGCAGCTATCACTGGTGGTGGCCAGGCACGATACGGTTCTTCCAGTCCCAAGTCGACGTAGGCACCCACTCATGTGGGTCTCTTTGTCTTCTGGGTTGTCTTTCCCACATGTCATTTTGCTCCTCGGTGAGCATCCATTCCTGCTGAGTTGCGACCATTTGCTGTGCCCTCGGATGGCAGCTTGGCAGCTTTTAAGACCCCAGATGCCACTCAACAATGCGGGGTGCAGAGAGCCCTCTTAGCAAAACGCTAGTTATGCCAATTGGCCTCACTTTCGCCTAAGAGCATGGTACCGCACCCCCCGCCCCAGCTACTCTATCCTTGCAATATTGGGTTAAGATGGAAGGAGTACTCATGTTGTGTTTAAGTCCACTTAATATTGTTCTTGTTTCTAATGTGTGCTATCACCAATTTCACCCAACCACATACCTAGCAACTATGTAATCTAAACCCTCCCCGCCTCCCTCCCTCTCTCCCCTCCCTTGCAGCTGTCAAAGAGCCTTTTCTTTTATACATAAGTCTGTTTTTGAGATCTTATCATAGAGGTCTCATACAATATTTGTCCTTTTGTTGCTGACTACTTTCACTGAACATAATGTCTTCCAGTTGAAACCAGGTCATGAGATGCTTCCTGAAGTCATCATTGTTCTTTATCATTGTGTAGTGCTCCATTGAGAATATATACCATAGTTTACCTATCCATTCTTCTGTTGTTGGGCATCTGGGTTGATTCCATCTTTTTGCTATTGTGGACTGTGCTGCGATAAACATTCTGGTGCATGTGTCCATTGGTGTGAAAGGCCTTGATTCTGTAGGATATATTCCAAGTAGTGGAATTACTGGGTCAAATGGTATATCGATATCCATTTTTTTAAGGAAGCGCCAGATTGCTTTCCAAAGAGGCTGTACCATTTTGCGACCCCACCAACAGTGTAGGAGGGTTCCACTTTCTCCACAGCCTCTCCAGCATTTGTTGTTTTGTGTTTTTTGGATCATGGCCAATCTTGTTGGGGTGAGATGGTATCTCATTGTTGTCTTCATTTGAATTTCTTTAATAACTAAAGATCGTGAACACGTCCGCATGTGTTTTTTGGCTGCCTGGATCTCTTCTTTAGTGAAATGTCTGTCCATCTCCTTTGCCCATCACTTAATTGGATGATTTATCTTCTTCTTGTTGATATTTTGTAGTATCTTATAGATTACGGAAATGAGGCGTCGGTCTGACATAGAGTTGCTAAATATTTTTTCCCATTCTGTGGGTGTTCTTTTCATTCTATTAATAAAGTCTTCAGATGAGCAAAAGTGTTTAATTCTTAATAGATCCCATTTATCTATTTTCTCTTCTGTTGATTGTGGTTTGTTTGACGGATTTTGGAGTCTCTCCATATTGTGTATTAAAACTTCCATTGTTGTTCCTACCTTTTCTTGAATGAGCTTTATCATTTTAGCTTTGATATTTAGGTCTTTTATCCAGTTGGAGTTGGTTTTTGTATAAGGTGTAAGATATGGATCTTGTTTCAGTTTCTTGCAGACGGATATCCAATTTTGCCAGCACTATTTGTTGAAGATACTGTTTTTACCCCAGTTTAATGTCTTAGGGCCTTTGTTGAATATCAATTGTTTATAGGCAGATGATGTCATCTCTGGGGTCTCAGTTCTCTTCCATTGATCCATCTGTCTGTTCTTGTACCAGTACCAGACTGTTTTGACCATGGTGGCAGTGTAGTATGTTCTAAGGTAGGGTAATGAGAGGCCTCCCAGTGTGTTCTTCTTCTTTAGTAGTACCTTACTTACCCGGGGCTTCTTCCCTTTCCAAACAAAATTGGTGATTTGTTTCTCCATCTCATTAAAAAATGATGCTGGAACTTGTATTGGGATTGCATTATATAAATAAATTGCTTTGGGTAAAATAGACATTTTCACAATATTAAGTCTTCTTATCCATGAGCTGGGTAGGTTTTTCCATTTGTCTAAGTCTTTCTTAGTTTCTTGTAGTAAGGGCTTGTAGTTCTCTTTGTAAAGGTCTGTTGTTTCTCTGGTTAGATTAATTCCTAGATATTTTATCTTCTTAGGGGCTATCCTAAAGGGTATTGATTTGATAATTTCTTCCTTAACAGTCTCGTTGTCAGTATAAAGGAATCCTACTGATTTACTTATGTTTATCTTGTATCCTGAGACTTTGCTGAACTCTTCTATCTGTTTGAATAACTTACTTATAGATTCCTTGGGGTTCTCTGCATATACAATCATATCATCTGCAAACGGGGAGATTTTAACTTCCTCTTTGCCAGTGTAGATGCCCTTTATTTCTTGGTCTTGTCTAATTGCTCTGGTTAAAATTTCTAGCACAATGTTGAATAGAAGAGGTGAGAGTGGGCATCCTTGTCTAGTTCCTGATCTCAAGGGAAAGTCTTTCAGTCTCTCTCCATTCAGGATGACGTGGGTAATTGGCTTTGTATAAATGGCCCTTGTTGTATTGAGGAATTTGCCGTCTATGCCCATTTTGCTAAGAGTTTTTAGCATGAATGGGTGTTGGACTTTATCAAATGCCTTTTTGACATCAATGGACAAAATCAGGTGATCCTTGTCTTTTGTGTTATTTATGTGGTTAATCACATTAATTGTCTTTCTGATGTTGAACCAGCCTTGCATCCCTGGTATGAATCCCACTTGGTCATGATGGATTATTTTCTTGATATGTTGTTGTATTCTATTGGCAAGAATTTTGTTGAAGATTTTTGCATCTAGATTCATGAGTGATATCGGTCTGTAGTTCTCTTTCTTTGTTGGGTCTTTCCCTGGCTTAGGTATCAGGGTTATGCTGGCTTCATAGAATGAGTTTGGGAGTACTCCATCCCTTTCTATACTGTGAAATAGTCTCAGTAGTATTGGAAATAACTCTTCTCTAAAAGCTTTGTAGAATTCTGAAGTGAAGCCATCTGGACCGGACTTTTTTTGGTTCGCAGTGTTTTGATGACCTTTTCAATCTCTTCCTTTGTAATGGATTTGTTAAGTTGTTCTGCTTCACATTGTGATAATTTGGGTAGGTGGTATGAGTCAAGGAATTGGTCCATTTCCCCTAAGTTTTCAAATTTGTTGGAGTACAGTCTTTCACAGTATTCTGTTATGATATTATTGATTTCTGTTGCATCTGTGGTGACAACCGCCCTCTCATTTCTAATTTGGTTTATTTGTTTCCTGCTTTTCTTTAGTAAGTTTAGCCAGTGGTTTGTCAGTTTTGTTATCTTCTCAAAAAACCAGCTTTTAGTCTTTTCAATTTTTTCAATTGTTTTTCTATTCTCTAATTCATTTAGCTCTGCTCTAATCTTTATTATCTCATTTCTTCCGGTGCCTGAGGGGTTCCTCTGTTGTTCTCTTTCTACTTGTTCAAGCTGTAGGGTTAGTTCCTTGATTTGGTTTCTTCCTTCCAGATGTGTGCATTTATGGAGATAAACAGACCTCTGAGCACTGCGGCTGTATCTCATAGGTTCTGGTAGGAAGTGTTTTCGTTCTTATTGGAATCCATGAATTTCTCTAATTCATCCTTGATTTCCTCTATAACCCATATTTTTTTGAGCAAGATGTTGTTGAGTTTCCAAGAGTTCCACTTTCTATCTATGTTTTTTCTGCTATTGATTTCAACTTTTATGGCTTTATGATCTGAGAAGATGCTTTGCAGTAATTCAATGGTATGGAGTTTGTTGAGCATTGCATTATGGTCTATCACATGGTCAATTCTGGAGAATGTTCCATGTGCACTGGAGAAGAAGGTGTAGTTGTCTGCTGATGGGTGGAAAGTTCTGTATATATCAATGAGCTTTAGTTGGTTAATTGTGGCAATGAGGTCTTCTGTATCTTTACTGAGTTTTTTTCTAGATGATCTGTTTAGTATTGTGAGTGGAGTGTTGAAGTCTCCCACTATTATGGTGGAGTCATCTAACTCTCTTTTGAGTGTAGTCAGTGTTTGTTCCACATATTTAGGTTCTCTCATATTAGTTGCATAAATATTTAATATACTTAAGTGTTGCTTGCATACTGAACCTTTCAGCAATAAATAATGTCCATCTTTGTCCACGATGGTGGATTTGACATTAAAATTGGTTTTGTCTGAGATTAGAACTGCCACCCCTGTTCTTCTTTGTTCGTTGTTAGCTTGATATATATTCTTCCAACCTTTAATTGTCGGTTTGTTCCTATCTTTAGGTCTCCAGTGAGTTTCTTGTAGACAACATATGGATGGGTCATGTGTTTTGATCCAAGATGTCACTCGATGTCTCTTTACTGGAGCATTCAGTCCATTCACATTCAATGTAATTGATAGGTATATGTTCAGTGCTACCATTGTGATGTGTTTATTTTTATGTTGATGTTTTCTCTGTTGTTCTTATTAGTCTGCTCTGGGACGTTCTTTTATGTGAGTTGATTTTTCACCTTTTTCAGAGCTGGTTTTGTGGTTGTTGAGACTCCTGTGTTACATTTCTTGAAATGATATGATACATCTTTGTTGTGCTTACAGCTGCCCTATGATCCCCCTTAATAAACTATATATAAACCCAATTTTAATTACTACCAGTCTTGTCATCTTCCTCTCCATCTGGAAGGACTATAACAAGTGTAGTACATCCCTCTTTTTAATATGATGACACCATAGTTTTCATGATGATCACTGGATTGCTTCTTTCCATATCAAAGCTGTGATTTACTTTGGAGCCTTCCCTAAATGAATACAGTATCGAGTAGTGTGTCGTTCTAAAATATAAAGTTAATGGTTTTGTTCTTCTAAGCCAGAGCCAAGAACTTCTTTCAATATTTCTTGTAGTTTTGGTTTGGTTTTTACAAAGTCTCTGAGTTTCTGTTTATCTGGGAATGTCTTAATTTCATTTTCATCTTTGAAAGATAGTTTTGCAGGATATATAATTGTTGGTTGGAAGTTCTTCTCCTTCAAGGTTTTGAATGTGTCGTGCCACTGTCTCCATGCCAGCATGGTTTCTGCTGAGAAATCTGAAGAGAGCCTACAGGGTTTCCCTCTGAATGTTAGCTTTGCCTTGAGTCTTGCTGCCTTTAAGAGTTGCTGCTTATGTTTCATTTTGTTGAACTTGATTATAATATGTCTTGGAGTCTTTCTTTTGAGATCTATATTGGGTGGCATACAATATGCACCTGAGATGTCTATATTCTCTTCCTTCATGATTTCTGGGAAGGTTTCTTTCAGCAGCTCAGCGATGATACTCTCTGTGTTCTCAGATGTCTCACCCTGTTCATAGACTCCAATTAATCAAAGGTTGTTCCTCTTAATAGAGTCTCACATGCTTCTTAATGTTTCTTCATTTTTCTTGTTTCTTTTTTCTGATTTCTGCTCATAGATGCTGGCCTCAGTAGCTCCGTCTTCCAAGTCAGAAATTCTTTTTTCCACTTGTTCCATTCTATTTTCTTGGCTTGCATTGAAGTTTCTATGTCTTAGATTTTGTTCTTGATCTGTTGGATTTCAGAGTACTGGTGTTCCATCAGATTGAACAACTTGCTTAATTTTTCATTTTGTTCTCCTGAGTTTTGTATAAGGTCTAGAAGGGCTCTGTATATAATCATTTTGTATTCACTTTCTGATGCTTTCATAAAAGTATCTTCATCTGGAAAACTCCTTGGTTGCTTTGTTTGGGAGCCTTCTGAAGCCATGGCTGATTTCTTGTGTGGCACAAGTGTCTGTTGCTTTTTGGGACCCATGTGAGTATGTAGAGGCTGGAAGAGGTACTGTGAGGATGGAGTGCAGATGTTTCTCTAGGCTGTCTTAAAATGTAATGCAAAAGATATCTGACCACTTCACAGGTCAGTTAGGTTTTCAGGTGTAGAGGTCCATCTTCTCAACTGGCAAAGTAAGCGCCACTATAGCCAACCCCAGATGATTCAAACTAGTTCAGAATACAGCAATGCTACTACCCTGTTGGCCTCTGCTGACAGGGCCTAGCCTTAGACGACACTGTATAGAGTACTGCTTTTCTGATAGAAAAGTGTTCTCCTGTGGGCAGGCTCTGGCTCCCAAGCTAAGAATTAGGTCCAGCTGTGACCACCATATCCAAGATGGCGCCCTCCACACAGACAGCAGACAGAAGGGCTAAAGGTGCCGAAAGGTAGTGATTCCTCTGATTCTGTTGCAGGACCCCCAAAGCAGGTGGCACTAGGTAAATTACTGCTTTTCTGTCGGAGAAGCACTGTTCTGTTTGCAGGCACTGGCTCCCGGGCTAAGAATTAGGTCCCACTAGAATCTCCGTATCCAACAGGGCGTCCCACATACTGACTATGAAACTCCGTACAAACGCCGCTGAGGCAGATATAAAACGACAGGCTCAAAGTGACTAGATTAACAGACTCCTAAGCCTGGCTTTCAAAATATGGGAATTTCGCCTGCCTGTCTCACCAGCAGCGTGTCTGAGTCTAGCCGCTAGGCAAGACCCTGCTCCACCTGCCAGCCGAGACAGAGGATAATAAATGTCAAAATGGTGCATTTACCTTCAGTCCATGAGAGCCAGGGCTAGCCAGGCATGGGAGTCAGTGAAAGACAGGAGGTTTTTCACTCAGTAGTATGAAGACTGAAGTAACAGCCCTGTGCTGTGTCCTGGGACTGATTAGGTGACCAGAAGTCTCCATTTGATTATCATTTCAGGTCTTGGTTTCATGAGGGATATAAGCAGATGTAGGCTTAGTCCGCCATCTTGACTCCACCCCCTTGAATCAATTTCTTTTGATATATAAGAGAGATTAAACAAGTTAGCAGAGTAGAAATGGGGAGGGACACATGTCAAGCCACAAGAAGTTTGCCTAGGAGCAAAAGCTCAACAGAGGCAAGAACTTTCCTCCAGAACCACACAGAGAGAAAACCTTCACCCCAGAGCCAGCACCCTGAATTAAGGCTTGTAGCCTCGTACACTGTGAGGAAATAAATTTGTGTTTGTTAAAGTCATTCACTTGTGGTATCACTGTTTTAGCAGCACTAGGTAACTAAGAGAAACCCTGGGATGTAGTGGTTAAGTGCCACATCTGTTAACAAGAAAGTCGGCAGTCCAAATCTACCAAGTGTTCCTTGGAAACTGGATGAGTCAGTTTTACTCTGCCTATAGGGTCACTATGAGTCAGAATTGACTCAATAGCATTAGGTTTGGTTTGGGTTTAGGTAACTAAGACAATGCCATATAAATTAATATTTCATCATTATTGTTGTCATGAGTGGCTGTCAAGTTGGCTTTGAATCCGGGTGAACTTTCATATAATGAAACAAAACAATACTGTGATTGTGCCATCTTCATGATCATTAGGATTTCTGAATCCATTGTTTCATTTTTTGTATCAATCCATTTCCCTAGGTTGGAAATTCATACTGATGGGTATGGGTAGGGGGCTAACCAGAAGGCCTTCTTGGAGGAGGGAGCCAGAATTAGGCCTTGAGTCAGTACCCTGGCCCCTTAAAGCTGCCTGTGAGGCTCCCTAGATAGTTAGCATATTTGAGTCTATGGGTGCATCTATTGTGTCAAGCCACAGGTGATAGACCCATAGCAGGTAAACTGTCCTGATGGCAGACAGCCCTTCCTAGCCCTTTTGGTCTAGGTAACCACTTTGCAGTGTCACTCCACCTGCAGCCTTGACCCATTGGACTCTGGAACCAGTTTCTGCCTATGGTGAATGGGTCCTCACTGTTCTGAA
This sequence comes from Heterohyrax brucei, assembly GCA_028571685.1. Taxonomy (NCBI): domain Eukaryota; kingdom Metazoa; phylum Chordata; class Mammalia; order Hyracoidea; family Procaviidae; genus Heterohyrax; species Heterohyrax brucei. Next base: position 133,055,083 of record CM053149.1, on the reverse strand, counting down.
GCATCAGGCTCTGTCTCACAGCTGGGCACCCAGTATACACCAGGAGATCTGTGGTTAAACTGCAGCCACACCTGGGTGACCCTGCTCCCCAACCCACAGCTGTGGGCCTCAGGTGCAGGTACATAATAGGGCTGTCTGTGCCTTCCGCCTACGAGAGATGCAGTGTGAGGTGACGAGGGTGAAAAGACCCAGCCCCATTTGTCTTCAGACAAGCAAGACTCTTCCTCAGCCAAAAAACTGGAAACAGCTTCCCGTAGGAAACCTTTTTCTTTCCTTTAACACAGACACTGACAGCCCCACCTCCCTTCAGAGGGAAGATCAAGCTAAGCCTCCAGGCCCAGCCGCAGCAACGTCTGTCACATGTTTTTCTCTTCTTGTGGTTTCTCCTCTAGGGTTGGGCAATGTTTCATTTCTCTGCAAAACTACCGACCCAACGAGTGGGCCTCTGTGCATCTGTCAACTTCGGCTAAGCAGTGTCAGGGCAGGGCACTGGGGGCTTGGGAGGCTGGGCATACTGGGATAAACTGGGGCACACCGGGGGAGACTGGGAAGGGGCTGGGGGTACTAGGCACTGGGGGCACTGAGGGAGACCAGCGTGTTTGAGGTGCAAGGGAATGTTAGGGGAGCTGAAGAGCGCTGGAGGCACTGGAGGGCTTTGATGAGAAACAGGCTTAGAGGTGAGAAAGGGAGTAGGAGACCCCGGGGGGAGACTTGAGAATTTCTAGGGGCTCTGGAGGTGCTAGGGGAGATGGAGGGCTAGAGGCAGTAAGGTATGGGGGGTGCTAGAGGTCTTGTGGTGCCCTGAGGGGTGCCAGGCCTTTGAGCTCCCTAAGCTCCTGAGCCCATTAGTAAATGTTGGAATGATGAGCCTCAGTGTTTTCTGGAGGGTGGCTGGGTGGACAGAGGCTGGTGAGGCATGTTTTTGTAAGGCTAGGACACGTAAGTTGCCCATTGCTCTGCACTCATGTTTGAGCTGTGGAGATGGAATTGTCCACCTATCTCAGCGTACTCCCTACTCCAGCCCACAGGACCAGTTCTCAGGAGGACGAGGCCTTGATCCTGACCACCAACCTCCTCCTACAGCTAGGCTGGTGTAATGGCCTGAGAGGCAGCCCTCCAAGGTCCTCTTCTGTCCATCCCCTCACCCACTGACCCCGTTGCCTCCTGTGGAGATCACTTAGGGCAGCCTTGCCAGGTGCGAGGTGTCAGGTGCCCACAATGTGTTGCCCACTTCCCCCACAAGCCTCAAGAGGAAGCCCTGTGCACTGTGGGTAAGACTGGAGCTCAGGTCTGAAAGTTCCAGTGCTTGACCCTTTCTTCACACCACCAAAATGTCCTGGAGGTGCTGGCCCAGGACTGAACATCAGTGGGCACCCTGTCATACAGTAAGAGTCTCCCTATTCCAGGGCTTGGGTTCACACTGGGGCCTGCTCCACCCTCCCCTACCTGAGCCCCTTCTGCTCTTCCACCAGACCTAGTTGTCTGGCCACGGCCATACATGACCAACACTGTGCTTTCTCCCAGCATTCCTCTCTACAGCCAATTTCATTGAGGCAGCTATGGTCTAAGTCAACGGAGTCCTCATGGTCAGCTGGTCAGGCACCTGGTAATTGCAGACCCAGGAGAACTTCATGCTGGTCCTGTCTGCGTACCTTCACACCCTGACTCAGGAATCACCAGGCACCCGTCTCTGCACCTGCTCCAAGACTTCTCCTCCCTGTGGCTTTCAGACTGTGCTCCTCAGGTCCCAGCCCAGAAACACAGTCAGTAGACGCCAGCTCTGAACCTCATAGCCATCCAACCCCTGCCTGCCTCTTGTTTTTCTTCTCTCATGATCCTTCCGCAATCCAGAGGATCCGGGGCCCGGCTCAGATTATCTGTGAATCAAGCTGCTCAGCAAGGGAAAGGCTCCGGTTTCCTGAAGAAGGCAGAGAGGGTGGGAAGTGGGAGGGGCCACAGGGAGGCCAGGTTCCACCCAGGTCACATGTGGACTGGTGTCTTCTCACCCATAGCCATGCCTCCCACAGATGGCTAACATGTCAGAAGCAGGAACAGGAAGTAAAGCACGTTCTCAGGTGGCCAAGGTGACCTGATAGATAGAGGCTGGGTGAGGGTCTGGCAGGATGGGCACACTGGGGACCCAAAAGCAGGGTCCCCCGGGAAGACACTTTCTGGGTCATCAGAGACAGATGTTTTCTGTGACTGGGAGTAGGAGTGGGAACCAAAAGAAAGACCAGCATACAAACCACAGTGGGTTTCAAGTCAGCAAGCAGGCTCTGTGCTAGGCAGAGGTTCAGATCGGGGAGCCGCCAGGAGGGATGTGGCCTAGGACTGCCCTTTGATGCTTAAACTCTGGGCAAGCCAACCATAAAGGAGTGTCCACAGGCCCTCGTTGGGGAAATGATGTGGCGCTTAGGAGGGAGGGCAGTACACATGGGGGGGTTGTATGTGTGGGGCTACTGCATGTAGGAATATGCCTGAAGGGGGCCAGAACATGTAGCAGACATGTATGTAGGGCACTGTTCACGTGGGTTATCCAGCACATGGGAGACAATGCGAAAGACTTCACCCTGACTGAGTAGTGAGGGGTGAGTGGGAGTCTCACAACTCCAGGGGTAGGATTGTTGGCATGGAGGGAGCAGTGTGAAGCGAGTATGACCAGCTGTACTGTTTTCATGTGTGGCTGGAGCTAGAACTAGTGAGAGGGAGGAAGGAGTTGGGTTTATTCATTCATTACTCTCAGGGAGTCATTTCAGGTCCTGGAGCATGGAGTGACAAGCTCCCACTGTGCTGGTATCAACAGCCGGGTTTCAAAGTCATGATGGTGGCATAGTGGTTAAGAGCTTGGCTGCTAGCTAAAAGGTCAGCAGTTCAAATCCACCAGCTGCTCCTTGGAAACAGTAAGGAGCAGGTCTACCCTGTCCTATAAGGTTGCTGTAAGTTGGCATTGACTTTGACAGTAGCAGGTTTGATTTTTTGGTTTGGTTCAGGGGGTTTAAAACAGGAGTTTTTTGAGTAGTAGATTCAATGCAATGATCAGCTAAAATGTCAGAGAAACCTTTCAGATCTGTCCTTGGATGCAGTGGCCTTGAATGTAGTTAAATCTGGAAAGGACAGTGACCTTTTCAGATGGAAATGCAACCCCATGTTTTCATCCTCATGAAGAGAATGACTCATCATATACTCAGTGCACGAGACAAGCATTGGCAGGGTCTTCATGCATAGGTCAGATGATCTAGAGCATGAGATACTGGGAAGTAAGGGAGATTTTGAGAAGCATCTACACAGAACTTAGGTCTTTCGTAAAACATACATTTCTAGCTAGCTGTAAGCAAGAGGAGGGACTGAGGCTCAGGGACTGAGCGGAGCTCCTAGCCCCAGGGAAGCACCTGGGAGGAGGCCTGGAGTCTGAGCCTGGAACTTAAGGGAGGCCCAACCTCCTGTCTCTCCAAGTTCTTTCTGTACTGGCTTAGAGCTCTTTCTTTCTGCAGACAGGCTCTGGTGCTCCTGCCACACGGAAAATTACTGGCCTCTGGCTTCCAAATCTATGTCTACAAGGTGAGCTGTGGTTTCCTGAGGTCAATTCCACATCTCTGAGTAGAGGATCTGACAGGTCTGGCTTAGGTCAGAGTGGCCATTCCCGAAACATGCCAATGTGGCTGGAGTAGGGAGTCATGTGACAGAAATGTGCCCCCCTCTTCATCAGAAGGAGTGGGCCGCAGAGACAGGCTGGGTGACGCCGACGGTGTGATCCACCACACGCACACCCAACCCTGATTCACTTAGAAAGTGAGGATGTAGATGAATGAATTTGCTGTCCAAATCACCATGCAGGCCTATTTACTTTAGATTCAGGGTCAGTTAAAAAAAAAGAAAAGAAAATTCTCAAATGACTACAAATCTGGACCTCAATATGACCCCATTTCCGTATTCAGCTTGGACAGTAAAAAAACGCTAGGGCCTGCATAGCACGTACAGGGCTATGCCTGGAGTGTACACAATATAAAATAAGACCTTGCTCCCTGTTCACACAGGAAAACCAGAAGGATGGTTAAACCAGCAGGAACCGGCTGCTGGCTCTCTGTCTCCTGTAGTGTCCACATTAGGAGCAGAAAGAGAGCTTAGATGTGAACTGGAGTCATGGTTTCCTTCCCTTCTCTCTCTTATCTTTTCCTCTTGTTTTCACCCAAATCCTACCTGAAACCCTAAATGTGCCACAGGTGTAACTGGAGCTGGTTGGTGGCAGATGGCAAAGATGAACTCACACCCTCCACTTTCACCATCTCCTTCTCTGGGGTGAATCTTGAACAAACGTTTGGAGACGTCTGAAGAATAAACAGATCCTGCCCTTCTCAATGCAGAGCGCTTCTTACTACCACAGACTGCTGTCGCTGCCACTGCCCTACCTTCTCCTGGCTAGCGCTCACGTCCGCGACTCCTGGCTTTGGCCCTAGTCTCTGAGGATCTGCTCAACTTTGGGTGCCAGGAGTGAAGTGGGAGCTGGGGAATTAAAAATTGCTGCCTTGGGCCAATGAAGAGGCCTGATGAGGAATTAGACTAAGGATGGCACCTGGGTGCTGGCTCAGCTCCCTGATCCTATCCCATCTGGAAACTTCCTCTTGACCTAGATCCCACAGGCAAGGGGTAAGGAGGTGCCCTCTGCCCCCATCCCTGTGCCACACAGATCACAGTTAGAGGACCTTTGGTTTTCCTGCTAGGACAGGCCCAACGCAGCCCTCTTGCATCCCAGCACATTTGGCCAGTGTGCAACATGTGTCTGTAAAGAGCCAGACTCTGTCCAAGCAAGAGTAGTGGGTGGGACCAGCCTACAGTTTACAGAGGAAACCGCTTAAAGAGAGGATGAAACAAAAAAATCTATAATCATAAACAAATAATTTCTGACTATGTCAAAAACAGCAGACGATATCAAAATATACACTGTAAAAGGACAGAGTGGCTCCAGAAAGCAACCAAAATAAAACAATAGATGACCTTTCAGTGGAAGAAAAGGTATTGGAACTTCCTAGAAGAGAATTAAAAGCTCTAATATTCAGGGCTCTCTAGGAAATGAAGAAAAATGTGGAAAAAACCTGAACAAGATCATGGAAAATACAAGGGAAAAATCACAGAAGAAACAGACAAACCAACGGAAAAATTCAAGAAAATAATATAGAAACAAAATGTCAAACAACTAGAAATCATACAAAAACAGAAGTTAGAATTTCAAAAGAGAAAAAACAAAGTTTCAGAAATGGACAGTGGCACTGACAATTTTAAAAGCAAATGTGAAACAGTGGAAGACACGATCAGCAGAATCAAATCCAAATCTTTGGTTATCACTGCATTTGAGAAAAAAATCACAAAAAGGAACAAAGAAAAATGAAGAAACCCTGAGAAAGATGTGGGATACAATCAAAGCAAAAATTTCGTGTGGTCATATTTACAGAACAAAAGGACAAAATGTGAAACACATAAAGGATGATTGAAGATTTGCTGACAGAAAGCTCCCATAATATCATGAAAGATGAAAAGATGACCATCCAAGAAGCTTTAATGAATTGCCTACAAGGTCTGCCAATTAAGTTCATGAACTTAATTATTCTAAGTGCTACATACCTTATTGTCAAATATAGCTACCTTCAAAGTACTCCCAATGCCAGTGCCTAGTCCACTCTTGAACGCAATTTTGGAATTCTTTCTGGAATGGTCATTGCACGCAGTGCCAAGGTGGAAAGTTCATAAACCTAATTGTATAATTGTCTGTGAGACAGTTTTTAGTAAACAAATAACTGTTTTTAGTAAACAAATAACTGTATTGGAACACCCTACCTACTCACATGATCTGGACCCCAAAGGCTTTGTTCTTTACCCAAAGATAAAGGAAATATCAAAAGGAAGACACTGTGATGACATTCAGGACATCAAGGGTAATATGACAACAGCACTGATGGCCATTCCAGAAAAAGAGTTCTAAAACTGCTTTGAAGGGTAGACTAGGTGCTGGCATTGATGCATAGCTTCCCAAGGGGAGTACTTTGAAGATGACTGTAGTGATATTCAGCACTGAGGTATGTAGCACTTTTTCTAGGATAAGATCATGAACATAATTGGCAGGCCTCATAGCATAGGCCTGGCCAAAAAATTACAAAGACATCGTAATCACATTTGCTGAAAGCAAAGGCAAAGAGAGAATGTTGAGAGCAGCTCTAGTAAACCAGAAAGTCACATAGAAAGGGAAAACAGCAAGTCTAGGCTGTGAGTGCTCAGCAGAAAGCATATAGGCAAAAAGATAGTGGAATAACATATACAAAACCTTGAAAGAAAGAAACTGTCAACCAAGAATAATACATACTGCAAAACCCTCATTTATATATGATGGTGAAATCAGGGCACTTCCAGATAAACAGAAATTATTGGAATATGTAAAAACCAAATGTAGAAGAATTATTAAAAGGAATCCTTTAGTTAGAGAACCAACAACATCAGACAATCGCCTGAATCTAGGATGCAGGACTTCATGAACCAGATATTAACCTAGTTAATGAACTCTCAAGGATTTACAACTTGGAACCAGAGAGGTCAATCTGTAAATTACAACAATGTCAGAAGAATAAAAATCCCCAAACCAAACCCTCTGCCGTCAACCACTATGCCACACCAGGGTTTCCAGAAGAATACAAGAGGGAAGAAACGATGTAGGTACAGAATGTTCAAATAGTGTAGAAATAAAAGTAATAAAACAAGCAATAAAAGACAGCTTAAAACTTAGGAAGACAGGAGTAAATTTCAAAGTAACAAGAAAGTTCACAAACTTAACAAAATAAAGAAGAAAAACAAAGTTTCAGTAAACACAAAATCAACAAAGACAAAACAAACCAAAAAACCTATGAACAAAAGAAATTCAGCACAGGAGAGTAAGAAGAACAAAAAACATGTCAAAACCAAAGAAGAAAGCTCTACAAAATGACAACAATAAACTCATATGTATTAATAATCACAGGGTAAGCAAAAGGGTTAAAAGCACCCATAAAGAAACAGAGAGTGACAAGATGGACTTAAGAAAACAGGATCCATCAATATGCTGTCTACAAGAGAGACACCTTAGAAATAAAGACATAACATGTTAAAATTCAAAGGAAGTAAGAATACATATGAACAAAACAGCAATCATGAAGAACCAGCCAAGTGCCATCAAGTCAGATCTGACTCATGGAGAGCAAGAGTGGCAATACTAATGTCATATAAAACAGACTTTAAAACAAAATCCATCAAAAAAAGACAAAGAAGGACATTATATCATGATTTAAGGGACTATCCATTGTTAGAACACAATCATAAAAATATCTAAATATCCAAAATACATAAAACAAACTCTAACAGCAATGAAAAGAGAAATTGACAATTCCACAATAATAGTAAGAGACTTCAACACACTGCTCTTAGCAAAGGACAAAACATCTAGAAAGGAACTCAACAAAGATACAGAAGATCTAAAGGCTGCAATCAACCAATTTGCCCTCATAGACATATATGGAATACTATTCCCCAAAGCAACAAAATACATCTTGTTTTTCAACATACACTGAAAGTTCTACAGAATAGAGCACTTAGGCCACAAAGCCGTGCTCAACAAAATTCAAAACACTGAGATAATACAAAGTATCTTCTCTGATCATAGTGCTATCAAATTAGAAATTAATAACAGTAGTAGGAAGGAAAACAGTGAAATAAACGGAACCTGAATAACACCTTGCTTAGAAACCACTGGTAACAGAAGTCAAAGAAGGAATAAAAAATTCCTAGAATCAAACAAGAAAGAAAATACATCATACCAAAACCTTTGGGACACAGCAAAGGCAGTCCTCAGAGGTCAATTACAGCAAAAGATGCACACATCAAAAAAGAAGGCACAAAATCAAAACATTAGCCATGCAACTCAAAGAGAAAAGCAAAAGGATATCAGAAGAGAAAAATAATAAAAATCAGAGTAGAAATAAATGAAGTAGAAATAGAAAAGCAATAGAATCAACAAAACTAAAAATTGGTTCTTTGAAAAAATCAACAAAATCAACAAACCATTTGCCAAAATGACAAAAAAATAAAGGCAAGGATGCAAATAACACATAAGAAATAAAGGGGGGAGAGGGCCTTACAACAGACTTAAATAAAATAAAAAGGATCACAACAGAGTACTATGAAAACTGTACTCTTAACAAATTCGAAAATCTAGAGGAAATGGAACAAATTTCTAGAAACACACTATCTACCCAAGCTAACACAAACTTACGTTGAATATCTGAACCTGCTCATAACAAGAGAAGAGACTGAAAAGGTAATTTAAAAAAAAAAACAAACAGAAAAATACTCCCAACAAAAAAGTATGGGCTCCAAGAGCTTCAGCAAATTCTACCAAATATTCAGAGAACAGCTTACACTAACACTACTTGTCTTAGTCATCAGGTACTGCTCTAACAGAAATACCATGAGTAGATAGCTTCGACAACCTAGACGACAAACTAGAAGGCCAAAGTCAGGGTGTCAGCTCCAGGACATGGCTTTCTCTGCTGGCTCTGGAGGAAAAGTCCTTGTCATAGTCTTCCCCTGGACTGGAAGCTTCTGAGGCACAGGGATCCCATTCCTTTCCAAAGGACATGATCAGCTCTTGGAAATTTTTCTTGGTGGTATGAGGTCCCCAGCTCTCTGCTTCCTTTTCCTTTTATCTTTTATAGGACAAAAAGATAAAAGGTGGTGCAAGCCACACTCCTGGGAAACTCCCTTTACATTGGAGTTGGAAGGTGACCTTAGGAAGTGCACTACACTCCTACCCTACTCTCTTTAGCATAATCCACTCTATTAACCACAGGCAGAGATCAGGTTTTATAGCATAAGAAAATCACAAAATGGAGGACAATCACACCATGGCCCAGCCAAATTGCTACACACATTTTGGGGGACAAAATTCAGTGCATGACATTAGCCAAACAGAACATATAAAAGGAAGGGATACTTCCAAATTCATTCTTTGGAAGTAAACATAACTCTGATACTAAAACCAGGCAAAGATGCCCCCCCCCCAAAATAAACTCACAGACCACTATCTTTCATGACTATAGATGCAAACGTTTTCAACATAATTTTAGCCAACAGAATTCAGCATCGTATCAAAAAAACATATACCACACCAAGTGGAATTCATACTAGTTATACAAACATAGTTCAAAATTAGAAAATTAGTCAACATAACTGTTCTAGTCATCTGGTACTGCTCTACCATAAATATTGCAAGTAGACGGCTTTGAAAAAAAGAAAGAAAAGTTTATTCTTATCCAGTAGGCTACAAGTTCAAATACAGGGTGTCTGCCGGAGGGAAAGGCTTTCACTCTTTGTCCACCTCTGGAGGTAAGTCCTTGTGTTGCATCGTTGCATCAGTCTTGGTCAGGGAGCATCTTGGCACAGAAACCTCAGGTCTAAAGGATGGTTCTTCTCCTAGTGCTCCTTTCTTGATGGTTTGAGGTTCTCAAACCTCTCTGCTAGCTTCTTTCCTTTATATCTCAAGAGGCTGCCTCTAGGCACGAAACAATCTTACACATTGAGTCCTCTCCCACCAACACAGCTGCCACCCATCTACCTTCGTTAACATCATAGAGGCAGGATTTACAACATGGAGGACATCATACAATAAAAGAAATCAGGGCCTAACTAAATAGCTACGTAGATTTTGGGGGAACACAATTCAACCCATGACAATAATCTACCACATAAGTAAAATAAAGTAATCACACGATCATTTTCATTAATGCAGAAAAGTCATTTGACAAGGTCCAATACCCATTCCCTATCAAAAACTCTCAATAAAACAGGTACAGAAAGGAAATTCTCAACATAATGAAGGGTGTCTGTACAAAACCAACAGTCAACATATTTCTTAATGAAGAAAGGCTGTAACTAGTGCCTCAGAGAACAGGAACAAGACAATGTAGCCCTTTATCGTCACTCCAATTTAGCATTGTGCTGGAAATTCTAGTTATAGCAAAAAGACAAGAAAAATAAAGGACATCTAAATTGGTAAGGAAAAAGTAAAACTGTCTCATTTTGAGGATAACAGGATAATACACAGAGAAAGTGCAGAAGACTCTATGAGAAAGCTACCGGAATTAACAAAAAGATTTAGCAGATCAGCATGATACAAGATAAACATACAAAGAAATTAGTCGAATTCCTGTGTACCAATAAATAGAATGACAAAAAGGAAATCAGGAAAACAGTACCATTTAAAATATCACCTAAAAAATAGAATATTTAGGAATAAATCTAACCCAGGATGTAAAAGACCTATACAAAGACAACTACAAAACATTACTGCAAGAAACCAAGAGACATACACAAATAGCAAAACATACCCCATGAACAGGTAAATTCAACGTTGTGAAAATGTCATTTCTACCCAAAGCAATCTACAAATACAGTGCAATCTCAATCCAAATACCAACAGCATGTTTAATAAGATGGAAAAGCTAATCATCAACTTTATAGGGAAGGAGATTAGGCCCCAAATAAGTAAAGCAATATTGAAGAAGAATAAAGTAGGAGGAATCGTACTACCTGATCTCAGAACCTACTCTACAGCTATAGTAGTCAAAAGACAGATTGATAGCGGTACAACAGACACATTAGCCAATGGAGCAGAATTGAAAACACACATGTAAATCCATCCACCTTCACTCACTTGATCTCTGCCAAAGGTCCAAGTTCTATCAAATGGAACAAAGACAGTCCTTTTAAACAAATGGTGCTGACAAAATCAGAGGTCCACCTGCAAAAAATTTTAACAGGACCCATACCTCACACCATACATAAAAAGATTCAAATGGATCGAAGATCTCAATATAAAACCAAATAAAGAAAAAGATCAGAGAAGAAAAAAAAATAGAATGAATGCTAGATGTCCCAATGTATGAGATAAATAGGATACAAACCATAACCAAAAAAAGACAAAACCCACTACCATTGTGTAGTTTCCGACACATAACAACCCTGTAGGACAGAGTAGAATTGCTCCATAGAGTTTGCAAAGAGCACCTGGTAGATCTGAACTACTGACCTTTTGGTTATCACCTCTAGCACTTAACCACTATGCCACCAGGGCTTCCATAGCAGCAGAGGATAAACTAGATAATTGGAATCTTCTCAAAATTAAGCATTTAGGCTCATCAAAAATACTTCATCAAAAGAGTAAAAAGAGATCCTAAAGAAAAGGGGGAAAAAAATTCATTATAACAAATGTAATGAAAGTTTAATCTGTAAAATTTCCAGGAAAATTCAATACCTCGACAAGAAAAAGGTAAATAACCTAATTAAAAAATGTGCTAAGGCTATGAACAGATACTTCTTTCACCAAGAAGACATCCAGGCAGCTAACAGGCATATTAGGAAATAATCAGTCACTACTCATTAGGGAAATGCAAATCAAAACCACAAGGAGATATCATCTCACCCTGACATTACAGGTACATATCAAAAAAACAGAAAATGAATGTTGGAGAGGCTTCCAAGAGATTGGAACTCTTACAAACCTGCCGGGACCCAGCCCCGACAACTTTTTGGGGTCCCACACGGAGGGAGGGAGAGGCGTCGGCGGGAAAAGAATTGAGAGAGACAGAAAAGAGTTTTGAAGAATGGCAGCCTGAAAAAGACTTTATTTTTATAGTCAAAGTGACGTGAGTTTCACCCTGCCCACTGACCACACAATCTATTGGCTAATTTGAAACCAAAACCTCATGATTGGCTAATTTGAAACCTAAACCTCGTGATCGTGAGATGACGTGATTTTTACCCTGCCCCCGACCACACGAGCTATTAGCTAACTTGAAACTGAAACCTTGTGATCTTGTTAATTGTCAAGGCTTTCTAGATAATGGCCCGAGGCAGGTGTGTTGTGCTGATAATTGACAGTGAAAACAAAGTTATGTCCTGAGCTCAATCAGCCCTACTTATACCTCAAGGTTAAAAGGTACAGGAGGAAGGGTCTAAAGGTTATAATCTCTATTTGTTCCTACTTTGCTCTTTATTTTATCTCCTCCTGTGGGGACAGTAAACACCTACCGTCCCCCACCCTATGCCTTTCTTAAACTGTTCTAAAAAAGGATAATTCTTTCCACATGGGGGGGAAGTGTGGTTGGGGGAAGTCAGCGGGGCTGGGTCAGCCCTGGCATTCCTGGGCTGGGCGTTCCCAGTCTGGGCATTCCTGGGCTCAGCATTTGTCCTTGTGCAGGGAGGTGAGGGAGTGTTTTTGAGGAGAGTTTAATTATGATGAAAAATATACAGCCAGAAATATGTCAGGGGTGAGAAGCGTCTGTCCGCCATCACAGAGGCTTGTAGCTTTGCTCACAGAGGTCTTTGTGGGTGATGGGCTTCGGCACAAACCTCTGATGAGAATGCAAAATGGTACAACCATTCTGCAAAACAATAGCCAAGCCAAGTGCCATTGAGTCACAATCCATTAATCTGTCTCCTAGGAATATATCCTAGAGAAATAAGAGCTGTCACACAAGTAGACAGACAGACACTTGTGTTCATTGCAGCATTATTCACACTAGCAAAATGATGGAAACAACTTAAGTGTCCATCAATAGATGAAATGATAAACACACTATGGTACATATACACAGTGGAATGCTATACAGTGAAAAAGAATAACTATTAATCTTTGAGACATCTTACAACGTGGAGGAGGGCATTAAGCATCTCATAACGTGGACGAGGGTATTAAGCTGAATGAAATAAGTGAATCACAAAGGACAGACATTGTATGAGACTACTACTATAAAAATTCATGATAAGGTTTGCACACAAAAAGAAACAACCTTTGGTGGTTATGAGAGGTAAAATAGACTACAGAAAAGTGGTAACTTGGGTGAAGGGTAAGACAAGACACTACACTGGGGAAGTCACCACAACTTAACAAAGGCAGGTGCACGGATGCTCCACAGACACATCCAAACTTCTTGAGAGACTAAATTACTGAGCTGAGGGTTAGGGATCATGGTCTTGGGGAGCATCTAGCTCCATTCGCATAACAGTTTATAGAGAAAATATTCTATGTCCTACTTTGGTAAGTAGTATCTGGGGTCTTAAAATCTTGTGAGAGAGGCAGGGTAAAGAAGGAGGAGGAGATGGACACTCACATGCTTCTAACATCCAAGACCCAAAAGAACAAATGAATTCAGTACATATGACACCTTAGGAGCCCTGAACTTCATAAGAAATTCTAAGAAATTGGACTGAGCAGCAGGTAAGGGAGAGTAGTGCCAGAGGTACATGGTATTTCATAGACCTGATCTGCCAGGTGGCCATCATGGTAAGCTAAGCAGTGGAGGTTGGTGGGTGTCCTCTTCAGTGGGAGAAATTCCTTGAGAGTCCACTTGCACCTCTGGAACCAGTGGGAAACAGCACTGGATCGTCAAAGGCAAAGTCTTTGCGTGTAACCTACCTTGTGCACAGATCTAAATCTTTCCTTTAGCATAGGTCTCTCTCCCTTCTCGCAGACGTCCTCATCCCTTTTCTGCATTGTGTCCAGCCTCAGAGTCTGATGCCATTAACTGAGCTGAAAGTAGGATTCCTCAAGCCCACCCTGAGCCATTCTCTGAGACTCAAAGGGGGAACAATTTAACAAACTGGGGGAAGAAAAAAACAATTCTGCTGGCTCCTTAAGCTGAATAATCAGGGCAGAAATTATTCTGCCACCTACATTCAGACATAAGGGGATACACCATGTGCACAGATACTCGGGGACGGCTGTTAGCTCCCTGCCTTTCTCAGTGACTGCAGCCAGATACCAATGCCTATACCAATCAATCCTGCTCATCTAGGATAGTAGGTGTGAACCTGTACCACACACTTGGTGACTGACTAGACCTTGACACTTGAATCCATTTAAGAAAAGTGAATAGATTCTTGGGCTCCCATGTCTAGTAAAAAGCTTTAACCACTTGGTGCGAGGACAATGGAACTTCAAAGACAACAGCAACAACTCTATCACATATGACCACTCTATTTGAACAGCTCAAAAAAAGAAGCCACTTCCGTTAATCATGCTCTGTTTGTCAGATTTTGAAGTCTACCTAAACTGTGTATTAGAACATCCATCATTGACCCTATTTTTCCTTGCATGATTTTTATTGTTTTAGGGATGATATTTAGGTCCTTGATCCATTAAGAGTTTTTGTGCAAGGTGTGAGATATGGGTCTTGCACCATTTGCTAAAGAGACTGTTTTTACCCCAGTTTACGATCCTGGGGCTTTGTCAAATATCAACTGTTCATAAGAGGATGGTGGCATCTCTGGGGTCTCCAGCCTATTCCGTTAATCTAAATACATTGAAGAATGGGAACTGGACAAGGATGCCCACTCGTGACACTTCTATTCACCACTGTGCTAGAAGTTCTAGCCAGAGCAATTAGACAAGACAAAGAAATAAAAGGCATCCGTATCGGCAATGAAGAAGTAAAAATCTCCCTATTCACGGATGATATGATTATATATGCAGAGAATCCAAAGGAATCCATAAGTAAAGTGCTGGAACTAATAGAGGAGTTTAGCAAACTATCGGGATGCAAGATAAACGTAAGTAAATCAGTAGGATTCCTTTATACCAACAAAGAGTTCATCAAAGAAGAAATCACAAAATCAATACCATTTACTATAGCCCCTAAGAAGATAAAATACCTAGGAACAGATCTAACTAGGAAGATAAGAGACCTGTACAGAGAGAACTACAAGGCCTTACTGTAAGAAACCAAAAAAGACTTACAAAATTGGAGAAATCCATCCCGCTCACGGATAGGAAAACTTAACATTGTGAAGATGTCTATTTTCCCTAAAGTGATCTACTTATACAATGCAATCCCAATACAAATTCCAGTGTCATTTTTTATTGAGGTGGAGAAACATATCACCAACTTTGTTTGGGAAGGGAGGAAACCCCGGATAAGTAAAGCACAACTGAGGAAGGGGAACACAATGGGAGGCCTCACACTACCCGACCTCAGAAACTATTGTGCTGCCACAGTAGTCAAAACAGCCTGGTACTGGTACAGAAAGAGACATATAGATTAATGGAATAGGCTGGAGACCCCAGAGATGCCACCATCCTCTTATGAACAGTTGATATTTGACAAAGCCCCAGGATCGTAAACTGGGGTAAAAACAGTCTCTTTAGCAAATGGTGCAAGACCCATATCTCACACCTTGCACAAAAACTAACTCTTAATGGATCAAGGACCTAAATATCAACCCTAAAACAATAAAAATCATGCAAGGAAAAATAGGGTCAATGATGGATGTTCTAATACACAGTTTAGGTAGACTTCAAAATCTGACAAACAGAGCATGATTAACAGAAGAGAAAATAGATAAATGGGAACTACTAAGAATCAAACAGTTGTAGACTTTATCAAAAGAGTTAAAAGACCACCTACAGAATGGGAAGAAAATATTTGACAACTACAGGTCAGACCGTCATCTGATCACCGTCATCTACAAGGTTCTGCCAAATATCAACAAGAAAAAGGTAAATAAGCCAATTAAGTGATGGGCAAAGGAGATGAGCAGGTACTTCACTAAAGAGAACATCCAAGCAGCCAAAATACATATGAGAATATGCTCATGATCATCAGATAGCAGAGAAATCCAAATCAAAACTACAATAAGTTATCATCACATCCTAACAAAGTTGGCCATGATCCAAGAAACATGAAGCAACAGATGAGGGAGAAGCTGTGGAGAGACTGGAACTCTCCTACATTGTTGGTGGGATTGGGAGTTGGTACAGCCTCTTTGGAAAGCAATGTGGCACTGCCTTAAAAAGCTGGAAATAGATATACCATTTGATCCTGTAATTCTACTGCTTGGAATTTATCCTTCAGAAACAAAGGTTATCACACGAACAGACACATGTACACAAATGTTTATTGCAGTGCAGTCCACAATAGCTAAAAGATAGAATCAACCCTGATGCCCATCAACAGATGAATGGATAAACAACCTATGGTACACGTACTCAATGGAACACTATGCTATGATAAAAAAACAATGTAGATTTTAGAAAACGTCTCATAAAATGGTTTTAATTGGAAGACGTCAGCTGAGTGAAATCAGTCAGTGTCAAAAGGTCAAATATTGTATGAGACCCCTGTTATAATAACTTAAAAATAGGATTATCTACAGAACAAAATAATTTTGTTGGCTACAAGGGTGGGTGAGAGAGTAAGGGTTTATCATAGATGAGATAATTGATAGATGTTAGAAATTTTAATCGTTTGCTGTAATTAATAAATAATAAAATTTTTTAAAACAGGAAGTAGAGTCGAGGAAATATCTAGAAAACAGAACAAAAAAACAAAGAGATTGACAAAGAGAAAAGACAATTATAGGACCAAATGAGCAAAGTCTAATTAACTGGATTTACAAAAAGAAAGAACAGAGAAAACAAAGGGGAAGACATTTTCAAAGAAACAATACAAGAAAATTTCCAACTGAAGGATAGGAGCCTCCAGAAGGAAAGAATTTGTCAAGTGCCAGCACAATGAGTTTTTAAAATTCCATGCCACATAGCATTATGAAATTTGAAACCACCAAGGCAGCGAAAATCTTACAAACTAAGGGAGAGAGGGAGGCACAACACATACTTTTAAGGATTAGAATGACATTAGATCTTACAACAGCAGCATTAGAAGATAGAAGACAAAGGAACAATGTCTTTGAAATTTTGATTGAAAATTATTTTCAAAGTAAATGTCTATATCCAGCCAAATTATCATTCAAGTGTGAGATAGGGTAAAAGTATTTCTAGGCATGCAACATCTCTAAAATTTTATTTTCTGTGTGTCTTTTTTCAAGAAGATTTTAGATGGTCTCCACTAAAACAATCACATAAACCAAGAAAGAAGTAGACTGAGATGTGGAAAGTAGGTCACTTAGCCCAGCAGAAAGGCCAAAAGAATCCCCAAAGTAGCAGTTTGCACTAGCAACCCAGAGAGCAGCTCTTTAGATTTGAGCAGGAATGCAGAAGACCTCAGGAGAGAAGCCTCAAGGGAAGGAGGAATTATCTGATTTTTACAGCAGCTGAGATAATTGCTGAAAGATGTTGATAGAAATATGGAAGCATCTGAAAAAAGTTAAATGTTAGGACATTGAAAATTAAGTGAAAAATAAAAGGAGCCAGTTACCCTTACTGGGGAGAGGGAAGTGGGTTACGAGAAAGGCAACATATTTATAATAACAATTTGGTTCTACAGTGATGTTTCCCATTTATATTAATATAAACACTATTAACCAAGAATTACAATATGAGGGAATATTAGGATGATGGTGTATTAGCTTTCTAGGCTGCCCTAACAAAATATCACAGAGTGGATGGCTTTAAACAACAGAAACTTATTTTCTCATAGATCTGGAGGCTGGGAATCCAACTCAGGTTGTCAGCAGAGCCATTCCAGTGGCTCTAGGGGAAGAGACTTTCTTGCCTCTCCCAGCCTCTGGCAGCCTTGGGCCTTCCTTGGCTTGTAGATACATTTTCACAAGGCTATCACTGTGAGTCAGAATTGGCTTGACTGCAGTGGATTTGGGTTTTAGTTTGGTGTTTCTTCTCTCTGCCTGCTCTCTTTTATAAGGACACTGCTTATAATGTCTTAAGATTTAGTCTACTCCAGCATGACCACATGTTAACTTAACTGATAGCATCTTCAAATACTGTTTTTCCAAGTAAGATAAAGTTACTTATTTTTAGGTAGAGTTTAGTATATTTCCAAGTAATGTATATTTATAGGTACCAAGGTTTAGGACTTCAATACATCTTTTGGAGGAACAAATCCATAACGACAGGTCAGGGCGAAAGTGAGTGTATAGTGGAATACCAGTGTCAAATTCTCCACTACTATAATAGGAAGTTAAAACATAATAAATAAATAAAAAACAGGCTTATGTCCTTGTTTGTTCAGAGACAAATAATAAAATTGAAAGTGGTAGCCCCTGGAGAATGGATAGGATGAGACCGATGGGCAGAGAATGGCTAAATTTCAATGTGAACCCAAACTATTTGGGTTTCTCTGCATGTATGAATCAATTTTCTAAAACTAAAAAAAAAAATTAATTGGAAAAGGAAAAGGCAGTTTCTCCACTTGCCCACCGTTGTAGCTAGCGTGCTGCAGAACAGAACATGAAGGCTAGAGACGGAAGAAGTCAGCATCACTGGGGAGTATGAGCATTTAACTAATGGAAGTCTCAATGAGCTGCAAAATCCACGTCTGGTGAATGTTCTGGAGGCATAAACCCTAGATCTGAGAAGTCAGCTGGGAGCCCTTTCATCTTCTGCAGGAAGTCTGATTAGTTTACAACAGTTAGGTTGGTTGGTGGGAAACAGCCTCAAAAGAAAGCCAGCCACTGGTTTTGGTGACGGATGATCTTGACTGAGAGAGTGGAAGGCCTTGGACAGTGGAGAAAGCAAATTGTGGCTCTCTAGTGGTGGGCTTAGTGGTGGGATTAGAAATTTGCAGACTAGTGGAAGTTGGGTGAGCTCCCCTGTCTTAGTCTTCTAGGACTGCCATAACAAAATTCCACAGTTTGGGTGGCTTTATAGAACAGAACTTTACTGTCTGAAGGCTACAAGTCCAAATCAGAGTATTGGCTATGTCATTTCCTTCAGAGGACTCTGAGAAACTGAGCCATGCATCTCTCTCAGTTTCTAGTAGCTCTTGGAATTCTTTGGCATCCCTGGCTTGCAGCTGCCATTGCCCCTGATGTCACATGGCCATTCTTCCTCTCTCTAACCCTGTCTCCATGTCTACTGTCCTCTTTTATATGACATCAGTCAGAAAGGATCCACACTACTCTGGTATGACCATGCCAGCCAAGTGCCGTCGAGTCGGATCCGACTCATGGCGACCCTAGGGGCCAGGGTAGAACTGACCCCCAGCATTTTCAAAGACCCTACTTCCAAACAGGAAACACTGGTGATGTAGTGGTTAAGTGCCACCGCTGTTATTCCAAAGGTCAGCAGCTCAAATCTACCAGGCGCTCCTTGGAAAGTCTTTGGGGCAGTTCCACTCTGTCTTGTAAAGTGGCTATGAGTTGGAATCAACTTGACAGCAATGGGTTTGATTTAGTTTATTTTCAAACAAGGTCATGTTCCCAAGTACCAGGGATTACGATTTCAACATGTTTTGGAGGATGTAATTAAATTCACAACTTTCCCCGCTCCAGGGAAATGAGTCTAAACCAATGTTGGGGAGAAAAAGTAAGGCCAAATTTCCATCTCAGGACAAAGGTCAGAACCATGAGGTTGCCTGGTTTCTGTGATTATCCAGCACCCTATTCTATTGCCCTTTCCACTGCCTTCGTCTCTGCTAAACCCTGCTGATGGTCAGCAGAAGGCTGATCTTTAGTTGGTGAGGACCAGAGGGATACGAAGAAGAATGGAGAGTTGATTATTGGAAGCAGCTTTTGAGGGTGCTGAGTGCTCAGTCCCGTCTCAGCAGAAGCAAGAGGCAGAGATACAGTTGGAAGGTAAAAAAATGCCCTAAAGCAAACTGCTTAAAATGATTAACATGCATTACCTCACACAGTTTCTGAGGGTCAGAAATCTGCGAGTGGCTTAGCTGGTCGTTCTGTCTCAAAGACTAATGAAGTTGCAGTCACTGTGCCAGCCAGGGCAGTAGTCTCTGCAGAAGCCCCTGCCCCAGAGGAACTGCTTCTAGGCACACTCACATGGTTATTGGCAGGAGGTCTCAGTCCCACGGGCATCTCCATGTTGCTGTTCACATCACAGCTTTCCCCAAAGTGAATGATCCAGGAGGGAGAAAGAGATAAAGGAGCAACCAACAAGAAAACTGTGGTGTCTTTTATAATCTAAGCTCAAAAGCGTCATACATCAAATTCATCCTATGAAGCCAGCATAACCCTGATACCAAAGCCAGGGAAAGATCCAACAAAAAAGGAGAACTACAGATCAATATCAATCATCAACCGAGATGCAAAAGTCTTTAACAAAATCCTTGCTGGCAGAATTCAACAACATATCAAAAAAATAATTCAACAAAACCAAGTTGGATTCACACCAGTGATGCAAGGCTGGCTCAACATCAGAAAAACAATTAACATGATCAACCATACAAATCACACAAAAGACAAGAATCACCTGATTTTGTCAATTGGTGAAGAAAAGGCGTTTGATAAAGTCCAACACCCATTCATGCCAAAAACTCTCAGAAAAATAGGAAAAGATGTCAAATTCCTCAATGTAGTAAGGGCCATTTTTACAAAGTCAAGTGCCTACTACATTATCCTGAATGGAGAGAGACTGAAGCAGTTTCCATTGAAACTGGGGGCTGGACAACGATGCCCACTCTGACCTCTCCTATTCAACATTGTACTAGAAACTCTAGCAAGAGCAATTAGACAAGACCAAGAAATAAAAGGCATTTGCGTCAGCAAAGAAGAAGTAAAAATCTCCCTATATGCAGATGATATGATTGTATACACAGAGAATCCTAAAGAATCCACATGTAAATGACTCAGACTGATAGAAGAGTTCAGCAAAGTCTCAGGATACAAGATAAACATAAGTAAACAAGTAAGATTCCTTTATACCAACAAAGAGATTATTAAAGAAGAAATCCCCAAATCAATACCATTTACTATAGCCCTCAAGAAGATTAAATACCTAGGAATAAATCTAACCAGAGAAATAACAGACCTTTACAAAGAGAACTACAAGACCTTACTACAAGAAACTAAGACAGATTACATAAATGGAGAAACCTACCCTGCTAATGGATAGGAAGACTTAACATTGTGAAGATGTTATTTTACCCAAAGCAATCTACTTATATAATGCAATCCCAATACAAATTGCAGAGACATTTTTTAATGAGATGGAGAAACAAATCACCAATTTTGTTTGGAAAGGGAAGAAACCCCCAATAAGTAAAGGACTACTGAAGAAGAACACCCTGAGAGGCCTCTCACTACCCGACTTTAGAATCTATTACACTGCCACAGTAGTCAAAACAGCCTGGTACTGGTGCAAAAAGAGACACATAGCGGAACAGAGTTGAGACCCTAGAGATGCCAGCGTCCTTATATGAATAGTTGATATTCCACAAAAGCTCTAATATTTTAAACGAGGGTGAAGACAGCCTCTTTAACAAGTGGTGCTGGCAAAATTCGATATCCATCTGCAAAAAAAACTGAAATGAGACCCATATCTCACACCTTATGGAAAAACCAACTCAAATTGGATAAAACATCAAATCTAAACATTAAGTCTAAAACAATAAAGCTCATCCAAGAAAAAACACGGTCAATAATGGAAGCTTTAATATACAGCATAGAAGACTTCAAAAACTGACAAAGCATGATCAACAGAAGGGAAAATAGATCAATGGAAACTACCTAGAATCAACACTTCTGCTCATCCAAACACTTTATAAAAAGAATTAAAAGACTACCAAAAAATGGGAAAAAATGTTTGGCAACTATATGCCAGACAAATGGCTGATCTGCGTAATCTACAAGGTACTGCCAAATATCAACAAGAAAAGGATAAATAATCCAATTAAGTGATGGGTGAAGGAGATACACAGACACTTCACTAAAGAGGATACCCAGGCAAGATCATTAGCTATTAAAGGAATTCAAACTAAAACTACGATGAGATATCATCTCACCTCAGCAAGCTTGACTATGATCCAAAAACACAAAACAACAAATGCTGGAGAGGCTGTGGAGAAATTGAAACTCTCCTACACTGCTAGTGGGATTGCAAAATGGCATAACCTCTTTGGAAAGCAATCTGGTGCTTTCTCAAAAAGCTGGAAATAGACCCACCACTTGACCCAGTAATCCCACCACTTGGAATATATCCTACAGAATCCAGGCCAGTCGCACAAACAGATACATGCACACAACTGTTTACTGCAGCACAGTTCACAATAGCAGAAAGATGAAACCAACCCAGATGCCCAACAACAGAGGAATGGTTAGGTAAATTATGGTATACACTCTCAATGGAACTCTACACAACGATAAAGAACAAGGATGATTTTAGGAAGCATCTCATAACCTAGTTTCAATTGGAAGACATTATGTTGTGTGAAATTATTCATGGCACAAGGACAAATATTATATGAGACCCCTACTACAAGGACTTAAAAACAGACTCATGTACAGAAGAAAAGACTCTTTGATGGCTGCAAGGGAGGGGAGGGAGAGAGGGAGAGGGTTGGTTATAGGTAGATAGATGTAGAAATTTGGTTGGGTAAAATCGGTGACAGCACACATTAGAAAGAAGATCAATTTAACTGGACTTCAACATAACCTGAAAACTCTTACAATCCTAACCCAATATTTCAAGTATAGAGTAGCAAGTGCAGGGTTCCAGGGACCATGCTGTCAGTGGACATCAAGGCTAATTGGCATAACTAGCATATTGCTAAGAGAGTCTTCTCCACCCCATAATGGTGAGTGGCATCTGAGATCTTAAAAGCTAGCAAGCTGCCATCTGAAGTACCAAATGGTCCTAACTCAGCAAGAACAGATGATCACCAAGAACCACAATGGCATGGGGGAAAGAGAATCTAGAAGACAGAAGAAAGACCTACGTGAATGGCTGACTACATCTACATGTGACCAGAAGAACCAGATAGTGCCCAGCCACCGCCAATGACAACCATGATGGGGCTCACAAAGTTGAGTCTCCGTGGCAACACAAGAATAAAAAGGAGCACACCCTGAGAACTCCACTAAAAGATCTCAATTGATGGCTTTGAGATTCCCTTGGGAGCATGACCCCTAGACCTGATGCTGGCCTTGTCCATAAACTATTAGTGAGGTCAACTCCTCGGACAGCAGTGGACTAGACTCAATGACAGAGTGACCATATCACATCTGCACTTTATGGTTCTATGCATCTATAGGATGTCGTCCTACTAGCCTCTTACCAGAGGGAGTGGAGAGCGTGGAGAAGAGGCAACAGAAGATTGTTAAGAGGATGTGACATGTATAGAATAGAAACGAGGAGTGTGCTGTCATCAGGAAAGGACAGCAGCAGGAGCTGCACATAGGTCATCACACAAATTTAAACTGGATTGTACACTTTTACTCAATAACAATAAATAAAATATTTAAATAAAAAAGTAAAAATATAACGAAAGTGTCATACATCACTTAAGCTGTATTCTATTGGTCCCTGGTATGATGTGGGTGTGGTGTGAATAGATAGGAGATCACTTTGGAAACTGGACCCTACAGGTGTAATGACACATGAGTCAGTGAAGCTACTGAGCGTCTGCTCTGTTGGAGACTCTGTGCTTTGTGCTGTGGATGTGGTGCGTTTTGAACTGAATAGCTGCCCTCAAGAAACTTAGGCTGTTGGTGAAATTTCAGTTCTCTTCTCTGCCCTGCTCACTCTGATTTTAACAGTACAATTATTGGCTTGCATTATCTTCACCCTTTTTAGTCTTCTCATCTCATTCATACCTCCTTACTCAAGTCTCATGACATCTTTTTGCTGTAAGTCAAGCATGTTTTGCTAATACAATTTGATGGCTCAAAACTCTGAAGAGCACAGATAGGCCCCTGTTTTAGTTATCTAGTGGGGCTATAACAGAAATTCCATAAATGGATTGCCTTAACAAAGAAATATCTATTCTCTCATGGTCCAGGAGGCTAGAAGTTTGATCTCAGGGTGCCAGCTCCAGGGAAGGCTTTGTCTGTCTTTCAGCTCTGGAGGAAAGTCATTACTAGTGATCTTCCCCCAGTCTAGGAGTTTCTCAATGCAGGGATGACAGGTCTAAAGGATACTTTCTGCACTTAGCACTACTTTCTTGGTGGTATGAGACCCTATGTCTCTCCGCTAACTTATTTTATACCTCACAAGAGATTTAAGACACCTTAGAGGTAGGATTTACACCAATAAGAAAATCACATCGGATGCTAAAATGGTGGACAATCATACAACATAGGGGAATCGTGGCCCAGCCAAGAAGACACTTTTTTTTTTCTCTTTTTGGATGTGGGTGACAATTCCATCCACAGCAACCTCATATCAGACTTGGGTGAATGGTGAAGAGAAATGAGGCTACAAGTCCCTGGGCATCCATGCCACCTTGGGCAGTGGCTTTCCCATCATTCTTGCATGTCACAGGTGTCACCTGTTTAGGCACTTGTGACATGGCCCTAAACAAAACAGCCCCAGTCCTTTCCTGTGAAGCTTACGATCTAGTGGAGGAAGCTGACATTAGATTAACCCCCTTTGCCATCAAGTTGATTCTTACTCACAACAACCCTATAGGACAGAGTAGAACTGCTCTGAAGGGCTTCCAAGGGCAGCTGGTAGATTTGAACTGCCGCATTTTGTTTAGGAGCCAAGCTCTTAACCAGAGCCAACAGGGCTCTGACATTAGTCCTAGGACCTCAAAAATTAGTACATAATTACAAAATGAAAAGCGCTCATACGAAAGGAAAGCACAGGTCGAGTGGAGGGCTGCTGACAGGGAGCCTGACTTGGCTTCAGGCCCAGGAAGCCCCTCTGAGGAGGAAGGAAAACGGTGGTGTGGGCCAGAAGGGGAGGGTGCGGAGTTATAAGAGGCTTGTTCCTGCTTTTCACCGGGGCCAGAGAACAAAAGACATCTGAACCTCTCATTTATGTTCAGGCTAATATTAGCCTGGGAGACATGGGAGTAATTTACTGTTCCTCACAAATGTTAATGTTTAAAGGATAAAGAGTAAAAGATTGAGCCCGAAATGAACAAATAAAGACAGCTTCCAGTGATATATTCCTGCAGCAGGCAAGGTGTCTTCTTATGGGAACAGCAGAATCTCCCAGAAACAAGCATCTAATTACAGTAGGGCCATCTGCAGCACCAAAATAAGGACGATTATCAACATTATCTTTCAGGTTTTTCACTGTCAGAACAATTTGCTAAAAATAATCTGTACTGTATTCATAACGCCCCCAAACAATGTGCGTCTCCAGTCCCTGAGGCTCCTGCTCCCCCAGCCCAGATGCTGAGGTGGTTGCGCTAATCCCTGCTGGTACCCTGTTCTTTCATTGGCTGCTTTTCATTGTGAACTTTGCCACTGGGATAGTGGAGGAGCAGGTGGAGGGAAAGACTGGAATTCTAGCCAGCTCTGGACAGTCTGGCGGTACAAGAGAGAGTAGGAGACCTTGGCTGAAGGGAGTCGGTGCCTCTCCCAAGAGCTTCTCAGGGTTTGGGGGCGGTGGTCCTCAGATGCTTGGGATCCTGCCTGCCCCAGGAGGCCAGCTTATATACCTCACCCCTTAACTGTCTAAAGTACATAAATCAACACAATATTCATGGGACGTTGTATGGAAAGGCCCCTTCTAGGCTGTATGGAAAGGCCCCATCCAGGTCCCCCATTTGGGGACCAAAATTGCAGTGACGTCTGAAGGACCAGAAAGAGGCTCCTTCAGAAAGGCAGGTGGGGCATTCAGGACATTGTACTGTTGGCCTGCATAGAACCTTTGTGCAAATTAGGAACAAATGTCTCTTTGGTGGAAGGGAACTGATCTGGAGAGCGTGGTATGCTTTGGGCTTCGGAACCCACCTGCTTCTTGACAGGAAGCCTTTGCTTTGTGCAGGGAGCCTGCATAACCATTCGCTGTGCCCTGAACCTGACAGGGCAAAAGGATTCAGCTACACCTTGTGGCACTAAAGGCTTATCGGAGCCAGGAGAGCCCCCGGTCAGACTTGGGGGTCCTTTCCCCTTAATGGGCAGGATGGACACAGCCAACATTGACCTTTGGATTTCCTGAGAGGCTGGAGAGTGATGAGTTCGTGTTAGTTTGTATGTTTTCAGGCTAGTGATTTTCAAACCATGTCCTGGGACTCTGGAGGTTACAGAAGGAGCCTGAACCTGATTGGGATGGGTAGGCATGCTGAGCAAAGCAAGTTCTGGGTCTCCCACTCCTGTTTTAACCAGAAGATGCTCTCTTTCTCCCCCAGCCCCAACTTACTTGTTAGACTACTACGTAAGATTTACTTGGCACAAGGATCTCACAGAAACACAGCCTATGTATGATAACATTCCAAAATGTTCATCCAAAATAGCACCCAGAGAAAATTAGCATGAATTATAAAGATGTGTCCTCCGGGCTTCTGCCTGGTTATGGTGAGCTAGGTTATTCAGACACACCTTTTTGCTGAAAACAACTGAAAATACGGGGAAAATATAAGGAATGCTTGCTTTAAAAGCATCACAGAGCAGACAAGATAAGGGAACAGTACAGGCCAAATCCCGGGATGCATTCACTGAGAGAAGGGAGCAATAAATACTACCTTTGGCCCTAAGAGGCAGAGCTGATGCTGGGGCTACCCCAGTGGAGAGCAGAATAGAGGCTCTCTCCACACTGAAGATCAATGCCCTTGGGGGAACTGTGGGCAGTGCCTTGTATACATCCATCAGGAGTGTCTGCACCAGGTATTTCAACAGCCGTGACTATCTTAGTTATCTAGTGCTGCTAGAAGAGAAACACCACAAGTGGATGGCTTTAACAAAGATAAATTTATTTTCTCACAGTTTAGTAGGCTAGAAGTCCCCATTCATGGCATCAGCACCAAGGAAAGGCTTTCCTTGACAGCTCTAGAAGAAGGTCCTTCTGATCAACCTTCCCCTGGCCTAGGAGGTTCTCCTTGCAAGAACCCAAGATTCAAATGATGCCTGCTGCTCCCAGCACTGTTCCTTGGTTGTATGAGTTCCTAAATTCTCTGCTTCCCTCCCTTTCCTTTTATCTCTTGTAAGATAAAACAGAGTACAGGCCACCCCCCCAGGGAAACTCTTTTACGGTGGATGAAGGAGGTGAACTTAGTAAGGGTGTTACAATCCCACCCTAATCCTCTTTAGCATACAATTACAATCACAAAAGGGAGGAAAACCACACGTGCTGTATACTTGTGGGGAAGGGGAACATAATTCAATCCATGGCAGTAATTGAATACAGGGAAGAGGGTACACAAATGGTTGATACTAAAGGTAACAGCCAATGTGGAATTTTCTACCTAGGGAAAGGTGAAATAAAGAAAATAAAGACAAAGAGAAATCACTGCCAGCTGACTCTTATTGAAAGGAGTTCTGAAAGGGGTATTTCAGGGAGAAGAAAAGTGATCTGAGGAGATGGAAGAAGAAATGAAGAACAAAGAAAAGTACTTCTGAGAGTAAATAAAGCAACCATTGCTTGTACTGCTGTTTTGTTAACTGCAGTGGAGTTGGCTCCAACTCACGACGACTCTAGACACAACAGGAAGAAACGTCACCAGTCCTAACCATCTTCATGACCGTGGTATGTGGAGTCCACCATGGCAGCTGCTGTGTATTCTGACTGCCTTCTGAACTAGGGGCTCAACTGCTAGCACTGTATCAGGTGACGTTCTGTGTGACTAATAGGATTTTCAGCGGCTAGTTTTTGGAAGTAGATTGCCAGGCTTTTCTTGCTAGTGTGTCTTATCTGGTGGCTCTGCTGAAAACTGTCCACCAAGGGTGAACCTGCTGGTATTTGAAACACCAGTGGGACAGTTCCCATCATCACAGCAACATGCAGGTCACCACAGTGTAACAAACTGACAGACAGGAAGGCAAGAAAGCAGTACTAACAGTGGAGTTAAGAAAAATAAAATGAAAGTACTAGACAAGAAAACATAGGTCAAGTGCAAGTTAAATGGAGTCAAGTTCTGTAACACTCTGTACTAGCTAGGTGGAGTGAAGATATTGACTAAATTCAGATTTTTTGATATTAAAAATAAAATCCCACTGTAATTGAATGGATTCTGACTTGTAGTAACCCTATAGGGTTTTCAAGGCTGTGAATCTTTACAAAAGTAAACTGCCATCTCTTTCTCCTGCAGAGCCACTGGTGGTTTTGAACTGCTGATGTTTTGTTAGCAGCTGAGTGTTTTAATTACTGTGCCACCAGCATTCTTATGAGGTATTAAGAATATATAGTGTAATTTCTACAGAAGGCATTAAAGAGTGGAGTGAGAATATTGAGAGGGAATAAAAGTATTCATAATCAAGGGAGAAAAGATGAAGAAACAAGAACAAAAGACAATAGGCAGACTAATAGAAAGCATGAATGAAAATGCTAGATTAAAACACAAGTACATCAACAGGCACTTTATATACATGTGGACTAAGCATTAAAAGCCATCATCAAACTACATTTTAAAAATACAGTTACATGCTGATCAGACAATATGTTTCTAGAACACAAGTTTAGGCAATAGTTGAGAGTGAAAGGTTGGAAAAATAAGATACAGATTCAAAGTGATGTCATTATAGTAATATCAGATTAAAGAATATCTGGGCAAAGAGTATTATCAGAGATAAAAAATGTCACTTAGTAATTGTGATAGTTAATTTTACATGTTAACTTGGCAAGGCTATGGTATTGAGTTGTTTGGTCAAGTACTAGTCTAGATGTTTCTATGAAGGTATCCACATGTGATCACCCTTAAGTAGGGCAGATTACCCTCCACAATGTGAGTGGACCTCATCCAGTCAGTTGAAGGCCTTAAGAACAAAAACTGATATTACCCAAGGAAAAGGATTCTGTCTCAAGGCTATAAAATAACTAACCTGCTAGAGTTTCCAGCCTGATTCTGGCCTCTGATTTCAAACACAAAATTGATTATATCACAGTCAGGGTTCCCTACAGTGAGCTCTCTCTCTATAGACAGATAAATAAATAACAAAATATAATAACAAATAACAAACCCATTGTCATGAAGTCGATTCTGACTCACAGCTACTCAGTAGGATGGAGCAGAGCTGCCCCAAAAGGTTTCCAAGAAACAGCTGGTGAATTCAAACTGCTGACCTTATGGTTAGCAGGTGTAGCACTTAACCACTATACCACCAGAGTTCCCTGAAGAGATGGATAGATAGACAGACAGAGGGAGAGAGACACAGACAGATAGATGGATATGCACGTCTCTATCTTCTTATCTATATCCATACACAAACATAAAAACCCTGGTAGCATAGTGGTTAAGTGCTACATCTGCTAACCAAAAGGTTGGCAGTTCAAATCTGCCAGTGCGCCTTGGAAACTCTATGGGGCAGTTCTGCTCTGACCTATTGAGTCACTATGGGTCAAAATTGACTGAACAGCAGTGGCTTAGCTGGTCATATACATGTGTATAATTTATATCTACATATGTATATTTATATCTACATATATATTTATATGTACATATATATGTACATATATATACATGTATATATACACTCTCCCGAGACAGAGAGTGTATATATATATATATATATACGTGCTCACTGCTTACAGAAAGGTGGAAGATTCAAGTTCACACAGAGACCACTTGAGAGAACCGGTAGCAATCTACTTCTGAAAAAGCTGCCATTGAAAACCCTGTGGAGCAGTTCTACTCTGATACACGCGGGGCAGCCATGAATTGGAATTGACTCAGTGGCAGCTGGAAAAAGTATACCAAGAGAAATTTACTTCAAGGAATTGACTCACACAATTGTGGGGGCTGGCAAGTCCAAGATCTGTAGGTCAGGTGACAGGCTGGAGACTCCTGCCCCAGATCCGTAGGTCAGGCAGTGAGGAGCATGAAGAGCAAGAAGTTTTGGCAAAATGGTTACTTACAGTCTGGATTGACCCTAGGAAAACTCTGTTTTTGCTCTTAAAGATTTTAACTGATTGACTGAGGCTCACTCATGCTGTGGAAAGTAATCTGCTTGACTTTAGGTCAACTGATTTGATCACATGTAACTATTTTATAGGAGTCCTCAGATAGTGTAAACAGCTAAGCTGTCAACTACTAACCAAAAGGTTGGCAATTCAAACCCACTCAGAGGTGCCTCAGAAAAGGGTTGGCAATCTGCTTCTAAAAGATCATAGCCTTGAAAATCCAAAGGAGCAGTTCAATAAACATGGGATCTCCATGAGTCAAACTTAATAACAAAAACTACAGTTATTCTATACTGGTGACTAGACTAGGGTCTGACCAAACAGCTGGGCACTGTAGACTAGCCAAGGTGACACATAAAATTAACCATTTTCAGCCTATGGGTTTTGGACTTGACAGCCCTCATAGTCAGGTGAGCCAGCTTCTTAAAATCAGTCTCTCTCTCTGTAGGTATATGCATATGTACATGTTTAAATTTCTATTGAGAACCCTAATACAATAATGATAAAATACTCTATTAAAATTTAGAATCAGTCAAGCATGGTCCAACAATGTTTACTTCCTCCATCCATGAACCCATTGTCTCAGCTTTCAGAGGGCTAAAGGTGAAGGATGGCTGACATCATTTGATCAAGTTATCCTATCTAGTGGCAGTGTGGACACTTCTCCATGGTGGATACAAAGATCCTTACCTTTGTGCCCACTTCCATAATGCCATCGACATGCCTTTTCCCTAGACATGTTTATCTGTGTTATTTCAATCTACTCTTTCAGGTTCCTCACCAAACATTCACCACTGCTCGTGAACCGCACATACATCCTGGACGCACAAAACGGATGACCAAAGACAGTACCTGATCCTCTGCCCTCTAGAAGGACTTCCCATCACTGCTGCCTTTCAGAGCCACCGGAGTGGAGCTGCATGTAGTTGCCAACAATATTGTCCTTCCCTGACATGCAGAGCTGATCCACCACCCATCGTCTTGCCATTATTCATCATGGGCCAAGCTTCGATTTTTCCTTTGTTGTCAGTTGATCACTGGGAAATCCTATGAGGCATTTGCTGAGAGATCACAGAGGCATCACTGTACCAAGGTAGATGACATGGAAGTATGAATCACCTGCTTATGGTTCAGCTAACCCAAGCACCAAAGCTGCCTGCCTTGCAGTCTGGCTCTCACCCACCCCCTTCATGCTCTGGGAACCACACAACACTGCCCCAAACTAGCAACCTTCTGTACCAACTAGATAATGGGTCAGAGGAGGCTCTAAACATGAAACACATTGCCTCCAAAACTCAAAAAACCTACTAGGCATTGTTCTTTCACATTAGAGGTACAAAGTACAAGATACAGTAATTTGTCCTTTATTTGGAGGGGTAACCCAGCCTGCCCTAGGCCACTAGACCCCTAAAAATTTCACAAATCTAGAACTTCCCTGAGTTTTTGTAGGGTTTATCTCCCACCCTCAAGTTTCTGCTCTTCAGGTCCAATAAATGTGTTATCATCAACACAGCAGACCAAAGTGCAGCGCTGCAGAAAGTTTGCACAATCCAATTCTTGTCCTTCAGATGGAATGAGAACAGAGCTGGGGCATCAGCGTAGCCATGGGGGAAAAGTCTGAAGGTTTGCTTTTTGTCTGCCAAGACTGAATGCAAGCTTCTTCTGATCTTCCTAATGGGTATGGAAAAGACACTCACCAAATCAATGGAAACACTGGTGAGGTAGTAGTTAAGGGCTTTGTCTGCTATCCAGAAGGTCAGCAGTTCAAGTCTGCTGGGCACTCCTTAGAGATTCCATAGGGCAGTTCTACTCTAACCAGAGGGTTACTACGATTTGGAATTGACTTGACAGCAGTGGCTGGCACCAAATCAGTAGCTACATAGCATGCAATAAGTTAAGTGGGAATATCACGAGGACTACCACCTTAGCACCCTTTAAGTTTTTAAGGGTGGCACTACTGTCTGATAGTTCTGACTCCACAACCCCTGAACATAACATTGGTTTTGATTTTCTACCTTGACTAGAAGAGAAAATTCAGTGACTCCCGCTTATAGTTATCCAATAGTTCCTACTGTACAGGTCAAGGAGCCAATCTGGGGGTTCTGCCAACTACCAAGTCCATTATGACTGTACATTCAAGAAACTATGACACAATTACAAAACACTGCTGAAAGAGATTTAAGAAGACTTAAATAAGTGGAAAGATACTACATGGTCATGGATTGGCTGGCATTAAAATAAAAGAAAAACAGAAAACAACAAATTTTTGGTGAAGATATGAGGAAATTGGAATCCTTATTCATTGTTGTAGGACTGCCAAATGGTAGTCATTGTGGAAAACAGTGTGGAGGTTTTCCAAAAACTAAAAATAGAATTACCACATGATCCAGTAAATCTACTCTTTGTGAAATACCCAAAAGATTTAAACATATAGACTGAGAGAATTTTACACCTGTGTTCATCGTGGCTCTATTCACAATAGCCAAAAGGTGGAAACAATCTAAACACCCGTCAACAGGTAACTGGATGAGCAAAATGTGGTGCATAAACATGGACTGCCAGTTAAGTTCATGAACTCATCCTAGAAAAAATGCTACATACCTCATTGCTGAATATCACTATGGTCACCTTTGAAGTACTCCCCTTGGGAAGCTATGCACCAATGCCAGTGCCTACTTCACCCTTCAAAGCAATTTTGGAATTCTTTTACTGGAATGGCCATCAGAACTGCTGTTGTCTTACCCTTGCTGTCCTGAATGTCATCCAAATGTATTCCTTTCAATATTTCCTTTATCTTGGGTAAAGAAAAAAGTTATTGGGGGCCAGATCAGGTGAGTAGGAAGGGTGTTCTTATACAGTGTTTTGTTTACTGGCTAAAAACTCCCTCACAGACAGCTACACAGTTAAGTTCACTAACTTACCACCATGTGCAATGGCCGTTCCAGAAACAGCTCCAAAATTGTTTTGAAGGGTAAACTAGGCATTGCCATCAGTGCATAGCTTCCCAAGGTGAATACTTCAAAGGTGACCATAGTGATTTTCAGCAACGATTATGTACCACTTAGAATAATCAGGTTCGCAAACTTAATTGTCAGATTGTGCGCGCATGTGTGTGCACGCGTGCAGGCATGTGTACTGTGGAATGCTACTCAGCCAGTAAGAGAAATGGGCTCTTGATACATGCTACAATATATCTGGAGCTTGAAGACATGGTTGTTGGTGGTGTGGTGTTGGTTCCCACTCTTAACTGACCATTCCTGCACCATCCTCAAAATTGTTATCATACTTCAGCCCATTGTTGTAACTACTGTGTCAACCCATGTTGTTGAGGGCCCTCTTCTTTTTTGCTGACCCTCTATGTTCCCAAGCATGATGTTTTTCTCCCAGGACTGGTCCCTCCTGATAACATGTCGAAAGTATGTGAGACATGGTCTCACCATTCTTGCTTCTCAAGAACATTCTGGCTGTTCTTCCTCCAAGACAGATTTGTATATTCTTTTGGCAGTACAAAAGTATTTAGTACTCTTAACCAACATCATAGTTCAAAGGTGTCAATTTTACCTTGGTCTTCCTTATTCACCACATATGAAGCAATTGAAAACACCATGGTCAGGGTCAGGTGCACTTTACTTTTCAAGCTCAAGTCTTTGGTTTTTAACACTTTAAAGATGTCTTTGCAGCAAATTTGCTTGATGCAACGATTCGTTTGATTTCTTGACTGTTGCTTCCGTGGGTATTCATTGTGGATCCAACTGAAAAGAAATCCTTGAAACTTTTCCCCATTTATCATGATCTTCCACATTGGTTCAGTTGTGGGGATTTTTGGTTTCTTTACACTGAGGTGAAATTCATACTGAAGGCTATGATCACGGATTTTCATCAGTAAGTACTTCAAGTCCTCTGCACTTTCAGCAAGCAAGGTTGTGCCATCTGCATGCTGCAGGTGGCAAATGAATCTTCCTCCAATCCGTATGCCACGTTCTTCTTCATGTAGCCCAGTTTCTCAGATTCTTTGCTCAGAATACACACAGCATACAGACTGTATGCTCAGCATACAGACTGAATATGTATGCTGAAAGGATACAACCCTGACACACACCTTTCCTGACTTTAAAACATGAAGTATTCACTTGTTCTGTAGTAACAACTACTTGATCTATATACAGGTTCCTCATGAGCACAATTATGGGGTCTGGAATTGCCATTCTTTGTAGTGTTCTCCACAATTGTTATGATCCACATAGTCTAATGCTTTGCATATTTAATAAACACAGGTAAGCATCTTTCTAGTGTTCTCTGCTTTCAGCCATAATCTACCTAATATCAGCAATGGCATCCCTAGTTCCATGTCCACTACTGAATCTGGCCTGAATTTCTAGCAGATCTCTGCTGATATACTGCTGCAGCTGCTTTTGAATGATCTTCAGCAAAATTTTACTTTTTGTGATATTACTGATATTTAATTAATATCTTTGATAATTTCCACAACTGGTCAGATCATTTTTCTCTGGACTAGGGATAACTATGGATCTCTTCCAGTCAGTTGGCCAAGTAGCTGTCTTCCAAACTTCTTAGCTTAGACAAGTGAGCACTTTCAGTGCTGCATCACTTGTTGTAACACCTCAACTGGTATTACATCAATTCCTGGAACCTTGTGTTTCTGCCAACAGCTTGGATCTCTTCCTTTATTACATCAGATCCTGATCATATGCTACCTCCTGTAATGCTTGAGCGTCGACCAGTTCTTTTTGGCACAGTGTCTGTATAGTCCTCCTATTTTCTTTTGATGCTTCCTACATTGTTTGGTATTTTCCCCATGGAATCCTTCAATACTACAATTCAAGATTTGACTTTTTTCTTCAGTTCCTTCATCTTGAGAAATAGTGACAGCGTTCTAGCCTTTTAGTGTTTTAACTCCAGATCTGTGTGCATGTCATTGTCATACTTCCCTTTGTCTTCTTGAGCCACCCTTTGAAATCTTCTGTCCAGCTCTTTGACTTCATCATTTTGTCAATTTACTTTAGCTTCTTGATGTTGAAGAGCAAGTTTCAGTCCTTTCAGCATCCATTCTTTTTTCCTGTCTTTGGAATGACCTCTTGCTCTTTTCATGTGTGATGTCTCTGATGTTGTTCCACAGCTCATCTGGTTTTTGGTCATTAGTGTTCAAGGGTTCAAATCTATTCTTGAGGTTTTCTCTAAATTTCAGTGGGATATACTCAGATTGGTACTTTAATTTTTGTAGACTTGTTCTAATTTTCTTCAGCTTCTACTTGAACTTGCAGATAAGCAGTTGGTGATCTGTTTCTCAGTCAGGCCCTGGCCTTGTTCTGGCTGATGATATTGAGCTTTTCCATTGTCTCTTTCCACAGATGTAGTCAATTTAATTCTTGTGTATTCCATCTGGACAGGCCTATGACTGTAATAATCACTGATGTTGGTGAAAAAAGATACTTGCAATGAAAAAGTAGTTGTCTTGAAAAACTGTGTCGTGAGATTGCCTTCATCATTTGTTTCACCAAGACCATATTTTCCAAACACTGATCCTTCTTTGTTTCTATCTTTCACATTTTAATCACCAATAATTATCATTGCACCTTAATTGCATGTTTGATTAATTTCAGACAGCAAAACTTGGCAAAAGCCTTTAATTTCTTTAATTTGGGTCTTAGTAGTTGGTGCATGAATTTGAATAATGGTGATGTTAACCGGTTTTCCTTGTAAGTGTATTATCCTATCACTGACAGAGTTCTACTTCAGGATAGATCTTGAAATGTTCTTTTTGGCAATGAATACAACCTCATTCCTCTTCCAGTTGGCATTTCTGGCATAGTAGACCCTGTGATTGCCTGATCTATAATGACCAACAACAGTCCATTTCAACTCACTAATGCCTAGGATATTGATGATTATGTATTCCATTTTATTTACTTATTTATGGACAATTTTCAATTTTCCTAGATTCATACTTCATACTTTCAACATTCTGACTATTAATGGATGTTTGAAGCTGTTCTCATTTTGAGTCATGCCACATCAACAAATGAAGGTCCTAAAGGTTTGACTTTGTCCAGATCAAGATAGACGCTACTCTGAGAAGGCAGCTCTTTCCTAGTTGTTTTTTGACCACCGTCCAACCTGAGGGGCTTATCTTCTGTCACTAGATGACTAGTCATAATGTTCTCACTGGCTAGTACTTTTCAGAAGTAGATCACTAGGTCCTTGTTCCTAGTCTTTCTTAGTCTAGAAGCTCAGCTGAAACTTGCCCACTGTGGGTGACCCTGCTAGCATTTGAATAACAGTTTCATAGCTTCCAGTATCAAGCAACACACATGCTCCCACAGCACAACAAACTCACAAGACATGTGGGGATTTAAGAAACTACGTTTGGTGAAATAAATCGATCACAAAAGGACAAATACTGTATGACCTCACTCAAATAAAAAGAAAATATAGGCAAAGGTATAGAGACCAATGTACATCAGTGGCTAGCAGGGACAAAGAAGAGGTGAAAGGAAGTAGTTATTATGGAGCACTGAATTTTAGTTTATGGTTATGGAAAAATCATATTAAGCAGAGGACTGCATAGCTGGTTAATGTAATTACTGTCAGTAAGCTGTGCATCCGTAAAAGATCTAAATTGTTACAAGTTGTGTAATAGATACATTTACAGCAACGACAGAAAAAAAGAGACAGTAGCTGTTCAGGCTGCTTAATTACAACTAAACACCTCATGGGTTTTGGAGTTTCAGGGCCGTGGTTTCATGGAACATCCCAGCTAATTGCCCTAACAACTTGTCTAGTGCTTCTCTTCTACCTACTAGTTTGTTACCTAGTGTCTGAAGCCTTAAAAGCTTTCAAGCAGCCATCAAAGGCAGGACAATTGGTCTGTGTTTGCCTGAAACAACAGAGGAACAAGGACCGTTAGGAATAGGAGGAGGGTACAGAATGTGTACAAACTGTCACATGAACAACTGCCTCTTTTGTCATAGACCAGAAGAATTATATGGTTAATAGCTTCAACAATTACTGAATATTTTGGGCAAAGAGTCTGTGAAAGAATCCTGACCAAAGCAGGGAAAATGTGGAACAATTTTAAATTCTTATGGGAACCAATCTTCCTGGAGGAATAGATGGCAGATGAACCCCTAAAACTGGTGCCCTGGGATAATCTTTGATCCTTAAACCAAAAATACCCCCAGAAGTCATCTTAAAACCACGCCGTAGTTTATAGCTTAACTGTAAAAAAAAAAAAAAAAAAAAAAGTCTGCCTTGAGCATCACACTCTTTCAAGAACTACCTGTTGGGATCAAATTGACAACAGCAATGTAAGAGATGATCTAGGAACCTTAGGGGGTAATGAGTGTATGTTAATAGGGAAGGGACAACTCAGAAAAGGAGGGACACCACAGTCACACAACTTGAAGAATCCAGTCGATGTCACTGAACTGTACGTGTAGAAACGTGAATTGATGTTTGTTTTTGCTGTGTTTATTCTCAGCAACATCAACAAGAAAAGAAGAAGAACCCAGTACATGATCACTGTGTGGGTCCTTGGGCTCAGAGACCACACTGTGAGATAGACCCAGCCCAGAATTCCATTTGTTTCTGATTTCCAGGTGCCCCTTGGAACCTTCATGGTACAGAGATTAAGGGCTACAGCTGTTACTCAAAACGCCAGTGTTCTTTGGAAACCCTCTGGGGCAGTTCTAGTCTGTCCTTTAGGGTCGCTATGAGTTGGAAGCAACTTTACAGCAACAGGTTTGGTTTTGGTTTTCTATTCTAACAAGAGGAAAAAATAGCCTTTTAAATATCAGCATCATCTCAGAACTGTACCCAATTATCCTTGAAAATTTGGTTATTCCTTTTGCCAGAGTGTGGTTACCCAAATAAAATTCTATAGATCCCTTTGGAGAAGGACTAGGGGAGCTAGTCTCCACTACGTACACTTGTGATGGTATTGCTCCTCATGGAGCACAATGTCCCCTTCCAACCTATGGGTTCTATGTCTGAAAAACAGCTCATATGTGGAAATGGACAAAGGACTATGATTTTCCCCTGGGGCACTGACCATGGTTTTCTGCAAATCTGTTCTTGGCTCTTTCCATTTTGTATGTCAAACAATATCCCAATTGGCTGCCTATCTATTTTGCCCTGGGAACACCTTGTTCTATTGGCCGTCTCCACTCCAACGTTTCTGATAATTAAAACACCTGCTGACTTCTTTTTATTTGACTTTGCAGTCTAATTATGTAATTACACTCATCTTGCAGAAGCACCTGACCCTTGCTAGTCCAAGATTCTGCCATCCCTACAGCTGCAAAGGAGCCCTGTTCTGCAAAAGCACCTCCAACCTCCAGCTCTGACCTGTAGAGGACAGCCACCACTGAGATTTTCAGTGATACCAGTGTCCCTGCTTGTCTTCATTCTTGCTTGCTCCTAATAGGGTCAGGCCAGCTGAGTATCTTACATGGCTGCTTTTGATCTTTTTCTAAAAAACACTTTCTTGTGCTTTAAGTGACAGTTCACAATCCAAGTCAATTTGCCACATAAAACCCCATACCCACACTGCAATGCAACTCTAGCTGCTCCTCCTACCCTGTGACAGCACACTCTTACTTTCTACCCTGTAATTCCCATAACCATTCAACTGACTTCTGTCTCCCTCTACCCTCTCTCATCTTGTCTCTGGACAAGAGCTGCTCAGACAGCTCATGTCTCTTTTTAAGCCAAGAAGCACATTCTTCACCAGCATCGCTCTGTGTCTTGTTGTTCAGTACAGTCTTTGAAGAGTTGATTTCAGTACTGTTTTAAGCTCTGGGCTAACAGAGAGTCTAGGGGCCGTGTCCTCAGGGGAACTTCCAGTCTGATGGACCATCAAGTGTAGCTTTTTAATAGTGTTCTAGTTCTGAATACCCATTTTTCACCTGCTATGTGAAGTACTTTACTTCGTGCTTGCTGTCAGGGCAGTCATTGGTGGTAGCAAGGCACCATCTAGTTCATCTGGTCCCATACTGATGTAGCCTCAGATCATATGGCACATGTTGTCTCCTGGGCTTGAATTTCCCTCATGTCTCTCATCTTCTTTCTCCTCTGCTCCAGGTGGATAGTGACAAATTAACGCTACTTAGACAGCCACTTGCTAGCTTTTAAGACCCCAGACAACCACTAACCAAAGTGAGATGCAGAACTTTTTCTTAAAAAAAAAAAAAGTTATGCCAATTAGCCTAGATGTCCCCTAAAACCGTGGTCCTCACGTCATTGTCAAGGATTTCCTTTTACTTGGGTCCATAATCAACATACATAGAAGGAACAGTTAGGAAATCAAAAGATACATTGCATTGGGAAAATCTGCTGTGAAGGACCTCTTTCAAGTATGGAAAGTAAAGACGTCACCTTGAAGACTAAACTGTGCCTGACCGTAGCCATGGTATTTTCAATTACATCATAGGCATAGAAAAGCTGGACAATGAACAAGGAAGACAGAAGAATTGATGCCTTTGAATTGTGGTGTTGGAGAAGAGTGTTGAATAAACCATGGACTGACAAAAGAACAACCAGATCTGTTCTGGAAGAAGTACAACCAGAGTGCTCCTTGGAAGCAAAAATGGCAAGAATGAATCTTATGTACTCTGGACGTGTATCATGAGAGATCAATCCTGGAGAAGGACATCACACTTGGTAGAGAGGAGGGTCAGCAAAAAAGCGGAAGACCGTCGATGAGATGGATTGACACGGTAGCCACAACAATGAGCTTAAGCATAAAAGCTATTGTGGACTGGGTGCAAGATCTGGCAGTGTTTCATTCTGTTACTCATAGGGTTGCCATGAGTCAGAACCAACTCGACAGCACCTAACGACAACAACATGTCTACTATCGTAGATATCATCTGAAACCATGGTCCCCATATCTTTACATAGCATTCCATTTCGTGAATATACCATACTTTGTTTATCCATTCATTTGTTGACAAGCACCTAAGATGATTCTATTTATTTGCTATTCTGGGCAGCACTGCAATAAACATTGGTGTGCACGTATCTGTTCATGTAACAGCTCGTATTTCTCTAGTACATATTCCAAACGGTGAGATTGCTGGATCATATGTTATTTCTATCACTCGCTTCTTATGAAAGCCTCAAATGGATTTCCAGTGTGGTTCTATCATTTTTATATTCCCAGCAGCAGTGCAGAAGAGTTCCAGTCTCTCCACAACCTCCCCAGCATTTACTATTTTATGCTATTTTTATTATTATTATTATTATTATTAATGCCAGCCTTGTTGGAGTGAGATGGTGTTTCATTGTAGTTTTGATTTGGATTTCTCTAAAGGCTAATGATTATGAGCATTTCCTCATGTATCTTTTAGCTGCCTGGATGTCTTCTTTGGTGAAGTGCCTGTTTTATATGCTTTGTCCATTTTTTAATTGGACTGTCTTTTTCTTCATGAGTTTTGTACTACCTTTTAGATTATGGAGATTAGGTGGCAATCAGATTCATAGTAGCAAAAAAATTCTTTCCCAGTCTTTAGGTAGTCTTTTCACTCGTTTGGTGAAGTCTTTGGATGAGCATAAATGTTTGATTTTAGGAGTTTCCAGTTATCTATTTTCTTTTCTGGTGTTTGTTTACTTTTAGTAATATTTTGTGGTCTGTTTGTGCCATATCCCTATCTTTTCTTCTGTGACCTTTATTGTTTTAGATTTTATATTTAGGTCTTTACTGTTTTGAGTTAGTTTTTGTTCATGATGTGCGATATGGTTCTTGTTTCATCTTTTGCAGATGGATATCCAGTTACGCCAGCACAATTATAAAAGGGACTGTCTTTTTTGCAGTTTGTTGACTTTGGAACTTCGTAAAATATCAGCTGCTTATAGGTGGATGATGCTATATCTGGATTCCCAGGTCTGTTCCATTGGTCTGTATATCTATTTTTGTGCCAGTACCAGGCTGTTTTGACTACCATGGCAGTGTAACAGGTTATAAAGTCAGGTAGTATGCGGCCTCCCACTTCGTTCCTCTTCTTCAGTAATGTTTTAAACACCCATGGCTTCTTCCCTTTCCATCTGAAGTTGGTGGTTTTTTCCTCCACGTTGTTAAAAAATGCCATCAGAATTTGTATTGGGATTACATTGTAACTAAAGACCACTTTGGGTAAAATAGACATTTTCAAGATGTTAAGTCTTCTCTCCATGAGGAAGGTAGGTTTATCCACTTGTAGGTTTCTTTTGGTTTCTTGCAGTACACTCTTGTCATTTTCTTCATATAAGTCTTTAGGTCTCTGGTTAGATTTATTCTGAGGTATTTTATCTTGGGAGTAATCATAAACGGTACTGATTTAGTTATTTCTTCTTAGATGGTCTCTTTATTGGTGTAAATGAATCCAGTTGACTCTTCTCTTAGTTCCAGTAGTTTTTTTTTTTTTTCCTGGATTCTTGAGGATTTTCTGTTTATAAGATCATGTCTTCTGAACACAGAGATACTTTTACTTCTTCCTTTGCTCTTTATTTCTTTATTTTGCCTGACTGCTCCAGCTGGAACCTCCAGCACAATGTTGAATAAAAGTGGTGGTAATTGGAATTCTTGCATGGATCTTTTTCTCAAGGGGAATGCTTTCAGACTTTCTCCATTTAGGATGATGTTGGCTGTTGTCTGTGTATAAACCCAAACCAAACCCACTGCCATTCAGTCAGATCCAACTCATAGAGACTCTAGAAGTCAGAACAGAACTACCCCATGGAGTTTCCAAGGAGTGCCTGGTAGATTTGAACCACCAATCTTCTGGTTAGCAGAGGAAGCACTTAACCCACTATGCCACCAGAGTTTCCAATAGATGCCCCTCATTATGTCGAGAAATTTCCCTTCTATTTCTATTTTGTTAAGAGTTTTTAACACGAATAGGTGTTGGACTTTTTCAAATGTCTTTCCTACATCAATTGATAAAATGGAGTGATTCTTGCCTTTTTTTCTTCTTTCTTTTT
The DNA here is from genome assembly GCA_028571685.1 of Heterohyrax brucei. NCBI lineage: Eukaryota > Metazoa > Chordata > Mammalia > Hyracoidea > Procaviidae > Heterohyrax > Heterohyrax brucei. Next base: position 133,013,382 of record CM053149.1, on the reverse strand, counting down.
TCTTCATTATGATTGAGTGAAAATGTACATTCCCATATAAATTTGCATGCCCACCTATATGCAGCTCCCACTGCTCTCCCTGCCTGGTGACAGCACATTCCCCCTCTCTGTTCCACACATGCCCCATCCTCCCAACAATCCCCCACCCCATACTCTCCACCCACTTCCCCACCTCCAGTAAGAGGTCAGCAGGGCAACATCCTATGGATGCATAGAACCATAAAGTGCACACATGATATGATCACTCTGTGTCACCAAGTCCAATCCATTCCTGTCTGAAGAGCTGACCTCCATTATGATTTATGGACATGGGCAGCATCAGGGCCAGGGTCCATGATCCCAGGGTAATTCTGATGCCCCTGGACCATCAATTACGGTCATTCAGTGGAGATCTCAGGGGTACCCCTTTTTATTCTTGTGTTGCCAGTGAGACAGCTTTATGAGCTCCATCACGGCCATCACTGGTGGTGGCCAGGCACCATCCAGTTCTTCTGGTCACAAGTCAATGTAGTCATCCACTCACATGGGTCTCTCTGTCTTCTGGGTTCTCTTTCCCCCATGTCATTTAGGTCCTTGGTGATCATTGGTTCCTGCTGAGTTGGGACCATTTACTGTACCCTTAGATGGCAGTTTGGCAGCTTTTAAGACCCCAGATGCCACTCGCCAATGTGGAGTGCAAAAGGCTGTCTTAGCAAAACACTAGTTGTGCCAATTTGGCCTCGATTTCCCCTGACAGCATGGTCCCTGGCCCCCCACCCAACTACTCTGGCTCTTCAATATTGGGTTAAGACAGGAGGAGTAATGTTATGTTGAAGTCCAGTTAATGTTGATCTTCTTTCTAATGTGTGCTGTTACTGATTACATCCAATGAAATTTCTATCAACTGTCTAATCTAAACCCTCCACCTCCATCCGTTTCCACCCTTGCAACCACCAAAGAGTCTTTTCTCTATGCAAGAGTCTGTTTTTAAGTTCTTATCGCAGGGGTCTCGGACAATATTTGTCGTTTTGTCACTGACTGCTTTCACTCAGCATAACGTCCTCCAATGGAAACCAGGTTATATGATGTTGCCTAAAATCATCATTGTTCTTTATCATTGCATAATGTCTCATTGAGTAAATATACCATATTTTACCTACCCATTCCTCTGTTGTTGGGCATCTGGGTTAATTCCATCTTTTTCTGTTGTGGACTGTGCTGCAAAAAACACTTACGTGCATGTATCAGTTTGTGTGAATGGCCTTGATTCTGTAGGATATATTTTGAGCAGTGGAATTACTGGGTCAAATGGTATATCTGTATCCAGCTTTTTAAGGAAGTGCCAGATTGCTTTCCAAAGAGGTTGCACCATTTTGCAATCACACGGACAGTGTAGGAGAGTTCCAATTTCTCCAGAGCCTCTCCAGTATATGTTGTTTTGTGTGTTTTGGATCATGGTCAACCTTGCTGGAGTGAGATGATATCTCATTGTAGTTTTGATTTGAATTTCTATAGAAGCTAATGATTGCGAGCATGTCCACATGTGTGTTTTAGCTGTCTGGATCTCCGCTTTGGAGTAGTGTCTGTCCATCTCATCTTCCCATGGCTTAATTGGATGGTTTATCTTTTTCTTATTTATATTTTGTAATACTTTATAGATTATGGATTTCGGACATTGGTGTGATGTATAGTTGCCAAATATTTTTTTCCCGTTCTGTAGGTGGCCTTTTAATTCTATTAATAAAGTCTTTAGATGAGTGAAAGTATTTGATTCTTAGTAGTTTCCATTGATCTATTTTCTCTTCTGTTGTTTGTGGTTTGTTTGACACGTTTTGAAATCTGTCTATGTTGTGTATTAAAGCTTCCATTGTTGTTCCTACTTTTTCTTGGATGAGCATTATCATTTTAGATTTTATATTTAGGTCCTTTATCCACTTTATGTTGGTTTTTGTATAAGGTATGAGATATGGGTCTTATTTGAATTGATTGCAGATGGCTATCCAGCTTTGCCAGCACCATTTGTTCAAGACATTGTTTTTACCCCAGCTTAAGGTCTTAGGGCCTTTGTCAAATATCAGCTGTTCATAGGAAGACGGTGTCATCTCTTGGGTCTTGATTCTGTTCCGTTGATCTATCTGTCTCTTTTCATACCAGTAGCAGGCTGTTTTGACTACTGTAGCAGTGTAATAGGTTCTAAATTTAGGTAGTAAGAGGCCTTCTAGTGTGTTCGTCTGCTTCAGTAGTGCTTTACTTATCTGGGGCTTCTTCCCTTTCCAAACAAAGTTAGTAATTTGTTTCTCCATCTCCTTAAAAAAGGTGACAGGAATTTATATTGGGATTGCATTATATAAGTAGATTGCTTTGGGTAAAATAGAGATTTTCACACGTTAAGTCTTCCTATCCATGAGCAGAGTAGGTTTCTACATTTATGTAAGTCTCTCTTACTGTCTTGTAGTAAGGACTTGTAGTACTCTTTGTAAAGGTCTGTTATTTCTCTGGTTAGATTTATCTCTAGGTAATTTATTTTCTTAGAGGCTATAGTAAATGGTATTGATTTGGTGATTTCTTCATTAATAATCTCATTGTTGGTATAAAGGAATCCTACTGATTTACTTATGTTTATCTTGTATCCTGAGACTTTGCTGAACTCTTCTATCAGTTCAAGTCATTTACTTACGGATTCTTTAGGATTCTCTGCATATACAATCACATCATCTGCAATAGGGAGATTTTTACATCTTCTTTCCTGATGCAGGTGCCCTTTATTTCTTGGCCTTGTCTAATTGCTCTGCCTAGAACTTCCAGTACAATGTTGAATAGAAGAGATGAGACTGGGCATCCTAGTCTATTTCCCGTTCTCAAGTGAAATTGTTTCAGTCTCTCTCCATTCAGGATGACGTAGGCAGTTGGCTTTGCCTAAATCACCCTTATTGCATTGAGGAATTGGCTGTCTATTCCTATTTTTCTGAGAGTTTTTAGCATGAGTGTGTGTTGGACTTTATCAAGTGCCTTTTCTGCATCAATAGACAAAATCAAGTGATTCTTCTCTTTTGTGTTATTTATATGGTTAATCACATTAACTGTCTTTCTGATCTTGAACCAGCCTTGCATCCTTGGTATGAATCCAACTTGGTCATGATAGATTATTGTTTGGATATGTTGTTGTATCCTGTTGCCAAGAATTTTGTTGAAGATTTTTGCATCCTGACTCATGAGTGATATCAGTCTATAGTTCTCCTTTTTTGCTGGGTCTTTCCTTGGCTTTGGTGACAGGGTTATGCTGGCTTCCCAGAATGAATTTGGGAGTATTCCATCCCTTTCTATATTGTGAAATCATCTCAGTAGTATTGGAGATAACTTCTCTAAAAGCATGGTAGAATTCTGCAGTGAAGCCATCTGGGCCCAGGCTGTTTTTGGTTGGTAGTTTTTTTAGGACTTTTTCAATCTCTTTCCTTCTGATGGGTTTATTAAGCTGTTCTGCTTCACCTTGTGATAATTTTGGCAGATGATATGAATCAAGGAATTTGTCCATTTCCTCTAGGTTTTCAAATTTGTTAGAGTACAGACTTTCATAGTATTCTGTTATGATTTCTGTTGCATCTGTTATGACAACTCCCCTCTCATTTCTTATTTGGGTTGTTTGTTTCCTTTCCTGTTTTTCTTTAGTAAGTTTAGGTAATGGTTTGTCAGTTTGGTTGATCTTTTCAAAAAACCAGCTTTTGGTCTTTTCTATTTTTTTCAATCGTTCTATTCTCCAAATTGTTTAGTTCTGCTCTAATCTTTACGATCTCTTTTCTTCTGGTGCCTCAGGCAATCCTCTGTTTTTTTCTATCTACTTGTTCAAGCTGTAGTGTTAGTTCTTTGGTTTGGTTTCTTTCTTCCTTCCAGATGTGTGCATTTATGGAGATAAACTGACCTCTGAACACTGCTTTGACTGTATCTCATAGGTTCTGGTAGGAAGTGTTTTCATTCTCACTGGAATCTATAAATTTCTTTATTTCATCCTTGATTTCTTCTATAACCTATAGTTTTTTGAGCAAGGTGTTGTTCAGTTTCCATGAGTTCCACTTTCTATCTATGTTTTCTTCTGCTATTGATTTAGACTTTTATGGCTTTATGATCTGAGAAGATGCTTTGCATTAATTCAATGGTATAGATTTTGTTGAGAATTGCTTTATGTCCTAACATACGGTCTATTCTGGAGACTGTCCATGTGCACTGGAGAAGAAGGTGTAGTTGTCCACTGATGAACAGAAAGTTCTGTATATGTTGATGAGGTCTAGTCAGCTAATTGTGGCAACAAAGTCTTCTACGTCTTTGTTGAGAGTTTTTCTAGATGATCTGTCCAATATTGAGAGTGGAGTGTTGAAGTCTCCCACTACTATTGTGGAGTGATGTATCTCATTTTTGAGTGTACTCAGTGTTTCTTCGATGTATTTAGGTGCTCTAATATTAGGTGCATAAATATTTAATATTGTTAAGTCCTGCTTGTGTATTGAACCTTTCAGCAATTAATAGTATCCATCCTTGTCCACAATGGTGGATTTTACATTGAAATCTACTTTATCTGAGATTAGAATTGCCACATCTGCTCTTCTTTGTGTGTTGTTTGCTTGATATATGTCCTTTCATCCTTTAATTTTCAGTTTGTTCCTATCTTTAAGTCTAAAGTGAGTTTCTTGTAGGCAATATATGAATGGGTCATGTCTTTTGATCCAAGATGCTGCTCGATGTTTCTTTACAGGAGCGTTCAGTCCATTCACAGTCAATGTCACTATTGATAGGAATGTGATTAGTGCTGTCATTGTAATATGTTTATTTTTGTATTGATGTTTTCTCTGTTGTTCTTATTAATCTGTTTTGGGACATTCTTCTTTGTGAGTTGATTTTTCACCTTTTTCAGGGTTGTTTTGGTGGTTGTTGAGACTTCTGTATTACATTTCTGGATTTGATATGTTGCATCTTTATTGTGCTTTATGGCTGTCCTTATGATCCCCCTTAATAAACTATTTTAATTACTACCAGTCTTATTAACTTCTTCTCCATCTGGAAGGAATATAACAACTGTAGTACATCCTTCTTTTCAATATGATGACATCATACTTTTACTGATATGATCACTGGATCATCTCTTTTGCTACTATAGGTTTGATCGAGTGTGGAGCCTTTCCTAATTGAGTAGGTTTCTGGGTGATGTGTCCTGAATTTGCTTCTAAAATATAAGGTTAGTGGCTTTGTTCTTCCAAGCCAAGAGATTCTTTCAGTACTTCTTGTAGCTTAGGTTTGGTTTTTACAAAGTCTCTGAGTTTCTGTTTATCTGTGAATGTCTTAATTTCATTTTCATATTTGAAAGACAGTTTTTCAGGATATATGATTCTTGGTTGGAGATTCTTCTCCTTCAAGGCTTTGAAAATGTAATGCCACTGTCTCCATGCCAGCATCATTTCTGCTGAGAAACCCAATGAAACCCTACAGGGTTTCCCTCTGAATGTTAGCTTTGCTTTGAGTCTTGCTGCCTTTAAGAGTTTCTGCTTGTATTTCATTTTGTTAAGCTTGATTATAATATGTCTTGGAGTCTTTCTATTGAGATCTATATTGAATGGTGTTCAGTATGTACCTTGGATATCTATATTCTCTTATTTCATAATTTCTGGGAAGTTTTCAGTCAGCAGATGAGCAACAATACTCTCTGTGTTCTCAGGTGTCTCGCCCTGTTCAGGAACTCCAATTAATTGTAGATTGTTTTTCTTAATAGAATCCCACATGCTTCTTAATGCTTCTTCATTTTTCTTGTTTCTTTTTTCTGATTTCTCCTCATAGATGTTGGAGTCAGTGGCTCTATCTTCCAAGTCAGAAATTCTCTTTTTCCTTTGTCCCATTCTGTTTTCTTGGCTTTGAATTGAAGTTTCTATGTCTTTGATTTTGTTCTTGATCTGTTGGATTTCCAACTACTGATATCAGATTGAACAGCTTGCTATCCGACTCGACGGCACTTGGCTTGGCTTCTGTTGCATTTTGTGTAAGGTCTAGGAGGGCTCTCTATATAATTCTTTTGTATTCACCTTCTTATAGTTTCAGAAAAGCTTCTTCATTTGGGAAATTCTGAGGTGGTTTCTTTGGGGGCCTTCTGATGCCATGGGTGACTTCCAGGTTTCTGTTTTCTCCAAAGTTTATTGCTTTTTGGGCTTCATATGGGTCAATAAAGACTGGGAGAGATGCTATGAAGATGGACCACAGTTGTTTCTCTAGGCCGTCTTAAAATTAGGACTAAAAAGTATTCGACAACTTCCAAAGTCAGTCAAGTTTTCAGGTGTATATGTCCCTCTTCCCAGCTGGCAAAGTAAGCACATCTATATTGAACCCCAGATATTATAAACTATCTCAAAATACAGAAAGGCTACTGGTCTGCTGGCCTCTGTTGTCAGGCCCCAGCTGCAGGTTATACTGTGTAGAATTGTGCTTTTCTGCTGGAAAAGTGGTCTCGTCTGGGTAGGCACTGCCTCCCAGCCCAAGAATTAGGTCCAGCTGAGGCTTCTGTATGGATGACTCCGCCTCACAGCAGAACAAGATGGCATCCTGCACAATCTTGCCAGCTGGCCAGGACCAGGCTCCTGTCAGAAAGGAGGCCAAGAGTCCTGAAATGCCCAGAGTCCACAGCCTCCATTGCTGGGCCCCAGCCCCAGGCAACACTGTGCAAAATACCACCTCCTTGCTGGAAAAGCACTCTCCACCCTGGTAGGCCCCACCTCCCAGCATAGGAACCAAGTCTGGCTTGGGCCTCTGCCTGGGCTTCTCCATTTCCCAGTGGATCAAGATGGTGTCTCGCACAAGCGCATCTGTATAGCTACCACATGGTGGAGGCAGAAAGGTAGGCCAGTGAAGCTGAGGTGTATGGAGTCCAAAGCCGGGCTCTCAGAACCTGGCAATTATGCTTGCCAGTCCCACCAGCAGTGCATCTGAGACCAGCAGCTAGTCAAGTCCCGGTTCTGCCCACCAGCCAAGACAGAGGAAAAAAAAAAATCAAAATGGTGAGTTACCTTCAGTCTGTGCAAGCCTCTGCTCATCAAGAGTGGAGTCAGTGAAAGAGGGGAGTTTTGCATTCAGTGGTATGAAGTCCAAATTAACAGCCCTATGCAGCATCCCAGGGCTCACTAGGTGTCCAGAAGGCTCTGTTTAATTATCACTCTGGTCTTTGTTTCCAGAGGGATTTAGGGAGACTTGTGTTTAGTCTGCCATCTTGGCTCTGCCCTGTAGATGGATTTTTGCAATGTTTTCATCAATTCTGCTCACTACTGGCCACCCTGATCTCTCTTCATCAGTGATGCTTTCTATCCTCTCAGAAAAATGTTTAACCCATTTGTACACTGCTGTTTTCTTCATATTATCCCCGTAAACTTAGACTAACATGTCCCTGATTTCCCTTCCACTCTTACTAAGTTTAACAACAAATTTAATGGCTGTTCACAACTCTAATTCAAGCTCTGACATTCTTGCAACAGCACACAAAGCATCCAACAATAATAATGAACATCAGTCAGCAAGACACCGAACGTGTCAACATGAACACAGCTGTGAGACACTAATATACCAAGGTTGTGAAACCATACCAAGCTGTTTGTACATTATTGTCAACATAAGTTCACAGTGGTAAGTTCACAAACTTAATTGTCAGACCTCAAATGATCACTATAGGACAGAGTATGGGGGCTGTGTAAGATTTCTAAGACTGTGATCTTTATAGGAGCAGATTGCTAGGTCTTTTCTTTACTGGAGGTGCTACTGGGTTCAAACCACTGACCTTTTGGTCAGCACCCAAGTGCTTGACCACTATTCCACAAAGGCTGCTATCATAGATACAAATATACCTTATTCTTTGAAATGACTGAGTAGCAACTGCATCCTAGGATGTATCATTTGTTGTCATTAGTTACCACTGAGTTGATTCCTATTCACAGTAACCCCATGTACAACAGGACAAAAGATTACTGGGTCTTTCATCAGCTCCAGGATCATTCATATGCTCAGGTCCACTGTTGTAGCCACTGTCTATTCTGAATGCCTTTCAGCCAAAGTAGCTCATTTTCCAGCACTACATAGGACAATATTCTGTTGTTGTCTATAGGGTTCTCATTGGCTAATGTTCAGAAGTAGGATGACAGATCTTTTTTCTTACTCTGTCTCAGTTGGAAGCTCCACTGAAACTTCTCCATCATGGGTGATCCTGCTAGCAACTGAAATATTCATGACACATCTTCCAGCAGTACTCAAGCCATTGCAGTATTCCAAACTGATAGCCATGTGGTGGCTTATTTAATTAATAATACTATTAGATGTGTTTAAGTTGTTACCGTTCTCTCAAGATAAAAAAAACAATGCAGCAATGAGTCCCCATGATAAAGGCCATTGCACACGTGGGTGAGGACATCTGTACAGTTAAGTCCTGAGAGTAGGGTTGCTAGGTCAAAGAACACCTGCACCTGAGATTTGTATGCATGAGGCCCAGCTGTTTCCTAACTGTTCCTGCAGCCATGTCATTGGACAGGGTTTATTTTCCCAGTCACTCAACACAGAGTCATTATCAAAAGTTTGGAATTTTGCCAGTCAGGTAGGTGGAAAATTATATTTCATTGAAGTTCAGTTTGCATTTCTCTTGCGTAAGAGAAATTTAATCACTATTTCAGATGTTCTGACTCCATCAACTTCTACTTTTCCTGCAGATTCTTTCTATCCATTGCCCATTTTCCAATCCACTTGATGGATTTTTCTTACTGATTTGTAGCACACCTTTGCCTATTATATAAGCTGCATATATTTTTATTCTTGCTTTGTGATTTGCCTTTTAACTTTAATGTGGACATTTTCTGCCATATGGAAATGTTTGGCTGTTTTCTGGTGAAATAAATAAATTGTGCAGTTTATGGCCTCAGGACTTTTTGTAACGTAATTAGAAAGTTTGGACCCCTCCAAGACTATCACAGTTGTTTTTCCCTTATTTTCTTCTACTATTTTTCTGACTTTCTTTCTTTCTTTTTTTAAATTTAAACTCTGTAATTCATTTTGGTGAAAATAAGAGGTAGGTGTCCAATTTTATTTATTTCCAATTGGCTACCCACTTGTCCCAATACTATTTCTCAAATAGTCCATCTTTTCCCACTGGTTGAGAGATACCTTTACCACTTTCTAAATCTCCACCCATGTCTGGTGACCCTGTACTGTGGACAACCACTTGATCACAGCTGGTGGAGTGACAATCCAGCAAACCCAGACAGAAGGTACTTCAGCGTCTGACCAAGTAGATCAACATATCTCCATAAAGCAACATTGACAAAGACAGGAAAATCCCCACCTGGAGGTGCCTGGGTAACAGTTTGGCACCCCCCACAGTCATCAGGCCTCTTTGCTCCAGAGTAGAACTGTCTTGTAAACACTCCCCTCACTCCCATTGTCTAATCAGCACAAGCATCACTATCTCATAGCAGACGCTCACTCAGTCAAGGAAAGGCCCCAGATCACAGTGACAAGTGAGAGCCTGAGGAGAGGCACTAATTTCCGCCACCACCATCACTACTCCCTGTAGTCTGCATATTTCAGAGGCCTGCTCCATCTTCCACCTCCTGGACTTTCTTGCCCAGCTTCTTCCAGTCCATCCTGGGGAACTCACTATTGCTTTCTGGATTCTTTCCAATCACATTCAAATGGCTGAACCCTAATATGTGCTGTGGGTGAGATGCTGTCCTGTGGGGGGAAGTGTCTCCTAAAAGAACAAACACAAGCAAGGGCCTAGCTCCGTCCGGAGAAGCAATACCTGTGTGGAGACTGGTGAAGCACAAGCATTAGGCAGGCCCCAGGGAGGGAACATGAACCAGCCCTAGAGAGTAGAAAATGTGAAGAACTTGAGAACAAAACTCCAGCCTCCCCCACAAATATACTGCTTTCTCAGGTACCGATCACTGCAGTCAGAGAAATATCTGCAAATCAGCTGCTGTCTCTGCTATCTCAATCAAAAAAAAATTCCATTGCCAACGAGTTCATTCTGACTCATAGCAACCCTATAGGACAAAGTAGAGCTGCTCCATAGGCTTTCAAAGAAGATGCTGGTGGATTCAACTTGCCAACTCATTGGTTGGAAACTGTCATGAATTGAATTGTGTTCCCCAGAAATATTTGCCAACTTGGCTGGGCCATGAGTTCCAGCATTGTGTGATTATCCACCATTTTATATAATTTCCTTATGTGTTATAAGCCCTATGAATATCATGAAGTTAGATGAATTAGTGGCAGTTATACTGATGAGATATATGAGATTAGATAGTGTTTTAAGTCAATCACTTTGAGATACAAAAAAAGAGAAATGAGCAGAGACACATGGGAGCTGCGTAACCACCAAGAAAGCAATGTGGAAAACACAGCATGTATTTACTAGACCTGAAGTTGAGCACTGAGAAGCTCCCAGACCAAGTAAAGACTGATGACAAAAAGTTTCCACCAAAGTCAAAAGTGAAAGAAAGGCTTCCTCTGGAGCTAGCACCTTGAATTTGGACTTCTAGCCTACAGGACTATGAGAAAATAAACTTCTCTTTGTTAAAGCCATTCACTTGCAACATTTCTGTCATAGTAGCACTAAAACTGAGAGTGCGGAGGTGCTGCCCCATTGGGCCTGGAAGACAGAGCTGAAGCCCGGGGTTAAGGGGTCTCCACTCAGAATCTAGAGAGTATGGCCATTACCTGAAGTCTGGAGGGCAAGACTTTTGTGTAAATGGTGTCAGAGAACAGAGGATTATTTTCAAGGCTTGAAAGAGAACGTAATATGTTCTGCTGATTTGCTTGGTGCCTATTACGCCTTCTTTCTCTCCCATTTGTAATGGAAACGTCTAGCTTGTGCTTGCTTGTTGCATCATGGTACCTTTGGAAGCAGATAAAGTGTATTCTAGATCCCACAGAAGAGGAATTTTTGTATTATGGACTTGGAGTTGATTGAAGACTTTTGCTATAATAAGATGTGGTGAATATGTTTCATAGGTCCAAAAATATAAATTTTGGGAGGGCCAAAGGATGAAATGTCATGGATTGAATTTTGCCCCACCAAAACATCTGTCAACTTGCTAGGAGTGAGTCCCAGTAATGTGTGATTGTCTACCATTTTATGTAATTTTCCTATTTGCTGTAAATTCTTTTGTCATGGTGAAATGAGGTGGGTCAAATGCAAACCAAATCCATTACTGTTGAGTTGATTCTGACTCCTGGCAACCTTATAGGACAGAGTAGAACTGCCCCATTGAATTTTCAAGGAGTACCTGGTGGATTTGAACTGCCAAGGTTTGGTTTAGCAGCCATCGCACTAAACCTGGATTAGTGATAGTTATATTGATAAAACATATGGGATTAGACAGTGTCTTAAGCTAACCACTTTGAGATATAAACTAGAGAAGAGAGCAGAAAGATATGGGGACTGCATACCAGCAAGAACGCAGCACCAAAAGCAGACTGTGTGTCCCCTGGACCTGAGGTTTCTACACTGAGATGCTTCCAGGCAAAGGGAAGACTGATGATAGGACTTTCCTCCACAGCCAACACAGACAGAATGCCAAGTGGATGCCCTGAATTCAGACTTCTAGTCTACTAGACTGTGATAAAATACACTTCTCTTCGTTAAAACCATCCACTTGTGATATTTCTGTGATAGCAGTGCTAGATGACTAAGACAGAAGCTATAAGTCTTAACCACTGAGCTTCTGGAGCTCCAAAACTATTTACTACTGCAATCACAGAAACATCTGTAAGTCTACAGCTGTCTCAGTTACATAGTGCTGTGATCACAGATACAATGTCTCAGCTACTTAATGGTGCAGTAACAGAATTATCCACAAATCTATTACTATCAAAGCTATTCAGTGCTGCTATCACAGAAATGCTTGCTAATCGATTGCAGTCTCAGCTGCTTAGTGCTGCCATTACAGAAGTACTTGGAAATCTACTGCAGTCTCAGTCATGCAGTGCTGCTGTAACACAAATACCTGAAAATCTACTCTCATCTAGGCTTTCTATGCTGCTGTCTCAGAAACATCCCCAAATCTATAGCTGTCTGTTATCGAGTCCCACTGTTACAGAAATACCCCCCGAACTATTGCTGTCCAGTGTTGACATGACAGAAATACGCACAAATCTACTGCTCAGTTATGTAGTGCTACGGTAACAGAAATACCCACAAATCTACTACTGTCTCATTTCTCTATGATGCTATCACAAAATTACCCACAAACCTACTGCTCTTTCAGCTGTCTAATCTTGCTGTTATAGAAATATCCCCCAATCTACTGCTGTCTCGGTTATATAGTGCTGCTGTAACAGAAATGTATGAGAATCCACTGGTGTCTCTGCTGTCTAATGCTGCTAACACTGAAATGCCCACCAATCTACTGCTGTCTTATTTATCTAGTGCTGGTATTACAGAAATACACCAAATGAGTGGCTTTTAGAAGCAATTTTCTCACTATCAGGAGGCTGGATGGCTAAATTCATGGTGCCACCTCCGGGGGAAGGCCTTCTTTGTCAGCTCTGGTCTTTGACTCTCTGAGTATCTTTCCCGGGCAATCTTCACATGGCTTGGCAGCTCTCTTCCCCCATCTCTGATTGTTCACTTACTTCTTTAGACTTTCATATTTCAAAAACAGACTGATTTTAAAACATATTTCGTATTTTGAAACAGACTGATTTTAGATACGCCCTACACTGTCTCACTAACATAACTAAGAAAACCCATTCCCAAATATAGGGGTTGGGATTTACAGCACATATTTTGGGGGGGTGCAATTCAGTCCATAACAACTGCTGACAATGGGGCCCAGCACATCAGGCAGACATCTGGCTGTGAAGTTGAGTGGACATGCAGCCTAGCACACCTGGGGCATCCAGCACTTGGTCCACCACCCTTGAGAGACAAGAACGCACTCAGGAATACCAGGAGAGGGAAGGAGTGGTAGGAGAGGAAGCATCCCCTCAGCCAGCTGCTAAAACTTCTGGGGCTCAGGAACCATCTCTGACTTTTTCACCCCTAAGCAAATTACTTCATAACTCTGACACGCATTTTTTTCATGTAGAAAATGGGCTAAAGTTGTGGCAGCTCTGACCCCGGAGGAGTGTCCCCTGGGCCCACTTGACTCCTGGCATCAGTGAGTCCCATTCGGGAGGTGTTGCTGGAAGGTGCTGAACATGTCAACTCTCAGGCAAGTCTCTCCAACACACACACACAGATACGCACATGTTTTACTTATCAGGAATCATGTTTTCTAGGCAATTTACTAATTTGGTCATCACAACAGCCTTTTGAAGAAGGTATATTCCTGCACGTTGTGTACCCCAGGATTTGGTGTAGAAAGTCAAATTGCACATGTCGAACCCTGAAGTGTGTCCCATGGCTCCTTGCCCCTTACCCACCTCAGGGGGTGATGTGCCTGACAAATGTTGGTTCCCTTACCACTGCCACCACTTCCCTGCAATGCGTTTTGGTCCTTGCACAGAGTGACCACCCTGTTCACATGGCCAGGGAAGGTGGAGCAGGGGGTGAGGAGTGGCGGGGCCCTTCGGGTGTCCTGTTGATTCTCTCCTGAGCTCCAGCTGAGGGCTTCGTTTTAGAAAGCCAGGAAGTAGGGGCTTCATACAAGGCTGCCTTCAATTATTTCAGCTGCACTGAGGTATTTCAAAGTCAGATCAAACAAATACTTGCATCTATAAAAGGAAAAGCAGGGTCACTTGAAATACAGAAGAAAGCTGTTTCCATATCCGGAGGGTGTGGCCACACTTACCAAAGAGCCACTGTAGAGGGCTGCTCCAGTTTTACGCGTGGGCCAAGGCGCATCAAGCAGCACCCTTTCCAATTAAACAGTGTATGCCAACCCAAGCTTCCTTCCTTTCATTCGCTCCTCCAAAGTCACCCCAGGTCCCCTGCAGTCACCAGAATAGCTTCTTTGAAGGCTTCTGTTGGCCTTTCATGAGGAGGCCACCAAAGAGCAACTCTGTTATCAACCAGTTAGGTCCAAAGCAGGAGGAAGGATGCAGCTCCACGGACACCTCCAAAACACACAGTGCTCCCCAGACACCCCCAAAGCACAGAGGGAAGTGGCGCTCCCCAGATCCCTTCAAGTAGGAGGAAGGTACCATTTCTCAGATCCTGCAAAGCAGGAGGAAGGCATTGCTCCCAAGAGCTGACAAAGCAGGAGGGAGAGGAGTGTTCCCAGCGCCACTCTACGACATTAACAACTCTCTCCCCAGACATCCTCCATAACCTGGTCTTCCCTTCTCTCTTGGGATGTTTCCTAGTACACCCCCCACACCCCATTTCATATTCGGCCAAGTGCCCAAGAGACAGGAGCTGTGCTTTTTCCAGAGTCAGGAACTGGAAAGCAACCTGAGAGTCATTCTCCTTCGTTACAGCAATTATGCTCCTGTGGCTTAAACCCCATCATGTAAATTAATCCCAAAGGAAGGGGCATCTGTTACAACCTTCTCTGTGGCTTCCCTCCAGACCCTCGTCTAGGATTTTCAGATGGCTGAATTCCTAGGCAACAAGCTGATAGTGCTATCCTGACCGTGCCTGGCTGCAGGTGCTTTATACAGGCGGGTCTTCACTGCCAGCCTGCTCTTATTCATCTGCCCCCCATTTACCCTCACAACAGCCTGGATTACAGGAAAGGAAGGCATACAAATACCGGCCTGTCCCTGCCCTTAGGTTCCCAGGGTGATGCAAACAGTTTGCTCTTAGCTACTGTCTTAGTCACCTGGTACTGCTCTAATGGAAAATACCACGAGTGGAACGTTTCATGTAGAGAAGCTTTTATTGTTTCAGTCCGGTAAGTCCATTCAGTAGGAGAACTTATCACAGTCCGGTAGGCTGAGTCCATGCCCAGTGAGAGCATCTTGGCACAGGAACCTTGAGTCCAAAGGACGTGCTCTGCTCCCGGTGCTTCTCTCTCGGTGGTATGAGGTTCCCAACTTCCTCAGCTCACTTCTCTCCCTTATATTCCACAAGCTTGAGTCCTGCCTCACTAACACAACTGCAAACCACTCTCCACCATCAATATCACAGAGACAGGATTCACAACACATGGGAGGAAGGGCACCATGTTGGAACTCCAAACCAAGTCAAACCAACACATACATTTTTGGGGGGACACAATTCAATCCATGACAGCTACACAACCTAAAGGTTGATGGTTCAAACTCACCCAGTGGTGCTGTGGAAGAAAGGTATGCTGATACGTTCTGCAACATAAACAGTTGCTATGAGTTGGAATCAACTTGATGGAAATGGGTTAACCCTTCCTTTACCATCCATCACTAAACCCTTTGCTCAGTCACTCATTCACTCATTTATTTATTCATTCAATCAATAATTTTTGACTTTGCGTTCAAGATGGCTGATTAAACACATCCAGGTACTTCTCCTCCCTCCACAAATCCCCTGAGATAAAAGAATAAATATGAAGGCAAACACTTAGAAGTTCTTCAGACCCAGGAATCCAGGTTAGAACACTGGAGTATTTCTGGAAGCAGAGGTAAGGAATCTAGAGGCATGCAGATGAGAGACCATCTTGATAAACTCCAAGTCTGGAAATGGTAGTAAGGGCAAAGGAAGACTTTGGATATTGATGAGGGTAACCACTTTAAGGTCTGCCTAAGCAGCTGAGGTGGGGCCTCTTTACTCCCACAATAAAGCTAATATGTAGCTTCGAGAAGGAAGGCAAAGCTGCAAGGGAAGAGTCCAAGGGTAGTAACTTTGGCCTCAGTGACAGAAGCAGCCCTGCCTAAGTAACTTCCACCCAAAGTGAGCCAAGGAATACCCCAGATCAGAGGCCTCACTGAGGCGACATGCCCCTTGCACATCATCACCACACCTCCACGCCCTCTACATCCCATGCTGTCACTGGCATAGGGAGTCCCCGCCAGAAGGAAGGCTTGCTTGTGCTGATCAATAATCAGTCAAGGTCAGCAGTTCCCAAACATGTTGTGGTTAGAACATCAGGCCCTCATCCAAACAATTATATAGATTAAACCAATTAACATTTACTGAAATAGAAGTTAACCGGGAGAAAAATTAAACAGTAAGTATTTACTTAAGAAATAATCCCATTACACATTAACACAAATAACATGACAAAAAATAAGGTACATTTTACCCAAAAATAGCTTTGTAAGAAGAATGACATTGTTTTTATATTTTTGAAAATTTCTTCCATGCCTGCCTTATTAGACAGCTAGATTTTCACATCTGCTCAACTTTCAGTCTGTTGTGATATTACACATCATGTTATTATTGTTAGGTGTCATCAGTTCTGTTCCTACTCATGGTGACCCCACGTACAACAGAATGAAACACTGCCCAGTCCTGTGCTATCCTCACAATCATTGTTACACTTGGGCCCATTGTTACAGTCAGTGCATCAGTCCACTTCACTGAGGGTCTTCCTCTTTTTCACCGACCCTCTATTTCATCAGGCATGCTATCCTTCTCCTGGGACTGATCCATTCCAATAACATGTCCAAAGTAGGGGAGACAAGGTCTTGTCATCTTTGCTCTAAGGAGCATTCTGGCTGTACTTCATCCAAGACAGATTGGTTCACTCTCCTGGAAGTCCATGGTATATTTAATATTCTCTGACATCATAGTTCAAAGGCATCAATTCTTCTTTACAGTCATTGTCTAGCTTTTGCATGTATATGAAGCAGTACACATCACACAGACCCTGTGAAATCACTGATATGCATGAGAGAAAAATTACATCGTTTTAACTTTGTGGTCTCCCAAAGGGTCTCAGAAACCTATGGGTCCACTGATCTCCTTTTGAGAATGCCATTCTAGCAGTCACTTGCAAATGGGATCAGACAACCAAGAATTGCCATACATTTGAAGGAAAGCAATAGCTTGCAAAAGAAACAGGTTGAGATCACTTGGGTTGTGTGTCAACTTGTTAGGTCGTGATCTTCAGTGGTTTGGCAGTCATGATGTAGTTTGGCAGTCACGTAATGATGCAATGGTGTAATGATAAGATCTGATACGTGATCATACCCCGGACAGGATTTTCTGTGACAGGCCAATCAGAAGAAGGCCAATCCTTGGGGATTTGGCCTGTATTCAACATAGGTGGACTTTCTGGCACAGCTTATGGGATTTTGTTTGCTATGGACCCTGCAGTTGGCATCTGTTCATCTGACCCTTGGTTTCAGGACCTGAGCTAACAGCTTACCTGCCAACTTCTCTGCTAATTTTGGTATTCTTTGGTCATCACACCCTGTGAGCTAGGGGTCTGCTGTTTGACCTGCTGATCGTGGGTCTGCCACCCCCTACAAGTGTGTGAGTTAGGAGAAGTTTCCAGCCTAACCGATGGACTTGGGATTTTACAGCCTCTACAACCATATGAGCCATTTCTTTGGGATATATCTCTCTACATGAAGTCTGACAATTAAGTCTGCAAATTTAATTGTTCCATGTGCTACCTCA
Organism: Heterohyrax brucei; assembly: GCA_028571685.1. Classification (NCBI taxonomy): domain Eukaryota; kingdom Metazoa; phylum Chordata; class Mammalia; order Hyracoidea; family Procaviidae; genus Heterohyrax; species Heterohyrax brucei. The sequence continues at coordinate 132,995,909 of CM053149.1, read as the reverse complement.
TTGCTGAATATCACCATGGTCACCTTCGAAGTACTCTCCTTGGGAAGCCATACACCGACATCAGGGCCTAGTCCACCCTTCAAAACAGCTTTGGAACTGTTTCTAGAATAGCCATTGTGCATGGTGGCATGGTGGCAAGTTCACAAACTTAATGGTATAATTGTCTGTGAGGGAATTTTTAGCCAGTAAACTAACAACTGTATTGGAACACCCTATCTTTTCACTTGATCTGACCCCCAATGACTTTTTTCTTTCCCAAAGTAAATATTGAATGGAAGACATTTTGATGACATTCAAGACACCAAGAGTAATACAACAAAAGCTCTGATGGCCATTCTAGAAAAAGAGCTCCAAAAGTGCTTTGAAGGATGGATTAGGCACTGGCATGGATACAAAGCTTCAGAAGGGAAGTATTTCAAAGGTGACCAGTGATATTCAGCAATGAGATTTGTAGCACTTTTTCTAGGATGAGTTTGCAAATCTAATTGGCTCTCCTCGTATCTATTTTGGCTGCTAACCAAAAGGTCAGCTCCTTAGAAACCTTATGGTGGCAGTGCTACTGTGTCCTGCATGTTGTGTTTCTATAAGTTGGAATAGACTCGATAGTAAGGGTTTTTGGGGTTATATATTTACACTTTTACTGTTTCTGCTTCTATAGAGAACCCAGCCTAAGACACAAGTTAATGCAGAAAGCAGAGGAGGCCGTTAAAATAAATACAATTAGATTCTCTGAGAGGTCAAATGGCAAATGGACACATTTTCCTGTATACTATCAGTAACCAAGTAGGAGATGGCATTTGCAATGGTGACAAAATCATAAATAATTTAGGCATACATTTAATCAAAATTCTGGAGAATTTACATGAAGAAAGATGCTAATCATATTAGAGGACAATACAACAAATTGAGAAATTTATTATGTTTTCTATGGGAAGAAGCCTCAATATTGTGAAGATGCTAGTTAGGTAAGTTTCTCAGTAAACGCGCCTCTACCTTATACCGGGTTGAGCTGAATTTTTGTCACAAGCATTCAATAGTTGTAATTAATACATTCTCTGGGATGAAAGCTGCCACAAACAAGTGACTGAACGCAAGAAAATTTTTACAACACACAAGAGTCAAGAAGGGAGCACACTTAATATACAAAGTTCCCGGAGAATACAAAGAATGCTTAAGGCATAGACAAGTCGTAGAAGCGGTTTATCAGTGTGGAAAGTTGCCACTGAGTTGATTCTGACTCATAGCAACTTTGTAGGATAGAGAACTGCCCTGTAGTTTCCAAGAAGTACTGGTGGATTGGAACTCCTGACCTTTCGGTTAGCTGCTGTAGTAATTAAACACTACGCCACCAGGGTTTCCACAAAGGCACCCGATGATACCAGGGCTGGAAGAACAAATACGTGTCTTTCTCAGACTACCGGGATGAGACGAGCAGCAGCCGTGCTCACGCACGCTCACACAGGGACCCGGGCCCCTCCTTCACGTCGGTTGGCCCCTGTAGGGCATGGCTTGGCCACAGCTGTGCTGCTGCAAGTCAGATTTTTAGGAGCCTGGGAAGGAACACACGCGTTCTCTGCAGGCCCAGGCGCAGCAGCGGCTCGTGTCACACGTATCCTCATACTCCACTGGTGAGAACTACATCTAGAAGACATGCCAAACTGAAAGGTAGGGTGGGAAATGTAGTTTAGCTCAGTAGCCTCACCCAGATGCAGATGTAGTGCCCTGAAAGAAGGGATGTGTTTTACTTGACATGAGCTGTCTCCATCTTCACCTGCATTTTAATGTCGCTGCAGTGAAGTCAGCCCCTGACTCATGACAACCCCATACACGTAAAATAAGACTGCCCAGTCTTGCACCATCCCCAGATTGGTTGCAAGTCTTTCAGTTGTGATCTATCGAGGGTTTTATTTTGCTCAGTTCAACATTTTACTGGTATACAACTGATTGACAGCAATTACAATAATTGGCTATGCACCATGTCAATCAAACTGAAGTCTCTCACACAGAAGGGAAGAATTCTGCCTCTGCTCTTTCCCTACTAACAAGTAAATGTAAATTAAATGCAGAAAAATGTTTTCTTTTTTTTTTTTTGGCATATCAGATAGGCAGCAATCAAAAAGTTTGCAATTCGACGGCACTTGGCTTGGCTTGGCTTGTATCAGTCTAGATGATTTTTTTTTCCCTTCTGGTATTTTTTTTTTTTTTAATTTTATTGTGTTTTAGGGGGAAGTTCACAGCACAAATTAGTGTCTCATTTAGACACAAATTAAAAATTGAGACACAAATTGTTTTGTGACATTGGTGGCAATCACCACAGTTTGTCTGCACTTTCCCTGTTTCCTTTTACACACTGGATTCCCTGCACCGATTCAGTGAGGATTCTGGCCCCTTCCTGCCTTCTCGTCTGCTTTTGGACAGGTGTTGCCCATTTGGTCTCCCATACTTGATGGAATGAAGAATTACATTATTTGCGTAATTGTTTCGTTTATAAACTGTAGACAAATTTGTTGCAGTCTAGTCAAGTCCAACTCATAATAACTCTATAAGGCAGAAAAGAATTGCCCCCAAAGTGTTTCCAAGGGGCTCCTAGAGGATTCAACCTGCTGACCTTTCAGTTAGCAGCCAAACTCTTGGCAGTACATACCACCAGGGTTTGTTTTATAGGTCTGTATAAACTTTGGCTGAAAGGTGAACTGTGGGCGTGGGTGGCCTCAGTTCCACGTCGTCATAGTGTCCTGGAGCCAGAGTTTCAGGAGTTTCTCCAGTCTCGGTCAGATCAATTCTTTTATTTTTTAATGCAGATTTGAATTTTTTCTTCTGCTTGGCCTATATCTATTTTTTTATTATGTATATTATTTATTTATTGTACCTCAGATGAAAGTTTACACAGCAAACAAGTTACTCATTAAACAATTAACACACATATTGTTTTAGCAACCGTCTACTGTGATCCTTGTCAGAGTGGTCAGCGTTGTGATAGCCACACAACACCTAACTCGTCTGGGCTCAGTCTGGTGGAAGCGGTGGTTCATGTGATCCACTAATTCTTCAGCAGCCTGTGCAAAGACACTTTCCTGTGTCTTTGGTTTTCTCCATTTGCCTTTGCTCCAAACAAGATGGGACAAATAAAGGTATGGCATTAGTAAGTATTTAAGACTCCAGACATTACTCATCAAAGTAGGATGTTTCTATAATAATGGTCTCATATACAGGATGAAATATAAGGGTCACTATGAGTCAGAATTGACTTCATGGCAGTGTGTTTTGCAGTCTCTTACATTACTTGGCCTTTTGTGATTGATTTATTTCACTTAGTATCATGCCCTCCAGATTCATCTGTGTTGTGAGATGTTTCATCATTGTTCTTTATTGTTACATGGTATTTCATTGTGCGTATGTTCCAAAATTTGTCTGTCCACTCATCCGGGCACTTAGGTTGTTTCTATCTTTTTGCTATTATGAATAATGCTGCAACGAACATGGATGTGCATATATCTATTTGTGAGATGGCTCATATTTCTCCAGGATACATTCCTAGGAGCGGGATTGCTGAATTCTATACTGTTTGCCGTATCATTTTCCACAGTGGTTGTACCATTTTACATTCCCACCAGCAGTGCAAAAGAGTTCCAATCTCCTCACAGTCCTTCCATTTGCTATTTTCCATTGTTTATTTAACAGTATGTCAGAGTGAAATGGTATATCATTGTGGGTTTGATATGCACTTCTCTAATGGTCAATGATCTTCTCACGTGTCTGTTAGCTGCCTGGATGTCTTCTTTGGTGAAATGCCGGTTCGTAACATATCCTTTGCCCATTTTTTAATTGGATTAATTGTCTTTTTGTTATTGAGATGTTGAAATAATCTGTAGATTTTAAAGATTAGACCCTTGAGTTGTAGCTGTACGTTCTCTTTTTACTCTTTTGGTGAAATCTTTTGATGAGTATAAATATTTATGTTGTAGAAGTTCCCAGTTATCTAGTCTATCTTCTGGTATTTGTGCATTGTTAGTTACAATGTGTATTCAATTTATGCTGTGTACTAGAGTCTTTAGTGTTGTGCTTTGTTTTGGTTTTTCCCTGTGATCATTGTCATTTTAGGTTTTATACTTTGTCCTTTGATCCATTTTCAACTAGTTTTTGTACACGGTGTGATGTATGGGTCCAGTTCCATTTTTTTTTACAGATGGACATCCAGTTTTGCCAGTACCATTTGTTAAAAAGACTGTCTTGTCCTCATTTAACGAACCTCAGTCCTTTGTCAAAGATCAGCTGACCATGTTGTTGTTAACTGCCATCACGTTGGTTCTAACTCTTAGTGACTCTGTGTACAACAGAATGAAAGACTGCCTAGTCCTGCAGTCATCACAACTGTTGTTATGTTTGAGCCTGTTGTTGCAGCCACTGTGTCAATCCATCTCATAGAACGTGTCATGGATTGAACTGTATTTGCCCAAAAATGTGTGTGGCAGTTTGGCTGGGCAATGATTTCTGGTACAGTGTGATGTTCCTCCTTGTTGTAAACCCTGCCTGTATCAGGGAGGATAGGCAGCAGTTTTATTGGTGGGGCAGGACTCAGTGTGTAAGACTGTTTTGTGACCAGCAGCAGTCTTTTGAGATATAAAGGAAAGAAGCTAGCAGAAAAATTGGGGGACCTCATACCGCAAAGAAGCAGCGTTGGGAGCTGCCTGCTTCCTTCAGAAAGGACTGGGGTCCCTGTGTGTCAGAAGCTTCCAGTCTAGGGAAAGACTGACCAAAAACACTTTCCTCCAGAGCCAGCAGAGAAAGCTTTCCCCTGGGGCTGACATCTTGAATTCAGACTTGAAGCCTACTGGACTGTGTAAGAATAAACTTGCCTTTGTTAAAGCAACCCACTTGTGGTATTTCTGTTAAAGCAGCACTAGAGGACTAAAATAGAGGGTCTTCCTCTTTTTTACTGACCCTCTAGCAAGCACAATGTCCTTCTTCAGGGAACAATCCCTCCTGATTACATATGCAAAGTATGTGAGGCATAGTCTCTCCACTTTTGCTTCTAGGAAGGATTCTGGTTCTACTTCTTCCAAAACAGATCTGTCTGTTCTCCCAGCCATCCATGGTATATTCATTATTCTTTGCCAACATCACAACTCAGTGGCATCAGTTCTTCTCCAGTCTTACTTATTCATGGTGGTGTTTTCTCATGTGACTGAAAATATCAATGCATGGGTCAGGTGCACCTAAGTCTTCAAAGTTACATCTTTGCTTTTGAACACTTTAAAGAGATTTTTGCAATGGATTTGCCCAGTGGAATGCAACTTTTGATTTCTTGACTGTTGCCTCCATGGATATTGATTGTGGATCCAAGTAAAATGAAATCCTCAACAACTTCAATTTTTTCTCCATTGATCATGCTGTTGCTGATTGGTCTAGTTCTGAGGATTTTTGTTTTCTTTATGTTGAGGGGTAATTCACACTGAAGACTGTGATCTTTGATATTTATCAGTGTTACAAGTCCTCTGCACTTTCAGCAAGGAAGGCTGCATCATCTGCATATCACATATTGTCAATATGTCTTCCTCCAATCCTGATGCCATGATCTGCTTCACATAGTCCAGCTTCTTGGATTATCTGCACAGCACACAGACTAAGTATCAAAAATGGAAACAACCTGACACACACCTTTCATGACTTTAAACCATGAAGTATTCCCTTGTTCTATTCAAATAACTGCCTCTTGTACACAATTAAGCATTCTCATTTTCTCATTCTTTAAAATGTTGTCCATAAATTGTTATGATCCACACAGTCAAATACCTTTGCACAATCTAGTCCTGCAGATTCTGTCTTTCCTCATTGATAGAACTGCTTCTAATCACGTGCCATTAACATCATACCTACAATCATTGCCATCAAGTTAATTCTGACTCATAACAATTCTAAACAGCAGAGTAGAACTGTCCCATTTGGTTTCCATAGAAAAGCTGGTGGAGTTGAACTGTTGATCTTTTGGTTAGCACTCAAACTCTTAACCACCATACCATCATCATAGAGGTTAGGAATTATAGCCCGCAGAGTAATTAAATCAAATTACAAAATGGAGGACAAACAGATAATACTGGGAGCCATTGCCTAGCCAAGGTAACACATATGTTGGGTGATATGTTTCAATGCATAAGATCCTACCCTTTAGTCCCCCAAATTCATGTCTTTGCCACATGTAAAATACATTCACCCCATCATATCATCGCAAAAGTCTTAAATGAACTTCAAGTACAAATTCCATCCAGGGACAAAATTCCTCTTCTCTGTGAAATCTAGAATACAAGTTATCTCCTTCCAAATTACAATGGTGGAACAGGCACAAGGTAGATGTTTCCACTACAAATGGGAGAAATTGGAAAGAAAGAAGAAATAAAGGGCACCAAGCAAATCAGTACAGCACCTTACACTAGCTCTCAAGGTCTGAAGATAATCCTTCTCTGAGACTCTTTAGGCAATGGTCCCACTGTCTTGGCTCTGGGTGTTGGCCATGCTTTCCAGATTATGAGTGAAAGCCTCCAATCACTGGATTTCACCCTGCCTTTAAGGCCCTAAGACAGCAACGCGGTTCCCTTGGATTTGGGCAGCCCCATTCTCCTCGTCTGAGTGGCAACCCTAACTCATCTCCTCCAGCAGGCCTTGTTCTTCTACCGGTTGAGTATGGCAGACCCTCCCCTCAGCTTTGGGCAATGGATATGCTCTCACTCCCTTGGCACTCATGAACAGCAGTCCCACACTCGGGAACTGAGCTTGTAAAGATCTAACTGTTTGAACTTAGGAGGCTATGGCCCTACTCTTTGAGACTTAGCAGCCCATGATTCCACTCTTTGAAACCCCAGAGGTTGTGGCCCTAACCTTTGAGACTGAAGCAGGTCTGCTTCCTATGCTCCTTGTGTCCTCAATTTCTGCTTCCTGGTTCCTTGGCCTCTTGGCCCCTTAGGACTCCTGGGCCAGCCTGTAGTCTGCTCGGTTCAGGCAAGTGTACAATGCTCTTTAGCTCCACAGCTATGCACCAGAAGTACTCCATTCATTCAGGAAGCCTCTTCCCAGAAGGCACTCAGCTCTCTTGCTCTATGATTTGGCTCCCATGCAGTCTAGTGCCAGTCTCCTGGTTCTGCTGCTGCCATTTCTCTGCTTCTGCTTCTCACCATTTGTACTATCTCTCCTGTTACAGTTCTCCTCACTTCCTTCTGAGCCCTCAATTGAAACTGCCTTTGATTTCCATAACTCCAACAATTGTCATTTCCAGACAATCTAGACTTCTACTATTAATCAAACCAAACCCATTGCCATCAAAGTGATTCCAACTCATAGCAACTGTATTGAACAGAGCACAATCGCCCCACAGAGTTTCTAAGAAGTGGCTGGTAGATTCAAACAGCTGAACATTTAACCATTACACTTCTACTATTAGGGTCTTTAAAACTCAAGATATAATTCAACCCTGTAGATTGTGTCCGGCCTAATTAACATAAATGCCTCTGATCTTACCTCATTAACATCATACCAAAAACCAAATCTGTTGCCATTGATTCCTACTTGTAGCACCCCTATAGGATGGAGTAGAATGTCCCCATAGGGTTTCCAAGGAGCAACCGGGGGATTCAAACTGCTGACTTCTTTGTTAGTAGCTGAATTCTTAGACACTACACCATCAAGGCTCCCATTAACATCACAGAGGTTGGAATTTGCAACACAGGATAATTACGTCAGATTGCAAAATGGAGGACAATCACGCAATACTGAGAATCATTGTCTAGGCTGACTGACTTACATTTTGTGGGGACACAACTTAATCCATAACACCATTGTGTTTGGCAGTGATTTTCGCAGGGTACGTTATTCTTGCTTGGAAATAATTTTATTTCAAGATTTTATATATGTCATCCCCTTGGCTTCTTGCCTGCATGGTTTCTGCTCAGTAATCAGAGCTTAGTCTTACTGTTTCCTCTTTGTGACTGTTTTTTTCTTGAGCTGCCCTCAGGATTCTTTCTTTGTCTTTGGTTTTGCCAACTTTGATTATAATGTGTTTCGATGACTTTCTTTTTGGCTCTATCCTGTATGTAGTTTGCTGATTTTTGGATGGTCAGCTTTTCATCCTTCATGGTATTTGGGAAGTTCTGTGCCAGCAAATCTTCAAGAATCTTCTTTGTGTTTTATATTTTCTCCTCCTCTTCTGCAACTATGACCACATGCAAAGTTTTTCTTGATTGTGCCCCACATAGTTCTTAAGTTTTTCTTCATTTTTTCCTCAAAGTATTATCCATGGATTTGTCTTCAGGCACATTGATTCAGTCTGTCATTATCTCAAATGTGCACCTAAGATCTTCTCTTGAGTTGTGTGTTTCTTATTTTTTTATCTTTTGGATTTCTAGTTGCTGTTTTTACATGATTTCTAATTGTTTGTTATTTTGGCATTTGGTTTCTGAATTATTTTCTTATTTTTTCTATTGCATTGCATGTGTTTTCCTGTTTCACTATGTTTTCATTGATTTTGTCTGCACTTTCAATGATTTTGTCTATGTTTTCCTTGATCTATTTCCTAATCTCTTGGAGAGTCCTAGATATTAGTCTTTTGAATTCCACATCAGGTGGTTCCACTGCTTTCTATTCTACTGGGAGTTCATCTGATTCTTTATTTTGATCACTTACTGTAACCATCTTGTGCTTATTTTTTGTACGTTTCTATATTTACTGCTATCCCTCAGACATTAAGATATTGTTTTCTTTATTGGTTATATGTTCATTATTTTTTAATGCTGTTTTGTTTTGTTTTGGTATGTCAGAGTGGGCAAGCTAAGTATACTTTGATGCTTGCTTATCTGTGGGTACAGTAGCTGTCTATCTTGACCAGGTAGGTACAATAGGAGCTGGCAGAGAAGGCACTCTTCATTGTACACTGATTAAGCAAGGTGGCTCAGGGTGGCTCAGATGGGTGTCGTCTGCCTCTTGATGTTGGTCTAGCAGTATGCGAGTGTTCCTAATTCCTTGAAGGACAGATTTGGGTGTCAGATATGGAGTGATCTGGGATCACTTGCCACCATGCAGCAGCTAGTTGAGTGACAGTAGGAGAGAGGTGGTGTGGGCTCAGTGCAGTAGAAGCATTGCAGGATGCTCTAGCCACAGCAGCATAGCAGAGCCTTCAGGAAGTTGAGTGGTGGTATATAGAGCTAGATTGAGATGGCAGAAGAAGAGTGAAGAGAAAAGGGAAAAACAGCTGCATGGGAGGGGCCAGTCAATGAGGGAAGGGTGGACCTGGGAGCTGGTGGGAAGGGAAGGGAAGGGTAGTCCAGTAACATACTGGACTATGTGGGAGGGAGAAAGAAAAGAAAAAATAATTGGGCATGTGTGCCAGTCACAGTTAGGGGTGAAGTGGACTCAGGGCAGCAGTGAGCCATTGTACTGGTGGCTCTCTAGTCACAGTGTCATGGGAGGGTGCAGCAGTAACTGGGAGAGGTGAGGTACAGGTCTAGGTAGGAAGGAGAAAGAACAGGAAGAAAGAAAAAAGCTGGTTGTATGGTGATGGCTGATGAGGTGGGGTAGGGTAGACCCCAGGCCAGTGGGAAGGGAAGGGAGATGGATTATGGGGCTAGGTGGGATGTGGAAGGAAGACAAAGTGGCAACAGCAGGAGTCACGGTAGAGGTGGGCAGACAGAGGGCAGCATCAAGCTTATTGCTCTCTAGCTGTGGAGGTGCAGCAGGATCCACCAGCAGATGGGGAGGTCATGTACAGGGCTAGGTGGGAGGGAGAAAGAGAAAATAAAAAACAAATGCATAAATAAAAAAAAAATCTGGTGGTGCAGTGAGGGCCAGTAAGTGGGGGCAGGGCAGATTCAGGGGCTGGTTAGAAATGAGAGGAGGTGATGTACAGGGACACGTGGCAAGAAGAATGAAAAAAAGGGGGAAAAAATGGCAGAGTGGTTGGGAGTCAGCCAGTGGGGTAAGGTGGGCTTGGAGCAGCAGTGGGCTGGTGGCCCTCTAGCTAACTGGTGTGGCATGGCCTGTCTAGAAGGGGTGGAGATGGCAAATGGCACTAGGTGGGAGGGAGAAAGAAAAGGAAGAAATGGGAGAAAAAAAACTGGCATGCCAGGAGCAGGCTAATGGGAGTGGGAGGACACAGGGTGGCGGTGAGTTTGGCTCTCTAGCCAAGTAGCATGGTATAAACTGTCAGGAAGGGGTGGAGGTGGCATACAGGCCAGAAGAGTTTGGGATGGGAAAGTGTGTTTCTTTGGTTGCTGAATGTTCTGTAAGGAGTTCCGTGGAGTTGCCTTCACATACTCCCTGTCCAGGATCCTTGCTGCCTGTGTCCCAAGATGGTGATGATGTGCCATGTTAGCTGGCAAGGGACATCCACTCTGTATCTCACCTTGTTCTCTGTTTCCTGTCAGTTTCTTCCTCCATTTGGTATTCACTATAGTTCTTTATCCCTCTCTCTGATGCTCAGGCTTCCAGGATTGACATTTATATGTTTTATTTAGTTACGTTAGATGTTTCCTGAAGAGGGTCAGCATGATGTATCTGTGTACTGCATGACATTGGCCCTGCCTAGAGGATTTTTATCCTAAGCAACAGCCACAAAAAAAAAAAAAAAAAAAAAAAAAACAGAATTCAGGAAATTCTGAGGATGATAAAAGGACAGGCTTGAAAAATGAACACAGTTCAAGAAGCCTTCATAAGCTAATGCCAGAAGCAGGCTTGCTTAGATACTATAGCTGCCCAGGACGCTGATGCCAAAGCTGGACAGGCCACCACCAGCAATGGCATCACCACCACCCTGCACATCCTCTTTGAGACCAGGCTCTGGATACCTAGAACCCTGGGATTGTCTGCCCAGATCTTACCACAACTTCTTCTGGGACCTGTGTGGGCCTGAGGAGATCCAGGGCAAATGTTTGTGTGCAAGACAGGTCAAGAATGGATCTTGGACCTGCTGGCTGGGTACAAGGTCTCTAACATTTTAGAGACTTTTTGCATCTATATCTATACAAACATGTATCAAAATCTCAGATGCACGTAGTTAGCAGTTGTTTCGGTTTTTGTTTGTTTTTTTTTTTTTTAGGAATCTTTCATTTTTTGCAGAAAGAATATATTCTTAGTGGAAAAAAGTAACTGATTATACAATAAGGCATAGGAAAGTTGAAAGTTGGAATGCCCAGTTGTTAGGTGACTGAAACCAGAGCTAGGTTCAAATCCTGTTTTACCAACTGTGTGGCCGTAGACAGTTTATTTAACTTCTCTGTGCCTCAGTTTCTTTATCTGACAAACGAGGGTGACAGTAGCAAACCTCAGAGAGGTTCACAAGGATTAAATATATTAATATATGCAAAGTGCTACGATTAGTGTTTGGCACTTGACAAACACTTATTACCTATTAGCTATTCTTATACTACCCTAACATTATTGTTGTACAAAGTATGCTAATATGCAGACATATAAGCACTCAGCTACCAACAGTGGTTACTTGGAGGGAGGGATGCTGGGGAGGAAAGCAGTCAAAGAATATCCTCTTGTGATGTTTCTACTTAACAATTCTTTCAATTTTCTGTAACTACCAAATAGGTAGCAGATATATCGACAGTGAACAAGAACTAAGCAGTCAACTGAACTGCCTGTGCCTAAGGACAAGTCCGCTGGTACTCCTCTCTCCTAGGTCTGATGCCAGGCTGTGTGAGGACTCACCTAGAGGCCCTTAGGGCACTGCAGGGCATGGGAGGAGGTGGAAGTGGGCACTTCCCAGTCCAGCTTTCCCTCTTCTTGCTCTAGGAAGTGGTGGCCCCCTACCCCAAACAGACAATGGGTCAATCACTAAACAAATTCTAAAAAACGCACATGCCTCAAGGGAAGGTCCTGGTCCAGTTAATCCAGCTCCGAGTGAACAGTTGCAATGGAGGGGACAAAAGGGGCCACCGACAGAAGGCAGAGGACTGGCCCGGTGGGGGTGAGGTAGGCACAGCCTGAAGCCTGTGCCCTGAGGCCTGCAGGGCGGATCCCAGAGGAAAAGGGGCACATCTGCTCTCAGCACACTTGGCCCCATTTCAACATTTCCTCCTGAGCTGGTGCAGGCCCAGGAAAAAGCAGGGCTGCGACTTCCCTCTTCCTCTCTCGCCCTCACCCCGTCTTGCCTCTCCTCCCTTCCCCTCACCCCCTTGCTTCTCTTACTGTCTCCTTCGCTCCCCGCCCCGCGCCCCCCTCTCCTGTGGTCTTCCCCCTCGGTCCCTCGCACGTCTTCCCCTGTCCCCTTCCTGCTCTCCTGAGGCCACCGCCGGAAGCCTGCCCAGGGGTGGTCCGTGTGCCTGCCTCCGGCTGGCCGAGCGGCGAGGCTGGGGCCGTGACGCTGGAAGCGAGCCCCGCCCGGGCCCGTCTGCGCCCCGCACGGGCGCGCCCCCGCCGCCTGGGCCCCTCGCACCTGCCGGCGATTCTCGGCTCGGACGGCGGCCCAGAAGCTGGGTCAGCGCGGGGGCTCCCTGGGGCGGCTGCTGGGCTCGGACCCGGTGGGAGGCGTTCCCGGCCAGAGAGCCCAGCCCAGCCGGCGGCCGCCCCGCGAACCCCACCCTCCGGGGGGAGCGGCGAGCGCCCCCGACGCGGGATCGCGGCCGCTCAAGTCCGCCGGCGCCGGGCCGGGAGGCTAGGGGGCGGAGCGCCGGCCGGGGGACTGGCCTTTCCGCTGACGACCCCTGCGCCGCCGCCCTCCCGCGAGTGACACCTCCGTATCCCCTTCGCCTCCGAGCCCGAGCCCTGCAGCGCCCACCGGCGCTCGGTCAGACCTCCTGGCGAGAGCCGGGCGGCGCCCTCCGCCGGGATGCCTCTCCTGGCCATCCCCCCTACCCCCTCGTGTCAGCCCCCCTCTTGCTTCCAGGCTCAGCCCTGGAGCCCGCCTCCTAGAGACAGTTCCTGTCACGTCAGCCCGGGTCCCTTGACCTCCAGGCTCCGGCCGGAGGTGGGGGAGGGAGGGCACTGGCTCCGCTCCAGGAGGACTCGGGCTGCTGCGGGAGGCCGAGGGCCACGCCGGAAGGGCCCAGTCGCCTCCAGCTCCAGGGCCGAATCCTCCCCTCGAACAGGGAGCCTGCAGTACAACAGACAGCTCTGGGGGGGTAAGGGAGAGCAGCCACCCAGGACCTGCAGGCAGGACCCGGAGCTGAGCAGACAGGCCAGACCCTTGCAATTCGGGGACAGGTGTGAGGATGTCCTCCGTTCCATTCCCACCGTGTGGCTGAATCAGAACGTAAGGAGCCTGAAGGTGGGCCACCTCCTCAAGTGGTACCAACCCCCAGGTGGGCCGCTGAATCTTCAGAAAAAGCTTAGCAAGACTGACAATGCAAGACAGGACTAGCCGCACCCTTTTTTGGAGCGAACGCCAGAACGGTTGCCCAACCTCCATGTGAAAAACGTGTCAACAGACTTGTTCCTGGTGACCATGCTTCTTTTGAAGCAGAGACTCCTCTGGTGGTATCATGAAATACCCCACCACTTGTTCCCTGGGACTTATCACCACCTGTTCTTTTTATGGACAGATTCTGAGTCATTGAGGTGGGTCCCTGCCTTCATGGCCACCTGTCCGACTCCAGCCTTGCTGCCTGGTCTCCTAGCAGAACTCACAGATTGCCTGCCTCCTGCCTGGTGCTTCTGGAATAGCCCTCTACTCCTGTCTGGGTGCAGATGTGGGCTCCCTGTCTTGCTGGACAATTACTGTGGGAGCTGCAGGGGACAGGGCCTTGCAAGCATCAGCCTATAGGTTCCCCCGGTAGCATAAGGGCCCCCTGGAGTAGAGCCAAACCCTCTCACTACGTGAGCAGGTGGGCTGTGGTCTAGGAGTCACAGCTGGGGCCTTGCGTTGTTGCCCTGTACTGTAGCACCCTTAAACTATGCATGTGGACACTGAACTCTCCTTCCTACTTGGAGATTTTGCCCAAGCTGTACTTCCTTCTGGGAAGCTCTTCCCCTTACCATTGTTGTTGTTGGCTGCAGTGAAGTTAGCTCATGGCAACCTCATGTATAACAGTGTAAAACATTGCTTGGTCCTGTGCCATCTTCCCGATCGTTGCTGTTTTCAAGTCCATTTGTGGAGCCACTGTATATTTGGAGTGCCCTCCAACCTAGGGAGCTTATCTTCTAGCACTATTCAGACACTATTCTGTTGGTATCCATTGGCTAATTTTTGAAAACGGATAGCCAAGCCAAATGGACAGTTGGATACCTAGAAGTCTTCCATCATTTGAGGGTAAATTTGCAGGGGGAAGCTGGTGAAAAATGACCTTTTCCACCACCCATGAGGAAGGGAATCTGGCCAAGTGGTAGCAGAGGCTGTCATCCTGGCCTCCTGGCCTCTGGCTTCTGATCAGCCAGAGAGTTGCAGCCAAAGGTTCTTTCTTTTTCCTCTTAACCACTCTCTGCAGACAGGTGTGTCTCTGGCCACTGCCAGGCAGGTTCTGGGCCAGATGACACCCAAGTCAGCCAGTCAGGGTGACCTGGATTAAAAGAACCTTAAAGCTATCAGACCCAGGACCCCTATCTACACCAATCCCAGCCAGGGATCTCTTGTTTTAAAAATGCTTACATCTTAAATAGATAGAAATTAAATTTAAAAAAACCATATGTAGGACATCTGAATGTGATTCTCAAGGACATAGAGCCCACAGGGAGTTGGGCAGATCTCAGGGTACTTCTACATAGCACACTTACCTGTAGCACAACCTGTTTGCAAAGTACTGCTAAAGCAAGGGCTGGCAATTCCTGCTGTCAATGACGGGAAGGCCCTTGACGAGCTCTGCCTGGCTGGCTCAGAGGCTTCAGGACTTCAGAGAAACAACACAATAAAGAACCCTGTAGATCCTTAAAGTAAATACTGCTTTAGAAAAGAAAAGGAAACAAAGATCGGTCCTGCCACTTAGGTTTTGAGAAAGATTTTGGTTTAGTTTTATTTGAATTTTTGATCCTAGGCCCAGTTATTACCTTCTAGAATCTTCCTTCCTCCCAGTAAACTCCAGCTGAGTTCAGAAGTTCTCAGGGAAACTGACACAGTCTAATAAGACCTGGAAGGTTTTTCATTAAACAGTGCGCCTTTAATGTTTGTTTATGGCTGAGTTGCAGTCTGTGGTACTAGGTAACCTTGTCTGATTAAATGATGCACACAGTGTCCTGGGGCCATAGACAAATAATTGCAGTGTTTACTTTTCCCGTTTGATGATTAATGAAAGCTTCGTTACTTATGTGTGTGGGAAAAAAAAAAAAAACAGCTTTAATACATTTGGCTTGGAAAATGTCTTCTCCATACTGCTGTCCTGACGTTCTTCACAGGTTTTCCTTTGCCATGCTGCAGTAAGTCCCTTTTATTCCTGACACGGTAACCACACACCTCTGAAAACTGAACAAGTTTTCAGTGCTAAGCAGCAAGGAAGAGTGTGGAGAGAGGTATTCCCAGCATATCCTGTATGTGGTTTAATATTCATACATGGTAAAACAGAAATTTCCTCCCTAAACACTAAACAGTTCCCTCCACGAATGATGTCAGCATCTTCTAATGTCTTACACCTCTCACAGGCTTCTTTCAAGCAAGAGATAAAAGTATTCCTACCTCTATGTGTCTTACCATGCAAGAGGATGTGAAAGGCCTGGCTCAGGAGTCAGGGGCACTCTGTTCAGCAATTAAGTCCTTTGTCACCTGGCTGTGTTGCATTGGAGAGTTCTCTGGTTCTCAACTGCTCTGTCTGTTAATAGATGTGTTGGTAGTTGCAACCCTATGTACAACAAAAGAAAACGTTGTCTTGTCTTGCATCATCTTCACAACTGTTGCTATATTCAAATTTATTGTTAGGGGCCATGATGTATTTTGAGTGTCTTCTAGCCTAAAGGGCCGTCTTCCAGCACTGTATTGGATGATGTTCTGTTGGGATTCATAGGGTTTCACCGACTAGTTTTTGGAATTAGTTCGTCGGGCCTTACTTCCTAGTTTGTCTTAGTTGGAAGCTCTCCAGAAGTTTATCCACTGTGGGTGACAGTGTTAGTACTTGAAATATCAGTGACATAGCTCCCAGCCTCCCAGCAACACTGAAGCCACCACTGTATGACAAACTGACAGACACATGGTGGTGTGAATAAATAGAGGTATGATTTTCTCTCTCACCTTCTTCCCCTACATTTCTCCTTCCTTTCAGTCTTACTTTTAACTTACGATCAAGGGAATTTTCTGTTTCAAACATAACCAAAGTTAGAAAGGATAGTAAAATGAGCCTTTATGTGCTCTTTCAAAAATTATCATCATAACTAGTTTTGTCTACAGCCTAGCTCACCCTAAGCCCCCCACTATTTGGAAGCAAATTCTTAGGCATCATCTGATTTAACCTGTAAATGCTTCAGGATTACGTTATTTATCCAGTGGCTTATACCAGTAATAACTCACTAGATCATGATTCTGTGGGTAGACAGTTTGACCTATGTTTTAGATATCCAGTGCTGCTTTAACAGAAATACTACAAAGGAAATGGCTTTAACAAAGAAAGGTTTATTCTTACACAATCCAGCAGGCTACAAGTCCAAATTCAGGATGACCACTCCAGGGGAAGGCTTTCCCTGAGACAGCTCTGGAGGAAAGTCCTGTGTTGCATCAGTCTTTGGTCAGGGAACACCTTGGCACAGGAAACCCTGGCTCTGGAGGACACACTCTACTCCCAGTGCTGCTTCCTTAGTGGTGTGAGGTTCCCAAATCTCTGCTTGCTTCCCGTTCCTTTTGTCTCTCGTAGGATAAAGGATGATGGAAGCCACACTCCAGGGAAATTCCCTTTATAGTGGAGCAAAGAGGTGATCTTAGGAAAAGATTTACAGTCCCACCCTAGTCCTCTCTAATATACAGCAAAATGGAGGCCAATCACAAAATATTGGGTGGGGGAACACAGTTCAACCCATGACAACCTGGGATCTGCTAGAGTTTTCCTGTTGGTTTAGCCTTGGTTGTTTCATGAGATGCTGTCGGCTGGTAACTTGGTTGAAGCTGGCCCACCTATGATGGCCTCATTCACGTCTCTGGCAGTTGGCCAAGGAGCCTTGGTTCTCTGCACGGCTCTCCGGCTGACTAGCTTGGGCTTGCTTGCCTGGTGGCGGTATTCCAGGAGCTTCCAGCAACGAGAAAAGGCGGGCCTGGGGTACAAATACTTTTCAAGCCTCTGCTTGCATCATGTTTGCCAGGTCCTATTAGCCAAAACACATTATGTACCAACCCCAGAATCAATGTTAAAGGAGGGTACACAAGTCACAGAAATAGAGGTAATTCACTGGGGCCATACTGCGGCAATCTACCACAGAATGGATTCCTTAACAAAAAACCTCCCCCTTCTTGCCCCCCTTTTTTAACATAGCCGTGATTACGTTATCCTAGCCTCAAAAATTAACTATAAATACTTAATATTGACAAATATCCACTACTATTTAGATTTCCCTGATTGTCATAATTTTCTTTTTGTTGTTTACAATTGATTTGTCTGAATCAGGGTCCAGTTATGCCCACACATTGCATTTGGATATGTCTCTTAAGGTGTTTTTAAATCTACAGATACTCTGTCTCTGTCTCTCTCTCCTTCTCTCTTTAAATTTAATGTTATGATATTTTATGGAAGACCCCAGGTTATTTTTCCTGAGAAATTCTCCACATTCTTGATTATGTTATTTACACTTCTAGTGTCAATTCGCATGTTCATCTGTCTTCTGCATTTCCTGAGAGAGCTAGGTAGTCAAACAGAGACGAAAGCTCAGATTCCAATTTATGTTTTGACAGCACTTCAGAGGTCGCCACTAGCAGATGCATATCAAGTTGTGTCTCCTACAGTGACGCGAGCATCAACAGCCTCATCCACAGCAGTTATCATTGGCTTTTAGTCTTGAGTGACAGTGGCCTTTATCTGTTATCTCATCAGGGGTAGCCGTGTGGCAGAGTTCCAGTGCTCTCATTCTCTGAATGATTTGACTCATCGGCACTTTGGTCACCCTGAGGAAAACTCATTCACAAAAGATAAGGAAACTCTGATTCTTTCTCTTGTTTACTGGCTTTCGATAACTTGGCTCCCCAGCCTTCTCCAAAGACAACCAGTTAGTGTTTAGTTTCTTTAGTTTGGGCACTATAATGAACTCACACATTTGTTTCTTTTCCAAATTTGAAATGTTCCCAAATGCTGCAGGTTTGATTCTGTTAAATGCTCAGACTGTCCCATCTCTGGCCACGAGGCATTTCCAATTGGCTCCTGAGTCCTTTTTACATGACACTAGTAGTCTCTGCTTGTCAGGGCTCATATTTTCCCTGTCCTGCTCTGAATCAGGAACTGTGTACTTTGCCAAGGAACTTTATATCAATTGACAGAAATTGATAGACTACCAATTGAGATGTTTCAACAGGCAGATGTAGTGCTGAAAGTGCTCACTCATTTATGTCAAGAAATTTAGAAAATAGAAACCTGGCCAATCGACTAGAAGAGAATCATATTTATGTTTATTCCAAAGAAAAGTGATCCAACTGAATGCAGACAGTTGTTGAACAATGTGATTAATGTCACACACAAGATAAAATGTTGCTGAAGATTCTTCAAAAGTGGCTACAGGAGTCCCTCTACAGGGAACTGCCAGAAATTCAAGCCAGTTTCAGAAGGGGCTGTGGAACCAGGGTTATCACTGCTGATGTCATATGTGTCTTGGCTGAAAGCAGGGCATGCTAAAACATGTTTACCTGTGTTTTGTTGACTAGGCAAAGGCAATCAACTGTATGTATCATAACAAATTACGGAGAACATTGCAAAGTATGGGAATTCCAGAGGACTTAATTGTACCAATGAGGAACCTAAACATAGATCAAGAAGCAGTTGTTTGAAAGAACAAGGGGATGTTACTGGAAAAACCTGGTTTCAGACTCACACTGTCTGTGACTACTAAGTCAAACACCAAGACAGGGATTGAATCTTTTAAGAGTGCTTTATTCAGATTGCCAGTGATCTGAGAAGATCATGGGTTAGAACCCTAAAAATCATCTTAACATCTCAGTTCATGCTGGCAAGTTTTATAGAAGGGTTTCAGGAAGGGAAAGGGGGTGGGCAAGGGGTGTAGGGATGCAGGTGTTCAGAAGAGGAGGGGTTGGGGGAGAAACACACCTTATTTGTTCCCAGATGAGTTGTCCTTGATGTCTAGAGAGTGGTTATATTTTTCCCAGGAGTTGGTTGAGTAGTGGTTAAATACTGTGGCTGCTAATCAAAAAGTCAAGATTTCAAATCCACCAGGCACTCCTTGGAAAATCTATGGGACAGTTCTATTCTGTTCTGTAGGGTTACTATGAGTCAGAACTGACTCAACAGCAAAGAATAGTGTTCCTTATCTGAGTAGAGGGCTGCAAATTGGTGTCACTCTGTCTGGACAGCAACCAAGAATAGCTTTAGGGCTTGGGAAAATAATCTCAAAACTTTTATTAGTACCAGTCAGAAGGGAGGTTACAGTTTTCTTTATGTGTCAGCATTCCTAGAAGAAAAAGAAGGTTTAAGTATTAAGAAGGAATCTAGCTAAGAATTTTTCTACAGCTATTAATCCTATTAGGGACAATGCATGGTTTGAAGTCAGGAAAGGTATGCATCAGTGTTGTACTATTTTCCCATACTTATTCAATCTGTATCCTGAGCAAATAGAGAAATCAGACTATTTGAAGAAGAATGAAGCATCAGGATTGGAGAAAACTCATTAACAACTTGCATTACGCAGATGATACAACCTTGCTTACTGAAAGTGAAGAGGACTTGAAGCACTTAATGATGATGATCAAAGACCACAGACTTCAGTGTGGATTACACCTCAGCGTAAAGAACAAAAAAAAATACAACTGAACCAGTAAACAACATCATGATAAACAGAGAAAAGTTTGAAGTTGTTGAGGATGTCCTTTCACCTGGATCCACAGCTAATACACGTGGAAGCAGCAGTTACGAAATCAAATGACACATTGTATTGTGCTAGTCGGTTGCAAAAGATCTCTTTAAAGTGTGTCACTTTGTGGACTAAGGTGAACTTGACCCAAGCCACGATGTTTCCAGTGGCCTCATATGCAAGTGAAAGCTGAGCAATGAATAAGGAAGACCTTAAAAAAACTGCTGCTTTTTGGCTGGCTTTGAATTATGATGCTGGCAAAGAATATTGAATATGGGGACTGCAATAAATTTTGCAAACTCATCCTAGAAAAAGTGCTACATGCCTCGTTGTTGAATATCACTACAGTCACCTTTGAAGTACCCCCCTCACCCTGCCCCGGGAAGCTATACACTGACACCAGCACCTTGTCCACCCTTCAAAGCAATTTTGGAACGTTTTTCTCAAATGGGAAACCTTGCTGGTGTAGTGGTTAAGTGCTGCCTGCTAACCAAAATGTTGGCAGTTTGAATCCACCAGGTGCTCCTTGGAAACTCTATGGAGCAGTTCTATTCTGTCCTGTAGGGTTGCCATGAGTCAAAATCGACTTGATGGCAGAGGGTTTTTTTTTTTTCTTTTTTCTGGACTGGCCATCAGAGCTATCAGTGTACTAACCTTGATGTCTGAATGTCATCAAAGTGTCTTCCTTTCAATATTTCCTTTATCTTTAAGAAAAGAAAAAAGTCATTGGGGGCTAGATCAAGTGAGTAGGTAGGATGTTCCAATACAATTATTGGTTTAACTGGCTAAAAACTCCCTCACAGACAACTATACAATTAAGTTTGCAAACTTGCCACCATGCCACTGTGTGCAATGACCATTCCAGAAACAATTCCAAAATTGCTTTCAAGAGTGAACTAGGCACTGGCATCGGTGCATAGCTTCCCAAGGGGAGTAATTCAAAGGTGATCGTAGTAATATTCAGCAGTAAGTATGTAGCACTAATTAAGTTCACAAACTTAATGGTTGGAACTCGTGTATCAAAGATTGCCAAAACAATGAAAAAATCTGCCTTTGAAGAAGTACAGCCAGAATGCCCCTTAGAAACAGGGATGGTGACACTTTGTCTCACATGCTTGGATATGCTATCAGGAGGTATTAGTCTCTGGCAAAAGACACTATGCTTGGTAAAGTATAGGGTTAGCAAAAAAGAAGGTAGGTGAGTGCAGTGGCTGCAGCAATGGGTTCGGATATGACAATGATTATGAGGACGGCTCAGGACCAGGCGTTGCTTTGTTTTCTTGTACGTAGGGCCACTATGAGCTGGAACTGATTTGACAACACCTCACAACAACAACTGAAAGAACTTGCGTTCTTTCGGTGGGAAATGAAATTTAAGGACCACGATCTGAGCACTGGAGAGCAGGCTCATTGCTACTAAGTTGGCTGTTGTTTCTAGGTCTTTTGAGAATAATGGTGAGAACTGAATGAATAACTTCAGGATAACATACCAGTATAAGCATTAATAAAGTTGCTATTGGAGTTTTATATATGTGCATATATAGAAAGAGAGCAATTATCTATATATCAATTCTTTTTACCTTGGGATATATCTTAGTAGGGATGTGAAACACAGTAACTATGTTGAAAAGTCTTTGAAATAATTTCTGTCATTATGGCCATTTTTTACTAACTCAATAGACAATTAGGTTTACTGTTTCCCTTTTGCTTTTGAATTTGAAGGTTCTTTTTTTTCATTTTGGCTTAATTTTGTTTTATAGTTATTTCACTTTTTTTATGTGATTCCAAAGTCATGAGACAATATATACTCAGAGAAGTATTACTGTGGATTGAATTATGGCTTCCAAGACTTATACTGACACCTTAACCCTTGTATCTGTGAATGTGATCCTGTTTATAGGGCTTTTATTTTGTTATGTTAATCAAGTCAAACCAGAGTGGAGCAGCATAGGTTCTAAATCTTATAAAAAGAGGAGAATAAACACAGACACACACAGGAGGAAGATACCATCTGTAAGCAACATCTGTAAGCAACCAAAGAATGCCAAGAAATGCCCAGCGTAATAGAACCGTAAGTGCCATGAATCTTCTCCTGCTGCCTCCAGGGAGAGAAAGAGAGCATGGCTCTGCCGGCACCCTGAATTTCAACTCCCAGCCTCCGGAATGCTGAGACAATTCCTGTTCCTTAAAACCACCACTTGCGATGACAGTGTGTGGTAGCAGTAAGTAACTAGACAACTGGCTTCTGTCCCTGTCCCTGTCCCCTCACTCTTGTTCCATACTTTTTCTCGTTTGAGAGTCTGTCCTTAGCAGAGCGCAGCAGCGTCTTCCTATTCCTTCTCACAGGTTGTAATTCAGGGTGTTGATGGCCGATTAGAAAAGGGATGTTCGCACTGCAGATTGTTGCCCATGCAACAGTCATTTTAATAAGACATAAAAAAAACTGAAGTAAAATTAAAGTGTAAGTATTGTTTGAGTATGATCTTTTTTAAAGAAATAATATATTTTTGGTGAAGGTTTACACAGCAAGTTAGATTCCCACTTTAAAATTTCCAAAGAAATTGATCAGTGATGTTAATTACATTTTTTACAATGTGTCAGCATTCTCTTTAATTGTGTTCTGGTTGTTCCATTTTTAGTACTCTAGCTTCCCTGCCCACTTATCTTCTCATCTTTGCTTAAGAGTAATTTTTTCATTTCATATAGATGGTTTTTTTAGTAGAGCACTAATCTAAGTGGTAAAATCCTTTGCTTTGTGTGTCATTGCACTTTTCTACTAAAAGGTGGTTTCAGAAATAATTTTGGTTCAAGGCTTCAGGAGTGTTTCGGGGTGATATTCTCACAGGGTCCTCTGGTCTCTGGTGGTCCAGTCAGTCTTGACTTTATTTAAGGATTTGAGTT
Organism: Heterohyrax brucei; assembly: GCA_028571685.1. Classification (NCBI taxonomy): domain Eukaryota; kingdom Metazoa; phylum Chordata; class Mammalia; order Hyracoidea; family Procaviidae; genus Heterohyrax; species Heterohyrax brucei. The sequence continues at coordinate 132,973,106 of CM053149.1, read as the reverse complement.
TTGTTCCACATTTTTTCTCCATTCTATCCAGGATCATCTACTATGACCCCAGTCAGATTGGTCAGTGATAGTAGCCAGGCATCACCTCGTTCTTCTTGTCTCCAGGGAGTTGAAGTTGTGACTCTTCTAGTGCATCCGCCTTGCAGAATTGTCCCTTCTGTGGTTACCTCCTCACTCTTTTGCTCTTGACTAGTAGAGCAAATAGTTATATCTTAAATGGCTGCTTACTAGCTTTTAAGACTCCAGACACTATTCAAGCAAAGCATGAATTTTGTGAGTTATTTTATACCAACTGATTGAATTGTTTCTTGCAACTATGAACCTAAGCTTCTCAAACCTAGAAAACAAAAGATATTTGGTCCTGTCTGAGGACTATCTATAATTGTGTCTTCAAAGATTTTATGTACCTTCACAAACATACCTTCTTTATACATATATATGGATACTTCCGTCTGTTCTTGGGTATGTGTACACCTGTACCCATCCGTCGGAAACCTTGGTGGCATATGGGTTAAATGCTATGGCTGCTAACCAAAAGGTCGGCCGTTTGAGTGCACGAGGCTGTCTTTGAAAATTCTGTGGAGCAGTTCTACTCTGTCCATAGAGTTCCTGTGAGTTGGAATTGAGTCAATGGCAGTGGATTTTATACCCAAACACACAGGATTCTAGACTAATTTTTTTATGTTTTTTAAAGTTGTTGCCATCTCAAATCACTGCCGTTGAGTCGATTCTGACTCATAGCGACCCATAGGGCAGAGTAGAACTGCTCCATAGAGTTTCCAAGGAAGTACAAACTTTTCTCATGTGCGCTTCTCAAAAGCGTCGTTTGAAGTTTACTCGACAAACCACATTCACTGATACAGTCCCATCACCAAAAATAACAGATATCTGTGATCTAAAGCGTACATCCCCTACCTATCTCTCCTCCCTCTGGTACTCACCAGTGAACGTTAGTCTCTTTCTCTGTATCTATTCTTGTCTTCTTATAAAAGAGGGATCACACAATATTTGTCCCTTATGTACTTGGCTTATTTCACTTAGCATTCTGCCCTCTAGATCCAGCCATGTTACGTTTTGTGTACTCAGCACTGTACTTCAGGACTTCACAGTATTTCCTTGTATGTGTGTACCATATTTTACTTACCAGTCCCTCCTTTGTCATTTTGGTTGTTTCTGTTTCTTTGCTATGGTGAATAAAGTTGCAGTGAACCTAAGTGTGCATAAATCTGTTCATGCCGTTATTTTAAGGTCTCTGTGTGGTTCTACTCTGTACCATGGGATCTATATGAGTCAGAAATGACTTGATGGCAATGGATTTGGGTTTCTTGTGGTGGTTTTTGGTTTATGGTATTGCTGGACCATAGCCTAATTCTATTTCTGATGTTTTCAGGAAATGCCATATCATTTTCCATTGTGTTTACACTGTCTTACAGTTTTACATGTTTTATCCCACCAGCAATGGATAACGGTTCCAATCTCTTCACATCCTTACCAGTATATATTATCTTTTTTTTTTTTAAATCAGGGCCATTTTAGTAGTTTTCAGTCATATCTCTCTTAATGTTTAATGAGTATGAGCATCTTTTTACTTGTTGGTTGCTTGAATGTCCTCTTTGATAAAGGTTCTTTTAGATAAGGGATGTTCACACTGCAGATTGTTGACCACGCAACAATTATGTTAATAGGACATTAAAAAAAACTGAAGTAGAATAAAAGGGTAAGTATTATGTGAGTATAACCTTTTTAAAAGAAACAATATTTTATTGTATTTTTTGTGGAAGTTATGCTCCCACTTTAAAATTTCCACAGAAATTGATCAATGTCCTATTTGGTGAATGTCCTTTTCATCTTGTTCATTCATTTTATAATTGGGTTATCTTTGTGTTGTTGAATTGTTGAAGTTTTCTATAAATATTAGAGATTTAGACACTTAACAGGTATCTCATTTATGAAGTTTTTTTCCCAGTATTCAGGTTCTCTTTTTAATCTTTTGATAAAATCTTTTGATGAGTGTAACTTTTAATTTTTATGAAGTCTCATTTATCTCTTTTGACTTCTTCTATTCATGAATTTTTTTGCTACGTTTATTGTTTTACTTTTATATAAGACTAGATCCCATAGTTTTTTCCCCATTTTCTTCCAGGAATTTTCAGTTTTAGCTTTGCTTTTAGTCTGGCTCCCTTTAAGAGTGCTGCTTATGTTTCATCTTGTTAAGCTTAATCATAATACGTCTTTCTTTTGGAGTCTAAATTGTGTGGTGTTTGATACACATCTCAGATATCTATGTTCTCTTCTTTCATAATTTCAGGGAAGTTTTCTGTCAACAACTCAACAGCAATACTGTCTGTGTTTTCAGGTGTCACTTCCTGTTCAGGAACTCCAATTAATCATCGATTGTTCATCTTGATAGAGTCCCACATGTTTCTTAATGCTTCTTCATTTTTCTTGTTTCTTTTCTCTGATTTCTCTTCGTGAATGCTGGTGTCAGTAGCTCTTCCCTCAAAGTCAGGAAGTCTGTTTTCCAGTGGTTCAATTCTGTATTCTTCGCTTTGAATTGAATTGTCTAAATCTTTAATTTTGTTATTGATCTGTCAGATTTCAGAATGCTAGTGTTCCATCAGTTTGAACAGCTTGCTTAATTTTTCATTTTACTCTGCTACTTTTTATACAATGTCTAGGAGGGCTCTATGTATCATCTTTTGTACTCAACCTCTGGTAGTTTCAAAAAGACTTCTTCATCTGTGAAGTTCTTTGGTTCTTTCTTTTGGGTGCTTTCTGGAGCCATGAGTGGATTTTTCTTTAAGTGTCTGGCCAGGGTCTGTTGACTTTTGGACATCTAGAAGCTGTTTAGATTCTCTGGTGTTGCCTTAACAGGATCTGAGGTGCAGTCTGAGAAGGAAGGTGATCACCAGTCACCTCTATGTACTCCAGTGACTGGACCCAGTGGAATCTCTTGGATAGCAGGCTCTACCTCCTGGTTGGCAAAGACTTATGGAGTCACTGGGGGGCCATCAGCTGACCCTATGATGTGGGTCAGCGAAGGCTGGAAGAGATGCTGTCAGGATGCACTGTGGTTATTTCTCTAGGTAGTCTTATTTTGGAAGGTAAAGACTATCTGACAGCTTCCAAAATCAGTCAGACTGTCAAGTGTGCAAGCCCCTCTTTCCAGCTGGCAATGGAAGCACTTCTATATCCATGTGCAGATGCTGTAATCTAGTTCAAAGTACTGACAGGCTACTGTCCTGCTGTCGTCTGCTGTTGGGCCCCACCCGTAAGGCTACACTGTGCTAAACACAACTTTTCTGCTGGGAAAACACTCCCCAGGCTGGCATGGCCCCCCAGCCTGGGAATTAGCCCCTGCTGAGGCCTCTGTTAGGGTAACTCCACCTCTCAGTTGAACAAGAGGGTATCCCACACAAACTCTCCACCCGCTGCAAAATAGCCAAATCAATGGCAGAAGTTTGGGAAGAGAAGGTGGAGGGGCCAAGGTGCTCAGAGTCCAGAGCCAGGGTCTTAAAATGTGGCTATTTTGCCTGCTGATTACAACAGCAGTGCAGCTCAGCTTTGCTGCCAGTTAAGCCCAACCCCCACCGCCTGCTAAGACATAGGGAAAAAAGTTAAAAATGCCAGTTACCTTCAGTCTGCAAGAGCCAGCCATTCAAGAAGGGTCAGTGAAAGACACATTTCCCATTCAGTGACGTGCACTCCAAATTGACAGTCTTATGCTGTGTGCTAGGGCTCACTGGGTGTTCAGAAGGCTCTGTTTAATCCAGGCCTTAGTTTTCAGAGGGAATTAAGGATACATGTGTCTAGTATGCCATCTTGACACCATCTCCAAATTATACAGTTTTAAGTTTAACATTTATGTCTTTGATCCATTTTAAGTTACTTGTTCTGTATAGTGTGAAGTGTGGATCTTGTTTCATTTACTATATGTTAATATTCAGTTTTGCAAGTACCATTTGTCTGTGTATTGTGTGCAAATAAAAGTTTACAGAAAAAATTAGTATCTCATAAAATGACTAATACACATATTGTTTTATGACATTGGTTTCCAACCCCATAATATGTGAGTATTCTTCCTTTCTGGACCTTGGATTCTCCATTACTAGCTTTTCTGTCTCCTCCTTTCTTCTTGGCCTTGTCCCTAAATGGTGTGCCCATTTAGGCTCATTTTGTCTTATCGGCCCGTCTAATCTTTAGTTGAAGAGTGAACCTCAGGAGAACTTCAGTACTAAGTCAAAAGAATGTCCAGAGACCACACTTTCAAGGTTTCTCCAGTCTCCTTGAGAGACTGGAGAAACTTTTTTTTTCTGAATTAAAATTCTTTTCTACATTTTCCTCCAACTCAGTCTGGAACCCTGTGTTATGATCACTGTCAGAGCAACTAGTCATGGTACCCCAGCACCATCTGGTTGTGCTGAACACAGTCTGGTGGAGGCCGTGGTAATTGTGGTCTGTAAGTCCTTTGGACTAATGTTTCCACTGTGTCTCTGGTTTTCTTCATTCTTTCTTGTTCCAGATGGGGTCAAACCAGTATAGTATCTTAGATGGCCTTTTACAAAATTTTAAGACCACAGACACTACTCACCAATATAAGAGGTAGAAAAATTTATTTATAAACTGGGATATGCCAATCAAGCTAAATGTTTCCTGAGACCATAGTCCCCAGGCTTCAGCCAGAAATTTAGTCCCTTAGGGAATTTAGATGTGTTTATGAAGCTTTCACGACCTTGCCTTGGTCAAGTTGTGCTTTCCCAGTATTCTGTACTGTCCTACCCTTTACCAAAGTTATCAGTTATCTATTGTCTAGTTAGTATTTTCCCCTCCTCATTCCCACTCTCCCTCATAACCATCAAAGATAGTTGTTTTTTGGTTTTGGGGGGAGGGGGTTTGGTGTATAAACTTTTCCATGAGTGTTTACAGTAGTGATCTCATACTGTATTTGTACCTTTATAATTGATTTACTTCACTTAGCATAATGCCCTCCAGATTCATCCACATTGCGAGAGGTTTTGCAGATTCATCATTATTCTTCATAGCTGTGTAGTATTCCATTGTGTGTATATAGTTAGTTTATCCAGTCATCTGTTGATGAGCACTTAGGTTGTTTCCAAATTTCTACTATTGTAAATAATAGTGTCATGAACATGCGTGTACATACATCTGTTTGTGTGACAGTTCTTATTTCTCTCACATGTGTTCATAGGAACAGGTAGCTGGATTATATGGTATGTCTATTTCTAGCTATTTAAAGAAGTGCTATATCATTTTCCAGAATGGCTGCACCATTTTACATCTCCACCAGTAGTGCATAACGGTCCCAAACTCCCCTCAGCATCACCAACATTTGTTGTTTTCTTTCTTTCTTTCTTTTTTGATTCATGTCAGTAATGTCTGGATGAGATGGTATCTCATAGTTTCAGTTTGCGCTTCTCTAATGGCTAGTGATTTTGTACATTTCCTCATGTATCTGTTAGCTATTTGAATGCATTCTTTGGTGAAATGTCTGCCCGTATCTTTTGCCCATTTTTAAACTGGATTATTTGCTTTTTGTTGTTGAGGTGTTGGAGTCTCCTATAGATTGTCAAGATTAGACCTTTGTTGGATTTGTCATAGCTCCCAGATTTCTGACAGTCTGGTGAAGTCTTTTGATGAATGTGTTTAATTTTTAGAGCCAAGCCAGCCAAGTGCCGTCAAGTCAGATCTGACTCATGGCGACCCTAGGGGCCAGGGTAGAACTGACCCCCAGAGTATTCAAGGAGTGCCTGAAGATTCTAATTATCTAGCTTATCTTCTGTTTGTATATTGTGAGTTACAGTTTGTATCTTGTTTATGCCATAAACTACAGCCTCTAGCGTTGTTTCATTTTCTTCTTCCATGATCTTTATAGTTTTGGGTTTTATATTCAGGTCTCTGATTCATTTTGAATTAACTTTTGTGTATGGTGTGAGGTACACTACAAAAAAAAAAAAAAAAACACAAAGAAAGAACAGACCCACTGCCATTGAGTTGATTCTGAATCGTAACCATTCTATAGGACAGTGTGAAACAGCTCCACAGAGTGTCCAAGGAGTGCCAGGCAAATTCAAACTGCCAACCTTTTGGTTATCAGATGTAGTGCTTAACCACTATGTCACTGGGTTGTTGGTGTGAGGTATGGGTCTTGTTTAATTTTTTTTTTTTTTTTTTTTTTTTTTTTTTTTTGCAGCTAGACATCCAGTTTCACTAGCTCTATTTGTTAAAAAGGCTTTCTTTTCCACATTTAAAGGGTTTGGGGTCTTTGTTGAAATCAGGTGACTGTGGGTGGATGGATTTACATCTGACTTCTCAATTCTGTTTCTTTTGTCAATGTGTCTGTTGTACAACTAGCAGGCTGTTTTGACTACTGGAGTTGTATGGTATGTTCTGAGGTCAGAAAGTGTGAGAACTCCTCCTTTACTCTTGTTTTTCATTAGTGTTTTACTTTACGTTTGCCCCGTGATCCCCCTTAATAAACTATATATAAGCCCCTAGCAGTCTTGTTACCTTCCTCTCCATCTGGAGGACTATAATGACTGTAGTACATCCCTCTTTTTAATATGTGGCACCATAGTTTTCATGAAGATCACTAGATTGTTTCTTTCAATATTAAAGCTGTGATTGAATTTGGAGCCTTCCCTAACTGAGTAGAGTTCTGAATAATGTGTCGTTCTAAAATATAAACTTAGTGGTTCTGTTCTTCTAAGCCAAATCCAAGAAATTCTTTCAGCATTTCTTATAGTTTTGGTTTGGTTTTTACAAAGTCTCTGAGTTTCTGTTTATCTGGAAATGTCTTACTTTCATTTTCGTATTTGAAAGATAGTCTTGCAGGATATATAATTCTTGGTTGGAAATTCTTCTCCTTCAAGGCTTTGAATGTGTCATGCCACTGTCTCTGTGCCAGCATGGTTTCTGCTGAGAAATCTGACGAGAGCCTATAGGGTTTCCCTCTGAATGTTAGCTTTGCTTTGAGTCCTGCTGCCTTTAAGAGTTGCTGCTTATGTTTCATTTTGTTCAGCTTGATTATAATATATCTTGGAGTCTTTCTTTTGAAATCTATATTGGGTGGCATATGATGTGCATCTGTGATATCTATATTCTCTTCCTTCATGATTTCTAGGAAGTTTTCTGTCAGCAGCTCAGCAATGATACTCTCTGTGTTCTCAGATGTCTCATCCGGTTCAGGGACTCCAATTAATAGAAGGTTGTTCTTAACAGTCCCACATGTTTCTTAATGTTTCTTCATTTTTCTTGTTTCTTTTTTCTGATTTCTGCTCATAGATGCTGGCCTCAGTAGCTCTGTCTTCCAAGTCAGAAATTCTTTTTTCCATTTGTTGCATTCTCTTTTCTTGGCTTTGAATGGAAGTTTCTGTGTCTTTGATTTTGTTCTTGATCCGTTGGATTTCAGAGTACTGGTATTCCATCAGATCGCGCAGCTTGTTTAATTTTTCATTTTGTTCTGCTGCATTTTGTATAAGGTCTAGAAGGGCTCTGTGTATAATCATTTTGTATCACCTTCTGATGATTTCAGAAAAGTTTCTTCATCTGGAAAACTCCGTGTTTGTTTTGTCTGTGAGCCTTCTGAAGCCATGGGTGATTTCTTGTATACCACAAGTGTCTGTTGCTTTTTGGGTTTCATGTGAGTAAGTAAAGGCTGGGAAAGATACTGTGAGGATGGACTGCAGATGTTTCTCTAGGCTGTCTTAAAATGTAAAACAAAAGGTATCTGAGCACTTCCCAAGTCAGTCAGGTTTTCAGGTGTAGAGGTTCCTCTTCCCAACTGGCAAAGCAAGCACCTCTTTATCCAACTCCAGATGATACAAACCAGTTCAAAGTACAGCAATGCTACTATCGTGTTGGCCTCTGCTGACAGGGCCCAGCCTTAGGCCACACTGTGTACAGTACTGCTTTTCTTGTAGAAAAGCGCTTCCCTGTGGGCAGGCTCTGGCTCCCAAGCTAAGAAATAGGTCCAGCTGCGGCCACTGTATCTAAGATGGTGCTCTACACAGGGTCGGCAGGTAGAGGGGCTAAAGGTGCCGAGAGGTAATGAGTCCTCTGCCTCTGTTGCTGGGCCCCCACCATAGGTGACACTGTGTAAACTATTGCTTTTCTGTTGAAGAAACGCTGTCCTCTTTGCAGGCGCTGGCTCCCAGGCTAAGAATTACATCCCACTAAAATCTCTGTATCCAACGTGGCATCCCTCACACAGGCACTGCAGTTCTGTACAAACCACTCTGTGGCACTGATAAAAAGACAGGCCCAAATTGGCTAGATAAACAGTCCTAAGCCTGGCTCTCAAAATATGGCAATTTCGCCTGCCTGTTCCACCAGTAATGCGTCTGAGTCTGGCCTCTAGGCAAGACCAAGCCCTGCCTGCCAGCCAAGACAGAGAAAAAAAAAGTTAAAATGATGTGTTTACCTTCAGTCCGTGAGAGCCAGGGCTAGCCAGGAGCGGGAGCCAACAAAAGAAAGGAGGTTGTTTGTTCAGTGGTATGAAGTCCAAATTAACAGCCCTGTGCCGTATCCTGGGGCCTCACTAGGTGATCAGAAGGCTCCATTTGATTATCAATTCAGGTCTTGGTTTCCAGAGGGATATAAGGAGATGTGTGCTTAGTCCACCATCTTGACTGTGCCTCCTCATTAGTGTTTTAATTATCTGGGGCCTCTTTCCTTTCTCTATGAAGCTAATGATACCTTTTTCCATCTTGCTAAAAAATGCTGTTGGTATTTGGGTTAAGACTGCATTGTACTTGTAGATTACTTTGGGTAGGATTGATGATTTCACAATGTTGAGTTGACGTGTTTGTAAGCTGGTACGGTTTTCCGTTTACATATGTTTCTTTGAGTTTCTTGCAGTAGTGTTTTCTAGTTTTCTTTGTACAGGTCTTTAATGTTCCCAGTTAGATTGATTTTGAAGTATTTTATCTTTAAGGGCTATTATAGCTGGTACTGTTTTTCTGGCTTCCTTTTCCTAGTTCTTACTATTGGTGTATAGCAATTCAATGGATTTTTTTGTTTATGTTGTATCCTGCTACTCTACCAAATCTTTCCATTAGTTCCAGTAGTTTTTGCATGAAGTTTTTTGAGCTGTATGTATAGTATCACATCGTTGTGAAGATGTGTAGTTTTACTTCTTTCTTACCATGATGGTTGAGATTGTGAGTCAACTTGTATAGGTTATGATTCTCAGTGATTTGATAGTCATATGATAGTGTGATCACCTCTCTTATGAGAGCTTATATTTCATCATCACTTTATTTGAGGGGATTTGCTGTGAGTGGCCAATCAGTTGGAAAGGAGTTTCATTGTGAATGTGGCCTGTGTTGAATATAAATGAATATTCTGGCAAGGCTTGTGAGCTTTTGCTCATTCCAGATCCTGTAGCTGTCTCCTGTTTGTCTGACCTCTGGCTCTTGGGACTTGAGCAAGCAACTTACCCCTGGTCTTGCCTGCTAGTCTTTGTATTCATTGATCTTCATAGCCTGTGAGCAAGAATCCTACTTTCTGACCTGCTAATCTTGGGTTAATCAGCCCCATGAAAAAACAAAAGCCTCTATCCTAATCCACAAACATGAAACATTCAAGATTAACTGCATGGGTCATTTCTTTGATATAAATACCTCTCTCTTTCTCTCTCTCTCTCTCTCGATAACTGCATGTTTGATACCTTTCCGCAATTTTGTTGGACTGTGGAGGATAAGAAAGCTGGTTTGTTGGTCCTGCTTTTACTAGACAAACCAGTGAAAGAGACGAGCTCAGGGCTTCAGAGTCAAAGCTCAAGTGCTGCATAAACATCCTCAAATTTTCCGTTTGTTCTTTGAAAGACTTATTTCTTGCAACAACAGAGGTGATATTGCTGAAAACCAAACTCAGAGTCTTATTGTAGGAGTAGCTGAATTACAGTGCCTATCTCAAGAGGTGTCTGAAGTTAAACTGAGGGCATTGATTGGGAAGAAATGGGACCGTATAACTTGAGATGGGGACATATGGGCAAATAATCAGAAAGCTGAAGACACTAAGCACCTAAATTCTGTTGAATCATTCTTGCTGACAGAACTAGCTCTGTCACTATCATCTGAAGATATTATTCTATGTTTGTCTACTAAACCACTGTCATCATCAAAGGAAGGCCATCACAAATTGGAGAAGAATTTAAGTTTCATGTGCCCAAAGCACAAACCTTTATTTATAATTTTAATCACACAAGCAGCACACAGTCCTCACCAGTGGTACCCTAGGGGCTGCACGTTATGTGGGTCACTAATCTATTTGCATTTCAGTTACTGAATTACTATCACTTAAATTATAATATCCCTAAATTATCTGCATAAGAATCCTTGAAATATCAACAATAACTCAGCCAAAAGGGCTGTCAGAGTTAAAGTAATAAGCATGGATGTATATATATACACACATACAAAGAAACACACACACATATGAATATGGATATATATGGATGTGTATGTATATATATATACGTACATACATATATACATGCCCACATATATAGGTATAGATTTTCCTCATATATATATACACATGCACACACATGGCAATTCATCCTTATCGACCAAGTTTTTTTTTTTTTTAAACCCAATGGCTGGATGAGGGTTGTGGGGGCGGGTGGTGTCATGGTCAGCATTGTTCCAACAGTAAGTGGCAGCAGTGGAGGCACAGCAACCAGAAAAGTTGGAACACAGCTGAAGTAGCTGATCTGGAATGTAACTGGGCTGCAGAATCAATTTTTAAGGGTCAGCCAGTGAGCTGTTGGAGCAAACAGGGCTCTGCTCTGAAAAGCAGGGCTAGAACCTTACAGCCCTCACTGAACATGGCCACAAAGTGGGCTTTTCTCAGGCACAGGTAATAGCAGGGCAGAAGTTCACAGCAAGGGCTTTGCTTTGAAAAGCAGGGCTGGAACCTTACAGTCCTGACCAGGCAATGCACAAAAAGAAGGCTAAAGCAGTAATAGCATAGGCTCCTCCCAGGCACATGTAATGGCAGGGCTCAAGATCAAAGCAGGGGCTCTGCTCAGAACAAGTAAGAGCAAAGAGTGTCTGTACTGCTGTTTTTTATTCCTTGGTAGTCTTTTCCTTATTGGAGGAGACAGGTGTTTTTCTCATATGCTAGTTAGGGCAAAGGTATAGTTTTATGGTTCCTTGCACAGGCTGTCTTCTTACTTTTCATGTTTCCTTCTGGGCTGACTTATAATTAACGAGACAGACTTCATTTTAACATATCCTCATTACAACCACCCTGCCTAGTAACACCATTAGCCCCTCTACTCCTATCCAATGAGATTATCCCAGGTGCCTCTAAAAAGCCCTTGCCTGAGTCATTGCCTGGGGCATCACCTAAGGCAGATGCTTTACACAACAGTTCTGTATGTTCTCAAAACACTTTCCCACTATGGATTTTAGCTTCTAGACCTATAACTAGACTTCAGTCCTAGTAAACCCCAAAAGGTTAAGTACAAAGTGTGACCTAAGAGGAAGTATGGTGTACTCCAAAAAACTGCTTGACTTTTCTAATATGTACAAACAGAAACCTAGGGAATATGTGTGGAAATGGCTAATAATGTGGGATAATACTGCAAGGAACATACAAATGGATCAGTCTGAGTTTATAGATACAGGTTCAGTAAGTACAGATTATTCATTCAATATTTCAATTTGAGAAGTTAGGAAACACTTTAGTAGTTTATTTGGTTGGGTTGCTGAAGCATGGATTATGTGGCAACTTACACTAAATCAAGCTAAAGTATCAGACCTACCATGGTATACTATAGAAGAAGATATTAAAAGGCTTAGGGAAGTTAACATGCTCGAGTGGGTTTATCAACCAAGTTTTTTTTTAAAACCCAATGGCTGGATGAGGGTTGTGGGAAGGGGGGTGGTGTCATGGTCAGCATTGTTCCAACAGTAAGTGGCAGCAGTAAGTGCCAAAAACAAATGCACACATTGAGTGCCCAGAGGACATATCTTCTATCACAAGTATGAAAAACAAATTTCTGAAGGGTGCTCCAGCATTCTTGAAGACTGCTGTGATTGCTATTTTATGTAAATCATACTTGGCATCGGAAATTGCCCTAACTGAATTATGACACCTAACTCCATTGGGGCCCAAATGGCTGCACTCAATTAACAAAAACAAAGTTGGAATGGCTATAATAATGGTCAGCAGAGTCAAAGCAGTAATCACAATCAGAGTCAAAATCTGACTCATATAGACTTATGGCACTGGCTACTTAGTCACGGAATGAAACAGGAAATCCATTAAGTGTTTACTTGATTTATACAAATAGATCTAGCTCAGGTTAACAGCAGTCTGACTCCAATCACCAGAATATAATAGAGTCACAGTCCCTCAATCATTTACTAGACTTGAGCAAGTTTAAAGACCTACAACCTCATCAATGAAGGAGAAGACAGGTCACCTTAAGGAAGTACTACAATACACTGCCAAAAACCTATAACCTTAATCTTTTCCACAGACTTCCCCAAAGGGATGTATGGCCTTTTATGAGAGTGACTGTTTGTTTTATGAGAGTGAATTTTGAGGGATTACTGGATATTTGCTTTGAGCTCACATTAATTGCAGGAAACTGAAAATGTCACAGTGGCCAACCAGTCAGAGTGGAGGTAGATGGTTGTCAGGTAATTAATGGAGTCTCGGCTCGTGTCTGTTTCTCATTATGAGAACCTGACCCTGTGCTGATCCTGTAGTGATTTCCCCAGGTCTAAAGTGCATAACTGGAGCAGATATACTCAACAGCTAGCAGAGCTTCCACGTCAGATCCCTGACAAATGGAGTAAGGGCTATTACAGTAGGAAAATCCAAGTGGAAGCCATTAAAACTTCTCCCCAATCCGACTCGACGGCACTTGGCACCTAGGAGAATAGTAAACCAAAAAACAATAACCACTTTCCTGGAGGGATTTCAGAGATTACTGCCACCATCAAGGACTTCAGGGATGTAGGGGTGGTGATTTCCCATCACATCCTCATATACCTTGACTATTTGTTACTTGCAAAAAAGAGATGAATCTTGGAGAATGACTGTGGATTATCAAAAACTTAACCAGGTAGTGACTCAAGTTTCAGCTACTTTTCTAGCTACTTTTCATTGCTTGAGCAAGTTAATATATCTCCTGGTACCTGGCTAATGCCTTTTTCTGCATACCAGTTTCAAAGGACCCTGAGAAGTGATTTGCCTTTAGCTGGCAAGACCAGCAATACACCTTCAGTTGCCTACCTCAGAACTACATCAGCTCTCTACCTCTGTGTCATAATTAGCTCACAGACAGCTTGATAACCTTTCTCTTCTGTCATGGGTTGAACTGTGTCCCCCCAAAAATGTGTGTAGCCGTGTGGCTGGGCCTTGATTCCCAATATTTTATGATTGTCCTCCATTTTGTGACTTTCCTATGCTGTATGTTAAAGGATCAGGGTGGGATTGTAAATCCCTTCATAAGATCACCTTCCTGCTCCACTCTGTTGCTCTCCTAGTTCTCTGTTCTCTTTCAGTTTCTTCTTCTATTTAGCACTTAATCAAGTTCTTTATCCCATCGCTTAATATTTAAGGTTCCAGAATTCAGGTTTGTTTTACTGAGTTTTTTGGATCTTTGCTGCAGAAGAAGAGAATGCTGTATCTCTCTATGGTGCCATGTCGGCTCAGGCTCCTTTCCTGTCTTTTCAATAACCTTTTGCTTTCTTCATGTATGATGTCCTTGATGTCATTCCACAACTTGTCTGGTCTTTGGTTGAATGTTCAGTGCATAAAAATCTATTGAAATATCTCTTAATTCAGATGGGATATACTGAAAGTTGTATTTTGGCTCTTGTGAACTTTTTCCTACCTTCAACTTGAGCTTACATATGAGCAGTTGATCTGCTCTGCAGTCAGCCTGGGACCTTCTTCTGACTGATGATAATGAGCTTCTCTGTCGTCTCTTTCCATAGATACAGTTGACTTGGTTCCTGGGTGTTTCAACTGGTGAAATACATGTGCATAGTTGCCATGTATATGGTTGACAAAAGGTATTTGCAATGAATAAGTCTGATCTTGTAACATTCTACCTTGCAATCTCTATTGTCATTTCTGTTAATAAGGTCATATTCTCTTAACTACTGATCCTTCTTCTTTGTTCCATCTTTTGCATTCCAGTTACCTGTAACAATCAACACAACTTGATGTATGTTTGATCAGTTTCAGACTTCAGAAGGTGGTAAAAATCTTCAGTTTCTTCATCTATGGCCTTAGTGATTGGTTGGCTATTTATAGAGACAGGATATTATTCTTTTGGTGACAGTTTGTACTTCAGGATAGATCTTGAAATATTCATTTTGACAGTGAGTGCAATGCCATTCCTCTTCAATTTGTCATTCCTAGAATAGTCACCACATGAGTCTCCAGTTCCAGATGGCAAATAAAAGTCCATTTCAGCTTACTGTTGCCTAGGATATTGATCTTCATGCATTCCATTTTGTTTTTGATAACTTCTTATATTCCTACTTTCATACTTAATACATTCTACATTCCAATTATTAATGGATGTTCACAGCTGTTTCATCTTATTTTGAGTTATGCCGTATCAACAAAGGTCCTGAAAGATTGACTTTGTCCATGTCATTAAGATTGACTCTACTTGGAGGAGGCATCTCTTCTCTTGTCACATTTTAAGTGTTTTCCAATCTGAAGAACTCATCTTCTGATGCCATATCAGTGTTCCACTGCTTTTCATAAAGTTTTCATTGCCATTGTTTTTCAAATTCTATAAACTTCTGTTTATCTGGAAATGTCCTAATTTTGCCATCATATTTGAGAGACAGTTTTGCTAGATATATAGTACTCAGCTGGCTTTTTTTTTTTTTTTTCCTTTGAGGCTTTGTTTATGTCATTGTTTTAGTCAGCTAGGGCTGCTCTAACAGAAATAACACAGAGTGGATGGCTTTAACAAAGAAAGATTTATTCTTACACAGTCCGGTAGGTTGCAAGTCCATATTCAGGGTGTCCGCTCCAGGGAAAGACTTTCTCCTTGACGGCTCTGGAGGAAAGTCCGGTATTGCATCAGTCATTGTCCAGGGAGTGTCCTAACGCAAGAACCTCTGGTCTGAACGATGCGCTCTGCTCCCGGTGCTGCTTGCTTGATGGTAGCGAGGTTCTCAAATTGTCCTTGGTTCTTTTTCCTTTTATTCCTTGCAAGCTAAAAGCATTAAGGGTGGGGCAAGCCATACTCCAGGGAAACTTTCCCCATAGCAGGAATTCACAGCCCCACCCTAATCCTTTAACATACAGGTTAGCAAAACCACACAATGGAGGACAGTCCCAAGATACTGGGAACCATATCCCAGCCACATGGCTGCACACATTTTTGGGGGGACACAATTCAAACCATGACAGTCATCCCGTTGCCTTTTTGCCTCTGTGGTTTCTGCTGAGTAGTTCAAGCTTAGTCTTATTGGCTGTCCTTTGAATTTGTTTTTTTGTTTCTCTCTAGCCACTTTTAAAATTCTCTTTTTATCATAAGTTTTGGCAAGTTTGATTATAGCATGTCTTGGTGTCTTTCTTTCAAGATCTACCTTGTGTGGAGTTCAAGGAACATCTTGGATAGATATCACGAAAGTTTTCTGCCAATAAATCTTCAACAGTTCTCTCCATTTTTTTCTGTTATCCCCCATGTCCTGGTACTCCAAGCACTCATAGATTATTCCACTTGATAGAGTCCCACATAATTTGCAGTTTTTCTTCATTTTTTAAATTCTTTTATCCAATTTTTACTTATATATGATGCTATCAATTGTTTTATCTTCAATCTCATTAATTCTGGCTTCCATTGTCTCAATTCTGCTGCTTTGACTTTCTGCAGAGTTCTCCAGTGTTTGTTGTTTTATGTTTTTTGGATTATGGCCTATCTTGTTCAGGTGAGATGGTATCTGATTGTGGTTTTGATTTGGATTTCTCCAATAGCTAGTGATCATGGGCATTTCCTCATGTATCTTTTGGCTGTCCAGATGTCCTGTTTGGTGAAGTGTCTGTTCATCTCCTTTGCCTGTTGCTTAATTGAGTTATTTACCTTTTTCTTGTTGACATTTTGGAGTACATTGTAGATTATGGAAATCAGATGTTGGTCTGACATGTAATTGCCAAATATTTTTTTTCCCATTCTGTAAGTAGTCTTTTATTTCTTTTGATGAAGTCTTTGAATGAGCAAAAGTGTTTCATTCTTAGTAGTTCCCATACATCTATTTTCTCTTCTGTTGATTATGCTTTGTTTATCAGATTTTGAAGTATGTGTAAGCTGTGTAATGGAACTTCCATTGCTGACTTATTTTTTATTGTGTGATCTTTATTGTTTTACATTTGATATTTAGGTCTCTGATACATTTTAAGTGAGTTTTCATGTAGGGTGTGAGATATGGATCTTGTTTCAGTTTTTTTGCAGCTAGATATCCAATTTTGCCAACACTATTTGTTAAAAAGACCGTTTTTACCCCAGTTTACAATCTTAGGCCCTTTGTATATATGATTGGTGTATATGAATATCAAATGTTCATAAGAGGATGGTGGCATCTCTGGGGTCTCAACTCTGTTCCATTTGTCTATATGTCTCTTTTTGTACCAGTACCAGGCTGTCTTGATTATGTGACAGTGTAATAGATTCTAAGGTCAGGTGGTGTGAGGCCTCCCATGGTATTCCTCTTCCTCAGTAGTGCTTTACGTATCTGAGGTTTCTTGCCTTTTGAAACAAAGTTGTTGATTTGTTTCTCCATCTCGTTAAAAAATGACACTGAAATTTGTATTGGGATTCCATTGTATATGTAGATCACTTTGGGTAAAATAGACATTTCCACAATGCTAAATCTTCCTATCCATGAGCAGGGTAAGTTTTTCCACTTGCGTAAGTCTCTTTTGGTTTCTTGCAGTAGGTCTTGTAATTCTCTCTGTATAGTTCTCTTATTTCTCTAGTTAGATTTATTCCTACGTATTTTGTATTCTTGGGGGCTATAGTAAATGATATTGATTTGGTGATTTCTTCTTTGATGATCTTTTTGCTGGTGTAAAGGAATCCTACTGATTTACTTATGTGTATCTTATATCCTGATACTTTGTTAAACTCTACTCTTAGTTCCAGGAGTTTACTTATGGATTCTTTAGAGTTCTCTGTGTTTATGATCATATCATCTGCAAATACGGAGGTGTTTTTTTCTTCTTTGCTGACGTGGATGCCTTTTATTTATTTGTCTTGTCTAATTGCTGTGGCTAGAACCTCTAGCACAACGTTGAATAGAAATGGTAAGAGTGGACATCCTTGTCTAGTTCCTGTTCCCAACGGAAATTCTTTCAGTCTCTCTTCATTCAGGATGATGTAGGCAGTTGGTTTTGTGTAGGTGCCCCTTACTGCATTGAGAATTTTCCCCTGTATTCTTATTTTGCTGACAGTTTTTAGCATGACTGGGTGTTGGATTTTGTCAAATGTCTTTTCTGGATCAGTCAACAAAATTAAGTGATTCTTATCCTTTGTGTTATTTATGTGGTTGATCACATTGTTTTTCAAATAGGTACATGGGAATTTCTAAGAATCAAACACTCTTGCTCATCCAAAGACTTTATCAAAAGAAATAAAAGACCATCTGAAGAATGGGAAAAAATATTTGACACCTACGTGTTGGACCAATGTCTGATTTCCGTAATCTACAATGTACTGCAAAATATCAACAAGAAAAATATAAATAACCCAATTAAGCAATGGGCAAAGGAGATGAATAGACACTTCACCAAAGAAGACATCCGGGCAGCCAAAAGACACATAAGGAAATGCTCATTATCATTAGCTATTAGAGAAACCCAAATAGAAACCACAATCAGATACTGTCTCACCCGAACAAGGTAGGCCATAATCCAAAAATCATAAAACAGCAAACACTGGAGAGGCTGTGGAGAGATGGGAAATCTCCTACACTGCTGCTAGAACTGCAAAAATGGCGCTACTGCTTTGGAAAGCAATTTGACACTTCTTTGTAAAGCTTGGGAAACTCTGGTGGCATAGTGGGTTAAGTGCTACACCTGCTAACCAAAAGGTCGGCAGTTCAAATCCACCAGGAGCTCCTTGAAAACTCTATGGGGCAGTTCTACTCTGACCTCTAGGGTCTCTGTGAGTTGGACTCGATGCAATGGCAATTGGAATTTCTTGGTTTTATAAAGCTAGAAATAGATATACCATTTGATCTAGCATTCCCACTGCTCAGAATATATCCTACAGAAATAAAGCCTGTCACACAAACAGATACATGCTCACAAATGTTTATTGCGACACAGTCTGCAATAGCAAAAAGACGGAATCAACCTAGATGCCCATCAACAGATGAATGCATAAACAAACTATGGTACATGCACTCAAAGGAACACTATACAATGATGAAGAACAGTAATGACTTTAGGAAGCATCCCATAACCTTGTTTCAATTGGAAGACATTATGCTGAGTGAAATCAGTCAGCAGCCAAAGGGCAAATATTGTATGTGACCCCTGTTATGACGACTTAAAAATACACTTGTGAACAGAAGAAAAGACTCTTTAATGGCTACAAAGGTGGCAAGGGAGAAAGAGGGTTGGTCGCCAATTACATAGTTGATAGAAATTTGGTTAGGTGAAAGCAGTGACAGTGCACAGTAGAATGCAGATCAACTTAATTGGACTTCACCATAAACTGAGAGCTCTTTTTATCTCAACCCAATATTGCAGTGATAGAGTAGCAGGGATGGCAGTTTGGGGATCACGTTTTCAGGGGACATCAAGGTCAACATAACTACCCTTTTGCTAAGAGAGTCTTCTGCACCCATATTGGTGGGTGGCATCTGGGGTCTTCAAAGCTAGCAAGCTGCCATCTGAAGTACACCAAATTGTCCCTGAACAGATGATCATCAAGCATAACAAAGGCACGAGGAAAGAAGAGCCCAGGAGACAGAAAGGCCCACGTGAATGGTATGCTGTATCAACATGTGACCAGAAGAACCAGGTAGTGTCCTGCCACCACCAAAGACAGCCATGATGGGGTACACAATGTTGTATCCCTGTGGCGACATGTCAAAAAGAGGGGTGCAGCTCAAGAACTCTACTGAAAGACCACATTTCATGGCCCAACAGCCTACAGGATCCCCTGGGAGCATGGCCCTTAGATCTGTGGCTGCCCCTGGGTGGAAAACACTACTGAGGTGAACTCTTTGGACCAGAAGGGACTGGACTCATGGACACAGTCTGACCATATGATGTGTGTACTTTACGATTCTATGCATTTATGGGAGGCTGTGCTACTGGTCTCTTTCTAGATGGGAAGAGAAGAAGGTGGAAAGGAAGGGACAGGAGGTTGTTAAGAGGATACTAGCAGTACAGAATTAAAAGGAGGAGTGTGCTGTTACTGGGCAAGGGGAGCAGAAGGAGCTGCAAATAGGCAGGTATACAAAATTGATTTGGACTGTATACTTTCATTTAACTACAATTAAAAAGAAATGATAGAAATGACAAATGTTTTGTTATTTGTGGACAATCCAGTCTGCAAGACTACAATTAAAAAGATAATTTATTTTTAAAGTCACACACACAGAAGAAAAACCAGTGCCAGCTGTTGCTCAGTTTTAACTACTGATAAGTTATAGGCTTCCCCCTCCCCATACAGTTTATATTTATATCTATATATAATTTTATTTATTTTGGTATTGTGGGTGATAATATATATGGTAAAATGTACACCAATTCAACAATTTCTACACATACCATTTAGTGAAATTGATTACATTCTTTGAGTTGTGTAGCTATTCCCATCCTCCTTTTCTGAGGTGTTCCTCTCCTATTTACATAAATTCGCTGCCCTTGCTAAAGTTTTCAGATTGATCCCATACAGATAACTTCTTAAAAGAACATAATGCTCAGGAGTATACTTTTTACTAGCATGTTAACCTATTCCTCAATTTTAAGATGATGTCAGGGTATATTTCTGGTTTACGGTTTACACATTAACTTGGGGCAATAGTTGTAGGGGTTCATTTAGCTCCCCCCATTACAGGAAGTCCAGAGTCCATAGAATTTGAAATTCTGTTCTGCACTACCCTTCCTCTTTCATCAGGAGTGTGCTATAGAATCTTTGATCAAAGTGTCCAGTAATGGCCACCAAAGGAAGCAGTTCATGGAGGCAATTAGCCATGCATTCTATATCCTTCTATTCTTTACTCCCCTTCTTCCTCTGTTACTTCAAGCAAGTAGAGATGAATTTAGTGCCTTGGATGGCCATTTGAAAGCTTTTAAGACCCCTGGCAGTATGCAATGAAGTAGGACATAGAATAGAGACAGTAAATTAACTTGGATGTCCCATGAAACCATAACCCTAAACCTCTAAATTGAGAAATCAAGTCCCATGAAGCTTTTGGTTCTCCATGTAAGCAGCCTGAGAAGTTCCTCTCTCTCCCTTTTTTTTTTTTTTTAATTTTTTGCTGTCATTGCTATAAACATGTCTATCACACAACTTTTGGCAGTTCAGCTTGTTACAGGTGACGATTTATTGACAGCAATTGCGATGATTTTGCAACCCTACCCTTAATAAACTAGATATTTCCGTCACCACTTACCCCTCTTCCCCCTTCCATCCCTTCCCTGATAACTACTAATAAACTTTGTTCTTTATACATTTGCCTTTTCTTGTCTTTTTATGTAAGCGAGGTTATGCAAAATTTATCATTTTGTGATTGATTTATTTCACTCAGCATAATATCTTCAACCTCCAGTAATATTGAAGCATGTATCAAGACTTTATTTTTCCTACTGGCTGAGAAGTATTCTATTGTACATACATAAATATCACACATTGTTTATCCATTCATCTGTTGTTGGGCATTTAGGTTGTTTCTACCTTTCGACTATTGTGAACGGTGCTGCAGTGAACACCTGAGTCTTTGCTTTCAAGCCTTTTGGGTGTATCACAAGGAGTGGACTTGTTGGGTCATATGGTAGTTTTGCTTCTAGTTTTCTGAGAGACTATCACTCTGTTTTCTATAATGGATGTACCATTTTTCAATATCACTAGCAACACTTAAGGATTCTAATTTCCCCACGTCTTTGACAACATTTATTGTTTCTTCTTCATCTTCTTTTTTTTTAATCTTAGCCACCCTAGTGGAAGTGAAGTTGTACTTCACTTGGTTTTGATTTGAATCTGTATAATAGCTAATTTCATGGTTTTAGTTTGCACCTTTAAGTTTTTAATCCATTTTTAATTGGCACTTGGCTGGCTTGGCATGATCTGACTCAATGGCACTTGGCTGTATATGGTGTGAGACATGTGTAATTTTTCTGTGCATGGAAATCCAACTTTCCCAAATCATTTATTAGAGAGACTCTTTTTTCTCCTTTGAATAGACTTAGCACTCTTGTCAAAAATCATTTGACCACAGATGTATGGTTTATTTCTTGAATCTCTGTTCTGTCCCCTTGGTCTGTGTGTCAACTGTTACACCATTACTAGGCTATTTCGATTACTGTAGCTATATAAACTAACAAACAAACAAAACTATTGTCATCGAGTTGACTCTCACTCCTAGTGATCCTGTAGGATGAAGTGGAACTGCTCCAGGGAGTGGGTGGTGGAATCCAACTGCCAACATTTTGGTTAGCTGCTGAGTTCTTGACCACCATACCAGCAGGGCACCTCATATGTTTTTTTTTTTTTTATTAAATAAAAAAATGAAAGTGTACATACTCTGTGCTTACAATATTGGGTTAAGAGAGGAGGAGTACACAAGTTGTGTCTAAGTCTCATTAATATTGATCTTCTTGCTAATGTGAATTGTCACCAATTTCAACCTACCAAATTTCTAACAGTTAACTAATCTAAACCCTCGCCCCTTGCCTTCCCACCCTCCCACCTTCCCCACCCTTGTAGCCATCAGAGAGTCTTTTCTATTATGTATGAGTATGGTTTTAAGTTTTTATCTTAGGGGTCTTATATAATAATTGTCCTTCTGTCGCTGACTGGTTTCACTCAATATAATGTCCTCCAGTTGAGACCAAACTGAGGACATTAAACTTAAAATCAGAAAGTGTGAGCGCTCCTCATTTCTTCTTCTCTTTGAGTATTACTTTAGCTACTTGGGACCTCTTACCATTCAATATAAAGTTGGGGCTTGGTTTTTCTATTTCTATAAAGAAGGCTGTAGGAATTTCAATACGGATTGCGTTGAATCTGTAGATCGTTTTGGGTACTATTGCCATCTTAACAATATTAAGTCCTCCAAATCAAGGACATGGAAAATATTTCTATTTCTTTTAGTCTTCCTTAATCTCTTTAATTAGTGTTTTATGGTTTTCATCGAGTTATAGCCTTCCTTGAGGCAAATAAAACTCTAGAAGCCGTGGCCTTGGCTTAGTGTTCCTGAGCAAACACAAGATGTAGAAAGAGGCTTAGTCAGCCAGTACCAAGGCTGTGTGTCTGCATCACAGAGAAGAGAGGGCTTGGGGATCTCCACCATATTTTGCCCTAGGAGTCCCATCCAGTAAAGCCGATGAAGCTGGGAGCAATGGTATACCCTCAGCACAATTTCTCCCCTTTGCCCCACCCATCCCCCAAGAGAAGGGAGCTTGCTGAGGAACATCAGGAGAGCACCCCTGAGTTTAAGAGCTTCTCTTGACTGTCCTTTAAGGAGAGGAGAAGTGGTGTGGAGTGAATGGAAGCACTGTGGTGGTGTGACAGGACAGAGAGGAATAGGGAAATGAGTGTCCTCTGGCAGGCCTTGACCAGAGCTCGAGCTCTCACCCCCACTGACAAGCTGCAGGAAATTCTCCAGAGGTGTCCTCCTACTCCTCTACGGCGGATGCTCCGCCCCTTACCCTTACCTGTCTTCCTCTCTGCAGCACAGTCTCCTCATTCCCAGAGTGAATGTATGGCATTCTTCCAGAGGTTTCTGCACTTTGATCTGAGGGCCCTAGTATCCCTCGAGTCTCCCCACAACCCTTAGGGCAGAGACGGGGAGAGCTGAAAGTTGAGACCTGGCATACACCCTATCCCAGACTGTCTCCAGGACCACTGCCCTTGGAGCCACCACTGTATTTGAAGGTGTCACTGTATTTGAAACCACATCAGAGAAGGGGCTTCGGGGCAAGGCTGTTTCAGAGGATGAGAGCTGTGGGTCAGGGGTCCTCAGACTCCCCTAGTGGGACTTCAGGAAAGCCATGGATGGAGTAGGAAGGATCCCAGCCAGGGAGAGAGCCTCAGAGGGTGGAGGGACTCAGGATGGTGTGCGTGAGAAGAGAGAACAGCTGCACTCCCAATTGCTTCTCAAGAATGCAAGTCTTCATTTAGCTGGAGAAGATTTTGCAGCTAGTGGGATCCTAGAGTGCACAATGAAAGAGAATAAGAGGCATGTCTAATGGGGTGTTGAGGAGGCTTTACCAGGAGGTATGCAATGGAAACTTCACAACCTTCCATGAGACCACTAGGAACACAGTCCCAGCTAGCTCCCTCTCAGTATGTACTCTGCAGCCAGCAGATTTGGGAGCTGTGACAAAGGGCAAGAGCAACTCAAAAGGATGCAGAGCAAACACTAAGGTCACCTAAAGAGGTTCCTCACACCTGGCCCAGACTAAGACATGTGCATGAAAAGTCACTGGACACTTGGACCCCATTTTTATGTACAACAGAAGTAGATGCCTCTGTCAATGGCAATATTTTCAAGGCCACACTGAGCTTGTAAGTAGGCTTTTAGATGGATGGAAAAGCTTGGTGTCCTTCTACTCATTAAGATGTCCTACAACCACTCAGTGTTGTGTCCTGTGGCAGAAGGTGAAGAAAGAGAAAGAGAGCCCTTCCTGGGTCAGGCAAGGCTAATACTACAATATGCCTGTGACATAGAAGCTGCCTAACTCTCATTTACTTGTACAAAAACAGGCTTCGGCAACTTACCAGCCAAACAAAAATGAAGGCAGGTCTCTATCCCAGGTCGAATCCGGAATCTACTCCTTTTAACCACCACCTGCTGCTTCTAGCAGCTAAGTACCAAAAAATGCGTGTTTTGTAACTATTAAGGACTGCTCCACAAACTAAGAATGCAAATTACTTTTTAAAAGCAGTCACTTGGCTTTCTACCTGTCTTGATGATGTAAATTCCCCTGGAGATTCCCTCTCCTGAATTTCTCCTAAATCCTAGGTACTTCGCGGCAAACTTCCTTAGGATGAAGAGGACCATCTAGGAGCGCGGCTCTGCATTACTCCACTCTGCCACGTGGCGGCGCTGTGGAAAGTGGGCCATCAACATTGAAAGTTCTTGGCCCTGAAAGGAGGTGGCACTCCAGCAGGCCAAGAGATACTCCCCAGGCACCCTCTTAGAGGAACAGCCCCTGAGGCACCTTGACCATGGGACTGAACATGCAAAAGTCATAAATCAAGCTGATAGGTGTAAAACTACACTTCTCATGACTATAACTTGGCAAAATAACACAGAGGGATGCATTTAAGTAATGTGCCTGTCTGGGTGTTCTCTTGATGGGTTAGTGTTCTCTGCATGAATAATACAATCTTAATTTACAAATTGCTATTTATTCCATTAATTTTATTTTTCATGACTTCATTTCGGTAAAATAACTAATTATTGTCCTTACAATAAGATTTTCCCAGAATTTATGCATGAATGAGAAAACGAACAAACAGAAAAACCCTCAAACCCAATCCCAGATGTATTCTCAGAAGTGAAGGCAAGAATGCACACAAAGACCTCTACACCCATGTTCACTTCAGCGCTTCTCACAATAGCCAAACAATGGAAACGGTCAGAATGTCCATCAACAGACCCAGGAATGGATGCAAGGTAGTCAATGGAACACCACCCAGTAATGAGGAGAAATGAAGTCTTGGTGCAGGCCACCACATAGATGAACCTAGAAATCGCTGTTCTGAGCAAAAGAAGGCAGTCACAGAAGGACAAATACTGTATAATCTCACTTATATGAAGCAAGCAAATACATAGAAACCAAAAATTATTAGTGGTTATCAGGGGTGAGAGGAAGGAAAGGGACATTCTTTTTTTCCTCGGAGGGCATGGAGTTTATGTTCACTGTGGTAGAATAAGTTGGAAAAGGACACCGATAAAGATTGTACAACCTAAGAATGTAATCAGTGTCACTGAATTGTACATAAGGAAATTGTTGAAGTAATGAAAGCTTTGTTGTGAATATTTTCACCACGGTAAAAACAATCCCCCCCAAACCCAAACCTATTTCCCTAGAGTTGATTCCAATTCCTGGGGACCCCACATGTTACAGAGTGGAATTACTCCACAGGGTTTTCTTGGCTGTAATTTTATGGAAGCAGATTGCCAAGCTTTCATGGTGCCGCTTAAGATCAGTGCAAAATGTTTGTTCCACCCAAGGATCTGATTATGTTGTTATGATAGAGTTTTCCCAGAATTCATGCTTGAATAATAGTATAAACAAATAACACCACCTTTCTCAAGCCAAAATATATCTTACACATTTGTAAAAAAATAATTTCAAGAAACTTTAGTAAGGAAACTGGAATCACCACTCAAATTCTTAAATGGTTTGATATGGAAATCAACCATGCATTGCAGTACCATGACCAAACGTTGTTAGGTGCCATCCAGACAATTCCAGCTCACAGCAACCCCATGTGATACAGCAGAACTGTCCCATAAGTTTTCTAGGCTACAGTCTCTACAGGGACAGACTGCCAGGTTTTTGATCTGGAGGAGCTGCTGGGTGGGTTCAAACCGCCAGCCCTTTGGTTAATCAGCCAAGCACTGGAAATTACCAGGGCTGTTTTACAGATATCACATTGGGTCACCAAAGATAAATTATCATTAATGTGAGATGTACTACAAAATATTTCAACTTCTTAGTTTTATAACAAAACATGCTATCAGATAGTGGTTTTCACTAATTTCACTTGCCTCTAAAGCAACATCTAAACCTATGTTGCCAAATACAAGGTAAAGAATTGGGGGCATTCCACAGAAATTTAAGGTGAGAAGTTGGTCCCATTGTGTCCAAGTCCTAGAGGCTCATATTCTTTCTTTTGCCTACTGATTTGCTTATGGAGATTAGATTTTATTTGACTCTTTCTCTTTTTTCAGTGTGATATTATCTTCAGTAGAGACACACACATACATAAAACATACACATATATTTAAATGTCATGTATCTTGTAGTTGTTGTGAAGATACACAAGTCAAAATATCTCTTATACATTTGTAAAAGAATAATTTAAATTTGAAGAAACTGTAGTAAGATAACTGGAATCACCACTCAAATTCTTAGATACTTGGATATGGAAAACAGGCATGCACTGCAATGTCATGACCAAATGTTGTTAAGTGCCATTGAGACAATTCCAACTCACAGCAACCCTATGTGACACAGCAGAACATACACCAATTCAACTATTTCAACATGTATAATTCCATGACAATAATTCCATTCTTCAAATTATGCAAGCATTGCTATTCACCTTTTTCTGAGTTGTTCTTCTTTCAGTAAACTAAAGTTGATGCCCCCTAAAGTTCTCTAATCTTTCAAGTTGTTATTGTCAATTTGATTCCATGTAGATAGTTCTTCAAAGAGCCTAACGCTCAAAACTGACATTCTTCACTAGTTAAGCTTAACTATTATTTGGTTGTAAGGAGACTTCCTGGAATATTTTTGGTTTATGGTTTAAGGATTCTCTCAGGACAATAGTTTTGAGGCTTATTCGAACCTTCACGGCTTCAGAAAATACAAAGTCCATGAGAATTTTAAATTCTTTTCTTCATTGCCCTCCTTTTGCTCAGAATTCTTCTCTAGAGTCTTTGACCAAAATGTTTGGTCATGGTAGCCAGGCACCACCCGGTTCCAGTTTTGTGGCAAAGGAGGCAGTTGTTCACGGAGGCAGTTAGCCACACATTTCCTCCTCTGGTTCTTGACTCTCTTTTTGTTTTTCGTCTGCTGCTCCAGATTAATAGAGACCAATTTTTGTGCTTTGGATAGCTGCTTGCAAACTTTTAAGATCACAGACATTACACAACAAACTGAGAGGTAGATCAGAAGCACTATACACATTAAGACAATTAACTGGGATGTCCCATGAAGCTATGTCCCTAAACCTCAAAACCAAGGGATCAAACCCCAGGAGGTATGTGATTGTACATAAGCGACTTTTGAAGCAACTTTTTTATTTTTTGTCTTTGTTGTAAATATAGCAAGCCCAATTCAACTTTTTGGATGTGTACAATTTATGGACAGTACTTAAAATAATTGGCTGTGCAACCTTGCTACATAACCCTAGAAGGGTTTTGCCCAGACTTTCCAGTCCTCTAACACTGGTCTTTGAGACAGAGTAACTTTGTTGCAGTGCACAGAGCAATAAGATGAGAGGAAGTCCCTCAGATCTAGCTCCCTGAACTACATGGAAGCAAGACTTATACATGATTTGAACTGTAAGTTGGTGGCCGCATAGATGTACCAGGGAGGGAAAATTCAGGAAGGTGGCCAGGAAATAGGAGGTGACATGGTTCTTGTTGGACCTCTCGCTTCTGAACAGTGTCCAAATGATGATTTTCATTCTGATTCACTCCACCTGTTGCTGCATTTGCTGTGGAAGTTAATTAGTGGTCACAGCTGGCCCTGCTGTACAAGCGGGGTGGGCTAAATTTGGCTTGGGCTAGTTTCAGGACCAATAGAAATTTACTGACATTCATAGGGTAAGGTTACAACCCTATCCTCAATCAAAGCAACTTTTTTCATCACTGTAAACTTAAACTCAGTCCTCCATTAGCAAAAATCCCCTGTTTCCCCTCCCTCTCATCCCTGGTAACCATTAATAAACTTTAGTCTCTCTATGCATTCGTCTTTTCTAGTCTTTTTTATGTAAGTGAGGTCATACAGTATTTGTCCTTTTATGATTGACTTATGTCACTCAGCATAATATCCTAAAGCTCCACCCATATTGAAGCATACAGCAAGACCTCATTTTTCCTACTGGTTAAGTAGTATTCCATTGTATGTATGTACCAAATTTTCTTTATCCATTCATCTGTTGATGGGTGTCTTGGATTGAATTGCATTCCCCCCAAAAATGTGTGTAGCAATTTGGCTGTACCATGATTCCCGGTATTGTGTGATGTCCTTCATGTAAATCCTGCCTCTATGATGTGAATGAAGCTGGACGGGCAACAGTTGTGTTGGTGGAGCAGGGCTCAATGTGTAATATTGTTTTGTGCCTTGAGGCAATCTCTTGATAAATAAAGGAAAAAAGCTAGCAGAGATATTTGGGGACATCATACTATCAAGAAACAGTGCCAAGAGCTGAGTGCATCCTTTGGAAAGGATTGGCATCCCTGTGGCTCACGAGTCTCCAGTCCAGGGCAAGACTGATGAGAAGGACCTTCCTTCAGAGCTGGTAGAGAAAGCTGACACCCTGATTTTGGAATTAAAGCCTACTGTATTGTGACAAAATAAAATTTGTCTTTTTAAAGCCATCCACTTTTGTATTTCTCTTAAAGCAGCACTAGATTACTAAGCCATTGAACTGGAAGCTAAAAATGCCATTAGGTCCTCTCAGGTTGCATATGCCTCCGGGTCAACAGGCAAAGAAGGGAGTTACCATATTAGCTGATGTGATTGATCCTGAGTACCAAGAGGAAATCAGATTGATATTACATAACGGAGGTTAAGAAGAGTACGTGTGGAGTGTAGGAGATCCCCTAAAATACTCCTTAGTGCTACCAAGTCCTGTGATTAAACTCAATGGAAAACTACAGCAGCACAATTCTAGCAAGGCTGCTAAGGGCCCAGATCCTTCGGGAATGAAAGTTTGGGCCAACTCACCAGGCAAGAAACCATGAACAGATGAGGGGGACAGGGAATACAGAACGGGCTGTGGAAGAAGGTAGTTCTGAGCACCAGTTATGGACAGGTGACCAGTTGTAAAAACAAGGACTGTAAATGTTAGGAGTATTTCTGCTTTGTATGTGTGCATCAGATATTCTTTGTTTCCTTATAAAATATAAGATGTAAGTAGGGCTAGGGCATTTTCAGTTGTACATGAGTTAAGATTGTGTGTCAGCGTGGCTGGGCCGTGATTCTCAGTGTTTTGACAGTTGTACAATATATGGCCACCTCCATGACGGAATGTGATACCAGTATGGCAGGGCCTGTGGTGGCTTATTTCCCCCTCCATCTTCATCTGTACGCCTTCTGTCACTTACCTCTCACCTGCTCACTTTGCTAAAGTTTTGGCTTGTGGATCCAGCAGCTGTCATGCTCTTGTCTTCTGGCATCCAATTCTTGGGACATGAGGTAGCAGCTCTTAGGATTCACCGATCTTCATAGCCTGTAAGAGCCTCACCCCCTACTTGCCAGTCCTGGGTTCACCAGCTCCTTCGGCTATGGGAAACAGCACAGATCTTGGAGTCTCACCTGCCATCTTGGGATTCTCCAACCTTCACAGCGTGTGAACCAGAACCTTGCTCTCTGACCTGCTTATGTTTGGTTGGGCAGCTTTTATGGCTGTGTGAGGCTTGTACAATCCAGAACTTCAGCCACTACAATTATGTGACTGTTCTATTTATATGAATCTCTTTTTATGTGTACTTATACTCCTTACTGGTATTGCTTTTCTAGAGACAATGGGCATTTAGGTTGTTTCTACCTTTTGACTATTACGAATAGTTCTTCAGTGAACACTGGTGTACAAGACTCTGCTTAAGTCTCTGCTTTGAAGTCTTTTGAATATACAGTAAGGTGTAGACTTGCTGGGTCGTATCATAGTTCTATTTTGACCTTCTTGAGGAACTGCCACACTGTTTACCACAACGGTTACACCATTTTATATCCCCACCCTCAACAGAGAAGTGTTCTAATATCCCCACGTCCTTGACAACGGTTGCTCTTTTCCATTTTTAAATCTTAGCCATCCTGACCCATTGCCATTGAGTTGATTCTGACTCATAGAAATGGTATAGGAAAGAGTAGAATTTCCCCACAGGGTTTCCAAGGAGAGGCCGGTAGACTCTGACTGTTGACCTTTTAGTTAGCAGCCATGGTTCTTAACCACTGTGCAACCAGGCTTCTAGCCATCCTAATGGGAATGAAATGGTATCTTATTATTGTTCTTATTAGTGGTAATCATTTTTTTTCCTTATGTAAGTTTTTCCATTTGCCTGTACCATGAAAAACAGAGGTATTGCCAGCTTGCTGTCAATTGCATGATAATCTTGGGGATTTCTACAATCTAAGACATGTGAAAATTCAGACTCAAACCTATATGGGTAATTAGGATTCTCAGAAGACCCCCAAGAGACCTACCCCCCATGTAAACTCTCTATATAATCCCCTACCCTCAAAGTGAATATGATGGGCTCTCATTGCTGTGATTAGGTTACTCATAAGCTAACTTTGAGTTCTCAAGGAGACTATTCAGGTTATCCTGGGTTTTGTTGTTGTGGGCCATCAAATCTATTCTGATTCATGTTGACCCTGTGTGACAGAATAGAAACACCTCACAAAGTCTTCTAGGCTGAAACATTTACTGGAGCAGATTACCAGGTACTTTCTCTGAAGTAGCAACTGTTGGGTTTGAACCTCAGGTCTTTCAGTTAGCATTCAGCGCTTAACCACTGCATAATCAGGCCTCATCACATCAGAGATGACTTTTTAAAGAGGCAAGGCATCAGAGAGATGTGCTGCTACTGGCCTGGAAGACAGGAAACTGCCCTGTTATTAACTGACCAAGGGGGCCACACAGCAAGGGCCTAAGACAAGCCCCTGGACTTACAGTTCTACAATCATAAGGAACTAAACTTTACCAACAACCTGAACAAGTCTGAAAGAGTCCCTTAGCTCCAAATGAGAATCATGGCATGGCTGACACCTTGACTGCAGTCTTGTGAGTCCCTGAGCAGAGGACACAGCTAAGCTGTAGAACTCTTACCCACAGAGACGCTGAGATTTTGGTTTACATCACTAAATCTGTGGTAATTTGTTATGCAGTAATAAAAAATAATAATATACCCCCTGTATGTATGTATCACATTTTGTTTCTCCATTCTTGTACCAACAAGCATTTGTTTTCTAAATTTAGGGTATTGTGAATGACTGCCATGAACATTAGTGTAAAAGCCTCTGAGGCTCTGCTTTCAAGTCTTTGGGGTGTACAGCAAAATGTGTATTTACTGGCTCACGTGGTAGTTCTATTTATACTTTTTTGAGGAACTTCCACACAGTTTTCCACAATGGCTACCATCTGTCATTCCTACTGGCAATGAACAAGGGTTCCAGTTTCCCACATCCTGGCCAACATTTGTTACTGTCTTACTTTTGTCTTCTTAGCCATCTTAGTGGGAGCAAAACGGTATCTCACTGTGGTTTTGATTTGCATCTTTTTGATAGCTACGTACTTTGAATATCTTTTTGTGTATTTGCTGGGCATTTCAACATTTTCTTTGGTGAAGTGGCTGCTGCAGTTCTTTGTCCGTTTTATGACTGGGTTATTTGCCATTTTGTTGTTAAATTATTGAAGTTTAGTACCTATTTTGGTTGAGTCAGGCTTGCATCTATGGAATAAATCTTACTTGGCCATGGTATGTAATTCTTTTTATACATTGTTGGATTTAAGTTGCTAATATTTTATAGAGGATTTTTGTATTTAAGTTCACAAGAGATATTGACCTGCATTTTTTTCACTTCTTTCCTAGTACTGTCTTCATTTAGTTTGGACATCAAAATTTCTTTTGGAAGAGTTATTAATTACAAATTCAATCACTTGATGGTTAAACGACTATTAAAATTATTCTAATAGCAAAACTAATTTTGTTAAGCTTTGGTACTTTGTGATTTTTCAGATATTGGTTCATTTGTCAAATTTGTGAGCATGGAGTCGGATAATAGGGATAACGGCTGCAGGATCTGTAATGATATTCTGTTTCATTCCTAATGATGATAGTTTGTGTTTTCTCTCTCTTTGGGTTAGTCCTGATACTCCTTTATCAATTTCATGTATTTTTTTTAAGAACAAATGTTTTGTTTCATTAATATTCTTTATTGTTTTCAATATCATTAATTTCTGTTGTTATTTCTGTTAGTGCCTTTCTCCTGTTGCTGTGGGTGCATTTTTGCTTTTTCTTTTGAGGTAGGCATTTGGATTATTGATTTAGGATCTCTGCTATTTTTTGGTTGTAAGCATTTAGTGCTATAACTTACCTCTCCGGACTGCTTTAGCAGTTTATCTATTGCCACTTTCAATATATTCTTTTATCTTTCAGAGTTAATTACGATGTATCTGGTGTGGATTTCTCTTAGTTTGATCCTATTTGGCATTAACTTCTTGAATCTCACACCTCTTAGGCAAATTTGGAAAGCATTTATTTCTTCTAAAACTCTTTAATCTCTTTTTCTTCTCTTTCTGGGACTCTAATGATACAAATGTTGAATCATATGTTGTGTTCCCACAAGTGCTTCCATTTCTGTTACTTATTTTTCACATTTATGATTTTTTTAATCATATATTTCTTTGTTGAGTTTTTTTTCATTTGTTTCAAGATCATTCGAAATTGCTTTTTAAAAAATAAAATGCATTTTAATGATGCTTGCTTTAAAATTTTTGTTGTATAATTCCAGCATCTTATTCATCTTGGTATTTGCATCAGCTATTTTTCTGATTTATATTATGTTTTTTCTCATTTAAGTTTCTAATTCTTGGTATGGCAGGTGATTTTTTATTGTATAATGGAAATTTTGGCTATTACATTATGAAACTCTAGGTTCTTTTTTTTTTCCTACTGGTAGTCACCCTGTTGAGGTTTAGCAATCGAGACTGTGAACTACATTTGTGAATGGTTCCAATGACAATTTAATTTTCATGCCACTGAGGCCTTTATTTGTTGTTGATGGTGTTGCCTGAGGAAGCAGAAAGAACTTTTCAGAACAGGCATTCTGGTGCCTCTAGGATAGGAAAGTACTCTCCAGCCCAGAAATTAAAAAATGCTTTCTGAGCTGGGTGATTGTTATGGAGTGATCGTTCCAGTTGCATAGTGTCTCTGAGTGGGGAAGGGACATCTAAGAGCTGGTGAATAAGGACAGCACTTACCCTAGCTGCTCACTGTTGGCAGAGCTCTTAATCAGTCCCCTTTGATGGTTCTACTGGATTTGCATGGTGTTGTCAGTGAGACTTATTCAAACTAGGGGAGCCTGTTGGCAGGCTGAGGCTCAGGAACACCAGGGCTGTGTCTTCTTCTATCGGGTAAGGGATTGTGAACCTCAATGTTTCCTCCAGTCTTGGGTCCCTAACCAGTTTCCCTTACTCTTACCAGCTTTCAAACCTCTCCTTTAGTTGTGCCTTGTGTTATGTCAAGGGTTTACAGCTGTACTTTGTAGTGAGGACAAGGAAGAGACAAGTCTATGCATCTTGTCCAGAACCCAAGTACAGGGCTGATTGTGGTTTTTTAAAACACTAAGTTTTGCGGCAGTTTGTTACACAAATAAAGTAACTATTTGTCATGGATTCAATTGTGTTCCAAAAATGTGTGGAGCAGTTTGGCTAGGCCATGATTCCTGATCTTGCGTGATGTTTCCCAATGCTGTAAACCCTGCCGTGTTAATGAGGGAAGATGGGTAGCAGATGAGTTGGTGGGGCAGGACTCAGTGTGTGGGGTCACATTGTGTCTTGGGGTGATCTCCTGGGATATAAGGGAAAGAGACGCTAGCAGAGAGGTGGGGACCTCATGCTACCAAGAAGCACTGCTGGGAGAACAGCACACCCTTTAGAAAGGATCCAGGGTCCCTGTACATCAGAAGTTCCCAGTCCAGGGGAGGACAGATGATAAGTACGTTTTTCCAGAGCCAGCAGAAAAAGTCTTCCCTTAAAGCTGACACTCTGAATTTGGACTTGTAGTCTACTGGACTATGACAGAATAAAATTTCTCATTCCAAAGCTATCTAGTTGTGGTATTTCTGTTATACTACCACTAGATGACTAAGTCACTCTTTAAGTAAAATTAAAATACAGGTGTACTTTGGAAATATCCCAGCTACTGTTCCAGATCATAGCAATAAAGTAAAAGTTCCAAAAAGTGAGTCACACAAACTTTCTGGTTTCCTGGGGCATATAAAAGTTATGTTTATACTTTACTGTAATCTACTAAGTGTGCAATAGTGTTATGTCTTTAAAAAAAGCAATGTACGTACTTTAATCAAAAAGTACTTTATTGCTTAAAAATGCTAACCATTGTTCAAGCCTTTAATGAGCTGTAACTTGTTTTTGCTGGTGGAGGTTCTTGTCTCAATGTTGACAGCTGCTGAAGATCAGGGTGATGGTTTCTGAAGGTTGGGGTGACAGTGATAATTTCTTAAAATAGGACAATAATGAAGTTTGTCACATTGATTGACTGTGCCTTTCACAGAAGTTTCCTCTGTAGTGTGCCATGCTGTTTGATAGCGTTTTATCCACAGTAGAACTTCTTTCACAATTGGAGTCAGTCCTCTCAAACCCTGCTGCTACTTTGTCGACTGTTTATGTAATATTTTAAATCCTCTGTTGCCATTCCAACAATACTCACAGCATCTTTACCAGAAATAGATTATCTCAAGAAATAGCTGTCTTTGTTCATCTTTAAGAAGCATCTCCTGATCCATTACAGTTTTACCATGAAATTGCAGCAATTCTGTTACATCGTCAAGCTCCACTTCTAATTCTAGTTTTCTTGCTATTTCTACCACATGTGCAATTTCTTTCCCCACTGAAATCTTGAACCCCTCAAAGTCATCCATTAAAGTTGGAATCATCTTCTTCCAAACCCCTGTTAATGTTCAAATCTTCACCTCCTTCTATAACTCATGAATATTCTTAATGGCATCTGGAATGCTGAACACTTTCCTGAAGGTTTTCAATTTATTTTACCCAGATCCACCAGAGAAATCACAATTTATGTATCTTAGACAGGGTTCTCTAGAGAAGTAAAACCAGTAAGTACATACAGAGTATATATAAGGAGAGAGAGAGAGATTTATACCAAAGAAATGCTTCATGCAGTTGTAGATGCCATAATGTCCCAAATCTATGTAAATAAAAAGGCAACTCCTGAGTCATGTAGCCTCAGGAGCCAGCAAATGCCAGATCAGCAGGCTGGAGGGCAAGGCTGTTGCTCACAGGCTGTGAAGACTGGCAAAGCCCAAGATAAGCAGGTAAGACTGCGGGTAAGCTGCTAGCTCAAGTCCCAAGAACTAGAGGTCAGAGGAACAGGAGCCAGATGTAGAATCCAGAACAAGTAAAAGCCCCCAAGCCCTATCTGAACATCTGCCCACACTCAGTGAAGGCCACACACCCAAGGAAACTTCACTTTGACTGATTGGCTAGTCACAGCAGATTCTATAATGGCGTGATCACATAACAAGTTTCAACCACGAAGTGATCACAGCATTGTACGTGCCTAGCCAAGCTGACAGGCAAGCTTAGCCATCACACTATGTCAGCTATTAAAAAAAAAAAAAAACATTGCTGTTGAGTCAATGCCAACTAATAGCAACCCTATAACACAGAGTAGAACTGCTCCATAAAGTTTACAAAGAGTACCAAGTGAATTTGAACTGTCAGCCTTTTGGTTAGCAGCCATAGCACTTAGTCACTACACCAGTAGCATTTCCACAGCTATAGTCTTATGAAATTATTTCTTAAATAAAAACACTTGAAAGTATAAATTACTCCTTGATTTGTGGGCTGCAGAATGGTTATTGTATTAGTAGGCATGAAAACAACATTAATCTCCTTGTGCATCTCAATCAGAGCTCTTGGGCAACCAGGTATATTGTAAATAAGCAGTAATATTTTGAAAGGAACTTTTCCTGAACAGTAGGTCTCAACAGTGGGCTTAAAATATTCAGTAAACCATGTTGTAAACAGATGTGCTGTCATTCATGCTTTGTTATTCCATTTCTAGAGCACAGGCAGATTAGATTTAGAGTAGTGTTAATAGGCCCTAGGATTTCAGGATGTTAAGTGAGTATTGGCTTCAGCTTAAAGTCGTCAGTTGCATTAGTCCCTAACAAGAAACACAGTCTTTCTTTGGAAGCTTTGAAGCCAGCTATTGTCTTCTTCTCTCTAGCTATGAAGATCCTAGATGATAACTTTCAACATAAGGATGTTTCATCTACATCAAAAATCTATTATTTAGTGTAACCACTTTCCTCAGTTAGCTTGATTCTGGATAACTTAATGCAACTTCTGTATGAGCACTTGTTGCTTCACCTTGCACTTTTATGTTATAGAGATGGCCTTTCCTTAAATCTCATGAATCAACTTCTACTAACTTCACACTTTCCTTCTGCAGCTTCCTCACATCTCTCCCCCATGCACAGAATTCCCCCATGCAAGTGGGGGTCTCATGAGGCTGAGGAATGATCTGCTTTCTTGCTAAGGTACCCTTCTTCCTCTGTTACTTTCTTCTTCATTTTCCTTCCTTCCCCTTTGCCTGCCTAGAACACAGACTCAACCCAGTAGCCTCAACCCAGAGGCCTGTCTTCAAGTGTGAAGATGAAAACCATTGACCCACAACAGTGGGGCAGAGAGCTAGCAGGAGGCTGGGCCCCCAAGGGTATCATCAAGCCACTGTTTCCCTCCTGGACTACATAGCTTCATGCTTCTAGTTACCTGAGGAAAGTATCCATCTGTGGATTTGAAATTGTACAGAATTGAAAAGCATTAGGTCTTGCTCTGGATTAAGTTTTGGCTTAAGGGAATGTTGAAGCTGCTTTGATCTAACCAGACCACTAAGACATATTCCATATGCACAATAAAGCTGTTCCATTTCCTAATCGTTTGTGTATTCACTGGAGTAGCACTTTAAATTTTCTTCAAGAACTTTACTTTTGCATTCACAACTTGGCTAGTTGTTTGGCTCAAGAAGCCCAGCTTTCAGCCCATCTCTGCTTTTGATATGCCTTCTTCACTAAGCTTAAACATTTCTAGATTTTGATTTAAAATGAAAGACATGCAACTCTTCACCTTTTACTTTATCAGTCAGAGGCCATTGTAGGTTTATTAACCAGCCTAGTTTCAATGCTGTTTTGTCTCAGGGAACAGGGAGGGCTAAGGAAAGGAAAAGAAAAGGGGAGCGGCACTCAGTGGAGCAATCTGAACGTACACAATATATGTTGACTAAGTGGGTGCAGTTCTTGGCACCAAGGAACAGTTACAATAGTAATATCAAAGATTGCTGATGAGAAATCACCATAAATCAAAAAAACCAAACCTGTTGCCAGTGAGTGACCTCCAACTGATGGTGACTGTAAGAGTAGAACTGCCGCACAGAGTTTTCGAGGAGAGGCTGGTGGATTCTGACCACTGACTTTCGGGTTAGCAGCAGGGTTCTTAGCCACTGCTTTACTAGCAGTCTATATCACTGTAACAGATACAGTAATAGTAAGACAATATGAAATATTGCAAGAATCACCAAAATATGACACAGCTACAAAGGGAGAACATGCTATTGGAAAAATGGCACAGATAGACTTGTTGGATGCAGGGCTGCCACAAACCATCCATTTGTAAAAAATTCAGTATCTGAGAATCACAATAAAATGCAATATGCCTGAATCTCCTTTCCAAGTCATATATGAAAAAAAAAAAAAAAACATGTGAGTCTGTGGCTAGAATCCTTCCCAGCACCTTGGAAGGATCTTGGAGAAGTGATAGGCCCTGAGGTGGAGTTCCATTAGCTTGCTGGTGAACCACCAATGGTCTGTTTTTCGTTTTTAATGTGGCAGCTGTGTGACATTCTTGCCAGACTCTTTGTGAGAACTTACAGGTAATGTATAGGAATCATCTGGCACGTGGGGGGTGACTGGCAAGTTACTGCCTTCTTTTTCCCTCTATGTACTTTTTAAGTTTCTTGTTTATAATAAGATATTTTATCCATGGAATGCATTTTGTTACTCTTAGGTGATTCTCTACTTTTGCTAAGTCCCAGTTTAAGCTGTTATCAGTATCATTCCACTTGGAGGCTAAGGGCTCATTTACAGCTAGCATTGCGTGATTCTAGTATACATCACATCCATTTTGGGGTGACTTCATTTGTGAAGGTGCCCTCCCTCTCAAATGAGAATTGTTGGTTAGAATTACTTTTGAAAGCATGTAAAAAAAATGCAAAACAGTGATAAACAAGATGGATACTTTCCTCAGGTAACTACAAGCATGAAGCTATGTAGTCCAGGAGGGAAACAGTGGCTTGATGATGCCCTTGGGGGCCCAGCCTCCTGCTGGCTCTCTGCCCCACTGTTGGGGGTCAATGGTTTTCATCTTCACACTTGAAGACAGGCCTCTCAACCTGTAGCTACTGGGTTGAGTCTGTGTTCTAGGCAGGCAAAGGGGAAAGAAAGAAAATGAAGAAGAAAGTAACAGAGGAAGAAGGGTACCTTAGCAAAAAAGCAGATCATTCCTCAGCCTCATGAGACCCCCACTTGCATTTCATTGACCAGAAAAGCCACACACTCATACCACCCACAAGAGAAGTGTGCACAAGGCTGCCCACAGTGAACGGTCTTTTTGGTCAAGTGAAAGAGGGGAAAAGAAATGCTGGGGAGGGGCTGGGAGTAATCCTGCTCCCTTAGTGCCTAATGACTCAGTCCACCCCTAATCCTCCTGATCAAGCCATCACCCAGCCCCTCCTACTCAAAGCGTGCTCCAAAGGCTAGCAATACCCATACCTAACACCAAACCATCTGCTGTCAAGTCAATTCTGACTCATAGCAACCTTACAGGGAGGAGTAGAGCTGCTCCACAGAGTTTCCAAGGAGGGCCGGGCAGATTCGAACCGCTGCCCCTTTGGTTAGCAGACATAGCACTTAACTAATACACCACCAGGGTTTCAGCAATATCCATAGGCCCTGTGAGTTAACTAGTAAGTGTGAGTTAACAAGATCCTAGTAAATTCACTGCTCATTACGGTGGGAGAGGTACTGATCGATCTCTCCTTTTTACTTCTTAAGGATTGTGTGACAGATCATCAGCATGCTGTGATAAGGTCCTTGAAGATATCCCTGGCAGCCCCAGGCTCTGGCTGCCGTGCCCTCCTGGAGTCATACGGATTCTGGCAGTTGTGGCCTGGAACTGCGTTACTGGAACAGTAGGGTTCAGGCAGTAGGTGTAAGGTGGCAGGGTGTACGCTGTGAGTGTGAATGGTAGGACTAGACAGGAAGATTCAAGCAGTACGTTGTAGACAGTAGGGTGGGGACATTAGCAAGAAGGCAACGATTGTAGATGGCAGTGTAAATAGTGGATGTAGAATGTAGCCTGTGGACTTAGAACACAGGCAGTAAGTGTGCATGGTAAGGTGTCAGCAGTAGGTACAGACCGTAGTACATAGGTGACAGGGCGTAGGCAGGATGGTGTTACTTTGGGGACTGAAAGGAGTGGGGAGAATGCTGAGAATACTGACATGATGCCAGTGCTAGGCTGCATATTTTACCCTTATTTATACTTTAAATTTATGATTGTAAAAATAGTTATTAATAATTGAATAATAAAGCAAGTTGAGCCTCTCTGCATAGTTTTGTGTTTGCCTTCTTCCCCTTTTACATAACTAGCTGAATACACTTGACACATTGTTCTTAGTTCACTAGCTGGCTAATGGTCCAGGGTCACATTTGGCTGAAGTGCTAACTAAACACAGCTTCCTGGAATAGCACAATCACCCACCCCCCTTTTTTCAGAAACCAACACTTCCTTTCTCTTGATCCACCAGTTCACTCCCAGTGTGCCCCCAGACCCTAAGAGAGGGGCCCGGCTCCGGAACTGGCTCTCACCCTGGTCCTACGCTTCCCCGTGAGCATCTGCAGGCTTTGCCTGCTGGCTTCTCCAGACCTTGGAGCGCACATCTGGTGGGGCGAGTGGGGCTCCGCCGAGACGCAGGCAGGAGGGCCGTGCCTTGTTCTTAAGTCTGTTGATGCTGCTGTGAAGGTGAAACTGTGATTTCCCTCAGGTCATTCACTGTGGAAATTTTCTGATAGCTGCACCAGCAGCTGCTTCCTCCCTGCAGCCACCCCACAGTCGCTCTGCAGCTACCATACTATTCGCTGTTGGTCACATGCCCATCACCCCTTTGTCACCCTACTATCACCCTACCACACTCTGTTGTCACACCACCGTTTCCCCACAGCCACCTCACTGCCATCCTAACTCAACATGCAGCCATCCCATAATCACCTGGTGGTTCTCTTTTTCATACCACAATTGCCTCACTGGCACCCACCATCACTCCCCACCACCCTGTAGTCACCCGTCATCACCCCATTGCCACTCCATCTTCACCCACCATCACCTCCCCACTGCCTGCAATCACACAGCCATTGCCCAGTCACCCTCCAGTCTCTGCAGCCACCCCACAGTCACTTCTTAGAATGACCAATAGAAGCCCTGCTCCTGACGCACTGGAAGCAGGGTTTCTTTCACTTTTCCTCTCTGGGTTTTTGTACTTGCAAAGTTTGATGCCATTTCTAATGGACAGAGTTTTGGAGATTTGAGTTTATCGGGCTCCTTTCTTCTCTAAAATGCTCATCTCGAGAACTTTCTGGTATCTATGTATGTGTGAACACACACAAATATCCAAAAACCTGTTGCTGTTGGGTTGATTTCAACTCATAGCCACCCTATAAAACAGAATAGAACTCCCTCATAGGGTTTCCAAGGATCAGCTGGTGAATTCTAACTACCAATGTTTTGGTTAGCAGCTGAGTTGCTAACTAGTATACAGAGCACCACTGGTATACATATGTATGCGTATGTGTGTGTGTATATATATATGTATATAAATGTAATATGAAGAACAATATACAATGCTTTGATAATCAAATTCTGAAGAGTTCATTCAAATTATGTCATGTTTATAACTGGCTTGTTGACTCTCTTGATGGATCTGTCCATGCTAAGGCTGGGTGTGTTCATGAATTGATATAAACAGTGTGATTTCATTTGATTTTTTAACCTTGATTCCCTCAGGAAGGAGCAGAACAGGACAAGATCACGAGTCTCTGAAGGTGTCACCAAGCAGCAAGATAGTCTTGCACTTCCTAACACCTAGGATACTAGGCTCCCTCTTCCTGTGCTTCATTTCAGGTAATAAAGAGGCCCAGCAGACAGGCCCACCTTTCCCACCTTTCCCACCCTTCCCACTTCCCCATAAAACTACCATACTCCCTGTGGGCAGACAAAGAAATCCCGTGAATGCTTGTTGAGGTAGAAACGAGTTTGTGTCCTGGTTACGGTCCTGTCAGAGAAAAACTCCGTGTGGTAGATGCCCTGCAATGCGCCACAGTTGCTCCATGTTGGGGGCTCTGTGGGCCTTTGCCTCTGCTCACACAGAGGTGGGCTTACCATGACAAGAACAAAACTCAAATAAAGTTATTTAATTAACCAAAGGCCTGGATCCTGTGGTCTTAGTGATGTGTGGGTGAATCTTGGCCCACAGGAACTACAAGGCTGAGTTTAAAAGGTGAAAAATTATTTTTAAATCTTCACCCTGCAGCCCTCGCTACGTTTTCCCAGACAATCTCTAGGGTGCCTCCAACTCTCGTTCAGTTCCTTCCTGACACTTGTTGAATGTTTCCTCTGTTAGAAGTTGCGGACTTGAAGTCCGTCGCCTCTTGAGACAGGGAGAAA
The DNA here is from genome assembly GCA_028571685.1 of Heterohyrax brucei. NCBI lineage: Eukaryota > Metazoa > Chordata > Mammalia > Hyracoidea > Procaviidae > Heterohyrax > Heterohyrax brucei. The sequence continues at coordinate 132,931,411 of CM053149.1, read as the reverse complement.
AGACAGTGTCCAGCTCTGTAGGTTCCTGGTGTGGCCCAGAGTGGCTGGGTCAGGTAGGTGTGGTCTGGAAGAGGTGGCGGGATGGGGGGCTGGTTGAGTGAGGTAAGGGGTGCACTGCTGGGGCTGCAGACCTCAGAAGCTGAGCGAAAACTTAGGGAAGAAATTCTTGAGCCACAAACTGGGCCGAGGTTGCTATTGGCTTTTCCTCCAGAAGGACCTCAGCCTGTGCCTGCAAGCTGGAACCAGCAAGCTGGGGTTCCTGAGATGTCCAGGACAGGGCCTGCAGCAGGGGAATAGTAAAAAAAAAAAAAAAAATCCCTCGTTACACGTGGTATCCTAGAAACCAACTTGGTCACACCTGCCTTTCATTTTGAGACCAGAAAACCTGGGGGCATACCAATTAAGTATTACACCTGCTAACCAAAAAGTCCACAGCTCAGATCCACCAGGTGCTCATTGGAAATTATGGGGCAGTTCTTAGCTGACTTATAAGGTCACTATGAGTTGGAATCTACTTGGCAGCAGTGGCTTTGGCTTTTGGGGCATCATTAGAAGTGCTATTACCCCACCGTCAGCCCACCGCCACCCCATCATCACCCTCTACCACCTCATTATCAGCCTACATCAGCCCACCCTCCTCCACCACCACCCCACTGCCACCCTGTCATTACCCACCACCGCCCCAGTGTCAGCCTACTGTCACCCCACTTCCAACCCATTATCATCCACCACCACCCTCCTGCCAACCTACCATTTGTCAGGGTAAGCTGATGAACTCTTTGGAAGGGCAATGAAGAGGGATCTGTCAGGATTTGAATCACACATGTCTCTTTACACAGTAATCCTGAACCTGAGTTTATCTTACAAAGATATGATCACACAAATAATCAAAAAATAACAATCAAGTATACTGATTAATAAAAGAAAGATGTAAAAAATAAAAGGCAAAATATGAAGAGCTGTTTTCATTTGGTAGTTCATGATCCTGTTTGGACAGATTAACAACAAAAAAGTATGTATATGCATAGAACATGTCTCCAAGGAGTTGCAAAAAAAAAACTGGTCAACACAGATTATTCTAAGGATGCCTCTATCCTAAATCCCTCTTTGCTGTCTGACTGCTTACCAGTTCATGGATCATTTTTACTTAAAAAAAAAAAAAAATTATTGTGAAAGTTTAGAAACATACAATAGAAAAAATACTATGAAAAATACCACCCTGAGATAATTATCATTGTTTTTCTGGAATTTAAATGTATGTGTGGATAGTAAATATGTATATAAGCCTTCATAGCCCACCTGTCAGCTTATCCTACTATGGTGACCAGAGTGTTGATGTGATGCTGGAAGCTATGCCACCAGTATTTCAAATGCTAGCCGTGTTGCCCATGGTGAACAGGTTTTAGCAGCTTCCAAACAAAGGCAGACTAGGCAGAAAAGTCTAGCAATCTAATTATGAAAATTAGCCAGTGAAACACCAACGGATCACTACAGAATATCATGCTAAAATGTGAGCCCCTGGGTTGGAAGGACTTGAAAGGCACAGTGTACACAACAATGAATTCGGACGTACTGGTGGTCGTGAAGATGCTGCAGGACCGGGCAAGGTTTTGTCTGTTGTGTGCGGGATTGCCGTGAGTCATCGCTGACTTGGTAACAGCTAACACATTCTGTCTCTCTCTCTGTCTCTAGCTATATACATATGGAAACCCGGTGGCATAGTGGTTAAGTGCTATGTCTGCTAACCAAAAGGTCAGCAGTTCAAAATCCCCCAGGTAGTGCTTGGAAACTCTATGGAGCAGTGCTACTCCATCCTATAGGGTTGTTATGAGTTGGAATCTGTTCGACGGCAGTAGGTTTGGGCTCTTTCTACATACACGTACTTACAAAAATATGTTTATGCAATTTACAGAAGGTCGCCATGAACTAGATCTGACTCGACGGCAGTTGGCTGGCTGGCTAATTTACAGATATGAATTTTACGTAGACTTTTTATATATTTATATATAATATACATATATCTACACCTACTCCTCACTTACAGGCTACCTCATTATCTGACACTTCACATTTATGTAAAAATCTGCTATTTAACTATTTTGCACATTAATTATGTGCATCTCGCAACCACGAATACTTAGATGCAAGGTGAGAGTAATGCTGGCTGTGATGAGTTATGATTATTTGCCAGTTTGGTTAGGTCATGATTCTTAGTTGTTTGGCAGCTGTTTAATGGTATAATCTGACAGTTTTGTAATGATGTAGGCATCTTCCATTTTGTGATCTGTTGTGGTCATCCTCCATTTTCACACAGTGGCTCTTTTCGCATAATGACCTCGTCCTTGGAACCTAGCCATGTCAATAAATGAGAAGTGGGTATGTTTAGAATATGCACACATACAGAAGTCTAAGACAGAAACAAGATTCTTCTCTCACTGTACATTGTGCTTGCTCCACTCTGCAACATACCTGGAATATGTTTACAGGCAGTTCACCCTTTCCTCACCCTTTTCCTCTGTTCGAAGACTGCCTGGGGTTCACCTGATGGATGACCCTCAGTCAGCAGCCTGCCCTCCTATGCTGATGTTATCCAGGGGCCCTCAGGACCCACCCTTGGTTCTGTACTATCCACTCCATGAGAGGCACCACTCCCCGGTAGATCTATCTGACATGACCACTTGTGGGTCAAGGAGAGGAAGGAGGGCCGCAGCATTTGGCTCCTGCTCAAGGTTTTGCCTCCACCACTTCCATGGGACCCCTTCACCATTTGGCTTCCTTCTCTCATCTCAGCCATTCAAATCAGCCCTTCCAGTGAGAGACTATCACAAACTTTGAGGGACACTGCTGCCGTCATTTTACTTTTTCCCTTTCAGACATCGGACGCCTGATAAATAGAAGCTGACAAAGCTGGAACCAAGATGTTTGTGTCAACGAATGACCAAGCCCAAGTTTGACCCAGTGTAAACAGCCGGCTGGCTAGGATTTGAGGTGCCACAGGCTCAAAGCCTCAACCCTAACAGCAATGCCCTATACCTCAAGTTACAGCGGATTTCACAGTTTGTAAGAGACTGCCACATGTGTTGTTTTTCCTGCTGGTAATCCCACGCACAACAGAACAAAGTATCACCCAGTCCCACACCATCTCCGTGACGTGTCGAGGGTCAGATCATTGTGCTCCTTAGGGTTGTCGTTTTTCAATGTTCATTGACTTTTTGGAGTAGATAGCAGACCTTTCTTCTAGACTGTCTTAGTCTGGAAGCCCTGCTGAAACCTGTTCAGCTTCATAGCAACACACAAGCCTGCAGCGACGGATAGGTGCACCCAGGGTCTCCCACAGGGAAGGTGAGAATTCTATCACCGAGCCACCCCCCCCCAACTAGAATCTCTTAGCCACACTGTGGGCAAAGGAGGGCTTTCTAACTGTGGGGAACATCATGGATTGAACTGTGTCCCTCCAAAATATCTGTCAGGTCATGATTCCCAGTATTAGCTGATTGTCTACTATTTTGTCATCTGATACGACTTCCCAGTGTGTTGTAAGTACTATCACTATGACGTTAATGAGATGGATTAGCCACACTTATATCTGTGAGATCTACAAGATTAGTGTCTTAAGCCAATCTCTTTTTGAGATATAAAAAAGAAAAACAAACAGAGAGGTAGAGGGTTCTCATACCACCAAGAAAGCAGCACCAGAAGCAGAGTATGTCCTTTGGACCCAAGATCTCTGTACCTGAGAAGCTCCTCAACCAAGAGACAACAGAGAGAAAAAGCCTTCCACTGGAGCTGATGTGCTGAATTTGGACTTGTAGCCTACTAGACTGAGAGGGAATAAATTTCTCTTCATTAAAACTGTCCATTTGTGGTACTTCTGTTAGCAGAGCACACTAGATAACTAAGAAAGAGAAGTAACAGTGCCCAGAACCCAGTGGTCATGCCAGAGCTGAGACTGTGCTGAGCCCAGGACTCCTCCAGGGGTCAGCCTGGCAGGTTCTCAGAGCAAAGCCACCTGTCTTGTCTCATGACATGGGGGCAGATGGATATCCAGATGGGCCACATGGATGAGAAGAGGCCACTCTCCCAATACAGGTAATCTCCCACCTCTCTTTTGTGGTTCAGCCCTGGCCTGGCCCCCACACTTGCCTTTAATCCTGATTTAGGGTGCTCCAAAAGGCAGGGAGCTTAAGCCCAGAGAATGGGGCACAAGCAATACAGTTTGGCTTAATATGAAGTTAATTCTTTCCATTATGTGGTGTCTGGAGAGACTTAGTAAATGTAGATTGTAACGGCCCATTAATGAGATGAGCTCTCATGGGTTCCTGTTTCTGCAGGAAGCTCCCCAAGGCCATTCTCTTTTAGAAGCATCCTGGGCCCAACCTGGCAAAGAACTCCCTCCTGCCAAATGCTCCTAGCCTTGACGGTATTTGGGCACTGCTGCTGTTAGATTTTTTTTTCCAGTGGTCCCAAACCAGTGAAGCCTTCCTACATCCTGACAAACCAATGTACACACTTTTAGTTCCTAGATGGTGCAAATGGTTAAGGTGCTTAACTGCTGACTGAAAGATTTGAGGTTCAAGTCTACTTACAGATGCCTCAGAAGAAAGGCCCAGCAATCTACTTCTGAGAAATCAGCCATTAAAAACTCTGCACAGTACAATTCTACTCTAACACACATGAGGTTGTCATGAGTCAGAATTGGTAGGGGATAGAGTAAAAATTAATATAAAGAAAGAGAAAGATGCAGAGATAGTGGCAGAGAAATAGAAAGAGATTTGTACGATTTGCCAGTTGGCAAAAGTGATATTCTAAGTAAAAATCAGCGGCTCCTGCTGCTAGCCTGGACATGTGAATGGACAGGCTGAACCACATGTGTCCCGACACACAGCGGACAGAGCTTGTTGGCCACTGAGTTCTAATCTCCTACCCCTGGTGGTTTGGGATGTCCTTCCAACACAGGGCACCAGGAAACCATGACCACCCACTCTACCAGGGCCACACAATCTGGTGGAGCACGGCCTTCAATCTGCCTGAGAAATGTTGATGTCTTCTTGGCAGAATTTGAGCCCCTCAGTGGCAGGGAGAAAATCTTTGGGACTCAAATTGAACTAATTGTTTCCAAATGGATGACGTTACTCAGCAAGCCTCCTTCTTCTGATTTAATCTCCTTCTACTCCCATTCCAAGTCCAGCTGCTCAGCCCTTGGGTGTCCTAGAGCTGAAAGGTGACAAATTCCCCCAGGAGAGCCCAATCTCCTACTTTAGTACATCTGGGAAATGGAGTCCCTGGAGAGATCTTCCCAGTAATGCAGGGTGGAGGCCAACCTAAAAGAAGCCCTGCAGTGGCATCCAGGAAATTCTCTGGGGGCTAGGGGAAGGGTGGCAAACTTTCAGCCATGCCTCAAGCTAGAGGATGCAGACAATGCTCACCTCAAAGGATTCAGCAGGTGACTCCTGGATCGGATACTATTTGATCCTCTGCGAACTAGTTAGTGTGAATGTACTTTGAAGTGGTCAAGTCATACTGTTATATATGTTAAATCTACAGTGACCAGTTGTTTTGATTAATTGGGAAGAACAGTGAGGATTATTCCTACAGTTGTGCCTCTAGTTGCATCTTGAGGCTTCCACATCTATTAGCCACCAATGCCGCTTAAACCCAATTTCCTGCATTCAAATTCCTTCTATATTTTTGTTCTTCCCATCCTATCACAGTTTGCATAAAGTGGTTGGTTTTTTTAAAAATTTTGTTTTATTTTCATGTCTTAAATAAATATTTATATACTTTTTGATATATCTTCATTTTTGTTCAGGTTTACCAAATGAGGTGGTTTGGGTTGCTCTAGAGGGCAGGGGTCCCAGGAGTCATCTTCCCAACACTGATGCCACAATGTCAAATAAGTGGTTGCCTCTCTATTAGCAGACTTTGGGAAACCTCAGTCCTCTCCCAAACTGCACGTCTTCAGTACTCAAATGCAGTTGTTCATGCTTCGTTCCATTAACAAAACTATCAAATTCCACAGCCCTGCTCTTTGCTCTTCATTTCCCACCAACCCACTGGACTTTAGGTGACCCTCTCTCACAAGCAACAGCTGGGAAGGATGTGAGCATCTCATCGTGCTGACTCTGGGAGGACCAGGTGTGGAGAAACACCCCACATGAATTTGCTCCCAACAGCCCCTCAATAGAAAGTACAGGAGCCAAAATTTTATCAAGGACATTCCAGCCAAGTTGCTACCACATAAAGAAAGTAAATTAGCCTTCACGTTGTTGGACTCCTTCCGACATCAAGTCCCAGGCAGGAACAACCAGGCGGCTGAGTGGAAGTTAGGTGACCATTCCCTGGCTGCCTGGGATAGAGAGAGGGAAGTTTGAACACTCTATGTTCTCAGCAGTGACCACTAAGTCTCCACTAAGACAAGTAATGTTAAGAATACTTCCCAAATACATGGATGGCAGAGCCAGAAACCCAACAGTAGGAGTTATTTCCACACCCCCAAACCTTCAATTGCCTACAGGAATGGCCTTCCTCAGCGGTGGGCCCAAGACTCATACCAGCTGTTCTCTCCCTTTCACAGGCTCGATCTCCTCTATTTAAGCAAAGTGGACTTGATGTTGCCCTCTGTCCCACCCATAACCTTTATATTTCCCCCTCTGGTGCTATTTTATGTTGTATCATTTTACCTGTAAATATTTCAATAAAATCATATTTCTTTCCGTGTCCGAATGATAACATCTCCTATCCTGCTGCTGCTGCAGTGGGTAGAACCCAGGACTTGGACACTGAGAACGTAGACACGCGCTGACTCTGGTGTCCTTGGTGCGCTCTTGCGAGGCCTGCTCTGGTCCAAGTGTCACCCTGCCGACCCCAGGAAACCCATGGATCTGGAACACACCTACACTCTAGCCTGTCTTTGGTCTGTCTGTCCCAGTCTAGCTATCAGAGAGTCTAAGGCACCAGATGCTTGAACGGCCTAGCAAGATGACCCTGAGGGTCCAGGCCCCTGTTGCCATGGACCCTGCCCAGGTTTCCATCCTCGAGGCTTGTCCATCCTGCTTCTCCATGATTTCACAGGCACTGGGACATGTACTCTGGTTTTGACTTATATGTCTCTACTGTATGTCTCTGCCGCATTCATGCTCCCCACCCTCTTCAACCTGGAGCAGCTGCAGAGCTGGCAATCGCTGGGAGACCCCTCCAAGAAAGTGCTCAGACATTGCTTTGACTACAAATCAAGGCTGGACAAGATAGAATTTTCAGCAACAAGAAAGAAACCTAAATTTAATAATGAGGGCCAGGTGGAGCAGTGGTAGCAGTGACAGAAGTCCCACATTGCATGTGGGAGATCTTGGTTCAATTCCCAGCCAGTGAACTCATGGCAGCTTACAACAACCACAACTCTAGGGTAATAACTATCATGATAACTAACAACCCTCAAGCAGGTCATCATTTCCCATTTCAGAAAATAAGAGCCAGGATGGAGGCTGGGAGAAATGAAGTATGGGGCAGGTGACATTGCCCATTCACTATCTAATAGACAATCCCTAACCCTAAGGTCGCCATGAGTCGGATCCGACTCGACGGCACTTGGCTTGGCCAACCATGTGGCTCTGGGGAATGCCAGTTGTGGTTTCTACCCTGAGCCAGGTCAGACAGAGTCCTACCCTGGTACCGTAGCACACTGTCCTTGTAAGAAAGCCAGAGACTCAGAACAAGGACAGCCTGAGGAGAAGGGACGGGGATGGAAGGCTGAACCTAGATCTCCCCCACTGGCGTTACATTGGCTTGTTCAAGGTGAGTTCCTGTGACTCCAGCCAGAAGAATCCTGATTAATGTACTATGTTGTATCACTGCCTGGCTCTACAGTGCTTTATTTTTAATGCAAGAGAAGCTACCATTTAAGCAAAAGAGACTAATTTTTTCTCTGTAGGGTGCAAGCATCTTTGGAGCAGATTTTTTTTGTTCTTCAGCAAATCTCTTCCACAGCAGCTTTGGAAAGAAGTTTAACAAAGACCAAGCATCCTCAACATGCAAAGCTGAAAGTTATCTGGAAAGGGTTATAGGCAAATGTTGATGGAGACCAAGAAGGCTTCTGAAAAAAAAATTCAAATCATAACCTCTTCTCTTGAAAATACATACTCTATAGAATTAACATATCTATATAATTATGTACAAATTTCGTTATCTGAATACCCTAACATACTCTATTTATAAATAGTCAAGCAATGTAGAAAAGCAAAAGTCCCCCTAAAGAAGTCCTTCCCACCAGACCCACACCAGTCTCTCTGCTCCAGTCCCACTACTTCCAGTTGCACATCTGTCTAATGTTTTTCTAAGCATTTATAAAAGATGGTGTATAAACACCAATAAGGGTGTAATTTGTCTGGGTAGGTTTTCCTGACTTTTGTTTTATATAAATGATACCTTAACGTAATCCGTCTGTCGGTTTGTCTTACCGTGGCGCTTTCAGTGTTAAGATGGCAGAAGCTGTGGCACAGGTATTTCAAATACCAACAGGATCACTTTCCACAAATGAGCCAATGAAAACCCTATGGACCACAACAAAATATTGTCCAGTATGGTGCTAGAAGATGAGCTCACTGGGTTAGAAGGCACTCAAAATATGCAGCAGCCAAAACAACAGACTCATGCATACCAACAATCATGACAACGGCACTGAAGAAGGAAACATTTCAATCTGCTGTATGTGGGGTCTCCATGAGTCAGAGCTGACATTGCTTTGGCCCTCACCACAAACACTCCAGGGTCTGTAGCCCTCCTGCTGAATGTGGACCCTGCCCTGGTCTCTATCCTGCAGTGTCCACTTAACAGCGTATCTAGGAGTCTTCCCATAGCTGGGCATACATTCAGCTCATTCTTTGCAAAGGTTGATTAGTATTTCACTAGATAGATGACTCATCATTTACTTATTCCTTCCTCACCCTTCAGATGATTGCAGTTTTTTGCTCTATAAACAATGCTTCAGTAAGAATATTGTTCCCACCTCTTTGCACACATGTGCAAATGCCTCTTAGAAGTAGATGATCAAGAAAAGAATTTCAAATTTTCACAAGTAGATGATCAAGAAAAGAATTTCAGGAGGGCGGAGTCAAGATGGCGGACTAAGCCCATGTCTCCTTATATCACTCTGGAAATCAAGACCTGAATTGACAATCAAACAGAGCCTTCTGATCACCTAATCAGCCTCAGGACACGGCACAGGGCTGTTAATTGGGAATTCATACCATTCAGCGAAAAACCTCGTCTCTGTCGCTGACTCCCGCTCCGGGCTAGCCCCGGCTCTCACAGACGGAAGGTAAACGTGCCAGTTTGACATTTTTTTCCTCTGTCTCGGCCGGCGGGCGGAGCTGGGTCTTGCTTGGCGGCTGGACTCAGACGCGCTGCTGGGGGGATAGGCAGGTGAAATTCCCATATTCTGAGAGCCAGGCTCCGGACTCTGTTAATCTAGCCACTTTGAACCTTCCATTTTATATCTGCATCAGCGGGGTTTGATCGGAATTCCACAGTTCGTGTGCGAGACGCCATGTTGGTACCAAGATTTTACTGGGACCTAATTCTTAGCCTGGGAGCCAGCGCCTGCAAACGGGACAGCACTTCTCCGGCAGAAAAGAAGTAATTTTCCCCGTGCCAACTATGCTGCAGGCACTGCAACAGAAGCAGAGGAATCACTACCTCTCGGCACCTTTAGCCCCTCTGTCTGCTGCCTGTGTGGAGGACGCCTTCTTGGATATGGTGCCCGCAGCTGGACCTAATTCTTAACTTGGAAGCCAGAGCCTGCCCACAGGAGAACGCTTTTCTATCACAAAACCAGTACTCGACGGAGTGTTGGATAAGGCTAGGCCCTGTCAGCAGAGGCCACCAGGGCAGTAGCAGTGCTGTATTCTGAACTAGTTTGTTATCATCTGGGGTTGGATATAGTGGCACTTACTTTGTCAGTTGAGAAGAGGGATCTCTACAACTGAAAAGCTAACTGACTTGTGAAGTGGTCAGATACTTTTGCCTTACATTTTAAGACAGCCTAGAGAAACATTTGCAGTCCATCCTCACAGTACCTCTTCTAGTCTCTACGTACTCACATGGGACCCAAAAAGCAACAGACAATTGTAGCATACAAGAAATCAGCCATGGCTTCAGAAGGCTCCCAAACAAAGCAACCAAGGAGTTTTCCAGATGAAGAAACTTTTATGAAAGCTTCAGGAAGTGAATACAAAATGATTACATACAGAGCCCTTCTAGACTTTATACAAAATGCAGCAGAACAAAATGAAAAATTAAACAAGCTGCTCGATCTGATGGAATACCAGTACTCTGAAATCCAACAGATCAAGAACAAAATCAAAGACATAGAAACTTCCATGCAAAGCCAAGAAAACAGAATGGAACAAATAGAAAAAAGAATTTCCGACTTGGAAGACAGAGCTACTGACGCCAGCATCTATGAGCAGAAATCAGAAAAAAGAAACAAGAAAAATGAAGAAACATTAAGAAGCATGAGGGACTCTATTAAGAGGAACAACCTTCGATTAATTGGAGTCCTGGAACAGGGTGAGACATCTGAGAAAAGAGAGAGTATCGTTGCTGACCTGCTGAAAGAAAACTTCCCAGAAATCATGAAGGAAGAGAATATAGACATCTCAGACGCATATCATACGCCACCCAATATAGATCTCAAAAGAAAGATTCCAAGACATATTATAATCAAGCTTAACAAAAAGAAACATAAGCAGCAACTCTTAAAGGCAGCAAGACTCAAAGCAAAGCTAGCATTCAGAGGGAAACCCTGTAGGCTCTCACCAGTTTTCTCAGCAGAAACCATGCTGGCATGGAGACAGTGGCATGATACATTCAAAGCCTTGAAGGAGAAGACCTTCCAACCAAGAATTATGTATCCTGCAAAACTATCTTTCAAATACAAAAATGAAATTAAGACATTCCCAGATAAACAGAAACTCACAGACTGTGTAAAAACCAAACCCAAACTATAAGAAATACTGAAAGAAGTTCTTGGTTCTGGCTTAGAAGTACGAAACCACTAACTTTATGTTTTAGAACGACACACTACTCAATACTCTACTCTTTTAGGGAAGGCTCCAAAGTCAATCACAGCTTTGATACGGAAAGAAGCAATCTACTGATCATCATGAAACCAATGCTGTCATCATAATAAAAAGAGGGATGTACTACAGTTGTTACAGTCCTTCCAGATGGAGAGGAAGATGACAAGACTGGTAGTAATTAAAATTGGGTTTATATATAGTTTATTAAGGGGAACCATACGGGCAGCTGTAAAGCACAACAAAGATGTATCATACCATCTCAAGAAATGTAACACACAAGTCTCAACAACTACAAAACCAGCTCTGAAAAAGGTTTAAAAATCAACTCACAAAAAAGAATGTCCCAGAACAGACTAATAAGAACAACAGAGAAAACATCAACATAAAAATGAACATATCACAATGGCAGCAGTGAACACATGCCTATCAGTAATTACATTGAATGTGAATGGACTGAATGCTCCAGTAAAGTGACATCAAGTGTCATCTTGGGTCAAAAGACATGACCCATCCATATGTTGTCTACAAGAAACTCACTTGAGACCTAAAGATAGGAACAGACTGAAAATTAAAGGTTGGAAGAATACATATCAAGCCAACAATGAACAAAGAAGAGCAGCGGTGGCAATTCTGATCTCAGGCAAAATCAATTTTAATGTCACATCCACCATCATGGACAAAGATGGACACTATTTATTGCTGACAGGTTCAGTACACAAGCAAGACTTAACTATATTAAATATTTATGCACCTAATATCACAGCACCTAAATACGTTGAAGAAACACTGACTATGCTCAAAAGAGAGTTAGATGACTCCACAATAATAATGGGAGGGTTTAACACTGCACTCTCATTACTAGACAGATCATCTAGAAAAAAGTTCAGTAAAAATACAGAAGACCTCATTGACACAATTAACCAACTGAACTTCATTGATATATACAGAATTTTCCACCCATCAGCAGACAACTATACCTTCTTCTCCAGTGCACATGGAACATTCTCCAGAATTGACCATGTGATAGGCCATAATGCAATGCTCAACAAAATCTATACCATTGAGTTACTGCAAAGCATAGTCTCAGATCATAAAGCCATCAAAGTTGAAATCAATAGCAGAAAAAACATAGATAGAAAGTGGAACTCTTGGAAACTGAACATCTTGCTCAAAAAAACATGGGTTATAGAGAAAATCAAGGATGAAATAAAGAAATTCATGGCTTCCAATGAGAACGAAAACATTTCCTACCAGAACCTATGGGATACAGCCAAAGCAGTGCTCAGAGGTCTGTTTATCTCCATAAATGCACACATCTGGAAGGAAGAAAGAAACCAAATGAAGGAACTAACTCTACAGCTTGAACAAGTAGAAGGAGAACAACAGAGGAACCCCTCGGACACCAGAAGAAATGAGATCATAAAGATTAGAGGAGAGCTAAATGAATTAGAGAATACAAAAACAATTGAAAAAATTAAAAAGACCAAAAGCTGGTTTTTTGAAAATATCAACACAACTGACAAACCACTGGCTAAACTTACTAAAGAAAAGCAGGAAAGGAAACAAATAACCCAAATTATAAATGAGAGGGGAGTTGTCACCACAGATGCAACAGAAATCAAAAATATCATAGCAGAATACTATGAAACACTGTACTCTAACAAATTTGAAAACCTAGGGGAAATGGACCAATTCCTTGACTCATACCACCTACCCAAATTATCACAACGTGAAGCAGAACAACTTAATAAACCCATCACAAAGGAAGAGATTGAAAAGGTCATCACAACACTGCCAACCAAAAAAAGTCTAGGCCCAGATGGCTTCACTGCAGAATTCTACCAAGCATTTAGAGAAGAGGTATCTCCAATACTACTGAGACTATTTCACAGTATAGAAAGGGATGGAGTACTCCTGAACTCATTCTATGAAGCCAGCATACCTGATACCTAAGCCAGGGAAAGACCCAACAAAGAAAGAGAACTACAGGCCAATATCACTCATGAATCTAGATGCAAAAATCTTCAACAAAATTCTTGCCAATAGAATACAACAACATATCAAGAAAATAATCCATCATGACCAAGTGGGATTCATACCAGGGATGCAAGGCTGGTTCAACATCAGAAAAACAACCAATGTGATTAACCACATAAATAACACAAAAGACAAGAATCACCTGATTCTGTCCATTGATGCCGAAAAGGCATTTGATAAAGTCCAACACCCATTCATGCTAAAAACTCTTAGAAAAATTGGCATAGATGGCAAATTCCTCAACACAATAAAGGCCATTTATACAAAACCAATTGACCACATCATCCTGAATGGAGACAGAATGAAAGATTTTCCCTTGAGATCAGGAACTAGACAAGGATGCCCACTGTCACCTCTTCTATTCAACATTGTTCTAGAAGTTCTAGCCAGAGCAATTACACAAGACCAAGAAATAAAGGGCATCTGCATTGGCAGAGAGGAAGTTAAAATCTCCCTGTTCACAGATGATATGATTGTATATGCAGAGAACCCCAAGGAATCTATAAGTAAGCCACTCAAACTGATAGAAGAGTTCAGCAAAGTCTCAGGATACAAGATAAGCATAAGTAAATCAGTAGGATTCCTTTATACCAACAACGAGACTGTTCAGGAAGAAATTATGAAATCAATACCATTTACGATAGCCCCTAAGAAGATAAGGTGCATAGGAATTAACCTAACCAGAGAAACAACAGACCTTTACAAAGAGAATTACAAGCCCTTACTACAAGAAACTAAGAGAGACTTAGATAAATGGAAAAACCTACCCTGCTCATGGATAGGAAGACTTAACATTGTGAAAATGTCTGTTTTACCCAAAGCAATTTATTTATATAATGCAATCCCAATACAAGTTCCAGCATCATTTTTTAGTGAGATGGAGAAACAAATCACCAATTTTGTTCGGAACGGGAAGGAGCCCCGGGGAAGTAAGGTACTACTAAAGAAGAAGAACACACTGGGAGGCCTCTCATTACCCTACCTTAGAACATACTACACTGCCACAGTGGTCAAAACAGCCTGGTACTGGTACAAGAACAGACAGATGGATCAATGGAACAGAACTGAGACCCCAGAGATGACACCATCTGTCTATGAACAGTTGATATTCGACAAAGGCCCTAAGACATTAACCTGGGGTAAAAACAGTCTCTTCAACAAATGGTCCTAGCAAAATTGGTTATCCATCTGCAATAAACTGAATCAAGATCCATATCTTATGCCTTACACAAAAACCAACTCCAACTGGATAAAGCAAAACGATGAAGCTCATCCAAGAAAAGGTAGGAACAACAACGGAAGTTTTAATACACAATGAGGACAGACTCCAAAATCTGTCAAAGAAACCACAATCAACAGAAGAGAAAATAAATAAATGGGAACTATTAAGAATCAAACCCTTTTGCTCATCCAAAGACTTTATTAATAGAATTAAAAGAACACCCACAGAATGGGAAAGAATATTTGGCAACTCTATGTCAGACCGACGCCTGATCTCCATAATCTATAAGATACTACAAAATATCAATAAGAAGAAGAGAAACTATCCAATTAAGCGATGGGCAAAGGAGATGGACAAACATTTCACTAAAGAAGAGATCCAGGCAGCCACAAAACACATGTGGACATGTTCACAATCTTTAGTTATTAAAGAAATCCAAATCAAGACGACAATGAGATACCATGTCACCCCAACAAGGTTGACCATGATCCAGAAAACACAAAACAACAAATGCTGGAGAGGCTGTGGAGAAAGTGGAACCCTCCTACACTGTTGGTGGGTTTGCAAAATGGTCCAGCCTCTTTGGAAAGCAATCTGGCGCTTCCTTAAAAAAATGGATATCGATATATCATTTGACCCAGTAATTCCACTACTTGGAATATATCCTACAGAATCAAGGCCTTTCACACCAACGGACACATGCATGGGAATGTTTATCACAGCACAGTCCACGATAGCAAAAAGATGGAATCAACCCAGATGCCCAACAACAGAAGAATGGATAGGTAAACTATGGTGCATATATTCAATGGAGCACTACGCAATGATAAAGAATAACGATGACTCCAGGAAACATCTCATGACCTGGTTTCGACTGGAAGACATTATGTTGAGTGAAAGTAGTCAGTGACAAAAGGACAAATACTGTATGAGACCTCTACGATAAGATCTCAAAAACAGACTTGTGTATAGAAGAAAAGACTCTTTGACAGCTGCAAGGCGGGGGGATGGGGAGGGTTTAGTTTAGATAGTTGCTAGAAATCTGGTTGGGAGAAAGCGGTGATAACACACATTAGAAACAAGAACAACATTAAGTGGACTTCAGCATAACTTGAGTACTCCTTCCATCTTAACTCAATACTGCAAGGATAGAGTAGCTGGGGCAGGGAGCAGGGCACCATGCTCTTAGGCGAAATCGAGGCCAATTGGCATAACTAGCGTTTTGCTAAGAGAGCTCTCTGCACCCCACATTGGTGAGTGGTGTCTGGGGTCTTAAGAGCTGCCAAGCTGCCATCCAAGGACACAGCAAATGGTCCCAATTCGGCAGAAACGGATGCTCACCAAGGACCAAAATGACATGGGGTAGAGACAACCTAGAAGACAGAGAGACCCACAAGAATGGGTGCCTTCATCGACTTGGGACCAGAAGAACCAGATGGTGCCTGGCCACCACCAGTGATAGCCACCATGGAGCTCACTAGGTTGAGTCTCACTGGCAACACAAGAATAAAAAGGGGTGCATCCTGAGATCTCCACTAAAAGACCTCAGTTGATAGTCCAGCGGTTTCAGGGTTCCCCTGAGAGCATGGCCCCAGACCCTGATGCCGCCCTTACTCATAAATTATAACAAAGTTCCACTCTTTGGACAGGATTGGATTGGACTTGGCAATGCAGAGTGACCGTATATTGGTTGCACTTTATGGTTCTATACATCTATAGGATATCATCCTGCTGACCTCTGGCTGGAGGAAGGAGAGTGGGTGGAGAGGAGGGGAAAGGAGGTTGTTGGGAGGATGAGACATGTATGGAGCAGAGAGGAATAGTGTGCTGTCACCGGACAGGGAGAGCAGTGGAAGCTGCATATAGGTGGGCATGTAAATTTATACAGGAATGTACATTTTCACTCAGTCATGTTAAATAAAAAAGAAAAAAAAAAGAAAAGAATTTCAAATTTTCACAGATGTAGCCACTTTCCCTCTGCACTAGTGTACATTCCCAGTGATAAGAGTATGAACGACCACCCCGGCTCTGTTACCAATGCTTTGTGTCATCATACTTCTAATTTCTGCCTATGGGTGGCTGAAAGGGCTGCTTCTTATTGCTATTTTAAGTTGCATTTCTGTGATCACGGGGTGAGGTTGGGCATCTTTTCATATATCAATGGGAAATTTATAGTTCTTCTGAGAATTGTTTATTCATGTTCTTTTTCCATTTTACTGTTTTTCTAGAAAATTCTGGAGAAAATAAATAGCAACTGAAATTTCACTACCCTAAAATAACAAACATTAGCATTTTTGTCACCATCTTTTTTTACACTTGTAGTATATGCACACACATGAATTTATATTAATGATGCCATATCATGTGTGCATTACTTAAAAAATTGTAAAGACTTTTTTTAAAAAAAGGCATTCATTTGTCTTGTGGATGTATTTCTCCCTTCAGTTTACCATCTCCCTTGGGAGCTAATCTTTTTAATTTAATGCAGACTTTGGTTAAACATAGTAGGTTATAATTATACATTAACTGCTAGCCCCTCCCAAAAATTCACTAAAATGACATTAAGTGAATGACAAAGGCATTATCCCAAGAGAACAAAGAAATCAGAATATTGGAGAGTGCTCAAGAATACCCACAACATTTGAAAAGCTAGACAGTAGACGGATTGTCTGTTGTTGTTATTGTTGGGAGGTGCCATCAAGTCAGTTTTGATTCATAGTGATCCTGTCAACAATGAAACAAAATACTGCCCAGTCCAGTGCCATGCCCACCATCATTTTTATGCTTAAGCCTATTGTTGCAGCTGCTGTCTCAGTACATCCTCCTTAAAGTCCTTCGATTTACCGACTCTCTACTTTACCAAGCATGATGTCCTTCTCCGGGGACTGATCCCTTCTGACAGCATGTCCAAGGTATGTAAGATGTAGTCTCGGCCATCCTTGCTTCCAAGGAACACTCTCGTTGTACTTCTTCCAGATCAGACCTGTTTGTTCTTTTGGCAGTCCATGGAATGTTCAATATTTAACTCTAACACCACACTTCAAAGGCATCAATTCTTCTTCTGTCTTGCGTATTTATTGTCTACCTTTCCTGTGCTTACGATGCAATTGAAAACACCATGGCTTGGGTCAGACACTCTTTAGTCTTCACGGTGACATCTTTGCTTTTCAACACTTTAAAGGGGTCTTTTGCAGCAGATGTTCCCAATGCAGTGCATTTCTTGAGTTCTTGACTGCTGGGTGTTAATTGGGAAACCAAGTAAAGTGAAACCTTTGACAACCTCAGTCCTGTCTCTGCTTGTCACAGTGTTGCTCACTGGTCCAGTTGTGGGCATTCTTGTTTTCTTGATGTTAAGGTGTCTATACTGAAGGCCATGATCTTTGATCTCCATCAGTAAGCATTTCAAGTCCTTTTCACTTTCAGCAAACAAGGATGTGTCATCTGCATTAAAAAACAAACAAACAAACAAACAATTACCCTCGAGTCTGGTCCAACTCACAGTGATCCTATAGGTCAGAGTAGAACTGCCTGATTTCCAAGAAGTGCCTGACAGATTTGAACTGCTGAACTTTTGGTTAACAGGCATAGCACTTAACCCACTACATCACCAGGGCTTCTGTCATCTGCATTAACAATTATTAATGAGTCTTCCTCCAATGCTGATGCCTTGTCCTTTTTTGTATAGTACAGCTCCTCAGATTATTTACTTGACATACAGATTGGATAGGTATGGTAAAAGGATGCCTCCCTGATGCACACTTTTCCTGACTTTAAACCATGTAGTGCCCCCTTGTTCTGTGTGTATGACTGCCTCTTGATCCATATATAGTTTCCTCATGAGCATAATTAAGTGTTCTGGAATTCCCATTCTCTCAATGTTATCCATAGTTTGTTATGATCTACACAGCTGAATGCCTTTACATAGTCAATAAAACATGGGTAAGCATCTTTCTGGTTTTCTCTGCTTTTACACAAGATCCATCTGATGTCAGCAGTGATATCCCTGGTTCCACATGTTTTCTGTATCTAACGTGAATTTCTGGCGGTTCCCTGTCAACACGCTGTTGCAGCACAGCAGCTTCTCTCTGAATGCGGTCGGGTTTCAGTTCTTCCTACTTTGCTAAACCAGTGACTGGTCCATCCACAACGGACCGACAAGGCCCCACTTGTCCGTCAGTCTTGTCTGTGAGTCATGAATTGACTAATAGTCACCTACTTAGCAAAGTAGGAAGAACTGAAACCTGACTGTCTTCAGAGGGAAGCTACTGTACAAGCTGATGTGTACCTGATGATAACAGGGAAGTCCAACAAAGTGGTTGTAAAGCAATATAATAAGCATTTAAATCTCCAGCTCCCCTCCATCATCCCTCAGGTGACTTTCGTTGTCCTATCCCAGTGAGAAAAAACTTCCCTGTCTTGAAAAGTTGAATTACAATGACTAGGGATGTGGGAACACCAGGCGCTGCTGAGAGAACGAGTGCCATTCAGAACACAATGCTTAAGCGGAGGTGAAAAGCTTGTGCTGGCTTCCCATCCAGCTCTGAGCACCTTCGCAGTCAGACATAGCCTCCCTGGTAAGACACCGGAGAGTTCCTCTCTGTGGCAAATATTTTAGAGGAAACATATCTAGATACTGGTACTTGCAAGGCCCCCAAACACCAGGTCTATGCCAGAATCCTTTTCACGGAACTCATCAGCCAAGCATTCTTAGAGTCCATATTCTTTTTTTTTATTTATTTAACATGACTGAGTGAAAATGTACATTCCCATATAAATTTGCATGCCCACCTATATGCAGCTTCCACTGCTCTCCCTGTCCGGTGACAGCACATTATTCCTCTCTGCTCCATACATGTCTCATCCTCCCAACAGCCTCCTTTCCCCTCCTCTCCACCCACTCTCCTTCCTCCAGCCAGAGGTCAGCAGGATGATATCCTATACATGTACAGAATCATAGAGTGCATCCAATATATGGTCACTCTGCATTGCCAAGTCCAATCCATTCCTGTCCAAAGAGTGGACCTTCGTTATAATTTATGGGGAGTCCCTATTCTTATAAACGACATTTGAGGAGAACTCCTAAAAAGAAAACACAGACCAGAGCAAGCTAAGATAAAAAGAACTGACAAGATAAAGAAACAATTCAGGGAACAGAAGAAAATATTGTAAAAATTTAAGTAGTATCTTCAGAGAAACAAGAGGAGCATACATTACGAGATACTTTTTAAAAAAGAAAAGAAACTTTAGAGAAAAAAATACCTCTTGTAAATTAGAACTGTGATAACCAAATTCACTTTACAAGGCGGCAGGAAAAGTTAAGAAAGTCTCCTAGGAGATGGGTTCAGAAGTTGACATGAAAGAAAATAGGAGATAAAAAGATTAAAAGAAAAAAGAAAAATCAGAGCGTTAGTCTACGATGTCCGTCTGAAGAACAGGAGATGTAGAGCTGCTAGAGGGTAAGACAGTACACAGTACTGGGGAAACCAGCACGACTTGTCCAAGACAAAGCTGTGGAAGCTTCATAGAGATTTCCAGACTCCCTTAGGGATCAAATTACTGAGCTGAGGGTTCTGTAGTCCATGGCCCTCAAGAACATGTATCTTAACTGGTGTAACATAATTTATAAAGAAAATGTTCTACATTGTACTTTGGTGATGAGGATCCGGGGTCTTAAAAGCTTTTGAGTGACCATCTAAGACACTCCACTGATTCTACCCCATGTGGAGCAAGGGAGAAAAAGAAACCCAAAGACAGAAGGGAAAGATTAGTTCGAAGGACTAATTGACCACAACCACCACAGCCTCCACCAGACTGAGTAATTAGATGGTGCAATTAGACGGGGTCTGGCTGCCACTAATGACTGCCGTGAGAAGGATCACAATAGCGGGACCCAGATCGAGTTGGAGAAAATTGTAGGATGCAATTCTAATTCACATACAGAGGCACACACAAACAAAAAAACAGACGCCATAGCCACAATCGTTTTCATGCTTAAGCCGTTGTTACAGCCTCTGTGTCGATCCATGTTGTTAAGGGTCTTGCTCTTTCTTGCTTACCTTCCGCTTTGCCAAGCATGATGCATTTTCTAGGCACTGATCCTTCCTGACAACATATCCAAGTATGGAAAACATAGCCTTGCCATCCTTGATTCTAAGAAGCACCCTGCTTGTACTTCTTCCAGGACAAATCTATTTGTTCTTTGGGCAGTCCATGGAGTGTATCCAGTGTTCTTTTCCTACACCACACCTCAAAGACATCAATTCTTCTTCTGTCCTCTTTATTCATTGTTGAGTTTTCCCATGCTTATGATGCAATCAAAGCAACCATGGCTTGGGTCAAGTGCACTTTAGTCTAAAAGGTGACATCTTTGCTTTTCAGCATTTTAAAGAGGTCCTTTGCAGCAGATTTTCTCAATGTGATGCATCTTTTTAGTTCTTGACTGCTGCTCCCATGGACGTTGATTGTGAAACCATGTAAAACAAAATGTTTGACAACCTCAATTCTTTCTCCATTTATCATGATGTTGCTTACGGGTCCACTTGTGAGGATTTTTGTTTTCTTGATGTTAAGGTGCAGTCCATACTGATGGCTGTGGTCTTCGATCTTCATCAGTAACTGTTTCAAACTCTCTTCACTTTCAGCAAACAAGGTTGTGTCAGCTGCATAAAGCAGGTTGTTAGTGACTCTTCCTCCAATCCTAATGCACCATTCTTTTTCATATAGTTCAGCTTCTCAGATTATTTACTTGACATACAGATTGAATAGGTATAGAAAGGATACAGCCCAAATGCACACCCTTCCTGACTGTAAACCATGAGACATCCACTTGTTCTGTTTGAACAACTGCCTCATGATGCATGTACAGATTCTTCATGAACACAATTAAGTGTTCTGGAATTCCCATTCCCTACAGTGTTATTCATAATTTGTTATGATCCCTTCCATCAAATACCTTTGCATAGTCAATAAAGCATAGGTAAACATCTTTCTTGTATTGTCTGCTTTTAGCCAAGATCCGTCTGACATCAGCAGAGATAGCCCTGGTTTCATGCTGTCTTCTGAATCCACCTTGAATTTCTGGCAGTTCCCTGTCAATATACCACCGCAGCAGCTTTTGAATGATCTTTAGCAAAATTTTATCTGCATGCAATATTAATGATACTGCTTGATAATTTATGTATTCAGTATGATCACCTTTCTCGGGAATAGGCATAAATATGGATCTCTTCCAGGCAGTTACACAGACAACTATCCTACAAATCACTTGGCACAGATAAATGAGTACTTCCAGGGTTACATTCGATTGTTGACACATCTCAGTTGACATTTCGTCATTTCCTGGAGCCTTGTGACTCACCGGTGCCTTCAGTGTAGCTTCGACTTCTTCCTTCAGTACTATTTGTACCCTATCATGTGCTACCTATTGAAATAGTTGAACATCGGCCAGTTCTTTTTGCTATAATGACTGTGTATTCCTTCTGTCTTCTTTTTATGCTTCCTGCATCAGTAAATATTCTCCCTTGTAGAATCCTTCAGTATTGCAACTCAAGGCTCGAATTTTTTTCTCAATTCTTTCAGCTTGAGAAACACAGAGCGCGTTCTTCCCTTTGGTTTTCAATTGCAGTTCTTGCACATGTCATTATACTACTTTATTTTGTCTTCTCAAGTTGCCATTTGAAATCTTCTGTTCAGAGCTTTTACTTCATCATTTCTTCTTTTTGCATTAGCTGCTCAACATTCAAGAGAAAACTTCAATCTCCTGTAACATCCACTTTGGTCTTTTCTTCCTTTCCTGTATTTTTTAATGACATCTTGCTTTCTGCATATGTGATGTTTTTGATGTCATCCGACAGCCCATCCAGTCTCCAGTCATTAGTGTTCAATGTGTCAGATCTATTCTGAGATGGTCTCTAAACTCAGGTGGGATATGCTCAAAGTCATACTTCAGCTCTTGTGGACTTGTTCTAATTTTCTTCAGCTTCAGTCTGACTTTGCACATGAGCAATTGGTGGTCTGTGTCACACTTGGTACCTGGCCTTGTTTTGACTGATGAATTTTGCATTGCATATTTCCACAGATGTAGTCAATTCAATTCCTGTGTATTCCATTTGATGAGGTCCATTTGCATAGCTGGTGTTTATGTTGGTGAAAAAGGTATTTGCAGTGAAGAAGCTATTGGTTTGCCAAAATTCTGTCATGTGACCTTTGGCATCATTTCTATCACCAAGGCCGTATTTTCCAACTGCTGATCTTTTTCCCTTTTCTCAGCTTTTGCACTCCTATCACCAGTAATTATCAATGCTTGCTGATTGCATATTTGATGTATTCTGGACTACAGAAGCTGATAAAAATCTTTGATTTCTTCATCTTTGGCCTTAGTGGTTGGTGCATAAATGCGAAGAATAGTAGTATTAGCTGGTTTTCCTAGTAGGCTTATAGATGTTGTCTATCACTGACAGCATTGTACTTTAGGACAGATCTTGAAATGTCCTTTTTGATGATGTATACAGCAGCAATCCTCTTGAAGTTGTCATTCCCAGCATAGCAAACCACATGATTGTCCAATTCAGAATGGCCAGTATCAGTCCATTTGAGCTCCCTAGTGCCTAGGATATGAGTATTTGTGTCTTCCGTTTCACTTTTGATGATTTCCAATTTTTCCTAGAATCATGCTTTGTACATTCCATGTTCTGATTATTAATGAGTGTCCTCAGCTATTTCTTCTTATTTTGAGTTGTGCCACATCAGCAAATGAAAGTCCCAAAGGCTCTACTCCATTCATATCATTAAGGTCAACTCCACTTTGAGGAGCCAGCTGTTCCAGAGTTACTTTTCAATGCCGTCCATGCTGGGGACTGATTTTCCTGCACTGTGTCGGACAGTGTTTCACTGCTATTCACAAGGTTTTCACTGGTTAATTCTTTTGGTAAGTCAACTGTCAGATCCTTCCTCCTAGTCTGGCTTAGTCTGGACGCTCAGCTGAAACCTGTCCACCACGGGAGACCCTGTTGATATCTGAATATCAGTGGCATGGCTTCTAGCATTACTTACAGCAACACACAAGCCCCCGCAGTACAACATACTAACAGGCATGTGAGGGAGAAGGCAAGAGGAGACAGGAAGGTTGGTAATGTGGAATCCAAGGTTGGGAAGGAGAATGTTGACATATCATGGTGTTGACAACAAATGACACATATCAACTGTGCATTAACTTTTGAATGAGGAACTTCTTTCTTTGTTCTGTAAACCTTCATCTAAAGTACAATTTCTAAAAAAAACCAGTGAGAGAATTGGCATTGCATTATAGCTGACGACCCTTTAAAAAAGAGAGAGAGCAAGAAATGAACAGAGAACTAAAGGAAAACTTCCCGTAAATGAAAGAATAAATCTGTAATATTAATAATAGATAACTCATAAAGAACAGATTGGATGTCAGAGTTTTAATTTAATGTTAGAGCTTTAATTTCCATGGGATAGACTCCCAGGAGAGTGATAGCTTATCAAAGCATTGCTCGTCCTCCGTCCCCTGTTGCCGTCAAGTCAATTCAAATGCATGGTAACTCCATGTGTTTCAGAATAGAACTGTGCTGTTATTGTGTTTTCAAGGCTGTGACCTTTTGGAAGGAGATTGCCAGGACTTTCTTCTGAGGCACTTCTCAGTCAGCTTAAAGTGCCAGGCTTTCAGTTAAGCCAAGCACTTAGCCATTTACACCACCCAGGGACTCCCAGCCAAAGAGTACACTTTGTTTTAAAAGACATTACTGGGCTGAATCCCCAAAAGTACTATCCCAATAAACAAGAATATCCATTTTGTTGAGCTCATTTATGCTCTTCAGTAAAACAGTGGCTTATTGCCACGTGTTTTATTGTTTCTTTGCAGTTTTGTGGAATTATTTTCTAATTAAATATCTTTGAAAAAAGAAAACCTATTATTTTTTTCTTTGTTAACAGAACACCTGGCGGTCTTGCTTAATCCTCTTTCTAATTTTAATAGTTCATTGATTTTCCTTGCTTTTTTCCTAGGCATATAGTTTCTTTCCAGTATTTATACTACTTCTCTCTTTTTTTACCTTACAATGTGTATAGAATAGAACTGCTAGGAAAAAAAAAGATTGAATAATGATGAGAATATCAAGCAGCTCTGCCTGTTTTTGCCATCTTTTAGAACATTTATAATGGTTCAACAATTAGCACTATATACAGTAAGCTTTTAGTGGATATCTGCCATCAAGCTAGAGAATTCTCCTATATTCTTAGTTTTCCCAGAGTTTTGGTTTGTTTTATGTTTTAATAAGGAGTAGTCGCTAAATTTTGCCAAATGTGTTTTTTGGCCATGACTTAAATGAATCACGTGACTTAGGCAGCTATTGAGATGGTTGTATGGCATTACTTTGTTAATCTGCTAATACGGTCAATTACATGAATAGATTTTCTTATGTTCAGCTATCCTTGCATTCCTTCCAGTACTTACAATGTGAGATTATTCTTTTAGAACTCTTCAATTTGTTAATACAGGTTTAGGACATTTACATCCATTTCTACAAGTGAGCCCTAGGAGCACTCTCTTGGTCAAATTTTGGTGTTTGGATTATTTTAGCATCATAGAACAAATTACGAAGTTTCCATACTTTTTCTATGCTCATAAATGTGAAGAAATGATAGAATCAATCCATAGTAATCCCAATAGATCTACAGCAGACCCCAAAGATGTCCAGGAAAGGAGGTCACACACTAACCAATTGCTGTTACACATGTGTGCAGTGGCCAACAGGCAAATGTAGAAGTGCTGTCAAGAAAGAAAACACTTGGTTGCCCAGAGAGCTCAGCAGGCAGGAGAGGAACAAAGCCAGTATGGTCAGACAGCAGAGGAATGGGGCTGGGGGCACACGAGAAGCCACTCTTTAGAGGCTGGGAAAAGATTTGGGTCAGTCCTAACTTCTGAGGGACTTTAAACCGATGCATTACATGACCAAGACTGCATTTTAGAATGCTCTTACTTTCATGTAAACACAGATTGAAGTTGGGTAGGGCAGATACTATTACCACAGTTGTTCTAGGTGATGTGATGGTAATATGGACCTCAGCCGGGATTGGGAGAGGCAGAGAGGCTTGAGAGCTGATTCAGTGACCACAGCATGGTGTGGCTTGGACACTGGGTCCCGGCAGAAAGGTATTTCTGTGACTCCTGGATCTCTAGTTTTTCTGCCTTCAATGTGGCACCATCACTGAGAGGGAGACTATGGTAGAGGGCCAGGTCTAGGAAGTGGACTTGAGAGTGGTACAGGAAAGGCTCAGCAGAAACAGGTGTCTTTGAGTTGTGCCCTTGGAAGTCAGCCCAGCACCTGGGTACTAGATGTAGAGCCCACAACGTGGGTCAGGCCTGGGGTGCACACTTTGGAGCTGTCAGACAACAATGGAACAATGTGGCAGGATGTTCTCCCTTAGGATCAGAGGGAGAAAAGAGGAGGGCTTCGAACAGAGTCTTAAGAACACAATATCTGTGCTTTTAATGGAAGAAGCTGACTATCAAAGGCAACTGAGGATTTCCCAGTTAGGGCAATAGGACAGCTGGGACCACATGATGGATGAGGCATTGGCAGCATGCATTCCTTTTGGGAGGCTGTGGACAATTAATGTGGAAAATACTATTACAGTGAGTAACACGGAGTTCAGGACTTTCCACTCCACAAACCTGTGCCACCCTCAGCCTTCCCATCTACCTGCAGGTAATTCCACCCACTCAGCAAAAATAAATAAATAAAACACAGTCAGTTACTGTGGAGTCAGTTCTGACTCACAACAGGCCCACCCCACATGTATCAGAGTAGAACCATGTGGTTTTTATGATTTCTTTCAGAAATATTTTGCTCATAGGAAACCCTGGTGGTATAGTGGTTAAGTGCCATGGCTGCTAACAACAAGGTCAGTAGTTTGAACTGACCAGGATCTCCTTACACACTCTATTGGGGAAGTTCTACTCTGTCCTGTGTTATTGCTGCAAGTTGTAATCAACTCAACTACAGTGGGTTTGTTTTGGGTTTTAGTTAGTTCACCAGGCCTTTCTTTCAGTGCACTCTGGGTGGACTCTAATTTCCAAACTTCAGGTTATCAGCCCAGTGTGTTGACTTCTTGTACCACTCAGAGACTCCACACTTCCAGGAGTTTCCAGCAGCTTAGGCCAAACACCTTGCAGTTATCCTGACTTCCCTCTCCCCCTCAAGCCCCATATGTAGTCCTTTTGAATATCCTGTTGGCTGTGCTTTAACACCTCCCCAGAGTCAATCACCACTCACTGCCTTGATCCTGACTATTTCAACAGTCTTCAGCCCCTTTTCCAGCTCTGTTCCCTCCTGTCACTTGCCACCATCTATGTCATTTATGATCTGGAAGTGTCTAGATCCTAACTATAACATCAGCTAGGGAGGTAGAGCTTTTCACCTGCTTGCTGAATGCTGTGTCTGCACACCTGGTGTTGAGCACATGGCCCGTAGGAGACGCTAGATAAACATGAGCTGTCTGATTAAAATGGGCAAACATGAAGAAGGGTCAAGGAAGTGGGCTTGTTTCTCTTATGTTTTAAATATGGGAGCAACTTCATTACTTAAGACAAAGATCAGAAAAAAGGTGAGAAATACGTAAGGTTGTAAGCAGGGAAGTGGGCATGTTAAGCCAGCACAGGGTGTAAGTGGTCTTGAGTAAAGAGCAGAGGGTCCACCCACTTGATGGGTCCATCTTTATGCAGGGCCAAGAATGGAGGGTAGGGAGAGGGAAGGCCAGACGCCAGAGGTGGGTTTCCAGAGGCCCCTAAACTAGACCTTAAGAGGTGGAAATCAAGCCTCCATCAGCAGTTTCTCCTTCCAGTACCTCCCCAGCCAAGCAGTCTTCTGATCAAGAAGCCAGAGGCCGAGATACAAGGTCCTGCCCCACTTGGCCATGTGGACTCAGGAAGTGTAAACAGATGCTGTTGAATTAATTCCAAATCATGGTGACCCTGAATGTGTCAGAGTAGCCATGTGCTTCACAGGGCTTTCAACTGGCTGATTTTTTTAGAAGCAGATCACCAGGCCTATCATGGATTGAACTGTGTCCCCAAGTATGTTGACAAAGAACTGTCAGAAATTCTACCCAGATTCAGACCAGGATATGGAAGCAGGGATATCATTCCTGATGTCAGATGGATCTTGGTTGAAAGCAGAGAATACCAAAAAATGTTTATCTGTGTTTCGTTGACTATGCAAAGGCATTCAACTGTGTGGATCATAACAAATCATGGCTAACATTGCATAAAATGGGAATTCTGGAACATTTAATTGTGCTCTTAAGGAATCTGTACAAGGATCAAGAAGCAGTCATGTAAAAATAACAAGGGGACACTGCATGGTTTAAAGTCAGGAAAGGTGTGTGTCAGTGTTGTATCCTTTCACCATACCTTTTCAATCTGTATGCCAAGAAAATAATCCAAGAAGCTGAATTATACGAAGAAGAACGAGGCATCAGGATTGGAATACAACTCATTAACAACTTGCATTAAACAGACAACACCACTCTACTTGTTGGAAGTGAAGAAAATTTGAGACACCTACTGATGAAGATCAAGGACCATAGCCTTCAGTATGGATTGCACCTTAACATCAAGAAAACAAAAATCCTAAAAATTGGGCCAGTAAGGAACATCATCACAAATGGACAAAGAAATGAGGTTGTCAAGGATTTCATTTTACTTGAGTCCACAATGAACATCCGTGGAAGCAGCAGTCAAGGAATCAAAAGATGCATTGCATTGGGAAATTCTGCTGCAAAGGATCTCTTTACACTACTGAAAAGCAAAGAGGTCACTTTCAAGACTAAAGTGCACTTGACCCAAGCCATGGTATTTTTAATCACATCTTATGGAAGTAAAAGCTGGACAATGAACAAAGAAGGCAGAAGAAGAACTGACGCCTTTGAATTGTGGTTTTAGAAAAGAATGTTGAATGTACCATGGACTGCCAAAAGAACAAACAGATCTGTTCTGAAAGAAGTACAACCAGAGTACCCATTGGAAGCCAAGACAGCAAGACTGAATCTTACATACTTTGGGAATGTTGTCAGAAAAGATCAGTCCCTGGAGAAGGACATCATGCTTGGTAGAGTGGAGGGTCGGGGAAAAGAGGAAAACCCTTGATGATATGGATTGACACAGTAGCTGCAACAATGGGCTTAAGCATAAAAATGATTGTGTAATGATGCAAGACTGGGCAGTGTTTCATTCTATTGTGCATAGGGTCATTATGAGTCAGAACCAACTCAACACACCTAACAACAGAACAACAACAAGGTTAACTCTCTGTTCCATTATAAAGGAAGTTTCCCTGGAGTGTGGCTTGCACCATGCTTTATCCTTTTATATTACAAGACATAGAAAGAAAGGAAGCAAGCATAAAATTGGAAAACTCACACCATCAAGAAAGCAGCACCAAAGTAGAGTCAAGATGGCGGACTAGACACATGTCTCCTTAATCACCTGTGAAAACTAAGGCTTGGACTGATAATTAAACAGAGCCTTCTGGACACTCAGTGAGCCCTAGGACACAGCATAGGGCTGTCAACTTGGACTACACGCCACTGAATGGGGAACTTCTTCGCTTTCACTGATCCCCACCCTTGTTGAATGCTGGCTCTTGCCAGTTGAAGGTAACAGCATTTTTAACTTTTTTTCCCTCTGTCTTAGCCAGTATGCGGGGCTTGGGCTTAACTGGCCCCTAAGCTCAGCCACACTGCTGATAGTATCAGCTGGCAGAATAGCCACATTTTGAGAGACCAGCTCTGGACTCTACATCTCAGCCCTTCCACAATCTCTTTCCAAACTTCTGTCATTGATTCGGCTATTTCACAGCAGGTGGGAGAACTTGTGTGAGACACCACCTTGTTCGACTGGGAGGCAGAGTTGCCCAAATGGAGGCCTCAGCAGGGGCTAATTCCTAGGCTGGGAGGCAATGCCAGCCTGGTGAGTGCTCCCCCAGCAGAAAAGCTGTGATTAACACAGTGTGGACTTACACATGGGCCCTGACAGCAGATGACAGCAGGGCAGTAGCCCTTCCATTCTTTGAACTAGTTTACAGCATCTGGGGTTGGACATAGAAGTGCTCATGTTGCCAGCTGGGAAGAGGAGCTTGCACACCTGACAGCCTGACTGATTTTGGAAGCTGTCAGGTAGCTTTTACCTTTAAAAGCAAGACTACCTGGAGAAATAACTGCAGTGCACCTCAGTGGCATCTCTTCCAGCCTTTACTGATCCACACCACAGGGTCAGCTGACAGCCCCCCCCCCAGTGACTCCATAAGTAGGGCCACGTCTTTGCCAGTCAGGTGGTGGAGCCTGTTATCCCAGAGATTCCACTGGTCCCAGTCACTGGAGTACATAGAAGTAACTGGTGATCACCTTCATTCTCAGACTGTGCTCAGACTGTTACCTGTTAAGGTAATACCGGAGAAACTAAACAAACTCTAGATGCCTGAAGAGCAACAAACCTTGACCAGAAACTTAACGAAAAATTCCCTTATGGCTCTAGAAAGCCCCCAGAAGTAAGAACCAAAGAACTTCTCAGATGAAGAAGCCTTTCTGAAACTATCGAATGTTGAGTACAAAAAAAATTATATATACAGCCCTCCTAGACACTATACAAAATTCAGCAGAGCAAAATGAAAAATTAAGAAAGCCGTTCAAACTGATGGAACACCAGTATTCTGAAATCTGACAGATCAGTAATAAAATCAAAGAAATAGAAAATTCAATTCAAAGGCAAGAAAGCAGAACTGAACAAATGGAAAATAGACTTTCTGACTTAGAAGACAGAGCTACTGACTCCAGCATCTGTGAGGAGAAATCAGAGAAAAGAAACAAGAAAAATGAAGAAGGATTGTGTGGGACTCTATCAAGAGGAACAATCTACAATTAATTGGAGTTCTTGAACAAGGGGGACACCTGAAAACACAGAGTATTGTTGTTGAGCTGTTAACAGAAAACGTCCTTGAAATTATGAAAGAAGACAATATAGATATCCAAGGTGCTTATCAAATGCCACTCAACATAGATCCCAAAAGAAAGACACCAAGACATAATCAAGATTAACAAAGTGAAACATAAGCAGAAATTTTTAAAGGCAGCCAGACTCAAAGCAAAGCTAACATTCGGAGGGAAACACTGTAGGCTTTCATCTCACTTTTCAGCAGAAATGATGCTGGCACAGAGGCAATGGGATGACATGTTCAAAGCCTTGAAGGGAAAACACTTCCTTCCAAGAATTACGTATCGTGCAAAACTGTCTTTCAAATGTGAAAATGAAATTAAGACATTCACAGAGAAACAGAAACTCAGAGACTTTGTAAAAACCAAACCAAAGCTACAAGAAATACTGAAAGAAGCTCTTGGCTTAGAAGAACAAAACCATTAACTCTATATTTTAAGAGGCAATACAGGACACATCATCCAGAAACCTATTCAGCTAGGGAAGGCACAAAAATCAATCAAGGCTATAATATTAAAAGAAGTGAGCCAATGATCATACCATGAAAACTATGATAACATCACATCAAAAAGAGGGATGTACTACAGTACAGACAGAGAGGAAGTTAAGATGTGTAGAAGTTAAAACTGGATTCAAACATAGATTATTAAGGGGGACTATAGGGGTAGCCATCAAGTACAATAAAACCAAAGCCAAGTGCTATCAAGTCAGATAAAGGTGCAACATTTCAAATCAAGAATCATAATACAGGAGTCTCAACAAACACAAAACCAACACTGAAAAGCATGAAAAATCAGCCCATAAAGAAGAATGTCCCAGAACAGAATAATAAGAGCAACAGAGAAAACCTCAACACAAAAATAAACACATCACAATGACAGCACTAAACACATACCTATCAATAATTACATTGAATGTAAATGGACTGAACGCTCCAGTAACAAGACAAAGAGTGACATCTTGGATCAAAAGACATGACCTGTCTATATGCTGCTTACAAGAAACTTACCTGAGACTTAAAGACATGAACAAACTGAAAATTAAAGGATGGAAGAATATATACCAAGCTAACAATGTACAAAGAAAAGCAGGTGTGACAATACTAATCTCAAATAAAATAGATTTTAATGTAAAATCTACCATTGTGGACAAGGACATTATTTATTGCTGAAAGGTTCATACACAAGCAGGACTTAACAATATTAAGTATTTATATGCACCCAATACTAGAGCATCTAAATACATAGAAGAAACACTGACTACATTCAAAAATGAGATAGATCACTCCACAACAGTAGTGGGAGACTTCAACACTCCACTCTCAGTATTGGATAGATCTTCTAGAAAAAAGCTCAGTAAAGACACAAAAGACCTTACTGTCACAATCAAGCAACTAGACTTCATTGACATATACAGAACTTTCTATCCATCAGCAGATAACTACACCTTATTTTCTACCACACATGGAACATTTTCCAGAATAGACCATGTGTTAGGACATAAACCAAATCTCAACAAAATCCGTACCAAATCT
Source organism: Heterohyrax brucei (assembly GCA_028571685.1). Classification (NCBI taxonomy): domain Eukaryota; kingdom Metazoa; phylum Chordata; class Mammalia; order Hyracoidea; family Procaviidae; genus Heterohyrax; species Heterohyrax brucei. The sequence continues at coordinate 132,899,537 of CM053149.1, read as the reverse complement.
CAACAAAATCCATTGCAAACCATCTTCTCAGACCATAAAGCCATAAAAGTCAAAATCAATAGCAGAAAAAATACAGATAGAAATCGGAACTCATGGAAACTGAACATCTTGCTTAAAAAGCCATGCATTATAGAAGAAATCAAAGAGGAAATAAAGAAATGTATGCATTCCAATGAGAATGAAAACACTTCCTACCAGATCCTATGGGACACAGCCAAAGCAGTGTTCAAGGGTCAGTTTATCTCTATAAATGCACACACCCAGAAGGAAGAAAGAACCCAAACCAAACAACTAACCCTATAGCTTGAACAAGTAGAAAGAGAGCAACAGATGAACACCTAGGGCACCAGAAGAGAACAGATCATAAAGATTAGAGCAGAACTAAATGAATTAGAGAACAGAACAACTGAAAAAATTGTTAAGACCAAAAGCCATTTTTCTGAAAAGATCAACAAAATTCACAAACCATTGGCTAAACTTACTAAAGAAAGTAGCACCAGGCGTACAGCATGTCCTTCAGACCTGAGGTTCTTGACCCAGGATGCTCCCTGATCAAAGATTGATGCAACACAAGGATCTTCCTTCACAGCCAACAAAGAAGGAAAACCTTACCATGCAGTAGATACCCAGAATTTGGACTTGTAGCCTACCAAACTGTGTGAGAATAAACTTTTCTTTGCTAAAGCCATCCACTTTGCAGTGTTTCCGTTAGAGCAGTACCAGATAACTAAAACAAGGCCTTTCTATCAAGCCATCTCTGGGTGGATTCAATCTTCCTACATTTGGGTTAGCAGCTGAGCTTGTTAACCATTTTCATCACTCAGGCACTCCTTTAGGCAATTATAACCTGTCTTCTTCAAATTTTTAACTTTGAGGAAAAATACTTGTCTGTTCCCAATGAGATCCAGTTGGCCCCTCTGCACTTTGGAGGGGACTCTATAACTACAGTAGGGGAGGGGAAGAATGGGTCACAGTGTGATAGGGATACAGACATAAATAGTGCCGGCAGTGAGTACAAGCAGAGGAACAAGCAAAGATCTCACCTGCCCTTGAAGAGGTGAGTCATGCCATGGAGTCAAGGTACATATACCTGAAGGGAAAATGGGCAAGAAGAACCACACAAAACCTGAACCCTCGGCAGGACCAGAGCATAGCACAGGAAACTGGACACAAGACGTACATGAAAGAGCAGTACTGTCTCAGGTTGTTAAAGCAGGCCTCAGCCTGGGCCTGCTGCTGCTCTGCAGCTCAGTAGTCAACCAAGTGGACACTGGCTCAAGACCACAGAGCCACTCTCAGGGAGGCTCAGCCGCAAGGCCATCTGCACTTACAGTGTGGCAGTCTGGATGCCAGCATCCTTCCCATTTGAGCACCCTCACTCTGCAGTCACCACTTTCCCAAAGTAGATTTATTTCCAATCACCATTTGCTAAATCTCTGTCCCCTGTAAACCTGTGGGGGGTGGCGGGATTAAGCCCGGTTACAGATGTTATAGAGGAGCAGTGAGCAGTGGTCAGCTGGAGTTAGCACTCAGTCCTCCACAGACAAGCCTTCCGCCAGCCTTGCCCCAGGCCCGGGCTCCCGGCCCACCTGGTGGGCTGCCAGCAGGGACTCATGCAGAGCCCCGGCCACAGGAGGTCCTTGAGGAAGATGAGCAGCTCCTTCAAACCCGGCTCACTCAAGAGCTCCACGTCAGGATCACAGAAGGTCAGTAGGCTTGTGGGCCACTATTGGGCAGCTCAAGAGACCAGGAGCATCGGCCAGCAGCTCCTTGCCTGTCTGCAGACTGGAGCATGCGGGAGGTGGAGAAGGGGGAGTCATGAATGTTCCGGGTTCAGGAGTCGGGACCACTACTCTGCAGACAGCCTCCACTATGTCTCTCTCTGGCAGGTCCACCTTTATGAGGCCTATGACAGCCTCCACCTGAAGGCTTAAGTGGCAGTCCTTTGGCCATACTGTCTGTGGCACACAGTGCTCAGAGATGCTGAGGTTTTACTCCCTTCACATCCCCCCCTGTGACGGTACCCTCTGAGCCACCTGTGCTGGAGCCTAAGCTTCTCCTTCATTTAAGGCCAAATATTCTTGCAGATCCAACTCGACAGCACTTGGCTGGCTTATTTGCAGACTACGTTGTGTGGGCCCTTCAACTCTGGTGGCATAGTGGTTAAGATCTATAGCTGCTATCCAAAAGATGAGCAGTTTGAATCCACCAGCCACGCCTTGGAAACTGTATCTGGCGGTTGTACTCTGATCTGTAGCATCACTACGAATGCAAATTGACTCAACTGCAACGTTTTTTTATTGGGGGAGAACTCTGAGGAAGACCCCGGGTTATTGGATAGGAAAAGCCCTCAGGGCCTAGTGTCTGGCAGAGGGGAGGTGACAGGCCCAACTTCCTGTGCTGGAAGGGAGGTCTCAAGAGAAGGCAAGTGGCTCCGGGAAACCTTAGAGCAGGCCTCAGAGAAGGTGCCATGACTGCTTCTCCCATAGCCCCAACAACCGGTGATTATAAACAACCAGGTGATTATAAACTAGACCCAAAAAAGAAGCCACTGAGCACTCAGGGCTACCTTCAATAACCACCTGGACATGGAGGGTGGATTCCAGTGGGGCTGGTAGTCCCTTTGTGACTCAGGGGTGAGGGTGGCTCAGTCAGCACGTAGCTGGTACACGCTGGAGGCCTTCTGACAGCCCCTGGCCAAGCCCCTGGCAGAGTGGTGATCTCTCCCATTGGTTGTGTGCCCACAGTGTGCAGAGTCGGGGGCACCTAAGATGCCCACCGTGCCACAGAAGGCCCTGACAGCCCACAGAGGACACCTCTCACAGCCTCCCCGGAGCACAGCGTACAAGTAGTTGAGGGTGTCCAGGATGGGGGCTGGAAGGATTGCCTCAGGCTGGAAGGTTGCCAGGGCATTCTACTAGGCTGCAGTCTTCACACACCCTTTTGTGCACGGAGCAGATGTTTTACCAAATAGATATTCTACATGTCTCTGATACCCTGCAGACCTGAGAAGGCCAAAGGGAAAAAAATAAAAATAAAAATAAATTCTTTTTCATAAAGGTAAAAGTCACTTCCATTTCAAGAATAGGAAGGACCTATCCTTTGGTAGTTCAACAAGGGGTGGACACATCTACCAGCCTTGTTCACACATCTACTGCCAACTCTGCAGGAACAGAGGTGCGAGTATGTGTGCAGCCAAGGCCACATGGCTCCACAGTGGGCCTCCCTTCAAACACATACCTCTCACTGTTATAGACTATGGAAAATAATAGGCTTTTGTCATTCTTGATTTGGTGTCACCTACTGGCCTCTGCCTGGTTGGCCTGCCTAACAAGCAGGGCCTCAAAAGTGGAATTGGTGGGGTCTGGGAAGGAGGAATTCAGCATGAGGGGAAGAAAGGAGAACCAGTTAAGCTTTGATCAAGACTGAAAATCAACACCTCCTTTACATACACTCAGAGCTATTCTCACAGGACTAAACCTTGTAATCCACTCAAGCCTAAGAACAAGGATAACCTTGTTTCCCTAGACCAGTCACCTGGTATGGTACATGTCACGAATCCAGCATTCTTCACTTAACAGCAACAAATATTGTATGGACCCACTTTTATGAAATATCTAGAACAGGCCAGTCCATTAAGGCAAAAGAAGATTAGCGGTTACCAGGGGCTGGAGGTAGAATGATAAACAAACCTGACGCAAGCAAAGCTTTGGTAAGTGTCATAATAGAGGTAAAAGATTATAATAGAAAGATTTTTTTTTATACAGTTTACTATCAAAACAAATATTTTCAAAGTAAAATGAAAGAAAAGATGTGTGGCTTTTAAGGAAGTCATTCTTTAGTTAAGGAGATAAGACGAATAACTCAGAAAATCACATTAGAATAGAATGGGAAGTAACTGTTCTGTTTCCCTCCATTCTTGGCCTTCTGAGAAGGTGAGAGCCCTCTTCTGAAATCGGTAACTCACTTCAGTGTTTATCCTAATGAGAAGTCATGACACTATGCCCAGTGTTGCTGATACATGCCAGCTGTCCCTCTTCTAAGAAACAAATAGCCAAACCACACTGTCTGTGAACTTTCCCAGAGCCATTTCTTCTGGGCCTCTGGGCTATAAAAATGTAGACCGTGAACCGTGACTGGTAGATTCCTCTGACTCTAAGGAGCTTCCTGTGGTCTCAAACAGGGACACACGTAGCGCATCTGGAAGCAAAGAACAAGGTCCAGTGAACTCTGGGACCCCTTGCACAGTCCCTCAGCCTGCTGAGCAGAGTTCACCCTGGTACAAATAATCCCTCCTCCAGGAAATGCCTCCAGGTACTTACGTGGGAATTGAAAAAAAAAAATTCTTTCTCTAGTGCTTTCATCTGTCTTTGTATTTTATTTCACTAAAAGATGCAGATACAGTTTGGTGTTAAATATCAACATTCTAAACAAAATCAAATAATAGGTATATCCGGTGATTATACCCTAGAGTCCACCTTAGAATTCTTATACACCTGCACAAGGAAATATGTGCAAAAATACTCCTTTCAACATTGTTTTTAATAGAAAACCAGAACAAATGAACTCTTGTCTTTAAAGGTATGGATAAACTTCTGTTTAGTTAATCACTGGAGTACTGTTTAGCACTGTCTTAGTCATCTAGTGCTGACTTAACAAAAATGCCACTAGTGGATGGCTTTAAAAAGAGAAATTTTGTTCTGTTACAGTCCAGAAAGCCAAGAGTCCAAATTCAGGTTGTTGGCTTCAGGGGAACTTTCTCTGTTGTGGATAAAGGGCATTGTTTTCAGTCTTCCCCCGGACTGGGACCTTCTGAGGCACAGGGACCCTGTGTCCTTTCCAAAGGACGCACTCTTCTCCTGTCACTGCTTCTTGGTGGTGAGGTCCCCAACTCTCTACTTGCTTCCCTTTCCTATCCTAAGAGACTACCGCAACCCACAATACAAATTTACTTATTGACTCTGCCCCACCCACACAACTGCCTGATTAACACCATAGAGGCATGATTTACGAACAAGGGAGCCAAAAAAGCCAAGTGCCGTCGAGTCGGATCCAACTCATGGCGACCCTAGGGGAGCATCATACAATATTGGGAATTCATGACTCAGCCAAATTGCTACACACAGTTTTGGGGAAGGGGTGCAATTCAGTCCACGACACCCACCCCTCCCACCCCAAAGCCAATACAGGCTTCCTTGAGTTCCATGTGACCACATCTACCCAGCCAGCAGCCTGACAGCCTTGTGGGCTCTCTTGTCCTCCACTGCGAGGCAAAGCCCCTGAGCCAGTGTCCTCTCTCCAGGCCCCTCTGTTCCACCTACCGCTTCCTTCAGCTCTCTTTCTCCCCCTTTCAGCTCTTTCCTATTGTTTCCTGTCCCCTCCCAGCCTCCTCCAAGTCTTGTCACCAGCCAACTTCAACTGCAATTTCCTCCTAGGCAAAATTTTGATGTTGCCTTTGGGTTAATTTAATGTCTTTTCTGGCCGGCTTGTCCACAGCAGTCGTGGCATCTCCAGGTGCACCATTTGCACATAGGGATTCAACCACGGCTTAGCCTCACTCCTGGAGCAAACCGTGGTGATGGAAGGTGGGCTTTCTCTGCTTCCAGCTATGTTTTACAGGTGGTCTGCCAGATCTCTGGACTGCAGGGGCTTTCGCAGAATCTGTGAGGCTGGAGACACCTGTAAGCTCATCAGGCCAACCTGGCCACTTTATACACAAGGGCAGAGTCCATCCTAGAATGGTCTCTTTGTGTGCCTGGGAAGGATTAAATGAGGCCTCCTGGGTGAGCAGCGAGCTGCACCTTCCAGAAACGCCAAGCCTGTGTGCACTCTCCTTCTCTGAGCAGGGTAGCTGGCTGGTGACAGGAGTGAACAGCACATATTAGCTTTGTCTTTTGTTATTCTATCATCTGGGATGAGGCATGAGAGCTTTGGAAGAAAGTTTGTCTTCACTCCTTCCAGAGAACAAAGCCGCTCTACTGAACGATGCCTTGAGCCCATTGCAATCCACATCATCACATCTAACTCATTTGTTTCTGAGCATGCGTAGAGCAGATCTAAGCTCCTGGTATTGCGTGTTCTCTCCTACACAGCACGGAGTGGGAGGCGCAGTTCTGCCGAGGGGCCATCTGACATTTCCTCAGCCCAGGGTAGAACTTGTGTGCATGGTCCTTGATGTGCAACATGCACACTTGTATGATCTCACTTTGCATTTGCATTTCATGGGATGTAGAGGACAGAGTCCTATTTTTCCAGCACCTAGTCTTCATTTGACCTCCTTTGAGGATCTTTGAACTCAAACTGCTTTGGGAAAGTAATGGTAGAGGTTGGGCCCTTTGAGTGTCTCCGTGGCTTTGTGCCTTTGTCAGAGCCTTGGAGTTAGCCTGGACCAACCCATGGAGGACCTCGGGGAAGAGCAAAGACAAAGTTTGTATACTAAATCACACAGCAGGCAGTCTGATTGATACTTTAGCTCTGTCTGTCCTCTCTTACCCCTATTTAGCCGCAGGTTCGCCTATCTCTACCCTGACACCCTCTGGCATTTGTTTTGTTGTCCTAGCAGTTCTACTGTCACAATGGCCCCAGGCAAGTTACCAACCCTAAAAGACAGTATGCAACCACCCACCACTCTAGGTCTTGGCCCTTCTCACCTGCCCCTTCCAAAGCTACCCTTTCTCTAGCAGTGCTTGGTCTGTGTCCTTGAAGAGATTTCTTTGAATTAATTAGGTACGTATCTAGGAAAGACTCCTGTGATCTTTAGAGGCAAAGTACCATGCAGCAGAGATGCACCACCACACAGGAATGTGGGTCACGGCACCCTTGATGCTCAGCTCCATGCTTTAGCTAATCTGAGAGCAGCTTGGAGCATGGAAAGCGCCAGAATTCTCAGTCCAAATCCTAGTTCATCTGTATGGCTGTGGGGAAGTCATCCAATCCCTTCATCAGTAAAATGAGATAGCTTTGCAAGTGTGTCTTTATTAGAACATTCTATACTTTCTTTACATTTTATGCATAAACACTCTTATAGCAACCAAGTTCATTTTATATAGTTTATGAAAAGGCAGCCAGAGTCACTCCATCAGCTGGTGAGTTGTTTGTGGAAATCTGGTGTGGTTCTTCTTTACATTTTTCTGAAAACCCATCATGGTGTTTTAATAAAGATGAATGCAAGCAATCATTCATACCACAAACACATAATTAGCACTGCTGTGTGTCAGGCAGTATTCTCAGAGCTGGGATCTAGGAATGGCACAGCAGAAAGAAATAACCCCACCTTCCTGGAGCTGATTTTCCAGCAAAGTAACCAATACAGGAATCAATTGCTAAGGCAAAAGATAAAGCAGCAAAGGGGTCCAGAGTGTCTGGGAGGGCTTGCAGTTCTAGGTGGTGCCAGGGAAATCCTCCCTGGGAGGTGGCAGTGATCAAGTGACAGACGGAGCCATGCAGGTACCTGTAAGGAAAGCACTGGGGCAGATGAACGGCCAGCACAAGGGCCCTCAGCAGAAGAGTGCCGGGAGACCGAAAGGGACAGAAAAGCATGGGGAAGGAGAGGACAGGGACGAGGTGGAGTGGGGCCTACAGGGCGGGGAGAAGGTACTGCAGTTCGTGTGGTCTCTGCAGGCCACCGCACACATTTTTACTGCAGCTGGCTTTGACCTGCTATGATGTTTATTCATTCAGTAGTAAATGGGGACTGTTGAGAGACCAAGACCCAGATCTCTTTTAGGAAGTTGAGCTAGTTACCACCACGGCAACACTGCTTGTTTCTGAAGAAGCCAGCCTCATGGCATAAGAGGGCAGGCAGGTTGGAGTTATCTCGTGGAGGAAGGGGGCTGGACTGACACACCGGCATTCCTCATCCTTGGAAGAAATGCTTGTTGGAACAACAAGTACTTCAAATGCTTTCTAATTTCAAGTGGTGTCATGACGTGTATTTCGTGGTGAAAGACAACAGTCAGTGTGTTCAGATGGCAGGCGTAACAGGCACTGATGGAAGGAAAAAGGACAGACGCGTGGAACCCTGAAATCAACAGCTCCAGTACTGGGGCTTTTTGCAACCTAGGGGACCTCAAGAGTCCGAGTCTGTGCGACTTTCCACATCTCCCTGCGACCCATTAGCTATCACCAGACAACTCATCCCTTTGCTCCCGACACTGCAGCCAGAGGGAGCACTCCAACCCTGTCCGCTCTTCTGAGACAGCTGGGGTGATGGCTGACGGGCAGGCACTACTGTACCTCTCTCCCCATTCCTACACAGAGGTGGAAAAATACACAGACTCATCTTTACTGAAATAGAATCAGACAGTCCTCAGCCTCTGTAACCAGGTTGTTCCACTTACAGTTTCACAAGTCTTTCTGTAAATCAGTAGATTTAGATGATCTCTATCTTGTATTTCTAATTATTTATTCACTGGAATGAACTCAGGTTTAATGGGGTCTTTCTCCTTTCTTCTTTACCACCCCCACTCCTTTCCCCAGGGAGTCTGTCTTAGGTATCTAGTGCTGCTATAACAGAAATACCAGATGTGGACAGCCTTAACAAAGAAGAATTTACTTTTTTACAGTCTAGAAGGCTGGAAGACTGAATTCAGGTTGCCAGCTCCAGGAGAAAGCTTTCTCTGTCAGCTCCAGGGGAAAGTCTTTGTCATCAATCTTCAGCACAGCGACCCTGGGTTCAAAGAACATACTCTGCTCTCTGTGTTTCTTTATTGGTGGTATGAGGCCACCTTGTCTCTCTGGTTGCCTCTATGTTTGTATTTGAAAAGGAATTGGTTTAGCAACCTAATCTTGTAGATTGAGTTCTGTCCTATTAACATAACTACCACTAATCCCACATCATTAACATCATAGAGATAGGATTTACAACACTTGGGAAATCAAATCAGATGACAATATAGACAGTCACATAATACTGGAAGCCATGGGCCTAGCAAAGTTGACAGATACAGGTGGTAAGGGGACACAATTAAATCCATGATAGAGCCCATCCTAGCAGTGTGGTATGGAGCCACACCGATTCCCTCCACATGCAAACAAACAAGTGCTAGTGTGTGTGGACAGAATGTGAGCACAGGTCAGGGGTTCTTGTCATTATTTGCTGCCAATGATGGATCATAATTTACACAGTTCTCCACCCTTTAGGATGTAGATGATTTAAGATTCTTAGAAGCAGCCTAACCCCTTCTGTGGAGGAAACTGAGGCCAGAAGGGAGTGTCCTGCTGCCCTTGGCCAGGCCTAACACAGCCCTGTAAAGGCACTGCTGAGCTGGCACTCACCAGGCCAGGCTGGGGCCTTTGCGTTAGCCACTTCCTCTCTAGAAGCTGTCTCCAGATGTCCACCCTCTGCCCCTACCCAACGTTGTTTCCATAACTCCTATAGTGCAATATTTGCTAACCAAAAGGTTGGCAGTTCAGATCCTCTATGTATTCCTCAGAAACTTCATAGGGCAGTTCTACACTGACCTGTAGGGTCACTATGAGTCGGGATAGACTTGACGGCAGTGGAATTGGTTTGGGGGTTATAGGGTCACTATGAATCCAAGTAACTCAAAGGCAACTAGTTTTGTTTGTTTGTTTATTACCACCTAAACTTGTTTTATGGATCTCCTTGGTTTCAAATTCTCTGCCCTATCAGAATAAAAGCTTAGCAAGCAGAGGTTCTGTCTACATGAACTTTGTCCACTGTTGTGTCCAGAGTTCCTAAAACTCCAACAGGAGCTCAGCAAATCCTGTGGAATGAACGGGTTCCCGCGTTTCCAGTACCGGAGGGTAGAGAAGGAAGCACCATGCGGTGGGGTTCGTGACGTGTATTCATCTTTGCGCTTTACCTTGAGTGTAGTTATTGCAAAGTGATTCCTGTAGTCAGTGTCTTCAGATCTCTAGCGCAGGTCAGACAACCAAAGAGACGACTTGGATAGGATAGGTAACAAAATGAACAATTGCCTGTGCACTGGAGTCCACGGGCTGATCTTGAGAAACAGGGAGCTGAACAAAGGAAGTGCCAGGGGAGGTCTCCACTGAAAGGGCATTTCACAGGCGGCACCTGCCTCCTTCCCTCCTGTATTCCTCCGTCTATATTCGCTGTTGCATCTGGAGGTCAGAAAACTTGAAGCGAATGTGCTTTTAATATTAGTAATCACATTTAACAGTAAAGAGGCAACCAGCCAGAGGTGGTCAGGGCGCTCCCGTTGCAGGCAGCTGTGGTCGCGATCAGTGTTAGCCAGATTCCTGCAGAAGTGAGGAACGCAGACGACTTCGAAGCATCTCCCCGACGCCACCAAACCAGCATGCGCGGGGTCAGCCCGGGACAGGGTGGGACTGTCCCGCGTCTGCTGCAGGGGGGAGGCTCCGAGCTGCGGTTTTCCTCGTGCAGGGCGCCCGTGGTGGGCGCGCGGGTACCCTGAGTTCCGGGGCTAGCGGGTGCGCCTGGTTCTGAAGGCCTGGGGAAGCCGGGGGACAGGGGGAGCCACGGAGCCCCTCTCTGCCTTCTCGGCCTCTGAGGACAGCGACCTCGGCAGGGAGGCTAGAGAGCGGGCGCAGTTTCTGGGGGCCGCGGTGAGGGGTTCTTCCTAGGCAGGAGGAAAAGCTGTGTCCAGGCCTGGGGGCAGGGAGCCTGGAGTCGTCCTTTCAGTCCCAAGGTGGGGAAGAGTAATCCCCTTAATGGCTGGAGAACGCTCGGCAGCTGGCAGCGCTAATGCTCCCCTATAATGCTCCCCTAATGTCTGCTTTCACGTGATTAACGGCTGTACCTAAAACCCTCCACCGGGGGAAGCAGGCTCACCCGGGGACTAAGCCTGAGCCAAGAGCATAGCTCTGGTTCTGCTGGGGGTGAGGGCAGAGGGTCATTACAGCGATTTATATTTAGGGCAACTTTTGCAGGCAGCAGCCAAGCCACCACTTTAGGATGTAAAAGACAGTAGATGAAGTGGGCATGGAAAACTCAAGGGAGCCGGGGAGGGAAGGAGGGCAGGCCCGATGAAGCACCCGGCTCGGCCCCTAGCCTGCCCTCCCCGTTCTCTCCTCCCCCGACTCAAACTGTTCTCCCCCGAAGTGTTGCTGACAGTCTGCCTGCCAGTCTTCACCGGCGATAGGACCAGTAGTGCTTTCGGCCACTGTATAGTTTACACCTCGTTTTCTTTATGTCTGTGCGTGATCTCATCTGGTCTCATGCGACTCCAACTGGGGCGAGTCCTGAAGGGCTCAGATGTTCTGGGCATTAGCTTTTCAGTTGCCGAGTCGTGGAGATAGGAGCGAGGGGGACCCAGCCTCTGGCCAGGGTCTACTGAACTATCGCTGTGGCGGTATCCTGGTATTTCCCCAACCGAAACGGCCACAGGATGCATCCCTGCCGAAGAGTGGCCCCACTTGTGATGTGGAAGAGACAAGAGCTTTGGTTTTCACACCACAGGTGTGAAAATGAGGCAGCAGAATGTCCCTGATAGAGCCAGGCCACTGACAAAGGTGGTGTGTCCTTTCCCTCCAAGTTAGTCTGCTGTTAACCTGCAGTCACTGCCTCGAGGCGCACTCTCGCCTTGCTGCAGTAAACTGAGCCGGGAGTGGGTGTGTCCTAGCTCAACCTGCAGCTCTGGGCCCGTGGTCCTCCTCAGGCTTTCCGGCTGTGCACAAACACAAGTGTCTCTTTCTTCCTGGGATGCCACCCCATCTCTGCCCAGAAGCAGGCCTAACTACTGGTCCCTCTGACCAAGAACAGGAGCCACAGAAGGCTGGACTGTAGAGGGCTGCGAGGTTGGGCACCCCAGCCCAACTTCATAACCCCAAGAGTCTTTGGGAAGTTCAGCTGCGTGCAAGCTGGTGCAAGCAAGGCTTTCCTGATGAGTTATAGTCACTTTCCACAGCAGCCAGTGGCTGTGCCCACTCCTGAAGCTGCTCCAAATTGCTTCATAGCTGGCACAAACATCTGGCTGTCCTTAGCACAGACTAGAGGTGTGCGGACAGTTGCCCTTCATGCACAAGCCCAGTACTCTTTTTGTCCTTCCATTGTCATTTGTAAGATTCTTAGAATGAATGACATTAGACTGAACCATTTAAAATCACCATTTCTGTAGACCAAAAGTTGTCTAATAACATCAATTTCACCTGGCCGTTAGGAAGCTGGTTAAGGAGCGCCCATCACAGCAGTGTCAGGTTGGCTTCCTAGACGGCCAGGAGGAGGCAGCAGAGAACGGCAGGAGGTCGTGGGAGAGGCTGGGCAAATCCATCAATTCCAAGTCCAGAGAGTTGGCCTGCCAGGGCCCTACCCAAAAACTCAGAATGGGAGGGGCAGCTGCCAAGGGTCCCTTAGTTGGACAGAGCCAAGAGAGTTCAGTGAGGCTAAGCTGCCGGGGCTGGAGACCTGCCTGACCTCTGCTGCAGTCAAGGGAAGACATGCCAGTATGTAGAGCCCCATGGGGCACCCACACACTTTTCTCTGTGGCCCAGATGATGCACATGATTTTGAATCCGAGTGCATGACATCTCCCTCCCGTAGCAGCTTTCCCGTCCACTTCTGCAGGACTGAGGAGAGATGCTGGTGTCACAGTGCACACGGCATGTAGACACAACTCGGGATGGGAAGCTCCTTTGTCAGCTATGTAATTTGCTGGGACAGTCCAAAATGAAAATGCTGGTCCTTTCTTTTTTTTTCTTAAAAAAAAAAAAAAAAGAAAAGAAAACCCCGGTGGTGCCGTGGTTAGGTTAAGAGCTGTGACTGCTATAAAAGGTTGGAATCCATCAGGGGCTCCTTGGAAACTCTTTTGTTCTATTCTGTCCCATAGGTCATATAAAGTCAGAATTGACTCAGTGGGGTTTTTTTTGTTGTTGTTGTTGTTTTAAAATTTAAAAATTTCAAGATGAGAGAGAAGACCATGGACTCTACACAGGGCCCTTGAGAGGGTGTCCTCTGCTACTACACAGGCTACTTGTTGTGAAGTTAGCTCTGGTTTTCATCTGGAGACCAGCGGTTGTCTGGAGCAGAGCTTGAGTCAGGAGATTGCTGTCTGTACACTCACCTGCTCCCGTTAGTGGCTCACTGATGCAGTGCTCTGAAAGCAGAGAAGTTCGTTTGCACCAGCCAGTGACAGTTATGCAGGCTCTCCTCCCCCTGATGCGAGCAGGAAGGGGGATGAGGCACCTGGAATGAGGATTCCTGAGGCTCAGAAGTATGGAGTGCCCCTTCCAGGTGAAATGTGATGAAATCAGGTGTGACAAGTTCTCACCTGTTCAGGCCTGAGTGACCGATGGGTTGCCCAGATTGTTGATTATAACTTGTAGAGACCCTATGTGTTACAGCGTAAAACAAGAGGGTGGTTGAGTGAAACAGATGGTTAGGTGCTCAACTACTACCCAAAAGGTTGAAACTTCCCAGAAGCACCTTGAAAGACAGGCCTGGCAATGTGAAAGGTCACAGCCTTGAAAGCTTACGGTACAGACATAAATCACAATCCACTCAATGATATCTGTCTTAATCTGGGTTCTCTAGAGGAGAAAAACCAGTGAAGCATATGTAACCATATGTAGAGCGAGAAACTCACTTGAAATAGCTCATGCAATTGTGAGGAAAAGGTTCACACAATTGTGAAGGCTGGTAAGTCCCAAATCTGTCAGTCAGGTGGTGGGCCAGAGATTTTTGCAGGCTTATGTGTTAAGAAACGGAAATCAGGTGACAAGAATTATGCGGGCTCAAGAGAGAGTGAGCTTTGCCACAACATCCATTTCTATACTGGAGGGCGGCTACATTCCCAAGGAAACTCCTTTTGATTGATTGGCTACTAGCATCAGATTACAAAGTGGACAGTAATACATTATGAGACAGCACATGCCAAACCACTGAGAATCATAGCCTAGCCAAGTTAACACAGAATAACATTAGCCATCGCATCAACTAACACAGCACAACTCCCTGCTGAAAGGAGTCCTTTCTCCTTGTCTTCCCTCTACTTTATCATTCTTTGTGCTTTGAAGACTGCTTTGCCTGAGATCTGTTGTCTTTTTCTATCCTTTTGGTTTCAAATGTGTCCCTATTTTTACATCAGTCTCCTACAAATGTGCTTTGTATCTGTCCCACCTATTCTACACTCTGTTTTTTCTCCTTTCCTATCTTCTTTAATGTTAGTGATTTTTTTTTTAATTTAACATGACTGTGTGAAAATGTACATTCCCATATAAATTTACATGCCCACCTATATGCAGCTTCCACTGCTCTCCCTGTCTGGTGACTGCACACTATTCCTCTCTGCTCCATACATGTCTCATCCTCCCAACAGCCTCCTTTCCCCTCCTCTCCACCCACTCTCCTTCCTCCAGCCAGAGGTCAGCAGGATAATATCCTATAGATGTATAGAACCTTAAAGTGCATCCAATATATGGTCACTCTGCATTGCCAAGCCCAATCCATTCCTGTCCAAAGAGTGGACCTTTGTTATAATTTATAGGTAAGGGCAGCATCACAGCCAGGGGCCATGCTGTCAGGGGAACCCTGAAACTGCTGGACTATCAATTGAGGTCTTTCAGTGGAGATCTCAGGGTGCATCCCTTTTTACTCTTGTGTTGCCAGTGAGACTCAACCTAGTGAGCTCCATCGTGGCTATCACTGGTGGTAGCCGGGCACCATCCGGTACTTCCGGTCCCAAGTCGATGTAGGCACCCACTCTTGTGGGTCTCTCTGTCTTCTAGGTTGTCTTTACCCCATGTCATTTTGGTCCTTGGTGAGCATCCGTTTCTGCTGAGTTGGGACCATTTGCTGTGTCCTCGGATGGCAGCTTGGCAGCTTTTAAGACCCCAGACGCCACTCACCAATGTGGGGTGCAGAGAGCTCTCTTAGCAAAATGCTAGTTGTGCCAATTGGCCTCGATTTCACCTAAGAGCATGGTCCCCTGCCCCCTGCCCCAGCTACTCTATACTTGCAATATTGGGTTAAGATGGAAAGAGTACTCAAGTTATGCTGAAGTCCATTTAACGTTGTTCTTGTTTCTAATGTGTGCTATCACCGCTTTCTCCCAACCAGATTTCTAGCAACTATCTAAACTAAACCCTGCCCCCTACCCACCCTTCCTCCCCTCCCTTGCAGCTGTCAAAGAGTCTTTTCTTCTATACACAAGTCTGTTTTTGAGATCTTATCGTAGAGGTCTCATACAGTATTTGTCCTTTTGTCGCTGACTACTTTCACTCAACATAATGTCTTCCAGTTGAAACCAGGTCATGAGATGTTTCCTGGAATCATCGTTATTCTTTATCATTGCATAGTGCTCCATTGAATATATGTACCATAGTTTACCTATCCATTCTTCTGTTGTTGGGCATCTGGGTTGATTCCATCTTTTTGCTATCGTGGACTGTGCTGCGATAAACATTCTCGTGCATGTGTCCATTGGTGTGAAAGGCCTTGATTCTGTAGGATATATTCCAAGTAGTGGAATTACTGGGTCAAATGGTATATCGATATCCATTTGTTTAAGGAAGCACCAGACTGCTTCCCAAAGAGGCTGGACCATTTTGCAACCTTACCAACAGTGTAGGAGGGTTCCACTTTCTCCACAGCCTCTCCAGCATTTGTTGTTTTGTGTTTTCTGGATCATGGCCAATCTTGTTGGGGTGAGATGGTATCTCATTGTCGTCTTGATTTGGATTTCTTTAATAACTAAAGATAGTGAAGATGTCCGCATGTGTTTTTTGGCTGCCTGGATCTCTTCTTTAGTGAAATGTCTGTCGATCTCCTTTGCCCATCACTTAATCGGATGGTTTCTCTTCTTATTGATATTTTGTAGTATCTTATAGATTATGGAGATCAGGCATCGGTCTGACATAGAGTTGCCAAATATTTTTTCCCATTCTGTGGGTGTTCTTTTAATTCTGTTAATAAAGTCTTTGGATGAGTAAAAGTGTTTGATTCTTAATAGTTCCCATTTATCTATTTTCTCTTCTGTTGATCGTGGTTTCTTTGACAGATTTTGGAGTCTGTCCTCATTGTATATTAAACCTTCCATTGTTTTTTCTACCTTTTTTTTGGATGAGCTTTATTGTTTTAGGTTTGATATTTAGGTCTTTTATCCAGTTGGAGTTGGTTTTTGTATAAGGTGTAAGATATGGATCTTGATTCAGTTTATTGCAGATGGATAACCAATTTTGCCCCAGTTTAATGTCTTAGGGCCTTTGTCGAATATCAACTGTTCATAGGCAGATGGTGTCATCTCTGGGGTCTCAATTCTGTTCCATTAATCCATCTGTCTGTTCTTGTACCAGTACCAGGCTGTTTTGACCACTGTTAATGAAATATTTTTTATGTTTTCCTTCCTATTGTGTCATACAAATATGCATTATACATTAAAACATCTGTATCTGTTGTTATAATCCCATTTGAAATGGATTCTTTTTTTATTAAATAAAAAATGAAAGTGTACATACTCTATGCTTACAATATTGGGTTAAGATAGGAGTAGTACACAGTTGTTTTGCAGTCCTATTAATATTGATCTTCTTACTAATGTGTATTGTCACCAATTTCACCCAACCAAATTTCTAACAACTATCTAATCTAAACCCTCACCCCTCACCATGGATTCTTTGTTATGCTAATGATACAGAACTAGAGTAAGGCCTATCTAAAGTCAAGAGATTAAACAAGCAAGTGCAAGACACAGAAATGGGGAAGACACAATGCCAAGTCACACAAAGGGCACTCATGTAGCAGAAGCTCAGAAGAGACAAGGACTTCCCTCCAGAGCCAACAAAAACATACTTTACCTAGGTCTGGCACCCTAAATTCAGATTTTTAACCTCCTAAACTGTGAGAAAATAAATTTTCATTTGTTAAAGCCATCGACTTGTGTTATTTCTGTTACAGCAGCACTAGATAACTAAAACCAGAATTTGGCACCAAGAGTGGGTTGCTGCCGTAACAGATAGCTAAATGTGGAGGTAATTTAGGATTCTGATAATGGATAGAGACTGGAAAAGTTTTGAGGTAGAATTGTGGACATCAAAGGCTATTCTAATGAAGGCTCTGAAGGAAGTGAGAAGAGTTATAGAGAAAGTGTCTTATTAGAGAATACATATGGTGCTAGCAAGAGACTTTTGCTAGAAATGAGGGCTATAAGCATGCTTCTGGTCAGATTTTAAAAGAAACTGATGAACATGTAATTGGACAATGATGGAAGGATAATTCTTTTTATGAAACAACAAAGAAGTTTTCTCAATTATATTCAAATATTCGGTGAAAGGCAGAACTTGTAAATGATGAATTTGCTTATCAGGCTGAGTGAGATTTCTAAGAAAGATCTTAAAAGGGCTCTGTGGTTTCTCCTTGCCACTTACAGTAAAACATGAAACAGATGGACTTAAAAGTGAATTGTGCAAAATGAAAACAAATTAAAGATTTGGAAAGTTAAGCTGTACATGTGCCCTAAAATGCTCATCAAGAACTTGGTGACTGTCTTGAATTGAATGTGTCCCTCCAAAATTCATGCTGACTTGACTAGCCCATAATTCCTAATATTGTGTAGTTTTCCTCCATTTTATAATCTGATGTAACTATGTATTGTAAATCCTACCCTCTAGCCTATATGCCTATGGAAATCCTGGTGGTATAGTGGTTAAATGCTACAGCTGCTAACCAAAAGACCAGGAGTTCAAATCCATCATGTGCTCCTTAGAAACTCTACGGGGCAGTTCTACTCTGTCCTATAGAGTCACTATGAGTCCAGAGCAACTCAAGGGAAGTCAGTGGTTTTTTTTTTTTTTTTTTTTTCAGTTCTATGCGTAAGCTTATGGTCCCATTTGGGAGTGACTTGTTTGTTACGTTAATTGAGTACGATTAGGTTATGTTAATGAGGATTGGGTGCATCACTCTTGGATGAGTCACACTTCTGTCTTACAAGAGATTAAAGTATAGAGAACTGAGCAGAGAACAGGGACCTCCTACCACCAAGAAAGAAGAGCCAGGAGCAGAACTTGTCTTCCTAGACAAGGGAAAGAGTAATATCAAGACATGTGGATAGATCTAAGAAATGCCGGGCCCACAGAAATGGGAAGGAGACAACAATCTTGCTCCAGAGCTGACAATAAAAGAAGGCCTTCCCCTGGAGCTGGTGCCCTGAATTCTGACTTCTCTCCTCTTAAACTAGGAGACAATAAATTTCTGTTTGTTAAAGCCACACATTTTTGATATTTCTGTTATACCAGCACTACATAACTAAGCCAGTGACTCAATGTTTTGTTAAGTATGTTAAGCATGTGATTCATGGATATAACCAACCATCACAGCAGAAAATCCATCAGTTTAGACTGAAGGGGATGGGAACATGTCAAAAAGAAAGAGAGCTATCAGCCTCTTGGAATGCTATAAGCCAGTAATAGGCCGAAGTAGCTATGTCCGCTGTCCTTCAAAAAAAAAAAGAAAAGAAAAGGACTATCCCTGCAGCAGCTCTGAGATAAGCAAATCTACTCAAAGTAGCACTGCAAGCAGGCCCTTCTTGGTTGGACAATGGATGGAGCCATGGTCTCCTAGGTCTCAAAGGGTGGAATCATGGTCTGTTGGACTTCAAAAGGTGGGGACATGGTTTCCCAGGTTTCAAAGAAACAAATCCTTAACAACTTGGTTCCAGAGGGTGAGACTAAGGTTCACAAGTACCAGGGAAGTGAGGTCACTACCTGAAGCTGAGGAGGTATGGCTGTCAAGGGGCAGCAGAATGGAATCAGCCAGGGCTGAAGAGGTGGGTTGACACTCAGATGGACTAGGAGCCCAAAGCCAAAGGAACAGAGTTGCCATCCCAGTGGGCCTGGAAATCAAAGCTAAAGTCCAGGGCTGAGGGGCCTCCACTGGAATATTTATGCACTGCTGGTGGGAATGTGAAATGATACAACCACTCTGGAAATTGATTTGGTGCTTCCTTAAAAACCAAGAAATAGAAATATCATATGATCTAGCAATCCTGCTTCTTATAATATGTACTACAAAAATAATATCTGCCACACAAATAGATACATGGTAACCGATGTTCATCACAGCACTGTTCGCAATAGGAAAAAGAGGGAATCAAAAGAGATGCCCATCAAGGGAAGAATGGATACACAAACTATGGCATATTCACACAATGGAATATTATGCAATGATAAAAAATGATGAATTTGAGAAACACTGCATAACACAGCAGAATCTGGAAGGCATAATGCTGAGCGAAATCAGTCAATTGCAAAGGGACAAATATTTTATGAGATCACTATTATAAGGACTCAAGAACAGGTTTAAATACAGATGAAAACATCCTTTGATGGTTATGAGGAGGGTGAGAGGTAGAAGGGTATTCACTAATTAGATAACTGACAAGAGTTATTTTAGGTAAAATAAGAGACAACATACAGCAGAGGAGAAGTCAGCAGAAATGGACTAAATCCAGAGCTCTGAGGTATTCTAAATAAAACCAAACACTTCAAGGGACAGAATAACAGGGTCAGAGGTCTGTGGACCATGATTTCGGAGTACATCTAGGTCACTTAACATAACACAATTTATTAAAATGTTCTACATCCTGCTTTGGTGAGAGTCATCTGGGGTCTTAAAGCTAGCAAGCAGCCATTTAAGAAGCATCGGCACAACCCACTTGGAGCAAAGGAGAAAGAAGAGTATCAGAGGCACAAGGTAAGTGTGAGCCCAAGAGATAGAAAGGGCCACATATACCAGAGACGACATCAACATGAAACTGGATGAACTAGATGGTACTGGCCACCACCAAAGACTCTCCTTACCGGGAACTCAACAAAGACTTCCTGATGGAGCAGGAGAAATATATTGTACAGAATTCAAACTCTACTAAAAAGCCTGGATTTGACAGTCTGACAGACTGGAGGGTCCCCAGAAGACATAGCCCCTGGACTCTCTGTTAACCCAGAACTGAAACCATTCCAGAAGCCAACTCCCCAGACAAAAATTAAACTGGTATGTCAGACATAAAATGATACTGGTGAAGAGTATGCTTCTTGGGTTGGGTAGATACAGGAGGCTAAATAAGCAGCTACGTCCAGAGATGAGATGACAAGACAGAGGGGGATGGGAGTTAATTAAATGCATACGAGAAATATGAGGTGGAAGGGAGGAACGTGCTGTCACAATGTGGGGAAAGCATCTAGGGTCACATGGCTAAGTGTGTGTAAGTTTCTGTATGAGAAACTGGCTGTAATTCTAAACTTTCACTTAAAATACAACAAAAAAAAATTCTTAACATATGTGTATTGTAAATCCTAACCTCTATGCAGAATTGTTATAATCTTACTTGGGAATGGATTCTATTGTTAATGAGGCATGATTAGTGTAGGGTGTATCTTGAGTCAATCTCTTCTGATATGTAAAAGAGATTTAAAGAGCAAGCTAAGATGCAGAGATGCAGAAGAGAGATGCCAAGCCACATGAAGGCTGTCCGGGAGCAGAAGCTCAGAAAAGACAAGGACCTCACTCCAGAGCTCACAGTAAAAGAGAAGGCTAGAACTGACAGCCTGAATTTGGACTTCCAGACTCCTGAACTGTGAGAAAATAAGTTTCTATTTGTTAAAGCCACATGTTTGTGTTATTTGTGGTATGGCAGCACTGGATAACTAAGGCATTCTCACTGGCTTTATTGTTTGCCTGGGATTACAGCAAGCATTCTTGACTTAATCAAAATCTTGTATTACTTATACTTTTCTCCCCAGACAATGCAATAACCTTAAACCAATCCACTGCGGTCATGTCAATTCCAACTCATAGCAATTCTATATGACAGAGAACTGCCCACACAGACTTTCCAAGTAGTGCCTGATGCATTCAAACTACCAGGTGTAGCACTTAACTGCTAAGTCACCATGGTTTCTGCAATGAATTTAGAATTCTAACGTACAGTAGAGGAGAAGTCAATGCAAATGGACTAAACCAAAGCTTTAAAGCATTCTAAATAAAACCAAACACTTCAAGGGGCAGAGTAACAGGGTCAGAGGTTTGGGGACTGTGATTTCAGGGGACTTCTAGGTCACTTAATGTAACAGAGTTCATTGTGTCTTTGATGCTTGTCTTTTTCCTTTGCTGCAGGTAGGTTGAGACCAACTGATGCTTCTTAGATGGCTGCTTACTAAATTAACACTTTATATTTTAGATCAGTTTTAAGCTTAAAGACACTTGAGCAGGTAGTACGAAGAATCTCATGCACTTCCTCTCTCCCTTACTGATAGTTGCCCCTAATATTACCATCTGCCGTTAGTACTGGATATTTGCTACAATTGATGAACTAATATCGACAGATTATTATTAAAGCCTTCTGTTCATAGGATTCATTCTTTTTGTTGTACCATTCTATGGTTTTTGACAAATGCATACTGTCATGTGCCCACCATTGCAATGTCATACGTAATAGTTTTGCTGCACTAAAAATCTTCTGTACTCCACCTGCTCAAGTTTCCCCTCATCCTCCAGAACACATGGCCAACACCGATCTTTTCACTGTCTCTTTAGTCTGCTTCTTCCAGAGTGTTGTATAATTGGAAGTAAATAGTATACAGAGTTTTCAGGCTGGCTTTTTCACTAATCAGTATATTTTTCACTAGGTAGTATTTAAAGTGTCTCCATTTTTTTGGTGCCTTGATAACTCATTTCTTTTTATTGCTGAAAAATATTTCATTGTATAGATTTCCTACAATTTATCTATTCACCTTTAAAAGACATCCTGCCTTCTTCCAGTATTTGTAAAAACTAAGTGAAGCTGCTGTAAATATATTTGTTTAGGTACTATATATTTGTGTAGGCATAAGCTTTCAACTAATTTAGGAATAATGATTTGGAACATGATTGCTGGATCATATGATAAGACTATGCTTAGCTTTGTGAGAAACTGCATGTCTTCCAAAGCTGTATCACTTTGCATTTCCACCAGCAATAAATGAGAGTTTCTGACAAATCTTTGACAGCATTTTATACTGTCAGTTTGGGGGACTTTAGATATGCTAATAGATATGTGGTTGTATCTGATTGTTTTATTTTGAAATCCCCTCACAACATACTCATATGATATTGAGCATCTTTTTATATACTTATTTGTCTTCCATATATCTTCTTTGGTGAAGTATCTATTCAGATATGTGCCCATTTTTAAATTAGGCTATTTATTTTGCCATTGTTGAGTTCTAAGAATTCTATGTATATTTTGAGTACCACTGTTTTATCAGCTATGTGGTTTGTAAGTGTTTTATCCCAGTGCATTGCTTTTTATTCCCTTTTTTCACAGAGCAGTCATTTTTAAGATCAGCTAAATATTTTGTGTTATTTTCTAAAAGTTTTACATATTTGTGTTTAATATTTAGATCTGCGATCCACTGTGGTTAAATTTTGTGAAAAGTGTAAAGTCAGTGTTCATTTTTACTTTTTGGGGGGGTGGGTATGGCTGGGTTCTCTAGATAAACAAAACCAGTAAAGCACACAAATACAAAGACGGCCAATTAAGTTCATGAACTCATCCTAGAAAAAGTGCTATATACCCCATTCCTGAATATGACTATGCCAAGCCAGCCAAGTGCCGTCGAGTCGGATCCGAGTCACCTTCAAAATATTCCCCTTGGGAAGCCTAATCCACCCTTCAAAGCGATTTTGGAACTCCTCTTCTGGAATGGTCATCAGAGTTGTCATTGTATTACCCTTGATGTCCTGAATGCCATCAAAATGTCATCCTTTCAATATTTCCTTTATCTTCAGGTAAAGAAAAAAGTCACTGGAGGCCAAACCAGGTGAGTAGGGAGGATGATCCAATGCAGTTATTTCTTTAGTAGCTAAAAACTCCCTCACAGACAATTATATAATTAAGTTTGTGAACTTGACTCCTTGCCACTGTGAACAATGGCCATTCCAGAAAGAGTTCCAAAGTAGCTTTGATGGGTGGACTAGGCACTGGCACTGGTGTACAGTTTGCCAAGGGGAATACTTGAAAGGTGACTGTAGTGATATTCAGCAATGAGGTATGTAATACTTAGAACAATTAAGTTTGGGGACTTAATTGTAAGACTTTGAATCTATAGAGAGAGATTTCTATCAAGGAAATGGCTCACAAGGTTGTAGAGGCTGGAACATCCCAGTCTGTGAATCGGGATAGAGGTTTCTTCTGATACACACAGCCGCGGAGGCTGGTAAGCCCAAGATCAGCAGTTGGAGGGCAGGGCTCTTGCTTACAGTATGTGAAGATCAATGAAGTCAAGACTATCAGGCAAGACTTCAGGTAAACTTCTAGCTCAAATTCCAAAAACTGAAGGTGAGAGGAACAAGAGCCAGCTGTAAGATCCAGAGTAGGTAGAAGCCAGAACATCTGCTTATATTCTGATACAAGCCATATTCCCAAAGAAATTCTCTTTCAATAGATTGGCTAATGACTGCAGATCCTGTCTGTCATGAATTGAATTGTGTCCCCCCAAAAATAGGTGTAGCCATGTGGCTGGGCCATGATGCCCAGTGTCTTGTGACTGTCCTCCGTTTTGTGATTTTTCTATGCTATATGTTAAAGGAACAGGGTGGGACCTGTAAATCCCTTCATAGGATCACCTCCCTGCTCCACTGTAAAGGGAGTTTCCCTGTATAGCTTACTCCACCCTTAATCCTTTCATCCTGCAAGAGATAAGAGGAAAGAGAAGCAAGCAGAGAACTGGGAACCTCGTACCATCAAGGCACCCTTTAGACCTGAGGTTCCTACATCGAGATGCTCCCTGGACAAAGACTGATGCAGTACCAGACTTTCCTCCAGAGCTAACAAGGGGGAAAGCCTTCCCCTGGAGTGGACACCTTGAATATAGATTTGAAGCCTACTGGACTGTGTAAGAATAAACCTTCCTTTGTTAAAGCCATCCACTCTGTGGTATTTCTGTTAGAGCAGCTCTTGCCGACTAAAACACTGTCATAGAGATGATCATATACCAAGACTATACAAGTAAGCCATAGCAACGTTATATGACTGTTAAAATACTGAGAGTCATGGCCCAGGCAAGTTGACACACAATAACCATCACACATGTGGATGTCCAGTTGTTTAAACGCCATTTCTTGAAAAGACTATCCTTTTTCTATTGAATTAACTTTGTTCCTTTGTCAATAATCAGCTGAGTATTACACCAGTGGTTATAATCCCATGTGGAATGGATTGTCTTTGTTATGTTAATGAGACAGGATTGGTGTAGGATGCATCTTACATCAATCTGATTTGAGTTTTAAAAGATATTACACTAGCAAGCAAAGGAAGCAGAGATGGGGTAAGATAGATGGCAAGACATGAGGTGATCTCTCAGAAACCAGGAAGCAGAAGTTAAAGAGGCAAGGAACGTCCTCCAAAGCTGACAGAGACAAATACTTCTGCCAGAGCAGCACTCTGAATTCAGATTTCTAACCTCCTAAGTCGAATCCGACTCGACGGCACTTGGCTTGGCAAACTACTAGAGCCAGATTCAACTCAACGGCACTTGGCTTGGCAAACTACTAGAAACTCTGATGAGGCAACAGCTAAAGTGTTACAGCTGCTAATCAAAAGGTCAGCAATTCAATCCACCAGGTGCTCCTTGGAAACTCAATGGGGCAGTTCTCTGCCGCATAGGGTCACTATGAGTCAGAAATTGACTGGAAGACAACAGATTTCCTTTTCTTTCTTTTCTTTTCTTTTTTCTTTTTGGTAAAACTTCTGGAAAGCAAATTCCTTTTTGTCAAAGCTCTATTCCTCCCGGCTGCCCCCCAAATCTGTTGAATGTATTTGTGTGGGTCTATTTATGGACTCATGGCGACCCTAGGTGGTAGGACCGCCATGAGTCAGATCCAACTCGACGGCACTTGGCTATTTATGGGCTCTCTCTTCTGTTTAGTTGGCCTGTTTATTCTTTCACCAATACTGCACTGTCTAGATTACCTCAGCTTTACAGTAATTCTTGAAGTCAGACAATGTCAGTTTGTCAACTTTGTTTTTCTTCAATATCTTGTTGGCTATTCTAGGTCTTTTGCCTTTCTATATAAACTTTAGAATCAGGCTGTTGATATCCACAAGATAACTTGCCTGGTTTTTTATTGGGATTGCATTGACTCTATAGATTAAATTAAGAAGAACTGACATCTTCATAATGTTGAGTCTTCCTATACATAACCTTGAGTATATCCCTCCTGAGTTTAAAGACCATCTCAAGAACAGATCTGATGTGCTGATTACTAATGACTGAAGACCAGACAAATTGTGGAATGACATCAAAGACATCATCCATGAAGTGAACAAAAGGACGTTAAAAAGACAGGAAAGAAATGAAAGACCAAACTGGATGTCAGAAGAAACTCTGAAACTTGCTCTTGAAAGTCTAGCAGCTAAAGCAAAAGGAAGGAACGGTGAAGTAAAAGACCTGAATGAAGATTTCAAATAGCAGCTGGAGAAGACAAAAGAAAATATTATAATGACATGTGCAAAGAGCTGGAAATGGAAAACCAGAAGGGAGGAACATGTTCTGTATTTTTCAAGCTGAAAGGACTGAAGAAAAAATTCAAGCCTCAGGTTGCAATAGTGAAGGATTCTCCAGGGAAACTAATAAATGACTCAGAGAGCATCAAAACAAGGTGGAAGGAATACACAGAGTCACTATACCAGAAGTAGTTGATGTTCAGCCATTTGAAGAGGTAGCATATGACCAGGAACCAATGGTACTGAAGGAAGAAGTCGAAGTTGCTTGGCAAAAAACAAGGCCCCAGGAATTGATGGAATATCAATTGAGATATTTCAACAAACAGATGAAGCACTGGAAGTGCTCACTCATCTATGCCAAGAAATTTGGAGGACAGCTACCTGGCCAACTACCTGGAAGAGATCCATATTTGTGCCCATTCCAAAGAGAGGTGATCCAACCAAATGTGGAAATCACTGAACGATATCGCCGACAACACACACAAGTAACATTGTGCTCAAGATCATTCAAAAGTGACTACAACAGTATATTGACAACAAACTGCCAGAAATTCAAGCTGGATTCGGAACAGGATGTGGAACCTGGGACACCATTGCTGATGTCAGATGGATCTTGGCTGAAAGCAGAGAATACCAGAAAGATGTTTACTTCTGTTTCACTGACTATGCAAAAGCATTCAACTGTGTGTATCATACTACATTATGGGTAATGTTGCAGAGAGTGGGAATTCCAAAACACCTAACTGTGCACTTAAGGAATCTGTACATGAATCAAGAGGCAGTCGTGCAAACAGAGCAAGGGGACACTGCATGGTTTAAAGTCAGGGAAGGGGTGTGTCAGGGTTGTATCCTTTCGCCATACCTTTTTAATCTGTATGCTGAGCAAATAATCCAAGAAGCTGGGTTATATGAAGAAGAATGAGGAATCAGGATTGGAGGATGACTTATTAAAAACCTGTGTTACCCAGACACCACCTTACTTGCTGGAAGTGAAGAAGATTTGAGACAGCTACTGATGAAGATCAAGGACCTCAATATCAGAAAAAAAAAAAAATCCTCACAAATGTACCAGTAAGCAATACTGTCATAAATGGAGAAAAGATTGAGGTTGTCAAAAATTTCATTTTGCCCTTCAAAGCAGCAGTCAAGGAATCAAAAGACGCATTACATTGGGAAAATCTGCTGAAAAGGACTTCTTCAAAGTATTCAAAAGTAAGGATATCACCTTGAAGACTAAAATGCACCTGGGCCAAGCCATGGTATTTTCAATCGCATCATATGCGTGAGAAAGCTGGACCATGAACAAAGAAGACAGAGGAAGAATTGATGCTTTTGGACTGCGGTATTGGAAAAGAATGTTGAATATACCATGGACTGCCAAAAGAACAAACAGATCTGTTCTGGAAGAAGTATACCCAGAGTGCTCCTTGGAGGCAAAGATGGCAAGACTGAGTCTTACATACTTTGGACATGTTGTCAGGAAAGATCAGTCCCCGGAGAAGGACATCACACTTGGTAGAGTGGAGGGTCAGCAAAAAAGAGGAAGACCTTTGATGAGATGGATTGACACAGTGGCCACAACGATAGGCTTAAGCATAAAAACGATTGTGGACATGGCGCAAGACCAGGCAGTGTTTCATTCTGTTGGTCACAGGGTCTCTATGAATTGGAACTGATTCAATGGCACCTAACAACAACATCATGTGTGTTCAAAATTGTTTTATACACTATTCTGAAATGGAGACAAGAATTAAGTGATCATAGTTCATTGTAAAGGATTCTCAGGGCTATTTGAACACCTCATGGAGAAGCCAATGCTTCTCCCCATCTTCCCTCTCCTCTGTTCTCAGGTTAGAGTTTCCCGAATTACTAGCATTAAGCAACCTCCTTCGTCCCTATGTCCAAGGATGATGTGACCCTAAGGCAGTGATTCCAAAGTGGGGGAACAGACCCCTCAGGAGATACTCACACTGATCCTCTGGGATGTTGAAAATTTAACATTTCCATTTCTGAGCTTGTAGTAATATTTGCCTATATAAATGTAAAAATCTTTGGATATTAATGAAATAAATCAAAGATGTATTATTTATTTGGGTGATGTGAAACCTATGTAGATTGATGCCAAGTATGAGAGGGAGACTTCACCACAAACTTGGTTACACCTTTCAAATGCTTGAAACATACGGATAATTCAAAAATTAAATTAATTAGGAATAAAAATAAATCTTGAGCTCTTTAATCTAACTCTTTAATCTAAAAAAACAAAAGAAAGAATCTAAGCTCAGTGATACCTAACCTGCAGACTGGAGCTGGTAGTCTCCATTGGCCTGCACGTTATAGATCATCCTACAAAACTAGTGAAACACAGAAAGAGAAAGGTGTTTATGTCCATCTTGGAGCGGAGAATACCTGAGGCCTGTGGCCTGTGGCAGCAGCTCCCAGGAGAGGCAGAGATAGGGCCTAGAGGCAGGTGTGGGTACCTCAAGAGAGCCAAGTGGTCCACAGCAGAGCAAAAGCAACAGCAAGAGATAAGGGCTTTCACTGGGAGAGCAGAAAGGTAATCAAGTGTGGGTGTTAGTCTCAAGAACAAATCAAGAGGGGTTGTAGCCAACACAGGCTCAGGAGGGCAGCAAGATGAGAAACCAGAGCACAGCCACAGTATGGACTGGACACGGGTAGGGAGCAGTCTAGGGTCATGTAATATTCAGCTGAACCAGTATTTACAGAGCTACTGCTAGTCTCAGGCTCATGGACACTCCTTGAATTTGATGCTCTTGGGGAGGTTATGGTCCGGGAGAGGTCACAGGCCTGTACCCAATGGTTCCCACACACTCTGCTAGTACTAACATTGAAAACTCTGTGGGAGTCCAAGGAAGGCATATAATCCCCAGGCCTATAGGTGCATTAATGAAGAACTCCTGATGGAAATGACGGGGAATGACTTGGGCAAAGAAAGGGAAGCCCAGACTTAACAAATGTGATACATAAAAGTCAAAGGCCAGTAAAAAGAAGGAGGGTAGGTGTCACGAATTGAATTGTGTCCCTTCAAAAATATATGTATTGACTTGACTGGGCTACAAGTCCCAATATGGTGCCAATCCTCCCATGTGTTGTGAATCCTGCCTCTGTGATACTGATGATGGAGAACAGGCTACAGTTGTGTTCATGAGGCAGGACTCAAGTTACAAGCTTGTGGGATATGAGAGAAATGAGCAGAGGAAGTTGGGAACCTTATGCCACCAAGAAGGCAGCACTGAGAGCAGAGCACGTCCTTTGGACCCGAGGTTCCTGTGCTAACATGCTCTTCTTGGATTTGGACTCGGCCTACTGGATTGTGATGATTTTGTCGTATTGAAGGGACTTGTAACTCATGAATGGATTTACAGCTTACCAGACTGTGAAAAATTTATCTTCAAGAAGCCTTCCACTCCTGATATTTTCTGTTAGAGCAGTACCAGGTGACTAAGACAGTAGGTTCATAAAGGTTTTTATGAAGAGATATGGATGGGAAGGAAACTCTGGTGACATAGTGGTTAAATGTGACAGCTGCTAACAGCTGATAACCAAAAGGTTAGCAGGTCAAATCTGCCAGGCACTCCTTGGAAACCATATGTTGCAGTTCTACTATGTCTATAGGGTCACTATGAGTTGGAGTCAACTCAGCAGCAATGGCTTTGTTTTTTTGGTTTGGGTGTGGATGCAAAAGGGCAGAGTCAGGTGATATTACAGATATATGAGACAGGTTTGCACAAAATGCTGAACATGGGAAGTGAGTCCTTGGTCCAGGGCTAGAAGACAGTCACCTGAGCACTGCCTTCCAGGGCTCGTGGGGGCACTCAGGAGGCAGAAGCTCCCCCTCGAGTCTAGTCCATCAGAAGAGTAAGGATGTGGAGCAGAGCTGCTTGTCTCCACCTCCTCTTCCCGATGATTTAGCTAGGAGATTCATTCAGCTTGGTGCACATACTCCAGCTGGAACATGTGGGCAACAGTGAATCGCAATAACGGTGATTCTGGTAGAACCTACACTTGGAGATCACCCCATCTCACTAAAGGAAAGCTAGCACCTCAGTAAGAACTGTCAAGGACCTCTCCCCACACCACTTCTCATCAGGCAGACCTTTTAATGGGGCCTCCGGGAGTCACTGTGTTCAAACCAAACAATCACTGGCACTTCCAATGGTTAAGCTTCTAATTACTGAATGACTGGACTTCCCAAATCTTTCCTTGGGCCACTTTGCATCTGAGAATATTCAGAGGAACTTCACAAGAAGAGGGAATTTTATAGTCAAATGAGTTTGGGAAATGCCGGTGTGAGGTAAAGGTCTATTTTACCCAAAGAAGTTGGTCTTTACTCTGGATTCCCAGGAGGTAACATTTAAACCCTTGAATTTTCCCAAGTGATTAGAGTGTCTTGGTTATTTATTATTTATGGAGGGCTCCAGATAGCATGTGAGAGTTTATGCTAATGAGGTGACTCTTGCATGGGAGCTGGCTATGTCAGAAAGGCCTACCATGTGATGTCAGGCAAGGGGGTTGGATATTGAGTTTAACCATGTGGGCAATGATTTAATCAATCATGCCTACACAGTGAAACTCCAATAAAAGCTCTGGACACTGAAGCATGGTGAGATTCCTGATTGCTGCATTGAAGCATAATGTATCCTTGCGTGGTGCTGTCATAAAGAACTCACGCTGCTAACCAAAAAGTCAGCAGTTCAAGTTCACCAGCCACTCCTCGGAAACTCTGCAGGCTTCTACATTGTCTTACAAGGTCACTATGAGTCCGAATTGACTCAGTGGCAACAGGGATATAACAGGGCCTACAGAAGCTCTGTGTGAGAGATCCTTCCAGGCCTTGCTCTATACATCTCTTTTGTGTCCTGTTAGGTGTAATAAAACTATAATCATAAATATAGTGCTTGACTTAGTTCTGGGAGTTGTTCTATCTAATGAATCATCAAACCTAAGAGGGTAGTAGGAACCCTCAAATTTGAGAAGTGCAGGTGTTACAGGGAACCCTGAGCTTACAGCTGATATCCTGAGGGAGCATGAGAACTCCAAAACACTGTAACCAGAAGGTCAGAAGTGCAGTGTCTTGGAAATCTCCAAACTTCTGGCTGGTCTTTGAAGTCCTGGGAAGACTTGACAATGTGGAAGATTCTGCCCTTCCAATATGAAGTTTGAACCTAACTTTTGGTAGTTAAGATCAGAAGAAGTGATACTACAGTTAGTGATGAAACATAATTGAATTAATTCTTAGAGCTGAGTTACATAAAAGTGAAGAGATTTCACTGTCTCAAGACTTCTCTGAGTCTTTAATAACATAATATGCTTTGTGATTCTCCAAAAGGAAAATAACAGTAAGCAGAGTTGCCCAAATTTAGTTCACATGGAATCATGTTTTCAGAATGTCCCAGCTCCCATGAGCTCGGTCTAGAGAACACCGCTCCTGGACAACTACTCTAAGAGGCACCATCACTGGGTTAGGGGCCCTTCAAGGCCACTGTCTTTCTTCCTTAACCCAGAAATGTAACAAAAGTTTAATTGGCTCCCTGGGCATAATGAGTGGGTGGGATGTTAAGAAGAAATCTCGTCTAAGTGCAGTTTCCCAAAACTAGGAAAAATTTGGGAGTAATTGCTAATAATTTCTTTAACCTGTTGCTGTTTTCCTGCATTTCTAAATCAGCTGGAAAAGAAATTACAAGTTTTATAAATTAGGATGTCAGAATGCTTCTCAACGTTTTCACATTTTGCAAAACTTGCCCTTGTCCGCTGCCGCTACCTCTGCAGTTCTCACACCTGCCACCTTTCTCCTTAACCACCCTGCCCTTGGCTTGGTTCTCTACGGCCTTTCAAAAGACGTATCAAAATAATTAAATTCAAAGTCTTTCTGTTAATTTAAACAAAAGATTAAAGTGACAAATTATTCCCAGAACTTTGTAATTTAAATGTTTTACTGAGCTTTGCTGGACATACTCAGATTTTTGCTTGGGCCCCTTTTTTTGCTTTTTGGGTCATTATAGACAAATTGGGTACAACCCAAATTTTAGCAACTATGAAGCATTACTGAAAGAGATGACACTCACATTTACGAGTGCTGATGTTCAAGCAAGTCATGATATATGAGATAGCAACAACAATTTATACGCCAACTGACAAAGAATATGTAGAACCTTCACAAACACCTTCATTCATCTTCCAGTGCTGATCTGTAAGAAAGCACAGCTGTCGGAGTGAGGCTCATTCTCATCATTCAGTTCCCAGCAATTCTTTTCTCTTTTTGCATTTAGCTGCCGTAAACAAAAGAAGTCTGGAGTTAGACTGAGGCAAAATAATCTCTTGCCATGGTTTCTACTCAGATTTCTTCACAAGAACACATACATCTTAAAGGAAGAAAAGTCAAAATTACTTTCATATAATTGGACCCACCTTTGGGGAGCTCCACCATCACTCCAAAGTGAAGAATATAAGAAGCAATGGAGTCTGAAAGTCCTCATTAGGACCTACTGGAGGGTAGAGAGCTACATCTTGGCTTTTATAGGTTCCAGCACAATAACACATAGGGCTTCTCGAAGATGATTGGTGTACTTTTGGATTAATGAGATGTGAGAAATTTGGTAAAAAGGAAAACCATTTCTGTGGCATTTCCAGAGGTTCCAGGTGTTACTTTCAGCTGTGTCTTGCTTTCAGATGCTGCTAGACCCGGCAGAGCCCAGGCTCCCTGCCCTCTTGCTCTTGGACTCACTCTACACGTACACATGAGGTTCTTGACTCTCATGTATGACCTCTGCTTTCATGTAAACATCTACAAAGCTTTTACATAATTGATTATACTCACTGAAAAGTCACTGGCTTCATTTGTTGTAGGGATTATTCCTGAAACTAAAAATGTGAAATGCTTGGCAAGC
Source organism: Heterohyrax brucei (assembly GCA_028571685.1). Classification (NCBI taxonomy): domain Eukaryota; kingdom Metazoa; phylum Chordata; class Mammalia; order Hyracoidea; family Procaviidae; genus Heterohyrax; species Heterohyrax brucei. The sequence goes on along the minus strand of CM053149.1, from coordinate 132,867,211 downwards.
TTTTCATCCATGTGGTTGTTATTCTAACACAAATCGCCGGCCAATATAGCTCCACAACCCACTAAGAAGCAAAAATAAATAAGGAAATGAAAAGGAAAAAAGCTCTTGTAATCAGACAGAAAACCATTGTCCAGTTTGGTACCTATGATATGTCCTATGATAGATTTGCAAGATCCTTTATAATGTACTGCAGAACGATCAATGATGAAAGCAACCAGGAGAACTCCAGCTCCCCATAGCCTGAGCATAGTGAGTGAAAAAAGGGTGGTATAAGAGGGCTGCCGCCAATACTGAATTATTAATGGTGCCGGGAATTGTTTGAAGAGTGACCAAGATTTGGTGGCCAACTTGACCCCTGAGGCTCACCAGAAAGACCCTTTGCCTTTCCAACAGCTTTAGAACAAACTTTGGAAGTAAAGAAGAAGACCCTAGAGAAAAATCAGCAAGAGATGTGGCTAGTTCACACAAAGAGAAAAGCAAACAGCCCTTCACCATGAAAGGTATTCAACCTTACTCATAGTAAGATAAACACAATTTTCCTCAATTCTTTTTGTGACTATGTAGCATTAATCTTTGGGTCAATATATGGAGATGATACAACCAGTCCCTGGGAGGTTTGCAGTCTTTTCATGTCAAATAGTGCAACAATGGAAAGCCTTGTCATAAATCTTTTTGAACTGTGCAAATGTATTTTTGTTATAGATTCCTGGATATTGATCCTGCAGGGGCTAAGGGTAAATGTAAATATAATGTTGCCAATAATGCAAAAGTTCCCCCAATAGAGGTTATATCATTTTTCATTTCTACCAGCATTTATGAGTTACTGTTCCCCTGTAATATTGCCAACAGAATATGTTGTAAAGCTTTTGGATTTTTGCTAATTATACAGGCAAGAAATGATGTCTCAATATAGTTTGGACCTACAGAATTCTTATCTTAGACACTTTTGGTTTTGGTTTTAAAGTAACGCTGGTCTTATGCTAGTTCTGATAACTAAGTTCGCAAATTTGCCACTGTGCACTTACATTGACAGCACTGTATGAACAACTCAGTAAGGTTTCATAACCTTGGTACATCAGTGCCTCACAGCTGTGCTCATGTCTACATGTGACAGTGTCTTGCTGAGTGCCTTACCTTATTGTTGCATCTGTTTGTGAGCCATAATGAGAATTCCAGAGCTTGAATTAGAGCAATGAACAAACGTTAAATTTCTTGTTAAACTTGTCAAGCGTGGAAGTGAAATCAGGGACATGTTAGTCCAAGTTTATAGGGATAATGCCATGAAGAAAACATCCATGTACAAATGGACTAAATATTTTTTTCTGAGGGTAGAGAAAGCGTTACCAATGAAGAGTGTTTAGGGCAGCCAGTAATGAGCAGAACTGACAAAAACATGGCAAAAAAATCATCAAACTGTGTGTCAGAATTGTCAGCTGTCCGTAAGAAGCACAACAGACCGAGTAAACATCAATACAGAAACAATTAGGAAAATCTTAACAGAAAATATTGGCATGAGAAAAGTGTGCAAAAATGGTCCCGAAAACGCTCACTGATGAACAAAAGCAAAGTTTGCCCAGAGTTTCAGAGAGACAAGACAATGTTCTGGGCCATGTTATCACTGGTGATGAAACATGGGTGTACCAAAACAATCTTGAAACAAAGTGTCAAAATGCACAATGGAAGTCAGCCAATTCTCCACAATCAAAAAAAATTCCATCAGTCCAAATTGAGTCAATATGATGTTGCTAACCTTTTTTGATATCAGAGAGATTGTTCGTTGTGAATTTGTACCAACCGGACAAACAGTTAACCAGGTTTACTGTTTGGAAGTGCTGAAAAGGCTGCATGCAAACAACCTGAACTTTTCACCAACTCATGGCTCCTGCATTACAACAATTCACCAGCAAGTACTGCACTGTGTGAGAGAGAATTTTTAGCCAGTAAACAAATAACTGTAGAGGAACATCCTCCCTGCTCACTTGATCTGGCCTCCAATGACTTTTTTTCTTTATCTGAAGATAAAGGAAATGTTGAAAGGAACACATTTTGAGGACATTCAGGACATCAAGGATAATACAACAACAGCTCTGATGATGGCCATTCCAGTAAAAGAGTTCCAAAATTGCTTTGAAGGGTGGACTAGATGCTGGCATTGATCATAGCTTCCCAAGGGGAGTATGCTGAAAGTGACCATAGTGATATTCAACAATGAGTTATATAGCCCTTTTTCTAGGATGAGTTCATGAACTTAATTGTCAGATCTCATAGAATGAACTGGGAACTGTTCCTCCTTTTCTATTTTCTGACAGGATTGATATTAATCCTTCTTTATATGGAAACCTTGGTGACATAGCAGTTGTCAGCAGTTCAAATCTCCCAGGTACTTCATGGAAATTCTATGGGGCAGTTATACTGTCCAGTAGGGTCACTACAAGATGGGGTTGACTCAATAGCAATGGGTTTAGTTTTTGATTTTGATATATGTAGTTTCTTATTTTTAATTTTTTTAACCTTTGTTGTTCTTGAGAATATACACAGCAAAACACTACCTCAACAATTTCTACATGTACCATTTAGTGCCATAGATTACATTCTTCAAGTGATACACAACCATTCTCATCCTCCTTTTCTGAGTTGTTCATTTCCCATTAACATAAATTCATTGCTTTCTGTCTTGGTCTTCTAGTGCTGCTATATCAGAAATAGCACAAGCAGATGGCTTCAAGCAAACAAAATTCTATTCTCTCACAATCTAATAGGCTAGAAGTACAAATTCAGACTGCCAGCTCTAGGGAGCCTTCTCTCTCTGTTGGTTTGGAGGAAGATATTTTTCATCAATCTTTTCTTGAACTAGAGCTCCTCCATGAAGCAACCTCAGGTCCAAAAGATGCACTCTGTTCCTGGTACTGCTTTTTTGCTTGTATGAGATCTGCCTGTCTCTCTACTCACTTGTTTCTTTCATAAGTCAAAAGAGATTCTAACCTTGTAGATCTCATCAACATAATTGCCACTAACCCACGTCATTAACATCATAGTGATAGGATTTACAACACACAGGAAAGTCACATCAGATGACAAAACGATGGACAATCACAGAATAGTGGGAATCATGGCCTAACAAAGTTCACAGGTATTTTGAGTGAATATAAGTCAATCCATGATACCCCTAAGGTTCCTATCCAATATTTCAAGTTTCTGCTATCAATTTGATACTGGCCATTCTTAAAAGAGCATAATTCTCAAGGCAAACTTTTTTTTCTAGTTAAGCTAAGCTATTGTTTGGTTTTACAAAGATACCAGAGAGTATTTTGGTTTAAGGTTTAAAGAATATCTCAGGGTAATACATTTACAGGGTCATCCAACCTTCCAGGAAGTCTGTAATCCATGAGAGTTTTAACTCCTGTTCTGCATTTCCCCCCTTTTGATCAGCATTCTTCTAGAGATCTTTGATCAAGAGTTCAATAATGATAGTTAGGCACAATTCAGTTCAAATCTCATAGCAAAGGGGGAAGTTGATCATGAAGGCAATTAGGTATGAGTTCTATATCCTTCTCAAGTGAGTGCAGACCTATTTTTATGTTTTGAAAGGCCACCTGAAATCTCTTAAGACCCCAAGCACTATGCAATGAACTAAAAGGTAGAACAGAGGCATTAAACATGTTATTAGGCCAACTAGCTGGAACGTGAACAGAAAAGTGGAACACTAAGAGAACAGAGTGATTTTAACTCAGGAACAGCTTGGCTGGGGGGACAGATAGACTGAGAAGACAGCCCAGGTAAAGAACAGATAGACACAATGAACACAGAGTAGCCGAAATACTAGACCCAACAGCCCAGGAAAACAGCATAAGCCATTTCCTTGATATAAATCTCCCTATATATACATATATATATACATATGCACTTTTGGGGGGTTTCATTCCCTAATGGATCCAGCCTAAGACGAGCTCTAAAGTAAAACAGGAAAACAACACAAGAGTGAAATAAGAATTTCGTTAAAGAGGTAGAAATTTAAAAATATAAAACATATAGAAATTACAGATTTTAAAAGTAAAATAAAAGAAATAAACATTACTCTGGAAGAACCCAGCAGTAGAATTGAACAGACAGAAGAGAAGGTCAGTGAACTTGACTGTCTATTGAGATTTTTAAGTCTAAGAAGCAAACAGAAAAATGTGCAAAGGAAAACAAACAAAGCCTAAAGGGTATGTGAGACACCATCAAGAGGAATAATAAATACATAATAGGAATTCTAGAAGGAAAATAAGGCCCAGAAAGAATTTTTTTCTAAGATATTATAGCAGAAAAACTTCCTAAATATAAGAAAAGATAGGGCCTTCACATCTAAGAAGACTGGTGAACTCCAAATGGAATAAATCCTAAAAGAACCACAACAAGGCATATCATAATCAAACTCTTAAAAACCAAGGACAAGGAGAAAACTGTGAGAACAGCACAAGAGAAAAAGTATCACATACAAGTGGTCTTCAATAAGACCAAGGGCCAATTTCTTTTCAGAAACCAAGCAGACAAGAAGACACTGGGATGGCATATTTAAAGTACTGAAAGAAAAAGAACTGTCAGTCAAGAATATTATACCTAGCAAAACTGTCATTCAAAAAACAAAAATGAAATTCAGGCATTCCAAGATAAACAAAAACTAAGGAAATTTGTTACCAACCACGCCTTCCCTACAAGAAATATTAAAGGGATCTGTCCAGAAGGAAAAATAATGATTCTAGACAGTAACCTGAAGTGTTACTGTTTCCTCTTGTGTGTATAAGAGGAAAAAATTTCACTAATAGGAAACTCTTGATGGTACGGAGATCAGATTTAAATTATATCTGGATGACAAATACAGTGAATATGTCCTTCACACTTTACAATGACAAAATATTTCTAAAACAGAAAAATAAGCACTGTACATATAACAATAAAATGCATTTAAATTTAAATCACAGGAAAGCAGAGATGTAAGGATGTAATTTATGATAACAACAGGATAAATGGAGGAAGATAAAACAGTAAGTTGCAGAGTAACCACAGGAAGTCTTCCAAATGAACCCAGCTGCACTGCTTTCCCTCTCTTTGAGCAATCCCTCCCACAGTCCTCCAAGACTCTCCAATGCTGCACCCTGCCATCCAGGCTGCTTGTGTGGATCCCAGCACCCTCAATCAACCCCCACCTGCCTGGGCTTGACCTATTCATCCTTTCCCCAGTGTTATACCCCCAACCCACCCTGGCTGATGTTCACCCACCTCTCCCCACCCCATTCACATGTGTCCTGGCACTCCATCTTCCCCTAACCTAGAACAACCTCTACTTCCCAGTCTGGTCCTCCTGTGTGCATCCTGGCACTCCACCTTCCTGCCCAGCATCTAGCTGTACCTGCTCAACCCATTAGCACACACTCCAGGGCTCCACCCCCTGCCGTGGACTGATTTCCACCCACACATGCCTATCACAGGACTCATCTTGCTTTACAGGGGCCACACTATGCATTTACACCAAAGCGGAGGAATTGTGCCATTCACCAAAGAGCTGTGAGCAGAACCTGACCACTTGGTACCTAGAACCTTACACTGGGAAAGGGACCTACTCTTCCATCTCCACTCAGTCTTCTAAGGGAAGTCATATAGGCCTAATAACATAGGATCCCTGGGTGCATGCGAAATACTCCACTCATCAGAGAAAAGAGACCACACCCAATCAATTGATAGCAACAGAGTCATAAGTAGACCAATAACACCAAACAACAATTAAAATAATACAAACAAAACAAATAAAAAACAAAGTCAAATAAACAAAATACTTCATATAAAAAACTTCATAAAAAAAAAAAACTTCATATGAGTCAATTCTGACTCATAAAGACCCTATAGAACAGAGTAGAACTACCCCACAGTGTTTCCAAGGAGTGCCTGGTGGATTTGAACTGCTCACCTTTTGGTTAGCATGTGTAGCTGTTACCACTATACCACCAGGGTTTCCTTATACATTCTTCAAAAACAATAGTCAATTATAAATCACATTAGAAGCAGAAAGTGATGGCTCAAGTGAACAAAATAAAGTGACAGAAATGATTGATGAAGAAGAAGAGATAGCAGATCTACCAGACAGAAAATTTAAAAAGCTAGTATTAAGACTTATTAAACAGATCAAGGAAAACATGGGAAAAAGACTAGAGTAATTCAGGAAAACAATCCAAGAACAAAACAACAAATTAAATAGAGAAATAGAATCCTTAAAGAAAACAAGAATTAGAAATTCAGAAACTTAACATCAAAATAATAAAAACAAACATCTTGATGGAAGGACACTGAAGTTGAATTGAAATGATAGAAGGAAGAATTGGTGAAATAGAGGACAAAAACTTTAACATCATTTGGAATGAGGAACACATAAAAAGGTGGAGGCAAAATGAAGATAGCCTGCAGATTATGTGGAACACCATCAAGAGGAATAACACACACTTACTAGGAACAGAAGAGAAAACAAAAGCACCAAAAGATGATCTGACAGAGACTGGAGGAACCCCAAGACTTGGACCCTTGAACATCCTGCTTACTCAGAACCAAAGCCACTTTCAAAGTCCACTTTTCTGCAACAGACTAGACAGCCCTATAAAACAAACGATAACAAACGTGAGAAATGTGTTTCTTAGTTCAATCAAGCAAATGGGCAACACTTACCCGAAAGCAAAGATGCGAAGACAGGAAGGGACAGGAAAACTGGGCATATGACACGGAAAGGGATGGAAAAGGAAGGGGTAGAGCACTGACGTACTCGGGAGCTGCAACAAATGTTACAAAACAATTTGCGTATCAAGTTTTGAATGAGAAATTAATTTGCACTGTAAACTTTCATTTAAAGCAAAATAAAATTTCTTAAAAGGCACAGAAAAAGTATTTGAAGAAATAATGGCAGAAAACTTTCCAAGTACTATGAATGAGACAAATATCATTCAGGAAGCTCAACAAATACCCTTACAATAGAGCCCAAGAAAGTCACCAAGACCTATTATAATCAAACTTTCAGATCAAAAGTTAAAGAATTTTGAGAGCAGCACATGAAAGTGAAATATCACCTACAAAGGGGCCCCCAAAAGATTAAATGCTGAATTCTTATCAGAAATTATGCAGACATCTGACAGGGATCACAATAGAGGGCCCCAGTCAGAGATGGAAAAAAATGTGGAACAAAACTGTAACTCATAAAGAAAAACTAGACTTACTGGCCTGACAAGAGACTGGAAAGAACTGAGAGTATGGCCCCAACACTCCCTTTCAGTCCAGAAATGAAGTCACTCCTGTTTTCCCTTCAGTCAAAGATTGGACGGGCTCATAACACAAAACAAGACTGAAGGGCCATACCAGTTCAGGGGCAAGGACTGGAAAGTAGAAGGGGACAGAAAAATCTTCTGTTCCCTTGGTAATAAGGATCCAAGGTTGAGAAGGAAGAATGTTGACCCGCTGAGGGGCAGTTTACCAATGTCACAACAAATGTGTACTAAATGTTTAATGAGAAGTTAGTTTGATCTGTAAACCTTCATCTAAAGTATAATTTAAAAAGTAAAAGATAAGACAGTAAAATATAGAAACTGTGCAGACAAGAAGAGAATGGGATGGCATGTACAAAGCCCAGAAATTAAAAACCAGCCAACCAAGAGTTACAAATCCAGGAAAAATTTTATTCAGAAACAAAGGAGAAATTAGGACAGTCACCAGGACAAGCAGAAATTAAGGAATATTAGAGTCCTCCTCTGTCCTGTAGGGTCACTAAGAGTCAGAACCAACTCAATGGAAATGGGGCTTTTTTCGGTGATAGCACACATTAGAAACAAGAACAACATTAAGTGGACTTCAGCATAACTTGAGTACTCCTTCCATCTTAACTCAATACTGCAAGGATAGAGTAGCTGGGGCGGGGGGCGGGGGACCATGCTCTTAGGCGAATTCCAGGCCAATTGGCACAACTAGCATTTTGCTAAGAGAGCTCTCTGCACCCCACATTGGTGAGTGGCGTCTGGGGTCTTAAAAGCTGCCAAGCTGCCATCCGAGGACACAGCAAATGGTCCCAACTCAGCAGGAACGGATGCTCACCGAGGACCAAAATGACATGCGGTAAAGACAACCAAGAAGACAGAGAGACCCACAAGAGTGGGTGCCTACATCGACTTGGGACCGGAAGAACCGTATGGTGCCCGGCCACCACCAGTGATAGCCACGATGGAGCTCACAGAGAGGAGTCTCACTGGCAACACAAGAATAAAAAGGGGTGCATCATGAGATCTCCACTAAAAGACCTCAATTGATGGTCCAGCGGTTTCGGGGTTCCTCTGAGAGCATGGCCCCTGGCCCTGATGCTGCCCTTTCCCATAAATTATAACAAAGTTCCACTCTTTGGACAGGAATGGATTGGACTTGGCAATGCAGAGTGACCACATATTGGAAGCACTTTATGGTTCTATACATCTATAGGATATCATCTTGCTGACCTCTGGCTGGAGGAAGGGGAGTGGACGGAGAGGAGGGGAAAGGAGGCTGTTGGGAGGATGAGACACATATGGAGCAGAGAGGAATAGTGTGCTGTCACCGGACAGGGAGAGCAGTGGAAGCTGCATATAGGTGGGCATGTAAATTTATACGTGAATGTACATTTTCACTCAGTTATGTTAAATAAAAATAAAAAATAAAAAAAGAAATGGGGCTTTTTTAATGGGTTTAGAGTCCTTCAGATACAAAACAGGCAGCAACCAAGCTCAAGACACATGACAGCACATGAAGGCAGCAAAACAAGTAAAGATGTTGCAACAGTGAGATAAAGCTAAAAAACGACTATAGGAAATCCAAGATACAAAATTGTAATTGATGATAACATCAAACAAAAAGGGAATGATAGTGTACTTACAGAATTTCTATATGAAGAGGAAGTTAAAGTGATTTCAAGATAAAATACACTATTGTATTTGCACGATGTTAAGTGTAAAGAAACCAAAAAAGACTTACAAAATTGGAGAAATCCATCCTGCTCATGGATAGGAAGACTTAACATTGTGAAGATGTCTATTTTCCCTAAAGTGATCTACTTACACAATGCAATCCCAACACAAATTCCAGTGTCATTTTTTACTGAGATGGAGAAATATATCACCAGCTTTGTTTGGAAAGGGAAGAAACCCCAGCTTAGTGAAGCGCTACTGAAGAAGAAGAACACAATGGGAGGCCTGACACTACCCAACCTCAGAAACTATTACACTGGCACAGTAGTCAAAACAGCCTGGTACTGGTACATAAAGAGACATATAGACCAATGGAATAGAATGGAGACCCCAGAGATGCCACCATTCTCTTATGAACAGTTGATATTTGACAAAGGCCATGGGATTATAAACTGGAGTAAAAACAGTCTCTTTAGCAAATGGTGCTGGAAAAATTGGATATCCATCTGCAAAAAACTGAAACAAGATCCCTATCTCACACTTTACACAAAAGAAATAGACAAATCTACAATAATAGTAAAAGATTTTAATACACCAGTGTTGATGAATAAAATAAGAAAATCAATGAAGATGTAGTAAACCTGTACAATACTGTTATATCTATAATGTCTACTTCTAATATAACTAAATATTATATATACAATGCCATAATGTTACTATTATGTCTATAATAGAATATTATAAGACCAACTAGACCTACCAAACACACTTAGAGCACACTACTTAACAGTAGCACAAAACACATGAAACGTTTCCCAGAGTAGATCAATCTTAGATTACAAAGCAAATTCCAATATTTTTTTCCTTTATTGTGATTAAGTGAAAGTATGTAAACCGTATCAGTTTTGCTTGCCTGCCTGCCTGTTTGCAGCTCCATCTGCTTTCCTCACCCAGTGACATTACATTCCTCCTTTTCACTCTAAATTTCTAGTATCCTCTTAATGAACACCTGTCCCCTCCTCTTCACCATCTTCTCTCTGATCTAGAAAGAAACCAGTAAGACAGCCTCCTATAAATGTATAAAACCGTTAAGTACACACACCATATGTTCACACTGTGTCCCCAAGTCCAGTCCATTCTTGTCTGAAGAGTTGACTTTGGTACTGGTTTCCAGTCAGGGCCAGCAGTATGTCTAGGGACAATGTTCCCAGGGTACCTCTATGCTGTCCAACCATCAGTTCTGGTTTTTTAGTAGAGTTCTTCAAGCTGTACCCCTCTTTTTCTCATGTCACCTCAGGGACTGTACATTGTATCACCCATCATGACTGCCTTTGGTGGTGGCTAGGAACCATCTGGTTCTTCTAACCTTATTTATATGGGTCCTTCTGCCTCCTGGGCTCTTTTTTCTTACATTTTTGTTGTTCTCAGTCATCATCTATTTCAGATGAGTTGAGGCCATTTGGTGTACTTCAGATGGCAGCTTGCTAGCTTTTAAGACCCCGGATGCCACTCACCAATATGGGGTGCAGAAGAAGACTCTCTTAGCAAAAAGCTACTTATGCCAGTTGACTTCCATGTCCCCTGAAAACATGGTCCCCAGCCCCTTGTCCCTGCTACTCTAGCCTTTGAAATACTAGGTTGAGTTTAGAAAACCTTTCAGTTTATGATGTAGTCCAGCTATGTTGATCTGCTCTCTGCTGCACACTGTCATTGCTTTCACCTTACAAAACTCCTATCTACTATCTAATCTGTGACCAGCCGTCTCCCTCCCTCCCCAATCTTGTAGCCATCAAAAAGTCTTTTCTTCTGTACATAAATCTATTTTTAAGTCCTTATAGCAGAGGTCTCATACAATACTTGTCCTTTTGCAGCTAACTGATTTCACTAAGCTTAATAACTTGTAGTTGAAATCATGTTATGAGATGCTTCCTAAAATCATTGGTTTTTTTTATCATTGCATAGTGTTCCATTGTACCACAGTTTGTTTATTCATGTGTTGATGAGCACCTAGGTTGATTCCATCATTCTGCTAATGCAGATAGTGCTGCAATAAATATTTGTGCGTGTGTGTGTATTCATGTAACCGTCTTTATTTCTGTAGGATGGATTCTGAGCAGTGAGACTGCTGGATCATATGGTATTTCTATTTCTAGCTTTTTAGTGAAGCATCAAATTGCTTTCCAAAAAGACTGTACCATTTTACATTCCCACCAGCAGTAGAGGAGAGTTCCAGTCTTTCCACAGCCTCTCCAGCATTTGTTGTTTTTTGTTTTTCGGGTTATTGCCAACCTTATTAGGGTAAGATGGTGTATCATGGTAGTTTTGATTTTAATTTCTCTACTAAGTAATGATTGTAAGCATTTCCTCATGTGTCTTTTGGCTGCCTGGATGCCTTTTTCTGTGAAGTGTCTGTCCTTCTCCTTTGCCCATTGCTTAATTGGGTTATTTATGTTTTTCTTGTTGCTGTTTTGCAGTACCTTGTAGATTATGGAAATCAGACACGGGTCTGACATGTAATTGCCAAGTATTTTTTTCCCGTGCTGTAGGTAGTCTTTTAACTCTCTTGATAAAGTATTTGGATGAGCATAAGGGTTTGATTCTTAGTAGTTCCCATTTATCTCTTTTCCCTTATGTTGTTTGTGCATTGTTGGTGAGACTTTGTAGTCTGTCTAAGCCATGTATTAGAACTTCCATTGTTGACCTTGTTTGTTCTTGCACAATCTCTTTCACTTTCGGTTTAATATTCAGATCTTTGATTCATTTTGAGTTAGTTTTTGTGTAAGGTGTGAGATATGGGTCTTTATTTAGTTTCCTGCAGATAGATATCCAATTTAGCCAACACTGTTTGCTAAAGAGACTATTTTTACCCGACTTCATGACTGTCTTAGGCTGAGTTTTCTAGGAAAGCAAAACCAGTAACACGTGTATGTACAAGGAAAGATTCGTATGTATAAAGTACAAGGAAGAAGAGAGAGATGGAAATGGAGACAGAGACAGAGATAGAGACAAAAATAGAGGTAGAGGCAGAGACAGACAGAGACAAAGATAGAGGTAGAAGTAGAGATAAAGACAGAGATAGACACACAGATAGAGATAGGAAACAGCTCATGCAATTGCAGAAGCTGAACGTCCCAAGTCCTGGCACAAGCGTCACATGGCCACAGGAGCTGATGAACCCATGGTCAGGAGGTCAGAGGCCAGATTTCTAGATCACCAGCTGTGTAGGTCGGCGGATCCCAAGCTGGCAGTGAGACAGAGTTACAGAGGCTGGCGAACCCAGGATTGGCAGGTCAGTGAACAGGACTCTCAAGCGCCGGCTGTAAGGGTTGATGAATCCAACAGCTGATGGTTTAAGTCAAGGAACCAGAAGCCAGAAGAGAGCAGGAGCAGCTGGCTACGTGAACAGACTGGCAGTAGGTGGTGGAAGGCGGAGAGAAGAGAGCTCAAGGACAGGAAGCCACCAAAGGCCCCGCCCTGCCACTTAATACAGCAGTCACATATAACCAAGTTGACATAATCCTGACCACCACAATGACTTTGGGGCCTTGGTCAAATATTTGCTGTTCACAAGAGTCTGGTGATACTTCTGGGGTCTGAATTCTGTTCCACTGGTCTATATTTCTGCTTTTGTACCAGTACCAGGCTGTTTTGACTACCACAGCAGTGTAGTAGGTTCTAAGAGTGGGTAGTGTGAAGCCTCCCATTGTATTTCTCTTCTTCAGTAATGCTTTACGTATGCAGGGTTTCTTCCCTTTCCAAACAAAATTGGTGATTTGTTTCTCCATCTCATTAAAAAATGACACTGGATTTGTACTGGAATTTCATTGTACATGTAGATTGCTTGCAGTAAAATAGACATTGTCACAATGTTAAGTCTTCCTATCCACTAACATAAGTCTCTTTTGGTTTCTTGCTGTATGGTCTGTTTAGGTGTCTTGTTTACCTGCTTAGATTTATTCCTAGGTATTTTATCTTCTTGGGGGCTATAGTAAATAGTATTGATTTGGTGATTTCCTCTTTGGTGATCTCTTTTGGTGTCAAGGAACCCTACTGAATTTACATATGTTTACCTTACATCCTGATACTTAGTTGAACTCTTCTATTTGTTCCAGAAGTTCTTTAGGGTTCTCTGTGTATGCAATCATATCATCTACAAATAGGGATATTTTTACTTTTTCCTTGCTGATGTGGATGCCATTTATTTCTTTGTCTTGTCTGATTGCTCTGACTAGAATCTCTAGCACAATGTTGACTAGAAGTGGTAACAATGGGCATCCTTGTCTAGTTCTCATTCTCAAGGGGAATTCTTTCAGTTTCTCTCCATTCAGGACGATGTAAGCAGTTTGCTTTCAGTCAGTGCCCCTTATTGTATTGAGGAATTTCCCTTCTATTTCTATTTTGCCAAGAGTTTTTAACATGAATGGGTGCTGGACTTCATCAAATGCCTTTTCTGCATCAATTGACAAAGTTAGGTGATTCTTATCTTTTGTGTTATTTATGTGGTTGATCATATTAATTGTGTTTCTGATGTCAAACCAGACATGAATGCAGCTTGGTCATGATGAATTTTTTTTTTTTTGATATGTTGTTGAATTCTATTGGCTAGGATTTTGTTGAAGATTTTTGCATCTAGGTTCATGAGTGTTATTGGTCTGTAATTTTCTCTTTTTTTTTTTTTGTGGGGTCTTTCCCTGGCTTTGATATTGGGGTTATACCAGCTTTGTAGAATGAATTTGGGAATATTCTGTCCTTTTCTATGCTGTGAAATACCCTCAGTAGTGTTGAAATTAATTCTTTATTAAAAGTTTGGTAGAATTCTCCAGTGAAGCTGTCTTGGCCAGGACTTTTTTCAGTTGGTAGTTTTTTGGTTACTTTTTCAATGTCTTCTTCTGTGATGCATTTATTAAGTTGTACTACTTCACTTCATGATAATTTTGGTAGGTGTTGTGAATCTACAAATTTTTCCATTTTCAAATGTTAGAGTACAATTTTTTGTGGTGTTGTGTTATGATATTTTTAATTTCAGTTTGGCCTGTTGTGACATCTCCCATTTCATTTCTTTTTATTATTATTATTGTAATTAAGTGAAAGTATACAATCTAAATCAACTTTGCATGCCCTCCTATCTGCAGCTCCATCTGCTCTGCTCGCCCAGTGACAGCATATTCCTTTGCACTCTATATTTCCAGTATCCTCTCAATGAGCACCTGTCCCCCACCTTGGCATCCTCTTCTCTGCCTAGTAGACAGCCTCTTATAAATGTATAAAACCATAAAGTACACACACCATATGGTCACACTGTGTCCCCAAGTTCAGTCCATTCTTGTCTGAAGAGTAGACCTCAGTATTGGTTTCCAGTCATGGCCAAAAGCATGTCTAGGGGCCATGGACCCTTCAGGCTATTGGACCATCAGTTCTGGCCTTTTAGCAGTATTCTCGAGCTGCACACCTATGTTTCTTGTGTTGATTAGGAGACTCTACATTGTGTCCACCATCGTGGCTGCCTTTGGTGGTAGCCAGGCACCATCTGGTTCTGCTTATCTCTTATTGATACAGTCTCCCATTGATATGAGTCCTTCTCTCTCCTGGGCTCTTTTTTTTTCCTCATGTCTTTGTTGTTCTCAGTCATCATCTGTTCCAGATGAGTTAGGACCATTTGGTGTACTTCAGATGGCAGCTTGCTAGCTTTTAAGACCCCAGATGCCACTCAGCAATATGGAGTGCAAAAGACTAGTTATGCCAGTTGGCCTCTACGTCCCCTGAAAACATGGTCCCCAGACCCCCGCCCCTGCTACTCTATCCTTTCAAATATTGGATTGAGTTTAGAAAACCATTCAGATTATGGTGTAGTCCAGTTATGCTGACCTGCTCTCAACTGCATGCTGTCATTGCTTTCACTTAAACAAATTCCTATTGACTATCTAATCTATGACCAAACCTCTCCCTCCCACCCTACCCTTGTAGCTGTCAGACGAAAGCACACAGGGCTTCCCCTGTGAGTTCGTCTTGCTTTAAGACTCACTGTCTTTAAGGGGTAGCAGGCCCCATCTCCTCGTTGACAAAGACAGCACCTCATAGGCCATCCCACGTGGTATGATATGTCTCAGGGCATGGAGGAGTTAGGGAACTGCTGCACTTGGGTGTCAGTCCCCACTATGTTCTTTAGGTACAATTGTGTTGAAAACAGCTTTTCTGTTGGGAGAAGCACTTTTCTGTTGCTCAGTATGGGAATTAACCCCAGGTGAGACCTCAGGCCTGGCTAACTCCGTCTCTCAGCTGACCAAGATTGTATCCCACCTGAGCCACCTCTCCTGCAGTGCATCAGCAGTATCTGTGGCACAGCTCAGAGGTGAGAAGAGGGAGGGTCACTGGGACCTTCAGACATCTGCTACAGCTGGGTTCTCTAGATGTGGCTTTCCCAAGTACAGTCTCTGTGCTGTAGAATATGCTGTTTACTGAAGCACTGCAGTTCAGTGTAGTAGCTGGTCATGCTAGGCTCAGAGGCTCAGCAGTCCCAGTCCCAGTCTCCTGGTTAATGAAGAAAGCATCCATACCTGTAATCCTCTCAAACAATGTGCCAGCAGAAGCAGGACTCAGTGTATCCCCCTCAAACCTCCAACAGAAGTAGTTTCCCTCTTCCTGTCATCCAGTCCAATCTCACAATCCCATGCCAGATCTTAGGTCTCCCAGAATGTCTACACTGTTCCATTCAATTATTTTTCTAGGCCTTAGTTCTCAGAGGGAATCAAGGAAACTTGTGTCTAGTCCACCATCTCAGCCCTCTCCTCTTCCCTTCTCATTTCTTATTCAGGTTATTTGTTTCCAATCAATTTAGTTGATCTTTTCAAAAAAAACAGCTTTCAGTTTGGTTAAATCTTTCAATTGTTTTTCTTTTCTCTAGTTCATTCAGTTCTGCTCTAATCTTTATGATCTGTTTTCTTGTCATGCCAGAGGGATTCTTTTGTTGTTCTCTTTCTACTTGTTCAAGTTGTAGAGTTAATTCTTTGGCTTGTACCCTTTCTTCATTCTGGATGTGTGCATTTATACAGATAAATTGACCTCTGAACACTGCTTTTGCTGTATCCCATAGGTTCCGGTAGGATGTGTTTTCATTCTCATTGAATTCCACAAACTTCTTTATTGCATCCTTGATTTTGTCTCTATAACATACAAATTTTCAAGTAAGGTGTTGTTCAGTTTCCATGAGTTTAGAGTTCTACCTATTTTTTTTTTTCTGCTGTTGATTTCAACTTTTATGGCTTCATGGACTGAGAAGATGCTTTGAAATAATTCAATGGTTGGATTTTGTTGAAACTTGCTTTATGACCTAATACATGGTCTATTCTGGAAAATATTTCATGTGCGCTGGAAAAGAAAGTGTGCTTATTTGTTGTTGGGTAAAGAGTTCTGTATACATGGATGAGGTTTACGTGGTTGATTGTTGCAATACGATCTGTATCTTCACTGAGTTTTATTCTGGATGATCTATCCATTACTGAAAGTGGGGTGTTGAAGTCTCCTACTATTATCGTGGTGTGATCTATCTCATTTTTCAATGTTATCAGTATTTGTTCAGTGTATATAGATACTTTGCTGTTGGGTGCAGAAATATTTAATATTGTTATATCCTGTTTATATATTGAAACTTATAGCAATGTTGACCATCCTTGTCCAAGATGGTGGATTTTACATTAAAATCTATTTTATCTGTGGTTAGTATTGCCACTCCTGCTCTTCTTTGCATGTTGTTGTCTTGGTACATATTTTTCCATCTTTTGATTTTCAGTTTGTTCACATCTTTGAGTCTAAGGTGTGTTTCTTGTAGGCAACATATAGATGGATCATGTTTTTAGATCCAAGCTGTTACTGTCTGTCCCTGAGTCCAGTCCATTTTTGTCCAAAGAGTTAACCTCAGTAGTGCTTTCCGGTCAGGGGCAGCAGGAGATCTAGGGGCCATGCTCCCAGGGGATCCCCCAGGCTGCCAGACCATCAACTGTGGTCTTTTAGTAAAGTTTTTGAGCTGCAATCCTCTTTTTTCTTGTGTTGCCACAGGGATTCAATATTGTGTGCTCCATCACAGCTGTCTTTGGTGGTGGCCAGGCACTATCTGGTTCTTCTGGTCACATGCTGATATAGTTTCCCATTCACATAGGTCCTTCTGTTTCCTGAGCTCCTTTTCTCTCATGTCTTTGTTGTTCTCAGTGATCGTCTGTTCAGGATGTGCTGGGACCATTTGGTGCACATCAGGTGGCAGCTTTCTAGCTTTTAAGATTCCAGATGCCACTCACAAAGAGAGAATTTTAACAGTGGCTAGGGTTAAATGAAAATAATCTACAAAGAAGAGTAGATAAGACTAAATTTGGACTACTCAGAAGAAATGAAGCAGGCAGGAAGGAAATGGGATGATATACACAAAACCTTGAGGGAAAAAATTGACAGCTAAGACTTATATATCCAGCAAAACTGTCTTGCAACAATGATGGTAAGTTAGGACATTTCCAGATAAACAGAAATTTAAGGAATCTGCAAAATAAATCCAAACTAGAAGACATACTAAAAGGAGTCTGTGTATTAAAAAATCAATAACATCAACAGATAAATGGATAAATAAACTATAGTGTATGTACTCAATGGAACACTATGCAGTGATAAACAACAATGACAATTTTAGGAAGAATCTCATAACTTGGTTTCAACTGAAAGACATTATGCTGAACGGTGGGGGCAGCTGCTCCTCCTGCTCCCGTCTGCCCCTTCCCCTCTTTCCTACCTTTGCCTGCACTCCTCCTCAGGCCTCTCCACTCTGGCCTAATCCATAACAGTAACCTCTGAGCTGACCTCTCTGTCTCACCCTGCCTTTTTCAGGAACTCCCAGCCTGGTATCCAAGAAGCCCATGGTCTGGGCCCAAACCGTTTCCTGGGAGTAATCTCCATTCATCTCCTCCCTCTGTCCCTCATTACAGCATGCATTTTAATCACATATGCCTTGACCTAGGCTGATCCCTCTGAATGCTCCCCTCCACCCCATTCCCCACTTTTCCAATCTTCTTCACCATCAGGGCCCAAGCTAAACACTGTCTCCTCTGTGGGTCAGTGACACAAGGACAAATATTGTATGAGACCCCTACTATAAGGACTTAAAAACAAACTCATGTACAGAAAAAAAGACTCTTTGATGGCTGCAAGGGAGGGGAGAGAGGGAGGGAGAAGGCTGTTATAGATTCCATAGTTGATAGAAATTTGGTTGGGTGAAACCAGTGACAGCACACATTAGAAAGAAGATCAACTTAACCAGACTTCAACATAACCTGAAAACTCTTCCAATCTTAACCCAGCATTGCAAGGATAGGGTAATAGGGTTGTCGGTCCAGAGACCATACTCTCAGGGGACATTGGGTCCAATTGGCATAACTAGCCTATTGCTAAGAGAGTCTTGTCCACTCCATATCAGTGAGTGACATCTAGGGTCTTAAAAGCTAGCAAGCTGCCATCTGAGGTGCACCACATTGTCCCAACTCAGCAGGAAAGATGATCACCAAGGACAAAAATGACATGGGGAAAAGAGAGCCCAGAAGGAAACTAATAACTCTACACATTAAAATAAAGCACAATGAAAACATAAAGACTCAGCAAATACAAAATCAAAAACAATGAAAAAGATTAAAAGAAAGTACATAAAGAAAAACAACTTAGCACATTAAATTAAGTAGAATAGAGAAACTGCCAAAAATGCACAAAAAGGCATCAAAAGAACAGCACTAAATTCATAGGTATCAACAATTATGCTAAATGTGAATGGATTAAATGCACCAATAAAGAGACAGAGAGTGACAAATGGGATTAAAAAGAAAAAGAAACCATTATCCATCGTTTTACTCAGCTAGTCTGCTCTGACAGAAATACCAAGAGTAGATGGCTTTAACAAAGGAAAGTTTATTCTTACACAGTCCAGTAGGCTACAAGTCCAAATTCAGGATGTCCTCTCCAGGGGAAGGTTTTCCCCCTTGTTGGATCTAGAGGACAGTCCAGTATTGCATCAGACTTTGTTCAGGGAGCACCTTGGTGCAAGAACCTCAGGTCTGAAGGATGCGCTCTTCTCTTGGTGCTGCTTTCTTGATGGTGTGAGGTTCCTAATTCTCTGCTTGCTTCCCTTTCCTTTTATCTCTTGCAGGGTGAAAGGATTAAGGATGGGGCAAGCCATACTCCAGGGAAACTCCCTTTACTGTGGAGCAGGGAGATGATCTTATGAAGGGATTTACACTCCCACCCTAATCCTTTAACATACAACATGGGAAAATCACAAAATGGAGGACAATCACAAAATATTGGGAATCATGGCTCAGGCACATGGCTACATATATTTTCGGGAAGACATAATTCAATCCAAGACATCTGTCTATACATTAGCTATGAGAAGCACACTTCAAGTCTTAAGACAGAAACAAACTAAAACACAAAAGATAAAAAAAAAAAATGTCAAGCGAACAACATTCAAAAGTAGGAGAGGCAATATTAATTCCTGATAAAAGAAACTAAAGTAAAAACCAGCACATGGGATAATGAAGTACGGTGTGTAATGATTAAAGTATCAACACTCCGAGAGGACATAAAATGTTAAATAATCATGCACCCAATCATAGGGCTCCTAAATACATAAAACAAACTCTAACAGCATTAAGAAGAGAAATAGAAAGATCCGTAATGATAACAGGAGACTTCAACACACCGCTTTCAATGAAGGAGAGAATATCTAGACAGAAGCTGAGTAAAGCCACAGAAAATTAAATGGCACAAGCAACCAATTTGACCTCCTAGACACATACAGAATACTCTACCCAACAGTAGCCAAGCATACTTTCTTTTCCAATATACATGGAACATTCTGCAAAATAGACCACATAATAGGCCATAAAATAAATTTTAACAAAATCCAAAACACTGAAATACTGCAAAGGATCTTTTCAGACCATAAAACCATGAAAGTAGGATTCAATAATGAAAAAAGCAAGGAGCGAAAATCAAACACATAGAAACTGAACAATACCTTGCTCAAAAACTACTGGGTTACAGAAGAAATCAAGGACAGAATAAAAACACTCACAGAATTATATAGCAGTGAAAATACATCCTAACAGAACCTTGGGGACACAGCAAAGGTAGTGCTCAGAGGTCAGTTTATCGTTGTAAATGCATATATTCTGAAAGAAGAAAGAACCCAAATCAAAGCATGAGCCCTACAACTCGAGTAACTAAAAGAGAATAGGGGGGGAAAAAGAAAGAAAAAAAGCACCTCAGGGGTCAAAAGGAAGCAAATAATAACAAATAGAGCAGAATGAAATGAAATACAGAATAGAAAAACAATAGACTTAACAAGATCAATATCTGGCTCTTTGTAAAGATCAATAAAATCAATAAACCACTGGCTGAAAGAATAAAAGAAAAACAAGGACAGGAAGCAAATAACCCAAATAGGAAAAAACGTGGGTGATATCACAACAGACCAAATTGAAATTAAAAGAATTGTAGCTGAATGCTACGAAAAATTGCACTCCAGCAAAATGGAAAACCTAGAGGAAATGGACAAATTTCTAGAAACATGCTACCTCCCTAAACTAACAGAAACAGAGGTAAAGAAACCTATAAACCTGTAACAGAAGACAAAACTGAAAAAGTAATTTAAGAGCTCCCAACAATGAAAAAAATCCCTGACCATAATGTCTTCACTGGAGAGTTCTACCAACTTCTCAGAGAAGAGTTACCTCCACTGCTACCCTAATAGGCATTTCAGAACATAGAGAAGGATGGAACACTCCCAAACTCATTCTATGAAGCCAGCATAACCTTGATGTAAAAAAAACCGGGTAGACACCACAAAAGAAGAAAATTTTAGAGCAATATCCCTCATGAACTTAAATGCAAAGATTGTCAACAAAATTCTAGCCAATAAAATTCAACAACGTATCAAAAAAGAAAAATCACCACGATCAACTGACACTCATACCAGGGATGCAGGGATGATTTAACATTAGAAAAACAACCAATGTAATCAATCACATAAATACAACAAAAGACCCACATTATCTTATCAACTGACACAGAAAAGGCATTTTCTAAAGTCCAATATACATTCATAATAAAAATTCTAAAGAAAATAGGAGTAGATGAGAAACATCTCAACACGATAAAGGACATTTATGCAAAACCATCAGCCGACATCATCCTAAATGGAGAGAGTCTGAAATCTCCTCACTGGAGCAATCAGGCTAGAAAAAGAAATTATTGTATGCTTTCTTCTGGCACCTAAGGGCTACTTTTGCTGTTTTCTATTTGTTCAAGTTATACGGTTAATGTCTTGATTTTTGCACTTTCGACTTTTGCATATTTGTTGATGTAAACTGACCTCTGAGTGCTTTGCTGTGTCCCAAAGATTCTGATAGGATGTGTTTTCATTCTCATTTGATTCTGTGATTTTTTTTTATTCTATTCTTAGTTTCTTATATAACCCAGCAGTTTATGAACAAGATGTTCACTTTCAATGTATTTGATTTTTTTCCTCCTGCCATTCGTTTCTCTTTTATGACTTTATGGTCTAAAAAGATGCTTTGCAATATTTCAGTGTTTTAGATTCTCTTCCAGGTCCTAATCTATGGTCTATTCTGGAGAATGTTCTATGTGCATTGGAAAAGAACATATATTTCGCTGCTGTTAGATGGAGTGTTTTGCATGTGTCCATGACGTCAAGTTGCTTGACTGTGACATTTAGGTCTTCTAAGTCTTTGTGTCTTACTTCTTTCAGGATGTTCTGTCCTTCACTGAAAGTGGTATGAAGTCTACTTGTATTGAGGAGCTGTTTTTCTTCTGTTTAATTTTTTTAATTTATTTTATTTTTATTATGATTGAATGAAAATGTACATTCCCATATAAATTCACATGCTGACTGTTTTTCTTTTCAAAGTTGTTAGAGTTTGTTTTATATATTTTGGAGCCCTGTCATTGGATATGTAAATACTAATTATGGCTGTGTCCTCCTGGTGTCCTGACTCTTTAATCACATCATAGTGTACTCCCTTTTTCTTTGTGTTGGATTGTACTTTAAAGTCTATTTTGTTAGAGGTTAATAATGCCACTCTTGCTCTTTTTGATTGTTGTTTGCTTGATAATTTTTTTTATCCTTCGTGTTTTGTTTGTCTTTAAGTTTAACATGGTCTTCTTATAGGCAGCAAATAAACAGCCAATGTTTTATATCCATACTGCCATTCTCTGCTGTAATTTTGATGTGTTTTTTGTATGTTGCTGATAGTTTCTTTGTTCCACTTAATCTTCTGTGCTGAGTCATTTTTATTTGTGTATTTCCTTTTCATCCTTATGTTGATTTTGTATTTGCTGAGTCTTTATGCTTTTCTTGTTTTTTATTTTGATGTGTAGGATTATTAGTCTTTTTTTGGTTACCTATGTAGATTATTCTTTGCTATTTGTTAATTTTTTCCCTCTGCAAACCTGGAAGAATGCCCCAGAACACACCACATGTCCTACTTCTGGCCTAGGGAGTAAGCAAGTAGGAGCAGGAAGCGGGCAAACAAATGGGAAAGAAGTACTTCTCAAAAGGGAAGGTTTTTTTTTTTATCTGTGCAATAGGTTACACACTTGCACTTGCACTTATCTTTTGCTGATTGAATACCATTTCTGGATGGTTCTGGAGGCTTGAGCAGACTCTTCAGCACCTGGTTTCTCTCAATGCAGAAAACACATCCCAAAATACCACTGCTTCCCCCACAGTGAAATCCAGCCTGCAAGGTCAGGTCAGGTCTCGCAACTTCCCGTGGTTTCTGAACCTTCTCTCCCTTTCCTGACACTCAGATCCTCAGCTTTGTCTATGATGTTCAAGGGTCTTAGATTGTCATATATAAGAGTCTATTCTTCTTGGGGGTGTTTTGTAAGTGACCACAGGAAGCATCTGATTACTCTGACATTGTAACCTTACCCCAGGACCTACTTTTTTAAAAAATAAATGATCAAACACAACTATTAATGCAATGTGGGACCTTATAAAAATTAAATAATATGTGCATCAAAAAACTTCATCAAAAGAGTAAAACGCAACCTACCAACTGGAAAAAAAAAACTTTATAAACAACATATCTGATAAGGGTTTAATCTCTGAAATATATAAAAAACTTCAACAAAACAAAAAGACAACCCATTTTAAAAATGAGAAAGGAGCACGAACAGTCACTTAACTCCAGAGGACATTCAAGTGACCAACATACACATAAAAAGATGCTTGCCATTAATAGCTATTGTTGCTGCTTTTGTTAGTTTCCACTGAATCACACAGATCCTATGTACAACAGAAAGAAACACGGCCTGATCCAGACCATCCTTGTGGTCATTGCTATGTTTGAGCTCATTGTTGCAGCCACTGTGTCAATACATCTCGTTGAGGG
Organism: Heterohyrax brucei; assembly: GCA_028571685.1. Taxonomy (NCBI): domain Eukaryota; kingdom Metazoa; phylum Chordata; class Mammalia; order Hyracoidea; family Procaviidae; genus Heterohyrax; species Heterohyrax brucei. Next base: position 132,843,825 of record CM053149.1, on the reverse strand, counting down.
TCTTCCTCTTTTTTGCTGATCCTTAACTTTAATAGGTAACCCTGGTGGTGCAGTGGTTAAGTGTTATGTCCCTTAACCAAAAGGTCGGCAGTTCAAATCCACCAGGCAGTCCTTGGAAACTCTTTCGGGCAGTTCTACTCTGACCTATAGAGCTGCTATGAGTCGGAATCAACTCCACGGCAGTGGGTTTGTTTTTTTGGTTTTAACTTTAACAAGCATGATGTCTTTCCCCAGGGACTGGTCTTTCCTGATATTTTGTCCAAAATATGTGAGTGCTGAATCGAAAGTACAATGAAATGCCATCTTACACCTGCAAAAATGGCCCTGATCAAATTATACATACATATATATGATCAAATATTTATGTATATATAAAATGTTGACAAGTGCATGGGGACATTGGAACAGTTACCGACTGCTGGTGGGATGTAAAATGGTACAACCACTATGAAAAATGATATGACATTTCCTAAAAACAAAACTAGAAATAGAACCACCTTATAATCTGGCAATTCTACTTCTAGGTATAATCCCTAGAGATCTAATACTAAAGACACAATCAGACACATGTACACACATGTTCATTGCAGCACTATTTACTGGATCAGGGATGTGACCTGATCAAGGGTGTCCCATTCTGCCCTAAATTCTACCCTAATCCTCTTTAACATAATCTAATCTTGACTCATTAACCACTAAAAGAGATTAGAATTTACAACACATAGAACAATTATATGAGATCAGAAAACAAAGGACAAAGATATAACGCTGGGTATCATGGCCTAGTCAAACTGATAAATACTTTGGGGGAACACAGTTCAATCTATGACATCTTACATTTAAAAACTAGAATTAGCCATAACTTTTTTTTTAATTTACCTATGAGAAGGGTGGGACTAGAAGAAGGGATACATATATATTTAAAGCTCTTATGAATAAATGTGGTATGCAGATTGGGCTCTATCATAACATCGATGTTTTACATAATTTATAAATAAAACTAAATTTGAAAATAAATTTCTGAAAATTCAAAGGAATATTAAACAAATGAACCTTACTGTGTACCATGAAAGACCAATTGCTAGAAAAGGACATCATGGATAGCAGAGGGTCATCAAAGAGAAAGAAAATACTCAGTGAGATGGATTGACTTAGTAGCTGAAACAATGAATTCAAACATACCAATGATCACGAAGATGGCACAGGACTGGGCAACAACACTATGTAGTAGCTCTAGGCAACAATCATCAAAGGCCACTAAACCTCACAATAGAGAGACAATCCTACATCATATGCCTCCCTCTGGAAGAACACACTCCCACCAGTGTAAAAGTATGTCAGAAAGTCCACTCTTACTTTGTATAGAAAGATCTCTCGAAGAGAGATCTAATTATTGGTCAGGAAATGTAAGAAAAAGAGGACTCCGATAAATTGTATTTCTGGGAAACGTTACAAGAGATTCAGTTCCCTCAAGAAATAAGATAAAGGAGAGAGAGAACTGAGAGTTGAATGAAGACTTTAGAGACACAGCAACCAAATGCAATGTGTGGACCTTATTTAGATCTTGGCTGAAACAAACTGACTACTTAAAAAATATTTATGAGCCAGTCAGTGAATATGAACACGGGATGTTTGAGAAGATTAAGGAATTATTGCTAATTTTTAAGCTTGATAATTTTTTGTAGTTTTGTTTTTAATTATTTTTTAGAAGTACATACTGAAATAGCTAAATGGATAAAATTATACATTTAGGATTTGTTCCCAAACAACCCAGTGTATATGGGGCTTGGAGAGGGTAGATATAAATGCAGCAGGGCTGGCAATAAGCTGAGGGTTGGTGAAATTCATAATTGGACTGTGAAGGTTTGTAACGCCCTTCTCTCTACCTTTGTGTGTGTTTGGAATTCTTCGCAATAGGAAGAATATCATTACAAACTTAAAAAAATAAATAACCAATTGGCATCAAGTAAAGACTGACTTAAGGCAACCCCGCATGTGTTGAAGTAGAACTATGCTTTATGAGGTTTTCAGTGACTGATTTTTCCAAAGTAAATTGCAAGGTCTTTCTTCCAAGGCAGCTGTGGGTGGACAGAACCTCCAGCCTTTTGTTAGCAACTGAATGTGTTAGCAATCTGCATCATGCAGGAATTCGAACCTGAAATATACTAAAAAATTCATTGTACCCTAATCAATTCTGACTCATGGACAGAGTAGAACTGCCCTACAGGGCTTCTAAAACCTTAATCTTCACAGAAGCAGACTGTTGTATCTTTCTTTCACAGGGTAGCTGGTAGGTTCAAGCCATCAATCTTCTGATCACAGCCAAGTTCTTTTAACCACAGTGCCACCAGGGCTCCATAGCTTTAAGTATACAACTATAAAATCTATATGTGATTGAGAATATCTAGCAGCAATTAGATTTTTAACAGTAGCCTTTTTTTTCTCTTTTGACCTATCCACATCAGCATAATCATTAAGACAGCTTCCTGTGGACCTTATCACCCTTAAAAACCATTGTTTTGATACACAAAGCAAAAACTACTCCAATAAGAATAGATTTTATACCTCTTGCCTCGTTAGCATATCTTATATTCTAATCACTTAGAGTTTCATATTAAATCCTTGAAGCTGTAGAACAAATAATGATGAGAATACATTTGTAAGAAATTCAATGTTCAGAATATAATTTTCAGGTCACCTGTGTCTTTACTAGTTTTCTATTTCTGTATCTATCAGTTAGAAGCCCTGGTAGCACAGTGGTTAGAAGCTCAGGCTAAGCAAAAGGTTGATAACTCAAATCCACTAACCTCCTTGGAAACCTTCTGAGGCAGTTGTGCTCTGTCCTACAGGACTGCGATAAGTTTGAACCAACTCCACAGCAATGGGCTTTTTGAGTGGTTGCCAACTAAAACAGTAGAATTGTTCATTTCTCTTTGCAGCTCTATCAGAAAAAAAATAAGAAAGACAGTCACATTAACTCAGTAATTAATAAACACCAGGGCAAGAGCCCCAAACCATGAAAAGCTAGTGCAAAGTGGATATGAGAGGCAGATCCCCAGGAGGAAACACTATGACCCAGAGAGGACTGCAAGACCGGAAGACAGTCAGGCTCGGGCGAGCGATTAGCTGAGAGGTCAGTGCACCAACACAGAACCCCAGCAAGGGAGAGGGTTCCCTGCTCCCCCATTGTCGGGCCTGCCTCCAGGGGGAGACCCTAAGGGGGTGGCTGAGGGGTGATAGCCTCACAGGAAGGGGCCTTAGAGACCCCTGTAGATTAAAGGACATCTCAGGCATCAGAAAGTAGAGTCTGAGCAGCTTTTCAGAGGACATTTCTGTGGTGGCCCTGAGGAACCAGCTCCCAGGCTGGAGAAGGACAGCTACCATGTACATGTTCACTGCACACAGGTGCCTAGTGGCTGCTGTGTACACGTTCACTGCACAAAGGGGCCATGCTGGAGGAAAACAGCGGAGAGAGTTGGCTGCGAACCAGAATCTTAGGAGGAACAGCAGCTCTCAAACTGTGCCCAGACTGTGTGTGACCATCCTGGGCCAACTGTAGATGGGAATCACACTAGACAGCTGGTGTAGTGAGGAGAGGCTGCAGCCAGGGTACAGGACACATGGGGCTCATTTGCCTCTGTGCAGTGCATCCCTAACCTCTGCCCTGCATACCCCCCAAATCCTGAGAAAGGATTAGCCTCTGGAAAGTGCCTGGGGCGTCTTCTGAAAGAACTATTACATCGTCAGATCAGCTCAATTATGGAATCATGCTGACATTTTTAGCCTGAGAAGGTTCAGGAGCAGCAAGAGAGGGGAGGAAAGGTAGGGTGTCACTTCAAAGGGAAAGTTCTAGCTTCCCTATCTTTCAGACTCCAAGACTGCTTCTGAGGTTCCAGATAGAACAGCCTAGCAGTTTAGGGTCTGGTTCCCTCTTGGCCTAGGCGTTTAGTCATGGGCAAAGCCTCGTGGGATCATGAGGACCTGAAGCTCACATGCTTGTCACGGGAAATTTCTTCTTAAAGGGCAGGTCTCTCCACCAGCTTCCTGTCCATCTGGAGAAGGAGGCCAGACTGCGCCCTCCGAGCTCTGCTTCTGTGGTGGCAGGTAAGCTCAGCTGTGCCTCTTCTCCCCTTACTTTGCTCCTCTCCTGCTGAGCAGGCTGGGCAGGGCCCTGAAGGAAAGGCTCAACATCTGGGCTCTGTCTGGGCTTCAGGAGGCTCTTGGAAAGGGAATGAATCCTGGTGGATGAATTTCCCGAGAGGACAAGCCCTCTCTGTGGCAGCTGCCACAGGGCTCAAACGGAAACTCCCATCCCAGAGGCTAACTTGAGCAGAAGGCCCGGCTCCAAGGTTTGGCTTCTGCTGCCTGTTGTTCCTTAGCTTGAAAAAGGTGTCTTTCTGACAGCCCTGTAGAATGCCGAAGCTCTTGTTGTTGATGCTGGTTGCCTTTGAGTTGATCCTGACTCATGGTGACCCCATTTGCACAGAGCAGAATTACTACATAGCGTTTTCAAGGCTGTGAATTTTCTGAAGTAGACTGCCAGACCTGAAGACAGGTCTGAGTGAGCTTAGACAGCCTGCCTCTGAGTGGGCTTAGACAGCCAACCTTCTGGCTAGTAGTCTACCTTTCAACTGTTTTTACCGTCCAGGGACTACTGCTGACATTCCTAGGAGGGCTTGTACCTGTAGGCCTTTATCAGTTAATACTTTGAATGCCAGTTGAAATCTTAGGGAAAGAGTTCACAAAGTCCCCCACCTGCCGCCTTCTGGTTGGTGGGCTCCTGTGCAGTGCCTTTTCCTTCACCAGTGCTACCTGAGTGAGGATGCAGTCAAATTGGCCAAAGAGAGATGGATTTGCCTTCATCTCGTTTACCCTGTTAGGGGTTAGTAGCTGGTCTCCAAGGTGCAGTTCTTGCCTCTTCCCTGTCTCTTTAAAACACTGATGGTGCCCATCTAGGCAGCAGGGAAGTGGGCCTAGGGTTATCTGAAGGAGGAGGCCACCTGTCTGAGGACTTTTGCCTTCTGACCCAGTCCTCACTCTGGTGAGCTTCTGGCAGAAGCAGTGATCTTGGATAGGACCAAGACTAGTAGGTGCTACAAGGACGTGTGCAGGCCCCTGTGCCCTCTCCGGTAAGCTGTGAGCAGAAGTGGTGATCCTAGGAAAAGACGAACCCAAGTTGGTGCTGCCAGGGCCTGTGTCTGCACGCAGCTGGCTGCCAGGCTGATGCTCCAGTGGAGCCCTTTGCTGGAGTCCTGATCACTCCACCCTCTCTCACCTTCACCTCCTGCCAGAGCCCAGCCCTGTGTCCTGAGCCCAGGGCTGCCTGAGTTGTTAGCACTCACAGCCCCTTGGGGTGTGGGGTGCGGAGTGGTGTGGAGAGACAGAGGCCCAACTGACCTCTTCTACCCCCCACTCAGTGCTGCCTTCTCCTGTGGGGACCTCAGGGGCTGTTTGAGGATGTATTTTCACTCTGTGATTATTTTCGCTTTAAATGCTGGTTTGTTTGTTTGTTTCTTGTATTTTTTAATGTGGTTAGAAGCCGGACACCCACCTTCTCCCACCTACTATGCCTCCAGCTATTCCCCCTCCTGCCCCAGCCTGAGGTGTAGAGGTGCTGCAGCGTGTTACTGAGGTGTAGCTGAACCCCAAGTTCTGACGAAGCAGGCAAGCCCACAGTAGAGCAAGGCTGGGAGACAGGCTGTTGTCTGTGCTTCATATGGGGCTTATTGTCTCAAGGGTAGACACAGGGGTAGACAGGTGGCGGAAATGCGCCCCCGCAAACGCTGGGCCCTGGTAGTGAAAGCACTGGCCTGTCTTACTCCCCAGGCCGCTCTCTCCTCACACAGCTTTTGCACTCTTTGCGTTAGGGCAGTCAGTCCTCTCCCTCTGGGACCCCCTTTTCTTTCCCCTATCCCCTTCTAGCACCCAGCCCACCTGCCCAGGAGTGCCCTCTTTTTAACTACTCACTACACCTTGTGGCCATTTTGTCTGGTTTTGTAAGATACTGGGGAGGCGCATAATGAATTTTTACTTTTTTATTTTTGGTCATTTTAACAGGTCCAGTATTGTTGCTTCTATTTAATGGGCATGAAATAATGTTAGAGGTTATGGTGATTAAATATGCAGACTCTGCAAGAAAAAAAAAAAGAAAAACAGATTCATAGAGGGAAGTCCAGACTGTCTCTTTCTATATGCTGATTAGAGTGTAATTGGTTTCAGGAAAACAGATTGGCAAATTCCACATCTAAGGATTCACATTAGTGAGTAATCCTGAAGGCATGCCAAAATTCACACACAAAAGAGTTCCTCATAGTATTGTTTACTGCAATAAAACAAGATGACCAATCCAAATATCCAGAAATATAGGATTGGTTACAAAATCATGGTCTACCTATACTGACCCACTGCCATCAAGTCGATTCCAGCTCATAGAGACCCTATAAGACAGAGTTGAACTGCCCCATGTGGTTCCAAGTAGTGCCTAGTAGAACTGCTGACCTTTTAGTTAGTAGCCATAGCTCTTAACCACTAAGCAACCAGGATTTCCTACAGGCTAGAATATAATGCAGCCAATTTTAAAATGACATATAAAAATGTATAATGATATTTTATAAAAATAATAATATGAGGGGAAACAAACTATAAATCAACTGTACGGAGTGATCAGTTTTTATTACACACAACACACATATGTGCATGCACACACATACACACCTACCAGAGAAAAAAGTCTGGGTTGGGGCACTATGGGTGATGTTTGCTTTCTCCTTCTTTTCCTTATCCTTTTGAGTAATTTTCCACTTAAAAAATAATCAGACTTCTATTGTCATAAGATACATCTTTTTAAACCTTAGCAAAAATTAACAGAAGTTGGTGGGGTGGGGAAAATGAAAAAATACGTGTAAGAAGTATGCCTAGGCTGACCGGAGATTGGAGCTGAGAGTGAAGTGGTGAGAGAGGTCGGGGGAGAAGTGAGACACATTTGTTCTGCCCGAATTAGAGGAGCTAGAAGAGAACTCAGCCTCTCTATCAGTGGACTTGAATAATATGTATTTGATTTGAGAGGAGGATTGTCTCTAGCAATGTTCAGCAATATCATTTTGCAAACCAGCAGTAGTTGTAATTCATGACATTTGAAATTATATTCGTGTCATAAATCAGTTACTCTCTGCAATGTGTTTTAGTCCCCAGAAAATGTAATTGGAAATGTCAGATTATATTGAATGTGTTTGTTTACTTTTTATTGGCTAGTTTCTTGGGCAGGTTAGAATTTTATTTGGTTTGCTTCTTTAAAACCTCATTCATCTGTTCTATAACGTTGGCGAGTACAGGAAACTGAGTGCCACTCTGACAATTTAATTGACCAGTCATCTTCATTCTGAAGTGAAAACAAAACAGATTTTCTATCAACCTAAAATCCCCTTATTTGAAGGGCAGTAGGTATTTTTAGAAAATTCTCTTTCGCTTTAGTTGAAAATGTTTTCAGGATGCCTTATAACCTGTGTGTGTGTATGAGAGTATGCATTCATATTACAGACCTGGGAAAACTGAAGCCCTCACAAAAGGGAATAATGGGACCCAACTCTGGTCTTCAATCACCTGGAGGCTTGGAGGTGGTAAATGGGTAAAATAAGCTCTAAAACACTCCATGTACATTGTCTGAGATCAACAGAAAACACTCAAAGAAGACCCAGGTTGTATTATTTGTACAATTGCTTTGTACACTAATTTACGGTATTGTATTGTCCATTAAAATGTTATCCAGCAAAAGAGCGGAGGAGAGTGGAGCCTGGCTCCTGAGCCTCCAGCCTTGGCTGTAGTGCTGAGCTGCCACTGGAATATTTAGCTAGCAGGTGAGCCACTCAGGGTCTCTGTCCCATCCTGTGACCCTGGCTCTGCCTAGGCAGACATGCTATCCCCAAGAGACCAGCAGTGGCAGCCTTATGGGTACCAATATGTCATACATGCCATCAGTGACTACTGCCACCTTCCCCAGGGACTGAGAGTTTATAGAGGAAGCCCTGGTGGCCAGGATCTGGAGGGGTGGTGAAGGATAGAAAGCACCACTGAAAATGGAAGGATGCCACCCTGGGACCCAGATGGGCATGTGGAAGCCTGTCCCTGGTCATCTGTCCCTCTCTTCTGTGGACACAGCTGCCCTGGCCTAGTTCCTAAAGACCAGATCAAGACACTTGATAACTTAAGGGGAGGCATGGAAACGGCATGTTCCCAGTCATCTCACTTTTTTGAGCTAGCCAGCAGGTGGTATTAGCCAAGTCAGGGAAGAGGACGAGTGGAGAGACCTTGTTGAAATCCCCAAGTTCTTGGACAATCAGGGACGCACTGGTCACAAGGAGAAACGAAAGATAGGGGTGCCCGTAGATCCCAAAGACTATGTTTCTTGTTTCTTTCTTCTCCTCTTTTAATTTTCTATTCAAATATTTTACTATGCAATATAAAACCCAGTACCATCTGATTGGTTCCAACTCTTAGTGACCCTATAGAACAGAGTAGAACTTTCGCATAGAATTTTAAGGAGCATCTGGTGGATTTGGACTGCCAACCTTTTGGTTAGCTGCTGTTACACTTAACCATTACGCCACCATTGTGTATAAAACATATGCATACAGTTTAAGAAGTAATAATTAAACAAGCCCTCAGGCCCCTCCCAGAGAGGCCACCATCTTGATTTGTGACACTCATGCCCAGGCTTTTATCTTTTCATGTTGGACTCCATATCATCCTTGTATAGCACATTGTTTAGCTTCACCTGTTTTCAAGCTTTATGTTAGTGGAACTACACTGTCTATCTTCAGGGTCTTCTTTCTTTGGCTCTGTGTTAGATTCCGAGAGTCATGTGTATTCTTGCACATGGTTGTAGCTTGTCTCTTTCCATGGTTGGGTAACTTTCCCCTACAGGACTGCCTGGGAGCAGTGTACTTATAGCATTCAGGGCTAGACACATGGGCTACCTCAGTCAGGCCCTTAGAGCCACTTGGCCACAGACACACAGACGTGCTCTCCCGGGGCACAAAGGCACCAGTGCATGGGATAACCTCAGAGGTGAAGAACTGCAGGCAATAGAAACATCAAGAGCATTTCCGTTTCTTTCCTCATATTTTAAAAGAAGGAGCTAAAAAACAAGTTGCCCATTTTGAAGAAAACCTTTCAAATCTGCTGAAGGAGATAACTGAAGGATAAGAGAAAGATCCACGTGAGTCAAGCCCGGCCATCTGGCTGTCCACCAGGGCTGATAGTTCTCTGTGCCACTTTGTCTCCTCTTTCAGGACTCACTCACTCATTTTTCCCTTTTGGCACCTTCAAGTCTCTAGGTCATGGATGCCTGTAGATCCCATTATTCCCTTGGGTGGGGCTTTCAGTTTTCTCAGGTCTATAATACACACATATGTGCACGCACACACACACACACACACACACACACAGAGCTGCAGCCTCAGTCCTGCCTCTGTAGAATCACAGCGAGGGAGCACGTGGTCCCTGCCATGCCTCCCAACCTTCCTCACTTCTCAGTCCCATGCCACATCAGTAACCACACAGGAGAGAAACAAGTCTCCAAGCTCCACCTGGTTCCTGCTGCTCCCTCTTCCAAAAGCTGGTTCCCAATTTCTCCATCTGGCCAAATCCTCCTCATCCTTCCAGGCCGAGCCCAAATGATGTCTTACTCACCCCTCATTCCTTTCCCCCTCTCATTCCCTGGAAGCCACCATTAGTTTTCCATAGGAATTATTTGCTTCTTCCCCTCCTTTCCAAGCACATGTAAACACCTTTATGGTGACAGGTGCCCCACCTGGGAGTTTTGAAGGCTAACTTCAGTCAGCACACGTGGAGTCAGCAGTCCCCACCATGCATAATAAAGGCTTCATCAGCTACTATTGTTAAGTATATGAATGTTAGCTCCTGAATAATGTACAAGATGTCCCCATTGAATCTGTGAAGATCTGCACTCACAAGTGTGTGGTGAGGTGCTTCTGCACATAGTGACACCAAGATCAGGGGTCATTCCTCGCCACATTCCACATTGGTCACCACAGCCTGTGGAGAACATAGCAAACTGAGGACCCTGTTTGGGATGTGTGTGCCATTCACTGCCCCTCTTCCTCTCCACACCTCTCACCCTTCTCTTCACAGCACTTTCATCTCAGGGCCCTACCTGCCCAAGAACTCTCCTGTTGATCCTAAGACTTGCCCATTCAAGAATCCTCCTGGGGACCCATGGGCCCTGCTCTCAGGGGACATTGAGGTCAATTGACATAACTAATCTGTTGCTAAGAGAGTCTTCTGCACCCCACAAGGATGAGTGTCATCTGGGGTCTTAAAAGCTAGCAAGCTGCCATCTGAGGTACACCAAGTGGTTCCAACTCAGCTGGAACAGATGATCACCAAGCACAATGGCATAAGGCAAAAAGAGCCCAAAAGACAGAAAGACCCATGTGAATGTATAACTATACATATCAACATGTGACCAGAAGAACCAGATGGTACCCAGTCAACACCAACGACAGCCGTGATGAGGCTCACAATGTCGAGTCCCACAGGCAGCACACGGGAAAAAGGGAGGCACCCTAAGAGCTCCACTATAAGACTGCAATTGATGGTCCAAAGGCCTGGGAGTTCCCCTGGGAGCATAGCCCCAAACCTGATGCTGCCCCTGATCATAGATCATTGCCAGGAGCCAGCCTAGGCAGGGTCTGGGATTCACAAAGGGATGGGTGGCGTCAGCGAAGAAGAAATGATGAGACTGAGACAACCAGGAATCTGGAGATTGGCCGCCCATCAGGGCCTGTCTTTCTTTATTTTTTATATGATCAGTGACATGATTTCACCCTGTCTCCTCGACCACACAAGCTGTTGGCTAACAAGGAAGTGATACCTTGTGGCCTTTTTTCATGTTAATTATTAGGGTTTTTTAGGTAATGGCCGAAGGCAAGTATATTGTGGTTATAATCAACAGTGAAAACAAAGTTATGCCTTGGGCTCAATCAGTTCTATCTATGCTTCAAGGTTAAAAGGTACAGGAGGATAATCTGGCTGTCTCTATTTGTTCCTTCTTTGCTCTTTATTTTATCTCTTCCTGTGGGGATAGTAAACACCTACCATCCCCCACCCTATGCCTTTCTTAAGCTGTTCTAAGAAGGGTATTTCTTTAGTATTTACTCACTTGCCATACCAAATATAATAGACTTAGGAGCCTATCCATCTTCCTGATGCAGGGAATGGGGTGTCTATATCTAAGAGCTGTGTGGGGGGTCGTCCCTGGGGAGCTTCCCAGGGCCTTCCTGCAATCTAGTTTTTCACATATGAAGGGAGATGTGCAGTTGGGGGAAGCCAGCAGGGCTGGGCTGGCCTTGGCATTCCTGGGCTGGGCATTCCCAGGCTGGGCATTCTTGGAAGGCATCTTCCTTAATGCTTATGCCAGAAGATGAAGGGGTATTTTTGAAGAAAGTTTAATTAGGATGCAAAATATTATCAGGGACAGTATGGCCAGAAATATGTTATGGGTGAGATGCCTCCGCCCTCCATCACATAGGCTTGTAGCCTTGCTCACAGAGGCCTTTGTGGGTGACAGGACTCGGCAGATCGTTACTGAGGTCAACTTTTTGGATAGGAATGGATTGGACTTGGGATCACAGAGTGATCATATCATGAGTGCACTTTATGGTTCTATGTATCCATAGGATGTTGTCCTACTGGCCTCTTATTAGAAGGGACAGGGCAGAGAAGAGGGGACAGGAGGTTGTTAAGAGGATATGATATGAATGGGACAGAAAAGAGGAATGTGCTGTCACCAGACAAGGAGAGCAAAAGGAGCTGCAGATAGTCTGGCATGCAAATTTAGATTGTACGGTACACTTTCACTCAGTCACAATTAAAAAAAAAAAAAAAGAATGCCCCACAAGGCTTCCTGCTTCCTCCTCAGACTTGACCTTTCCTCAGTTTCAATCTCTCAGAGCCCTGCTGTTGTAAACTAGCTAGTCTGCTAAGCAAGGAGGGCTGAAGTGTGAAAGGTGGTAGCTGACTTACTGTGTTCATACTTGCCCACAGAAAGTCCCAGGAAGCAGACTTACCATGGAGTATAGTATCGTCTGCTCTGAACAGCCATGAAGACCAAGTGAGAGAATAGGTTTGAAAGTCTTTGTATAACACAAAACCAGTGCTGTATTTCTGAAGGAAAGGTCTTTGTGTCTCATCCCAGGATGCCCATCATCTAGCACCACCGGGCAGGGCAGGCCTTGGGGATGAATCTTAATTCTACTGTCTCCTCAGCTGTGGAAGAGGAGATTAGAGACGGTGTTCAGAATCCACCCACCATGAGAGGGGGATTCTCTAGATAGTAAACAAGAATTATCTTAAGCAAAGGGAAGGACAACACACAGTACGGGGTAAATTAGCACTACTATACTAAACCCAAAGCTAAGAAGTTTCTTCTGAGTTAAGCCAAATAGTTCAAGGGGCAGAGTAGCAGGGGTGGAGTCTGGAGACCATGATTTCAGGGACATCTAGGTCAACTGGCACAACAAAGTTTATTAAGAAAATGCTCTGTATCTCACTTTGGTAAGTAGCATCTGGGGTCTTAAAAACAAGGAAAATATGAGCCCAAGACACAGAAAGGACCACATAAACCACAGACTACATCAGCTTGGGACCAGAAGAACTAGATGAGGCTGGGCTACCACCAATGACCACCCTGACAGCAAACACAAGAGAGTCCCTGATGGAGTGAGAGAAAAGTAGGGTGCAGAACTCAAATTCTGGTAAAAAAACCACGCTTGGTGGTCTGACTAAGACTGGAGCGACTCCAGAATACGTGGCTCCCAGACTCCCTGTTAGCCCAGAACTAAAATCACTGCAGAAGCCAACTCTTCAGACAAAGATTGGACTTGACTGTAAGACATAAAATGATACTGGTGAAGAATGTGCTTCTTAGCTCAAGTAGATACCTGAGACTAACTGGGCAGCTACTGTCTAGAGATGAGATGAGAAGGGAGGTGACATGAGCTAGTTGGACAGACACAAGAAATACAGGGTGGAGAGGAGGAGTGTGCTGTTGTATTATAGGGAGAGCAACTGGGGTCGTATAACAATGGTGTGTAAGTTTTTGTATGACAAAGTGACTTGAATTGTAAACTTATGCTTAAAGCACAGCAACAACAACAAAAAAGAAGTCACCCACTGCACCTGATGGGTCCTGGACTTTAAAGGGCAGTTTACCTCATGGGCCTTGTGATTCTTTTTTATCAGTTAATGCCCATTTCAGAAGCTTTATGAGTATTTACTGACATGAGGCCATTTCTATAAATGTCAAGAATAGACAAATCCGTAAAGACAGAAGCAGATTAGTGGTTGCCTAGGGCTGTGGAAACCCTGGTGGCGTGGTGCTACAGCTGCCGACCAAAAGGTTGACAGTTTGGATCCACCAGGCACTCCTTGGAAACTCTGTGAGGCAGTTCTGCTCTAATCTATGGAATCGCTATGAGTTGGAATTGACTTGATGGCAATGTTCTTGTTGTTGTTGTTGTTGTTGTTGTTGTTTTTTAACGAAGGACTTGGACAAGGGGAGAATGAAAAGTGATTACTAATGGGAATGGGGTTTCTTTTAGGGGTGTTGGCAATGCCTTGGAATTAGATAGTAGTGCTGGCTATACAACTCTGGGAAGGTACTAAAAAAAAAACCACTGAATTGTACACTAGAAAAAGATGATATTCGTGGTCATATCAACTTTTTGAAAAGAAAATGAAAAGAGCAATGTTACTTCCTTTGATCTGAAGTTCAAGTTCTATCTGGCACTGCAGTTTGGAAGACTATCCACTGCTACAAACCAGGGAGAGAGGGACCCCTGACAAGAGGAGGGGTCAGGTGAGAACCCAAGGGCCTTCCTAGGTGTGGTATCAGTACAGCACCGGGAACTGGGCCTCAAGGTTCTTCCACACATTGCGTCATTGGACTCTCACATCTGCTCATAGTACAGGTGGTAGGGTACTGTCACCTCATTCACAGATGTGAACACAGGACAAGGGAAAGGTGGAAGAACAGTCCAAGCTGCCCGGCCTGGGGTTCTACCTCCTTATCCACCACATGTGCACAGCTGGAGACTCCTTTGGGATCAGAGCAGAGAGTCTCAGCTGAACCTCCCGGAAACAGCCTGTCAGGCCCCAGCCAAGGCCTCTTGCCCCCGTCAGGGTGGGTGAGAGGGTGGAGCAGGAGGAAATGATTATATGGGTTGAATCCTTTGTGCATATAAAGAAGGATAGTTTGTGTTATGTCATTTGCTGGAGAAGTTTTTTGGTTCTCTGAGTTGGAATGGTTCTAGGCATACAGGTACTATCCCAGGTGGGGCCTGCAGGTGACCCAGGAGTCAGACAAGGGCAGGTCCCAGGAGTCATCAGTACATACTTGAGGGCCCCAAACAGCCTGCAGCTGTATTGAGATATCAGCCACTGTTCCCACATCCTCAGGGCTCTCCCGAGACCCAGAAATCAAGGCTCTCACATGTAGTCACCCTGTTTATTAACAATAGCAGCTAGATTGCCTTTTCAGACAAGGGTCAGACCAAGCCCGTCTGTGGGCCAGCTGTAGCACATGGGAGGATAGTTTGAGACATCTGCTCTAAATATACACATGGAACAAGTGGTTTCTTCTGGGTAAACTCGTCACAAATCACTCACTTCATTATGGGACTGTTGTTGAATTTGCTCAGGAAAACAAGAGCATTAAGTAAACACTGGCGTAGGACTAAACCAGTTCTTATGTTCAAAACCACTTCCCACTGACGCACCTTCCCACACCAAAGCCACACCCTTGTTTCACCACCCTGCCCTCTCTACCTCCCTCTGGATGCCCTGACCCATTCCTGTTCCACCTTCCCAAAGAGGTCCCCCTTCAGCCTTCTCCCTCTTGCACCCCCTTGCACCTCTCAGTATTGGGTCATCCCCATCTGTGTGTCAGTGAATGTTCTAGAAGGTTAGATTTGTTACAGACCCTCTCCCAACCCCTCATGTCCCTCCAGCTCCCAGTGTGTTCTCACCAGGGCCATCTGCACTTCTTCAGCCCCTCCCTCCAAGTCTACATGAAGTTACTGAGAGTGCATTACAAGACCTGTGTGCATCTACCAACTGGATTGTACAAAGATTGCTTTTGCCAGTTGTGAAAGATTCTCTGTCTCTCTCCTTTCCTCCCTTCCTCTCTCTGTTTCCCTCACTTTCTTTCAAAAACAAAAAACAAAACAGTGGCAAATCCAGCTCCCCCTTGTTCCTATCCCACTCCTGCTGGCCTTTCTTCTCTCCACTTTCCTGTGGTTCATCCAGACACTTTATCTCTTGCTGAGGAGTCATTCCCAGCTCCCGAGACTCTGCGTCTGTTCTTCGCTCAGTAGCCTACCTACCAAAATCTCCTTCACTGCCTCCTCCACTTCTGCTCCCTGCAGCCCAGTCCTTGGCCATCTTTCTCTCTTTTATTTGCAGTTTCCAGGTCAGCACTCTCAATGGCTCCCATTATCTTAGATACCAGCTGTACAATGGGTCCCAAAAGTAGTGCTGTCACTTACCTGTGCAGCACCTCAGCTTGAGCATTCAAGAGACACCTTGGAGTTAACATGCCAAAGCAGAGTTCTTGACTTTCCTCTCCAAACCCAACCCCAAGCTACCTCCCTCTATGAACGCACCACGAGACACTCAGTTTGTCAAGTCAGAAACCTGGGGTTTGTTACTGCCTACTTCTTCTTCTTCCTTCGTTGTTACCAGGGTCAGTCCCACTGCACTTTCTGTCCTCTCTCAAGTATCTACAACCCTTCTACACTACTCCATCCCCCACTGCCACCGTAGCCAGGCCTCCACCCTCTCTTGCCTGGGCCACCCCTCCAGGCTTTGCACTGGTACCCTACATCCTCTTTGCGCACCTGCAGTCCATTCTCCGTAAGATCACGTTACTCCCCTGCCTACTAGCTACATGGACTAAAGTTCCTGTGAGATGTACCCGCCCCAGGTTGTGTACATTCCCAACACTCTTTGGTAACCACCCCTAGGTCTTCCTGCCACAAGGCCAATTCCTCCAGTTCAGAATTCTCTTCTGGTCTTTTAAGTTCTCAGTTTAAACATGTGAAATGTTCAGAAAGGCCTTCCCAATCTAAGGAGCCTGCCTCTCCCCTATGGCCTGCACTCCCCAGCCTTTATACCTTACATTTATCCTGTTCAGACCTGACCATGATTTGCCATGGTCTGACTTATTTTATGGATTGCCAGTTTGCTGTCTGTGTTGCCCACTGGAAGGTAAGCACCCTGTGTGCAGGGCCGTAAGTGCCTAGTTTACCTTACAGACCAGCTCCCAGCCTGTGCTGGCTACGTGGTAGGCACTCACACAGCTCCCACGGTATGAATCTGGTGATCTAGTCTCTACCCACACCTCACTTACAGAAACATGTCTCCCATGGTGGGCTGTCTCCTACCCTGTACAGTCTCATCCTAAACGAATCCTACATAGACGAGGAATGGTGCAGAAACCCACCCTCTCCCTTCCAGTCACCTGCTCCTTGGCCCTACCCTCCCCTTCAGCCCCATGAGTCCCCTCATTTACCCCTGCACTCACCAAGCCCGGGGACTCTTTACTGATTTGCACCTGCTGTTCACCACCCTACTCACCTCTGACCCCAAACGCCTTTCCCAAACCTTGAAGCTTAGCTCAGGTTCCTTCTTCCTTGCACTTACCAGTAAACACTTTGAGTCTATTCCAGCTCACAGCACCCCTACAGGACAGAATAGAACTACCCCATTGTGTTCTGACGGAGTGGCTGGTAGATTCCAACAGCCAGTCTTTTGGTTAGCAGCTGAACTTTTAACCATTGCATCACCAGGACTCTTTTCTGTGCTTACCTGCTCTGAACTCCCAGGGCCTGAGTTTCAGATCACCAACTGACCTTTGAGGACATGCTGCCTGTGTTCTTATTATGCACCTTACCATACTGGAATAGAATAATGACCAGAATTTCCATTTAAATTGACTACCTCACAAATGCTGTCCAGGTTATCCTAGCTGGGACTCCAAGTAACTCTCAAGTTTCCATCTCAGAGAGAAGAAAAGCACAGCTCAAAGAGCATAGGTGTCTAGGGATGGTGAAGAAATGAGCTCTGCCTCTAGCACTACCTCTAGTGTTGCCTTGACGGCCTACTGGCACGGGTGCTTGGGGCCGTCACTGCCATCTTCCCTATCACTGTGCATCAAAAAAATTCAGCTGCTGTCGAGTAGGCCTAGAGTCACAGTGACTGCATGTGTGTCAGAGCAGAACTGGGTTTCGCAGGGTTTTCAATGGCTGATTTTTTTAGAAGCAGAACTCCGACTCTTTCTTCTGAAGTGAACCCAAACTGCCAATCTTTTGGTTTAGTAGCCTAAAGTTGACAGTTTGCTCCACACAGGACTCCATCATCGTGCAGTTGTTAGGTGTCTTTACTTTCATTCCAACTTACAGTGGCACGGTGTACAATGGAACTAAATACTGCCCAGTCCAGTGCCAACTTCACAGTGACCGAGCCCGCTGCTGTAGCCACTGTGTCAGTTCATCTCATTGATGATCTTTCTTTTCCATTGACCCTTCCCAGGGACCGGTCACTGCCGATAACATGCCTAGAGTACAGGAGAGGAAATCATCCTAACTTCTAAAGAGCGCTTTGGCTCTGCTTCTTCCAGGACAGATTTGTTTGTTCTTCTAGCAGTCCGTGGTGTATTTATTATTCTTCACCAACCCCGTGATTCAAAGGTGTTAACTTTCTGTCTTCCTTATTTATTGTCCAGCTTTTCCATGCTTTCCCATGCATATGAGGCAATTGAAAATACCATGGCTTAGGTCAAACTCACCTTAGTCCACAAAGAGACATCTTTGTTTTAAAGAGGTCTTTTTCAGCAGATTTGCTGAATGCCATTTTTTGTTTGATTTCTTAACTGCTGCTTTCATGAGTGTTGATTGTGAGCCCACGTATAACAAAACCCTTGACGGCTTCAATCTTTCCTCCATTTGTCACGATGTCACATGTTGGTCCAGTTGTGAAGACTTTGGTTCTCTTTATGTTGAGGTGTAATCCTTACTGAAGGCTGTAGTCTTTGGTCTTTATCAGTAAGTGTTTCAAGTACTCTTTACTTTCAGCAGGCAAGGTTGTGTTATCGGTATGTGACAGGTTGTCAGTGAGTCTTTTCCCAATTCTGATGCTGTATTCTTTTTCATATAGTCCAGCTTCTTAGATTACTTGCTCAGTATACAGGTTGAACAAGTGCAGTGAAAGGATGCAACTATAACACACACCTTTCCTAAATCATCCAGTATTCCATTGTTCTGTTCAAATGACTGTCACTTGGTCTATATACAGATTCTGCGTGAAGACAGTTGGGTGTTCTGGAATTCCTGTTCTTTGCAATTTATTCATAATTTGTCATGATCCAAATGAACCTTTGCATCATCAGTTAAACACATCTAAATGTCTTTCTGGTATTATCTGCTTTCAGCCGAGATCCACCTGACATCAACAAAATTACACCTCATTCCACATTCTCTGGTGAAGCTGACATGAATTTCTGGCAGTTTCCTGCTAGAGTACCATTGCAACCGTTTTTGAACTATCTTCAGAAAAATTTTACTTGCATACGGTATTGATGATATTGCTCAATGTTTTCTCCATTCTGTTGGATCACCTTTCTTGGGAAATAGGCACAAATACAAATCTCTTCCAGCCAGCTGGACAGGTAGCTATCTTTCAAATTTCCTGGCATGGACACAAGAGGCCCTCCTTTGCTGCATCTGTGTATTGAAACATCTCAGTTGGTATTCCATCAATTTCTGGAATCTTGTTTTTCATCAATGCTTTTAGAGCAGCTTATACTTCTTCTATCAGTTCTTGATCACATGCTACTCCTGACATAGCTGCATGTCAATTAGTCCTTTCTGGCACAGTGACTGTGTATTTCTTCTGTCTTCTTTTAAAGCTTCCTGTGTCTTTCAATATTTGCCCCATAGAATCCTTCGGTATTGCAACTTGAGGCTTGAGTTTTTCTTCAGTTATTTCAGTTTGAGAAATGACAAATGTACTCTTCTCTTTTGGTTTTCTAACTCACAATCTTTTCACATGTCATTATATTACTTTCCTTTATCTTCTCCAGCTGTCCTTTGAAGTCTTCAGTTCAGCTCTTCTACTTCATCATTTCTTCTTTTGTATGTACACACATACACACATGCATATATGTAGGAAGTATATGGACTCCAGTGACTCTGCCTCCTGATATTCTTGCCTTCAAGTAATTCTCTCCTCTGTAACACAGGGGAGCAGCGACTGGCTTCTAATGATTAGAATATGGCAAAAGTAATGAAATATAACTTCACAGGTCAGATTATAAAAAACTCTGGCTTCTGCCTTGCTTCCCTTCACTCTGATACAAGTCAGATGCCTGTTCTGAGCTGCCCTATAGAGAGGCTTATGTGTCAAGGCCTGAGGCCATAAGCAAAAAACTGAATCCATATGTGTGAACTTGGAAACTAATCCTCCTCAGTCAAGGCTTCAGCTGAGGTTCTTGCCCTCCTGATGCTGACAACTTGACTGCAGCCTTGTGAATGAGCCAGCTGAGCTGCATTCAGTCCCTAAGCCATGGAAATGTGAGGTAGTGAATGTCTGTTGTTTCAAGCCACTAAACTTTGGAATAATTTGATATACAGCAGGCTATAAATAATATAAGATGGTGTGTATGAGAGACCACACAGACACACATCTACGTCTATTTTTATATCTATCTCTGTGTATATCAGAAACCCTGGTGGTGTGGTGGTTAACTGCTATGGCCACTAACCGAAAGGTCAGCAGTTCAAATCCATGAGGCGGTCCACAGAAACTCTATCGCACAGTTCTACTTTGTCACTATGAGTCAGCATTCAACTCAGTGGCAGTGGATTTCTGCACGTATCACAAACAGTAAGTTCATACTGATAAACTTCAATTTCAGTCCAATGCTACAAGTTCATTGTAACCTTCTCCACTTTCCATCTTTGCAATTCCCCTCTCAAACAGAGGGGAATCCAGCTCCCAGTATCCAAAGTACTATATATTGATTTATTTGCTCAGTCCCAGAAAACACATAAGGTTGTTTAGAGTTGCTACCACACAGATCTGTGGAAAAGTAACCTACTCATTGAAGCTTAATTTTTGCTTAAAGTTCTCATTGTCATAAGCCTCAGGCATAGAGTCCAATTACTGTGAACCCTGTGGTTTGAAACAAAACATGAATTCTCTACTTACGCATTTTGCACTGGATGGTCTTTGAATCCATGTGAGGGGAGTGGGACAGACACTTCAGAGGCTGGCTGCTCTGTGTCTGTGCCTCTGACCTATTTGCCTTCCTCTTATTAACACAAAAGCACCAAACACTGAGACCAGCAATGTTGTTTTCAAGCAGTCACTAAATTATTTGGAGATAAAAATGTATGATGTTGCTTTTTGAAGGTTCCTGGAGAAGAGTTTGAATTATATACAGTCCCATTATTCAATAGTATCATGGATTGCATTGTGTCCCCCCCAAAATACATGTATGAGTTGACTTGGCTATGAGTCCCAGTATGGTGCAATTCCTCCCATGTGTTGTGAATCCTGCCTGTGTGGCATTGATGATGGAGAATGGGCAGCAGTTCTGCTGGTGAGGAGGGATTCAAGCTAACAGCTTGTGGGATGTAAGACAGAGAAGTGAATGGAATGAGCTGGGCCTCTCATACCACCAAGAAGAGGCACTGAGAGCAGAGCAGAGCCTTTGGACCTGAGGTTCCTGTGCCAAGATGCTCCCATTGGATTTGAACTCAGCCTGCTGCACTGTGATAAATTCTCTTGCAACTTACAATTTGTAAACGAATTTGTGGCTTACTGAACTGTGTCAATAAAATTTCATAAAGCCTTCCACTCCCGGTATTTTCTGTTGGAGCAGTGCCAGGTGACTAAAACAAACAGCAAGCCAAGTGATCAGCTGACTAGGGCCTCCACAGGAAGGCTTAGGCTGAGTGGGGCTCCTGGGTCCTTCCTGAAGCTCAAAAACCTGGAAGGTCTGTGCAAAGGTGTGGAGCAACAAATGTGGTACTGGATCCTTGACATGACCTCAACAGGGAGGCACCCTGTGGCAACAGGGTGTCAGCACAGCCCTCAGAGAATCTGACCTACACAGAGGCAAGTGCCTACAAGTCAGCATTGCTGCCTTGGGGGTAGGGGTAGCAGGCATCTAGACACCCAGTTGCCACCCTGGTCACAAGTCACCCTGGTCCCAGGTGCTACCTCTGGAGACTGAGATATGATGCTGTGACCTCCATGGTTTCTCCAAAATCTGAGTCAGGATTCTCCAGGTTTCACACGCTAACCCACTTCATCTTCTGCATTTGCCAATCCCCACAAATAGCTTCAGAGACACACACAGACACACATAACCCCCCACACACTACACACATTCCACATATATATATATACACAAGAATTCACACACATACACAAACACCATAAACACACACCACACAAATGCCACTGAGACACACATCACATTATACACACATACATCAAACATGCACACAAATACATAAACTACAGTAGGCCAGGTCTCATTCAGAATCAAAGAACATGGACTCCTAAGTGGAGTGGACAGCCCCTTTCCACCCTCACCTTCCACCATGGTCTGACACCGAACCTCCAGGTACCCCACCCCCAAACTCACTGCTCACATGTTCCGCCTGCATGTTTTGTCCTCATTCCTCCTTCCTGGGAAGACTCTTTCTCACTCTCTTCACATACTGATTCCCACAAATCCTGGGAGACAAACCACACTGGAGGTGCCTCTGATAGTGGGCCAATCCTTTCCCATTCTGAGCCCAAGGATCCCCCTTCGGTGTTAGTTAGATAGTGAGCAAAGTGGGCCACACATAAAACCAGAGCCACACCAGAGGTGGGCATGAGGCAGGGCCTCCTTGCTGCCCTCCACTGCCTCCTTTCCCTAACTTAAGCTGCCAGCCCCAAGCCATGCACTGTCTCTACCCCCACCTGACATTACCCAACAGTGAACTGCGCTTGCCCATATGTTATAACCCCAGAAGTCTCCACAACACCCGATGCAGCACTTCGCACAAAAAATACCTTCAACAAACGGCTGTCAATGACTTGGGGTTCAGGAAAGGAAAATAGTTGGAAATTGGAGTCACCCAGAAACACCTCAGAAGACCAGCCTGGTGATCTACTTGTGATAAATCACTCATTAAAACTGCTGAGGACCATAGTTCTACTCCGACACATGCACGGTCACTGTGAGTTAGAGCAGACTCAGTGGCAACAGGTGGTCCTTCCTTAATGACACAGAGAGAGTACCTTTTTAAAAATAGATATGTAACTTTTTCTTAATAGTTGCAGAGTGTTCCATGGGTGAGTGTTCCATAACACAGAAAACAGTCCTCTGCTGACAGACAGTAGGTGATTTCCAGTCTTCTCATAGCATAAAAAAGGTTTCAATGAATAATCATAAGCATGTGTTCAAGCATAACTATAAAATAAAAGTCTAGAAGTGGAATTGCTGGGCCGAAGGTTATACACTTTGAAATTGTGATAAATTTCTGTCAATTGCCTTTTGTAGATATTGTACCAATTTACAGTCCCAGTAGCAGTGTTAGAAAAGTGCCTGTTTCCTCACAATCTTCAGTTTTTAGTTATAAAATTAACATTCAGTGAATCGGAACACCCATTAGAACATCTATTTGCAGGTTTACTACAGCATGGGCCACCTGTAGGGCTGGAAGAGATGAGGTCTTTAAGAGCAAAGCAAGAGACTTGCAGACTTTGTCCATCTCTTCCAGGAACTCCCTTTCACACCAGGGTTCCCTGAGCTCCAGCTCTCAACAGGCTCACCCCTCTCTGGGAGGGCTAGTCAGCTGGAGCAAAACTTCGGAGTACATTCAGTTTCAAGGCTTTTTTCTCTTTCTCTCTTCCCTCATAGAGACAAAAAGTTACTAGCGGCTACCAGCGATGGGCAGTTACTGGTGACTCAGTGGTGAAGTCTCACTTTCCATGCAGGAGACCCAGGCTTGATTCCCAGACCAAACACCTCATGCACTGCCACCACCTGTCATCAGTGGAAGCTTTCATGTTGCTATGATGCCAAATGGGTTTTAGAGAAGCTTAGAGACTAAAATAGACTAGGAAGAAAGACCCAGTGATCTACTTTTGAAAATCAGCCAAAGAAAACCCTAGAGATCACGATGGTCCAATGGAACGGTGCGCTTTTTTCTGTTGTGTGTGGAGTCATCATGAGCCAGAGCAACCCAACAGCAGCTAGTAACAACAACAGCCAGTGACTAGGGGTAGCGGGTGGCAAATCAGTGATGAAAACATCTGGCCACACACACTACTACACTGCAGAAACCATCAGTGCAGCGAACTGCACACACTACTTGGCTAAAGTGGCAAAATCTTTTTTACTGGACATACACATTATCACAATTGAAAAGTATATTTCAGTGATACTAAATCACCTTTAGGGACTCAAACCATCATAGGCTGGGAAAATTCTTTCCTGAATTCCTAAACAAGCAGCACACACACATTCATGTGCACACCAACAGCCACACCGACAGTCCTGCAGGGCAGGACCTGGGCACTTTACATGCATAATCATCTAGCACTCATGGACTAGTTCCCCTGTTTCACTGGTTGAACAACTGAAATTCAGAAATAATCTAGCTCTTAGGAAGGCACGAGATGAGCTGGCCATCCCTTCAGTTCTCCCTGGCAGGGATGTTTACCCGGCTTTCGTAAAAGAGCAATTAAGCAGCTTTGAGTCACTTGCCACCTCTAGAAAATGTTTCCTTCTATTTTAGAGGCCTTTCACTTTTCTCTCGTCTTAGGACTATTTCAAGATTATGCAATGTAAATGAATGTTTCCTTACAAGGGACAGACATTCCCTAAGAAAGAGCCCTTCTTGTCCATTCTCCCCTTTGATAAACACCCTCCACTCTTCTGGCCTCCCCTGGAAGAATTCACAGTGACAGCTCTGTCCTGTATGCTGCATGGTTATGACTGAAACTTGTTGGACACACAGTGGCCACACAGTTGGCTCTTTGAGGTCCATTATTTCAACCATCTGGAGACAAAGGGAGGGTCTGTGTGCAGTGATAACCGTAAGTTTTCCTAGGGCAAAGATTCACTGTTCCTACATCCATACATCCATATACATGTGCATCCATGGGACAAACATCTGTGAAAAGCCCACTGTGCCCCAGGAGCCAGTGGAGAGGTACAATAGCTTCTCAAGACAGAGAAGAAGAGCCCTAAGAGCTCCCTCCTGGCCTCTCATCTTCCAAGGACCACCACAGATGATGATGTGGGGATAAGAAGGGGACTAGGACAGCCCCTCAAAGCCTCCACTCAAGGACTTTCTGGGAGGCCCACCTGGGAAGTTGACTGTACTCCTAGAAAGGGCTGCATGCTAGGTGGAGGAGCTTTTTCTTATCCCTGGATGTCACTGAAGAGGCTTAGCAGGGGAGTGGTGCATCCACTCTGCATCTACCCGTGGGGTGGGCAGATTCTTAAGGCAGATGCTGAAGGCAGTGAGGATGAAGTAAATGTTCCTGAAATAATCAAGGCCCACTGACATTTCCAAACTAGCTCAGAAGGCAGCAGAAGTCTTTCTTTACCTGGATCCCCTTTCCTTCTTCCTTCCCTTTTAAAGATACCCCTTTGGGTGGTATGAATGATTAACATGCTCGGCTGCTAACCAAAAGATTGGAGGTTCCAGTCAACCCACAGGTGCCTCAGAAGAAAAGTCTGGTAATCTAGTTCCCAAAAGTCAGCCACTGAAAACCCTACAGAGCACAGTTCTACTCTGGTGTACATGGGTCACCACGGCTAAGAACTGACTCAGCAGAAACTGGTACTAGTCCTTTATAAAAGTATTCAGCTGAAGTTTGTAGTTGAAAATGACTTTAAAATTGACAAAAGCCATGTTAGCACTATTACCCACTAATCAAGGACCTTTGAGATTCTTGGGTACCTGGGTCTGAGTGGTGGGTGGCAAAGGCTGAGGAGTGGCTGCTGTTGTTTCTGCCAGGCAAGCTGAGTGGAAGGAGGCAAAGACCAGGCTGAGAGTCAAGGCAGCCTCAGAGAGGAGGTGCTTTGTGCTGGAAAGAGTCTATCTGCTCCAACTCCATGGAGGAGTGCTGAATCCAAGCTGTTTGTCTTCAAAGGAACGAGAACTAAGATTGTTGAAGATTTGCACCAACCAGTGGAGGCATTTGTTCCAATATTCCACCACCCGTCTGTCAGTTTGCTCTGTAGTGGCTTGCATGTTGTTATGACGCTGTATGCTATACCACCAGGATTTCAAACAACAGCAGGGTCACCCACAGTAGACAGTTTTCAGCAACACTTCGAGACCAAAACAGACTAGGAAGGGAAACCTGGTGATCCACTTCTGAAAATTAGTCAGTGAAAACTCTGTAGATCACAAAGGAGTGTTGTCCAATATAGTGCTGGAAGACGTGCCATCTGAGTTGGAAAGTAACGTAATAGCTACAAAAATGGGCTGAAAGGTACCTACCAGCAACCATGAGGGTGGAGGAGAACAGGGCGACATTTCATTCTGTTGTCTATATGAGGTTGTCATGAAGAGGAGCTTACTTGATGGCAGCTGATAACGACAATTCCAATGTTATGGGCAAACTTTCTGTCGGTAGCAGAGTCATTTTAGAAACACGAACAGGTGAGCCTGGTTATGGCTTCTGAATATATCTGTGTCATTCCCACTTCTTTCTCTTCTAGGGTCAGAAATCTTGGATTGAGAAGACTTTTTGCAAGAGGGAATGTATATGTGTAATTCCCAGCACTAAAGACCCAAACAGGTAAATTAAAAGCTGTAATCAAGACATTATCCAAACCGGCACTTGCCTGCCGGCTGTCCAGCAATGTTTCTTAAACTGTTTGGCGGAAAAGGAGGTAAAGAGAGGAGTCAAGAAGGGTGGCCAGAATGCACTCTCTGCATAGGTCATTAACCAGAGAGCACTTAGGCTAATAAGCTCCTCTATTAAAATACACAATCATCCTTGGCGGAGAGTTGCTACCCACCATTCACCTCTAAGGTGAGCACTCAGACACAGGTGAGCCCAGAGCTTCTCTTGGTTCTAGTGAGGACAGGATGCTGAGGGCTTCACAGACTCCCAGGAGTCTTCCGGGCCTCTTCATTTGTGTTTTATAATACACCTAAATGACAGATAACTTCTCTCATAACAAAGAGTTCAGTGGTTAACTAGATATAATTTTATTAAAGGAATTGATTGTCACATAAATGTCAGATGATTTCATTCATTGACATCTGCCAGAACCTAAACAGAGGCCTTCTAAACCCACATAAGCTACCAGAGAAGAATCTGGCTGAAAATTCTCGTTTCTGAGGGCACAGGCTGAGACTGGGCTAGGGGAAGTGATTTATTCACACTTTCATGCCATATGAATCTTCCCATGTGGGATCACTGACACTCTTAGAGATGATATGGTTCAAATGTATATGACACATGAAAATAATGGTCCTATATACCTCCAACTGCTCAATTCCACTCACCACCCAAGGCTCCTCTCCCTCCCTGGAGGCCCGTAATTACCCACAAAGTAAAATGTGCCCTATGGGACAACTCTGGTCATAACAAAGTCTCCCTTTCTGTTACACTTAGATGCCCCTTCCGTAGTTTAGAGGCATCCAGAACTTGTCTACGTCATTCCTCCTTAGCACTTGCCACAGCCACAGTCCTTTACATGGCCAGCTGGCCATGTATTGGAGGGGGCGGCAAGGGCATCAGGGGCTCATACCCACCTGCCAACTCCACTCGTTCTCTAGTCAGGGCCAGAAAACCCATGCCACCAAGAAAATAGCCTAGAAATGGAAGCAGAGAGTTTCAGCCTGGCCCCAGAGAGCCATGGATGGCAAGGGCCAGCACCTGTCAAGTCCAGGAAAGACACCACTCCAGTTCCCAAGCAGGCTCCATCCCCAGTGCTTCACTCCCCAGCTCACTACCTCCATCTAGGCTCTCTGGACCTACTCACTGGTGAGTGTGACTGCCTGTGAGGGTCTCTTAGATTCAGGAGCAGGCTCCAGCCCTCCCCCAATGGGTTCTCACACCATTTACCCCTAGATTTCAGCTACATCGAGACTTACCATTTCAAACTACTGCTGTTCCTACCAACAGACATCTCAAGCTCTAGTCCACTCAAGTATGGGGAAGCCTAAATGACTGAGTTGGCTAACAAAACCTGGGCTTGCTGGGAAAAGAAATTGGTGTGAGACCAAGGAATATACTCAGAGAAGACTAGAAAGAGAACCCAAAGCCAGAGTGGAAGAGGCTGGCCGAATCATGGAGATAAGCTATAGAACAAGCTCCCCAAAGATCGCATAGGTGGTGACCTGACGGGAGAAATAGAAACAACCGGTACTTTTTGAAACATACTTTGAAAATTACTGTGCAGAGAAAGGTTTTGAAAAGTAAAAGAAGAATTAAAAAATATTGCAAAGTCTTGACAATTTAATGGAAGATCAATTCAAGTATTCTGAGGATATGATTGTACTTTCATAATGTGTTCAGTAATTAATCCTCATGCTGATGTTGTGAAGACACAAAAAAATTAAAATATGTTTCATAAGGAAGGGCAATCACCCAACATGTTTAAAATACATTGGTATGTAAATAGATACGCATTGGCTATCTGGCATTTCTATTCCCAGTAAAGTAGGGTGAGTGAGGGATTAGTATGCCCTGTGTAGATGCAACTTACAGGTTAACTCAGATTAACTCAACTTGCAGGTTAACTCAGGTAATGGTAGGGAGGTGGGGGGTCCAATTCTAGAAAGACTGTGTTTTGCCTTTGTTTTCAGGTGTTGCTGTGGCCAGCTCACCAACCAGCATATTCCTCCTCTGCCAAGTTTAACACCCGGCAAAAATGGAGATGAAAACAAACAGGTGGAGAATCAACCTGAAAAATGGTGTATCAGCAAACACACCCAGAGCTACCCAACTGACTCATATGGGACTCTTGAATTCCAGGGCGGCGGGTATTCCAATAAAGCCATGGTAAGAGGGCCTTAAGAAGCGGGGCCCCATTGAGACCATAGCTTCTTCAAAGGCCAGCCTCCTACATGCCCAGGCTGCAAATACCTATATCTTCCATCAGGGACATGGTTAAATCTTTCTAGATAACGGCAGTGTGAAGCCAAGAGACACATCTGCACACATTCCAACTATAAGATTTGGAAACTGGACACTGCTGTAAAGAAAACATTCTATCTTTTAAATCTATACTAAAGCTCTGAACCCACAAGCCATGTTCCAACCTTGAAACCACATGCCAATTCCATTGATGACATAGAAATTCTAGGATATTTTTGATAATGTGTGGGCCTGCAAACGTCCTTAGGCTTGTGGGAGAGTCAGTCAAAGATTGTCCTCTGAAGTCTGTCCACAGCCTCCCATGGTAGAGGTCTCCCATATTTGCATATAAACAGTGCCCTCTGACTGTCTGATGAGTCTATGAGATAGGAAGGCACTGTGGGCCTTCAGCTAGTTCTGAATAATACTTCCATGGGCCCCATCAGATCATTTATGTGATTTCATTTTAGTTCATTGGCCCAACACGATTTTTCAAATAAAATTCAGTTTTGTTTAAATACTATAACATACAATCTTCTGGAAAAAACCTGAAACCAAACCAGTTACCGTAGGGTCAGTTTTGACTTACAGTGACCCTATAGAACAGAGTGGAACCGCCCAATAGGGTTTCTAAGGAGCAGTTGGTGGATTTACACTGCTGACCTTTTGGTTAGCAGCCAAGCTTTTAATCACTGTGCCACCAGGCTTCATTTTTCTGGAATAACACCATACATATTGGCATGGTCACAAAGAATCAATTCATAGGGGCCAAGTCATTTGACCATTAATATCTTGTCTCCTTAAGTAGAAGGTTAGTTAAGTCCAGAGGCTGGTCCACGATCCCTGTTCCCAGCACCCACTTAATTTGGCCAGTGAGCCATAAAGCTAAAATATATTTGTCAAATCTCTTGGGACATGGCTGCAACTGTGCAACT
Organism: Heterohyrax brucei; assembly: GCA_028571685.1. Taxonomy (NCBI): domain Eukaryota; kingdom Metazoa; phylum Chordata; class Mammalia; order Hyracoidea; family Procaviidae; genus Heterohyrax; species Heterohyrax brucei. Next base: position 132,814,702 of record CM053149.1, on the reverse strand, counting down.
TTAGAATTGACTCTGTGAGGGTTAGAATTGCCCCGTAAAATACAGGATACTTGGTTACATTTGAATTTCAGATATTAAAAGCAGATGATTGTTTGGTATAAGACTGTGGGTAACCTGCATCTTCTTTCAGAAGCATGCTTAAATCATTCTACATATTTCGTTGCAAAGCCTGCAGATACACACTTACATTCCAAACACTGCATGGAACGTGCTTACATGAAAACTTTTTCTAAAGTCAAATGTAATTGGGCATTCTTCATTTTTATTTGCTAACCCTGGCAAGGTTCTCTTCATTCTATACCCACACAGTTCTTACTAGTTCTTACCATACCCAAGGTTCTCTTCATTCTCTAATCCACACAGTTCTTACTAGGACATGAGCAATAGCACTTTCCCTTTTGACATGAGAAACAAAACTCAGAACAGATGCTTACCATTACGCTCTATTTTGCAGTATATTCGTGTATCCTATGACACCAAACCAGATTCACTGCTTCATCTCATGGTAAAAGACTGGCAGCTAGAACTTCCCAAGCTTCTAATATCCGTGCATGGAGGCCTCCAGAACTTTGAGATGCAGCCCAAGCTGAAGCAAGTCTTTGGGAAAGGCTTAATCAAGGCAGCCATGACCACTGGGGCCTGGATTTTCACCGGAGGTGTCAGCACTGGTGAGAACAGACTTTCCGACATAAATCTACATTCCCAGACCTTGTTATGAGTTCCAGACAGCTTTCTGATAATTAAGACTAAACTCCAAAGCTACTGCATTTGATAGTGTTTGTGACAAAAGTGAAATCTTTATTCAGAAGCGTGATTTTTTTCTGGTATGATTTGTATTTTTAAGCAGCAAGTATAATGATGCTAATGATAGTTGTCAATGTTTCTGGAACATTCACCAGGTGCCACTTCTCTGAAATGAGCCCTGAACAAGCAGTTGCTTCTCTAAACCTCTCAAAAAATCTTTCTCCCTTTTATGAAAGAGGAAACTGAGGCACAGAGAGGTTAAGTAAAGTGTCAGGCAGTATGGCTCTCACACTTCAGGTAAATGCAGCTAAAGATGGCCAAAGGGACTTCGCTTGCTTCCTTTCTGCTCTTGGAAATGTGCAAAGGAAACCTATGTACAATTGTTTTGTGTTGTGATTTTTTTCCTTTTCTAGAAGCCTGTGGAGGAATGCCTCTTACTGTGAGCTCAAACTTTCACTGTGCTTTCTTTCCCTGATGAAGATCATTAGGTCTCAGCCTTGTTCCATAGGAAATATAGGGGCTAAGAGACGGCATCCCTAAAGTTCACGAATGGTGATAAGATGGGTAGCAGAAAGGCCTAAAAATATAACTTATGGCCACTCACAGGTGTCATCAGCCACGTAGGGGATGCCTTAAAAGACCACTCCTCCAAGTCCAGAGGCCGAGTCTGTGCCATAGGGATTGCTCCATGGGGCATCGTGGAGAACAAGGAAGACTTGATCGGAAGGGACGTAAGTATCTTCTCTCCAGACAAGGGCAATTTTTTTAAATTAAACTCTTTATTTTGAGGTAATTACAGACTCATGTGCAGTTGTAAGAAACAGTACAGAGAGATTCCATGTCCCTTTTACCTAGTTGATCCCAATGGTAATATCTTGTAAAACTATAGAACAATGTCACCAGCCAGGAAGGTGACACTGATACAAATTGCCCTTTTATAGCCATGTCTATTTCCCTCCTGCCCTCTCCATGATCTCTAGCAACCACTAAACTGTTCCCCATGTCTACAGTTTCATCCTTTGAAGAATATTATATAAATGGAATCACATAGTACATAACACATGGTGACCCATGTGTGCAGTGCGGAACTGCTTCCTAGAATTTTCAATGCTGTGATTTTTCAGAAGCAGACTGCTAGGTCTGTTTTGTGAAGCACACCTGGGTAGATGTGAACTGCTAACCTTTCAGCTACCAGTCGGGCCCTTAAACATCAGCAGGCTAGATGGTAACTGACAATAACAGCATAGAATATAACCTTTCAGGACTGGTTTTTTTCACCCCACATAACTCTCAGAAGAGTCATGTGTTTCTGCATGCATCAGTAGTTTATTCCTTCTTGCTGCCAAGTAGTGTTTCAAGGTAGGCATGTATTACAGTTTGCTTAACCACTCATCTGTTGAAGACATTTGGGTTGTTTCCAGCTTGGAGCTATTGCATATAAAGCTGCCATAAACATTTGTGTACAGGCTTTTGTATGAACGTAAGTTTTCATTTCTCTGGAATAAATGCCCAGAAGCACAATTATTGGGTCATCATCATCTAAAATGCCTTATTGCCTACTGAAAGAGCAGAATTGGTGGTCTGACAGCCTGGAGGATCCCCTGGGAGCATGGTCCCTAGACTTCCTGCTGGCCGGGACTTGAAACTAGTACTGAGGTCAACTCTTCAGATAAGAATGGACTGGACTTGGAACGCAGTGTGAGCATATGATGCGTATACTTTATGGTTTTATACATTTATGGGAGGCTGCCCTACTGGTTTCTTTCTAGATAGTAGAGGAGGGTGTTACTGGAGAAAACCAGAGCTTGTGCCACCTGCCGCAAGGCAAATCACTGAGATAGGAGGTTAGGGCAAATTAAATCAAAGACTTGATTTGTGTGCTAGTTTACCCAAAGTGCCAGAGTGGGTAGCTCCTCTGAAAATTTGCCCAATCTATTGTTCCATGCAAGGATTTTTAAAAGGTGATGCTATGTGCTAGGATCAGAGGTAGGGAATTCGAAGAGTTAGGGAATATACTTTGAAGAGGAATCCGGGCTATTTAAATCCTTTTGATCTTTCTTGGCTGTTTGAGCGATAAGTGACCAGGTGCCACCTGGGCCTGCAGTCTCACAGACCGTTATCAGTCTTCTGGGCCGTGACCACTGGGTTCAGGTGGCACTTCAGCCACCTGGAAGGAGAACAAACTCAAAACAAACCACTGGCTGTGCCCTCCCTAGTTCCTTAAGTCCTCAATTGTCCTAATTCCAATTACTGGCCCAGAGCCCAGTGACCAGAACAGGAGATGTCGTTCCCAGGCCGACAGTGAAGTTGCCGAATTCTTGCCAGTCAAAGCTGTGAGTTTTCCTCTCAGTATCACCATCTGGGCCCTATGGAATGTGAGTGTTATGTTTCTTAAAGAGGGGAGGAGGACTGGGGCAATTGCTTTGTGGTAAAGCCACTTAGGCCTCCAACCTCAATTTCCCCTGTTGCTAGGAGAATTATGGTTTTCAGGCCTCTGTTTTCAAGAGTGTGACGAGGAGAGGACAGGTGTTCATTAAGATGATACCGGAAGTAAAGAGTGAAAAGGAGGAGTGTGCTGTCACAGGGTGGGGAGAGCAGATGGAGCTTCAGATAGGTGGGAATGAAAAATTGATTTGGATTGCATACTTTCACTTAATCGTAACTTTAAAAATAAAGATAAATAAAATGTGAGATTGCTATTAACTAAAATAATTTTATTCTTTTCCATTTTAATATAGTGATTAGAAAACCACCCTTACTAGGTAAGATAAGGGACATGAAAATAGGTTGAAGTGCACAGTTAGCAATTAGCAATTCCCATGAATAGACATATTCTGCTTGCTTCCCCATTAGCCCTAATCTAATGTTCTGTGGCTCTGATTTGTGTGGCTCATGTTTGTCAGGTCACTAGAGTGTACCAGACCATGTCCAATCCTCTGAGTAAGCTCTCTGTGCTGAACAACTCACACACTCATTTCATCTTGGCCGACAATGGTACCCTGGGCAAATACGGCGCTGAGGTAAAGCTGCGCAGGCAGCTAGAGAAGCACATCTCCCTGCAGAAGATCAACACAAGTAAGTTCTTGCAAGTACTACCACTGGGCTGGTGTCGCCTCCTTGAAAATCCTGACTGAGAAGGAAGCTGTCCATGGGCTTGCTACTCCCCTGTCCCTCCGGGTATCTAAAGCATTACTCTTGATTCTCCCTAGACCGCAAACAATGGCTTACCTAGACCTTATCCACCGGCTGAATTGCATACATCAAGCTGTGTTTTGGTTCCCCAAATTTAAAAGGATGGATGATACACAAAACAACCTGGCAACAGTTGTGGTGGGGTAGACCACCACTGTTGACCAGAGTTGCTTCTTCCCTGTAGTTAGTGTACTTTTTTAACAGGCAAAAAATTCACATTCCTAGACTTAGTATGATTCCTGGTCAGCTGATGGATATTATATGATCATTAAATGCCTCTGTAGCCCTGAGTCTCTCCTCCAGGAAAGGTTGCCCAGATGGGAAGTCACTGGAGAGAGAGGCAGAAGCCCTGGTTCAAGTAGCACAGCTCTGGGAGGAGTTGCTGCAGGGCAATGCTAAGGTCAAAGGAAACAGAAAGAAATGAACATCAACCAAATGGGACAATAATAACAACAGGCAGAATTAAAATGATTGGCTTAATCTCTTGGAATACATCTTTACTTAAGCAATTATTTTTGTCAAGCAATTGTTAAATGATCGGAGAAGTATTTTATTTTTACCATCATTGGTAAGATTTCCTGAAGGATAATCTAGGCCTGAAAAAAATGGTCATTACAAAGCGTTGGTGAACTCACCAGTAGCTTCTCACCTTTTGTGTGGGAGATCTGAATTCAATTTCTGGCCCACGCATGTCACGCACAGCCACTGCCTCCCTGTAGGTAGAAGCTTTCCTGTGGCCATGGCACCAAACGGATTTTAGCAGAGCTTCTAGACTAACACTGGTAATTTTACCTCCTAAAATTAGCCAAAGAAAACTCTGTGCATCACATGGTCTGATCCACAGCTAATTGTGGGAGTGGCACGGGACTGGGTAGTGTTTTATTGCATTGTGCGTAGGGTCTCCAGGAGTTGAGGTCAACTCAGTGGCAGCTAACAACAGAGGAAAAGAAAGCATAATTACAGTGAGTACTATCCTGCACGAGTAGTTAGAATGGCATGGCCAACTACAAAATGTTAAGGAGTTTCCAAGAATCGGATCTTGATTAATAAATTGCCTGATGACAGAATTTTTTGTTGTCGTGTCTTTAATTTTTCTGGACTTGTGATTTTTCACACTGCCCAACTTCACCAGCCATGTGACCTGTGGGCTTCCCTTTGTCATCCTTTGCCTAGGGCTCTGAGTGGGGCAGGGACAGCAAAGGGGTGCTCAGTTGTCACCTCCCACAGCACAGAGCTTCAGGAAGTCCACTTAAGCTGAGAAGAACCAATTCTACTCTTTGTAGAAAAGAAGGCAGTTTGGCCACCATATTGCTGAAGATCTAAATACCAAGACTGGGGGTTGGAATTCTTCAAGGCCGGTCTATGTCATACTGTCCCTGTTTTGTCTAATGCCTCCTTGTCAAGGCTGGGCCCAAAGCAGACCCTCAATACATGTTTGCTGAATGAACTGAACTGAAGTTATCTTGATGGAAACAGCAAAGTCTTTCAAAATGCTTGAGAGTCTCTGGCTCCAGAAATGTATGAAGGAAGTAAACTGGAATCTCTGTTTTCATCCGTGTGAACGTCTCAAATCTTCTCATAATATACACTAGCAGGTTTTTTTCTGGAGGCATTCTTCGCCTGAGACCAAGAAGAACTCTCCTACCTGCCATCTGCTAATGTCAGATCCATCCTGAACTAATGGACACCTGGTGAAACAAACTCAGATTATAACTTGCTGTGCCCAGTTGGATTAAACTGTGAAACAGGCAAATTTGCCTTTGCTTCTCTTCTACCCTCAGGGCTTCTGTCTTTCCTCTCCATAATCCCAGGCTGTAGAACTCTCCACATTGCCTTTTGCTTCCCAGAACCCACCCTGCTGATTCTGCCACCAAAAGTTAGCCTGCTCCTGTCACAGTCCTGAAATATGCTATTATCTGGTGCAGACAAAAGACAGAACCTGGAAACAAGTCACTAACTGATGGACTAATAATGGCCTTATGTCGGGCGGTGGAGTCAGGACTAGCAACAACACCAACAATACACCATATCTATATGCCAATTAAGGGCAATAGTAGTTCAGCAGAATTCTTACCTCCTCTGTGGAGAGGGAGGAGACTCAGGTTCAACTCCTTGGGCAGCCACCACCTATCCTTCAGTGGAGGCTTATGTGTTATGATGCTGAACAGGATTCAGTGGAGCTTTCAGACTGAGACAGACTAGCAAGAAAAGCCTGGCAATCTACTTCCCAAATTCAGCCAATGAAAACTCTGTGGATAACAATGGTTCGATTAGCAACCATTCATAAGCATGGCACACCACCGGGCAGTGTTTTGTTCCATTGTGTGCAGGCTGCCGTGAATTAGAGCTAATAACACTAATATGCTAGTTACAATTTACAAAAAAATTCAATAACCAAATATTTTTCAGGCATTTTATCTCTATGGTTCCTTTAGGCAAAAGGGAAACATTATGACTATTCACTTTCCACAGCTGGTCATCTAAGGCTCATAACGACTTGGCTATACCAGTGTTATGAGTCTAATGCACAAGAAGCTGGAATGGAATCGATTTCCTCCTACTGGTCCTGAACCCCTTTCACTACATTGCCTTTTAGAGCGTAGTCATTACGGGAGGCATTTCAGACACTGAGGCTGGACATTTGAGGGAGGTGTTCTTTCACGAGAGAGCATCTTTCCGCGTTTTTCACATCTCACCTCAGAGTAGCCTTTATGATTCAGAAAGTTCTTGTTTTAAGGTCCTGTTTTCTCCAATGAGGACATAACACAGGACTGAAATGAGAGAATGAAAACACTTAATCAGCATGTGCCCAATTCTTTCAAGCTTACCTGAAACGCTAGTACTATATGGAGCTTCAATCAAGTGGCAGTCTTTGCTCTCCACTCTATTTCTGAAATGAAAATGGGAGCAGGGTAATGATGAGACATTGGTCCCAACGGAGACTGTGGTTTGTGTTGCAGGATTGGGACAGGGTGTGCCTGTTGTGGGCCTCGTGGTGGAAGGGGGCCCTAATGTGGCTTCTATTGTCCTGGAATATCTACGAGAAGACCCTCCAGTTCCAGTGGTAGTTTGCGATGGCAGCGGACGGACCTCGGACATTCTGTCTTTTGCGCACAAGTACTGTGAAGAAGGAGGGTAGGAGTTCTGGCATATTACCAAGGGTGGGTTTTTGATGGTCTCCTGGTCGCACCAAGAAGAACATCTTGAGTGATAGGCTTAGACATTCCAAAAAAGTTTACGTAAGAAGATTGACTAGATCTCTTCTCCCATCCACCTGGGCTGACGAGCACTCTGTTTTGTATGGAAGTCTTTCTTTGGTGGAATACATTCTTTTCCAGCTTCATCCTCCCTTATAAGTTTTTCAGCAAGGCTAGAATTTAGAAGTGAGGATACAGTTTTGACTAGGGTCACTGTTCTCTCTCCTATCCTAGGATTGCCTCCGATAGTGAAGTTTCAAATCAAAGATTCCAGGGGGACATATAGATGTTGGATTTGTTAATGGACAGATCTAACACATACTGTTTTGCTCCCTTTTGCATTTACTTTGAACAGGATTATAAATGAATCCCTCAGGGATCAGCTCCTAGTTACGATTCAGAAAACATTTAATTACAGCAAGACACAGTCGCATCAGATGTTTGCAATTATAATGGAGTGCATGAAAAAGAAAGAGCTCGTAAGTGTCTTGAATTTATTTCCAAACATGTTGCACAGACAGAATTATGTTTCTTTTCTAAGTCCACCACGTGTGCCTGATGAAGTTGTTCATATGTGAGCTCAATGTTTTCTAAAAAGCAGTTTGCAAATCCATACCAAACTGACAGTTTCTTGCCAGGTGATTTTTGTGTGATTGGAACAAAACAGTAACATGCAGGGAGGGGACAACTGCTCTCAGACCTCAGTGAATGTTAGGTGATACAGCCCCATTTGGGGGCTCACAATGTTAATTAGATTCAAAGAATTGGGGGAGGGGGAGACATCTAACTACACTTTTAGGCATGATTGCAAAGGTCTGTCATTTCACTTTCCAAATGCAATACTTGCTTCCCACTCTGTTGTTCCTCCTCAGCTGTGCTTAGAAGCCATGGCCATTTTAGTTACACATGTAAAACAGCCTCGTCAAAATTCCTAAAACATGTCATGTCTGAGTAGAGATGTTTTTGTCATCTCCGATGACAATTTAGATGTTGGGGTGCAGGTCCTGAACTGGCTGCATCGGACTGGTGTGGGGAAATGTGAAACAAAAACCCAGAGAAGGAAGAGTAATTCTGTAACTTCAGGAAACGAAAAGAATTTGAATAAATACTGTTTATCTCCTGGGGTTATTTCATTATTCATCAGTCTTTCCGTGAAAGTTCTTTTGAAAGCACCACTACTCTTCCTTTTGTTTTCATCTCAGTTCTAACTTGGTCCTTTTCCATTTAACCTGTTTTCAGGTCACAGTGTTTCGGATGGGCTCCGAGGGTCAGCAAGATGTTGAGATGGCCATACTGACAGCCCTCCTGAAAGGTAAGCTTTCAGGACACAATGACTCTGTCCTTTCAGTGCTGGCCTGGCCTGGCCTTCACTTGTGACTGGGCACATCTCTTTCCTTTCCAACAGAAAAGCCAGCAGACTGTCTGGAGTTATCTCAGCTGGCAAAGCTGTGTCTCCACAGGAGCTGTGTGGCTGGTGCCCTTGGGCAGGGTCCCCTTTTGGCCTGGAAGGCATTACCCCTTTTAGATGAGGGTCCACCCAAGGAGACTACACAGACCTAGGGTGGCAATGGGTTGCCTCCATTGCCTCCTGAAAAGGTCTTTGAGAACAAGGAGGTCTTAGTTTGGGGGCCTTAGTGGCAATCCAGGAGCGAGAGAAAAGCAGTGATGCCTCATCTGCAGTGCTTTCACCCAGCGCTGAGCAAGCCCGGGGAGGTCCATGCTTGCTGTCCAGCACCTGCTAAGTCCAGCTGTCCAAGCACGGAAGGAATACTTGTTCTTGCTTCTCCTCTTTCCAGGGACAAACGCATCTGCTCCGGATCAGCTGAGCTTGGCCCTGGCTTGGAACCGCGTCGACATAGCACGAAGCCAGATCTTCGTCTTTGGGCCCCACTGGCCGGTGAAATTGTGTTTTATTTTGTCTTGTTTTTTCAGTCATAACACCTATTGTAACTTCAGCGCTGGAGGTGTAAAGCATTTGACTACAGATCAAGAGGTCTTTGGTTCCAATCCAGGTGTCCCCTCCTAGGAAGCCCTGGAGGCACTGTTATTGAAGTGTTCGGTTGCTAACCAAAAAGTTAGAGGTTTGAGCCCACCAGCCACTCCAAGAGAGAAAGATTTGGCTGCCTGCTTCTGTAAAGATTATGCCTTGGTAACCCTATGGGGCAGTTCTACTCCATCCTGTGGCATCACAAGAAGAACTGCCTTGACAGCAGTGGGTTCAGTTTGGGTTTTGGTATCGCAACTTTGTACAGATGCTATCTTAGAATATTTCTCTTGTGACATGAATCATATGAAATTATCTAGGGTTTCTGATGATCCAATGTGTAATACCTTAGGATCACTAGAAGATGTTGCTATTTAACTCAAGTAACCAGCATAAATAAGAGCTATTGGCATGAATTCCAAATTCAAACCAATATTATTGAGGAAATTAATGACTAAATATTTCATCATTGTTGTGAAACTGAGCTTTTATCCTTTTAAAGAAAATAAGCAGTGTATTAAAATTACATACAATCCTTGCATCTAGAGTGCTAATTTTTCAAACTATGTTCCACGAAACCTTAGAGGCCAAGATAACCGGGGATGGGGGGATGTGAGTATCCCGTGTGGTGATTGTGGTATGTGTGCGGTATGTGTTGTGTGGTATGCCTGTGTATAGGGTGATTTTGTGTGATGAACGGTATGGTGTGTGTGTGTGTGTGTGAACTGTGTGTGTGTGAACTGTGTGTATGTGTGTATCTGTGTTGAGAGTATGTGTAGTATGTTTTTGCCTGTGAATCATGTATGTTTGTGCTGTGTTGAGTAGCATATGCATGTGTCATATATGTTAACTATAATACAAGGTGTGCATGATGTGGTATGTATGTGACGAGCAGTGGTGTGTATGTGAGGTATGTGTGTGTGTTGTCTACAGTGAGCAGTGTGTGTTGTGTGGTGTGGTATGGTATATAGGTGTGAAATGTGGTATAGTACATGAGATATGAGTGTGTGCACATGATCTGTGATGAGTCATATGTGTAGCTTGAGTTTGTGTGTACATTTATGTGTTATGTTGAGTAGAGTCTGTAGGGAGGTGTGTGTATATTGTGTGAATGTGCAGGCACATGGGCTTATGTTGAATGATGTGTGGTGTGCATGTGTTTGCATGCATGTGTTGTGCCAAATAATGTGTGTATGTGTGGTGAGTGTGTATGTGATCTGTGATGTGCAGTGAGAGTGGGGTGGTATGACGTGAGTATGGTTTTGTATGTGTGATGCGTGGTATGTATTTGCATCATATTGAGTATTGTGTGTGCGCGTGTATGTGTTTGTGATGTGTGATACGATGTGTATGTACGTGATGAGCAGTGGTACAGTGTACATGTGTGCACATAGGATGTGGTGGTAAAGGTGTGTAATAAGCAGTGATGTGGCGAGTGGGCATGTGTAAGGTGCATGTGTGAAGAGGTGTGAGTGTGTTGATGGTGTATGTGTATGAGCAGTGGTGCGTTGTGTGTATGTGTATGTGATGAGTGACTCTGAGCCTCCTACGCCTCCTTCAATCACAGCAACTACTTTGATCTGTTTAGCAACTTGGGTTTCAGGGTAAATTATTGTTCATGTAAAGAACTCTACTGCTTTAGGTCTCAAGTGAGTTTCTTGTAGACAACATATGGATGGGTCGTGTCTTTTGATCCAAGATGACACTTGGTGTCTCTTTACTGGAGCATTCAGTCCATTCACATTCAATGTAATTATTGATAGGTATGTGTTCACTGCTGCCATTGTGATATGTTTACTTTTATGTTGATGTTTTCTCTGTTGTTCTTATTAGTCTGTTCTGAGACACTCTCTTTTGTGAGTTGATTTTTCCCCTTTTTCAGAGCTGGTTTTATAGTTGTTGAGACTTGTGTGTTAGATTTCTTGAAATGGTATGATACATCTTTGTTGTGCTTTACAGCTGCCCCTATGAACCCCCTTAATAAACTATTTATAAACCCAATTTTAATGACTACCAGTCTGGTCATCTTCCTCTCCATCTGGAAGGACTATAACGACTGTAGTACATCCCTCTTTTATTATGATGACACCATAGTTTTCATGATGATCACTGAATTGCTTCTTTCCAAATCAAAGCTGTGATTGACTTTGGAGCCTTCCCTAAATGAGTATTGAGTAGTGTGTCGTTCTAAAATATAAAGTTAGTGGTTTCGTTCTTCTAAGCCAAAGCCAAGAACTTCTTTCAGTGTTTCTTGTAGTTTGGGTTTGGTTTTTACAAAGTCTCTGAGTTTCTGTTTATCTGGAAATGTCTTAATTTCATTTTCATGTTTGAAAGACAGTTTTGCAGGATATATTATTCTTGGTTGGAAGTTCTTCTCCTTCAAGACTTTGAATGTGTCGTGCCACTGTCTCCGTGCCAGCATGGTTTCTGCTGAGAAATCTGACGAGAGCCTACAGGGTTTCCCTCTGAATGTTAGCTTTGTCTTGAGTCTTGCTGCCTTTAAGAGTTGCTGCTTATGTTTCATTTTGTTAAGCTTGATTATAATATGTCTTGGAGTCTTTCTTTTGAGATCTATATTGGGTGGCATACGATATGCATCTGAGATGTCTATATTCTCTTCCTTCATGATTTCTGGGAAGTTTTCTTTCAGCAGCTCAGCAACAATACTCTCTGTGTTCTCAGATGTCTCACCCTGTTCAGGGACTCCAATTAATCGAACGTTGTTCCTCTTAATAGAGTCCCACATGCTTCTTAATGTTTCTTCATTTTTCTTGTTTCTTTTTTCTGATTTCTGCTCATAGACACTGGCATCAGTAGCTCTGTCTTCCAAGTCAGAAATTCTTTTTTCCATTTGTTCCATTCTGTTTTCTTGGCTTTGCATGGAAGCTTCTATGTCTTTGATTTTCTTCTTGATCTGTTGGATTTCAGAGTACTGGTGTTCCATCAGATCGAACAACTTGCTTAATTTTTCATTTTGTTCTGCTGCATTTTGTATAAGGTCTAGAAGGGCCCTGTATATAATCATTTTGTATTCACTTCCTGATGCTTTCATAAAAGTTTCTTCATCTGGAAAACTCCTTGGTTGCTTTGTTTGGGAGCCTTCTGAAGCCATGAGTGATTGCTTGTGTGCCACAATTGTCTGTTGCTTTTTGGGTCCCATGTGAGTATATAGAGGCTGGAAGAGGTACTGTGAGGATGGATTGCAAATGTTTCTCTAGGCTGTCTTCAAATGTAAAGCAAAAGGTATCTGACCAGTTCACAAGTCAGTTAGGTTTTCAGGTGTAGAGGTCCCTCTTCCCATCTGACAAAGTAAGCGCCACTGTATCCAACCCCAGATGATAACGAACTAGTTCAGAATACAGCACTGTTAGTGCCCTGGTGGCCTCTGCTGACAGGGCCTAGCCTTATCCAGCACTGCCTCGAGTACTGGTTTTGTGTTAGAAAAGCACTCTCTTGTGGGCGGGGTCTGGCTCCCAAGCTAAGAATTAGGTCCAGCTGCGGCCACCATACCCAAGATGGCGTCCTCCACCCAGGCAGCAGACGGGGGGGCTAAAGGTGCCCAGAGGCAGCGATTCCTCTGCTTCTGTTGCAGGGCCCCCAATGTAGGCAGCACTGTGCAAAATCACTACTTTTCTGACAGAGAAGCGCTGTCCCGTTTGCAGGCGCTGGCTCCCAGGCTAAGAACGAGGTCCCGCTAAAATCTCGGTACCAACATGGCGTCCCGCACCCTGAGTTCCGCACAAACCCCACTGAGGCGGCTACAAAACGAAAGGCTCAAAGTGTCTAGATTAACAGAGTCCTGAGCCTGGCTCTCAGAACACGGGAATTTCGCCTGCCTATCCCCCCAGCAGCATGTCTGAGTCCAGCCGCCGGGCAAGGCCCAGCTCCGCCCGCCAGCCGAGACCGAGGAAAAAAAAGTCAAAATGGTGCGTTTACCTTCCGTTCGTGAGAGCCGGGCCTAGCCAGGAGCGGGAGTCAGCGAGAGAGAGGAGATTTTTCGCTGAATGATATAAAGTCCCAATTAACAGCTCTGTGCCGTGTCCTGAGGCCTATTAGGTGATCAGAAGGCTCTGTTTGATTGTCAATTCAGGTCTTGGTTTCCAGAGGGATAGAAAGAGACGTGTCCTTAATCCGCCATCTTGACTCCGCCCCCCTCATGTTAAGAACTCTACTGCTTTAAAGCAGGATGGGAGTATCTAGAGAGTTCATGATAGGTTTGAAAAACTTATTTCTTAAAACATGCCTAGCATATTACTGCACAAACACATTTCACTTTTTATAACAATTTTTTACCAAACGAGTACAGTGAGTTTACAGAATAGGATGAGCATATTGAGGCAATATGATATTGGGGAGTAGTTTTCTCTGCGGTATTTATTGAATTACACAAATTAAAGAGACTAGCATCGTTAGCTGCCATCAAGTTGACCCTCAGCTCATGGCAACCTCATACACAGTGGATGAAAATGCTACCTGGTCCTGCACCATCTCCATGACTGACTGTGGATTGGACTATAGTGATTCAGAGTTTTCATCAGCTGGAAGCAGATCATCAGGCCTTGGAAATAGTAGGAAGCAGCTCACTTGCACTGACCTTATTTCTTGGCCTCTCCCATATTTGATAGTTGTGCATTTAACTATTGGTTACCTTTATAACTGTAAAGACTACACTGAACTGTTTTATCAACTTGAGACTCCTTTCTGGTGAAATTATCAGTCCTACTTTTTCCTTTCTTTCTCTTACATAATCTTACTAATTCAATCAGACTCACCTTTACTTTTACATGGTTGACATGGTTAATATTTACATACTATCATTCTTTAATCATTCTTAAGGTTCTCTTTACATCTCATTCTTTAATCATCATTACTTTCCATACTTGGAAAATCCAGCATATTTTTACACTGGCATGATTCTGTGAAGACTGCTCAGTGCTAAGCTCAACAGTGTGACTGTACCCAGCAAGAAGGAAATATAATCCTAGATCACTAATCTGCACCACACAAAAGAATATATGACAAGTGTCAAGGTCAGATTAAATCTCTTTTTTATGGCTTATTCGTTGTTCAAAATGATGTGATGTTTCAATTTCGTTTGTATTTGGACCATGACTTCTTCAAATACCTAAAAGTTCCCCTTTCCTCACATCTCTGATTTTCTTTTCTTCTTAGCTTGTGCTTTCATGTCATTAGACCGACCTATTCTCTCTCTCTCTTTTAAATAACTTGTTTTGTTGACATTGCTAAGAATATACACAGCAAAAACACCTCTACATTTCAAGTTTCTACACATATAATCCATTGACATTTATTTCATTCTTCAAGTTGTGCAACTATTCTCACCCTCCTTTTCTGAGTTATTCTTCCACCATTAAAATAAACTCACTGCCTCCTATCTAATAGTTGCTGTTGTCAATTTGATTCCATATAGATAGGCCTTAAAAGAGTATAATACTCAAGGCAGATATTCTTTACTAGTTAAGCTAAATTGCTGTTCAGTTTCAAGACGATCTCAAGAGATATTTTTAATTTAACACTCGAAGGTTATCTTAGGCAACAGTTTGGGGGGGGGGGCTCATCTAGCCCTATGGCTCCAGAAAGTCTGAATTCTATAACAATTTGAAATTCTGTTCTAAATTTTCCCCCTTTTGATCAAGATTCTGCTATAGAATCTTTAATCAAAATATTCAGTCATGGTAGCTGGACACTATTTAATTCTTCTGGTCAGAGGCAGTTTGTGGAGGCAATTAGCCTCACAGAGTACCTATTAATCACTACTGTCAATTAAATAGAATCCTTTTCTTTTTGAAAGATCTTTCAGAGTCCTGTGATAACTTACTCTCATCTTCCTGAATGCTTTCAGAGCCATCTGTGCAGCTCTTAGCTCTGGACAGCCCTTCACTGCCTCTGAAATAGGCCCATTTACTTCCTGGACTTCATGTCATCATTTCTTTCAGATTCCTTTTTTCATTTTGCTATAATACAGCTTTCAGTAATTTTTTTTTTCATGAAAGTGAGTGGGAATGTTATGTCCTTACATGTCTGAAAAAGGTCTGCCACATGCTAGGCTGACTGTCATGTGATTCTCATTCAATTACAGATGCGCTATTATTTTCTCTTAGATATCTTTTAAGATACGCTCTCTATCTTCAGTGCTTTGAAATTTCACAAAGACATGTCTTCTGTTTCAAATAAATGAAAATAGAAGTATATGGAGAATACAGAACTGAGCACTCATAAGCATGTATACACCATACTTGTCTATCAAAGGACCCTTTTATGCTGAAGATACGAGTCTCAGTTCTGTGACATTTTATTCTGTCGCTTCCTCAGGTCCATTTTCTCTGTGTCTTCAGCTGGAATTTGTATTGATCAAGCAAATAGTGGATCTCTAGATTAATGCTCCATGTTCTCACTTCCATCTCTGCCATTTTGCTGTATATTTTTTAAAATCTCTTCAACTTCTTTAGCTTTTACTTAATTTCTTAACTAGGCAACCGTATTTTTAGTATCTAAGGAAGCTTTCTATTTTACAATCATTCTGTTTTCATATTAGCCTGTATTTATCTCACATGTAATATCTAAGAATATGA
Source organism: Heterohyrax brucei (assembly GCA_028571685.1). Classification (NCBI taxonomy): domain Eukaryota; kingdom Metazoa; phylum Chordata; class Mammalia; order Hyracoidea; family Procaviidae; genus Heterohyrax; species Heterohyrax brucei. Next base: position 132,798,992 of record CM053149.1, on the reverse strand, counting down.
ATCAAGCTTTTTTAAAATCCTACTGGGTTTTCTCCTGCCTGGAAGACTGGTAAGGAATTCCCACTTAGGAATGGGATCTGTCAGCTGAACAGCTTTGCTTTGCCATGTGCATTCTGCAGAGTCTCTAGGCTTCTGTATGTAGCTCTTCCAATCCTTTAGCAGATACTCTACAGATTCTGCCTGGGGACCAGAGCCCTGGAATGTAGCTGCTCTGCTCCTACGTGGTGGAAGCACGGAATGTGGGAAGGAAGAGTGGCCTACTGCTCTGCAGACCATCTTTCCCAAACTCACCATGTTTGTGTCCTCCACCTGCGGTGCCACCTGTACAACAACCTCTACACTACGTGTTCTGGATTTTAGCTTCTTCTCCATGGCTCCAACTGCACGCCTGTTCCCATCAGTATCTCCAGCATTATTAGTAACTCTGGTCTACCAGTTCTCCCTGTAATGGGTTTTTCCCTTTTCATAGCCCCTGTTGTCATTTCAGTGATATTTGAGGAGAGAGAAAAGGCAGGAAACACATGCTGAAACTGTAACCTGGAACAGAAAGTCCTTCTCTGTTTCCTCGTGATAGAGTATCTGCTCTCCAAATCTTCCTTTGATGGTAGAGTGTGTAAGACCTCTGTAACTGTGAATTTATAGTCTTTCTAGAAGTTTTACTATAATAGAAAGCTTGTAGTAGAATTTCCAGGCAATATGAAACTTTGTATGTGTTGTCCATACATACTGTATTTTACCACTGAAATTCTTTGATTTAATATTTAATATTTCATTATTAAATGCAAAAATTAAAACTGTTCTAACAAATCTCTTTGTTAAAACATCTTAAAAACATAACAGCAAAAAGAGAATAGTATCTGATATACCTGAGTAAGACATTTAGTTATTTCACTATATTGTATCATAAGACCTTAGTCTAATTCTTTTAGCAGAAAAATAGGCTAAACTCAGTCTGTGCATCCAGGAGTGAAGTCTGGTGTCATTGAAACAGCTAACCATTTTAAACATTAAGTCTGTACATATTGGCCAGCCCTGCTGAAATTTTAGAAATGCAAATGTCTTTGGAATTTTCAGATAAGGATTGATTTGTTTGGCTTCCATCTCTAGATGTAGGACCAATTTTGTTAAAACTGAACTTGCATCATAAAATCTAAACTGGAAATTGATAGTAATGTCTGATGTTTGGTTGGTACCTTGTGTTTAACCACATCTGGTTAAACACATGGACACTATTGGACTGGCTAGCATTTGATGGTTTGGAAAAAAATTGACAATCCAAGAGTTTAAATGGTTTCTGACAAGTTCACTCAGCTAATGTGGCTGTGGTAGACAGGTTTTAAAATGGTCCCCATGATTCCTTCCTCCGGTTGTTTACACCTTTCCCTTGAGTGTGGACAAGAACTGTGACCAGTAGAATATATCAAACATTAGATGTCACACCTGTGATTACATTACTTTATATAAAATAACATCTTGCTAGAAAATTCACTCCAGAGACTGTCTCTGTCTATCCATTGCTGGCTTTGAAAAAATAACTTATCGTGAGTCACAGAGTTGCAAGGAAACAAATTCTGACCATAACCTGAGTGAGCATGGAAATAAATTCTTCACCAGTTAAACTTTCAGGTGAAAACACAGATCAACCACATGTTGATTACAGCTTGGTGAGACCCTACAGCAGAAACTCAGCTAAGCTGTGCCTGACTTTTAACCCACAGGACAGACAATAACTGTGTGTTGTTTTAAGCCAATAAATTTTGGATAATTTGTCATGTAGTGATAGAAAAACTAATGCAGCATAAAAGCTAGCACCTGAATTCAGGATATAAACCTAGTTCTGAAGATTCCTTGTATGGATATGAGAAGTTATAAAGAATCCCCAGTAGTCCACTCAGTACTGGAAATGCTTTCTGTACCATCCCCAGCAAGTGATTGTTCAGCCCATTTTTGAGGGCTGAGGTGATCCAGGGGAGACTTACAGGAACTCAGGGAAGAGATATAGACTGAAGCTAGAAATGAGGTCATGAGAAAGAAATGGCAACCTGCTGGGTGGCTCCCTGGCTGTGTGAGTCCCTGTGTCTCAGGAAGTGGGCCCTCTACGTGTGGCCATCCCCCGTAGCGTAGCTATGCAGTGGTGTGAGCCTCCATGAAATTAAACCTGCTACAGAGGCTCCTTCCAGTCTGCCAGGGTTTTATTCCCCCACCTCACAGCCCACCAAGCAGCTGTTTTGAACTTCAGCTTAGCCCAGCAACACCACAGCCCTAATATCCGTTTGAATTTTGGCAGCAGAATCCCACAGAAGCACAAATCAAGACCTTGGCTCATGATCAGGAACCAAAGATCTCTGTCCTTGAACTTGACCATGTACCTTAAACATAGCTAGGTGGAAGGTGTTTTCCAGCACAACATGATGCCTGAGCCTATTTGCAAAACAAAAGTTCCTTTCCTTTGCGATCTGACTCTACACCCAGCTCTCCAGATATGAGTACGGGAGGGATCAATGTTTCAGATTTCAGGCCCCAATTTCTATCCCCTGGGGACTGGAGGAAATAAAAACTCCCTGCTCTTGTGGGGCAGGGAGCTTGTCTTCTTTTAGCCATGAGGCCCCCTAGTACTCCTGTCTGCTCACACAATAAATTTCCACTTTCTGTTTCCCTTGCAACTGGTGGTGCGGTCTCTGTCTTTTGTGAACCCATGTAAAAGAGTAAAAGTAAAGCTGGCAGGGAAGAGGGCCAGGACTAGTGCCTTGCAGTGCCTTGACATTGAAAGTCTGCTCTGAGAAACAGCAGACAGAGAGGAGAGAGGAAACCAGGAGTGTGTAGTGCCAGAGAAGCTCCGAAGAAGCTTGAGCAGGCAGCAGGCAGCCTGCCAGAAACCCAGCAAGTAGAGGGCAGGAAGCGCTGTGGAGGCAGCCAGTGACTGAAAGCTTGTCGGTGGCCTCCTTATGGCCATGAACAGATGAGTGCAGCTTTGGACAGCAGGGCAAGCAGCTGCTGGAGTGGTAGAGAGATGGATAGCAACGGTATGGAAACCCCATAAGCACAGCTCTCAGAGGAGCCTCAGGAGGAAAGACGAACTCTGGCAAGAAAGCCACCAAGCTGGAGGGATCAAAGGTTATTTCAGTGCTGGCCCTCTGAGCTGGCTCCGCATCTGCACCAGGACCATGTTCCTATGTTTTCCACTTGACTGAGGCATTTGTTGAGGCAGAGAAGACACCTTCTCTCTCTTCTGTTCTCTTGAGCACAACCGTCCTTCAAAGTGTTTTCCGGTCTGTAACTTCGTTGCATATATCTCAGTAATACCCAGGTGCACTGGGTTGAGTAGTGTCTCCTCAACATTTATGTCCTTCCACAACCTCAGAATGCAACTTCTTTTGAAAACAAGGTCTTTGCAATGCAATTAGATTACATGAGGCTGTAGTGGAGTAGGGTGAGCCCTGAATGACTATGACTGGTGTCCTTGTAGAAAGAGAAGGGACATATAATTACAGAGTTAGAGAGTGCAGTAGGCATCTACAAGTCAAGAACACCGTGAACTGCTGACAGTCACCAGAATCCGGAAGAGGTAAGAAAGGATTCATCTCTAGAACTTTAGAGGGAGTATAGTCCTGCTGATGCCTTGATTTCAGACTTCTAGCCTCGATAGCTATGAGAGAATAAATTTCTGATGTTTAAAGCCACCCAATTGCTTGTACTTTGTTAAGGAAATCCTAGGAAACTGATACCCAGGAGATCTCTTTTACCCCCTGTTACAGATTGCATTGTGTCCTCCAAAATGTGTTTCAACTTGGCTAGACTACGATTCCCAGTATTGTGTGATTGTCTACCATTTTGTCTTCTGTAATTATTTTCTTCTGTGTTGAAATTCTGCTTCTATATTGTTAACAAGGCAGGATTAGATGCAGTTACATTAATGAGAGGACTTCCTCTACAAAATTAGGTTGTATCTTAAATCAGACTCTCTTGAGATATAAAAGAGAAAAGAGAGCAGAGACGCATGGGGACACCATACTACTAAGAAACAAAAGCCAGGAGAATAGTGAGTCTGTTAGACCAGGACAAGATTGATGAGAAGGACCTCCCATCCCGCAGAGCTGACAGAGAGAAAGCCTTCCTCTGGAGCTGGCCCCGTGAAGCCTGATTTCTAGCTTCCTAGCCTGTGAGACAATAAAATTCCCTTTGTTAAAGCTGTCCACTGGTGATATTTCTGTTATAACAGTACTAGATGACTGATACCTTCCAGCAATTTCCAGCCAAGTTTGTATCTGAACATAGACACCTGGGTGACATGCATTGTCTTGAGCCCTTCTTGATCATTTTCTCCTATCTATTGTTAAACATCTATACACACATCTGTCTTTAGCACTTTGACATTTAGCTTTCATTACCTTTCTTTTGTGCAAAAACGTAGATCAATCAAGCAGACATCATCAGCCATTTAAAGTACACAAAGCTATGATCTCATGCCAAGTGTACATTTTTGCATATAAGTAACAGCATAACAATATGAATATCAGAGCTGTCTTCCTCAACCAGACAGGACTGTCACGACCAAGTGTGTGTGTGCACATACATATGTATCTGCAGCAGCAAGGGGATAGGAATTAGCACACTTGTCTTTGGACAAGGGACAGCTTCTGTATTTTTTCCAAACTTTATTTACTGTTGAATTGCAGCCCCTGGGAAGCCTGGCACCCCCAACAGATAGCAAGGCCACAGAGAAGGAGAAGAAGCCACCCACAGCAACCACCAAAGGTGCCAGAGGAAAAGGAAAAGGCAAAAAGAAAGGGAAAGTGAAAGAGGAAGTGGAAGAAGAAACTGACCCCCGGAAGATTGAGCTACTGAACTGGGTATGTGAGAAATCTTGGGGCCATAGGGGTCATCGAGTTTGTGTCACATTTTCTCTCCTGTGGGGGGTGGGGAGGGGCAGTTCTTGTTTCCTGTGCTTTCACCCCCACCTGGGACTCTGAGTCCAGATACAGCAGTAATAAAGGATTGAGGAGACAGCCTCCGTATTTCAGACAAGCTAATGGCAGCTGTGTACCTGCTTTCAACGTGACTGTCAGGCTCAGACAACATCAGTGTCCCTGCCTTGGGAGAAGGTTGTCACCAAGAGTGGACATCCTACTGACCTTGCCCAAATGTGGCTCTCTCTGCTTGGTGGACATACACATTTTGTTCACAAAAACATGGAATACAAACCAGTATTACCTAATAATACAACTCAGCGAACAAGACCCTTTTTGAAAGATGGGGACCAAGATTGGGTATGTGGAAACAGTAGTTTTCTGGGGCAGACGCTGCAGCCAGCACAGCACATGGCAGTTCTCAGCCTTGCTGCTGCCAAGACAGCAAAAAGAAGGTACCGGGGTTCTGCAGTGCCTCAAGTTGGCAGGCACATTGAGGTCACCCCCTACACAGCATCCCGGGTACACAGGGAGTGCTAGGGTCTCACCTAGGACCCTCTCAGCGAAGGGAGGAAACTGGAAACTGAAGCGAACAACACCGTTGTGGCGGCAATTTTAAATCCTCTTCAGTTTTTTTTTTTCCTTTTCCTAAATTTCATTTATTTTGTTATTGTTGTCAAGAATATACACAGCAAAACATACACCAGTGCAACAGTTTCTACAGGTACAATTTAGATACACTGATTACGTCTTCAAGTTGTATGGCCATTCTTACCCTCCTTTTCTGAATTGTTCTTCATTAACATAAACTCACTACCTGCATCCGTGGTCGGTGCGATCGTGTGTGGATCACCCTTAAAAGAGCATAATGTTCAAGAAAGACATTGTTTACTAGTTAGTCCCAACTATTGTTTGATTTTAAGGTGACTTCAGGGGATATTTTTGTTTTAAAGTTTAAAGATTATCTCAGGGCAATAGTTTCAGGGCCTCATTGGCCTCCATGGCTCCAAAAAGTCTCGAGTCCATGAGAATTTGAAATGCTGTTTCGCATTTTCCCTCTTCTGATCAGGATTCTTCTATAGAATCTTTGACCAAAATAGTCAGCAATGGTAACCAGGCACCATCCAGTTCTTCTGGTCTTGTGACAAAGGAGGCGGTTGTTCGTGGAGGAAATTGGCCACCTATTCCATATTCGCTTCCGATTCCCGACTCTCTTTCCTCTGTTTCTCCAAGTGAGTAGGAGCCAATAGTTGTGCCTTGGATTCTTCTATTTGTTTTCAAAAGGCGAAAATCACTCACAAACTTTGACACCTTGATAGCACATATAGGGGCCACAGGGAGAGGAAAGGAGAAAGAGAATGGCAAGATCGAAAAAGAACATCTTAGATACTCTCATGGCCCTATTTCCTGGGCTTCTGCAGGTGAATGCTTTGGAGCAAGCTATGCTGGATGCACTGGTGTTAGATCGTGTGGACTTTGTGAAGCTTCTAATTGAAAATGGAGTGAACATGCAACACTTTCTCACCATCCCAAGGCTGGAAGAGCTCTATAACACCGTGAGTATTCTAGAAAGAGAGGGCCAGAGAGGCACTAGCCATCAATATGGAAGTATAATTTGTGCATACTGCGAATAAAAGAGCTCTGATGAGCACAGAATAATAAGCAGGACAGGGTTTCAGTTAGGAGTGCCAATATTTCATGGCATTTAGTTATTGCTTACCTGCTGCAGGCCACCATCTACACACATTTTATGAGTTAGCACCCTGCCCAGCTGGAGACCCACTTCTGGAGCAGTGTTGACACTTGTTGAACAGTTGAATATAGTCTATATTCATATTCACCACCTCCTATCTAATCTGTTGGGTTGCTGTCATCAATTTAATTCCATATAGATAGACCTTAAAAGAGGATAATCCTCAAGGCAGACATTTTTCACTAGTTAAGAAAGACGATCTAGGGAGTTGTGGTTTTTGTTTGTTTGTTTTGGGGTTTGTTTTTTTTTTAGTTTTTTAATTGTTAGTAAGTGAAAGTTTACAGTCCAGGTCAATTTTGCATACCTGCCTCTCTGCGATTCTATCTGCTCTCCTCACCCTGTGAAAGCACACTCTTCTTTTTCACTCTTTACTTTGAGTTTGCACTCACCCAACGCTTGTCCTCTCCTCTCCACCCTCTCCTCTACCTTCTAGAAAGAAACCAGTAGGACCACCTCATATATATACATAAAACCCTAAAATATACATACCACATGCCTCACTGTGTGTCCCTGAGTGCAGCCCATTCTTTGTCTAAAGTGTTGGCTTTAGCACTGGATTCAGATCTGGACTAGCACCAAGTCCAGGAGCCCTGCTCTCAGGGAACCCTCCAAGCTGTCAGACCATTAATTCTGGTCTTTACATGGTATTTTTGATCTGTACACCCCTTTTTCTCATGCTACGTCAGGGACTCTACATTGTGTTCCCTGTCAGGGCTGTCTTTGGAGGTGTCCAGGCATCATCTGGTTCTTCTGGCCTCATGCTAATGTAGTCTTCCAATTATGTGGGTTGGGTTCTTCTGTCTCCTGGGCTCATTTTCCCTCATGTCTTTGATGTTCTCAGTTGTCATCTGTTCCAACTGGATTGGGATCAGTTGATGTTCCTCAGGTGGCAGCTTGCAGTCTTTTAAGACTCCAGATACCATTCACCAATATGTGGTATACAGAAGACTCTCTCTTAGAAAAACACTAGTTATGCCAATTGACTTCATTGTCCCCTGAGAACACGTTTCCCACACCCCTGCCTCTGCTTCTCCATCCTTTGAAATGTCAGGTTGAATTTAGAAAACCTTTTAGCTTATGATGTGGTACAGTTATGCTGACCTGGCTTCTACTGTGTACTGTTACTCCCTTCATCTGACTGAATTCCTACTGACTATTCAATCTGTGATTAACCCTCTTCCTCCCTGCCCACCCTTGTAGCCATCAAGGAATATTCTCTTCTCTGCAAGTCTTTTCTTAAATTGTTATAATAGTGATCTCATACAATGTTTGTCCTTTTGCAGGTAACTGATCTCATTCAGCATAATGTCTTCCAGTTGATTTCAGGAGTTTTTTTAATTAAAAGCTTAAAAGTTATCTCAGGCAATAGTTTGGGGGGTTCATCCAGCCCCTACGGCTCCAGAAAGTCTGATTTCCATTCAAAGTAGAAAGAAAAAATAAATAAAACTGTTGCTGTCAAGTCAATTCCAACTCATGACAACTCCATGTGTTACACAGAGCAGAAATGTTCCATAGGGTTTTCTTGGCTGTAATGACTATGAAAGTAGACTGCCAGGCCTTACATCTGTGTGACAAGTCCCTAGATGGCTCAAATCATTAAGCACTCAACTACTAGTCCAAAGGTTGCCAGTTTAAACCTTTCCAGAGGTGCCTTGAAATCTGCTTCTGAAACATCACAGCCATGAAAACATGGAGCAATTATACTGTGCACATGTGGGTCACCACGAGGTGGAATCAACTGAAAGGCAACTGACAATCTGACCACCAACATTTAGATTACTAGTCAAATGCGAACCATTTGTGCTACCTAGATAAGTGGTAGTGGTTCACAGAAAGAGGAGATCTATCAGGCAGCTAACAGACTCCTCAGGAAATGCTGGCAACCATTAGCCATCAGAGAAATGTAAATCAAAGCTACAGTGAGATACTATCTCATCCCAACATTACTGGCACTAATCAAAAACATGCAAAATAACAAATGTTGCCAAGTTTTCAGGGAAATTGGAACACTTATGCACTGTTGGTGGGAGTGTAAAATGGTGCAACCAGTATAGAAAATGATATGGCACTTTCTTAAAAAGCTAGAAATAGAAATACCACCTGATCTAGCAATCCCACTCCTAGGGATATATCCTAGCAAAACAAGAGCTGTCACATAAATACACATGTGCACACTCATGTTCACTGCAGATTGATTGACAACAGGTGGAAACAACCTAAGTGCCCATCAACAGATGAATGCGTGAACAAATACTGGCACACACCATGGAACACTATGCAGGAAAAAGAACAATGGTGAATTCAAGAAATGTCTTACAACTTAGATGAATCTGGAGGACATTATGCTGACTAAATATGTCATTCATAAAAAACAAATATTATATGAGACCACTGCTAGAAAAATCTACAAAAAGGCCTACACTAAGGGGAAAAAAATATTTGATGGTTATGAAGAAAGGGAGCAGTGGTAACAGGGAGTCACTAACTGGATAGTGAATACATGTTAAGTTTGGTGGAGGAACGGCAACACACAGTACAGGGGAAGTTAGCAAAACTTCACCAAGACAAGGCCATGGAAGCTTTCAGACACATCTACACACCTTGACAGACTGACTTACTGAAGCCGAGGGCTAGAGACCATAATCTCAAGGGACATCTGAGGCAACCGGCACAGCATAGTTCAGAAAGGAGATGTTCTGAATCCTCCTCTGGTGAGTGGTGTTGGGATCTTAAAAGCTTGACAGCAGCCATCTCAGATATATCTATGGATCCCATCCCATCTAAAGCACATGTAAACGAAGGAAACCAATGACACAAGGAAGATATCAGTCCATAGGACTAATGGACCACGTGAACCGCTGCCTCTACGAGCCTGAGCCTGGAAGAACTAGGTGATGTTCTAGGTGGTCAGCTAACATCACTGACCACCTTGGCAGGGACCACAATAGAGGCTTCCGGACAAAGCAGAAAAAATGTAGAACAAAATTCAAATTCACAGAAACAGACCAGACTTAATGGGTCTGGCAGAGATTGGAGGAATCCCTGAGACCATGGCCTCCAGACACTCTGGTGACTCAGACCTAAGCCACTCCCAAAGTCCACCATTCATAGAAAGATTAGATAGGCTTATAAAACAAAATATAACATACACGAGGAAAGTGCTTCTTAGTTCAAACAAGTATATGAAGCCAGATGGACAATATCTGCCCAAAAATATCTGCAAAAACCAAGAAGGCAGGAAGAGAGACAGAAACTGGATGAACAGACATAAGGGGGGCCAGAGGCATAAAGGGAGAAAGTGCTGACACATTGCAGGGACTGCAACCATTATCACAAAACAGTTTACATGTAAATTTGGGAAACTAATTTGTGCTGTAAGCTTTCACCTAAAACACAGTAAAATAAAAAGACTTTACAAAAAAAAGGGAAAAGTCAAGCCTCCAAATAGATGAGTATCTTCAGTAACCATATATCCAATAAGAATCTATTAGCCAAAATGTACACAAAACTTCAACAACTTAACAACAAAAAGACAATCCAATCATAAAGTGGGCAAGGGACTTGAAAAGACATTTTCATCTAAGAGGACTTTCAAATGTCCTCCAAACACAGGAAGAGATGCTCAGTATGATTAATAGAGAGATATAAATCTAAATCACAGTGAGATACCGTTTCACACCCACTAGGAGGTTAATTCACACTTGTAGTGACCCTACAGGACAGAGCAGAACTACCCTCTAGGGTTTCCAGAATCTTTACGGAAGCAGACTGCCACATCCTACTTCCATGGAGATGTTGGTGGGTTTGAACTGCTGACCTTGCAGTTAGCAGCCAAAACACTTTAACCACAGCACCACCAGGGATAATCCCATGGCTGTTGAGTGGATTCTGACTCATAATGACCCTATAGACTGAATAGAACTGCCCCATAGGGTTTCTAAGGAGCAGCTGGTAGATTTATTCTACTGTAGCTCTTAACCACTGCGCCACCAGGGCTGCCCAGCAGGGATGGCTAAGATTTAAAAAAGAAAGTCACAAGTGTTGATGGGGATGTGGGGAAATTGGAACTCTTATCCATTGCTGGTGAAATTAAAAACCAGTGTGGCCATTTCTTAAAAACTAAAAGTAGAACTGCTGAATCCAGTAAACCAGCTCCTAGGTACTGAAAGGAGTGGTTCAAACCCACCAACTGCTCTGTGGGAGAAAGACGTGGCAGTCTTAAAAAGAAAGCAGAGATTGAAACAGACGCTTACACACCAGTAGAGGTGCTGCAGCACTATCCACGACAGCAGAAAGTAGATACCCCCTAAACGCCCATCAGGAGATGAATGAACAGGTAAAATGTGGTGGGTACATACAGTGAAATACTACTTAGCCAGTGAGAGAAACAGAGTCTTGATACATATGGACAGAGCGGGAAGCCACTACTCTAAGTTAAATAAGTCAGTCACTAAAGCTCAAATATTCTGTGACCTCACTTATATAAACAGACAAGAACAGACAAATGTATAGAGATCAAAGTTTATTAGTGGTTACCAGTGGAGGGAGGGAAAAGAAAGGCAAGTTCATTGCTTATGGAGTCCTGAGTTTCGGTTTACAGTTATGGAAAGGGTAGGGTTATACAGCCAGTTAACATAATTTCTGTCACTAAATTGTACACCTGTGAAAAACTGAATTGACAAAAAAAAAAAAAAAGTGTCATCTTCGTCAGTCCTCCACAGAGCAAAATTCTTAGAGTGCCCGTTTGCTTCTTGTGGCTCCACTTCTTTGTAAGGGTCAAGTGAAAAACGGAGATCTGGGTTTCCACAGGAATAAACTTCACTCTATCAGAAGTATTTGAAAGAAAGCCCCCTGGTTTATTATTACAATATACATTTTGAGAATTTACATTTCCTACCATGTTCGAAAATTTTAAGCAGCAGAAATGGTCCTCTGTAATTACTTGCTAAAATTTGTGCTCAATATTTTAACACGATATTATACATCATAAGATATGCTTTAGAATAATTCAATAAGAAGTACTTAACATATATTTTAACACATTAGATACTTAACCACAACCAGGACTGCCCCTTCAAAGAAATAGAGCATGGAGACCAAAGTTCCTTAGTGGTTACCAGAGACAGGAGGCTGGGGTGGGAGGAGTCATTGTTTGGTGGCTCTGATGGTGCTGATGGTTGCACAACATGGCCAAAGTAATTAATGTCACCGAACCATATGCAAACAGTCAAAATGGCAAATATTTTGTTATAGACACTTCACCACAATAAACATGTAAAAAGAGAAAGAAAGAAACAAGCTGAGAGTGGCTTCTAGTCCAGCTGTCATATTTATTATTTCCATACAGAAGGGTAGGGTTTTTCTCCAAGAATTTGACATGGCTGAACATTTCTCTTGCAGAGACTGGGTCCACCAAACACTCTTCATCTGCTGGTGAGAGATGTCAAAAAGGTCAGTCTACTGTTCTATATCCTTACCAATTGACATCTTTTAGTAAAACATTTTACAAGATGTAAGGAATTCTCATGTGAGGCATGAGAGACAATGCAGTCCTCTCTCATGTAAAAAAAAAAAAAACTTGCTCTAAAATGAATACTTTTAAGTCTACTATCCGTTCCCACATACAGATATGTGGTTTACATGTGATAGGTATGTGCCTAGTGACTGCCTGCTTATGAGACGGCACCATTACCAACATTGGAGCAACAGCAGGTTGCCTGAGTTTTTATAGTACTGACCACCTGAAGCACTCCCAACAGTCACTGGAGCCACATGTTGCCAGTACACTTTAAATTCGATCACTTAATCACAGTGCCTCTTTCCAGAAACACACTAGAAGTGTGCCCAATCTCATTCCTTCTCTGGGCCAGTGATAAGAGCAGTTGTTCTTGCTTTTTGTGTTCTCCCATTATGAAGAGATAGATGTTTTCTTCTCACTTACCACTGCCATGAACCACTCTACTTAAAATTCCTGTTCTCATAGGGCCTGGCTCACCCGTGGTGGCATCCTGTTGTTCCCTGAGTCGTGTAGCCATAAGCAGGGGATTAGACTGAGCTCACATAAAAGTGGAGGAGGCATTGGTTGTTCTGTGGTAGAATACTCACCTGTCATGCAGAGACTCAATTCTATTCCCAGCCAGTACACCTCATGTGCTGTCACTACCAGCCTGTCACTGGAGGCTTGTGTGTTGCTCTGATGCTGAACAGATTTCAGTGGAGCTTCCAGACTAAGACAGACTAGAAAGAAAGGCCTGGCAATCAACTCTTAAAAATCAGCCAACGAAAACCCTGTGCATGACATCAGTCCTATCCACAACCAATCCACCGTGGGGATGGAGCAGTACTGGCCAGTGTTCATCTGTAAGTGGGGTTGCCATGACTCGGGATAGACTTAGAGGCAGCTAGCAACCACAACAATATAAAAGTGATTTATTGGTGTGCGAAGTATACAGTATTTATTAATATTCTGAGCAAGAGAGAATAATTCAAATGGTAGAATAATTCTCAGTCAGAATCATAACTAATCTAGTCATGTTTCAGGCAAAGATATAAGTCCAATATTATAAGAATTTGGCTTACATAGAACTCATGAGATTGGAGCAGAATTAGTGGATTTGAGACCGAGAGGCATGTCAAAGATCCTCTGATCCGGTACCCTGGTTTTCCACACAAAGTTATCTGATTTCCCCCAAGGAAAATAGGTTATACAATACAAATATTTGAAAACTACAGCTACCCTGGTCTAACTAAAACCAAGCCTGTTGCCTTTGAGTAGATTCTGACTCACAGTAACCCTATAGGACAGAGCAGATCTTCCCCACATAGTTTCAAGGAGCTCTTGGTAGGTATGAACTAAGGACCTTCTGGTTAGCAGCTGTAGCTCTTAACCACTATGCCACCAGGGTTTCCACCCAGGTCTAGGCCAAACTATTTCTCATCTGAATGGATTTAATAGTCCTCCTCCCTCCCCCAGCTCCACTACTGCCACTATCCCCAGCCACCAGGCTCCCTGCAGAATCCTCTGACCATGGGCCACACAGTGAAGCTTAAGCTGGTTCCAAGAAACTCCCACTAAGCTGAGATCTGGCCATGCCCTGCTCCCTCCTCAGCCCTCGCATGCTCTCCTGCCACACTCTACCTCAGCCCTGAAGGAGCTGTGTCCTGTCGCCTCCACACCTTGCTCAGCTCCAAGGTGCTCTTCCCTCACCACCTATACTTCCTCCTTCACAGGCCCTAGGGAACACCGAGGAATCTTTGCTCAGGAAGACCTTCTCTCATCACTCACCTGCACTCCAAGCAGAACTTGGGCCTCTCCTCCTCTGCCTGCAGCATAAGCTGCTGCTTGGGGAATAGTCTGGTTTTTCTCCCCCAAGATTGGGGACCTCTGTACCTCTACATGGAATCCTCCCCACACTACAGGGAGTACAACAGGGCTAACAAACCTGTGAGCCTGGAGTGAATACTTCAGCAAATCCTAATTCAAAGGAGGACGTTTTGGATACGTGATCACACGTGGTGGACACAAGTTGTCACCGTCACTCCAGCCACATGAAATTAACCCATCAGTACATAAACTAAAACCACAAGGTGATACCATTTGACTCCTACTAGAATAGCTAAGATTCAAAAAAAAAGATATAAAGAAATTGGAACTCTTACTCACCACTGCTGAAAACAGCACAGCCACTGTGGAAAACAGTGTAGTAGTTCCTCAAAAAATTAAAAACTGAACTATCACATGACCCAGCAATTCTGCTTGTAGCTCTCTATCAAGACTAGAAATCAGAGACTTAAACAGAAACTTGTGTGCCAAAGTTCACTGCAGCACTATTCACAATAGCCAAAGGATAGAAACTACCTAAATGTGCAACAACAGATGCATGAATAAATAAAAGGTACATACAAACAACGGAGTAGTAATGACTTCCCCAGGGAAAGTAGGATAAATGAAATCTTCATACATACTACAATGTGGATGGAGCTTGAAGACTTGAGGCTGAGTAAAAAAAGACAATCATAGCATTCCATGATCTCATTTAACTAGAAAGACAAGAGACCAGAGTTTATTGGTGGTTAACTGGGGTGGGAAAGAAAGAAAAAGGGGGGGAGGGGTAACAGTGATGGAAGTGTCACATCGATTAAAAGTAGGGTTGCACAGCTAATTTTTTTTTTCCTACTATTCATCTCTTTTATTTTTTTCCTAAAAGTTCCTTTGTGTATATGAGTGCTTTAGGTGAAAGTTTACACAGCAAGCTAGTTTCACATTAAACAATTGATCACTTACTGGTTTTGGAACGTTGGTTGCCAACCCCACAACTTTTCAACACCCTCTGCTTCTCGATCTTGGGCTCCCCATTTCCATTCATCCTGCTTTCCTCTCCCCTCCTGCCTTCTCATTCTTGACCCTGGGCTTGTGTGCCCATTTAGTCTCATATATGAGGGTAAACTACAGGTGCTATTGTTTGTCTAGCAGTCCTGTCTAATCTTTTGCTAATGGGTGAACCTCAGGAGGGACTTCAGTACAGAGTTCAAGGGGTGTCCATGGGCCATACTCTCAAGGTTTCTCCAGTTTCTGTCAGATCAGTAAGTCTGGTCTTTTTGTGTGAGTTTGATATTTGTTGTGGGTATTTCTCTAGCTGTGTCCAGGACCCTCTATTGTGATTCCTGTGGGAATGGTCCGTGGCAGTAGCCAGGCATCATAAAGGTATGCTGAACTCAGTCAGACACTGGTGCAGGCTGTGGTAGTTGTGGTCCATTGGTCCTCTAATCTCTCCCTTGTGTCTTTGGTTTTTCTCCCTTTTCCCCTCACTCCAGATGGAACGGGACCAGTAGATGTGTCTTAGATGGTTGCTCACAAGAATTTATTAAGTCCAGACACTACTCACCAAAGTAGAATACAGGACACTGTTTATGAACTATGTTAGGCCAGTTGAATTAGATGTCCCCTGGGACCATGGTCCTGAGCCCTTAGCCCGGTAAATGGGCCTCTCAGGGAGTTTGGATGTGTTTACGAAGTTTCGTGACTTCGCTTTTGTTAAGTTGTGCTGACTTCCCCAGCATTGTATACTGTCTTACCACTTCACCAAAGTTATCACTTATTTACAAGGCCTGGCAATTAAGTTTTCACACTTGATTGCTCTAAGCGCTACATACCTCACTGCTGACTATCACTACAGTCACCTGTGAAGTCCTCCCCTTGGGAAGCTACGCACTGACATCAGTGACTATTTCACCCTTCAAAGCAATTTTGGAACTCTTTCTGGAATGGCCATTGCAAAAATGGCAAGGGGCAAGGTGGGAAGTCGGCAAACTTGTTTCTATAACTGTCTGTGAGGGAGTTTTTAGCCAGTAAACAAGTAACTGTATTGGAACACCCTCCCTACTCACCTGATCTGGCCCCCAATGACTTTTTTCTTTACCCAAAGATAAAGGAAATATGGAAAGGAAGACATTTTGATGACATTCAGGACATCAAGGGTAATACAACACCAGCTCTGATGGCCATTCCAGAAAAAGAGTTCCAAAATTGTTTTGAAGGGTATACTAGGTGCTGGCATCAGTGCACAGCTTACCAAGAGGAGTACTTCAAAGGTGACCATAGTGATATCCAGCAGTGAGGTATGTAGCGCTTTTTCTAAGATGTGTTCACAAAATTAATTGACAGTCCTCATATGTCTGATTAGTGTTTTTTCGTCCCTACCTCTTCCCTCTCATAATCATCAGATTGCTTCTTTTTGTTTGTAAACCTTTTCATGAGTTTTTATAACAGTGATCTCATACAGTATTTATCCTCTTGTGATTGACATATTACATAGACTCATAATAATGCCCTCCAGATTTACTGATGTGAAATGTTTCACAGATTCATCATTGCTCTTTATTGTTGTATAGTATTCCATTGTGTGCATATACCATAGTTACCCATTTGTCTGTTGATGAGGACAATTAGATTGCTTCCATCTTTTCATTTTCATGAATAACGCTGCAGTGAATATAGGTGTGTATATGACTATTCATGTGACAGCTCTTATTTTATTAGTATTTATTCCTAAGTGTGGGATTAGCAGGATCATATGGTATTTCTATTTCCAGCTTTTTTGAAAAAGTGCCATAAAATTTCCCAAAATGGTTGTGCCATTTTGCATTCCCACTAGCAGAGCACCAGACTACTGTTATCTCTGCAGCCTCTCCAAAATTTGTTATTTTCTGGGTTTTCTTATTCATGTGTAATGTTAGGGTGAGATGTTATCTCGTATAATTTTGATTCCCATTTCTCTGCTGGCTAGTCTTTGAGTCATGTGGTACTGTTCTAACAGAAATAAAAAGTGAATGGTTTTAACAAAGGAAGGTTTATTCTTAGGCAGTCCAGTAGGCTACAAGCCTGAATTATGGGTGTCTGCTCTAGGGCAAAGGCTTTCACTTTGTTGGCTCTGGAAGAAAGTCCTCATGTTGCATCAGTCTTTGATCAGGAGCATCTTGGCACAGGAACCTCAGGTCTGAAGGACACGCTCTTCTGTCAGTGCTACTTTCTTAATGGTGCAAAATTCCCCCTTCTCTTCCTGCTTCCCTTTCCTTTCATCCCTTGTGGGATAAAAGGATGACAGGCAGCACAAACCACACTCCAGGAAAACTCCCTTTACAAAAGAACAGGGAGGTGACTTTAGGAAGGGATTTACAGTCCCACCTTAATCCTCTTTAACATACAGCATAAGAAAATCACAAAATGGAGGGAAATCACACAATACTAGTTATCATGACCCTACTAAATTTCTACACATATTTTGGGGGGGACACCAATTCAATCCACGACAGCTAGTTATCTCAAGCATTTCCATGTGTGTCTGGTGCTCTGCTGGTGTGTCAGCAGCTTGAATGTCATCTTCAGTGCAATGTCTGTTCATATCCTTTGCCGTATTTTAATTGGTTTGTCTGTCTTTTTGTTGTAGAGGTGTTGGATTGTCCTATAGATTTTAAAGATTAGAATTTTGTCGCATATGTCATATCCAAATTTGTTTTCACAGTCTGTAAGTTCTCTTTTTACTAGGTTGGTAAAGCTTTTTGATGCACATAAATGTTTAATTTCTAGAAGATCCCAGGCATCTAGCCCATTATCTGGTGTTTGTATCCTGTTTGTGGCACATATTAGGGCTCCGAGCATTGACCTTATTCTTTCTTACATAGATCTTTATAATCTTTTCCAGCCAATTATTGTAATTGATGTTAATAAATTATGCACCTATAAAAAGTTAAATTGGCAAGAATTGTGTGATTGATACATTTACAACAATGATCTAAAAACAGTGGCTGCTAAGGCTGCTTATGTACAAACAAAAACCTCGTGGGATTTGATTCCTTGGTTTGAATTTGAATGTTTAGTGTTATAGTTTCATGGCACATACCAGTTAATTGACCTAACAGTGTGTTCTGTGCTTCTGTTCTACCTACTGGTTTGTTTCATAATGCTTGGGAACTTACAAGCTTGAAGGCAGCCATCCAAGGCACCACAACCTGCTTGTCTTTGCCTGAAGCAACAGAGGAAAAATGAGAGTCAGGAACAGAAGGATAATATGGAGTCTGTGGCTGATTGCCTCATGAAAAACTGCCTGCTTTGCCATGAAACCTGAGCTGG
The DNA here is from genome assembly GCA_028571685.1 of Heterohyrax brucei. NCBI lineage: Eukaryota > Metazoa > Chordata > Mammalia > Hyracoidea > Procaviidae > Heterohyrax > Heterohyrax brucei. Next base: position 132,780,703 of record CM053149.1, on the reverse strand, counting down.
ATGGTACCCAACTGCCATTGCTGATTTTTTTTTTATTGTAATTAAGTGAAAGTACACATCCAATTTAATTTTTGCGTGCTTGCTTATCTACAGCTCCTCTGCTCTCCTTGCCCCAGGACAGCACACTCCTCCTTTTCATTTTATAATTGTACATACTTAACAAGCAACTACCCTCTCCTCTCCACCCTCATCTTCCATTTAGAAAGAGACCAGTAGGACAGCCTCCTATAAATGCACAGAACCATACAGGACACACACCGTATGGTCACATTGTGTCCCCAAATCTAGTCCATTTTTGTCCAAAGAGTTGACCTCAGTAGTGTTTTTTAGACAGAGATACCAGCAGGTCTAGGGACCATGCTCTCACGGGATCTCCAAGGCTGTCAGACCAACAAATGTGGTCTTTTAGTAGAGTTCTTGAGCTGTACCCTTCGTTTTCTAATGTCACAGGGACTCAGTATTGTGTGTCCCATCATGGCTGTCTTGGGTGGTGGCCAGGCACCATCTGGTTCTTCTAGACACATGTTGATACAGTTGCCCATTTGTATGGGTCCTTCTATCTCCTGGGCTCTCTTTCTCTAGTGTCTTTGGTGTTCTTGGTGATCATCTGTTCCAGATGAGTTGGGACCATTTGGTGCACCTCGGATGGCAGCTTGCTAGCTTTTAAGACCCCACATGTCACTCACCAAAATAGGGTGCAGAAGACTCTCTTAGCATTAGGCTAATTGTGCCAAATGACCTCAATGTCCTCTGACAGCATGGTCCCCAGACCCCACCCCTGCTACTTTATCTATGTACTATAGGGTTGAGATTAGAAGAGTTTTCAGTTTATGATGAAGTCCAGTTAAGTTGATCTACTTTCTACTATGTACTGTCACTGCTTTCATCTAATCAAATTTCTATCAACTATCTAATCTATGAGCAACCCTTGTCCTCCCTCCCCACCTTTGTAGCCATCAGAGTCTTTTCTTCTGTATGGAAGCCTATTTTTAAGTTCTTACAGCAGGGATCTCATATAATATTTGTCCTTTTGCCACTGACTGATGTTACTCAGCATAATGTCTTCCAGTTGAAACCAGGTTATGAGATGGTTCCTAAAATCATCATTGTTCTTTATCATTGCATAGTGTTCCATTGAGTATAAGTACCATAATTTGTTTATCCATTCATTTGTTGATGGGTATCTGGGTTGATTCCATCTTTTTGCTATTGTGGACTGTGCTGCAATAAACATTCTTGTGCATGTGTCTGTTTGTGTGACAGCCTTTGTTTCCATAGGATAAATTCCAAGCAGTGAGATTACTGGATCAAATGGTATATCTATTTCCAGCTTTTTAGGGAGGCTCCAGATTGCTTTCCAAAAAGGTTGTACCATTTTGCAATCCCATCAACAGTGCAGAAGAGTTCCGATTGCTCCACAGCCAGCATTTGTTGTTTTGTGTTTTTTGGATCATGACCAATCTTGTTGGGGTGAGATCATATCTCATTGTAGTTTTGATTTGGATTTCTCTAATAGCTAATGATCATGAGAATTTCCTCACATGATCTGGACATTTGGCTGCCTAGATGTCCTCTTTGGTGAAGAGTCTACCCATCTCCTTCGCCCGTTGCTTAATTGGGTTGTTTACCTTTCTCTTGACATTTTGCAGTACCTTGTAGATTATGGAGATCAGGTGCAGATCTGACATGTAGTTTCCAAATATTTTTTCCCATTCTGTAGATGGCCTTTTAACTCTTTTAATAGTCTTTGGATGAACAGAAGTGTTTGATTCTTAGTAGTTCCCATTTATCTATTTTCTCTTCCATTGATTGTGCCTTGTTTGGGAAATTTTGAAGTCTGTCTAAGCTGTGTATTAAAAATTCCATTATTGACCCTATTTTGCCTTGTATGATCTTTATCTTTTAGGTTTGATATTTAGGTCTTTGATCCATTTTGAGTTAGTGGTTGTGTAAGGTGTAAGATATGGGCTTTGCTTCAGTTTCTTGCAGATGGATATCCAATTTTGCCAAGACCATTTGGTGAAGAGACTGTTTTTACCCCAGTTTACAACCTTAGGGCCTTTGTTGAATATCAGCTGTTCATAAGAGGACAGTGGCATCTCTAAAGTCTCAACTCTGTTCCATTGGTCTATATGTCTCTTTTTGCACCAGTGCCAGGCTGTTTTGACCACTGGAGCAGTGTAACAAGTTCTAAGGCCAGGTAGTGTGAGGCCTCCCACTGTGTTCCTCTTCTTCAGTAGTGCTGTACTTATCCAGGGTTTCTTCCCATTCCAAACGAAGTTGGTGATTTTTTTCTCCATCTCATTAAAAAATGACACTGGAATTTGTATTGTGATTGAATTGTATATGTAGATCATTTTGGGAAAAATAGCCATTTTCACAATGTTAAGTCTTCCTATCATGAGCAGGGTAGGCTTCTCCATTTCTGTCAGTTTGTTTTGGTTTCTTGCAGTAAGGCTTTGTATTTCTCTCTGTACAGGTCTGTTATTTCTCTAGTTAGATTTATTCCTAAGTATTTTATCATCTTGGGGGCTATAGTATATGGTACTGATTTGGTGATTTCTTCTTTAATGATCTCTTTTTTGGTATAAAGAAATCATGCTGATTTACTTATTTTTTTCTTATATCTTGATACTTTGCCGAACTCTTCTATTAGTTCCAGTGCTTTACTTATGGATTCTTGAGGACTCTCTGCATATACCATCATATTGTCTGCAAATAGGGAGGTTTTCACTTCTTCTTTGCCAGTGCAGATGTGCTTTATTTCTTTGTCTTGTCTAATTGCTCTGGCCAGAACCTCTAGTACAACATTGAATAGAAGTGGTGAGAATGGGCATCCTTGACTAGTTCATATTCTCAAGGGGAATTCTTTCAGTCTCTCTCCATTCAGGATGATGTAGGTTGTTGGCTTTGGGTAGATATCCCTTATTGTGTCAAGGCATTTCGCCTCTATTCATATCTTGCTGAGAGTTTTTAGCATGCATGGGCGTTGGACTTTGTCAAATACCTTTTCTGCACCAATCAACAAATCACCCTAAGACATTAAACTGGGGTAAAAACAGTATCTTCAACAAATGGTGCTGGCAAAATTGGTTGTCCATCTACAATAAACTGAATCAAGGTCCATATCTTACAACTTACACAAAAACCAACTCCAACTGGATAAAAGACCTAAATATTAAACCTAAAACGATAAAGCTCATATAAGAAAAGGTAGGAACAACAATGGAAGTTTTAATACACAATGAGGACAGATTCCAAAATCTGTCAAAGAAATCACAATCAACAGAAGAGAAAATAGATAAATGGGAACTATTAAGAATCAAACCCTTTTGCTCATCCAAAGACTTTATTAATAGAACTAAAAGAACACCCACAGAATGGAAAAAAAAATATTTGGCAACTCTATGTCAGACCGATGCCTGATCTCCATAATCTATAAGATACTACAAAATACCAATAAGAAGAAGAGAAACCATCCAATTCAGCAATGGGCAAAGGAGATGGACAGACACTTCACTAAAGAGGAGATCCAGGCAGCCAAAAAACACATGCGGACATGTTCACAATCTTTAGTTATTAAAGAAATTCAAATCAAGACAACAATGAGATACCATCTCACCCCAACAAGATTGACCATGATCCAGAAAACACAAAACAACAAATGCTGGAGAGGCTGTGGAGAAAGTGGAACCCTCCTACACTGTTGGTGGGGTTGCAAAATGGTGCAGCCTCTTTGGAAAGCAATCTGGCGCTTCCTTAAACAAATGGATATCGATATACCATTTGACCCAGTAATTCCACTACTTGGAATATATCCTACAGAATCAAGGCCTTTCACACCAACGGACACATGCACCAGAATGTTTATCGCAGCACAGTCCATGATAGCAAAAGACGGAACGAACCCGGATGCCCAACAACAGAAGAATGGATAGGTAAACTATGGTACACATACTCAATGGAGCACTACGCAATGATAAAGAATAGAGATGATTCCAGGAAACATCTCCTAACCTGGTTTCAACTGGAAGACATGTTAAGTGAAAGTAGTCAGTGACAAAAGGACAAATACTGTATGAGACCTCTACAATAAGATCTTAAAAACAGACTTGTGCATAGAAGAAAAGACTCTTTGACAGCTGCAAGGGAGGGGAGGGAAGGAGGGTGAGGGAAGGAGGGCTTAGTTTAGATAGTTGCTAGAAATCTGGTTGGGAGAAAGCAGTGATAGCACACATTAGGAACAAGAACAACATTAAGTGGACTTCAGCATAACGTGAGTACTCCTTCCATCTTAACCCAATATTGCAAGGACTGAGTAGCTGGGGCAGGGGGCAGGGGACCATGCTCTTAGGCGAAATCGAGGCCAACTGGCACAACTAGCGTTTTGCTAAGAGAGCTCTCTGCACCCCACATTGGTGAGAGGCGTCTGGGGTCTTAAAAGCTGCCAAGCTGCCAGCAAATGGTCCCAACTCAGCAGGAATGGATGCTCACCGAGGACCAAAATGACATGCGGTAAAGACAACCCAGAAGACAGAGAGACCCACAAGAGTGGGTGCCTTCATCGACTTGGGACCAGAAGAACCAGATGGTGCCCGGCCACCACCAGTGATAGCCACGATGGAGCTCACTAGGTTGAGTCTCACTGGCAACACAAGAATAAAAAGGGCTGCATCCTGAGATCTCCACTAAAAGACCTCAACTGATGGTCCAGCAGTTTCAGGGTTCCCCTGAGAGCATGGCCCCCAGCCCTGATGCTGCCCTTACCCATAAATTATAACAAAGGTCCACTCTTTGGACAGGAATGGATTGGACTTGGCAATACAGAGTGACCATATATTGGTTGCGCTTTGTGGTTCTACACAGCTATAGGATATCATCCTGCTGACCTCTGGCTGGAGGAAGGAGAGTGGGTGGAGAGGAGGGGAAAGGAAACTGTTGGGAGGATGAGACATGTATGGAGCAGAGAGGAATAGTGTGCAGTCACCGGACAGGGAGAGCAGTGGAAGCTGCATATAGGTGGGCATGTAGATTTATACGGGAATGTACATTTTCACTCAGTCATGTTAAATAAAAAAGAAAAAAAATCAGATGATTCCTATCCTCTATGCTATTTATGTGGCTGATCACATTAATTGTTTTTCTGATGCTGAACCAGCCTTGTATCCTTGGTATGAATCCAACTTGGTCATGGTGAATTATTTTTTTGATATGTTGTTGTATTCTATTGGCTAGGATTTTATTGAAGAGTTTTGCATCTAGGTTCATGAGTGATATTGGTCTGTAATTTTCTTCTTTACTGGAATCTTTTCCTGGCTTTGGTATCAGGGTTATGCTGGCTCCAGAGAATGAATCTGGGAGTATTCCATCCATTTCTATGCTGTGAAATAGCCTCAACAGTATTGGAGTTACCTCTTCTCTAAAGTTTGGTAGAATTCTCCCATCTGGGCCAGGACTTTTTTTGGTTGGTAGAGTTTTGATTACTTTTGCAATCCCTTGCTTTGGGATGGGTGTATTAAGTCATTCTACTTCTGCTTGTGATAATTTTGGAGGGTGATATGAATCTAGAAATTTGTCCGTTTCCTCTGGTTGTGCAAATCTGTTAGAGTACAGTCTTTTGTAGTATTCTGTTATGATACTTCTGATTTCATTTGGGTCTATTGTGACATCTCCCATCTCATTTCTGATTTGGGCTGTTTCCTCTCTTGTTTTTCTTTTGTAAGTTTAGCCAGTGGTTTATCAATTTTTTTGATCTTTTCAAAGAACCAGCTTTTGGTTTTGTTAAGTTTTTAATTTGTTCTCCTGTTCTCTAATTCATTTAGTTCTGTTCTAAGCTTTATTATGTTTTCTTCTGGTACCAAAGGGGTTCCTCCTGACTATTCTAAGTTTAAACCAGACTTTAACTTCTGCATCTCTTTTTAATTTCCTCTCTTTCTACTTCTTCAAGCTGTAGGGTTAATTCTTTGGTTTGAGCCCTTTCTTCGTCCTGGATGCGTGCATTTGTAGAGATACACTGACCTCTGAGCACTGCTTTTGCTGTATCCCATAGGTTCTGGTAGGATGTGTTTTCATTCTCATTTGATTCCATGCATTTTCTTTATTTCATCCTTGATTTCTTCTGTAACCCATGGATTTTTGAGCAAAGTGTTGCTCAGTTTCCATGAATTCAAGTTTCTACCTATTTTTTTTTTTTTGTGGTATTGATTTCAACTTTTGTGGCTTTATGGTTCAAGGAGATGCTTTGCAATAACTCAGTGATTTGGGTTTTGTTGAGACTTGCTTTATGTCCCAACACATGGTCTATCCTGGAAAATGTTCCATGCGCATTAGAGAAGGTGTACTTATCTGTTGATGCGTGAAAAGTATATGCTGATAAAGTCTAGTTTGTTAATTGTTGCAATAAGATCCTCTATATCTTTACTGAGCTTTTTTGTAAATGTTCTATTACTGAAAGGGGAGTATTGAAGTCTCCAACTATTACTGTGGAGTGATCTACCTCGTTTTTCAATGCTGTCAATGTTTGTTTGATGTATTTAGATACTCTGGAATTAAGTGTATAAAGTTTAATATTGTTATGTCCTTCTTATGTATTGAACCTTTCAGCAATGAATAGTGGCCATCCTTGTCCACCATGGTGGATCTACATTAAGGCTATTTTATCTGAAATTAGTATTGCCACTCTTGCTCTTCTCTGTACGTTGTTGGCTTTGTATATATTTTTCCAACCCTTGATTTTCAGTTTGTTCATATCTTTGAGTCTGTTTCTTAGAAGCGACATATAGATGGGTCATGTCTTTTGATCCATGATGTTACTCACTGTCTCTTTATTGGAGCTTTCAGTCTGTTTACATTCAGTGTAATTATTGGTAAATATGTATTTAGTGCTGTCATTATGATGTATTTATTTTTGTGTTGTTGATGTTTGCTATGTTTCTCTTAATATTCTGTTCTGGATCATTTTTCTTTGTTGACTTCATCTTTTTCAGTATTATATTTGTGTTTGTTGATACTCCCTAATTATGCTTCTGTTTTGATATTTTGCATTATTTTGCTTTCTGGCTACCCCTATGATCCTCCTGACTATTCTAAGTTTAAATCAGATTTTAACTTCTGTATATCTTTTTTAATTTCCTCTCCATCTGAAAGAGTTACAACTACTGTATTATAGCCCTCTTTTTTTGTGTGGTGATGTCACAGCTTTTGTATTAATATCACTGGTTCCCTTCTTTTAATAATGTAGTGTTGATTGAGCTTATTGCCTTCCCTGAGTAAGATTCGGGATGCTGTGTCCTGCATTGCCTTATTAAGTATACACTTTATGTGTTTGTTTTTCTAAGCAAAGAACTTCTTTCAGTATTTCTTGGAGTTTGGGTTTGGTTTGTACAAAGTCCCTAAGTTTCTGTTTATCTGTAAATGTCTTAATTTTACTGTCATAGTGGAGAGACAATTTTGCAGGATACATAACTCTTGGTTGGAAGTTTTTCTCCTTCAGGGTTTTGAGTGAGTCATGCCACTGCCTCCTTGTAAACGTTGTTTCTGTCAAGAAGTCAGATGAAAGCCTACACGGTTTTCTCTGAATGTTAGCTTTGCTTTGAGCCTTGCTGCCTTTAAGATCCTCTGTTTATGTTTCATTTTATTAAGCTTGATTATGGTATTGACTTGGTATCTTTCTTTTGGGGTCTGGTTTTTGTGGTGTTCTGTATACATCTTGGATATCTATGTTCTCTTCTTTCATAATTTCAGGGAAGATTTTTGTCAGCAACTCTACAGCAATGCTCTCTGTATTTTCATCTATCCCTTCCTGTTCAGGAATTCCAGTTAATCATAGATTATTCCTCTTAATAGAGTCTTACATATTTCTTAATGCTTCTTCATTTTTCTTATTTCTTTTCTCTTATGTCTCCTCATAAATGTTGGTGTCAGTTCCTCTATCATCAAAGTCACTAAGTCTGACTTCCAGCTCCTCAGTTCTGCTCTTTTGGCTTTGAATTGAATTGTCTGATTCTGTAATTTTATTATTAATATGCTGGATTTCAGATCATTGATGTTCCACCAGTTCAAATAGCTTACTTAATTTTTCATTTATTTCTGGTGCATTTTGTTTAATCTCTAGGAGGGCTCTCTATATAATTCTTTTGTCCTCAACCTCTGATAGTTTCAGAAAGGCTTCTTCACATGGGAATTTTTTTGATTCTTTATTTTGGGAATTTTCCAGAGCCATGATCTACTGCTTCTTTAAATGGTTGGCAATTAGCTGTTGTTTGCACACCATCTAGAAGCTGTTTGAATTTTCTGGTGTTACCTCAACAGGAGCTGAGACATAGTTCTAAGAGGGGAGTTGGTCACCAGCTGTCTCTCTGTACTCTAGTGACTGGCCCCAGGTGGACTCTGGGGTGGTAGGCTCTGCCTCTTGGCCAGCAAATATGTACCCTACATATGGAGTCACTGGGAGGCCATCACCTAATGCTATGATGTGCATCAGTGAAGGGTGGAGGAGATGCTGCTGGGCCTCTTAGCATTCAATTCTCCAGGTGGTCTTATTTTAAACAGGTACTTTACTGCTGAGTGGGGAGCTGTCCAAAAGCTGCCAAAAACAGTCAGGACCTCTGGTGTGGTAGGCCTCGCCTTCTGGCTGACAAGAAAAGCCCCTCATAGGCCGTACCCAGATGCTATGACATGGTTCAAAGTAAGAAGTTGTTAGGGCCTTCTTTCCATCTTCTTCCCGGCCCCACTTGTAAATCTAGACATGAATTATCTGAAATGCAGCTTTTCTGCTGGAGAAGCACTTGCAGAAAGGCTGCTGCTCTGCTTAAGAATCAGCCACAGCTAAGGCCTCTGGCTGGGTGACTCTGCCTCCCAGCCAACCAGTATGTGTCCTGGCTGAGCTGCCCATCCTGCCATGAAACAGCAGAGTCTATGGTACAGCTCAGAAAAGAGAGAGTGGGGGTGCAGTGGTGCCCTTAGTTAGCAGCCAGGCTCTCAAATGTGGCTATCCTATGTACAGTCTCTCTGCTGCACTATATACTGTTTACTTAAGCACTGCAGTCAGTTCAGCATATTTGCCAGCTCATGTCCAATTCCTGCCTCCCAGATAACAAAGAAGGCATCAGTACCTTCAGTCCTCTGAAACAGTCAGCAGGACTGGGGCTCAGCAGCTACTGGGTCATCTTTGAGAGAGGTAGTTTAGTCCGTTACTGGTGCCTAGTCAAATGTGACAACCCTATGCCAGATCCCAGGGCTACCCAGATGTCCAAGCTCTTCCATGCAGTTATCACTCCAGGTGTTAGTTTCAGAGGGAATTCAGGAGACATGTGTCTAGTCTGCAATCTTGGCTCCACCCCAACTGCTGAATATTTTCATCAGGGATTCTATAGAGGAATCCTGGTCAAAAGAGGGAAAATGTAGAACAGAATTTCAGATTTTCATGGAATTTTTGCAACTGTGGAGAGTGGGTGAACCCCTGAAACTTTTTTCCTGAGGTAATCTTTAAACCTTAAACCAAAATATCCCCTGAAGTCTTCCTAAAACTAAACAATAGTCTAGCTTAACTAGTGAAGAAAGAAGTCAGCCTTCAGCATTATGCTCTTTTAAGATCTATCTGTATGGGATCAAGTTAACAATAGCAACTTAAAAGATTAGATAGGAACTCAAAAGACCACATTTGATGGTCCTTTTGACTGGAGGACCCCCAGGAGCACGGCCTACAGACTCTCTAACCCCATATGGCATCCAGCACTGGCACCAGCTCCCCAGAAAGACTGAACTGTGCTATACAAAACATAGAGTGAGACTTGCAACAAACAAGTCTTTGGACTTAAGCATGTACACAGGGCTGTCTGAGAGGCTCATCACTGGAGCTGAGATGATTGGGTAAGGGAGTCAAGATCTTGGTCTAAAGGTCATGGGACATTCTGGACAAAAGGGAAGCATTCTTAAATCACAATAAAATGTATTTTAAAAAAAAGATTAGGTAGGAACCTAAGAGGAGAATGAGCTTATGTTAACGTGGGAGGAACAACTCAGAAAAGGAAAGTGAGAATGAGTGCAAAACTCCAAGAATATAACTAATGTAACTGAATTATATAGATAGAAACTGTTGAATTGGTGTATGTTTTGATGAGTATATAATTCCAACAATTAAACAAATAAAAATTTTAAAATAAAGAAACCAGTTGCCATCAAGATGTCTCCCAGTTACAGGAATCCCATATGTGTCAGAGTAGAACTGTGTTCCACAGGGCTTTCATGGCTGTCTTCTCTTGGAAGTAGATAGCCAGGCTTTTGTTTGTTTGTTTGTTTTGAGGTATGTCAGGATATACTCGAATCTCTAACCTTTTGGTTAGCAGCAGAGTAAGTTAACCATTCACAGCTCCCAGGAATTCTGGGAAATAAAAGCATCTAGCAAAAAGTCCTATAAATGTCTGGTCAACTCTGCCTCGGCCCTAAATGAATTTGTTCTATAGGGGGGAGGGGTGTTGCATCCACAGTACCATTTGCAGGAGTGGCTTCTAGGGGGCACAGGTCAGATTCCAAAAAAAAAAGAGGTGGCAGTAAAAGTCATGTTCATCAGACAAGTCTTTATTAGGGAATGTACACACATAAGTTGATGCCAAGTTTCTTAAGCAGGATAGTGCAGTATCAAGTGTCACCCAGGTAGCTGTCCAAGAAGGGCAGTGTGGGATGTAGATTTATATACTTAGTGCTTATATACAAAGATACATATAAGGGAACCAGGAAAAACTGTCTAATCTATGGTGGATCGGGTTTATTTTGTACTAGGTAGTAGGTTCCTATTAATGTTACCTAGAAGTCAAGTGTTTTTGTGTTTTTTCCTGGCCCAGGTGACGGGTCCGTAAGATACTCTGGGTCTCTCCCAGGGTCCTCTGTGAGCAAGATTCACCTTGCATTGTTCACAGCCCTCTCAGGGGGCAGCCTCTTTTTAGGCTGCCACCCTCTCCTCTCATGCCAACTTTGTCTCAGTAGACCCTTTTCAGCTTTGATGCACAAAACTGCCCTTTCATTAACTCCCAGTTGCCTTGTCGTACATGTGTTCTTTACTGGAGACCTGGTGGCCCTCAGAGTCCCTGGGCACCACACAGAGCATTTCACCCAAAGAGCCCTAGCCCCAAGTGTGTTCTGTCCTCAGCCTCTCCCGAAGTCCTACCTCATTAGCCTGTCACTTCTTCCTTTTGCATGAATCTAAACTCCACACCCTACAAGCTCTATCAAAGCACCTTCTCATCAGAAATAATCTGCTGTCACAAAGGAGGTCTCACACCAGTTTCATACCATTTTTTCTGCACTTACACATTAGAACTACAGACTACCCTGTCCTAGGCCTTGAACGTGCCAAGCCAGCTATCCTACAGACACATAACTTTCTAATGAATGCATCATCCTTCTCCATTGCATGATAGTAGACTGACTGTTGTTTAATTCCCCATCAGTTGCTGTAACCAATGCAAGTTGGGGCTGAGTTGTGTGGTGAATCCCACATCATTAATGTATTCTTAAGAAGCCATGGTGGCACAGTAGATGGGTGCTCAGCTACTAACAGAAAGATCAACAGTTGGAACCCACCAGCTGCTCCAAAGGAGAAAGATGTGGCAGACTGCTTCCATAAGATTTATGACCTTAGTCACCCCACAGGGCACTTTTATACTTTCCTACAGTGGCACTGTGTGTAGAAATATTCGATTCACTGGCAGTAGATTTGGTTTGGAATGCATTCTTGGAGTCCCTGGGTGGTACAAACCATTAATGTGCTGGGTGGCTAATTGAAAGGCTGAAGATTTGAGTCCAGCAGTGTCTCAGAAGAAAACCCTAGCCATTTACTTCCAAAAAATCAACCACTAAAAACCCTATGGAGCATAATTCTACGCTGACACATGTGGAGCTACCACTAGTTAGAGTTGAGTCAAAGGCAACTGGCTTTTTAAATGTCTTGTTATAGATATTCAGGCCAAACCTGTTTCTTACAGGGAAACCTTCCACCTGATTACCACATCAGCCTCATCGACATAGGGCTTGTGCTGGAGTACCTCATGGGAGGAGCCTACCGCTGCAACTATACTCGGAAAAGTTTTCGGACCCTTTACAACAACTTGTTTGGGCCAAAGAGGGTAGAATAAGTTAAACTGTGGTGTTCTGTGGTTTTGGTAGTCACACTGGGTTCCTTGCTGTCCTTTTCAATAAGTCAACGTGTTCAAACTCATCACATCACCCCCAAGTACATTTGCCTTCCCCCTCCTCTGTGATTCTTAGGTGTGAAGCCTCATCATTCTAATGAAAAAACTCATCAGCCCACCCTCAAGCACACCTGCCTTCTTCCTCCAGTGACTCTTTGGTGTAAAGTCTCACCACCCTAACAGACAAACTCATCACTTCACCCCAAGCACACTGTCCCCTCCTCCTACAACGACTCTTAGATGTGAAGCCTCTCATCCTAACAGAAACTCATTGCTCCACCCATACAGACCCCTTCCCTCCTCCTACAATGACTCTGATGTGAAGACAGATGGCTCCCGGGCTTGGGCATTGGTTTACTCCCTTTCACCGACATATCAAGTAAGACAGGAAAAAAAAAAAAAAAGCCCAGTGCTGTCAAATCAATTCTGACTCCTGGCAACTCTATGTAGTGCAGCCAATCAATTGCAGTATGCCCTTGTTTCTTTGTCCTTGGGAGCCTTCCTCCTGGGTTCCCTGGCTGCTCTCTCTGTCCTCTCCAATCTGTAGCTTTCATAATCCTCCAAGGCCAGGAACATGACAATACTTGTCTTTCTCAGAAGACCCCAGTACCTCTGCCCCCAATGCCTGGGAAATCATGGTCAAGCTTATTATCTCAGCATCCGAGGCTTTCCATCAGCCATCCTGCCCCATTGTGGTGGACCACTCCTGTCTCCACTAAAGTCAATTTCAAATGATGTGCCTGCCATGTCTTTCCCCTGAGTAAGGTCTTTCAAAGCCTGTCTCAAATGCTAGGTCCTTCTTGACGTGACCCTCACCCTCCTACCTGGAGCCCTGTAGCTCTGTGTCTGGATTTCTGTTCCAGAACTCCTTTGGTTTTGCCTGGAATATGGGTCACCTTGGTACATCTATTTCTCCTCAAGTGACTTCTACTGACAGAGCAGAGTTTTCATAGTAAAACACTTCCTTTTATTGGATATTATAAAGAGTCCTTTTTAGTCTATTACTATGTCTACTACTAATCTTAATACCACTGATGTTTTACTAACATTATTATTATCAAAGTTAGTTATCTATGTAAACTGATTTGTTTTCCCCTTCCATTATGCAGCCTAAAGCTCTTAAACTGCTGGGAATGGAAGTAAGTAGAATTCTTTTAAATAGTTTTATATTTTGATTAGATATAAGTAGTCATCTTAGCTTTGTGTTTAAAACAATTTGAACAAGTTTGTTTTCCAGGATTAAACACACCAAGTTGTTTGCCAAAATTTACTTAAATCACTTATCCAAATTAATGAAAGAGTCGTACACCTAAGAAAAGGTAAAAACTACCCAATTCATTTTATAAAATTAACAAAACTATGATTTGAAATTAATGACAACAGGATAACAAAAACAAAAAAATCTCTGTATTGGAAAAATTTGAATATGCTTCTCCAATGACATTTAGATTAACCAGGAAGTTATAAATTATTTAGCAATGAATGAATGGCCAAACCTCTGAGGCACCATGAAAACCATGGTCAAGGGAAAAGTTGAATCTTTATTTACTGAAATACAAAGGAGATTAAAAGTGAGTGCATTTCACTTTTGAGTCAATAAGAACATAGTAATCTATAGAAAATACATGGAAGGAATGAACAAAAACAAAAACAGACACTATTAAAATACATATAGAAAAAAAGAAAGTTGCTTGACAAATTAAAGATGTCAATCAAGTATGTAGGCAAGGATAGTTAAAGACTATAATCTTCCGTATATTGGGTGGCTTAACCCTAGTTGCATAGTGGTTCAGTGCTATAGCTGCTAACCAAAAGGTTATTACCTTTAGTACTACAATCCTAGCCCCAAATAGTCTAAGCCCCCACATGCTGTGGGTGAGTGGGAGTCCTATGTCTCCAATCCTAAACTATCTTTCTTAGGGTTCTGCTCCATTTTTAGTTGTGTGCATTCCTTGTTCCAATTTTTTAATTTATATCTTCTCTTTTTTTTTTTCCCTAAGTATAACTGCTCCATAGAGTTTCCAAGTAGTACCTGGTGGACTCAAACTACAAAGATTAAACTAAAAAAGAAAAAAAAAGAATACTACTTATGCAAAACCCACAAACAATACAAAAGAAATTCAATAGACTATTTTTAAAGTGTTAAACAACAAAGTCTTTAATTTATAATTTTATTCTATAAATGTAGACTACAATTTCTGCTTTTTGTATTTTGTTGAGAGGAAATGAAACAAATGTGCTTTCTGTTTCGCACAGTTGTTTATCAGATCAAGTTTGTTAGGTATGTATCCAATTGGTTTCTATATTTACTCTTTTTTTCATGTTCACTTGTATATGAGGTATATTCAGAATCTTACTATGATAGTGAATATGTCAATTTCTCCTTTTACTTCCAGTTCAGATCTATTATGATATTATTGGTTTGTTTCTCTTGCTCTTACTAATTTGTCTTGCTTTTACTGATTAGTGGATGTCTTTGCAAATTAAGGAAATTAACTCCTTTTTGTTATATTTCCTCTCCAGCATTCTTAAAATCATCTTAAAAGAGTTGCTGCAATCAATATTTTCATGATATTAAGTATCACTGAAAGATTGGCTTAAAAGAAGTTGTTTTACCACAATTTGGTAGCCATTCACTGATTTTTATTGTATATTCCTGAAAACAAAGTTATATTCACTTTTAAATATGTCAATTTGTAATGCATATAAACAAACCTTACCTAAAATTACTGTGATTGTAGTTTCCTGTGACAAAACCTTACATACCTTCAATACTAAAACAAAAACATTTAAATCTGAGGCCAAATAATATACTATCAATTAAAATATTATAGTAACTCATTCGAATTGTATAAAAAATGTATCAGCCATGCAACAGAAGGTGACAGGAATTGGGGAAAACCAGCCTGTGCTCAGCCTCCAGCCCCTGGCAGCTGGATGAATGTGGGCAACTCTGAGCCACTGTTTTCTTTCCTGAGAGAGAGGAAGAAATTCATAACTTGTCAGAATGGTTGTAAGAGTGAACAGATCATTGATGGGAAAGCTCACTGTAAAAGAACAAATACATATTTCTGTTATTACCTTTAGTACTAAAATCATAGCCCAAAATAGTCTAAGCCTCCACATGTTTCCAGGCTACTCCCAAGTCTCCAATCCTATGCTGTCATTGTTAGGATCCTGTTCCATTTTTAGATTCATCCCTTGTAATTACTTTAGGAAATGGAAAATGTTTGCATTCCAATTGTACCACACACATGAAAGGATAGCAGTCATCCAAAATTCAGTGTTTGCTTTCTTAAAATACTTGTAGTGAAGCCTAAAACATTTTTCTCCATTGACTTTTATATTTTTACTATTGATTTATGGTTCAGCTCTATCTGGCAAATAAGTAGGGACATTTCACCGTGCTGAAAGATTTACCTGAAGAAACAATCTATAGCCTCTTTTCCTCTCACTGTGCTCTACTTGCATTTTGTGCCTTTATTGTAGTTTTAGCATCATCTCCTCAGTTAATGGCTTCTGAAAAAAACTGTTAACCAAGGGGTATAAGTTATTAAAATAGTAGTACACTTTTTCAACGTCTTCACTTTTAGTGATTTATTTATTATAATAAACACTTGCGTCTTTTAAAGAGAATACATATAACCAGTAGGCTGGGCTTTGAACTAGTTCTTCTGGCTCAGTCATGGCCAAGGAAGTGAAACCAGAACAGACAAGAATTTTTTAAATTTGAGTGAGCTGAAACTAGCCAGAATGGGAAAAATCATGTCAAAGTCCTGTTGAAACTTAATCTCTCTCTTAGAAAACAAGTGTAGCAGACCTGCTGCATAGCAACAAAATGTCTTGCCCATTGGATTCTGAGCAGTGTTGGAAACAGTGATGCCCTGCTCTTAGGCAGCAGCTGATCATGCCACTGTGCCCGTGGGCCACTGCCCACAGGCCTGCCAATAATCCAATCTCATGTGTCAAGCTCCTGAAAGGGCTCACTTCCAAGTCTCCCATTTCAAGACTTCAACCCACAAATCTTCCTATTCCAGTTATTTCTCCAGAACACTCAAACTGTAAAAATCCAGGTCTGTTTCAGTATTGCTTTCTGACCAAGACTGAACTGGTTCCAACCAGTTCAACACCCTCCTGGTAGAAGCTTAAGATGTGCACAGCCAAGCCAAGTGTGATGGAGTCGGATTCGACTTACGGCAACCCTAGGGGCCAGGGTAGAACTGAGTATTCAAGGAGCGCCTGGTGGATGTGCCTAAGAAGCCTCTTTATTACCTCTGGCAGAAGAAAGTTTTTCTTTTTGGCAGTTGTTCAGAAACCCATTGTTGCACATTTATAGCCAACCACAAAAAAAATGTGGTCTTGCTCTTCTTCCCCTAGGACGATGAGCCTCCAGCCAAAGGGAAGAAAAAGAAAAAGAAAAAAAAGGAGGAAGAGATCGACATCGACGTGGATGACCCTGCTGTGAGCCGCTTCCAGTACCCCTACCACGAGCTAATGGTGTGGGCCGTGCTGATGAAACGCCAGAAGATGGCCGTCTTCCTCTGGCAGCGAGGGGAAGAGAGCATGGCTAAGGCCCTCGTGGCCTGCAAACTCTACAAATCCATGGCCCACGAGTACTCCGAGAGTGAGCTAGTAGATGACATCTCCCAGGACCTGGACAACAATTCAAAGTTAGTATCTAGAGAGAACGTACAGCCCAAAAGAGACTGTTATCCTGAGAATCTGTGCTTTTAGGGAAAAGGTGGCAAAATATACTTCTGACTTAAATACAGTTTGTCTAATGTTTGTTCATAAATCACTTTGTCCCTTATATTAAGGTTTTGCCTAACATACCTCTGAAGTATTTGGTCCTAAATTTCTTGATGATCCTTGTTGTCATTTACTGCCTTCTCATTCAAACTATTAAGACACAATTTTAATGCAGAGACAAGGAAACAAATTTCCATAAGGAAACACACATACACTGAAGAAGGGTACAATTTTACAGACACCTGAATTTGAGTCATGTACAGACAACTTGGCCAACATCTAACATCTTTGTTTTCTGAAGCATTTTCCTTTTATTCGGGACTAGATGAGTCCCAGAAATACTAGTTGATTTCTTAACATTAGATACTGAGCCAAGCCACCAAGTGCCGTCGAGTAGGATACTGAATGCTGTCTAAACGTAGGGGTGTGTTCATGTGCTTCAGCAGGTTGCATAGATGCCACTCCTCTGTTTCCTGGAGAACTAACACAACAGTGGGTCACCTGTAGCTGGCAGAACCCACGGCCAAGAGGTACTGTGCAGTAGTACTCTTCTTCTGGAAAGAGAAAGCAATTCCCCAACATAATCCCATCCACCTGCTAATAAGTGGAATAAAATGAAGAAGCAAAAACAAGAGGTTGATCAGCATGGGAGTGTTGCTTAGCCACATTCCGTGGGGAGGGAAAAAAAAGGTAGAATTAGCCATAAGTTGGCATCAAATATTTAAATCATGATTGTGTGAGAAAAGGAAAAGATTTTATGTTCAAAATTCCTCTTGTAATACCTTCTGTGCCCCACCCCCACCAACACCCCATTATTCAAGTCTTTCTGCCTTACCTGGGCCCCCATGACAACCATGCCCTGTCTCTGTCCTGGCACTGAGAATGTTAATGCCTCCTAGAGTGAAGTGTTACTGACAACTAACATGCACACAGAGAGGGCACATATCCTAAACACAGGACTGATGGCTACTTCCAGAGAAACTATACCTGTAGGACCAACACCTGACCAAGAAACAGAGCCCACACTCTTGAGCCTGCCCTGTGTCCCCTGTCAGCTCCCACCTGTAGTCCCACTAAGGGTAGCACTATTCTGACCTCTAGCTCCACATAGGCTGGTTTTGAACTCATCTTTGTTATCTTTTCTGTCTGTGTTCTTTTGTGAACTCCTTGAGAGAATCAGTTTCTTCTCCTCTTTGCGTCCTGGGAGCCTGAAGGGCAGATGTTGTGGTCAACCTAACATGCTATTTGTAGTAGGAGCAGTCCTACACCAGAATCAGTCATAATCTGGCTGAGCCCATGGTTCCCCACTCCCGGCTATGCTGCCAGCAGCTGAGAATCTACCCTGTGAATTTCTTGCTTTGTAGAAGACGTCATAGCTCCTTCCAATCAAGGACTCCCCATCCTATGGCTCTATAATGTGCCTATAGATACATCTTTCTGTAAAAAAGCTATGGCCATTCCAGTGTCACTGAATCTTCTGTATTTTTTCCCCAGAGACTTTGGCCAGCTTGCTGTGGAGTTGCTGGACCAGTCCTATAAGCACGATGAACAGATCGCCATGAAACTTCTGACTTACGAGCTGAAAAACTGGAGTAACTCAACCTGCCTCAAGCTAGCTGTTGCAGCCAAACACCGAGACTTCATAGCCCACACCTGCAGCCAGATGCTGTTAACTGATATGTGGATGGGAAGGCTACGGATGAGAAAAAATCCTGGTCTAAAGGTATGTATGCTGCAAGTGTCAGACTAACAGGAATGACAATAGCAACTGACACCTATTGAACACCTACTTTGGGCCAGATTGAACTAAACACTTTCCGTGGATTATTTCATTCATTTCCTTCAATATTCCAATTAGGCAGATCCTGCAAGTACCCTTTCTTTACAGATGAAGAACCTGAAAGTTTTAGATTATGATTTACCTAAGTACTTAAAGATGTAGATCCAGGACTTGAACCCAGGTGGTCTAATGCCAGAACCTGACCTAACCACCATGCTTGGCTTACAGAGATCCTTGGTCATGTAATTCCTAGCCAATGTGCTTAAAATACAGCCTATCAAAACTAATCATGCACCCTTAGACAGTTCACATACCTGCCATTCAGGTAGGAAATTTAACTATAATTTCAGAGATTCCTTTTCAACTTTAAAATGGTGTGATGGTACTTTAATCTGAGAGGCATTTATTACATGGAATCTATGAGAGGATATGAGCCTGTGAAAGAGTTTGAAAAGGCTGTAGTAGATAAAAAATATATTGAGATCAAATACTTGCTCTGCTATTTACTACTGTTAAATACTAGGTTATCTTCAGAAGAGATTCTAATCTTCAGATAATCTGACCATATATGGCAGTATTATATTATCTAGTGAGATTGTTACAAGATTACATAAAAAGGATACAAGACATATTTTACTGTATAGTATGTTATCTGGCAAATAGAAGGCACTCAGTTTATTAAAAACGTAAACATTATTTCTAACTATGCAATTCTATGTAGTGAACTAAGTTGACATTTTACATACCTTGCATATAAATAGTTTTCAGAATATTAAGAATAAAGAGAAGATCCCAAAGCTATTAATGAAAATAAAACTGGTCACCACAAAGGAATGAACGTCACACTGGCATAAGGCTTTTTTTAAGTATTACTGAAACCTAGAGGATGGTGGAACAAGGCCTTCATAGTACTGAGGTGAAAAAAAATTGGAAACTGGATTTTGTTTTCCCAAGCCAGCTTTTAAGAAATGTAAGGATTGAATATCTATTTACTATAGAAAAAGACTCAGACCACATACTTTGTACATACATATTCAGAAGAACTACTTCAGCAGGTATTTTAGGAAAAGAAGGGTGAAAGTTGCAAGAAACAGTGATGAAGAGGCATGCCTGCATGAAAGCTGCACATCCAGATGAAAAGGGAATCAGATCAAATAGAGACAAGAACTCAGGGGGTCTAAAAGGAAAGTACCCAAGAGGAATAGAAATGTTTCCAATAAATAGGTAGAATGAGTAAGGAGCTATAAAATATCTAGGATATGGTTTGGAGAAACAAAAATAGTTTATAATTTTCAGCAGGAAATCATAAATTCTAGGAAAAAAAAAAAACACTCCCTGAAGTTATAAGGTCTGATTATGATTAAAACTAAAAGTTGGAATGATTTTGTGCAATTAGTAGAGTTAAAAAAAAAAAAATCAATGGTTTGGATTTGCAAGATATCTTCTCAGACCTAGAGCTATAAAAGTTGAAATCAATAATAGAAAAATCATAGATAGAAATTCAGACTTATGCAAACTGAACAACACTTTGCTGAAAAAGCCTTGGGTTATAGAAGAAATCAAGGACAAAATAGAGAAATCTGTGGAATCAAATGAGAGTGAAAACACATCCCACCAGCATCTATGGGATACAGCAAAAGCAGTGCTCAGAGGTCAGTTTATCTCTATAACTGTATACATCTGGAAAGAAGAAAGGGCCAATATTAAAGATTTCACCTTACAGCTTGAACAAGTAGAAAGAGAGCAACAGAAGAATCCCTCAGGCACCAGAGGAAAACAGATTATAAGGATTAGAGCAGAACTGATTATAGAATAGAAAGACAATTGAAAAAAATCAACAAGAAACAAAATTAACAAAACCAAAAGTCAGTTCTTTGACTAGATCAACAAGAAAAACAGCACAAGATACAAGTAACCTGATTAAGAAATGAGATGGGAGATGTTACAACAGACCCAGCTGAAATAAAAAATATCATAACAGAATACTGTGAAAGGCGGTATAACCTAGAGGAAATGGACAAATTTTTAGATTCATATCACCCACCAAGATAATCACAAGGAAAAGTAGATCAGCTTAATAATCACAAAGGAAGAGATTGAAAAAGTCATCAAAAATCTACCAACCAAAAAAAAGGCCTGGCCCAGATGGCTTCACTGGAGAATTCTACCAAACTTTTAGAGAAGAGTTAACTCTGATATTATTGAGGCTATTTCACATCATAGGAAGGGTCATAATGCTCCCAAATTCATTTTATAAAGCCAGCATAATCCTAACACCAAAGCCAGGGAAGATCCCACAAAAAAGAAAATTACAGACCAATATCACTCATGAACCTAGTTGTAAAAATCTTCAACAAAATTCTAGCTAATAGACTTCAACAGCATATAAAAAAAATTCATCATGATCAAGTTGGTTTCATTCTAGGGATTCAAGGCTGGTTCAACATCAGAAAAACAATGTAATCAACCACATAAATAACACAAAAGATAAGAATCACTTGATTTTGTCACTTGATGCAGAAATGACATTTGACAAAGTTCAATGCCCATTCATGCTAACAACTCTCAGAAAAATAGGAATAGAAGGGAAATTCCTCAACACAATCAGTAGCATCTGTACAAAGTCAACTGCCTTCATCATTCTGAATGGTGAAAGATTGAAAGAATTCCCTTTGAGAACGGAACTAGACAAGGATGCCCACTCTCACCACTTGTATTTAACATTGTGCTGGAAGTTCTAGCCACAGCAATCAGGCAACACAAAGAAATAAAGGGCATTTGTATCGGCAATGAAGAAGTAAAAGTCTTGCTATTTACAGATGATATGATTGTATATACAGAGAATCCAAAGGAATCCATAACTAAACTATTGGACCTAATAGAGAAGTTTAGCAAAGTATCAGGATACAAGATAAACACAAATAAATCACTAGGATTCCTTTATACCAGCAATGAGATTATTAAAGAAGAAATCACCAAGTCAATTCCATTTAGTATAGCCCTCAAGAAGATAAAATATCTAGGAATAAATCTAACTAGAGAAATAATAGACCTTTACAAAGAGAACTGCAAGACCTTACTAGAAGAAACTAAAAGAGACTTACATAAATGGAATAATCTACCCTGCTCATGGATATGAAGACTCAACATTGTGAAAATGTCTATTTTACCCAAAGCAATCTACTTATATAATGCAATCCCAATACAAATTCCAACAACATTTTTTTTAATGAAATGGAGAAACAAATCACCAACTTTGTTTGGGAAGGGAAGAAACCTCAGATAAGTAAAGCACTACTGAAGAATAAGAACACACTGGGAGGCCTCTAATTACCCACCTTTAGAACCTAGTACATTGCCACAGTACAGCCTAGTACTGTACAAAAAGAGACATATAGACCAATGGAATGGAGTAAGACCTCAGAAATGCCACCATCCTCCTATGAACAGTTGATATTTGACAAAGGCCCCAAAATTTTAAACTGGGGTAAGAACGGTCTCTTTAACAAATGGTGCTGGCAAAATTGGATATCCATCTGCAAAATATTGAAACAAGACCCATATCTCACACGTTGTACAAAAACCAACTCAAACTGGATAAAAGACCTAAATATCAAATCTAAAACAATAAAGCTCATCCAAGAAAAAAATAAGATCAACAATGGAATTTTTAATACACAATGTAGACAACTTCAAAATCTGACAAACAAAGCACACTAAACAGAAGAGAAAATAGGAAATGGGAACTACTAAGAATCAAACACTTTTGCTCATTCAAAGACTTCACCAAAAGAATTAAAAGACCACCTACGAGTCGGATCCGACTTGACGGCACTTGGCTTTGGCATAGAATAGAAAAAAATATTTGGCAACTATATGTCAGACCAACGTCTAATCTCCATAGTCTACAAAGTATTACAAAATATCAATAAGAAAAGGATAAATAATCCAATTAAGTGATGGGGAAATGAGATGGACAAACATTTCTCTAAAGAGGATATCCAGGCAGCCAAAAGACACACGCAGAATTGTTCACAATCATTAGTTATTAAAGAAATTCAGATCAAAACTGTGATGAGATACCATCTCACCCTAACAAGGTTGGCCATGATCCAAAAAACAGAAAACAATAAATGCTGGAGATGCTGTAGAGAAATTAAGACTCTCTTACACTGCTGTTGGGGTTGCAAAATGGTACAACCTCTTTAGAAAGCAATCTGTCATTTCCTTAAAAAACTGGAAGTAGATATACCATTTGATCCTGTAATTCCACTGCTTGGAATTTATCCTTCAGAAACAAAGGTTGTCACACAAACAGACACATGTACACAAATGCTTGTTGCAGCACAGTCCACAATAGCAAAAACATGGAATCAACCTAGATGCCCAATAGCAGATGAATGGATAAACAAACTGTGGTACATATACTCAATGAAACACTATGCTTTGATAAAAAATGATGATTTTAGAAAACATCTCATAACATAGTCTCATTTGGAAGAGGTCATGCTAGTGAAATCAGTGTCAAAAGGACAAATGTTGTATGAGACCTGTTATAAGGACTTAAAAAGAGAATTATCCACAGAACAAAATGACTGTGTTGGCTACATGGATGTGGGTGGGGGGAGAACTGAGGGTTTATCATAGATGAGATAACTGATAGATGTTAGAAATTTTATTCATCTACTGTAATTAATTAAAAAAAAAAAGGACCATTTGACCTTGATACCAGGAACATGTTCCTTTAGCAGCACTGGAATTCTGCATTAGAACTGTAATCATAGCACACCAAGTGGCAGTACTTTGACTATAGTTAAGGTAAATATATTTTGTTGGTCCCCAGCTGTTACAATACATAATCCCATAGACAAACTAATTGAAGAATTAAATATTGTTCCTAAATAGAATTCAAATGTTACAAAGTATAAAAATATAAAACCAAAAGTACAACTGAAACAAAACTGGATGGCAGAAGCTGAAAAGAAGAAATGGTGGAAAAGATAACCAGTTGCTGTTGAGTTGACCCCAACTCATGGCGAACTCCATGTGTGCCACAGTGAAACTGTGCTCTATGGGGTTTTCAGTAGCTAACTTTTTAAAAATATTGTATTGTGCTTTAAGTGATAGTTTACAATCCATATCAATTTGTCACACAAAGCCTTGCACACACACTACTATGTAATCCTAGCTGCTCTCCCTACCCTGAGACAGCATACTCCTCCTTTCTAACCTGTATTTCCCATGTCCCCTCAACTAGCTCCTTTCCCCCTCTGTCCTCTTGTCTCACCTCTGGACAGGATCTGCTCACTTAGCCTTGTGCATAAACTTAAGCCAAGAAGCACACTCTTCACCAGTATCATTTTGTGTGTTATAGTCTAGTCCAATCTTTATCTGAAGAGTTGGCTTAGGGACTGGTTTCAGAGAGTCTAGGCAGAATGTCTTCTGGGGAACCCCCAGTCCGTTGAACCATCAAGTTTGGTCTTTTGGTAGAGTTCTAGTTCTGCACATCCATCTTTCTCACACCATATCACAGACTCTATGTTGTATTCCCTGTCAGGGAAGTCATTGTTGAAGGCTGGACACCATCTAGTTCTTCCGGTCTCCTGCTGACATAGTCTCTGAATTATATGGTCCTTTCTATCACCGGCTGATTTTTTTAAGTAGATTGACAGGGTTTTTTTCTGAGGTGCCTCTGGCCAGACTCAAACCAACCTTTGGATAGCAGCTCAGCCCATTAATCATTTCTACCACCTACAACTACAGATAAAAGGGATAATAATATTATAAAGTAGGGATGAAGGCACTATTAAATGTTGAAACAAAAGATAGAACTTAAGTAAGATTACAAAGACAGTTTTGTAGAATCTGAAATTACTGAAGTTGGGACGGGATGGGTAAGCCAAAGTCTCATCTAAGATTAGGTTATCCACAGAAAATACTTAAATTCACAAAGAAAAGCAAGATAGTGATCCTATTGTGATGAGATATGGAAGATTCAATACGAACTGAAAACAGAAATAGTTAAAAGGCATTGTCTCAGAGTATAATTCCAAAAGAAATTCCTGAAGAAAAGTGATAGGAAACTACACACTGAAAAAACACATTGTGAATCTGAGTATATCAACCTACGACAACCAACATCAAGACATATTCAAGTAAATGTACTGATTATCAACGAAAAAGAGTTTTTGGAATTCTAGACAAAAAGAATAAATGACTTACACATAAGGGAAAGAAAATTAAAGTCTCATTAGATTTTTCAACAGCAGCCATTTATTTTTAAAAAATGGCATGTCACATTAAAGAGGCTCCTATAAAGACAGTGTGACACAAGCTCTTATATCCAGCAAAAGTGACACATACAAACTGTTACCAATTTCAGAGAAATTTTGTTCCTAGGAGGCCCTTCTGAAGAATCTGTTAGAAAATGAGCCTGCAACTATCTAGCCATCCAAGATACAATAATTAGTCTCCGTTCACCTTAACCAACAGAAAAAGAAGGAGAGTCAGAAATTGGAGAAGGAATTCAAATACATCTGGTTAACTCCATGAACAACTGTCTCCTCTGCCATGGGCCCAGAAGAACTGGATGGTGCCTAACAACCACTACAGAACATTTTGACCAAATCTTCTATAGAACTCTGCTCAAAAGAGGGTAAAAATGTAGAACTGAATTTCAAATTCCCAATGGAATCCAGACTTCCTGGAGCCATTGAGACTGAATGAGCCCCCAAAATACTGCCCTGAGATAATCTTTAAACTGAATACCTTGAATGAAAACTATTGCCTAAAGTGATCTCTGAACCAAAATATAGCTGATTTTTGTTAGTAAAGTATACTTGCTTTGAGCACGGTTCTCTTTTGAAGAATTATCTATGTGAGATCAAATTGACAATGGTAACTTGGGAAGTTGGATGGGATGCTTGTGGGTAGTGAATTTAAATAATAGCAGTGGAATAGTGTGGAAAAGATTAGCAAGAATGGTATCACAACTTGGAGAATGTAACCAATATCACTAAACAGGAATTGTTGAAATGACATATCTTTTATCAAAAAGAAGCAAAAATTAATTTCCAGAAACAAACAATAAAAATACAAATAAAAACAATTGGTCACCTTCAGTGGATGACAGGAAATCAATTTCTTATCCTGTAAACTGGTAAGACAAGGGAAAGAATCAAACATTTATCCTATATTTTTTAAATAAACTGTGTCAGTGGGTAGCCACCTAATACATGGAAGAATTATCTCATTACAAAATCATTCCAAATAATAAATTAAAATGACAGACTTTGAAAAGCCCAACAAGTCTGAAATCAAGCATTACTATGGCTAACATCACCAAAAGAAAGAAAATCTGCCTCCTGCTGAAAATACATATCATAAACAATCTTGCTAAAAGGATCAGATCAGAATGTGATCAGGCCTGTACATCCAGCTGCCAAGGACAGAAGAAAGGACTGAGGACTGAAGACAGAGGAGCATCATGACCTGAACATGAGTATGTAACTGTACATTTTCACTCTAAGAAACTCAAACTCTATAGGTCTAAATCCTCAGAGTTTTCAGCAAAATGTAAAGAAATCTGCACATTAAGATCAAATTAACCTCACAACATATATGACAATTAACTCAAAATGAATCAATGAAAGATCTTAGAAAACATAGAACCCTCAAGACTTTGTTTTTGACAAAGAATTCTTAAATAAAGCACCAAAAGCAAAAGCAGCAAAAGAAAAACAGATAAACTGGATTTCATCAAAATTAAAAATTTTAATTTATTCACAAAATTAACAGACAAACCACAAAATATGAGGTGGGACCAAGACAGCAGAGTTGACAGATGCTTCTTGTGACCCCCTTAACAACAAAGACCCAAAAGAACAAATGAATTGCTTACATATGGCATGCTAGGAGATCCAAACATCAAAAGGAAAGTTGACAAATTGGAATGAGCAAAGGGGAACGGAGAACAGGTCCAGAAATACCTAATACTGGCCAGACCTGACCTGCTGGGAATCGGCCACGGCCAGCATGGTGAGCAGAGTGGTGACATTTGGAGGGCATCCTCCTCAGCAGCAAAGAGCTGCAGAAACTACATTGAAGCCTCCATAACCAGTGAAAGAAGCACTTGACCATTAAAAGCTAAGTGACTGGCATCTACCTATGCACACGGATCTAAATCTTTCTTTCAGGATATAAATCTCTCTCCCTTTTCACAGTGCTTCCCCTACCCTCTCTGCACTGCCTCTGGCTCTGAAGTCCAATGCCATTAACTGAGCCAGAAGTACAACTCCTTAAGCCTGCCCTTTGCCACTCTCCAAGACTTCCAGAGGGAACAGTTTAACAAACTAGAGGAAGGGCAGGAAATCTGACAGCTCACCTGAGTCAGAAATGTCAAGGCAGAAACAGAGCCTTCACATAGAACCAGACAAAGAGGGACACAACATCCTCACAGATGGCTATTAATCCCCTGTCTTTCTCATCAACTATAGCTAGATACCTTTACCTACAGCAATCACCCCTGCCCATCTGGGACAGTGAGGGAGAACCTATACCATACACTTGCTGACTGACTACCTGGACACCTGAACTAAATTCATACAAGAAGAATAAATGGACTCCTGGGCTCACATGTCTAGTAACAGCTCTAGCCATCTGGTGACAGGATGTTAGAGTTTCAAAGGCATCAATAACCATACTAGCGCATATGACCTGCCTATCTGGACATTTCAAAACAAAACAAGAAACTGGAATACAGTAAGAAAACATAAAGTAAATAAATTCAACAATTTACTGATGACTTGAAGACAACAGTCTATATCAAGTCACTTAAAGAGGCAGACCATGATCTCTTTAGAAAGCTCCCAAAACAAAGATTTTCCAGATGAAGTGAACTTTCTGGAATTATCAGAAGTAAAATACAGAAGATTAATATTTAGAACTCTTCAAGAGATCAGGATGGAGATGAGGGAAATACAGCAAAGCATAACAACAAATTGAACAGGCTGCAAGAAAGCATACAGTGGCAAGAGCTAGAAATTCAGAAAATTAATAATAAAATTACATAAATTAGACACCTCATTAGAAAGCCAAAGGAGCAGAATTAAGGCAATTGAAGGCTGAATTAGTGGAACCAAAGATTAAGTAAGACACCAACATATATGAAAAATTACCAAATAAAAGAATTTTTACAAATCAAGAAGCACTAAGAATTATGTGAGACTCTATGAAGAAGAAGAATTTACAAATGATTGAAGGTACTAGAATGTGGAGGATAATAGAAAATGCAGAGAGAACTGCCAAAGATTTGTTGACAGAAAACTTCCTGATGCCATGAAAGATGAGAAGATATCTACCCAAGATGCTCATCAAACTCCACACAAGGAAGATCCTAAAGAAAATCCATCAAGCATGTTACAATCAAATTTGCCAAAACTAAAAATTAGGAGAAAATTTTAAGAGTGGCTAGGAATAAATGAAAAAAAAAAAAAAACTACAAAGAAGAATCAATAAGACGAAGCTCAGAACACTCAGCATAAACCACGCAGACAAGAAGGCAATGGGATGACATACACAAAGCCTTGAAAGAAAATAATTGCTAGTAAAGAATAATATATCCAGCAAAATTGTCTCTCAAATATGATGGTAAAATTAGGACATTCCCAGATAAGCAGAAATTTAGGGAATTTGCAAAAACCAAACCAAAATTACAAGAAATGCTAAAGGGAGTCCTTTGGTTACAACATAAATAACATCAGGTAACAACCAAACACTAGAACACAGAAGAAAACAATTGGCTATCAACCTAAATAGGGGAATCACAAAAATAAATCAAAAGTAAAACACTCAAAATAGGGAAACAAATGTCATTATGTAAATATCATGACAAAACAGAGATACTTAAAAGAAAATGTAGTCATAGATCTTTCATATGTAGAGAAATTCAAGGCAATATAAAGAAATAGAAGACTCATTTGTGTTAAGATAACCACAAATGAAATTTCTAAAACTATGCATAAAAATAAAAAATAAGAAAAACATGAAGTCTCAGCAAATACAAAATCATCAACATTGAAAAAGATGAAAAGAGACTCAGCACAGAAAATTAAAGGGAACAAAGGAATTGTCTACTATACACAAAAGAAAACATCAAAATAACAGTACTAAACTCATACCTAGCAATAATCACACTTAATGTAAATAGACTAAATGCACCAATAGATTCACAGAGAGTGACAGATTGGATAAAAAAAAACATGACCCATCTATATGCTGCCTAGAGGAAACTCACCTTAGACTCAAGCAAACTTAAACCCAAAGGATGGAAAAATATTTACCAAGCTAACATTAAAAAAAGAAAAAGAGCAGGAGTAACAATACCAATCTCAGATAAAATAGACTTTAAAGTAAAATCCACCACATTGGATAAAGAAAAATCTTATATAATAATTAAAGGCTCAAGGAGGACGTAATGTTAAATATATATGCACCCAATGACACGGCTCTGAAATACATAAAACAAACACTACTTGCACTGAAAAGAGAAAACACATTAACAGTAGGAGACTTCAACACACCATTTTGAATGAAGCACAGACATCCAGAAAAAAGCTTAATAAAGATCTAAATGCCATAATCAACCAATTTGACCTCATGAATTTATACAGAACATTCCACCCAACAGCAGCCAAGTATACTTTCTTTTCCAATGCACATGGTGCGGTCTCCAGAATTGTCTACATATTAGGTCACAAAGCAATCCTTAACAAAATTCAAAGTACTGAAATATTACAAAGCATCTTTTCAGACCATGAAGCCACCAAAATAGAAATCAATAACAGAAAAAAAAAGGTATTAAAAAAAACAAACACATGGAAACAAACACAATTGGAAAGCAATTTGGCGTTACCTTAAAATAATGGATATAGATATACCATTTGACCCAGTAATTCCTCTGCTCGGAATATATCCTACAAAATCAAGGCCATTCACACCAACTGCTACATGCACATGAATGTTCATTGCAGCACAGTCTACGATAGCAAAAAGTTGGAATCAACCCAGATGCCCAGCAACAGAAGAATGGATGGGTAAACTTTGGTATATATACTCCATGGAGTACTATACACTGATAAAGAACAACGATGATAGCAGGAAACATCTCTCAATTTGGTCTCAACTGGAGGACATTATATTGAATGAAACTAGTCAGTGACAGAAGGACAATTATTATATGAGACTCCTACTATAAAAACTTAAAAGCATACTCACACATAATAGAAAAGACTCTTTGATGGCTACAAGGGTGGGGAAGGTGGGAGGGTGGGAAGGCAAGGGGCGAGGGTTTAGATTAGATAATTGTTAGAAATTTGGTAGAGTGAAATTGGTAACAATACACATTAGTAAGAAGATCAATACTAATGGGACTTCGACACAACTTGTGTACTCCTCCTCTCTTAACCCAATATTGTAAGCACAGAGTATGTACACTTTCATTTTGTTTCATAAAAAAAAAAAAAAAAGAAACAGAAAAACACCTTGCTCAGAAATGACTGGGTTCTATAACCCAGAAATCAAGAATGGAATAAAGAAATTCACAGGATCAAATGAGAATGAAAACACATCTTACCAGAACCTTTGAGACTTAGCAGAAGCAGTGCTCAGAGGTCAGTTTATCTCAATAAATCCTAAAAGAATGGCTGAAATCAAAGACTTAACCCTACAATTGGAATAAGTACAAAGACAGCAGCAAAAGAATCAGTCAGGCACCAAAAGAAAGCAAATAATAAAAATTAGAGCAGATTAAATAAATTAGGGAATAGAAAAATAATTGAAAGAGTTAACAAGAGCAAAAGCTGGATTTTTTAAAAGATCAGAAAAAATAATAAATCAGTGGCCAAACTGACAAAAGAAAAACAGGAGAGGAAGCAAATTACCCAAATAACAAATGAGAGGGGCAATAGCACAAGACACTCAACTGAAATATAAGAAGTAATAGTAGAATACTATGAAAAATTATAGTCTAACAAATTTGAAAATCTACAGGAAATGGACAATTTTTTAGAAACATAGTACCTACCTTAACTAACACAGA
This sequence comes from Heterohyrax brucei, assembly GCA_028571685.1. Taxonomy (NCBI): domain Eukaryota; kingdom Metazoa; phylum Chordata; class Mammalia; order Hyracoidea; family Procaviidae; genus Heterohyrax; species Heterohyrax brucei. The sequence continues at coordinate 132,749,889 of CM053149.1, read as the reverse complement.
GGTAGAACAACTAAATAAATCCATCAGAAAAGAAGTGTTTGAAAAAGTGATTTAAAAACTCCCAACCAAAAAAACCCCTGTCCTGATGGCTTCACTAGAGAATTCTATCAAATTTCTAGAAAAGACAATACCACTATTACTAAAGGCATGCCAGAACATAGGAAAGGATAAAATACTCCCAGATGCACTCTATGAAGCCAGCTAACCCGAATACAAAAAACAAAGACACCACAAAAAAGGAAAATTACAGACCACTATCTCTTACAAACTCAGATGCAAAAAAAACTCAACAAAATTCAAGCCAATAGAATTAAACAACATACTACAAAATAACTCACCACGACCCAATAGGATTCATACCAGGAATGTAGGGATGGCTCAACACTAGAAAAACTATTAATGTAATCAACCACATAAATAAAACAAAACCCAAAAATGACTTGATTTTATCAACTGATGCAGAAAAAGCATTTGGCAAAGTCCAACACCCATTCATGTAAAAAACTCTCAGGAAAATAGGAATAGAATGGAAATGTCTTAGAATAATAAAGGGCATCTATACAAAACAAACAGCCAACATCATCCTAAACAGAGTCTGAAAACATTCCACTTGAGAACTGGAACCAGACAAAGATGCCCTTTGTCACCACTTATATTCAACACTGTCTTGGAAGTTCTAGCCAGAGCAATCAGGCCAGATATAAGGACATCCAAATTAGTAAGGAAGAAGTAAAGGTATCTCTATTTGCAGATGATATGATCTTATACACAAAAAAAAACCCTAAAGAATCCACACAAAAACCCTGAAACTGATGGAAGAGTTCAGGATACTGTCAGAGTACAAAATAAACATACAAAAATCATTTGGATTACTTTACACCAACAAAGAGAACATCAAAGAGTAAATTACTGAATCAATATCATTTATGATAGCCCCCAGGAAGATAATATACTTAGGAACAAGTCTATCCAGAGATGTAAAAGATCCATACAAGGAAAACTACAAGACTGTACTGCAAAAACCAAAAGAGAACTACATAAATAGAGAAATCTACCTTGTTCATGGATAGGAAGACTCAACATTGTGAAAATATCTATTGTATCCAAAACAATTTGTAGATAACAGTGCAATCCCAATACAAATTCCAATGACATTTTTAATGAACTGGAGAAACAAATCACCAACTTCATATGAAAAGCAAAGAAGCCTTGTGCTTTAGTTATCTAGTGCTGCTATAACAGAAATACCTCAAGTAGATGGCTCTAAAAAAGAAATTTTGTCCTGTGATAGTTCAGTATGCTACAAGTTCAAATTTAGGGCATCATTTACAGGGGAAGGCTTTCTCTGTTGGCTCTGGTGAAAGGTCCTTGTCATCAACATTCCCCTGGACTGGGATCTTCTGTGGCACAGGGACCCCAGTTTCTTTCCAAATGACATGCTCTGCTCCCCAGTACTGCTTCTTTCCTGGTGGTATGAGGTCCCCAACTCTCTGCTTGCTTCCCTTTCCTTTATATCCCAAGAGATTGCCTCAAGGCATAATACAATCTTACTTATTGAATCCTGCCCCACCAACACAATTGCCACCCATCTTCCCTTATTAACATCATAGAGGCAGGGTTTATAGCATGTAGGACTAATACACAATACCAGCAATCATGGCCTAACCAAATTGCTGCACACATGTGGGGGGAGGTGGGAGGACACAATTCAATTCATGATATCCTGGATAAGTAAAGAATTACTGAAGATGAACAAAGTGAGAGGCCTCATACCACCTGACTTTAGAACCTATGACTGCCATGGTGGTCAAAATGCCTTTACTGGTACAAAAACAGATATATAGACCACTGGAACAGAACTGAGAATCCAAACATATCATCATCCACCTATGACCAGCTGATATTTTAAAAAGGCCCAAAGTCTGTAAACTGGGGAAAAGATAGTCTCTTTTAACAAATGGTGTTGGCATAACTGGATATGTATCCACAAAAAATGAAACAAGACCCATAGCTCACACCATGCACAAAAACTAACTCAAAATGGACCAAAGACCAAAATTTTAAACAATAAAGATCATGGAAGAAAAAAACAAGGACAACATCAAAAGCCTTAATACACAGCATAAACAGACTACAAAACATTACTAACAATGCCCAAGTGCCAGAAGACAAAATGGCTAACTAGGAACTCCTAAAAATCAAACACTTAGGCTCATCCAAAGACTTCACCAAAGGTAAAAAGGCAACCTACTGACTGGGACAAAATTTTTGGCATCCATGAATCCAGTCAGTGTCTACCTCTCCGTAATCTACAAGACACTGTAAAAACTTAACAACAAAAACACAAATAATCCAATTAAGAAATGGGCAAAAGATATAAACAGGCACTTCACCAAAGAAGACATCTGGGAAGTAAGCAGATACATGAGGAAATGCTCATAATCATCAGCCACAAGAGAATTCCCAATTAAAACTACAATGAGATGCCATTTCATACCAACAAGGAATGGCATTAATCCAAAAAAAAACACAAAGTAATAAATGTTAGAGAGGCTATGGAGAGACTGGAACTCTTCTACACTGCTGATGTGAATGTAAAATAGTACAACCACTCAGGAAGTCAATTCAGCACTTTCTTTAAAAAGCTAGATATAGAAAAACCATACAATACACCACTTTTTGGAAAATATCCTAGAGAAACAAGTGCTGTCACACAAATAGATACATATACACCAGTGTTCATTGCAGTGCTGTTCAAGATAGCAAAAATATGGAATCAACCTAGAAGCCCATCAACAAATGAATGGATCAACAAACTATGGTATATTCACACAATGGAATACTAAAAAATGATAAAGAACAACCATGATCTTGGGAAACATCCCATAACATGGAGTAATCTGGAAGACTAAAATCTGTTGGTTGCCAAAGGACAAATATTGTATGGGACCACTATTATAAGTCCTCAAGAAGAGTTTTAAACACAGAAGATAACAGTCTTTGGTGGTTTCATGGGTGGGAGGGAGGGAGAGGAGCATTCACTGAGAGGATGATAGGTAGGAATTGGGTTACATGAAGGGAGTAACAGCTCACAATAGAAGGGAGGTCAGCACAGCTGAATTCAAACAAAAGCTATTAAGTTTTCTAAGTATAATGCAACACTGTGAAGGACTCAGTAGCAGGGTCAGAGGTCAGGGAACCACAGTTTCAGGAGACATTTAGGTCAATCAGCATAACAAGACTTTTTTATGAGAATGTTCTGTATCTCACTTTGGTGAGTGGCACCTTGAGGTCTTAAAAGCTAGTAAGTGGCTATTTAAATAACATCAATTGGCCCCAACCCTGCTGGAGCATAGGAAAAAGGACATCAAAGATGAGCCCAAGAGAGAGAAAGGGTCCTATAATCCAGAGACTACATCAGCAGGAGACTAGAAGAACTAGATGATGCCTGGCCATCACCAATGACTGACCTGATAGGGAATACAACATAGAGTCCTTGATGTAGCGGGAGAAAAATGGGTATGCAGAAATAGAACTCTATTAAAATATCAGACGTGATGGTCTGACAGACTGACTGTCTCCAGAAGACACAGTCCCTGGACTGTCTGTTAACCCAGAGCTGAAACAAGTCCCAAGGTCAGCTCTTCAGAAAAAGATTAGACTAGACTATAAAACATAAAATGATACTGGTGAAGAAGGTGATTCTTGGCTTAAGTATATACATGAGGCTAATGATCAGTTCTTGTCCGGAAGTGAGATGAGAGGGAAGCGGGGCACAGGAGCTAGCTGAATGGATGTGGGTAAGACAGGTGGAAAGGAGGAGTGTGCTGTCACAGGTGGAGAGAGCATTTAGAATTACACAGTGTGTGTGCAAGGCTCTGTATGACAAATTGACTTGGATTGTAAACTTTCACTTAAAGTATAATAAATCATTTTTTAAAAAACATTTGGCAATCATGTATCTGCTAAAAGTTTAACATCCAGAACACATAAGGAACTCCTACAACTCAAGAACAAAATTAAAACAATTCAATTTAAAAATGGGCAAATCATGATAGCAAAAATATGGAAACAATCTAAGTATCCAACCAGAGATAAATAAACAAAATATGGTACATCATACAGTGAAATACTATGCAACTATAAAGCATAATGATCAGTCCTCAAAACATAACATGGATGAATCTAGAGGACATTATGCTAAGTGAAATAAGTCAATCACAAAAGAATAAATATTGCACTTTTATAAGAAGACCAACATAGATATATATACTGAGACCAACACTCATTAGTATTTAACAACAATGTGGTGGGGAGAAAAGAGGAGGAAGCACTCTTGGGTTAGTAGAAATTTGTTATTTTTGATGATGGGAAAGGTAGCATCAAATCTGGGTGAAGTGCACACAGCTTGACTAAGGTAAATCCTGTCCCTAAGAAATGCAAACAACACAAATGGTGACTGTACACATGGCCCTCATCTGATGGAATACACAAGAACCAATTGACTGCATCTGTGAAAAAAGACGATGGAAAAGCTCCATATCAGCAGTCTGAAAAAGATCAGGTGCTGACTGTGGCACAGATCAATTGCTCATATGCGAATTCAAACTGAAACTGAAGAAAATTAGAACAAGTCCACAAGAGCTGAAGTCTGACCTTGAGTATACCCCTCCTGAGTTTAAAAACCATCTCAAGAACAGATTTGATGTGTTGATCACTAATGACCAAAGACCAGACAAACTGTGTAATGACATCAAAGACATCATCCATGAAGAAAGCAAGAGGTCATTAAAAAGACAAGAAAGAAAAGACCAAATTGAATGTCAGAAGAGACTCTGAAACTTGCTCTTGAACATCAAGCATCTACAGCAAAAGGAAGGAATGACCTAATCAGAAGATGTCAAAGAGCAGCTCAAGAAGACAAAAGAAAGCACTATAATGGCATGTGCAAAGAGCTGGAAATGGAAAACCAGAAGAGAAGAACACATTCTGCATTTCTCAAGCTGAAAGAACTGAAGAAAAAATTCAAGCCTTGAGTTGCAGTAGTGAAGGATTCTACAGGGAAGTTATTAAATGACTCAGGGAGCATCAAAACAAGATGAAAGGAATACACAGAGTTATTATACCAGAAAGAACTGGTCAATGTGCAGCCATTTGAAGAGGTTGCATATCATCAGGAACCAATGGTACTGAAGGATGAAGTCAAAGCTGCATTGAAGGATTGGCAAAAAACAAGCCCCCAGGAACTGATGGACTATCAATTGAGATATTTCAACAAACAGATGCACCACTGGAAGTGCTCACTTGCCTATGCCAAGAAATTTGAAGGACAGCTAGCTGGCCAACTGACTGGAAGAGATCCATATTTATGCCTATTCCAAAGAAAGGTGATCCAACCCAATGTGGAAATTACCAAACAGTATCATTGATATCACAAACAAGTAAAATTTTGCTCAAGAGCATTCAAAAACAACTACAACAGTGTATTGACAACGAACTGCCAGAAATTCAAGCTTGATTCAGAAGAAGACGTGGAACCAGGGCCATCATCACTGATGTCAGATGGATCTCAGCTGAAAGCAAATAATACCAGAAAGATGTTCACTTGTGTTTCAGTGACTATGCAAAAGCATTCAACTGTGTGGATCAAACCAAGTTATGGCTAATGTCACAGAGAATGGAAATTCCAGAACACCTAATTGTGCTCTTAAGGAATCTGTATATGGATCAAGAGGCAGTAGTGCCAATAGAACAAGGGGACACTGCATGGTTTAAAGTCAGGAAAGGTTTGTGTCAGGGTTGTATTCTTTTACTATACCTTTTTAATCTGTAGGCCAAGCAAATAATCTGAGAAGCTGGATCATACGAAGAAGAACGAGGCATCAGGATTGGAGAATGTCTTAGTCAACTGGTACTGCTCTAGCAGAAAATACCATCGGTGGAAGGCCTTATGAAGAGAAATTTTTATTGTTACAATCTGGTAAACCATAAATCCATTTACAAATTGTAAGTCCATTCAGCAAGGGAATTTATCACAGTCTGGCAGGCTGAGTCCAAATCCAGTGAGAGCATCTCAGTACAAGACCTCACGTCCAAAGGATGTTCCTGCTCTCGGTCATGCTTTCTTGGTGGTGTGAGGTTCCCAGCTTCCCTCTGGTCACTTCTCTCCCTTATATCCTACAAGCATATAGATTGAATCCTGCCTCCCTAACACAACTGCAGCCCATTCTCCATCATCAATAGCACAGAGGCAGGATTCACAACACATGGGAGGAATGGCACCATACTGGGACTCATAGCCAAATCAAATCAACACGTACATTTTTGGGGGGACAAAATTCAATCCATGACAGAGGATGACTCATTAACAACCTGCATTACACAGACAGCACTACTTTACTTGCTGGAAATGAAGAAAATTTGAGACACTTACTGATGAAGATCAAAGACCACAGCCTTCAGTATGGATTGTACCTCAACATCAGGAAAACAAAAATCCTCACAACTGGACCAGTAAGCAACATTGTCATAAATGGATAAAAGAGTGAGGTTGTCAAGGATTTCATTTTACTTGGTTCCACGGTCAACGCCCATGGAAGCAGCAGTCAAGAAATCAAAAGACGCATTACACTGGAGAACTCTGCTGCAAAGGATGTCTTTAAAGTATTCAAAAGTAAAGATGTCACCTTCAAGAAGAAAGTGCACCTGACCCAAGCCATGGTATTTTTAATCACATCAAATGCATGTGAAAGCTGGGCAATAAAGAAAGAAGACAGAAGAAGAACTGATGCCTTTGAATTGTGGTGTTGGAGAAGAATGTTAACTGTACCATGGACTGTCAAAAGAGCAAACAGAGCTATTCTGGGAGAAGTACAACCAGAGTGCTCCTTGGAAGCAAAGATGGCAAGACTGTGTCTTATATACTTTAGACATGTTGTCAGGAAGGATCAGTCCCTAGAGAAAGACATCACACTTGGCAGAGTGGATGGTCAGTAAAAAAAGAGGAAGACCCTTGACAATACGGATTGACACAGTGGCCGCAACAATGGGCTTAAGCATAAAAACAATTGTGGACATGGCACAAGACAGGGCAGTGTTTCATTCTCTTGTTCACAGGGTCGTTATGAGTCAGAACTGACTCAACGGCACCTAACGACAGCAAGAAATGCACAGGAGAAGAGGGTTTTTGATAAAGGGTATGACAAATTTAATTTTGCGATAACAACCAAAAATACACGTGGCTGTATAAATATGTACATAGGCATATATGCATATAGGTATGAAAATGTGTCCACATACAGATATATCCACAGGCATATATATGTACATATCAGTATGTGTGTAACTGCATGTGTATTCATAAATATAATAAACCACATAAGGGACACAGTTACAGATACTTCTTAGAAAAAACCAAATACCTCACAAGATTAATTTTGTGGATTTGAAGACTTAGGACCATAGTCTTACAGGACAGCTCACTTTATAGGTATGATATGGCTTGGCTTATAGTTCCTAAAGTTTATGCTACAACTCAATGGGATGAGCAGCGTCTAGGGTCTTCAAAAGCTTGTGAGAGGTCATCTAAAATATAGCTATTCATCTCTGCTTATCTGGAACAAAACGGAAAGAAGCAAATCCAAGATGCAGAGATGAAAATAGTTTATAGGACTAATAGTCTACATGAACCACAATTTTATCTACCCTTAGACCAGAAGAACTAGATGATACCCAGCTAAGGCTACTGACCATCTGATCAAGACCACAATAGATGGCTCCTGATAGAACGGGAGAAAAATGTTGAACAGTACTCAAGTTCTAAAAAAGTCCATCCATATTGGACTAGTTGTGCAAACACCTCAAGTGAGAAAACTGAAAAGAATACACTCAAAAGTTCTCAAGCTGAAAGAATTTAAGAGAAAAGTCAAGCCTTGGTTGCAATACTGAAGTATTCTGTGAGCAAAAGGTAGGAAGATAGAAAGAATATAGTCACTATGACAAAAAGAATTCATCAAAGTGCAGCCGTTTCAAGAAATAGCATATGATCAAGAACCACTGATACTTCACTGCACTGAAGGCACTGGCAAAAACCAAATCTCTAGGAATCAACAGAATTGCACTCAACATGCTTCAACAAAGAGATGCCACAGTGGAAGCACTTACTATCTGTATCAAAAAATGTGAAAGATGGTTGGCCAACTGTCTAGGAGAGTTGCTGTATTTGCGCCCATTCCAAAGAAAGGTTATTAAACAAAATGCAGAAAATATTGAATAATAGCACATGCTAGCAAAATTTTGATAATGATAATTCAAAAACGGTTGCAGCCATATATTAATAGTAAACTGCCAGAAGTGCAAGCCAAATTCAGAAGGGGACTTGGAATGAGAGATATCATTACTGATGGCAGATGGATCTCGGCTAAATGCAGAGAGTACCAGAAAGATAGTTACCTGTGTTCTACTGATGATGCTAAGGCAGATTGTACGGATCATGACAAATTTTAGATAACATTATGAAGAAGGGAAATTCCAAGACATTTAATTGTGCTCGTGGAACTTGCACATGTATCAAGAGGAAATTGTTCACACAGAATGAAGGGCTATTGCATGGATTAAAATCAGAGAAGTTCTGCAACATGGTTGTATCCTTTCATCTTATTTATCCAATCTATATGCCAAGCAACTAATCCAAGAAGCTAGACTATATGAAGAATAACACGGTGTCCTAATTGGAGGAAGACAAAAAACCTGCAATAGGCAGATGACAAAACTTTCCTCACAGAAAGTGAAGATGACTTGAAGCACTTACTGAGGAAGGTCAAAGGCTACAGCCTTCAATATGGATCACAAACGATCATAAAGAAAATGAAAGGTCTCACAACTGGACCAATAAACAGCATCATGATAAACAGCAAAGAAATTAAAATTTTCCAGGATTTCAGTCTACTCAGGTCAACAATGGAAGTAGCAGTCATGAAATCAAACAATGTGTTGCACTGGGCAAACCTGCTGTGAAAGATCTCTTTAAAGTTTTAAAAAGCAAATGTCACTAAGGTGCATTTGACTCAAGCCATTGTCTTTTAACTGTCTGATATGCAAGTGAAAAGTGGAAGACTGAAAAATAACTGACACATTTGAATTGTGGTATTGACATGTTGCAGGAAAAAGACAAGTTCCGCAGCAGAGCAGTAAACACCTCAAACACCATTTTGTCTTTAAGAGAAAGGGGATTTATTGCTGTTGGTGCTGACTGATTAGAGTTGTGGTTGCTGAGATTGGGGTGGCAATTTCTCAAAATAAGGCAAAAACGAAGTTTGCCTCATCAACTGACTCATTCACAAAAAGTTTCTCTGTAGCACACAATGCTATTCAAGAGCATTTTACTCATAGTGGAACTGCTTTCAAAACTGGAGTTAGTCCTCTCAAACCCTGCTGCTGGTTTATCAACTAAGTTTACGTAATATTCTGAATCCTTTGTGGTCATTCCAACAGTGTTCACAGCATCTTCTCCAGGAATAGATTCCATCACAAGAAATGACTTCCTTTACTCATCCATAAGAAACACCTCATTCATTAAACTTTTATCAAGAGATTGCAGGGATTCAGCCACATCTTTACACTCCATGTCTAATTCTATTTCTCCTGCTATTTCTAACACATCTGTTGTTTCTTGCTCCTGCAATCTTGAACCCTTCAAAGTCATCCCTGAGGGTTAGAATCGACTTCTTCCAAACCTGTGCTATTGCTCATATTTTGACCTACTCCCATGAATCATAATTTTTCTTAATGGTATCTAAAATGTTAAATCCTTTCCAAAAGGTTTTTAATATACTTTGCCAAGATCTATCAGGGGAATCATTCTCTATGGCAGCTATACCCTTACAAAATGTTTTTCTTAAATAATAAGATTTGAAAGTCAAAATTACTGCTTGATCCATAGGCTGAAGAATGTATATTGTATAAGCAGGCATGAAAACATTAATCTCTCTGTATATCTCTATCAGAGCTGTTGGGTGACCAGGTACATTGTCAATGAGCAGTAACATTTTGAAATGAATCTTTTTTTCTAAGCAGTAGGTCTCAACTCAGTTTAAATGTTCATGAAACCATGTTGTAAGCAGATGTGCTATCATCTATGCTTTGTTGTCCCATTTATATAACACAGAGTAGATTTAGCATAATTCTTAAGGACCCTAAGATTTTCTGAATGGTAAATGAGCACTGATTTGAATTTAAGGTCACCAGCTGCATTAGCCTCTAACAAGGAGTCAGCCTGTCCTTTGAAGCTTTGAACTCAGGCATTGACTTTTCTTCTCTAGCTATGAAAGTCCTACACAGGATCTTCTAGTATTAATATAGATAACTGAGACTGAAAATTTTTCCTCCCCCCCTCCTTGTGGTTCCCGCGCCTGCCTAACAGGATACTCCCCTTCACAGCCAGCTCTCACCTGACAGGACACTCTCCTTTGATAAGCCCGGCGCCTGACAGGATACTCCCCTTTCCCCTTCCCAGCCAGGCCCCCCCCCGCCTGACAGGATATTTCCCTTTGATAAGCCCCCCTCTCGCCTAGTAAGATGTGCCCCTTCAAAGCCCCACTCCCGCCTAGCAGGATGCACCCTCTCAGAATCCCGCCCACTCATCCCATTTGTCTCAACCATGACATCCTCAAACTGCACTATACCTGCCCTCCCGAAACCCCACTCGGGGCCAATTGTTGGAACCTGTGAAGGTCCCGTTGGCCCGCCAGCACAATAAACAGCTTCTTGCCTCCTCCTGGGTGTCATTCGCTTCCCATTTTCTATAACAGTTTTTGGTTCCCTGACCGGGAAGCGAATAGACTGGCCCCTTGCTGTCACCTGCCTCTTGGGACCTCGGCCGTCGGCCGGGGCGGACAGGCTAGGAAGGACAGGCGCCACTCGTTTTCCGGTTAACGAGGTCTTCTCACCTCTCCGCCTCGTACCCGCCGGAGAGGTTTCTGAAGACGCAGGACCCTCAAAGGATCAGGTAACAGGCATCAGAAGACTTCAGTCCAGGTAAGGCCCCGGGGCCACCCCAACCCAGTCAGGACCACCCTCTCTAGGGCAAAGGGGAGCTTGATCACCTCCCGGCTTTTGAGCCCCAGTTCAGGATTCCCCCTCCGGGTGAAAGTCTCAGTCTATGTGAGTGAATATATTTTGTGTTGTGTGATTGTATCTGTGCCTCCAAGTTCGCACGGAGGCTGAGTGGGCCCTCTCCTGTGGTTCCGTGTGGACTCATAAGGCATAACGGTGTGAGCCAAGCCTCCTCTGCCCCAGGGTTTATACGGGGACACCTTAACCAAGAGCCCACCTAAGTCCCCACAAGGGGAATGGCCAGAAGGGCATCTGAGTGGTCCTCGGGACAAGTTGTTCATCTTACTTGCGGCACCATCAGCATGGGTGGGACACACAGCAAACCTACAGTCTTAGACTGCATGTTGAAAAATTTTGATAAGGGCTTCAAGGGAGACTATGGAGTTAAATTTAGCCCCCCAAAATTAAAAACCCTGTGCCAAGTTGAATGTCCCTCCTTTGACACCAACTGGCCACCTGAAAGAACATTAGACACCCACCTGGTTCAGGCAGTTTGGAATAGAGTCATTGCCAAATCAGGGGTACATCCCGACCACTTCCCCTACATAGACCAGTGGTTAGAAATAGCTCAGACCCTCCCACAATAGGTCAGATTCTGTTTGAATAAGTCAGGACCCGGGAGGGTCCTCCTGAACACTTCTGGGGTCTCGAAGAAAGTTCCAAAAATCTTCCAAGACCAGCCTGAAGAAGGCCCACCCCCATATTTTGGCTACCCACTTCAGCCATCAGCACCACCTGCCACCCCCCCCATCAAATCTCCACCACCATCGGTGGAATCCCCAACAGTCTCACCAGCCACCCCAGTGGAAACCCCAACAGCCTCACTAGCCCCTCCATCTCTGCCGGTTACGAGGTCCCAGAATAAGACACTACAACTGCCTTTAAGAGAGACTCGGGGATCGGGAAAAATAGAAACTGATGGGACTGTTACCCCAGGAGCCCCCGTCTTTAGTTATGTCCCATTTACCACCACCAATCTCCTGAATTGGAAACACCACAGTCCTTCATACTCTGAAAAACCACAGGCACTTATAAATATGTGCGAGGTGATTTTCAATACCCGTAACCCCACATGGGACGACATCCGACAGCTATTTCTAAGCCTCTTCACAACCGATAAAAGATGCCGAATCTTAGAAGTGGCCCAACAGTACTTGAGGGATAACCTGCCTACCGGCATGATAGACATTGAAGGTTACCTTCCATGGGCACTCCCCGAAACCAGACCCGACTGGGACCCCAACACTCCTGAGGGACTCCACCGACTCCAGGACTATCAGAGGGTACTGCTACATGGAATCAGGCAGGGAGCAAGGAAACAAACTAATCTGTCTAAAACCCAAGCAGTCCTTCAACGACCCCAAGCGCCTCCCTCAGAATTTTATGAGAGACTCTGTGAAGCTTTCTGCATCTGGACCCCCTTCAATCCTGAAGCCCCTGAGAGTCAGACCCTTGTAAATGCAGCCTTCGTCGCCCAGTCAGCTGCCGACATCCGCAGGAAATTACAGAAACTAGAGGGGTTCAGTGATATGAACAGCTCCCAATTAATTGATATAGCTAATAAGGTCTTCATGAATTGAGACCGAGAGGCCCACAGGGAAGATGAACACAAGGCTAAATGTTATGCTCATCTCATCGCAGCGGCCCCAGCTGGCAGGCCCCCGCCCCGGCTACTGAACACCCCTGAAAGTCCATAAAGTCCTTCAGACCGCCACTGGGCCCGAATCAGTGCGCCTACTGCAAACTAGAAGGACATTGGATGCGTGACTGTCCCACCAACCCACCAAGGAAGCAGGCAGGGGAGGACAAAGTCCGACCCAGGAAGCCCACAACAACACCCACCGAAGAATATCAACTGGAACCATCGACCACAGCACTGGCCCTGGTGGGTGAGGACTCAGACTAGGGACAACCGGGTTCATACAGATTGGGCCCCCATGAACCCATGGTCCAGATAAAAGTCGGGGGCCAGCCGGTGGACTTCTTAGTTGACTCTGGAGCCGAACATTCTGTCCTAACAAGCCAATTAAGTCCTCTCAGCAGGCGACAGGTCACAATCATGGGAGCCACCGAGAACCAGACTAAGAGGCCTCTCCTCCAAACTCAGACGTGCACCCTGGGATGACATAAGGTCCAACATAAGCCGCCGCAGCCACACAGAAAACTTAAAAGAACAGGTTACCTATTCTCTTTCTGCTCTCAGTCTCATGGGTTCTCGCGGTGCCCTCTGTCAGTCGTCTCTCCAGGAGGATACCTCTTCTCTGTGCTGTTCGGTATTAAGGGACGATTCTAACTCAGAGTCAAAACCTGAAGCCGTTTGAGAACCTCTTCTTTTCAAGTTTCTTAAAGAAGTCAGACAAGTGACTATTTCCCCTTATACCCTATCAAAAAAAAGTCAGGCAAATAGCGTTTGTTACAGAACCTAAGGACAATCAATGCAACAACGGAAGCATGGGAACCTTACAACCTGAACTCCCTCCTCTAAAGTGTTATCCCAAGGAACCATGCTGTTACTGAATTGATTTACGAAAGTGCTTCTCTATGCTTCGCTTTTAATCTCCCATCAGAATATTTCAAGTGGCCTTTCTAGCAATATCAGTAGGAAGTCCTCCCCCAGGGAATGGAAAACAATCTCACTCTTTGTCAGAAATTTATAGATGCTACAATAGAGAATGTTTGAAAACAATTTCACTCTGTTTATCTCATTCATTATATTGATGACATTTTGTGAGCTCACCCTGGTCGTTCCTTTTTACAGGAGTACTCAATGACACTCACCTCTGCCCTGAAAACTAGAGACTTGTTAATTGCTCCAAATAAAATCCGAACTCAGCCTCAATATCCTGCTTGAGCCACACTCCTAAGGTGCTTCCTCCTTATAACCCTCTTATTTGCCTCATTTACTACCTTTTATATTTTCCCCAAGTAACTCGGGGTGGCCTACGACACCGTGTCACTCTGTACACAGGAGACTCCTCGGTCTGCCCTAATGGGGTCATCTCCACATCAGGACTTTAGCAACACAGGTTCTCCTCCTCAACTCCACTGTCTCTATTTGCTGGAAACACACTGGTACTATCCAAACCTCCACACTGAATTACCTACAAACACAAACCTTCAGCACACCCACCAACCTAACCTGTACTGACAGTACCACCTTCCTGTGGTGTGACTCTAACCTTCACAAGTACCTCCCCACCAACCATACCTGCACTCCAGTATATGCTTTCCCCAATTATCACATTTACTCATCAAAAGATTTTGAGTCTCTCTTCCTCCCACACCTAAGCCAAGAAGGACCATAGACATAACTGTATTAGGACTCACTTCACTCATCGGACTCGCCGCAGGAACCGGTGGAGTCGTCACATCAGTTACCCTCTATAAAAAGCTATCAGAGACACTCAATTCGGACATGGACCAAGTTGCTGACACACTTCTTATACTTCAGAACCAAATTAACTCCCTGGCAGCAGTTACTTTACAAAACAGACGAGCGTTAGACTTATTACTGGCAGAGAAGGACAGGACCTGTGTGGCGCTGAGCGAAGAATATTGTTATTTTGTAAATGCTTCTAACATTGTCACATCTAAGGTTACAGAGCTCAAAAGCCGAGTCGAACAGAGACGACGCAAACTTATCCAGTCTGGATGGGGACTCATGTCAAATTGGGCCACCTGGCTGGCCCCCCTGTGGGGGCCACTCGCCTTCGGATTTGTAGTCCTGATCTTTGGACCCTGCCTCCTGCGCCACCTGCGAGACCAACTAGAACAGAACTTACTCAACAAAACCATCTCCAGAGTCCTGACCCTCCAAACTTATCAACAACTTCCCCAAGCTGACACTGAAGAGTTGTGATACCCACCCTTATCAAAGGGGAGTATCAAAGGGGGGAATAATGTAGATAACTGAGACTGAAAAATTTTCCTCCCCCCCCCTCGCTGTTCCCACACCCACCTAACAGGATACTCCCCTTCACAGCCAGCTCTCGCCTGACAGGACACTCTCCTTTGATAAGCCCGGCGCCTGACAGGATACTCCCCTTTCCCCTTCTCAGCCCGCCCCCCCCCACCTGACAGGATATTTCCTGGGTCCCGTTGGCCCGCCAGTGCAATAAACAGCTTCTTGCCTCCTCCTGGGTGTCATTCGCTTCCCATTTTCTATAACAGTATAAGGCTATTTCATCTACAATGAAATCTGTTGTTTAGTGCAGCCATCTTTATCAGTTATCTTAGCTAGATCTTCTGGATGACTTGCTGCAGCTTCTACATCAGCATGTGTTGCTTCACCCTGCACTTTTATGCTGTAGAGATAGCTTCTTTCCTTAAAGCTCGTGAAACAACTGCTAGTTTCAGACTTTCCTCTGCAACTTTCTCATCTTTCTCTCAGCCTTACAGAATTGAAGAGAGTTAGGGCTTTGTTCTGGATTAGGCTTAAAAGAATGTTGAGGCTGGTTTGATCTTCTATGTAGATCCCTAAAACTCTTCCCTATTAACAATAAGGTTGTTTTTCTTTCTTACCATTCATGTGTTCACTGGAGTAACACATTTCATTTCCTTCGAGAACTCTTCCTTTGCATTCACTACTTGGCTGTTTGGCACAACAGGTTCAGCTTCCAGCCTGTCTTGGCTTTCAACATGCCTACTTCACCAAGCTGAATCATTTCTAGCTTTTGATTTAAAGTGAAAAACATGTGACTCTTCTTTTCACTTGAACACTTAGAAGCCATTGTAAGGTTACTGACTGACATAATTGCAATATTGTCACGTCACAGGAAATAGAGAGGCCTGAGGAGAGGGAGAGAGGCAGGGGAGTGGCTGCTTAGTGGAGCAGTCTACATGTGCCATCTTATATGGGAGCAGTTCATGGTACCCCAAAATGAATATGATAGTAAAATCAAAGATGACTGATCACAGATCACCATCACAGATACAATAATAATGAAAAAGTCTAAACAACTGCAAGAATTATCAAAATGTGATACAGAGACATGAAGAGGGCACATGCTGTAGGGAAAATGGCACCAACTGATTTGCTTAACACGGGATTGCTACAAACCCACAACTTGTAAAATAAATAGGTGACAGATGGATACAGAAAAAAATAATAAATAAATAGAAACAGTATCTGCAAAGCACAAAAAACAAAGTATGCCTGTACCAGTTTAATACATAGTGGGAATAGCCCTTTTGTGCTTTTCTTAATAATGAGTTATTGAGGGTTTATTTCAAAATCAGCCCTAAACACTGGGAAAGAACTACATCATTACAGACACATAGCCCAGTACTGACAAAAATAGCCACATGGTTCAACGCCTATGGGTCATTTATTGCCTGGGACCTGCCCAATTACATCTCCCTTTGGTTAGGCTCCTTAGTCTTCCATCTCTCGTACCTGGAACTGGCTCACATAGTCACATGGTTATGAACTGGGTTGCTAAAAAAGCGTTGGCAGTTTGAATCTAACAGCCACTCCTTGGAAACCCTATGGAGAGATTCAAGTCTGTCCTATATGGTCACTATGAGTTGGAATTAATTTGATGGCAAAGGGTTTGATTTTTTTGGCACTCACATTTACATCTAAGTTATTTTTAAATTAAATGGCATCTATTTTACTGGAGGAAGATAAGAATTCATTTTTATATTTTAACTTAAAGATGTCTCTGCTTTGAAATTCAGTGTAAAATCTCTGCTTTTTAAGCAAAGACACATTATGCTGCTTGCCATTCATCTAAAATGTTTGATAGATGTTCTTAAATTTTTGATAGCCTGCAACTCTACCAATTTGCAAAAATATGTCACATAGTATTAGAAACAGGGATAAACATATTCCAGGTTTTCAAGGTCTTGGTTAATGTCAAAGGTTATTAATTTTAAAAAATTTACTGAGAAAATTGTCTCGGATCAACATAGTTTACAAATGGATGTGTTTCTCATCTCACATAGGTTATAATAGGAATTCTTCTTCCTCCTACCATTTTGTTTTTGGACTTTCGCACTTGTGATGACTTCTCATATCAGACATCCAAGGAAAATGAAGATGGCAAAGAAAAAGAAGAGGAGAACATGGTCAGTGTTACCCTTTTCGTAAGAGTAGCAACTTACTGTCATTTTCACATTGTGTTTTCTCTTACCATGAATTTAAGAATCTCAGTAACTGGAGGATATTATAATTCTTTACTTTAAAAGGTGCTTGTCTGTTAGATACTGTGCTGAGGCTGAGGTGTGTGGTCATTTCCCATTAGCAAACTGTTCCTTTGCGCTGTGTTCTGTTTTCCAGGATGCAAATGCAGATGCTGGTTCAAGAAAAGGGGACGAGGAGAATGAACAAAAAAAGCAAAGAAGTATTCCCATTGGAACAAAGATCTGTGAATTCTATAATGCACCCATTGTCAAGTTCTGGTTTTACACAGTAATGTCTCATCATTAGCATTTGCCAATAAGCATTTTTTTAAATACTTAAATGTATCAGAATCAAGAAAAATGTCAAGGGCTTTAAAAAAAGCTTTAAAAATTCATTGACTAGAAGGAAATACAAAAACCAAACTGAGACTAATTGATAACTTTAACTAAAATTGGGTCAGCTATCTTGTCATACATTTATATGCAATATATATAGGAATATTGTCATCCTAGTCACAAATACTGAGTCGGATCCGACTCGATGGCACTTGGCTTGGCAGTCACAAATACATCATTTCATAAAGCTAAATAGTCACTTCTATTTGCTTACTTTGAAAGAGTTTTTGAATGTCTTTAGAAAAATAAAATTTGGAAATTATAATTTTATCCTAAAATGAACAAAGATGACTAGCGTTTCAATGAGCAAACTCACAGATTCCACATATTTGAAACCAATGGGGCTACTGAAGGGGCATAACTGAACCCAGATTGTAAACTCTAAGAACAGGGAAGCAAATCAAGGGTTCTCTGCTGGGCAGCTGGGCAGTCTCATCATCCTCTGCCCTCTCCAGTGGCTCACGTCATGGCTAAATGCCTCCCAACCTGCTTCAGTGTTCTCTAGTGCATGAGTGATTTGAATGGAAGTCTTCTAAACGAGTTGGTCACTCTGGAAACAATGATTTATCTTAGAAGATACGTCAGCTTAAAAATGGAATTTCAAAACCTTATTTTAACACATTACCAAACACCACTAACAGCTGCTCTTATTTCAGATCTCGTACTTGGGCTATCTTCTGTTGTTTAATTATGTCATCTTGGTGCGGATGGACCGCTGGCCCTCAATCCAGGAATGGGTTGTCATCTCCTACATTGTTAGCCTGGCCCTAGAGAAAATCCGAGAGGTGAGGACTCCAAAGACCCAGCCAGTACTGACTTCAAATTAGATACCACTCTTGTTGTAAAAACATTCCCTCAATAATACATGTCATGAAACTTTTGTTTAACAATGTCACAATCCCAAGTTCACTCCACTGACTTGCATAAACTGTATATGCCCCAGCTTGTAGCTGAATTTGAAAGACTGGTAAATCAAAACACAAGGCAAAGTTCTGAGTATGGATAATGCTGCCAAGAACCTGAGATATATAAATTACTACAATTGGACACCAATTTGGGCTCAGTTTTCCGGAAGCTAAAACTAGAAACACAGAGATCTAGGAGGTGAAATATTTATTGTGATTTCATACTCTGAATCACCTGTCCCAGGTCAGGCTCCCTCAGCCTGTGATGAGGAATTTTGTACAAGCAGCATATCAAGGAGGACTCTCCGGAGGGCCACATGAGGGAGAGGAAAGAGGCAATGAGTGGTCTCAGGTAAAATCTGAGCCCACCCCTCCTGCAGATGGCTCTGAGTGTTTAGGCCAGGTACTTTTCTTCCTAATATAATCTACAGATTTCACTTCATTAGATTAGTTTATAAAAAGAAAGCTTTTATCCGATAGATAGATAGACAGACAGACAAACTGGAACTAAAGAAGCACAAAACATATTTCAAATTCTTTCTCCAACTGATACATAACCAATGCCATTATTTTGCACTTATTATTGAACCTTTCACTGAACTTAAAAATATGACCAGTAGCCTTTTCCAGGTAGTATGAGTTTGATACTAGTGGTGTCTGATGACAGTTAATGTCTAATAAGAGTCTGAAAGTCCCAGGGTGGTACAAATGGTTTACATTCGGCTACTAACCTGAAGGTTGGAGGCTTAAATTCAACCAATGTTGCCATAGAAGAAAGGCCTGGTGGTCTACTTTTGCATGATTATAGCCAAGAAAATGCTATGCAGCCCAGTTCTACTCTGCAACACATGTGGTTGCCATGAATCATAGTCCATTGATAGCAGTGGTATTTTTTTGTGAGAGCCTGACCAAAGACAACTGTAAGAGAAACAAAAATATATGGCAAACCCAAAGTTTTACAACTTATCTCACCTACTACTACTCTTTTGCCTCTAGGTGTGTTTTATTCAAACTCTGAAAAGGTTACAGCTAGGATTTCCAAAATAGCTGCCTTGCATAGCTTAGTACATCGTGATCCTTGCTGACAGTCTGCCATACAATAAAACATTGTTCTTTATTCTAGGAGCTCAGTCCTAGTTACAGGGGAGAGGACGCAACCACCACCAAGTGTGCTCTGGCTCTTAAAACAATGAATTCTTTTAGTGTTGGCTGGTAACTAGCCACTCCCATTCTACCTCCTGGGTTACCTTGTGGCACCTTAGGCCTCTAGCCCCACTCCAGCACTACACGTAAGTCCACTGGTATTGGACTCTGCTGGACCAAGCCACTAAATATTTCCAGTTTTATTCAGAAGTGTCCCTTTAATCTGTGGTAGTTTTCCAAAGGTAGTCCCTCAAGCAGGGAAAAACCAGGTTCAATTTCTCCTGACCTCTCATATCTGAGTTATAAAAGAATTTTGGCAATTAAGTATCTCTAAGTCCAATTCTGCCTTCTCTCCTAGGGTAAATTACCCCCATGGGACCGCAAAAGCTAATTTTTGTTCTAGAGTTTTTTTCCTATGCCAAGTCTGAGAAATGACCTAGCAGGCGTATGTCCAGATAATTCGGAAAGAAATTAAGATGCCTTAAGTACAGCCAGAAGAACACAATTTAGAAGGCATTTCCTGATAGTGACGTTTGTAAAACACTGAATCTAAGAATTCAGAGGATTCCATGGAATTCTTCTTTCTAAATATTGTTCTCTGCTGAGGAGACTGGTGTTTAGAGGTCTTAAGCAGGAAATGGGACCAAATGCCCTCAGATGCCCCGCCAGTCCTAGCTGTCCATGAGTCTAAGAAGATGAGATGGATCACAATGATCTTAGTTTATCCATTCTTTGGGGTTTGTTTTCAGATCCTAATGTCAGAACCAGGCAAACTCAGCCAGAAGATAAAAGTTTGGCTTCAAGAGTACTGGAACATCACTGACCTTGTGGCCATCTCTGTGTTCATGATTGGAGCAATCCTTCGCTTACAGAATCAGCCATACATGGGCTATGGCCGAGTGATCTACTGTGTGGACATCATCTTCTGGTACATCCGAGTCCTGGACATTTTTGGTGTCAACAAGTACCTGGGGCCCTACGTAATGATGATTGGAAAGATGGTTAGTACTAACACCATAAATGACCAAGGTATATTAGTTGTGCTTGGACATGAGCCTAGGCCTTGGGCATGACTCCTGGAATTTGATTTGATCTTTCCTCTAAGGTTGGTTTCTTATAGGAAAAGTTATCTGGTATAAGATACACAGTTGATAAGCTAATAAAAACCAATTGACAAACATGTGTTGAGGGCCTTGTGCTAGGCACAAGAGGGGATATGAAGAGACCTGTAGACTCTACTTTTGAGGAAATTTTAACCCAGTTGGAAAGGAAACACAAGTTCATGACAAGTTTAATAAGAATAATAAATTTATGGTGCCTGGCCACCACCAAAGACAGCTGTGATGTGGCACACAGCATTGGGTTCCTGTGGCAACACAAGAAAAAGAAGGGTGCAGCTCAAGAACTCTACTAAAGGACCAGAACTCATGGTCCAATTGCCTGGAGGACCCCTGGGAGTGTGGCCCCTAGACCTGCTGCTGTCCCTCACCAGAAAACACTACTGAGGTCAACTCTTTGGAGAAAAATGAGCTGGACCGGGAGACACAATGTGACCATATGGTGTGTGTACTTTATGGTTCTATGCATTTATAGGATGCTTACCTGCTGGTTTCTTTCTAGATGGGACAGAACTGGGTAGAGAAGAGGGGACAGGAACTAAGAGGACACAACAAGTATAAAATGGAAAGGAGGAAGGTGCTGTCATGGGGCAAGGAGAGCAGAAGCAGCTGCTGATAGGTGGGCATGCAAAATTAATTTAGATTGTGTACTTTCACTTAATCACAATAATAAAAAAATAATAAATTTTAGGCTGGAATTCAAGGTATGAATTGAATACATGCTGTGACCATACAGCATACCTTCCATTTCATAAAATGTGTTCAGAAAAGCATTTAGAAAACAAACGTTCTCCAAGTGAACATGGATAGGACATAGAATCTTGCATTCACATAGCATGCTCTCCTGTGAAATGACAAGGGCAGATCTCCAAGTAGGTGCATAGGAAGAAGCTCTGGGGTGGGCAGTATTAGGGAGGTCTACAGGGAGGCAACACAGAGCATCTCAGCCCTCAAGCAGCACACAACAACAAAACAGTCTAGTTTAATCAAGGCAGCAGTGCCAGCAGGCAAGGTCACTGTCTCAGGGGTGCTCAACAGGTGCAGGACCCCAGGAAGAAACAAGCTAGAATTCAAGTGCAGAGTGCAAGAGGAGTTCCTTGTGCCAGAACTGGGCAGAAAAGGAGGATCTACCAAAAGCAACAATGTAAAAACCCAGGTTCAGGGGCCAAGTGCTAGGTAGAAGCAAACCTGGGAGGAGACATAGCAATGCATGTTCTTGGCTACCTATCTCTGGTCCTGCTAACAGGAAAGGGCATAATTCTCCCGGCATGGAATCAAAACAATGCCAGAACTGAGAAGGCGTGATCCTTTGTGAGAATATGGTGTCTGTTGGTGTGGTCTGGTGACGAGAGGGAGGCCAGACCATTTATACATTGGTCTCTGTTTTAGGGTGGGAAGTTCACTGACAGAATGAATTACACAAGAATAAATACTTCCATCCTCTAACAGATTCCACTGAGAATAAGCCATAAGCCAGATCCTTAGTGAAAATATGCTGTCTGTTGGTGTGGTCTGGTGACGAGAAGGAGGCCAGACCATGTGTACATTGGTCTCTGTTTTAGGGTGGGAAGTTCATTGATGGAAAACAGAGTACTTCTATCCTCTAACAGATTCCATTGAGAATAAGCCACCATGGGCATTCACCCATTTGTCAGATAGCTGCAAGTGTGCTCTGTTCCATATGCTGTTCTAAGCACTGACGACACCACGGGATCAGGACAAACAAAATCTGAGCCTCCTTGAAGTTCACCTCTTCCATAAAATTGTGTCAGATAATGATGAGTGTCCTAAAGAAAACAATGCAATGAAAGACAATAAAACAATGTAAAGGGAGAGAGACTGCAGGACTTGCCAGTGGAGTGTTCTGGAAATTCTCTCAGAGAAAGTGATGTATGAAGTTACCTGAAGGGAGTAAAACAAGCTGTAAGTACTTGTGTAAGACATTCCAGGCAGAGAGAACAAGACCAAAGGTCCCGTAAAGACCATGGGAAAGGAGCACTATGTAAAGGAAGGCAGTGTGGCTGAAGTGCAAAGAAGCCTGGGCAGCAGTGACTAGGACACTCAGGGGCACTGGGCCATGTAAGGAGTTGAAGTGATGCTGAGTGCAGAAAGAAGCCACAGGGCACTTCGGCAAGGCCATGATTTGGCCTGATTTGTATTTAGAAGGATCACTGAGACTGCAGGGGTATAAGAGTGGGAAGCAAGGGCCAGTGAGGAAGGCCCGGGCTTCCCCAGTGGAAGTGATGTCCAGCAGTGCATGTGGATATACTTTGAAGCCAGAACTAGCAGCACTTGGTGATGGATTTCACATAGGATGTGAGAGAGCAGGAGGAGTTAAGGATTTTCCAAAGGTTTTGGCCTAAGCAATGGGCTGAGTGTTGGATCTCAGTTTGGAAATGGGAGAGATACAGGTCTGGAGATGGGGACTGAAGGTTTGCCTTTGGCCTTAAGTTTGGCCTTTGTCCATAAGTCTTCACTCTTGAAGACTCACACCAAGCACTTATTTGTAGTACAAAAAAGAATTCTGAGGTCTAGGGAAGGTTTCAAGTTTGGAAATAGGTCTTGGAGAGTTCAGAAATGAGACGAGGTCCAGGGCCAGGTCCTAGCAGCACTTCAACCTACAGAGGAAGAAAAGAGAAGAGAATCTAGCAAAGGAGAATAAAGAGGGGCCCAGAGATAGAAGGGTAGCAGTAAGATACTGAAGAAAACTGTTTCAAGAAGGAAATGGTAATCCATTAAATCTATATTGTTGAGAGATTGAGCAAGATGAAAATTAAAACGACCCATTGGATTTGGCAACAGGGAGCTCATGTTGCCAGCATCAACCATAGTACTGATGGTAGATCACAGAGAGGAGGTAAGAGGAAGGACAAAAAGTGATTGGACTGGGTTCCAAAGAGAATAAAAGAAGACAAACTGAAGTCTGTAGGCCTAGATAATGCTACCAAGACTTTCCGTGAAAGGGGCCAGAGAAAAGACGCTTTGCAATATTTTGATGCTAGGATTTTATTAATGCTTGCTTTATGGCCTAATAGGTGGTTTATTCTGGAGAATGTTCCATATGTGTTGAAGAAGAAAGTATACTTGGCTGCTGTTGGGTGGAGTGTTTTATATGTGTCTATGAGGCCAAGTTGGTTGATTCGGGCACTTACATTTCCCATGTCTTTCTTTATGGAGCTTCTTTCTGAATATTCTGTCCTTCACCAAAAGTGGTATGCTGAAATCTGCTGCTATTATTGTAGAGCTGTCTATTTCTCTTTTCAGTGCTGTTAGAGTGTGTTTTACGTATGTAGGAGCCCTATCATTGCATCCGTATATATTTAATGTGATAAAGTCCTCCGTGGTGTTTTGACCCTTTAATCATTATATAGTGTCCTTCCTTCTCCATTGTGGTAGACTCTATTTTATCAGAAATTAGTATTTCCACCCCTGCTCTTTTTTGAATGTTGTTTCCTTGGCAATTTTTTCCCTTCCATTGAGTTTAAGTGTGTTTCAGTCTTTAAGGTGTATCTCTTGTAGGCAGAATACAGACTGTGTTTTCTTATCCATCCTGCCACTCTGTCTCTTAGTTCGTTTGATCTACTCACATTCAGCATAATTATTGATAGGCATGGGTTAAGTGCTGTTATTTTTGTGTCTTTTTTGTGCATTATTGGCAATTTCTTTGTTTCACTTAATTTTCTATGCAGAGTCATTTTTATGGGTTTTCTTTCCATTTTTTTTTTTTCATTGTCTTTGGTATTGTATTTGCTGAGATTTCATGTTTTTCTTGTTTTTTATTTTGATGTGTAAGATTGTTAGTTTCCCTTGTGGTTATCTTAGTATTTACCCCTATGTTTCTGAATTTCAACCTGCCTTTAATTTCTTTGTATCATCTTGACTTCTTGTCCATATTAAAGATCTATGACTACAGTTTTCAGTCCCTTTTTTTGTTATAATGTTACCATGTTTTACACAGTGACATCTCTGTTTCCCTATTTTCAGTGTTTCGGCTTTGATTTATTTTTTGTATTTCCCTATCTGAGTTGATATCTGGTTGCTTTGTCCTGAATTCTAGCCTCAGGTTGTTATCTGTTGTCATTGATTTTCTAACTGAAGGACTCCCTTTAATAATATTTCCTGTAATTTTGGTTTTATTATTGCAAATTCTTTAAACTTCTGCTTATCTGTAAATGTCCTAAGTTCAACACCATATCAGTGAGACAATTTTGGTGTACATATAATTCTTAGCTAACAATTATTTTCCCTTAAGGCTTTATATATGCCACCTCATTTACTTCTTGCCTGCATGGTGTCTGCTGAGTAATCTGACATTAGATTTATTGACTCTCCTTGTAGATTATTTTTTGTTTATCTCTAGTTACCTTTAAAATTGTCATCTTCAGTTTAGGCAAGTTTGATTATAATGTTTTGGTGTCCTTCTTCGGGTATATACCTTGCATGGAGTTCTATGAGCATCTTGGATAGATATCTTCTCATCTTTAATGATACCAGGGAAGTTTTCTGTCAACAAGTTTTCAACAATTCTCTGTATTTACCATTATAACCCCAGTTCTGGTACTCCAGTCATTCATAGGTTATTCCTCTTGATAGAGTCCCACATAGTTCTTAGTGTTTCTTCATTTTTTTATCCTTTTATTTGATTTTTCCAAATATATGTTTGTGTTAAGTGTTTTGTCTTCAGTTTGACTAATTCTGGCTTCCATTGCCTCAGTGCTGCTCCTTTGATTTTGTATAGAGTTGTCTAATTCTCTAATTTTATTATTAATCTTCTGAATTTCTACATGCTGTTTTTCTGTGCTTTCTTGCAACTTGTTCAATGTGCCATTATGCTCTGCTGCATTGTCCTCATCTCCTAGAATTCTCTTCAAGAGTTCTAAATATTAATCTCTCATATTCTACCTCCAAACATTCCAGGAAGTTCTCTTCATCTGGAAATTTATTTTTACAATTCAATTTTCCATACCTGTCTCTCCACAGCTCTATCTGCTCTCCTCACCTTGTGACAGCACACTCTTCTTTTTCACTCTTTGCTTCCAGTATCCACTCAACCAACACTTGTCCCCTCCTCTCCAACCCCTCCTCTCCCCTCTAGAAAGAAACCAGTAGGACAGCTTCATATATATATATGTAGAAAAACCATAAAGAACACACACCACATGCATTACTCTGTGTCCCTGAGTCCAGTCCATTCCTTGTCTGAAGTGTTGACTTCTGGAAAATTTCTTGATTCATTGTTTTGGTTAACTTTCTGAAGCCATAGTGGTCTGCTTTTTTAAGTGATTTGATATTGACTGTTGTCTCCAAGCCATCCATAAGTTGTTGTATTTAATTTACATTTGCTTACTCTATTTTAGCTTCTTCTTTTGTTTTGAAATGCCAGATAGGCTGGTCGTGTGAGCCTGTTTGATTATTGTCACCTTTGAGGTTCTAACACCTTGTTACCAGATGGTTAGAGCTGTTACTAGGCAAGTAAGTCCCGGTGTTCATTTACTTTTCTTGTAGTCTTCAGTTCAAGTGCCCAAGTAATTACTCATCAAGGGCTGGTGCAGGCTCTACTGTACAGTCATAGACTAACAGGAGTGATTGGTGTAGGCACAGGTGTCTCACTGCACATGCTGGCAGCCATCAGTGGATGTCTGTGAGGAAACCATGTCTGTCCCCTCATGCCTGATCCTAGGCAAAGGAATTGTTTCTGCCCTGAGTTTCTGGTTTAGGAAAGCCAGCAGATTATTTTATTTACTTATTTTTCCCCCTCCTGTTTGTTAAATTATTCCCTCTCCACATCTAGAGAATAGTTTAGGGTGCTTATAAGGAGTCCTACTTCTGGTCCAGGTATTGGTGTCAGACTCTGGAGCCAGGCACAGTGCAGAGAAGGGAAGGGGAGGTGCTGGGAAAAAGGGAGAGATGTTTATCCTGAAGGAAATATTTAGAGCCTTACAAAGCAGATTAGATGCAACCTACTTAACTTTTGACAATCAAATACCATTTTTGACTGATTCTGGAGGTGTGAATAGGCTCTCCTCTGCTCAGCCTCTTTTGCTGAGGAAGAAGCTTCCCAAAATCCAGTGCTCCACTTACCAAGCTCATTGCTGCTGATCCACCTGCTGGACACTGATTCCTATCTGGTCAGGTCTGGCCAGTCTTAGTTTTGGACCTATTCTCCCTTTCCTGTCTAATATTTTAGTTTGTTTTCTCAACTTTTCCTTTAACATTCCAGGCTCCTAGAATGTCACATATGCAATCAACTCATATTTTAGGGGAGTCTTTGTTGTTGGAGGGATCACAGGAAGTGTCTGACTACTGTGCCACTTAGCCTCATCTCTGATAGGGCCAGAGCAATTAGTGGAAGCTGGAGTGGGATATGTGGTCAAAAATATTGGCACTGGAGCACAGCTGCAATTCTAAGCCTGTTGCCAATGACTAGGAGTACTCTTTTTTTCCTCAGTATTTTTTAATTATTTACTGTTGTTGCTGAGAATATACACAGCAAAACATACACCAAACAATAATTTATACATGTACAGATCAGTGACTCTGATTGCATTCTTTGAGTTGTACAACCATTCTAACCCTCTTTTTTAAGTTGTTTCTCCCCCATTAACTCAAGGCTCCCTGAGTTTCCCATCTTTCTAGTTGCTGTTGTCAATTTGATCCTCTATCCACAGATCTTAAAGAGCACAATGTTCAAGGCAGATATTCTTTACTAGTTAAGCTAAACTACTGTTAATTTTTAAGAAAATTTCAGGGGGTATTTTCAGTTTAATGTTTAAAGATTATCCAGGGCAATAGTTTCAGGGGTACATTCAGCCTCTATGGTTCCAGAAAGTCTGGAGTCTGTGAGAATTTGAAATTCTGCATTTTTCTTCATTTGGTCAGAATTCTTCTATAGAATCTTTTTATTTTTTGAACATTTTATTTTGGTTTGAGTGAAAGTTTACAGAGCAAATTAGTTTCCCATTCAACAATTTATACACCTTTTGTTTGGTTATGAGAGTTGCAATACCGTCAATACGACAGCACACTATATGCTTCCTCCCTGATTTCTCCATTTCCATTCGTCCATCTTTCCAGGCTTTTCTTGCCTTCTGAACTTTGTTTTGGGGTAAACCTGCCCTTTTGGTCTCCCATAATTGATTGTTCTGAGAGTCACATATCCTACAGGTGTTATTGTTCACATTATAGTCCTGTCTATTGTTTGGCTGAAGCCTGATCTCTGAGAGTGGGTTCAGTTCTGGGTATGAAGGGTGTCTAAAGACAGTCTGGGATTTCGCCAATCTCTGTCAGACTAGTGTAAGCCTGGTCTTCTTTATTAAATTGAATTTTGTTCTGCATTTTTCTCTGACTCTGTCCAGGACCTTCCACTGTGATCCTGCTTAGAGCATTTGGTGGTGGTTGCCTGGAACTATCTAGTTTTTCTGGTCTCAGCTTAGTGAAGGCTGTGGTCCATGTAGTCCATTAGTATTTTGGACTGTTTCCTTAAGACTTTGATTTTACTCACTGTTCTTTGCTTTATATGGGAAGAGAGCAATAACTATATCTCATATGGCCTCTTGCAAGCTTTCAAGACCCCAGCTGCTACTCACCAAAGTAGAACATAGAACATCTTTATGGACTGTGTTATGCCAGTTGACCTATACATCCCCCTGAGACTGTAGTCCTAAACCCCCAAGCCCAGTGACCCCATCTCTCAAGGTGTTTAGTTCTGACTAAGTTTTCATAACTCTGCCCCCTGTATGTTCTCTTATATAGATGTGGATATATTTGCAGCACATACAAATTTGTATGTAGAAAAATCCTCTGCCAAACCTACATGTGCTTGTAGGTGTACTCCCATACACCATCCCATGCCTGTTCAGTTGACGCATCTACTTATGAATCCAGTGAATTATTGTTCGTTATTATTGTCATTGAAGAATTTTATATGTAATAGTATTTACCACTGTTACCTTTTACTCTTGCATATCTTTCCGTGTCTTCCTTTGCTTTGATCATGTTGTGCTAACTTCTCCCACATTGTGTATTCTCTCCTTTCCCCCAGGCTAATACAGTCTACTATCTAGTTAGTGATTTTTCCCTCCAACCCTCCCTTTCCCGGTAGCCATCAAAGAATGTTTCTTTCTGTATGTAGACCTTTTCTTGACTTTTATAATAGTGGTCCCATACAACATTTGCCCTTTTGCAAGTGAATTATTTAAGCATAATGTCCTCCAAGTTCATCCATGGGCAGTGTTTCACAGATTTATGATTATTTTTCAGTACTGTATAGTATTTGATTGTGTATATGTACCATTGTGTGTTTATCCATTCATCTATTGATGGGCACTTAGGTTGCTCCATCTTTTTGCTGCAGTGAACATGAGTGTGTGAATATCTGTTCATGTCACAGCTCTTACTTCTCTGTGACATATATCTAGTAGTGGGATTGCTGGCTCATACAGTATTTCCAACTTTTTAAGGAATTGACATACCATTTTTCACAGTGGGTGCATCATTTTGCATTCCCACCAGCAGTATACGAGCATTCCAGTTTCCACATACCCCTGCAAGCATTTGTTGTTTTCTGTTTTCTTGATTACTGCTGTCACTGCCAGAGTGAGATAATATTTCATTGTTGTTTTAATTTGCACCTTTCTGATAATTAATGATTGCAAGCATCTCTTCATGCATTTGTTGGCCACCCGAATGTATTTTTCAGTGAAGTATCTGTTGATGTTCCTTGACCACTTTTTAAATAAATTATGTTTTTGTTGTTGAGATATTGATGTTTTCTATAAATTTTAGAGATTGGTTCCTTTATCAGAAACCTTGGTGGTGTAGTGGTTGAGTGTTACATCTACTATCCAAAAGGTTGAAAGTTCAAGTCCACCAGGTGCTCCTTGGAAACTCTATGAGGCAGTTCTATTCTGTTTTATAGGGCCACTGTAAGTCAGAATTTACTTGAAAGCACTTTTTTTTTGGTCCCATATCAGATACATCACTGCCAAAAACATTTTTCCCATTCTGTAGGTTCTCCTTTTATTCGTTTTGAGAAGTCTTTTGATCTGTTAAGTGTTTAATCTTTAGAAAGTCCCAGTCATCTAGTTTATCTTCTGAAGTTTGTGAATTTTTAGTTATGTTTGATAGTCTATTTATGCCATAAATCAGGTCCCCTACATTTGACCCTACTTTTTCTGCCACAGTCTTTGTAGTTTTAAGTTTTTATGTCTTTGATCCTTCTTGAGTTTGTTTTTGTGTATGATGTGAGCTCGGGATCCTATTTCATTTTTCTGCAAATGGATGCCCAGCATTACCAGCACCATTTGTTAAAGAAACTATCTCTTCCTCATTTAATGTATTTTGGCCCTTTATGAAAGATCAGCTATCCATAAGTGGACTTATTCTTTAACATTTTCCGTAATACTTTCTGAATAGCAATTGACTCAATGACAACAGGTTTAGTTTTAGGGTTTAGGTTTATAGTACTTTCTAGAAGAGTCCTAGTGGTGCAGTGGTTAAATGGCTCAATTGCTAACAAAAGATCAGCTGTTCAAACTCACCAACTGCTCTGCAGGATAAAGACACAGCAGTTTGCTCTCGTTAACATTTATAGCCTTAGAAACTCTATGGGCAGTTTTACTCTGTCCTACAGGGTCACTATGCATTGGAATCGACTTAACAGTGATGACTATAATATGTTCTGTGTTAGAACTGCTGTAACAGAAGTATCATAAATGGGTGAGTTTAAAGAATTAAAATTTATTTTCTCACAGTTCAGGAGGACAGAAGTCCAAACTCAGGGCACCAACTATAAGCAGAAGACTCTCCCTCTATTGGCTGTGGGGGAAGAAACTTGTCTCAGTTTCTGTAGCCCCAACATATACAGCCCTGGTGTCCCTCAGTTCCTTGGAGATCTTCACATGTATTTCTGTCTTCCCAACTTATATTCCTTGTCTATGGAGCCATGGTGGTACAGTTGATAAGTGCTCAGCTGCTAACCAAAAGATTGGCAGTTTGATCCATCAGCTGGTCCTTGGAAACCATATGGAGCAGTTCTACTTATGCTACAGGGTCACCATAAGTTGGAGTCAACTCAGTAAGTGATGAGTTTGTTTGTTGTTGTTGTTTTGTTTGTGCTGCTCCTTATAAATCAGAAGTGATTAGGTTTAGGACACACCCTACACTGATATGGCTAAATTAAAGTAACAAAGAAAACCTTAGGATTCCAAAACAATTTGGGGGAGAGATGTAATTTAATCCATAACACCTTCCTCACTCTAACATTTCTCCTTAGCCATTGATTAACCCTTAGGCCCTGAAAAATTGCAGAATTTCTGACATGCTGCAGGATACTCTGGTTTGTGGTCAAACCAGAGTATTTTCTCCTCCTCTATGCAAATCCCATGGAAATCCATTCTAAAGTTGAAGAAGATTACTGTAATTCACCTAATCAAGGGTATCATCTAGGGCCTCAGGGAATTATATTTGAGTTCAGTTTCAATTAAATAATTAAGTTCTTTATCAGTGTTGTAAATGCTAAGTGTTGTTGATAAAGGTATACTGAAAAAGTCAGTTCATGACATGGAAAGAGCATGAACTTTAGAGTCAAATGAAACCACACTAACTGTGTTGCCACTGAATCAATTCTGACTCATAACGACCCCATCAGACAGAACAGAACTGCCCCATATGGTTTCCAAGGAGCAGCTGGTGGATTCATCAGACTGCTGAACTTTTAGTAAACAGCTCTGTTCTTAACCACTGTACTACCAGGGCTCCAGAATCAAACCAGGGTGATCATTTACTAGCTGGGCACATTTCTTGTTCTCTTTGTGTCTCATTTTTGCCACTGGTAAAATTATAATATTATCCAGTATAGTACTGGAAGATGAGCACCCTATGTCGGAATACTACACAATAGCTCTGACAATTGACTCAACCATACCAATGATCATGAAGCTAGTGCAGGATCAGGCAATGCTTTATACTGTTACACATAAGGCTGCCCACTAACAACAAAATTTCATAATAGAGTTAAAAAGAAATAATATGCCTCACACATACATATATACACATATGTATATTTGTGTGTGTGGTACATTATCTTTTTACACATATCAGGCAGTCAACATGCTAGTTTCCTTCTTTCATAACATACTTAAACTATGATGACGATTAATTTCATTTTTTATTCTTTCTGATTTATCATCAGTAAGGATATTTTGGCAGTAAGATGAAAAACAGTCCACTTATAACAGCTTGCTTTTCTTTCCAGGCTATAAAAGAACATCAGGTTTAATGCACTGGAAATTCAGCAGCAAAATAGGTATTTTAGTATATTTATTCTACTTTTTATTGCTAGAAACATGTTCCAGCATTCTTTAGTATGAGGACCTGGTCTTGAGGTTCTCTGGGGTTGCATCCATTTCAGAATGTTTATATGATGATTATCTGACTGACAATTTTCAAACTGGGAGAGGCCAGAGGCAAAGGGTGCCCTGGTTCATTCCCTCACCTGCATTCCAAACTTTAGTTCCTGTCTTCTTGCTTGGAGTGGACATAGGTATTTAGAACTACCTCTGACTCGATGGCACTTGGATTGCCTGTTTGAGTAGACCAAGATAAACTGATGCTGTGTGACTAGGCCAAGATAAATTCTTTGCTGTGTGACTAGGCCAAGATAAGTCTATGGTGAGTTTTATTCCAGAACAGGCTATAGAATATGAAACTAAAAATGAGCCAACAAAATATCCTCATATGATCTAAAATAGCTTATAATAAGATTGGTCCCATTTAAAAAACAAACAAACAGTCTTTTAAAAAATATATTTAGGGGTGGAGTCCAGATGGCGGACTAAGCCCAGGTCTCCTTCTATCCCTCTGGAAACCAAGACCTGAACTGACAATCAAACAGAGCCTTCTGACACCTAATCAGCCTCAGGAAAAGGCACAGAGCTGTTAATTGGGACTTGACACCACTCAGCGAAAAACCTCCTCTCTTTCGCTGACTCCCGCTCCTGGCTAGCCCCGGCTCTCACGGACCGAAGGTAAACGCACCATTTTGACTTTTTTTTCCTCGTCTTGGCCGGCGGGCGGAGCTGGGTCTTGCCTGGCGGCTGGACTCAGACGTGCTGCTGGGGGGATAGGCAGGCGAAATTCCCATATTCTGAGAGCCAGGCTTGGGACTCTGTTAATCTAGCCACGTTGAGCCTTTCATTTTGTAGCTGCCTCAGCGGGGTTTGTGCAGAGCTTCGCGGTCAGTGTGCGGGACGCCATGTTGGTACCGAGATTTTAGCGGGACCTCGTTCTTAGCCTGGGAGCCAGCGCCTGCAAACGGGACAGCGCTTCTCCGTCAGAAAAGTAGTGATTTTGCACAGTGCTGCCTACGTTGGGGGCCCTGCAACAGAAGCAGAGGAATCACTACCTCTCAGCACCTTTAGGCCCTCTGTTTGCTGCCTGTGTGGAGGACGCCATCTTGGATACGGTGGCTGCAGCTGGACCTAATTCTTAGCTTGGGAGCCAGAGCCTGCCCACAGGAGAGTGTTTTTCTATCACAAAACCAGTACTCGACGCAGTGTTGGCTAAGGCTAGGCCCTGTCAGCAGAGGCCACCAGGGAAGTAGCACTGCTGTATTCTGATGTAGTTTGTTATCATCTGGGGTTGGATATAGTGGCGCTTACTTTGTCAGATGAGGAGAGGGACCTCTATACCTGAAAACCTAACTGACTTGTGAACTGGTCAGATACCTTTTGCTTTACATTTGAAGACAGCCTAGAGAAACATTTGCAATCCATCCTCACAGTACCTCTTCCAGCCTCTATATACTCACATGGGACCCAAAAAGCAACAGACAATTGTGGCACACAAGCAATCACTCATGGCTTCAGAAGGCTCCCAAACAAAGCAACCAAGGAGTGTTCCAGATGAAGAAACTTTTATGAAAGCATCAGGAAGTGAATACAAATTGATTATATACAGAGCCCTTCTAGACCTTATACAAAATGCAGCAGAACAAAATGAAAAATTAAGCAAGTTGTTCGATCTGATGGAACACCAGTACTCTGAAATCTAATGGATCAAGAACAAAATCAAAGACATAGAAACTTTCATGCAAAGCCAAGAAAACAGAATGGAACAAATGGAAAAAAGAATTTCTGACTTGGAAGACAGAGCTACTGATGCCAGCGTCTATGAGCAGAAATCAGAAAAAAGAAACAAGAAAAATGAAGAAACATTAAGAAGCATGTGGGACTCTATTAAGAGGAACAACCTTCGATTAATTGGAGTCCCTGAACAGGGTGAGACATCTGAGAACACAGAGAGTATTGTTGCTGAGCTGCTGAAAGAAAACTTCCCAGAAATCATGAAGGAAGAGAATATAGACATCTCAGATGCATATCATACGCCACCCAATACAGATCTCAAAAGAAAGACTCCAAGACATATTATAACCAAGCTTAACAAATGAAACATAAGCAGCAACTCTTAAACGCAGCAAGACTCAAAGCAAAGCTAACATTCAGAGAGAAACCCTGTAGGCTCTCTCCAGATTTCTCAGCAGAAACCATGCTGGCACGGAGACAGTGACCTGACATATTCAAAGTCTTGAAGGAGAAGAACTTGTAACCAAGAATTGTATGTCCTGCAAAACTATCTTTCAAATACAAAAATGAAATTAAGACATTCCCAGATGAACAGAAACTCAGAGACTTTGTAAAAACCAAACCCAAACTACAATAAATACTGAAAGAAGTTCTTGGCTTTGGCTTAGAAGAACGAAACCGCTAACTTTATATTTTAGAACAACACACTACTCAATACTCTACTCATTTAGGGAAGGCTCCAAAGTAAATCACAGCTTTGATATGGAAAGAAGCAATCCAGTGATCATCATGAAAACTATGGTGTCATCATAATAAAAAGAGGGATGTACTACAGTCGTTATAGTCCTTCCAGATGGAGAGGAAGATGACCAGACTGGTAGTACTTCAAATTGGGTTTATAAATAGTTTATTAAGGGGGTTCATAGGGGCAGCCGTAAAGCACAACAAAGATGTATCATACCATTTAAAGAAATCTAACACATGAGTCTCAACAACTATAAAACCAGCTCTGAAAAAGGTGAAAAATCAACTCAGAAAACAGAGTGTCCCAGAACAGACTAATAAGAATAACAGAGAAAACATCAACATAAAAATAAACATATCACAATGGCAGCAGTGAACACATACCTATCAATAATTACATTGAATGTGAATGGACTGAATGCCCCAGTAAAGAGACACCGAGTGTCATCTTGGATCAAAAGACACGACCCATCTATATGTTGTCTACAAGAAACTCACTTGAGACCTAAAGACAGGAACAAACTGAAAATTAAAGGATGGAAGAATATATATCAAGCTAACAATGAACAAAGAAGAGCAGAGATGGCAATTCTAATCTCAGACAAAATCAATTTTAATGTCAAATCCACCATTGTGGACAAAGATGGACACTATTTATTGCTGAAAGGTTCAGTACACAAGCAAGACTTAACTATATCAAATATTTATGCACCTAATGTCAGAGCACCTAAATATGTCGAAGAAACACTGACTACGCTCAAAAGAGAGTTAGATGACTCCACAATAATAGTGGGAGAGTTTAACACTCCACACTCAATACTAGACAGATCATCTAGAAAAAAACTCAGTAAAGATACAGAAGACCTCACTGTCACAATTAACCAACTAAACCTCATTGATATATACAGAACTTTCCACCCATCAGCAGACAACTACACCTTCTTCTCCAGTGCACATGGAACATTCTCCAGAATTGACCATGTGATAGGCCATAATGCAACGCTCAACAAAATCCATACCATTGAATTACTGTAAAGCATCTTCTCAGATCATAAAGCCATAAAAATTGAAATCAATAGCAGAAAAAACATAGATAGAAAGTGGAACTCTTGGAAACGGAACAACATCTTGCTCAAAAAAACATGGGTTATAGAGGAAATCAAGGATGAATTAAAGAAATTCATGGATTCCAATAAGAACGAAAACACTTCCTACCAGAACCTATGGGATAAAGTCAAAGCAGTGCTCAGAGGTCTGTTTATCTCCATAAATGCACACATCTGGAAGGAAGAAAGAAACCAAATCAAGGAACTAACTCTACAGCTTGAACAAGTAGAAAGAGAACAATAGAGGAACCCCTCGGGCACCAGAAGAAATGAGATCATAAAGATTAGAGCAGAGCTAAATGAATTACAGAATAGAAAAACAATTGAAAAGACCAAAAGCTGGTTTTTTGAAAAGATCAACAAAATTGATAAACCACTGGCTAAACTTACTAAAGAAAAGCAGGAAAGGAAACAAATAACCCAAATTAGAAATGAGAGGGGAGTTGTCACCACAGATGCAACAGAAATCAAAAATATCATAACAGAATACTATGAAAAACTGTAATGTAACAAATTTGAAAACCTAGGGGAAATGGACCAATTCCTTGACTCATACCACCTACCCAAATTATCACAACGTGAAGCAGAACAACTTAATAAACCCATCACAAAGGAAGAGATTGAAAAGGTCATCAAAACACTGCCAACCAAAAACAGTCCGGGCCTAGATGGCTTCATTTTGAGAAGAGGTATCCCCAACACTACTGAGACTGTTTCACAGTATAGAAAGGGATGGAGTACTCCCTAACTCATTCTATGAAGCCAGCATAACCCTGATACCTAAGCTAGTGAAAGATCCAACAAAGACAGAGAACTGCAGACCGATATCACTCATGAACCTAGATGCAAAAATCTTCAACAAAATTCTTGCCAACAGAATACAACAACATATCAAGAAAATAATTCATCATGACCAAGTGGGATTCATACCAGGGATGCAAGGCTGGTTGAACATCAGGAAAACAATTAATGTGATTAACCACATAAATAACACAAAAGACAAGAATCACCTGATTTTGTCCATTGATGCCGAAAAGGCATTGGATAAAGTCCAACACCCATTCATGCTAAAAACTCTTAGCAAAATGGGCATAGACGGCAAATTCCTCAACACAGTAAGGGCCATTTATACAAAGCCAATTGCCCACATCATCCTAAATGGAGAGAGACTGAAAGACTTTCCCTTGAGATGAGCAACTAGACAAGGATGCCCACTGTCACCTCTCCTATTCAACATTGTGCTAGAAGTTCTAGCCAGAGCAATTAGATAAGACGAAGAAATAAAGGGCATCTGCATCAGCACAGAGGAAGTTAAAATCTACCTGTTCGCAGATGATATCATTGTATATGCAGAGTACCCCAAAGAATCTATAAGTAAGCTACTCAAACTGATAGAAGAGTTCAGCAAAGTCTGAGGATACAAGATAAACATAAGTAAATCAGTAGGATTCCTTTATACCAACAATGAGACTGTTAAGGAGGAAATTATCAAATCAATACCATTTACGATCGCCCCTAAGAAGATAAAGTACCTAGGAATTAATCTAACCAGAGAAACAACAGACCTTTACAAAGAGAACTACAAGCCTTTACTACAAGAAACTAAGAGAGACTTAGAGAGACTTAGACTTAGACAGGAAGACTTAACATTGTGAAATGTCTATTTTACCCAAAGCAATTTATTTATATAATGCAATCCCAATACAAGTTCCAGCATCATTTTTTAATGAGATGGAGAAACAAATCACCAATTTTGTTTGGAAAGGGAAGAAGCCCTGGATAAGGAAGGTACTACTAAAGAAGAAAAACACACTGGGAGGCCTCTCATTACTCGACCTTAGAACATACTACACTGCCACAGTGGTCAAAACAGCCTGGTACTGGTACAAGAACAGACAGATGGATCAATGGAACAGAATTGAGACCCCAGAGATGACACCATTTGCCTATGAACAGTTGATATTCGACAAAGGCCCTAAGACATTAAACTGGGGTAAAAACAGTATCTTCAACAAATGGTGCTGGCAAAATTGGTTATCCATCTACAATAAACTGAATCGAGATCCATACCTTACACCTTATACAAAAAACCAACTCCAACTGGATAAAAGACCTAAACATCAAACCTAAAATGACAAAGCTCATCCAAGAAAAGGTAGGAACAACAATGGAAGTTTTAATACACAATGAGGACAGACTCCAAAATCTGTGAAACAAACCTCAATCAACAGAAGAGAAAATAGATAAATGGGAACTATTAAGAATCAAACCCTTTTGCTCACCCAAAGACTTTATTAATAGAATTAAAAGAACACCCACAGAATGGGAAAAAATATTTGGCAACTCTATGTCAGACTGATGCCTGATCTACATAATCTATAAGATACTACAAAATATCAATAAGAAGAAGAGAAACCATCCAATTAAGCGATCGGCAAAGGAGATGGACAGACACTTCACTAAAGAGGAGATCCAGGCAGCCAAAAAACACATGCGGACATGTTCACTATCTTTAGTTATTAAAGAAATGCAAATCAAGACAACAATGTGATACCATCTCACCCCAACAAGGTTGACCATGATCCAGAAAACACAAAACAACAAATGCTGGAGAGGCTGCGGAGAAAGTGGAACCCTCCTACTCTGTTGGTGGGGTTGCCAAATGGTCCAGCCTCTTTGGAAAGCAATCTGGTGCTTCCTTAAAAAAATGGATATCGATATACCATTTGACCCAGTAATTCCACTAGGAATATATCCTACAGAATCAAGGCCTTTCACACCAATGGACACATGCACCAGAATGTTTACCGCAGCACAGTCCACAATAGCAAAAAGATGGAATCAACCCAGATGCCCAACAATAGAAGAACGGATAGGTAAACTATGGTACATATACTCAATGGAGCACTACATAATGATAAAGAATAACGACGATTCCAGGAAACATCTCCTAACCTGGTTTCAACTGGAAGACGTTATGTTGAGTGAAAGTAGTCAGCGACAAAGGGACAAATATTGTATGAGACCTCTACGATAAGATCTCAAAAACAGACTTGTGTATACAAGAAAAGACTCTTTGACAGCTGCAAGGGAGGGGAGGGAGGGAGAGTGGGGGGAAAGGGCTTAGATAGTTTAGGTAGAAATCTAGTTGGGAGAAAGCGGTGATGGCACACATTAGAAACATTAGAAACATTAAGAACAACATTAAGTGGACTTCAGCATAACTTGAGTACTCCTTCCATCTTACCTCAATACTGCGAGGATAGAGTAGCTGGGGCGGGGGGCGGGGGACCATGCTCTTAGGCGAATTCCAGGCCAATTGCCACAACTAGCATTTTGCTAAGAGAGCTCTCTGCACCCCACATTGGTGAGTGGCATCTGGGGTCTTAAAAGCTGCCAAGCTGCCATCCGAGGACACAGCAAATGGTCCCAATTCAGTAGGAACGGATGCTCACCGAGGACCAAAATGACACGCGGTAAAGACAACCGAAACGACAGAGAGACCCACAAGAGTGGGTGTCTACATCGACTTGTGGCCAGAAGAACCGGATGGTACCCGGCCACCACCAGTGATAGTCACGATGGAGCTCACAGAGAGGAGTCTCACTGGCAACACAAGAATAAAAAGGGGTGCATCATGAGATCTCCACTAAAACACCTCAATTGATGGTCCAGCGGTTTTGGGGTTCCTCTGCGAGCAAGGCCCCCGGCCCTGATGCTGCCCTTTCCCATAAATTATAACAAAGGTCCCCTCTTTGGACAGGAATGAATTGGACTTGGCAATGCAGAGTGACCATATATTGGAAGCACTTTATGGTTCTATACATCTATAGGATATCATCTTGCTGACCTCTGGCTGGAGGAAGGAGAGTGGGTGGAGAGGAGGGGAAAGGAGGCTGTTGGGAGGATGAGACATGTATGGAGCAGAGAGGAATAGTGTGCAGTCACCAGACAGGGAGAGCAGTGGAAGCTGCATATAGGTGGGCATGTAAATTTATACATGAATGTACATTTTCAGTCATGTTAAATAAAAATTAAAATATATATATATATATATTTAATTGTGCTTTAAGTTGTAGTTTACAATTCAAGTCAATTTCAATACAAAATCCTGCATCCGCACCGCTGTGCAACTCTAGGTACTCTCCCCACCCTTTGACAGTGGGCTCCTACTTTCCACAGTACTTCCTGTAACAGTTCAACCAACTCTTGTCCCCCTCCACACTCTCATCTTGCTTCTGGTCAATAACTGTTCTGAGAGCCTGTTTTAGTCATCTGGCACTGCTCTAATAGACATACCACAAGTGGATAGCTTTAACAAAGGATAATTTATTCTTACACAGTTCAGTAGGCTACAAGTCTGAGTTCAGGGTGTCTGCTTCAGGGGAAGGATATCCCTCTCTGTCAGCCCTGGGGAAAGTCCTTGTGTGGCATCAGCCTTTGGTCAGGGAGCATCTAGGCTCAGGAACCTCAGGTCTGAAAGACATGCTGTGCTCCTGGTGCTGCTTTCTTGATGGTACGAGGTTCCCAGCTCTCTGCTTGCTTCGCTTACCTTTAATCTGTTGTAGAATGAAAGGATAAAAGGTAGTGCAAGCCACACTACAGAGAAACCCCCTTTACCATGAAGCAGGGAGGTAACCTTAGGAAGGGATTTACAGTCCCACCCCAATCCTCTTTAACATGCAGCAAAGGAAAATCATGAAATGGAGGGCAGTCACGCAATACTAGCAATCACAATCCAGCCAAATTTCTATACATACTTTTGAGGGGACACAATTCAATCCTCGACACAGTCTCATGTATATATTTAAGCCAAGAAGCACATTCTTCACCAGCATCTTTGTCGTATAATCCAGTCCAATCCTTGTCCGAAGAGTTGGTTTCAATACTATTTTAAGCTCTTGGCTAACAGATAGAATAGGAGCCATATCCTCAGGACCCCCCTGGTCTGAGAGCCATCAGGTGGGCTCATTTAATACAGTTCTAGTTCTGCACACTTATTTTTCTCCCACTAAGTCGGGGACTTCACACTGTGTTCCCCATCGGGGCGGTCATCTAGCTCCTCTGGTCCCATGCTGACGTAGTCTCAGGCCATACGGCACATTCTACTCCTGGCTCATATTTTCCTTATGTCTTTGATGTCTTTTATTCTTGTCTACTCCAAGTGGATCTGGTCCAATTGATGCTACTTAGATGGCCACTTGCTAGCTTTTAAGTCCCGAGATGCCACTCACCAAAGTGGTATGCAGAACATTTTCTTTAAAAAAAAAAAAAAGCTATGCCAATTAGCCTTGATATCCATGAAACCATGGTTCCCAGACCCCTGACCCTGCTACTCTGTAGTTCAAAATGTTGGGTTGTATTTAGGAAACATTTTAGTTTTTTGTGTAGTCTGGCTGTGCTAACCTCCCTCCTGCTGGGTGCTGTTACTCCCTTCATCTAACCCAAATCCTAACTACTATCTAATCTATGAACACCGCTTTCCCTACCTCCCCACCTTTGTAACCACAAAGGATCATTTTTTTCTGTGCTCAAAACTTTTCTTAAGTGTTTGTAATAATGGTGTCATAAAATATTTGTTCTTTTGCAACTGACTGATTTCACTCAGCAAAATGTTTTCCAGATGACTCACATTATCAGGTGTTACCCAGTGTCATTGTTGTTCTTTATCACTGAAGAGTTTTCCATTATGTAAATATAGCATAGTTTGTTTATTCTTTCATCTGTTGATTGGAATCTAGGTTGATTGAATCTTTTTGCTATTGTGGACAGTGCTGCAATAAACATTGGTGTGTATGTATCTGTTCTTGTGACAGTCTTTGTTTCTCTAGGATATATTCCAAGAAGTGAGATTGCTGGATACTATGGTATTTCTATTTCTAGGTTTTTAAGAAAATGACAAATCAATTTCCAAAGTGCTTGTACCATTTTACATTCCCACTAACAGTAAAGAAGCGTTCCAGTCTCTTCATAACCTCTCCAACACTCACAATTTTGTGTTTTTTGGATTAATGCCAGCCTTTTAAGTGAGATAGTATCTTATTGTGGTTTCGATTTATATTTTTCTGAAGGCTAATAATTGTGAGCATTTCCTCATGTATCTTTTAAGTTGCCAGGATGTGTTCTTTGGTGAAGTGCCTGTTCAGATCATTTACCCATTCTTTAGTTTAGGTTGTCTTTTTCTTCTTGCGGTTTTGTAGTACCTTGCAGATTATGAAGATTAGATGCTGACTGAATTCATGGAAGCCAAAAATTCTTTCTTAGTCTGTAGGTAGTCTTTTTACTCTTTTGGTGAAGTCTTTATATAACCATTTGACTTTTATGATTATCCAGTTATATATTTTCTCTTCTGGTGTTTGTGCATTGTTAGTAATGTTTTGTAGTCTATTTATGCCATGTACAAGGTCTGACAATTAAGTTCATGAACTTGCCACTGTGCAGTTACACTGACGCACTGTACAAACAACTCAGTAAGGTTCCATAACTTTGGTATATCAGTGTCTCACAGCTGTGTTCACGTCGATGAGTGGTGGTGTCTGCTGAGCGGCATTCATTATTATTGGTGCATGTTTTTGTGTGCTGTTGTGAGAATGTCAGAGCTTGAGTAACAGCAATAAACATTAAATTTCTTGTTAAATTTGATGAGAGTGGAAGTGAAATTACGGACATGTTAGTCCAAGTCTGTTCTGGTATTTGTGCATTGTGAGTAATATTTTGTAGTCTATTTATGCTGCGTAGGGCTCCTCCTAGCACTGTCCCCACTTTTTTCTTCGATGATCCTTACTGTTTTGATTTTATATTTAGGCTTTTGATCCATTTTGAGTTAATTTGTGTATAATGTGAGAATTGGGTCTTATTTCATGTTTTTACAGATGGCTATCCAATGATATCTATGCCACTTTTTAGAGACTGTTTTTTTCCCCAGTATACAGACTTTGGACTTTTGTCAAGTGGAAGATATTATATATGGATTCTCAATTCTATTCCATTTGTCTATGTATCCATTTTTGTACCAATACCAGGCTGCTTTGACTATCATGGCAGTACAATAATTGCTAAAGTCAAGTGGTGTGAGGCCTCCCACTTTGTTTGTCTTCAGTAATGCTTTACTTATTCATGGCTTCTTCCCTTTCCATGTGAACCTGGTGATTTGTTTCTCTATATCATTAAAAAAAACAAAGCCATTGACAGTTGGATTGGGATTGCATTGGAGCTATAGATCACTTTGCGTAGAATAGACATTTTCATGACATTAAGTCTTCCTATCAATAAGCAAAACAGATCTCTCCATTTATGAAGGTCTCTTTTGGTTTCTTGCAGTAGAAGTATTGCAATTTTCTTTGTTTAGGTCTTATATCTCTGGTTAGATTTATTCATAGATATTTTATCTTCTTTGAGGCTATTGTAAATGATATTCATTTGGTGATTTTCTCTTTGATGGTCTCTTTGTTGGTGTAAAACAATCAAATAGATTTACATATGTTTATTTTATACCCTAATACTTTGTTGAACCCTCATATTAGTTTAAGTAGGCTTTTTTTTTTTGTGGACTCTTTAGGGTTTTCTGTGTAAAAGATTATGTCATCTGCAAATAGAGATACTTTAACTTCTTCCTTTCCAATCTGGATGCCTTTTACTTCTCTATCTTGCCTGATTGTTCTGGCTAGAACCTCAAGAACAATGTTGAACAAAAGTGGTGACAAAAGGCATACTTGTCTGGTTCCAGTTTTCAAAGGGGATACTTTCAGATTCTCTCCATTTAGAATGATGGCTGTTGACTTTGCATAGATGTCTCTTATTATGTTGCAGAATTTCCCTTCTGTTACTATTTTTTTCTGAGTGTTTTTTAACACAAACGGGTATTGGACTGTGTCAAACCCCTTTACTGAAGCAGCCAATAAAATCAAGCAGTAATTGTCTTTCGTTTTATTTATGTAGTTGATTGGACTGTTTTTCTAATGTTGTACAATCTCAGCATCCCTGGTATGAATCCCACTTGGTCATGGCGACTTTAAAAAAAAAAAAAACTACCTTTTTTTAATATTTTAAAATTTATTGTGATTAAGTGAAGTGTACAATCCAAATAAACTTTGCATGCCTGCCTATCTGCAGCTCCATCTGCTCTCCTCACCCAGTGACAGCACATTCCTCCTTTTCACTCTGTACTTCTAGTATCCTCTTAATGAGCACCTGCCCCCTCCTCTATACCCTCTTCCCTCCCATCTAAAAGAAACCAGTAGGCCACCCTCTTATAAGTGTATAAAACCATAAAGTTCACACATTATATGGTCGCACTGTATACCTGAATCCAGTCCATACTTGTGTGAAGAGTTGACTTCAGTACTGGTTTCTGGAAAGGGTCAGCAGCAGGTCTAGGGGTCATGTTCCCAGGGGACCCTTCAGACTGTCCAACTGTCAATTCAGGTCTTTTAGCAGGGTTCTTGAACTGTACACCTCTTTTTCTTGTGTTGCCTCAGGCACTCTACATTGTGTCCCTCAT
This sequence comes from Heterohyrax brucei, assembly GCA_028571685.1. NCBI lineage: Eukaryota > Metazoa > Chordata > Mammalia > Hyracoidea > Procaviidae > Heterohyrax > Heterohyrax brucei. Next base: position 132,705,660 of record CM053149.1, on the reverse strand, counting down.
CATGGCTGTCTTTGGTGGTGGCCAGGCACCATCTGCTTCTTCTGGTCTCAGACTGATATAGCCTCCCATTCATATGGGTCCTTCTGTCTCCTAGGCTCTACTTTCCTTACGTCTTTGTTGTTCTCAGTCATCATCTGTTCCAGATGAGTTGGCACCATTTGGTGTACCACAGACGGCAGCCTGCTAGCTTCTAAGACCCCAAATGTCCCTCACCAAAGTGGGGAACAGAAGACTCTTTTAGAAAAAGGCTAGTTATGCTAATTGACCTCCGTGTTCCATGAAAGCATGGTCCCCAGACACCTGTCCCTGCTACTTCATCCTTTGAAATACTGGGTTGAGTTTAGGAAACCTTTCCATTTATGGTGTAGTCCAGGTATGTTTATCTGCCCTCTACTGTGTGTTGTCACTGCTTTCACCTGACAAAATTCTTGCCAACTGTCTAATCTGTGGCCAGCTCTCTCCCTCCCTACCCACCCTTACAGCTGTTAAAGAGTTTTTTCTTCCATACAGAAGTCTATTTTTAAGTCCTTATAGCAGAGGTCTCATATAATACTTGTACTTTTGCAGCTGACTGAATACACTCTGCAGAACGTCTTCTAGGTGAACCAGGTTATGAGATGCTTCATAAAATCATCATTGTTCTTTATCATTGCATAATGTTCCACTGAGTAAATATACGTACCTTTGTTTGTTCACCTTTGATGTGCACCTAGGTTGCTACTGTAGACAGTGCTGCAATAAAAATTTGTGTGTGTGTATCTGTTCATATGACAGCCTTTATTTCTGTAGGATACATTCCAAGCAGTGGGATTATTGGGTCATATGGTACTTCTATTTCTAGCTTTTTAAGGAAGCACCAAATTGCTTTCCAAAGAGGTTGTAACATTTTGCATTCCCACCAGCAGTGGGGGAGAGTTCCAGTCTCTCTACAGCCTCTCCAGCATTTGTTGTTTCATGTTTTTTTGGATTATTGCCAACCTTGTTAGGGTGAGACGGTATCTCATAGTAGTTTTGATCTGGATTTCTCTAACAGCTAATGACCATAAGCATTTCCTCATGTGTCTTTTGGTTGGTCTGCCTGGATGTCTTCTTTGGTGAAGTGTCTGTCCATTTCCTTTGCCCATTGCTCAACTGTGTTACTTACCTTTTTCTTCTTCGTATTTTGTAGTACCTTGTAAATTATGGATATCAGATATCTATCCAACATGTAGTTGCCAAATATTTTTTACCCATTCTGTAGGTAGTCTTTTAACTCTCCTGATAAAGTCTCTGGATGAGCATAAGTTTTTGATTCTTCGTAGTTCTCATTTATCAGTTTTATCTTCTGTTGTTCATGCATTGTTTGCCAGATTTTGTAGTCTGTCTAAGCCATGTATTAGAACTTCTATTGTTGATCCTCTTTCATGATTTTTATCATCTTAGGTTTGATATTTAGGTCTTTGATACATTTTGAGTTAATTTTTGTGTAAGGTGTGAGATATGGGTCTTGTTTCAGTTTTTTGCAGATGGATATCCAATTTTGTCAACACCATTTATTAAAGAGACTGTTTTTACCCTACTTTACAATCTTTGGGGCTTTGTCGAGTATCAGTTGTTCATAAGAGGATGGTGATATTTCTGGGCTCTCTATTCTGGTTCCATTGGTCCATATGTCTCTTTTTGTACCAGTACCAGGCTGTTTCAACTACTGTGGCAATGTAGTAGGTTCTAAGTTCAGGTAGTGTGATGCCTCCCACTGTGCTCCTCTTCTTCAATAGTGCTTTACTTAATCAGGGTTTCTTTCCATTCCAAACAAAGTTGGTAGTTTGTTTCTCCATTTCACTAAAAACTGACACTAGAATTTGTATAGGGATTGCTTGTATGTGCAGATCACTTTGGGTAAAACAGACATTTTCACAATGTTTAGTCTTCTTATCCATGACCAAGACAGGTTTCTCCATTCATGTAAGTCTCTTTTGGTTTCTTGCAGGAAGGTCTTGTAATTTTCTCTGTATAGGTCTCTTACTTCTTTGGTTAGATTTATTCCTACGTATTTCATTTTCTTGGGGGCTATAGCAAATGGTAAAGATTTGATGATTACCTCTTTGATATTCTCTTTGTTGCAGTAAAGGGATCCTACTGATTTACTTTTGTTTTTCTTATATCCTGACACTTTGTTGAACTCTTCTGTTAGTTCCAGTAGTTTGTTTATGGATTTTTTAGAGTTCTCTGTGTATACTATCATTAAAAAAATAAATAAATAAATAACCCACTGCCATTGAGTCTGGTCCAACTCATAGTGACCCTACAGGTCAGAGTAGAACTTCCCCATAGAGTTTCCAAAAAGCACTTGGCAGAATTGAACTCTTGACCATTTGGTTAACAGATGCAGCACTTAACCCACTACGCCATCAGGGTTTCCTAGTATAATATCATATTATCTGCAAATAAGGACATTTTTACTTCTTCTTTACTGATGTGGATATTCTTTATTTCTTTGTCTTGTCTGCTCTGGCATGAACGTCTAGCACAATGTGAAAAGAAGTGGTAAGAGTAGGCATCCTTGTCTAGTTCTCGTTCTCAGGGGGAATTCGTTCAGTCTTTCTCCATTCAGGATGATGTAGGCAGTTGGCTTTGTGTAGATTCCCCTTATTGCGGTAAGGAATTTCCCTTCTATTCATACATTGCTGAGAGTTTTTAACATGAATAGGTGTTGGACTTGTCAGATGCCTTTTCTGGATCAATTGACAAAATCAGCTGATTATTCTTCTTTGTGTTATTTATGTGGTTGATTGCATTAATTGTTTTACTGATGTTGAACAAGCTCTGCATCCCTGGTATAAATTCAAATTGGTCATGATGAATTATTTTTTTGATATGTTGCTGAATGCTATTGTCTAGGATTTTGTTAAAGATTTTTGCCTCTAGGTTCATGAGTGATATTGGTGTGTATTTTCCTTTTTGAGGGGTGGGGAGAATCTTTCCCTGGCTTTGGTATCAGGGTTATGCTGGCTTCATAGAATGAATTTGGGAATATTCTGTAGTTTTCTGTGCTGTGAAATAGCATCAGTTGTACTGTAATTAACTCCTCTCTAAACATTTGTTAGAATTCTCCAGTGAAGCCGTCTGTGCCAGGACTTTTTTTGATTGGTCGTTTTGGTTTTTTTTTTAAATTACTTTTTCAATCAATTCTTTTGTGATGGGTTTACTAAGTTGTTCTACTTTTTCTTGTGATAATTTTGATATGTGATGTGAATATAGAAATTTGTCCATTTCCTCTAGGTTGTCAAATCTGTTAGAGTACAGTTTTTTGAATTATTCTGTTACGATACTTTTGATTTCGGTCTGGTCTATAGTGACGTCTCCCATCTCATTTCTTATTTGGGTTATTTGTTTCCTCTCCTGTTTTTCTTTTGTAAGTCCAACCATTGGTATATCAATTTTGTTGATCTTTTAAAAAAAATGACTTTCGGTTTTGTTAATTTTTTCAATTGCTTTTCTATTGTCTAATTCGTTTAATTTTCCTCTATCTTTATTATCTGTTTTCTTCTGGTGCCTTAGGGGTTCATTTGTTTCTCTCTTTCTACTTGTTCACATTGTAGGGTTAATTCTTCGGTTGGGGCCCTTTCTATCTTCCAGATGTGTGCATTTATGGAGATAAACTGACATCTGAGCACTGTTTTTGCTGTATCCCATAGGTTCTGATAGGCTGTGTTCTCATTATTGATTCCATAAATTTCTTTTTTGTGTCTTTCATTTCTTCTATAATCCATGAATTTTTTAGTATTGTTCAGTTTCCATGAGTTCAAATATCTACCCATGTTTTTGTGCTACTGATTTTAACTTTTACAGCTTGTGGTCTGAGAAGATGCTTTGCAACAGTTCAATGGTTTGGACTTTGTTGAGACTTCCTTTATGACCTAATACATGGTCTACTCTGGAGAATGTCCCATGTGCATTGGTAAAGAAGGTGTACTTATCTGTTGTTGGGTAAAAAGTTCTGTATGTCGATGAGGCCTAGTTTGTTGATTGTTGCAATAAGATTTTCCGTATCTTTAGTGAGACTTTTTCTGGATGATCTCTCCAATACTGAAAGTAGAGTGTTGAAGTCTCCCACTATCATTAAGGAGTGATCTATCTCATTTTTCAATGTTGTCAGCATTTATTTGATGTATTTAGACGCTCTGGTATTGGGTGCATAAATATTTAATATTGTTCAGTCCTGCTTATGCATTGAGTTTTTCAGCAATAAATTGTGAACATCCTGTCCACAATAGTGAATTTTACATTAGAATCTATTTTATTTGAGATTAGTATTGCCATTCCTGCTCTTCTTTGCATGTTGTTAGCTTGGTATATACTTTTCCATCCTTTGATTTTCAGTTTGTTCATATCTTTGAGTCTAAGGTGTATTTCTTGTAAGCAACAATAGACAGATTGTGTTTTTTAATCCAAGCTGCTACTCTCTGCCTCTTTATTGGAGTACTCAATCCATTTACATTCTGTGTAATTATTGATAGGTATGTGTTTAGTGTGATCATTTTGGTGCCTTTATTTTTGTGTCACTGATGTTTTCTTTGTTCCTCTTAACTATTCTGGGTCGTTTTTCTTATGGGTTTACTTTTCATTCTTTTCCGTGTTGGTTTTGTGTTTGTATTAGTTTCTTGTTATGATATATATTAGTTTGTTACGATATGTAGCATTGTTAGTTTGTTTTGCAGCTGCCCCTTATATCCCCTTAATGTTCTAAGTTTAAACCAATCTTTAACTTCTGTATATCTCCTTAATTTCCTCTCCATCTGAAAGCATTATAACTACTGTAATATATCCCTCTTTATAGTATGATGATGTCACAGGTTTCATGTTAAGACCTCTGGTTCCTTACTTTTAATATTTTAGCTTTGACTAAGCTTTGTGACTTCCCTAACTGAGTAGAACTCTGGGTGCTCTGTCCTACATTACATCCTTAAGTATACAACTGATGTTATTGTTTTTCTAAACAAAGCAATTCTTTCAGTATTTCTTATAGTTTTGGTTTGGTTTTGCAAAGTCTCTAGGCTTCCATTTGTCTGAGAGTGTCTTAATTTCACCATCATATTTGAGAGACAATTTTGTAGAATATAGCTGCTAGCTGGAAGTTCTTCTCCTTCAAGGCTTTGTATGGGTCGTTCCACTGTCTTCTTGCCTACATGGTTTCTGCTGAAATGTCAAGGAAAGCCTACAGGGTTCCCAGTGTACATAGGTTTGCTTTAAGCCTAGCTGCCTTTATACACCTCTCATTATGTTTGATTTTATTAAGCTTGATTATAAGTATGTCTTAGTGCCTTTCTTTTGATTCTAGTTTTTGTTGTGTTTGATAAGCATGTTCTCTTCTTTCATGACGTCAGGGAAGTTTTCTGTTTGTAATTCTTCAACAATTCTTTCTGTATTTTCTATTTTTTTCTTTTCAGGGACTCCAATTATTCATAGATTATTCCTCTTGATAGAGTGCCACATACTTCTTAATGTTCCTTCATTTTTTTGTGTATATCTGATTTCTCCTCACAAATGCTGGTGTCATTTACTTTGTCTTCAGTCTTACCAATTCTGCATTCCAGTTCCACTATCCTGCTCTTTTGTCTTTGCACTGAATTGTCTAATTCTAGAATTTTGTTGTTGATCTGCTGGATTTCAGATCACTGATATTCTAGCAGTTTGTGTAGCTTACATAACATTCCATCTTGTTCTGCTGCATTTTGTTTAATCACTAGGAGGGCTTTATACATAATTCTTTTGTATTCTACCCCTTCTGATAACTTCAGAAAGACTTTTACATCTAGGAATTTGTTTGATTCTTTATTTTGGGAATTTTCTGGATTTATTGTGGTCTGCTTCTTTAAATGGTTAAATATTGATTGCTGTCTTCATGCCATTGAGAAGCTGTTTGCTTTCTCTGGTGTTACACTAATGCAAGCTATGGTGTAGTTCTAAGAAGGGAGGGAGTAAGGGCATTGCTTGATTTGGTTGCCAGCCACCACTGTGTTTTCTAGGTGCAGCTGACTTACATATAGCTTCTCTGGCAATACAGACTCTGTGAAGCTCTGTAATGCTGCTGGGCTTGGTGGCTGGCCTCAGCTGGGCCCTCAGTGATGGCGGGCCCTGCCACCAGGCTGATAAAAGTGGCGAGCTACTTGTGCCAACTCTCTGTTGTCATGCCAGCTGCAACAATGGTGTAGCTCAGGGAAGGGAGGAGGGAGGGAGGGAGGGCCACCACAATTGGCCACCTGGGACTGCTGTGTTCTCTGGATGTGCTTAAAAATTGCTTTTTTGCTGAGAGGGATGCTGACCAGCAGCAGCCAAAGTAGCTGGACTCTGGGATGAAAATTCCCCCCACTGGCTGGCAAAGACAGTGCCCTACTTAGAGAGTCCCTCGGGGGGGGGGCATCAGCCAACACTATGACGTGGCTCAGTGAAGGCTGGTGAACATGGCACTGCCACAGTCAGCCACCAGTCACCATTGTATTATCTAGCTGCTCTTAACTTAAAAGCTGCTTTTCTGCTGAGAGACATGTTGACAGCAGCAGCTGATAGCAGCCAGGCCCTCAGGGGTGGAAGGCTCTATCTGCTGGCTGACAAAGACTGTGCCTAGTCAGCCATCTGTAGATGCTATGCAATGGCTCAAAGAAGGGAGGATTTAGGGCACCACCCAACTCAGCTGCCAACTGCCATTACGTTCTCTAGGAATAATTGTGTTAAAAACAGCTTTTCTGACAAAAGGACAAATATTGTATGAGACCCCTACGATAAGATCGCTAAAACAGACTTGTGTATAGAAGACTCTTTGACAGCTGCAAGGGAGCGGAGGGAGGAAGGGCGAGGAGGGGAGGGTTTAGATTAGATAGTTGCTAGAAATCTGGCTGGGTGAAATTGGCGATAGCACACGTTAGAAACAAGAGCAATATTAAGTAGACTTCAGCGTAACTTGAATACTCCTTCCATCTTAACCCAATATTGCAAGGATAGAGTAGCTGGGGCAGGGGGTAGGGGACCATGCTGTTAGGCAAAAATCGATGCCAATTGGCACAACTAGCGTTTTGCTAAGAGGGATCTCTGCACCCCACATTGGTGAGTGGCGTCTGGGGTCTTAAAAGCTGCCAAGCTGCCATCCAAGGGCACAGCAGATGGTCCCAACTCAGCAGGAACGGATGCTCACTGAGGACCAAAATGACATGGGGTAAAGACAACCCAGAAGATAGACAAACCCACATCAGTGGGTGCCTACATCAACTTGGGAATGGAAGAACCAGATGGTGCCTGGCCACCACCAGTGATAGCTGCGACGGAGCTCACTAAGTTGAGTCTCACTGGCAACACAAGAATAAAAAGGGGTTCACCCTGAGATCTCCACTAAAAGAGCTCAATGGATGCTCCAGCAGTTTCGGGGTTCCCCTGGGAGCGTGGCCCCTGGCCCTGATGCTGCCCTTGCCCATAAATCATAATGAAAGTTCACTCTTCAGACACGAATGGATTGGACTTGGTGATGCAGAGTGACCATATATTGGATGCACTTTATGTTTCTATATATCTATAGGATGTCATCCTGCTGACCTCTGGCTGGAGGAAGGAGAGTGGGTAGAGAGGAGGGGAAAGGAGACTGTTGGGAGAATGAGACATGTATGGAGCAGAGAGGAATAATATGCTGTCACCGGCTAGGGAGAACAGTGGAAGCTGCACATAGGTGGGCATGTAAATTTATACGGGAATGTACATTTTCACTCGGTCATATTAAATAAATAAATAAATAAAAGAAACTATTCCAAGTAAAAACAAACAAACAGCTTTTCTGCTGAGAGAAGCACTGTCCAGACAGACACGTTGCTCAGTGTGGAAATTAGCTCCTACTGAGCCCTCAGGTATGGCTGATTCCACCTCTCCGCTGACTGAGATGGCATCCCCCCTAAGCTCTCTCTCCTTCAATGAGTCAGCAGTATTTATGGCACCACTCAGAGAAGGGTGAGGGACACTGGCACCCTCAGTCACCAGCCACTGCTGGGTTCCCTAGATGTGGCTGTCCCAAGCACAGTCTCTCTGCTGCAGGACATGCTGTTTACTCAGGCACTGCAGTTCAGCATAGTAGCTATCCTACATCAGGCTCTCAGGCTCAGTGGTCCCAGCCTCAGCCTCCTTGTTAACAAAGAAGGCATCCATAACTGTAATTCTCTCAGATGCTGTGCCAGCAGAAGCAGGACTCACTGTGCCACCATCTCACCACTGACAAGGTAGTTTCCCCCTTCCTGCTGCCCAGTACAATCTTAGAACACTACGTCTGATCTTGGAGTTCCCAGAATGTCCACACTGCTCATTTCAATTACTTTTCTAGGCCTTAGTTCTCAATCGAGAAGATGTGTGTCTATTCCACCATCTTGGCCCTGCCATGAATTGTTTTTTTGATATGTAGTTGAATTCTATTGGCTAAAATTTTGATGGAGATTTTTGTATCTATGTTCATAAAGAGATACTGGTCTCTAATTTTCTTTTTTGTGTGCTGTCTTCACCTGGTTTTGGTATCATGGTTATGCTGGCTTCATAGAATGAGTTTGGGAGTCTTCCATCCTTATCTTTGCTCTGGAATATGTTGAGTAGTAGCGGTATTAACTCTTCTCTAAAAGTTTGGTAGAATTGTCCAGTGAAGCCCTCCAGGCCAGGGCTGTTTTCAGTTAAGAGTTTTTAAATTAACTTACCAATCTCTTCTTTTGTATGGGTTTATTTAGTTGCTCTACTTTTGTTTCTGCTAGTTTTGGCATATAATGTATTTCTAGAAATTTGCGATTTCCTCTGGGTTTTCAAATTCAGTAGCGTACAATTTTTCATAGCATGCTGTTACAATTATTTTTATTTCAGTTGGGTCTGTTGTGATATGGCCCATTTCTTATTATAGTTATTTGCTTCCTCTATTTTTGGTCATTTTGGCCAATTAAAAAAAAATTAACTGCCTTCAAGTCCCATTAGAGTTTTCAAAGAGTGACTGCTGGATCTGAATTGACGTTTTTATTATAGCCAAGCCAAGCCAAGTGCCAAGATGTAGTAATTAACCACTATGCCACAGAGCTTCCATCAGTTTGGACAATAGTTTGTCAATTTTGTTGATCTTTAAAAAAAATAAAAACAGCTTTTGGTCTTGTTAACTCTTTCAAGTGTTTTTGTATTCTCCAACTCATTTAGTTTGGCTTCAGTTTTTATTATTTGCTTTTTTCTGGTGTCTGATGAGTTCTTTTGCTGCTCTTTCTACTTGTTTGAGTTGTAGAGTTAACTCTTTTGTTCGGGCCTTTTCTTCTTTTTGGATGTATGCATTTATTGAGATAAATTGAGCTCTGAGCACTACTTTTGCTGTGTCCCATAGGTTCTGGTAGGATGTGTTTTCATTCTCATTTGAGTCTATGAATGTCTTCATTCCATTCTTGATTTCTTCCATAACCCAGCTGTTTCTGAGCAAGCTGTTTTTCAGTTTCCATGTGTTTGATTTTTTCCCTTCTTTTTTCTGTTACTGATTTCTACTTTTATGGCTCTATGGTCTGAAAAGATACTTTGTAATATTTAAGTACTTTAAATTTTGTTACAGATTGCTTTGTAGCCTGATACGAGGTCTGAAAAGTAAGTGCAAAAACTTAACTGTTCTCAATGATACCTCATTGCTGAATTTCACCATGGTCACCTGCAAAGTACTCCCCTTCAGAAGCTATGTGCTGAAGCCAGTGCCTAGTCCACCCTTCAAAGCAATTTTAGAACTCTTTCTGGAATGGCCATTGCACACTGAGGCACAGTGGCAAGTTCATGAACTCAATTGTACAGTTGTCTGTGAAGGAGTTTTTAGCCAATAAGCAAATAACTATATTGGAACACCCTCCCTACTCATCTAATCTAGCCCCCAATGATTTTTTTCTTTACCCAAAGATAAATGAAATATTGAAAGGAAGTCATTTTGATGACATTCAGGACATCAAGGGTAATACCATGTCAGCTCTGATGTTCATTTCAGAAAGTTCCAAAATTGCTTTGAAGGGTGGACTAGGAGCTAGTATCAGTGCATAGCTTCCCAATGGGAGTACTTCAAAGGTGACCGTAGTTATATTCAGCAATGGGGCATTGTAGCACTTTTTCTAGGATTAATTCACAAACTTAACTGGCAGTCCTTGTGTGTGGTCAGTTCTGGAGAATGCTCCATGTACGTTGAAAAAGGAAAGTATACTTGGCTGCTGTTGAGTGGAGTGTTCTGTATATATCCATGAGGTCAAGTTGGTTGATTGTGACATTTAGATCTTCTGTGTTTTTACTGAGCTTTTAACTACATGTTCTGTCCTTTACTGAAACTGGTGTGTCAAAATCTCTTACTATATCGTGGAGCTGTCTATTTCTCTCTCAATGAAATTAGTGTTTGTTTTATGTATTTTGAAGCCCTGTTGTTGGACGCATAGATATTTAATATGGTTACGTTCTTCTGGGGTACTGATCCTTTATTCATTGTATAATATCCTTCCTTGTCCAATGTTGTGGATTTTACTTAAAGTCCGTTTTATCAAAGATTGCCATTCCTGCTCTGTTTTGAATGTTAGCTTGACATAGTTTTTTGATTCTTTGTTTTAATTTGTTCACATCTTCAAGTCTAAGATGTGTCTCCTGTAGGCAGCATATAGTTAGATTGCACTATTTTAATCCATTCTGCCACTCTTCATCTCTTTATTGGTGCACTTAGTCCATTTACATTCATGGTTATTACTGACAGGTATCAGCTAGGTACAGTCATTTCGACATCTTTTTTTTGGTGCACTGTAGACAATTTCTTTATTCCCTTTAATTTCCTGTGCTCAGTCTTTTTTCTTAGTGTGTTTTCATCATTTTCATTATTGGTGGTTTTGTATTTGCTGAGACTTCATGTTTTTCTGGTTTTTTATTTTCATGTGCAAGAATCATAGTTTCCTTTGTAGTTACCTTAATATTTACCCCTATTTTGCTAAACTTATACCACTCTTTAATTTCTTTATACCTTGACTTCCTCTCCATATGAAATATATATGACTACATTTTCTTCTGGGTCCCTCATGTTTTGTTACAATATTTACATAACAACATCTCTATTTCCCTATTTTTAGTGTTATGTCTATGATTATGTTTACACTTCCCCTATCTAGATTGATATCCAGTTGTTCTGTTCTGTGTTTTGGTCTTGGCTTGGTAACCAATGTTAACGATTTTCTAACAAAGTACTCTCTTCAGTACTGAACAGGTTTGGGTTTTGAAGATTCCCCAAGTTTCTGTTTATTTGGAAATGTCCTAATTTCACCATCATATCTGAGAGACAGTTTTGCTGGATCTATCATTCTTGACTGGCCAATTATTTTCATTCAAGGCTTTGTATATGTCATCTCATTGCCTTCTTGCCAGTATGAATTGTGCTGAATGGTCCAAGCTTAGTCTTACTGATTCTACTTTATAGGTTATTTTTTGTATATCCCTAGCTACTTTTAAAAGTGTTGCCTTATCTTTAATTTTCACAAGTTTGATTATAATATGCCTTGGAGTCTTTCTTTTGGGATGTACTTTGTGTGGAGTTTGGTTAGTGTCTTGGACAGATATCTTCTCATCTTTCATATCCGGCAAGTTTTCTGTTGGCAAATCTTCAACAATTCTCTCTGTAGTCTGTTTTCCCCACCTTATTCTGGTGTTCCACTTGTTACCAGAAAAATCCCAGTTGTAGACTTGTGCTACCTGTCACTACTAAGCCAATTATGCAGAGACAGGGATTAAATTTTTAAAAATGAGTTATTCAGATTGCTGGCAACCTGAGAAACTAGTGGGTTACCACCCTAAAAACCATCTTAACATTTCACTGTATGCTGGCAAGTTTTATAGAAGGGTTTAGAGGAGGGAAGGGAAGGGACAGGTAAGGGGTGCAGGCATGTAGGTATTCAAAGGAGGTGAGGTTGGAGAAGGCACAACTTCTTTGTCTCAAGGCAAGTTGTGCTTGACATCTGCAAGCTGTTAACTTTTTCTCAGAGACAGGGGGCTGTAAATTGGTATTACAATGTAGCCTCAGAAAAAAACTCAAAATCTTTGTGAATTATGGTCAGAATAAAGGTTACAATTTTCTTTATGTGCTAGCATCCCAAGAGGGGGAAAGAGTTTAAGTATCAAGAAAGAAGCTAGCTAAGAATTTTTTTACAGCTATTAATCCTATTACAATCACTCATAGTATTATTCCTCTTGATAGAGTCCCACATAATTCTTAGTGTCTCCTGACTTTTTTAATTTTTAAACTAATTTTTCCTCAGATATATTAATGTCAATTGCTTTATCTCCAAACTCACTTATTTGGCCTTCCATTGCCTCAATTCTGCTCCTTTGACTTTCTATTGAGTTGTCTAATTCTGAAATTTTATTATTAATTTTCTGAATTTTTAATTCTTGCTGCTGTATGCTTTTTTGAAGCTTGTTCAATTTGTCATTATGCTCTGCTCCATTTTTGCCTCATCTCCATCTCTTGAAGAGTTCTAAATATTAATATTTTGTATTCTATTTTTCTGATAATTTCAGAAAGTTCTCTTCCTCTGGAAAATTTGATTCCTTATTTTGAGGGATTTCTGAATAGATCATGGTCTTCTTTTCTGAGTGACTGGAAGTTGACTGTTGTCTCTGAGGCATCAGGAAATCGTATTTATTTTGTTTGTCTGTGGTGTTTTAAGTTCTTGTTTTGAAATGTCTAAATTTCTGGCTGTATGTAATAGTTTGGTTATTGTCGTCTTTGAATTTCCAATGTCCTGTCCCCAAGTTGTTAGAGTTGCTACTAGACACAGGAGCCCAAGAGCTCATTTACTTTTCTTATATGGAATTAGCTAAGCTGTCCAGGTAGCCAGTCACTAAGTGTATGGTGCAGCTCTCACCTACTGTTTTAGATGGGCAGGGATAATTAGTTTAGGCACTGATGTCTGGGTGAAGCTGCTGAGAAAGGCAGGGGCCTAACAGCATTCCCCAAGTATCTGAGTATCATAAAGATTACACATCCCCTTATGTCTGAATCTACATGAAGGAACAGTTTCTGCCCCTCATTTTCTGGTTTACAGGAGCTGGAAGAATTTTTTTTCTCCCTGTCCCCAGTTTATTAAATTACTCCCCCTCTGAAGGGGTCAAATGATCAGGACACTATGTCAGCATAAGACCAGAAGAACCAGATGGTGCCCAGCCACCACCAATGACTGCCCTGACAGGAGACACAATGTAGAGTCTCTGACATAGCAGGAGAAAAATAGGGGTGGAGATCCATAACTCTATTAAAAGATCAGACTTGATGGTCTGACATCCTGGAAAGTCCTCTCAGAGCATTTCCCCCGGACTTGCTGCTAGCCCATAGCTGAAACCCATACTGAAGTCAACTCTCAAGACAAAAATTGGATTGGACTGTAAAACATAGTGATACTTGTGAAGTGTGTGTTTCTTGGCTAAAATACAAGGTCTGACAATTAAGTTCACAAACTTGCCACTCTGCACTTACACTGGAAGCACTGTACAAACAACTTGGTAAGGTTTCATAACCTTGGTATATCAGTGTCTCACTGCTCTGTCTTGTGGACAGATGGTGGTGTCTTGCTGAGCAGCATTCATTATTGTTGCATGTTTTTGTGCACCATTACAAGAAATGCCAGAGCTTGAATCAGTGCAACAAGCAAACATTAAATTTCTTGTTAAACTCAGCAAGAGTGGAAGTGAAATCAAGGATATGTTAGTCCAAGTTTATGAGGATAATGCCATGAAGAAAATAGCAGTGTACAAATGGATTAAACATTTTTCTAAGGGGAGAGAAAGCATCACTAATAAAGAAAGGTCAGGGTGGCCAGTAAGAAGCAGAACTGATGACAACATGCAAAAATTGATTAAATTATGTGATAAAATCATCAGCTAACTCTAAGAACCACAAAAGACCAAGTAAACATTGATAGAGAAACAGATAGGAAAATCTTAACTGAAAATCTTAGCATGAGTAAGCTGTGTACAAAAGTGGTCCTGAAGGAGCTCACCAATGAACAAAAGCAAAGGAAAGTCAAAGTTTGCCAAGACCTTTTAGAGAGGCAAGTCAATGTTTGGGGCCATGTTATCACTGGTGACAAAACACAGGTGTATCAACACAACCCTGAAACAAAGCATCAAAGGGCACAATGGAAGTCCTCCAATTCTCCATAACCAAAAGAGTTCCACCAGCCCAAATCAAAAGTCAAAACAATGTTGCTAACCTTTTCTGATATCATGGGGATTGTTCATTGTGAATCTGTATCAAGTGTATAACAGTTAAACAAGTGTACTATTTGGAAGTGCTAAAACAGCTGCATGAAAAACTTAAGACACAAATGACCTGAAATTGATGGGGCTCACAAAGTTGAGTCTCAGTGGCAACACAAGAATAAAAAAGTGTGCACCCTGAGAACTCCACTAAAAGATAGCAATTGATGGTCTGAAGGCCTGGGGGTTCCTCTGGGAGCATGGCCCCTAGACCTGATGCTGCCCCTATCCATCAATCATTACTGAGGTCAACTCCTCGGACAGGAATGGATTGGACTCGGTGACAGAGAGTGACTATATCATGCATGAACTTTATGGTTCTATGCATCTATAGGACATTGCCATACTGGCCTCTAACAGAGAGGAGTGGAGAGGGTGGAGAAGAGGGGACAGGAGACTGTTAAGAGGATATGACATGCATAGAGCAGAAAGGAGGAGTGTGCTGTCACTGGGCAAGGAGAACAGTAGGAGACGCACATAGGCAGGCATGTAAATTTAAACTGGATTTTACACTTTTCACTCAAATACAATAAATAAATGGATGGATGAGTAGGCAAATAAATAAATGGCCTAAACTTTTTTTGCCAATAACTCAGGGCTCTTGCATCACAACAATGCATGAGTTCAAATGGCACTGTTTGTGAGGGAGTTTTTAGTAAGTAAACAAATAACTAACTGTACTGGAAAACCCTCCTTACTCACTTGATCTGGCTCACAGTGGCTTTTTTATTCACCCAAAGATAAAAGCAGTATTGAAAGGAAGACATTTTGATGACATGCAGGACATCAAGGGTCATACATGAGGCTGTCAGAGCAGCTCCTGTTGAGAGGCAAGATGGGAGGGTGACAAGGAGGGGGCAGGAGTTGGTTGAATGAACAGGTAAGTACAGGGTGAAAAGAGAGTGTGCTGTCACAGGGTTGGAAGAGCAGCTAGAGTTGCATAGAGATGTGTGGAACTTTATACAGTGAATGATTTGGATTGTAAACATTTACTTAAAGTACAATAAAAATACTACTTTTTAAGTTGCCCCTCTGAGTCTCAAAGAATGGGTCAGGGTGGGCTTAAGGAGTTCTACTTCTGGCTCAGTTAACGGTGTCAGACTCCAGAGACCAGCACAGTTCAGAGAAATGGGGAGAATGGCTCAGGACAGGCTTGAGAAGTCCTACTTATGGCTGAGTTGTTGGCATCAGACTCCAAGGCTGTCCAGAGTGCAGAGAAGGGAGGGTGGATCACTGAGAGAAGGAAGAGAGGTCTATGCTGGAAGAAAGATTTAGATCCATGCATGAGGTAGGTTATACACAAAGTCTTAGCTTTTGTGATCTAGCATTGTTTCTCACCGGTTCTGGAGGTGGAAGTGAATGCTCCAGGCAATTTGTTCCAACTGAGGAGGATCCCCACCAAGCTCCACTACTGAGCTTACCACATGGCCACACCTATTTCCCAGCAGGTCAGGTCTGTGGAATCCTATGTACTTCTGGCACTACTCTCCCTTCCCTGTTGCCCAGTCCAATTTCTCCATTTTCCCTTTGATTTTCAGGGCTCCTAGGATACCTGGCAGGATACCATATGTGTATTGGATTTATTTGTTCTTTTGGGTCTTTGTTGTTAGAGGGGTTGCAGAAAGCATCTGTCTACCATCAACTGAAAACCAGTTTAGGAAATACTCTTTATAAGGCATGTAGCTTTGAACTAAGTGAGATAATTTAGCTCACCTCAGGAAAGGTCCAAAATTAAGAATTTTAGAGGTCTCGTACCACAGTAACTAGATCATTGCTCATTGTAACCATTGCTCCGCATTTGTATAATGTGTAAGGAGGCATCAGTGTATACGCTCAATTCATTTTCTTTTTACCACTTTAGATATCTCCTCTTATTACTCCTTAGTTTCTCACGGAAACTGAACCTTCATAATTCTTCCTTTTCTCTATCTGTAATTGTAGTTAGTAGAGGGAAATTTGTTTATGGGCAAAAATAGAGGAGAAGCAAGAAGGACCAAGAGCAGGAGATGAGGATAGCAACATTCTAGAGTAAGCCTTTGCATTGAATGCAGAAGCTTCATGGATAGGATGGAGAGAAGGAAAAGAGGCTTCATCATCCTAATTAAGCACTTGAGAAAGCAACATAATGGACTAAGGTAACCTTTGCCCATGAGTCACACGTGTTCTTTCTTTTCAGATGATCGACATGCTGTATTTTGTGGTCATCATGTTGGTAGTGCTGATGAGTTTTGGAGTAGCCCGACAAGCCATTCTGCACCCAGATGAAGAGCCTTCTTGGAGACTGGCCCGAAACATCTTCTACATGCCTTACTGGATGATCTACGGAGAGGTGTTTGCAGACCAGATAGACCGTAAGAATAGAATTCATAGTAAGATTCTCTTCCCTGCTTCTGAGGCAGATGATCAGTTCCAAATTAATGGACAAATGTGTTAATTTGGATATAAAGTATTTTTCATCATACCACAAGGCATCAAATTATTTTATGAAAAAAAAGTGTAGATTAATAGATAAGAAGTAGATTTTGAAACATCAGTAATTTCTTCTACTCTAAAGACCATTAAGCAGAATTCTGAGTCTCATTTCCCTTGAGCTGGACTTGGTGAACATGCTGTTGAGTCAGTGTACCTCCTGTGCCAATCTCCTAGTTTTTCTCTGGTCCAAATCTGACTCCACCCTAGGATGGAGATGGTGGTGTTATTTGGGTAGAATGAAATACTGAACACACGGGATAATTGGGGCTTCGTATCATCCACCTTTTTAAGCCATGAAGCCCACTTTCTATGTAGGGATCAATTTCCTCTTCACAACTAGAGCACTATTGTCAACAATAATCCAGATGCTAGAAAAGAAAATGAGCTGCAATCCTGCCATAGATTTCTGGGGAATACAGACCCACTCCCCTCAGGCTGAGCAAGTAAGTTATGATATCTTGTGTTAGATGGAAGCAAAGCTCAGTATTTCTGTGCCTATTTCATTAGGGACAAGTAATGCACCACCAAGGAATGAAGCTCTTTGGTTCCATTTTCCTGTACCAATGTTTTCATTCACATGTTCATAGTTCCTTTGCCGGTATTCTGCTACTTAAGAGCAAAAGGTTTCAAATATTCTACTATCTTATGAAACTCAGGGTTGTCAGTATTATGATCAACTCTCCCCTGACTAGGTGTTATAACACAATGTGATCACGCTATTACTACAAGTACCACAAAGTCAATTACTCAATTTGTTCATAACGTGGTAAACCAGACCATAAAAATTTAATTTGATTTTTAAAATAGTATTAGTTTGGGTAAGCATAAATGCATACTAAGAGCCTCAACTTCAGGAAAAGCTGAAATATTTTTATTTATTTTTATTTTTAAATTCAGTAATGACAGGAGATGGAAGAACAAACTTGAGCCTAAACTATGTTCAGCAATGCCATGAAGTGTGGGTTTTCTAACTAGAGCTGATTACTACATAGAAATGTTATATCTATTTGTGTTTATGATGCGTTTGTGTTGGAACTTAAGAAATGCTTGTTCAATGGGTTAAACAGTAAGTTAAAATGATCATCTGCCAGTAGCATCATGTTTTTTTATGGTGCTTTTTTAAACTGAGATATTCCTATTGCCTATGACATATGGTAAAACAAATATTCATGAAATTAAATTTTCTAAAATTAATATTATGTTCAACAATCCCAAATCACTTTTCCTAAGCATGAATCTGTACCTTTGAAGTTTGAGGCTTTTGCATTTCTTGACAGCAAAACAGTTCTTGGGTCTTTAAATCACTTGACTTACTGTTTCTTAACTGTCATTTTATTTTCTCTCCTTGCCTCCTGTCACAACTAAAAACAAAAATAAAAATGCTGCTTTCCAATTGCTGTGTTAGTCTATGCCATGGAAATTAATCGTAAGTTGACACGGAATTGATGGTTGTAGTGTGAAACATGTTTAGTAATTAGCCTTTTCCTTAGCTGATTACTAATTGTCTTATACAAGTTTCAAATCCTTTTTTTCTGATGCCAGTACTTTTTTAAACTTACATAAAAGTAAGCACCCTATAAGATCATAAAGATTACTTCACTGATTACTGTTGGGAATCATTCTATTTTGTTGTTGTTGTTACTCATAAAACAGCTCCTATATAATAAAAGTGGCAATTCAAGAGAGCAGATAAACTATTTTTTTAGGTATTTCTTTTTTATTTTACTTATTTATTATGATTGAGTGAAAGTGTAAAATCCAGTTTAAATTTGCATGCCCGCTATGTGCAGCTCCTACTGCTCTCCTTGCCCAGTGACAGCACGCTCTTCCTTTCTGTTCTACATATGTCACATCCTCTTAGCAATCTCCTGTCCCGTTTCCTCAATTATTTTTTTAAAATAGCAAGAAGGCAGTTAGTGACATAATTTGAGGACTAAAAGGGAAATTGATATTTACTTCACACTACATAACAGTTATTTTCAAATTAATGTACAAATTAAACCAAGAAAACATAAGCTAATGTTAAATAATTAGAAGACAAAATAACTCTCTAATAGATAACATTAAAGGAAGAAACCAGAAAGAGAGACTTATTAGTGTAAAAATTAAGAACTCTGTATACCAAAAACACAATGAACAATTGGGAAAATGTTTACAAACATGACAAATTAAGAATGACTACCCCTTCAGCACTGGTAGTGGACTGGCTAAGAGTCTGGCTGTTAACCAAAATTGACAGTTCAAATCCAGTGGCCAATCCTTGGAAACCATATAGGGCAATTCTGTTCTGTCCAGAGGGTTTCTGAGTCAGAACAGAATCAATGTGAGATGACTGACATGGATTAAGTTCTTTTGTTAAGTCCGTAAGTATGATAATGACTTTCTCAGCCTCTTTTTCACATGCATTGACATTTTCACACATAAAATTATTGCCTCTAAAATGAGAAAAAGATCATATCAGAAAATAAATAATTTAATAATATATATACTAGTTTCTCCCAATATTGCAAGGATGGAGTAGCTGGGGCAGGGGGCCAGGGACCATGCTCTCAGGCAAAATCAAGTCCAATGGGCACAACTAGCATTTTGCTAATGAGGGCTCTCTGCACCCCACATTGGTGAGTGGCTGCCAAGCTGCCATCTGAGGGTACGGCAAATGGCCCCAACTCAGCAGGAACAGATCATCACTGAGGACCAAAACGACATGGGGAAAGAGAACCCAGAAGAGAGCAAGACCCATGGGAGTGGGTGTCTACATTGACTCGTGACCAGAGGAACTGATGGTGCCTGGCCACCACCAGTGATAGCAGCAATGGAGCTCACAAAATTGAGTTTCACTGGCAGCACAAGAATAAATAGGGGTGCACCCTGAGATCTCCACTAAAATACCACAATTGATATTCCAGGGGCTTCGGGGTTCCCCTGGGAGCATGACCCCTGGCCCTGATGCTGCTCCTGTCCATAAATCATAATCAAGGTCAACTCTTTGTACAGCACTGGATTGGATTTGGCGACGCAGAGTGCCCATATCTTGTGGGCACTTTATGGTTCTATGCATCTATAGGATATCATCCTGCTGACCTCTTACTGGAGGAAGGGGAGTGGGTGCAGAGGAGGGGATAGGAGACTGTTGGGAGGATAGGACATGTACAGAGCAGAGAGGAATAGTGTGCTGTCACTGGGCAGGGAGAGCAATGGAAGCTGCATGTAGGTGAGCATGCAAATTTATCTGGAACGTACATTTTCACTCAATCATAATAAAAAAAATAATACTATATGTATTATTATATACTATATGGTTACTTATTCTTTTCATAATATGTACAAAAGAAAAACACAAGCTTTCCTTCTAGCTCCTTGTGGTGAAAACCTGTATGATGAGGATGGCAAGAGGCTTCCGCCCTGTATCCCTGGCGCCTGGCTCACACCAGCCATCATGGCCTGCTACCTGCTAGTGGCCAATATTCTGCTGGTGAACCTGCTGATCGCTGTCTTCAAGTATGTGCTGGGGCAGGTGACCATGTGTTTGTTATTATTGCTTTACACTTTTCAGGTTAATCTCAGAAACCTCCTATATTACCACGTATTTGTGTAACATTTTACCATGGCTCTTTAATGGACATAAATTTTGCAGTCTTTTTTGTTCCATCATAAATGAATTAGCCTTGATGTATTCATAAATCGTGAGTTGACATTTAAATAAATTTAAATTTCATTTTTGGTTAGCACTTTAACACTTTAGCATGCATTTTAATCTAATGAAAATATTTTCTCAGATGAAAGTCTCTTGAGGTAGCTGTGCTTTTAATTCATTATTAGACACAGACAGCAATATCAATTCATAAAACAGTATCAATTTTACAAGCTGTTACAATTACTGTGATATTATGTAAAAGCTTTTTCTTACGATTTAGAGAATGGAAGAAAAATGGCCTAGGAAAGATCTACCTTAAATTATTAAATTAGATTTCTTGTAAAATTTGGCCATTTAGCATGATTTCCTGGGTATGTGACCATGCTTAGTAAATGTCTGGAAAAAATATTTTAGTTTCTAAGATGAAAAACATACAGGAAAAATCCTTCATAAGCATATAAATTTAGAGCTAAACAGTACATTAGAGAGAACCTGGCACAAACCCATGGCTTGAGATATGAAAAAACTAAGGCAGTGGGGGGTTAATACCTTTTTTCAGACCCCAGAATCAGTAGAAAGAGCTCTGGTGGTGCAGTGGTTAAACTCTCAGCTGCTAACTGGAAGGTTATCAGTTCAAACCCACCAGCCACTCCAAGGCTGCTTCCATAAAGACTACAGCCTTGGAAACCTAGGGGGCAGTTCTACTCTGTCCTTAGAATGTTGTTATGAGTAGGAATCAAATGAATGGCAATGGGTATGGTTTCAGTTTAGTGACCCTAGACAACAAGTTGATGAGAGTTTCCATCTTCTAATAATACTGCATTTGTTGCTGCCTGTTGGAAGCTGAAAGAAGGCAAAGCTTGCTCTTACCCAACGTCCACAAAAACGTACCTTTGGTCAAATCAGTTTAATAATTACACAGTTCAATGACAAAAATGTAGTCAACTGGATGTTTGATTCAACTGAAAGTTTAAATATATCAAAAGGCTTAGTTGAATAACTCATATCTTAAAGCTTATAAATTTCTTGAGCATGTGAATTAGTAGATTGTGGTGTGGTTTTTCAAGATAACAGTCTATAGTAATTTCAAGTACACATAATTCTTATTTATGTCCTAGATCATAGATAATCCACACTGATAGGTAAACAAAGAGAATGTGAGTAATCCAGTAATAAGCCAAAACTGGCAATAAAAGGCATCTGTATTTTTCATTTCAGTGGGAATAACTGATCTTCTGGAAAATCAGTTTTAAAAACTAATATAAATAACTGTAAAAATATCTTCTTTTTAAAGCAATACCTTCTTTGAAGTAAAGTCAATATCCAACCAAGTGTGGAAATTCCAGAGGTACCAGCTGATTATGACATTTCATGACCGGCCAGTCTTGCCACCACCAATGATCATTTTAAGCCATATCTACATCATCATTATGCGTCTTACTGGTCACTGCAGGAAAAAAAGAGAAGGGGACCAAGATGAACAGGATCATGGATTGAGTATGGGCAAGACTCTTTCATCTCTGTCCTGGGCTAATTTCAAGAAAAGGTTCCAAGTGGACACTCATAGAAATCTCACTAAACTATATAAGTGTGTAAAGATACAACACTCTAGCCCTACTGCTTTTCTTTGCAGAAGACTTTTCATTTTGCACCAGTCCTATTCTAGTTTTATTAGTTATTACTAACTGAAAGTACTGAACATCCCTACATGTGGAAAGTGGCTTGCACTTCGCTGCTAACCTAAAAAATGGCAGTTTCAACACACCCAGGGGTACAGAAGAAGAAAAAGTCTCCTTGTTGTTAGCTGCCATCAAGTCAACTCTGACTCATGACAATCCCATATGCTACAGAGTAAAACTGTTCCAAAGAGTGTTCTTGGCTGTAACCTTAGCATAAGCAGACCACCAGGCCTTTCCTTCTGAGATACCACTAGGTGGATCTGAAACACCAACTTCAGGTTAGCAGTCAAGCCAAATTACTTTTGATACCTAGGGACCTTTCTGTTAAGATTACCAAAATCAAACTCATTGCCACTGAGTCAATTCTGGCTCCTAGAAACTGCAGGACAGAGGGTTGGTCAAATCGAACTGCTGACCTCTTGATTAGCAGCCATAGCTCTTAACTACTGTGCCACAAGTGTTCAGAACTCTTGGGGAGCAGTTCTACTCTGTAACACAGGTGGCACCCAGGAAACAGCATCCACTTCAGTACTGAAAGCCAGATCAAGAAATCAGAAGTTGGGATCTCTTGGAAACACTTTTCTACATGAATTCAATGTTTCTTTTGCCAGTCAGTTTCTTTTAAGATGTTTTAATTTATTGCATCTTAAGAGGAGAGAAAATAATGTTATGCCCTTGACTCTATCCCTAGAATATACGCAAAAGGTTTTTCAGCAAATAGTACTTGGTTTTCACTTTCTTAATAAGCGTCATCTTGTTTCTGGTGTTAGCAAGTGAGCAATTTTGCTGTAACACAAAGAGCATTGCTGTATATACAAACCTATTTGGGGATAAGCAAGTAGTGAGAGAATTGCCTACAAGTGGAAAAGGGAGTTTAATTAAAGTTGGATTGTGATTCACAGTAAGGTGAGTAAATGGATTCTTCTGACTATTGTTTTCTCACATGACACACACTTCCGTTACACAGAGCTGTTTCTGAGTGAGGAGGAGCTGAAGCGGCTGCATGAGTTTGAAGAACAGTGTGTGCAGGAGCACTTCCAGGAGAAGGAGGATGAGCAGCAGTCATCCAGTGACGAGCGCATCCGCATCACATGCGAGAGGTACACCTAGGGTGTCCCCACCACTGGCAGGGCCTCCGGGCCAAGACTTTGTGGACCTCTCCATTGCCCCCAATGGGGATGCTAAACTACACCCAAATTCTCATCCTGAGTTCTCAGGTTTATTCAAACTGGAGCTTAAATGCGTTTTCTTCCAGACCAACTAATGAACCAACCTGTTGTCCATGTAGCTGATTCTCACACATAGCAGCCCTATAGGGCAGCACAGAACTGCTCCATTGGGTTTCCAAGAAGCGGCTGATAGAACTAACTGCTAACCTTTTGATTAACTGCTAAGTTTGAAAATTTCTAGGTCACTGAGTATCTTATAAAGAAATGAATGATAGGATTAATTGTGACTATTGAGTGCCATAAACAAATAAATAATTTTGACAATTATTGCCTCCATGTAGGGGCATTTCCCACAATAGCCTGCATTGACATAGAGAACAGTCAGTCACACAGCTATGTAACCACTCAGGAAACCACTTTTCCCTCCACTCTTTCTTTTTCTTCATTTTATTTTTTTTTTATTATGACTGAGTGAAAATGCACATTCCCGTATAAATTTACATGCCCACCTATATGCAGCTTCCACTGCTCTCCCTGCCTGGTGACAGCACACTATTCCTCTCTGCTCCATGCATGTCCCATCCTCCCAACAGTCTCCCATCCCCTCCTCTCCACTCACTGTCCTTCCTCCAGCCAGAGGTCAGCAGGATGATATCCTATAGACGCATAGAACCATAAAGTGCATCCAATATGTGATCACTCTGCATCGCCAAGTCCAATCCATTCGTATCTGAAGAGTGGACCTTCATTATGATTTATGGGCCAGGGCAGCATCAGGGCCAGGGGCCATACTCCCAGGGGAACCCCAAAACTGCTGGACCATCCATTGAGGTCTTTTAGTGGAGATCTCAGGGTGTACCCTTTATTCTTGTGTTGCCAGTGAGACTCAACTTAGTGAGCTCCATCGCGGCTATCACTGGTGGTGGCCGGGCACCGTCTGGTTCTTCTGGTCCCAAGTCGATGTAGGCACCTACTCATCTGGGTCTCTCTGTCTTCTGGGTTGTCTTTACCCCACATCATTTTGGTCCTCGGTGAGCACCTATTCCTGCTGAGACCGTACCATTTGCTGTCTTCTCTATTTTATTTTTATTATGATTGAATGAAAATGTACATTCCATATAAATTCACATGCTCACCTATATGCAGCTCCCACTGCTCTCCCTGCCCAGTGACAGTACACCCTTCCTCTCTGCTCCATATATGTCCTATCCTCCCAACAGTCTTTTATCCCCTCCTCTCCACCCACTCCCCTTCTTCCAGCAAGAGGTCAGCAGGATGACATCCTATAAATACATAGAACCATAAAATTCCCACAAGATATGGTCACTCTGCAATGCCAAGTCCAATCTAGCTGTCCGAAAAGTTGACCTTGATTATGATTTATGGACAGGGGCAGCATCAGGGCCAGGAGCCATGCTCACAGGGGAACTCTGAAGCCCCCAGGCCATCAACTGCGGTCTTTTATTGGAGATCTCAGGTGTACACCTATTTATTCTCTCGTTGCCAGTGAGACTCAACTTTGTGAGCTCCATTGTGGCTATCACTGGTGGTGGTCGGGCACCATCTGGTTTTTCTGGTCACAAGTCGATGTAGAGACACTCACGTGGGTCTCTCTGTCTTCTGGGTTCTCTTTTCCCCATGTTGTTCTTGTCCTTGGTCATCATCTGTTCCTGTTGAATTGGGACCATCTGCTGTACTCTCCAATGGCAGCTTGGCAGCTCTTAAGACCCCAGATGCCACTCACCAATGAGGGGTACAAAGAGTCCTCATTAGCAAAATGCTAGCTGTGCCAATTGGCCTCAATTTCACCTGACAGCATGGTCCTCGGCCCACCGCCCCAGCTACTCTATCCTTGAAATATTGGGTTAAGATGGGAGGAGTACTCAAATTGTGTTGAAGTCCAGTTATTATTAATCTTCTTTCTAATGTGTGCTGTCACTGATTTCATCCAACCAAATTTCTATCAACTGTCTAATCTAAACCTTCCCCCCCACCCTTGCAGCCATCAAAGAGTCTTTTCTTCTATCCATGAGTCTGATTCTAAGTTCTTATTGTAGGGGTCTCATACAATATTTGTCCTTCTCACTGACTACTTTCACTCAGCATAATGTCACCCAGGTCAAACCACATTAAGAGATGTTTCCTGCTATCATCGTTGTTCTTTATCATTGCACAGTGTTCTCTTGAGTACATATACCACAGTTTACCTATCCATTCCTCTGTTCTTGGGCATCTGGGTTGATTCCATCTTTTAGCTATTGTGGACTGTGCTGCGATAAACATTCATGTGCATGTATCACTTGGTGTGATTGGCCTTGATTCTTAGGATATATTCCAAGCAGTGGAATTACTGGGTCAAATGGTATATCTATATCCATTTTTTCAAGGGAGAACCAGATTGCTTTCCAAAGAGGCTGCACCATTTTGCAATCCCACCAACAGTGTAGGAGAGTTCCAATTTCCCCACAGCCTCTCCTTCCATTCTTATACATACCTTTCCCTTTGCCCAGCATGGTCTTCCCTTCCTGACTGATCCCCTCATTCTGCCTCATGTCTTGCAGCTCTTCCCAGTAACAACCACTTCTTCTGCGTGCCCAAGAGACTTTGTACCTTGTATGCTGATGTGCATGTCTGTCCCACATGAAAAGGGAAGCCTCCAAATTATGGCAGAGTCTCTGCTGCAGACACTTTGGCATCCTTGGGGCCATGCAAAATCAACAGAATCTACATGGTAAAACAAAAACAAACTTGTTGCCATCAAGTTGATTCCAACGCATGGCCATCCCCACGTGCTGCAGAGTAGGACTGTACCATAGGCTTTTCTTAGCTGTCATCGTTATGGAATGCAGGTTGTGAAGCCTTTCTTCCATAGTACTGTTGGCTGGGTTCAAACTGGTATACATTAGTAGTACTCCCACACAAACTGGTTCCTCCATTCAGGGACCACATCTGCATGGCCATGCTTAATAAACACAGACTGAATAAATGCATGAGTAAGTTAACAAATAAACAAAGGCATATCAGGGAGGGGCAGAAAGGGTGGCATTTCCCAAGCTTTAAAATTATAGTGTTGCTCTCCCCACAGCTGTGAAAGAGTAACAAGGGTAGATGGGAACAATAAACCTTCACTATTACATTTCTTTAAGCATATGATTTCTGACAATGTTTATCATCAGTAAAAGCAAATGAAAGCTTATTAAGTATTGGTTATAACTGACAATATGCTGTTCCAAAGAGTTTAACTAGCAATGCGGTGGAAAGATGAGCTTGGAGGAGACTCCAGCTCACCATTATAGCTCAAGTATCCGGAAGTAAAGTTTCTGATACAGATAAGTGTGAATGTTGATAAACATGAAAACATGCTGGGACTTCTCAGAGATGTTTTAGCAGAAATTCCCAGTCAAGGCCCCAACAATTAGAATAGAATTCATGGATGAAACTTGACGTCTCCCTGGTACATATACAGGCTGGTGATTGCCACAGTCCACAGAAGGGATATTGTTCTGGGAGCTGCAGGCCCTGGCCTGAATCTGCTCCTAGACCCAGTCTCCTTATAATTCAACCAAACCCAACCAACCAAGCTCAAGGGTTGCCTGTACCAACTATTGGCCTTAATAAGATACATTTTCAATAAAACTTTGAAAAACTGACATTTTGACAGTAATTGCTAAGCTTTAAAGATATAAAAATTGGAAGCAGAGTCAAGATGGCAGACTAAGCACACACCTCCCTAAATTCCTCTGGAAACCAAGATCTGAACTGATAATTAAACAGAGCCTTCTGGTCACCTAGTGAGCCCTAGGGCACAGCATAGGGCTGTTAATTTGGACTTCATACCACTGAACAGAAAACTACCTCTCTTCAGCTGACTCCTGCTCCTAGCTAGTTCTTGCTTTCACAGACCGAAGGTAACTCACCATTTTGACTTTTTTTTTCCTCTGTCTTGGCCGGCCAGTGGAGCTGGGTCTTGACTAGCAGCTAGCCTCAGACACGCTGCCGGTGGGATCGGCGGATCAAATTGCCGTATTTGGGGGGCCCTGCTTGGGACATGGTGTGTCTGGCCACCTTTGGCCTCTCTTTCTGTCTCTGCCACGGTGCACCTTGTACGGAGATGTGGGGTAGTAAGCTTGTGCGGGACACCATATTGGTTACGGAGGCCTAGGCTGGACCTAATTCTTAGCCTGGGAGGCAGCGCCTGCTCACAGGAGAGTGTTTTTCTGCCTGAAAAGCAGTAGTTTACACAGTATCACTTACAGCTGGAGTCTGGCAACAGAGACTGTGGACTCTGTGCATTTTGGCACCTCTGGCCTCTCTTTCCATCTCTACTGTGGTGCAGTTTGTATGGAGGTGCCAGGCTGAGAGCTTGTGAGGAATGTCATCTTGAGTACGGAAGTCTCAGTGAGAACTAATTCCTAGGCTCAGAGCCAGCGCTTGCCCACAGGAGAGCACTTTGCCAGCAGAAAAGCAGTATTTTACAAAGTGTCCCCTACATCTACGGTCTATCAGCAGAGACCAACAGGGTAGTAGCCTTGCTACATGTTGATCTAGTTCATAACATCTGGGGTTGTATATAGAGGTGCTTACTATGCCAGTTGGGAAGAAGGCCCTGTACAACTGAAAACCTGACTGACCTAGGAAGCAGTCAGATACCTTTCACTTTTCATTTTAAGATGACTTAGAGAAACAACTGAGCCCCATCCTCATAACATCTCTCCCAGCCATTATTGACTCACATGAAGCCCAAAAAGCAATAGACATTGGAGAAAGCACTAATGAGAAAATCATCCATGGCTTCAGAAGGCCCCCAAATGAAATAGCCAAAGAGCTTTCCAGACAGAGAAACTTTCCTGAAATTATCAGAAGGTGAATACAAAAGGATGATCTATAGAGCCCTCCCAGACCTTATACAAAATGCAGCAGAGCAAAATGGAAAATTAAGCAAGCTGTTCAATCTGATGGAACATCACTACTCTGAAATCCAACAGATGAAGAACAAAATGAAAGACATATAAACTTCAAACCAAAGCCAAAAAAACAGAATGGAACAAATGAAAAAGAAATTCTCTCACTCAGAAGACAGAGCTACTGACTCCAGCATCTGTGAGGAAAAATCAGAAAAAAGAAACAAGAAAAATGAGGAAGTATTAAGAAGCTGTGGGACTCTATTAAGAGGAACAATCTATGATTAATTGGAGTCTCTGAACCAGGCGAGACACCTGAGAACACAGAGAGGACTGTCGCTAAGATGCTGTCAGAGAACTTCCCAGAAATCTTCAAGGAAGAGAATACAGACATCCAAGATGCATACTGAACACCACACAATATAGATCTCAAAAGAAAGATCAAGCTTAACACAGTGAAACATAAGCAGAAACTTTTAAAGGCAGCAAGACTCAAAGCAAAGCTAACATTCAGAGGGAAACCCCGTAGGCTTTCATTTTTCTCAGCAGAAACAGTGCTGGCACGGAGACAGTGGCATGACATATTCAAAGCCTTGAAAGAGAAGAACTTTCAGTGAAGAATCATATATCCTGCAAAACTATCTTTCAAATATGAAAATGAAATTGTCATTCGTAGATAAACAGAAATTCAGAGACTTTGTAAAAACCAAACCAAAGCTACAAGAAATACTGAAAGAATCTCTTGCCATTGGCTTAGAAGAACAAAACCACTAACTTTATATTGCAGAAGGACACATCATCCAGAATCCTACTCAGTTAGGGAAGGCTCAAAATTCAATCAAAGCTATAATAGTGAAAGAAATAATCAAGTGAGCATATCATGAAAATTATGATGTCATCATGTTAAAAAGAGGGATTTACTACAGTCATTATAGTCCTTCCAGACGGACAGGAAGTTGACAAGACTGGTAGTAATTAAAATTGGGTTTATACATAGTTTATTAAGCGGGATCATAGGGGCAGCTGTAACGCACAATAAAGATGCAACATACCATATCAAGAAATGTAATACAGGAGTCTCAACAACCACAAAGCCAACCCTTAAAAAAGTGAAAAATCAACTCATAAAGAAGGATGTTTTAGAACAGATTAATAAGAACAACAGAGGAAACATCAATACAAAAGTAAACATACCACAATGGCAGCACTGAACACATACCTATCAATAATTACATTGAATGTGAATGGACTGAATGCTCCAGTAAAGAGACATTCAGTGACATCTCGGATCAAAAGACATGACCCATCCACATGTTGCCTACAAAAAACTCACCTTAGACCTATCTCACCTTAGATCTATCAGTCTCTTTTTGTACCAGTACCAGGCTGTTTTGACTACCGTAGCAGTGTCATTGCTTCTAAAATCAAGTAACGAGAAGCCTCCCAGTGTGTTCTTCTTGAGTAAGAAACAAGCAATCTATTTATATCATGCAATCCCGATACAAGTTCCAGTGACATTTTTTAATGAGATGGAGAAACAAATTATCAACTTGTCTGGAAAGGGAAGAGTCCCGGATAAGTAAAGCACTACTAAAGAAGAAGAACACACTGGGAGGTCTCTCATTACCTGATTTTAGAAGCTATTACACTGCCACAGTAGTCAAAACAGCCTGGTACTGGTACAAAAAGAGACAGATAGATCAATGGAACAGAATTGAGACCCCAGAGATGACACCATCTGCCTATGAACAGCTGATATTTGACAAAGGCCCTAAGACATTAAACTGGAGTAAAAACAGTATCTTCAACAAATGGTGCTGGCAAAATTGGATATCTATCTGCAATAAACTGAAAAAAGACCCACATCTCACGCCTTATACAAAAACAAACTCAAACTGGATAAAAGACCTAAATATCAAATCTAAAACAATAAAGCTCATTCAAGAAAAAGTAGGACAACAATGGAAGTTTTAATACACAACATAGACAGAGTTTAAAATGAGTCAAAGAAACCAAAATCAACAGAAAACAGATAAATGGGAACTATTAAGAATCAAACACTCTTGCTCACCCAAAGACTTTATTAATAGAATTAAAAGACCACCTACAGAATGGGAAAAAATATTTGGCAACTATACATCAGACCAACGTCTGATCTCCATAATATAGAAGGTACTGCAACATATCAACAAGAAAAAGATAAACCATCCAATTAAGCAATGGGCAAAGGAGATGGACAGATACTTCTCTAAAGAGGAGATCCAGGCAGCCAAAAAACACATGCAGACATGCTCACGATCATTAGCTATTAAAGAAATTCAAATCAAAACTACAATGAGATACCACGTTACCCCAACAAGGTTGGCCATGATCCAAAAAATCCAAAACAACAAATGCTAGAGTGGCTGTGGAGAAATTGAAACTCTCCTACACTGTTGGTGGGATTGCAAAATGGTGCAACCTCTTTGGAAAGCAATCTGGTGCTCCCTTAAAAAAATGGATATCTATATACCATTTGACCCAGTAATTCCATTGCTTGGAATATATCCTACAGAATCAGGGCCATTCACACCAACTGATACATGCACATGAATGTTTATTGCAGCACAGTCCACAATAGCTAAAAGATGGAATCAACCCAGATGCCCAACAACAGAGGAATGGATAGGTAAACTATGGTATATATACTCAGCAGAACACTATGCAATGACAAAGAACAACAATGATTTCAGGAAGCATCTCATAACCTGGTTTCAACTGGAGGACATTATGCTGAGTGAAAGCAGTCATCGACAGAAGGACAAATATTGCATGAGACCCCTACGATAAGAACTCAGAATCAGACTCATGCATAGAAGAAGACTCTTTGACAGCTGCAAGGGTGGGGAGCGCGGAAGTCCGAGGGTGGGAGAGTTTAGATTAGATAGCTGTTAGAAATTTGATTGGGTGAAACTGGTGACAGCACACATCAGTAAGAAGATCAATATTAACTGGACTTCAACACAACTTGTGTACTCGTCCCATCTTAACCCAATATTGCAAGGACAGAGTAGCGGGGGGGGGGGGGGGCTGGGACCGTTCTCTGAAGGGAAATCCAGGTGAATTGGCACAATTAGTGGTTTGCTAATGAGGAATCTCTGCACTCCACATTGGTGAGTGGCGTCTGGGGTCTTAAAAGCTGCCAAGCTGCCAGCTGAGGGTAAAGCAAATGTCCCCAACTCAGCAGAAATGGCTGATCACCGAGGTCCGTAACGACATGTGGGAAAAAGAACCCAGAAGACAGAGAGACCCACATGAGTGGGTGACTACATTGACTTGTGACCAGAAGAACCAGATGGTGCCCGGCCACCATCACTGATAGCCACGATGGAGCTCACAAAGTTGAGCCTCACTGGCAACACAAGAATAGGGGTGCACCCTGAGATCTCCACTAAGAGACAATTGATGGTCTGGGGGCTTCAGAATTTCCCTTGGAGCATGGCCCCTGGCCCCGATGCTGCCCCTGTCCATAAATCATAATGAAGGTCAACTCTTTGGACAGCAGTGGATTGGGCTTGGTGACACAGAGTGGCCATATTTTGTGGGCACTTTATGGTTCTAGGCATCTATAGGATGTCATCCTGCTGACCTCATACTGGAGGAAGGGGAGTGGGTGGAGAGGAGGAGATAGGAGACTGTTGAGAGGATAAGATATGTATGGAGCAGAGGAAGAGTGGGCTGTCGCTGGGCAGGGATAGCAGTGGGAGCTGCATATAGGTGAGCATGCAGATTTATATGGGAATGTACATTTTCATTCAATCATAATAAATTTTTTTT
Source organism: Heterohyrax brucei (assembly GCA_028571685.1). Taxonomy (NCBI): domain Eukaryota; kingdom Metazoa; phylum Chordata; class Mammalia; order Hyracoidea; family Procaviidae; genus Heterohyrax; species Heterohyrax brucei. The sequence goes on along the minus strand of CM053149.1, from coordinate 132,673,706 downwards.
CAAAAAGATATAATAATTATTTCTTCATAGGAAAGATAAAGCAGCCTAGAATTTCCACTTATTAGTTACATAATGAATTGAATCATTGTCAGTAATTTACAATAAAATTAGTGTTTTATTTTGTTCTACCTCTTTCCCTAGCATTGTTTGGATTTTTCCCATTCTTGGACCAAGGCTCCAGGAATGTGATTATCAAGTCACTACCAAATTGCTTTTTCTCCTGGGGCTCTGTTCAGACATAATAGGAATGAACATGTGCAAAACATAAAAACATGTTACTTCCTGCTTCCCTTGGCTTCGATCCCCAGGGATAGTGGCAGCACATTCCTGTCCCTCAATTTCCCTTACTAGCCTTTTCTAGGCCAACTCTTGTGAATGTCAGAGACAAAGAGGAGGAAGTCTGCCTTGAAGGTTAGGGGAGATAGTAGCATTCCTTTACTCTTCCTTAATTCTTAACCATGACAGCAAGGACCAAGGAATAAGGTGGCAGAATGGAAGTGAAAATTATTTTTGCCTAACTTCTAACATCTTTGATTACTTTTAAAATCAATTTTTTCAAATTCAGACTTTTCTACCATTTCTTTAATCTTCTCAGTACAACCCAGCAAGGTCCCTGAGTGGTGCAAACTGTTTGCACTTGACTACTAACCTGAATGTTAGTAGTTCAAATCCAGTCAGTGTTGCCTTGGACAAAAGCCCTGGTTATCTGCTTACTTAGAGAATACAGACAAGAGACCCTATGGAGCAGTTCTCTTTTGTAACACAAGGGGTTGCCATGAGTCAGAAGTCACTCAACAGCAACAGGTTTGTTTTTTTGCTTGCCTATACATCTCACCCTTTTTATTTTCTGCATCACCAATTGCCATTTGATAGTTTTCTTACTCTTGGCTCAGTTGTGTCTTTTTTAGCACCATTTACACCCCAAGGCATGCTCAGAGATGAGAATCTATGGAACGTCCTGTCTGCATCTGTTCCTTCCTGCCACTCTGTTGTTTGGGGACCTTCGCAAACCCAGGTCAAGGATTCACATGACTCAGTCTTGTAAATGTGTCCTCACAAGGGCAAAGTTTACACATTTGTAAGCTCTTTCCGCATGGGTTGAGGGCTGTTGTATGGCTAGGGCTGGATTAACAAGTGAGCAAAGTACACACCGGCCCCTTGTGCTTACTTACTAATCTGTAATGCACGATTTTACCACATCAGCCCGTTTGTTCCTTGCTTATTGGGTAATCCAACACTGTGTGTGCAAACCAAATTCATGGTTTTCTCTTAATGCATGGTAAATTATAACTAAAAGTCTAACAATTTAGCCATTTATTTTTATCATAAAATTCTGACACTCTGTAAAAGCCAGCAGAAGAAATTTAGTTTCTCAATGTGAGATTAACAATATAGCTCAGTTTCTGATTGCAGCAGGGCTTAACACAAATGGCCCAGCACAAAGCAAGCAAAGGAATTGCTATGCTTTGTGCCAAGAAAGCCTCTAAATGATTTTCGAGGCTTGTTTTCTCTGGGACGTTAAGCAAGCACAGGCAATTCCTAATTTTGATGCAGTTACCTACCATGAGATGTCTCTGTACTCTGATTGTCTAATTTTCATGCAGGCTGGGCTAATAGCCAGCCAAGAGCCCCCACATAGGGATTCCCTATGTGTACAGAGGCCCTTCCCCTGCACAGCCCCCACTGCTGGGCAAACTTGGAAGTTGCCTCCTTTCAAGTCATTGGTTAGCCCACATAGCTTCCTCCAACATCAAAAATGTGAATTTCTAAGAAAACCACTCACTAAACTGAGATTAAATGAATGGATTAGAACATGAAAAGAGATCAAAATGCTGAACAATTTTAAAACATATTTGATAAAAATACAATAGAATTCTATGATTCCCCTAACGAAATAAAGAGTTTTGGTTTTGAGAGGTGAAATACAAAAGGAATAGAAGTGGTTTTCCATCTATTGAGCATTTTAAAAACCTTGCTTTTCTTTCAGACCATAAAAGCTATAATACTGATTGCAACAAGCCAAACACAGGGATGCAAAGGTTCTCTGTTCATTTGAAACACATATGATTTTTTATATATATGAAAAATAATCAACCTATATGTACAACTTTGCAATTCAGTTTTCCACCTCTTAACAATTCATCACAGATACTGAGGTCCTCCACAGGCCTAAATCATTCTTTTCAATAATAACATCACACTGCATAGTACAGGTGTTTCATTGCTCAGAACCCCCTCTGGTGGGTGATACCCATTTATCCAATACATGTTTACTGGCTGCCCATGTGCCGGGCATTGTTACCCACACTTAGGATAATGTGTCAGGGACCAAAACCTCAGGGAGCAGTGATAAACAAAGCCACTATAAATGAAAACAATATGTAGTATACGACAAAGTCCTAAGTGCAATAAAGGAGAAGACACTAGAATCAGAGGGGCTAGGAGTGCAGAAGGACAAGGGGTGTGTGGGATGCATGCTCAATCAGGAAGTAGAATTGAGCAAAGACTGGAAAGGAGCTGGCAGGACTTGAGGCAATGTTGGGGGAAGTACTTCCGGAGAGGGATAGTGAGAGCAGACGCCTTACAGGGGGAGGAGTATGCTTACCACAGCCAGGAAGAGCAAGAGATGGGGCCATGGAGACAAGCTGGGGGAAAGTGGTGGGGTGACAACCATCATGGAAGTCCCTGGAGGCCTAGGCTTCACTTCCAGTGAAATGGGAAGCACTAAAAGGATTTTAAGCCAGAGAGTCATCCATTGTTACTAGCATTTCCCAAACTTGTGTGACATGGAACCCTTTCAGCCAAGCAGCTCCCTAAACTAGTTTTCTAGGCTTCCCTGCACTTGCCGCTCTAGTACCACCAACTCTGGTCACATAGACATGGTCTTTACACTACGTATACAATACTGAGTTAGTCTCTCCTAAACCAGAGAGCTTCTGAAGAGACCAGCCTTCAAACTCAAATAGCTGCCCTTCCATTTAACCCAGCCTCACAGGCCCTCAGTGAGACGCAACACACGTATTTTATGGAGCAACAAAATTGTCCAGAACGCTCAAGCGACTTGCTGCACGTTTCATACCCAGCCAGTGTCTGCAAACTCTCCGCAGGCTGCTTTAGGCTTTGCACACTAGAGGTCTCTGCCTCAGCTCTTTACCTCTGCCACTTCAGGGTGAAGGAATAGTGCCTTTGTGTTCCAATGGCATTTGTTTATGGACTCTGGATTTTTAAATTTCATACCGTTTTCAATCGTCAGCAAAGAATTATCCTTCTTTCTTTTTTTTCACTTATAACCATTTGAGCACATGAGACCACTGTCACACACAAAGGTGGCCCGATTTGCCTGTGAGCTATAGTTTGGTAGTCCCTGCTCTGGACATGGTCCTAGGCAGCCTCTTTCACAGCCAAACTTAAGCCATCATCTATACTTGATTGGCTTTAAAAGTCAGGTATCTCCTCTGTCCTAAAGCCCTGTATCCAAGTCCTACACAGTGTACCCACTTAGCTGTCTCAGAGGTACTGCACTTGTGAGTTTTTTTCCCAAACATGACTTCCTCTCCTGAGCTCTGGGCTCTGTGACTGGAACCACCAGCCATTGACTCAGCAGGACAGAAACTGGCATATCATTTTGCTGTCTGTCTCTCCTTCAGTGACAGTCATTAGCTTCAACTTCCTTTACCCTTGGACATAGGATGGTCCACCCACTTCTCCCATTTCTACCACTGCCATAGGAGAAGCTTTGACATTGTCACCTTTGTTCCCACAGCGGCTCCCTAACTGATCTCTCCGTATTTGTTTTTGTTCTTCTAGTCCTGTTCTTTGCCTCCACCAGCTCTCCTTATAAATCCTTTTGGGGTGCCCACTGCTGTCTGCCCACTTGCCATGCCCTCCCACTAGCCTTGCCCTGGACTACTCTTTCCCTCATGCTCACTATTCTAGTCTGCTGACCTTCTTTTGTTTCCACAAAAACATCTGCTTCTATCCTGCCGTGGTGTCTTTGCACATGCTATTTCTGCTGCCTGGCACATCCCACCCTCCTTCCTCTGCTCATCCATCAGATCTCTGTTTAAATGCCAACACTTCATGGAAAAATTCCCTAACCATTTAACATCTTAGACTAGGACAGGACCCCAAGACCGTAAGCTCCATGAAAGCAGGGACCATGTCCTGGTTTAGCTCACCAGGGTATTCCAAGAACCTGCACACATCTCCACATAGTACCAGCTCAGTTTTTTTGTAATTGTCTTTTCCTTTGATTCAACTCAGTTTTTGTTACTTTTTAATTTGGAAATACTTTCAAATACACATAACAGTTGCAAGACTATCACAAAAAAAGGTCAATTTTTTAAAAAGAATGGCTGAAACTTTATCTCCTGATCCGAATGTAAACTTTCATCCCATTTTCAATGAGCCCCCTCCTAGAATATCAAACAGGAAATTAGCTATGCTCCCTCTGGGCTGGAAACATTGGTTTTACTACTGAGAATTAGGAACAGCCTCAAGATAAAAATGTTTCTGTTACCCATAATTGTCAGGAAGAATGTTTAGCATCACCAACACCAAAATTCGTGTTGGTATTGGTGGGCATTGTCCCTTTGCTCAAAGATGTAACATCAGGTAACTAAGAGGAATAGAGGGGTAAGAATATTTTATAGATAAATTCTGCAAGCATGCTCAAAGTAGTGCTTTTCAACCTAAATATTCTATTTTTATCAAACCAGGTTGACAACTGGTAACAGTGTCCATATCACTTGGGGCTTAAAAGACATTGCTGTGTCTTCTGCAAATCCACCACTGAACACATTGTTCTTTTTGTGGTTTGACATCCCTTATCACAGGTTCATGGGTCTAGATTAAACCTAGTCAGAAAATTGAACTTCCTTTTATCAAACTCTCAGCAAAACAGGAATAGACAGCAAATTCCTCAATAAAGGCCATTTATACAAAGCCAACTACCTACATCATCCTGAATGGAGAGAAACTGAAACAATTCTCCTCGAGAACAGGAACTAGACAAGGATACTCACTCTCACCTCTTCTACTCAACATTGTACTAGAAGTTCTGGCCAGAGCAATTAGATAAGACCAAGAAATAAAGAGGATCTGCATCGGCAAAGAAGATGCAAAAGTTTCCCTATTTGCAGATGATATGGGAATTAGTTAATCCCATGTATTTTCTCTTTTTTTATGACTGCAAAGAAGCTTAATATACCCAACTTAATATTTAATTATAGTAAGTGAAAGCTTTAATCTAGTGAAAGCTTTTGTCCCATAGGGTTGATATGAGTAGGAATCAACCCAGTGGCAACTTATTTGGCTTTTTCTTTTTTCTATTTACATAAATTTTATGTGTGTGACATTTTAAATATGCTGGACATAACTCATAAATGATATTTTTTTTTATGCAATTGGCCCTGAACATAAGGAACTGCAGGTCTATCATAGCTAACCAAACTTATTGTACTATCCTAGCCAAGCCCCAAGATTTCTGGGTTCAGTGGTTTCCTGTCAGATTTGTGGATCTAGGTTAAGATCTGGGATTTCTTATAGGCTTAATGGGGAACCAGAAGTCTGTGGTCTTGAGATCTTTTTATTTGGTATCCTTTCTACCTCTCTACCTACATGGTCAGGATATAAATGTGCTGGTAGCAGAGACCTCAACAAAAATGAGAGAAACAAGAAAGGAACTATTAACGGAAACTGAAAGAGACATCACTCTTAGAAAGTGATTTCTCTGATACAGAGAAGGTCACAGACAAGCATTCAGTGATGGAGAGGAAGTTTGGGAAAGACCCATCTGAATGTCTTAATGTCACAAAGTGATATTAAGTCTAGGTTGCCTGGATGATGGTGGAAGGGGTTTGACTGAGTGTTGGAGTTTTAATGTACCTAGTAAATGACACTCTTGTTCATCACCTGACTTTGAGAGCAAATTCAGACGCAGACATCAGGCAGAAAGACATAATAACACCAGCTTTATCTGTGATAAAGGTGGTACTGGAGGTGAAGTCCAGCTCTTGCCAAATGCACAACCTATAATTAGATGTACCCATGCAGTCACAGGCAGCAGTGGGCATTTGAAGGCCTTCCTTGCACAGACAGAGTTGGGCTACCTAGCTAATTTATCATTTATCATGGTCATTTATCAAATGACCATGAAAAAGTGACAACCGAGACTCCTTACGGGAAGCTGGCTTCCAAACGGGGAGAGTCAAGAGGCAACACTGACTCCTTGGCCAGAAACTCCACTCATAAAAGCAGTCCTCCTCAAGAATAAATAAAGGACTGAGGAGAGGCAAGGAGTATTACTGTAATAAAAAGTCCAGACACATAGAAATAAACAACAGGAGTGGGGGGAAATCGCCCCTCATCAACATCACAGACTTGAAACCAGGAGAGAGGATTTGAGTTCACTGTTATGGAAAATATGCTAGGAAAGGAGATTGCTCTGCAGGAATAATGAGGACCCACTGAAGTTATACAACATGACTTTGCATGTCATTGTGGCTCCCATGATCTTCATCAGTGACACTTTACAGCCCAGGGGCAAGGGTGCAGAAAGCAAGCCAATCATGGCACAAAAGTGAGACACATGGGGATCTGTGTTCCCATTATCAATCATCTATCTATATAGATCTGGAATAAAATAACAATGTAGGAATGATCTTAGTAATTTCAGTATAAAATACTTTGGGATCCTTGAAGCCTGGGTTTCTTCAAGTACAAACTGGACCTAGAATCTCAAAGATTCTAGTATTTGCAAATGGCAGCATAAACATAACACATTGCCCACTGGCACTATTTATCTTCACCCAGCCCTAGAGTCCAGATGAAGCATAAGGATTGGCACTGCAATACTGGAAACAACGTAGACAGAATCTAGGATATTCATAAACGTTGTACTGACCAGAGTCTGGTCAGAAAAAAGGTTTAAAAAGACAGAAAAAAGTAATGATTTAGATGATTCAAATTCTGGAAACCAAGGAGATTTGAGAGCTGGCCAAGTCGGTATTTATAGACAATGCAGGAAAGATCTAGAATCCTAGTGAGCTTAATACTCTTTTAGTAATGGGTTATTATTTATTATTTAATAAAAAGAGAGAGAAAGCCAGAAGATTTAATATTAGTCTTCATCTAGGCTTTCACACATAAAAACCTTGTAAGTAAGCACAACAAGGGTCTACTCTGGGTGTCTTCCCTCTACTTACTAAATTTAAAAGGCAGCCCTACTTAAAAAGGTAGGTGGAAATTAAAAAGGCTCGGTGTAAAATTTGGAGTGGGGTAGAAAACATCATCATCTATATAGATCTGGAATAAAGTAACAGTGTAGGAATGATCTTAGAATTTCAGTACAAAATACTTTGGGATCCTTGAAGCCTGGGTTTCTTCAAGTACAAACTGGACCTACTGATTTCACTAATGTTGTGTTTTTTAACATTGACAACTAACTCCATCATTAAGAAAATGTCCCCATATAATTTATGGACTGCCTTTGCAGGTGAAGGGGGATCATTGCACATGAGAAAAAATGATTGCACACAAAGCAAGTTATGATAACTTGCTTACCGTGGAATTTCAAATTTCTAACTCCTGTCCTTGCAAGCGGAAATCCTGGTGGCATAGTGGTTAAGTGCTATGGCTGCTAACCAAAAAATCAGCAGTTCAAATCCATCAGGTGCTCCTTGAAAACTCTATGGGGCAGTTCCACTTTGTCTTGTAGGGTTGCCCTGAGTCAGAATCAACTCGATGGTAACAGGTTTACTTTGATTTTTAGTCCTTGAGAAAGACACACACAGATTCACACCAGAAGAACAAGAATTTGGACCCTTTCTTTAACAGACAGAGCTATACAAGGTCCAGTAAAGCTATGTAAGTCACAGTCTCTTGAAAGTTCCTACACTGTACAAATTTACAAATTGTGCTTTTGTTGTTAGTTGCCATCAAGTCAGCCCTGACTCCCGATGAGCCCATGTACCAGAGAACAAAACGTTACTCAGTCCTGTACCATCTTCATGGTCCTTGGTCTGTGTGAGTCCATTGTTGCCTTCCAACTTAGAAGGTCTCTTTCAGCACTGTGCCAGACAATATTCTATTGTGACAAAGGTATAGTGAGAATACTGAGCACCCAGAAGCAATCTCTAAGTTGTGCTCCATACCCAATTTCAAGACGAATAGACACTGATGGTGGCAACATGCCAGCAATAAAAACTATTCCCCCTCTTGTCTGCCTGGTTGCCTCAGTCACACACTTTTGTATTTGTGGTGCCTGGAAATGTCATTCTATGCTTTGTCTGGCATCCCACAGGACTTGTACCTCGGGCCAAGTGCTCCCCTCTGCCATCCCTTAGCTACGCCTATGTATGTTGATCCATATGGCTTTCATTGGCTAGTTTTTGTAAGTAAATGGTCAGGACTTTCTGCCTAGTCTGTTTAGTTCTTGAAGCTCCACTGAAACTTGTTCACTATGGGTGATTCTGCTGGCATTTGAAATACAGGTCACAGCAACATGCAAACCAGCACAGTGTGACAAACTGACAGACGGACGGCAGATGCACTGTTGAACCTAACTATTATGTGAATGAATTAGAAAACATTATTTAGTTTCAGTTAAATGACTTTAAGTTTAGTGCTCAGCTGGTAAAAAAAAAGATGGTTTAAACCCACTACCTGCTCTACAGAAAAAAGACCTGACAGTTCGGTCTAGTAAAGATTACCACAACCAAATCCATTGCCACCAAATCCATTTAGACTCATAGTGATCCCATAGGACAGAGTAGAACTGTCCCATGGAGTTCCCAAGGCTGCACATCTTTATGGAGGCAAACTGCTACATCTTTCTAACAAGGAGCAGCCAGTGGATCTGAATAGCTGGCTTTTAGTAACAGCTGACGGCTTAACCACTGTGCTACTTGAGCTCCTTTGGGGCACCTCTACTCTGTCATAATATGGTTACTATGAGTCAGAGTAAACCCAGAGCCACACAACAACGACTGTATCACTTTCAAAAATCAGGTGTCCTAAGTAATAAATATACCAAGACAGAGATAGAGGCATCTGGAGGTTTGGAAGCAGACCTATTACAACAATCACATTGTTTAGCATTTACAGTGTATAAAGTACTTCCATTTGCTCCATTTCATTTACTTTGCGCAACACTATCACCTCACTAGTATTAGTCTTGTTTTATAAATCACTCACTGGTGACAAACCCATGACAGAGGTCAGCTGGTGGAGCAGCTTTATCCTAAATGTGAATACAGATTCATCTCAAAGGTAATCTTCAAGTCAAAAGTTTCATCAGAAACAATCTCAAAAGCAAACTAAACAGACAAAAAGAGCCATCATATGTAATGTCAGTTGCTAATCTTGCACCACTTTCTTTCACTTTCTTAATCTATGAAACAATTAGTAGTAGTTGTTAGCTGTTGTCAAGCGGATTGTCACTCATGGCAATCCCATGTGTGTAGAGTAGAATTGCTCTATAAGGTTTCAAGGCTGTGACCTTTCTGAAGTAGATCACCAGGCTGGTCTCCTGAATTGCTTCTGGTTAGATTCAAACCACAAATCTTACGGCTAGCAGTCAAGAGCTCAACAGTTTGTGCTGCAAAATTATATATAAATGACAGATGTTAGAGTGATTAGGGAATTAAGGTGCACCCTTTTAACAAAAAAGACACGAAGACCAATCTACGCTAATCTCTGAGTCAAACAGAAAAATCTCTGGGAAGAAACACAACTATTATTACACCAAGACTGATTAAGGCAATTAAGTTCCGGGCAGATCCTAGTTTTAGCAGGAGATATACATGAAGTAATAAAGGGTGGGAGAAATACTACCAGAAACCAAGTGCAATTTAAACTTCTATTCAAAGTCAAGAGAATGCTTAACTTGGGCCTAGACAGTATAGATTTCATTTGCTTCTAATGCCCACTGATAGAAAAGAATGGGGGAAGCTAGCCCCCAGGAAGTGTTCTTCAAGCTTGCCAGCTGAGAAACTATGAGTTAGGGTGGTTAGGAAAAAAATGGCTTTAAAGCCTTTTTCAAAAGAACTCTTAAGTGGAAGACTTTTTAGTATTTAATTTTTTAAAAAAACTGAATTTTTAATGCTGCCTTAATATGTTAAATAAAACCTATGGATGCTCCATATCTATCTACAAGTAAATTCAAACATGGAAATAATCACAGAAGCCATGAACACAAAATGAGGGGAAATGGATAAAAACAGGTCTGGTACGAGATCAGCAGTGCAATGTACAAGAAAGCTCATTTTGTACTGCAAAAGTGCCTAGCATACAATGTAACAGTCCCTTTAAGATGAATCCTCATCATACTAGAAAGACTTATAAATGATTTGATCAAATGATTCAGAATATTCAAGAGTACTGGCATATTTTATAAAACAAATATTAGCTTGAAAAATTTATACCTAATAATGAAGAACAACCAAACTTGTTGCTGTCAAGTTGATTCTGACTCATAGCAACCCTACAGGGTGGAGCAGAACTGTCTCATAAGATTTCCTAGGAGTGGCTGGTGGATTCAAACTCCTGATCTTTTGGTTTAACAGCCATAGTTCCTAATTACTGTGCCACTAGAGCTCTAATAAAGAACACAGTCATATTATCTAAAGTGTTTACTGATTTAATTGAGTAACACCTGATGGCAGGATAGCAACATACTTTTACTTTCGTGGCTGGGGCTCCTGACCTCACATGACAGCTTTCATTCATCTCTAAGCTGCTACTTTTTTAAGCAAGAAGTGACATGATTGTGCAGTATGGTATCTTTATGGATTAGAATGAGAACAACTCTGGAAGCACTATTCCTAATAATTAACATTTCATTCTCTGTAAGTTTAGGGTACATTTGTCATATATCTTTTAATATGAAAGGAAATGATTTTGAGATCCCATCCCAATTATTCCAAGAGTGCTTAGTCATCTAGTGCTGCTATAACAGAAATACCGCAAGTGAATGGCTTTCAAAAGAGAAATTATATTTTGTTTCACACTCCTGTAGTCCAGAAGCCCATATTCAGGGGAAGTCTTTCTCTGTTGGCTCTGGAGGAAGGTCCTTGTCATCAGTCTTTTCCTGGACTGGGAGCTTCTGAGGTGCAGCGACCTCAAGTCCTTTCCAAAACATGTGCCCTGTTCCCTGTACTGCTTCTTGGTAGTATGAGGTCCTCCACTCTCTGCTTTATAACCTCAAAGATTGCCTCAAGGCACCATTCAGTCTTACACATTGAGTCCTACCCGACCAACACAACTGCTGACCATCATCCCTCATTAACTTCACACATGCAGGGTTTACAGCATTGGAAACACCACACAATACCAGAAATCATGGCCTAGCCAAACGGCTACACACATTTTGGGGGAAGACACAATTCAATCCATGACAAGTGCCTTTTTTCCTTGCCTACTGTTCCCCTCTAGGAGCCAGCTGTAAGGAATCCAGTGGTCCAGTGAAGTCTCTGCCAACTATATTAAAACTTCACATGGTGGTCCCAGTCACCATTGCTTTTTCTCCTCTTCATCTTCCCACCACAGGCTATGGAAATGAGGACAGTTTTGGAAATTCAGGGCAGATTAGATTAATTAAAGCCTCCAATTTCTTGCTGAAAGATGGAAAAGGGCAGCCTCATGGAACTGGAGATAGCAGAGAAAATTGTGGAGGGAGAAGATCGTAGAGAAGTAACTCCATAAAGTTGTTTAGGAACTACAGAGCTCACCCCAGGCTGTGAATGTGTGGTTCTGCTGCTTAAAAGCATAACAAAAGCCTTGGGATGGGGGCAGAATCATCAAAAACAGTGGCATGAGGACCCCTCTGTAAAAGCAACAACAACAACAAACTGTCAGTCAACTTTTTCAGAACTCTGAAAAGTATCCAAAGGTTTCTAGCAACCTGGGGAGAATTTATTCAAGAAAAATAGATAAATTTTGGTAATAATAATGAGTATGTGGCATTTTAACTTACCCCAGTTCCATTATCCACTCCTCAGCTCAGTGATAGCCTCAAACATTACAGCTTATATTCCTCGTAGAAACTCTGGTGACACAGTAGTTAAGTGATACGACTGCAAACCAAAATGTCAGCCACTAGGCACTCCCTGGAAACTCTATGGGGCAATTCTACTCTGTCCTATAGGGTTGCTCTGAGTCAGAATCAACAGCAGTGGGTTTGGTTTTTGGTTTATACTGCTAGTACCCGAACAGAGAGAGCAGAAAGAACTTCATACACAAGAGTTGTCATTATTTAAGCACCTCCCTCCCCATTTTCCTCCCTGGACTCAAAAGGCTTCTTCTTACTTCACTCGACTGGCGCAGTGCTAAAGCTGCTATCTGTGTGGAATTTGTTTAAAAAAAGAAAAAAATGTACAGGTAAATGTTTTCGTCTCTGCTCTCTCAGGTGATAAATAACAGGGCAAACAGACTAAGCAAAAAGCTCGGCAGGAAAGGCTAGGATGTAAAGACTGTGAAAAGCTCTGACATATTCCTAGATCTCAAGTATAATGTCCATGCTGAGTGAATACTGTGGAACAACCTAAGAAAGCCCTAAAATCCCACTTCTGCCTGACCTTGAGGCTTCATGCAAGCATAAATGAAAGTTAAGGCAGAGATGTGAACTGCCCAGCTGAGAGCTGAAAATGTGCCTCAACACATACACAGACCTTCAGCAAAAACTGGGAGTTTTGGGATTTAGGTTGTCATGGACTGACTTGTATCCCCCAAAAACTGTGTGTAGCAATTTGGCTAGGCCATGATTCCTTGTACTGTGTGATATTCCTATATGCTATAAACCCTGCCTCTATGATGTTCATGAAGGGAGATGGGCAGCAGTTGTGTTGGTATGGCAGGACTCAATGTGTAATATTACACTGTGCCTTGAGGCAATCTCTTGCGATATAAAAGAACAGGGAGTGAGCAGATAGTTGGAAACCTCACATCACCAAGAAATAGTGCATTTGGAAAGGACCTGGCAACCCTGCACCTCAGAAGCTCCAAGTCCAGGGGAAGGACCTTACTCTAGAGGGAACAGAGAAACATTTCCCTAGAGCTGATGCCTTGAACTTATAGCCTATGAGACTGTGACTGAATAAAATTTCTCTTTTTAAAAGCCATCCATCTGTGGTATTTCTGTTACAGCAGCACTAGATAACTAGGACAGAATTTGGTACCAAGAGAGTGGGGTGCTGCTCTAACAGACACCTAAAATGTGGAAGTGGATTTGAAGCTGTGAATTTTTAGAAGATGCATAAGAAACTGAGGATAACTGTCAACACTGATGAAGGTACAGATGGTGAGAAGCAACAAGGAAGTGACAACACAGAACCAGAGGCCATCTGCAGAGCAAGAGAGCTAAATACTTGTGCACAGGAGGCTTCCTGGTGGAGTGGGGTACTTCTGGGCATTTAGTGGTAGAGTGAGACTTGCTGACCCGCTGAGTGAGGGTGCCGATGTGTAGGACACTTCCTGGAGGAGCTGGGTGCCTCCAGAGCCTAATTCGTGGAGCTACAGAGCTTTGGAACACTTGGCCAGCAGGTCAGATACTGGTATGAGGACTGGGCCAAGAGGCCATAGGAGGCAGAAACTGAAGAGTCAAGGAGTACAAGGAGCTGAGCTGCCTCAGTCTCAAAGGTATGATGACTATGATCTCAAGGGTCTCTAAGGATGGAGCTATGGCATCTGGTGTTTCTAAGAGTGGAGATACCACTTAGTTGGACTAGGAAAATGGTACGCCTAGAGCCAAGGGAGCAAAGTTGCTGTCCTAACTGGCGTAGAAGGCAGAGCTGTAGCTCACAGCCAAGGAGCCTCCACTCAGAATCTGGAGAGTACGGTCAATACCTACAGTCTGAAGAGCAAGGCCTTTGTACAAAATGTTTCAGAAAATGGAGGATTATTTTTAAAGCCTTGAAGGCTAATGTAAAACTTTCTGTTAATTTGCTTGGTACCTGTTATACCTTCTTTCCCTCCAATTTCTCCCATTTGTAATGGAAATGTCTAGCTTGTGCCTGCCTGTTCTACTACCGTATTTTAGAAGCAGATAACTTGTGTTCAGGATTTCACAGTTGAAGAGGAATTTCTGGATCCTAGACTTGGACTTAAGACTTCTGCTATGATAAGGCGGATGTGTTTTACACGTTGCAAGGATATGATCTTCGGGGGTTAAATTTGTCATGGATTGAATTGTGTCCCCCTAAAAACGTATGCAGCCATTTAGCTAGACCATGATTCCTAGCATTGTGTGATGTTCTTGTATGCTGCAATGTTAATGACGCAGGATAGGAGCAATTGTGTTGGTGGGGCAGGACTCAATGTGTAAAATTGTATTGTACCTTGAGGTGATGTTTTAGGGTATAAAGGCAAGGGAAGCAAGCAGACAGTTGGAGACCTCACACCTACCAAGAAGCAGTACTGGGAGCAGAACACTTCCTTTGGACAGGACCTGAGGTCCCTGTGTCCCAGATGCTCCCAGTCCAGGAAAAGACTGGCAACAAGAACCTTCCTCCAGAGCCAACAGAGAAAGACTTCCTCTAAATCTGATGGCCTGAATCAGGACTTGTAGCCTACTGGACTGTGAAACAGAGTAAAATTTCTCTTTTTAAAGCCATCCATTTGTGGCATTTCTGTTATAGCAGCACTAGATGATTAAGCATATGTATTTAAGAAAACCTTTTTCCAGTCACTAGCTGACCCCTAAGCTAATGGAACAGAGACATGACAAAGAATATAGACTTTAAAATAACTGGTTGAGAAGAATCACTGAATAACCAATCAATAACTATAAGAAACAGCATCAACAGCATACTTTTGGGTGGAGAGAATCTGATTTCCAGATTTGTTACATTATAATATTGAAAATGTTCCAGTTTTCAAAAAGAGTTACAAGACATGCAAAGAAACAAGAAAGTATGGCCCATAAACAGGGAAAAATAAATCAATGCAAACTATAGTGATAGAAATTGGTCAACAGTTGCTAGGGTTTGGCATAGGACAAGGGTATAGCAATAAACCATGAGGGAGTTTAGGGGAAAGATGGTAACTATTTTATGTCCTGATCTTGTGTGTTGGCTAAACAAATCCACATTGTTGTTGTTAGATGCCACCAAGTAAATTCTAACTCACAGCAACCCTATGTACAATGGAACAAAATACTACCTGACCATATGCCATCCTAACAATGGTTCTGTGTTTGGGCCCCTTATTGCAGACACTGCAATCCATCTCATCAAGGTTCTTCCTCTTTTTCATTAACCTTCTACTTTACCAAACATGTCCTTCTCCAGGGATTTGTCCCTCTCGATAACATGTCCAAAGTACGTGAGACAAAGCCTCACCATTCTTGCTAATAAAGGAGCATTTTGGCTATACTTCTTCGAAGACAGATTTCCTCCTTCTTTCAGCAATCCATAGTATATTCAATACTCTTCACCAACAGCATAATTCTATTCATGTGTTGAAATTTATAAAACTACACAACAAAAGAAAAAAGTCAACTTACACTATAATTTTAAAACCTATACAAAATTGTAAATATTATACAATAGAAATATATCTTTAAAAAGGAAACAACTTTAGGTAGGGATGCCAAGCGAGAGTGTGAAAAAAACACCAAGAGAAAGGTATGTCTTTCCTTCCTACCACTGATAGAGCTTGCTAACTGATTCATGGGGCAAAATAGAAATACTTACCTATATCTGACCAGTTTATTCTTTAAATTTTGCACAGCTAAATTATCTCTTAATGTAGTGTTTGTTAAAGTACTTCATTTGTTAAAGAGACAATGTGGCTTTTAATAAAACAGAAATCATCAGGAGCAATAGCTTTGGGGTGAACAAGAGCCATTATATGTAACATAAAGAAAATCAAGTCTTAAGGCAGAAGTAATGGAAAGTTAATAGTGAAAAGCTCTCCTGTTGCTCCTTGAAATTCCAGGTGAGAGTGAACTCTCTGAACTTGTAGTATGAGATGCTTTAAAAGAGGGAAATCAGGACATTTGATACATGAAGAATTGGTCCTCTTGGTGGCCAACTTCCAGGAAGCCAAACCCTTCCTGTTCAGATGATGTGGCTTCCTAAGGAGCATATAAATAATCCTCTCCCCATTAAAAAAAAAAAAAATTGTTAAGAATAAAAGCTAAGAACCTTCACATACATCAGAACCCAGCTTAAAACATGGCTAACAAGCACAATATCAGCAAAAGCAAACTCAAGGAGAACGTAAAGTACACCAGGAGCAGAAGTAACTGAAGAGACGCAGAGCACAGGAGATGTAGTCGGGTAGGGAAATGCAGAGGGGTTAGCACTGTGGAGAAAAGCACCAGGATAACAGGAAGGAGGAGGCAGCGCATCCTGAGCAGGATAAAAGGAAAGAAAGTAAACAAGTGAAGAAATGTGTCAAGATAGACAGGCTAACCAAATCCTAAAAAACCCTACAGAAACCTAGTAGAAACAGCCCACACTGCAAGTTAAGTGACTTAGTTATCAAACACCACCAAGCTGCTCTGATTCACTGTGACCCTGTGTACAGCAGAATGAAACCCTGTCCAATCCTGTACCATTATCATGGTTGCTGGCTCGCTCAAGTCCATTGTTGTGGCCACTGTCTATTTTGAATGCCTTGCAGCCAGGACGAAACTTGGATGGCAGAGTGTTAATGCTATGGCTGCTAACCAAAAGGTCAGCAGTTTGAATTCACCAGGCACCCCTTGGAAACCTAATGGGGGCAGTTCTACTCTGTTCTATGGGGTCACTGTGAGCTACAGTAAACCTGATGGCACTGGGTTTGGTCTCGTTTTGGTTTTCCAGCCTAGAATCTTTATCTTCCAGCACTATATCACACAACATTCCATTGTAATCCAATGGGTTTTCACTGGCTAATTTTAGGCCGTAGATTAGCAAACTTATCTTCCTAATCTGTCTTAGTCTGGAAGCTCCACCACAGATGACCCTGCTAGTATTTTAAATACCAGTAACATAGCTTCTACCATCATAGCAGTGTAGATGCCACCACAGTATGAGAAGCTGACAGATGAGTGACAGCAAGTAATTACAAAGACTGTCTATATGTTCCTGAGACGAGACCAGAAAGCGGGAGAAAGTAAGAACCTAACACAATCATGCCAAACAGGTTACCTTCTCATGGGCATGAACCTTCTAAACACATCACCACATGATCCAACTGAGAGCCAGGACACCTCATCCCCCAGATAAATGCCTCTTAGAGTTAAATTTCATGGATCAGTTGAAAGAAAACATCTGGTTCACGCTCTTGAAATAAAAACATAGTCTATACCAGCAGATCCCATGATCCAGGCAATATTATGATTTCAGAGGCTCTTGCCTAGTCTTCTAGAAATTAAACAGGGGAAAAAAATCTAACAGGAAACATTTATAATCTTCTATAATCTTATTTTCTATAACCTCATTAAGGTAATGCTCATTTATTAAACAGAATGAGTGACATAGTTACTGATATTCTTCCAACAAAACCGTCTCTTAAGTAAACCATCTAATAAATTAAAATCAATTATTAACAATCATTTTCTGAATTCCCTGAACTTCCAATAAAGATTTTATTTTGTCATTATAACCATTTATTGCTGACAGCCATGATCAAAACTCAAAAAACTAAACACTGGTATTTTTCTCTTTTGTTAGCAGTAGTTAAGAGACAGAGGCTGAAGTAAATGCTGGAGCTTGACTATGTGCATTCAAAGCCCATATCTACTGCTTAGTAGCTGTGTGATCTTGGGCATATTACTTACACCCTCCATGACCCAATTTCCTCGTCTGTAAAATGACTATGACAACAATAGTTATCTACCTCCTAGGGCTGCTGTGACAATTCAGTAAGCCTAGAATAATACCTCCACAAGTACTTGTTAATAAATATATAAAGTATTTGTGTATTTGGCTGGTACGTAGTAAGCACTATACGTATTAACTATTATTTCCATTATTTTCAGAAGTCTGTCATAATAACATTTAGTAGTCATATATAAATGCATAAAGTTGGAAAACATGCCCAAGATTCATGATTCCTGAAAGACTGAAAATTCATACAGCAATAACATTGCCTTTTTATTTTTAATATACAGTAATCCTATTTTAATGTTCTTATCCCTTTGTATCCACCAGAGTTGAAAACATGTCAATGAGGCTGGAAGAAGTCAATGAAAGAGAAAACTGTATGAAAGCTTCTCTGCAGACTGTTGACCTTCGACTGTCTCAACTAGAAGAATTATCAAGCAGAATGGTGAACGCTCTTGAAAATCTTGCAGGAATTGACAAGTCTGATCTGATACAAGCTCGGTCGCGAGCTTCTTCTGAATGTGATGTAACTTACCTTCTAAGGCAAAGCAGCATTAATAGCTCTGATGGCTACAGCATGTACAGGTGCCATTTTAATGGAGAAGAGTTACTGTATGAGGATGCTTCTCTCTCCATGTCACCAGGGGCAGGATTAAGGAAAAAAAACCGCTCTTTCCGTATGAAGGAAGAGAAAGACACAAAAACGCACCTGGTACCTGAGCGTCAGGGCAGCCTTCACCTTTTATCCGGCACAAACCTAACGGCAACACCAGACTGCAACAAACCTGCTTTAGAGAACTTAAAGAACCCATCTGAACCAAAATTAGGGCCAGACATTGGAATTTCAACGGATGATGATGGAAGTAAAAGACAAGAAACTAGTTCCCCAAATTTGAATCAAACACATGTTATACAGGGCCAAAACAAATCAGACTTTCAAAACACTCAGCTAACAGTGCAAACAACAATGGCGGACGGCACTGTTTTCTGCCCCTCAGAAGAAACAAAACTTACCCGCTATTACCCTGATGAAAATTCCAGTACTTATAAGACAATGAAGTCTAGAAGCTTTGTATATTCTCGTGGAAGGAAGCTGGTCAGTGGGGTTAACAACTGGAGTGCAGAATACAGTTCAGTGTTCAACCAAGGAGGCCCCTCCGCAGTAAAATGGACAACAGAATTGAAATGTCAAGTTCAAAAGATTACCCGTTCTCATAGCACGGATATTCCTTCCACTGTAGCTGAAGCTGCAGTGCAAGCCAAGCAGAAAGAGCAGTTTGAGGATACCCAAGATGAAAATTATGTTTCTGGAAGAGTCCCGCAAATCTCTTGTTTATCCCTCACTGTTACTGACAGAACTGAAAGAGAAAACTTATTGTCTGTGAAACGAAACCAAGCTTTTGGATTCCCATCTATAAGGTCAAAAAGTTTGCATGGCCATCCTAGGAATGCTAAATCCCTTCAGGGTAAATTAGACAGATCTGGACAAGCCAGCAGCGCAAGTAACTTAACCGTGTCTGGAACTACATCAGAAGGACAAAAGGTTAAGCAAGACAAAGCAGCCACAGAAACTGAATGCTAATGTGCTTTGCTTCTTTGATTTTTAAGTGAAAACTACAAATAGTTCTATTTTGGCCATTTTAACAGCATAAATCTTTGAAAATGTCTTCATTAAAAGTTTTTAGTAATTTGGACTTACTAATCTAAAATGTAATGCATTAAATTTATAGTAATTTTTTGTTAGCCTACGCTTGTAAACTTAGTAGTTTAGTTGGAACAGGATCAAATCAAAGTAACATTACTTCAATTGAGATAAATCAATACATAGGTTATACAATCTCTTTACCCTGGGTGCTACCACCAATAGGTCACTTAAGGAATAAGCAACTACACATGAAAGAGAAGTTAAAGAGAAAGCAAACGTGGAGGAAAAAAAGTGAGGAAAATGAGAAAAAGACAATTACAAGGTACAAGAAGAAAGAAGTTGAAAGGAGCCATAAACATCATGTTTCTTAGGTCTCACTCAAAGGAATAATAATTTAGTTTGCTTACCACTCGTTTAGATGCCTTCTTAGCTTCTTTTATAAGCTCATTGAATATTCAGTCTTTGAAAAATCACAAGATGAAAAAAGTGTACAGTAGTATCAAACATCACACCCTAATGATTCAGGGTGACCAAGACTTTTGTTAATGTATAAAAATAAAGTATCCAACATGAGTTTTTCTATTGTCATATAGTCCTTGACAGTAAATACAAACCAATTGTACTTCCACCTATGCAAGTGTTTGTGCAAAACTGTAGCTAAAATTTAAAGAATACACGTTAAATGTGAGAACTGTCAAGAACCACAGAGACAAGCACACAACTGAGAACACAAGGTATTGGGCTCTTGTACCTTCAAACAAACATCCAACATAGCACTAGGCATCCCCATTCAGAGATGGAGGGGGGAAAACTCCCTTGGAATCCATAAGGTAATCCCCCTCAGCCATTCTTGTCTATACAAAAAGGGCCACAGAAGGGCAGAACACAGTGTTTTCTGGCTGGAGAAGAGGTCACCAACGTTCACAAAGAATAGGACTCTGACCTCTCCTATCCTCCAAGAGCATCTCTTCTGTGGTCTCAGAAGTTATCTAGAACACAAATACACACAGAGCCCACCTCTTGCCTGGAATTACTGACAGCAGCTGCATCAGTGAAGTAACTCATACCCAGAAAGAATCACTGTGTAAAGTGTCCAGGAATTGGTGATGATAGGGTAGGGAGCCATGTCAGACAGGAAAAGGAGAAGATCACAAAACAGGAGACCACCACTCTCTCACCCTAGGTGCAGGCCATCACACTGCCATAAGCCAGCAAGACAGGAAAGAGAGTAAGAAAGGGAGAGATGGTCGCCTGTTCCTCAACAACAGTTCAATGAAATTACGCAGACGAGATCAGAGATAATACCTTCTGATTGACTTTTTCTCAAAATGGCAATGTGATTTTGATAAAGCAAAATCCCTTAAAAAAAAACCATTGCCATCAAGTCAATTCAGACTCACAGTGACTCTATAAAACAGATCAGAAGTGCCCCATAGAGTGTCCAAGGAGCACCACTACCCCACTAGGGTTTCCTGGCCTGAATTTATCAGTGAAGACTAAGATACCATTGCATGGTGGTGGGGTTTTAAAATTTTTTTTTCCTCTTTTGTTGTTGCTGCTGAGAGTATGCACAGCAACATATACACCAATGCCAAGTTTCTACATGTACAATTTAGTAACACTGACTACATTCTTAGAGTTGTGCAACCATTCTCACTGTCCTTTTTTGAGTTGTACCTCCCTCATTAACTGCAACTCACTGCCCTCTAAGGTCTACTGAATTTTTTGAAACACGCAAGTTTCAGAACAGCTTTCCTTACTTTGCAGAGTGCTTCTAACTGTGTGGAATGAAAAAATATTTCAGCTTACTTTTTGAGATTTCCTGGTCCTCCACTGGCGTCCTGACCTTCTCTTGGTCTCTATTCTACTCCACTTTGTTTCCATGTCCAGCAATTTGTCCTCATTGTGGGGCATTCTCCGGAAATCAAGCTATGGTAGCTCACCTTCAAGAATTCCTGTAGTTATACTGCTCCAACCCTTCAGACCTCACAATAAGCCCCTTGTGGTCTCACACTACTACAGAAGGCAAACATTACTTTAGATGTAGCTGCTATTCTCCACTTGGATCGTCTTGACTTTCCAGTGAATATCTTTTGGCTGTTTTGGAGTACTCCAAATGTCATTGATTTTCTGTGCCAATATCACTAAGGTCTTGTGACTGTTACGGATTTGTTTCTACTGGCTTACAGTTTAGAGATCATTGGGATATCATATCTTTTAGATTTGTTTTAAATTTTGTACTTGGGGTTTTGCTTTTGCTATAAGCTGCTTTGTCTGTTTTTTTTCTTTTTAGGTGAAAATATGGGTAGCAACGGATACCTTAGTTTCAACAAATTCCACATCTACAATTCAGCGACACTGTTTACCTTCTTGAAGTTGTATAACCATTTACCATATGCTTTCCAAATTACCATTTAACATAAACTCATTGCTCCCTAAATTTTTCAGATATCTAACCTCTAAAACTTTTCATGTGGAGACTAAAAAACTGTGCAGCTGCTGCCACCCTTATCCCTGAATTTCCGCTCAAGAAACTGCTCTTTTTTAAAAAAAGAAAGAAAGAAAGGCAGTTATCTTAAAAGACCATACACTCAGGCCATGGCATAGCTGGGGAGACTTGTGTTACCACTTCTAACCTCTTTCACTGCTGTCACCATCCCTTTTTTTTAATTTGGACTATTGTAATAGCTCCCTTCCCCCATCCCCAACTAGTGCTTCAGCCAAAGTGGCCTCAAACACACTACAGAGGTTTTCACCTCAGGACGTTTGCATTACTACCCCTCTACTCCAAATCCTCTTCCTCCTGATTACCTACCACTTGGTTTGCTCCCTCACTCCTGCTCTGTGCTCAGATTCATCTCAGTGCTCTTCTTCCTGATTACCACGCGGCTTGCTCCCTTACTCTTCTTGGTCTCTGCTCAAATTCATCTTATCAGAAAGGCCTTTTCTGACCACATACTCTCTAAGTGGAAAATAGAATCCTCATCCTCTTCCCATGCTTTCTTTTTCTTCATGATATTTCTTAACACCTGACATCTTACATATTAACATAAGAATGAAAACTACACGTAAGTAGGAACTTTATCTTGCTCTGCTGAATTCCTAGTATCCACAGTCAAGCATCCAATAGAAATTTATTAACTGAGTAACTGAATAAATAAGTAAAATTTCTGACATCTAACAGTAGTTAATATGTTAGATTTTTTTCTTTTCCTGATAGAGAAAAGGAGAGATCTTTATGGAACATCCCCTTTGTGCTAGAAGAACCAACAATGGAAACACAGAGGTGGTTAGAAAAATAGGAGGAGGATCAGGGCAAAATAATGACTTTGAAATGAAAGGAAAAGGTAATCAACTATGCCAAATATACAGAGCAGTCAAGGAGACCAGGAACTGACAAGAGGCTACACGGCTAGCTACTTGGAAAGTGCCATCAGATTTAGTGTCAGGTTGATAACAGATCTGGAAGTCAGTTTTTCCACTTTTAATTCAATATATTACAGAGTTGTACATCCTAAGAAAACTTATACAACAGAAATTAAATCACAGAAAAAAATAATTTCAATATAAAGAAAAACTCGTTACTTCTCGAAGACTGTGGGAAAAAAAATCCAGTTAATGTAGGGAGTCACAGAATATTTACAAAAGTAAAAAACATTTATGCATGACATTGTTTTTAACATTGTGGGTCCTGAGCAAAATGGAATCACGTGCTAGTCAAACAACCAGAAAGGTCTGTAGTTATGAATTCAGGATAAATTCTTTTCAGAAAGAGCAACCTTCTGAATCTTTTAATAAACATTTCTATTAGCAAAGTGTGAGCCCAAGAGACAGAAAGTGCCACATATACCTGAGACTACATCAACACGGACCAGAAGAACTCGATGGTGCCCAGCCGCTACCAACGACTGTCTTTACAGGTAACTCAAAAGAGTCACCGATAGAGCTGGAGAAATGTAGGATGCAGAACTCGAACTCTACTCAAAAGACCAGAATTGATGGTCTGACAGACTGGAAGGTTCCCGGAAGACATGGCGCCTAGACCCTCCATTAGCCGAGACCTGAAATCATTCTGGAAGCCAACTTCTCAAAGACTGTGGTGGTATATAAGCTACAGAAAGATACTGGTGAAGACTGTGCTTCTTGGCTCAGGTATATACGGCAGACTGAACTGGGCAGCTCCTGTCCAGAAGTGAGATGAGAGGACAGTGGGGACAACACCTGGTTAAATGGACATGGGAAAGACGAAGTAGAGGACAGCATCGTGCTGTCACAATGTGGGAAGAGCAGCTAGGGTCAAATGTCAAAGTGCATGTTAAGTTTTTGTGTAAGAATGTGACTCAAGCTGTAAATGTTCACTTGTAACACAATGAAAACAATATATTTATAATTCCATTAACAACATTTGTCAATATGATTGTTATCCATATGACAACACTGGAGCTTCCCTGTGACAATAATAATAAAATGCTAAATTTAAGTAGTAAGTACGAAATCCCCCAAATGCAAATTCTTAATTTCTAGCCACCTAAGGCTGACCTAGTTCAGAAATACAGTAAAAGTTCCGACATCCTACCCTTAATATGCTGAAATTAGCTTTTCTTTGCAACTAAAGCCAAGCTTTGGTTTATACCTTATTGAAGCTTTCCAAGCCACTAGGGACTCACTCTTCAGTGGTTTCGGTCATTTATTTACTCACCAAAAAAAAAAAAAAAAATTGCCGTTAATTCCAACTCATAGCGACCCTATACCGCAGAGCGGAACTGCTCTGCCGAGTTCCCAAGGACCGCCTCGGTTAACAGCTTAACACTTTACCACTATGAAACCACTAGCAACTTTTTAATGTGAGGATGGTCAAGAAAAGATAGCAACTTACTACGTTTTTCACATATCCATGTGTAGTAAGAAGGATATGAATTAAGGAACTAAAAGGGAGGAATCTGGGTTCCCTGCCGATGTTATCTGTCCATAGTCTTCGCAACCATAGACCACACAGGCCTCAGCATCCCTTCGAAGCCCGCAGTAATCTCATGAGTTACAAGGCACCCTTGTCTGTAAGTTTTTTGCAATGACAACAGAAGAGGTGACGGAAGAAAATCCTTCCCGAGAGTGGATCTCTAGAGGAATCTTGATCTCCAGCGGTAAAGACCGCGCTGCATTTTTGATCGCGGTCACCGCTGGCTGCACCGCCCCAGACTCCTTTACCGTGCGCCAAGTGTGACTGGCTGAGTCGGCGGCATTAGAACCCTTTCCCACCAGCCGAACTGCTTCTCAAGGCCTGAACGTAAAACAAAGTGCAGCAGCCAAGGCCACTGGCCAGGACTTAGAACCCCAAGAACCCAGAAAGCCGCGAGCACCTCCCAGGGCCCCGAGAGCCCCGGCGGGCCACCGTAGGTCCCTGCGGGCCACCGTAGCCCTCTGCGGGTCGGCATGACCCCGACAGGCTACCGTAGGCGCGCCCCCAAGATGTCCGCCGGGCTCCGAGATCCTCGGCGCCCTCACTGAGGTCCGGGCGGCGGGGTCACTGTGCAGGCGCTGACTTTCCGCGCCGGGGCGGCCTACGGGTCGGAAGCGGCCCGCAGCCTGCCCCGCGCGCGCAGACTCCCGGGGCGGGGCGCTGGGCCCCCTACGGGGATGGGCCCTGCGCCCGGGCCGGCCCGGCTCGGCCCCGGCCCGGCTCGGCCCCGGCCCCTCCCTGCTCGGGCGGGCTCTCCGCCGTGTCCCCGCCCGTCGGTCCGCCCCGGCCGCCCCGGCAGCAGACGGGGCCTGGGCGGCCGCCCCGGGAGGGCTCAGTCAGGAGGCGTGGGGAGGTGTCGGCGCTCCGTCTGCCCCGCGACGGGTGCGGTGCCGCCTCGGGGCTAGTGCGGAAAGACGGTGGTGCCATGTTCTCCCTCAAGCCGCCCCGACCCACCTTCCGGTCGTACCTCCTGCCGCCGCCCCAGGTAAGCACGGCTCTCCCGGCGGGCGGCTGTTCGGTCGGCGCTTCCGCGAAGCCGCTCGGAGCAGGGACCCCGGAGCTGCTCCTTTCGAAGCCGGCCTCCGCGCCAAGTCCGTGCCCGTAGTGTTGCCAGGGACGAGGCTGAGGAGCGCGTTCCTAGTGGAGTTTAGTCTTGCGCCGAGCTGTTTGGCCGCCGGCATGATTGCAACCCAGAAGCAGCGCCTCGTGGACACCTGATAGAGATGACCTGTATATAGTGCGAATACCTGGGGTCGACAGGCAGTTTTAATATTTTTGTCAGGCTCCCAAGTCGATGATAAGCAGATGTTGAAAAGAGGTGAATGGGGAGGAATTCAAGGGAGGGGGGAAGTATCTGTCTAACTTATGTGTCATCAGTTAGAAAACAAAAAGTTTGCTTTAGTATCTCACGAGGAAAAAAAGTTGTAACTTTTGTGAATGTGTTTCAGACTGATGAGAATATTAATTCGGAACCGAAGATAAAGAAGTTGGAGCCAGTCCTTTTGCCAGGTGAACGTTAGAGTTGCAACAGATACTTCAGAAGTGTGTTTTGTCGGAGACTTTTCTACCGTGTGGTTAACTTTCCTCCTCTGTTTATTTTGAAGTTTCTTCAGTTAGTGTAATGACTGAAGGAAAAAAAGGAATTAAAATGTTGGATAGAAGAGCAACAAAAAATAACAGCTAATTAGTGTTTATATTTGAAAGTTTAGAGCCTCAGAGAAAACCGTCAATAATACAGCTGCCTTGTAATGATTCATTTTTGTCTCTTGAAAAATTTTTTTTAAAACTCGTATCTTTAATTGGTTAGATAGTGAAAATGTGCTACGCTTTTAGGCTGTCTTCTGCAGGTTCGTGCATTTATGATTAATCAGTCGTCATTTTCAATAGTATGAAAAGTAGTCTGTTAGAGCTATGTCTGTACTAATAACAGTTGATGAACTTTGAATTCCTTACTTGGCAATTATTTTTTGAAGTTGTCAGCTGTATTTGCAAATTTTCCTGTTTGAGCTTAGACAGGGTTTTTCCCAACAGTGGCATGACAGACATTTGGGGCCAGATAATTCATTGGGGTTAGGGAGGGCTGTCTTGTGCATTGTAGGATGCACACTGAAGGCACCCCTCCTCATCTCTATGTATATCAGCCAAAGAGGTCTCTTTGTTGCTGTTGTGGAAACCCTGGTTGCGTGGTGATTAAAAGCTATGTCTGCTAACCAGAATGTCACAGTTCAGTTCCAGGCACTGCTTGGAAACTCTGGGGCAGTTCTGCTGTCTCCTGTAGGGTCACTGTGAGTCGGAATCCACTCGACTGCAGTGAGCTTTGCTGCTGTGGGTCGATTCCAACTCATAGTGACCTTGTAAGACAGAGCGTAGCTGCTCTGTATAGAGTTTTAAAGGAATGCGTGGTGGATTCATTTAAACTGGATTCAAACTGCTAACATTTTGGTTAGCATTAGTAGTACTTAACCATGCCACTAGGCCTCTATAGGCAAAATCTCCTACTTGGGAATGACTATTTTAGAACAAAATTTACCGCAGAGGTGTGTATGAGGTGATTAGTGGTAAGCAGCAGTTTAGTTTGGGGATATACAAAAGATCATTCTTTATGTAATAATTGGGAAAAGCAAATTGTTTAGTATGATTATTGGGAGAAGAATCCACATAGGAAAACCTGCTTTAAACTTGAAATACATTCAAGTACCAGCTTTATGGCTGCTATTAACATTTAAAATCTTAGAGTTAATCACTGAATGCTAAATTTAGAATTGAACCCTGTTGGCATAGTGGTTAAGTGCTATAGCTGCTAATGAAAGGTCAGTAGTTCAAGTCTGCCTGGTGCTCATTGGAAACTCTGTGGTGCAGTTCTCTGGCCTGTAGAGTTGCTATGAGTGAGAATAGACTCAACAGTAGTGGGGGTTTTTTTTGGTAGAACCTTAGGTGATAATTGAAAAAATATGAAAGCTTTAAATTTTTAAGTGTTAGGTAGGGACAAACGTCAGTCAGTGGTTCCATATAGTAAACACTAACTCCTAAAAAATATTTTGACTTTATTATTGGTGTGGCTGACTGGCTGGGTATACATATTTTCCCAGTGATTTTTCACTCAATGTGTACTCATTAACCCTTTGTACTTTTCCTCAAACTGACAGTAGAATTAGTAAGTAACCTTTGCTACATGTGGAGCCCTGGTGTTGAAGTGGTTAAGTACTTGGTTCCTAACTGGAGGACTGAAGTTCAAATCTATGAGCTGCTCCTTGGAAACCCTGTGGGGCAGTTCTCTGTTCTATAGAGTCTCTGTGAATTGGAATCAGCACCTCAGCAATGGTTTTTTATAATTTATTTTTTTCCCTCCAGTGAGTGTTCTGTTTCAATCTTAGTCACTCTAGGCATTTAAAGCCAGTTAGAGGAAACTGGGTGGTGTAGTGATTAAGTGCTACATCTGCTAACTGAAAGGTCAGCAGTTCAGATCTGCCAGGAACCCCATGGAAACTATGGGGCAGTTCTGCTGTGACCTGTAGGGTTGCTATGAGTTGTAATTGACTCAGTGGCATAGGGTTTAGTGAGTTTTTATAGGAAACAGTGCACATCTTGAATGAATGCCTGTGAGCTGTTCCACTTTGGCTTCAACATGCTGGGTTCTTAGGCTTTGAAGTAGTATGATTTGATGATGATAAACAGCATGATCTTAGCTACAGATGATAGTGCTTGATTTTTTAAATTAAATTTTATATTTAAGATACGGTTATGAAAAGCTTTGTTAAATATTGTTAAGCTTATAGAACTTTTTCATTGAAAGGTCGTGCCTTCAATAGAATTACTAAAAACTTACCTTTCTGCTAATAAATTAGTAATAATTTTCTGGGGAAGATTTTAAACCCAGTTCCTAACTCTTAAATGGTTTACTTGTTGTAGAAATAGCTAAACCTGAAATCTCTTACCTGCCGTTTAAGGAATTCTAACTTGTATTATTTTTTCCTGTGTTGAATCCCATTCGTGCTAAAATCTATCTATGATTGTTGCTATAGTGTTGTTTTCATTTTACTCTTTACAGAACATTTCACTAGTCCTAAGTTACTCTGTCTTTTGTCCTCCTTCCTGACTACCCCTTCTGGTGTTATCTTCTCATCCTTGCATGTCCCACACACTTCCTGGTTGTTTTTGATCTGGCTCCCCTGTTGTAATCTGTGTTCCCTGCTTCCCCGTTCATGTCATATCTCTGATGGTTGCTGTAACCACTATTGTTCTTCCTTTGGTTGTGCAGTCTGCTGCTCTGCTTGTGGTATCTGGAAGGTATGTGGAAATAACTGAAGCATTGATGGCCCAAAGATCTAGGCAAGGTTAGAGCTTTTACTAAGAAAACTTGAGTAATGAGAGCTCTGCCTTTTAATACAGTCAGAAACCAAGAGAAAACTTGGCCAAGTCACATGTGTCTTTACATAGACACACAGGACAGTGAGTAATTGTGCAGGAATATAGTATTGTATATCATGTTTTGGCTTACTACCTTGGGTTCAAGAATATCCTAATTCACTTGTGTAGACTTTGAACTTTTAATTCAACAAGCAGATAAAATTAGAACACAGAATCGATTGTTTGTGTATAGTCACCATGTGCTCAGTTGGGACTTAACGAGGCTGAATTAAAACTGACCCTTTTATTAGGAAACAGCTAGTGATTTATATTACAGTTTGTGTTAGTAGTTTTCAGCTTCCAGGTTCATAGCGCTCCTAAATTGCACCTAGTTGAATTAATACAACTTTGTGGCCTGGAACATGATAGACAGTATGGTTACTGAATAAATGACCGAATGAAAGGATCCCTTACACTACTTGCTTAAACTGTTGACACACATACCAAGTTGATACTTAAATCTATTTCAAGTTTAAATCAGGTTTCCCTAAGTAGATTCTTCTCCCAAGACACACATACCACTATTGATCCCCCACCCCCCCAACACGCATACACACGCCACATCTTAGATTTAGTAACAAGAGGAAGACTTGGTGTCTTGCATCTCTGCCTGCTGTCCAAACCCCACATCTCAAAATAATTGTTTCAGAGCATGGAATTGAAATGTAATATCCTTCATGAGTGATGCAAATGGTTAACGTGCTGGGCTGCTAATCAAAAAGTTGTACATGCAAGTGCATCCAGGGGCAGCGTGGAAAGAAGGTTTGGTGATCTACTTCTGAAAAATTAGTCTTTGAAAACTTCTGTGGACCATGGTTTTACTCTGACACTATGACATCACCAGGACTGCTAGGCTGTGCTAGGCAAGAAGCGTGCTGGTGTCTTGTGTACCTGGATAGCTGCGTATGCTGGTGTAAGTCCAAGCTGCCTGTGGGAAGGGAGAAGAATGTGACCTGGATCAGTGGTTTCCATATTCCAACCAGGGCCTGGCATTAGACCTGGATGAAACTTTTACCAGTCTTTGGTCAAAGATGAGAAAATCAAAAAGAATGCAGCTTTTTCATAAAGCTAAATTTATTTCATTCAAAGGATTGTCCTTTATTCTAAAATCATGCTCTCCCTACTTAGTTGTAGATATATATTCCTTTATTAAAGATGGCCATAGTATAGATGTGACTTCGATTTTTTTTCTTCTAATTAACACACTGCAAGATTGAGAATTCTGTGTTGATACCCAGAATTATTTTTATACTATACCTGGTTTGTGGAATTCAAACTGAAAGCCTCTGGATGAGATTCTTATAGATGGTACAATTTAATGAACATACCAACACAAACATCAGTTGTTTTGTCTGCCTCAGAGTCCTTAACACTATCTTCTGAAAAATGGATCCTTCCACTATTGACCAGTTGGTCTCCCTCATGTCCTGCCAGCCTTGGGTGCTCGTGTGGCTAGCAAACATAATACCCTGTATCTTAGGTTACAGGCATGAGCACAGTCTTCCTCTGGATTTTTTCCAATTGGAGCTAAGGGTAAATTCTCCAGAAAGCCTGTCCAAAAGAAGGAAGTCAATATTGAGAGAGGCAGAGGCAAGACAATCAGGGAGTGTTGGATAGCATTTGAGTTCCTAGGTCCCATTTGCCTTGAGGCCCAGCTAATTGAGAAGCCATAGAATTGCCACCTGTTTGCTAAGCCAGTTCCAGGTGTGTTTCTGACATTTCCAGCTAAGGTCCTTAATTAATATAGTGCAGAAACTCTGTGAGATAGGATACCAGTTTGGCTTCAGGTGACAGATGAGAAAGCTACTGTAAGTTGACAGAGGGTAAGTAGCTTGCTGGCTGTTACGCAGTTGGTGAGGGCAGTGCCAGGATTCAGGACCGAGCTCCAAGGCTGTATGTTTAATCACCAAACAGCATGGCTGACCTGATTGTACTGATGACAGAGCACAGATTTATGTCTTTGGAGCTGATTGAGGGCTGATTGGATATCATCCTAAAGGGAGGTTTCTAGTGAGGTAAAAAGAGCTCTGCCTTTGGCTGTGTCCTTTTTCACAGCAATGATAGATTTTTGACCCAACTTGTGGAGGAACTTTCTGGACAGTTTCACCTGCCAGAAAATAAAATGTCTTGGGAGGTAGTGAACTTCTTTTGCTGGCTGTGCTTAAGCAAAGGCTAGTTGAATGCTAGTGGCTTTGTAATGAGGGTGTGAAATTTGTAGCAAGTTGGGTTTGGTGCTCTTTTCTCTGTTCTAACCCTTGAAACATGGTTATCTAAAGTATTCTGGTACAGTGGGCTGAACCATAAAGATTAGGAGGATGGCACAGGACTAGGCATTGACGTAGGGTTGCTGTGAGAGCTGACTCAGTGACACCTAACAACACCCTGAGGTAGGAAGGAATAAGGATTGAAGTGCTGCAGCTGACGATACTGAATGAATTTGCTCAGCAGGTATCAAATACATGCTTGATGCTGCCTGACTGTCCTTAGACACATTCCGTTCAGTTGGGAAATGCTTCAGTAGAGGACAGCAAAGATCCTTGTAAGGGCTTAGGAGAAGGTCACCTAAATGAGTTTCGGTGAGGTAGGAAGGAAGGGTATCAGGAAAAGTTTCTCAGGAAATGACTTTAATCTTGGTACTTGTGGAGCCTCAGCTGTGTGCTTGGATCGTGTGTCAGCTCAGTATTTCCCTCTTCCCATCTGTAATGCCACTAGCACCTTCCTCACGAAGACATACGGTCAGGTCAGTAATGGAAGTCATTTATAATCATTACAGAAAGGCATATGACCGTGTTCTGTCTGGAAAATGAAAATAGCCATTGTCATATTGATCTGTCTTGTTTATTTCTTCCATATTTACTGTTAGGCTATTTATTTTCTTCCTGGCCATAAGTCTTATTTTCTCAACTGGATTGTAAATCCTTTAAAGGCAAAAAAGACCTTGTCTTCTGAGTGTATGTGGTTTTCCCTTTTAATTCTTTCTTGTAGATGGATAAGCTTTGTAGATGATTGTGGACTGTTTTTGTGGTACTTTAATTTACTAATGTATTGCATTTGAAAGACTAAAGAATGTGTAGTCTGTCTTTGGGACCCTGAACAGTGTAACCAATTGCATATAATATCTTAGCATTTGATTTATGCTTCACCTGGAGAACCTTATGAACATTTGGAACTGTCCATTCCTTAGGCTACTGCCACAGTGTAAAGCCTGCACTGCTCCAGGCCAACATTGTGTTACTGTTTCCTCTCGCTGGTTTGCCTGCTTCTGAGTGCCTCCCTACTGTCTGTCTGTACCTTGCCATTCCTGCTAAGAAAATCTTCATGACCCTCCATAAACAAAATTCTGTTTGAGACTGTAAAATCCAAATTCTTTATCCTCTGTGATTTGCTAATCTCTTTTCTTGCTGTGTCCCATTCCTTGCTGTGTCCCAGTGCTACGTTTGCTTCCGTCAGGCTGGTTCCTGGTTCTCTCAACAGATCCCGTATTCCTTACTGAGCGCTGTTGGTGTTGTTATCACATGTCCCGTCTGCTGTCTCAGTCCTCTTCTCTTTTTAAGATTTCATTTTGGCCTCTTCTCTTCATGAGGTCTCCATCCGTAACCTCCCCTTCTGTCCCTTTCCACCCTTTTCTCCAGTTGTGGTTGGTACCTGACGATAGGCTTTTTCTGCATTGGGTGTGACCCACTGAACCAGACCTTGGTAGTACCAATGATGGCAGCACTTTTTGTTTGTCTTTTGTGTGGTTTCAGCTTCCTGTGTTAGCTTCAGGCCACTTTCATTCTGGAGTTTACCTAAAGCTAGGTTGTCCAACTTGTCCCAGTTTGCCTGACGCTGTCCCAGTTATAGCACTGAAAGTTCCATGTACCAGAGAACCTCATGGTCCCAGGCAAACTGGGACAGTTGGGTCACACTATTTAAAGCCACAGATTGAGTTATATGTTTGGTCTATACATATTCCATAGATTGATTTGTCCCCATGCACAGTGGTATTTGTGTTAAAACTGTTGTCTAAGCTAAAGTGATGGGAAAAAATTTACATATATTGACTTTCTAAATGCTTAGCATTAACAAAGCTGTTGGAGACATACAGAAAATACTGTGACATGAATTTTTGGTTTTCAGGGACTTTAAAACTGTCCTAGCTATACCATTCAGAGATTTATTAGCTTTAATTATATTTCCTTTATCATTTATCTTCACAGATGAAAGGTTTTTACAAAAATTGATTTGAATGATTTTATTCCTTCCCAGGTTAAAAGAAATTCTTGACTTACCACCTTATAATTTAGGTATTTTTTTCTCTGATGCTTTTTGTTTACTCGTCTTTCAAGCTGATTTCCTACTTTCTTTGTCTGCCATGAGGCTTCCCTATGGCTTACCCTCAAAATACTCTGGTAAATGTTTCCTGTGTAAATATCCCACTGTAGCTAATTCCAAGCTATTCACTTGGTGACATTGAATGCAGAGGTGGAGGGATGAGTGTTTTCACAATCCAAGACAAACTATCTCTAGCACACCAGTGCTTTACTGCAAAGCCATGCAGGATAATCTCAGTGACATCTTGGTATTTTCTGGAGTTTTAGCCTTTTTGTGTATGTTTCCCCTTCAAGATCATTTGTTTAAAACTTAGACCAAAAAACACTCCCAGTACTTTCCTATTTATATGTTTTATCTAAGGAGAGGCTACCATGTGTCTTCTCTTTATTTCCGTTATAGAAGCTAGTTTTCTGCTGCACAGTATTGTACTTGGCAGTGGCTTATGACACCACCTATCCAGTATTCGTTTGTCAAAAAATTATGAGCAGGTAACTGTTATGTGAGGAGACAGCTATGATACTTGATCCAGATGTTTAAAAACTTCTGCATGAATAAAATCTGGTGTTATAAAACTCAGGGTAACTTACATTTAATTCTGTGCCTGTAATAAGGTGACCCAATTATAGCATATCCTCTAGAGGTGCCCTCCTTTTCTTTCTTCTTCCTTCTTTCCCTTTTCTGCTTTTATTCTCTCTCTCCCTAAGGTTCATTTCCACTCTCTAAAGAGAAAGCTGTATAATACTTTTTTCTTAACAAAGTCCTGCCCCAGAGAGTATTACTGTATTTATTTTCCCTAATGATTTCGTATTTCTTGTTCATTTATTTTTTCAGTTTTATTTTGAAATAAATTTTGATTTATAACCATGTTTTATAGACAGTATAGTGAAAGCCCAGCTCTCCCCAGTGTTAACATCTTACCTAACCTTGGTAAGTTCACCTAAACAAAGAAATTGATTATATTAATACCATACTAATAACTACACTACAGGCTTTATTGGAGACCTGATGATATAGTGATAATTATGTGTTTGGATGCAAGCGAAAAGATCAGAAGTTCGAATCTACCAGCTCTTTGGCAACACTGGGGTAGTGCTGTTCACCCCTATGGGGTCACTGAGTCAGAATCAACTTGGTGGTAGTAGGTTTGGGTTTGGGGATTTTACAGGCTTTATTCAGACTTTTCTAGTTTTTCCAGTAATGTTATCTCTTTCAGGATTCCATGTTGTTACATAGATACACACCTGTGTGTGTGTGTATATATATGTGTATATATATATATGTGTGTATATATATATATACTTTGAATTTATTTATTGTGATTGAGAGAAACTGTATAATCTGGTTTAAATTTGCATGCCCACCTATGTGCAGCTCCTTCTGCTCTCCTCACCCAGTGACAGAACACTCCTCTTTTCTGTTCTATACATGTCGTATCCTCTTAACAATCTCCTGTCCCTACCTCTCTACCCTCTCCACTCCTGTTTAGTAAGAGGCCAACAGGACGACATTCTGTAAATGCATAGAACCATAAAGTACACATACAGTGTGGTCACTCTGTGTCTCCGAGTCCAGTCCATTCCTATGTGAGGAGTTGACCTCAGTGATGATTTATGATCAGGGCAGCATCAGATCTAGGGGCCATGCTCCTAGGGGAACCTGCAGGCCTTTTAACTATCAATTTCAATCTTTTAGTGCAGTTTTCAGGGTGCACCCTATTTTATTCTCGTGTTGCCACTGGGACTCAACTTTGTGAGCCTCATCACATCTGTCACTGGTGGTGGCTGCCATATCCAGCACCCCAGTGACCATCACTGGGAAAAGCTCATGTCCGAGGGAGACAGGAAAGGGAATGGGAAATCTCATTCACACATGAAACACTTCACTCACACAAGAAACACATCACACAAGATAAAGTTGAGGCCTGGTGGGACCATGGTCTCTGATGGAGATCGATGGACCCCGATCCTCTTTTACAAGCTTTATTTATAGGCTCAGCAGGTAGGGAATCAACAGGGTGGTACATAGCCTAAAATGGTTGTGCTCTGTTTGGTTACAGAGCTCAAGGAAGTTTTGTCTTCAGACAAAGGTCAGGGGCACGCAAATAGTTTTAACTGAGCCGTAATCCTGTAAACAGTTTCAAGGAAATAGCTCTAGCTTTGGGCTTTCTGTATTACAAATAGCTTGATCTCAGCTAATATCCTGCAAACAGCTTCAAGGAAATAGTTTTAGATTGAATTTGAAATGATTTAGCATGGACTTCTTATTCTGCAAATAGTCTCAAGATGCAAAACAGAGGGGTTCAAACATGAGGAGAGGGAGGAGGGCAAGGGGGCTAGGACACAGTAGCTCCCAGCCCGCAGCAGGTGGCGGGGCACCATCTGCTTCTTCTGGTCACATGTTAACACAGTCACCCATTCGCATAGGTCTGTCTGTCTTCTGGGTTCTGTTTTCCCCATGTTGTTGTCCTTGGTGATCATCTGTCCAGCTGAGTTGGGACCGTTTGGTGTACCTCAGATGGCAGCTTGCTGGCTTTCAAGACCTGAGACACCACTCAGCAATATGGGGTGGAGAAGACTCTCTTAACAATAGGCTAGTTATGCCAGTTAGCCTCTATGTCCTCTGAGAGCATGGTCCCCGGGCCCCTGACCCCTGACCCTGGGAAGAGTTTCCAGGTTATGTTGAAGTCCAGTTAGATTGAGCTTCTTTCTAAGGTGTGCTGTCACTGATTTCATCCAACCAAATTTCTATCAACTGTCTAATCTATAACCAGCCCTTTGCCTCCCCTCCCTTGCAGCCATCAAAGAGGCTTTTCTTCTGTACATGAGTCTGTTTTAAGTCCTTGTAGTCGGGGTTTCATACAATATTTGCCTTCTGCCGCTGACTGATGTCACTCATCATAATGCCTTCCAAGTGAAACCAGGTTTTTTTGTATTGATGTTTTCTCTGTTGCTCTTAATATTCTGTTCTGAGTCATTCTTTGTGGGTTGATTTTTTCACCTTTTTCAGTGTTGGTTTTGTGTTTGTTGGGACTCCTATATTACGCTTCTTGTTTTGATGTGTTGCATCTTTATTGTGCTTTGCACCTACCCCTGTGATTCCCCCTTAATCTGTGTTTAAACCCAATGTGTTAACTTCTGTATGTCTTATTAACTTCCTCTGCATCTGGAAGGACTGTACTGTAGTATATCCCTCTTTTTAATGTGGTGGTATCATAGTTTTCATGATGTTATCACTGGATCCCTTTTAATAGTGTGGCTTTGATTGAGTTTTATGCCTTCCCAAACTGAGTAGGTTTCTGGATGATGTGTCCTGTATTGTCTCCTAAATGTGTTTGTTTTTCCTAAGCCAAGAGCTTCTTTCAGTATTTCTTGTAGCTTTGGTTTGGTTTTTACAAAGTGTCAGAGTTTCTATTTATCTGCGAATGTCTTGATTTCATTTTCATATTTGAAAGGCAGTTTTACAGGATATATAATTCTTGGTTGGAAGTTTGTCTCCTTCAAGGCTTTGACTGTGTCATCCCACTGCCTCCGTGCCAGCATCATTTCTGCTGAGAAGTCAGACAAAAGCCTACAAGGCTTCCCTCTGAATGTTAACTTTGCTTTGAGTCTTGCTGCCTTTAAGAGTTTTTGCTTATGTTTCATTTTGTTAAGCTTGGTTATAATACATCTCAGTGTGTTTCTTTTGAGGTCTACATTATGTAGCATTTGATATGCATCTTGGACATCTGTCTTCTTTCATAGTTTCAGGGAACTTTTCTGTCAGCAACTCAACAGCAATACTCTCTGTGTTTTCAGGTGTCCTGCCTTGTTCAGGAACTCCAATTAATCATAGCTTATTCCTCTTGATAGAGTCCCACGTGTTTCTTAATACTTCTTCATTTTCCTTGTTTCTTTTCTCCGATTTCTCCTCATAAATACCAGTGTCAGTAGCTCTGTCTTCAGGGTCAGAAAGTCTATCTTCCAGTTGTTCAGTTCTGTTCTCTTGGCTTTGAATTGAGTTTTCTAATTCTTTAGTTTTGTTATTGCTGTCAGTTTGAACAGCTGCTTAAGTTTTCATTTTTCTCTGCTGCATTTTGTATAATGTCTAGGAGGGCTGCACATATTATTCTTTTGTACTTGACCTCCGATAGTTTCAGAAAGGTTTCTTCATCAGGTAAATTCTTTTGTTCTTTCTTTTAGGAGCTTTCTGGAGCGATGGGTGGATTTTTCTTTAAGTGTCTGGTCAAGGCTTGTTGTTTTTAGGGCATCTTGGGGCTAATTAGTTTCTCTGATGTTGCCTTAACAGGAGCTGAGGTGTAGTTCTGAGAAGTTAATCACCAGTCACCTCTACGTACTCCAGTGACTGGGCCCAGTAGAATCTCTGACATAGCAAGCTCCACCTCTTCACTGGCAAAGACACAGCCGTACTTACAGAGTCACTGGGGGGCCATCAGCTGAGCCTGTGATGTGCGTCAGTAAGGGCTAGAAGAGATGCCACCAGGCTGCACTGCAGTTTTTTCTCTAGGCAGTCTTATTTTGAAAGCTAAAAGCTATTTGACCATTTCCAAAATCAGTCAAGCTGTCAGGTATGCAGGTGCCTCTTTCTGGCTGACAGTAGAGGCACCTCTATATCTGTCCCCAGATGCTGTTATCTAGTTTGGAGTATGGAAAGGCTACCACCCTGCTGTCATCCACTGCTGCCCCTCCCCACCCCGCTGTAAGGCTACGCTGTACTAAACACAGCTTTTCTGCTGAGAAAGCACTCCCCGCGCTGGCACTGCCTCCCAGCCTGGAAATCAGCCCCTGCCGAGACCTCCGTTTAGGAAACTCAGCCTCCCAGTTGAACAAGATGGCATCCTGCACAAGCTGTCCTGCCTGCTGTGAAACAGCTGAATCTATGGCAGAGGTTCGGAAAGAGTTGGGAGGGACTGTGGTACTCTGAATCCAGAGTCAGGCTCTCTACATGTGGCTGTTCTGCTCGCTGATCACATCAGCAGTGTGACTGAGCTTTGCTGCCAGTTAAGTCCATCCCCCACCTGCCAGCTAACAGGAAAATTAATAATGCCAGTTACTTTCAGTCTGCAAGAGCTGGCCATTCAGCAAGGGTGGGGAGTCAGAAAAAGCAAAGAAGGTTCCCGCTCAGTGGCATGTAGTCCAAATTGGCAGTCCTATGCCATGTCACTGGGTGTCCAGAGGCTCTGTTTAGTTGTCAATCCAGGCCTTAGTTTTCAGAGGGAATCAAGGAAACGTGTGTCTAGTCCACCATCTTGGTTCTGTCACTCTCCATGTAGTTAGTTTAGTCATCATTTATCTGTTTAGTCTCTTCCAACTTGTGATCATTTCTCAATCTTTGTTTATCAAGACCTCGACTTTTTTTTTGTATTGAATCAGGTCTTTTTTCTCCTAAGGAAAAGCATAAAAGCTCTTTAAGTGTAGAACAGTATCCAACACAAAAAAAATCATGCATATATACAGATATGGAAATAAAAGGTAATGTGTATACAGTAGTTGGTGTACATGTATATATTTTCTAGCTCTGTCCCCAAGAGCCCTAAAAGCAGCAGCAAGCACACACAGCACCTAGATTTGGTTTTTAAATACCATTCTCCAAACACAGAATCAAGGCTGCTTGAAGAAAGGACTGATTCCGGGACTGCAACAGGGAAATGCAAAGGGAATCTGGTGTGTCTGATAGTACCAGAAAGTAAGGAAATGCACCAGAAAAGGGAAGGACGGTGTGTCTAAAGGATAAAAGAGCCAACAGGAATGAACTCGTGGTGTTCAAAACTGGAACAATTTTAGAAACAGAGTAGTAGTACTGGTTTATAACACAAAAAATAAATGTGTGTCCATACTAATGTAAACAGATAATCTAAGTGGAAGAAGAGACAAATCTTCCTAACAAAGAATTCCAAATAATAAATGTAGAAGAAAAGAAGAAAATAGAAAATTACCATTAGAACACTGAAGCAGGAATTGCCATGCACAATATGCATTGATGAATGCTGAAATTAATAAACAAAATGTTAAGGAGAAACAGGATGTTTGCATAGCCACAAAGTTATCTCCCCTAGAGTATGGAAACGGAAAAATAGTAACATAGCACAAGAACCTAGCCAGTACTACTCCCGAGTGATCAAGATTAACATGACCAATAGCAAGTCATGCTGATGTCCTGTATCTTCGGATAATGATACCAGGAGAAGGGCATATCACCTTTGTCATATACTTAGCAAAAAAAAAATGCCTAACATCCATCTAATTAAAGGAAAATATTAGACAAACCCAAAGCGAGAGACAGAGTCAAAATGACATGAATAGTCTTCAAAAATTTCAGTGTTTTCCTGGGGAATCTGATTAAAGGGTCTGCATGGATTATCTGTACTATCCTTGTAGCATTTCTCTGTGTATGAAATAGAATATAAAAAAGTCAATTGGATGAAGTTTCTATGTGCATTGGGCCCTCTACGAACTCCCTTTGTTGCTTGACAGTTTTATCTGTCATTTCTTCTGGATTCTTCAGTGAGTTTCTTTGGTGGCAGCTTTAAAGGTTCTCTCTTCTCCTCACCTAGTTCCAGTGTAGTCCAGTGTGACGGTAAGTCCCTGGATGGTGCAAATTATTAACAGATAACTAAAAGGTTGTAGAGGTATGAGTCCACTCAAACATACCTCCAGAAGGAAGGCTTAAAGATCTGTTTCTGAAAACTGAGCCACTGACAGATGAATCGCCATGAGTTGGAGTCAGCTAAAATTGGATTTTGTTCTTCTGATTTTTGTCCCTTGAGGTAACGTCACTGCCTGCCTAGAAAGGAGATGGTGCCCACCCTGGGATAGATTTCATCTATCCTAGTCACAAGCAGGTTTATCTCCTTTCCCTGTGGTAATGTGTGTAATCCTTCCTAGCTTCTCTGGAACCCGTCCTGTAACACCTAGGTAATTCTTTACTTACAGTTATGTCTGCATTTCCTCTGTCATCAAACATTAAAGGAAAATATTTTGTTTCACTCACCTATCCATTTCTTGTATTTAGTTATCTACATCTTTATCCCTTCTTTTATTGCCAGACTTCATGGGCAAAATGTACTTTAGTAGTTTGGGAATTGCAGGTAAGAATTAAGAGTCTTGCCACCAGCCAACACTTTAAACCACAATGTCCTCATATGATACAATGTTTTGAAACTCCTGCTGTGTAAATTACAAATTGTGTACTCTTAATTACCAAATCCCTGAACTCTTTGGCAATGTGTCCCCATAGGCCCATTAGTAGTAGTTCCCTGGTTTGATCACTCTCTCTAAATTAGACCACTTTGGAGTTTTTACTTCTGTGAGGTGGCATTAATGTTTTTCTTAAATAGCTCCACTGAGACAGTTAATATGCCGTGCATTCACTCTTTTAAAGTACAACTCCCTTTTTTTTTTTTTTTTTTAGCATGTTCACAGAATTAAACACTCATCATTACAATCTAGTTTTAGAACATGTTCCTTCTCCCCCTGCAGGACCCGTTAGCAGTAACTCCCCATTTATCACTGCACACCCAGGCCCAAGAAACCACTCACTTACTTTCTGTCTCTATGTTAGCCTATTTGGGACATTTATAAATGTAATCATGCAGTGTGGCAGCATTGACTTAACTGTTTTCAGGGTTCATCCATGTTGTATTGTGTGTCAGTACATCTTTCCTTTTAATACTTTTTATGGTAGCAGCAGTCAGGAAATTAAAAGATGTGTTGCCTTGGGCAAAGTGCTGCAAAAAGACCTCTTTAAGGTATTGAAAAGTAAGGATGTCCCCTTGAAGATGAAGGTGCATCTGACCCAACTCATGCTATTTTCGATCACATGCATGCGAAAGTTGGACAGTGAGTAAAGAAGACAGGAGAAGAGTTGACGCCTCTAAATTGTGGTGTTCAAGAAGAATGTTAAATATACATACCGTAGACTGCTAAAAGAACAAACAGATCTGTACTGGAAGAAGTACACCCAGAATGCTTCTTGGAACCCAGAAGGGAAGAATGCATTTTTACGCAGTTTGGACAAGTTATCAGAAGGGATCAATCCCTGGAAGGGCATAATGCTTAGTAGTGTGGAGGGTCAGCAAAAAACAGGAAGACCCTCAGCAAGACGGCTTGACATGTTGGCTGCAGCAGTGGATTTAAGCATAAAAACAATTGTGGGCATGGCCCAGGACCAGGCAGTGTTTCATTCTGTTGTGCATAGAGTCACCGTGAGTCAGAACTGACTCAGTGGCACCTAATAACAACATAACAATATCCCATGGTATAGATACACTTTTATTTGTGCATCATCATTTAAAGAAGTCGTGCTGGTACAGTGGTTAAATGCTTAGCTGCTAACAAAGTTTGGTGGTTCAAACCTACTGGCTTCTTGACTAGAGAAAAATGTGGTAGTCAGCTTTTGTAGTGTCAGTTCCACTCATAGCAACTTTAACCCTGTCTACAGTAGAAGGAAACAGTTCCCTCACAGTCAGTGTAGTGTTTGAGCCCATTGTTACAGCCACTGTGGTAGTCTGTCTTGCTGAGAATCTTTGACTGCTTTACCAAGCGTGATATCCTTCTCCAGGACTGGTCCCTCCCACGTACATGGGGAATTTCTGTGTCCTGTAGCAGTTTCGGTGTGAGTCACAATTAACCTGACAGCAACAGGTTTTATTCATCAGTTGCTGTACATTTGGATTCTTTCCACTGTTTGGACTGTTAGGAAAAATGCTTTTATGAAGATTTGTATACAAGTGTCTGTGTGATTATAGTCTTTATTTCTCTTACATGTATACCTAGGGGTGGAATCACTGGGTCATATGGTAACTCTTAACGTTTTGAGGAACTACTATACAGTTTACCACCGCCCTGTGTGTGAGAGTGAATTTCTTTGCATCCCTGTAGGCCTTGTTATTGTCTGTCTGTTTTATTTTAGCTACACTAATTCATACATATGAAGAGTTGTCTCAGTGTGCTTTCAGTTTACATTTTCCTAATGAATAATACATTGAACTTCTTTTCATTTATTTATTTGCTGTATGTATTTCTGATTTGGAGAATTGTCTGTTCATATCCTTTGCTGAGTTTTTTAATTGGTTATTCTTATGTTTATTATTGAGTTGTAAGAGTTCTTTTTACAGTCTGAGTTGTGTCCAACTCATGACAAGCCTGTGGACAACAAAATGAAATGTTTGCTGCTTCTCATCATCTTCATGATCATTGGCATGTTTGAATTCATTTTATAGCCATTGTCTAGTGCCTTGCAACCTAGGGAACTCATATTCCAGCACTATGTCAAGCAATATTCTGTTGTAATCTATACTGTTTTCACTGGCTGATTTTCTGAAGTACATTATCAGGCCTTTTTTTCTATCCTCTCTTATTCTGGTGGTGTAGTGGTTAAGTGCTATAGCTGCTAACCAAAAGATTGGCAGTTTGAATCTACCAGGTGCTCCTTGGAAACCATGTGGGGCGGTTTTGCTCTGTCCTGTGTGGTCACTATAAATCACAGTCGACTCAGTGGCAACGGGCCTGGGTGTGGGCTTGTCTTATCTAGAAACTGCTAAACCTGCCCACTATGGGTGACCCTGCTGGTATTTGAAATACCAGTGCGTAACTTCAACCATCATAGCAACGTGCGAGCCACCGCAGTATGACAGACTGACAGACGGTGATAGTCTGGATAATAAGCCTGTTATCAGATGTATCCTTTGCAAATAGTTCCTCACATTCTGTGGGTTGTCTTTTATACTTTCTCTGTGGAGTCTTTTGACATAAGTTTTTAATTTTAAACTTCTGTTTATCTGAGTTTTCATTTAGTTGCATATGCTTCAGGTGTCATCTCTAAGAAACCATCACCTAATCCAAGGCCACAGAAGTTTACGCCTCTGCTTACTTCTAAGAGTTTATAGTTTTACCTCTCCTGTTGGGTCTGCATTGCATTTTGAGTTTAATTTTTGTGTATGCTTTGTCTTAGTACTGTTTGTTAAATAGACTATTCTTTTTCCATGAATAATCTTGTCACCCTTGTCAAAAATCAGTCATCATAAATGTGTGAATTTATTTCTAGCATCCAGTTTTATTCTTCAGATTATTTTGGTTCTTTGGGATCCCTTGCAATTCCATGTGATTTTGGGAAGTGTCTTTTCCATTTCTGCAAAAAAGGTTATTGGATTTTAGATAAGGATTTCATTGAACTTGTAGATCACTTTGGGGGACATTGCCATCTGAGCCATATTATTTTCTAATCTGCGATTATGGGATGTGTTTTCATGGCACGGTGGTTAAGAGCTCAGCTGCTCATCAAAAGATTGGCAGTTTCAGTCAACAAGTGGAATCCACCAGTAGCTGTCTGAAACATTGTGGGGCAGTTCTCTTCTACTGTAGGGTCACTATCAGAACCCACAGAAGACAAGTAGGTTTGAAGTTTTTTGTTTGTTTCATATGTATTTAGATTTTTAATTTCTTTCAACAGTATTTTGTAGTTTTCAGTTTTCAAGTCTTAAACATCTCCATGGTTAAATTTATTCCTAAGTATTCTGCTTTTGATGCTATTGTAAATGAAAATGATTTTATTTATTATTTCATTTTGCAAATTGTTCACTATAGAAATGCAGTTGATTTTTACATGTTGATTGTGTATCTTTGTTGAACTGGCTTATTAGTTCTAATAGCTTTTTGGTAATTCTTCAGGATTTTTTACATCCAAGATCTGTCTTCTGGTTGGAAAACCCTCCAGTACAGTCCAAAAATATGTGAGAGTGTAATTCCTGATCTTAGTTGCACAGCACTTAGTCTTTGACAAGTAATTATAATGTTAGCTGTGAACTTCTAGATTCCCTTATTAGATTGAAACAGTTCCTTTCTGCTTTTGTGGAGTGTTTTTATGCTGAAAGTGTGTTGAGTTTTGACAGGCAGTTGGCTTTGTATAAATGGCCCTTATTGCATTGAGGAATTTTCCATCTCTGTCTATTTTGCTAAGAGTTTTTAGCATGAATGGGTGTTGAACTTTATCAAATGCCTTTTCTGCTTGAATGGAGAAAATCAGATGATTCTTGTCTTTTATGATATTTATGTGGTTAGTCACATTAATTGTTTTCTGATGTTGAACCAGCCTTGAATCCCTGGTATGAATCCAACTTGGTCATAGATCAATTATTTTTTGGATGTGTTGTTGTATTCTACTGGCAAGAATTTTATTGAAGATTTTTGCATCTAGATTCATGAATGATACCAGTCTGTAGTTCTCCTTTTTTGTTGGGTCTTTCCCTGGCTTAGGTATCAGGGTTATGCTGGCTTCATAGAATGAGTTTGGGAGTA
Source organism: Heterohyrax brucei (assembly GCA_028571685.1). Taxonomy (NCBI): domain Eukaryota; kingdom Metazoa; phylum Chordata; class Mammalia; order Hyracoidea; family Procaviidae; genus Heterohyrax; species Heterohyrax brucei. The sequence continues at coordinate 132,629,282 of CM053149.1, read as the reverse complement.
CTCCATCCCTTTCTGTGTGGTGAAATAGTCTCAGTAGTATTGGAGATAACTCTTCTCTGAAAGCTTTGTAGAATTCTGCAGTGAAGCCATCTGGGCCCGGGCTTTATTTTGGTTATTTGATGACATTTTCAATGTCTTCCTTTGTGATGGGTTTACTAAGTTGTTCTGCTTCACGTTGTGATAATTTGGGTAAGTGGTATGAATCAAGAATTTGTCCATTTCCTCTAGGTTTTCAAATTTGTTAGAGTACAATCTTTCTTAGTATACTGTTATGATATTTTTTATTTCTCTTGGATCTGTTGTGACAACTCCCCTCTCATTTCTAATTTGGGTTATTTGTTTCTTGCTTTAGTAAAAGTTTAGCCAGTGTTTTGGCAATTTGGTTGATTTTTTTAAAAAAAAAAAAACAGCTTTTGGTCTTTTGGATTTTTTTCAGTTGTTTTTTTATTCTCTAATTCATTTAGCTCTGCTCTAATCTTTATGATCTGTTTTCTTCTGGTGCCTGAGGGGTTCCTCTGTTGGTCTCTACTTGTTCAAGCTGTAGGGTTAGTTCCTTGATTTGGTTTCTTTCTTCCCTCCAGATGTCTGCCTTTATGGAGATAAACAGACCTCTGAGCACTGCTTTGGCTGTATCCCATAGGTTCTGGTAGCAAGTGTTTTCATTCTAATTGGAATCCATGAATTTCTTTATTTCATCCTTGATTTCTTCCATAACCCATGGCTTTTTGAGCAAGATATTGTTGAGTTTCCATGAGTTCCACTTTGTATGTTGTTTCTGCTATTGATTTCGAGTTTTATGGCTTTATGTTCTGAGAAGATGCTTTGAAGTAATTCAGTGGTATGGATTTTGTTGAGAATTGCTTTATGTCCTAACCTGGTCAATCTTGAGAATGTTCCATGTGCACTGGAGAAGAAGGTGTAGTTGTCCGTTATTGAGTAGAAAGTTCTGTATATATCGATGAGGTTTAATTGGTTAATTGTGGCAGTAAGGTCTTGTGTATCTTTACTGAGCCTTTTTCTAGATGATCTGTCCAGTATTGAGAGTGGAGTGTTGAAGTCTCCTACTGTTATTGTGGAGTAACCTAACTGTTTTTTGAGAGTAGTCAGTGTTTCTTCAACGTATTTAGGTGCTCTGATATTGAGTGCATAAATATTTAATATAGTTTAGTCTTGCCTGTGTACTGCACCTTTCAGCAATAAATAGTGTCCATGTTTATCCACGATGGTGGATATTACATTAAAATTGATTTTGTCTGAGATTAGAATTGCCACCTCTACTCTTCTTTGTTCATTGTTGGCTTGATGTATCTTCCACCATGCTTTAATTTTCAGTTTGTTCCTATCTTTAAGTCTCAAGTGAGTTTCTTGTAGACAACATGTGGATGGGTCATGTCTTTTGATCCAAAATGTCACTCGATGTCTCTTTACTGGAGCATTGAGTCCATTCACATTCAGTGTAATTATTGATAGGTATGTGTTCAGTGCTGCCATTGTGATATGTTTATTTTTGTGTTGATGTTTTCTCTGTTTTTATTAGTCTATTCTGGGGCATTGTTTTTGTGAGTTGAAACATTCTTTTTTGTAAGTTGATTTTTCACCTTTTTCAGAGCTGATTTTGTAGTTGTTGAGACTCCTGTGTTATATTTCTTGATATGGTATGTTACATCTTTGTTGTGCTTTATGTTTGTCCCTATGATCCCCCTTAATAAACTATATATAAACCCAATTTTAATTATTACCAGTCTTGTCATCTTCCTCTCTATCTGGAAGGACTGTAGCGACTGTTGTACATCCCACTTTTTAATATGATGGCACCATAGTTTTCATGATAATCACTAGATTGTTTCAGTATTAAAGCTGTGATTGAATTTGGAGCCTTCCCTAACTGAGTAGAGTTGTGAATAATGTGTCATTCTAAAATACAAACTTAGTTGTTTTGTTCTTCTAAGCCAAAGCCAAGAACTTCTTGGTTGGAAGTTCTTCTCCTTCAAGGCTTTGAATGTGTCATGCCGCTGTCTCTGTGCCAGCATGGTTTCTGCTTAGAAATCTGACGAAAGCCTACAGGATTTCCCTCTGAATGTTAGCTTTGCTTTGAGTCTTGCTGCCTTTAACAGTTGCTGCTTATGTTTCATTTTGTTCAGCTTGATTATAATATGTCTTGGAGTCTTTCTTTTGAGATCTATATTGGGTGGTGTACGATATGCATGTGGGATATCTAGATTCTCTTCATGATTCTGGGAAGTTTTCTGTCAACAGTTCAGCAACAATACTCTCTGTGTTCTCAGATGTCTCACCCTGTTCGGGGACTCCAGTTAATCGAAGGTTGTTCCTCTTAGTAGAGTCCTACATGCTTCTTAATGTTTCATTTTTCTTTTTTTTTTTTTCTGATTTCTGCTGATAGACAGTGGCATCAGTAGTTCTGTCTTCCAAGTCAGAAATTCTTTTTTCTATTTGTTGCTTGGCTTTGAATCGAAGTTTCTGTGTCTTTGATTTTGTTCTTGATCTGTTGGATTTCAGAGTACTGGTGTTCAATCAGATCGAACAGCTTGCTTAATTATTCCTTTTGTGCTGCTGCATTTTGTATAAAGTCTAGCAGGGCTCTGTATATAATTCTTTTGTATTCATCTTCTGATGATTTCAGAAAAGTTTCTTCATCTGGAAAACTCCCTGGTAGTTTTGTGAGCCTTCTGAAGCCATGGGTGATTTGTGTATGCCACAAGCACCTGTTGCTTTTTGGGTTTCATGTGAAAGATACTGTGAGGATGGACTGCAGATGTTTCTCTAGGCTGTCTAAAATGTAGAACAAAAGGTATCTGACCAGTTCCCAAGTCAGTCAGGTCTTCACATGTAGAGGTCCCTCTTCCCAACTGGCAAAGTAAGCACCTCTGTATCCAACCCCAGATGATACAAACTAGTTCAAAATATAGCAGTGCTACTGCCCTATTGGCCTCTGCTGACAGAGCCTTAGACTACAGTGTGTAAACTACTGCTTTTCTGGTAGAAAAGCGCTCTCCTGTGGGCAGGCTCTGGCTCCCAAGCTAAGAAATAGGTCCAGCTGCAGCCACCATATCTAAGAAGGCACCCTCCACATGGTCAGCAGATACAGGGGATAAAGGTGCCTAGAGGTAATGAGTCCTCCGCCTCTGTAGCGGGGCCCCCACCGTAGGCAACACTGTGTAAACTTCTGCTTTTCTGTTGGAGAAGCGCTGTCCTGTTTGCAGGTGCTGGCTTCCAGGCTGAGAATCAGGTCCCACTAAAATCTCCATATCCAACATGGTGTCCCACATGCAGGCACCGCAGTTCTGTACAAACCACGCTGTGGCAGTGATAAAAAGACAGGCCCAAAGTGGCTAGATGAACAGAGTCCTAAGCTTGGCTCTCAAAATGTGGCAATTTTGCCTGCCTATCCCACCAGCAGTGCATCTGAGTCTAGCCACTAGGCAAGACCCAGCTCCGCCCGCTGGCCAAGACAGAGAAGAAAAAAAGTCAAAATGGTGCATTTACCTTTAGTCCGTGAGAGCCAGGGCTAGCCAGGAGCGGGAGTCAGTGAAAGAGAGAAGATTTTTCATTTAGTGGTGTGAAGTTGGAATTCACACCCCTGTGCCGTGTCCTGTGGGCTCACTAGGTGACCAGAAGGCTCCGTCTGATTATCATTTCAGGTCTTAGTTTCCAGAGGGATATAAGGAGACGTGTGCTTAGTCTGCCAGCTTGACTCCACCCCCCTGTAGTAGTTTTCTTGCATCACCTTTTACCAGTTTTGCTATCAAGGTAATACTGGCCTTAGACTAGGTCGGGAAGTAGACCCTTCTCTTCTGCAGTTTGAAGGGTGTTAGAATTCACCAAGAAGCCATCTGGGCCTGGGATTTTCTTTGTAGAAATTTTTAAAATGAAAAATTCAGTCTCTTTTACGCGGTATACATCTATTCACATTTTCTGCTTTTTTTGAGTCAGTTTCGGTGATTTGTTACCTTTCTGGAAATTTGTCTGTTTCATGTAAGTTATCTAATTGGTACACTGAAAACCAAACTCACTGCTCTTGAGTGAGTTGCTGACTCATAGTTTGGGATAGAACTGCTCTATAGAATTTCCAAGGCACTCCTGGTGGATTTGAACTGCCGACCTTTTGACTGGCAGCTGTATCACTTAAGTACTATGCCCCTAGGGTTTCCATACAGTTGTTTGTAATAGTCTTTTTAAAATCTTATTTCTGGAAGGTTGATAATAATGTCCCCCCTTTTATTCTCTATTTTAATAATTTTTATGCATGCTTCTTGAATCAGTGTATCTAAAGGCTTGCTAATTTTATTGATCTTTTAAAAGAACAACATTTGCTTTTGTTTCTTTTCTCTGTTCTCTTATTTCACTGATTTCTACCTTGGTCTTTATTATTTTCTTCTTTCTGACTCCTTTGGATTTAGTTTCTTAGCTTCTTAAGATTGAAGCTTAGGTTATTGATCTTTTTTTTTTTTTGGTAAGACAGGTGTTTATAGCTGTTCATTTCCCTCTATGCACTGTAAAGCTGCATCCCATAATTTTTGGCATACTATATTTTTGTTTCCATTCATGTCTAAGTATTTTCTAACTTTCTCTGATGGGTGACCCACTGGTTAAGATTGTATTACTTAATTTCCATGTATTTGTAAGTCTCCCACTCATTTGTGAATTAATCCCATTGTAGCCAGAAATTATGCTTTGTATAATTTTAATTCTTTTAAATCTGTTCTGGATATGGGGAGATAAGCTTCTATTCTCCCAGTTAGAATTTTAAGTTAGGTGAACTAATAATTATTTATCTTGAGTTGAATGTCATACAGTTTTGGTTCATTGGACTTATAAAGAATACGACTTGGCCAAACCATATGTAATTGTCAATATTCAACCATATTGCCCTTCTAAAAAGAGCAGTTTCATATGATGCAGCTTATTATATTTAAGGATATACATTAGATGATGTTTTGTTTGTGGGTGAGTGTACACATACATATATGTATAACCTGGAGGTTGCTGATTTCCTCCTTTACAGCCATTCTTAGTTTTTAGCTGAGCAAAGATGAAAAGACACCCCATAAAGCAAGACAGGATCCTATACAAGGTCTGACAGTTAAGTCTGTGAACTTAATTGTTCTAAGTACTACATACCTCACTGCTCAGTATCACTACAGTCACCTTCAAAGTACTCCTTCTTGAGAAGCTATGTACTGATGCCAGCACATAGTCCACCCTTCAAAGCAGTTCTGGAACTTTCTGGAATGACCATTGTACACAGTGTCAGGTTCACAAGCTTAATTGTGTAGCTGTCTGTGAGGGAGTTCTTAGCCAGTAAACAAATAACTATATTTGAACACCCTTCCTACTCACCTGATCTGTCCCCAGTGACTTTTTTCTTTACCTGAAGATGAAGTATTGAAAGGAACACATTTGGATGACAGTCAGGACATCAGGGGTAATACAGCAACAGCCTTGATGGCCATTCCAGAAAAAGAGTTCCAGATTGCTGGCGTCATTGCATGGCTTCACAAGGAGAGGACTTCTAAGGTGACCATAGTGATATTCAGCAGTGAGTTACGTAGCACTTTTTCTGGGATTAGTTCTTGAGCTTAACTGGCAGTCCTTGTAAGTCACAATTTAGAAATAGGCAGACTTGTGGTTTATTTTGCCTTTTTTGTGGTAGTTTTGGTAGCAAAGCAGTTTGACTTGAATTTCCAGTTTACCCTTCTTGCACTGAGTGCTGCATTTCACTGAGGAAGGAGGTTTTTGACTTGTCATAGAAACCTTCTGGGATTAGTCTGTCCTCATCACTGCCCTGAGTAGGCCTCAAGGGCTCTTGCAGATCACTGTGATACTGAAAAACATGTTCTCTGAAAGGTTGTGCCTAAATGCATAGCCTTAGCTTTGTTTCATATGTTGTTAAGAGTTTGTCGCCTAAATAGCCATCTCGAATACAGAGCTCAGCAGACATTTTCTGTAAAGCACCAGAAAGTGCTTCACGCTTTCTGTCGGAAGTACTCAGTTCTCCCTTTGTGCGTTAAAATAGCTATAGGCAGTACTACACAAATAATGAGCTTGGCCATGTTTCCATAACATTTTATTTACAAAAACTCGGAGCACACAGACTAGTTTGCCAACTCGTGAACCCACTGAATGTGTTCTCCTTGTGTCTTTTTTTGTCTGCACTCATGGACATTTTACTTTTGTGATGGCTTGTGACAGCTGTAAGGGAACCAGGTTTCTCAAGAAGAAGGGCTGTTCATGAGTGTGTATTATCATAACTACAGTTGGCAAATGGTTCTGTTAGATACACGTTGTCCTGTCCCACAAGGCTTCCAGTCATCTACACATCACTTTCTTTCCATTATCACCTCAGCTTCCTTGTCAGAAACCTGGAATTTATATGTATAAGAAATGTGTATAAATCCTAAATGCTACAACTGGATAAATTTTGGTAGCATTATATCGAGAGTTTTATTGTGATGAATTGGCTAATTAAGGATGGTGGCACAGTATGAGTGTAATGTAGTGTATTTTATGAGTGAGTTACAGGAGTGTGTCTTGTTAACTGTCTGAAATTGGAGTAATTAGATTTTTTAGGTTAAGTGCACTGTTGTAACTGCTAGTTAAGATTAGCTGGTGAAGGAGGAGAGCTGAATGTTCAGTAGATGGTTTCTGATATTAGAGTTGGTAAACATTGTCTTCAGGGAGCAATTAAAAAAAAACAAACAGCCCACTGCTGTGTGGTCAGGTCTGACTTACAGCAACCCTGTAGGACAGGGTGTAACTATTCCATAGAGTTTCCAAGGAATGTCTGGTGGATTTGAGCTGCCAGCTTTGGGGTTAGTAGCTGTAGCCCTTAACCACTATGCCACTAGGGTTTCCTCAAGGAGCTATAGAAGGTTTAAATTTTAATGTACTTGAATTGGTTAATAAGTCTGTATTTTTATCATTTTCTAGGTGAATTTTTCTAATTAGAATCCAGTTAAAACCCAAACTTGGAAACTTCCCTTTGGATGCTTGTTTTGTAGGGTCACTGTGAGTTGGAATTAACTTGATGGTAGCAGGTTTGGTTTTTTGGTTTGATACATCAATAAAATATTTTTTATTTTATGTAACTACAGGGAAACATTGAATCTGAAGTCAATATACTTACAATTCCAAGTTTGCTTCTTAATAGTATTAAGCTCTTGGGAATGGGATTTAACCTCCTTGAGTCTGAGCCTGCATATTAAGGAAAACATTTGATTCTTATTTTACTGATTGTGGAAGAATCAGATGGGTAGATATTGAGAAAGTCCCTTTGGTAGGTCTTGCAGTGTGATAGGGAAGCAGTACAGTTGTACGATTTTTTTTTTTTCCTAACTTCATGTAAGTTTACAAACAATCCTCTCTTCTGACCTGCTTGGCCATGTGGAGTTACTGGTCTCTCTGGAACAGCTTCTGCCTAGCCAGTGGTGGTGTGGTGAGCCAGGAATAGTGAAGTGTTTTTCTCAGTCGTGCTTAACAAGCACCTACCATGTGGTCATTATGAGTGAGAATCGATTTGATGGCAGTGGGTTTGGTTTTTTGGTTTTGCCATATGCTAGGCACTGTTCCAGGCATTAGACTTTTAGCATGGAACAGAAGTCAGTCCGTCTTAAACTGTAACCTAGGCTTTTAGAGAGTGAGACAGGCATGAATTAAAAAAAATAAGTGCAGAATTGTAGCTGTGATAAGTGGTAAGAATTAGAAGTATGTGATGCTGTGATAGAGGATTTAATTTAGGTTGAAGATTAAGAACTTTAAAATTCCCGAGAAAGTAGCTAGGCTAAGGAAAGAGGAAAGAGTATTCCAGAAAATGAGAATAGAATGTGGAAAGACCAGTAGTTGGAGCGAGTGTGGTAAGTAGGAAGGATCAAAATTGATTGTAGCTTGTGTATTACATTTTTGTTAAAAAAAAAAAGTCGGCTTGATCCAGAAAACACAAAACAACAAATGCTGGAGAGGCTGTGGAGAAAGTGGAACCCTCCTACACTGTTGGTGGGGTTGCAAAATGGTCCAGCCTCTTTGGAAGGCAATCTGGCGCTTCCTTAAAAAAATGGATATTGATATACCATTTGACCCAGTAATTCCACTACTTGGAATATATCCTACAGATTTAAGGCCTTTCACACCAACGGACACATGCACCAGAATGTTTATCGCAGCACAGTAGCAAAAAGGTGGAATCAACCCAGATGCCCAACAATAGAAGAATGGATAGGTAAACTGTGGTACATATACTCAATGGAGCACTATGCAATGATAAAGAATAACGATGATTCCAGGAAACATCTCCTAACCTGGTTTCAACTGGAAGACATTATGTTGAGTGAGAGTAGTCAGCGACAAAAGGACAAATACTGTATGAGACCTCTACGATAAGATCTCAAAAACAGACTTGTGTATAGAAGAAAAGACTCTTTGACAGCTGCAAGGGAGGGGAGGAAGGGAGGGTGATGGGGGGGAGGATTTAGCTTAGTTACTAGAAATCTAGTTGGGAGAAAGCGGTGACAGCACACATTAGGAACAAGAACAACATTAAGTGGACTTCAGCACAACTTGAGTACTCCTCCCATCTTAACTCATTACTGCAAGGATAGAGTAGCTGGGGCGGGGGGCGGGGGACCATGCTCTTAGGCGAATTCCAGGCCAATTGGCACAACTAGCGTTTTGCTAAGAGAGCTCTCTGCACCCCACATTGGTGAGTGGCGTCTGGGGTCTTAGAAGCTGCCAAGCTGCCATCCGAGGGCACAGCAAATGGTCCCAACTCAGCAGGAACGGATGCTCACCAAGGGCCAAAATGGCATGCGGTAAAGACAACCGAGAAGACAGAGAGACCCACAAGAGTGGGTGCCTACATCGACCTGGGACCGGAAGAACCGGATGGTGCCCGGCCACCACCAGTGATAGCCATGACAGAGCTCACAGAGAGGAGCCTCACTGGCAACACAAGAATAAAAAGAGGTGCATCCTGAGATCTCCACTAAAAGACCTCAATTGATGGTCCAGCGGTTTTGGGGTTCCTCTGAGAGCATGGCCCCCAGCCCTGATGCTGCCCGTTCCCATAAATTATAACAAAGGTCCACTCTTTGGACAGGAATGGATTGGACTTGGGAATGCAGAGTAACCATATATTGGAAGCACTTTATGGTTCTATACATCTATAGGATATCATCTTGCTGACCTCTGGCTGGAGGAAGGGGAGTGGACGGAGAGGAGGGGAAAGGAGACTGTTGGGAGGATGAGACATGTATGGAGCAGAGAGGAATAGTGTGCAGTCACCGGACAGGGAGAGCAGTGGAAGCTGCATATAGGGGGGCATGTAAATTTACATGTGAATGTACATTTTCACTCAGTTATGTTAAATAAAGATAAAAATAAAAAAAAAGTCAGCTTGATGCTGTAATTGCATTCTTCATTAATTGGTAAGTATTTGGGTATTATCAGTAAACCAGTTGCTGTCCATCACTGTTGAAGATTTTTATAATGGTAGAACTGGGCAGCATAGATCAGTACCCTAATCACTAACCCTGGAACTTGATCACTTAAAAATGTTCTTGGGCCTTATTTAGGTTTATGTAGTACAATTAAGGTTTAGTGGTGACCAAACTTTAAATATAGAAGTTACTCTTTCAAAACACATTGTAACTTTTGTTTCCATTTCTTGTATTTCTTCAGCCTTCCCATTTAACTCTAAAACTATAAAGTTTTATTGCCAACTAAGTTATAAGTGCATGGGGAAAGCTTGATACAGCTTTCTCAACTATATAACAAATAAATTGCATTATTGATTCTGAAGTTAAAGCTAAGCTCCAGAATCAAAGATACTTGTTTGGGAAATCAAATCACATGTTAGTATGAAAAACCAAACCCACTACCATCAAGTCAATTCTGACTCATGGCAACCCTATAGGACAAGTAGAATTGCCCTGTAGAGTTTCCAAGGAGCACCTGGCAAATTTGAACTGCTGATCTTTTGGTTAGCAGCTGTAGCACTTACCCGTTAGGCAACCAGGGTTTCTAGCACATTTTAAATATTCCGTCAAAAAGTTCTTTAAAAGAGAGAGTATATTTTGTTTCATCTCTAAAATGCTTTCTAATGACATATGCAACTTCTCTGTTTGGTAAATGTTCACTTGTCTTTGATAAAAGATTAATGTAAACTAAGCACAGTTCAAGAAATAAACAGGAAAGTAGACCTTTCACATTACTTCAGAAGCAGTAGTGTTTAGCAGGTACTGTGTTTAAGAGAGGGAGGACCACCTGCAGCTTTGCGTGGGCATACCTGAGGAGGCCAGCAGTGGTCTCTCACAGGCTAGTAGTAGTGAAGAGTGTGCTGAACAAACGAGATGTTGTGCTGAGCGCTCGCTTCCCACGAGGGTGTGATATCCCCATCTAAAGAAAATGTATTTTTTTACCTTAATGTATTTCTGTGTGTAAAAATATATTTCTGTATGTGAAAGAAAATGTATTTCTTTACCTTAATGTAATTCTGTATCTAAAAATGTATTTCTATACCATAAACCCTGGTGGTGTAATGGTTAAGTGCTCCGTCTGCTGGCATCCGTTTGAATCCACCAGATGTGCCTTGGGAACTCTGTGGGGTGGTTCTCCTCTGTTACGTAGGGTCGCTATCAGTTAGGGTCATCTCGGCGGCACTGGGTGTTTGGGGTCTTGCCATCAAGGTGATTCCTACTCACTGTGACCCTGTAGGACCAACTAAAAACTGCTCCACAGGGTTTCCAAGGTTGTAAATCTTTATGAAGCAGACCACCACATGTATCTTCCACAAAGCAGCAGGTGAGTTCAAACTGCTGACCTTTTGATTAGCAACTAAGTGTTAATATATAGATAGTGCGAGGCAGTGCCGTACAGTAGTTACGAGTAACAGGTCGCATTCACCCTCTCTGATGCAGTCCTTTCAGACCTCCAAAGCGCGTTCTGTCTCAGTTTCTGTATCTTGCAAGAGGAAACCACCTCTGGTTTTTATTGTCATTGTTATGAGGAGGTCAGATGTTTGTAGTGCCTGGCACCCTTCTTATTACCTTCATCTTCATCATCATCATCATCATGAAGGGTTCCTTCTAGGTCACTAAGTAACTGTGGACATTTTATGATAGTATTTAAAGCTCACATGGTGATATTTTTCTTTTTTAAAGGAGAAATTATTGTAAATGAAGTGAATTTTGTGAGAAAATGCATCGCAACAGACACAAGTCAGTATGATTTGTGGGGAAAACTGATATGCAGTAACTTCAAGATTTCCTTTATTACAGATGATCCAATGCCATTACAGGTGGGTTTACTTTACACATTGCTTAATTGTATCAAAGCTTTTGATTCTTAAGCAACACTCATTATTTTCTAAATCACAGATATGGAAAAATTATAAAGAAATTATGCTGGCTCCTCAGTTAGTGACATAGTTAGATGCCAGAGACCAGATTGTTATGTAAAAATGGAGGATGCCAACATCAGATTACAAGACGGAAGATGACTACATCATTATAAAAGAAAAAAACTCACTGCTGTTGAGTTGATTCTGACTCATAACGACTCTGTAGACAGAGTAAAACTGCCCGATAGAGTTTCCAAGGAGTGCCTGGTGGGTTTGAACTGCTGACCTTCCGGTTAGCAGCTGTAGCACTTACCCACTACATCAACAGGATTTCTATACTCATTGTGTAACTGCCAGGTTATGTTGTTAAATAACTGCCAAACCACTGAGGACCATGGCCCAGCCAAGCTGACACATAACCATTATAGCCAATGTCTGGCACCTCACATCTCAACATTTGTTACTGTCAGGTGTATATCATTAATGCACAAAGTAGTAGATATTTTACTGTTGTCATAGATGTGAAATGTGGGTAACATAGTTTGGTAAGTAAAGAGCAAGTGGGATGATCTCATGTTGGATATGTGTTATATTAAAGTTCAGAATAAAGTTTAAGTGGGAAGTGAGAGCATGAAGAATAACAGTAGATGGTTTGAAGTCAGTTTGCTATGTTTATCCTCTATGAGCATTGGCTGATTGTACTTTTCAGTTATGGAGTTATCACTTCCTTCTTCCCAACTCTTTTAACCTGCTTATGAAAACAAAGATATCCTTCCTTATTTAGTAATCAGAAAAAAAAATACAAAGACCAATTATTTAAGAAAAAAATCTTAATAAACACTGTGCGTTTTGCTGATTTTTAGTATTTTTTTAACTAATTGAGTCTTTTTCCAAAAAAATCGTAGACTTGACAGCACTTGGCTGGCTAGTGTATAGAGTGAAAAAAAAATAATACTTTAAAAAAATTATTTATTTTATAGACTTACTGGAAAACAATACAGTTATCCAACCTTATCTGCAATTTTACTTTCTGTGGTTTCGACTATTCCTGATCAGTTGTGATCCGAAAATATTAAATGGAATATTCCAGAAATAAGCAATTCATAGGTTTTGAAATGCACACCATCCTGAGTAGCATGATGAAATCTTGCACAATCCCACTCCGTCTCATCCAGGATGTTAATCTTTGTCCAGTGTATCCGTGCTATGTCCTCTACCAGTCTGTAGGTCACTTAGTAGCCCTCTCTGTCATCGGATTGACTATTGTGGTGCTGTGTTCCAGTAACTTATTTTACTTAATAATGGCCCAAAAGTACAAGAGTTGTGATGCTGGCAATTCTCATATGCCAAAGAAAAGCCATGAAGTACTTCCTTGAAGTGGAAATTCTCAACATGGTAAGAGGAAGGAGGGATCACATTCACATAACTTTTATTGCAGTATATTGTTAAACAGTTGTTTTATTATTATTGCTGTTACTGTCCTACAGTGCCTAACTTACAAATTAAATTGTATCGTACCAAAACCCACTGCCATCGATAGCAACCCTGTAGGAGAGAGTAGAACTGCTGCATGGAGTTTCCAAGGAGTGCCTGGCAGATTTGAACTGCTGACCTTTTGGTTAGCAGACATAGCCCTTAACCACTATACCACCAGGGTTTCCAAGGTTTATCATAGATATGTATATATATTTTGAAAACTAAATATAGGATTTAGGACTATGTGCAGTTTCCAGCATGCACTGGGAATCTTGGAATGTATCTTCCATGGATAAGGGGGGATTGTTGTAATTCCATGCAATTTTGTTTTTGTTTTTGTTTTTTTAAAAAAAAATTCAGACATTCATATGATTGACTTAAAAATTCTGTATCTTTATGAGCTTTCTATTTTGACTTCTCAAGTATTTTATATTTCCTCTTCTTAGATTTTACAACAGTAATCTCTAAGTATTTACATATTAATCATAAACTTTGAATTAAAAGGCCTAACTATGTATGAAATACATTTCACGTTATCATTTATTAATTTACATTATATTTACTAAATACTTGTGTTTACTGCAGTCTTTAATAGGTATGTTTAGACTAAATCATAAAGCAGTTGCAGATTCCCAGTATGTGGAGACACAAGCATATTTGAATGTAGCCTTGGGTTTTTCCCTTTGTTCTTAATTTCATTGAGCCCAGGCTTCACTGTAAATAAGAAACGTATACCCAGAACAGCTTAAATCCAGTACCACCAGTAGGAAAATAACTTAAACCAGTGCCTCATTGATGGCAGGTCAATAATGGCAGTTTGAAAATGTGCATAAAGTGTTTGTTAACAGGTGGGAAAAAAGCTGTAGTTTACTAAAACTGCTTCTAAAGATTTTTAATTCTTGTAACTTTCTGTTCTGAAAAGATAGAGTTACAGTCTGCTCTAAAATCTTCACATTGTGAAAATCAAGCCATGATTTTAGTCATTAAAATCTGTTTGCTTAATGAATCCCTTTTTATTTGTTATTATAGTGACAGTTTAACCAACCAGAACTGGGCATACAAATTTTGCCCTTGAAGTGATTGACAACATTACGTATCCTGGGTATGAAAGTGGTATTGTAGTATCGCATTTTAACCCAGTTTCATTTATTACAGAAAAATATGAAGAGAGAAGTGGAGAGAATGAACACAGCATGTATTTCTTTCCCTCGATCCCTGTTGTACTAGTAAGGTGTAGTTTTAGGGAGTGTATCCGTAGAGCTGTCATAGCTGCAGGGGCAAAGACTTGGTGTTCTTTTCAGAGGTGGTCAGCACGCTTTCTCATCACACTTAAAAGTAAAGTTTGTTTTTTCAGAATTTTGGGAAAAGAATAAACATGAATATAAATTTTTATTTCAGAAATTCCATTATAAAAACCTTCTTCTTGGTGAACATGATGTCCCTTTAACATGTATTGAGCAAATTGTCGCAGGTAAGTAGCATTCTTTACTCAACTTATAAAAGTTGATTCTGGAAGTACTGTTTGAGTGATACCTCTCAGATACCTGGGTTAGAATGTCATTTCTGTAGAATTACTTCTCCCTCCCCCTTGTTTTGCTTTGAGTTCTAGGAACATTATGAAAGTAGGAGGGAGAAGTCTATAAATAATTTTAAAATGAAGATGGTGATTATATAGTTTTTTTAAAAATATTTTCTGAGTTTTACTATCTTTTTAATTAGAAATGTAATAGAGTAAATGTATCCAGATGGCAGTGGTCATCTATAAAAAACAATTTAAAAGACCTTCAAAAACAGAATTTAAAAAGACTCTTTAAATGTATAAGAATTATAGACAGGTATTTCAGAAAATAGTGCTGAACAGATGGATGGCCTTCTACTTTCATTACAAATTTGTTGCAAAGTGAATACTGATGAGGGAATTACATCTGCTAACCAAAAGGTCAGCAGTTCAAACCTGCCAGGTGCTCCTTGGAAACTCTGGGGCAATTCTACTCTGACCTCTAGGGTTGCTATGAGTCTGACCTACTGGATGGCAGTGGGTTTAATGAGTAAATAAGTGTTTTTACAAAATGTTTCTTTCTTTCTTTTTTTTTAGTAAATGACCACAAGAGGAAGCAGAAAGTCCTAGGCCCCAACCAGAAACTAAAATTTAATCCAACAGAGTTAATTATTTATTGTAAAGATTTCAGAATTGTCAGATTCCGCTTTGATGAATCAGGCCCTGAAAGTGCCAAAAAGGTAATACTATTAGATTTTATCAAGTTCTGGGTCCTGAATTGTTTTTACCAATTTCAGTTCTGTATAGAATTTTTCATTTCTCACTTGCTCAGATTCGTTAAGAGAAGTCAGCCATGAAATACCTACTTAAGTAAAGTCAAAACCAAAAATGTTAATAGACCTATTTGCTTGGGCTAGTTTGTGGCTGCTCTGAAGTATTTGGTATAATTTATTAGCTTCTAAAATATTAAAAAATAGAATATCACTTGAAAACTGAAAGTTTTTTAAATTAAAACATTGCAAGCTAACTTCTTGCTTGAGAAGATTGAGAAGTCAGAGCTGTACTATAATTGAAGTTCGCTGAGACTTTAATTCAGTACCTCAAGACTTTACCAACAAACTGAAAGCTGTGATTTAACTTACTCGACAGGTAAATGCACAGTTATAGGAGGGGTCTAATGACTCATTAATGGTTTAAAGAAATCTTAAGTAATTATTTGAGTAATATTTGACAAAAGGTAAATTCCATGTTTAGCTTTAGCAAAGAAGTGAAACTGGTAGACTTAATGCACTTCTGCTCCTGTCCCTGTTGCAGCAAAGCAGAGAACACCAAATTTCAAGGAGAGAGTCTGCTCCCATATATTGAGAATAGAGGAATGATTTCTTAGTGGAGTAGAAATGTCCTTTTCTGATGAATGAGACAGATTTTGCACTAAGAAA
This sequence comes from Heterohyrax brucei, assembly GCA_028571685.1. Lineage (NCBI taxonomy): Eukaryota > Metazoa > Chordata > Mammalia > Hyracoidea > Procaviidae > Heterohyrax > Heterohyrax brucei. Next base: position 132,613,519 of record CM053149.1, on the reverse strand, counting down.
TTGGTTTATTTGTTTTCCAATTTGTTAAGACTTGAGTGCAGTAAAATTTTTTATATCAAAATAAGGTTATCAGAAAAATCCTAAGGCAGCTATTTTCGTATACTGGGACAAGGGGATGGCAGATTTGTTTTGGGGACTAAAACCAACTATATCTTCACAGAATAGCAAACATGAGATCCCTGTCAACAAATGTGTAATTCCCTGGCAGAATGATGGTGGGCCCTGTTCTGTTTCTGAAATTTTCACATAATATGGAAAATGATGTATCAGCATGCTGCATTATTGAAAATTTAACTGTGTTGCTTTTAAGGTCCCGTGTAACTGTGAGATTCTGCAGTTTGTGCATCTGGCATTTTACCAATTTAAAATACCTGTTATTATAAAGAAAGACTTTAGAATTAAGTATAAACTCTATATAAAAGGCTTTAGTCACGTTGCCCTCTTGAACTTACGTATACTTGGAATTTGGTCTATCAAAGAACACTGATAAAAACCTTTAACTTCAAGATGTATAGCATCTCAAGAATAGGGACACCATGGAATTTGTGTTAGGACAAAGTGTTTTTTAAAAAATTGGTACAATTATCACTATATTTTTTTCAGAAAGTTCACATTCTCCTACCCTCCTCTATATTCTTCAGATGTCTGTCTCAGTAGGTCATTTTAAGTGGGAACCATTGCAATTTGAATCAGTTCTTGAGTCATCTAATGTATTTGTTGGTCATTTATCATATGTGAGGCAGCATGCTAAGTTTTTCAAGACTAAGAAGAATAAGGTACAGTTTCTTGGTCTGAAGAGCTTAACTGTAGTTGAGAAGGTAAAGCATGACCAAATGAAAATTAAGTAATAGTGCAAAGCAGCAGCAGAAAAGAAATTTTCACATAAATAATCGGTTGCCAACTGAACAAACCAGGTAAGTGCTCTGGAAATTCAGAATAAAACAAAACACCAAACCCTTTGCCATTGAGTTGCTTCCAGCTAGTAAACCCAAACAAAACCCACTGCCATCAGGTGAATTACAACTTATGGTGCCCTTACAGGACAGAGTGGAACTCACAGCAATTGTTTATTGTGTTGCTAGTGCGAAGTCAGGGGTCCTCATCAAACTTGCTGCAGAACAGGCAAGTCTGCTTGTTGTGTCCTTTTTCTAAGATCAAGTTTCTGGCAGAAATCCTTTCCCCAGTGTCTTAAATGAAAAACACTAGATTGTAACATTGTAAAATGTTTTGTGAACTATATAGTCATAGAGGAAGAAAAAAATGCAGGAGAGAAATGGAGGTAGTGGAAATACAGGGAGGTTTTTATTTTTCTCCTCCCTGATTTTAGGTTTTTTTAAACACAGGTTAAGTCATGTGATTACCAAAGCTTAACGGCTTTGAAAGTTACGAACAAAAATTATGGCATATTCTTTTATTTCAAATGAAAGTTTTCATCTAAAACTGGGCCACATTTGGGAAATTACAGGTCACTTCTACCTCCTGGAAACTTTGAATGCTATGTTTTCTCTGGAAAATGCTTTGATTTGTGTAAGTTGATTTAGAATGACCAGAGGTATGTTTAGAGTTCTGTGAGGGAGTGAATCTTTGATTATTTTTGAAGTACCAAAAACAATTCAGTTTCTATTTGAAACAGGAAATCTTAAAATGCTAAATTGGTTCACGTTTTGTTAATTGCTGTTTATAGCTTTTTGGTAGTCTAGTTGATAGTGCTAAACATATAAAGAAAAATAGATGCTTTATACAGCTGTGTCTGTAAACATTCATTAGCTTTGGCTGTCGAGAAGACAAGTGTATCTGTGAAAGGTTTATATGAATAAAGGTAGAATTTGATCATGAGTATTAGATATCTAGTCTTAGCAACTCAGAGCTAGCATTTCCTTTTGAAAAATCTATGCTCAAAAATTAGGAAAAAAGATTATTTTTTAATGATTTATCACTCTTCAAAAGATGTAAAGAGAACGGTAAGTTAAATATAGGTCTTTTGTTTCCACTTAGTTCTGGAATTAGTTTGTCCCTATGAACCACTTATTCAGGCACAGTTTATCTTTTTAAAGAATAAGTTGGCCTCTTCCCGAGCTCTTTTTTTTTCCCTTGACTCTGACTTACTAGGCTTTCAGACCACAGTAATGTAGAGAACCAATTTTGTTTGCAAATGTAATTAAACTTGATGAAATTTGAGTGTCATTGGTTTGAGCTTCCCATAGTGCCAGCATCTGTGGCTGTTTCTGGCCTCTGTCCAGATAAGAATTCCAATGTTTCGTCGAAAAATATCATCTCAAAAGTAGTTTGAGTTTACTTTTCTCCCCTAGTAAATTTGTTACCATTTAATGTCTTTCATACCAAGATTTTCCTATAATAACCGCAAATGAATTATTTCAAAAACTTTTATTATTATTATTTACTTAAGGTGCAATTTTTCTTTAACACTTCTTAGGAAGTTATTGTGATTAATTTTATGTGGAAATGAGACCTACTCTTTGTTCAATATTTGTTGAATAAAATTTTTGTCAATGATGGAAGCTAGGAATAGGGACGTAAGCTTTTGAAAACGTGTCTGTGCAAGTGCAGAAAAAGAGCACTTCCCTTTCTTTTCTCCAAACGCGCCACAAAACCAGCGTGAGTTTAATCCAGATGCGGAAGTTGCTGTGTGATTCTGTCTGTGTATGAAAACCAAATCCGTTGCCACAGGGTCAATTCCAACTCATAACGACCTTGCAAGACCCTGTAGAACTGCCCCATAGAGTTTCCAAGAAGAGGCTGGTGGATTCACACTGCTGGCTTTTTGGTTAGGAGTCATGCTGTCAACCACTGTATCAGCAATGCACCAACTGTTTACTTAGATTATATAAAATGCACACTCTTATAGAACAACAACAGATTTGGTTCAGGTGGTGCCCTCTCCCAAAAAACCAGCCATTGTGTAGGTAGTTAAATTCAACTTCAGTTTCACAGTATTTTTAATAGTATTCTTTAAACATTGATGCTGCTAGGCACATTCATTTGTTTCTTTTTAAATGTGGAGCTATATTATTTTAAAAAGAGCTTTTCAGTAATGGGCAGTGTTGTTTTTTAGCTAGCAGATAAGCTTTATTTTTTGCTTCAGTATCCACAAAAAAAAATTCCACTATCAGTGACCTATAAACTTTTTCCATGTAACTAAGACCTGTGACTGTTTTCTAGATGTCTTAAGGTAATATATTAGTACTACTGGCTTTGGATCATTTTTTCTTAATATATTAGTAACTAATTTTGCCAGGTAGTATTCATAGCACAGCCACTGGTGGGCATAGGCACCTTTAGGAAGCTACTGAGGAGACTTCACACAGTGCAGAGGGCTGCACGCTCGCAGAGGCCAGTCGTGGTCTCCTCTCTAAATGGTAACCTGCTTTCCTTCCCCTCTCTAACACTTCTGTGTATCCTCCATTTCTGTTTTGTTTTTTCCTTTTGTCACTTACCATCATCTAACTTAACTATGTTTTTTCTTATTCTCTGTCCCTTCTACTAGAATGTAAGCTTGATAAGGGGACACATCTGTGTCTGTTTTGTTCACTGCTGCTTCCCCAGTGTTGAGAACATATAGTAGATGCTAAGTCAATATTTGTTGAATAAATGAGAGACCTCTGTTATGGAACTTAATGGTGGGGGTTAAACAAAGAACCACCATGACCTACTTCTCATCCACACTCGTAACTCTTTTGTGAATACTTTGAAAGTGCAACTGCAGAGGCACAGTTAACCAAGGAGATGCTTTATGTGGGAGTTGTTATTGTTCAGCAAGAACAAAAGAGTTTCTGGGACCAATACAAAAAAATTAACTTGGTCTGGTGAGGCTGATGAAGAGAGTAATACTGAACAGAGGTATAAGTTACAGAGAAAGCATAGTTCGCTGGGAGGAGTAGAAGGGTTTCCCAAAGAAAGACAGTAGCAGAGGAGATGGCTGGTGCTGAGTCAGATGGACGGTGCAAGTGTGTATACCTCTGACCAGAGGCTACCGAGGGGAGTATTGGGAAGGTAAGGGATGTCTGGTAGAAGAGAACCAGTTTTGTGAATAATCAAGAATAAGGAGATTTAATCTGTTATGCAGGTATCTGGGATCCACAGCAGATTATCAAGGGAGCAAAGTGATTGGTCAAAATTACATCTTTAGAAGAGAATTCTTAAGTGCTGTGGACTTTTAGAATGTAGGGAAGCCCACGGAGGTGCCGTAAGGTGAGTACAACTTAAGGATGTGTATGATAGTGCAGAGAATTGGGATGCATGAGCAGTATTCTAGAGAAAAGTGCATCTGTGCTTATCAACTAAATATGGTGCCCAGGAGACTAGGAAGTGATAAGGACTTTTTCAAACAGAAATTGAAGTGTTTTGCTGTTAGAGTATGTGCGATAGGCAAGAACTAGTGAGCACATTAGGAATGGGAATGTAGATAACTGTCTTCCGATTGTTGTAAGTAGGACCCTCCCTCCTAGAAATCTTCCTTGTAGGCAGTGATAAAATCAAGGTATTAAGTAATTTCAGAAAGCAGTTTGGGGGAGGAGAGAGCGAACCTAATAATATTGCTAAAACCTGCCTCCTTGCTGTATATTTCAGTTTATAAGACAGGAAATATTTATTCTATGGAAGACTTTGAACTGTATTTTAAACAGCAAGCTGACACATACTGGTTAATAAAAATTTTGTCAACCCACCCCGAACACCACTAATTTGACAGAAACTAACAGTTAACTCTGCTTGCTTGTGCACTGTTGAAAGTGTATCATTCTGGCTTACTGCTTTACTTCTAAATGACATTTAATCTTTTTAAGTACGGTCATCTACTTTTCTTTCCCTTCATATGTCTTAAATTTTTTCTTTCTTCTATGCTCACTGAAGAGTGTTGGTACCCTCCCTAGTCTAGCCTCGGGCTCTGTAAGCGTAGAGCTCCGTTCTTCATTCCCTACCACAGCAGCTGAGAATGGTCCTCGTGTTCCCATGTGCGGAGGAAGGCAAGCGTGTTGAGGTCACTGCTCCTTACCACAGCCGAGGGTGTGGTCTCCGTGTTACAGATGAGCAAGCAGAGGGCACCTCAGAGAGAGGAGTGGGCCTCGCACAAACTACTCAACAAGTGTACGGCAGAGTAGGGTTTAAACTTGGACCTGTTTCATTCAAAAAGTCTATTTTTTTTTCACCTTACAGGGCACAGTCTCAAGACATTTTATTTAAACACAGTTTTCAAAATGTACCTCTTTCTTACCACCCATGTATTTTGGGGTTTCCTGTTAACGGTTTTTTTGTAATTGTATCTCATCTATTAGGTTTCGATTTTTTAATCTAAAAGGTAACGGACATAATATATCATGCCCTACATTAAACATGCCACTATGCTGGTATTGAATCATATTACTCCAAAAATGATTTTATTTTTAATTTAGCAGTGTGTGTGTTATTTCCATTTTGCAGAATGCTTTAGCTTTCAGGTTTCATTTATTTAAATAAAACTACTTTCCTGTAAAAGCTCAACTTACCAAGATGAAAGTGTATTGGGGGACACAGTGAACATAGACACCTGGCCTCCAGGGGCTCTTTGACTCTAGACCAATGGAAGAACATATAAGTAGTCTGTAAATCACTACCTACAGAGGACGCTCCCAGTGATCAAGGCCTTGTTGTACATTTCATTTCAGTGTGTTAAAATCAAATTCTAAATGTAGAATTTTTCCTAGGTGTGCCTTGCAATAGCTCATTATTCCCAGCCAACAGACCTCCAGCTACTGTTTGCATTTGAATATGTTGGGAAAAAATACCACAATTCAGGTAAATACAAAAATACTAAGTATTATGACTAACTGTACATTGTATAAATTTTACTGTTTATCGGAGGCTTCTAAGTACATGAGCTTTAATGACTGTGGACTTGTTAGCTTCATGCTGTTAGAGAAGTAGGCACTGTGTACTGGAAGAACCATTTGTCAAATGACTTTTTTGAAAAGTGATGAGGAGGAACCTGTAAGCAGCTGTAAATGTGGGCTTATGAGGGTCACATCCCATGTTTTACCTAGAGACACTTTGGCTTGTATTTTATGAAAGAAAAGAGATTTTTCCTCTTATTTAACTAGGTAATCTTTTTAAGACAACTGTCAGAAAACCTTTTAAAAGACAGTTTAAGAACTTAATCTTTTCCAGCAAGATGTGATTTGATACAAAAGCTGAAGTGGTTAAAAACTTTTAAGATCATCAAAATATTGATTTTTCTATTTCTGAGTACGTTTCATGAAAGGAATATAAGGCAAAGAGCAGATATATTCTGAGTAGTTTTTGTAAAAGTAAAATTGTCCATATCTGTCAGCCATGACACCATTCAGGAAAATACCACATAATCATGTAATTCTGAATATTTTTTTTGTGTACAATATAATTTTAATAAATCAACTTAATTTTAGTAAATCGTTTTTTAAACTCTCATAACAAGATAGAGGAAAAAAAGAAAACTGTGGCTTCATGACCACACACTGACTTATTTGTGGTGGCATATGTTCTTCCTTTCTTTAATGAAGAAAAACAAATCAGCTGAGTAACTATAATGAAAGGTCCATTCATCCTTGCGTGGTCTGGATGGCGCTCTTACAAAAACTGTTAATTTTATTGGAGTTTTATACTTTGTTCCCTAAAGACATATGGTAGTAATTTAAATAACCGAGATATTAAAAGTATATTCCCGTATCACTGTATTGTAAATATATTAAAGTATGGTAACAGTATATAGTATGTGCAGATGCACATGGTATAAATACTTTTTCATTACCTTAAAAGATATTTGTGAACATATAGAAATGATTTGTGAAAACAGTACCTTGCTGAATAGCTGTCATCTTACAGTGCCATGTTTATAGAAATTAGAAAACAAAAATAATTGTAACTTATTTGCTTATCAAGCAGTGTACTAGTTGTAATTTAGGCTTGAAAGTACAGTTTCTGAAGTTTGTTTCTTGATATAAAGAACACTAATTTACTCTAAAAATAGTTTGTTTTGTAGATTTTGTAGTATTAGTCAGATGAGTATTCCTTGGGATTGTCATCAAGTTCCAGAACTGTAATCATCAAGGTTACCTTCAATGATATTCTTACCTGAAGTTGCAAAAGAATAGCTGAAATGGAAGTTTCAAGAAATGAGAGCTGTAGCAGAGTGTCTTTGATTCCCGCTTGAATTTGTGTATGATCTAGACCAGTCCTTAATGCTGCTTCTTTCCTCATAAAAATGATTCAGTCCAGTTTACACCCCCGTGACTTGGCCTCAGGAGATACAGTGAACTGTGACACGCGGCTGGTAGTCTGACGCCTGGCTACATTTTCTTTTCCCACATTTTTCTTTGTTTATTTATTATGGAATCTCCAGGTTAATAATTTAAAGAGTTTATTTAAACCATAGCTCTCTTAACCAGTTCCTCTATTTCTTCTGGTGTAGCGTGTTGGTAAAATTTGATGATTAATACGTAAAGACTTCAGGAACACTTCCTTATATTAAATGCTTCAAACTCCTCCGGCTTGACAAGTACATCATAAGCATAACACTTGGCCAAAGTTTTGTTACAATTCCTCTTAGGGTGACATCCTTTAATATCCTTCCATGCTGTTGGAGAAGCATAAACTGCATCTTTAAGATCAAAAGAAGCCTGAAATTTCCACACACTGTTGGCTTTGGCAGTCAGAAATCATTAACTTGAGAAAGATGCCCAGTAATCCACTCTTGAACTTCTGGATGACACCTTCATTCATTGGCTGGATTACAGATGTCCTTTTTGCAGGCAGGTAGGTGACAAAGCTGTTTCCACAAATAAGATCTGAAACTCAAGGATGTCCTCTGCAGTTATCTAAGAAGGCAGTTCTTTCACTGGCCTTAGGAATTTTGAAGTTTTCCTTCATGTCCAGCATCTTACAAGTAAACTCTTCAGGGAAACCTGGCATGCATCTAAATACTTCTCTGAGGATCCTCAAGTTCTGGACAACATGTGAGGTCTGACAGTTAAGTTCACGAACTCGTGCTAGAAAAAGTGCGACATACCTCATTGCTGAATAGCACTGCGGTCAGTTTTCAAGTACTCTCCTTGGGAAGCTATGTGCTGACACCGGCGCCTAGTCCACCCTTCAAAGAAATTGTGGAACTCTTTTTTTTCTGGAATGGCCATCAGAGCTGTCACCATATTACCCTTGAAGTCCTGAATGTCATTAAAATGTCTTCTTTTCAATATTCCCTTTGTTTTCGGGTAAAGAAAAAGTTGTCAAGGAGCCAAATGAGGTGAGTAGGTAGGGTGTTCCAATATAGTTTTTTTTGTTTACTGGCTAAAAAACTCCCTCACAGAATTGCTGTGTGAGCTGAGGCATTGTCGTGATGCAAGAGCCACTAGTTGTTGACAAAAAAATCCAGGTCATTTTTTTGTTTTTCACAGTGTTTTCAGCACTTCCAAATGATAAACTTGGTTAACTGTTCATCCAGTTGGTACAAATTCATAATGAACAATCCCTCTGATATCAAAAAAAGTTAGCAATATTGTTTTGACTGATTTGGACTGGTGGAACTTCTTTGGTCGTGGAGGATTGGCTGATTTCTATTGTGTACTTCAGCACTTTATTTCAGGGTCATTCTGGCACAGCCATGTTTCATCACCAGTGGTAAAAATGGCCCCAAACATTGTCTTGCCTCTCCAGAAGGTCTTAGGGAACTTCAGCTCTCCTTTGACTTTGTTCAGTGGTGAGCTCCTTTGGAACTGTTTTGGCACAAACCTTTCTCACCTGAAAATTTCCAGTTCAGGTTTTCGTAACTGTTCTGTATTGATGTTCACTCGGCCCGCTGTGATTCATACCGTTAACTGACAGTTTTGACATAACAATTCAACAAGGTTTTGCAATGCTTTCGTCAGTTCTACCTATGACTGGCTGCGCTGACCTCTCTTCATCAGTGACACTTTCTCTGTCATCAGAAAAATGTTTAAATCCACATGGACACGGCCATTTTCTTCACGGCATTGTCTGCAGAAACTTGGACTAACATGTTCCAGATTTCAGTTAGACTCTCGCCGAGTTTAACGAGAAGTGTGACGTTTGTTCCCCTCCTTCAGGCTCCAGCACGCTTGTGACAGCACACGAAAACAAACAACCCCAGTAATGAACACCACTCAGCAAGACCGCACCACACTTCCACGCAAGCACAGCTGTGAGACACTGATCCACAGTGTTGTGAAACCTCACCGAGCGGTCTGTACAGTGCTGCCAGTGTAAACACTTGGTGGCAGTTCGTGAATTTAATCATCGGGCCTCACGTGGCACCATGCGCTGTGAAACGTTTCTGTACCCAGACTACAAGAGGCACTAGCGCTGTTAACAGGGGTTCTCTTTGTTCTTTTTATTCCTGAAACAAACCGTGAGGACTGTTTTCATCAGTGATGTTATTACTGGACATATATTGTAAAAAAAGTAGTGTAATTTGATTTTTGTCAGATTGTGCTTCAAAACTAAAGAAGGAAAATCTGATAAAGTTACCTGCAGCCATAGTGTTAGCACCTCAACTCCAGAGATGGTCCAGGGTAATCTGAATTTGAAGTATTGCCTCGCTGAAGAAAATGCACAGTTTCAGTGCAGTTTTTTTTTTCAATTTTGTGCTTTTTATTAACATAGGCTCTAGTATTGAATTTTCTTCTAAATGCTTACTTGAAAATTACTGATGTTATACAATCCATTTGACAGTTTAGAAATTTTTAAAGTTTGTTGCTTGTCAGTACATTTAAGATATTTCATATAGCTGTAAGTGATTGTAATTGATCCTTTTGAACATTGATACTTTCTGACCAGCCAAATGCATCAGAATCACCTGAGGAGTTTTTAGAACCCTGGACCCACAAATCAGGATCGCTAGAGGAGATTCTTTTGCAGACTCCAGTTACGAACCACTGTACTAACTAGACTCTGTTAAAGAGTACCCTGGTTACTTTCTACACCCTTCATTCTGACGTCTAACTTCTGCAGTACCGTCAAAGTGATAGGCTTTCTTTTTGTTTGTTGACCGTTTTTACTGCTTTTGCTCCTATTTGAAGCCAGTCTAAATATGAATAGGGCTAATGAAGTAGAAACCCTTGAAGACCTCACTCTGGTCTAGGACTGGAGTTCTGAGCAGTGTCACAGAAGATAGCCGTGATCAGGAGAGTTCAGGTCTCGTTTCAGTCAGCTGAGGAGCTGTGACATAAAGCCTCAGTCACCTAGCCTTCAAGAGAGCCACATCTCAGTAAGAGGACACCCGCTTGGCCGGTCTGTTGCTGGGATCCTTCATAGTGATCCCTCCATAGAACGAGGCTCAGGTATCAGGCCTTTGGAACTTTCTGAAAGCAATAAAATTTTTAGACTCTAATGCCAGACTGAGTATGTGCTACACGTCCCATAATGAGCTGTTACTGAGAAAGATACAAAGAAACCAAAACCGAATCTGTTGCTGTGGAGTTGATTTCAACTCATGACAACCTCAGTAGGACTTTCTTAACTGTAAGATCTCCTCACCGTGAGTTGGAATGAACATGAGGGTAGCTAACAACAGCAAACTTTTCAGAAGCTGTTCACCAGCTCTTTCTTCCACAGAGTAACAGGGTGGATTTGTATTGCCACCCTCTAGATCAGCACCTGACTGTAATCTAGGAAATTATAGAACATATAAAAGATCTAACCTGGTTGTTGAGAAGTGTGTTCTAGAAACCATAAAGTGACAGACAATACAAGATCCTGTAAGCATTTGTACTTTATGTCAGAAAAAATTCTCTGTTCAATCTGGAGATTGAATTTTGCCAAGGGAACAACCTTACAAATGGTAGTATATTCTTACTCTAGCTTATTTAAAGTCTGTAACTCAAGACAAGTAGTTACACTACTTTACAATCTTTAAAAATACTGAGTTTTTTATATTGTTCTTGTAATGATTGTCTTAAAGTGTGTCTAGGACCTCTGGTACGACATAGAGGAGTAGTAGTAGCAGGCACTGTCTCTGCTCTGGATTTTAATAGAAGAGGCTGTTTGTTCTGTGTCCCTGGTAAACATTCTTTATCAAGTTTGGGGAATCCCTTTACTCCTAATTTGCTAAAGAGATTTTCTGTTGTTTTTAAATAATGGACAGCGTATAGAAACTTTTTCTGTGCTAAGCTGATCATGTAGGTTTTTTCTCCCTTTAATTTGGTCATATGAGGAATTAGAGTATCTGATGTTGAACTTTCTAATATTGAATGGCATTGTGTGATTTTGGGGGCTCTTGGGGGTGCCTGCTCTGGAACTCTGTAAAAAGAGAATTACCTGAAAATCCCATGAAGGTTTATAGTCTGAAGAGATCCTAACCCTTGAGTTCCCTCAATACACTTTTCTGTTGTTATGTTGCTCCTGGGAAGGGGCTGAGGTAGATAGACTAGAACTGGGATTTGTGCTTAGAGTTAGCATTTTAATTGTTAGCAAGCTCTGTTAAAATCAGAACTGTATGATGCCTCCTGAAAGATAAAATTGTAAACTAGAGCAGCTGTGTTCAATAGAACTTGCTGCTGTGATGAAAATGTTCTCTTAATATGTCCTCTCTGGTATGGGTGTCGGTGTGGCTCTTGAGCACTTGAAAAGTGTGTTACAGGGGAACTCAGTTTTTATGTCTGTTTAAATAGACCCGCGGCTAGTGGCTGATCTGTCAGGCAGCACAGATTTAGAGCGTAGGCCCCATCTAACTTTTCGCTGTCTCGTCTACCATCCTGGGATGCGTAGTGTACTAGCTGTACTTCATTATTCAACACTGTGCATTTTTACCATGTTGGTAATGCTCTTCTTTGCCTAGCATGCCTACCCCCTTCTCACCAGCCACCTGGCGAGTTTTGACTCACCTCTCAGGACTCTGTTGACTAGTCAGGCTGTGAAGCCTCAGTATTCCTCTCCTTTGCTCTCACTGTACTCATATATCAGCCTTGTGACTGCATGTGCACTCTGATACTTAGCTTACTCCCTGCTGTCTTTTAAGTGTATTAGAGAGAGGTCAGATCTTATTTATCTCTGTATCCCTAGGCCTTAGCCTGGTGGGTTCTCCAAAACACCTTTCTTTACCAGGAATCAATAAATAGTACATAGGAATGGGTGTGGCACATTCATGGGACGTACAGGATTTTGCATGGCTACAGGGCAGAATGGGAGTTGTGGCAGAATGAGAAATGAGGGTCAGATCACTTCAGTGAGGAACCATTAAGGCCAAAGAGAGCAAGCCATATAGACTTTCTTGATTCAATTTCAAAGCGAGCTTGATGTAAGGCGTGGGAATAGCATCATGAAAGCATCTTTTTAAGGAAGCACGTCCAGGTGCAGGCCCGTTGGAGTGCAGCAGAACATCCTGTTGAGGTGTCGGCTAGGGATCGTGTCACCACTGCAGCACACAGCATAGTAAGACATTGGGCCAGAAGGGCTGTGTCACCTGTCGAGGGGGCTTGGCTGACCTGGTAGGACACCTGCATGGCCTCCCAGAGCCGTGGGTTTGGTCATAGCAGATGGCAGCATTCCTCTCTGTAGATAAGCTCCTTGCTAAGGAAATTTGAAGCGTGGGCTCTCTTTGCTGACGTCTTCACGTGGGCCCACCACTATAGTGGAGAACAAAGAAGCTTTCTAAGCTTTTCAAAGGCAAATTGAATAGATACAAGAAATAGCACATTTTATAATGAGCTGATAGAAAAGGGTCAAAAAGCGACAGGGCTTGAGATAGTTATTGAGAACAGAGATGATGCATTCCTTTCTGTAGGCAGCAAGTATGAAAAAAATATATGACTAGGACTTACAACACAGTTTAGGGCAGTAGAATGAGGATGAAGGAGGGTCAGGAATGGTGTCCACAGAACAGAAGGGACAGAGACAGCGGAAAGTTAATGCGAAGATGAATGGAGAGGAAATAAGCAGGAAGCGCTGCTGATCATTTGGAGAGTTGGCCAGTAAAAGGATGGAGGAAAACTGTATAATGTAGTGTGTAGCATAGTGATAGAGTGCTCCAGCATGATCCGAATGCAAGTTTTTTCAAATTGAGTTGACCTGTTGGAAGGCACAGAAGATAGAAGGACGAAAAAGGTGAAGGTGCACGAAGAATTAGGAAAGACACGGACAAAGACTACATAAGTTATTTTTAGAAAGGAGAAAGGGTACCTGTTACACTTGCTGGAAAGGTTACAATTCTTGGAAAAACTTCAAGGATAAGGCAAAGAGGAAGTAGCAGAGTTAGAAGAGTATGTATGTGACAAGAGGCAGAGAGTAATGGATGCAGATGTGCCTGTTACATTAATAACTTTGCGTTTTCCTATAGTCAACGGCGTGTATGGACTGTCCTCAAGAAGTGGAGGAGGAGGAAGAGGTGGCAGTGCTAGTGGCAACAGCCAAAAAACTCCACTGTTTGAAACCTACTCAGATTGGGACAGAGAAATCAAGAGGACGGGTGCTTCTGGATGGAGAGTTTGTTCTATTAATGAGGGTTACATGATATCTACTTGGTGAGTCCAATTTTAACGGTATTGTTAATAACTGAAAGTACTTTATGAATAAAAACTCATTGATAACTTTCAGGTTGTGGTTAACAATATTTCTAATCAAAATGCAGTGTTTTAATAAATATTTTATTTTAAATATCATCACAATGTATCAATATTCATTGAAAGAAATTGATAGCAATTCCTTACAATTACCAGTAATCCAGTCAGTGTTAATTTACTTTTATAACACGAAAATGTCTTCTCCAGTTGGTTTGTTCAAATCAGGATCCAAACAGGATCCTTATATTGAATATCTTTGGTATGTCTCTTCATCTTTATAATCTGTAGCCATCACCTGTCACCTGTCTTTTGACTAGCCAGGTTATTAGTTTTATATAATTTCCCTCTTTGTTAGATAGTGCCTGTTTTGTCCATTTAGTATCATTTAAGGTGTACCTGTGGCTTCTTTATTTCCTGTAAAATTCTGGTTAGAGCTAAAGTCTTAATGAAATTCAGGCTCAGTGTTTTGGGCAAAAAGTACTTCATGAGTGGGGCCTCCTGCTTCACCACATTGGGATCTCTCACAGGGGACTCTTGGTGACGCGGATTGACTGGCAGGCTCAGGTGCTGCCGGCCTGAGCTGTCCAGCACAAAATTCCCCTTTCGTATACAGATAATCCTCATTATTCTTAGTAGTTCAGTTCCATAAAGCCTCCAAGACCACTGAATTAGCACACACTAAACTGTTGCATGGAGGAGATACACGTGGTTACGTTCTTGTGAGCCTCTGGTCACAACATTTTCCTTTGCTTTTCAATACATAACTATTTTACGTGTGTTGCTCTTTAAAGACATATTATTTAATATGTAATGTTGTTTCATTAACATTGAAATCACAGCTGTAGCTCATGCCTGGATAAAGCTTATTTGACTTACATATTTTCTCCTTAGCATCACAGCCTTCTCACACTTAGGAAAACTAGACAGCACATCATGGGGACCCTTTTAAATGCACAGTCACCAACAGAAATGCAAAAAATATAGCACTAAATAGACAAACTAAAAGAAAATTTGTTTAGAGTATGAGCTAAAGGAAGAAGGCAAAAACATCTGGTTTGACCTCAGTTGACAGTGTGTATGTTGAGCAAGTAAATTTTTTGCTGCTGTGTTAGTCGTATGTCTGACTAGCAGCAAAACTGCTGCGAGTATTGCTGTGGGGTTCTAAGTAAATTTTAGCAAGTTTAGGCATTTTTGCAGATACAGAATCCACAAATAATGAGGATTATCTATAATGATTTTAGTTGTCCAAAATGATTTCATTAAGGAAAGAAGACTTTTGCCAGGATCTGTTATTTCGTTAAGGTTGCCGTTGATGGTATTCTAATTCTTTTCACTGTTTTTGCTTTATGTGAAACTTTTTTCTAATTCACACTGTGGTACCCTGAAATACAGTTCAAAAAAGAAAGACTACATACATTATTGTCCAATCAGTGTCCTAGACTCTGACTGCTCCTTTAGCACTGGGGAAGTGTATAAGAGGGAGTTAATACGAAGACAAAAACTAAGACTTCTTGGTAGATTTGTGTTCACTTTGTTTTGGGGGGCTGGCATCTCACTACCAATAACCTGCTATGGAAAAAAAGCATGGTTATTAGTTTTCATAAATTGCATATATGTTTGAGTAATAATCATTCTGGAAAAAACTTCAGATGTCTCATTTGGATTCTTCCCCTGCTACAGAGTTAAATTTTGTGAGAATTGATTGATCACATGCTTTTTAAGCTGAGGTGACAAGGATACTAAGTGGTGTGCATGTTAAGTAGAGATAAACGTGTTTAATTGTGTGTGGGTCTACGGAGCATTCTAACTGCCTGAAGCACAAGATCCTCGTGTTAAAATCTGTTTTTTTTTTTCCCCTCCAGCCTTCCAGAGTACTTTGTTGTGCCAAGTTCTTTAGCAGATCAAGATCTAAAGATCTTTTCCTATTCTTTTGTTGGAAGAAGAATGCCAGTAAGTGATTTCTGATGAATTTAGTGAACACTGATTGTACATTTTTTAAACCAGTAAAGTCAGTGTTGTGCTTCTCTCCTAGCTGTGGTGTTGGAGTCACAACAATGGTAGTGCACTTGTGAGAATGGCCCTCATAAAAGATGTATTACAACAGAGAAAAATTGATCAAAGGTAATCATTAAGTAGTCATTATTACTTTAGAGACTTGTATTTGTGATAACTAAGTTAAATGTAGTAAACTCCTTAGGCGTCCCTGAGTAGCACACACAATTAAGAACTTTACTACTAATTGAAAAGTTGGCAGTTCAAAGCACCCAGAGATACCTTAGAAAGAAGACCTGATGATCTAATTCCAAAAGGGACCAGCTTTGAAAGCTCCCCATTAGTTGAAAATAATTAGCAAATAATGTAGTCTTGTTAGTTAGCACCATGTATTTTATATTACAAAAAACCTGTTGCCACTGCATAACTTCAACTCATAGCAACCGTATAGGACAGAATAGAACTACCCCATAGGGTTTCCAGGGAGCAGCTGATGGATTCAAGCTGCCAACCTTTTCATGAGCAGCCCAGCTCTGTTGCATCGCCAGGGC
Source organism: Heterohyrax brucei (assembly GCA_028571685.1). Lineage (NCBI taxonomy): Eukaryota > Metazoa > Chordata > Mammalia > Hyracoidea > Procaviidae > Heterohyrax > Heterohyrax brucei. Next base: position 132,597,438 of record CM053149.1, on the reverse strand, counting down.
TCCCTGTTCTATATAAGAATTGCTGTTTTGACAGCAGTTTTTAGTGCATTAAAATTAACTAATACTTAAGTTGTACTGAATATATTTGGTTTATGAGATACATCAAGGTATTACAGTGCTGACCTCTTAGCGTAATGGCTGTTACTTGTAGTGTGGTGATTTCCTCCTGAGAGACTTCAGGATAAACCAAACATTTCTTGTAGTTCAGGGTGTCTTATTTAAGTATAAGAGGTCACAGTAGCTCATACAGTTGTTTTAAATTCGCCACTACAAACAAGTTTGGCATCACCTGCCAAAGTCACCAGTAATGTTCATGTCACTGAAGGAAGTGGGCGTTTCTCAGTGTTCCTCATAGTAGCAGCCAGCATCTTAAAGCATCCTGGACCTTGGCTCCTGCAGCTCTCTGCCTCCACATGTCAGTCCACTTCTGTCTAGCTGCTTCTTCCTCTTATTCTACATACTTTTCTAAAGAAGTTCACCTTGGCTGTGGGTTTAGCGACCATCTGCTTGCCACTGACCATCAGGTTCATTTCTTAAATCTAATTTGACAGCTTCCGCATGTAAACTCAATGTCTCCAAAAGCAAACTCAATAGATAGGTCTCCACATGCTTCCCAGTGTGCTCTTCCTCTACTCCCCAGATGGGTTCATTGTTCTCAAGATGCGTAAGAGCCAGCCTTGATGCCTTTCTTTCACTTCTTTCCCCATTTTCAGTCTGGCATTACATTTTGTCATCTCACTTTTTAGAACTCTTACAAACCCATGTGCTTCCATCCAGCCCCACTTCTGCTTCTGGCTTTCTTTTTATTCTTTCATCTGCTAACGTCTACCCATGCTGTTCCCTCCTAGGTTGCCTTCCTCATGCTCATCCATGACTCCTCCCCCTCCAGTCCACTTGGCACTCACTCATTCTTTGCATCACAACTCAAACATTGCTTCCTCAAGCCTTCCTCCTGCCTTTGTCATCTAGTGCTGCTGTAACAGAAATACCAGAAGTGAGTGACTTTAAAAAGATAAATTTTAATTTTGTCACAGTCCATCTGGCTGCAAGTGCAAAGTCAGGACATCAGCTTCGGGGAAGTCTTCCCTGTTGGCTCTGGAAGAAGGTTCTTGCCATCAGTCTTCCTCTGGACTGGGAGCTTCTGGGGCATAAGTGCCCCAGGTCCTTTCCAAAGAGCATGCTTGCTATGCTTCTGGCACTGCTTCTTGGTGATGTGAGATGCCCAGCTCTGCGCAATTGGCTCAAAGCAGAGTATAATCTTTAACGTTGAGTCTTGCCCCACCAACACAACTGCTACTCATTCTCCTTGGTTGACACCGTAGAAGCAGGGTTTACGGCATCTGAGAACATCCCACAACACCAGGAACCATGGCCTAGCCAAGTGGCTACACACATTTTTGGAGAGACACAATTCCATCCATGACACCTCCCAAATTAGGTAAATCCTCACAGTTATTCACTCTCATCAGATTTTTTTTGCCGTAAAACTCTCTACAGTTTATTTGTTTTGTTTTAATTACCTGCGTATGTTGTGATTTGAATTCACTTGACTTTCTTACTAGGCTGTAATTCTGTGAGGTGAGATACTGTATCTGTTTTATATATTATTGTGTATTCAGCCTCCAGAAAGTACCTACAATATTGAATATTTGTTGCATAAACAGGAAACATGAGCAGATTTTAGAAGACAGGCTCAGAGAGCATCAGAGATTGAGGCTGTTTCTGTCAGCTACTTCTGGTCTAGCAGAAATACCGCAGAGTAGATTAACACAGGAAAGTTTATTCTTACACAGTCCAGCAAGCTACCAGTCCAAATTCAGGATGTCCACTCCAGGGGATGGCTTTCCCTCTAGTCGGCTATGGCGGAAAGTCCGATATTGCATCAGTCTTTGTCCAGGGAGCATCTTGGCACAAGAACCGCAGGTCTGAAGGATGTGCTCTTCCCCAGTGCTGCTTTCTTGATGTGTGAGGTTCCCAATTCTCTGCTCGCTTCCCTTTCCTTTTATCTCTTGTAGGATGAAAGGATTAATGGTGCTGCAAGCCATGCTCTGGGGAAACTCCCTTTAAAGTGGAACAGGGAAGTGACCTTATAAGAGGATTTATGCCAGCCAGCCAAGTGCCGTTGAGTCGGTCCCACCCTAATCCTTTAACATACAGCACAGTAAAATCACAAAACAGAGGACAGTGACAAAATGCTGGAAATCATGGCTCAGGCACATGGCTGTACATATTTTGGGGGGAACACAATTCAATCCATGACAGAGGCATATCACAGTCAGTTGTTGGTACAGACACATCGGAGGTTTTTTCCACAGCACCATAACTAAGAAAGCCAAACCCACTGCCACCGAGTCGATTCCGACTCGCAGCGACCCTATAGGGCAGGGTAGAACTGCTCCATAGCCCTTCCAAGGAGCACCTGGTGGGTTTCAAATTGCCAACCTTTTAGTTAGCAGATGTAGCACTTAACCACTATGCCACTAGGGTTTCCAAGTGACCCTTAAATGACCCTTTCAGCTTTCTGGAAAGAAGTGTACAAATTTTGATTTTACCTTAATCACATCAGAAACTGCTTTCTAGCTTATCATGCACTAAGCCCTGCCTCACTGACATATGAGTTAAGTGCTCAGGAAGAAGTTTAGCAGTTAAAAGGAGGATTCCAGTACTGTTGGATGAGATTTAGTTGTAAAATTTTATCACCAGTGCAGTTTTAATTGTTTAATTCATGAAGTTAACAATAATTGTAGTGCCTCTTACTTTTTTTTCAGCTGTCGGTTCTTTCCAGTTAGGGCACATTTTCTGTTGTCTAGCCTTCTCTCTACCCAGTTTTTTTCTCCGTTCCATCGAGCTTCATTGGCTGCTGTTTTCTCCCACAAGGCGTTTGCCTGACTGACCCTTTGCCTGTAATACCTCCCCTTGTCCCCCCTACCCCTCATCCTTGCATAGCTCCTAATCTTTTTGGGTTTCGGCTTCAGTATTCTCAGAGTAGCGTTTTTTGGCCACCTGACCTAAAATAGCTGTGCAGTCATTAGATTATAACACCCTGGCATTCACTGCATAGGACCCATTACTTCCCTGTTTTTGCGTGTCCCACCAGCAGGAATGTAAACTCCATGAAGTCAGAGGCCTTACCTGCCTTGTGCATCTGTCTATCCCAGCTTTCAGAATAGAGCCTGGCTCGTAGTAGGTACTGAGTAAGTATATGCTGAATAAATGAATGGATAGTGACTAAAGAATTTTATCTTTATTAGGATTTGTAATGCAATAACTAAAAGTCATCCACAGAGAAGTGATGTTTACAAACTGGATTTGGATAAAACCTTACCTAATATCCAAGAAGTACAGGCGGCATTTGTAAAGCTTAAGCAACTATGTGTTAATGGTAATTTCATTATTTTTACATCTATGCCTAAATAAACAGAGGATACAGAATTGGGTGAGACATGTCAGAAAAGGTGATGAACCTTAAAAATATAGAAATGGATATATTTTAGGGAGAGGCTCATTGAAATATTTATGCAAATTATATTTTATTGTTCAAGAACGTCAAGAACGTTTTAGGAAATGAAGTTTAAACTGCATTTTGTTTGGGGGGAAGTGAACCAGTTAAATCACCCTCAGATCATGAAAGGTACATTGGAGTACTTTCAAAATAATTTCCTGAGGAGACAAATATATTAAGATTTAACGGATGCAGTTATTATGAGAAATGTGATGATGGTTACTGAACAGAGCTGTGTTGTTCTTTAATTTGCGTGGCTTCAGAAGCTGTAATATGTCTGTTAGAGCAAACTCATACCAGGTGCCTTTGATGTGCCCTGGAGGAATGGGCTACTCAGTAATATGGTGTAAAGTGTATTCTACTGGAATTGTGTACAGGAAAACCTCCAGGCCAGTGGGAGATCAAGAGAGACAGTTGTGAATGAAGAGTGGGACTTTGACGAGAAGGAGAACTCTGTAAACAGCAGGAGGTGGGGTGGGTTGGAAAGAACATGGTGACGTGAATGACAGTCGGAGGTTCATTAAAGTGAGTGTAACTGAAACCAGGGCTTTATATGGTGAGTGGCTGTTGGAGGTGGGTCAGGGCATGACTGCAATAAGGCAACACAGGCCACTCCAGAAAAGGGCCCTCTGAGTCCTGCAGGATTGACCACTGGTGCCCTGTCAGCAGAAAGGAAAACTGGGGGGGAGGTGACGTGGACAGGGTTCACAGAGAGTGTGGAGGGCCAGAACCAGGGCCGAGGTTGACAAGTATGACCAGGAAGCCATGCTCAGGTCGGCTGTTACAACTATCTGAGATGTTCCTGAGAGAGTCACAAGGGAATCGGGAGGCCTAAAGGGCTACTTTGTTTTGCTTTTTTGTATTTCCTCTGTTGTTGAAGTGAATATGCATGACACTTCCTTAAAATGTTATCACTTATGCCTTCCTTAAAGCCAGCTTTTAAAAACTATCACGTGTCTCTTAACTGTGATATAGATCATGTATTAAATTTAAAACAAGTAAAGCTCTGTATATGTGTATTGTATTTATTATAGAGCCTTTTGAAGAAACTGAAGAGAAATGGTTATCTTCTCTTGAAAGTACTCGGTGGTTAGAATATGTAAGGTTCGTACAACCTCTTTCTTTTTACCGTTAACTTTTTATTTTGAAATAATTGTAGATTCACAGGAAGTAACAAAAATACTACAGAAGTCTCATGTACTCTTTACTCACCTTCACTCCTCTGCCCTCATTGGTAGGGCATCCTACATGACTAGAGTACAATTTCACAACCAGCAAATTGACATCAGTATAATCTGCAGACCTTGTTCGGATTTCTACAGGTTTATACATGCTCTCCTCTTGGTGTGTGTATGTGTGTGAGAGAGAGAGAGAGAGAAAGAGTGTGTGTATGTTTGTGTTTGTGTGTGTGTAGAGTTCTTTGAAGTATTGTCACATGTATAGACTGATGTAACCACCCTCGCAGTCAAGGCACAGGATGCCTTCACCACCACAAGGTTGCTCTCGCTGCCCCTTTATATTGCATCACCTGATACCTGGCAAACACTGATCACTTCTTCATCTTGATAGGTTTGTCATTTGAAAGATATTGTATAAATAACTCTTGTTACACAAGATAATGGATTATCCTGACACAAAAATCACAAAATGTACTTTGTTGAAGAATCATATAAATAGTAAAGGAATGTACGTATGTTATTGAGACTACAAATACTTCTAGTGAAAGTTTAAGTTTCCTTGGTATCAAGTTCTTTAAGAGAACATTTGGAGTGAAAAATAAGTTTTCCTTTTTTTTAATAGTTTCGTTTTTCCTTTTTTCAGAACATTCCTGAAGCATTCAGCAGAACTTGTATACATACTTGAAAGAAAACATCTTTCTGTAATCTTGCAAGGTAAGCATAGTAGTTACTGAAAACACAGTGATTAGTACACCAGCCAACCTTGGTGATTGATTCTCCCTGTTGCAGTAAATGACATTAGTCTTACTTATTTCTTGTTTAGTATTATCAGATTGTCTACTGATTTTACAGATTATTAGATTAAGATAGTGACACAAAGATTGGCAATAGAAGGGTATAAATATATGATTTTCTGCCTTTTATTAACTCTTTTCCTATTTTGTGATAAGGGTGTTCACATCCCTTATTGGATTAATACTAAGTATTGATTTCAGCAAAGCATCCTTTGTCTCTAACTTGCTGTCTTTCTAATTCACACAAACTTGTTTTAGCTTAAATACCTTCTAGTTATTGCTAGATTGTGACTCTAAAGAAACAGTTCAATATCAAGAAGTTCATTGAATTGAATAGCCACTGATGTGAATTTTGTCTAGTATTTGGTAGAAACAAACTCCAGTGTAAAAATCTGCCTGTTAATCAGAGGCTCATTGTGTATGAAATAATTGTATGGTTGGTGTAATTACATTAATATAATTTTTTTTTTATTTAACATGACTGAGTGAAAATGTACATTCATGCATAAATTTACATGCTCACCTGTATGCAGCTTCCACTGCTCTCACTGTCCAGTGACTGCACACTATTCCTCTCTGCTCCATACATGTCTCATCCTCCCAACAGCCTCCTTTCCACTCCTCTCCACCCACTCTCCTTCCTCCAGCCAGAGGTCAGCAGGATGATATCCTATAGACGCATAGAACCATAAAGTGCATCCAGTGTATGGTCACTCTGCATTGCCAAGTCCAATCCATTCCTGTCTAAAGAGTGGACCTTTGTTATAATTTATGGGAAAGGGCAGCATCAGGGCCGGGGGCCATGCTCTCAGAGGAACCCCAAAACCGCTAGACCATCAATTGAGGTCTCTTAGTGGAGATCTCAGGATGCACCCCTTTTTATTCTTGTGTTGCCAGTAAGACTCCACTCTGTGAGCTCCATCGTGGCTATCTCTGGTGGTGGCCGGGCACCATCCAGTTCTTCTGGTCCCAAGTCGATGTAGGCACCCACTCTTGTGGGTCTCTCTGTCTTCTCGGTTGTCTTTACCTCATGTCATTTTGGTGCTTGGTGAGGATCCGTTCCTGCTGAGTTGGGACCATTTGCTGTGTCCTCGGATGGCAGCTTGGCAGCTTTTAAGACCCCAGACGCCTCTCATCAACATAGGGTGCAGAGAGCCCTCTTAGCAAAACGCTAGTTGTGCCATTTGGCCTCGCTTTCACCTGAGAGCATGGTCCCCCGCCCCCCGCCCCAGCTACTCTATCCTTGCAGTATTGGGTTAAGATGGAAGGAGTACTCATGTTATGTTTAAGTCCACTTAATATTGTTCTTGTTTCTAATGTGTGCTATCACCGATTTCACCCAACCAGATACCTAGCAACTATCTAATCTAAACCCTACCCCCCACCCTCCCTCCCTCCCCTCCCTTGCAGCTGTCAAAGAGTCTTTTCTTCTATTCACAAGTCTGTTTTTGAGATCTTATCATAGAGGTCTCATACAATATTTGTCCTTTTGTTGCTGACTACTTTCACTCAACATAATGTCTTCCAGTTGAAACGAGGTCATGAGATGTTTCCTGAAGTCAGCGTTGTTCTTGATCACTGCGTAGTGCTCCATTGAGTATATATACCATAGTTTACCTATCCATTCTTCTGTTGTTGGGCATCTGGGTTGATTCCATCTTTTTGCTATTGTGGACTGTGCTGCGGTAAACATTCTGGTGCATGTGTCCATTGGTGTGAAAGGTCTTGATTCTGTTCCTTTCTCCATTTTTATGATTGGTCAGCTTGTCTTTTTGTTGATTGTCTTTTCGATGATTAGATTCTTACTAGAAATATGGTTGTTGAAGATAAGTTCCCAGCTGGTAGCTTGTCTTTCACCTTTTTTGGTAAAGTCTTTGTACAAACAAATTTTTTAATTGTTTGTGAGGCCTCATTAATCTGTTTTTTTTTTTTTTTTTCCCTGTTGCCATTTGTACTTTTGTTATTGAGGGAATCCACTCTTAAAATCTAGGTTTGACTACATTGCCCTTGAATTTTCTTCTAAGAATTTTATAGTTTTAGTTTGCATTTTTAGATCCTTACTCTTCTTTTTTAATTTTGTATTTGCTGAGAATATATACAGCAAAATGTACACTAATTCAACAGTTTTACACTTACCATTTAGTGACACTGATTACCCTCCTCGAGTTATACTACCTTTCTCACCCTCAGTTTCTGAGTTGTTCTTTTCCCGTTAACATAAATTCACTGCCCCCTAAGGTTCCAGTCTGATGTTTCAAGTTGCTGTTGTCCTGTCTAAGTATTTCTTACACAAGTGTAATGTTGAGGGTAGAACCTTGTTTACTATTTAAGCTAGACTATTGTTGGTTTTAAGAAGATGTCGGGTGATATTTTTGGTTTAAGGTTTAAACATTATGACAGGGCAATAGTTTCAGGGGTTCATCTACTGTCCATGGCTCCAGAGAGTCCATGAGAATTTGATATGCTAGTCTGCATTTTCTCCCTTTTGATCAGGATTCTTCTGTGGAGTGTTTAATAAGAATGTTTATCAGTGGTAGCCAAACACCATCCAGTTTTTCTGGTCTTGTGGCAAAGGGGAGGCAGTATCACGGAGGCAGTTAGGCAAACATTTCATTTCCTCCTACTGTGTCCATCATGCCTTCTTTTTCTGTTTCTCCAGGGGAGTAAACCAAAACCAAACCCATTGCCATCAAGTCGATCCTGTCCCATAGCGACCTGTACAGGTTATTGTGCCTGCAATGGCCACTTGCAGGCTTTTTAGACACCAGTCACTATACAGCTGTCTACACATTATTAGGTCAGTTGACTGGATTGTCCCTTGAAACCTGACCCTAAACCTCCAAGCCAAGCAACCAAATCCTGTGAAGCTTTTAGTGGCTACTTTTTTTTTTTTTTGGTGTTAATGTAAATATATCTATCACAACTTCTGTCAGTTCAAGTTTGTACAGATGTGTAACTTACAGCAGTTACAATAATCAGCTGTGCAACTGTTTCCTTAATGCTGTTTTTTCCGTCATCATTAACCCCGCTTTTCCCCCCTTTCTCCAGCCCCTGGTAACCACTAATAAACTTTGATCTGTATACATTTTGCCCTTTTTTATCTTTTATTGTAAGTAAGCTTATACAGCAGTTGTCCTGTGATTGGCTTATTTCACCGAGCAGAAAATGTCTTCAAGCTCCGTCCATATTGTAACATGTATCAAGGCATCATTCATTCTACCAAATGAGTAGTGTTCCATTGTATGCACAACATTTCCTTTATCTGTTGATGGACATTTAGGTTGTTTCCCCCTTTGGACTATTGTGAATGAATAGTGCTAAGTGAACATTGGTTTACAACTCTCAGTCTCTGATTTCAGGTCTTTTGGGTATATACATAGGAGTGGAATTACTGGATCATACAAGGTCTGTCAGTGAAGTTCACGAACTCATACTGGAAAAAGTGCTACATACCTCATTGCTGAATATCACTGCAGTCACTTTGAAGTACTCCCTTTGGGAAGCTGTGCATCAACGTTAGCACCTAGTCCACCCTCCAAAGCAATTTTGGAACTCTTCTTTCTGGAATGGCCGTGAGAGCTGTTGTCATATTAGCGTTGATACCCTGAGTGTCATCAAAATGTCTCCCTTTCAATATTTCCTTCAAATAAAGAAAAAAGTCGTTGGGGGCCAGATCAGGTGAGTTAGGGAGGGTATTCCAATACACTTATTTGTTTACATATTAACCCATACAGTTAAGTTTGTGAAATTGCCACCATGTGCAGTTGCCATTCCAGAAAGAGTTGCAGAACTGCTTTAAAGGATGAACTAGGTGCTGGCATCAGTGCATAGTTTCCCCAAGAGAAGTACTTTGAAGGTGACTGTAATGATATTTAGCAGTGAAGTGTGTAGCATTTAGAACAACTAAGTTTGCAAACTTAGTCGTCAGACCTCGTGTGGTAGTTCTATTGTTAGTTTTCTGAGGAACCGCTGCAGTGTTTTCCACAGTAGCTGTACCATTTTGCATTCCCATCAGCAGTGGATAAGGATTCCAATTTCCCAACATCCTCACCAACATTTTTTTATTGTAACCGTTCTAGTGGGAGTGAAATTGCGTCTCATGTGGTTTTCATTTACCTCTGTTTGATAACTAATGATGTTGAGTATGTTCTCATGTGTTTGGTGGCCATTCAGATGTCCTCTTTGGTAAAACGTCTGAGTCCTTTGCCTGTTCTGTGATTGGGTTACTTGTCTTTCTGTTGTCAGCGTTCTGTTACTCATTAAACTCTTGCTGAATATATGGCTTCTGAAGATAATCTCCCAGCCGATAGTTGTTCTTGTCACTCTTTTTGGTAACGTCTTCAAATAAATGGAAGTTTCATTTTTATGAGGTGCCATTCATTTTGTTTTATGGTGTTTGACTAGTGTTTGCACTTTGTTTTATATTAGCTAGTGCGTTGTTAAAAACTAGTCCTGGTAGGGTTACTCCTGCTTGTTCTTAGAATTTTATGGGTTTGGTTAGCCCACGTAGGCCTTTAATCCATTTTGAATTTGTTTTTGTGTATGATGTGAGGAGCCATGGATCCTGTTTCATTTTTGTGCTTGTTGAAATCCAGTTTTCCCACACTGTTCACTGAAGAAACTCTCCTTTCCCCGTTGGATGGGGTTGACACTCTTGTCGAAGATAAGGTGGCCATAGATACATGAGTGTGTTTCTGGACTCTCAGTTATATTTAATGGACTCTGTGTCTTGTACCAGTACCAGGCTGTTTTATTCTAGCTGTGATTTTTTTTTTTTAAAAAAAAAACCCTGGTGGCGTAGTGGTTTTTTGTTTTGTTTTGTTTTGTGGCATAGTACTTAAGTATTGCATCTACTAAACCAAAAGGTTGGCAGTTCAAATTTGCCAGGCGCTCCTTGGAAACACTATGGAGCAGTTCTACTCTGTCCTCTTGGGTCGCTGTGAGTCGGAATCGACGCAACAGCGGTGAGTTTATGAAATGTTTTGAAGTCAGAAAGTGTGAGTCATCCTATTTTGCTATTCCAAAACTGCTTTAGCTGCTTAGGGCCTCTTGGCATTCCATATAAAATTGATTATTTTCTTCCTTTCTGTGAAGAAGGCTGTTAGACTTTTCATCAAGATTTCGTTGACTCTATAGATCACTTGGAAACCCTGGTGGCATAGTGGCTAAGTGCTGCTGCTGCTAATCAAAAGATTGGCAGTTCACATCCAGCAGGTGCTCCTCGTAAACCCTGTGGGGCAGTTCTGCTCTGTCCTAAAGGGTTTGCTGTCAGAACAGACTGGATGGCAATAGTTTTTTTGTGTGTGTTTTCTTTTGTTTTTTTAATTTTGTTGTGGTATGGATCAATTTGGGTAAGATAAAGATCTTAACAGTATTAAGTCTTCTGATCTATGAACACAATTTTTTTAGGTCTTTTTTCATCTTTTTCAGTAGTGCCTGATAATTTTCATTATATATGACTTCTGCTTTCCTGGTTAAATTAATTCCTAGATACTTTACTCTCTTACTGCTATTGTAAATTAAATTATTTCCTAATACCCATTTCAAATTTATTTGTACTGGAGTACAGAAACCTAACTTGTTTTTGTTTGGTGACCTGTACTCTGTAACTTTGCCAAATACCTCAATTTCCTGAACACCTAAATAGAAGCTTTCTTTTGGATTCTTTGAGGTTTTCTATGTGTGGGATCCTGTGTGGGATCCTCTATTTAAATAGAGGTGATATTTCTTCTCTAGTTTGGATATGTTGTAGGTGTTTTTCTTACTGATGCAGCTAGGACTTCAAGTACAATATTGAAGAGCAGTGGTGAAAGTAGATATTCTTCTCTTCCCAATTTCTAGGGCAGAGCTCTCAATCCTTCTCCATTAACTATGATGTTGGCTGTTGGTTTTTCATGAACAGTCCTTAGTTACATCTAGGAACATCCCTTTGTTCCTGTGTTGTTGAAGGCTTCAATGAAGAAAGGCTGTGGATTTTATCAAATACCTCTTCCGTGACAGTAGAGACAATTATGTGGTTCTTTGTTCTATGGATGTGGTGTAGATTACGTTGATTTTTTTTTGACTGTCGAGCCATCCTTACATTCCTAGAATAATTCCCACTTGTTCACAGTGTATTACTCTTTTACAATGCTGTTAGGATTCTGTTTGCTGGAATTTTGTTGAGAATTTTTGTATCTGTGTTCATAAGGGATCTGTAGTTTTTTTTATCTTATGGTTGGGTATCAAAGTAATGTTGGAGTCATAGAATAAGTAAGGGAGTGTTTCTTCCTTTTCTGCTTTGGGAAGTGTTAAAACAGGATTGATATCAATTCTTCTCTAAATGCCCAAAATTTCAGTTTATCTGGAAGTGTCCTTGTTTCACCACCGTATTTGAACAACGGTTTTGCTGGATATATAAATCTTAGCTGGCAGTTAATTTTCCTTCAAGATTTTGAGTATGTTCTCTCTTGATGTACTTGTCTGCATGGTTTCTGCTGAGTATTTACTGAGCTTAGTCTTAACTGATTCTCCTTTGTAGGTTATTTTTCATTTAGCCCTAGCCACTTCTTAAATTGTCTCCTTATCTTTAGTATTTACAAGTTTAATTATAGTATGTCTTGGTGTCTTTCTTTTGGGCTCTACCTTCTGTGGAGTTCAAAGAGCATCCTGGTTAGTTATCTCATATTTCATGATATCAGGGAAGTTTCCTGTCAACAAATCTTTGACAGTTCTGTTTGTGTTTTCTGTTATTCTCCCATGTCCTCCCTCAGCCCCTTGCCTGGTATTCCAGTCACTTTAGATTATTCCTCTTTGTAGAATTCCACATAATTCTTACTGTTTCTTGATTATTTTTTAATTTCTTTTATCTGGTTTTTCTTCAAATTGTTGATGTCATGTGCTTTATCTTCACTCTCATTAATTCTCCTTTACATTGCCTCATTTCTGCTCCTTTGAGTTTCTGGTGAGCTGTTGCCATGAGTCAGATCTGACTCGACGGCACTTGGCTTTTGACATTTTCTTAATTTCTAATTCTTGCTGCTGTATATTTATTTGCAGTCTGTCCATTTTGTCATTATGCTCTGCTGCCTTTTGCCTCATGTCCTTTCTGATCTCTTCAAGAGGTCTCACTATTAGTCTTTTGTATTCTGTGTCTGATAATTCCATGGCATTTTCTTTCTCTGGAAAATTTGAATCTTTTGGGGGGAGCTTTCTGAAGTTATAATTATCTGCCTCTTTAAGTGATTTGAAATTGACTCTTGTATCCAAGCCATCGGTAAGTTGTATTTATTGTGTTCTAGCTGCTTATTTTGTTTTGAAATGTCCGCATAGGCTGTTTGTGTGTGGTATTTTGGTTATTTTTGCATCTGAAGCTCTAATATCCTGTCACCAGGTAGCTACAGCTGTTACTAGACGTGCAAGTCCAAGCATCTGTTCACCTTTCTTGTATGTATGGATTCACCTCAAGTTTCTAGCTAGTCAGTCACCAAGTGTATGGTGCAGGTTCTTATGTATTCTCCTAAATGGGCAGAGGTGATTTCTGTAGGCACAGGTATCTGGCTGCAGCTGCTGAAAGCCAAGGGACTAAGAGCTGTCCCTGAATGCCTGTGGGAATGCCGTGTCCCTTTATGTCTGAATCTAAGTGAAGAAAGTATCTGCCCTAAATTCCTGGCTCAGGGGAGTTAGTGGCTTTTTTTTTTCCTTTTCCCCTTCCCCTGTTTGTTAAATTGTTCCATCTCCAAGTTTCTCCCAGAGAGGCTCAGGGTAAGCTGCAGGAGTCCTGCTTTCAGCTCAGCTAATGGTACTGGACTACAGAGCTGGGTGCAGTGCAGAGAAGAGGGAGAAGTGCTACAAGAAGAGGAAGTGGCTTATCCTGAGGGAAAGATGTAGACCTGTGTGCAATAGTTTATGAGGACTTAGCTTTTGATGATCTTGTGCTGTTTTTCAGTGATTTTAGAGGCATGAGTGGATTCTTTGGTCAGTTTCTCCTGTTGGGAAAGGTGCCGTTCAACCACCATGCCCAGCTCACTATGCTGGCCACAGCCATTGCCCAGCTGGTCACTTCTGGTGAATGCTACTTCCCTTTCCCTGTTGTTCAGTCCAGTTTCTCAACTTTCCCTTTGATATTCTGGGCTTCTAGGATGTCATATGTAATGGATTCATTTGTTCTTTTGGGCCTTTGTTGTTAGACGGGTCAGAAGAAGCATCTGACTACTCCTCCATCTTGGCTCCACCCTCCTCCCTGCTCTGTTTCTACAACAAGTGTTTTTCACTGAGAAAGTCCATACCAGTAAGCCTCCTGCAGAGCTAGGTATTACCCTCAGATTTTGCCCGAGGAGTCCTTTCTTCTTCTGTAGGAGTTGCTTATATCTAAGCTGCCATGCAGGGGAAGCAAAGGCACACTTTCCTTTATGTTAGGAGAAGGAGGGGCTGGTACTGACCTTTAGGGAGATCTATGTGTTGATTTTGGTGGCCTGAGGTATGGCATGCCCCATATAGAGGCAAGTAGGATGCTAGCTATGGGAGCAGACTCCACTGCAAGAATCCTTTTGTCGTAATTTTCAGCAGTCTGGAGCGAACACTTACCATGTGGGGTGGGCCTGGCATGTTCAGAATGGACCCCAAGGAGATCTGTCTTGTTGGTTTCACAATCCCAGGTATAGCATATTGGCTTTGGAGGCAAGCGTTACTAAAGTGCCTGCTTCCTAGTTCATAGCATCTGCAGTGAACTTCTCAGCATCTACCAGAAGAGGAGGCAAACAGAACAAAACTGATCTTCAGGGAAATACATTCTATTCATTTGGGGAACCTGTGATGTGAAGTGTGATGTGAAGTGGACAGGCAGGACATATACTATGATAACAAGCTCCATTATGGGGCTCCTACTGTAGGAATTTGCAGCTACCTAGCAGCTACCTAGCTACCTACCTAGGTTACAGAGAGGCTGGCGTGCTTAAAACGTCCCGCAGGGAAGTCAGCCTTGTTCATTATAGAATAAATTTTGCATAGGCAGGAAATGTAACTGGGGAAGAAAGTGTTTTACTGTGGCTGCATCTTCAGTTCACAGCTTCCAGTGGCACGTATCGCAAGGCAGAGAGGCACATTCAGTGGTAGAAGCCATTTTCCTATTGTGTGTAAGTCATCATAGACTTGTGGACTTAAACACCATTCTGTAGTTACCTGCTGCTGTCCTATGCTATCTCAAAGCTGGAAACCATTTTCTTGCATTCATAGAGGAGGACTGGAATAATGATGTGTTTACAGTGCCATTCTTCCCCAGTCCTCCTTTGATGTGCTTTCTATGTATAGATCTGCCTTTTATGGATATTTCATGCAAATATAAACACAATCTCTTGCCATTGGGTTCTCTCAGTTAACATAGTATTCCTGTAATACGTACCAGCAGTTTGTTCCTTTTATTTCTGAACCATAACTCATTTTATATGAATACTATGTTTTCTTTATCCATTTATGTGTTCAGGCTATTGGAGTTATTTCTATTTTTTTTTTTTTTTTTTTGCTACTGCGAGTTACATTGCTGTGGACATTCACATAAAGTCTTTGCAAGGACATAAGTTTTTTTTATTTGTCTTGGCTAGATACATGTAATTGGAGTTGTTGAGGTAAACTTATGGTCAGCTTTCTAAGACACTACTGAAGTGGCTGTACTATCTTGCTTCCCCTGCCCCTAGTAATATACTGAGGATTCTAGTTGGCTTGGCTTGTATCCATGTCCGTACTAGTACTGTTATTATCTACCTTGACGACTGTAGTTACTCTAATGGTGGTAAAATGGAGTGCACACACAGCGGTATCCTTGGCATTCATGAGTGGAAATAGATTGGTATTGGCTATTTTGAATTGCGTATTCATATGCCCTATACTGGGAATGACAGCTTGATGAGAAACGGTGTTGTATTTATTGTCAAAAAGAACATTTCAGGATCTATCCAGTAGTACAATGCTGTCAGTGATAGGATATGTGTATGTCTACAAGGCAGGCCAGTTAATACAACTATTGTTCAAATTTGTGCACTAACCACTAAGGCCAAAGATGAAGAAATTGAAAATTTTTACCAGCTTCTACAGTCTGAAATTGATTAAACATAACAATCAGGATACACTGATAATTACTGGTGATTGAATACAAAAGTGGAAAGGAAGGATAGGTAGTTGGAAAATGTGACCTTGGTGATAGAAACAATGCTGGAGCCTTTTTACGCCATCATAAACAGCAACTGTACAGATGGAATTTGCCAGGTTAAGTAGACAGGAATCAGATCAACTACCTCTATGGAAAGAGATGATGGAAAAGCTCAGACAAAACAACGTCACAGGCTGATTGTAGGACAGACCATGAGTTACTCGTATACAAGTTCAAATTGAAACTGAAGAAAATTAGAACAAGTCCACAAGAGCAAAATACGACCTTGAATGTATGCCCCCTGTTTTAGAGACTATCTCGAAAATATATTTGACATATTGAACACCAATGACAGAACACCAGCTGAGTTGTGGAGTGACGTCAAGGACATCATCTATGAAATAAAAGGTCATTAAAAATATGGAAAGAAAGAAAAGACTAAAATGGATATCAGAAGAGATTCTGAAACGTACTCTTGAATGTTGAATTGCTAAATAAAACAAAAGGAAGAAATGATGATGAAAATTGAATAGCAACTTTCAAAGGCCAGGGTTCAAGAAGGCAAAGTAAAGTACTATAATGACATTGTCAAAGAGCTGGAGATAGAAAAACAAAAGGAAAGAGCACGCTAGACATTTCTCAAGCCAAGAGAACCGAAGAAAAAGATTAGACCTCACGTTGCAATAGTGAGGGATTCTGTGGGGGGAAATATTAAATGATGCAGAAAGCATCAAAAGAAGATGGAAGGAATACAAAGTCGTTATACTAAAAGAATTGGCCAGTATTCAGCGTTTTCAAGATGTATATCAGAAACAAGTGGTAATGAAGGAAGAGGTTTAAGCTGCACTGAAGACATTGGCAAAAACCAAGGTTCCAAGAATTGGCAGAATATCAGTTGAGATGTTTCAACAAAAAGAAGCAGCATTGAAAGTGCTCACTTATGTATGCCAAGAAACTTAGAATACAGCTACCTGAATAACCAACTAGAAGAGATCTATATTTATGCCTGTTCCAAAGATGATCCCACCAACTGCAGAAATAATTCAACAATATCATTAATATCACACACAAATAAGCAGTATATTGACTATATTGCAATTAAGTGTTCTGGAATTCCCATTTTCCATAAATGTTATTTCAGCAGTATATTGACTGTATTGCAATTAAGTGTTCTGGAATTCCCATTTTCCATAAATGTTATTTCAGTTTGTTAAGAGCCACACAGTTGAATGCCTTTGCATAGTCAATAAAACACAGGTAAAATGTGAAATGTTATTTCACTATTGCAACGTGAGGTCTAATCTTTTTCTTCAGTTTTCTTGGCTTGAGAAATGTCTAGCGTGCTCTTTCCTTTTGTTTTTCTATCTCCAGCTCTTTGACAATGTCATTATAGTACTTTACTTTGCCTTCTTGAACCCTGGCCTTTGAAAGTTGCTATTCAATTTTCATCATCATTTCTTCCTTTTGTTTTATTTAGCAGTATATTGACAGGGGACTGCCAGAAGTTCAAAATGAATTCAGAAAAGGGCGTGGAACTTAGGGGTATCATTGCTAATGGTAGGCGGATCCTGGCTGAAAGCAGAGACTACCAGAAAGATGTTGACCTGTGTTTTATTGACTATGAAAAGGCATTCAACTGTGTGGCTCTTAACAAACTGAAATAACATGTATGGAAAATGGGAATTGCAGAACACTTAATTGTGCTCATGAGGAACCTGTGCATGGATCAAGAAGCAATTGTTCAAACAAAACAAGAGGACACGGATGTGTTGAAGTCAGGAAGGCTGTGCATCAGAGTTGTATGCTTTCACCATACGTTTTCAATCCATCTGTCGAGCAGATAATTTGAGAAGCTGGCCTGTATGAAAAACAGGTATCAGGACTGGAGGAAGACTTGTTAACAACCTGTATAACACAGATAACACAGCCTTGCTTTGTTGAAAGTGAAGAGGGCTTCAAACACTGAAGATGATCAAAGACCACAGCCTTCAGTAGAGATTATACCTCAATATAAGGAAAACAAAATTCCTCACAACTGATAGAAATATGGTTAGGTGACAGCACACAGTAGAAAGTAGATCAACTTAAACTGACTTCACCATAAACTGAAAGCTCTTCTAATCTCAACCCAGTATTGCAAGGATCAGGGCCAGGG
Organism: Heterohyrax brucei; assembly: GCA_028571685.1. Lineage (NCBI taxonomy): Eukaryota > Metazoa > Chordata > Mammalia > Hyracoidea > Procaviidae > Heterohyrax > Heterohyrax brucei. The sequence continues at coordinate 132,579,686 of CM053149.1, read as the reverse complement.
TATGGGGACCATGCTCTTGGGGACATCAAGGCCAATTGGCATATCTAGCCTATCTCTAAGAGATTTTTCTGCACCCCATATTGGTGAGTGGCGGCTGGGGTCTTAAAAGCTAGGAGATTGCCATCTGAGGTACACCAAATGGTTACAACTCGTGTGGAACAGATGATCACCAAGAACAAAGACAGAGAAAAAGAGCTCAGGAGACAGAAGGACTCATGTGAATGGGAGACTGTATTATTGTGTGACCAAAAGAACCAGATGGTGTGTAGCCACCACCAGAGACATCCATGATTGGGCGCACAGTGTTGACTCCCTGTGGTAACACAAGAAAAAAAGGGTGCAGCTCAAGAACTCTACTAAAATACAACTGATGGTCCACCAGCCTGGAGGATCCCCTGGGAGTGTGGCTCCTAGACTTGCTGCTGCCCCTGACCAGAAGAACAGTACTGAGCTCAACTCTTCTGTCAAAAATGGACTGGACTCAGGGACAGAATGTGACCGTATGGTGTGTATACTTTATGTTCTGTGCATTTATAGGATGCAGTCCTGTTGGTTTCTTTGTAGAGGGGAGAGAAGAGGGGACAGGAAGAGGATATGACAAGTATAGAATGAAAAGTAAGAGTGTGCTGTCACTGGGCAAGGAGAACAGAGGGACCTGCAGACAAGTGGGCATGCAAAGTTAATTGGGATTGTATACTTTCACTAAATCACAGTTTTTTAAAAAAAGAGAAAATAAGGGGACTCTGTCTTGGAAATTCAGAGAGGTCGTTACCCAATGATCAAACCTCAACCATTAGTTGAAAACAGCCTGGTATGTATGCCTCACAGGTATGACCAAAACCAGCCTGGTATGCCCCATCTGGTATAACCATAAATAACTTTTGTGTCAGCCACCCCTCACCTGTTTAACAGATCTTTCCCTGGCTTTGGCATCAGGGTTATGCTGTCTTCATAAAATAAATCTGGGAGTATTCCATCCCTTTCTGTGCTGTGAAATAGCCTTAATAGTATTGGCGTTAACTCCTCTCTAAAAGTTTGGTAGAATTCTGTGGTGAAGCTGTTTGGGCCAGGACTTTTTTTGGTTGGTAGTTTTTTGATGACTTTTTCAAGTTCTTGCTTTGAGATGGGCTTTTATTAAGTTGTTCTACTTCTCCTTGTGATAATTTTGGTAGGTGATATATATGAATCTGGTAATTTGTCTATTTCTCTAGGCTTTCAAATCTGTTAGAGTATAGCCTTTCATAGTATTCTGCTATGATACTTTTGATTTCATTTGTTTCTATTGTGACATGTCCCATCTCATTTCTTATTTGGTTATTTGTTTCTTCTCCTGTTTTGTAAGTTTAGCTGATGGTTTATCAATTTTGTTGATCTTTTCAGAGAACCAGCTTTTGGTTTTGTTAATTTTTTCAATTGTTCTTCTGTTCTCTGGTTCATTTAGTTCTGCTCTGATCTTTATTATCTGTTTTCTTCTGGTGCCTGGGGGGTTCCTCCATTGCTCTTTATCTGCTTGTTCAAGCTGTAGGATTAATTCTTTGGTTTGGGTCCTTATTTCCTTCCAGATGTGTGCATTTATAGAGATAAACTGACCTGGGTGCACTGCTTTTGCTGTATCCCATAGGTTCTGGTAGAGTGTGTTTCCATCTCGTTTGATTCTATAAATTTTTTATTTTGTCCTTCATTTTTTCTGTAACCCATGGGTTTTTGAGCAAGGTGTTACTCAGTCTCCATGAGTTCAGATTTCTACCTTTGCTTTTTTTCTGCTTGATTTCAACTTTTATGGCTTTATGGTCTGAAAAGATGCTTTGCAATAATTCAGTGGTTTGGGTTTTGTTGAGATTTGCTTTATGTCCTAACATGGTCTATTCTGGAAAATGTCGCATGTGTATTGGAGAAGAAGGCGTACTTATCTGTTGATGAGTGAAAAGGTCTCTATATGTCAGTGAGGTCTGGTGGGTTAACTGTCTTGATAAGATCCTCTCTATCTCTGTTGAGCTTTTTTCTGGATGATCTGTCCATTACTGAAAGTGGAGTGTTGAAGTCTCCAACTGTTGTGATGTGTCTGATTTTTCAGTGTTTGATATATTTAGACGTTCTGGAGTTGAGTGCATAAACATTTAATATAGTTATGTCCTGCTTATGTGTTGAACCTTTGAGCAATAAACAGTAACCGTCTGTCATGGATTATACTGTGTCTCCCCAAAAATGTATATATTGATTGGACCCAGCACTGAGTCCCAGTATGGTGCTGTTCCTCCTATGTGTTAATGAATCCTGCCTCCGTAATGTTGATGAGGGATAATGGGCAGCAGTTGTGTTGATGAGGCAGGACTCAAGCTACTAGCTTCTGGGATATAAGGGAGAGGAGTGAGCAGAGTAAGTTTGGAACCTCATACTACCAAGAAGGCAGGATCAAGAGTAGAGCATGTCCTTTGGACTTGAGGTTCCTGTGCCAAGATGCTATCATTAAATTTGGACTCAGCCTACCACACTGTGGTAGTTTCTCTTACTGAATGGACTTGTAATTCATAAGTGGATTTGTGGCTTATTGGACTGTGTCAATAAAATTTCTCTTCATAAAGCCTTCCACGTACGGTACTTTCTGTTACAGCAGTACAAGGTGACTAAAATACCATCCTTGTCCACAATGGGGGATTTTAGATTTAAGTCTATTTTATCTGACATTAGTACTGCCACTTGTACTCTTCTTTGTATGTTGTCAGCTTTGTATACATTTTTCCATCCTTTGATTTTCAGTTCACGTCTTTGAGTCTAAGGTGTATTTCTTGTAAGCAGCATATGGATGGATCATGTGTTTTGATCCAGGATGTCACTCACTGTCTCTTTATTGGAGCATTCACTCGATTTACATTCAGTGCAATTATTGATAGCTGTGTGTTTGATGCTGTCATTTTGATGCATTTATTGTTGTGGTGTTGATGTTTTCTGTGTTGCACTTAATGGTTGACTTTATCTTTTTCACCATTGGTTTTATGTTTGTTGAGACTCCTGTATTATTTTTCTTGGTTGGGTATGTCACATCATAACATTTTGTTTTGCAGCTACCCCTGTGATCCCCCTTACTATTCTGAGTTTAAACCAGACTTGAACTTCTGCATTATCTTTTCAATTTCCTCTCCATCTGAAAGGACCTGTTTTTAGTGTGATAACGTCATAGTTTTCATGTTACGATCACTGGTTCACTTCTTTCAATACTGTAACTTTGATAGAGTTTTGTGACTTCCCTAACTGAATAAATTTTGGGTACTGTGTCCTGCACTGCATCGTAAGTATTGTGCTTGATGTTTTTGTTTTTCTAAGTCAAGAGCTTCTTTCAGTATTTCTTGTAGTTTGGGTTTGATTTTTACAAAGTCCCTAAGCTTCCGTTTACCTGCGAATGTCTTCATTTCACCATCATATTTGAGAGACAGTTTTACAGGATATATAATTCTTGGTTGGAAGTTTTTCTCCTTCAAGGCTTTGAATGAGTCATGCCACTGCTTTCTTGCTAACATCATTTCTGCCAAGAAGTCAAATGAAAGCTTATGTGGCTTCCCTCTGTATCTTAGCTTTGCTTTAAGCCTCACTGCCTTTAAAGAACCTCTGTTTATATTTCATTTTATTAAGCTTTATTATATTATTTCTTGGTGTCTTTCTTTTGGGGTCTAGTTTTTGTGTCATTTGATAAGCGCTTTGGATATCTGTGTTCTCTTTCACGATTTCATGGAAGTTGTCCGTCAGTAACTGTACAACAATACTCTGTATTTTCAGCTGTCCCTCCTTGTTCAGGAACTCCATTTATTCGTAGATTATTCCTCTTAATAGATTCCCACATGTTTCTTAATGCTGCTTCATTTTTCTAATTTTTTTTTCTCTGATTTCCCCTCATAAATGCTGTTGTCAGCTGCTCTGTCCACAAGCTCACTAACTCTGGCTACTTCTCCTCAGTTTTGCTCTTTTGGCTTTGTATAGAATTGTCTATTTCTGTAATTTTGTTATTGATCTTCTGGATTTTGGATTGTTGATATTCCATCAGTTCAGATAGCCTACTTAATTTTTCATTTTGTTCTGCTGCATTTTGTTTAACCTCTAGGAGGACTCTATACATAGTTCTTTTGTACTTGACCTCTGATAGTTTCAGACAGGCTTCTTCATCTGCGAAGTTTTCTGATTCTTTATTTTGGGAGTTTTCCAGAGCTGTGGTGGACTGCTGCTTTAAACAGTTAGCTGTGGCTTGTTGCATTTGCACCAGGTAGAACCTGTGCAGTTTCCCTTAGTGTTGACAGGAGCTGAGGTGTAGTTCTAAGATGGGAATTGGTTACCAGGTGCCTCTGTGTACTCTAGTGACTGGCCCCAAGTGTACTCTGTGGGGTGGCAGGCTGTGCCTCCTGGCTGGCAAAGATAGCACCCTACTTATGGAGTTACTGGTGGCCGTCAGCCAGTGCCATGATGTGGATCAGTTAAGGATGAAAGAGATGCTGCCTACTCTTTCAGCAGTCAGTTCTGCAGGTGACCTTGTTTTAAAAAGCGCTTGACTCCTAAGGGAGCAGCTGTCCAACAGCTACAGCATTCAGTCAGGCCCTCAGGTGTGGCAGGGCCCACCTTTCGTCTGACAAAGAAAGCACCTCCTAGGCTGTCCCCAGATGCCGTGGCATGGTTCAAAGTAGGGAGAGGCTATAACCTTGCTGCCGTCCTCTTTCAGACTCCACCTATTACTCTAAGCACCACCATCATAAACTCAGCTTTACTGCTGGAGAAGCCCTTTGCAGTCAGGCCCCGCTTCTTGGTGTGAACATTAGCCCAAGCTAAGCCCTCCAGGTGGGTGACTCCACCTCCCAGCCAACCAAGATAGTGTCCTGCCTGAGCTTCCCTTCCTGCCATGAAACAAAAGAATCTGGGGTGCAGCTTAGAAACAAGAAGGTATAGGGGCAGCAGTCCCTTCAGTCAGCAGCCAGACTCAGAATGTGGCTGTCCCAAGCACAGTCTCTCAGCTGTGCTATACACTGCTTAGTTAAGCACTACAGTTTGATGTATTTACTGGCTCATGCCCAGCCCCTCATCCTGAGTGACAAAGATGGAGTCAGTACATGGAGTCCTCCCAAACAGTGAGTCAGCAGACACAGGACTTAGTGTGCCACTGGCTTGTTTTAAAGAGAGAATTTTCCCTTTCCTGGTGCCCAGTTTATTCTGACAACCCTGTGCCAGATCCTAGGTCTCTCTGGATGTCCATGCTGCTCCGTTCAGTTATCATTCCTGACAGTAGTTCTCAGAGGGAATCGACTAGATGTGTGCCTTCTGCCGTCTTGACCCTGCCTCCCCCGCTTCATTTTCTTAATGCTGTCTTTTTGAAGTATTTTTTGTTTGAAAATTTTGAACTCCCTTTTTCTTAATGGGTTGTCTTTGTGGTGTGTTTTAGTCAGCTAGTACTGCTTTAAGAGAAATACCATAAGTAGCAGCTTTATAAAAAGAAATTTTATTTGTCACAGTTTAGTAAACTAAAAGTCAAGATTCAGGGTGTCAGCTCCAGGGGAAGCTTCTGTCTGTCAGTACTGGGGAAAGGTCCTTGTCGTCAGTCCTCCGCTGGACTGGAAGCCTCTGGTGCAGGGACTCTGAATTAGGGGACTCTGTCCTTGAGGTTCAGGGATATCACTGAGGGAACTCTGTCCCAGAAATTCAAGGAGGTCATTGAAAGAACTCTGTTACTGAAACTCAGGGAGGTCATCTTATCCAATGATCGGACCTTGTCATTAGCTGAAAACAGCCTGGCATGCCCCACCTGGTTTAACCATAAAACCGTGAATAACTTTATGCCTGCTACCCCAACCCTTCTAATCAAAGCCCTTTCGTCATCAAAATCTTGACGAAAACAATTCTTAACCCCTCACCTTTTTAATCAACACTTCTTCCTTATCAGGCCATAAATCCCCTGACCAGAATTTCCTGCTACCTCTTTCTTTCTTTATCAGACTATAAATGACCTCACCCCACACTACCTCATTACAACCTTAAAACTATAAAAAAAACTTGCACTAGTGGGGAGAGGCTGGTTAAGCCTCCTTTGGCTCGGACCCTACTCTCTTTCTCTTCACATGAACTTCACTGGCCCCTTGGACTCGTGTGTCTCTGCCTCTGTTTCAGACCACTGTCTCCCCAACACCTGGTCCTTTCCAAAGGACTGCTCAGCTCCAGGCCCTGTTTTCTTTCTCATGATAGGAGGTCCCCAGATGTCTCTGCTAGCTTCTCCCCTTTATATCCCAAGGGAACCACCTCAAGGCACAAAACAGACTGACACATTGAATCTTGCTCTACCAACACAGCTGCCACCCAGCCACCCTCATGAACAGTGTAGAGGCGGGAATTCCAACCTGGAGGAACATCATACAATACCAGGAATTATGGCACAGCCAAATTGTTACAGATTTTGTAGGGAACATGGGTCAATCCATGACACGATGTTTGACCCAGGAACTGTTTAATTCAAGTCGTAATGAGTTTCCTGTGTTTTATCTTTTAAGTTTTATAGTTTGGGCTCTTCCCTTTAGGTCTGTAATCCATTTTCAGTGAGTTTTTGTGTATGTTGTTAGTTAATGATGTTGCGTTTAACTTCTTGCATGTAGATAATTGAATTGTGCCAGAACCATTTATTGAAAAAACTATCTTTTTCTAAACAATTGCCACCCTGAGCTACAGTTCCGCCTGTCAGGCTCGCTTGGGGTGGCAGCCTGGCCCCCTTGTCTGTGGACAGTCCCGCTCTGCTGGTCCGTCTGTGACCCCACCCTCTGCTTCAGCAGGTTCTGCTCTGCCCCGTGTGCGTGAGAGCCCTGCCCCGTTCCGCTGTGGGTGGGGGCTGTGTCTGCAGCACAGCTTAACGGCAGCCCCACACCCCAGAATAAATTGACAAAGGTCTGACTCATGGAAACCTAGGAAGCTGTGGTCCCATTCTTTGAGATCCAGAAGACTGTGGCCTCACACATTAAAACCAAGAAGGCCCTGCCTCCTTTTCTCCTTCCAGCTGTTCTGCTGCTCCAGGGATGGGTCTTTTCATGGAAAAAAACAGATGTAGTTTCTTTGCCTGTCTCCATTCTGTAGAATTTCAAAAGGCAAGTCGTGTTTTTCCTTTTGTTCTTTCTCTGTCCCTTTCAACCTGCGCTTATGGTTTTTCTGCTGTGGTAGTTGGTTAGATCTGTTGTAATAGGCTTAATGTCTTTTAGAAACGATTGTGTAACCATATCTTTGGTGAACATTGTAGGGTACATGTCCTTTGTACAAATTTTCTAAATTTTTAAAGTTAATGTTTGCATTTTGCACAGTTCATTTTTAAGTCCACCTCTTTTCAAACTTTACATTTTACTGTAAGCAGCAAGGAGAAACCACATATCCTTTAAGATGTTGGTTAGAAATCTTGTCAACCGGGTATCCAAGTTTATCACTTAGAAATTTTACCTTCCACCACACCTTTGAGTGTAATTCGTACAGGTTCTTTGGCACTGCCTGAAAAGCATCCCTCTTCACCTATTGCCCATTCATTTGTTCATCAGTGTACTGGAATCACAATTAACATCTCCATTCCCAGCAGTATTCTGTTGTTGTCACTGATCTGTTCTCAAAGATAACAGAAGACTTTCTCTCAAGCTCTTCTTCCTTCTGAACCCTCACCAGAATTATGTTTGACGTCCGTAATTCTACCAACTGCCTCTACAACACAAACTAGACTTTTACCATTAAGCACCTTAAAACTCTTCCAGCTTCTACCCATTACCCAATTCCAAGATCACTTCAATATTTTAGGTATTTGTTAGAGCAGCACCCCTCTCATGGTACCAAATTCTGTGTTTTCTAGTAAGTATATGACTTTAAGAAACAGAAATTTATTTTCTCACAATTTAGGAGGCTAGAAATGTGAATTCAGGGTAGTCGCCTCTGGAGCAAGGTCCTTGTGTCTTTAGCATCTGCTTCCTGATTTCTTGGAGATTTCCATTGTCTTGTCATCTGTCATACCCAATCTCTGTTTCCTAGGTTGTTTAATCTTTTTTATATCTCTAAAGAGATCACACCCTTGATTCCTAATCCTGTCCTGGTGACATAACAAAGGAGGCCCATCCCCAGATACGATTGTAGCCATAGGCAGAGGTTAGGGTTTGCAACAGATTTTGGAGGGATGCAATTCAGTTTGTAACAGACATCTAAATGGCATTGAACCTGCTATTTTAGTCATCTAGTGCTGCTCTAACAGAAATACCACAAGTGGATGGCTTTTAAAAGAAAAACTTACTTTGTCATAGTCCGTTAAGCTACAAATCCAAATTCAGGATTTCTGCTCCAAAAGAAGGCTTTCCCTCTGTTGGCTCTGGTTCAAGGAACATCTTGGCTTGGAAACCTCAGAAAGATCAACTCTACTTCCGGTGCTGCTTTCTTGATGCCTTGAGATTCCCAGTTCTCTGCTTCCTTCCCTTTCTTTTTATTTCTTGTAAGATGAAACGACAAAAGGTAGTACAAACCCCAGTCCAGGGAAACTCTCTTACTAAGAGTGTCATCCAAGCCAGCCAAGTGCCGTCATAGACCCATCTTAATCCTCTTTTAATTTAATCCTATCTCTTACCCACAGGCAGTGGTTAGGATTTATAGCATAGTAAAATCACAAAGTGGAGGGCAAATCACACAATATTGGGAATCATGGCCCAGGCAAATTACTGCGCACATTTTTTGAGGGGCACAATTCAGTCCATAAATGTGGATGTCTCATTTCCTTAGATCTTTTTTAATTTTAAAGCAATATTTTGTAGTGTACAAGTCTTGCATTTAGTTTGTTAAACCTATGTAATATTATGGAAACCCTGGTGGCATAGTGGTTTTAGTGCTGCCGCTGCTAACCAAAAGGTCGACAGTTCACATATACCAGACATTCCTTGGAAACTCCATGAGGCAAGTTCTACTCTGTCCTGTAGGTTTGCTATAAGCCAGAATCGACTCAATGATACTGAGTTTGGTTTTGGTTATTTAATATTGTACTTTCTAATACTGTTGCGTATGTAATAGATTTCTTGATTTTATATTCAGATTGTAATTGTGTGTGAAAAGACAGTTGATTTTTGTACATTGAACTTGTCCTTCTGTCACTTCAGTTAGCTCATTTGTTGTAGTAGTTCTGTGAATTGCTTAGAACCTTTTACATATAAGATCATGTTAAAACTGCAAATACGGTTTTACTTCCTCCTTTCCAATCTGGATGCCTTCTATTTTTCTTGCCCCACTACACTGTCTGAGTCTCCATTATCATGTGAACAGAAGTGACAAGAGCAGACATCCTGGCTTTGTTCATCACGTTAGCCAGAAAGTGTTCAGTCATTCATCAGTGAGAATGATATTAGCTGTAGGTTTTTTTGTAGATACCTCTTACCAGGTTGAGGAAGTTTCTGCCTATTCTTAGTTTGCGGAGAGTTTTCATTAGTAATGAGTGTTGAATTTTTTCAGAAGCCTTTTTTGCATCTAATGAGTCAATCATGTTTTTGTCCTTTATTTTATTAACATGGTGTTACTTTAGTTGATTTTCAAATGGTAAACCAGCCTTGCATTCCTGGCGTATCTTGGTTCTCTATTATGTTGATGGTTTTTGCGTCTGTAATCATAAAGGATATTATTGGTCAGTAGCTTTCCTCTCATGTCTTTGGTATCAGAATAATACTTCATTAAAAAGAGAAAAAGAGCTTTAAAAATAGGAGGGATATGATTGCCACCTATTTTAGGATGATAGTGGAGAATATGTTGGGTGCCCCTCATTCATTTCTGAAGTGGAGTTTATCAGTAGAAAAATTATATTTAATATCCCTGATAAAACAGCAGTGGAATGGCTGTTAGAAAGACTTTTGCCCCAAACCATTGAAGCATAAAAAGTGTGAAACATGAGCTTTACATGTAAAACATTCATAGATAAAGATCATCTCCTCTTTAAAAGAGAGTAGTAATTTAGTTGATTTAAAAGTCTTTATAGCATATTAAGAGTTGCCAGAATACTGTGAGCTTTCCTTACACAGGTTATTTTAAAGGCAGCCTGGGCATAGAATGCTGAATTGTCTGTTTTACCTTGCCCAGCTGTCTGAGCGTTTTTCTTTTAGTAATCATTTCCTTCCCATTTTTTTGACAGAGGAGGAGGGAAGAGACCTGAGCTGTGTTGTAGCTTCTCTTATCCAAGTGATGCTGGATCCCTACTTTAGGACAATTACTGGATTCCAGAGTCTGATACAGAAGGATTGGGTTATGGCAGGATACCAGTTCTTGGACAGGTGTAACCACTTAAAGCGATCAGAGAAAGAGGTAACAACATCTTCATGCCTTATTATTGGTGTTTAAGTGTGCTGAAGATAAAGAGTGTGTCATTGTGAGGGGAGCCTTCTGTGAAGAGATGGGGTAGGTTTTACCTATTGTAAACAGCTTAGTTTCCTTAGTCCTAGGCTAATGGATTAGAGTCCAAATTGACAAACTTAGGAAGATTATCATTAACTGTATGAGAAATCTTAAAAGGTTGTCAAGAAATGCTGTATTAACTCCTCTGCAAAACAGATAACAGGCACATTCAGTATTTTGATTTTTCAGATAAGATTTTCTTAAAATAGGGCACATTGCATAAGAATGAAGACTTTGAGAGGGACACCTTTGTAACAGCTATGTGTAGTTAGTTATATAACTCATAGACCAGTCAAGTACCAGTTCATATAGGGTAGCTTCAGAGTACAATTTGACTTGTACTGGCTCATGTTTAGTACTGAATTGTATCATCTGAGACAGTCTTAACAGTGAATCTTCGCCAGGTGAAACAACAGGACTCCTGTGTCGTAGGACATGGTCATGATAATATAGCTATTTCTAGCTGCTGTACTCTTGGACATGACATGTGATCTAGAGGCGGATGCTAAACTTTTCTAAAGCTGAGGGCAGTGTTCTGGATCATGAGCTCATAGGTTTAACAAAAGCTAATTACAGAAATTGTCCATTTTTTAATGTTCTAAGAGTTGTTTCCAGGATATAGAGGTAAACCCCTATTTCCCCACCCTCATTCAGATAATAGCACCGTGCTTATTTGTGTACTGTGCCCCTTCAGCTTTGTGTGTTTATTGGGTAATAAAGTTGTGGTATGTATCATGGTGGAATGTACTTCCTCAGTTTGGCATCAGATCTGTTACGCATTCCACTTATCCTTAGTTCAACCTATGAGTTAGGTGTTTTATTAGATTTAGGTGGTTTCCTATTGTTTTCCTTAATAGCAATAAATTTGGAAGCAAATGTGAACAGCTAAAGGACAGTATTAATCACATTTTCTCTTTTTATTTGCCAGTCTCCCTTATTTTTGCTATTCTTGGATGCCACATGGCAGCTGTTAGAACAATATCCAGCAGCTTTCGAGTTTTCTGAAACATACTTGGCTGTCCTGTATGACAGTACCCGGATCCCACTGTTTGGCACTTTCCTCTTCAACTGCCCTCATCAGCGAGTGAAACAGAGCACAGTAAGCAATGTTGTGGCCGCAGTTCCTTTTTTTCTTAAAAAAAAAAAAAAACGAAAAAAAACTTCCCTGGCATGTAATTGAAGTACAATAAAGAGCATATTTGAAATAATACAATTTAAAGCTGTTTTAGCTATCATTTTAAGCTGTGATTTTATATTTTAAAGATTTTTATAAAAGTCTAGGTACGTGCTTTTTATGAGTACTTTACATGCTTTTCTCTGATGTAAATTGTTCATGATAAACCAGTGTAAAGACAAATTATTTTAACCACCTTAAGTGTTGTATTTTTCTACTTGTATTTTTTCATGTGGACTGTTGAGGTGGTGTTAAGAAAAGACCGTATTTGAGGACTCTTATATTCTAGGTTTATATTCTAGGTTGCTATAATTAAAGCTGTACAGAGCAGGCTTGGAAAAGTCAATAGGTAAGATGTAGGGGGTATGTACCAGACTGAGATTCTCCACAGAATCCTGTGGCTTGCAGGGCACTCACTTTGGGATAGTATTAAAAGTTTTTAGTCATAATTCATCAGCCTAGAGAAATAATCACTTACGACTAATGAGCACCTCAAGAATTGGAAACGTGCCTCTCTGGTTGCCACTAATGGAAGCTTCCCTAACAAGTCCTCTCTCACACACATTTGAGCTGCCAGTGTTAGTTCCCATAAATGGTGGAGTGAGTGCCAAGAAAAAGTAAAGAGACAGTTGATGCAGACCTTTGAAAAGACTTTCTAAGAAGAAATTACCTGCACACTGTAACTTGGGGGCCTTCAAGCCTTTAGCATTAGGGCCCTGGTCTGGTCAAGATCCTAGGCCTAGGTTCCTTTTAGGTTTAAAACTGTAAGACCAGGTTATTCATCTCTGAGATGGGTCCATGAAGCTAAAAGTAGTGCCTTTGGCCTCAGTATGTAAGATTAAAACATTTTGTAAACTGTGAAGGATTATGCAGATTATCCTAGGGAAATGGTCATGCTAGATTATAGGCATGAAAGCTAAATATACTGGACAGTGAAGGGGATGATTTGATTCAGGCTGGCCTAGGAGGGAGTTGTTGGGTGCCATGGAGTCATCCCAACTTGGTGACCTTATGTATAACTGAGCAAAACTCTACTGCCTGGTCCTGAGCCATCCTCACAATCACTGCTGTGTTTCGAGCCCAGTGTTGCAGCCATTGTGTCATTCCATCTCCTTGAGGGCCTTCCTGTTTTTCACTGATCCTCTATTTTACCAAGCATGATGTCATTTTCTAGGAACTCATCCTTCATGTCTAAAGTATATGAGACTGGGTCTCACCACATACCCCTTTCTGAGGAGCATTCTGCCTGTATTTCTTCCAAAATAGGCTTGCTTGTTTTTCTGGCATCTGTGGTGTATTCAGTATTCTTTATTCATTCATTTATTTATTTAGCTGTTTATTTCTTATTTATTTATTACAGTAAATGAATAAAATTTCTGATACCTGTCAACTATCTCATCTGTGATAAACCCTCACACCCCTCTGTCCTGGTAGCCATTAACATTTTATTCTTCTGTAGATAATTCTATTTTTAATTCCTTGTTACAGGGGTCTCATACAATGTTTGTCCTTTTGACACTGATTTCACTCAGCATAATATCTTTTAGTTGAAGCCATGTTATGTTTTCTAAACTCGCCGTTGTTTTTTATCATAGCATTGTATCCCATTCAGTGTATATGCCATAGTTTGTTTATCCATTCATCTGTTGGTGGGCATTTGGGTTGATTCTGTCTTTTAGCTGTTGTGGACTGTGCTACAATAAACATTTATGTACAATGTTTCTGTTCCTGTGACAGTCTTTGTTTCTGAGGGATAAATTCCAAGCAGAGGAATTACTGGATCAAAGGGTGTATCTATTTCTAGCTTTTTAAGGAAGTTCCAGATTGCTTTCCAGAGAGGTCGTACCAATCTGTAGTCCCACCAGCAGTGTAGGAAAGTTCCAGTCTCTCCACAACCTCTCCAGCATTTGTTGTTTTGTGTTTTTTGGAATGACATCTTACTGTAGATTTGGATACCTCTGATAGCAAATGATTGCGAGCATTTCTCATGTGTCTTGTGGCTCCCTGAATGTCCTCTCTAGTGAAGTGTCTGCCTATCACTTAATTGGGTTATTTACCTTTTTTTGTTTATATTTTGCAGAACCCTGTAGATTATGGGGATCAGACAACGGTCCAACATGTAGTTGCTGAATATTTTTCCCCATTCTATAGGTGGTCTTTTAACTCTTTTGACAAAGTCTTCAGATGAGCAACAGTGTTTGACTCTTGGTAGTACCCATTTATCTATCTTCTCTTCTTTTAATCATATTTTATTTGTTAGATTTTGAAGCCTAAGCTATATATTAGAACATTTATCACTGATCTTATTTTTTCTTGCATGACTTTTTATCATTTTAGGTTTGATTTTTAGGTCGTTGATCCAGTTAGAGTTAGTTTTTGTGTAAGGTGTGACATATGGGTCTTGTTTCATTTTTTTGCAGATACAATTTTGCCAGCAACATTTGTTGAAGAAACTTTTTTTACCCCAGTTTACAGTTTCAGGGCCTTTGTCAAATGTCAACTGTTGATAAGAGGATGGTGGCATCTCTGGGGTCTCCACTTTATTCCATTGGTCTATATGTCTCCTTTTGTACCAGTATCAGGCGGTTTTAACTATTGTGGCAGTGTAATGGGTTCTAAGCTCGGCGGGTAGTATGAAGCCTCCCGTTGTGTTCTTCTTCTTTAGTAGTGCTTTGCTAAGCTGGGGTTTCTTCCCTTTCCAAACAAAGTTAGTGGTGTGTTTTTCCATCTTATTAAGAAATGACACTGGAATTTGTATTGGGATTCCGTTGTATAAGTAGATCACTTTTGGTAAAAAAGACATTTTCACAATGTTAAATCTTCCTACCATGAGCAGTGTAGGTTTCTCCAATTTTGTCTTTTGTGGTTTCTTGCAGTAAAGTCTTATAGTTCTCTCCATATAGGTCTCTTACTTCTCTAGTTAGATTTATTCCTAAATATTTTATCTTCTTGGGGTACAGTAAATGGTATTGATTTGGTGATTTCTTCTTTGATGAACTCTTTGTTGGTATAAAGGAATCCTGCTGATTTACTTAAGTTTATCTTGTATGCCAGTACTTTGTTGAACTCCCCTATTAGTTCCAGTAGTTTACTTGTGGATTCCTTCAGATTCTGTGTATATATTATCATATCATCTGCAAATAGGGAGATCTGTGCTTCTTCGTTGCCAATACAAATGCCCTTTATTTCTTTGTCTTGTGTAATTGCTCTAGCCAGAATTTCTAGCACAATGTTGAATAAAAGTGGTGAGAGTGGGAGTCCTTGTCTAGTTCCCATTTTCAAGGGGAGTTCTTTCAGTCTTTCACCATTCAGGACAATGAAGGCAGTTGGCTTTGCATACATGCCACTAATTGTACTGAGGAATTTCCCCTCTGTTCCTATTTTTCTGAGAGTTTTTAGCATGAATGGGTGTTGGACTTTGTTAAATGCCTTTTCTGCATCAGTTGACAAAATCAGGTGATTCTTTTATGCTATTTAATTGGTTGATCACATTAGTTGTTTTGTGATGTTGAACCACCCTTGTATCCCTGAAATGAAACCATCTTGCTTATGATGAATTATTTTTTTGATATGTGTTGAATTCTGTTGGCTAGCATTTTGTTGAAGATTTTTAAATCTAGGTTCATGAGTGATACTGGTCTGTAATTTTATTTTGTAGGCTCATTCCCTGGCTTTGGTATCAGGGTTATGGTGGCTTCATAGAATGAATTTGGAAGTATTCCATCCTTTTGTATAGTGTGAAATAGCCTCAATAGTATCAGAGTTAATTCCTTAAAAGTTTGATCGAATTCTCCAGTGAAGCTCTCTGGTTCAGGAATTTTTTTGGTTGGCAGTTTTTTGATGACTTTTTCAGCTTATTCTTTTGTGATTTATTATGTTGATCTACTTCTCCTTGTGATAATCTTGGTGGATGATGTGAATCTAGAAATTTGTCCATTTCCTGTAGGTTTTCAAATCAGAGTACAGTCTTTTGTAGTATTCTGTTATGTTTTTTATTTTAGCTGGGTCTGTTGTAACATCTGTCTCATTTCTTGAATGGGTTATTTGCATCTTCTGCTGTTTTTCTTTTGTAAATTTAACTAGTGGTTTATCAATTTTGTTGATCTTTTCAAAGAACCCACATTTGGTCTCATTAATTTTTTCAATTGTTCTTTTATAATTTATTTAGTTCTGCTCTAATCTTTACTATCTGTCTTCTTGTGCCTAAGGGGTTCCTCTGTTGCTCGCTTTGTACTGTTTCAAGCTGAAGGGTTAATTCTTTAATTTGGGCCATTTCTTCTTTCTAGATGTGTGCAGTTATAGTGATAAACTGACCTCTGAGTACCACTTTGCTGTATTCCATAGATTCTGGTAGGATGCATTTTCATTCTCATTTGATGGCATAAATTTCTTTATTTCATCCTTGATTTCTTCTGTAACCCACAGCTTTTGAGCAAAGTGTTATTCAGTTTCCATGAGTTTGAATTTTCCATCTACAATTTTTCTGCTATTGATTTCAACTTTTACAGCTTTATGATCCAAGAAGATGCTTTGCAGTAAACCAGTGGTTTGGATTTTGTAGAATATTGCCTTATGACCTAACATATGGTTTATTCTAGAGAATGTTCCATGTGCAGTGGAGAAGAGGGTGTGCTTATTCGTTGATGGATGAAAAGATCTGTATATGTCAATCACGTCAAGTTGCTTGATTGTTGCAATAAGATCTTCTGTATCTTTATTGAGCTTTTTTTTTGGATGATCTGTTACTGAAAGGGGAGTATTGAAGTCTCCAACTATTACTCTGGAATGATCCATCTCATTTTTCAATGTTGTCAGTGTTTGTTCAGTGCATTTAGATGCTCTGGTATTGGGTACATAGATGTGTAGTATTTTTAAGTCCTGCTGGAGTACTGAACCTTTCAGCAATAAATAGTGACCATCATTGTCTACAGTAGTGGATATTACATTAAAATCTATTTTATCTGAGATTAGTATTGCCACACCTGCTCTTCTTTGTATGTTGTTAGCTTGACATATATCATTCTATTCTTTAATTTGCAGTTTATTCATATCTTTGAGTCTAAGACGTGTTTCTTGTAAGCAACATATAGATGAGTCATGTCTTTTGATCCAGGATGTCACTCACTGTCTCTTTACTGGAGCATTTAGTCTGTTCACATTCAGTGTAATTATTGATAGGTATGTGTTGAGAGCTGTCATTTGATGTAATTATTTTTGTGTTGATGTATTCTATATTGCTGTTAGTATTCTGGTCTGGGTCATTCTTTATGGGTTGACTTTTCAGTGTTGATTTTGTGTTTGTTGAGACTCCTGTATTGCATTTCTTGTTTTGACATGTTACATTGTTATTTTGCTTTACAGCTACACCTGTGATCCCCCTTAACATTCTAAGGTTAAATCCAGTTCTAACTTCTGCATAACTTTTTAAATTCCTTTCCATCTGAAAAGACTATACTGTAGCATAAGCCCTCTTTTTAGCGTGATGGTGTCATGGTTCTCATGGTATGATCACTGATTTCCTGCTTTTAATACTGTAGCTTTGATTGAGTTTTGTAACTTCCCTAAGTAAGATTCTGGATGCTGCGTCCTGCATTGCCACCTTAAATATATACTTAATGGTTTTGTTTTTCTAAGCAAAGAGCTTCTTCCACTGTTTCATGTAGTTTTGGTTTAGTATTTACCAAGTCTCTAAGCTTCTCTTTATAGTTACACCATCATATTTGAAAGACAGTTTTGCAGGACATATAATTCTTGATTGGAAGCTTTCCTTCTTCGGGGCTTTCAGTGTTTCATCCCAGTGTTTTCTAGTCAACATCATTTCTGCAGAGAAGTCAAACGAAAGCCTACAGGGTTTCCCTCTGAATGTTAACTTTGCTTTGAGCCTTGCTGCTTTTAAAAGCATCTGTTTATGTTTCATTTTCTTAAGCTTGCTTATAGTATGTCTTAGTGCCTTTCTTTTGGGGTCTGGTTTTTGTGGTGTTCCATACACGTCTTGGATATCTATGTTCCTTGTTCATAATCTCAGGAAAGATTTCTGTCAGCATCTCTACGGTAATGCTCTGTATTGTCATCTATCCCCCATTGTTCAGGAATTCCAATTAATCGTAAATATTCCTCTTAATAGAGTCCCACATGTTACTTAATGCTTCTTCATGTTTTCTTCTTTTCTGGGATTCCTCCTCATAAATGGTGATGTCAGTTGCTCTATCCTCATGGTGACTAAGTCTAACTTTGATCTCCTAAATTCTACTCTTTTGGCTTTGTAATGAATTGTCTAATTCTGTAATTTTGTTATTGATCTGGTGTATTTCAAATTGTTGATGTTGCATCAGTTGGAACAGCTTACTTAATTTTTCATTTTATTCTGCATTTTGTTTAATCTCTAGGAGGGTCCTATATAATATTCTTTTTATACTCAATATCCAATGGTTTCAGAAAGGCAACTTCATCTGGGAAGTTTCTTGAATCTTTATTTTGGGATTTTTTCTGGAGTCAGGGTGGACTACTTCTTAAATCATTAACTATGGCCTGCTGTCTGCATGCCATCTAGATGCGGTTTGATTTCTCTGGTGTTACCTCAACAGGAGCTGAGGTGCAGTTCCATCAGAGGAGTTGGTCACCAGCCATCTCTATATACTCTAGTCATGGACCCCAGGTGGAGTCTCTGTGGTGGAAGTCTCTGCCTATTGGGTGGCAAAGACACCACCCTACTTATGGAGACACTGGGTCAGAGAAGGGCAGGGAGAAAAGTTTGCGGGCCTCTCAACAGACAGATCTCCAGACAAAAACATAGGCCTCTCAAACTTCACTTCTATGCAGGGTAAGTATCCAGGTGCTGAAAAGCAGAGAACTCTCAAGCTAGGAGCCATCCAAATGCTGCCAAAAGCAGTCAGGCCCTCAAGAGCAGCAGATCCCCCTTCCAGCTGATAATGAAAGTACATTACCAGCCATTGTTAGAAGCTGCAGTTCTGTGACATGGTGAAACAACAGAAGCAGAGGTCAGAGGCCACTAGCTTGTCTTTGAGAGGGGAAGTTTAGTCTGATACTGGTGCCTAGTCAAATATGCCAGGTCCTAGGGCTCTCCAAATCCCAGTGCCAAGTGCTTCATACAAATACCATTCCAGGCCTTTGTTCTCGGAGGGAAATTAGGAGACATGTATCTAGTCTGCTACCTTTTAGCAGACTCCTCAGGATTCTTTACCAACTCCATGTTCATTACTCAGTATTCCGTGTTGTCCATCTTCTGCATGTATATGAGTTGACTGAGGCAGGCATAACTTAGTTCTCAAAGTGACACCTTTGCTTTTTAGCACGTGAAAAGAGATCTTTGAAACCACTTTGGCTGGTGCAGTATATTGATCTCTTGACTGTTGCTACTTTGAGCATTGGTTGTGGATCCAAGTGAACTGAAATCCGTGACAGCTTCAGTGTTTTCTCTGTTTATCTTGATACTGCTTATTGGTCCAGCTGTGAGGGGGGTTGTTTTCTTTATATTGAGGTATAATCCATACTGATGTCCTTGGTCTTTGATCTTTCTCAGTGAGGGTTTCGAATCCTCTTGCAGTAAGCAAGACTGTATCATTGTTAATGAATCTTCCTGTAATCCTGATGCTGTGTTCCTCTTCATATACTCGGACTTCTCCAGTTATTTGCTCAGCATACAGACTGAATACATGTGGTGAAAGGACACAACCCTGACATACATCTTTTCGGATTTTAAACCACTCAGTATCCCCTTGTTTTGTTCAAACAACTGCCTGTTTGTCTGTGTACAGATTCTGCATGAGCAGCACTAAGTATTCTGGAATTCCCATTCTGCACAATGTTATCCATAATTTGTTAAGATCCACATAGTTGAATGACTTGTCACCATCAGTAAAGCACAGGTAAACATCTTTCTGGTACTCTCTACTTTCAGCCAGGATCTGTCTGACATCAGAAACATACTCCTCATTCCATATCCTCTTTTGGAACTGACATGAATTTCTGGCAATTCGCTGTCAACATATTGCAGCAAGTATTTTTGAGTCATCTTCAAAATTTTACCTGTGTGTGGTTGTTTTAATCATGTGGTACTGCTCTAACAGAAGTACCACAAAGTGGATGGCTTTAACAAGTTTATACTTACACAGTCCAGTAGACTGCAAGTCCAAATTCAGGGTGTCTGCTCCAGGGGAAGGCTTTCTCCCTTGTCAGCTTTGGAGGAAATTCCTTGTGTTGCATCAGTCTTTGTTCAGGGAACGTCTTGGTGTAGGAACCTCAGGTCTGAAGGATATGCCATACTCCCAGTGCTGCTTTCTTGATGTCATAAGTTTCCCTATTCTCTGCTTGCTTCCCTGTCATCTCCCGTAGGATGAAAGGATAAAAGGTGGTACAAGTCATACTTCAGGGAAACTCCCTTAGCAAGAGTGTTGCAGTCCCACCCTAATCCTCTTTTATCATCATCATCCTGTGTGTTAGCCACAGGCAGAAATTAGGAAAATCACAAAATATTGGGAATGATGGCCCAGCCAGTTGGCTACACACATTTTTAGGGGGACATGGTTCAGTCCATGACAGTGGTATTAATGGTGGTGTTTCGTAATTTTCCCGTTCTGTTGTAGTGTCTTTCATTGGAATAGGCACAGATACGGATGTCTGCCAGTTTGCCAGGTAGTTGTCTTCTGAGTTTATTGGCATAGATGAGTGAGCGCTTCCCATGCTGCATCTGTTTGTTGAGACATCTCAGTTGTTCTTCCCATGGCCTTTTTTCTCAAGAGTGCCGTCAGTGTAGCTTGGACTTCTGCCTTCAGTACCATCAGTTCTTGATGGTACGTATATTAATTACCTCTTGAAATGCTTGAATGTCAGCCTGTACTGTTTGGTACAGTGACTCTGGATTCCTTCTGTCTTCCTTTGGTGCTTCCTGTATCACTCAGTATTTTGCCTGTAGAATCCTTCATATTGCAGCTCAGGGTTTGAATTTTTTTGTTAGTTCTTTATGCTTGAGAATTGCCAAGCATGTTCTTCACTTTTGGTCTTTGCACATTTCCATTATGGTACTTAATTTTGTCTTCTTGAGCTGCCTTCTGAAAACATCAGTTCATCATTTCTTCTGTGTAGCTACTCTAGGTTCAGGAGCAAATTTCAAAGTCTCTTTTGACATCCATTTAGCTTTTATTTATTTCTTGTCTTTTTAATGACCTTTTTGCTTTCTTAATGTGTGATGTCCCTGATGTCATTCCACAACCCCTCTGATCGTTAGTCATTATTGTTCAGTGCATCAAATCTCTTCTTGAGACAGTTTCTAAATTCATTTGGGTTTATTCCAGGTTGCACTTCGGCTGTCATGGACTTGTTTTAATTTTCTTCACCTGGAACTTGAACTTACACATAAACCATTGATGGGTGATCTCTTCCATAGTTGGCCCCAGCCTTGTTCCAACTGATAATACTGAACTTCTCTATCATCTCTTTCCACAGAGGTAGTTGCTTTGGTTCCTATGTATACCATCTGGCAAGGTCCATGTGTATTTGTTCTTTATGTGTGTGAAAAAAGGGATTTGCAATTAATAAGTCATTGGTATTGCAAAATTCTATCATGTAATCTCTGGTGTTAGTTCTGTCAGCATATTTCCAAGTGTTCTTTCTGCAATAGGGAGAGAGCTCCTTTGATCAGGACCATCTCAGAGAGGAGGGGTCTGGGCCCTTAGACAGGCAGAGGTCTTACCTTAGAATCAGTGAGCCATTGCTTCACAGTGCAACATGACTTCTGGAAGTACAGGGCTCAGATACATTCAGCGTTGTTTTAAGGTTTTAGATAAAATAATATCAAAAGATTTTTATCAGATGTATTCTGTGCTTCTGTTTTAGTCATCTGGTACTGCTCTAATAGAAATACCACAGGTATATGGCCTTTAAAAAAAAGAGAAGTTTATTCTTACACAGTCCAGTAGACTACAAGTCCAAATTAAGGATGTCCATTCCAGGGGAAGGCTTTCCCCATTGTCAGCTCTGCTGGAAAGTCCTGTGTTACGTCAGTCTTTGTCAGCGAGCATCTTAGTTAGTGCAGGAACCTCAGGTCTAAAGGGTGCACTCTACTCTCAGTGCTGCTTTCCTGATGGTGTGAGGCTGCCAACTCTCTGCTTATTTCCCCTTTCCTTTTGTCTCTTGTAGGATAAAAAGATAAAAAGTGTGCAAGCCACACTCCACAGAAACTCCCTGTGCTCTGGAGCAGGAGGTGACCTTAGAAAGGGTTTTATAGTCCTACCCTAATCATCTTGAACATAAATCCTATGTATTATCACCCACAGGCAGAAAATAGGACTTAAAGCATAAGAAAACCACAAAATGGAGGATAGTCACAGAAATTATGACACATTTTTTTGGAGGACACAATTCAATCCATGACAGCTTCCCTAAAAGAACTGAACCTTTCCTAATACTGCAGTAGGGATCGGTAGTGGGTTTAGAGTCATCTGAAGCATGGGAGACTATTTGTTTCTAAAATAGTCTCAGTTATTTTTCAATGTAGGCATTTTTTTTTTAATGAAAACTGAGAACATTTATCTCCCAAGAAGATCAGATTTTCCACAAGCAGTACCTGACCTGACAGCATCTGAGGTGGCCCCAGAATGGAAGAAGGAAGGAAAGGCCATTCCATTTTAGAATGTCTTTCAGATTTTGTGTGCCTACCCCACTTTCTTCTCCATTCCCTTCCTTCAGTACCTTGCATGTAGCCCTGGCATGCATACACACAACATTCAATATGAACCTGCATTTACATGAGGCCAGGAAATCAGATAGCCTTATTAGACTGAATCACAATATAAAAGTGTACAAGCTTGGAGATTCTGGTGACTTTCCAGTGCACTGGGTAGACACTAGAGTATAGTACTTCGTGGGTGCCACGCTATCCCCAGAAACACTACTTCTACAAGATACGTTACAGGAATAAAATTTATGGAACATTTTTAAATACTTGTATTTCATGGCTTTTCCCTATATTGTGTTCTAGTGCCATATTTGTAATATCTGGCATTTTTGAAAAGCATTTTTCTGACAGATCCCTCCTTTCCTCCTCCATTTCTCCAGTATTTAATATTCATGATTTGACTGCAAGCAGGAGCTGAAGCTGGTCCTTGCTGCCTCTCTGTCTAAGGGTTGTGATTTGGGGCGCCTCTGCTGTTACTAGTTCCTTCCACACAGCCATCACTGGAATGGAGTGGCCTTTCCTTCTTTTTTCCGGTCTGAGGCCACCTTAGATGGCTGGGGTCAGGTAATGTTTGTGGAAAATCGGACCTGCTTTCTCAGACATAAATACTTTCAGATAATTGTTCCCCTATACTTTCCTGACAGCTATTAAAAACAGGTTGGAGTTTATGCTTACTAGGTTTCACCACTTCACAGTATTGTTTTCTAAAGCTAATAGAATGTTTTATCAGTGCATATATGAGATGGCATTTCAAATAACCAAACATTTTTAAAATATATTTTGGTACATAATGAGTTAAGCTTTACATATTTGAAATAGAAATTTCTGTGTAACACCTTGCTGTCTTGTGTAGCTTAGCCACACCCTGCTCTGTTGCACAGTCTTAGGTGACCGGGAGCCGTGATCATGGCAGTGCGTGTCACCTGTGCTTCCGCAGCAGGACTGTGTTCCTCACTAACGTGTACTTTTTGTCTTTTTTCTGATTTCCAAAGAAGTGCCTCTTTCTGGTGGAAGGTTTAGAAAATACTGAAGGGTACAGCAGAGAAAACAGAAATCTATTATTTCCCCACATGAAATCAGTATTTGGGGCTGTTTCCGTAGGAGACTGTTCTGTACCTCAGGCAGTCCCCAGGTTTTAAAAGTGTGACTTATGGACAACTTGTACTTGCTCTTTAATGTTGTATAAATTTGCCCTCCCTTTGAAATGATGGAACCAAGTCTTGCACAGAACAGTTTATCACAATCACCTTCACTTGCTGCACAAGCAGCTTTTGAATCATTGACAGACAACAGACCTTGAATCTTGCACAAAAGTAAAGCTAAATAAGAACCAGATGCACCTATTCTAGCTTACCTACAAATTTGACTTACAGGCTTAGATATACTTAGGGACAGATCTCATTTGTAACATGGGGACTGCCTGTAAGCCATTTTGGTAGCTGCTTTTGTCCCTCATGATGGTTTTACTTTCTCCATGTCATTCAGTGTGACTGCCGTGGTTTGAGGTAAGTATGTGCAGCCTCCTAGCCATGCTCACCATGTTTTTCCTCACAGTGTGTGGGCTCTACCTGCTAATGCTTGGGGGGACCAGAGCCCCAGGCTGCATTAGCCCAAAGCAGTACCTGAGGCAGTCTCCTGCAAGGGCCCACCCAAAACCAAACCCACCGCTGTCAAGTCAGTTCTGACTCACAGCAACTCTGTACCTCGAAGTAGAACTGCCCCAAGAGTTTTTTCAAAGAGTGCCTTCATGACTGGAACTGCTGACCTTATGGTTAGCAGCCATAGCACTTACCCAGCATGCCATCCAAGTTTCCTGGCCTGTTTTTGGTCAAATAGTAGTACCATGGGAAAGGTAATTCCTTGCTCTCGGCTCCTTGACTGTGTTCCACATACTTCCGATCACTAAATACGTGGCATATGGCTATGTGTTTAGAAAATAAGTTGTAAAATAGGTGATAGGAAATTCCACCCAAAGGTTTGTTACCAAGTTTTCTACCCAAAAGACAGTTTACGTGTGTGATCATCATGTGCGATCATCATGCGCTTATAAAAGTGAAATACTGTCATTATAAAAATAACTTTGACATGTTTAAGACTTCATGGTATCACATCAGTGAAATTTTGTTCCTCTTAAGAAGGTCCAACCTCCCTGGTGCAGTAAAGACAGGAGCAAGGGACACACTAATCAGTGCACATGGGGCTAGACATGTTAATGGGACTTTGAATACAGTGCCAAGAACATCGCTTCTCTTGAAGTAAAACACACTGCTGTTGTGGGTTCTGAGTGTTCCTGCTGAGAAAATTTTATTTGTACATTCATGATTGGCTCATCAGAAAGAGTATAATAGAAGATCTTTGGTTTCACATCTTTTCACAACATTGATGTATTTTATTTTGCAGGAATTTGCTATAAGCAAAAATATCCAATTGGGTGATGAAAAGGGCTTAAAATTCCCTTCAGTTTGGGACTGGTCTCTTCAGTTTACCGCAAGGGATTGTACCCTTTTCCATAATCCCTTATACATTGGGAAGAGCACGCCTTGTATTCAGAATGGTTCTGTGAAATCATTTAAGCGGACAAAGGTAATTACAAAAATACAGTAACAATATCATTCTGATAACATCTCTTTCAGAAAGTAGAGCATTAAGAATGAAGTTACTTTCCATGATAATACTGCTAATTTTAGCTATTTCAGCTGAGCTGAGCTTCCTTTCTCCTGACTTTCCTTCTTGTGTCTGGGCACCCCAGCAGCCCTGAGTATCGGAGGCTGACAGGGAGCAACTCGGAGCTGAGAAGTCCCAGCCCTGCAACCTTCTGTTCCCATCTTGTTTGTTCTAGAGTCAAGCAGGTCAAGATTATTTTTTTTAACCTGAGAGCCTCAGAAATTTATACTTTATCAAATTAACAGATAGACTGTGCTCACCTCCCCAGCCCCATGCAGGCTGTTGGCAATAGCGTACATACCGTAACACCGAAAGTTAAATTCCAGTGGAGGAGGATGAAAATGAGTCTAACAAGAGAAGGACCAAAATGTTGTCTAAGGGTGAAATTCCACCAGTTTTTCACATTACTATGTTAATCTTTGCCACGGAAATTTGACTGTCTTTCCAAAAAAAGGTATGCTCCAGGAAAATAATGCTAACATGTCTCTTCTGTTCAGAAAAGCTACAGCTCCACCCTACGAGGGATGCCATCTTCCTTAAAGAATGGAGTCATCAGTGACCAAGAATTACTTCCAAGGAGAAATTCACTGATACTAAAACCAAAGCCAGACCCATCTCAGCAAGCCGAGAGCCAGAACAGTGGAGTAGAGCAGTACTTCAGAGACTGGTTCTCCAAACCTGCTGACCTGCATGGCATCATCTTGCCTCGTGTCTCAGGAATACACATAAAGTTGTGGAAACTCTGCTACTTCCGCTGGGTTCCTGAGGCCCAGATCAGCAGCGGCAGCTTCATCACTGCCTTCCACAAGGTCTCTGTCCTGGTGGATGAGGTTGATGTGCTCAGCAGGATGCTTCGACAGTACCGGCACAGCCCTCTGCCAGCTTGCTGCTCGGAGCCAGATCAGAGCAGGATGTACTTCCGAGCCAGCGGCCCACACGCCACCTCAGGGACCCCTGAGTTTCTCTCCTCTTCATTTCCGTTTTCTCCTGTGGGCAATCTGTGCAGACGCAGCATTTCAGGAACACCATTAAGCAAATTCTTAAGCGGGGCCAAAATATGGTTATCTACTGAGACATTAGCAAATGAGGACTGAAATGTCCTATTTTCTGAACACTTTGAGGGAAACTGTTTCTCCTCTGAATTAAAATTGTTATCTTAGGCATTCGAAGCTCTAGTAATTTCATATCTAAGAATAGCTGAAGTTTGCACTAATATTTAAAAACATGTTGAGTCATGCTTCCTTTGGTGTTTTTTAAAGGTAGATGTCCATTTTTATTGTATTCCCTCTTTGTGTCATTACAGGCCTGGCTCATTTTCAGGTGATTTTATAGGAATATAGTCTCACATCTTTGTCTACAACCATTTTTTCCTGCCACTTATTAAAGGTTACTTGATCCTCAGTCAGATTAGGAACCCAAAGAACCAGGCCTCAGGAATATTTAAAAATTAGTATTTAGTGTATTTCCAGATATACTCAATCACATGAATGATCCTGAAAATGTGGCATGGTAGTAGCCATCATTTCATTCTGTTAAATAAATACAAGTTCACCATGAGTTGGAGTCAGTGGCAACAAACAGCACATTCTCAGAAGTGTATGATAAAGCTCCAGAAGGCTTAATAGGTATTCATGTATTTTTCTGATAATTTGATATTGTCTGTAGTTTATTTCAACTGATGCAGGGTTCAGTGTTCCAAGGCCTCAATTATTATTTTAGATTACCTTGTTTGGGATTGTAATCTGTTTTAAAAGCATGGATTTTCTTTTGCCTCATGGAACTAACTTTAAGATGATAGAACTGTTCAATCTTAAAGCATTCACTGTAGATAATGTAATTAAACTGACAAGTGCCTTTGACAGTATCTGAACACCACAGAACAAAATATAACTTCAGCTTTTAAAAATACAGAACATTTGGAAAATTGTTACCATTGTAACCAACAGAGCAGCACACGCCTAGTCCCATTCCTCACTTTTGACAGCAGCCCTCAGGGGGAGACTGGGCAGCAGACCCAGGGGTACTCCGGTCCCAGGTGCTCTTGTTTTCATGTTGCAGGGCAGGAGCCAGAGCTGTGGGGTCAGAGCTTCAGCTTCTTACATCAGGGATGCTTAGCACCATCCTCATACTCTATCCCGTGTTTAAAAAGGTGGATGTTTTCAAATTTGGCTGTCAGATTTAAAAGTTTCTTAACTTGCCATCTTAAGATTTTTAAATTGTTTATAGTAAAGTTTCTAGTCAGTTTTTCTCTTTTCCTGAAACAAGTTTTTTTCAAAATACTGTATTTTTATGTATGATGAATCGATGTTTCTATTTGAATTATTTGCCTTTTAAAAATAGACCAAAAGAGAAATTTTTTATGTCTTAGGAAACTCATCTTGTGGATGAACCCCAAGTTTCTGCCCGGCTGTTACCTGGAAAATCAGGGCTACTTCCAGTTTTACAGAACATTATTGCCGTCACACGTTTCACAGTCCATGACGGGAAACCACCCCCGCCCTTAAATACCGCTGTGTGTCACGCCATTGGAAGTGTAGCAGCTCTTTTTCACAGAGCTGCTTTGTTATTATTACAGAGTGTTCTGAAATTCATTGTTTTGGGGGTTCGAGCATTTCTTTCTGAGTTTTCTTTCCTCATTCATTTCGATGCATTCATGTTTGTTTGTTAATTTACCAGTTTAAACAAATTAGGTACTGTTAATGTTTTAAAATAGAAAACGTGTCCTTTTTTGTATGATAATCAAATGTAGTAAAGCTCTTGTCTTGTTGCTGTTAAGCTGTTTTAGCATGATTATTGTGCCACAATTTTGTGTGCATAATATGAAAAACAACCGGAACAGCCTTTTTAAGTCGTGGCCATTGGGAAGTGGCATGGGACCTCTGCCAGCACACAGAACATTCGGGTGGCAGGAGTTGGGAGTGTAGCAGTGTGCACTGTACCAAAGAGAGCCACGCACTCTGCATTTCACAGCGTGCCTGTGAGCAAAGCCCATGTTGATGGGCTGCAAGATGCACAGCTGTCTTGGACTGGCTAGAGTTGTACATAAATATACTGTGTCTCACTCTTATTTTCTGATGGAAATCGATTTTAAAACCAAGTGTCTAAAATGTCTAACTTTATTTAAAGAAAAGACAGTAATCTGTACTAACAGTGAAAACTATTCAACAAATCCTTTCACAAAATCTGCTTGCTATAGCAGTAGTAACCTTGAAGGGTTAAAACTTGATTTTGAGAGAAAACTAAAACCTTTGTGCCTAAAACTGACTGTGACTTGAGTTAGAGTAGGACGAGTGGGCAGGTAACATAACCTGTTAACAGTGAGAGAACTGAACGTGAAGGAAATTTTCTTGACTGCTAAATAAAATTTCACAGAAATTTGTCTGTTGTAATTATTACGAAATCATCTACAAGTGATTCAGGATCGAAAAGGTATGTGAAAGGTATTTCTTCCACGTATACTCGTGTGCAGAGCCCTGGTGGCTCAGTGGCTAACAGCCTAACTGCTAACGAAAAAGTTGGCATGATGCAATCCACCAGCTGCTCCTTGGAAACCCTGTGGAGCAGTTCTACTCTGTCCCATATGGTTACTGTGAGTCAGAATTGATTCAGCAACAGTAGGTTTGGTGTGTTTTGTTACACTTGTGTGTGCATCCACTCTCTAAATCAGATAGCAATAAATCAAGTTCTACCATCAATTTAGTGCTGGCTGCAGTTAAAACTATGTGGCTATTAATGGGCTATGCCTTAACTAGCCCTTCCATTTCAATAAAGAAACTGGAGCATACTTCCCCAGAAGACCTTGGGACAAGTCTATGGGGGACTAGGATCCTGGGTCTTGCTTGGCATTCTGTGTGATCAAATGCCTTCTGCAGCCTAAGGTTTTCCACCAGTGGTAATGAGCCAAGCAGCCTTGTTTTAACTATGTTCTTTATATAAGACCAAAAAGCCAATCCCACTGCCATCGAGCTGATGCTGACTTCTAGTGACCCTATAGGACACAGAACTGCCCCACAGAGTTTGTAAGGAGTGCCTGGCAGATTTGAACTGCTGACCTTTTGGTTAGCAGCTATAGCACTTAACCACACCACCACCAGGGTTTCTGCTATTTATATAGACAGTCACTATTAATCTAGCCATTAGAGATGTTCCTAAAAGCAGAAGCTAAAGAAATTGGAGTTTCAATTGTTTACATCCTTCTAACCATAAAACAAGAATGTTTTTAACAGCTGAATGTGTGAAACAAGGCACAATTTCAGGAATCTGTTTCTACTAACCATGTTATTTTGTTTAAAGACCTGGGGCTGTTCATTGTCCATTTTGGGTTTTTTCTAAGTCTAGTATGCAGCCAGGTCCTAAAATGCCCACTAACATCTCAACCTTTTAAAAATTCATTACGTAGTGTGTGGAGTAACTATATTCAAGCAAATACCAAGTTCTGTGATAGACACGGCACAGGGATGAGTAGTTCAAGCATCAAGTTTATAGCCAACTAAGGAAACCAAAGGGAAATAAAATACTTTATGTGTTTGAAAGTCACATGTCAACCAGTGACCAAACACTGCTCCTTCTGTAGCTCTTCACTGAGGCCCTTGCTCTTGGCTCCAACAGCAACCACATGGCAGACTTCTACTTCAGCCCCCAGCTTCTGCAGCTCATCCAACCAAAAAATTTGCTTATGTGACAGACGATCATTGGGGCCTTTAACTTCTACCAGCTGGAAGGTAAGTTTTAAAAATTATTAGTATCCATGGAAACTGAAGAGCCATTCAAATAAGCAATTGTAGTATTCACTAATAACTTTAAATGGCTTATTCTACTGTATAGCCATATGTATACTGTGTGCCACTGAATAGATTCTGACTCATAGCAACCCTGAATGACATGACAGAAGTGTCCCCATAGGGGTTCTGAGGCTGTACTCTTCATAGGAAATCAGTAGGTCTTTTCTCCTTTGGGTTAGCAGCTGAGAGTTTAACCAGTGCACCACCAAGCATAAATGAAATTCCTTGAGAAATTTTTCTACTGTAAAAACTATACAGTTCACAGAAAATCAGTAAGCAGATTTTTAGTATAGTGATTCAAAAATTGTTTTACAGCATGAACTGGGCTGCATCATTGCTTAACCTTCTATTTTTCTTACATTTGCAATAAATTAAAACTTCTATACAATAACGTACAAAACTCTACTTTGAAGAATCAGCTACTCCACACACCCATTCAGTCCCAGAAGCGGCAGCTGTCCCTTGCAGGGCCTCGCTTCACTCATCCTTCCACCCGGGACATTCCTGTTTTCACGTGCCTTTCTCCTCGTCTTTCAATGCTCTGCTTAAAGTCACCTCACAATCACAGTCTCTTATGGCATTCATCACAATATAAAATTGTTTATTATGTCAGCTCTCTGAAGTCATGTTGTCATTGCATATTAACTGAACTTAGACACAGCAAGAAAAGCTACCCAAAATGATATATGAATAGATTTTCATAAGTAAACAGCATTAAGCTCCTGAAAGACGTCTAGAGTTACCAAAAGAAATAGGAAAAATATTTGAAGATGTGCTGACCAAACCTTTTACAAATTCAATGAAAACTGTAAACCCAAAGATCCAAGAAGCACAGAAATGAAAAGAACACTATGCTAAGGAACATCATAATTACATAATGAGTGACAAAGGAAAAAAAAAAGTTAAAAGCAGAATTTTAAAAAGCCAAAGGAAAAACATCTCCCACTGAATTATAAGACAATGGACCATCTTTTAAGTACAAAAAAGAAAAAACTGTCAACACAGAGTTCTTCACACAGGGAAAATATCTTTTAAAAACAAAGGCAAAATAGACTTAAGACATACAACAACTAAATGAACCCATCACTAGCAGATCTCCAAGAAAGGTTACTGGAAATGACTCAAGCAGATGGAGAATGATGCCACATGGAAATCTGCCTTTACAAAGAAAACACAGCACTGGAATTGCCATCTATATAAGCAACATTCTTTTTCTTATTACTCAACTGTATACAGCAAAAATAATTTGCAGCATATATGTATATATGAAATGTACAAAAACAATACCATGGACACTAGAAGGGGAGACACACATATATACTGTTGCTAATGCAGGACCAGGATGGCAGACTAGACACATTTCCTGTTAACACGCTTAACAACAAAGAACCAATAGACCAAATGAACCTAATACATATGACTTCCTAGCAGCTCTGACCATCATAGGGAAAGTTGAGAGAAAGGAGAGTAGCACCAGAAGTATATCATATTCCACACACCTGACCTGCTGGGAAGCAGCTGCGGCCACTGCACAGTGGGCCAAGTAGAGCGGCTGGCATCTTACTCAGGAAGATACACCAGATCATTGAAAGCTGTCTCTGCATGTAACCTACTATAGTGAATCTAAATGTCTCCTTTGAGGCAGGTCTATCTCCCTCCTCTCAGCACTACCCCTCCCTTGTCTGCACTGTGCCCACCTCTGCAGTCTGATGCCACTGACTGCGCAGGAAGTAGGGCTCTTTGAACCCCCCTGAGTCATTCTCTGAGACTCAGAGGGTACAACTCAACAAACTTGGGGAAGGAAGCAAAAAAAAAAATTCTGAGTCCCTTAAACCAGGAAATGAGGGCAGAAACTGTTTCTTAACCTAGATTCTGACATACGGAGATACACCAGCCTCACAGACATTCACAGACAGCTGTCAGTTCTCTGCCTTAGTACCTGCAGCCAGACACCTGTGCCTACACCAAACACCACTGCCCATCTAGGACAGTAGGCAAGACCTTCCACCACACACTTGCTGACTACCTGGACACCTGAACTGAATCCATATAATGATAGTAAGTGGACTCTTGGGCTCCCGTATCTAGTAACAACCCTAACCATATGATGAAAAGACATTAAAGCTTCAAAGATAACAATAACCAAACTATCACACACAATCAACCTATCTGTACATTTCAAAACATGAAGACAGTAGGAAAACATTAAATAAATACAATATACTGATGGCTCAGAAACAGTAATCCATATCAACCCACAGTTTCTTCAGAAAGCTCCCAAAACAAAATTTTCCAAAGAGAACTCCCGCAATTTTCAGAGATAATAATCAGGTTAATATTTAGAACTCGTCAAGAAATGAGGAAGATGATGAGGCAAAATGCAGCACAGCATAATGACAAACTGACCAGGCTCCAAGAAAGGACAGAGGGGCAAAAATTAGAAATTCAGAAAATTAACATAATTAGAGAATTAGACAACTCAATAAAAGTTAAAAGAGCAGAATCAAGGCACTGGAAGGCCAGATTAATGAGACTGAAGATAAAGTACGACATTAACATATTTAAGGAAAAATCAGATGAAAGAATTTAAACTCAAACACTAAGAATTATGTGGGACTCTATGAAGAGGAATCATCTATGAATGACTGGAGTACCAGAACAGGGAGGAAAGATGGAGGAATGAGGATACCAGAAAATACAGAAACAAGTGTCAAAGATTTGCTGACAGAAAACTTCCCTGGTAGCATGAAAGATGACAAGATACCTATTGAAGACTCTCACTGAACTCGACACAAGGTAGAACTTAAAAGAAACACACCAAGGCATATTATAATCAAACCTGCCAAAACTAAAGAAAAGGAGACACTTTTAAAAGTGGCTAGGGATAAATGAGAAATTACAAAAAAAAAAATAAGATTAAACTTGGACTACTCAGTAGAAACTATGTAGGCAAGAAGGCAATGAGATGACATATATACAACCTTGAAAGAAAATTAACTGCCAGCTAAGAATTATACATCCAGCAAAATTGTCTCTCAAATATGATGGTGAATTGAGGACATTTCCATATAAACACAAATTTAGGGAGTTTCCAAATATCAAGCCAAAATTACAAGAAATATTAATTGGAGTCCTTTGGTTAGAAAATCAACAATACCAGGTAACAACCTAAGACCAGAACACAGAACAGAGTAACTGCATATCAGCTCTAATAGGGGATTCCCAAAAATACATCATAGGTGAATCATAGGCAAAACACTGAAAACAGGGAAACAGAGATGTCATTATGTAACCATTATAACAAAAAAAAGCACTCGAAAGACAAAGTAGTCACAGATCTTTCATATGAAGAATTCAAAGTGATATACAGAAATTACAGACTGGTTGAAATTTTGGAAAAGAACAGTAAATACTAAGGTAACCATATAGGAAACTATCAATCCTACACATCAGAATAATAAACATGAAAAACATGAAGTCTCAGCAAATACAAAACTATCAACGTGGAAAAAGATGAAAACAAAATGAAGAAAAAAGACTCACCACAGAAAGTCAAAGGGAACAAAGAAAGTTTCTACAACACAAGACATCAAAATGACAGCACTAAGCTCATATATATCAATAATCATGCTGAATGTAAATGGACTAAATGCACCAACAGAAACTCAGAGAGCAATACACTAGATTGAAAAAAACACAACACATCAATAGACTGCCTACAGGAAATACACCTTAGACACAAAGACAAGAACAAACTAAAAGTCAAAGGATGGAAACAAATGTATCAAGCTAACAGCATCAAAAAAAGAGGAGTGGTCAACCTAGAAGATAGAGAGACCCACACGAGTGGGTGCCTACATCAACTTGAGACCAGAAGAACCAGA
Source organism: Heterohyrax brucei (assembly GCA_028571685.1). Classification (NCBI taxonomy): domain Eukaryota; kingdom Metazoa; phylum Chordata; class Mammalia; order Hyracoidea; family Procaviidae; genus Heterohyrax; species Heterohyrax brucei. Next base: position 132,546,089 of record CM053149.1, on the reverse strand, counting down.
TGGTTCCCAGCCACCACCAATGATAGCCACGATGGAGCGCACTAGGTTGAGTCTCACTGGCAACACAAGAATAAAAAGGGGTGCATCATGAGATCTCCACTAAAAGACCTCAACTGATGGTCCAGCAGTTTCGGGGTTCCCCTGAGAGCATGGCCCCTGGCTCTGATGCTGCCCTTGCCCATAAATCATAACAAAGGCCCACTCTTTGGACACGAATGGATTGGACTTGGCAATGCAGACTGACCATATATTGGATGCACTTTATGGTTCTATACATCTCTAGGATATCATCTTGCTGACCTCTGGCTGGAGGAAGGAGAGTGGGTGGAGAGGAGGGGAAAGAAGGCTGCTGGGAGGATGAGACATGTATGGAGTAGAGAGGAATAATGTGCTGTCACCGGACAGGGAGAGCAATGGAAGCTGCATATAGGTGGGCATGTAAATTTATATGGGAATGTACATTTTCAGTTATATTAAATAAAATAAATAAGTAAATAAATAAAAAAGAGGAGTGGCACTATTAATCTTTTGATAAAACAGACTAAAGTAAAATCCGCCACACTGAATATGAAAGGATATTATATACTGATTAAAGGATCAGTACTCCAGGAAAACATAGCCACATGAAATATCTATCTACACACCCAACAACAGTGCTCTAAAACACATAAAAATTAACTGCATTGAAAATAGAAATAAACAGCTCCTCAATAATAGCAGGGGATGTCAATGCACCTGTCATGGATTGAACTGTGTCCCCCCAAAACTACATGTAGCCATGTGGCTGAGCCATGATTACCAATATTTTATGACTGCCCTCCATTTTGTAATTTTCTTGTGCTGTATGTTAAAGGATTGGGGAGAGACTGTAAATCCCTTCACAGGATCACCTCCCTGCTCCACTGTAGAGGGAGTTTCCCTGTAGAGGGAGTTTCCCTGTAGAGGGAGTTTCCCATGCACCATCCTTTCATCCTACAAGAGATAAAAGGAAAGGGAAGCAAGCAGAGAACTGGGAGCCTCACACCATCAAGAAGCAACACCAGGAGTAGAGCACGTCCTTCAGACCTGAGGTTCTTGAGCCAAGACGCTCCCTGAACAATGACTGATGCAACACAAGGACTTTCCTCCAGAGCTGACAAGGTGGAAAGTCCTTCTCTGGAGCGGACATCCTGAATTTGGACTTGCAGCCTACCAGACTGTGTAAGCATACACTTGTCCTTGTTAAAGCCATCCATTTTGTGATATTTCTGTTAGAGCAGCACTAGCTGACTAAAACACCACGACTCTCAGTCATGAACAGAACATCCAGAAAAATGCTCAATAAAGACACAGAAGACCTTAATGCCACAATCAACCAACTTGATCTCACAGACATAAAAAGAACACTCCACCCAACAGCAGCCAAATACACTTTCTTTTCCAGTGCACATGTAACATTCTCCAGAATTGACCATATATTAGGCCACAAAGCAATGGTTAACAAAAATCAAAGTGCCAAAATGTTACACAGCATCTTTTCAGAATTAAAGCCAGAAACGTAGAAATCACTAAAAGAAAGAAATCAAACACACGGAAACCAAACAATATCCTACTCAAAAACAACTGGATTATAGAAGAAATTAAGGATGCAATAAAGACACTCATAGAATCAAATAAGAATGAAAACAAATCCTACCAGAATCTATGGGACGCAGCAAAAGCAGTGTCCAGAGTTCAGTTTATCTCAACAAGTGTACAAATGCAAAAAAAAAGAAAGGGCAAAATCAAAGAACTAACTCTACAAATTGAACAAGTCGAAAGAGAGCAACAAAAGAACCTCGGGTACCAAAGGAAAGCAAATAATAAAAATTAGAGCAGAAATAAAAGAATGAGAGAAGAGAAAAATGATCGACAGGTTTAGCAAGACCAAAAGAGGTGAGGAAGTAAATAATTTTAGTAAGACATGAGCTGGTCAATACCACAAAAGAAGCAACTGAGATTAAAAGACACATAACAGAATACTATGAAAAATTGTAGAAAACCTAGAGGAAATGGCCAAATTTCTATAAACACATCACCTACCAAAATTAGCACAAACAGAAGGAGGAAATATAAATACACACATTACAAAAGAATAGATTGAAAAGGTAATTTAAAAACTCCCAACTAAAAAAAAGCCCTGGCCCTGACAGTTTCACTGGAGAATACTACCACACTTTTAGAGAGGCATTATGACCAGTGTTACTAAAGGTATTTCAGAGCATGAAAAAGGATGGAATACTCCCAAGTTCATTCTATGAAGCCAGAATATAAACTTGATACTAAAACCGGGTAAAGACAGCAACCAAAAAAAAAGAGAAAATTACAGACCAATATTTCTTGTGAACTTAGATGCAAAATTCCTCAACAAAATTCAAGCCAATAGAATTCAACAACATATCAAAAAAATAATTCACCATGACCAAATGGGATTCATACTAAGACCGTAGGGACGGTTCAACATTAGAAAAGCAATAATCAACCACATAAATAAAACAAAGACAAGAACCAATTGATTTTATCAATTTATGCAGAAAAAGCATCGGACAAAGTCCAACCCCCATTCAGAAACACTGGTGGCATAGTGGGTTAAGTGAGACAGCTACTAACCAGAATGTTGGCAGCTGAAATCTGCCAGGCACTCCTTGGAAACTCTTGGTACAGTTCTACTCTAACCTATAGGGTCGCTATGAGTCAGACCCAACTTGACAGCAGTAAGTTTTGGTTTTTAACCCCCATTCGTGTTAAAAATAACACTCTGCAAAATAGGAATAGGAATAGAAGGGAAATTCCTCAACATAATAAGGGGCATCTATGCAAAGCCAATAGCCAACATCATCCTAAAAAGCACTCCCCTTGAGAAAGGAATCAGACAATGATGCCCAGAGTCACCACTTTTACTCAACCTGTGCTGCAGGCTCTAGCCAGAGCAATCAGGCAAGAAAAAGAAATAAAGGCCATCAAATTGGTAGGGAAGCAGTATCTCTACTTGTAAATGATATGATCTGATAATGCAGAAAACCCTCATGAATCCACCAAAAAACTGCAGGAACTACTAGTTCAGCCAAGTATCAGGATACAAGATAAGCACACACAAATCAGTTGCAGTCATTTACAACAACAGAGAGACCATCAAAGAGAGGAAATCACCAAAGACCACTAGTATTTACAATCATCCCCAAGAAGATAAAATACCTAGGAATAAATCTAACCAGAGACTGTAAAAGATCTATACAAAGAAAATTACAAGACTCTACTGAAAGAAACCAAAAGAGACCTACATACGTGGAGAAACCTACCTTGCTCATAGATACAAAGACTTAACATCATGAGAATGTCTATTCTACACAAGGTGATCTACAAATACAATGCAATCCCAACACAAATTCCAGTGTCATTTTTTAATGAGATAAGAGAAACAAGTCATGAATTTCATATAGAAAGAGAAGCAGCCATGGACCAGTACAGCATCAGTGAAGAAAAACAAAGCAGGAAGCCTCACACTGCCTGACTTTAGAACCTAGTATACTGCCACAGTAATTAAAACAGCCTGGTACTGGTACAATAACAGACACACAGATCAATGAAACAGAATTGAGAATCCAGATATAACATCATCCACCTATGAGCACCAGATAGTTGACAAAGGTTCAAAGTTCCTAAATGGGGAAAAGACAGTCTCTTTAACAAATGGTGTTGGCATAACTAGATATCCATCTCCACCCCAAAATGACACAAGACCCATCTCTCACAGCATGTACAAAAACTAACTCAAAATGAATCAAAGACCTACACAGCAAATCTAAAAAGATAAAGATCATGGAAATAAAAATACAGACAACACTGTGAGCCCTAATACATGGCATAAGCAGACCACAAAATATTACTAACAATGTGCAAAGAGTAGAAGAGAACATAGGTAACTGGGAATTTCTAAAAGCCAAACAATTATGCTCATCCAAAGACTTCACCAAAAGAATGAAAAGACTTCCCACAAACTGGAAAAGAATTTTTGGCTACCACAAATGCCATCACTGTCTGATATTCATAATCTACAAGATACTACAAAACCACAACAAGAAAAAAAAATACCCAATTAAACAATGGGCAGTGGATATGTACAGGCATTTCACTAAAGATTACATAGTAGACAAGAATTGCATTAGGTGAGGGGAGTGACCTCATGCAATAGAAGAGAAGTTAGCACAACTGGGCTACACCAAAATCTAAACAGTTTTCTAAGTAAAACAAATATGACACTAACAGATACATGAGGAGGCAGAGTCAAGATGGCAGACTAGACACACATCTCCTTAATGCCCTCTGAAAACTAAGGCCTGGATTGATAATTAAATGGAGCTTCCTGGACACCCACTGAGCCCTAGGACATGACATAGGTCTGTCAGTTTGGACTACATGCCACTGAACGGGAAACTTCTCTTTTACTAATACCCCTCTTGTTGAATGGCTGACTCTCGCAGACTGAAGGTAACTGGCATTTTTAACTTCTTTTCCTTTTCGTTAGATGGCAGGCAGGGGGTGGACTTAACTGGCGGCAAAGCTCAGCTGCACTGCTGACATAATCAGCAGGTGGAATAACCACATTTTCAGAGCACAGCTCTGGACTCACTTTCCAGACCACCACCAGAGATTCAGCTATTCTGCAGCAGGCAGGACAGCTTGTGGAGAACACCATCTTGTTCAATTGGGAGGCAGAGTTACCCAAACAGAGGCCTCAGCAGGGGCTAATTCCCAGGCTGGGAGGCAGTGCCAGCCTGGGGAGTGCTTTTCCAGCAGAAAAGCTGTGTTTAGCACAGTGTAGCCTCATGGGTGGGGCCCAGAAGGAGATGACAGTAGAGGAGTAGCCTGTATGTACTTTGATCTACATCACAGCATCTGGAGACAGCTCCATTGCCATCCAGAAGGAGGGGCTTACACAACTGACAGCCTGACTTGATTTTGGCAGCAGTCAGATAGCTTTTACCTTTCAAAATTAAGACTGCCTAGATAAATAACTGCAGTGCAGCCTGATGGCACCTCTACCAGCCTTTACTGACCCACATCACAGGGTCAGCTGACGGCCCCACAAGGACTCCATAAGTAGGGCCATGTCTTTGCCGGCCAGGAGGTGGAGCCTGCTATGCCAGCGATTCCACTGGGCCCAGTCACTGCAGTACCTAGAGGTGGCTGGTGCTCAACTCCTTCTCAGAACTGCACCTCAGCTCCTATTAAAGCAATACCAGAGAAACTAAACAGCCTCTAGATGCCCAAAAAACAAACCCTGGCCAGACACTTAAAGAAAAATCCACCCATAGCTCCAGAGAACTCCCAAAAGAACCAAAGAACTTACCCCATAAAGAAGCCTTTCTGAAACTATTGCAGGTCGACTACAAAATAATTATATAGAGAGCTCTCCTTGAGATACATGATGACATACTATCATTAACCAATAGAGGAATCAAATTAAAACTACAGTGAGATACTACCTCACCCCAATAAGGATGGCATTAATCAAAAACCACAAAATAAATTTTCAGATGTTGTAGAGAGAATGGAACTCTTCTACACTGCTGGTGGAAATGTAAAACAGTACAACTTTGAAAACTGATTTGGTGCTTTCTTAAAAAACTAGAAATAGAAATACCATATGATCCAACAATACAACTTCTTGGAATATATCCTAGAGAAATAAGGGCTGTCACATGAACAGACACATGCACACCAATGTTTATTCCAGCACTGTCTACCACAGCAAAAAGATGGAATCGTCCTAGATGCTCATCAACAGAAAAATGGATAAACAAACTATGGTATATTCATACAAAGGAATACTATGCAATGAAAAAAACAACAATGATCTTAGTAGGCATCTCATAACACAGAGTCGTCTGGAAGACATTATGCTGAGTGAAATTAGTTGCAAAAGGACAAACATTGGACAAGACCACTATTATGAGGACTTACAAAAAGGTTTAAACACAGAAGAAAATAATCTTTGATGGTTACAGGGCAGGGTTTGAGGGAGAGGTATTCACAGATTAGACAGCAGATAAGAATTACCTTAGGTGAAGGGAGTAACCACACACAGTAGAAGGGAGGTTAGCACAACTAGACTACACCAAAAGCTAAAGGGTTTTTTAAATACTATCCAACATTTTAAAGGACAGAGTAGCAGGGACAGAGGTCTGGTGACCATGGCTTCAGGGGACATTTAGGCTAACTGGCATAATTAAGGTGTTTTTAAGAAAATGTTCTGCATTCTACTTTGGTTGAGTGGCATCTGGGGTCTTAAAAGCTAGCAAGTGGCACCTAAGTAGCATCAGTTGGTCCCAATCCACTTGGAGTACGGGAAAATAAGAGCCCAGAAGAAAGAAGATGGCATATGATACAGGACTACATCAGCATGGGATCAGAAGTAGATGATGCTTGGCCACCACCAATGACTGCCCTGACAAGGAACACAAGAAAAGTCCCAGAAATAGCAAGAGAAAAATGGGCATGTAGAACTAGAACTATTGAAAGACCCAATTCAGTGGTCTGACAGACTGGAGGGTCCCCTGAGGACATGGCCCCCTGGACTCTCTGATAGCCCAGGGCTGAAACAGTACCAAAGCCAACTCCTCAGATAAAGATTGGACTGCACTGTATGACATAGAGTGATACTGATGAACAGTATTCTTCTTGGCTTTAATATATAAATGAGGTTGTCTGAACAGCTCCTGTCCAGAAGCAAGATGAGAGGGAGGAGGGGTACAGGAACTGGTTGTACGTTTCTAAGAAGTAACAGGTGGAAAGTTGGAGTGTGCTGTCACAGGGTGAGAGCAATCAGTATTGTATAATGGTGTATGTGAAGGGTTTTAGATGACAAATTGACTTGGATTGTAAACTTTTAATTAAAGCACAATATTTTAAAAAAGAAAATATAATGTTAAAAGTTTCTTTATACTACACGAGTTAACGTTAGCATACTATCATTTGAAGATATGTAGTACATGTAAAATGTACATTAATATACTAATAAAACCACAAAAAAGAAACTTACAGTTAACAACCCATCAAAGACATAAAATGCTTTACAAAATCCCAAAAAGCAGAAAAAGAAGAAAAAGAACAAAGGACTGCTAAGCCTAACAGAAAATAAGGTATCAAGGTTTAAAGCTGAACATGTCAATAATGACAGTAAGTGTAAATGTTCCAAATATCTCTTTCAAAAGGCAAAAGTTGTCAAATTTAATTAAGACCTAAACTATATTCTGCCTATAAGAAACACACATTAAATATAAAGACACAACCATCTTAAAAGTAAAAAAATGTAGAATTAAAAAATTTTCAGTATCAGATATAAGAGTGGTAGTGAAACCAGTGGCTGAAAAAGCCTCCATGTGAGGAGTGCTGAAAACTAAGGGGACCTGGGGAATATTGTTTCAGATCACCCCTAACACACAAGGAAAGACATGGTCTCCACATTTCACAAGCCCTAGGTGGTGACGCCCTAGGCAACAGGGCCCTTGTTGGGTGGGGCTCTCCAAGGCTCCACTATAGATTCAGTAAACTATAGGCAATGAATGACTCTTTTGTCTTGATTAAAACCAATGATAAAAGACTCATGCAGGAAGCCAGTGAGGATGGAGCAGTAACTTGGGTTTGAGCACTATTCTTCTAGGTTACTGGCCAGATGGCATCAAAGCTATAATATTAAAAGAAGGGATAGAGTGATCACATCATGAAAACTACGATACCATCACATTAAAAAGAAGGATATACTACAGTAGTTATAGTCCTTCCAGATGGAGAGGAAGTTAATAAGATATGTAGAAGTAAAAATTGGGTTTAAACACAGATGACTAAGGAGGATTATAGGAGTACTCGCAAAGCACATAAAGCTGCAGCATATCAGAGCAAGAAACATAACACAGGAGTCTCAACAAACACAAAACCAACACTGAAAAGGGTGAAAAATCAACGCATAAAGAATGACCCAGAACAGAAAATCAAGAGCAACAGAGAAAACACCAACACAAAAATAAACACATCAAAATGACACTAAAGACAGACCTATCAACAATTACGCTAAACCTAAACGGACTGAACACTTCAGTTGTAAGGTCCTGAGTGCGAACGCCACCCTGCATTCACTCACAAGAGACGGTTCTTGATGCAAACAGCAAGAGGTTTTTATTCCAGCGCGCTGGGGCTCAGTCCATACTCTTGTCAGAGTAGAGGGAACGAGCCCCGAGCAAGAGAATTACAGAGTATATAAAGGCGGGGTCTTACACTCCTGGGGGAGGTGGGGTTGGGGAAAGGTTCCGCCTTAGGGAGGTTGATTTCGGCAATTCGTGGTTTGCATAAGCTCAGGGCTCAGGGCTAGGGCGGTTATTTCGGGTACATTTTCTTCCTGTTATTCCCAAAACTAGCCTTTTGTGGTTAGGATTCCCGAAACTAGCCTTTTGTGGTTAGGTAAGTTCCTGGAACGCTGACGGGGTTGGTCCTGTATTGTCCTGTTCTTTGGTATGGAGGATCTCACACAGTAACGAGATGAGTGACATCCTGGATCAAAAGATATGGCCCATCTATATGCTGCTTACAAGAAACTCACCTTATAGATATGAACAAACTTAAAATTAAAGGATGGAATAATACATACCAGGCTAACAATATCCAAAGAAGAGCAAGTGTGGCTGTACTAACCTCAGATAAAATAGATTTTAAAGTAAAATCCACCATCATGGACAAGGATGATCACTATTGCTGAAAGATTCACTACACAAGCAGGACTTAACAATATTAAATATTTTATGTACTAAATACTAGAGCATCTACATACATCAAACAGTGGAAAATGAGATAGATCACTCCAGTGGGAGACTTCAACACTCCACTTTCAGCACTGGACAGATCTTCTAGAAAAAAAATCAGAAAAAACACACACCTTATTGCCACAATTAACCAACTAGACCTCATCGACATATACAGAATTTTTTAACCACCAACAGATAAATATACCTTCTTCTGCAGTGCACATGGAACATTTTCCAGAATAGACCACGTGTTGGGACATAAAGCAAATCTCAACAAAATCCAAACCACTGAATTACTGCAAAACTTCTCCAGTGATAAAGCCACACAAGTCAAAATCAACAGGACATTAAACAACATAGATAGAAACTGGAACTCATGGAAACTGAACAACACCTTGCTCAAAAAGCAACGGGTTACAGACGAAATCAAGGGTGAAATAAAGACATTTATGGATTCAAATGAGAATGAAAACATTCCTACCAGAACCTATGGGATACAGCCAAAGCAGTGCTCAGAGGTCAGTTGATCACTATAAATGCACATGTCCAGAAAAGACACAAACCAAAGAATTAACCCTATATCTTGAACAAGCAAAAACAGAGTAACAAAGGAACCCCTCAGGCACCAGAAGAAAACAGATAATAAAGATTAGAGCAGAACTAAATGAATTAGAGAACAGAAGAATAATTGAAAAAATTAACAAAAACAAAAGCTGTTTTTTTTTTTTTAAAGAGCAACAAAATTGACAAACCACTGGCTAAACTTATTAAAACAAATAGGAAACAAGTAACCCGAACAAAAAATGAGATGGGAGAAGTCAGAACAAATCCAACAGAAATCAGAAGTACTGTAACGGAATACTACAAAAGACTGCACTCTTAATAGATTTGAAAATGTAGAGAAAATGGACAAATTCCTTGATTCATATCACCTACCAAAATTCCCACAAGGAGAAGTAGAACAACTTAATAAACCCATCACAAAGGAAGAGATTGAAAAAGTCATCAAAAAACTACCAACCAAAAAAAGCCCTGGCCCAGATGGCTTCACCACAGAATTCTACAAAGCTTTTACAGAAAAGTTAACTCCAATACTAGTGAGTCTATTTCCCAGCATAGAAAGGGATGGAATACTCCCAGTGTTATTCTATGAAGCCAGCATAACCCAGATACCAAAGCCTGGGAAAGATCCAACAAAAAAGGAGAACAATAGACTAATATCACTCATGAACCTAGATGCAAAAATCTTCAACAAAATCCTTGCCAATAGAATTCAACAACATATCAAAAAATAATGCATCACGACCAAGTTGGATTCATACCGGGGATGCAAGACTGGTTCAGCATCGGAAAACCAATTAATGCCATCAACCACATAAATAAGACAAGACAAAAGTCACCTGATCTTGTCAATTGATGCAGAAAAGGCATCTGACAAAAGCCAACACTCATTCATGCTAAAAACTCTCAGCAAATAGCAATAGAAGGTAAAATTCTCAATGCAGTAAGGGCCATCTATACAAAGCCAACCTCCTACATCATTCTCAATGAAGACAAACTGAAAGAATTCTGTCTGAAAATGGGAACTAGACAACGATGTCCACTCTCTCCTATTGAACATTACACTACAAGTTCCACCAGAGCAATTACACAAAACAAAGAAATAAACGGTATTCACATTGGCAAAGAAGTAAAAGTCTCTCTATTTGCAGAGGATATGATTGTATACACAGAGAATCCTAAAGAATCCATAAGTAAACTACTGAAAATGTTAAAACAGTTCAGCAAAGTATCAGGATATACGATAAACATAAGTAAATCCATAGAATTCCTTTATACCAACAAACAGATCATTGAAGAAGAAATCACCAAATCAATATCATTTACTATAGCCTCCAAGAAGATAAAATACCTAGGAATTAATCTAACCAGAAAAATAAGAGACCTCTTCAAAGAGAACTATATGACCTTACTGGAACTACAACAGACTTACATAAATGGAAAAATCTACCCTGCTGATGGATAGGAAGACTGAACATTGTGAAAATGACTATTTTACCCAAAGAGATCTACAATGCAATCCCAATACAAATTCCATTGACATTTTTTAATGATATGGAGAAACAAATCACCAACTTTGTTTAGAAAGGAAACAAAGCCCAGATAAGCAAAGCACTACTGAAGAAGAATACTGTGGTAGGCCTCTGACTACCCAACCTTAGAACCTATTACACTGACACAGTAGTCAAAATAGCCTGGTACTGGTACAAAAAGACATATAGACCAAGGGAACAGAGATGAGGCCCCGGAGATGCCACCATCCTCCAATGAAGAGCTGATATTTAACAAAGGTCCCAAGATTGTAAACTGGGGTAAAAACAGTCTCTTTAACAAATGGTGCTCACAAAATTGGATATCTACCTGCAAAAAAATGAAACAGGACCCAAATCTCACACTTTACACAAAAACTTACTCAAATTCGATAAAACACCTAAATATCAAATCTAAAATGACAAAAATCATTCAAGCAAAAGTAGAATCAACAATGGACATTTTAATATACAACTCAGACTTCAAAATCTCAAAAAGGACAATCAACAGAAGAGAAAAAAGATAAATGGGAACTACTAAGAATCAAACACTTTTGCTCATCCAAAGACTTTGTCAAAAGAATTAAAAGACCACCTACAGAAATGGGAAAAAATATTTGGCAACTGTATGTCAGGCCAGTGTCTGATCTCCATCTACAAGGTACTGTAAAATATCAACAAGAAAAGGATAAATAACCCAATTCAACACTGGCCAATGGAGATGGACAGACACTTCACTAAAGACAATATCCAGGCAGCCAAAAGACACATGCAGGAATACTTGCAAGCATTAGCTACTAAAGAAATCCAAATCAAAACTACGATGAGATATCATCTCACCCCAACAAGGTTAGCCATGATCCAAAAAACACAAAACAACAAATGCTGGAGAGGCTGTGAAGAAACTGGAACTCTCTCACACTGCTGGTGGGATTGCAAAATGGTACAACCTCTTTGGAAAGCAATCTGGCGTTTCATTAAAAAGCTGGAAATATATTCCACTGCTTGGAATATACCCTACAGAAGCAAGGGTAGTCACACAAACAGATGTATGAAAATGAATGTTTACTGCAGCACAGTCCACAATAGCAAAAAGATGGAATTAACCCAGATGCCTGTCAACAGATGAATGGATAAACAAACTATGGTATATATACTCAATGGAACTATGCAATGATAAAGACCAATGATGATTTTGGGAAGCACCTCATAATCTCGTTTCATTTGGTAGACGCTCTGTTGAGTGAAATCAGTCAGCAGCACAGGACAAACATTTATGAGAGCTCCTACCTTAAGGACAACAGCCTCATGTTCAGAAGAAAAGTCTCTTTAATGGCTTAAGGGAGAGGACTGGTTATAGATTAGATAGTTGATATAAATTTAGTTGGGTAATGTCAGTGACCACACACATTAGAAAGCAGATGAAATTAACTGGATTTCAACATAACCTAAACACTCTTCCATTCTTAACCCAATATTGCAAGAACAGAGTAGCAGGGGTGGATGTCTGGGGACCATGTGCTCAGGGGACATTGAGGCCAATTGGCATAACTAGCCTATTGCTAAGAGAGTCTTCTGCACTCCATATTGGTGAATGGCGTCTGAGGTCTTAAAAGCTAGCAAGGTGCCATCTGAGGTACACTAAATGGTCCCCACTGTGCTGGAACAGGTGATCACCAAGGACAACAACAACATGAGGGAGGGAAAAAGAGCCCAGAAGACAGAAAGACCCACGTGAATGGGTGACTATATCAACATGTGACCAGAAGAATCAGATGGTGCGTGCCCACCACTAATGACAGCGGTGATGGGGCTTACCATGTTGAGACCCAGTGGCAACATGAGAAAAAAAGTCAGGCACCCTAAGAACTCCACTAAAAGACCACAATTTATGGTCTAAAGGCCTAAGGGTTCCCCTGGGAGCATGGTTCCTAAACCTGATGCTGCCCCTGTCCATAAATCATTACTGAGGTCAACTCTTCGGATGGGAATGGATTGGACTTGGGGACACAGGGTGACCGTATCATGTGTGCACTTTATGGTTCTATGCTCTATAGGATGTCATCCTGTGGCCTCTTACAAGAGGGGAGTGGAGAGGCTGGCAAGGAGCAGACAGGAGATTGTTAAGAAGATATGACATGTATGGAACGGAAAGGAGGAGTGTACTGTCACTGCACAAAGAGAGCAGAGGTAGCTGCAGATAGGCAAGCACACAAATTTCAATTGCATTGTAAACTTGCACTTAATCACAATTAAACAAACAAAAAAAAGAGTTAAAGGCCTGGAATGGTTAATAAACAAGCTTTATTTCAGCCTTAGACTTCAGGGTAATTGGGTTTTGACACAGATAAAAATCAAAGACTGGAGGTGCAGTCCAGTTGACAGACTAAGCCCACGTCTCCTTATATCCCTGTGGAAACCAAGACCTGAACTGATAGTCAAACAGAGCCTTCTGATCACCTAATGAGCCCCAGGACACGGCACAGGGCTGTTACTTTGGACTTTATACTACTGAGCGAAAAACCTCCTCTCCTACACTGACTCCCGCTCCTGGCTAGCCCTGGCTCTCAGAGACTGAAGGTAAACACACCATTTTAACTTTTTTTTTTCTCTGTCTTGGCCGGCGGGCGGAGCTCGGTCTTGCCTAGTGGCTATACTCAGACACGCTGCTGGGGGCACAGGCAAGTGAAATTCCCATATTTTGAAAGCCAGGCTTGGACTCTGTTAATCTAGCCACTTTGAGGCTGTCGTTTTATATCTGCCTCAGTAGTGTTTGTACGGAGTTTCGCAGTCAGTGTGCGGGACGCCATGTTGGATACGGAGATTTTAGCAGGATCTCATTCTTAGCCTGGGAGCTAGCACCTCCAAACAGGAAAGCTCTTCTCTGACAGAAAATCTATAATTTACCAAGTGCCACCTGCTTTGGGGGTCCTGCAACAGAATCAGAGGAATCACTACCTCTAGGCACCTTTAGACCTTCAGTCTGCTGCCTGTGTGGAGGGCGCCTTCTTGGATATGGTGGCCACAGCTGGTCCTAATTCTTAGCTTGGGAGCCAGAGCTTGCCCACAGGAGAGCATTCTTCCATCCGAAAAGCAGTACTCTACGCAGTGTCGTCTAAGGCTAGGCCCAGTCAGCAGAGGCCAACAGGGCAGTAGCATTGCTGTATTCTGAACTAGTTTGTATCATCTGGGGTTGGATATAGTGGCGTTTACTTTGCCAGTTGAGAAGAGGGACCTCTACACCTGAAAACCTAACTGACTTGTGAAGTGCTCAGATATCTTTTGCTTTACATTTTAAGACAGCCTAGAGAAACATCTGCAGTCCACCCTCACAGTACCTTTTCCAGCCTCTACATACTCACATGGGTCCCAAAAAGCAACAGACACTTCTGGCACACAAGAAATCAGCCATGGCTTCAGAAGGCTCCCAAACAAAGCAACCAAGGAGTCTTCCAGATGAAGAAACTTTTATGAAAGCATCAGAAACTAAATACAAAATGATTATATACAGAGCCCTTCTAGACCTTATACAAACGCAGGAGAACAAAATGAAAAATTAAGCAAGTTGTTCGATCTGATGGAACACCAGTACTCTGAAATCCACCAGATCAAGAACAAAATCAAAGACACACAAACTTTCATGCAAAGCCAAGAAAACAGAATGGAACAAATGGAAAAAAGAATTTCTGACTTGGAAGACAGAGCTACTGAGGCCAGCATCTATGAGCAGAAATCAGAAAAAAGAAACAAGAAAAATGAAGAAACATTAAGAAGCATGTGGGACTCTATTAAGAGGAACAATCTTCGATTAATTGGAGTCCCTGAACAGGGTGAGACATCTGAGAACACACAGAGTATTGTTGCTGAGCTGCTGAAAGAAAATTTCCCAGAAATCATGAAGGAAGAGAATATAGACATCTCAGATGCATATCATACGCCACCCAATACAGATCTCAAAAGAAAGACTCCAAGACATACTATAATCAAGCTTAACAAAATGAAACATAAGCAGCAACTCTTAAACGCAGCAAGACTCAAAGCAAAGCTAACATTCAGAGAGAAACCCTGTAGGCTCTCGTCAGATTTCTCAGCAGAAACCATGCTGGCACAGAGACAGTGGCATGACACAGTCAAAGCCTTGAAGGAGAAGAACTTCCAACCAAGAATTATATATCCTGCAAAACTATCTTTGAAATACAAAAATGAAATTAAGACATTCCCAGATAAACAGAAACTCAGAGACCTTGTAAAAACCAAACCAAAACTACAAGAAATATTGAAAGAAGTTTTTGGCTCTGGCTTAGAAGAACAAAACCACTAACTTGATATTTTAGAACGACTTTACTACTCAAAACTCTACTCAGTTAGGGAAGGCTGCAAAGCCAATCACAGCTTTGATAAGGAAAGAAGCAATCCAGTGATCATCATGAAAACTATGGTGTCATCATATGAAAAAGAAGGATGTACTACAGTTGTTATACTCCTTCCAGATGGAGAGGAAGATGACAAGACTGGTAATAATTAAAATTGGGTTTATATATAGTTTATTAAGGGGGATCATAGGGGCAGCTGTAAAGCACAATAAAGATGTATCATACCATTTCAAGAATTGTAACACAGGAGTCTCAACAACCAAAAAACCAGCTCTGAAAAAGGTGAAAAATCAACTCACCAAAAAGAAAGTCCTAGAACAGACTAATAAGAACAACAGAGAAAACATCAACATAAAAATAAACACATCACAATGGCAGCACTGAACACATACCTATCAATAATTACATGGAATGTGAATGGACTGAATGCTCCAGTAAAGAGACACCGAGTGACATATTGGATCAAAAGACATGACCCATCCATATGTTGTCTGCAAGAAACTCACTTGAGACCTAAAGATAAGAACAAACTAAAAATTAAAGGTTGGAAGAATATATATCAAGCTAACAATGAACAAAGAAGAGCAAGGGTGGCAATTCTAATCTCAGACAAAATCAATTTTAATGTCAAATCCACCATCGTGGACAAAGATGGACACTATTTATTGCTGAAAGGTTCAGTACACAAGCAAGACTTAACTATATTAAATATTTATGTACCTAATATCAGAGCACACAAATACATCGAAGAAACACTGACTATGCTCAAAAGAGAGTTAGATGACTCCACCATAATAGTGGGAGACTTCAACACTCCACTCTTAATACCAGACAGATCACCTAGAAAAAAACTCAGTAAAGATACAGAAGACCTCATTGCCACAATTAACCAACTAAACCTCATTGATATATACAGAACTTTCCACCCATCAGCAGACAACTACTCCTTCTTCTCCAGTGCACATGGAACATTCTCCAAAATTGACCATGTGATAGGACATAATGCAATGCTCAGCAAAATCCATACCACTGAATTACTGCAGAGCATCTTCTCATATCATAAAGCCATCCAAGTTGAAATCAATAGCAGAAAAACCATAGATAGAAAGTGGAATTCTTGGAAACTGAAGAACATCTTGCTCTAAAAAACATGAGTTACAGAGGAAATCAAGGATGAATTAAAGAAACTGATGGATTCCAATGAGAACTAAAATACTTCCTACCAGAACCTATGGGATACAGCCAAAGCAATGCTCAGAGGTCTGTTTATCTCCATAAATGCACACATCTGGAAGGAAGAAAGAAACCAAATCAAGGAACTAACCCTACAGCTTGAACAAGCAGAAAGAGAACAACAGAGGAACCCCTCGGGCACCAGAATAAATCAGATCATAAAGATTAGAGCAGAGCTGAATGAATTAGAGGATAGAAAAACAATTGAAAAAATTGAGAAGACCAAAAGCTGGTTTTTTGAAAAGATCAACAAAACTGACAAACCACTGGCTAAACTTACTAAAGAAAAGCAGGAAAGGAAATAACCCAAATTAGAAATGCCAGGGGGGTTGTCACCACAGATGCAATAGAAATCAAAAATATCATAACAGAATACTACGAAAGACTGTACTCTAACAAATTTGAAAACCTAGAGGAAATGGACCAATTCCTTGACTCATACCACCTACCCAAATTATCACAACATGAAGCAGAACAACTTAATAAATCCATTACAAAGGAAGAGATTGTAAAGGTCATCAAAATACTGCCAACCAAAAAAAGTCTTGGTCCAGGTGGCTTCACTGCAGAATTCTACCAAGCATTTAGAGAAGAGTTATCTCCAATACTACTGAAACTATTTCACAGTATAGAAAGGGATGGAGTACTCCCAAACTCATTCTATGAAGCCAGCATAACCCTCATACCTAAGCCAGGGAAAAACCCAACAAAGAAAGAGAACTACAGACTGATATCACTCATGAATCTAGATGCGAAAATCTTCAACAAAATTCTTGCCAATAGAATACAACAACATATCAAGAAAATAATCCATCATGACCAAGTGGGATTCATACCAGGGATGCAAGGCTGGTTCAACATCAGCAAAACAATTAATGTGATTAACCACATAAATAACAACAAAAGACAAGGATCACCTGATTTTGTCCATTGATGCAGAAAAGGCATTTGATAAAGTCCAACACCCATTCATGCTAAAAACTCTTAGCAAAATGGGCATAGATAGCAAATTCTTCAACACAATAAGGGTCATTTATACAAAGCCAATAGCCCACATCATCCTGAATGGAGACAGACTGAAAGACTTTCCCTTGAGATCAGGAACTAGACAAGGATGCCCATTCTCACCTCTTCCAGTCAACACTGTGCTAGAAGTTTTAGCCAGAGCAAATAGACAAGACCAAGAAATAAAGGGCATCTGCATTGGCAAACAGGAAGTTAAAATCTCCCCGTTTGCAGATGATATGATTGTATATGCAGAGAATCCCAAGGAATCTATAAGTAAACTACTCAAACTGATAGAACAGTTCAGCAAAGTCTGAGGATACAAGATAAACATAAGTAAATCAGTAGGATTCCTTTATACCAACAACGAGACTGTTAAGGAAGAAATTATCAAATCAATACCATTTACAATAGCCCCTAAGAAGATAAAGTACCTAGGAATTAATCTAACCAGAGAAATGACAGACCTTTACAAAGAGAACTACAAGCCCTTACTACAAGAAACTAAGAGAGATTTAGATAAATGGAAAAACCTACCCTGCTCATGGATAGGAAGACTTAGCATTGTGAAAATGTCTATTTTACCCAAAGCAATCTATTTATATAATGCAATCCCAATACAAGTTCCAGTGACATTTTTTAATGAGATGGAGAAACAAATCACCAATTTTGTTTGGAAAGGGAAGAAGCCCCGGTTAAGCAAGGTACTACTAAAGAAGAATACACTGGGTGGCCTCCCATTACCTGCCTTTAGAACACATTACACTGCCACAGTGGTCAAAACAGCCTGGTACTGGTACAAGAACAGACAGATCGATCAGTGGAACAGAACTGAGACCCCAGAGATGACACCATCTGCCTATGAACCATTGATATTTGACAAAGGCCCTAAGACATTAAACTGGGGTAAAAATAGTATCTTCAACAAATGGTGCTGGCAAAATTGGTTATCCATCTGCAATAAACTGAATCAAGATCCATATCTTACACCTTATACAAAAACCAACTCCAACTGGATAAAAGACCTAAATATCAAACCTAAAACGATAAAGCTCATCCAAGAAAAGGTAGGAACAACAATGGAAGTTTTAATACACAATATGGACAGACTCCAAAATCTGTCAAATAAACCACAATCATCAGAAGACAAAATAGATAAATGCGATCTATTAGGAATTAAACACGTCTGCTCATCTGAAGACTTTATTAATAGAATTAAAAGAACACCTACAGAATGGGAATAAATATTTGGTAACTCTATGTCAGACCGACGCCTGATTTCCATAATCTATAAGATACTACAAAATACCAACAAGAAGAAGATAAATCATCCAATTAAGTGATGGGAAAAGGAGATGGACAGACATTTCACTAAAGAAGAGATTCAGGCAGCCAAAAAACACATGAGGACATGTTCATGATCTTTAGTTACTAAAGAAATTCAAATCAAGACGACAATGAGCTACCATCTCACCCCAACAAGGTTGGCCATGATCCAAAAAACACAAAACAACAAATGCTGGAGAGGCTGTGGAGAAAGTGGAACCCTCCTACACTGTTGGTGGGGTTGCAAAATGGTCCAGCCTCTTTGGAAAGCAATCTGGTGCTTCCTTAAAAAAAATGGATATTGATATACCATTTGACCCGGTAATTCCACTACTTGGAATATATCCTACAGAATCAAGGCATTTCACACCAAAGGACACATGCACCAGAATGTTTATCGCAGCACAGTCCACGACAGCAAAAAGATGGAATCAACCCAGATGCCCAACAACAGAAGAACGGATAGGTAAACTATGGTACATATACTCAATGGAGCACTACGCGATGATAAAGAACAATGATGACTTCAGGAAACATCTCATGACCTGGTTTCAACTGGAAGACATTATGTTGAGTGAAAGTAGTCAGCAACAAAAGGACAAATATTGTATGAGACCTCTATGATAAGATCTCAAAAACAGACTTGTGTATAGAAGACTCTTTCACAGCTGCAAGGGAGGCGAGGGCGGGAGGGGGGGAGGGTTTAGATTAGATAGTTGCTAGGTATCTGGTTGGGTGAAATCAGTGATAGCACACATTAGAAACAAGAACAATATTAAGTGGACTTAAACATAACATGAGTACTCCTTCCATCTTAACCCAATATCGCAAGGATAGAATAGCTGGGGCAAGGGTGGGGGACCATGCTCTCAGGTGAAAGCGAGGTAAATTGGCACAACTAGCATTTTGCTAAGAGGGCTCTCTGCACCCCACATTGGTGAGTGGCGTCTGGGGTCTTAAAAGCTGCCAAGCTGCCATCCGAGGGCACAGCAAATGGTTCCAACTCAGCAGGAACGGACGCTCACTGAGGACCAAAATGACATGGGGGAAAGACAACCCAGAAGACAAAGAGACCCACAGCAGTGGGTGCCTACATAGACTTGGGACTGGAAAAACCAGATGGTGCCCGGCCACCACCAGTGATAGCCACGATGGAGCTCACTAAGTTGAGTCTCACTGGCAACACAAGAATGAAAAGATCCCCACTAAAAGACCTCAATTGATGGTCCAGTGGTTTCGGGTTTCCCCTGGGAGCATGGCCCCTCGCCCTGATGCTGTCCTTGACCATAAATCATAACGAAGGTCCACGCTTCGGACAGGAATGGATTGGACTTGGTGATGCAGTGACTGTATATTGGATGCACTTTACGGTTCTATACATCTAGAGGATGTCATCCTGCTGACCTCTGACTGGAGGAAGGAGAGTGGGTGGAGAGGAGGGAAAAAAGAGACTGTTGGGAGAATGAGACATGTATGGAGCAGAGAGGAATAGTGTGGTGTCACCGGGCACGGAGAGCAGTGGAAGCTGCATATAGGTGGGTATGTAAATTTATACGGGAATGTACATTTTCACTCAGTTATATTAAATAAAAAATTTAAAAAATAAAAAATTTAAAATTAAAAAAAAAATCAAAGTCTGCCTGGTTCTTATTGGGTTACAATATATGTATTTCTTCTTAATATTATCATGTTAAATACATAATATTAAGTCATGATTTTATTGTTTGCTTAATTACTAATCAGAAAACTCTGATACAGTGGTTGGGTGCTATAGCTGCTAACTAGACGGTTAACAGTTTGAGTCTGCAAGGCTCTCCTTGGAGAATCTGTAGGTGAGTTTTATTGTGTTTATGCGGTCACCATAGATCAAAATCAACACTACCTCAGTGGGTTTGATTTGGTTTTAAACTGCTAGCTTAACTTGAGAGAAAAAAATAGCAGGACAGGTACTGGCCTGAGGCCCATGTCATAAGGCCATAAAAAGCAGAAGCTGGAGAGATGGAAAGCATGAGAAGCTGAGCTACCTCAGGCTCAAAGGGATGGCCATGCCTCAGGGTTTGAGAGCACAGAGACACTGTCCCTGATTGAGGAGTTGCCACTTGGAGAACTGTGCACCTGAAGTGGACGGAACAAGAGGTGCTGCCCCAACAAGCCTGAAAGAGAGCTGTAGTACAGGGCCAGGGGGGACTTCCACTCAAAATCTAGAGAGGGTGGCCAATACCTAAAGTCTGGAGAACTGGGCCATTGGGTAACATGCCACAGGGGAAGAAAAATCCTTTTGAAAACTTTTCAGGGCTACTGTCTTGTGTGTGTCTACCTGTTCTGAATTTTGGAAGCAGATAATTTATATTCTAGATTTTACAGCCAAAGAGGAATTTCTGGACCTTAGACTTAGACTAGAGCTTTAAGACTTTCACTTTAAGGGGGTAAATGTTTTTCATGTTAATACTTTAGAGAACAAAGGGTAGGATGTCTTGGCTATTTTATTTTATCTGACATCATCAAAGCCAATGCTTTGACTAGGATGTTCAAAATTATTTGCCTGTGGACTTTTTATACTATATAAGTATTTAGGGACTTCATAATCTTGGTGTCTCCTGACTATGGGAGATTGTACCTCAAGATTATTATGCATAGTGTTTAATGTTCCTTAAAAACATGAGTAATGGTTGTGGTTAAGAATACTGTCTAAAGGAAAAAAAAAAGAATATTGTCTAAGGTTCTTTCCAGCAGATTGGGTTTTATTTGACCTTTTATATCCTGCTATGTGACTGACTCCTGTCATTATTAAGAAGGTTTTGTCATCTACAGTTTTTGTTGATTAACCAGAGTATCTCAGCAGACTGGTTAAAAAGGGACTGTGACTGGAGATAAATACAAAACTCTTGTGCAAAGTTGGTAACTTCACAGATGACAGCCTGTCCAGAACTAGGTAAAACAGGGAACTGGAAACTCATTTTCCTTTTTACTAAAATTGTTTACGTAATGAATTTGGGTTGTTATAATTTTCCAACTGAAAATTCCTGTGGGTAAATTTAATAGAGTTACAAATATCACAACCAGGAAAACATCTAATTTAGGCTGTGATTTTACAAATTAAAATCATATTATAGTTTCCTACTCTATCAAATAAAACAGTTAAGTCTTGACAGAAATGTTACAGTATATATACTGATTTAAAATCTGAGGTTTTTACAGAATACACTTGCTACTGAGACACATGAAAGGTTACTGATGATACACATAAATGCCTTCTGAGGTTTGTCTCCCCTCAGAGACCTAGTCAGTTTCGTTGGTTATTTCAGATAATTGACTTAATATTGTTAATGTTTTCTACTTTCTAGTTTACTGTATAGTACATGAGATCTTAAAAAACCTAATGGTATTTAATTATCATTTAATGAACATTTTGATTAAAGATTTTATAGTGGGATATATAATTCTTGTAAGGTCTGGATTTCTAACTTCTACAGGAATTAAGGTGGCCTATGCAGGCTACTGCTTTCAGAAAAGACTGGTTCTCCAAGCCACCTTAAATCAAATAACAGTCCAGATAAACTGGTCTACTATTACACTATGGACACTATTAAAAAAGCCATTACAGTCATATATTTTGTGTCTTGGTCCACATCAGACATAAGACAAATTACAAAAACTGAAAGCACAGCCTCAGTCCACACTCCCAATTGGTAGAGGAGACCCTTAAGGCATTTTAAATAATAGAGATTTTGGTGACAGAGAGAAAAGGATAAAAAGAAAGCCCAGCTGTGGCGACAGCCCTCTAGGTCAACCTCCAGGTAACCCAGTTAGCCCCAGAGACCAGGACTTAAGAGTACCTCACTGGCCAATAAATGTGGACCCCAATAAATACAGATATTGTCAAAAATGAGGCCACTGAAAGGCAGAGGGTCCTGGGCACCCTAAAGCAGCACATCCAGTCAACCTCTGCAACATAAGGCCCAGATGGGCAGGTCCCCTTACACTCTCTCAGAAGAGGAGTCTAGGTAACTGACCACTGACAAGAGGCTGAGGCCATATGACTGCTGGCCACACATCAACATCTTCTTTGAATAGCTAAGGGTTATGCTCTGATAAGGACTTGGAAAGTAAAAATTAGACTTCTGTTAGACAATAGGGCCACTTTCTTTATCCTGATTTACCCAATGGGCTCCATTCTCCAAGTGGGACTGTGTCCAGCTTATGTTTTACTTGCATCTGATCAAAGTTTGCTCTTATGTCCAATAGCACCCAATGGGCCAGTTAAAAAGACACTCCTTTCCATGTGTCCCTGAATGCCCTGTTGAGATTGCTGGGACAAAGATTACTGATTAGAAGACAGACAAGACTTACAATTGGCTATATTGTTGGTTTGGAGATACATACCAGAAAAACAATCTGGTTACATGAGGGGTTTGGGGACATTGCCATGCCAAATACCTGAGTTATACTGTTTAAAGCAGCATGTCCTTCATACATGTACAATTCTGCTGACTCACATATTAAAATCCTGTGAACAACTGACACCACACCACCCTCTGGCGGTGCCTGAGTCGGTCCCTTTTACCGCTCAGGTTGGTAGAGCCAGCTGTCCATAAATAGTTTGACCTTATAAATTCCTGGGCCATTTTCCCCTTGTTTACTATTATAACTATCCTCATTTACATATGGGGGCCCTGTATCCTAAAAATAGTTACCAAGGAATGGCCCAGACCCCACCAACTGTGGGGCGTGTTTATTCTTGACAATCTCCCCTTGGAGTCAACAAACTCTCAGGTCGAACAGGAATGGTGGCTTTTCACACATCGACTGGGTTCTCCCCTGTACTGATTACCTTCACCCTCACTGGCACCCCCGTTCAGCAGGAAGTAGTCAGAATGATCTGTGCTCCACTCCCCAAGATTGTGAAGGTTTAAAACAAAAGGAGGGATTGAAACCAGGGGCTGAAAAAGCCTCCATGTGAGGGGTACTCAAAACTAAGGGGATCTGTGGGACATTGTCTCAGATTACCCCTAACACGCAAGGAAAGACATGACTTCCACATTCGACAAGCCTTAGGTGGTAAAGCCCTAGGCAGTGGGGCTCTTGTTAGGGTGGGGCTCTGGTAGGCTCTACTACAGATTTAGTGAACTACAGGCAATGAATGGTTCCTTTGGTCTTGATAAAACCAATGATAAAAGGATCAAGCAGGAAGCGGAGAGGATGGAGAAGTAACTTGTGTCTGAGCATTATTCTTCTAGGTTTCTCGCCAGATGACATCTAGCACCACTTTGTTTTCCCGTGATGGTCTGTGAGATTATGAAGCAGACCTCCAACCCAGCTGACTCCCCTCCACCCAGTCGGCCTCCACCTAGCCAAGTCAAAACCCGCTTGCCCCCAAATGTCCACATCATGCCCTACATCTACATGTGGCCCTTCCCTTTAAATACTCAGACTTTGCCTGACCAACTGGGGCAGGCTTTGAGGATGAGAATATCTCCCTGCCCCTTTGCAATGCTGGCTTGCAAATAAAACCTTTGATCTCACCCTAAAGCTCCTGTCTCAGTGAACTGGCTTTTTGTGGCAGGTAGCCGAACTCCTGGCTTTTCCAGTAACAGTAGAAACGTTGAAATGAGGCATAAGTGACAGCCTTTGAGGAAGGGCACAGTAAAAATTCAAGGTATTAAAGAAAGCCACAGGAAACAACTTAATAGCAGAAAATACCATAGAGTAATCTCATCCTTGTCTTACAAAACATCTGTCACAAGACAAGCCTGGGGACAGCCTTGCAAGTGACCCCTAGACCTTGACCACATTTTACAACTAACAGGAATTCCAGGTGGCCTTAACCAATCAATGTAAAGGTCAGTTCCCCCTCCCTGCTTTGTAATCTCACGACTTAAATACTGGGTGCTGATGAAGCTCAGGGTCGCCCCCTGCTCTGTGTAGTTTGGGGTGCGTCCCTGGTGCACCAGTATTTTTGCTATTGAGCATATTTTTTAATAAAATTTAACCTTTAAAGTAACAGTGTCGCATCTTGAAAATCACAGACCCTAACAGAAATACAGATTCTAGAGAGACAGAAATGGTAAGTATAAACGACGTTATGCCAATAAATTCAACAACCTAGATAAAATGGATGAATGACCTTGCACACCAAAGTGCAAATCTGGAAGAAACAGTTAACATGAATATATTGATTTTAAAAGTTGACGTTACAGTTTTACACCTTCCCACAAGGAAAACTCCAGGCCCATGTGGCTTAATTGGTAAATTCTATCCAACGTTTTGAGTGTGATACTAATTGTAGACAAACTTGCCCATAAATCTGAATAAGAAGGAATATGTTCCGTCCCATTCAATGAAGAAGCCAGCATTATCATGAAACCCAAACCCAACAAACACTAGAAAGGATATCTCCCATAAAAATATATGCAAAAATTCTTAATATTTTACAAGATCAAATCCAACATTATATAAAAAGGATAAAACATGAGGAGACAGCATGTATCAAACGAAAAGGAGGAGTGTGCTGTCATCAGGCAAGGAGAGAAGAAGGAGCCGCAGACAGGCAGGCATGCAAAATTAGGATTGTATACTAAGCACAATAAAAAGAAAAGCGATAGTAATACATTACAACCTTGCAAGGTTTATTTCAGAAATGCAAGGTAGGCTTAATATTCAAAAATCAATCAACAGAAAGGTGTGGGCAGATCAAGAACTCTATTAAAAGACCAGATTTGATGGTGAAACAATATGGAGGGTCCCCTGGGAACACGGACCCTAAACCTGCCCTCAGCCCAGAGCTGAAATCAGTACTGAAGCCAACACTTCAAAGAAGGGACTGGACTTGGGGACACAGAATAATGCAGGTGGTGTTATGTACTTTATGGTTTAACATAGATATATGAGGCAGTCCTACTTGCTTCTCTTTATGAGAGAGAGGAAAGTGTGGAGAGGAGGGGACAAGTGTTGGCTGAGTAGATACTGGAAGTAAAGAGTGGAAAAGAAGAGCGTGCTGTCACAGGGTAAGGAGAGCAGATAGAGTTGTGGAGAGAGAGGTGCTCAGGGTTTGATACAGAAAATTGACTTGGATTGTAAACTTTCACTTAATCATCATAAAAAAAAATTTAATCAATCAATATAATTTACAATAACAGACTAAAGAGAAAAATCATGTTACTAGATACCAAAAAACCACTTGCCAAAATCCAACAAACACTCTGGATAAAAACTTTCAGAAAGCTTGGATATAAATGAAAATTCTTTAATCTGATAAAGGTATCTGTGAAATACATGTAACATGATATTCAACAGTGAGAGACTAAATGTATTACCCCTAAGATTAAGAACAAGCAGAGGAGGATTTCCACTCTTCATTTCTTACTTTACTTATTACTTATTTCATATGTTATTGTAGGTTCTAGGCAGTGCAACCAAGCACAAAAAAGAAAAGAAAGGCAGCAAGACTGGGAAAGAAGCAAAACAGTTTTTATTACCAGATAACCTGTCTCTGTAGAAAATCTGATGAAGTATACACACAAATATTTCTAAAACTGTGAAAGTCTACAGAATACAGCATCAATCTGCAAGAATCAATTGTATTTTCATATAATAGCAGCAAACAACTGGAACTGAAATGTAAACAAGAATAACATTTAAATAGCATCAAAACTAATAAATACTTTGGGATCAATCTGACAAAAGATTGGAGACCTACACATAGAAAAGTGAAAATACTGCTAAGACAAATTAAAGAGAACCTAAATAAAAGGATGCATCATGTTCATTGATCAAAAAATGTAATACTGTTAAGATACAATTCTTATGAAATTGATCTACAGATTCAAAGCAATTCCAATAAAAATCTAAATAAGCAGCCTTATATTTTTAGAAAGTGAAAACTGATTTTATAATTCAAATAAAAATGCAAAGGACATAGAACAGCTAAAACAACTTTGGAAAAGAAGAGCAGAGGTGGAAGACTTACATTACTTGACTCCAAGACCTAAAAAGCTCCAGTAATCAAGTAATAGAGCCAAATAAACGAAAAGAACAGAGGGTCCACAGACACACACATACATGTTATTGTTGTTGTTACGTGCTGTAGAATCGGTTGACTCTACAGGGAATGAATAGTTTTCTTCCAAAACTGTGTGTAGAAATTTGGCAAGGCCATGATTCCTGCTATTGTGTGATGTTCCTCCATGCTGTAAACCCTGCCTCTATGATGTTACTGAAGGATGAGGGCTGCAGTAGTGTTGATGCCCCAGAACTCCTAGTGTAAGACTGTTCTGTGCCTTGAGGCAATCTCTTGGGCTCTAAAGGAAAGGCAAGTAAGAGAGTTGAGAAACTCACACTATCAAGAAAGAGAGCAGTGCCAGGAGCTGAGTGTAACTCCCTACCCCAACAAAAGAGGTGGGGTGGGAGGAAGTGTCCTTGTGCCTCAGAAGCTTCTGGTCTAGGTAAGGACGGACAACAAAGATCTTCCTCCAGAGCCAGCAGACAAAGTATTCCTCTGGAGGTGACACCCTGAATTTGGACTTTAAATCCATGAGACTATTACAAAATAAAATTTGTCTTTTTTAAAGCCATCCATTTGTGGTATCTCTGTTATGCAGCATAAGTTCTGACTCACAGTAACTCTATGTACAACAAAATGATACAGTGCCTCATCTGGTACTTTATAAGACAATGTTCCTCTGTTATTACATTGGCGAATTTTTTCAGAAGTAGATTCCCAGACCCTTTATCCTTGCCTGTCTTAGCCTGCAAGCTCCACTAAAACCTGTCCACCATGGGTGACCCTGTTGCCATTTGAAATACTGGTAGCAAAGCTTCCAGCATCACACTAACATTCAAGCCATCACAGTAAACCAAACGATAGACACTTGGTGGACACATATATGAATCATTAGCTTTCAACAAACATGCAAAGGAAGGCAATTCAGATGACAAAGGAGAGTGTTTTCACAGTGCTGCTGGAACAACCAGATATCCATATGCAAAAAAGAGAATCTTTAGCCATGCTTCATGCCATATACAAGAATCATCTCAAAACGGATCAAACAACTAGATGTGAAACTAAAACTGTTAGAGGAAAACACAGGAGAAACTGTGACTTCGGGTTAGTAGACATCTATTTTTGACACATGACACCAAAACCATGATCCGTGAAAGAACAGATTGAGTCAGACTTTGTCAAAATGTAAAACTTCTTCAAAAGACACTATTAAGAGAATAAAAAGGCAAGTCGTAGATTAGGATGGAATATTAGCAAATCACATAACCAATAAAAGGACTTACATCCAACATATATTTTTTTTAAAAAAAGAAAAAATTCTAAACCTCCATAAAGAAAACAATAAATTGTTAATAAGACTACAAACACAACTTTCCATTCTAGCTAAACTGACCTTAAAGCAGTGATTCTGGGAGTTCCACACAACCAGGTCAGGGAGACCACCTCGGCAGTGTCGGAAGTCAGTAGCCAGGTGCCTGAACACTCCACTGAGGACAGGGCCGCCCAAACAGGAGACGAGATCCTGAACACAAAACACAAGGACATTTGGCCGTGTCCCTTGCTACAGTGACCTTGAAGTACATCCTAGAGATCATAAGACAGGCTAAGACTCTGTGGGAAGAAAACACAAACGCATTCCCAATAAACCTGGGGCTGTCTTCATTCTTGTGCTGGGGCTAAAATTCTCACTGGCAAACTCTGGGAGTTTTCTCACTGGCAAACTTTGGTCACTTACTATGCCTCTGCCTAGAGTGGAGAACCCTGAGAGCTCTCAGAGCAGGAGGAGGGGTCTAGAGGGAGCACTCCAGAATCGCAGCAGTGACGACTCACAGAGGCCCAGCAGTTAGACGGGCCACAGGAGAGGCGAAGGAAAGGTAGTATCCCAGAGATGGGAGACCTATAACTGGGCTTTCTTTGTGCCCTAACACATTCTCATCAATTACAGTGGCATCTGGGCTGAGGTGGGGAGAATGGGAGAAGGAAAGTATTGTATATAAACACACACACATACACATATATATACACATACATGCAAACATATGCCTATGTCTGGGCGTGCGCACATGTGTGTTTCTTAATAGATGCCACAGACACTTAGCATTTGGAAGGCAGTATTTACTGACCACATGTGGGTGCAGTTAACAGCTGCTATTACCTGAGCCTGCTGAAGAGAAGCAAAGCGGTCCCAGCTGATTATGGAAGTCACTCTACCTTCTTGAGCCTGCCACACAGCTGCCAACCAGGTACAGAGGGTCTCAACAGAGGCAGTGTGGATGAGCTGCAGCCTGGCCTCAATGGCTGGTCTTCGGCTTGCAAAGAAGCTGTCTGTATACAAGTCCAGTGGGAAGGCCTGTGTCACAGGGAAAACTAGCTCTCACACCATGCCTGGTAGAAATGTTGTAATCAGGAATATGCAATACCTACAAAATTTGGAAACTGGCCAATCTGATTAAATAGATACCGTGACTGAACTTTTCCTCAAAAGACAATTTCAAGTTTACCTGATACATAAGTAACTGAACAAAAATAATACTTCACAGACAGAGCTTTGAGATTAAGTCAGTACAACACTAAGTGGGCACAGCTGAAAATGTCTGCAAAAGGACCTATACAGAACCTGAGATGTGGTAGGGGCTCAGAAATGCTAACTTTGAATCATCTTCATATCAAACGTGCAAAATGTTAAAGGTTAATTAGACTAAAAGTTCAAAACTTACTATGCTTACATTTGAAATTCAGTTAATCAGATTTTAAACCAAAGGCATTCTCAAGATAGAAGCAGCACTGTGAGGTGTGGACAACATCTAGGCTGCCACAGACAGGCATGTTTTCAGACTGTCAAACAAAGATACACGGTGGCTTCAATACAAATGTGTGCACAGCCTTCCTACAGAGAACACGTGTGTTCGGCCCAGTATTGCTGCAGTACCTGGTAAGCATTCCTAAAGACGTCAGAAATCCCATCCATGAAGATGACATCCCACAGGAGAAGGCCATACAGCGTACTGAAGGTGGATCCTTCCCCATGGATCCCTGACACAAAAGTCATACAGCTTTATCAGTTTTAAAAATTGCTACAGACATAACCTACTGCATACTTAGGTTCTATTAAATATTTTAGATTCAGAAGCAAATGCTGCATTTGTGCCATTTCTAGTTCATCTTTTTACACTACATATTGCTTATATGTAGAAGTCTCATTTAAGGGAGGATTAACAATCATATATTTAAATATTAGTAATCATAGAAAAGTTCAAATGAACATTTCTAAGCAACAGTGGCTCTTAAACTTTAGTCACAACCCAAGAAAGATGTCCCAACAGCACAACAGCCAATTACACCCTCATGCTACAGAGGTTAACAGCCTGGCAGACCCAGCATCCACACCTGGGGGCTTCTGACGCAAGGGTCTGTGAGAAGCTCTTCCCGACAGACAATTGACAGGAAGAGGTCAAGGCCCTGTGAAGTCCAGGTACTGACTAGGCTCTGTGAGCAGAGTGGAAGAGCTGAGACCAAACAGTGTCCTATGGCCCTGGGACTGGTAACTGAGCCCAGGTGTTTGTTTCTATTCATTTCATTCAATCAAGCATCGCACAATGTACTTCCAGTGTTTCTAACAGTCAAAAGTTTTCATAGAAACCTTCAACCCTAAGACCATCTAGTCACTCCCCATGTGCACATCACACATACCTTTTACTGATTAGGAAAAAAGTCATCTATCCTAAGGTCATATAAAATGCATGAGGCTGAGTATGAAGTTTGGGCTTTGTTACAGATTGAACTGTGTATCCCAAAATATACACTGTAAATCTTAACCTCTATGGTTGTGGTTAAAATCTCATTAGTGAATGGGCTATGTTTATTATGTCAATGAGACAGGATTAGTGCAGAGTACGTCTTAAGTCAATCTCTTCTGAGACATAAAAGAGATTAGACAAGCAAACTAAAGAAGCAGAGATGGGGTAAGATGATGCCAAGACATGTGGAGATTTCCAAGGAACCAAGAAGTAGAAGAAGCTAAAGAAACAAGGGCCTTCCACCAGAGCTGCCAGAAAAAAAAAAAAAACCTTTCCCTAAGGCCAGGAATTTGAACTTCTAGCCTCCTAAACTGGGAGAAAATCAATTTTTGTTAAGCTATCCACTTGTAGTATTTCTACTGTAGTATTTCATTTCGGAGCACTAAATGACTAAGACAGAATTGGTACCAAGAATGGGATGCTGCCCTAACAAGTACCTAAAACGTGGAAGTGATTTTGGATTTGAATAATAGAGGCTTGAAGAGACACTTAGTAGAATTATGGATGTCATGAGCAATTCTGTAAGGGCTCAGAAGGAAGTGAGCAGAGCTACAGACAAAAGTGCTATCATCCTAGAGCATACATATGCTGACAGCAACAGAATGTTGCTAGATGTGTGGATGTTAAATGTACCTCTGGTGAGGCTTTAAAAAAAACTGATAAGAGGAAGGGCAATGATGCTTTTTATGCAGTGCCAAAGAACATGTCTGAATTATGTCCACCTGTTTGGTGAAAAGCAGAACTTGTTAAGTAATGAGCTTTCATATCTGGCTTAGGAGATTTCTAAGCAAGAGCTTAAGAGGTCCACATGGTTTCTTCTTGCTGCTTACAGCAAAATGCAAGAGAAAAAGGTTGACTTAAAAATTAACTGTGGAAAATGAAAACAGAACTTAAAGATTTGGAAAATTCAGGGGTGAAGTCAAGATGGCAGATTAAACACACGTCTCTCTAAATCCCTCGGGAAACCAAGGCCTGAACAGATAATTAAACGGAGCCTTCTGGACACCTAGTGAACCCTAGGACATGGCATAGGGCTGTCTATTTGGTCTGTGTACCACTGAACGGGAAGCTTCTTCTCTTTGGCCGATCCCCACCCTTGTTGAGTCTCGGCTCTCGCGGACTGAAGGTAAATCGCCATTTTGACTTTTTCTTCTCTGTCTTAGCTCGTGGGAGAGACTGGGGTGACTGGCAGGAAGACTCAGACGTGCTGCTAATGAGACTGGCAAGAGGAGTCACCACGCTCTGGGAGCCTGCCCTTGGAGTCTATGCAGCTCAGTGCCTCTGACCTCGGAATTTCCAAATCTCTGCTACTGAATAGCGTTTTCCAAGGTGTGTGGGAAAGCTTGTGTGGGACACCTTCTTCATTCACTGGGAGGCAGATTTTCCTACACAGAGGCCTCAGCTAGACCTAATTCCCAGGCTGGAAGGCAGTACCTGCCCAGAGAGTGCTTTTCTGGCAGTAAAGCAGTCTTTGATATAGAGGTGCTGACTTTGCCAGCTGGGAAGAGGGACTTGCACACTTGAAAGCCTGACTAAGAGAAATAACAGCGGTGCACCTGGACAGCTTCTCGTCCAGTCTTTACTGTCTTACATTATAGGGTCAGCTGATTGCTCCCCAGTGACTCTGTAAGTGGGGCTGTGTCTTACACAATTAGGAGGTGGAGTCTACTAACCCAGAGATTCCACTGTGTCAAATAACTAGAGTACACAGAGGTGTGTGATTATCATCTTCCTTTTCAGACTGAGGTTTTGATATCATTAAGGTAACACTGGAGAAACAAAACAACCTCTAGACGCCAAAAAAGCAACAAACTTTGGACCACAACATTAGGAAGAATTTACCTATGGCTTCAGAAGGCCCACAAAAGATCCAAAGAACTTCCCAGATGAAGAAACCTTTCTGAAACTATTGGAGAGCAAGTACAAAAGGATTATACATAGAACCCTCCTAGACCTTACACAAAATGCAACGAGCAAAATGAAAAATTAAGCAAGTTGTTTGATCTGACGGAACACCAGTACTCTGAAAACCAACAGATCAAGAACAAAATCAAAGAGATATAAAATTCAGTTCAAAGCCAAGAACAGAATGGAAGAAATGGAAAACAGACTTTCTGACTTGGAAGACAGAGATACTGACTCCAGCCTCTAGGGGAAAAAACAGAAAAAAGAAACAAGAAAAATGAAGAAGCATTAAGAAGCATGTGGGACTCTATTAAGTGGAACAATCTACAATTAACTGGAGTTCCTGAACAGGGTAGGACACCTGACGACACTGAGAGTATTGTTGCTGAGCTGCTGACAGAAAACTTCCCAGAAATTACAAAAGAACAGAATATAGATATCGAAGATGCATATTAAATGCCACTCAATGTAGATCCCAAAAGAAAGACTCCAAGATATATTCTAATCAAGCTTAATAAAATGAAACACAAGCAGAAACTCTTAAAGGCAGCAAGACTCAAAATAAAGCTAATATTCAGAGGGAAACCCTGCAGGCTTTCATTGGATTTCTCAGCAGAAACAATGCTGGCATGGAGACAGTCGTATGACATATTCAAAGCCTTGAAGGAGAAGAACTTCCAACCAAGAATTATATATCCTGCAAAACTATCTTTCAAATATGAAAATGAAATTAAGACATTCACAGATAAACAGAAACTCAGAGACTTTGTAAAAACCAAACCAAAGCTACAAGAAATACTGAAAGAAGCTTTTGGCTTAGAAGAACAAAACCATTAATTTTGTATTTTAGGAGGAAACAGCACACATCACCCAGAAACCTACTCAGGTAGGGAAGGCTCCAAACTCAATCAAAGGAGTGATATTAAGAGAAGTGATCCTGTGATCATATGATGAAAACTATAATGTCATCATATTACAAAGAGGGATGTACTACAGTTGTTACAGTCCTTCCACATGGAGATGAAGTTAGTAAGACTGGTAGTAGCTAAAATTGGGTTTAAACATAGACTTTTAAGGGGGATCATAGGGGCAGCCCCAAAGCACAATAAAGATGCAACATATCAAATCAAGAAACATAATACAGGAGTCGCAACAACCACAAAACCAACACTGAAAAAAGTGAAAAATCAACTCATAAAGGAGAATGTTTCAAAACAGAGTAAGACCAGAGAAAACATCAACACAAAAATAAACACATCACAACAACAGCACTAAACACATACCTATCGATAATTACATTGACTGTGAATAGGCTGAACACTCCAGTAAAGAGACAACGAGTGGCATCTTGGATCAAAAGACACTACCCATCCATGTATTGCTTACAACAAACTCACCTTAGAATTAAAGATATGAACAAACTGAAAATTAAAGGATGGAAGAATGTATATCGAGTTAACAATACACAAAGAAGAGCAGGTGTGGCAATATTAATCTCAGGTAAAATAGATTTTAATGTAAAATCTACCATCATGGACAAGGATGGACACTATTGCTGACAGGTTCAATACACAAGCAGGACCTAACATCAAATATTGATGCATCTAACATTAGAACACATAAATACATCAAAGAAACACTGACTACACTCTAAAACAAGATAGATCACTCCACAATAATAGTGGGAGACTTCATACTCCACTCTCAATAATGGACAGATCATCTACAAAAAAGCTCAATAAAGGCACGTAAGATCTTATTGCCACAATTAAATAACTAGACCTCACTGACATATAGAGAACTCTCTCTCCATCAGCAGATTACTACATCTTCTTCTCCAGTGCACAAGGAACATTTTCCAGAATAGACTATGTGTTGGGACATAAAGCAAATCTCAACAAAATCCATACCATTAAATTACTGCAGAGCATCTTGTCATACCACAAAGCCATTAAAGTCTAAATTAATAGCAGAAAAAACATAAAAGTGGAACTCATCGAAACTCAACAATATCTTACTCAAAAAGCCATGGGTTAGAGAAGAAATCAAGGATGAAATAAAGAAATTTATGGATTCCAATGAGAATGAAAATACTTCCCACCAGCACCTATGGGATACAGCTAAAGCAGTGCTCAGAGGTCAGTTTATCTCCATAAATGCACACATCTGGAAGCAAGAAAGAACAGAAAGCAAAGATCTAACCCTACAGCTTGAACAAGCAGAGAGAGAGCAACAGATGAACTGCTCAGGCACCAGAAGAAAGCAGATCATAAAGATTAGAGCAAACTAAGCAAATTACAGAACTGAAGAACAACTGAAAAACTTGAAAAGACCAAAAGCTGGTTATTTGAAAAGATCAACAAAATTGACAGATGACAGGCTAAGCTTACTAAGATGGGAAGAGAAACAAATAACCAAAATAAGAAATGAGTGGGGAGTTGTCACAACAGATCCAACAGAAATCAAAATATCATAACTGAATACTATGAAAGACTGTACTCTAACAAATTTGAAAACCTAGAGAAAATGGACAAATTCCTTGATTCATATCACCTACTCAAATTATCACAAGGTGAAGCAGAACAACTTAATAAACCCATCACAAAGGAAGAGATTGAAAAAGTCATCAAAAAACTACCAACCAAAGAAAGCCCTGGCCCAGATAGCTTCACTACAGAATTCTACCCAGCTTTTAGAGAAGAGTTAACTCCAATACTACTGAAACTATTTGACAGCATAGAAAAGGATAGAATACTCCCAAATTCATTCTATGAAGCCAGCATAACCCTAATAACCAAAGCCAGGGAAAGACCCAACAAAAAAGGAGAACTACAGACCAATATCACACATGAATCTAGATGCAAAAACCTTCAACAAAATTCTTGCCAATACGACAATATATCAAAAAAATAATCCATCATGACCAAGTTGGATTAATACCAGGGATGCAAGGCTGGTTCAATATCAGAAAAACAATTAATGTGATTAACCACATAAATAACACAAAAGACAAGAATCATCTGATTTTGTCACTGATGAAGAAAAGATATTCAATAAAGTCTACCACCCATTCATGCTAAAAACTCTCAGCAAAACAGGAATAGACAGCAAATTCCTCAACACAGTAAGGGCCATTTATACAAAGCCAACTGCCTACATCATCCTGAATGGAGAGAGACTGAAAGAATTCCCCTTGAGAACAAGAACTAGACAAGGATGCCCACTCTCACTTCTCCTGTTCAACACTGTACTGGAAGTTCTAGCCAGAGCAATTAGACAAGACCAAGAAATAAAGGGCACCTGCATCAGCGAAGAGGAAGTAAAAATCTATTTATCTGCAGATGATATAATTGTATACACAGAGAATCCTACAGAATCCATACTCAAACTGATAGAAGAGCTCAGCAAAGTCTCAGGATACAAGATAAAGATAAGTAAATCAGAAGAATTACTTTATACCAACAACGAGATTATTAAGGAAGAAATCACCAAATCAATACCATTTACTATAGCCCCCAAGAAGATAAAATACCTACAAATTAATCTAACCAGAGAAATAACAGACCTTTACAAAGTAAACAACAAGTCCTTACTACAGGAAATGAAGACAGACTTACATAAATGGAGATATCTACCCTGCTCATGGATAGGAAGACTTAACATTGTGAAAAATGTCTATTTTACCCAAAGTAATTTACTTATCTAATACAATCCCAGGGATTTGCACTGGGATTTGTCATGGATTTGTCATGGGATTCCCATGACATTGTTTAATGAGATGGAGAAACAAATCACCAAATCTGTTTGGAAACGGAAGAAGCCCTGGATAAGCAAAACACTTAAGAAGAAGAACACCCTAGGAGGCCTTTCACTGCCTGACTTTAGAACCTACTACACTGCCACAGTATTCAAAACAGGCTGGTACTGGTACAAAAAGAGACAGATATATCAGTGGAACAGAATTGAGACACCAGAGATGACATCATCCTCCTATGAACAGTGGATATTTGACAAAGGCCCTAAGACATTAAACTGGCATAAAGGCAACCTCTTCAACAAATGGTGATTGCAAAACCAGATATCCACCTGCAATAACCACGTATCTCATACCTTATACAAAAACCAACTCAAACTGGATAAAAGACCTAGCTATCAATTCTAAAATGATAAAAGCTCATTCACGAAAAATTAGGGTCAAAAATAGAATGCAGAGAGACTTCAAAGTCTCAAACAAACCACAGTCAACAGAAAATAAATAAGTGGGAACTACTAAGAATCAACACTTTTGCTCATCCAAAGACTTTATCAATAGAATTAAACGACCACCTATAGGATGGGAAAAAATATTTGGCAACTACATGTCAGACTGACACTTGATCTCCACAATCTATAAGGTACTACAAAACATCACTAAGAAAAAGATCAGTCATCTAATTAAGCAGTGGGTAAAGAAGACGGACAGACACTTCTCTAAAGAATAGACCCAGGCAGCCAAAAACACATGTGGACATGCTAACAATCATTAGCTACTAAGGAAATTCAAATCAAAACTACAACAAGATACCATCTCATCCCAAAAAGGTTGGCCATGATCCACAAAACACAAAATAACAAATGCTGGAGAGGCTGTGGAGAAATTGGAACTCTCCTACACTGCTGGTGGGATTGCAAAATGGTGCGACCTCTTTGGAAAGCAACCTGGCATTTCCTTAAAAAGCTGGAAATAGATATACCATTTGACCCTGGAATTCCACTGCTTGGAACATATCCTGCAGAATCAAGGCCTTTCACATCAACTGATACATGCACACGAACGTTTATGCAGCACAGTCCACAACAGCCAAAAGATGGAATCAATCCAGACGCCCAACAACAGAAGAATGGATAGGTAAACTATGGTACATATACTCAGTGGAACACTATCCAATTAATAAGAACAATGATGATTTTAATACACATCTTATAACCTGGTTTCAATTGGAGGACATTATGTTGAGTGAAAGTTGTCAGCATCAAAAGAACAAATATTGTATGAGACCCCTACGATAAGAACTTAAAAACAGACTCACGCACAGAAGAAAAGACTCTTTGATGTCTGCAAGGGTGGGGAGGGAGGGAGGGAGAGGATGGAATATAGACTAGATAGTTGATAGAAATTTGGTTGGGTGAAATCAGTGACAGCACACATTAGAAAGAAGATAAATTTTAAGTGGACATCAGCATAACATGGTTATTCCTCCCATCTTAACCCAATATTTTAAGGACAGAGTAGCCGGGGCAGGGGGCCGGGGACCATGCTCTCAGGGGAAATCAAAGCTAACTGGCACAACTAGCATTTTGCTAAGGGAGTATTCGGCACCTCAAATTAATGAGTGGCATCTGGGGTTTTAAAAGCTGCCAAGCTGCCATCTGAGGTACACCAAATAGTCCCAACTCAGCAACAACGGATGATCTCCAAGGACCAAAATGACATGGGGCAAAGAGAACCCAGGAGACACAGAGACCCACGTGAATGGCCGACTACATCAACATGTGACTGGAAGAACTGATGATGCCCAGCCGCCAACAGTGATAGCCATTATGTGGCTCACAAAGTTGAGTCTCACTGGCAACACGAAAATAAAAAGAGGTGCACACTGAGATCTCCACTAGAAGACCGCAACTGATGGTCCAGGGGCCTCAGGGTTCCCCTGGGACCAGGACCTCTGGCCCTGTTGCTGCCCCTGTCCATATATCATAATGGAGGTCAACTCTTCAGACAGAAATGGACTGGACTTGGTGACACAGAGTGACCATATCCTGCATGCCCTTTATGGTTCTATGCATCTACAGGATGTCATCCAGCTGACCTCTTACTGGACACAGTGGAGAGGGTGGAGAGGAGGGGATAGGAGATTGTCAGGAGGATATAACATGTACAGAACAGAGAAGTGTGCTGTCACCAGGCTGGGAGTGCAGCGGCTCGCTCATTGGCAGGTATGCAAATTTATATGGGATTGTATATTCTCAATCATAATAAAAAATGTCTATTTTTTAAAAAAAGATTTGGAAAATTCTGTATGAAGACACATGTCCTAGAACATTCACCAACAGTGTGGCTACACAGTCTTTAAAACAGAGATAAGCCTGTGACTGAGAGATCTACCAACTACCACAGCAGAAAACGCATCTACTTAGGCTGAAAGGGACAGAGAAAGAATATATCTAGTTCTTGGAATTCTACAGGCAGGAAACAGACCAAAAGAGCTGTATCTGTTGATCTCCAAGTGAAGACAAGGACAATTCTTGGAGCAGTTCAGAGATCAGAACTGTTGACAAGAGTACAAGAAGAAGGGTCTTCTCAGTTTCAAAAGGCGGAAGCTGTTGTCTTCTAGATCTTCAAGAATGGGAGCACAGCCTCCTAGGTTTCAAAGTCAGCTCTTCATCAACTTGAAGTACAGGGCTGCTGTTAACATTTGTCACAGGAGATGAGACCAGCACCCAAAGCTGAGGGAGCGAGGCTGCCACGTGCAAGGGGGCTAAAACCAGGACCTTCTGGACCTAGGGGGTGGGGTCACCTAACAAAGACTAGGAGAATGGGGTCATCCAAAACCAAGGGAGTAGAGCTGCCACCCCAGTGAGACTAGAAGATAGAGCTGAAACCTAGGGCTAAGAGGTAGCCACCCACTCCAGATTGACTGGCCAACACCCAGAGTCTGGAGGGCAACTTCATTGCCTACATGATCTCAGGCAAAAGATTATTATTTCCAAGCCTTGAGATTTAATGTAAATTGTTCTGCTAGGTTGTGGACTTGGTTGGTGCTTGTTATCCCTTTTTTCTTCCAATTTCTCCCACTTGTAATAGAAATGTGTACCTTTTGCCTATTCTACCATGGTACTTTGCAAGCAAATAACTTGAAGTTGACATTTCTCAGCACCACAGATGAAGAGGAACTTTGCCCCAGAAGAGAAAACACCTGAAGTTTCACTCATGTTTGATTTAGATGATTCACCAGACGAGACTTTGAACCTGGCAGTTAATTTAAGACTGCTGGGGTGATGTGATAGGGTGACTGTTTTCTAAACAAGGACATGAATTTGGAGTGCCAAAGGGTGGAATGTTCACACAGGCCTTGCAGAGCAAAGCCATCTGTCTTTTTCTTGATCAGCTAAAGCTTCTCTATACTCCCTACACCCACACATTCAGGCATGAGGAGCCCGTCCCTCCCTGGATCAGCACACATACACAGGTTGTATCTCCATGTGCAGGATCTGGTGTAGCCTGGGCTGCCCAACTGCTCGTATGCTTTGTGCTATACCCATATTAAAGTGCATCAGGAAGGAGCAGAGCTTCCCATCAGCACAGCTGTCACATTCAGCTCTTAACTCTGATTCTTGTACAGATTTCTCTGATTCCAAAGGACTGCAATAGGAACAAGAGGTTCACTTACCTTTCCAACTAAAGCCAATTCCTCTTTTACAAGAAAGTTTTGGGCTGAAGATTGGGCTCTTGCCTCTCTAGGAGTAAAGCTGAGACTTAATTTCCAATATGCTTTCTGTCCTAATGTAGACCTGAAACTTAGAAACCCGGCAGGTAACACCACTCCTCAGTAGTCCATGCTGAGCTCGGCTGTTGTTGCTGTCAAGTGCTATCAAGTCAGTTGTAACCTACAGTGACTCCATGAACAACGGAATGAAATACTGACTATCCTGACAATTACTGTGATGTCTGAGCCCACTGTTAGCATCAATTCATCTCATTAAGGGTCTTCCTCTTTTTCCTAGATGCTCTACCAAGAATGATGTCCTTCTTTAGGGATTGATCCCTTCTGATAATATGTCCAAAGTATATGACACATAGCCTTGCCATCCTTGTTTCTAAGGGGCACTCCGGTTGTATATTCTGCTGAACTTGGATTAGAAATGAAATCATTTTCAGTGTAACTTCTGCACAGTGCAGCAATGCACTTCCTTGCAGGGGTCTGAGACTGTCCTCACACAACTTGCTTAGAGAACAAAGTCTCATTCCCACTGCATCAACTTTAATAAGCACAAAAACATTCTAAACTGTGGAAATCGAACTGTCCACCTGTTTTCCAGGTTCCCAGCTAAACTGGAAGCATTTCTCTGGGCTCAGGTCACACACTGACAACCACATGCCAGTCCTGTCCCCCAGGCCTGGCTCCTCCATCAGCTGTGCCTTCTCTAAGCTTCCTATAAGTTCATTCCATTCTTACATCTCCAACTGTTTCAGGTCTACTGTATCTCTCTGTCTTCCTGGTGTTTGCCTGTCTTACCCAACAGCATCACCTCTTCCCTGTAACAAATTACTACATACATTAATCATCATTATCTGTAACATTAATGAAAAAGACACTCATTTTTTAAAAAATGAGTGACAGGAGTCCTCTTATATTCTTCATTAATCTCCTGAACATTTGCATGATGCTAAAGTGAATGAAGACCCCTGTTTTTTTCAAACATCTGGAATAGTACAGTGTTTTCATCCAAGCAACTCTATCACATGGGCACAGGGGAGGCATGTCTAGAGACAAAGATCATGAGATATAACTGGCATCCCACCTGGCAGTAAGTTGGATGAACCTCACAATGAGACCACAAGCGAATTATGGAGACAGTGTCTGGGATCTTCTTCCAAAAGTCTCCAAAGAGGAGTGTAGAGAAGAAAGAAAACAATGAAACTACGTGGACACATAGGGATTCATGTATTCACACTGAGAACACATGAACTACCCTCTCTACTTTGTAAAAGGCACATTCAGTATGTTCCAAAACAGCAAGTTTTCAAAAGAAAAAAATGTCAAGAGCTAGACCTGGCTGGTCTTCCATGATCACTTGCTCCCTCTGCCACTCAGGTTTGATAGGACACACGAGTGCTTCCTCAGTATGGCTTCTCACTCATTATTTAATTCCACTTTTTCTATTCAGTATTGCTGTTTGCCAGGGGCAAAGGTGGATCACTTCATTTCACTGGTTATAAGGTAAAATACCAAAGTCTGAGCCTCAACTATAAGCATTTTATTTTACTAATTATAAGGAATTTTTCCAAAGCCTGAGCCTCAGCTCTACGCTTCTGCTCTGAGGTTTACATATGTTATGGATTGAACTGCGTCATCTAAAACTGTGTGTCAACCCGGTTAGGCAATGATTCCCAGTAGTGTACGGCTGACTACCACTTTATGATCTGATGTGATTATCCCATGTGATAAATCCTAACCTCTGTGATGTTAATAAGGCAAAATTAGAGGTAGCTATGTTAATAAGGCAAGAGTCCATATACAGGACTAGGTTGTATCCTGAGTCAATCTACCCTGAGATTTAAAAGACAGAATTTAACAGAGAAGAGAAGAACCTCATACCACCAAGAAAGAAGTGCCAGGAAGAGAATGCATTCTTTGGGCCTGGGTTCCCTGCACCAGGAATCTCCTAAACCAGGAGAACACTGATAAAAAGGACCTTCCTCTACAGCCATCATAGAGAGAAAGCCTTGCACAGGAGCTGGCACCCTGTACTCAGACTCCTAGCCTCCTACGCTGAGAGAGAATAATTTTGTGTCTGTTAAAGCCATTCACTTGTGGTGTTTCTGTTGTAGCAGCACTAAATAACTAAGACAGACTCTGGCACCAGGACTGGGGTGCTGCTCTAAGAAATTCCTAAAATGTGGAAGTAGTTTTGGAATTGAGTGATGGGTACAGGCTGGAAGGGTTTTAAAGTGCATAAAGTAAAAGCACAACAGAGTGCTTTGAAGAGACTAACAGCAGAATTATGGACATTAAAGGATTCCAGTGAGGGCTCAGAAGAAAGTGATGAAAGTTCTTAACACTAGACATCACAGATGGGGAGAAGCAGCAACTGAAAAACAGCAGCAGGAGAACCACGAGACAACACTGGAGCAAACCCATAAAGCAAGAGAGCTGAGTATCTTCACACAGATGGCTTCCTGGAAGAATAGGGTGCCTCCGGGAACCTATCCCTGGTGCTAAAGAACTTTGGAACACTTGCCCAAGCAGGCCAGATGCTTGCTGGCCTAAGGGCCCAAGAAACAGAAAGGCCAAGGAACCAGGAAGCAGAAGCTGAAGAATCAAGGAACAGAGGAATCAGAGATGCCTCAGGCTTAAAGTGTGGGGCCACAGCATCATAGGTTTCAAAAAGTTCTGTCTTAGACACAATGAAGCTCACAGAGAGGAGTCTCACTGGCAACACAAGAATAAAAAGGGGTGCATCATGAGATCTCCACTAAAAGACCTCAATTGATGTATCCAGCGGTTTTGGGGTTCCTCTGAGAGCATGGCCCCCAGCCCTGATGCTGCCCTTTCCCATGAATTATAACAAAGGTCCACTCTTTGGACAGGAATGGATTGGACTTGGCAATGCAGAGTGACCATATATTGGAAGCACTTCATGGTTCTATACATCTGTAAGATATCATCCTGCTGACCTCTGGCTGGTGGAAGGGGAGTGGATGGAGAGGAGGGGAAAGGAGGCTGTTGGGAGGATGCGACATGCATGGAGCAGAGAGGAATAGTGTGCAGTCACCGGACAGGGAGAGCAGTGGACGCTGCATATAGGTGGGTATGTAAATTTATACATTTATACATTTATACACAGGAATGTACATTTTCACTCAGTCATGTTAAATAAAAATAAAAAAAATAAAAATTAAAAAAAAAAGAGTTCTATCTTCACTAACTTGGTTCCAGAGTATAGGGTTGACTTTCATGAGTACCTGCAGCATGGGGCCAGATCCTGGGGCCAAAGCTTATGGAGTAAGGCTGTCATGCTCAAGGGACAGAAGAATGCGATCTGCTGGTAGCCACGCAGATGGACTAGGAAAATGGAGCTGCCCAAATGCAAGAAAGCAGAGTTGCCATTCCAGACGGC
Source organism: Heterohyrax brucei (assembly GCA_028571685.1). Classification (NCBI taxonomy): domain Eukaryota; kingdom Metazoa; phylum Chordata; class Mammalia; order Hyracoidea; family Procaviidae; genus Heterohyrax; species Heterohyrax brucei. Next base: position 132,502,664 of record CM053149.1, on the reverse strand, counting down.
CTGGAAGGCAGAGCTACAGTCCCAGGCTCAGGGGCTTCCACCAGGAATCTAAAGAGTATGGCTAACACTCAAGAGTCTGGAGGGCGCAGCCACTGCATAAATGATCTCAGAGAACAGAGGATTATTTTCAAGCCTTGAGAGCTAATGTAATGTTTTCTGCTGAACTGTTTGGTGCCTATTAACCCTTTTTTTTCCCTCAAATTTTTCCCATTAGTAATGGAAATCTCTACCTTGTGCCTGTTTCACCATTTGCACTTTGGAAGCATGTTACTTGTTATTCTAGATTTCACAGATGATGACGAATTTTGCCCCAGGATGAAATGTGCACTTACATTTAAGACTTTGGGGATGATGACGGAGTGAATGTGTTTTATATGTGACAAGACATGAACTGGGGGTGGATACACCATGGACTGCCTAAAGAGTAGAAACATAGAGAAGTCTGATGTTGTCAAGCAATTCATTTTACTTGAATCTGTATCAACATCCATGGAGACAGGAATCAAGAAATCAAAAGACACCCTGCACTGGGCAAATCTGCAGCAAGAAAAGTTCTTTAAAGTGTTGCATAAAGATGTCACCTTGAAGACTAAGATGTGCCTGACCCAAGCCAGGGTCCTTTCAACTGCCCTCACATGCATGTGAAAGCTGGATGACGAATAAGGCAGACTGCAGCAGACCCGACGCCTGTGAAGTGTGGTGCTGGTGAGTACTACTGAACATAACAGACTGCCGAAAGAACAAACGGTTCTGTTTTAACATAAGCACAATCAGAATGCTATTTTGAAGCAAGGATGGTGAGACTACATCTCGCATACTTCAGACATGTTATCAGAAGGGGTCAGTCCCTGGAGGCCACGTGGTTGGTGAAACAGTCAGAGAAAAAGAGGAAGATCTTCAACAAGATGGAAGGACACAGTGGCTGCAACAGTGGGCTCAAGTGTAACAATTTTGAGGATGTACAGGACTGGGCAGTATTTTGTTTTGTTGTACACAGGGTCACTATGAGCTGGCACTGACTCCATGGTGTCTAAAAAAAACAAATGGTGGAATGTCATGGATTGAACTGTGTCCCCAAAAAATGTATGTCAACTGAGCTGGGCCAGTATTACACAGTTCTCTACCATTGTGTGATCTGATGTGATTATGCTATGTTGTAAATCCTAACCTCCATATTAATGAGGCAGGGTTAGAGGAAGTTGTGCTAATAAGGCAGGACACAATCTACACAACTAGGCGGTAGCTTTCACCCATGTACTCTGAGATTTAACAGAGAGAACTGAGCAGAGGGGACAGGGACCTAATACTACCAAGAAAAACGTGCCAGAAGCAGACACGTCCTCTGGACCCAGGGTCCCTGTGGTGAGAAGCTGCTACAACAGGGTAAGACTGATGGCAAGGAGATTCCCCGAGAGCTGAAAGACAGAAAAGCCTTCCCTTGGAGCTGGCACCCTGAATTCAGATTTCCAGCCTCCTAGACTGTGAGAGAATTTCTCTTTGTGAAAGCCATCCACTTTTAGTACTTCTATTATAGCAACACTAGATAACTAAGAGAATATGCCTGGAATTTGGCAGAATTCATACTGACTAGAGCTCTAAACATTTCACAGAGCAATCTCTGAATGAAACTTTTGTCCAAAACAAGATGACACCAAGTCACCACATTAGCCTCCTTTGAAAACAGAACTTAAGCATCCTTGATTCTGACCTCACTATACTTTTTTTATTTAACATGACTGAGTGAAAATGTACATTCCCATATAAATTTACATGCCCACCTATATGCAGCTTCCACTGCTCTCCCTGTCCAGTGACTGCACACTATTCCTCTCTGCTCCATACATGTCTCATCCTCCCAACAGCCTCCTTTCCCCTCCTCTCCACCCACTCTCCTTCCTCCAGCCAGAGGTCAGCAGGATGATATCCTATAGATGTACAGAACCATAAACTACATCCAATATATGGTCATTCTGCATTGCCAAGTCCAATCCACTTGTGTCCAAAGAGTGGACCTTTGTTATGATTTATGGGCAAGGGCAGCATAAGGGCCGAGGGGCATGCTCTCAGGGGAACCCCAAAACTGCTGGACCATCAATTGAGGTCTTTTAGTGGAGATCTCAGGATGCAGCCCTTTTTATTCTTGTGTTGCCAGCGAGACTCCTCTCTGTGAGCTCCATCGTGGCTATCACAGGCGGTGGCCAGGCACCATCCGGTTCTTCCATTCCCAAGTCGATGTTGGCACCCACTCCTGTGGGTCTCTCTATCTTCCAGGTTGTCTTTACCGCATGTCATTTTGGTCCTCAGTGAGCATCTGTTCCTGCTGAGTTGGGACCATTTGCTGTGCCCTCGGATGGCAGCTTGGCAGCTTTTAAGACCCCAGACGCGACTCACCAACGTGGGGTGCAGAGAGCTCTCTTAGCAAACGCTAGTTGTGCCAATTGGCCTCGATTTCGCCTAAGAGCATGGTCCCCTGCCCCCTGCCCCAGCTACTCTATCCTTGAAATATTGGGTTAAGATGGAAGGAGTACTCAAGTTACGCTGAAGTCCACTTAATGTTGTTCTTGTTTCTAATGTGTGCTATCACCACTTTCTCCCAACCAGATTTCTAGCAACTATCTAAACTAAACCCTGCACCCCCTCCCCTCCCTTGCAGCTGTCAAAGAGTCTTTTCTTCTATACACAAGTCTGTTTTTGAGATCTTATCGTAGAGGTCTCATACAGTATTTGTCCTTTTGTCGCTGACTACTTTCACTCAACATAATGTCTTCCAGTTGAAACCAGGTTAGGAGATGTTTCCTGGAATCATCGTTATTCTTTATCATTGCGTAGTGCTCCACTGAGTATATGTACCACAGTTTACCTATCCATTCTTCTGTTGCTGGGCATCTGGGTTGATTCCATCTTTTTGCTATCATGGACTGTGCTGCGATAAACATTCTCGTGCACATGTCTGTTGGTGTGAAAGGCCTTGATTCTGTAGGATATATTCCAAGTAGTGGAATTACTGGGTCAAAGGGTATATCGATATCCATTTTTTAAGGAAGCGTCAGACTGCTTTCCAAAGAGGCTGGATCATTTTGCAACCCCACCAACAGTGTAGGAGGGTTCCACTTTCTCCACAGCCTCTCCAGCATTTGTTGTTTTGTGTTTTTTGGATCATGCTCACTATACTTCTTAAGGATTAGAAAAATAAAAACTACCTTGTCAGTAGCCTCAAGGAACAAGGCATGGGGTCATTCATCTCCTGCACAATAATAAACCTACAATTCCTCTCCCACCAAAAAAAAAAAAAAAGAAGAACAAGAAGGAAAGGCATTACAGAAGCTCAGTTTGGTAGCAACAAGTGATGCTTTTCTCTTCCTGACTTCATTTTGCATCAAAGGTGGCACCATTTCCTTTGCAGTTAGTCTTTCAGTTCCCAAGACAGGGTACTGCAGGAAGAACAGGGTGACCACAGCACCTTCATTAGACAGGAAGACAAGAAAAGTTCAGATTCTTAGTGGCTTACCTGAGATCCAGAGGTTCTTTTTAAAAGAAACTTAAATCACTGCTCTTTCTAGCAACTTCTCTGGTTCCACTGGTACACTGCCATCCCAAAAGCTGGTACGTCAGTGAACCTGAACCTGAGTACAGAGCCCGCTCACTGCCATCAGAGATGGCCCGATGCTCCTCCCCAGCAGTCCAGCCCCCACCTTCCCCCGCAGGTCCAGGTAGCAGTCAGCCTCTCTGTCAGGCTCCTGCCTTTCTTACGCTCCCTGGTCAGTGAAATGTTCTGAGAGCAGAACTGTCTGGCCTGCATATAACATCCCACAGAAAGCACGGTTCCTCACAGGCACGAGAGGGTAGATACTGAGTGGAAGGAGACCATCTTTAAATCTACAGTTAGTAAAATTCTTCTCTCACACTCTCCAGTCCAGCAGTGTCTTCTACTAGGGGCAGAAAACTTGGAGACATCAACCATCCATGGCTGACTGGCCACTCTCAATGCTGCTCACCAGAGTGGCTAGGGTGGGACAGGGAAATGTTCCTCAGTTTACCTTGGTCAAAGCCATTCAGTCTGTAATGTGCCAGTGCCAGCTCTTCAACTGAACACAGCACGGTGGCAGGAGTACCATCCTCCCCACTCTCCATCACAAACACGGACTTCCCTGGTCCACTCTGTGGGCACACCTTGCCAGTGATGGTCACCTGAGAACAGCAACAGCAGAACACCAATTAGCCAAGCTTCAGTTAAAGTCCCTGAAAAATTGCCATTCATGTCTTGGTAACAGACTTTTTCCTACCCTCAGCACAGCATGTAAGTGTGTGATATACCCTCTCATCCTAAGGGCATGCTGACAGTCACTGCCGAGCTCTGAACACAACACAACGCAACTGGAGTTACTAGGCAGGCACACCTGGCAGATGCTGCAGTGTTCAGACCTCAGAGCTTTGCAGACAGTCACTCTAATCCAGGATGTGACCCAACAAACCAACAACCCAGCCTCATCAGTGAGGAGTGAGGCAGAATAAAAACAGGAAGCAGATGGCCAAGTCACTATCCACAGTGAAAGGTAAATGTTCCTGTCTAAAAGAAAATACACACTAAAGACTAATCTTTGTTTCTACTCAGAAAAATGAAAGCCAAGTGAATACACTTAAACCTAAAGCTCTCATGTTTCACGAGATTCACTTACGTGTTTCACGTCCCCTACAGTGATTTCTGGCAGTCTGTACAAGAGATGTCTGTACTTTTTACAGCTTGGAGACTCTCTCAGACGCACGGCTCTCTGATAAAGTGAAAGCCGATGTCCTGTTCTTACATCTGGATCTGCCAATCCTTCTTCGATGCACCTGATAGCCTACAAATGACATAGGCCCACATCAGGATTCTAAAGGGACTACAGTATTCCATTAGACGTTTGACATGAAAACTCATTATAATTAATTATTCAATTTAGTTAATTAGCAAACAACCAAACTAGCACTCCCAGAAATTAAGACTATATCCTTAAATCTTACCCTGATATTTTTAAGGCACAGACTGGTTATCTTTTATGGACTTAACTGTGTCCCCAGAAAATACGTGTTGTAAAACCTAACCTCTCTACCTAGGGATAGAATTCCACTTGGGAATGGGTGCTCTTTGTTATGTTAATTAAACAGGATTAACATAGGGTATATCTTAATTAAGTCAATCTCTTTTGAGATAATAAAAGAGATTAAACAAGAAAGCATACAAGCAAAGATGGGGGAAAATAGGTGCCATGCCATATGAAGATCACCCAAGAGTTAAGAAATAGAAGTTGAAGACACAAGGACCTTCCCCCAGAGCCAACAGTGAAAGAAAGCCTTCCCCTAAAGCCAGCACTCTGAATTTGGACTTCTGGCTTCCTAACTGTGAAAAACTAAATTTATTAAAGTCACTTACTTTGTGGTATTTCTGTTACAGCAGCATTAGGTAACTAAGATATTACCCCACACTGTAAAGGTAACAGAGCACAACCCACTGCCCTCCTGATGTGAGTTCTCGGCCATAAACATAGCACAGAGAGCTTCAAAGAGATTCAAACTGGTTCAGTCGCAGACGATGAAGCAAAACCACAACAGACCTGAATTTTTACAACGTAGATTATCTGCAAGTATAACTACAATGGAAAAATCATGGGTTAAAGCCCTGGAACAGGAGACTTGGAAGATTTACGGTGATCTCTTTCAGACTGATGTGTGAGACAGGATGACCGCCAAGACTGGGAATAGCAACATATATACAAAGTGGTTGGTCACCATCTTTGAGCAGGATACTGCTAGTTCCACCTCAAAATCCCAGAGACAAGAAATTAGGTTGCCATGCAACATTTATACTGCCCTTGTTTTATGGGAGGGACATTAAGTTTCCAGCAGGGCTAACCCCAGGCATAATTTTTCCCACTCTAGTTATCATTCTGTTTCACTGAAATTTTAAAAATTCATTATGTTGCAACTTCACTTCCTCAGTATCAGTGACCAGAAAGAATGAGCTCAGAGCCCTGAACACAGAGCTACAGCAGAGGTTGAAAATCATGTAAGTTCCAGACCACAGACCTGGGGCTGGAAGAGACATCAGAGAATGACTTCTGCCTACATGGTTCTCAGGGGAATGACCTGAGAAGATTTTAAGAAGACATGACCTTAGGTATGCAACCAAGTCTTAGCAGCACGGACTCAAACAGACACTAGCACACCACGGTTTATCTCAGCTCTATAACAACAGCCACAAGGCGGAAACAACCCAAGCGTTCAACAACAGATGAACAGCCAGACAAATGTGGTGCATACATACAACAGAATACTACTCAGGCATAAAAAGAAATGCAGCCCTGATACATGTCTTAACATAGATGAACTTTGAGAACACCACACTTAGGGAAAGAAACAGACACAAAAGCACAGATAACGTCTGATCCCACTTTTATAAAATATCTAGCACAGGAAACGTACAGAGATAGAAAGCTGACTGGAGACAGGAAAGAGGCCTTATTTTTTTCCTTTCCGAATTTTTAACTTTTTCTTCCTTTTTTAGAAGTATTTTTGCTTTCCTCCCTATCTCAGTCTCTCATCCCTCCACTCCAACGGCATGCTCCCTTGGCACTTTTTCTTGTTGTTGTTGTTGATTTGTTTGGGGTTCCTTCACTCTCTCCCCGCTCCTCTTTCCCATACCATTCTTAGCTCCACATATCACAGCCAGTCCACTTCTTCCCACCTACATGTACATCCCCAGAGCAGCACAGGCCTGGCCTACTAGAACCTGCCCGGCAATTATTCACGACAAGCCCTGTCAGCCCTAGCACAATGTCACAGATAATTCATTCCAGTCCCTCCCGTTCAGCTGAACCTGGCCTTCTGCACAAAAGCTGAGCAACACATCCTGCCCATTGGCCAAAGAGGTGAAAAATGTGGTAACCACAGTCAAGCAAACAACAAAGAACACACAGCCCGCTGCTCTAACATAACCAAATAAAACAAAAAAGTAGGATGAAATAAACAGATCTACAATCAATAAACAAAAACAAAATAACTACTAAATGACCTGAAAACAGACAATATCAAAAACAGGTCAGGATTGTTCCGGTAGGTGTCCAAAATAAAACACCAGATGACTTTTAAGTAGAAGAAAAGGCACTAGAATTACCTGACAAGGAATTCAAACCTCTAAAATTCAGAGCTACTGAAGAACTGAAGCAAAAAGCAAACCAAAATGAGAAAAAAATAGACAAATTCATGGAAAAGGCAGATCAATTCATGGAACAATTCAGTGAAAATAATACAGGCACAAAATGCCAGAATAAATTCACAACTGGAAATCATACAAAAACAACAATCAGAAATCTACAAGATTAACAGTATGTCAGAAATGAACAGCATCATGAAAGGACGAGGCAGAGGTTTACGATGATGGTGGACAGATCAGTGAAACTGAAAACAAACACCTGGCTACAACTCAGGAAAAATCAAAAAGAATGAAGAAAAATGAAGAAACGCTGAGAATTACGTGTGACACAATCAGAAGCAAGAAATCTGCAAATGATCAGATCTCCAGAACAGAGAAAGAAAAGGGAAAACACAAACAGGATTACTAAAGAACTGCTGACAGAAAACTTCCCTAATACCATAAAATACCAAAAGCTGACCAAGAAGTTCAATGAATCCCAGACAGGACATATCCTAAAAGAAAATCACCAAGGTATACCATAATCACACTTGCTAAAACCAATGATAAAGACAAAATTCTGAAGGCAGCTCAAGAAAAACAAAAGGCACATACAGAGGAGAAACAGTAAGACTAAACTCTCATTATTCAGCAGAAACGATGCAGGCAAGAACATAATGGGGTGACACATGCACAGAATTTTAAAGAAAAAAAACGGTCAACCAAAAATAATATATCCTGCAAAACTCTCATTCAGATATGATGGTGAAATTAGGCATTTCCAGATAAACAGAAATTAAGAGAATATGTAATAACCAAACCAAACTTAACAAGAATTACTGTCTGAGAACAAACAATCTCAGGCCACAACCTGAATCTAAGACATAAGATTATAACAGCTACATACCAGCCTACGAAATGAATTCTCAAGGACTATCCAAAACCAAAAGAATTAAAATCACAGGGAACCACAGAGGTTAATTTGCAAATGATACCACTGTCAGAACAATAAGAGGGAATATATAGAGCAGATATAGGACTTTCTAATGGAGCGGAAGGCAAGGTAATACTAAGTAATAACAGACAATTTCAAACCTAAGATAAGGGCAAATTTCAAGGTAACCACAAAGGAAGTTAATAAACCTACTCATAAAAATAAAACATAAAGTGTCGATTAAAAACAAAAACAAAAAAAAGGCTACAAAAACAAAAGAAATGAAAAAGAAATAAAAAAACTACAGGAATTAAGTACAGGACAGTAAGAGGAACAAAGAAATTGTCAGCACCACAGAAAAAAGCACTACAAAGTGACAACAATAAAGTCACACATATCAACAATTACATTGACTACAAACAGCTTAAACCTGCCCATAAAGAGACATAGAGTGACAGAACAGACTGGGGAAAAAAAGGGAAACATCAATGCTGTTTACAAGACACACACCTTAGAAATAAGGATGTCTGGTACTGGTACAATAACAAATACACTAACCAATGGAACAGAATTGAGACTGCCGATGTAAATCCATCCACCTATGGTCTTCTGATCTTTGGCAAGGGCCCAAACTCCATCAAATGGGGAAAGGGCAGTCTTTGTAGCAGATGATGATGGCAAAACTATGTGACATCTCATAACATGGAAGAAACTGGGAAGCATTATGCTGAGTAAAATGAGTCAATCACAGCAGGACATGTAGTCTGTGAGACCACTACTGTGAAAACTGATAAAAAGGTTTACACAGAGAGAGAAACAATCTTTGGTAGTTACCAGGGACGGGAGGGGTGGTAACGGAAAAACACTAAACAGACAACAGATAAGTGTAAGTCTGATGAAGGGTAAGACAACACACATTACTGGGGAAGCCAGCACAACTTGTACAAGACAAGGTCATGGAGCTCCAGCAGACACATCCAAACTCCCTGAGAGATCAAATTGCTGGGCTGTGGGCTGTGGTGACCATGGTATCCTGAAATAAACACAACTGACCAAACAGTGTTATAAAGAAAACATTCTACATTCTGCTTTAGTAAGTAGTATCTGGGGTCTTAAAATCCTGTGAGTGGCCATCTACAATAGCTTCCTGGCATTACCCTTTTGAGAGCAAGCAAAAATGAAAAGCACTAAAGAAACAAGACTAAAGTCCAAAGGACTAACAGACCACATCTACAAATGATTCCAGCAGACTGAATCCAGTCCAACCAGACGGTGCCAGCTACAAACACTGACTTATCTGACAGCGATCATGACAAGAGGGCTCCAGACACAGCTGAAGAAAAATGTATAACAAAATCCTAATTTAAAAAGAAAGACCAGACTTGCTGGTCTGACAAAAATTGCAGACATGTTGGAAGTATGGCCCTGAGACAACTTTCCAGCTCAGTAAAGAAATCAGTGTTTAGGTTCATCCTTCAGCCAAAGATTGAACAGGCCTAAAAGACTAAAGGGGCACATGAATTCGAAGGTAGGAAGGGGCAAGGAAGATGGTAATAGAGAACCCGAGGTTGACAAGAGACAATATTGACATGTCATGGGTTGTTAACCAATGTCATAAAACAGTAAGTGCACTGTTTAACAAGAAAATACAGTTTGTTCTGTAAACCCGCATCTACAATGCAATACAAAAATATTTTTAAAAAAAGCAATTCAGGGTAGAGTCAAGATGGTTAACTAAACACACATCTCCCTAATCCCTCTGGAAACCAGGACCTGAACTGATAACTAAATGGAGCCTTCTGCATAGCTAGTGGGCCCTAGCACATGGCATAGGGCTGTTGATTTGGACTTCATACCACTGAACGAAAACTTTCTCTCTTTCGCTGACCCCCACTCTTAGCAACGGCTGGTGTTCACAGACCAAACGTAACTTGCCATTTTAACTTTTTTTTCCTCTGTCTTAGCTGGTGGGCGGAGTTGGGACTTGACTAGCAGCTAATCTCAGATGCACTGCTGGCAGGATCAGCAGGCAAAAATTTCCATATTTTGACAGCCCAGCTTTGGACTCTGTACATCTCAGCACCTTTGACCTCTCTTTCTGCCTCTTACACTGAGTAGCCTGTACCAGGGCAGGCAGGGAGCTTGCACAGGACGCCATTATGCCCAAAAAGCAACAAACGCTGGATAAAACAGTAACCAAGAAATCACCAATGGCTTCAGAAGGCCCCCAAAAGAAAAAACCAAAGAATGTCCCACACGAAGAAACCTTTCTGAAACTACTGGACGGTGAAACAAAAGGATTATATATAGAGCCCTCTTAGACCTTAAACAAAATGCAGTAGAGCAAAATGAAAAATTAAGGAAGCTGTTCATTCTGATGAAACACTAGTACTCTGAAAACCAACAGATCAAGAACAAAATCAAACACAAAACTAGAAATCCTGGAGAAGCTGTGGAAAAAGTGGAACCCTCCTACACTGATGGTGGGGTTGCAAAATGGTCCAGCCTCTTTGGAAAGCAATCTGGCACTTCCTTAAAAAACTGGATATTGATATACCATTTGACCCAGTAATTCCACTACTTGGAATATATCCTAAAGAATCAAGGCCTTTCACACCAACGGACACATGCACAAGAATGTTTATCGCAGCATAGTCCATGACAGCAAAAAGATGGAATCAACCCAGATGCCCAGCAACAGAAGAATGGATAGGTAAACTATGGTACATATACTCAATGGAGCACTACGCAATGATAAAGAATAACGATGATTCCAGGAAACATCTCCTAACCTGGTTTCAACTGGAAGACATTATGTTTAGTGAAAGTAGTGAGCCACAAAAGGACAAATATTGTATGAGACCTCTATGATAAGATCTCAAAAACAGACTTGTGTATAGCAGAAAAGACTCTTTGACAGCTGCAAGGAAGGGGAGAGAGGGAGGGCGAGGGGGAAGGGTTTAGATTAGATAGTCACTAGAAATATGGTTGGGTGAAAGCGGTGATAGCACGCATTAGAAACAAGAACAACATTAAGTGGACTTCAGCATAACTTGAGTACTCCTTCCATCTTAACCCAATATTGCAAGGATAGAGTAGCTGGGGCAGGGGGCAGGGGACCATGTTCTTAGGTGAAATCAAGGCCAACTGGAACAACTAGTGTTTTGCTAAGAAGGCTCTCTGCACCCGACACTGGTGAGTGGCGTCTTAAAAGCTGCCAAGCTGCCATCCGAGGGCACAGCAAATGGTCCCAATTCTGCAGGAACAGACGCTCACCGAGGACCAAAATGACATGCGGTAAACATAACCCAGAAGATAGAGAGACCCACAAGAGTGGGTGCCTACATCAACTTGGGAATGGAAAAACTGGATGGTGCCCGGCCAACACCAGTGATAGCCATGATGGAGCTCACTAAGTTGAGTCTCACTGACAATACAAGAATAAAAAGGGGTACATCTTGAGATCTCCACTAAAAGACCTCAATGGATGGTCCAGCAGTTTTGGGGTTTCCCTGGGAGCATGGCCCCTGGCCCTGATGCTCCCCTTGCCCATAAATCATAACGAAGGTCCACGCTTCGGACAAGAATGGATTGGACTCGGCAATGCAGAGTGACCATATACTGGATGCACTTTATGGTTCTATACATCTATAGGATATCATCCTGCTGACCTCTGGCTGGAGGAAGGAGAGTGCGTGGAGAGGAGAGGAAAGGAGACTGTTGGGAGGATGAGACATGTATGGAGCAGAGAGGTAGAGTGTGCTGTCACCGGAGAGGGAGAGCAGTGGAAGCTGCATATAGGTGGGCATGTAAATTTATACAGGAATGTACACTTTCACTCAGTCATATTAAATAAAAATAAAATAAAATGAGAACAAAATCAAGGACATAGAAACTTCAATTCAAAGCCAAAAAACAGAACGGAACAAGTGGAAAAGAGACTTTCTGACTTGGAAGACAGAGCTACTGACTCTAGCATCTATGAGGAGAAACCACAAAAAAAGAAACCAGAAAAATGAAGAAGCCTTAAGAAGCATATGGGACTCTATTAAGAGGAACAATCTATGATTAATTGGACTTCCTAAACAGGGCAAGACACCTGAGAACACAAAGAGTATTGTCGCTGACCTGCTGCTGACAGAAAACTTCCCAGAATTAGGAAAGAAGAGAATATAGATATCCAAGATGCATACTGAATGCCACTCAATATAGATCTCAAAAGAAAGACTCCAAGACATATTATAATCCAGTTTAACAAAATTAAAACAAAAGCAGAAACTCTTAAAGGCAGCAAGACTAAAAACACAGCTAACTTTCAGAGGGAAACCATGTAGGCCTTTGCTACATTAATCAGCAGAAACAATGCTGGCATGGAGACAGTGGCATGACACATTCAAAGTCTTGATGAAGAAGAACTTCCATTCGAGAGTTATATATCCTACAAAACTATCTTTCAAATATGAACATGAAATCAAGACATTCTCAGATAAACAGAAACTCAGCGACTTTGTAAAAACCACACCAAAGCTACAAGAAACACTGAAAGAAGTTCTTGGCTCTGGCTTAGAAGAACAAAACAACTAACTTTATATTTTAGAAGCAAATACAGGGCACATTCCCTAGAATCCTACTCAGGGAAGGCTCCAAATTCAGTCAAAGCTATAATGGTAAAAGAAATGATCCAGTGATCATATCATGAAAACTATGATGTCATAATATTAAAAAGAAGGATATACTACAGTCACTACAGTCCTTCCAAATGGAGAGGAAGTTAGTTAAGACTGGTAGTAATTAAACTTCGGTTATACATAGTTTACTAAGGGGGATCATGGGGCAGTCGTAAAGCACAATAAAGATGCAACATGTCAAATCCAGAAACATAATACAGGAGTCTCAACAACCACAAAACCAACCCTAAAAAAGGTGAAAAATCAGCTCACAAAGAAGAATGTCCCAGAACAGATTAACAAGAATAAAGAACACATCAACACAAAAATAAACATTGCACAACAACAGCACTAAATAGATACCTATCAATAATTCCATTGAATGTGAATGGACTGAATGCTCCAGTAAAGAGACATCGAGTGACATCTTGGATCAAAAGACATGACCCATCCCTATGTTGCCTACAAGAAATTCATCTTAGACTTAAAGACATGAACAAACTGAAAATTAAAGGATGGAAGAATATATATCAAGCTAACAATGAACAAAGGAGAACAGGTGTGGCAATTCTAATCTCAGATAAAACAGATTTTAATGTAAAATTCACCATCGTGGACAACAACAGACATTCTTTATTGCTGAAAGGTTAGATACACACGCAGGACTTAACAATATTAAATACTTATGCACCTAATACTAGAACACCTAAACACAGCAAAGAAACACTGAATACACTTAAAAATGAGATAGATCACTCTACACTGATAATGGGAAATTTCAGCACTCCACTCTCAATATTGGACACATCATCTAGAAAAAAAGCTCAATAAAGACACAGAAGACCTTACTGCCACAATTAAATAACTAGACCTCATCATACAGAACTTTCTATCCATCAGCAGACAACAACACCGTCTTCTGCAGTGCACATGGAACATTCTCCAAAACAGACCATGAGTTAGGACATAAAGCAATTCTCAACAAAATCCATACCACTGAATTAATGCAAAGTATCTTCTCAGATCACAAAGCCATAAAAGTCAAAATCAAAAGCAGAAAAAACACAGACAGAATGTGAACTCATGGAAACTGAACATCTTGCTCAAAAAGCCATGGGTTGTAGAAGAAATCAAGCATGAAATAAAGAGATTTATGGATTTCAGCAAGAACGAAAATACTTCCTACCAGAACCCATGGGATACAGCCAAAGCGTGCTCAGAGGTCAGATATCTCCATAAATGCACACATCTAGGATGACAAAAGAACCAAACCAAACAATTAACCCCACAGCTTGAACAAGTAGAGAGAGAACAACAGAGGAACCCCATAGCACCAGAAGAAAACAGATCATAAAGATTAGAGCAGAACTAAAGGTATTAGAGAATAGAAGAACAACTGAAAAAATTGAAAAGACCAAAAGCTGGTTATTTGAAAAGATCAACAAAATTGACAGATGACAGGCTAAGCTTACTAAAATGGGAAGAGAAACAAATAACCAAAATAAGAAAGGAGAGGGGAGTTGTCACAACAGATCCAACAGAAATCAAAATATCATAACTGAATACTATCAAAGACTGTACTCTAACAAATTTGAAAACCTAGAGGAAATGGACAAATTCCTTGACTCATACCACCTACCCAAATTATCACAAGGTGAAGCAGAACAACTTAATAAACCCATCACAAAGGAAGAGATTGAAAAAGTCATCAAAACACTATGAACAAAAAAAAGTCCAGGCCCAGAAGACTTCACCGCAGAATTCTACCCAGCTTTTAGAGAAGAGTTCACTCCAATACTACTGAGACTATTTCACAGAATAGAAAAGGATGGAATGCTCCCAAATTCATTCTATGAAGCCAGCATAACCCTGGTACCAAAGCCAGGGAAAGACTCAACAAAAAAAGAGAACTACAGACCAGTATCACTTACGAATCTAGATGCAAAGATCTTCAATAAAAGTCTTGCCAATACAACAATATATCAAAAAAATAATCCATTATGACCAAGTCAGATTCATATCAGGGATGCATGGCTGGTTCTACATCAGAAAAACAATTAATGTGATCAACTACATAAATAACACAAAAGACAAGAAATACCTGATTTTGTCTATTGATGCAGAAAACGCATTTGATAAAGTCCAAGAACAGTCATGCTAAAAACTGTCAGCAAAATAGGAACAGACAGCAAATTCCTCAATGCAATATGGGCCATTTATACAAAGCCAACTGCCTACATCATCCTGAATGGAGAGAGACTGAAACAATTTCCCTTGAGAACGAGAACGAGAGAGGGACACCCACTCTCACGTCTCCTATTCAACATTGTACTACAAGTTCTAGCCAGAGCAACTAGGCAAGACCAAGACGTAAAGACCATCTGCATCGGCTAAGAAGTCAAAATCTCCCTATTTATAGATGATATGATTGCACATGCAGAGAATAATAAAGAATCCATAAGTAAGCTACTCAAACTGATAGAAGAGTTCAGCAAAGTCTCAGGATACAAGACAAACATAAGTAAGTCAGTAGGATTCCTTTATATCAACAAGATTATTAAGGAAGAAATCAGCAAATAAGTACCATTTCCTATAGCCCCTAATAAGAGAAAGTACCTAGGAATAAATCTAACCAGAGAAATAACAGACCTTTACAAAGAGAACTACAAGTCCTTACCTATAGAAAGCTGAGAGAGACTTACATAAATGGAGAGACCTACCCTGCTCATGGACAGGGAGACTTAACATTGTGAAAATGTCTATTTTACCCAAAGCAATCTAATTATATAATGCAATCCCGACACAAATTCCAGTGACATTTTTTAATGAGATGGAGAAACAAATCACCAACTTTGTTTGGAAAGGGAAGAAGCCCTGGATAAGTAAAGCACTACTGAAGAAGAAGAACACACTGGGAGGCCTCTCACTACCTAACTTTAAAACCTAGTATGCTGCCACCATAGTCGAAACAGCCTGGTACCGGTACAAAAAGAGAGACAAATCAAAGGAACAGAATGTAGACTGCAGAGATGACACCACCTGCCTATGAACAGCCGATATTCGACAAAGGCCCTAAGACATTAAACTGGGGTAAAAACAATATCTTCAACAAATGGTGCTGGCAAAATTGGATATCCAGCTGCAGTAAATTAAAACAAGACCCATATCTTACACCTTATAAAAAAACCAACTCTAACTGGATAAAAGACCTAAATATCAAATTTAAAATGATAGAGCTCATCCAAGAAAAAGTAGGAACAACAATAGAAATAACATTGGAAGTATTAATACACAACGTAGGCAGATTTCAAAATCTGTCAAACAAACCAAACAAAGAGAAAATAGATAAATGGGAACTACTAAGAAGCACTTTTGCTCATCCAAAGACTTTATCAATAGAATTAAAAGGCCACCTACAGAATGGGAAAACATATTTGGCAACTGTATTTCAGACTGATACCTGATCTCCATAATCTATGAGTTACTACAAAATATCAATAAGAAAAAGATAAATCATCCAATTAAGTGATGGGCAAAGGAGATGGACAGACACTTCTCTAAAGAATAGACCCAGGCACCCAAAAAACACATGCGGACACTTTCATGATCATTAGCTATTAAAGAAATTCAAATCAAAATGACAATGAGATACCATCTCACCCTAACAAGTTGGCCATGACCCAGAAAATGCAAAACAACAAATGCTGGAGAGGCTGTGAAGAAACTGGAACTCTCCTACACTTGGTGGGATTGCAAAATGGTGCAACCTCTTTGTAAAGCAATCTGGTGCTTCCTTAAAAAGCTGGAAGCAGATATATCATTTCACCCAGTAATTCCATCACTTAGAACATATCCCACAGAATCAAGGCCACTCACACCAATTGATACATGCACACAAATGTTTATTGCAGCACAGTCCACAATAGCAGAAAGAAGGAATCAAGCCAGATGCCCAACAACAGAGGAATGGATAAAGTAAACTATGGGACTCAACGGAACACTATGCCACAGTAAAGAACAACCAGGATTTTAGGAAACACTTCATAACCTGGTTTCAGTTGGAGGACTTTATGTTGAGTGAAAGTAGCCAGTGACAAAAGGACAAATATTGTATGAGACCCCTACAATAAGAACTTAAAAACAGACTCATGCATAGAAGAAAAGACTCTCTGACAGCTGCAAGGGTCGGGGGCGGGGGGCAGGATTTACATAGTTGATAGAAATTTGGTTGGGCGAAATCTGTGACAGCACACATTAGAAAGAAGATCAATATTAACTAGACTTCAACATAACTTGATTACTCCTCCCATCTTGAAGCAATGTTGCAAGGACAGAGTAGCTGGGGCAGGGGTCCAGGGATCATGCTGTCAGGGAAAATCAAGGCCAACTGGCACAACTAGCATTTTGCTAAGAGAGCCCTCCGCATCCTACAGTGGTGAGTGGCATCTGGGGTCTTAAAAGCTTCCAAGCTGCCAACCAAGGGTACAGCAAATGGTCCCAACTCAGCAGGAACAGATGATCACCAAGGACCAAAATGACATACAGTAAAAAGTACCCATAAGACAGACCCACGTGAGTGGGTGACTACACCAACTTGTGACTGGAAGAACCGGATGGTGCCCGGTCACCACCAGTGATAACCATGATGAACCATGATGGAGCTCACAAAGTTGAGTCTCACTGGCAACACAAGAATAAAAAGGGGTGCACCCTGAGATCTCCACTAAAAGACCACAAATGATGGTCCAGGGGCCTGATGCTGGAACATGGTCCCTGGCCCTGATGCTGCCCCTGTCGACAAATCATAATGGAGGTCAACACTTCAGACAGGAATGGACTGGACTTGGCAACACAGAGTGACCATACAACGTGTGCACTTTATGGTTCTATGCATCTGTAGGATGTCGTCCTGCTGACCTCTTACTGGAGGCAGGGGAGAGGGTGGAGAGGAGGGGATATGAGATTGTTTGGAGGATAAGACATGTATGGAACAGAGAGGAGGAGTGTGCTGTCACCAGGCAGGGAGAGCAGTGGGAGCTGCATATAGTAGGTGGGCATGCAAATTTATATCAGAATATACAATTTTATTCAATAGAATTAAAAAAAAAAAAAAGGCAATCCACTTTGAGGATTAAGGTACATCTGATCCAAGCCATGGTATTTTCAATCACCTCACGTTTATGTGAAAGCTGAACAACGAATATGGAAGACTGAAGAAGAGTCAATGCCTTTGATATATGGTGTTGGAAGGGAATACTGAATACACCATGGACTGCCAGAGAAAATAACAGATCTGTCTTGTAAGAAGTACAGCCAGAGTGTTCCTTAAAAGGATGGTGAGACTTTGTCTCACATATCTGGATGCATTATCAGGAGTGACCAGTTCCTGGAGAAGGACATTACACTCAGTAAGAGAGAAGATCAGCAGCACAGAGGAAGACCCTCAACAAGACGGAATGACACAGTGGCTAGAATAATGAGATCAGACACAGCAATGACTATGCAGATGGTGTAGAACCAGGCAGTGTTTATTTTACTGTACATGGGTTGCTATGAGACTCAACAGCGCCTAACAACGTTCAGGTCAGGCAAACAAACAAAAATACTGAAAATCAATTAAAGATGAGATAATTGGTAGCTGAGTGGTCAAAGGAATCAAGGGGCAAAAATGGGATAATGACATGCTTTGCTGACCCCCAAGATAGTGCTGGGAGGAGAAGCTGGTACGCACAGGGAGATGCAGCCAGGCCAGCTCCACCTTTGCCTCCTTCATGAGAAACCAAGGTCAAGAATGTGGAATGGTAACAAATAATGAATGCTACAAATATCTGGCCTATTGGATCTTTGAGAAAAGGTTAAAAGGAATTAGAACTGCTTCAGCATCAATGTCAAAACTAAGCTCAGTGGTTCACCTGTCTCTGTGTGTGCATCTGTGTATATGTGTGTGTATACACAGACATACACACATGAGTCAATGTTCCTAGTAGCTCAACTGTGAATTAGAGTAAAAGCTGTAAAATCTTTCAAACTTTTAATGGAAAAAAGGAGCAACATAAATGCAAGCTTTTCCAGTATTTGACTGTAGTGTAACAGATAGTTTCCCTTGCTATTTCAGTCCAAATAAACACCTAGAGGTGACAGCACCATGCCTTCTTCAAGGTGAGAAAACAGTGTTCTGGGCCCGAAGCACTTGTGGTGAAAAGGTGCTTTTTCAGGATAAGGCAGAAAACCACTATGTCCCAGTTCTACAATCCATGGTCAGTTTTCCCTACCCTGCCATAACCCTAGTCCACTCCATGTATTACAGGAAAAATAAAAAGTTCCCAGAGGCCCAGCCTCCTCCTTCACCCAGATGTCCAGTGGTCAGAGGTGACAGGACTTGCAAACCACCCCCACAGAGCCCCTGTCATTGACCCCACCTGACCTGGTTGCCACTCCCCAATTCCTCTACTATGGTCAAGAGGCTGCCTGCTCAGGGTTAATCACGTGACCCATCCCCGAGGGCAAAGCAAAGTAGTTCACCAAAGGACAAAGCTCTACCAAGGTTTTTCATCAAGTTTCCCACAAGGTACTGTACAACAAATGAATCACATCATGTCTAAAACAAAATGTATCTATCTCTAAAACAGAACGTACTTTCTGGAAGGTATCTGCTGAGGGTCAAGATACCCCTAATACTTCTTAACTCCTAGATTCTGACTCCTAAATCCCAATACAGCTATCACTACCAACATATAGCCCAAACCAGTGAAAAGAAACATCGCATGCCTTTGCATTAATGTTTGCTTTAGTGGCCCTGTTATTTCCTTTGGAGTTTGTGATGATTAATGTATGTATCAATCTGCCTACGCTATATCTCAGTGGTTTGGCAGACATTACGTGATCTGATATGAGAAGCCAATCAGCTAGACAGGCGTTTCCTTGGGATGTGACCTGCATCCATGCTATAAACAAATGTTCTAGCAAGGCTCACTCTCAACCCTACGTTCATCTCGCCATCCTCTGACCATGCATGGTTCTTAGAACATAGGAAGCCTTCAGCCTGTTGCTTGAACTTCAGATTTTGGGTCTGTCAGCCTCTACAACTATGTGATTCATTTCCTTCAAACAAATCTCTCTACACGTATTTACACGTGTACATCACTTATTTTGCTCCTCCAGAAAACCCAGCCTATGACAGGGTTGGAAGGAAGAGCACATCAAAAGACTGTCAACAAACAGAATTTAATGCTCTGATTAAATTTAGATTTTTATGGTATGTAAAAGTTGAATATCTTTGAAATCTGCCATATTTTACCTGTTCCAGGCGTTTCAGATGCTGGTGTAAGTTAAGTGCCAGTCTATCCCACCATCGGCCTCTGCTGTCAGGACAATAAATCTTCTGAGACAAAAGGTTTTCAAGTTCCTTGACTGCTTCCTATTGCCACAAATAACAGAGAAAACACATCAAATGGACAGAAAAATTAACTGTGATTATGCTTAGAATCCAATGGAATTAGCAAAGTATATTTATGAATCATATATTTCCATCCTAAAGTAAGGCAAACAACAGGACTGACAAACTATGGTATATTCACAGTGAAATAGTATACAACAATAAAGAACAATGATAAATTTGGGAAACATAACAGGGAGGAACATAGAAGGCATTATACTGAATGAAATCAGTCAGCTGCAAAAGAACAAATATTGCATGACACCGCTATCACAAAGACTCAAGAAATTATTTAAACACAGAAGAAAAGTTTTAATGGTACAAGGATGAGGAGAGAGGCAGGAGTAGTCATTAACTAGACAATGGATAAGAACTAAGTTAGGTGAAGGGAGGGACAACACAGAGCAGGGAAGTCAGCACAAATGGACTCAACCAACAGCTAAGAAGTTTTGTATAACCAAACACTTCAAAGGATAGAGGAGCAGGTGCAGGGGTTTGGGGACCATGGTTTCAGGGGATACCTAGGTCAACTGACGAACAAAGGTTTTTATGAAAACATTCTGCATCCCACTTTGGCGAGTGGCATCTAGTCTTAAAAGCCAGCAAGTATCCATCTAAGTATCTACTTGTCCCAATCCACCTGGAACAGAGAAGAACGAAGGACATCAAATATATAAGGAAACTATGAGCCCAAGAGACACAAAGGGACACATAATCCAGACACTACATCAGCTGAGACCACAAAGAATTAGATGACAACTGGCCACCACCAATGACTGCAAAGGGACACATAATCCAGACACTACATCAGCATTAGACCACGAAGAACTAGATGACACTTTGCCACCACCAATGACTGCCCTGACAGTGAACACAGCAAAGAGTCCCTGATGCAGCAGAAGAAAAAAGGAATACAGAAATCAATCTCTGTTACAAAAACAGACTTGATGGTCCAACAGCCTAGACGGTCCCTGGAAGACACCTCCCCTATACTCTTTGTTAGCCCTGAACTGAAACGATTCCTAAGTCAACTCTTTAGACAAAGACCGGCACCAGAGTCTATGACATAAAATGATATTAGTGAAGAATGTGCTTTTTGGCTTAAATAGATACATGACATTAACTGGGCAGCTGCTGTGCAGAGGTGAGATGAGAAGGCAGAGAGGGACAGAAGCTGGTTGAATGGACACAGGAAATATAGTGTGGAAAAAAAAAAGGTGCTGTCACAGTGTGGGGAGAGCAGCTAGTTAACACAGCAATGTGTACCCAAGGTTTTGTGTAACAAAATGACTTAGATTATAAACTTTCACTTAAGGTACCATATTTTTAAAAGTAAAATAAAACAAAAAACGAACAGGACTGATAGGACAGGTGCTTTGGGAATTTTTCTGAGTGCCTGGGACTTCTCTGAGACACAGTATTTCTCACTGCAGTCAATGCCAGTCAGCAAGCTCACAGGAGGCCTCCAGATGCTACACAGCATTTGCCAGGCAGTCACGTCAGTCACCAGAGACTCATGGGATGAAGATCCCAGAAGCTGAGTACAAGTGAGTGCTGGCAAGCCCCCACACTTACAGGAACCCAGCAGGTCGTAAGACCAGCTCTCGGGGGGACTTCAGGACAAGCAGAGCTGTAATGATGGCGCTGTCCAAACCAAACATCCCACCGCAAAAGGGAGACCACTGGTCTACATCCCCACACAGGCTGTTCAGTTGCTGTTTGTGTTAACCTTGTGTCACAGATCTTGGGTCATGGATTTCTATGAAATATACAATGATTCACCCAAGAAAAAAGCACAAGCCCATGTACACACACAGTTTTGGGGCTTCACAAATCTCCCAAAGTCCATCCCATGGATCACAACTCCACCTCCAGCACATCCCTTGGTAAAATATTCCTCAATATACAAATACCAAAAATAAACAAAAGTTAACTCTAGAAATCTCTCAGTGTCTATTTAGTTTACGGATACAATCAAATTTCTGTTTTCCACTTCCAGACAATCCATGACAGCTGACAGGTTAAAAATAAGCAGATGTGAAGTTTCTATATCAGAGACTTCGGGAGACTTCTCAAGTCACATTCTGAGGTCTGAAAGAGCTCCAGCTCAGGGCTGCAGGGCTCTGTCCACGCACGACCTCCAGGGTCACCTGGCACATATCTTCATCAACTAACGAGCAAGTGTAACAGCAGCCTGCCATCAGCCATCTGTCTCTCTGTTCACTCACAAGACAGCAAGTTGCCTACATTATACATGCTTCTGTTACATTACTTCGTGATGACCACACAGCCAGGAGCCAGGCACAGCTTCCTTCGCAAGCTGCTCAGTGACACAACAGTACAACGCAGGCCATGGGAGATGTGCTCTAACCTCGTACATACGAAGTCTCTGCCATATTTCAACGCTCTGAGACAAAATCCTTGTATAAATCCACCCAACAGTAAAACAGCGCAGAAACAGTGGTAAGTCCTCATGGTATCTAAAATGAAGATCACAGTAAAGTTTAGTGTTTGCTTTATTTATTATGAGAAAATTATTACAACTGTCAAAGCAGACTGAATTCTGTCTTTTGAAAAAACACAATCTAAATACTTACTGTTTCATACAATTTTATACACCATAAACCATATTCTAACTATCCCACCATTTTGTAGGACACTTAAAGACAGTGGATTAAGATGTGAACACCTATTAATACTCTACGCTGGGGGTCAGAAAACTACAGCCCACAACTCAATCTAAGGCCAACCACCTGATCTTGTATATCCTGCACACTAAAAATAGCTTTGGGTTTTTCTTTTCTTTGTTTTTTAATGGTTAAAATAAACAAACAGGAGAAAAATATCCCGTGACCTGAAAAAACTATATGAAATTAAAATTTCAGTGTCTACAAATAGTATTTCACCGGGAAACAATGATGCTCTTTTATTTATGTGCTGTCCGTGGCCACTTTTGCACCACAATGGCAGAGTTGGGTAGGGCCCACAAAACCCTCATGGCCCATAAAGCCTAAAACATTTATGGTTCAGCTCTTTACAGAAAAACTTGGTCAACACTACAGTAATCTAATTTCCTGGCTATAATTTCTTTTTAATTCAACATTATTTATTTATGAAATTTACATCCTGAGGTCCACTGTGGCATAGACAGTTTGTTCTCAACTGCTAAGCTACAGGATGGTGTTTCAAACCTACCTCGTGGCACCTTGAAAGGCCTAGCAAACTGCTTTTGGTAAGACTACAGCCAAAGAAGCCCTATGGAGAAGCCCCACTCTGTAACACATGAGGTCACCATGAGTCAGAACTGCCTCAACCACAACCAACACAAAGATATGCCCTAAATGCTTTACTGAAAGAGACATTTGATAGTTCTAGTTTTTCTCATCATTATGTAACAGGAGAGCAAAAATTTCTTAACATATAGTACAGGTGTTTAACATTTATCAAACAAAACCACAAAAGATCACGTGCTTCTACACTTGTGCTTTCTCTTGTTGTTGCTGTTGAGTCTACACAGCAAAATGTACACCAATCCCACAGCTTCTGTGGTTCAGCTGAGTGCCACTGACTGCGTTCTTCAACTTGTACAACCACTCAAACCCTCCTTTTGTGAGTTGTTCCTCCCTCATTAATATAATTTCATTGCCACCTAAGGTTCATCTAATTTTTTAAGTTGCTCTTGTAAATTCTGGAAACCCTGGTGTTTTGCCGGCTATTCCTTGGAAACTCTATGGAGTAGTTTTATTCTGACCTCTAGGGTCACTATGAGTATCAGACCTGACACAACAGCAGCAGGTTTGGTTATAAACTTAATGCCATATAAACCAAAATCAAAACCAAACCCACTGCTGTCAAGTCTATTCTGACTCATACCAACCTACAAGACAGAGCAGAATTGCCCCATAGAATTTCTAAGAAGCACCCGGCAGATATGAACTGCTAGACTTCTGGTCAGCAGCCACAGCACTTAATAATTATGCCACCAGGGTTTCCTAATCCCATACAGAGAGTTCTGAAAACAGCACAATGATCAAGGCTGACACTTTTTACTAATTAAGCTAAACTATTCTTTGGTTTTAGGAAGACTTCAGGGGATATTTCAGGTTTAAGGTTTAAAGATTATCTCAGGTCAATACTTTCAGGGGTTTATCCAGCCTCCATGAATCCAGAAATCTGAATTTCCTAAGAATTTGAAATTCTGTTGTACACTTCACACTTTTTGATCAGTCTTATTCTATA
Organism: Heterohyrax brucei; assembly: GCA_028571685.1. NCBI lineage: Eukaryota > Metazoa > Chordata > Mammalia > Hyracoidea > Procaviidae > Heterohyrax > Heterohyrax brucei. The sequence continues at coordinate 132,478,221 of CM053149.1, read as the reverse complement.
AAATCTTTAATCAAAATGTTCAGTAATAGTAGCTAGGTACTTAGAACTTCAAAAGTAAATGACTGTGTTTCCTTTTCAGAATACCCACTTGAGCTTCTTAATGTGTTTCCCACATATCTGTGCCACTGCTAGGCTCCGTCACATGTGCAAGAAGCTGCTGGCACTCAGGGATGCCAGTACACTCAAGTGGCAAGCACAGAGCAGCCACATGCTCACCTACTGGCTGTGTGCTCACCCAGTGGTCAGTTCACAGGGTCTACCTACACTCAATTCACTTCAAGCTCAGGTTTTCCATGCACTTCACACAATACTTTGCCTCTATAAGAAGCAAGCAGGAAATTCAACTCCATAGTTGGTTTTTAAGTGGTATGTTCTCCAGCAAAAAAGTTCCCTTAAATGATGAAATAACTTTGTCAATATGTAAACTTTTGCAGGTACCTGAAAAAGAGGAAAACCTCACCTCAGGGAAGGGTGGTTCTTCAGCTGGTTCCAATCCTTCTGTGCACGCTGTGCAAGCTCCTTGGCTTCATCCCAGTCCCTATTGGCCATTGCAGAAGAAATGTCACTCAGCATGTGTGCAGCTGCTGCATACCTGGACAGAAAGACAGCACCTTCTGTATCTGAGATGTGAATGAATATTCACATAAAACATCCATGTCCCATCTACTACTCCTGAATCTAAAGGACAAGAATGGTTTTAGAAAAAAAATGAGCACTATTTAATTTGTATTCTAATAATTAATACAGTACCATAGAAAGCACCCCAGGAGAACAGTTACAGGCCGCTTAGACATAAAGATAAGAAAATTTACACCATATTATCACATAAGGAGCCTTGGTGACTCAACTGGCTGTTCACTTAGCTGCTACCCACAAGGTCAGCAAATCAAATCCATCATCAGCTACTCCTTGGAAACCCCGTGGGGCAGCTGTACTCTGTCCTACAGGGTTACCACGAGCCACAATCAACTTGACAGTACCAGGTTTGGTTTTTATCACATAACATGTCTCATTAAACAAATACTGACCATTTCTAATTTGGGGTATTTATTCATTTAACAACTTGACAGTAACCATATAAAGATGTAACTGAATTTGGAGGTATATTACAGTGTGGATTTGATGACTTAATCATTTATAGCCAGAGATAACCAAACGGATACTATTCAAGCTAACACTTAGGAAATTTCAAAAATGACTTCTCTGTGAGACAGCAATGCTGAAACACTACAAAACCACTTAGGTGAAGAAAGATGACTTCTCACAGCAGCATTATGTACCAAGAAGAAAAACAGGTGACCCACTGGTTTGTAACACTTTAAGTACATTCTCACTGTATTTTGAACCCACATCTCAAAGAAAAGCATGGAATATCAGTATGTGCAAATAAAACCAAAATAAAGAAACTGACTCTAAATGTATAAATTTGCTCATGAGTTATCTGATCTATTTCTCTTATCATACGGTACTGGATAACTCTAAAGTCAGTGAGAAAAGAGAATGCCACAAGGAAAAGTTGCATGAAGCTGGCAAATGTCCAGTAAGAATCCCTCCCTGCACCAAGCAGTCACATGATCAAGAGCTTCAGGAATGGTCAACAGCCAGAAGGCTCCATGTCCCCAACACTACACAGCTTAAACCAGGTCCCACCTCCCAGTGGCCATCGAGATTAGCCCCGTCATGCTCACCTTCCTCTCTACCTCCACTGCTACCAGGCCCCCCTCATAATCATGTGGACTCGATGATAACAGTACTTACTGCTACCCGACCTAAACCTATCCTGCTTCCCAAACCTTTCCCTGGACTGCCTGAGCTTCCACCGAGGGCAGCATTCTCTAGCACATCGTCATGCTTTATCCCTTGACTTATCTAAAATGATGGACACATCCTTCCCTGATCTGAAAGGGTCTTCTTTCAAGTGGTAGAAGGTTCTTCTCATAGCCTTCCCACCTCAGAGCTAAGAGATATAAAGTATTCCTTTATAAACTCTGATGGCACAGTGATTGAGAGCTATGGCTGCTAACCAGAAAGCTGGCAGTTCAAATCTACCAGGTACTCCTTGGAAACCCTATGGGGCAGTTCTACCTTGTCCTCACGGCCACTATGAGTAGGAATCAAGTCCATGGCAATGGATGTGGTGTTTGTGTATGCTCCTTTCTACTGCTGTTCCTAAATCATTCCTCTTCTTCCTTAAAAGTGTCCATTCATTGGACATCCACATTTCCTCCTTGCAAACATCTGCTGGCATCCTAGACCCAGGCTGGTTGCTTCCTATTTTCCATTTTCCAAAGTCTTGTTTTTGTTGTTAGCCAGAAGGCACAGCCTGCCTCACATCTCCTGACTTCAAAACATAATACACAGCTACAGCAATCAAAACTGCCTGGTAGGAGAGGCCAAGATGGTGGACTAGACACATGCCTCCTCGATTCACCCTGGGAACTAACGCTCGGAATGATGGCTGAATGGAGCAGCGTGGATATCCCAGGAGTCCTAGAATCTGACAGAGGGTTATCAGGTTGGGCTAGGCATCAGTAAGGGGCAGACTACCTCTCTCAAAGGCAAGGCAGCAGCACACTGAGTCCTGCTACTGCTGACTTATCATTTGGAAGGACTGCAGGTACTGACGCCTTGCTATCCAGGAGACAAGACTGGGCACAAGCCAGCTAACATGCTGAACTACAATGTTTAAGTAAACAGCATTTAGTGCAGCAGAGAGACTGTGCTTGGGATAGCCACACATTGAGAGCCCAGCTGCCAACTGAGGCCACCACTGTCCCTCCACCTTCTGTTTCCTGCGCTTCACCATGGATTCTGCTGTTTCACAGCAGGAAGGGCAGCACAGGTGGGACGCCATCCTGGTGAGCTGGGAGGTGGAGTCAGACACCCAGAGGTCTCGCCTGGGCTAATTCCAATGTGTAGCAGCAGCCCCTGTCTGGATGGTGCTTCTCCAGTACAAAAGCTGTGGTTAGGATGGTGGTGCCTAGAATTACAGGTGCAGCCCTGCAGAGGATAGCAGCATGGCCCTAACTCCTCCCTTTACTGAACCACGTCATAGCATCTGGGGATGGACTATGAGGTGCTTTTTTTGTCAGCCAGAAGGCAGGGCCTGCCACACCTGAGGGCCTGAGTGATTTCAGCAGCTGTTGGACAGCTTCTTGCTCAGTAGTAAAGCACCTTTTTAAAATGAGACCACCTGGAGAACTGACAGGTGAGCGGGGTGGCAGCGTCTCTACCACCCTTCACTGACCCATATCACCGCATATGCTGACAGCCCCCTAGTGGCTCCAATAGTAGGGTGACGTCTTTGCCACCCGGGAGGTGGAGCCCACAGTGAGTCCACCTGGAGCCAGTCACTAGAATACACAGAGGCACCTGGTGACCAAATCTAGTAGTGCCCTTACACCCCTCTTAGAACTACACCACAGCTCCTGTTGAGGCAACACCACAGAAAGTGAACAGTTTCTTGATGGTGTGAAGACAACACTCAATAGCTAGCCATTTAAAGAAGCAGCCCACCAAGGCTCCAGAAAACTCCCAAAATAAAGAATCACAGAACTTCCCATATGAATAAGCCTTTCTAAAAGTATCGAAGGTCACATACAAAAAAATTATATACAGAGCCCTTCTAAGATTAAACAAAATGTAGCAATATAAAATGAAAAATTAAGTTAGCTATCTGAACTGATGGAGCATCAACAATCTGAAATCCAGAAGATCAATAATAAAATTACAGAATTAGCCAATTTAATCCAAAGCCAAAAGAGAAGAACTGATGAGTGGAATTCAGGCTTAGTGAGCTTGAGGATAGAGAAACTGATACCAGCACTTATGAGGAGAAATCAGAGACAAGAAATAAGAAAAATGAAGAAGATTAAGAAACACACGGGACTCTATTAAGAGGAACATCTATGAATAACTGAAATTCCTCAGCAGGGAGGGCCAGCTGAAAATACAGACAGTATTGCTGTGTAGAGCTGCTGACAGAAAACTTCCCTGAAATTCTGAAAGAGGAGAACAGATATCCAAGATGCTTACCAAATGCCACAAAAACTAGACCCCAAAAGAAAGACACCAAGATACATTATAATAAAGCTTAATAAAATGAAATATAAATAGAGGCTCTTAAAGGCAGCAGGGCTTAAAGCAAAGCTAATGTACAAAGGGAAACCCCGTAGGCTTTGGTCTGACTTCTCAGCAGAAATAATGCTGGCAAGGAGGTAGTTGAATGACACATTTAAAGCCTTGAAGGAGAAAAACTTTCAATAAAAATTATATATCCTGCAAAACTGTTTTTCAAATACAAAGGTGAAATTAAAACAAAAGCTTAGAGACTGTAAAAGCCAAACCAAAACTGTAAGAAATAATGAAAGAAATTCTTTGTTTAGAAAAACAAAAACACCAAGCGCATACTTCAGGAGGCAATGCAAGACACAGCATCCAGAATCCTACTCTGTTAAGGAAGTCACAAAGCTCAATCAAAGCTACAATATTAGAGTCAACAATGGAAGTTTTAATACACAACTTAGACAGACTTCAAAACTGACAAAGTACAATCAACAGAAGGAAAAACAAATAAATGGGAACTACAAAGAATCAAACACTTTTACCCATCCAAACACTTTATCAATAGAATTAAAAGACCACCTACAGAATGGGAAAAAATATTTGGCAACTATACGTCAGACTGACGTCTGATTTCCATAATCTAAAAGGTACTACAAAACATCAACAAGGAAAGGATAAATAATTCAATTAAGTGATGGGCGAAGGAGATGGACAGACACTTCACTAAAGAGGATATCCAGGGAGCCAAAAGACACATGCGGAATTGCTCACAATTATTAGCTATTAAAGAAATTGAAATCAAAACTACAATGAGATATCATCTCACCCCAACAACGTTGGTCACGATCCAAAAAACACAAAACAACAAATGCTGAGGAGGCTGTGGAGAAATTGAAACTCTCCTACACTGCTTGTGGGATTGCAAAATGGTGCACCCTCTTTTGGAAAGCAATCTGGCATTTCCTTAAAAAGCTGGCAATAGATATACAATTTGACCCAGTAACTCCACTGCTCAGAATATACCCTATAGATGCAAGGGCAGTCACACGAACAAATACATGTATATGAATGTTTACTGCAGCACAGTCCACAAAAGCAAAAAGATGGAATCAACCAAGATGCCCAACAACAGATGAGACTGATAAATAAACTATGGTATATATACTTAATGGAATACTATGCAATGATAAAGAACAATGATGATTTTAGGAAGCATCTCATAACTTGGCTTCAATTGGAAGACATTACGTTGAGTGAAATCAGCAGTAGCACAAGGACAAATATTGTACGAGACCCCTACTACAAGGACTTAAAAACAGACTCATGTACAGAAGACAGACTCTTTGATGGCTGCAAGAGAGCGGAGGGAGGCAGGGAGAGGGTTGGTTACAGATTAGATAGCTGACAGAAATTTGGCTGGGTGAAATCAGTGACAGCATACATTAGAAAGAAGATCAGATCTCCACTAAAAGACCGCATATGATGGTCCAGTGGCTTCAGGGTTTCCCTGGGAGCATGGCCCCTGGCCCTGATGCTGCCCTTGCCCATAAATCATAATGAAGGTCCACTCTTTGCACATGAATGGATAGGACTTGGCAATGCAGGGTGACTATATATTGGATGCACTTTATGGTTCTGTACATCTATAGGATATCATCCTGCTGACCTCTGGCTGGAGGAAGGAGAGTGGGTGGAGAGGAGGGAAAAGGAGGCTGTTGGGAGGATGAGACATGTATGGAGCAGAGAAGAATAGTGTGCTGTCACCAGGCAGGGAGAGCAGTGGAAGCTGCATTTAGGTGGGCATGTAAATTTATATGGGAATGTACATTTTCACTCAGTCATAATAAAAAAAAAAAGAAAGAAGATCAATTTAACTGGACTTCAACATAACCTGAAAACTCTTCCAATCTTACTCCAATATTGCAAGGACAGAGTAGCAGGGCTGGGGGCAGGGTACCATGTTCTCAGGGGACACTGAGGTCAACTGGTATAAGTAAGTTATTGCTAAGAGAGTCTTCTCCACCCCACACTGGTGAGTGGCGTCTGGGGTCTTAAAAGCTCGCTAGCTACCAAATGGTCCCAACTCAGCAGGAACAGATGACCACAAAGGACCAAAGCAACATGGGGAAAGAGAACCCAGAAGACAGAAGGACCCATGTGAATGGGTGACTAAATCAACATGTGACCGAAGAATCAGATAGTACCTGGCCACCACCAGTGACAGCTGTGATGGGGCTCGCAAAGCTGAGTCTCATGAGGTGTCAACATAAGAACGAAAAGGGGTGTACCCTGAAAACTCCAATAAAAGACCGCAATTGATGTTCTGAAGGCCTAGGAGCATGGCCCCTAGACCTGATGCTGCCCCTGTCCATAAATCATTACTGAGGTGAACTCCTCGGACAGGAATGGACTGGATTCAGCAACACAGAGTGACCATATCATGTGTGCACTTTATGGTTCTATGCATCTATAGGATGTCGTCCTACTGGCCCCTTACTAGAGGGGAGTGGAGAGGGTGGAGAAGAGGGGATAGGACATTGCTAAGAGGATACAACATGTATAGAACAGAAAAGAGGAGTGTCCTGTTACCAGGCAAGGAGAGCAGCAGGAGCTGCACATAGGTGGGCATGCAAATTTAAAGAGAATAGTACACTTACACTCAATCACAATGAATGAAAAAAAAATGAAAGAAGCTACAATATTAACCAGTGATCTTAACACAAAAACTGATATCATCACACTAAAATGAGGGATATATCATACTAGGTACAACCCTTTCAGATGGAGAGGAAATTAAAAAGATATGCAAAAGTTAAAGTATGGTTTAAACTTAGAATATTAAGGGGGAATCATACGGGTAGCTGCAAAGCAAAATAACAATATGACATATCAACACAAGAAACAATTCAGGAGTATCAACAAACACAAAACCAACACTGAAAAAGATGAAAAGTAGACCCATAAAGGAGAATGACCCAGAACAGAGTATTAAGACCAACACAGAAAACAACAACACAAAAATAAAGGCATCAAAATGACAGCACTAAACACACACCTATCAATAATCACACTGAATATAAATGGACCGATTGCTCCAACAGAGAGACGGAGAATAACATCCGGTCAGCAGAAGTTACTATTTTAAAGGTGATGGGAAAGGTAACAACAAAAGAGAAAGAATCGTATACAGTTTGATGAAGGTAAATTAAGTCACTAAAATGTACACAAGAAAAAAAGATCTGCTGGTAATTGCTTGGTATATAATTTTAAAATCATAGCAAAAACAACCAAAACATTATGTGTGGGTATACATGGTTAAGCATTCAGCTGCTCACCAAAAAGTTAGCAGTCTGAATCCACCAACTGCTCCTTAGAAACCCTACAGGATACTTCGACTCTGTCCTATAGCGTCACTATGAGTTAGAATTCACTCATAAGCAAACTTTTTTGGGGGGGTAGGGTATATATCTACATATGTTTATGTATGTTATATACATACATAAAAGTGTATGCATATATATGTGTATATATGTAATTACATATAACCCAAACCCACTGCAGTTGAGTTGGGTCCAACTCATGGCAACCCTAGAGGTCAGAGGAGAACGGCCCCGTAGAGTTTCCAAGGAGCACCTGGCAGATTTGCACTGCCAATCTTTTGGTTGGCAGGCGTAGCACTTAATCCACTATGTCACCATGGTTTCCATGACTATGTATATATATTCATAAATGTAATAAAGCACATAGGAGACACAGATACTTCTAAGACATAACCAAATACCTCACGGGATTGGTTTTCTGGATTTGAATGATGAGGACCATACTCTACATCTTGGTCAACCAGCATGATACAGTTCATAAAGTTATGTTCTAGTTTGGTGAGTGGTATCCAGTGTCTTTAAAGCTCATGAAGAGTCATCTAAGATAACAGTCTCAACTAATCCATAGCAAAAGAGAAAGAAGGAAAGTAAAGTGTCAAAGAAAAGACTGTCTATAGGACTGTTATGGACTGAACTGTCTCCTGCCAAAAATGTGGATGGCCATTTGGCTGGGCCATGATTCCCAACATTTTATGAGTGTTCTCCATTTTGTGGTTTTCCTGTGGTGTATGTTAAAGAGGATTAGGGTGGGACTGCAAATCCTTTCCGAAGGTTACCTACTTGCTCCACTATAAAGGGAGTTTCCCTGGAATGTAGCTGGCACTACATTTTATCCTTTAATCCTACAAGACATAAAAGGAAAGGGAAGCAAGCAGACAGTCGGGAACCTCACACCATAAAGAAAGCAGCATCAAAAGTAGAGCAAGTCCTTCAGACCTGAGGTTCCGGCACTAAGATGCTCCCTGAACAAAGACTGGTACAACACAGGACTTTCCTCTGAAGGCCTTTCCCTGGAGCTGACATCCTGAATTTGGACTTCTAGCCTACTAGACTGTGTAAGAATACACTTTTACCGTTAAAGTCATCCACATAGCGGTCTATCTGTTACAGTACTACTAGATGACTAAAACAAGGACAAACAGCCTACACAAATCACGGCCTCACCCACCTTGGACCAGAAGAACTAGACGGGACCTGGCTACCACGACCGACTGTGTTAATCACAACAGATGGATCCTGATAGAGTGAAACAAAAATGTGGAACAGAACTTAAATTCCTTAAAAAAAAGATACAGACTCACTGGACTGGTAGAGCTGGAGGACTCCTCCAGACTACTGTCCTGAGATATTCTTCAAATCTTGAATGGAAACTAATCCAAGGTCACTTTGTCGCTAAATAACAGACTGGCTCATGAAAGAATGAATATACTCAAAGCACCGGGCTCCTTTAAAAAACCACCTGCATGAGACCAAATGGTCAACAATTACTTTAAAACTAAGATTAAAATGTAAGGGAGCAGAAAGGCTAGATTAATGGAAACAGGATAACCAGAATGGAAATAATGAAGAGTGCTGTCACATTATAACAAATGTAATCAATGTCACTGAACAATCTGTGTAGAAACTGTTGAATGAGAACCAAACTGCTGCATTAACCTTGATCAAAAAACAATAAAATATGATTTTTTTAAAAAGTGCTCCCTATCAAAGCCACTAGGGAACATAAGCCAGGTAAAACTGCAGTTGCTCTGACTCAAAACTCCTTTGTTATGTCAACCTTAACCTAACCATATTTCTATGTTCTCCTTATATTCTTAGAAATGCATACCGTGAGACAAAAAAGGTAAAGAACAAAAACACCTGAAACAGTGTTCTGGCTACAGGCTTATGTCTCTACTGTGGCTGACAGAAAGAAATGAATGCAAACTTTTACATTAATTAAAACACACACCAAAGTATTACAGTGAGCCAACATAATCTTACCTAATAAGATCTTCTCTATCTTGGAAGATTCTGGTGTTCCGACTGACAGTATAACTAGGAAATGCCATGCGGCCCAGGTTGACCAACAGTACAGCAGAAAGCTGTCCCTGTCCACCACATGAGGCTTCTTCATCTTCCATGGAGTCAGTCAAAGAAAACAGTAGCAAGATCCGGGAAAACACAGCCCTGGGGCCTTTACAGACTCTCAGGCACTGGCCAGCCAAATCTTTAGCTCTGAAAAATGTATAATAAAGAAATAACTTTTTTTAGCCATTTGGATATGAAATTTCACAAATTATTTTCAGCCAAAATAAACATAGACGGCACTTATCATTCTAAGCCTGAAGCAGCACAGTGTAGTAGTCTTTTTGGAGTTGGAATTGTAAATCTACCACTCCCAGCTATCTGACTCTGCCGGTTCCTTAACCCCTCTAGGGCTCAATCCCACCTAGCGGCAAATAACAGTTTAAATGAAGTAATGTCCTCAAAAATCTCAACACAGTCTGGTTCAAGACAGTATCTCTTTCCCTAGCTACAGAGTAGTATAGGGCTTACTCTGGTCATGAACAGTTAAAATACTAAGGAAACTGTCACAAAGTATCATTTATTCAATATTAGCAATTCTCGATTTCAGCCACTTTTTAGATTTAAAAATATGTATTTATTTAAATGTCTTTAGAAAGGCTCTTGGTAAGATGTGGCATTTTGTACACCTGGCAGTGGTACAAATCTGCACCAAGGTTTAGTGCTACTTTCTGATATGCAAAGCAGCCTAGGTACATATCCACTTCAGAATGACTTTGGAGGGATTTATTTCAATTCTGCTGCCTGCCAGGTGGGGCTGGAGGTCTGAATTAAATTCAGAGCCACATGGCCACCTCAGACTCCAGCAACTTAGGTACCATCTACAGTCCAGTTTCTTAACCTACTGACATTTGAGGCCAGATCATTCTTTGCTTTTGGACCTGTCCTTCAGGATATTGAGCAGCACCCCTGGCCACTACCCACTAGATGTCAGTAGCACACTCCACTCCCCAAAACTGTGGCAATAAAAATGTCTCCAGACATTGCCAAACGCCTCCAGGAGGGCAAAATAACCCCTGGTTGAGAAGAAGCCTAATGGTGTCCCCACACTCTCCTATACCATAACCTACTGAATCAAAAGCAGTACTGCAGCCCTGGGGGTGTGGCAAAAATTAGGGCCACCACCAAAGACAGAAGAGAGGCAAAGGCTAGGATTCCTACTATACCACCATTTAACTGAGAACCACTGAAGTGCAAGAGCCTGCTGCAACCATTTATTTCCAGGAGATGCTCCCAGTGGATAAAGCCTCCAGGTGGCCGAAAGAAGGATTAAACATGGAAAACTGACCAGTGACTGTCTACAAGGGTGAAGAACGTAAGAATAATATGACTTTTCCCGCTGCCCTATAACACCAGCAGAGTAGACAAACCAGGTCCTGCCCTGATGTGGGACGGTTACAGTCTCTGAAATTCCATTTCCAGGGCCCACAACAAAATGAAGAAATTAAGTAAAATACAATCTTAAAGGATAGCAATTTTATGTACACATACATAGTCTTGAATTTTTAGTTTCCTACAAGTCCCAAGTCAGTGATAAAAATATTAATCTTCTTTCTTTTAGCACATATGTCCATATGCTATGTGCTCCTTCAAGTGAGGGAGGCTACTGATTTCAATGCTGATTTACCTATAGACACTACACTTACAGTTAATAAATTATTAGGAAACAGAACTAAAGAATGCACTTAGAAGGTACTTAATGTACCACAGACATGATGTTTTCTACTTCTGAAGTCAATTAACTATAAATACACAATTCTTCAATTTTTAATCTACGGTATAAACTTTTTAGAAGTGTTAGTACTGACATTTTTCTTAATAATGTAATCCTTATTATATCTATAGTCTACTAAAAATTATTACTTATTCTATTTGCCCAACAAGACTGAATGCAGTTGAATTCCAGATGCGCAACGACAGTTTGAAGTTACAAGTATATATATATCATAAGTAACACACTGTCATTATTTTTCAAGTGTTTTGAAAAGCATCATTTCATCTTCAGTACTCCCAAAACAGTGAATTTCCACACTGAAGTTGATAACATAGGCAGGAGAAATAAAAAATTCTAAAAGTTGTCATACTCTTCTCCCAATTTAAACAGTTCAGCAGCTTCACTATTAATAAAATCACTCATAGTTTTTGGCAATTTTTTATCTAATTCAAGGCAAGCTGCATACTAAGACTGGACTTACTAAAATAAACATTTGACTGAACACTAAAAAGACAGTAGTTAAAACTGTATTTTTCTTGAATGATAAACTATTAGACCTCACCAAAGATCTACTGCCTTTGCTACTGCCTACTAATTTTTTTTTTCTTTTCGTAGAGGAGGGCATCTTAGAATTTGGTGTAGTTCTACAAGACTTATAAATACTAAATCAAGAAAGAATTCAGGTTATTTTAATTAAGACTCTTCTAGCCAAAGATGTGTACAATCTATTACAATTAACTTGTGCTATTAAGATTTTAAACATGTTTACTGTAACAGAGAATTCCTGGTGACTCAGTGGTTGAAGCACTCAGCTGCTAACTGAAACGTCAGCAGTTCCAACCCACAAGCTGCTCCAAGAGAGAAAGACTTGGCAGTATTCTTCCATAAAGACTACAGCCTAGGAAAACCATGGGGGCAGCTCTGCTCTGTCCTACAGGTTCACTCAGAACTGACTCCATGGCAGTGGTTTGGTTTCGGATTCTGGCTACTGTAATAAAGGTCAATAAAACCTTTTTAAAATCACTGCTCCAACTCCAGGCTGATTCTTGTCCCAAGTGAAGACTGAGCGCTGTTTGGCCAGCTTCAGAAAGGAGTCTACCAACTGCTGCTTCTGCCCATTGGGGTTCACCAAGTGGAAGGTCTTTGCCAGGGTTTTTAGTTCAGGAGCAGAAAGGAGCTCAAGCACTTCAGGGAGCTCTTGCAATTCAGATTCTGGGACGGATGAAAAAGAAAGAAGTTAAAAACAACTTGTAAGAATCTTAGTATATTCTAGATTTATTTACTTTAGAAAGAAGGACACTTAAGCTGCAAGTGAAATTCTGCTGTAGATACTTTAACAAGTTTGCCAACCTATGTAAAATAAATACCTCTTGAGAGTTACAAAATAACTTGTTACTAAAAAGTAACAAAAAACGTGAATAAAATAAAGATGTCTATAGAGAGTCACTATGATTTGGACATCCTCCTTTAAAAAGCTTTCTGGAATAGATATTGGAATCCCTGTGTGTGCAAGTGATTAACACTGTCTCGCCTGCTAACCAAAAGGTTGCAGGTTCAAGTCTACCCACAAGTGCCTTAGAAGAAAGGCCTAGAGATCTACTTCCAAAAAAATCAGCCATTGGAATCACCACAGAGCACCATTCTACTGACACACATGGCATCACCATAAGTCAAAATCAACCAGACGGCAACTGGTTTCTTTCTAATTACCAAACTTCCAACCAGACCTCTCCCAACAGATGACCATCAGCTCTCTTCTCTCTTCTCTCCCACGGTTTCCTCCCTGCTCAAGTGCTGCAGACTGGGAACCTTTTCCCTCTGGCCCCATTCACAGGTTCAGTCATTCAACCTAAGTGACTATTAAGTAACCCAAATACCATGCTAGATCCCAAGTTAGCAGTGAATCAGATCTAGCTGACCTTTGTGTTCAAGGCATTCCCAGTTTAAGGAAATGACTTCTTCCATTCCACAAATATTTACTCAACATGTACTATGTACCAGGTAATGTTCTAAGGTACCCGACACACTACAGTCAACAAAATGAAGCCCCTACCCACAAGAAGCTTACATTCTAGCATGTAAATAAGTATAATAAGTCTGTCAGGTGGTGACTGCAGCTTTTAACAAAAACGGGTAAGGCAAGCTGACCATGACAGAGAGACTGGCTCTATGACTTACAGTGTAGTCCACTTTCCGATGATGGAACAAAGAGAGATGTGAATGGAATGCAGGGAACAGCTCTGTGGAAGACTGTCCCTCGTGGATGACAGCAAGCACCACAGCCGACAGGGGACGCGCTCAGCACGCAGAGCAGCTGACAATGGGGCTGCGCAGAGTGAGCAAGAGGGGCAGGAGACACGAGGCCCGAGAAGCAGGCAGGGCGGCAATCGCGTCAACTGGTGCATCCAAGCTCTATCACCAAGCCTCCACGCCTGGGCCCCAGCAGTCTCCATCTCTACCCTACACAGCCTATCACAATCATCCTCACTTCACCTTCACTTACGACACCCCACAACAAACTGTGACCTACAGAAACAATCTGGCTTGATCTGCTTATTTCTGTGTAAAATGTCAGCACCCCAAACATACATAAGACTCCCATCTTCCAGTCAAGGTTGTCTTCACAGAGTAAGATCAACTCTCCTTTAGGGTTAACATATGTATAAAGTCAATTAAACACTTCTTACAGCAATCAACTCCAATTACAAGACATCTGTGCATGCAGACCTAAGTTTTTAGAGGCAATATTAATTTTAAATAAATGAGCTTTATTCTATCACAGAACCAAAAAACCAAAACCCAGTGCTACTCAGTCGATTTGGACTCATAGCAACCTACAGGACAGAAGAGAGCTGACCCATAGGGTTTCCAAGCAGTGGCTGGCAGATTCAAGCTGTCAACCTTTTCAGTTAGCAGCCAAGCTTAAGAGCTGTGCCACCTGGGATCCATTCTGTTACAGAGGAATCTCAAATGCATTGAAGTTCTTGCTGGAAGAAGAGACTGAAGAAGGATTCTTTAAAAGTCTTACATATGACTTTTGACAACTAGCTGCAATTAAAGTCAAGAAAAAAGAGTGAAAAATACTTCCCTCCGTGGCACATGTCCACATGTGTAACCCCAGGCAACTTAACTGTCCTAGATCTGTTTGACAATCCAAAAAAATAACAGCAAAGAGTCTTTCATTACTCTAGCATTCTTCACCCAGGCTGAGAATGTCCTCAGCATCACATAATAATGTGTTGTCCTAAACACTGTCAATTAAAAAAAAAATAATAACTACTCACTAGCACCAACCAGAATTAAGGTTCTGCAGAAACTTAACTCTTCACATAGTATTTTCATTTTACGTCTCCTTCTACCAATCATACCTGTCTGCAGAAAGCCTGCTTTCTTCAATTCTTCAATTACAGGTGTTAAATCTGGAGCAATCTCTTCATACTCTAATTTGTTCATTTTGATCCAGTTTAATTTACGTTGGAAAAGTCGTACATATAACATCTGACCACTAGCTGCAATCAAGAAACCAGTGAAAAATATTAACATTCTTCTCAAACACAGTACACAAATAACTTCACTTTTTAAAACTGAGGAGAATAAAACATACTCTATTAGAAAAACACATGCTTACTGAACTGATCTTCTAAGAAAGTCCTTTTTCCTCTTTGGAAGATGGAATTTATTTCAAACGTAAGTCCCTATGGGGATGTCCCCTTGCCCACTGTACCATCACTAAAGGATGGAACCAGCATGCAGAATGGGAAGCTCTGGACCAGCTCTGCTACTTCTGAGTCGTGTGCAAGTCGCTGATTCCTAGGGAGACTCCTCCGTTGAAGAGGATGGAGATGGAAGTGGGAAATAGCGCCATCTCCCTGAAGCTAACAGAAAGGTTGAACGAAATATTCCATGTTTTGTAAGCCATTAAAAAAATTCAAATGTTGATCATGACTACTGGCCATTTCAGAACTTCTAAAAACTAAGTTCCCCAGTTTCTTGCCACACTAACCCTAACCCTAACCCTTCAGAGTTGCCCTCCACAGAATTCTAGTCATTTTGCTCTCGAGACTAAATGGCTGACTCCTGTCCCAAGGCTAGATGAGAAGACAGAAATGAATAGGAGCTGGGAAAATGGACCCGGAAACCCAGGGTGGAAAGCAGGAGGGTGCTGTCACATTACTGGGATTGCAACAAAACAACGTATGTACAAATTTTCAAGCAAGAAATTAACTTGAGCTGTAAACTTTCCTCTAAAACACAATTTAAAAAAAACAACAAAATCTGTCTAACTGATAGGGCAGCTCTCTCTCTAGCTGTGATTTTGGCCAAACTAGTAAATCAACCTCTCCAGTCTCAGTTTCCCTTTGATGAATTATCTTTAAATTTCTTCCAACCCTAAAATGGTATAACTGAATGTTTTAAAATTTCAACATTTCCTTTTTCTTTTTTTCCCCCTTTAAAGAGGCAAAATCAATTAGCAATACCTGTTTTCACATGCAGACATACCATAAACTATTCTCCTTGGAACACAGTACATAAGAATATTTGGAACTTGTGCTAGGAAAACTATTTGTTTCTCAGTGATAGCGAAGCGCGGAGCCACCAACCATTCAAACACACACATTTCTGCAGTCAGTACCCAATCCGGTTACACGGCTGCTCTGGGTGCAAGAGCCAGTACAGCATCTCACATCTACTCCCTGGTGAGAACCCTACTAGCAGAGAGGAAGCAGTGTGGACACCTTATGTAACTGTGCTCAGAGAAGTATTTTTTCACTTGTTAAAGAGACAAAGAAGGCTATAATCATTCCACTGTGTGAATTTTAAAATAAAAATACTTCTCTTAAACATGAGTAGCAATGTTCCAGATTTTTTTAATCAACTGAGGTGTCATACATGGCTACATATTACTAGAGAACAGTGTGCCTCCCAAGTAAGCTTTTCCCATCCTCACAAAGGGACTCATTTTACGCAGCCACCATGACCGACTGGATTAGTGGTGTAACAGCACAGGGTGGCTTTTATTCCAAACCTATATTACTGACTTGGTACCACCACTGGCATCTAAAGAAAGGAGGCACAGATTAATATTTTTAAATATTTTGACTTAACTTGAAACTTTCCATTTCCTCCACACCCTGCCTTTAAAAGGCAGTATCAAGGAATCTAAAATGTTGTTGAGGTGGATTTTACATACATATACACATGTCACAAGTTTGGGGTTGTTTTTTCCTGTAATTTCTGTTTGTTTAGTTTTGAGGAAATGGTGTGGAAAAAAGCAAAACCATCTCACAATCTGTCTGATTACATGTAAAATGCAAAGAACACTTTTCTAAGTTACACTGCATCCATCAAATACATGTATAAACAAACCACCACTGTTTCTATTATGAACAAAGTATTGCTTGTCAGGCATGATAAAACAAGAGCAAACACTACCAACACAAAGTCTTGTCCCATTGACACACATATCCTTACACTATAACAGGTTCTGGTTCCCTTACCTACAGCGTACTCACAAAGCCACTCCTTCTGGTCATTCGATGACTGCTCATCACATCACTGCCCAAATCGGGACAGTAAACAGGTAACAAAAGCTAAAAAGCAAATAGGCTTAAGATACCTGATAGTTGATAAAATTTAGTTACAGTTTCCTTCTCATGTTCATCAAAGAGCATCACATCATCTTCATTCTCAAGTATGGTTTTCAGCACCACCAGGAAACTCCGAAGGTAGTAAGGAAGACTTGGCGGTGCTTGAGTTGTTGTACCAGGAGCATCGAAGCTCAGCTCCTGTTCCAAAGTAACGCTGTGAAGAATTTCTTCCTGTAAGCCACTGTCACCATCTACAGGAAATGCTTGCAAGTTACTCCACTTAGAAGCAGCATTTTCAGAACTAAGAGAACTGCCTTCTGAATTTGACAACTGTGTTTTAGTTTCTGTAGGAACAGTCATACTTACTTCTGTACAACTCCCTGTCTCACATTTTTCACCACCTTCACCATCTAGTCCTTTGACATTCTCTTGCTTTTCAAGACTGTCTCGTGAATTAGACCTTAATTCACTGCCAAGAGTTAAATCTGGTGAAAACGGTACAAGAGCATTATCTGAGAAGTCAGTGGTGAGGACTGACTCCCCACGTTCTTGGGAAGTCATCTTGCTGTCAGCTTCCACTGTCTTACTGTCTGCTGTACTATGCTGAGGAGCACTCTCTTCTTTAGGAGAATCACACCCCAAAATGTTTTCCTTTTGAGAAGAGTTCTCCAAAATGTGTTCCTTGTCCTCAATCTCTGAACTGGTGTCAACCAAGCTCTTACCCACTGTGGATAAGGAACTCTGTGGACTTCTAAGTGTATGATTACCACACTCTTCATTCTTTTCTACTGATCTTTTAGCCTTTATGTATTTTCTAGACAATTTAGACGACAGGCTTCCCAAAGGAATAACTTTCACATTACGATTTCTCAGCTCATCTTGGTTTCTGCACACAATATCATCATTACTTTTAAAGTAAGAACTAGTCTGCCGTTTTATGCTCTTTCTTACTGAATCACTTTGGCCAGGTGTTAAATTCCTCTTGTGTGGTGATGACTTCTTTGGAGTTAAGTCAACACAAACTGGATCAGTCAGAATGGCATCATTCTTGTCAGTACACATTTCATCAAGATGCCAGTTTAAGTCATATCTTGGTATCATTTTACTACAAATAGGGCAGGCAAGCTTAGCAGGTGGTACATTGTTAAAATATGAAATAATAGAATTATTAGATACTTTATCCTTAGTTTTGCTGATTGACAGACTTCTGCAAGGTCTTTTCTGGCCAGATTTCTCTTCCAACATTATCAGTATTAAGAAAAACTGGGTCTTTTGAGTAGTAAAACACAGGATACTTCACGTGAAAGACAGCAACGGCTTCCTTTTACTTTCTTGACCTGAACTAATATGAAGTGGAATTCTGCTCCATTTCATGCTACTCAATTGGACAGTTTCTTCTTTCTACAACATAAAACACATGTGAATTAAAAACAATTCTGTGACTTCACATCAGAAAGAGAAAAGCAAGTTCTAAAACACGGAACGACAGCATTTCCTGGGATGAGAAGCTACACGTAGGAGCCTGGGAGAAAAGCCCTTGGCTTTATTTCTGGCTCCGCACACAGTCTTAGCGGTTGTTCTCCGTAAAACGACAGGGAGCGCCATTTGAGGGGTCATTTCCAAGATCTCTTTACGGCTGAAAATTTTCACTTCTTAAAAGGGAAAACATGGAATACTCCGGGTCCTTTCCTATAACTACCGTGCAGTTTTCCAGACAGAGACCGCGTGACTGATCCGCGCCACCCGGGGGCCGTTCTGGCCTCCCAGGCTGGGCCCCAGAGACGCGCGCACGCAGGCTGTCTCCGGACGCGCCTCACAGCCCCGACCGCGCCCGGCTGCCGCGACCCCCCCCCGGCCCCCCCGAGCCCCCAGGCCCCCCCGAGCCCCCCTGAACCCCCCCGGCCCCCCCGAGCCCCCGGAGCCCCCCTGAAACCCCCCGGCCCCTCCGGCTCTCCCGACCCCGCCGAGCCCCCCCGACCCCGCCGAGCCCCCATGAACCCCCCGGCCCCGCGAGATGCTCGCCTGGCCTCCCGGCGCCGTCCGCCGCCCTCCGCGCGCCCGGGCTCCCAGGCATTCCCACACGATCTCCGCGTCTCGGCTCGCCACAGGCTCGGCGAGTGGAGGCTCGAGTGATCGATCTCCTCTGCCTGTCAAGTTGGGAGTTTCCTCCCGGCTGAAGCCGGCTGAGCCAGGGACAGCGGTTCCGCCACCTCTCGACGGCACGTGGCTGGCTTCCTTTCACACACGGAAAAGCGCGTGCCCGCTGCAAGGAAATGTTCCAGATACAGAAGACAGCGCTGTGAACAGAACAGACAACGGGACAAAAAGGGAGGGCGACTGGGGGAATCTTTGGCTTTATGGAAGGTACATTCTGGTGGAAGGAGATAGAAAAGAAACAAAATAAATCAATAAACATATTATGAAATAGAGTTACCTATAACCGACTAACACAAAGGGTCCTTATCTTTCCCCAAGAATACACGTGAAAGACAAGTTCTTTGGGGAAGTTCATTTTACTCGTGACAAGTAAAAGGAGTCAGTGAGGGACTGAGCTTCACTAAAACATTCGGTCCTGGGTAGTAAAAAAAGAAAAATGCACTGCTGTCGACTCAGTGCTGACTCCAGTTGTTACGGTTAGGTGCCATCAAGTCAGTTCTGACTCTTAGCAACCTGATGCCCAACAGAAGGAAACACTGCCTGGTCCTGCCCCATGCCCGCCGCCGTTTTTATGCTTAAGCTCATTGTTGCAGCCACTGTGTCAATCCATCTTGCTGAAGGTCTTCCTCTTTTTTGCTGACCTTCTACTTTACCAAGCATGATGTCCTTCTCCAGGGATTGATCCTTCCTGACAACATGTCCAAATTACGAGGACTGACAATTAAGTCACCAAATGTAATTAAGTGCTACGTACCTCATTTCTGAATATCACTACAGTCACCTTCGAAGTACTCTCTTTGGGAGGCTATACATTGATGCCAGCACCTAGTCCACACTTCAAAGCAATTTTTGAAACTCTGGAATGGCAAGGTGACAAGTTTGCAAATTTACCTGTATAGCTGTCTGTGTGGGAGTTTTTAGCTGGTAAACAAATAACTGTGTTGGAACACCCTCCCTACTCACCTGATCTGGCCCCCAATAACTGTTTTCTTTACCCAAAGATAAAGGAAATATTGAAAAGAAGATATTTTGAGGACATAAAGTGTAACACGACAACAGTGCTGATGGCCATTCCAGAAAGAATTCCAAAATTGCTTTGAAGTGTGCACTAGGTGCTGGCATGGGTGCATGGCTTCCCAAGGTGAGTACTTCAAAGGCGACTGTAGTGATATCCAGCAATGAGGTATGTAGCACTTTTTCTAGGATGGGTTCACGTATTTAATTGGCAGTCCTCGTACGTAAGATGCAGTCTTGTCATCCTTGCTTCCAAAGAGCACTCTGGTTGTACTTCTTCCAGAACAGATCTGTTTGTTCTTTTGGCAGTCCATGTTATGTTCAATATTCTTCTCCAACACCACAATTCAAAGGCATCAATTCTTCTTCTGTTTTCCTTATTCTTTGTCCAGCTTTCACATGCAGAAGATGCCATGGAAAATACTTGGGTCCGGCACACTTTTAGTCTTCAAGGTGATGTCTTTACTTTTCTATACTTTAACTAGATCTTTCGTGGCAGATTTGACCAATGTGATGCATTGTTTAGTTTTCTGACTACTGCTTCCATGCACATTGATTATGGAACCAAGTAAAATAAAATCCTTGACAACCTCAATCCTTTCTCCACTTAACCATGACGTAGTTTACTGGTCCAGTTGTGAGGATTTTTGTTTTCTTAATGTAAAGGCACAATCTGTACTGAAGGCTGTGGTCTTGGATCTTCATCAGTGTTTAAATCCTCTTCACTTTCAGCAAGCAAGGTTGTGTCATCTGCATAATACACGTTGCTAGTGAATCTGCCTCCAATCCTGATACCTCATTATTCATATCATCCAGCTTCTCAGACTATTTGCTTGGCATACAGATTGAAAAGGTACCATGCAAGGATGTAGCCCTGACACATACCTTTCCTGACAGGAAACCATGCTGTATCTCATTAATTTCACACAATTTCCTCTTGATCTGTGTACAGACTCCTCATGAGCACAATTAAGTGTTCTGGAATTCACATTCTCTGCAATGCTAGACATAATTTGTTATGATCTACACACTTGAATGCCTTGACATAGTCAGTAAAACGTAAGTAAACATCCTTCTGGTATTCTCTGCTTTCAGCCAAGATCCATCTGACATCAGCAATGATATCCCTGGTTCCACGTCCTCTTTTGAGTCTGGCTTGAATTTCTGACAGGTCTCTGTCAGTGTCTTTTGGGTGATATCTATGACATTGCTAGATAATTTCCCCAGTTGGTGGGATCACCTTTCTTTGGCATAGGCATAAGTATGGATCACTTCCAGTCACTTGACCAGGTAGCTGTCTTTCAAATTTCCTGATGTAGATGAGTGAGCATTTCTAGCAGTCCATCCATCTGTTGAAATATCTCAATTGATATTTCACCGAGCTGCAGACTCATAGTAGAAACTGACATGTGCAGGGCAATGGTAATCAGGTTACATATATTCATGGGGCGCATGTGCATATCTTCCACAAGATGGAAACACTTTTAGCATTGCTGTATGTGCTCAGTATCGGCCTTGCATCAGGGCTTTTGTTCAAATCCCTGGAGTGGGTCTCAGCTCACTTCTGCCCCTGTGGAAGTTGAAGTAACCATCACCTCCCGTTTTGGCTCCTGGTTTCTTGAAAGAACAGCTTAGGAGGAATAGGAACAAACAACTTGCTACTCATAAAATCACTGAAGTGTGCTAAGAAACAAAAATGTGGGCATGAGATCCAAGATGTTTTTGCCAATCAGACTCAAGAAGTAACAGAGGGACAGATAATGAAACACAAGGATTAACAAACTTTCCTTGTAAAGGTCCAGAGAGTGCGTATTCAAGCTTTGCAGGTCATATATTCATTGTTGCAGCTATTCAATTCTCCTGTTACAATGTCACAGCTGTCTTAGACTATATGTAAAAACGCATGTGGCTGTCTTCTGATAAAACTGTACTTGTAACAGGGGAAGTCAGCACAACTGAACTAAACTAAAAGCTAAGGAATTTCCTGAATTCAACCAAACACTCCAAAGTAGTGCAGGTAGGAGTCTGGGGCCCATGGTTTCAGGGATGTCTAGATTGTCACATATAATCTATTCATATCTCTTTCTGGATCTTTATTGTTAGAGGGATCACAAGAAGCATCTGACTATTCCACCATGTTAGCCCCATCTCTGTAAATATCTATGTAGGTCAATTGGCATAACAAATTTATTAAGAAAATGTTGTCCATCCCACTTTGGTGAGTAGTGTCTGGAATCTTGATGGCTAGTGAGCAGTCATATGAGATGCATCAATTGGTCCCTACCCACCCAGAACAAAGGAGAATGAAGGATACCAACGAACACAAGGAAAATAGGAGCCCAAGAGACAGAAAGGGCCACATAAATGAGAGACTCCATCAGCCCAAGACCAGAAGAACTATGTTGTGCCCAGCTACTGCCAATAGTGCCCTGACAGGGAACACAACAGAGAGTTCCTGATGGTGCAGGAGAAAGTGTTATGCAGAACTCAAATTCATGTAAAAAATCCAGACTTAACAGTCTGACCGAGACTGGAAAGCCCTCTAAAGACACAGTAACTGAGTTCTCTGTTAGGCCAAAACTAATAGCATTTCTGAAGCCAACTCTTCGGACGGAGATTAGACTGAAGTATCAGAGAAAAAATAGTATTTATGAAGAATGTGCTTCTTAGCTCAGGTAGATATATGAGATTAAACGGGTAGCTCCTGTCCAGAGACAAGATTAAAAGGCAGAAAAGGACAGGAGCTGATTGACTGCACATGAGAGATCTCAGTGGAAAGGATGAGTGTGCTATCTCATTATAGGGAGAGCAAGAAGAATCACCTAACAATGTGTATACAAATTTTCGTATGAGAAACTTAAACTGTAAAATTTCACTTAAAGCACAAAAAACATAATAATAATAAACCCTTTATTTACAAAAACAGACAAGAGGCTTGATAGGCCCTCCAGCTATATAGTTTGTTGAGGTTTCAGGTCACTGAATAGATTTTAGCATTTGAGTACCTACTCAAAAAAGACCACGCTGTCTGTTATGCTAAAAATAGTTGAGAGGCAGTGAGCAAGACTAGAGACAGAGAAAACAGAAGGCTCATGCCATCATACCGGGAGATGGTAGGGTGACTTGGCTAGGGTGCCAGAGCTGCAGTTGACAGGAAATGGATTATGAATTTATTTTGAAGGTAGAGCCAACAGAATTTCTTCATGTAAAGGCTGTAAAGTAGCAGAGAAGAAATGTCAAAAGTGACTTTTAGGCCTTTGGCCCAGTAACTGGAAGAGTAGAGGAGAAAGATATAGAGTTCTGTTTTAGACATGTGAGTTCGAAATGTCTCTTACATTCTTACAAATTAAAAGACACTTGAACTTACGTATCTGGAGTTTGAGGGACATGTCAACTGGAAACATAAATTTGGGAGTCACTGAGATTTATACAGTATTAACATGGGAGTAGGGAGCAACCGTCGACAGAAAAATGAAAAAAATCAATGGTGAGTCAAGATGGCAAAGTGAATGGATGCTCCCCTTTACCCCTCCAGCAACTAACACATTGAGAAAAGAAGGAAAAGAAACGCAGATTGAGATCTCAGAACTGTGACAGCAGCTGAAGTATTGGAAAGCCAAAGTGAGTCCAGAAGTGGGGGAGAGGTAGAAGGAGGTCAGCTCAGAATCTAGAAGACCCTACCAGCCAGCACTGAGAACACTCATTCAGCCTAGCCATGTTCGGACAGAGCTGACATCCCAAAGAGGGAATGCAGAAGAGGAACTAACTTGAGGAAGCTCTAGCTTGACTTTTGTCTTTTCCCTTTTCTTCTTTTTAAGGTGGTACAAATTGGCCGTGGGTGTTTACAGGCCACACAGATTGGGAGGGGATGGAGGGAGACCATGACATGCCTTAAGTGTTGCTGGATCTCGCTGAAGCCCAAGACAGACAGGCAGGAGGCCCAGGAGAGACGAGTCCATTTTGGTTGTTATTAGGTGCCGTCCAGTCAGTTCTTGATCACATGAGCCCATGAACAACAGAACAAAACACTGCCCTGTCCTGCACTGTCCCCAGTCTGTTATTTGAGCCTATTCTTGTAGCCACTGTGTCATTCCACCTCATGGCAAACTCCAGCCTCTGTTTCTGCTATAATAGGCAGCAGCTGAGATCTCTACTCAGCTCTTCTCAGTCTTGCTGTTGCTTTGCACTGGGCTCTTGTGTAGATGCACAGTTCCGAGCTCAGCTACAGAAGTGGACATACAGATTCTGAGTCTTCTCCCTCTGTGGCTCCCTTCTTCTCAGGATCTCTCCCCTCACTCTCCAGTTTCAAGCCACTAACACTGCAGCTTTCTACTTGAAAAAATTAACTACAATCAAATTCAATTAACCTGAACTGTAGAGCTCACCATCTTTCCCTTTCAAGCTTTCTACTTAAGATTAAACTGCCCACCAAGTGGACCAAAAGTGCCCTTTCACCATGGCTTAAGGTTTAATAATTCTGAAACTGCTTTCTGTATATTCTAGGCTTGAGCAGCAAATAAATATATTGAAGATAAGAGGAGCAACATTCCACACTCTTGTAAAAGACATTACAAATATGGAAATAGTGTAAGCTACAATACAACCTGTAGTGGTGTTTGAGTGGAACTGGGGCTATCAGTATGCACTTAGAGATGGAAATCAAATTACATACACGTGCACTCTCCCAATTTCCTAGTGCTATCTGCTGAATGGGTCTAGCAGCAATACACACACCTGACACTGAGTTTGGTCTCTGAATACTATTCCCCAGTAAGAGGAATCAGGGTTCCTTGGTAAAATGGCTGATTCCAGAGTTGAGGTGAGGAAAGTTGAGAATAATCTTAGAACATCTTCAAGCATCAGAAAATCAGGTAGCACTTAAAGAGTGGTGGGGACATAACAGGACTTGGGAGTTAGCTTGAAGGGCCTCCTACTGCACAAATCAGATTATCAGAGCATCAAAAGAAATAATGTTTGCAAAGAATTGTAATGCACTATTAAAACTCCACAAGTCCATACTGACATGAATGGGAAACACTGCCTCATAGCAATACCAAAAACCCAAACCCATTGCTGTCAAGTTGGGTCCAACTCACAGCAACCATATAGGTCAGAGCAGAACTGTCCTGTAAGTTTCCAAGGAGTGCCTGGTGGATTTGAACTGCTGACATTTTGGTTAGCAGACATAGCACTTAACCCACTATGCCACCAGCTTTATAGAACTAAAAGAACCTGTTGCTGAATAGTCATTCATAAACAATGTATTTTCTAAGCCCATTAGAAAATCACCAATAGACTCTAAAATCAGTGCAAGTTTGATGAGGAACAGGATATTTATGTATCAAAGTCATCTCCTACAAATTAATTATTAGTTTAAAAGAAATAATAGTAATTTTATAGTGGGGAAACCCCATCAGTCACCATCATCAACGGATCCTTTTCCTCACTAAATTCATTAGGGCAAACTGATAAACCTTGAGTCTCTTTACACTGTGCACTCAAGACACATGTCACTTCTGTGGTTTTCCTGCCAAACATGCATAATGTCTATCAGTCATAAGGAAACAAATCTGGAGGAACATCCAACCAAATAACTGGCCTGCACTTCAAAAATGTTATCATGAAAGCTCAGAAACTGTTCTACATTACTGGTAACTTAAGATGTACGACAAACAACAGTAAGTGACCTTGGAGTGATCCTGGACCATGGGAAAGATCTATGAAGGATATTATTGGGGTGACTGACAAAATTTGGACTTTGGATTAGAAAATAGCCTTACATTGTTAAATTTCCAGATTTTGATAATTATACTGTGCTTATATGTATGTAAGTGAATATCCATATTTCTGGGGCATACATACTAAAGGATTCAGGCGTAAAGCCTTATGTTTCTTATTGTTCAGAAGAAAAATGATAAAAGCAAATGAGACAAATGTTTGCTTTTTGGTAACTGAAGTATCAAAACAGGTATTTTAAAACAGACAAACACACGATAAACGCCATTGCTGCTGTTAAGTGCTGTTGAGTCAGCTCTGCCTCACTGCAACCCCATGTGCGACAAAACAGAACACTGGCTGGCTCTCTGCCACCCTCCCAACCACTGCTGTTTGAGCCCATTGTTGTGGCCGCTCTGTCAGTCCAGCTTGCTGAAGATCTTGTTTTCAGCTGACCCTCTGCTTCACCAGGTTTGATGTCCTCTGGGGGCTGGTCCTTCCTGATAACATGTCCAAATGACACTGCATCATCCTCAATTCTGATGAGCATTCTGACTGTATTTCTTTCCAAGACAGATTTGTTATTCCTCCAGTAACTGGGGGACACTCAACATTCTTCACCAACACAACTCAAAAGCATCAAGTCTTCTTTGGTCTTCTGCAGAAGTCACACTCTTTGTTCTCATTTTCTGCCCATCTGAGGTACAGCACACAGCATTTCCATCAAAGCATAATCCAGAGAATCATAGTACAGAAAAGACCATTTTCCCTGGACAAGGAGGCCAAAATAAGAAGCACTTGGTGATTTCTTAAACTCTGCAGTGGTCAGCCCAGCACCCTAGTTTTCCTCACCTTTTATCACTTCTAGATACACCCTGTCCTCTATGCATCTGATGTGGACAGTACTTACCAGCCTACACTAACCTACACACAGGTAAGATGATTTCAAAATAGGAAAGATGTAAAGTGCATGAGAGAAAACTCGTACTGCTTTTGTGAAGGGGGGTAGGCTAGTTCGATGGAGAAAATCACAATCCCAGAGAATAAGGACCTCTGTTGTAGAAAGCTGGGTGTGACTGGGTGACTGGGCCCTGTTCCCAACCTGCAGGCCACTTTCGCCCACAGATACACACATCGGCGTTTCCCTGTGTCCCAGTGGGGGCACAGGAGGCACGGCACATGCAGCCCCCATGCTAAGAAGGGCCTCAGGATGGAGGTCCTGCTTCATACCCAGAGAAAGCAAAAGGTGGCTTTCCACATACAGCTTCTTGTCTTAAACCTGGGAATTCTCAAATATCTGCCATCAGTGCAAAAAGTTCTCACAGATTTTATTATAAAACATTAACAACAAAAGGATACAAGTTACATGTTAGTGTTCACATTATATTCAAAATATATTACAGCTTTAATTTGTGACTAGAAATATCTTTCATTTTCTTCTTTTTCTCTTTTGTTTTCTTTGCATCACTGATTTGCATCTTTACTTGATCTTGTAATTTAGAAAAGAATGCTTGAGATGACTTCAAGGCCTTATCTTTCCCTTCATCCTGCATATTAAAGAAAAAACAGATGTTCATGCTACACAAACTGCTTATAAGTGGAAAAAAAAAGCGAAATGCAAAAATACAATAATATGTTAAAATTACAACAATGTATGAAAACATAAATATGGAAAAAGACCAGATGAAATTATTAACAATTAAGTTAGTTAGCATAGAAGCCTTGGGGGCAGAGTGGCTTCTTCCTTAGGCAGTTCCCAGACATGGCATACTGCTTGTAATGTTCTTATAACTGAGGGGGCCAGAGAAACAGTTGCCAGGACCCAGGATATTCTATGAGGAGTCTACATTAAACACTTGACAAAGATGAACACCTCAGGCCACTTACAGCACCACCTTCTAGCCACCCCACAAGGTACATTACTCCTGCTGTGTGCTGCTTTGGTGGGGCTATCTCTCTGGCCAGGCAGACACACTCCATCATTCCCCACAAACCTTCCCAAGTCCCATGAACAGTCTTCTCTCTTATGCTCGCTCATTCCATACCTTCAGTAACAATGCTCTGCCTGCCTTGGTCAGCTTTTTTAACTTCTCTGAGGCCGCTGCTTTGCTGTATTTCCCTGACTGGTCAGGGAGGCTCTTTTCTAGCAGTTTTCTCTGCTTTTCCTTCTCCTTTATTTTCAAATGTTTTCGATATTTCTTTTTCCTTCGTTCTCGTTTCTTGTCCGTAGCTGTTTTCTCAGCAGCTGTTTTTATATCTCCAGCTTTATTTTTTTCCTATTAAGAAACAACCATCAACATTCTAGTTAATTTAATCTATTATCAATTCAGAAAACTGAAACAGAAGAAAAAATGAAAGCTCTATTCCATGGTAGGCAGTCTATGAGCTACAAATCTATGGGTCAGTGTGAAGGCATGAGGAGGAATCCACACTTGTTGCAAAAGACTTTCGTCATCAGCTCTTTAAGCCTGCAATGCAGCGTCTGACAGATTGTTGTAGTTACATGCAGCATAGAAAGCCGGGCTAGCAGCACTAGAAAAGCAAACGCTCCACAGAGCACAAACACACTGAGGTGGCCTCCACTCCCAGCTGCTAATAACTGCTGCTGGGATGAGGGTGGAACTTCCGAGAGAACAGTGACAGAGAAGGGAAACATCCATCCAGTGTGAGGACCAGGTTGCTCTTTTCTCCTCTCAGCTGCCAGACTGGCCTGCCAGGACCTTCATCTGCACTGAGGGGCAGAGGCTCTGACACAAAGGTGGACGGAGAGGGTAAAAAGGGGCTCTGCTACTAAGCCAGCCAGGAAGATGAGGCCCTGACAGAAACCATCACTACTACATGAGGCACGGTCTTAAACGCTTACAAGCAACCTGCATTTACATCCATCTAACTTCTTTCAATAGCCAAACAAATGATTTATTCTAGAACCTAATTCCATACGGATAAGAAGTCAACGGACAAAATAAATGGGAAAATGCCGATATTAAAATACTGCCAGTATATATGTGTTCTAAGCAAATTATTTTAAATCTAACATAACTGTTATTATTCAAATTAGATTATAACAAGATACTGACAATTTGGATATATAAAAATTGCTTTTTAATATTATTTTCATACCCTTGGAAAACTGATATTTGAATACTATAACATCAGCCTGATTATATGTATAAAAAAACTGCTGAGGTATATGACAATAAAACTACAATCTCAAGGCAAATGACATTAAACAGACAGAGATCTACGTATATATAAACAAGCACTTTATAAACACATAACGTGTTGCTGTCAAGTTGATTCTGACTCAGCAAACCTAGAGACAGAGTGGAACCACCTGATAAAGAGTTTCCAGGAAGCACCTGGAGGATCGGAATTGCCGATACTCTATTTGGTAGATGTGGCACTTATCCACCACACCACCACAGTTTCCTTATAAATAGATACTCAGCTTTATTACTGGCTTCTTACCTTGATTTCCTCAGGGGCTAGGAGAGCTCCATCACTCACACTCACTGGGGCTACTTCCTCCATGGCTATGGCTGGCAGATTCGACACAACTTTAATCTCAGGTGCAGGCTACAAGGAGGTAAACACGTTTAACAGGAACTCAGAAGCAGTAATAACATGTGAATTGTCAATCTATTAACTTAAAGTACAATATATAAATTACTTTGCAGAGATTCTTTACAAAGATAGATGTGTTGACATCACAAGTCTTTGTTAACAGGAATGACAGCAATGTTGATAACAGCTAGACATTGCTTCAAGCATCCAATAGCTGGATATTTTAATATCTTCTCTGTCTCTAAATTACTGCAACAGCACTTATTTCTACACTTCTGTAAAACAAGACAGGCACATTCAATCACCAGTGGTTTCGTATGTTACCAGACTAATACCACTTGTCACATACATAGACATGGTCAGACAGTAACATTATCTTGCCTTTAGTCAGAGCCCTGGTGGTATAGCAGTTAAAAAACTATGGCTACTAAGTAAACGGTTCAGTTTGAATCCACCAGCCACTCCTGGAAACCCTACCTTGTCCTATAGCATTGCTATGAATCAGAACTGACTTGACAAACAAACTTGGTTTTGGTTTTGTCCAAGATGGAAAAAAAAGATACGGATAAAACACATTCATGGAAAACGATGCAAGGAAAAATGCTCATAGGAACAGCAGTCAAAATACTGACTTTGTGATCAATTTTCATGTTTTCCAGTTACTAACTACATATCTTTAGAAACATAAATATGAAACTGTGTTGAACTGTTCTGAAATACTAAAACAGTATCAAATAAATCAAGTCTGTCAATTAAAAAAGGGAAGAAAGAATGCAATGCTAACCAAAGAGCCATTCGTTTTTCTGTTTTGTTTTCTACTGTATTTTTGAAATATAGGAAGATACTGGCAATGGAAACAAAAGGCCAACAGCTGTTGTTTGTGGAACACTCACACTAGTCTTAGTGCATTATAGTTACCTCTTGCACATCTGTGAGAAGCACTAGAGGGTAGAATGTACTTTGACCACTATGTTGGCCATCGGAGGAAGGAAGCAGGGGAGTGGTGGGGAGTCACCCACTTCTCTACACACTTATTTTCCTCCTCATAACCTCTGTTCACCATTTTAGTTATTACATCTATATTTGCCCCAGGAAACTTCAAGGAGAACAAAAATAAAATACAACCACTTGACAGGACCCTAGATTCGTAGATAAGAGAAAAATATCAGGGCTGAACAATGCTTCCAATGGACTGCTGTTCAATTATGTATTAGGAACACTGTGCTCCATTCTAAAATTTAAAAAGAAAAAGAAAATGAAGACTGTCTACAACACAAAAATAAATGATGGCTGAAGGACCCATCAATGTGGTCCACTGGGACGGCTCATACATCAACCATCTGAATATGCAAAAAGTAACACTAAGGGGAACATATGCCAGCAATCTTATCTTTCTCAAAAGGAAAAAAGTAAGACACGCTTTTGAACTGGAGCCAGTAAGCATAAACACAATGACTCCTCATTCAACTCTCATGATTTTCAAGGACTATCTGAGGGTTTCCCTGTCTCAGGCTCCATGGTACTTTAAGGAACACAGCAGTGAGACAGCAACAAACAAACACATTTGGTACTGATGTGAAGAGATGAGGAAAGAATAATTAACAAAAAAACTGACAATATGCTATGGTGCTATGAAGAAAGGGAGCAAAGGAGGGTCAGAGATACAGAAGAAATGGGGGTGGGATGGGGTGTGGCTGCCACGGGCCACTTTGAAAAAAGGTTCAGGGAGAATCTATCCAGCAAAGAGGACAGGTCAGGAGGAGCCAGCCACGCAAAGAAGAAGGAATAACCTAATGGGAACCAGCATACTGAGGAAACCAAAGGATGATCACGCAGCTGCAGGTCAGCAGCGTAGCAGGCCACGGAGAGCAGGACCTGCTACATGACCAGAGAGACAGGAGGGAGCCAGATCACGCAGACCTTGTGAGCCATGAAGGAGGAGGCTCAGTTTGATTCCGAGTACAATGAGAAGTTACCACAGGGTTTATGTCCTTTCACATCCAAGTTTTTACAGTAAGACACACTGACAAAGTGAGGTCAAGAAATCCCACCCCTGAAGTATCTACACAGGACTCATACTAGGCACTCTGAATGTAAAGATGAGTTCTGTCATCAAAACTTTACTCTCAGGGGCACAGTCAAGTTGGCAGACTAAACACATGTCTCCCTAAATCCCTCTGGAAACCAAGACCTGAAATGAAAATTAATTTGGAGCCTTCTGGACACCTAGTAAGCCCTAGGATGCAGCACAGGGCTGCTACTTTGGACTTCATACCACTGAATGCAAAATCTCGTTTCTTCCACTGACCCCACTCTCGGCAAGCAGAGGCTTGCACAGGCCAAAGGTAACTCACCATTTTAATTTTTTTTTTCCTCTGTCTTCGCTGGCGGGCAGAGCTAGGACTTGACTAGCTGCTGGTCTAGGACGCACTGCTGGTGGGACCAGCAAGCATAATTTCCAGGTTCTGAGAGCCTGGCTTTGGACTCCATACACCTTGGCTTCCCTGGCCTATCTTTCTGCCTCCGCCATGTGGTAATCATACAGATGCGCTTGTGCAGGATGCCATTTTGATCCAATGGGAAACAAAGAAGTCCAGGAAGAGGCCCTGGCTGACCTGGTTCCTAGGCTGGGAGGTGGCACCTGTCGGGGGAAAGTGCTTTCGCAGCAGGGAAGAGGTGTTCTGCACAGTGTCGCCTGGGGCAGGGGTCCAGCGGCGGAGGCTGTGGACTCTGGCATTTCGGCAGTCTTGGCCTCTCTTTCTGCCTGGAGCCTGGGATCGGCCAGCTGGCAAGCTTGTGCGGGACACCATCTTGTTTTGCTAAGAGGCAGAGTAACCCATACAGAAGCCTCAGCTGGACCTAATTCCTGGGCTAGGAGGCAGTGCCTACCCAGAAAAGACTGCTCGTCCAGCAGAAAAGCAGGACTCTACACAGTATTGCCTACAGCTGGGGCCCGACAGCAGAGGCCAGGAGGCCAGCAGCCTTTCAGTATTTTGAGCTAGTTTACAATATCTGGGGTTGGACATAGAAGTGCTTATTTTGCCCGCTGGGAAGAGGGACCTGTACACCTAAAAACCTGACTGACTTTGGAAGTAGTCAAATACTTTTTACTTCTCATTTCAAGACAGCCTAGAGAAACAACTGTGGTCCATCTTCACAGCATCTCTCCCAGCCTCTACCGACCGACATGAAACCCAAAAAGCAACAAACTTTGGAGACAACAGTAACCTGGAAATCATCCATGGCATCAGAAGGCACTCCCCCAAAGAAACCACCTCAGAACTTCCCAGACCAAGAAGCTTTTCTGAAACTATCAGAAGGTGAATACAAAAGGATGGTATATAGAGCCCTCCTAGATCTTATACAAAATGCAGAGAGCAAAATGAAAAATTAAGCAAGTTGATCCACCTGATGGAACACCAGTACTCTGAAATCCAACAGATCAAGAACAAAATCAAAGACATAGAAGCTTCAATTCAAAGCCAAGAAAACAGAATGGGACAAAGGGAAAAGAGAATTTCTGATTTGGAAGACAGAGCTGCTGACTCCAACATCTATGAGGAGAAATTAGGAAAAAGAAACAAGAAAATGAAGAAGCATTAAGAAGCACGTGGGACTCTATTAAAAAGAACAAAATGCGATTAATTGGAACTCCTGAACAGGGTGAGACACCTGTGAACACAGACAGTATTGTTGCTGAGCTGCTGACAGAAAACTTCCCAGAAATTATGAAAGAAGAGAATAGAGATATCCAAGATACCATATCGAACAAGACTCGACATACTTCTCAACACAAAGACTCCACGACATGTTCTAATCAAGCTCAACAAAATGAAACATAAGCAGAAACTCTTAAAGGCAGCAAGACTCAAAGCAAAACTGACATTCAGAGGGAAACCCTGTAGGTTTTTGTCAGATTTCTCAGCAGAAACGATGCTGGCACACAGATAGTGGCATGACATATTCAAAGCCTTGAAGGAGAAGAACGTCCAACCATAAATTATATACCCTGAAAAACTATCTTTCAAATATGACTATGGAATCAAGACATTCGTAGATAAACAGAAACTCAGAGACTTTGTAAAAACCAAACCAAAGCTGTAAGATATACTGAAAGAATTTCTTGGCTTGGAGAACAAAACTGCTAACTTCATATTTTAGAAGGACACATTAGCCAGAATCCTACTTAATTAGGGAAGGCTCCAAACACAATCAAAGCCATAATAGCAAAAGAAATGATGTAGTGATCATATCATGTAAACTATGATATCATCATATTAAAAAGAGGGATGTCCTACAGTTGTTATAGTCCTTCCAGATGGAGAGGAAGTTGACAAGACTGGTAGCATTCAAAATTGGGTTTATATATAGTTTAGTAAGCGGGATCATAGGGGCAGCTGTAAAGCACAATAGAAAAGCAACATATGGATCAAGAAATGTTATACAAGAGTCTCAACAACCACAAAACCAACCCTGAAAAAAGTGAAAAATCAATTCACAAAGAAGGTCACAGATTAATAAGAACAGCAGAGAAAACATCAACACAAAAATAAACATATCACAATGGCAGCACTGAACATATACCTGTAAATGATTACACTGAATGTGAATGGACTGAATGCTCTAGTAAAGCAACATCGCGTGACATCTTGGATCAAAACAAATGACCCACGTATATGTTGCCTACAAGAAACTAACCTTAAGGATAGAAACAAACTAAAAATGAAAAGATGGAAGAATATATATCAAGTTAACAATGATCAAAGAAAAGCAGGTGTGGCAATTCTAATCTCAGACAAAACAGATTTTAATGTAAAATCCACCATCGTGGACACGGATGGTCACTATTTATTGCTGAAAGGTTCAACACACAAGTAGGACTTAACAATATTAAATATTTATGCACCTAATATTAGAGCACCTAAATACATCAAAGAAACACTGACTATACTCAAAAAGGAGATAGATCACTCCACAATAATAGTGGGAGACTTCAACACTCCACTCTCAATATTGGACAGATCGTCTAGAAAAAAGCTCAACAAAGACACAGAAGACTTTATTGCCACAATTAACCAACTACACCTCATTGACATATACAGAACTTTCTATCCATCAGCAGACAACTACACCTTCTTCTCCAGTGCACATGGAACATTCTCCAGAACAGAACATGTGTTAGGACATCAAGCAGTCCATACCACTGAATTAATGCAAAGCATCTTCTGAGATCATAGAGCCATAAAAGTCAAAATCAACAGCAGAAAAAACACAGACAGAAAGTAGAACTCATGGAAACTGAACAACACCTTGCTCAAAAAATCATTGGTCACAGAAGAAATCAAGGATGAAATAAAGAAATTTATGGATTCCAATGAGAACGAAAACATTTCATACCAGAACCTATGGGGTACAGCCAAAGCAGTGCTCAGAGGTCAGTTTATCTCCATAAATGCACACATCTGGAAGGAAGAAAGAAACCAAATCAAAGAATTGACCCTACAGCTTGAACACGTAGAGAGAGAACAACAGAGGAACCCCTCAGGCACCAGAAGAAAACAGATAATAAAGATTAGAGCAGAACTACATGAATTAGAAAAAAAAAGAACAATTGAAAAAACTGAAAAGACCAAAAGCTGGTTTTTTGAAAAGATCAACAAAATTGACAAACCACGGGCTGAACTTACTAAAAACAATCATGAAAGGAAACAAATAACTCAAATAAGAAATGAGAGGGGTGCTGCCACCACAGATCCAACAGAAATCAAAAATATCATAGCTGAATAGTATGAAAGACTGTACTCTAACAAATTTGAAAACCTAGAGGAAATGGACAAATTCCTTGATTCATATCACCTACCAAAACTGTAACAGGGTGAAGCAGAACAACTCAATAAATCTATCACAAAAGAAGAGACTGAAAAGTTATTAAAAAACTGCCAACCAAAAAAAGCCCAGGCCCAGATGGCGTCACCACAGAATTCTACCAAGCTTTTAGAGAAGAGTTATCTCTAATACTACTGAGACTATTTCACAGTATAGAAAGGGATGGAATACTCCCAAATTCATTTTATGAAGCCAGCATAACCCTGGTACCAAAGCCAGGAAAAGACCCAACAAAAACGGAGAACTACAGATTGATATCACTCATGAATTTAGATGCAAAAATCTTCAACAAACTTCTTGCCAATAGAATACAACATATCAAAAAAATAATCCATCCTGACCAAGTTCAATTCATACCAGGGATGCAAACCTGTTTCAACACCAGAAAAAAAATAATGTGATCAACTACATAAATACCACAAAAGACAAGAACCACCTGATCTTGTTTATTGATGCAGAAAAGGCATCTGATAAAGTCCAACACCTATTCATGCTAAAAACTCTCAGCAAAATAGGAATAGACGGCAAATTCCTCAATGCAGTAAGGACCACTTATACAAAGCCAACTGCCTATGTCATCCTGAATGGAGAGAGACTGAAACAGTTTCCCTTGAGAACAGGAACTAGACAAGGATGTCCACTCTCACCTCTGCTATTCAGCATTGTACTAGAAGTTCTAGCCAGAGCAATTAGACAACACCAAGAAATAAAAGACATCTGCATCAGCAAAGAAGAAACAAAAATCTCCCCATCTGTTGATGATATGATTTGTATATGCAGAGAATCCCAAAGAATCCATAAGGAAACTACTCAAACTGATAGAAGAGTTCTGCAAAGTGTCAGGATACAAGATAAACATAACTAAATCAGTAGGATTCCTTTATACCAGCAACGAGATTATTAAGGAAGAAATCACCAAGTCAACACCATTTATCATAGCCCCTAACAGGATAAAGTACCTAGAAATAAATTTAACCAGAGAAATAACAAAACTTTACAAAAAGAACTACAAACTCTTACTACAAGAAAGTAACAGAGACTTACATAAATCGAGAAACCTACCATGCTCACGGACAGGAAGACGTAACACTGTGAAAATGTCTGTTTTACCCAAAGCAATACGTATATAATGCAATCCCAATACAAGTTCCACTGACATTTTTAATGAGATGGAGGAACAAATGATCAACTTTGTCTGGAAAGGCAAGAAGCTTCAGATAAGTAAAGCATCACTAAAGAAGAACACACTTGGAGGCCTCTCATTACCTGACCTTAGAAGCTATTATTACTGCCACATTAGTCAAAACAGCCTGGTACCGGTACAAACACAGACAGATACATCAGTGAAACAGAATCGAGACCCCAGAAATGACATCATGTGCCTTTGAACAGCTGATATTTGACAAAAGCCCTAAGACATTAAACTGTGGTAAAAATAATCTTTTCAACAAATGGTGCTGGCACAATTGGATATCCACCTGCACTAAATTACAAGACTCACATCTTACACTTTATACAAAAACCAACTCCAACTGGATAAAAGACCTAAATATCAAATCTAAAATGATAAAGCTCATCCCAGAGAAAGTAGGAACAACAATAGAAGGTTTAATACACAACACTGACAGACTTCAAAATCTGTCAAAACAAACCACAATCATCAGAAAATAGATAAATAGGAACTATTAAGAATCAAACACTTTTGCTCATCCAAAGACTTTATTAATAGGATTAAAAGGCCACCTACAGAATGGGAAAAAATATTTGGCAACACTACGTCAGACTGACACCTGATTGCCACAATCTATAAAGTATTACAAAATATCAATAAGAAAAAGATAAACCATCCAATTAAGCAATGGGCAAAGAAGACGGACAGACACTTCTCTCAAGAGGAGATCCAGGAAGCCAAAAAACACACGTGGACATGCTCACGATCATTAGCTATTAAAGAAATTCAAATCAAAATGTCAATGAGATACCATCTCACCCCAACAAACGTGGCCATGATTCAAAAAACATAAAACAACAAATGCTGGAGAGGCTGTGGGGAGATTGGAACTCTCCTACACTGTTGGTGGCATTGCAAAATGGTGCAACCTCTTTGGAAAGCAATCTGACACTCCCTTAAAAAATGGATATCGATATACCATTTGACCCAGTAATTCCACTACTTGGAATATATCCTACAGAATCAAGGCCATTCACATCAATAGATACATGCACACAAATGTTTATGTAGCACAGTCCACAACAGCAAAAAGATGGAATCAATCCAGACGCCCAACAACAGAGGAATGGACAGGTGAACTATGGTATACATACTCTAACGGAACACTACGCAATAATAAAGAACAACGATGATTGCAGGAAACATCTCTTAACTTGGTTTCAACTGGAGGACATTATGCTGAGTGAAAGCAGTCAGTAACAAAGGACAAATATTGTATGAGACCCTACGATAAGAACTTAAAAAATAGATTCATGCATAGAAGAAAAGACTCTTTGATGGCTGCAAGGGTGGGGAGGGAGGAAGGATGTGGGGGAGGGTTTAGATTAGATAGTTAACAGAAATTTGGTTGGGTGAAATCTGTGACAGCACACATTAGAAAGAAGATCAATAGTAACTGGACTTCAACACAATTTGGGTACTCCTCCCATCTTAACCCAATATTGCAAGGACAGAGTAGCTGGAGCGGGGGGCCTGGGACCATGCTCTCAGGTGAAATCAAGGCCAATTGGCACAACTAGCATTTTGCTAATGAGGAGTCTCTGCACCCCTCACTGGTGAGTGGCGTCTGGGGTCTTAAAAGCTGCCAAGCTGCAAATGGTCCCAACAGGAATGGATGATCACCAAAGACAAGAACGACATGGGGAAAAGAGAACCCAGAAGACAGAGGGACCCACCTGAGTGGGTCTCTACATCGACTCGTGACCAGAAAAACCAGATGGTGCTCGGCCACCACCAATGATAGCCATGACGGAGCTCACAAAGTGGAGTCTCACTGGCAACAAGAATAAATAGGGGTGTACCCTGAGATCTTCAATAAAAGACTGCAATTGATAGTCCAGGTGCTCAGGAGTTTCCCTGGGAGAATGGCCCCTGACCCTGATGCTGCCCTGGTCCATGAATCATAATGAAGGTCAACTGTTCCGCCAGCAATGAATTGGACTTAGCGACGCAGAGTGACTGTATCTTTGGGGAATTTTATGGTTCTATGCATCTACAGGATGTCATCCTGCTGACTCCTTACTGGAGGAAGGGGAGTGGGTGGAGAGGAGGTGACAGGAGACTGCTGGGAGAATAGGACATGTATGGAGCAGAGGAGTGGTGTGCTGTCACCAGACAGGGAGAGCAGTGGGACTTGCATCTAGGTGAGCATGCAAATTTATATGGGAATGTACATTTTCATTCAATCATTAAAAAAAAAAGTTTAATCTCATGTAAATTACGCCTCAACTGAAAAATTGAAACAAGCCAAAATAAAAGAAAAGCTCGCTTTTGTTTGAGAAGACAAAATAATAGAACAAGATAAACCCCAAGAGTACAGCCCCTGGACACTCTTATGTCTCAGTAATGAAGTTATTCCTAAGGTTCACCCTTCAGCTAAACATCCGAAGGGCCCATAAAACAAAACAAGACTAAAGAGGTAAACCAGCACAGGGGCGAGGACTAGAGAGCAGGAGGGGGCAGTAAAGTTGGTGACTGGGAATCCCAGATCAAGAAAGAAGGTAGCTGACATCCTGTGAGGCTGGTAACCAATGTCACAAAACAGTATGTGTATTAATTGTTTAAGGAGAAGTTAGTTTGCTCTGTAAACCTTCATCTAAGGTACAATAAATAAAACAAAATTTTCACACAAGAAAAATCACTTAGCCACCAAAGAATGAGAAAGAAAGGATCTTGGAGATGATCTCTTCTCCCACTGTACTTGCCATGCCTGCAGCAGGGAAGAAACGTGAAGTGAACTGCTTGAACCACAAAGCCCGAGAGTAGCACAACTATACTCAAACTTCCTGACTTGCAGACAGTCCTTATCTCATGGCAGTCTATCTGAGACAATAATATAAGAGACACTAAAAGGCTCACGGAAGTGGGGAGCAGGAGAGGTAGCTACAAGGGTAGACAAAACTGAGCCTAGTCAGGTGGGAGTCAAAAAGACAAGGAGGAAGAGGATTTGACAGGTCTGGGCCTGGCCAAGGGAACACCAAGTGGTGGACAGAGTACGGGCCAGAGCTAGCTCTGATCATTCCAGGGCTGATCATTTCTTCCACTGGACTGCTGTTCAATTATGTATTAGAAACACTGTGCTCCATCCTAAAATTCAAACAGTACACAGAGATAAAGAAGACTGTCCCCAACACAAAAAAAATAAATGATGGCTGAAGGACACATCAATGGGGTCCATGGAGATGGCCCCTTAACCTCCCAGGCTTCAGTTTCCTCATCTGCAAAATGAAAACTACCAGCATCTGCCTGACTGTGCTGTGGATTAAGAATTAATGTATGTAAGCAGCTAATATACACTGGCTGGCACATAGTAGGTACTTAGTAAATGGCACGTATAGACATCCACACACAGTCCCAAACCCACCTCACAACAAAAATGCAGCAACAAAGTGCATAAGGCAACAGGGTAGGGGAATGAGGAGTCCTGCTGGCTAAGGCTGAGTGCCTGGAAGGGCCCACTAGAGTTTAGGCTGGGTTAGCAGACGGGACAATGATCACAAGACCAGACAAGAGTCCCTTCCCACTGGACCTTCTGCCTCTAGCTTAAAGGGAACTACCACAGGTCTGTAATCTGGAACCAAGTAGAGTGAATTCCACAAAAGTGCGAAGGACTTAAGCCTACACTCATTCTATATACACATCTGCTATATGTTACAGGTTAACATACTTACAGGTTTAGGTATAAAGTGGAAGTTTGAAAGGGCATCCAATTTTAGGAAGAGAGAATCCATCATCTTCTGAATTTCTACATGTTCTGAATTTTCTTCTTCTGTTGCTTTTTGCTTAAAAAGTAAGTTCAACAATATCAGATTAAGCAGGTTAACATACATCCTAAGACAAAAAAGAGTCCTGATTTCTCAATACCAAGGTTTTAGTACAAAGAACATTCCTAGAGCAGAATTATCATTATCAAACCATGATGGCAACAGTACCTACCCCAGCAACATGTGTACCTCAGGAGGTACAGGAACCATTACCTCTACCAGTCAGAACTTACCAGTTTAATTCCTTTGGTATTTATCTGTCAAAAACTAACGTTATTAATCTGCTTGGTAAAACTATTAAAATGTAAAAATTTCAATTGTAGCAACTCTTTTTTCTTTTAACTGAAATTCATTTAAGACCTATTCTGATTGAATCACAATGAAAAGTTTGACAGCAATTTTCATTGTACTATGAGGTGGAATCAATTCAATGGCAACAGGTGTGATTTTTCTTTTTTTGAAGAGGAAAAAGACAAATTCCATAATTCTCCTTACTCTTACCCAAGATGCTTACCCTAAAAGGTTAAAATTTTTCTTAAAAATTAAGACATCAGAAAAAAATAGGTAGTGACTGCTTCCTAGCCTCCATTAGTGTGATGCCAGAGACACATCTGGGTCTGTTTTCCAACATCTGCCTCAAGACCCACCTTCCAGCCAAATCCTGTATACCACTTACGACTGCTGACCTGCTGTTTTAGTTGAACTCACTTTACGTTTTAATCCAGACCATGCCCTTCTGCCTCATCCTGAGTAAAGCTGTTGCTGTTAGCTTCCCCCTGATTCATGATGACCCCAGGCACAATGCGCTCAGCCTATCGCAATGTATGTGGTTTGCAATGGCTGATTTTAGGAAGCAGATCGCCAGGC
Source organism: Heterohyrax brucei (assembly GCA_028571685.1). Classification (NCBI taxonomy): domain Eukaryota; kingdom Metazoa; phylum Chordata; class Mammalia; order Hyracoidea; family Procaviidae; genus Heterohyrax; species Heterohyrax brucei. The sequence continues at coordinate 132,437,209 of CM053149.1, read as the reverse complement.
CTTTTTTGCTAATCCATCTTAGTCTGGAAGCTCTACTGAAACCTACTGAGCATCACAGCAACACACAAGTTTCCAATGACAGATGAGTGGTGGCTATGCCTGAAATGTACAGGCCAGGAATCGAACTCAGGTCTTCTGCATGGAAGGCAAGAATTCTACCACTGAACCACTACTACACCCATACTAGCTAATGCTGTTGTTGTTAGTCATTGTTGAGTAATTTCTGATTACGGCAACCCCATGTGTGCAGAGTAGATCTATTCCACAGGGTGTTCAAGGCTGTGACCTTTCAGAAGCAGATTGCCCCAAATGTCTTCCAAGGTACCTCTGGGTGGGTTTACACTGCCAGCCTTTTGCCTAGTAGTCAACTGCTTAACCAACTGTGTACTACCCAGTAATCCTCTCCTAGAAAATATTTAAAAAAATAAAAAACCTAAAGCCAACACTGTTGAGTCAATTCCAAGTCCTAGCAACCCCATGGGACAGACTAGAACTTAGCAGTGGAACTTCCCTGTAGAGTTTCTAAGGCTGTAAATCTTTAAGGAAGCAGATCACTACATCCTTCTCTTGCAGACTGACTGGTGCATCTGAACAGCCACCTTTTGGTTTGCAGGTGAGTTTTCAGATCACAGTACCCAGGTCTCCCTCACAGGTATCAACCCAAACCCATGATTCCAACTCAAAACGACCCTATAGGACACAACAGAACTGCCCCATAGGATTTTCTAAGCAATAGCTGGTGGATTTGAACTGCTGACCTTTTAGTTAGCAGCTGAGGTCTTAAATCACTGTGCAACCAGAGCTCCTCCTAGGTAATAGTATCTGAGAAATCATACATTTCCTATACAGTATTTTCCTCAAACACATCAAATAATAACAAGGAGGGTTCCTTTGTGTGCCACCTACCATCACCACATTTATTACCTCTAGTTTGCAACCAGTTTTGGGAAATACTGGTCACTCACTCCCACGGAAAAGGGGATGGAGCTAGAACTAGCCTGGGGCATTTAGATTAACTCTATGATGGGCCCAGAGATTTTCTAGTAGGCTAAAATCCTATTCAATAGGCCCAGACCTCAAAATTTCTGAACTGGCCACTGACTTCCAAGATAGGGAAAAAAGTTTAACATTTGCCAAGTTGATATGAGCTGTCCTATAACATAACTAAATTATGAAGTCTCATGCTTACCAATTACCTTCTATATTTAGGGAATCCCCTCAAAGTAGCCAGAAGATGATTAATAATCATTGACTACCACTGTATATCTCTCTTCAACTACCACTTTGGATTGCAATGCAGTCTAGAATCATTTTAAATCAAATCTCTCCAGTTCTTCTACTTTAGAGTCAACAGGGCCCTGTTTGCTGTTGCTGCCTGACTGGCATTAATTAACAAAATGTGACAGGAATCTTAAGTGGTTCTTGCTGAATAAAAATGTTATCTCATTCTGAAAGCACCTACTGTCCACATTCTCAGTAAATCAATGAAAGAAATAATTCAAGGACTATGTCTTAGCCACATGTAGGGAATACAACCATGTCCTACCTTTTAATCAGAAGACATGCTTTAGGATTTAAGAAAGCAAAAGGAGAAATACCAGACATAAAAATCAAAATGAATTTACAGGAATGGCTTGGCTATCAGTAACTTAAAAAATATCATTGATAAATGATTTAAAAGTGATTAACTAGCCAAAAAGTATCAACTAACCCATGTCTCATTGCAAAACAGCCATTCCCCAGATTCAGTGGGACTGCAACCCCTAATCCTAGCACACTCTCAGTCATAAATGAGACAACTCAAGAGCTCAAGATTTCTGTTTCATGAATTTCAACAGTGCCAACAAGGCTGGTCCTCTCCTCTTCCTTTAATAATGGCTTCACTTTAGACGCTTATTCACCTGGTTAAGTTTGATGTATTCCTGTTCATAAATTTCAGCAAGGCTCAATTTACTCTTCTCATGGTCCAATGTTAAACGCTTTTTATATTCATATGCATCTTCTTTGGGTTTTTCTTTCCGTACTACATCATCCCAAGCCTGAAATATACAGAGAGGGCAGAATAAAACCTTCTAAAATCTACAATTTATTTCTAGACTAATCTAAACAATTTTCTTCTGGAGTTATTATCATTCTACAGTAAACAGATTATAGTAAAAAGTAAGTAATTTAAAAAAATGTGCTTTAAGAAGAAGTTTACAAGTCAATTTGCCATATAAAACCACACATCCATATCACTGTGCAACTCGAGCTGCTCTGCCCACTCTGTAACAGAACACTCCTACTTTCCACCCTCTACTTCCTGTATCCAGTCAACCAACTGCTGTCCCTCTCCACCCTCTCATTTGACTTCTGCTCAGATAGTTTCATGTGTATAGTTAAGCGAAGATATACACTCTTTACCAGCATCACTCTATGTCTTACAGTCTAGTCCAACCTTTGTCTGAAGAGTTGGCATCAATACAGGTTTCAGCTCTGGGCTAACAAAGAATCTAGGGGCCATGTTCTCAGGGAACTCTCCAGTCTGTCAGATCGTCAAGTCTGGTCTTTTAATAGACGTCTAGTTCTGCACACCCATTTTTGTCCTGCTACTTCAGGGATTCTAAGTTGTGTTCCCTGCTAGGGCAGTCATTCACTGGTGGTGGCCAAGCACCATCTAGTTCTTCTGGTCCCATGCTGATACAGTCTCCAGATTGCATGGCCTCTTCTGTCTCCTGAGCTCACATTTTCATTACATCTTTGATTCTCTTCTGCTCCAGGTGGACTGGGACCATTTAATGCTACTTAGATGGCCACTTGCTAGCTTAAGACCCCAGAGGCCACTCACCAAAGTTGGATGTAAACATTTTCTTAAAAAAAAAAAAAAAAGCTAAAGTTTTGCCCATCGATCTATTTGTCCCCTGAAATCATGGCTGCGCAGATCCCTGCCCCGGCTACTCTGTTCTTCCAAATCTTGGGTTATATTTAGGAAACCTCTTAGCTTTTGGTTTAGTCCAGCTGTGGTAACCTCCCTTCTACTGGATGTTGTCACTTACTTCACTTAACCCAGTTCCTACCTATTGTCTATGAATTTCCCCTTTCCTCCCCCCTCCTCACTCTTGTAACCATCAAAGATTTTCATCTGTGCTTAAACCTTTCCTTGAGTCCTTCTAATACAATCTTCGTCCTTTTGCAAGTGATTTCATTCAGCATAATATCTTCCAAAAGATTCCATCTTATGTTTCCTAAGATCATAGTTGTTCTTTATTATTACATAGTATTCCACAGTCTGTTTATCCATTCATCTCTTCAGAACCACCTAGGTTGATTCTATCTTTTTGCTATTATAGACTGTGCTTCAATAAACACTGGCATGCATGTATCTATTCTTGTACAGCACTTATTTCTCTAGGACATATTCCAAGAAGTGGGACTGCTGGATACTATGGCATTTTTATTTCTAGCTTTTAAAGAAAGTGCCAAATCGATTTCCAAAATGGTTGTACCATTTTACAGTCCCACTAGCAGTGTAGAGGACTTCCAGTCTCTACACAACTTCTCCAACATCTATTATTTTGTACTTTTGGATCAATTCCAATCTTGTTGGCATAAGATGGTCTCATTGTAGTTTTGATTTGACTTTCTCTAACGGTTAATGATTATGACGATTTCCTCACGTATCGGTTAGCAGCTTGGAAGTCTTTTTTTGGTGAAGTGTCTGTTCATATTCTTTGCCCAGTTTTCAATTGGTTTATTTGTCTTGTACTTGTTAAGGTTTTCCAGTACTTTTTAGATTATGGAAATTAGATGCTGATTGGATTCGTGGTAGCCAAAATTTTTTCCTAGTCTATAGGTAGTCTTTTTACACTTACGTAAGGTAAAGTTTTTGTATACACTAAGTGTTCGACTTTTAGGAGTTTCCAGTTATCTATTTTCTCTTCTGCTGTTTGTGCACTGCTAGTAATCTTTTGTAGTCTGTTCATGCCATGTATTACACTTCCCAGCATTGTTCCTATTTTTTCTTCCATGATCTTTATCATTTTAGATTTCATATTTAGGTCTTTGATCCATTTTGAGTTAGTTTTTGTGCATGCTATGAGATATGGATTTTATTGGGTTTTTTTTTTTTGGCAGATGGATATCCAGTTATGTCAACACTTTTTGTTACAGAGACTATTTTTCCCAGTTTATGGACTCTTGACCTTTGCTAAACACCAAGTGCTCATAAGTGGATGATGTTCTCAATTCTGTTTCATTGATCTATGTATCTGTTTTTGTATCAGTACCATACTGTTTTGATTACTACGGTAGTTTAATTGGTTCTAAAGTCAGGTAGTGCAAGGCCTCCCACTTTGTTGTTCTTTTTCAGTAATACTTCACATATACATGCCTTTTTCCCTTTCCATGTAAAATTAATTTGTTTCTCCATCTCATTAAAAAAATGCCATTTGAATATATATTGCAATTGCATTGTATTTATACATCACTTTGGGGAGAACAGACAGTTTTGTGAAGTTAAATCTTTCAATCCATGAACAAGGTAAGTTTTTCCACTTACGTGGGTCTCTCTTGGTTTCTTGCAGTAGAGTCTTGTAATTGTCTTTGTATAGGTCCTTTATGTCACTGGTTAGATTTACTCCTCTTCTTGGGGCCTATTGTAAATAGTATTGATTTCATGATTTCCTACTTTTACTTCTTCCTTACCAATTTGGATACCCTTATTTCTTTATCTTGCCTGACTGGTCTGACTAGAACCTCCAGGGCAATGTCCAGTTCCTGTTCTGAAGGGGAATGCTTTCAGAACTCTCTCCATTTAGGATGATGTTGGCTGTTGGCTTTATATAGATGTCCCTTATGTTGACAAATTTCCCTTCTATTCCTATTTTGCTGAGAGTTTTTAACATGAATAGGTGTTGGACTTTGTCAAATGCCTCTTCTGCATCAACTGATAGAAGCAAGTGGTTGTCTTTTATTTATGTGGTTGATTGCATTGTTTTTCTAAAGCTGAACCATCACTGCATTCCTGGTATGAATCCCACATGGTCATGGTGAATTTTTGTTTTTTTAATATGTTGTTGAATTCTATTTGCTAGAATTTTGTTGAGGATTTCTGCATCAAAATTCATGAGCGATACTGGTCTGCAATTTTCCTTTTTTTGTGCTGTCTTTACCTGGTTTTGGTATTAGCATTATGCTGGTTTTATAGAATGAAACTGGGAGTATTCCTTCCTTTTCTATGTTCTGAAATACTTTCAGTAATAGCGGTGTACACTCTTCTATAGAAGTTTGGTAGAATTCTCTAGCGAAGCCATGAGAGTCATTATTTTCCTTGGTTGGCAGTTTTTTGAATTACCTTTTCAGTCTCTTCTTTTGTGATGGGTTCATTTAGTTGTTCTACTTTTGTTTGTATTACTTTTGGCAGGTAGTCCATTTCTAGAAATCTGTCCATTTTCTCTACATTTCAAGTTTATTAGAGTACAATTTTTCATCGCATTCTGTTATGGTTGTGAATTTCAGCTGTGTCTGTTGGGACACTGCCCATCTCATTTCTCATTTGAGTTGTTTTCTCTCCTGTTTTTCTTTTGTTAGTTTGGCCAATGTTTTATTCATTTTGAGTTTCCCCAAAATCAGCTTTTAGTCTTGTTAACTCTTTTAATCATTTTTCTTTCAATAACTTAGTTCTGTGCTTAATTTTTATTATTTGTTTTTTCTGGTGCTCAAAGTGTTCCCTCAGCTGCGTCCTTTCCACTTGTTTGAGTTATGAGGTGAATTCTTTGATTTGGATCTGCACATTTATTGACATAAATTGACCTCTGAGCACTGCTTCTGCTACATTCCATGGATTCTGGTAAGATATGTGTGGTGGTCAGGATTATGTCAACTTGGCTACTACCTATTTGGCTGCTGTATTAAGTGGCAGGGCGGGGTTTGTGGTGGCTTCCTGCCCCTCGGCTCTCATCTCGTGACCCTGGACTACAGCTGCTGATCGCTCACGTGACCAGGAGCTGCTGCTCTCTCTCTGGTTCCAGCGTCTGGTTCTGGGACTTGAGCTAGCGGCTGTTGGGCTCATCAGTCCTTACAGTCGGCACGTGAGAGTCCTGCTCCCTGACCTGCCAATCCTGCGCTCGCCAGCCTCTGCTCAGTCCTGCTCCCTGACCTGCCGATCTTGGGTTCTCCAGCCTCTGTCACTTCGCCTCGCCACCAGCTTGGGACCCACCGACCTCCAGCCTCTGTTGCATCGTCTCGCCGCCAGCTTGGGATCCACTGACCCACACAACCGGTGATCTGCAACTCTGGTCTCTGACTTGCTGACCTTGGGTTCCTCAGCTTCCGTGGACACGTGAGGCTTGTGCCAGAGCTTGGGACATTCAGCTTCTGTGATTACGTGAGCTGTTTCCTATATTTGTATCTATCTATCTGTCTATATATATATATATATTATAAATCTTTCCTAATACCTACACGTGTTACTGGTTTTGCTTCCCTAGAAAACCCAGCCTAAGACAATCCTCAGCTGCGTCCTTTCCACTTGTTTGAGTTATGAGGTGAATTCTTTGATTTGGATCTGCACATTTATTGACATAAATTGACCTCTGAGCACTGCTTCTGCTACATTCCATGGATTCTGGTAAGATATGTTTTCATTCTCACTTGATTCTATGAACTTCTTTATTCCATCCCTGATTTCTTTTATAACCCAGTCGTTAGTGAGCAAAGTACTGTTCAGCTTCCATGTCTTTTGACTTTTTCCTGTTACTGATATCCAATTTTATAACATTATGGTCTGTCACAGGTTGAACTGTGTCCCCCCAAAAATATGTGTAGCCATGTGGCTGGGACATGATTCCCAGTATCTTGTGACTGTCCTCTATTTTGTGGTTTCACTAAACTGTATGTTAAAGGATGCGGGTGGGGCTGTAAATTCCTGCATAGGATTACTTCCCTGCTCTGCTGTAAAGGGAGTTTCCCTGGAGTATGGCTTGCCCCCAACCCTTAATCTTTTCAGCCTGCAAGAGATAAAAGGAAAGAGAAGTAAGGAGAATTGGGAACCTCGTTACTATCAAGAAAGCAGCACCGGGAGAAGAGTGCGTCCTTCAGACCTGAGGTTCCTGCGCCAAGACGCTCCCTGGACAAAGACTGATGCAATACTGGACTTGCCTCCTGAGCCAACAAGGGGAAAGCCTTCCACTGCAGCAGACACCCTGAATATGGACTTGCAACCCACCAGATTGTGTAAGAATAACCTTCCTTTGTTAAAGCCATCCACTCTGTGATATTTCTGTTACAGCAGCCCTAGCTGACTAAAATGTGGTCTGAAAAGATGCTTTGTAATATTTCAATACTTCTAATTTTATAAAGGATTGTTTCTAGCCTAACGTGTGGTCAATTGTGGAGAACGTTCCATGAGCATTGGGAAAAAAAAATACTCAGATGATGTTGGGTGGAGTGTTCTGTGTATGGCTAAGAAGTTGGTTGATTGTGGCATTTAGATCTTCTGTGTCTTTACTGAGCACTTTTGTAGATGTTGTGCCCTTCAATGAATTAGTGTGTTGAAGTCTCCTATTATTATTGTGGAGCTGTCTATTTCTGTTTTCAATGCAGTTAGTGTTTGTTTCATGCATTTTGGAGCCTTCTTGTTAGGAGTGTAGATACTTCATATGGTTCTGTCCTCCTGGAGTATCAACTCTTTAATCATTGTATAGTGTCCTTCCTTATCCAATGTAGTGGATTTTAAAGTATATCTTATCAGATTAAAATTGCTACTCCTGCTCTATCTGGAATGTTCTTAGCTTCATATAGTTTTTCTATCCTTTCAGTGGTAATCTAAGGTGTTTTTCCTGTAAGCAGCAGATAGATAGGTCACATATTTTTCTTTTATTCCAATCTGCCACGCTCTCTTTATTGGTACACTTAATCCATTTACATTCACCATGATTATCAATAGGTGTGAGCTTAGTGCTATCACTGTGATGTCTTTTTTTGTGTGCAGTGTAAACCCAGTGGTATGGAGTTAGGTCCAACTCAGTGACCCCAGAGGTCAGAGCAGAATGGCCCACAGTTTCTAAGGAGCACTTGGCAGATTTGAACCACCAACCTTTTGGTTAGCAGATGTAGCACTTGACCCACTATGCCATCAGGTTGTGCATTGTAGACAACTGCTTTGTTCCCTTTCATTTTCTGTGCCAAGTCTTTTTCTTCACGTGTTTCCATCTTTTTTAATGTTGGTGGCTTTGTATTTGCTGAGACTTCACATTTTTCTTGTTTTTTATTTCAATGCATAGGATTAATAGGTTCCTTTGTAGCTATAAATGCTTACCCTTATTTTTCTACATTTAAACTAGCCCTTAATTTCTTTATATTACCTTGACTTTTTCTCCATATGAAAGATCTATGACCATATTCTTCCTTTAAGTTCCTCTTTCTTATTGATTTTCCATTGTAGGTTATTTTTAGTTTCTCTCTAGCCACTTTTAAAATCGTCTTCTTATCTTTAGTTTTGACACTTTTGATTATAATATACTTTGGTGTCTTTCTTTTAGGATCTGCCTTGTGTGGAGTTAGATGAGCATCTTGTATAGCCAAGCAAAGTGCCGTTGAGTCGTAGGTATCTTATATTTCATGGCATCAGGGAAGTTCTCTGTCAACAAATCTTTGACAATTCCCTCTGTATTTTCTGTTATCTCTCCCTCTTCTGGTACTCCAATCACTCATAAATTATTCCTTCTGATAGTTTCACATCATTCTTAGTATTTCTTGATTCTTTCTAATTCTTTTATCTGGCTTTTACTCAAATATGTTGATGTCATGTGCTTTTCTTCAATTTCTCTAATTTGGCCTTCCATTGCCTCAATTCTGCTCCTTTGGCCTTCTACTGAGTTGTGGAATTCTGTAATGTTATTATTAGTTTTCTGAGTTTATAATTCTTCGCCCCCAAAGTTTTTTTTCCAGTCTGTTCAATTATATTCTGCTGCAAGGAAGGCAATTTTTAACTTTTAAAACAAGTGACGTCACAAAGTATAAAAACCAAAAAACAAATCCTCTGCTGTCAGGTCTATTCTGCTCAGAGCAACCCTACAGCACTGACTGACATCATGAATGGCTAAACAGGCACCACTAAAATTTTTTTAATGCATCTTTTCCACTGGTTTCATCTTTCATTACACAGTTTAACATTATGGTTTATTTAAAAGTCAAGCTTCAAAGACGACCTATATCTCACCCATTATGCGAAAACCAACTCAAATTGGATAAAAGATCTAAATATCGAATCTAAAATGATAAAGCTCATCCAAGACAAAATAGGATCAACAATAGAAGTTTTAATACACAACAGAGACAGACTTGAAAATCTCACAAAGCATTATCAACACAAGAGAAAATACATAAACTGGAACTACTAAACATCAAACACTTCTGCTCATCCAAAGACTTTATCAAAAGAATTAAAAGACCAACTATAGAGGCAAAAAAATATTGGCCACTATGTCAGACTGACATCTGATCTCCATAATCTACAAGGTACTACAAAACATCAACAAGAAAAGTATAAATAATCCAACTAAGTGATGGGCGAAGGAGAGGGACAGGCACTTCTCAAAGGAGGATATCCAGAGAGCCAAAAGACACATGAGGAATTGCTCATGATTATCAACTATTAAAGAAATTCAAATCAAAACTATAATGAGGGGACATAGTCAAGATGGCAGACTAAACACACATTTCTCTAAATCCCTCTCGAAACCAAGACCTGAATTGATAATTAAATGAAGCTTTCTGGACACCTAGTGAGCCCTAGGACACGGCACAGGGCTGTTAATTTGGACTTCATACCACTGAAAGTAAAATCTCCTCTCTTTCGCTGACCTCACTCTTGGCAAGCGTGAGCTTGCACAGATTGAAGGTAACTCACCATTTTGATTTCTTTTTCTTCTGTATTGGCCAACAGGTCAAGCTAGGACTTGACTAGCAGCTGGTTTTGGATGCACTGCTGGTGGGATTGGCAAGTGCAACTGCCATGTTCTGAGAGCCTGGTTTTGGACTCTGTGCACCTCAGCTCCCTTGGCCTATCTTTCTACCTCCAATATGTGGTAGCTGTATGGATGCGGTGATGAGCTTGTGCGTGACACCAGCTTGATCCACTGGAGACAGAGATGCCGAGGCAGAGGCCCCAGCTGGACCTGGTTCCTAGGTTGGGAGGCTGTGCCTGCTGGGGGGAGAGTGCTTTTCTGGCAGAGAGGCGGTGTTTTGCATAGTATACCCTGAGGCTAGGGCCCAACAATGGAGGCTGTGGACTCTGAGCATCTCGGCACTTTTGCCCACTTTCCACCAGTAGCCTGATCCCAGCCGGGTGGGGAGCTTGTGTGTGATGGCATCTTGCTCCACTGGGAGGCAGGGATACCAATATGGAAGCCTCACCTGGATCTAATTCCTGGGCTGGGAGGCAGTGCCTGCCAAGAAGAGAGCACTTTTCTGGCAGGAAAAGCAGAATACTACACAGTATTGTCTACAGCTAGGGCCCAACAGCAGAGGCCAGCAGGGCAGTAGAATTTCTGCATTTTGGGCTGGTTTATAACACCTAGGGTTTGATACAGAGGTGCTTACTTTGCCAGCTGGAAAGACGACCTAAGCACCTTAAAACCTGACTGAGTGTGGAAGTTGTCAGATACTTTTTACTTCTCATTTTAAGATGGCCTAGAGAAACAACTGCAGTCCATCCTCATAGCATCTCTCCCAGTCTCTACTGACCCACATGAAGCACAAAAGGCAACAGACTCTGGAGAAGGCCGTGAACAAAAAATCACCCATGGCATCAAAAGGGCCTCAAAACAAACCACCTCAGAACTTCCCAGACGAAGAAACTTTTCTGAAACTATACAAACTGCAGCAGAGAAAAATGAAAATTTAAGCAAGCTGCTCAATCTGATGGAACATAGATATTCTGAAATCCAACAGATCAAGAACAAAATCAAAGACACAGAAACCTGAATTCAAACCCAAGAAAACAGAATGGAACAAAGGGAAAAGAGAATTTCTGATTTGGAAGACAGCTACTGGCTCCAGCATCTATAAGGAGAAATCAGAAAAAAGAAACAAGAAAAATGAAGAAGCATTGAGAAGCACGTGAGACTCTATTAAAAGGAACAACCTATGATTAATTCAAGTAGCTGAACAGGGTGAGACATCTGAGAACACCAAGAGTACTGCTGCTGAGCTGTTGCTGACAGAAAACATCCCAGAAATTATGAAAGAGAATATAGATACCAACATATATATTGAACACGACTCAAAGTAGAGCTCAAAAGGACTCTAAGAAATACTATAATCAAGCTAAACGAAATGAAACATAAGCAGAAACTTTTAAAGGCAGCAAGACCCAAAGCAAAGCTGACATTCAGAGGGAAACCCTGTAGGCTTTTGTTGGATTTCTCAGCAGAAATGATGATGGCATGGAGACAGTGGCATGACACATTCAAAGCCTTGAAGGAGAAGAACTTCCAACCAAGAATTATATATCCTGCAAAATTATCTTTCAAATATGATCCCAGATAAATGGAAACTCAGAGACTTTGTACAAACCAAACCAAAGCTACCAGAAATACTGAAAGAATTTCTTGGTTTTGGCTTAGAAGAATAAAACCACTAACTTTATATTTTAGAAGCAAATTCAGGGCATATCACCCTGACCTACTCAGTCAGGGGAGGCTCCAAACTCAATCAAAGCTATAACAGTGAAAGAAACGAATCAGTGATCATATCATTAAAACTATGATGTCATCATATTAAAAAAAGGGAGGTACTACAGTCGTTATAGTCCTCCCATAGGGACAGGAAGTTGATAGGACTGGTAGTAATTAAAATTGGATTTATACATAGTTTATTAAGTGGGATCATGGGGCAACCATAAAGTACAATAAAGACGCAACATACTGTATCAAGAAACGTAATACAGGAATCTCAACAAACAAAACAACCCTAAAAAAGGTGAAAAATCAACTCACAAAGAAGAATGTCCCAGAACAGGTTAATAAGAACAGAAAAAACATCAACACAAAAATAAACATATCACAATGATAGCACTAAACACATACCTATCAACAATTACACTGAATGTGAACGGACTGAATGCTCCAGTAAAGAGACAACAAGTGACATCTTGGATCAAAAGACACGACCTCTCCATATGTTGCCTATGAGAAACTCAACTTAGACTTACAGATGGGAAGAAACCGAAAACTGAAGGATGGAAGAATATATATCAAGCTAACAATACACAAAGGGCAGGGGTGGCAATTCTAATCTCAGATAAGATAGATTTTAATGTAAAATCCAGCACTGTGGACAAAGATGGACACTATTGCCGAAAGGTTCAATACACACACAGACTTTAACAATATTAAGTATTTATGCTCCTAATATTGGAACACCTAAGTACATCAAAGAAACACTGACTACACTCAAAAAAGAGATACATGACTCCACAATAATAGTGGGAGACTTCAACACTCCACTCTCAATATTGGACAGACTGTCTAGGAAAAATGCTCAGTAAAGACATAGAAAACCTTACTGCCACAATTAACGAACTAGACCTTGTCAACATATACAGAACTTTCTATCCATCAGCAGACAACTACACCTTCTTCTCTGTGCACATGGAACATTCTCCAGAACAGACTATGTGTTAGGACATAAACCAATACTGAACAAAATCCATACCACTGAACTAATGCAAAGCATCTTCTCAGATCATTAAGCCATAAAAGTCTAAATCAATAGCAGAAGAAAACATAGAAAGTGGAACTCATGGAAACTGAACAACACCTTGTTCGAAAAATCATGGGTCACAGAAGAAATCAAGGATGAAATAAAGAAATTTATGGATTCCAAAGAGAACGAAAACACTTCCTACCAGAACCTATGGGATACAGCCATAGGTTGTATGCTCAGAGGTCAGTTTATCTCTATAAATGCACACATCTGGAAGGAAGAAAGAAACCAAATCAAAGAACTAACCCTACAGCTTGAACAAGTAGAGAGAGAACAACAGAGGAACCCCTCAGGCACTAGAAGGAAACAGATAATAAAAATTACAGCAGAACTAAAGGAATTAGAGAATAGAAGCACAATTGAAAAAATTGAAAAGACCAAAAGCTGTTTTTTTTGAAAAAAATCAACAAGTTTGACAAACCACAGGCTAAGCTTACTAAAGAAAAACAGTAAAAGAAACAAATAACCCAAGTAAGAAATGAGAGGGGAGTTGTCACAACAGATCCAACAGAAATAAAAAATATCATAACAGAATACTATGAAGGACTGTACTCTAACAAATTTGAAAGCCTAGAGGAAATGGACAAATTCCTTGACTCATACCACCTACCCAAATTACCACAATGTGAAGCAGAACAACTTAATAAACCCATCACAAAGAGATTGAAAAGGTCATCAAAAAACTACTAACCAAAAAAATCCCTGGCCCAGATGGCTTCACCACCGAATTTCACCAAGCTTTTAGAGAAGAGTTACCTCCAATACTGCTGAAACTATTTCACACTATAGAAAGGGATGAAGTACTCCCAAATTCATTCTATGAAGCCAGCATAACCCTGGTACCAAAACCTGGGAAAGACAAAACAGAACTACAGACCAATATCACTCATGAATCTAGATGCAAAAATCTTCAACAAACTTCTTGTCAATAGAATACAACAATATATCCAAAAAATAATCCATCATGACCAAGTTGGAATCATACCAGAGATGCAAGGCTGGTTCAACATCAGAAAAACAATTAATGTGATCAACCACATAAATAACACAAAAGACAAGGATCACCTGATTTTGTCTATAGATGCAGGAAAGGCATTTGATAAAGTCCAATACTCATTTATGCTAAAATCTCTTAGCAAAATAGGAATAGATAGCAAATTCCTCAACACAATAAGGGCCATTTATACAAAGCCAACTGCTTACATCAACCTGGAGAAAGACTGAAACAGTTTCCCCTGAGGACAGCAACTAGACAAGGATGCCCAGTCTCACCTCTCCTATTCAACACTGTACTACAAGTTCTAGCCACAGCAATTAGACAAGACCATGAAATAAAGAAAATCTGCATTGCCAAAGAAGAAGTAAAAATCTCCCTATTTGCAGATGATACGATTGCATACACAGAGTATCCTAGAGGCCATAAGGAAACTACTCAAACTGATAGAAGAGTTTAGCAAAGTCTCAGGATACAAGATAAACATCAGTAAATCAGTAAAATTCCTTCATACCAACAATGAGATTATTAAGAAAGAAATCAGCAAATCAATGCCTTTTACTATAGCCCCTAAGAAGATAAAGAACCTAGGAATAAATCTAACCAGAGAAATAACAGACCTTTACAAAGAGAACTACAAGTCCTTACTACAGGAAACTAAGAGACATACATAAATGGAGAAACCTACCCTCCTCATGGATAAGAAGACTTAACATAGGGAAAATGTCTATTTTGCCTAAAGCAATCTACTTATATAATGCAAACCCAATACAAATTCCAGTGATATTTTTTAGAGAGATGGAGAAACAAATTGCCAACTTTGGAAAGGGGAGAAGCCCCAGATAGTAAAGTACTACTGAAAAAGAAGAACACACTGGGAGGCCTCTCACTACTCGACTTTGGAACCTATTACACCACCACAGTAGTCAAAACAGCCTGGTACTGGCACAAAAAGAGACAGATAGATTAATGGAACAGAACTGAGACTCCAGAGATACCATCTTCCTACGAACAGCTGATACTGGACAAAGGCCCTAAGACATTAAATTGGGGTAAAAAAATAATCTCTTCAATAAATCGTGCTGCAAAAATTGGGTATCCATCCACAATAAACTGAAACAAGATCCATATCCTACACCTTGCACAAAAACCAACTCAAACTGGATTAAAGACCTAAATATCAAATCTAAGATGATAAATCTCATCCAAGAAAAAGTAAGAACAATGGAAGTTTTAATATACAACGCAGACAGACTTCAAAATCTGTCAAACAAACCACAATCAACAGAAAACAGATAAATGGGAACTACTGAGAATCAAACACTTTTGCTCATCCAAAGACTTTTTTAATAGAATTAAAAGGCCACCTATAGAATGGGAAAAAATATTTGGCAACTATATGTCAGACCGATGCCTGATCTCCACAATCTGTAAGGTGCTACAAAATATCAACAAGAAAAAGATAAATCATCCAATTATGTAATGGGCAAAGGTGATGGACAGACACTTCACCAAAGAGGAGATCCAGGCAGCCAAAAAACATATGTAGACATGCTCACGATCATTAGTTATTAAACAAATTCAAATCAAAACTACAGTGAGATACCATCTCACTCCAACAAGGTTGGCCATGATCCCAAAAACACAAAACAACAAATGCTGGAGAGGATGTGGAGAAACTGAAACTCTCCTACACTGTTGTTGGGATTGCAAAATGGTGCAACCTCTTTTCGAAGGCAATCTGGCACTTCCTTAAAAAGCTGGATCTAGACATACCATTTGACCCAGTAATTCTACTGCCCGGAATATATCCTACAGAATCAAGGCCACTCACACCAACTGATACATGCAAACGAGTATTTGTCACAGCACAGTCCACAATAGCAAAAAGATGGAATCAACCCAGATGCCCAACAACAGAGAAATGGATAACTAAACTATGGTATATATACTCAATATAACACCATGCAATGATAAAGAACAATGATGATTTTAGGAAATATCTCATAATCTCGTTTCAACTTGAGGACATCATGTTGAGTGACGTAGTCAGGGACGAAAGGACAAATATTGCATGAGACCCCTACAATAAGAACTTAAAAACACACTCATGCATAGAAGAAAAGACTCTTTGATGGCTGCAAGTTGGGGAAGGAAGGGAGGGTGCAAAGGGGCAGGTTTACATTAGACGGTTGACAGAAACTTGGGTGGGTGAAATCTGGGACCACACATATTAGGAAGATCCATATTAACAACTGGACTTCAACATAATATGATTACTCTCCCCATCTTAATCCATTATTATAAGGACAGAGTAGCTGGGGGGGATGCAGGGGCTATGCCGTCAGGGGAAACCGAGGCCAAGTGGCACAACTAGCATTTTGCTAAGAGAGCCCTTTGCACCCCACATTGGTTAGTGCCATGTGGGGTCTTTTTTTTATTATTATTATGATTGAATGAAAATGTAGATTCCCATATAAATTGCATGCACCCCTATATGCAGCTTCCACTGTTCTCCCTGCCTGGTGACAGCACACTCCTCCTCCTGCTCCATACATGTCCCATCCTCCCAACATTCTCCTTTTCCCTTCTCTCCACCTACTCCCCTTCCTCCAGTAAGAGGTCAGCAGGATGATATCCTACAGATGCACAGAACCATAATGTGAACCCAAGATATGGTCACTGCGTTGCCAAGTCCAATTCATTCCTGTCCGAACAGTGGACCTTCATTATGATATACGGGCATGGGCAGGATCAGGGCTATTACTAGTGGTGGCCAAGCTGCCATCTGAGGGTACAGCACAAACAGATGATCACCAAGGACCAAAATGACATGGGGTAAAGAGAACCCAGAGGACAGAGAGACCCTAGTGAGTGAGTGACTGCATCGACTTGTGACTGGAAGAACTGGATGGTGCCCAGCCACCACCAGTGATACTGTGGTGGAGCTCACAAAGTTGAGTCTCACTGGTAACACAAGAATAAAAAGGGGTGCACCCTGAGAGCTCCACTAAAAGACTAACTGATGGTCCACAGGCCTCAAAGTACCCCTGGGGCACAGGTCCTGGCCCTGATGCTGCTCCTGTCCATAAATCACAATGGAGGTCAACTCTCGGACAGGAATGGATTGGACTTGGTGACAGAGAGTGACCATATCATGTGTGGACTTTATGGTTCTATGCATCTATAGGTTGTTGTCCTGCTGGCCTCCTACTGGAAGAAGGGCAGTGGGTGGAGAGGAGGGGATAGGAGATTGTTGGGAGGATAAGACATGTATGGAGTAGAGAGGAACAGTGTGTGGTCACCAGGCAGGGAGAGCAGTGGGAGCTACGTATAGGTGGGCATGCAATTTATATGGGAATGTACATTTTCATTCAATCATAATAATAAAAGAAAACTGGAATGAGGTATCTCATGCCAACAAGTTTGGCTATGATCCAAGAAACAAAGAGTAACAAATGCTGGAGAGGCTGTGAACAAATTGGAACTATCCACCACTGCTGGTGGGATTGCAAAAGCAAGATAGTACGTTTTTTGGAAAGCAGTTTGACGCAGGAAGGAATAAAAAGCTGGAAGCAGATACACAATTAGACCCAGTAATCACATTGCTTGGAATATATCCTACAGAAGCAAGGGCAGTCACACCAGCAGTCACACCAACAGACACATGCACATGAATGTTTACTGCAGCACAGTCCTCAACAGCAAAGAATCAACCTAGATGCCCAGCAACAGAAGAATGGATAACTAAACTATGGTATATATAGTCAATGGAACACTATGCAATGACAAAGAACAACGACGATTTTAGGAAGCACCTCATGACCTGGTTTCAACCGGAAGACATTATGTTGTGTGAAATTAGTCAGCAGCACAAGGACAAATACTGTATGAGATCTCTACTATAAGTACTTAAAAAGACTCACGTATACTAGAAAAGACTCTTTAATAGCTGCAAGGGAGGGGAGGGAAGGAGAGAGAGGTCTAGTTACTGATTAGATAGTTGACAAATCTGGTTGGGTGAAATCAGTGACAGCACACGTCAGAAAGAAGCTCAGTGTAACTGCACTTCAACATAACCTGAAAACTTTTCCAATATTAACCTAGTATGGCAAGGATAGAGTACTAGGGGCAAGGGTCCAGGGACCATGCTCTCAGGGGACATCGAGACCAACTGCATAACTAGCCTACTGCTAAGAGAGTCTTTTCCATCCCATGTTGGTGAGTGGCATCCAGGGTCTTAAAAGCTAGTAAGCTGTCATCTGAGTTAGAACAAAAGGTCGCAACTCAGCAGGAATACATGATCATCAAGGACCAAAACAAAATGGGGGAAAGATAACCCAAAAGACAGAAAGACCCACATGAATGGGTGACTACACCAACAAGTGATCTGAAGGACCCAATGGCACCCAGCCACCACCAGTGACACCCATGATGGGGCTCAGAAAGTCGAGTCTCAGTGGCAACACGAGAATAAAAAGGGGTGCACCCTGAGAACTCCACTAAAAGACCACAAGGCCTCAGGGTTCCCCTGGGAGCATGGCCCCTAGACCTGATGCTGCCCCTGTTCATAAATCAATACTGAGGTCAACTCCTAGAACAGGAATACACTGGACTCAGCAACGTGGAGTAACCATACCGTGTTTATGGTTCTAGGCATCTACAGGATGTTGTCTCACTGGCCTCTTACTAGAGGGGAGTGGAGAGGGTGGAGAAAAGGGGACAGTAGATTTTTAAGATGATATGACATGCATAGAACAGAAAAGAACAGTGTGCTGTCACCGGGCAAGGAGAGCAGTAGGAGCTGCACATAGGCAGGCATGCAAATTTAAACTGGATTGTACACTTTCACTCAATCACAATAAAAAAAAGAAGTCAAGCTTCGACTCTGCCTTGTTTCATGCCAAATTTCAAGATACCCTGCATACAGTACCCACCCTTCACCGTCTAGACACAGTCACACCAGCAAAGGTCATGTAAAGCCATCTCTTGCTGTACATGCTATATACTTAAGTTTCAGTCTAAGTTTATAAAGTAACATCAGTTCTTAAACGTCTTCTGAAGCATAACCCTGTGGCATTAGTGAAGCAGACTGGACTTCAGGTTTTTAAATGGCAACGTGACACAAACAAAACTTCTAGGAAAAGGAAGTTTCCTACTCCAAATATAATTGCTTATTATTTCAAAGAATTTAGGTGCATTTTAAGTTAAATTTAATTTAAATCTTTCCAACCTGATCTCTTATCCTCTGCTTAATGATATCTTCTAGTTGAAGTGTAGTTTCCTCCGTGATGACAGGTGCTAAAGAAAATTAACAGAGAATACTTAGGTAGATATAAAGCAAGAACAGTGACGATCAAAGAGTGCTCCTAGTATATTATCAGCATCAGTAACACATGCAAAACTGCTACGATTGCAAACTATGGGGTCTAACCCCTGACCTACTCTATCATAAGGTAGAGGGAGGGAAACAGCAATCTGTATTTTAAAAAGTTCTTCTGATAATCACTTAAGCTTGAGAACCACAAACTCAAGTACACGTGGTAGTTAGGGCTAAAAGTTTTAACACGGGGAGTTGGTGACTCCCTTTTATCCATTCTGCCCACCAATGAAATAAAACGACAATTCATTTTGACTTAACAAGTGCAGGAAAGAACTTGATTAGATTACCAGGGTTTCTGACTAAAGTTCACAATGTAATCCACGGACATGTAGAAAAGGTCAGCCTTGTAAATAAACTGATGGACTATCCATTAAGCATTATTAGTATACTGAAGTTAAACATCTTGGGTGTGTGAACACTGTAGTAGTTCTACAAGAGAACGTCCTAATTTTTAGAAAACACACATGGAATTACTTACGAGTGAAGTGCGCTGATACAGGCAACCTACTTTCAAATGATTCAGGGAACAAATGCTCACACACACATACACTACACATCAGGGAGAGAAAGCCAATGAAGCAAAATATGAACGGTAAGTCTATCTAGGTGTAGGGCATACAGATGTTCATTGTACTGATTTTTAACCTCCTGCATGTTTGTAAGATTTTAAAATAAAAATCTAGGAAAAAGAAATATCACTCAAAACTTGCTATGAAACGAAACACTTGGAGAAGTTTAGGAAACACACGTACCCATCCGGACTGCGTGGTCGAAGTGCAGGGTCTCCTCTAGGAGGCTGTTTTCTGGTCTCTTCTGCGCTGTCACTTCTCCTTGAAGCTGCCATGTTTTTTTTTCCAGTAACTCTTTTTCTAAAGATGCAATCTTCTCATTCATCTGAGGAAAAAAGTTATTATACATTTAGGAAACAAAATGACTCTTAAACTTGTATAAAAGCAACTACTACAGGAATACCTCAAAGATACATCTAGGTCAGTTCCAGATCACTGAAACAAAGCAAATAAGGCAATAAAGCAAGTCACATGAATTTTTAATTTCTCAGTACCTATAAAAATTGCTTACACTATACTGTAGTCTAAGTATACTACAGCATCATGTCTTAAAACATGTATATATATCTTACTTAAAAAATACTTTACTGCTAAAAAGTGCTAACCATTACTCAGCATTCAGTGAGTCAGTCTTTTTGTTGGTGTAAGGTTTACACTGCTGGCTGCTGACTGATCAGAGTGGTGGCTGTTGCAGGCTGGGATGGCTACAGCAATTTCTTAAGACAGTGAAGTTTCCCACATTGACTCTGTCATGAAAGATTTCTCTGTATCATGTGATGTAGTCTGACAGCATTTTTTTAAATTGTGCTTTAGGTGAAAAGTTATGGTGCAAATTAGTTCCTTTTTCAAAAATTTATACACAAATTGTTTTTTGACACTGGTTACAGTCTCCACAAGGTATCTTGCACCATTCCTCTTTCCCTTTACACCCCAGATTATTATGTCCATTCATACAGTTTTTCAGTCCCTTCTTATCTTCTCACCTTTGCTTTTGGGCAAAGGAACTAAGGAGCAAGGTCTTTTATTCTTTTTTCACAGGCGTGTCTAACGTTTGACAGAAAGGTGGATTCCAGGAATGGCTTTGATTCTGAGTCAACAGGGTGTTCAGGGGCCATAGTTTCAAGGGATTCCTTTGGTCTCTGTCAGAAGTCTCACTCTTTGTTGGTATATAAGACTCTTAACTGATTTTTGCATGTTGATCTTATGTCCTGTTACTCTGCTGAACCCTATTAGTTCCCACAGTTTTTTTGTGGCAACTTTGGACTTCTCTATTTATAAGAACATATAATCTGTGAATAGGAATGCTTTTACTTCTTTCCAACGGGGAAGCCCTTTTCCTTGTTCTTGTTTTGTTGCTCTAGCTAGGACATAAAGTGTAATGTTAAATAGGAGTGGTGAGAAAGGGGAAACACTTTTAATTACTGTCTGCTGAGAATGATGTTGGCTGTTGATTTTGTATAGACGTTTTTTACTATGCTGAGGAGTTTACCTTCCATTTCTATTTTACCAGGAATGGACATTGGACTTTATCAAATGCCTTTTCTGCACTAAGATGATCATGTGATTTTTTTCCTTTGTTCTATTACGTGTTGGATTACACTGATGGATTTTGTAATAGTGAGCCATCCTTGCATACTTGGCATGAATTCCAGTTGGTCACTGTGTATTTTTTTTGTTATGATGCTGAATTCTATTAGCTAGTTTTGTGAGAATTTCTGCATCTATACTCACAAGAGACATTGGTCAGGTTTTTTTAAATTTTTATTTTTTGCTATCTTTGCCTGGGTTTAGCAGTTACACTGGCTTCACAGAATGAATATGGGAGTACTCCTTCCTTTTCCATGTTTTGAAATAGTCTGAATGTTTGGTAGAATTCTCAAGGGCAGTTGTCCAGGCCAAGGGCTTTATCGGAAGTTTTTAATTAACTCTTCCATCTCTTTTCTTGTTACTGGTCTGTTTAGATTTTCTATCTCACCTTGTGCTGGTTTAGGTAGATAGCGTGTCTCTATAAATTCATCTATTTCTCTAGTTTCTCACATTTGTTGGTGTACAATTTTTCATAGTATTCTGTTACGATCCTTTCAGTTGTGTGATACAGTGTCTCCAATCTCATTTCTTATTTGGTTATTTGCTCCCTTTCCTGTTTTTTCTTCTGTCAGTATGGCCAATGGTCTGCTGATTTTGTCAAAGAGCCAACTGTTGGTCTTGCTGATTCTATTTTTTGCTCTCTATTCACTTCTGCTCTACAAGTTTTTATTACTTCCTTCCTTCTGATTGCTTATGGGCTTCTTTTGTTCTGTTTCAGGTATGGGGCTAACATTTTGATTTTGGCCTCTTCTTCCTTTTTGATGTTCACATGTATTGCTATAAATTAATCTCTTAAGTATTGCCTTGCAGTGTCCTAACGTTTTGGAATGATGTGTTATCATTCTTATATGATTCTAGTAATTTTTTTTTCTCTTTGATTTCTTCTATTATCCAGCTGTTTTAAAGCAACATGTTAGTCAATTTCCACAATCTTGATTGTTTCTCCCTGCACTTCTGTTACTGATTTCTATTTTTTTGGTGTTATGATTATACAGAGAATACTTTATATCATTTCCAAGAGGATTGCTTTGTGTCCTAAGATACAAAGTAGTCTACTCTGGAGAATGTTTCATATGTGTTGGAAAAGAATTCACACTCTCCTGCTGTTGGGTAGTGTTCCATACACATCTACAAGGTCAAGTTGGCTGATTTTGGCCTTTAGATCTTCTGTATCCTTGCTGAGTTATTTTCTAGATGTTCTTTTTATTACCAAGAATGCTGTACTGAAGTCTTCTACAGTTGTTATGGAACTATTTCTATTTGACAGGTGTATACCTACATCATTTATTCTCTTTTTGTTTTGATGTTATAATCAGTTATAAATTGATGTCTGTTCTCCATTTTAAGTTTTTTTTTAGCTTTATTACTGAGAGTTCTTCAATTAGCTTGGTATCCAGCTGATGCTGTCCTGAGTCCTAGACTCCACTTGGTATGTGATATTGTTGGTTGTCTAAACCAAGAGCTGTCTCTAAGATTTCTTGACTATTTGGACTCACTTTTATAAATTTCCTTACTTTATCTGTAAATGTCTTAATTTCACCATCATATTTAAGAAAGAGATTTGCAGGATGTATTATTCTTGGCTGACAGTTTCTTTCAAGGTTTTATGTATGTCACCCCATCACGTTCTTCCTTACACAGTTTTGCTGATTAATCAGTTTTATTGTTTTCTCTTTGTAAATGTTGGCTCTCAGGAGTCTTTGGTTTTAGCAACTGTGATTATGATGCGTTGGTGACTTTCTTTTGGCTCTGTCTTACATAGTTTGCTGAGATTCTTGGGTGGTCAGCTTTTCATCTTTCAAGACACTTGGGAAAGTTTTTGCCAGCAAACCTTCAACAATCATCTCCATGATTTCCATTTTGTCCTTGTTCTGGAATGCTGATCATCTACAAATTTTTATTCTTCACTGAGTAACTCATCATTTTTAGGTTTTCTTTATTCTTTTCTCTAACTTTTAATCATACAGAGTTGCATCCTAAATTATCAATGATTCTGACTTCCATGTTTTCAAATTTGCTCCTAATAACTTTTTTCCTGAAATTTTGTTATTTATCTTTTAGTCTTCTAGCCACTGTCTTTATATAACTTCTAATTATCTCAATTCCATACAAGGTACTCCCAATGCCCTTTATTCTACTGGAATGTCATCTGATTGTTTATTTTGGTCACTCAGTGGAGCTGTATTGTCCTCATTTTTTATGTTTTGATATTGTCTGCTGTCTCCAGGGCATTAAGGTATTATTTTCTGTACTTACTGGTTCTGTATATATTTGTTTCATCCAGCTTCTTTATTATGTTTTCATACATTAAGGCAGGAAGGACAGGAGTACTTTGCTCATCTGTGGGCACGAAGTCTCATTATCTGTCTGGGTAGGCAGGGCAGCAGCAGGCGGGTTGTGTTGGCTTCACTGTACACTGGTTTGGCAAGGCAGCTGTAGGCAGAGTAGGCAGGAACTGAACACCTCCTGCTGTTGGTCCATCAGTATAGGGCATTCACAGTCCCTTACCACATAGGTAGGGGTGTTGGACAGGAAAGTTATGGGCTCATTTCCCTCTGTTCAGTAGCTGATCAAGTGACAGGAGTAGAAGAAGGGAAGTAAAGGCCTGGTGTGGTGGTAGGCCTGAGCTGGGAACATTTCAGATGTTTAAAGGGCTGGTGGGAAGGGGTGGTTGTGTATGCAGCAGGTACTCTGTCTCCTATTGGTAACTAAATCAGGTTGCCTTTCCATGCTCTTTGTCTAGAGTGTTGCTGGCTTTGCCCCAAGATGACAACACTGTGCCATACTAATTGATGAGAACTTCATGATGTTCTCTCTCCTTGTTTCTGTTTCCCTTCAGTTTCTTCTTCTGTCTGGTGTTTGATCTAGTCTTTATGACTCATTTGATGCTTAAGGTCCAGGACTGATGATTTTGCGTGCTTTACTTAATTGCTCAGGTCTTTTCTGCAAACGGATAGCCTATATGTCTGTCTAGGGTGCCACGTTTGCTCCTCCTTCTTCGGCTTCCTGCGCAGCAGCCCTGTCTGACAGTGTTTACCCACTGCAGAATTTCTTCCAAAACTGGACTCAGTCCTCTCAAACCTTGCCACTGCTACGTCAACTAAGTTTATGTAATACTCTGAATCCTTTGTTGTCATATCATGTCTACAGCATCTTTACCAGTAAATTCCACTCAAGAAATCATTCTTCTTCATTCATCCACAAGCATGAGATTGTAAAAAGTCTCAAGCTACACTTTCAATTCTCATTCTCTTGTTATTTATACTATATCTTCAATTATTTCCTCCAATGAAGTCTTGAATCCTCTCAGAGTCATCCACAAGGGATGGAATCAACTCGTTCCAAGTGTCTGCTAATGCTGATGTTTTGATATTCTCCCATGAACTGTGAACATTCTTAATGGTATCTAGAATGGTAAATCTTTTCCAGGTTTTCAATTTACTTTGCCCAGATTAACCAGAGTAATCAGATGGCAGTTATGAAATAGGCTACATAAACAGTAAGATTTGAAAGTCTAAATCACTCCTTTAACCACAGGCTACAGAATGGATGCTATGTTACTGGCCACGAAAAAAACATGAATCTCCTTGTACATCCCCATCAGAGGTCATGGATGACCAGGTGCACTGTCAACGGGCAGGAATATTCTGAAACAAATCTTTTCTTCTAAGCAGTAAGTCTCAACAATAGTCTTAAAATATTCAGTATACCACACTGTACACAGATGATGTGCTGTCACCCAGACTTTGTTGTCATTTACAGACAGTATATGATCTCTGATAAGTCAGTGAACTTAACTGTTGTAAGTGCTACATACTTCCTTGCTAAGTATCACTACAGTCCCCTTTGAAGTACACCCTTGGGAAGCTATGCACTGACACCAGCGCCTAGTCCACCCTTCACAGCAATTTTGGAACACTTTCTGAAATGGTCATCACACATGGTGGCATGTTGGCAAGTTCATGAACTTAACTGTATTGTTGTCTGTGCGGGAGCTTTTAGCCAATAAACAAATAACTGTATGGGACATCCAACCTACTCACCTGATCTGGCCCCCAATGACTTTTATTTATCCCAAGATAGGAAATATTGAAAGGAAGACATTCTGGGGACATTCAGGATACTAAAGAGTAATATGAAGACAGCTCTGATGGCCATTCCAGAAAGAGTTCCAAAATTCCTCTGAAGGATGGACCAGGTGCTGGTGTCAGTTCATAGTTTCTTAAGAGGAGTACTTCGAAGGTGACCATGAGTGATATTCAGCAATGAGGTGCATAGCACTTTTTCGAGGATGAGTTTGCAAACTTAATTGTCAGATCTCGTACTTCATATACTTTTTAAAGGCCCTATTTTTGGATTGGTAAATAAACATTGGCTTTCAACTTAAAGGCATCAGCCACTGTAGCCACTCTCAAGAGGGTCAGCCTGCCCTTTGAAGCTAGGAATTGCTAATGCCCCTCTCTAGCTACGAAAATTCTAGATTGTCTCTTCCAATATAACACTGATTCATCTATAGAAAAAATTGCTATTTACAGTACTGTGAAAAACTACACACCAAAAAATCTGTAAATTTAGAGGAAACAGACAAATTTCTAGAAACATACTACCTATCCAAACTAACACAAACTGAAGCTGCAAATCTGAACACAGCCATTACAAGAGAAAAGACTGAAAAGCTAATTTCAAAAATTTCCATCAACAACAAAAAATGCTCCAGCCCAGATGGCTTTATCGGACAATCCTACCAAACATTAAGAGAAGAAATTGTATGAGTACTACCGAAACTGTATTAGAAGACACAAAGGAAAGGACACTCCTAAATTCACTCTTTGAAGCCAGCATAACCCTGATGCTAAGACCAGGCAGACACCACAAGAAAGAAAATTAAGAGACTACTGTCTCTCATGAACACAGAAGTAAAAATTCTTTACAAAACTCCAAAGAATTCAACACTGTATAAAAAAATAATATACTACAACCAAGTGGGATTCATACCAAGTATGCAAGGATGGTTCAGTATTAGAAAATCCATCAATGTAATTCACCACATAAATAAAAGAATAACATGATCATCTCAATCAATGCAGAAAAGTCAGCAACAAAGTCAAACACACATTCCTAAAACTCTCAATACAATAAGTACAGAAGGGAAATTCCTGAACATAATAAAGAACCTCTATACAAAACTAACAACCAACACCATCATTCTATAACAGAGAGGCTGAAAATATTCCCTCTGAGAACAGTATCAAGACAAGGACGACCTTTATTACCACTCCTACTTTTAATGTTCTAGAACTCCTAGCTACAAGAATAGAGCTAGAACAAGAAATGAAGGGTATTCAAACTGGTAAAGAAGAAGTAAAAATGTCCCTATCTGAAGTGATATTCTACATACAGAAAACACAAGATCTCATGAGAAAACTACTGGAATTAATGAAAAGATTCAGCATAGTGGCAGGTAAGATAAACATTAAAAAAAAAAAATCAGTTGGGTTCCTATACACCAATAAAGAAAATAGTGAAAAGGAAATCAGGAAAACAATACCATTTATAAAAGCCCCTAAAAATAGAAAATACTTAGGAATAAATTTTACCAGGGATATGAAAGAACTACACAAAGAAAACTACAAAACACTACTGCAATAAACCAAAAGAGAACTAAAAAATGGAAAAGAAAAAAATACCATGTTTATGACCAGGTAGACTCAACACTGTGAAAATGCCAATTCTACACAATGCAGTCTACAAACACAATGAATTCCAATTCAAAACCAACAGCATTCTTTAAAGAGATGATAAAGCTAAGGAGCACTATGTGAAAAAGGAAGAGGCACTGGATGAGTCAAGCACTACCGAAAAAGAATAAAGCAGGATGACTTTCACTCCTGGGCCTCAGAACCTACTACACAGCTAAGGTAGTCAAAACAGCCTGGTACTTGTACAAAGACAGATATAATGACCAATGCAACAGAACTGAGAATTCAGATCTTAGATGTAAATCAGTCTGTCTATGGCCACCCAATCGTCAACAAGGATCCAAAGTCCATCAAATGGGGAGAAGATAGTCTTTCTAACAAATGGTGCTGGCAAAACTAGATGTTCATTTGCAAAAATACTCAAAAGGATCCATACCCCATAACACAAACAAAAATTCATTCAAAATGGATCAAAGACCTAAATAAAAATGAAATACCCTAAAAGTCATATAAGGAAAAATAGGATCCAAGGTAGAGGTCCCCAGTACACGGCATTAACAGAATACAAACCATAACAAACAATATACAACTCCAGAAGATAATATAGGTAACTGGAGATAATCCTTAGGTCCTTATAACAGATCTCTTACAATATTTGTCCTTTTGACACTGACTGATTTCACTTAGCATAATATCTTCCAATTGAAACCATCTTACGAGTTGCCTTCTAACACCAATACTGCTTTTTATCATAGCATAGTGTTCCACTGAGTATATACACCACAGTTTGTTTATCCATTCATCTGTTGATGGACATCTGAGTTGAGTCCATCTTTTAGCTTTTGTGGACTGTGCTGCAATAAACACACATGTACATGTGTCTGTTCATCTGACAGCCTTTGTTTCTGAAGGATAAATTCCAAGCAGTGGAATTACTGGGTCAAATGGTATATCTATTTCCCACTTTTTAAGGAAGTGCCAGATTGCTTTCCAAAGAGGTTGCACCAATTTGCAATCCCACCAGCACCATAGGAGAGTTCCACCCTCTCCATAGCGTCGCCAGCATTTGTTGTTTTTTGTGTTTTTTGGACCATGGCCAACCTTGTTGGGGTAAGATGGTATCTTACTGTACTTATGATATGGATTTCTGACAGCTAATATTGTGAACATAATCTCCTGTGTCTTTTGGTTGCCTGGATGTCCTTTTTAGTGAAGTGTTTGCCCACCTCCTTTGCCCATCGCTTAATTGGGTTATTATCTTTTTACTGTTAGTATTTTGCAGAACCTTGTAGATTATGGAGATCAGACGACAGCCCAACAGGTAGTTGCCAAAAACTTCTTCCCATTCTGTAGGTGGTCTTGTGACTCTTTTGATAGTATGTGGATGAACAGAAGTGTCTGATTCGTAGTAGTTCCCATCTACCTATTTTCTTTTCTGTTGATTGTGTTTTGTTTGTTAGATTTTGAAGTCTGTGTATTAGAACACCTATCATTGATCCTATCTTTTCTTGCATGATTTTTATCGTTTCAGGTTTGATATTTAGGTCTTTGTTCCATTTAGAGTTAGTTTTTGTGTAAGGTGTGAGATGTGGGTCTTCTGTCAGTTTCTTGCAGATGGATATCCAATTTTGCCAGCACCATTTGCTAAAGAGACTGTTTGCAATCTTAGGGCCTTTGTCAAATTTTTTTTTTTTATTATGACTGAATGAAAATGTACATTTCCATATAAATTTGCATGCTGACCTACATGCAGCTTCCACCGCTCTCCGTGCACGGTGACAGCACACTCTTCCTCTCTGCTCCATACATGTCTTATCTTGTCAACAGTCTCATATCTTCTCCACTCCACCCAATCCCCTTCTTCCAGTGTGAGGTCAACAGGATGACCACCTATGGATTATAGATGCCTAGAACCATAAAGTGCTCGCACAATATGGTCACTCTGTGTCACCAAGTCCAATCCATTGCTGTCTGATAAGCTGACCTTCAATCCTTTGTCAAATATTAACTGTTCATAACAGGATGGTAGCATCTCTGGGATCTCCACTCTACTGCACTAGTCTATATGTCTCTTTTTGTACCAGTACCATGAAGTTTTGACTACTGTAGCAGTGTAACAGGTTCTAAGGCAGTGTGACAGGTTCTAAGGTTGGGTGGTGTGAGGCTTCCCATTGTTTTCCTCTTCTTCAGCAGTGCTTTACTAAGCCGGGGTTTCTTCCCTTTGCAAACAAAGTTGGTGCTCTGTTTCTCCATCTCATTGAAAAATGTCACTGGAATTTGTATTGGGATTGCATTGTATAAGTAGATCACTTTAGGTAGAAAAGACATCAATGTTTACTCTTCCTAACTATCAGCAATGTAGGTTTCTCCAATTCTGTAAGTCTTTTTTGGTTTCTTGCAGTAAGGCTGTAGGTCATGTAGTTCTCTCTCTATAGGTCTCTTATTTCTCTAGTTAGATTTATTCCTAGACATTTTATCTTCAGA
This sequence comes from Heterohyrax brucei, assembly GCA_028571685.1. Classification (NCBI taxonomy): domain Eukaryota; kingdom Metazoa; phylum Chordata; class Mammalia; order Hyracoidea; family Procaviidae; genus Heterohyrax; species Heterohyrax brucei. The sequence goes on along the minus strand of CM053149.1, from coordinate 132,407,746 downwards.
ATTATCTACATAACAAAAAACTTTGACAGCTATAAGGGTGGGGCACGGTAAGGGTTTATCACAGATGAGACAGTTGATAAATTTTCCTCATTTACTGTAACAAATTAAAAAAGAAAAAGGTAGGCAGCTGGGATTTTATAAAAATTAAACACTTATACTCATCAAAAATCTTCACCAAAGAGTAAAAAGAACCTACAGACTGGAAAAAAACTTTGGCTATGGCAAATCCAACAAAGGTCTAGTCTTTAAAAACTACAGGAAAACACAGTATCTCTATAACAACAACAAAAAATAATCACATTAGAAAACAAGCAAAGGATACAAATAGACACTTCAGCAAAGAAGACATTCAAGCAGCCTACAGATGCATGAGGAAATTCTTGCAATCACTAGCCAATTTAAAACAAAACAAAAATGAAGCCCACTGCCTCTAAGTCAATGGCAACTCATAGGGATCCTGAAGAACAGAGCAGAACTGCCCCAAGGAGTTTCCAAGGAATGCCTGGTGGATTTCAACAGCTAATCTTTGGTTAGCAGGCATAGTTCTTAACAACCATGCCACCAGGGTTTCCACTAGCCATCAGGAAAATGCAAATAAAAACCAAAATGTGATACTATCTCCCCCCAACATTAAAGGCACAAATCAAAAAAATTGAAAATAACACATGTTGGAGGACTGCAGGGAGACTGAAACTCTTATACACTGTTGCTGGGGTTGTAAAAATGGTACAACCATTTTGGAAAACTATATGGCACTTCCTTGAAAGCTAGAACTAGAAATACTATATGCTTAGCAATCTCACATCTAGGATATATCCTAAAGAAATAAGACCTGTTACATAAATAGACATATGCACTCCTATTTTTACTGCAACATTGTTCACAATGGCAAAAAGATGGAAACAACACAGATGTCCATCAACAGATGAAAGCACAAAATATTATACATACACACAATGGAATACTACACGACAATAAAGAACAACAATGAATCTGTGAAGACTCTCACAATATGGAAGAATCTGGAGGGTATAATGCTGAGTAGAAGAAAACATCAAAAGGATAAATACTGTACAAGACCACTACTATAAAAACTCATGAAAAAGTTTACACACACAAAGAAACAATTTTTGATGGGTACAGGCAGTGGGAGCGCAGACATGGGAAAACACTAAACAGGTTATATATGTAGTACCCCTGTTAAAGGGTGAAACAGTACATTGTGCTGGGAAAGCCAGCAGAACCTTACCAATGCAAGGTCATGGAAACTCCACAGACACATACCTAAGGGATGGAATTACTAGGCTGAGTGAGGGTCATGGCAATCACAGGCTTGGAGAAGAGCTAGCTTAACTGGCATAACACTTAATAAATACTCAATTTTCTGCTTTCGTGAGTAGCATCTGCAGTTTTAGCAGTCTCTGAGATACCACACTGGTCTCATGCTGTCTGGAGCAAAGGAGACTGAAGAAAACTAAAGAGATAAGAGAAAGATTAGTCCAGATGACTAATGGACTACAAGTACTACAGCTTTCAGCAGACTGAGTCCAGTACAATCACATGGTTGCCAGCTACCAAACTCAGCTGCTCTGAAGGGATCATAATAGCGTGTCCCAGACAGAACTGGAGAAAAATGCAGAACAGAAGTCTAACTCACCAAAAAAAAAAAAAAAAAAAAAAAATCAGACTTACTGGCCTGACAAGAGTGGGAGAAACTCTGAGAACACGGCCCCCTGACACCCTTTTAGATGAGTAATAACGTCATTCCCAAGGCCCATCCTTCAGCCAAAGATGAGACAGGCCCATAAAACAAAATGAGACTAAACGGACATCCTAGCCCAAGGTCAAGAACAAGGAAGAAAAGGGTACGAAGGCTGGTAATAGAGAACACAAAGTTGAGAAAGTGAGGGTATTGACCTCACGGGGTTTGAAACAAAGGACACAAAACATGTTTTACTAATTGCTAAATGAGAAGCTAGTTTGTTCTGTAAACCTTCACCTAAAGTACAATAAAAATGAATGAATGAATGAAAATCTGTTGTCTAGTGCAGCTACCTTCATCAGTTATCTTAGCTGGATCTTCTGGATAACCTGCTGCAGCTTCTGTACTAGCACTTGCTGTTTCACCCTGCACCTTTACGCTATGAAGACAGTTTCTTTCTTAAAACCTCATGAGTGACCTTCTACTAGCTTCAAAGTTTGCTTTGACAGCTTCCTCACCTCTCTCAGTCATTAGAGAATTGAAGAGAGTTAGGGTCTTGCTCTGTATCAGACTCTGGCTTACAGAAACGTGGCTGGTTTGATTTTCTATCCAGGCCATTAAAACTTTCTCTGCATTTAATAAGACTGTTTTGCTTTCTTATGTGTGTTCACTAGAGTACCAATTTTAATTTTCTTCGAAAACTTTTCCTTTGCATTCACAACTTGGCTAACTGTTCAAGCAAATGGCCTATCTTGGCTTCCAATATCCTCTCCTATAATCATTTCTAGCTTTTGATTTAAACTGAGTGCAACTCTTTTTACTTGACCACTGAAATGTTACTAACTGGCCTAACTTCAATACTCTCATGTCTCAGGGAATAGGGAGACCTGAAAGAAAGAGAGAGAGGAACAACCAGATGGTGGAGTAGTTAAAATATTTATCATGTATCAATTAAGCTGACCTTGCTATATAAGAATGATGGGTGGCACCACAATTACCATAATAACATCAAAGATCACTGACCACAGACCATCACAAGATGAGAACAAAAAAGTCTGAAGTATTTCGAGTTACCAAAATGTTACAGAGATATAAAATAAGCATGTGCTGTTGGAAAAATGGCACTGACAGACTTGCTTGATGTAGGGTTGCCAGAATCCTTCAATCTGCTAAAAATGAAGCATCTACAAAGCATAATAAAACAAGGTATGCCTGTATTTTAAGAAGTAGGAAAGGAAACTCTTATCAGCTTTGGAAGATATGCTTGAGATGGTATGAATACAAATTCAGACTATGTGGTACTCATAAAAGTCATTTGTGGAGAACCTTAAAGAGACAGGTAGTATTTCCCAGAGCAGGTGACACAGATACAGGAGAGGTTCATAGGACAGATAATCAAGACAGACATGCCTCAAGCACTAGGACACCAAAGACAGAGGAACGGAGCCTTAAATGTGGGATCCAAATTGAAAGCCAGAGATTTGGAAAGGGAAACACTAATTTTTGCAAATTAGCTGCTTTTCACATGGGTATCCCTATACAACATGCTTTCACAGAGCAGCAAGGATTTCTGCACATTTTTAAAAAACACAGTTAACACTTCCACCAAAAAAGACAGAGTAGATTTGCTAGTACTCTGTGATTACCCACAGACATGTTAAACATAAAAATATCCCTTAAATTCTTAATAGCTACCTTTTCCTGTCTTTTTTCAAAAGATGACTTAACTTCATCACAATCTTTCTTCACATTTAAGATGTTTGTATCTTCAGTTTCTTCATCATTTGGCACAGCAAAAGTCACTCTTTTCAAGCTGTCTTTCTGCCGTTTACTGTCTTCACTTTCTTCAAGGTCATCAATTTCATCTCTATAATAAAAAAAACTTATGAAAGGAAATATACTAGTTTCCATAAGTAAGACAAAAATAAACCAATTTTCTAGTAATAAAAATCCTTCTTTTGCATACTTAATGCAACCATCAAACAATTTCTAGAACTTCCAAAAACATGTAGTTAACTCACAGACTTTATTCTGGTCACCTTGAGACTATTCCACCTTAGATATCCTAATTTCTAAGGCAAACATACTTGACAACTAACGGTACCCACATAACATGGTTAGATTCCTCCAGCTTACACAGTAAAGACTGACTCAGAATACTTACTCTTCAACAATGCTTTCTTCTTCTTCTTCATCTGAACCCACTTCATCATGATCACTTGCTACGTCTTCATCAGTTTCAACTGGATCAAAGAAATCTTTGTATTTCAGATTTCTGGAACTTTCACCTGACTAAAATGAGATTCAGAGCTTTTACTTAAGAATAGCAAAATAATCTAAAATGTGTATATGTATACATATTGTGTGTTTACAATGCTCTCTTATCTTAACGCAAGCCAAAGGAGTTGCTGGAGGAAACCGGCAACTGATAACACTGCAATAAAACTGTAAGAACAAGTGAAGCACAATAAACTAAAAAGAAGTATAGATTCATTTACAATTGATAAGACAAATATCCTATCTCTAAATCTTCTAGCTATAAATATCTCTAAAATAATAGCTTCAGTTTAATTTTTTTCATCTACTGATACAAATGTTTCACTTATGCCATCATCAATTTGGGGGTGCTTTTAAACTATCCTAGGGACTAAGAACAAAATCTAAATTTTGAAAGAATACTCTTTCTTTTGCCCTCCCAAAACTTTACCTTAAGTTTCTGACTTCCAAATAGTCCTCTCTCATCTTCTTCAGAATCAATATCTTCAAAAAAATCAATATCTTCCTCTTCCTCCTCTCCCCCATCTTTTTGTTCCTCTTCTTTTTCTATGGTTTCTAAAAAGATCTCCATTTCAGAGAGCTTGAAGAATTTATCATCTACTATTGACTTTTCTCTTGGTTTCCCTGACACTTTATTTCGCACCATGCTCTGCTGTTCCAATTTGCTGATATCAAAGTCACGGTCGGAATCCTCATCACTGAAATCTGGACTTTTCCTCAGATCATGTTTGCTTAGATGTTTTGTGCTCTCACGTCCTTGAAGATCATCATCACTCAGATCTGACACTTCTCCTTCCTCCAAGTTCTGTTCTAGGTCGTCCTGTCCATTAGCCTCCATCTCTGCGTCATCTTCTTCATACTCCTGCTCTTTCATCTCTGGGAGAAGACTAATATCCTCATCTTTAACTGTTTTGCTAACTGCATTCTGGAAGTACTGTAAAATCGGTTCATTTTGCAATTCTAATTGTTGCCAAATCTGCTCATCATCAAAATTGTTGATTACCAGCTTTTTTAAAGGACTCCCATGGATACCACCACCCTCTAGTATTTTATGAAAGTCATAAAGCACTTTCGTTAAAGAGGTAAAGTCTGATGCCAATCCATCTTGAACTCTAGAAAGGACAAATGAGATTTACAATTACAGATTAATATTTTTACAGCTCTCTGAATCACAATTCACTTTTTTTAAGAAAGCCCAGCTTTTATGCAACATCAAATGTAAGTGATGTTATCTTAAGTACAGATTCTGAACCCTGAGAACATTAGCTTGTTGATAAGCCACACTGACACAGATAAAGTACCTACCAACTATCTGTGAACCTGCTGTACAGATTTCAGCAGGAACACCATTACAGACCTATTTTCTAGGAGATAGACAGTGAATTTTACCCTTAAATTCTCAAATCTGCTGCATTATATGCCACTCCTCCATTCACTCCATCAATCAATGGTCAACATTTGCTTTAGCTGGAATTCTAAGGGAAAAAGTCTGAGTGACGTCTCAGATTGATTTCTTTAGATGAAGAGTCTTGCAATGTCTGGAATACGTAGTCCAGACAGAAGAAAAAACAACAAGGTTTCTGACAAGAAGGTGACTTGGTAAGCTTGAGAAACATAAAGGCCAGCAGAGTTGGAATGTGAAGGAAGCACTAAGGGTGTCTGTAAAGGTAGGGAGGAGCCAAATAATGCAGAGTTAAGAGTTCACTATTTCAAGTGCAATGAGATGTCACTAAGCAGGGCAAAATACAACCAGCCAACCAGCCAGCCAGCCAAAAAACCAAACCCACTGCCATCGAATAAATAAATGGTGTGACTTAAACTGAGGAAAGAGGTCCTATAGAGAAGAAAGAATGAAGGTAGGAAGATCAGGAGGTTGGTGAGTGGTCCACACAAAGGATGATGACGGCCTCTGCTGGGTTAGAGCATCAGCAGAGATGGCGCGTGACAACCTTATCCAAAATACAGTTTGGCCCATTTGCTGACGAATTAAATGTAAAATTAAAAACAGACAACATGAAAGAGCCCAGCTGTTTGCTTAACAACTGGAAGGAACGAGATACATCAACTAATGACGGAATGTGGAAAGGGCATTTCAGCTGAGTAAAGGGGGATCAGAACTAACTTTTCTATTTCAGACATACTGAGTTTACGAGGCTGAGAACACCTTACAGAGGTAAAACACACACAGTGTGTTTGGACGAGAGATAAAGACATTCTGCACCTCAAAAAGTTGAGTCGTGGGATGGCTAGCCAACTGACAAGTTACTACTTTAAGTAAATAAAATACTATGATGAGTGAACAGCCGGTGCTTTGGGAAGTCGCGGGAGGAAAAAGCAAGTTAGTTACCTTAGGGAGCATGTATGGGGTTAAAGAAAACTACGAAAATAAGGGGAGTAGGCCTCACGGGAGATCTCTGAGCGTTAATAATTCGTTTTACAACTGGGAGATCTGCATTTTAAAGTTTTTAACAAATTCTGAAAAATCGAGTAGTTTAGGGAGTAAGTTTCACCTGGAATTTGGGGGAAAGCGACCCGCCCTTCCTCTTACCTCCCCGTACTCCAGAGCTCGCCGGGCGCTCGGAGCCTGCCCCCACGGGACGCCCAGACCTTTCCCCAAGCTCCAGCCCCCCGCACTTACGTCAGGAAGCCCTCGGGCTGGTCCGTGGCTTTGGCGACCTCGCTCAGACAGCGCTCCAGGGCTCGTCGGCGCCAGACGCGCGGCGCCATGGCTGTCGGCAAGCCCCCACAGTACTCCGCGCGTCAGCCAAGACTCGCCGGAAGCAGCGCTGCAGAACGCTCGGGTGGAACCTGGAACCCAGACACGACGGTTCCACAGAGTAGAGGTTCCGCGCTCGCCTCGCCGTACCTGCCACGCCTCGCCGGGACCAATCCCGAGGCGCTAGTTTTCACCGGGTTCGCGCAGAAGCCTAGAGGGAAGCCGAAAATGGTAACTGGTCAGCCGTGATCTCCGAAATTCGCGGCTTGGTTTCCTGAGGAGCCGCAGGGAGTGACGAGTCCTCGTCTTCCGTTTCTGTCTTAGCTGTTGTAGGTGTTGTCAGTTGCCCTTCGATCCACTCCAACTCACGGCGACCCCAAGTATCCAAAGCAGCCACGTCTAGGTGGCTTTCAGCGAGCCGTGCCGTAAAAGAGAGGCGCAGCACGTGAGGAACGGGGGCTGGGGCGGCCTGGGCCGCGTCCCCGAAGGCAGCCCGGCCCTCTGCCCGGCCCTCTGCCCGGCCCCTAGAGGTCGCCGCGCCTCTTGCCCACCGTGCCAGCCGTCTTCCCGTTACTGCGCCCCCTACCAGGCCGTGCGGGATCGGGCCCAGCCGGCCGCGGCTCCCGGGATGGCGCACTGGCGGCAGGCGGCCCTGCTGGCGGCGGCAGCCCCCTCAGGTGACTGCTTGGCGGCGCGCGGCGGGGCGGGCGCGGAGGCGCGCGGAGGAGCCCGCGAGGCCCCAGGCCTTGTTGGTACCCCCCGGCTCCGGAGGCTCGTCGGGCTGCTGCTGTCGCGACCTCCAGGCCGGAAGGAAGCTTCCGCTAAGGCCTCAGGTCGGCCCGCACGCTTCCTGGTTGGATTAGTCTCAGCCAGCTGGGAGGCGGCGCCTTGGTTGCGGCGCAGTCGGGTCTCGGGGATGGGGGTCCCCTCGGAGGGGGCGGACTGGCCTCCTGCCGGGCTCAGTGCCGGCCCCAGTGCCGCCCTCCTCCGGGTCTCCTCCCTCCCGGTGCCGCCGCTCCTCCGCTCGCCGGCGGAACGTGTGGTTGCGGGCTGGGCCTGGCGAGCTCCGACCCTGGGTCACAGGTAGCATCCAGCGCAGAGACGCCACTTCCCTGACGCCGTGGCCCAGACGCTGACCCTGCAGTGCTGTTGGTGTCATCCCCTTCGACAGTATACGGGGGGGATCCACGCCGCACCGGAGACTCCGCCAGTGTGGGCTCCGAAAGGCAGGAACACGGGTCCTGGGGGATAGGCCAGGCGGGTCGAAGTAAATGGAAAGAATGGTTTTATTTACTGCACTCCACAAGAGTGGAAGAAACCAGAAGGAGGCCAAGACATGTAGAAAACTTATGCTGCCCTCCACACGGTCTAGTATCCTGCTGGAAATATTGGAAGGTCAGGAGTATCAAGAATTCAAACAAACAAAACATCGCCATCAAGTGGATGCCGACTCATAGCGACCCTATAGGACGTGGTAGAACTGCCCCTGTTCGGTTTCAAGGAGTGCCTGGTGGATTTGAACTGGCGACCTTTTGGTTAGCAGACATACCACCAGGGTTTCCTAAGAAGTGTATTTGTCCCTACTTGTGCTCTGTCTGCTAACCAAAAGGTGGGCAGTTCATATCCGCCAGGCGCCCCTTGGAAGCACAGTGGGGCAGCTCTACTCTGACCTCTAGGGGTGCTGTGATTCGGCTCTGACTGCACTTCACTGGGTTTGGTTTGGGTTTGCCGAATCTTGTGTGTAAATAGGAAACAGATAAAAAAGCAGAGGGATTTCGAAGGTTTCCTGAGTTTTCTTTACCTTCCATTAAAAAAAAAAAAAAAAAAAGCTGGGTAGATTCAGTGATGACAGAATCTCAAGTTTTCTGACTAAATCATACATGTTTGTTTTTCCTTTGCTTCCTGCACTCATCGTTGGACAGCTATTTCCAGTAATCTGAGAGTGCTTGTTAGAGAGAAAGTGTGAAGTGATAATGCCCCAGAGTTAGTCCTGAACATAAGTGACAAATCCTTTCACTAAGCACCTTCAGAAAGTGTTCAAGGGTTGAGCTTTTGATAATGTATTTCTGTCTTAGAAAGTGCTTTCTGTTTCATGTATTAAAACTAAATCCTAGCCATTCTTTTAAGTCCCATCTCAAAAGGAACCAGCTTTTTATCTCTAGTCTTTGCCACCGAAATGCTGGTGGCGTGGTGGGTAAGTGCTACCTCTGCTAACCAGAAGATTGGGAGTTCAGATCCTCTAGGCGCTGCTTGGAAACTGTGGGAGCAGTTCTGTTCTGTCCTACGGGATAACTGTGAGTTGAAATCAACTTGATGGCAATGGGTTTTGTTTGGGGTGAGTCTTTGTTACAAATCTCAAAATTTCTTACTCATCTGACCTTGCAAGTCACCACAACTAAGTGGTGTATCACATGCAAAGAAATGCACACTTAAAATTAATAACCGTTTAGCCATCTCAGCACTTAAAGAAGAAATAATTAAAACAGCAGGCTGAACACATCTTGTTATAATGAATCTCTAATTGATAAGTGATATTCAGGTTTTGATATTAACAAACCCTCTCTGTCTCTCCTTTCTGTCCTTGGTAAGATATGTCAGCATCTTAGTTTGTATATTGTTGTGGGTAGCCTTTTGCAAAACAGATATTATGGCTCATAAATGAATTATCTCTTAGAAAGTGGAAATTGCTCAGAACACATACACCATAGAGTCAATTAAGAGTCAAAAGAATGTTGAAGACTTTTCATAGGAAAGACAATGGAAACATAATTCTCTAGAAATATCAACTTTGATGTTAGAGCTGGGCTTGAGCTTTTTCATCCTTACCACTTTAGCATGACCTTGGAAAAAAATTAATTTCTGTAAAGCCTAATTTCCTTATCTCTTAAATGGGAAAAGTACTGGTATCTGATGGGTAGAATTATTGTAAGGATTAAACAAAATATAAAAAGCGTTTTCTGTGTCCATGAAGACTAATATGCAAAGTCTAGCTGCCATATAACCTGATAACTGTACCACTTGTATATCTTTAATTTCACAGGCCAGATTACGAACTATTCATAGTAATATTGATGCGTAACTCTTAGCAATAGGATTAACCCATGGGTCTGTACTGGGAAGATACAAAGTCAGCCAGTTGCCTTTTGGCTATGGTATTTTCTCCTACATGGATTCTAAGTCCTAGCATTTCTTAAACGATGGAGAATGCCTAGAGACTGGCATATATTAGCATTGGGAACAATAACCAGCTTTATTATTATGGAAGGCAGAATTGTTGCAAATCTGGTTTCCACTGCTATATGCTATTAAAATTGGTTTCCAAATTAAAATAAAAGTAGTCATACGAATGGATTGGACTTGGCAATGCAGAGTGACCACATATTGGATGCACTTTATGGTTCTGTACATCTATAGGATATCATCCTTCTGACCTCTGGCTGGAGGAAGGAGAGTGGGTGGAGAGGAGGGGAAAGGAGACTGTTGGGAGGATGAGACATGTATGGAGCAGAGAGGAATAGTGTGCTGTCACCGGACAGGGAGAGCAGTGGAAGCTGCATATAGGGGGGCATGTAAATTTATACGGGAATGTACATTTTCACTCAGTTATATTAAATAAATAAATAAGCAGTCATAAATGATGTGGGTTAGTTGGAGGATTACTATGAGCAACCAATTTTAACTCAGAAAGGTTGTTAGTATTCCTAAAAAAAGGTTTATAATACCTTATGAAAGTGTTATTTCACCAAGATGTCAGTAGTCACTGTAATACTGAAATACTAGCAAAAGTGCTATGCAATTGGAGCCCCCAGAGTGTTTCATAGTGAAGGAAGGGTCTCCCTTATCATTAAAAGTAGTAAGTAGTGGATTGAAGACATGAAGTAGTGCCAGAGCATCACTGAAATACAAGCAGTCGTTAGCTGTTGAGTAATTTTTGTAGCAGTGCGCTACCATGTGTATTATAAACCAAAACAAACCCACTGCTGTCGAGTCGAGGAAGGCTCACAGCGACCCTATAGGACAAAGTAGGACCGCCTCATAGAGTTTCCAAAGAGCACCTGGCAGATTTGAACTGCGCGTCTTTTGGTTAGCAGCCTTAGTGCTTAACCACTACACCACCACGGTTTCCAGGTGATGTTAATGATGGAAACCCTGGTGGCGTTGTGGTTAAGTGCTATGGTTGCTAACCAAAACGTTGGCGGTCCAAATCCTTGGAAACTGTGGGGCAGTCCTGTTCTGTCCTATAGGGTCAATGAGTCAGATTCGACTCAACAGCAGTGGGTTTGTTTTGTTCTTTTGGTTAAGGACTGATTCTAAGCACCACTCTGGAAACCCAAAACCAAACAAACTCACTGCCATTCCTATATATAGCGACCCTATAGAACAGAATAGAACCACCTTGGCCAATAGAGTTTCCAAGGAGTGCCTGATGAATTTGAACTGCTGACTTTTTGGTTAGCAACCATAGCACTACTTAACCATTGTACCACCAGAGTTTTCATGTGTATGGTAGGTGCACAGTAAACTATGTCATGGGATTTGTTGAAAACACAAAACTTAAGTGCATTTATAGAAAATTATTAATGTAAGCTTTGGTGTTTTATTGTTCGTCAGGTGTTGTTCTAAACCTTTTGTATGTATTACTCATTTTAGCCTTGTGACTGCAGTCCTGTGAGGTAGACTGTGTTCATTTTGCATATGAGGGAAAAAAGGTAAGGCAAGGCTAAGTAGTTAGCCCAGGCTACCCAACAAATGGTAGAGTCAGGATTTGAACGAAGATAGTCTAGCACCAGAGTTCACATTCTTAACCATAAGGCACTCTGCCTCTTACAAGATATGTACAGAATCAGAAGATGAAAATATAAATAGGAATATTAGAGAAAAGATATTTTTGTATATGTATTTTTATAACTGCTATCAAAAACATGGTGGCATAGTGGTTAAGTGCTGTGGCTGTTAACTGAAAGGTTGGCGGTTCACGTTCACCAGGTGCTCCTTGGGAACTTTATGGGGTAGTTCTGCTGTGTCCTACAGGGTTGCTGTGAGTTGGAATCAGCTCAGTGGCATTGAGTTTGGTTTGGGTTTTATCAAAAACCTGAATGTATAGAGAAACACCAATAATTGGTAGAACAACAAAAATGCCATTCCAAATCATAGTAGTCCTATAGGACAGAGTAGAACTGCTCCATTGGGTTTCCAGGGAGCAATTGCTGGATCAGAATTGCTGACTTTTTGGTTAGCAGCCAAGTCTTAGCCACTGTGCTTCCAGAGCTCCAGTGAACAGAATCTGTTTAATGTGAGTAGACATGACTTCAATGAGGCAGCATCTGCCCAAAGTTATTAGGAAAGTACTCCAGAGAAGGTAGTGAAAACAGGTTATACAGTCCAGTCCTGGACAGATAGTCTCCTGAGAGTCATTGTAATTCTTCAGAAGAGCTCAATGTCTAAGGCAAAACAATCTCTGCTAAACTGCTTACTAAGCTATTGTTTGACTGGAAGGTGACTTGAGCAAAATAGTTCCTTAAAGGCCCAAGGTTCAAAAGGACACCTAAGGGCAAACGGCCTGAGTAGGTGCTTCCAACACCATGTACCCACAAATCTGGATTCCAGGAAAATTAAAATGCTTTCTCATCAATTTCACTTCTTGGTAGATGATTAAGAAAAAAATTAGAGAAGGGGATATAACTTTCTAGATGAAAATATGTATATATATATAGACACGTATATATACGTGTATATGTATGGTAAGAAATTTGTTATGATAAAGATAAATGTTTGTTTTCCCTTTTATAATACTGCATTTTAAGTACAAGTTTACAAGCAGATTAGGTTCCCATCTAACCGTTTTACATGTTTTACATGTTGTTCGGTGACGCTGGTTATGTTTTACACAATGTGTCAGTTTTCTCATTTCCATTCTGTTACTCTGTTTCCAGTAATCTAGCTTCCCTGACCCTGCTTTTATGTTTTCAGCTTTGCTCTAGGATAAATGTTGACCACTTTGTCTCACATATAGATGATTATTTAAAGGAGCACAGTACTCATGAGTGCTGTTTACTATTTGCCTGAAAGATGACCTGGAGTGACTGCAGTTCCAAGTTTAAATAGGGTATCTCAGGGTGATAGTTCAAGGGTTTCTTTGGTCTCTGCTGGTCCAATGAGTTTTGTTTTACCTTTTTCTCTCATTCTGTCCAGTACTACCTGTTGTATCCTTGTTCAGAATGGTTGGTAGCAATAACTCGGCACCATCTAGTTCTTCTGGTCTGTCATGGATTGCATTGTGTCCCCCCAAAAATGTATGTATTGATTTGACTCAGCTGTGAGTCCCAATATGGTATGATTCCTCCCATGTGTTGTGAATCCTGCCTCTGTAATGTTGATGAGGGAGAATGGGCAGCATCCCACTAGCTTGTGAGGTATAGGGGAAAGAAGTGAACAGAGTAAGTTAGGAAGCTCATAACACCAAGAAGGCAGCCCTGAGAGCAGGGCACGTTCTTTGGACCTCAGGTCCTATGCTGAGTTGCTCTCACTGGATTTGGGCTCCTCCTACTGGACTGTGATAATTTCTGTCATTGAATGGACTGGTAACTTGTGAATGGATTTGTGGCTCACCAGACTGTGTCAATAAAATTTTTCTTCACAAAGCCTTCCCCTTGTGGTATTTTCTATTAGAGCAGTACCAGGTGACTAAAGACTGTTAGTCTTGTAGACTGGTTTCTTCTTTGAACCTGCAATTTCCCTCTTTCTCTTTTGCTTCAGACGACTACAGACCAGTAGCTGTATCTTAGATGGCGACTCACAAGCTGTAAAGACCCCAGATGCTACTCAGCAAACTAGGATGTAGAGCACTATCTTTATGAACTGTGTTATGCCAGTTGATTGACTTGTACCAGGAGACTGTGGTACTATGCCTTCAAACCCAAGAAGCCAATCCCATGAGGTGTTTGGTTATATCTAAGAAGTATCTGTAGTTGTTTCCCCATATGTTTGTCATTCCCATTGCTGTTGAGTCGATTCCGACTCACAGTGACCCTGTAGGGCAGAGTAAAGCTGCCTCACAGAGTTTTCAAGGAGCACCTGGGGAATTCGAGCTGCTGACCTTTTGGTTAGAAGCTGTAGCACTTAACCACTATGCCACCGGGGTTTGTTTTGTGTGTGTGTGTGTGTGTGTGTGTGTGTGTGTGTGGTCTGACAGTTAAGTTCATGAACTCATCCTAGAAAAAGTGCTACATATATCATTTCTGGAACGGCCATCAGAACTGTCATATTACCCTTGATGTCCTTTCAGTATTTCCTTTATTTTCCTTCCTTTCAGTATTTCCTTTATTTTGGGGGTAAAGAAAAAAGTCACTGGCAGCCAGATCAGTTGAGTAGGGAGAGCATTCCAATAGAGTTATTTATTTACTGGCTACAAACTCAGTCACAGCTATACAATTAAGTTTGCAGACTTGCCGCCTTGCCATTATGTGCAGTGACCACTCCAAAAAAAGTTTCAAAATTGCCTTGAAGAGTGGACTAGACACTGGCATCAGTGCATAGAAACATGTTTGTGTGTGCTGGGTATATGTGTGTGTGTCTGTATATGCATATGTATGTATATCTACATATGTGTGTATATACATATATAGGTATGTATGTGTATATATCCAGCACACATACATGTGTTTATGCCTAAGCCTGAAGATACACCTGTATCTGTGCATCCATACTCACATGTGCCTCCCTGTAGATATATATGCATGCATCTCTACCTGTGTAACCGCACCTCTGTAACACGTATATTGGTTGTTATTACTGTTGTTGCAAAATTGTATGTTAGGGCATTAACCACAATTGTTGCATATCCTTATGTACTTCTTAGTATCCTCATTTACCTTGCTTAGGCTGTGCAGACCTCACCCATGGTGGCGATTGCCCTTTCTGTCATCAAAAATAACAGATGTCTACTCTAGAAGGAGTCTTGGCCGTGCAGTGGTTAAGCATTTGGTTGCTAACCAAAGATAGACAGTTAGAAGCCACCAGCCCCTCCTTGGAAACCCTGTGTGGGTGGTTCTGCTTTGTCCTGTAGGGTTGCTGTGAGTCAGAATCAACTTGACAGCAATGGGTGTACTATCTAGAAAGTTACTCCCTCTTCCTTCCCCTTCCATTTTGGTAACCACCTAAGGATGTTGCTTTCTTTAAATGTATTATTGTCTTTTTTATATTTGTTTTTTGTGGTTGAATTGTTTCATTCAACACATGTACTCCAGATTCACCCATGATATGTTTCAAGAGTTCATCATTATTCTTCATAGCTGTGTAGTAATCCATCCTATGTACATACCACAATTTGTTTATCAATTCATCTGTTGATGGATACTGAGGTTGTTTCCATCTTTTTGGTATTGTGAATGATGACGTGAACATAAATGTGCATATACCTACTTGTGTGATTGCTGTTACACCTCTGAGGTAGATACATAGGAACAGGATTGCTGGATCATAAAGTATTTCTGTTTGTAGCTTTTTGAGGAAGTGCCGTACCATTTTCTATAGTGGTTGTACCATTTACAATCCCACAGCAGTATATGGGTGCAGTCACCCCACAACCATGCCAGTATTTGTTATCTGTTTTTTGATCAGTGCCATTTTTGTAGGGTTGAAATATTATTGTCATAGTTTTCGTTTGCATCTCTCTCATTGCTAAGCACTTGGCTTGGCTCATTGCTAATGATTGTGTGTTTGTTGGCTGCCTGAATATAGTTTTTGATGAAGTGTCTGTTTATGCCTTTTGTCCTTTTTTCTTTTTCTTTTTGCATTTCCTTGCTAAAGTTCTGTATGTGTTTTAGAGATTAAACCCTTATGAGATATGTCATTCCCAAAGATTTTTAGCCCAGTCTTTGGATTCTGTTTTTACTCTTTTTGATAACATCTTTTGATGAACATAAGTAGTTAATTTTTAGGAGGTCCCACTTATCCCCTTGTGTTCTAATTTGTCTTCTGTTTTTTGTGTGTTGTATGATAGTCGGTTCCTGAAAAAACGAAAACAAAAACAAATTAGGTCCCATATTTTTAACCCTATGTTATCTTCCAGGAACTTTTTGGTGTATAATGTGAGGTATAGATCCTATTTCATTTTTCTGCAGATACCCAGTTTTGCCAGCACCATTTATTAAAGAGATTGTTTCCCCGTTGAATACACTCTGACCCCTTTTCAAAAATCAGCTGCTAATAGATGTATGAATTTACTTCTGGGTTCTCAGTGCTGTTTCATTGGCTTATGTGTATGTCATTAAATCAGTGCCAGGCTGTTTTGACTACTGTGGCTGTATAGTATCTTTTGAGATGGGAAATGTGAGGCATCCTGCTTTGTTCTTCTTCAGTACTGGCTTTGTGAAGCATCTTTCCTTTATATATGAAGTTGGTGGTCAGTCTTTCCATTTCAGTAAAGAATGTCATTGGAATTTGGATTAGAATTGCATTATATGTATAGATTGCTGTGGGTATTGTCCTACATCAAGTTCTCTTAGATTGAGAAGCAAAACCCGTGAAGCCTGGGTATATAGCACCTTTTCTAGGATGCGCTTCATGAACTTAACTGACAGTCCTTGTATATGTATATCATTTTCATTTGAGGTCCAGCATTTTGCCTAATGGGAAAACAGAGTAATGCATAGGGAGAATACATTGCAACCTCTTTCAGTTATCAAACAAAAGGTGTTTCTTCATATTCAGTTATGGTTCTGCTTCTAAATCTTCAGAATTATAAAAATAAAGAATAAAATTCTGACCTTAAGAAAAATCCTTTTAAGTTTAAATACCCTCTAGATCTTTGCTTATTTCCCTCTCACAATAATTAGGTAGATGCTTTAATCAGTATCATTTAAATAAAATATGTACTAAAAATTACTGAATGGTTATGCCATTAATGAACTTACAAGATATGAAACAAAGTTGGCTTTTGGTAGGGAACGAAATTACTTGCTGTCAGGATTAAAACTAGGTTGTGTTACACTATCACATTCAAATTTTGTGAAGTGTAGAGAATAGCAAGTAGTTCTTAATGATATGCTGCTGTCCTTCAAATTGTATCAATAAATGTAAATTGCTATGAAAAATAGCATTCTTCTGAATCTAATTGAAGTTCAAAGTTAGCTTTTTTACTTCTGGCGAGCTATTTTAATAGACAGAACAGACTAAAAGACTTTTGACATAAGTTTTTCTATTTATTGCTCCTGATTTGATTTTGGGAATAAAACAGAACTGGTATATATAAACTAAAGCAGAGCATTTTTCTCTTTTACGACTACTGTTGTGTCTAATTCAGTGATGACATATCATTTTGACATGTATTCTTTAGTTTTTTTTTTTTTAAATTAACGTTAGGAGTATATTATCAAAAGAATGATATTGATGTTGTTCACTTTTTCAGGTTTTTTTTCCAGACTCCAAACTCCAGTTGCGTTCATAAGAACCTTTTCTGTGTCACAGCCCTCATGTAAAGTGGCAGAGTGTGTATGGAATCTGGGTCAGCTCAATCATGTAGCCATAGCAGTGCCAGATTTGGAAAAGGCCTCAACATTTTATAAGAATGTTCTGGGGGCCCAGGTAAGCAAAGTGGTCCCTCTTCCGGAACATGGAGTATCTGTTGTTTTTGTCAACCTGGGAAATACCAAGTTGGAACTACTTCATCCCTTGGGCAACAGCAGTCCAATTGCAGGCTTTCTGCAGAAAAACAAGGCTGGAGGAATGCATCACATCTGCATTGAGGTATTTTAATGCTTTGTGTTTTAATTCTTCAACAAAATTATCTTTTATTTTTAAGAATATATTGTCATGCTTGTAGGAAACTTTTATTAGGTTCTTGAAGGGGAATTATACTATTGGTCCTATACAAAGTTGGATCCGTAAGTATGTTCTTTCCCTCTAGAAAACCATAAAAGCTCATTACTGCTTAGTTGATTTCAGCACAGAGTGACGCAATAGGACAGAGTAGAACTGCCCCATCGAGTTTCCAGGGAACCCCTCATGGATTTGAACTGCCAACCTTTTGTTTAGCTGCCATAGTACTTAACCACTATGCCATCAGGTCTTCTGAAAACTGTAAAAGACTTAGTGAAATCCAGATTCAGTAGCTAACATAAAAGCTACTGAACTTTGCAGAAATATAGATTTGAGTATTTGTTCTAATATTTATTGATCATGTATGACCTTCCATGTGAAAGGAGCTAACTGCTTTTACTATCATAAGCAACTAGGAGCAGGAAGTGAGAGAAAACTTTTTATGTGAAAGATTTCCTTACACATTATTATTTTTAATAACTATTTTCTTATCATAAAAACTATGTCTTTAGTTATTAATTATGATTTTTAAGATGTTCTGAATTATATGTTAACAATTCCGAGAAAAAAACATGAAGAAACATTACACATGAGCATTCTTACTAGAAAGCCTTTTTAACTATAGATGTTCATGTTCAGATAATTGCCTCCTGGAGTATCAGTAATACCAATTATGCTTCATTTTAAATTAATTTGATAATACTTTGAAATGAACCCTAGTGGTGAAGTGTTCTTAACCCAAAAGGTTGGTAGTTTGAACCTATCAGCCACTCCTTGGAAACACTATGGAACAGTTATACTCTGTCCTATAAAGTCACTATGAATCAAAATTCACTTGATTGCAGTGAGTTTTGTTTTGCTTTTAGTACTCTTTTGAAAGAAAGAATAACCAAATAGACTTAGGTCTTGTTCCTGTTCCAAAGAAAGTTGGGTTGGTTGTAGTGTGAATTCAAAGATTTATTCAGTTTGTTACTGCAGACACTTTGAGCCCCCGCCTTGTGTACCCCCTCCAGTACTTGAGAGTCAGTGATGACTGAGACGCGGAGCAGGCCCGCAGTGAGGGGGCAGAGTGTGGAGTAGTCACTGCACTGTGACAAGTAAAATGAGTGAAGTGTGTTTCTCAGTAGCATAAAAGAGGGAAAGATTGATTGTTGCAGGCCAGTTGAGAGGACAGGAGAGCATCACAGGCCAGGAATTAGAATGGATGTGGATGAGTCCCCCAGTCAGCAAGAGGAGAGAGATGCTCTAGTCAGGTAGGATGACACGCGGAAAGACAGAGAGTTACCATAACTAATGTTTACTGAGTTCTCTGGCAATATGTGAGTTCGTTATTTTCAGTTTTCATAATTACCCTCTGAGGGCAGTATCAGCATCAGTTACAGGTGAGGAAATAGACACATTAACTTGTGCATAGTTGCATTAAAAGTAGGTAGCAAGACTAAGATGCAAACCCAAGTTTGTTGTCATTATAGGATCTGTACTTAGCCATGATGCCAGATTGCCTTCAGCATGTTGCCTGAGTGTTTAAAATTTTGATGTTGGAAAGCTGTAAGACATTAGGCCAGTGAACTAAGCCAGACCTAACACTTAGTCTTTATCTTTTAAGTAACAGAAAATAATTACGTATATATTTTTAGGAGATTACTTTGGACTGCAGGTCTTTAGGGTAGTTGGGGGTTTGTCTGAGACCCCTCAGAATGAGAAGCAGGATTATCTGCCTTTGAATCAACTGTTTTCTCTCCCAGACGATGCTGTCAATGTATTCTGCTTCAGGAGAGTCCATGCCTTCAAAGGAAATCAGCTGTATAGGATAGAAGTTTAGTTAACTAAAAGAAGTAGAAGTTCAGTAATGGTGTAGATAATTCAGATGTAGAGACTAAAGGAAAGGAAAAGGTAATAGGTATATGAGATAAAGGAAGGTATGTAATAGGATAGGGTATGAATGAAGTTAGTTAGTTGGTGCTTTTGTATGACAATTCCTGTCAGTATTCCTACTTTCTGCAAAAAGATAGAGTACTTTAAGAATAGGTGGGTAGTTAGGTGGATAGCTGAAGCAGATAGATAAGATTCAGTAGAAAGACCAGAGAGATAGATTAGATTATGGTAAGTAGAAAGAGAGAATTATTTCCTATTCATACTCTGGAGGTGAGCTGCTCTGGACTAATCAGGGAATTCTAACTCTGTAACACAGAACTTAAGAGGTTGCTGTGTGTATCACCTTTGCAAGCCAGAGGGAAGGGAGGGCAGAGAGAATACAAGCACCTTTAAGGAAGTGCCTTTAAGGAGGCAGATTTGGTCTAGAAATTAAACATACCACATTTGCTAATAACCTATTTCCCAAGCTTGGTCGTATAGCACATTTGAAGAGAGACTGGTAAGTGAGTAACTTAAGCACTAATGTGTAACTAATGTGTAACTAAGACTAATGTGTCCAAAACTTTTTAAAACTTTTGGGTTGCTGTAACTAAAGATGGGTACTGGAGACCACCAGTCTATACTGCACTTGGTGGTTATTTAAAAAATGTGGTATAGCCAGGATTGCATGACAATTTTACAGGATGAAGATGTGCTTCAAGATGGTAGCATCTGAGCGCTTTCTTTCTCTGCTGCTACAATCTGTGAGGTGGTGGTATCACACACAATGGCGAGGGCTTAGATCCCTGAATCACCTGATGGAATAAAATTTCTTGCATGTTCTTGAATAGGAAATGCATTTTGGTTGAGAGAAGCTGCTGAAGTTTCAGGGTTAATTATATTTTGCCGCAGTATAACTTAGTCTTCTTTGGTTAATATAACTTGGGTCTGAAATCGACTTCTACTGGAAGTAGAGTAGTAGAGCTAGTCAGGAAGTATTTCTTTGGTCATTGTTTTAGTTACTGTTGCTACGTAATACATTATTCCAAAACTTAGTAGTGTTAAACAACAACCATCTTAGTATGCTCAAGATTTTGTGGGTTAAGAATTTAGGGAGGGCTGTGTGAAGGTAATTTCCCCGGAGTGTGGCTTGTACCCCCTTTTATCCTACAAGGGGTAAAAGGAAAGGAAAATAAGCAGCCAGTTGGGACCTCACACC
The DNA here is from genome assembly GCA_028571685.1 of Heterohyrax brucei. Classification (NCBI taxonomy): domain Eukaryota; kingdom Metazoa; phylum Chordata; class Mammalia; order Hyracoidea; family Procaviidae; genus Heterohyrax; species Heterohyrax brucei. The sequence continues at coordinate 132,387,160 of CM053149.1, read as the reverse complement.
ATCAAGAAAGCAGCACCAGGAGCACAGCATGTCCTTCAGACCTGCGCCAAGCTGCTCCCCATCCAAAGACTGACACAACACAGGGACTTCCCTCCAGAGCTGACAGAGGGAAAGCCTTCTTCCTTGGAATGGACACCCTGAATTCGGACTTGGAGCCTACTGAACTGTGTAAGATAAACTTTCCTTTATTAAAGCCATCCACGTTGTGGTATTTCTGTAGGAGCAGTACTAGCTGACCAAAACAATGCTAATCTCACCTGCAGTCATATTATGCCTGGTCTGTCTTCTTGGTTCTAGCTTGTTCTTTTACTCATGTTTATTCTTCTGTATTTTATACAACATATATACTGCATAGTTAGTCACCTCCAATCCTCAGTAGAAAATTCAGTACACGAAGGAATAAAACAAGCAGGCAATGGTTCAGCTACACAGCCCAGCACTTTGCATAGTAAAAGTCAGCGCAACACTAAACATACTTCACACCATACAGACACACATACTAACTAAATACTAACTGAATAGAAGAGGTGGGGTAGGGTCTGTCATGTGATTCTGTCAGATGTCAGCTCGGGCTGCAGTCATCGAAGGATTGACATAGTTGGTTGTTAACTGGCAGATGATTGTGGCTGGCAGCTGGGAACTCAGGAGCACTGCATACCAATTCTTCAGCATTACAAGCTGAGGATAGTTCTAAGCATGGTTGGACTTCTTATCTGGCACTGTGCTTCCCCCAGAATCAATGTCCTAAGAGAACTGGGTCAGAATTGTATGATCTTTCAGGGAGGAGACGTAGACACTGCCTCTTAATGGAAGTGTGTCAAAGAATTTATTTGTAGACATGTTTTAAAATGCTGTACCTTCAATGGGAGACATTGGTGTCCATGTGGACACTGACTGAAAGGCTGGTGGTTCAGACACATCCAGAGGTACCTTAGAAGACAGGCCTGGCAATCTACTTCCAGAAGGTTACAGCCTTGAAAATCCTACAGAGAAATTCTGTGCTGCACACGTGGGGTCTACTGGCTGTTGGTTGATTGCCAGCAACACTTCTAAACAAAAGGAAAATGTGTGAAACTTTTAAGGCTCTGGAATGATTTTATTTTCAGAGTGACAGAGGTGGAAATGAGCAACATTAGCACCTGAAAGAGGATACAACCTATCTAGCCTCTGTACACATAATGCTAAATAATGATCTCTGCTTGCCGAGATTGTTGTTATTGTTAAGTGCCTCCAGGCCACGCAGAGGGCAGGCTGCGTAGATGTTCCTTGATTCAAAAATGTTTTGTAAAATGATCTTTCTTCATGGATAGATTAGTGTCTCCTCAGGTATCCAAATTTTTCTGTCAGAGTTGAGTATGGGTTTCCATTTTTTTTTTTTAAAATGAGATTTGTCCAAATTTCTTTTTTTTTATTTTTATTTAACATAACTGAGTGAAAATGTACATTCATGTATAAATTTACATGCCCACCTATATGCAGCTTCCACTGCTCTCCCTGTCCGGTGACTGCACACTATTCCTCTCTGCTCCATACATGTCTCATCCTCCCAACAGCCTCCTATCCCCTCCTCTCCACCCACTCTCCTTCCTCCAGCCAGAGGTCAGCAGGATGATATCCTATAGATGCATAGAACCATAAAGTGCTTCCAATATATGCTCACTCTGCATTGCCAATTCCAATCCATTCCTGTCAAAGAGTGGACCTTTGTTATAATTTATGGGAAAGGGCAGTATCAGGGCCGGGGGCCATGCTCTCAGAGGAACCCCAAAACCGCTGGACCATCAATTGAGGTCTTTTAGTGGAGATCTCATGATGCACCCCTTTTTATTCTTGTGTTGCCAGTGAGACTCCTCTCTGTGAGACTCCTCTCTGTGAGCTCCATCGTGGCTGTCACTGGTGGTGGCCGGGAACCATCTGGTTCTTCCGGTCCCAAGTCGATGTAGGCACCCACTCTTGTGGGTCTCTCTGTCTTCTCGGTTGTCTTTACCGCATGTCATTTTGTCTTCGGTGAGCATCCGTTCCTGCTGAGTTGGGCCCATTTGCTGTGTCCTCGGATGGCAGCTTGGCAGCTTTTAAGACCCCAGACGCCACTCACCAATGTGGGGTGCAGAGAGCTCTCTTAGCAAAACGCTAGTTGTGCCAGTTGGCCTGGAATTCACCTAAGAGCATGGTCCCCCGCCCCCTGACCCAGCTACTCTATCCTTGCAGTATTGAGTCAAGATGGAAGGAGTACTCAAGTTATACTGAAGTCCACTTAATGTTGTTCTTGTTTCTAATGTGTGCTATCACTGCTTTCTCCCAAGTAGATTTCTAATAACTATCTAAACTAAAGCCTCCCCCCCACCCTCCCTCCCTCCCCTCCCTTGCAGCTGTCAAAGAGTCTTTTCTTCTATACACGTCTGTTTTTGAGGTCTTATTGTAGAGGTCTCATACAGTATTTGTCCCTTTGTCGCTGACTACTTTCACTCAACATAATGTCTTCCAGTTGAAGCCAGGTCATGAGATGTTTCCTGGAATCATCGTTATTCTTTATCATTGCGTAGTGCTCCATTGAGTATATGTACCATAGTTTACCTATCCATTCTTCTATTGTTGGGCATCTGGGTTGATTCCATCTTTTTGCTATCATGGACTGTGGTGCGGTAAACATTCTGGTGCATGTGTCTGTTGGTGTGAAAGGCCTTGAATCTGTAGGATATATTCCAAGTAGTGGAATTACTGGGTCAAATGGTATATCGATATCCATTTTTTTAAGGAAGCGCCAGATTGCCTTCCAAAGAGGCTGGACCATTTTGCAACCCCACCAACAGTGTAGGAGGGTTCCACTTTCTCCACAGCCTCTCCAGCATTTGCTGTTTTGTGTTTTCTGGATCATGGCCAATCTTGTTGGGGTGAGATGGTATCTCATTGTTGTGTTGATTTGAATTTCTTTAATAACTAAAGATCGTGAACATGTCCGCATGTGTTTTTTGGCTGCCTGGATCTCCTCTTTAGTCTAGTGTCTGTCCATCTCCTCTGCCCATCGCTTAATTGGATGTCCAAATTTCTTATACTTGTGACTTTGTTGTTCACTACAGGAAGTTTCAAAGTCCTTTTGTTTAGTCTCTTCTGTTCCTTATGTATGGACTGAGTAGCTTGCTGTGTTCTACCTTAACTTATACTAGTGTGACCATTGTATGCTTCCAGAGATAGCCACACTGGAAGTTTTCCTGGCCTTCTGCATGCCCTTTGTCTGCAGAGAAGAGCTTTCCATGCTCTCCCTAAATAATTTACCCAGATAGCAAACTGTGTCACAGCAAACACCTTAAGGGCCACTGTGAAAGTATTTACTTTTCAGCAAATTTATATTGTAGTCATATAGATGGTTAAAATACTTAAGTGTTTCATTCTGGCTGGTAGTTGCTGCTGTAAACCTCCTGAGTAACATATTCCTTCCAAAAAGACCCTTCCGTAGGATCCCTGAAACATCCTCACAGTCCAGCAACTAAAGGGTTATGGTCAAGCACAGCACCTCTTCTATTCAGTTAGTATTTAGTTAGCATGTGTGTCTCTATGGTGTGAAGTATGTTTAGTGTTGCCCTGACTTTTACTATGCAAAGTGCTGGGCTGTGTAGCTGAACCATTGCCTGCTTGTTTTATTCCTTCGTGTACTGAATTTTCTACTGAGGATTGGAGGTGACTAACTATGCAGTATATATGTTGTATAAAATACAGAAGAATAAACATGAGTAAAAGAACAAGCTAGAACCAAGAAGACAGACCAGGCATAATATGACTGCAGGTGAGATTAGCATTGTTTTGGTCAGCTAGTACTGCTCCTACAGAAATACCACAAAGTGGATGGCTTTAATAAAGGAAAGTTTATCTTACACAGTTCAGTAGGCTCCAAGTCCGAATTCAGGGTGTCCATTCCAAGGAAGAAGGCTTTCCCTCTGTCAGCTCTGGAGGGAAGTCCCTGTGTTGTGTCAGTCTTTGGACGGGGAGCAGCTTGGCGCAGGTCTGAAGGACATGCTGTGCTCCTGGTGCTGCTTTCTTGATGGTGTGAGGTCCCAACTGGCTGCTTATTTTCCTTTCCTTTTACTCCTTGTAGGATAAAAGGTGGTACAAGCCACACTCCGGGGAAATTACCTTTACACTGGAGCACGGTGGTGACCTTAAGAAGGGATTCACCGTCCCACCCAAATCCTTTTTAACGTATGGTATAACAAAACCACAAAATGAACGGAAATCATATGTAACTGGTAATCACAACCCAACTAAATTTCTATACATATTTTTTGGGGGACACAAATTCAATCCATAACAAGTATACTTAACTTTTCTGTCAGATACTACTTTCTTATGGTTAAAACAAAGAGAAAAATAAACAGCATGAAAATACTTGTGGTCCCTTTCTGCTTCCTTCCCTTCCTTCCCTGAATAATTCAGTCCTGAAGATTTCATGAGGGACAGCACATGACAGTCGGGGAGAGCTGCTGTAGCCCAAAGCAGAATGCTGGAGCATTAGTGAGCCTAGAGTGGTCTCAAGTGGTCGGAGTCACCTGTGTGGGGAGCCAGAGGCTGAGGAGGCTGCTGATGCTTGGGGTAGGGGTGGCATGGGGTGGACAGAACAACCTTTCTAGGGTATCAGTGAGCAAGGTGTCCAGACTGAGGACGGCACTCACACTGACAGGGGCGGAAGCATAGCCTATAAGAGTCTGAGTGGGGTAGGGAGGCGTGGGTGTGCTGCCGTGTGTCCAGGAGAGCCACGCATAGTCGGGGGCCGGGTCAGGTGAGGGATGCGCAAGTGCAGGGACGACCCATTGTAGAGATTTAGAACCCAAGTGGGATGGGTATTGTATTCATGCGTAGGTTGTACAGGCATGGGGAGTTAGACCCTGATTAGGGTGAGGAGGATGTCCACGTGGGGGTAGGCAGGTGTGGGAAGCCAGGCCCCAGCAGGGTGAGGAGGACACCCAGTGGAGGTGGGCGGGTGTGGGAAGCCAGGCCCCAGCAGGGTGAGGAGGACACCCAGTGGAGGTGGGCGGGTGTGGGAAGCCAGGCCCCAGCAGGGTGAGGAGGACACCCAGTGGAGGTGGGCGGGTGTGGGAAGCCAGGCCCCAGCAGGGTGAGGAGGACATCCAGGTGGAGGTGAGTGGGTGTGGGAAGCCAGGCCCCAGCCGAACGAGAAGGGCATGTACACACTGGTACAGCTCAGTGCAGGATGTTGGGACCTGCACAAGGTGAGGAGGGTTCTTGTACAGAGACTGGTTGCCTCTGGTGAGATAAGGGGGGCTTCTGACGGAGGTCAGATGGCTTGGCTCAGTGAGAGCTCAGGGGGTAAGAAGGTAGCTACTTGGGGAAGGGAGGGAGGAAATGTGTTACTTTTATTTTGAAGGGTACTGACTTAATTTCCCGAGTAAAATTGCTTTGTATTTCATGTAATTGTTGCATCTGCTTTCAGTCTAAAAAATTAAAAGAGATTTTTATTTCATTCTGTTCTATTTCTGCCAAACACCTGAATTTAGAGGCCATCTCAAGAATAGATTTGGTGCATGGAACACTAATGACCTAAGGCCAGATGAGTTGTCAGATGACATCAGTAGTATCATACATGAAGAAAGCAAAAGGTCATTAAGAAAAGACAGGAAAGAAAAGACTAAGATGGGTGTCAAAAGATATTCTGAAATTTGTTCTTGAAAATAGAGCAGCCAAAGCAAATGGAAGAAGTGATGAAGTAAAAGAGCCGAAGAGAAGATTTCAAAGGGTGAATAAAGTGTTACAAGAATTGTGCACAGACCTAGAGTTTCAAAACCAAAAGGAAAAGACAAGGCCGAACATTTCTCAAGCCGAAGAACTGAAGAAAAGCTTCACGCTGCAAGTTGCAGTTTTGAAGGGTGTTAATAAATAAGCAAGACCATGGAAGAATTGATGCATTTGAATCATGGTATTGGCCAAGAATATTGAATATACCGTGAACTGTCAAAAGACTAAACAAATCTGTCTTGCAAGAAGTACAGCCAAGAGTGCTCCTTGTAAGTGAGAACGGCAAGACTTTGTGTTGCTTACTTTGGACATATTATCAGGAGAAAGGCATTGTGCTAGGTGCAGTAGAGGGTCAGCCAAAAAGAGGAAGATCCTGAACCAAACACCTTTTCTAGTTTTGAACCACAAAGAAAGTAGAAAGAGGGAAAGGGTGAAAATCAATGTAATAGAAAACAGACATGGAATAGAGAAAATCAACAAAGCCAACGGTTTTGGCTTCTATTAAAAGACTAGTAAAGGCCCAGAGATTATCCCTGGGAGCATGGCTCCGGGCCCTGATGCTGCCCTTTGTCCATTAAATCGGACACGAATGGATTGGACTTGGCAACGCAGAGTGACCATATCATGTGCACACTTTATGGTTCTATGCATCTATAGGATGTTGTCCTGCTGACCTCTTACTGGAGGAAGGACAGTGGGTGCGGAGGAGGGGATAGGAGACTATTGGGAGGATAGGACATGTATGGAGCAGAGAGGAAGAGTGTGCTGTCACCGGGCAGGGAGAGCAGTGGAGGCTGCATATAGGTGGTCATGCAAATTTATATGGGAATGTACATTTTCATTCAATCATAATAAAAAAAAAAAGAGACTAATTGGTAATGCCTGACAATACAGATGAGGAAAAAAAAATTGTATTATTTATTTTGTTGTTGAGAATATACACAGCAAAGTACGCACCAATTCAACAGTTTCTAAATGTGCAATTCAGTGGCGTTGGTTATATTCTTTGAATTGTGTAACAGTTTCACCCTCTTGTGAGTTTGTTTTTCCTACATTAATGTAAGTTCACTGCCCCCTAAGGTTCCTATCTGATTTTTGGAGTTGCTGTTATCAGTCTGATTCCATATAGATAGCTCGTAAAAGAGCATAATGCTCAAGGCTCATGTTTTGTACTAGTTAAGCTAAACTAGTGTTTGATTTTAATAACACTTCAGGGATATTTTTGGTTTAAGATTTAAAGATTATCTCAGGATGATAGTTTTAGGGGTTCATTTAGATTTCATGGGTCCTGGAAGTCTAGAGTCCATGTGAATTTGAAATTCTCTTCTGAATTTTCCCCCTTTTGATCAGGATGGCTCTATAGAATCCTTGATTAAAATGTTCTGGTCTCACACGGAAGGAAGCAGTTCATGGAAGTAGTTATCAAAACATTCCATATCCTTCTCCTTTCACTGACTCCTTCCTGTATTGGAGAAAGGACATGATTCTCTGAATAGTACCAAAAAATTTATGATCGTTTCAACAGATGCACAATATTAGATGCAAAAGAAAAAACAAAATGTAACACCTAATGATAAAAATGTAAAAATGGAATTTTAACTAAGAATAGATGGTGACTTCGTTAATCTGTTAAGGGTACCAAAAATACAGAAAATGAGAAGTCTGTCCCTTGTGTATTCACAAATTAAATATTGAACATGTTACCCATTGTCTTATCTAAAATAAGACACAGGTGTCCACTACCATCACTTGTATTCCACATTGTACTAGATGGTGTAATAAGGAAAGTAATAAGTCACATAAAGATGTAAACATAGGCGTATCGTACTCTTTTATTATCGTATTTTTATACAAATAATGCATGTAGTCTATGTTGTTTGCCAGCCTCTTCCCCCTCGAGTATTTTTGTAAGTGCACTGTGCTAATTCTTCTTACAGCAATGTGTAAAATTGGCACAGTGGTGCCTCGAGGGGGAAGAGCACAGTTGACAAAATGACAGAAATTGCCTGTGATTCATGTAAAAATATGGTATAGCATCCCAGTATTGGATTTTGATGTCAGAGTTTTGCTAATCTTATGAATTGGGGAATGTTTCCATTTTTTTCTCTCTGTTACTGGAATTACTTACTCTTACACTTACAGTTTTTGTCAGTGAGTCTGTCTGGTCCTGCGGTTTTCTTTGAAGTTTTTGGGTTAACTTTAATACTGGTTAATTTTTTAAAAATAGTTATAGGAGTTTTCAAGGTATTTTATTTTCTGTTTGAGTTCATTTTGAGAAGCTATATTTTTTCTAGGTATTTGTTCATTTCACATACTTTACAAATTGTTGATAGAGTATTATTTATAATATCCTCTTTGTTTTGTTTGTAGCATCTGTAATGATGTATTTATTTGTACTTTCTTTTTTTCTTATTCAGTCTTATATATGTGTCAATTTTATTATTCTTTGTTGGTTTGTTATTGTCTTTTCTGTGTCATTAATTTCTGTGCTGCTTTCTTTGGGTTTCATTTGCCATGTTTTTTTCTGAGTCTGGGCAGGAAGTTTACTTAGCTCATTAATTTTCAGTGATCCTTTTTTTCCTCGTAAATGTGTTTACTGCTATTAATACATTTTCTCACTAAGTACTGCTTTTGCTGTATCCCAGAGATTTTGATATGTAGAATTTTTAGTATGCATCAGTGGAGAACACTTTCATAACTACTTTTTTCCCTAATCTGTGGATTATTTTAAAGTCTGTTTCTTAATTTCTAAACACTTAAGGATTTTTCTAATCATTCTTTTGTTATCAATTTCTATTGTAATGGCATTGTGATCAGAGAACATAATCTATATGGTGTTACTTTTTGGAATTTGTCAAGACTTGTTTGATGGCTAATACATAATCAGTTTTTATAAATACTGTATGATGCTTAAAATGAATTCTGCAGTATTGTGTGTTCTATAAATGGCCATCAGGTCAGGGTTATTATTGTCCTTTTCCGTGTATGTCCAACAATGTATGTTGTTACTGGTTTTTTGTGTCTGCCCTATCGATGACCAAAAGAAGCCATTAATGTATTCTGTTATGTCTCATAATTTATCTATTTTTCCATGTAGTTCTCTAAATTTTTGCTGGATGTACTTTGATGCTTGGTAATTAGGGGCTTAGGTATTTAGAATTGTTAGATGTTTAGTATATTGACCCTTTTAGCATTTTATAAACTGACTTTATCTCTAGAAATCCTTTTAACTTTAAAACAGTTTTTGTTACTTGTTGATAATACAGCTACACAGCATTCTGTTAGTTACTATTTAAATGCTATCTTCTTATGTTCAACCTTTATGTATCCATTTTTAGACTTATGTCTTACAAAAAGCATAGAGTTAGATGCCTCTAAAATTTACTTTGCTATTATTAAGAATGTAAACAGCAAAACATAACCATTTCTGTGTGTAAAATTCAGTGATGTTGATTACAACCATTCTCACCTTTTCTGAATTGTGCCTCCCTCATTAACATAAACTCACTGCCACTAAATTCACTGTCTAATCTTTTGAGTTGCTGTTGTCACTTTGGTTAGATGTTTTTTTATCTATTCTGGCAGTCGTTTTTTAATTGGAGTATTTAATCTTGTTATATTTAATATGATGTTGTTAGGTGCCATCAAGTTGGTTCTGACTCTTAGCAACCCCATGTAAAACAGAATGAAGCACTGCCTGGTCCTGTGCTGTACTTAAAATTGTTATGCTTCAGCCCGTTGTTGCAGCTACTGTGTAAATCCAACACTTAATATAATTAATGATATATTTGAGTTTATATCTATCTTTTAATTTCCCACTCTCTCCTTTGTGTATTTTGGTTTCTCTGTGCTGTACCCTGGATATTCTACTCTTTTAGTACCCTAATGTCCTGCTTTGTCAGGTGCATGGCTGTATCTTTGTAACTAGCTGCATATGAGATCAGACAATTAAGTTTGTCAACTCATCCTAGAAAAATTGCTATGTACCTTACTGCTGAATATCGCTACGGTCAGCTTCGAAGTACTCTTCTGGCAAGCTATGTACTGACACTAGCACCTAGTCCACCTTTCAAAGCTGCTTTAGAACTCTTTGTGGAATGGCCATCAGAGCTGATGAAGTTTTAAACAGCAAAATTACCCTTGATGTCCTGAATGTCATCAAAATGTCTTCCTTGCAATATTTCCTTTATGTCTGGGTAAAGAAAAAAGTCAATGTGGCCAGATCAGATGAGTCGGGAGGGTGTTCCCATACAGTTATGTGTTCACTGGTAAAAACTCCCTCACAGACAACTATACAATCAAGGTTTTGAACTGGCCGTCTTGCCACCGTGTACAATGGCCATTCCAGGAAAAGTTCCAAGATTGCTTTGAAGGATGGACTAGGCACTGTTATTGGTGCATAGCTTCCCAAGGAGAGTACTTTGAAAGTAATCGTAGTGATATTCAGCAATGAGGTATGTAGCACTTAGAACAATTAAGTTATACTGTCTATAAATGGCACAACAAAGCCTTGTATGTAGTAGAGCAAGCATGTTGATTTTGTTGTTTAAAACTTCATTGTCTTTAATCTTTTGTCTGCTTGATCTACCAGATACTGAGAAAAGCAAATATTTGGTTTGCTTTTAATTTTTCAAGGTAATACTGTTAAGAATGGGTAGATTCAAGGTTGTTTCATCACCTTTGTGGCTTGTTTATATTTGGGTTGTATGATTTTTACCTTTTGTATTTCACCTTAAATTCTATTTTATGTGACATTAGTATTGCTATGTCAACTCTCTTTTGATTCATACCTGCCAAATATCTCTTTCTACACCTTTACTTTTATGCATGCTCTATGGTTTTATTTAGGTATGTTTCTGTTAAGCAGCAAGTAGGTTAAAAATAAAATGAGTCTAATACTCTATAATTCATCAGTTTAATCTCTTTCTATTTGTAATGACTATTCATGTACTTTAACTTATTTTCTATCATATTATATGGTGTTTTGTTGATATTTGTTCCTTTGCTTTTTTGTTTTCCTTTTTAGCCTTCTGTTAGATTGAGCACTTCTTTCTTCTCTTTTTTAATATTCTTTCTTCTTCTGTTTTGAACACTACATATTCTGGTTATGTTTACTTAGTGATTAGTCTTATTGTTTTTGGATTACAGAAAACTTCAAATGTAAGCAAAAATAGAGTAATGTAGTAAACTCTCCTACATCCAAACCAGAAATTCAAGCTGGATTCAGAAGAGGATGGATTTTGGCTGAAAGCAGGAATACCAGACAGATATTTACCTGTGTAAACATTGTTCATTGGCTATGCAAAGGCATTTGAATGTGTTAGCCAAAATTATGGCTAACATTGTGTAAAATGGGAATTCCAGTACACTTAATTGTGCTCTTAAGGAATCTGTATGTGGATCAAGAGGCAATTATGCAAACAGAACAAGGGGACACTGCATGGTTTAAAGTCAGGAAAGGTGTGCATTAGGGTTGTATCCTTTCACCAAACCTTTTCAGTCTGTATGCTGAGCAGATAATCAGGAAGCTGGATTACACAAAAAGAACGAGCCATCAGGATTGGAGCACGACTCATTAACAACCTGTGTTACACAAATGACATCACCTTACTTGCTGGAAGTGAAGAAGATTTGAAACACTTATTGAGAAAAATCAAAGACCACAGCCTTCAGTGTGAATTGCACCTCAACACTAAGGCAACAAAAATCCTCACAACTGGACTAGTAAGCAACATCATCATAAACAGAGGAAGGATTGAAGCTGTCAAGGATTTCATTTTACTTGGGTCCACAATCAACATGCATGGAAGCAGCAGTCAAGAAATCAAAAGATGCATTGCATTGGGAAAATCTGCTGCAAAGGATCTCTTTAAAGTACTGAAAAGTAAAGGTGTCACCTTGAAGACTAAAGTGTGCCTGACTCAAGCCGTAGTATTTTCAGTTGCAGCATACACATGAGAAAGCTGGACAGTGAACAAAGAAGATAGAAGAAAAATTGATGCCTTTGAATTTTGGTGTTGGAGAAGAATGCTCAGTATACGATTAAGTGCCAAAAGAACAAACAGATCTGTTCTAGAAGAAGTACAACCGGAGTGCTCCCTGGAAGCAAAGATGGCAAGGTACTTTGGACGTGTTGTCAGGAAGGATCGGTCAATCCTTGGAGAAGGACATCATTTGTGGTAGAGTGGAGGGTCAGCAGAAAAGAGGAAGACCCTTCACAAGACAGATTGACACAATGGCTGCAACAGTGGATTTAAGCATTTAAACAATTGTGGACATGACAAGACTGGGCAGTGTTTCATTCTGTTGTGCACAGGGTCACTGTGAGTCAGAATGGACTCGATGGCACCTAGCAACAACATACCTAAACCCAACTTCAACAGTGACCAGTTGAGACAGTCTTTCTTCTTAGGTCTTTCCTCCAGCAAATTTCCTTCTTCCTGTTTTGTTTTAAAATCATTCCCAGACATCATGTAGTTTCATCTGTAAGTATTTGTGTATGTGTAAACATGTATATATTTTCTTTTACATAATTTTGTAATTTTTACCTGCTTACACAATGCCATAATCATGTTTAAAATATAACAGTGGTATTTTTTTATTTTATTTTCTTGTTAAAGAATATACACAGCAAAACATAGACCAACTCAGTGGTGTCTAGTGTACAGTTCACAGGCACTGATTATGTTCTTCAAGTTGTTCCTCCCTGATTAACATAAATTCACTGCCTCCTAAAGTGCCTGTCTAATCTTTCAAGTTCTGCTGTCAGTTTTCTCTCATATAAATAGTTTTTAAAAGAGCATAACACTCAGTGCAGCCCTTTTTTATTAGTTAAGCTAAACTGTTGTTTGGTTTTAAGATGACCTTAGAGAATATTTTTGTCTTCAGGTGTAAAGATTATCTCAGGGACAGTAGTTTCAGGGGTTCATTTATCCACAATGGCTCCAGAAAGTCTACAGCCTATATATAAGGATTTGAAATTGTTTTCCTTGTTTGATCAGGATCTATGTAATCGTTGATCGAAATACTCAGTAATTGTAGCTGGGCATCAGTCACTTCTTCTGGTTCCATGGCAGAGGAGTCAGTTGTTCATGGAGACTCAGCCACACAGTCCATATCTTCCTGCTATGCATGGCTGTCATTCCTGTGTTTCTTCAGATGAATAGCGGGAGACCAGTTGTTGTGCTTTGGATGGCTGCTCACAAGCTTTTAGGACCCGAGGCATTATGCGAGAAACTAGAAGGTAGAAGCACTAAACACATTTTTACTCCAAAAAGCTGGGATGTCCTATGACACTATAACCCTAAATCTCCAAACTAGGGAACCAGATCCCACAAAGTGTTTGTTGTACAACCCTAAACTTCCAAACGAGAGAGCCAGATCCCATAAAATGTTTTATTGTGCATAAGCAGTCTCAGTAGCTAATCCTTTTTTTTGGGGGGGTCATTATTGTAAATATGTCCGTCTTAGTTGTCTAGTGCTGCTATAACAGAAATACCACAAGTGGATGGTTCTAACAAAAGAAAAACTTATTTCCTCACGGTTGAGTAGGCTAGAAGCCCAAGTTCAGGGTGTCAGCTTCAGAGGAAGACTTTCTTTGTTGGATCTAGAAGAAGGTCCTTGTCATTAACCCCACTGAACTAGGAGTTTCCCTGTGCAGGAACCTAGGCCGCGTGCTCTGTTCCTGGTGCTGCCTTCTCCCAGGTATGAGGTTCCCTCATCTCTACTAACTTTTCTCTTTTATATCTCAAAAAAGATGGGCTCAAGACACAATAGAATCTTGTATGTTGAGTGTTGCCTCAGTAATATAACTCCACCTATCCCACCTCATTAACATGGAAGGAGGATTTACAGCACATAGGAAAATCACGTTAGATGACAGAATGGTGGACAGTCACATAATACTAGGAATCATGGCCCAGACAAATGGATAACATATTCTGGGGGAGTCACAGTGCAATCCATGGCAATATCACACTTTTACCAGTTCAGTTTTTTCTAGGTGTACAGCTTATTAGCAGTAATTACATTAATTGGCTGTGCAACTGAACCGTAATCAGTTTGATTTGCCTGTCATCATTAACCCTTCTTTCCCCTTCCCTCCTGCCCAATAATCTCTTAATATCATCAAATATCCAGTCGATTTTCAAATTTTTTATTGTCTTACAGATTTCTTTCCTTTTTGTTTTTGTTTATTAGAATTAAAATCCTGGTAATGTCTGCACATTGCTTTTAAGTCTGCTTGTTATTGTTTAGGTGTGTAATTATGCAAGGGTCTTTGATGATAATTTGGCTAAAATTTGTGGATTGAGGTCATTTTACTTTGTCCTTCTGATGGCAGTTATTCCATCGTCTTCTGGTGTCTCTTGCTGCTAATGAAAATTTCTTGTCTATTCAAGCAGGTAATCCAGTGTTTTTTCCTGAGAGACTTTTCAGCTTTTCTCTGTATCCTTCACGTTACTCAGTTTCACTTTTACATGTGCATGTCTTGGTTTTTCTAATCCTGCTCGGTTCTCAAGTGTACTTTTGGGTTGAGCACTCATGTCTTGAGTTATGGAAAATTACCAATTTTATCTCTTAATACTGCTTTTGCAGTTTATACTGTAGCTCCCATTTTTATTTAACTTTCTATTCTGTCTGCCACACCTTTTAATTTTGCCTTCTTACTTTTCACTTGTCCTTACCAGTCCCTGTGTTTATATGCCCTCAGACTCTGGTGGAAACTTCAGGCCAGGTGGGAACTCAGCCACCACAGCCAGCTTTGTTCGTTTGGCCGTATCAGCAGGGACCAGTTTAGCACCCAACCAGAGAGAAACGTTTGGGATTTCCTTCTGACAATCTAAATGTATGTTAGTAGGAAATTATTAGATCGACTTGTGAATACCAGAACAGCAGTTATTTAGGACACTATTATGTAATAGTTAAAAAGGAGTAGAACTATTTGTACTAACATAGAAAAATTGCTAAGATATGTTAAATAAAAGAACAAATAACAAATAAAGCATACAAAAGACATCACATAAATAGCTTTACTTTAGTTATATTTACAATGTTTATAAATGTATTTTAAAAGACTTAGAAGAACGTATGTCAAACTGAGGATGGTAGTTACCTCTGGGAGGGAAGTGCTATTAGGTGAAGCCAAAGCGTTCCTAACATTATCTGTAAGTTTGGATTTTCATGCACTGCATAACTGTAAAGCTTTCAAAATGGAAAGACTTTTAATTTAGACTAACTTTGGGAAAATGGAAAAATGAAATTCATTGTATTTATATATATAAGAAGGTAAGCATTCAGGAAGAAAACTATTGTTCTGAAAAAAGATGAGGATTGACAAGCTACAGTACAGTACAAAATAGGGTGAAATAAGCCAGGGACAGTGTGGGCATGACTTCGATAAAGCTCTAAGGTTTTTTTAAAACAAAATACAAACAAATTTACAAGTAAAATGTGCAGTTTATGAAGAAAGCATAATATACCTATAGTAATATTTAGTATACTAATCAGTTGTTTGACCACTTTTGGAATCCAGTGTATAGTCCTTGGTTCTTTGAAAATAAGATAGAAATTATGTAAAACAAATTTGGATCATTAAAAGAAACACAGTTTGATGGTAGTTTAATATTTGTTTCCATGTATATAAAGCTTTAATGATGCTTTGAGGGAGTTTGGTAATCAGAGAAGCATTCATATTTGTTGAGTGCCTACTATGTGCCATAAACCATGCTAAGAGCTTTTTATCTGTTATCTCATTTTAATCAGTTAGCTTAGTTGCTGTTTTATAGATAAAGATACTGAGGCTCTGAGGGAAAACTGATTTGCTGTGTATCACCTGGAAGAAAATATTACAAACTGTAACATAGATGATTTAGAGTACAAGGAGAAACATTTCATAATGGTGAGAATTCTTAAGCATAGCAGTTGGTCAGGACAATTTAGCAATTTCATTTCCTTCTCGTAAATTCTACTTTTTGATTGTTTGAGAATGGTCCTGCCCAAAGGCAGAGAAGATAAACCACATGAGCTGTCAGTGTTTCTTCCATAGTTCAGTATTTTTATGATATCAATTGTGTCCTTATTCATTTTCTTTTCTCAAGGTGGATAACATAAACATAGCCATGGTGGATCTGAGAAAAAAGAAGATCCGTACTCTAACTGAAGAGACCAAAATAGGAGCACATGGAAAACCAGTGATTTTTCTTCATCCTAAAGACTGTGACGGAGTACTTGTCGAACTGGAGCAAGCTTGATTTTTATTTGCAAGAAACTGAATTACTTGATCTAAAAAAATTTTGTCAAAATTCAAAGTGGCAACAGCAACTCAAAAGATTAAATAAGAATCTTAGGTAGCACTGGATGAGAAGCAACTCAGATAAGCAGAGTGAGAATGGTTGCATAAATTGAAGAATGTAATTAATGCCACTGAGTTAATCATACATGTAGGAACAGATGAATTAGATATGTTTTGCTGTGTGTGTTCTCAACCACCACAACAAAATAATAATAATAAAAAAAAAAACAGTCAAAATACAGTATGGAGCCCTCTACTGTGTCTCTCACTGTGATGGTTAAGACTGTGTGTCAGCTTGGCTGAGCAATGGTTTTCAGTGTTTTGGCAGTTGTATAATGTTGTGATCGCTTCTTTGTTGAAATTTAATATGTTTTCACCCCCAAGATGGGATCCAGTGAGTGATACTGAAAGAGGCAGAGCCTGGGGTGGCTTATTGCTCCCTCAGCCTTCACTTCTCTGCCCTCTGCTGCCTAGTCGTATCTTTTTTTTTTGCCAGGGCTTTTGTTTTGTTCCAGATTACGCAGCTGACTCCTGTCTGTCTGCCGACTAGTCCTTGGGTAAGCCGGCAGTTTACCTGCAGTCCCGCCTGCTGGTCTTGAGATTTGTTTGTCGTCCTGGCCTCTAACAGCTCTGGTCTTCAGCCTGCCAATCTCGGGTTGACCAGCACATGCGGCTGCGGGAGTCAGCAGAAGCTTGTAACCTCCATGTTTTCTAGCCTGCCAGTCTTGGGTTCACTAGTCCCTGTGGTTATATGAAGCTGGAGAAGTCTCTTTCTAGCCCCACATATTTGGGACTTTACAGCCTCTACAAACCATGTCAGGCATTTTCTTGATATAAATCTCTGTCTATATATTTGTATCCTTTAACTTCTCCAAAGAACCCATCCTAAGACATTTGGTACCAAAAGACGTTCTAGAGAAACAAAGTTGGAAGGATGAATTTTCTAAGTTGGTTCTCAGGTCTGGTTAGTCTTAAAGATAGTGATGACTCTGCTTCCAGTAGTAAAGGGCACTGTTAATCTATGGTGCAAGGTGGCAATTAAAATATGCTTAATATCACCACCAGTAGATCAAGTATTGGTGAAAGACATGGTGCTGGGTGGCTGCATACATATTTTTTCTATAGTTTCATTATAATGAGAAGTATAAAGAAGCTGGAAACTCTGGTGGCATAGTGATTGAGAGCAATGGCTGCTAACCAAAAGGTTGTGAGTTTGATTTCTACCAGTCGATCATTGGAAACCCTGTGGAGCAGTTCTGCTGTGTCCTATAGGTTCACTGTGAGTCACAGTTGACTCAGTGGCAATGGGTTTTATTAGCCAGCTGGTTGGTTAGTCCTACTTTTGCTAACAAACTGATGAAAGAAAAAGATGAACTCAGCGTTTCAGATTCAAAGCTCAAACACTACATAAATGAGCTCAAGCCTTAGTTCTTGTAGCAGCAGAGCCAAAAACCAAACTCAGAGTTGTAAGAGTGGCTGAATTGTAACACCAACAACTGCCAGTCTCGAGAGATGCCTGGGAAGAATTGGGATCCTGAAGCCTAGGATGGGGACATACGGGCAGATAATTAGGAAGGTAGAGTCACCAAACCTAACTCAGCCCATTGCTGTTGAGTCAATTTCAACCCATGGTGACCCTATAGGACAGAATAGAATTGTTCCATAGAGTTTCCAAGGAGTGCCTGGTGGATGCAGCTGTAGCACTTAACCACTATGCCACCAAGGTTTCCAGTAGAGACACTGAGTCCCTAAATTACATTGAATGACTTCTGCCAACGGAACCTTTAGCCCCTGTACTAACATCTAATGAGACTAACCCAGCTACATCTAAAGTGTCTTTGAGTCACTTCCTGTTATACTGCCTGAGGCAGATGCTGTACCAGACCGTGCTGAATGTTCAAAAACATTTCCTTGCTCATTTTAACTTTCAGACCTATAAACCCACTGTGGTTTAGTCAATTCTGACTCACAGCAACCCCTATAGGACAGAGTAGAACTGCTCCATAGAGTTTCCAAGAAGCACCTGGCGGGTTCAAACTGCTGCCGTTTTAGTTATTCGTATTAACCACCACACCACCAGAGCTTCATTCAGACCTATAACTAGACTTAAGTCCCATTGATCCCCAAAAGGTAAAGTACAAAGTGTAACACGGGAGGAGGTACACTATACTCCAAAACAACTTTTTGGCTTTTCTAATATGTACAAACAGAAACCTGGGGGGATATGTGTGGGAATGGCTGTTAAGGGTGTGGGATGGTGGTACAAGGAACATTACTACTGATACAGGCTCACAAAGCGCAGATTCTTCATTCAGTATTTTAGCTTGAGAAGTTAGGAAAGGATCTAGTAGTTTATTTGGTTGGTTTGCTGAAACATGGATTATATAGTGGCTTACACTAAATCAAATTGAAGTGCCAGACCTGTGTTGGTATATTCTAAAAGAAAGTGTCCAAAGCCTTAGGGAAATTGGCATACTAGAGTGGATTTGTCTGGTTAGACTCATAGACCCACAGATGGAGTGCTCTGAGGACACACCTGCTACCACAACTGTGAGGAACCAATTTATGAAGGGAGCCTCAGTATCCTTGAAGACTGCTGTGATTGCTACTTTATGGAAGTCAAATTTGACAGTGGGAACTGCCCTAATTTAGTTAAGATTCTTAACTACAATAGACCTGATTGGAGCCCATGGTGTAGGGGCCAAGTAACATCACTCAATGGACAGACACAAGGTGGCCATGGTCGATATAATGGATAGCAGAATCAAAGAAGTAACTACAGTAGTCTGACTTTTATAGACTTACGTGTTTGACTACTTGGTCATGTGTCCCTAGAAGTGAAATACATAGGAGTTTTATTAAATATTTACATGATTTGTACAAATAGATGAATTCTAAGTGAAGTGAACATCAGTCTAACACAAATCACCAGAATAGAGTCTTGGCCCCTCAATCAGTTCCCAGACTTGAGTTTATAGATTCATAACCCCTTCATTGAAGGGGAAGCTGAGTTCCTTTGAGGAAGGACTTGAATACAGTGCCAAAAACCTACTGTTAATCTTTTTGCTAACCTGGAAATGGATCTATACAGCCTTTCATGAGACTGTTCATTGAGAAATAGGAAATATTCAGACTTTTTGAGGATCACTGGATACTGGCTCTGAACTGACATTAATTCCAGGAGACCCAAAACATCACTGTAGCCCACCAGTCAGAGTGGGGGGCATATGGAAGTCAGGTTATTAATGAAATCTTAGCTCATGTCAGTGTCATAGTACATCCATTTGGGTCCCTGAACCCATCCTGTAGTGATTTTCCCAGTTCCAGAATGCATAATTGGAATAGTAACAGGCAGGACCCCTACACTGTATCATTAACAAATGGAATAAGGGCTGTTATGGTAGGAAAAGCCAAGTGGAAGCCGTAAGAACTGCTCCTACCTAGGAAAACAGTAAACCAGCAATAATGCATTGCTGGAGGGGTTGCAGAGATTACTGCTACCATCAAGGACTTGAAGGATGCAGGGACAGTGATTCCCACAACATCTCCATTTAACTTGCCTGTTTGGCTTGTGCAAAAAACAGAAGGATCTTGGAGAATGGCACTGGATTATTAAAAACTTACCTAGGCAGTGACTCCAATTGCAGCTGCTGTTCCAGATGCAGTCTCATTGCTGTAGCAGATTAATAGATCTCCTAATACCTGGTATGCAATGATTGAGCTGCCTGCTGCCATTTTCTCCATACCTGTTTCAGAAAACCATCGAAAGCAGTTTGCCTTCATCTGGCAAGGCCAGCAACACACCCTCAGTTGCCTACCTCAGTGTTAATTGACTAGCGTTATGTCGCCATGAGTTGGATCTGACTTGACGGCAGTTGGCTGGCTTGGCTAGCCTTGTGTCATAATTTAGTCTGCAGGGACCTTGATGACCTTTCCCTTTTATAAGGCATCATGCTGGTCCATTACACCAATGACATTATGCTAACGGGACCTAGAAAGGAAGAAGTGTCAATGACTCTAGACTTACTAGTAAAGCATTTTTGTGCTAGAAGGTGGTGGAAAGTTAATACCATAAAAATTCAGGCATCTTCCACCTCAGTGAAATTTCTAGGGGTCCAGTGTTTTGGGACATGTTAGGATATTCCTTCTGAAATGAAGGAAAAGCTATTGTATCTGATTCTTCCTACAACTAAAAAGTGGCATCTTTGGGCTTGGGGGGCAACATGTGCTTCATGTGGATGTGGTACTCGGAGCTACTTACCAAGTAACTAGAAAAGCTATCCAGAACGAGAGAAGGCTCTACAATAGGTTCAGGCTGCTGTTGAAGCCATTCTGCCATTTGGACTAGTGTACCACAGCCTCCACCAACATGAGCCCAGAGGAACTAAATGGTGGCCACCAGCACTGACTGCTCTGACAGGGACCACAATGGAGTATCCTAGCGGAGTAGGAGAGAAATGGAGAACAAAGTTTAAATTTCATAAAAAAATAAAAAATAACTGATCTGACAGACACTAGAGGAATTAGACAGGCCTATAAAACAAACAGTAATACATGTGAGGAACGTACCTATTAGTTCAGTCAGCTGTAGGAGACCAAGTGCCAGCCCAAAAGCAAAGATGAGGAGTTAGGAAAGGTTAGGAAAACGGAATGAAAGGACATACAGAACCCAGACTGGAAAGAGAGAAAATGCTGACACATTGCAGGACTGCAACCAATGTCACAAAACAATTCATGCATACGTTCCTGACTGAAAAATGAAGTTGTGCTGTAAAATTTCACCTAAAACACAGATAATAATTGTAAAAATTTGCTGTGTTGAACATTGTGCTTTTTAAAAGAATAATCTATGTGAGATCAAATTAACAGCAACTGGAAAGGTTGGATGGAAACTGTAGAGGGCAATGAATTTAATAAAGTAGTGGAATGATTTGGAAAACTATTATGAATGGTAGCATAACTTAAAGAATGTAACAAATATCACTACATGTAGAAATTGTTGAAATGGTTTTTTTTTGCTGTGTATACTTTCACCAAAATAAACACACAAAGCTGAAGTGCCAATATTAATGTCAGTTGAAGTAGACTTCAGAACAAAAGATAATTGCCAAGAAGAAAAGAATGCTGAATGATAAAATGGTAAGTTCACAATTAGAATTAACTATCCTAAATGTATGTGCACCAAACAACAGAACTGCAAAATACATAAAATAAGAATTGTCACAACTGGAAGGAGAAAGAGAAAACTTCATAGTTAGGAACTTCAATATCCCTCTCTCAGTAATGGACAGAATCAGTAGGTAAACAATCTACAACTGAATGTGGGTACTTCCTAGACGTAATTAAACACCTCACAGGATTGGTCTACTGGGTTTGAAGGCTTAAGACTAGTTTTGTGGGCTAACTCTTTCAAGTGATACAATGTAATCCATAAAGACAGTGTTCTACATCCTTGTTTGGTGAGTAGCATGTGGGGTCTTAAAGGCTTGAGAGTGACCATCTAAGATACACTTGCTGGTCTCAGCTCACCCAGAGCTAAAGAGGAGGAAGCCAAAGACTCAAGTTAATCTACGGAACCAGTAGTTCATCAACAGCAATGTCACGTACCTTGAGCCTAGAACAATTAGATGGTTTCTGGCTGCCACTACTGACCATTTCTGTCAGAGACTTAATAGGTAGTGTAGAACCAAACTCAAATTCTAAAACAAAAGCCAGACTTACTGGATTGGTAGAAACTAGATGAACCTCTGAGACTATTGCCCTGAGATAACTCTCCAATTTGGAACTGAAGTCACTCCCAGAGGTCATCTTTTAGCCAAGTAACAGATTGGTCCATAAAATAGGTATCATCCATGTTTTAGTCACTTAGTATGGCATTTGGCTTGGCTAGTACTGCTCTAACAGAAAATGCATTAGTGGAAGGCTTCATGAAGAGAATGTGTTATTGTCACAGTCCGGTAAGCCACAAATCCATTTACAAGTTACAAGTCCATTCAATAAAATAAATGATCACGGTTTGGTAGGTTGAGTCCAAATTCAAGGACAGCATCTCAGCACAGGAGCCTCAGGTCCTAAGGACATGCTCTGCTCTCAGTACTGCCTTCTTGGTGGTATGAGGTTCCCAAGTTCTCTGCTCACTTCTCTCTGTTATGTCCCACAAGCTGGTAGCTTTAGTCCTGTCTGACCAACACAACTGCTGTCCATGCTCCCTCATTAACATCATGGAGGTAGGATTCACAACACGTGGGAGGAATGGCACCATACTGGGACTGAGCCAAGTCAAATCAACACATACATCTTTGGGGGGGACACAGTCCAATCCATGACAACCCATAAGCACTGTGCTATACAAAATAATCATTTAGATGAAACCAAATGATCAGCATTTACCCTAGACCAAAGATGAGAAGGCTAGGGTGAATAGGAAGCTAGACTAATGGAAACAGAAAACCAAAATGGAAAATAACAGACTGCTGATATTGTGAAGAATGTAACCAATGGCATTGAACAATATGTATAGAGATCGTTAATGAGAATCTAATTAACTGTGTAAACTTTCACTAGAACACAAATATTAAAAAAAAAGAACGACATAGAACTGAACATTGCTATCAACCAATTAAGAATATACACTGTTTTGAGGTGTGCCTGAGACCATCAACAAAATAGCCGTATGATCATAAATCAATCAAACTCACTGCTGTTGAGTGAATTCTCATTCACAGGGACCCAGTAGGATAGAGCAGAATTTCCCCATTGGGGTTCCAAGGCAGTACATGTTTATGGAAGCAGGCTGCTGCATCTTTCTCCTGAGTATTGGTTGGTGGGTTCAAATCACCGACCTTTTGGTTAGGAGCTGCACACTTGAACGGTGCCACCAGAGCTTCTTTCTGACTGTAATGGAATCAAATTAGAAACGAGTAGTATATAAGGAAAATCCCCCCCAAAAAAGAACAAAAAATTGAACAATATACTTCTAAATAATCCATAGGTCAAAGAGGAAGTCTTAAAGGAAATCAAAAATGAACATAAAAGTACAATTACTATAAATTGCATTATGAATTTTAAATCAATAATTTAAAAAAATTCTACATTTTAATGCAGAATAAAATTTAGGGGCAATGTTTGCAAAATATGTATAGTGGTTTTCCTCCTAGCATCCATCCACTGTTGCTTCACTAGTAGAATTCTAGTTTATTAGGTAAACGTCCTTCCCTCTACCCAGGTGAAGCCCAATGGACTTAAATTCCATCACCCTTTCCAATAATGAGTTCATGGACTTACAATACACATCCAAACAAAGAGTATGAGGGAGGTTTTACCAGAAGCTTTAAGGAATACTTGGAAACCCCCATTGGTTAAGTGTGAACCAGAAGAAGTCAGCCTCTCCCACCAGAAGTGAACAAGGAACCGGGTAGCTTAGGTTTGGTTGCTAACAACTGTGGAGGTGGGGAGGAAATGTCCTCAGGATAAAGATGGCATGGGTTAGCTAAGTAGGGAGACAGAAAAACCCATGTTTTCAATAACGTTTTTATGCTGGATTATTTAGTTCTGAAATTAGCCCTACCTCAGCTGTCTCATGGCAGGTACATGTATGTATGTATGTATATACATACACGTGTGCATGTACATACATATATGTATCCATGTACATACATATATGTCTATATACACACATATGCATACACATGTATACATGTATATACATATATGTATGTATACTTTAAATGCCATTTTTGCATTTACAGTTCAGCACATTACATTGACTACTGTGCAACCATTGTCACTGTCCATTTCCAAAAGTTTTTTACTATTCCAGACAGAAACTTTTAAAACAATTTTTCCCCATTCCCCTCTTCCTCCATCCACTAGTAACCATTAATAAGCTTGTCTCTGTACATTTGCCTGTTCTAGACGTTTCATGTAAGTGGAATTGTATTATATTTGCACTTTAGTATATGGCTTATTTCACTCAGTATAATGTTTTCAGTATCTATCCATGTTCTAGCCATATATCAGAACTCCATTTCTCTTTATGGCTGGATAATATTGAACTGCCTCTTAAATGAGTTAATGAATTTCCTTATTATTCAAGCTGATTTGAGTTGAGTTTTCTGATACTTGAAGATGAAAAAAGATATTTTAAAAAATTAAAAAAACAAAAAAACAAAAAGAACACTTGGAATCCAAAAACTCCCACCATAACATGAAATGCTCTAGTTAGTATTAAGTACTGGAAAAAAAAAATCTTAAAAAAAAGACCAAATAGTCATAGTTGATCTCAAGAGTAACAGTACACTGTGAAAAAATGTTAATGTCTGTTTGAAGTATAAAACAAGGTCTTATAATTAATGTGGTTTCTTTTAAATTTATTTTAAAAATTAGCAGTGGTTGTGGTTGACAGCTTGAATAACTTCTTAGAGTATAAACTGTTTTGTTCATTGCTCTATTTCCAGTGCTTTGTACCACACCTTGCACCTAAAATCTGTTTAGTAAATTTTTATTAAATAAATAAATTTGGTTGGTGTCATGGATTGAAATGTGTCCCAAACAAAATATGTGTAGCAATTTGGCTAGGCCACGATTCTCTGTTGTTTGATTATCCTATTTGCTGTAAATCCTGCCTCTATGATGTTAATTAGGGAGAATGGGCAGTGGTTCTCTTAGAGAGATGGAATCAATCTATAAGCCTGTATTATGCCTTGAGGCAGTCTCTTGGTTTATAAAGGAAAGGGAAGCAAGCAGAGTTGGGGACCTCATGCCATCAGGAAGGAAGCAGTGCTGGAGTGGAACATATCCTTTGAACCTGGAGACCCTGTACCTCAAAAGCTCCCAGTCCACAGGAAGATTGGTGAGAAGGACTTCCGTCTAGAGCAGAGAAGGACTTCCGTCTAGAGCAGAGAAAGCCTTCCTTTGGAGCTAACACCCTGAATTTGGACTTTTAGCTTACTTTTCTGTGAGGAAATAAATTGATCTTTCTTAAAACCATCCACTTGTGGTGTTTCTGTTATAGCAGCACTAGATGACTAATGGATTTGGTTGAATTGCTCTTTAAAAAAAAATTCAGTGGCAGTAGTGCCAAGATGGCAGACTAGTCACATTTCTCCTCAATTCTCTCTGAGATGAGAGGAACAGTGTGCAGTCACCGGACAGGGAGAGCAGTGGAAGCTGCATATAGGTGGGCATGTAAATTTATATGTGAATGTACATTTTCACTCAGTTATGTTAAATAAAAAAAAAAAAATTCTCTCTGAGAATGAAGGCCTAGAAAAACAGCTGAATGGAGCAGAGGGGACATTTTAGGAGCCCCAAGATCAGTCAGAGACTAGATCAGTTGTGAGATCCAACTGGGAGACAAGAAGGGGCATACTAACTTTGTCAGAGGGAAGACGGCACTGCAAAGGGTCCCACTTCAGCTGGTGCAGTGGCAGAAGGGCTTACAGGTGCAGACACTATCTTTGTCAACTGGGAGACTGGAACGGGATCTGCTGTGCCTGAGAGGCTAGCGGCAGCTGGCTGCCACACTGGGCAGCAGTGTCTGAGTGGACAGTGTCCCTCGCAGCAGAGGCACTGTACTATGACAGTCACATCTGGAGAACCCAACAGTGGCTGGTGGCCAAATCTGGAAGTGCCTTTCCTCACTCTTTGAGCTATGCCATAGATTCTGCTGGTGCAGCACAGGAGAGGCAGCACAGGTAGGACACCGTCTTAGTGAGATGAGAGGTGGAGTTAGCCATGCCTGAGGGGCCAGCTGGTGCTGGCTGCCATGCTGAGCAACAGTGCCTGTCCGGACAGCACCTTTCTCAGCAGAAAAGCTGTTTTCTTAAAGACAACTGCACCTAGCAAGGAAACCCTGGTGGCATAGTGGTTAAGTGTTACATCTGCCAACCAAAAGGTCAGCAATACAAATCCACTAAGCACTCCTTGGAAATTCTATGGAACTATTCTACTCTGCTCTATCGGGTCACTATGAATCAGAATCAACTCGATGGCACTGAGTTTGATTGGCTTTTTTTGGCACCTAGAGAATGCAGCAGTGACTGGTGGCCAAGTGCTACAGTGCCCATCACCTCTCCCTTCTCTGAGCCATGCCATACCATCTGGTGACACAGCCCCAGAGACACTACACAAGTAGTTCACCAACTTAGCCTGGAGGTGGAGTCTGCTGAGCCTGAGGGCCTGGCTGGGACCAGCTGCTGCTGGACAGCATCTCTCTCAGCAGAGAATCTGTTCTTAAGAAAGCCACACCTAGAGAACACAGCAGCAGCTGGTGGCTGAGAGCAGAAATGCACTTCCCTCCTCCCTTCTCTGAGCTACA
The DNA here is from genome assembly GCA_028571685.1 of Heterohyrax brucei. Lineage (NCBI taxonomy): Eukaryota > Metazoa > Chordata > Mammalia > Hyracoidea > Procaviidae > Heterohyrax > Heterohyrax brucei. Next base: position 132,360,806 of record CM053149.1, on the reverse strand, counting down.
CTGCTGTATCTGCTGGTGTGACTCTGGAGAGTCTGCACAAGCAGGTCACCATCTTTGTCAGACAGGAGGAAGGGCCTTCTACCCCTGAGGGCCTAGCTGGGGCCAGCTGCCAAGGTGAGCAGCACCACCTGTCTAAGAGAAACTATGCTTAAGACAGAAGCTGGCAGCCAAGTAAAGCAGTACTGTTCTCCATTCCCTTCTCTGAGCGATGCCACAGCTTCTGCTGGTGTGACAACAAAGAAGATAAACAGCTGTCTGATGGCTCTAAGACAACTGTATCTAACCATTTAAAGAAGCAGACCACCATGGCTCTGGAAAACTCCCAAAATAAAGAATCAAAAAAGTCTCATCCTGCTGACCTCTGGCTGGAGGAAGGAGAGTGGGTGGAGAGAAAGGGAAAGAAGGCTGTTGGGAGGATGAGACATGTATGGAGCAGAGAGGAATAATGTGCTGTCACTGGACAGGGAGAGCAGTGGAAGCTGCATATAGGTGGGCATGTAAATTTATATGGGAATGTACATTTTCACTCAGTTATATTAAAAAAAAAAAAGTCCTAACTTTGGTAGTCAAGAAGGCGGACTAAACACACGTCTCCTTAGATCCCTCTGGAAACCAAGACCCGAACTGATAATTTAAATGGAGCCTTCTGGACACCTAGTGAGCCCTAGGACATGGCACAGAGCTGTTAATTTGGACTTCATACCACTGAATGGAAAACTTCCTCTTTTTCACTGACCCACGCTCTTGGTGAGTGCTGGCTTTCAGAGACAGAAGGTAACTCACCATTTTAACTTTTTTTTCTCTGTCTTAGCCAGCAGGTGGAGCTGGGACTTGACTAGCAGCTAATCATAGACACACTGCAGGTGGGATCAGCAGGTGAAATTCCGTATTTTGAGAGCCTGGCTTTGGACTCTACATCTCGGCACCTTTGGCCTCGCTTTCCACCTCTGCCATTGAGTAGCCTTTACCGAGGCAGGCGGGGAGCTTGTGCAGGATGCCATCTTGTTCCACTGGAAGGTGGATTACCCATACAGAGGCCTCAGCTGGACCTAATTCCTAGGCTGGGAGGCAGCGCCTGCCTGAAAGAGAGCTCTGTTCCAGCAGAAAATCAGTATTTCACACAACGTCACCTATGGCTGGGGCCTGACAGCAGAGGCCAGCAGGGCAGTAGTCTTTCTGTATTTTGAACTAGTTTATAACATCTGGGGTTGGATATAGAGGTGCTTACTTTGCCAGCTGGGAAGAGGGACCTGTACACCTGAAAATCTGACTGACTTTGGAAGTTGTCGACACCTTTTACCTTTCATTTTAAGACAGCCTAGGGAAACAACTGTGGTCCATCCTGAGAGCATCTCTCCCAGCCTCTATCAACTGACATGATGCCCCAAAGCAACAAACTGGATAAAAGCATAATGAAGAAATCACCCATGGCTTCACAAGTCCCCCAAAAGAAAGTACCAAAGAACTCCCCGGATGAAGAAACCTTTCTGAAACTATCAGAAGGTGAATATAAAAGGATTATGTATACAGCCCTCCTAGGCCTTATACAAAATGAAGCAGAGCAAAATGATGAAGAATTAAGCAAGTTGTTCGATCTGATGGAACACTACTACTCTGAAATCCAACAGGTCAAGAACAAAATTAAAGACATAGAAACTTCAATTCAAAGCCAAGGAAACAGAATGGAACAAATGGAAAATGGACTTTTTCTGACTTGGAAGACAGATCTACTGACTCCAGCATCTATGAGGAGAAATCAGAAAAAAGAAACAAGAAAAAGGAAGAAGCATTAAGAAGCATGTGGGACTCTATTAAGAGTAACAATCTACCATTCATTGGAGTTTCTGAACAGGGCGAGACACCTGAGAACAGAGAGAGTATTGTTGCCGAGCTGCTGACAGAAAACTTCCCAGAAATTACGAAAGAAGAGAATATACATAGCCAAGATGCCTATCAAATGCCACTCAATATAGATCTCAAAAGAAAGACTTCAAGGGATATTATAATCAAGTTTAACAAAATGAAACATAAGAAGAAACTCTTAAAGGCAGCAAGACTCAAAGCAAAGCTAACATTCAGAGGGAAACCCTGTAGGCTTTCACCAGGTTTCTCAGGAGAAATGATGCTGGCATGGAGACAGGGGCATGACACAGTCAAAGCCTTGAAGGTGAAGAACTTCCAACCAAGAATTATATATGCTGCAAAACTATCTTTCAAATATGAAAATGAAATTAAGACATTCGCAGATAAACAGAAACTCAGAGACTTTGTAAAAACCAAACCAAATCTACAGGAAATACTGAAAGAATCTCTTGGCTTAGAAGAACAAAACCACTCACTTTATATTTTAGAAGCAAATAAGGACACATCACCCAGAAATCTCAGTTAGGGAAGGCTCCAAACTCAATCAAAGCTATAATAGTGAAAGAAATGTTCCAGTGAGCATATCATGACAAGTATGATGTCATCATATTAAAAAGAGGGATGTACTACAGTCGTTATAGTCCTTCCAGATGGAGAGGAAGTTAATAAGACTGGTAGTAATTAAACTTGGGCTTATACATAGTTTATTAAGGGGGATCATAAGGGCAGCCATAAAGCACAATGAAGATGCAACACATCGAATCAAGAAATGTAATACAGGAGTCTCAGCAACCACAAAACCAACGCTGAAAATGGTGAAAAAACTTCTCCACTTCCCAAATGAAGAAGGCTTCCTGAAATTATTTGAGATAGAATAGAAAAGAATTATGTATAGAGCCATTTTAGATCTTAGGATGGAGATTAGACAAAGTGCAGCAGAACAAAATGAAAAATTAAACAAGCCATATGAACTGCTAGAACAATAATCTGAAATTCAGCAGATCATTAATAAATTACAGAGTTAGACAATTCAACTGAAAGCCATAAGAGCAGAATTAAGCAAATGGAATGCAGAATTAGCAAGACTGAAGACAAAGCAACCGGTACAAGCATTTATGACAAATCAGCTAAAACTGAGGAAAAATGAAGAATCATTGAGAATCATGGTACTCTTTAAAGGAACAATTTTATGAGTAATTGGAGTTCTAAGAGCAGTAAAGGATAGCAAAACTATGGAGAGAATTGTTGAAGAGTTGCTGACACAAAACTTTCTTGACATCATCAAAGATAGCCATTCAAGATGCTCATTGAACTCCACAAAGGGTAGACCTCAAAAGAAAGACACCAACACATAGTATAATCAAGCTTAATAAAATGAAACATAAGGAGAGGCTGTTAAAGGCACCTAGGCTTAAGCCAAAACTAACGTACAAAGGGAAGTCTTTTAGACTGACCTCCAATTTTTAAGCTGAAACTAGGTTGGCAAGAAGCCAATAGGATGACACATACAAAACCTTGAAGAAAAAAAACATTCAACCAAGAATTATATATCCTGCAAAATAGTCTTTCAAATATGACAGTGAAATTAGGACATTCTCTGAAAAGCAGCATTTAGAGACTGCAAAAACCAAACCAAAATTAAAAGAAATACTGAAGAAATTTGTTTGATTAGAAAATCAGTAACGCAAGATGTATACTCAAGGATGCAATGCAGGACATAGCATCCAGAGTCCTACTTAGTTAGGGAAGTCACAAAGCACAAACAAAACTAAAATACTAAAATGAGGTAAACAGAGATCTCAATATGTTAACTATGACACTACATTATAAAGAGGGATATATTACAGTATTCATAGACCTTTCAGATGGAGAGGTAGTTAAGCAGAAATAAAGAAGTTGAAGACTGGTTTAAACTTAGCACATTAGGGGAGAACAAAGTGGTAGCCACAAAGCAAACTAACATTACTACATATCAAAACAAAAAACAATTCAGAAGTCTCAACAGACACAAAATGAGCATTGCAAATGATGAAAAGAAACTCCATGAAGAAAAACAACCTAGAACAGAATATTAAGTGGAACAAAGAAAACGTCAACAACATAAAAATATAGGCAACAAAACAACAGCACAAAATACGTATCTATCAATAATTACACTGAATTTAAGAGGGCTGAATGCTCCAATAAAGAGACAGAGTAACAGGTAGGGTGAAAAAACATGATATGTCTATATGTTGCTTACAAGAAGCGTACCTTAGACTCAAAGATATGAACAAACAAAATCAAAAGATGGAACGCATATACCAAGCTAATGACATGCAAAAAGAGCAAAAGTGGCAAGACTAATCTCAGATAAAGAAGATTTTAAAATAGAGTCCACCACTGTGGCCAAGGATAGTCACTATTGCTTAAAGGTTCAATACATGAGGAGGATATAACAACATTAAATATTTATGCACCTGGAGAGGCAGAGTCAAAATGGCGGACTAAGCACATATCTCCTTCTATCCCTCTGGAAATCAAGACCTGAACTGATAATCAAACAGAGCCTTGTGATCAGCTAATGAGCCCCAGGACACGGCACAGGGCTGTTATTTTTGACTTCATACCACTGAGTGAAAAATGTCCTCTCTTTCACTGACTCCCGCTCCTGGCTAGCCCTGGCTCTCACGGACTGAAGGTAAACACACCATTTTAACTTTTTTTTTCTCTGTCTTGGCCAGCAGGTGGAGATGGGTCTTGCCTAGTGGCTAGACTCAGACGTGCTGCTGAGGGGTTAGGCAGGTGAAATTTCCATATTTTGAGAGCCAGGCTTAGGACTCTGTTAATCTAGCCGCTTTCAGCCTGTCATCTTATCCTTGCCACAGTGGGGTTTGTAAGGAACTACACAGTCAGTGTATGAGATGCCATGCTGGTATCGAGATTTTAACAGGACCTAATTCTTAGCCTGGGAGCCAGCACCTGCAAACAGGATGGTGCTTCTCTGACAGAAAAGCAGGAAATTACACAGTGCCACCTACGTTGGGGGCCCTGCAACAGAAGCAGAGGAATCACTACCTCTCAGCACCTTTAGTCCCTCTATCTGCTGCCTGTGTGGAGGATCCCATCTTGGATACAGTGGCCGCAGCTGGACCTAATTCTTAGCTTGCGAGTCAGAGCCTGCCCACAGGAGAACGCTTTTCTACCAGAAAAGCAGTACTCTACACAGTATTGCCTAAGGCTAGGCCCTGTCAGCAGAAGCCAACAGGGCAGTAGCATTGCTGTATTCTGAACTAGTTTGTATTGTCTGGGGTTGGATATAGTGGTGCTTACTTTGCCAGTTGAGAAGAGGGATCTCTACACCTGAAAACCTGACTGACTTCGGAAGTGGTCAGATACCTTTTGCTTTAAATTTGAAGACAGCCTAGAGAAACATCTGCAGTCCATCCTCACAGTATCTCTTCCAGCCTCTACTTACTCAGATGGGACCCAAAAAGCAACAGACAATTGTAGCATACAACAAATCACCCATGGCTTCAGACGGCTCCCAAACAAAGCAACCAAGGAGTTTTCCAGACGAAGAAACTTTTATGAAAGCATCAGAAAGTGAATACAAAATAATTATATACAGAGCCCTTCTAGACCTTATACAAAATGCAGCAGAACAAAAGGAAAAATTAAGCAAGCTGTTCGATCTGATGGAATACCAGTACTCTGAAATCCAACAGATCAAGAACAAAATCAAAAACATAGGAACTTCCATGCAAAGCCAAGAAAACAGAATGGAACAAATAGAAAAAAGAATTTCTGACTTGGAAGACAGAGGTACTGATGCCAGCATCTATGAGCAGAAATCAAAAAAAGAAACAAGAGAAATGAAGAAACATTAAGAAGCATGTGGGACTCTATTAAGAGGAACGACCTTTGATTAACTGGAGTCCCTGAACAGGGTGAGATACCTGAGAAAACAGAGAGTATTGTTGCTGAGCTGCTGACAGAAAACTTCCAAGAAATCATGAAGGAAGAGAACATAGACATCTCAGATGCATATCGTACGCCACCCGATATAGATCTCAAAAGAAAGACTCCAAGACATATTACAATCAAGCTTAACAAAATGAAACATAAGCAGCAACTCTTAAAGCAAAGCTAACATTCAGGGGGAAACCCCGTAGGCTGTCTTCAGATTTCTCAGCAGAAACCATACTGGCACAGAGATAGTGGCATGCAACGTTCAAAGCCTTGAAGGAGAAGAACTTCCAACCAAGAATTATATATCCTGCAAAGCTATCTTTCAAATACGAAAATGAAATTAAGACATTCCCAGATAAACAGAAACTCAGAGACTTTGTAAAAACCAAATCAAAACTATAAGAAATACTGAAAGAAGTTCTTGGCTTTGGCTTAGAAGAACGAAACCACTAACTTTATATTTTAGAACGACACACTACTCAAAACTCTACTCATTTAGGGAAGGCTCCAAAGTCAATCACAGCTTTAATATGGAAAGAAGCAATCCAGTGATCATCATGAAAACTATGGCACCATCATATTAAAAAGAGGGATATACTACAGTTGTTATAGTCCTTCCAGATGGAGAGGAAGATGACAAGACTGGTAGTAATTAAAATTGGATTTATATATAGTTTATTAAGGGGGATCATAGGGGCAGCTGTAAAGCACAACAAAGATGTATCATACCATTTCAAGAAATGTAACACACAAGTCTCAACAACTACAAAACCGGCTCTGAAAAAGGTGAAAAATCAACTCACAAAAAAGAATGTCCCAGAACAGACAAATAAGAACAACAGAGAAAACATCAACATAAAAGTAAACATATCACGATGGCAGCAGTGAACACATACCTATCAATAATTACATTGAATGTGAATGGACTAAATGCTCCAGTAAAGAGACATCGAGTGACATCTTAGATCAAAAGACATGATCCATCCATATGTTGTCTACAAGAAACTCACTTGAGACCTAAAGACAGGAACAAACTGAAAACTAAAGGATGGAAGATATATATCAAGCTAACAATGAACAAAGAAGAGCAGGGGTGGCAATTCTAATCTCAGACAAGATCAATTTTAATGTCAAATCCACCATCGTGGACAAAGATGGACACTATTTATTGCTCAAATATTCAGTACACAAGCAAGACTTAACTATATTAAATATTTGTGCACGTAATATCAGAGCACCTAAATACGTTGAAGAAACAGTGACTACACTCAAAAGAGAGTTAGATGACTTCACAATAACAGTGGGAGACTTCAACACACCACTCTCAGTACTGGACAGATCATCTAGAAAAAAGCTCAGTAAAGATACAGAAGACCTCATTGACACAATTCAGCAACTAAATCTCAGCGATATATACAGAATTTTCCATCCATCAGTGGACAACTACATCTTCTTCTCGAATGCACATGGAACACTCTTCAGAATTGACCATGTGTTAGGCCATAATGTAGTGCTCAACAAAATCCATATCACTGAATTACTGCAAAGCATCTTCTCAGATCATAAAGCCATAAAAGTTGAAATCAGCAGCAGAAAAAACATAGATAGAAAGTGGAACTCTTGGAAATTGAACAAAATCTTGCTCAAAAAACCCTGGGTTATAGAGGAAATCAAGGATGAAATAAAGAAATTCATGGATTCCAATGAGAATGAAAACACTTTCTACCAGAACCTATGGGATACAGCCAAAGCAGTGCTCAGAGATCTGTTTATTTCCATAAATGCACACATCTGGAAGGAAGAAAGAAACCAAATCAAGGAACTAACCCTACAACTTGAACAAGTAGAAAGAGAACAACAGAGGAACCCCTCAGGCACCAGAAGAAACCAGATCATAAAGATTAGAGCAGAACTAAATGAATTAGGGAATAGAAAAACAATTGAAAAAATTTGAAAGGACCAAAAGCTGGTTTTTTGAAAAGATCAACAAAATTGACAAACCACTGGCTAAACTTACTAAAGAAAAACAGGAGAAAAAACAAATAACCCAAATTAGAAATGAGAGGGGAATGGTCACAACAGATTCAACAGAAATCAAAAATATCATAGCAGAATGCCATGAAAGACTGTACTGTAACAAATTTGAAAACCTAGAGGAAATGGACCAATTCCTTGACTCATACCACCTACCCAAATTATCACAATGTGAAGCAGAGCAAATTGAAAAGTCACCAAAAACTGCCAACTAATAAAAGGCCTGGCCCAGATCGCTTCACTGCAGAATTCTACCAGGCTTTTAGGAAAGAGTTATCTCCAGTACTACTGAGACTATTTCACAGTAAAGAAAGGGATGGAGTACTCCCAAACTAATTCTATGAAGCCAGCATAACCCTGATACCAAAGCCAAGGAAAGACCCAACAAAACAGAACTACAGACCAATATCACTCATGAATCTAGATGCAAAAATCTTCAACAAAATTCTTGCCAATAGAAAACAACAACATATGAAAAAAATAATCCATCATGACCAAGTGGGATCCATACTAGGGATGCAAGCCTAATTCAACACCAGAAAAACAATTAATGTGATTAACCACATAAATATCACAAAAGACAAGAATTTTGTCCATTGATGCCGAAAAGGCATTCGATAAAGTCCAACACCCATTCATGCTAAAAACTCTTAGCATAGATGGAAAATTCCTCAACGCAATAAGGGCCATTTATACAGCAGCAACTGACTACGTCATCCAGAATGGAGAGAGACTGAAGGACTTTCCCTTGAGAACAGGAACTAGACAGGGATGCCCTCTCTCACCTCTCCTATTCAACATAGTAAGAAGTTTTAGCCAGAACAATGAAACAAGACCAAGAAATAAACAGCATCTGTATCGGCAAAGAAGAATTCAAAATCTCCCTGTTTGCTGATGATATGATTGTATATGCAGAGAATCCCAAAGATCTATAAGTAAACTACTCAAACTAATAGAAGAGCTGAGCAAAGTCTCAGCATACAAGGTAAACATAAGTAAATCAGTAGGCTTCCTTTATACCAACAGTGAGACTGCTAATGAAGAAATCATCAAATCAATACCATTTACTACAGCCCCCAAGAAGATAAAACACCTAGGAATTAATCTAACCAGAGAAATAACAGACCTTTACAAAGAGAACTACAAGCCTTTACTACAAGAAACTAAGAGAGACTTAGATAAATGGAGAAACTTACCCTCCTCATGGATAGGAAGACTTAACACTGTGAAAATGTCTATTTTACCCAAAGCAATCTACTTATATAATGCAATCCCAATACAAGTTCCAGCATCATTTTTTAATGAGATGGAGAAACAAATCACCAATTTTGTTTTGAAAGGGAAGAAACCCCTGATAAGTAAAGTACTACTAAAGAAGGAGAACACACCGGGAGCCCTCTCATTACCCGACCAGAACCTATTACTTTGCCACAGTGGTCAAAACAGCCTGGTACTGGTACAAGAACAGATAGATGGATCAATGGAACAGAATTGAGACCCCAGAGATGACACCATCTGTCTATGAACAGTTGATACTCGACAAAGACCCTAAGACCTTAAATTGGGGTAATAACAATCTCTTCAACAAATGGTGCTGGCAAAATTGGATAGCTATTTGCAATAAAGTGAAACAAGATCCATATCTTACACCTTATACAAAAATCAACTGTAATTGGATAAAATACCTAAATATCAAAACTAAAATGATAAAGCTCATCCAAGAAAAAGTAGGAACAACAATGGAAGTTTTAATACACATCGTGGACAGACTTCAAAATCTGTCAAACAAACCACAATCAACAGAAGAGAAAGTATATAAATGGGCACTATTAGGAATCAAACACTTTCGCTCATCCAAAGACTTTATTAATAGAATTAAAAGGCCACCCACAGAATGGGAGAAAACATTTGGCAACTCTATGTCAGACCGACATCTGATCTCCATAATCTATAAGGTACTACAAAATATCAATAAGAAGATAAATCACCCAATTAGGCGATGGGCAAAGGAGATGGACAGACATTTCTCTAAAGAGGAGATCCAGGCAGCCAAAAAACTCATGCGGTCATGTTCACTATCTTTAGCTATTAAAGAAATTCAAATCAAAACGGCAATGAGATACCATCTCACCCCAACAAGGTTGGCCATGATCCAAAAAAACACAAAACGACAAATGCTGGAGAGGCTGTGGAGAAAGTGGAACCCTCCTACACTGTTGGTGGCGTTGCAAAATGGTCCAGCCTCTTTGGAAAGCAATCTGGCCCTTCCTTAAAAAAATGGATATAGATATACCATATGACCCAGTAATTCCACTACTTGGAATATATCCTACAGCATGAACGCCATTCACACCAACGGATACATGCACAAGAATATTTATCACAGCACAGTCCACGATAGCAAAAAGATGGAATCAACCCAGATGCCCAACAACAGAGGAATGGATAGGTAAACTATGGTATATATACTCAATGGGGCACTACGCAATGATAAAGAACAACGATGATTCCAGGAAACATCTCCTAACCTGGTTTCAACTGGAAGACATTATGTTGAGTGAAACTAGTCAGAGGCAAAAGGACAAATATTGTATGAGACCCCTAGGATAGGAACTCGAAAACAGACTTACACATATAAGAAAAGACTCTTTGATGGCTGCAAGGGAGGAGACTGAGGGAGGTGGAAGGGGAGGGTTTAGATTAGATAGTTGGTAAAAATTTGGTTAGGTGAAATCTGTGACAGCACACATTAGAAACAAGAACAATATTAAGTGGACTTCAACATAACTTGAGTACTCCTTCCATCTTAACCCAGAGATGCAAGGACAGAACAGCTGGGGCAGGGGGCAGGGGACCATGCTCTTAGGGAAAATCGAGGCCAATTGGCACAACTAGCGTTTTGCTAAGAGGGCTCTCTGCACCCCACATTGGTGAGTGGCGTCTGGGATCTTAAAAGCTGCCAAGCTGCCATCCGAGGGCACAGTAAATGGTCCCAACTCAGCAGGAGCGGATGATCATGGAGGACCAAAAGGACAACCCAGAAGACAGAGAGACTCACATGAGTGGGTGCCTACATTGACTTGGGACCAGATGGTGCCCGGCCACCACCAGTGATAGCCACGATGGAGCTCACAGAGAGGAGTCTCACTGGCAACACAAGAATAACAAAGGGTGCACTCTGAAATCTCCACTAAAAGACCACAATTGATGGTCCAGCTACTTCGGGGTTCCCCTGGGAGCATGGACCCTGGCCCTGATGCTGCCCTTGCCCATGGATCATAACGAAGTTCCACTCTTCGGACAGCAATGTATTGGACTTGGTGACGCAGAGTGACCATATACTGGGCGCACTTTATGGTTCTATGCATCTATAGGATATCATCCTGCTGACCTCTGGCTGGAGAAAGGGGAGTGGGTGGAGAGGAGGGGAAAGGAGGCTGTTGAGAGGATGAGACATGTATGGAGCAGAGAGGAACAGTGTGCAGTCACCGGACAGGGAGAGCAGTGGAAGCTATATATAGGTGGGCATGCTAATTTATATGGAAATGTGTATTTTCACTGTCATAATAAAAAACAAAAATTGCCAAAAAAAAAAAATTGACTTGGATTGTATACTTTCACTTAATCGATTTAATAAAAAAATCAATAAAATATATAATCGTGGTTCTTGGTTGTGATAAATTGCCTTACAGTAAGCAGAGGCAAATAATTTCTTCAACCTGTTTGAGTTTCATGTGACCATAGCAGGTGCCCATCTTTGTTGTCAGTGGAGGTGACAACACTGAACTTTGTGTGTTTAAGCTTGCTCACTTCAGCCAAATAAAGTCCCAGGAAAACAAGTATTTGTAAAACAAGTATGTGGAATCACTTGATACTTACTTGATGGCTTTCAGAATGTTTTCTTCTCTACTGGGAATACAGAAAGGTATTTGTTTTTTATAAGCTTTTTCAAAGGATTTTCAAAATACCTTGTTCCAGGATTAATAAAACAGTTTTTGTGTCTTCCCACTTTAAAAGTTCAGCTGCTAACCAAAATGGTTGGCAGTTTGGATCCATCAACAGCTCATACATTTTAGAGAATTTCTATTTTTAAAGAATTTAAAGAAGCTATGGTAAAGCCGGAAAAGGGTTTCAAAGACAAGATAAAATGGATCCTTGAATGAAAAGGTTAACCAGACTTAAGGTTTAAAGCCTAGTTCAGCTTTTCTAAGGGTTTCCTTTACTGTAACTCTCTTTAACTTGAGGTTAATCAGGGAGGGACCACAGAGGATCTCAAGATTTTTTACTTTTGTTTACATTTGATAAAGTAATAATGTGCATGTATGGAGGTTATAACAATAAATATATACGGGGAGTACACGCAAGATGTTTTTCTTGATTAAAAAAAAACTAACTCCATCACCCTTTAGTCAATTCTAACTTGTGAATACACTATAGGACAGAGTAGAACTGCCCCATAGGATTTCCAAGGAGCAGCTGGTGGACTCAAATTGCTGACCTTTTGGTGAGTAGCTGAGCTTTTAACCACTGTGTCACCAGGGCTCACTGATAGCAAAAAATCCCATTTCTATCGAGTAGATTCTAACTCAGAATGACCCTATGTAGCAAAATTGGAAATCATCAAAAATGAAATGGAATGCATAGACATTGATATCCTAGGCATTAGTGAGCTGAAATGGACCAGTACTGGCGATTTTGAATGCTACAATCATATGGTCTAATATGCTGAGAATGAAAATTTGAAGAGGAGCAGTGTTGCATTCATCATCAAAAAGAACATTTCAAGATCTGTCTTGAGGTATAATGTTGTCAGTGATAGGATAATATCCATATGCCTACAAGGAAGGCCAGTTAATATGACTATTATTCAAATGTATGCATCAACTACTAAAAGCCAAAGAAGAAGAGATTGAAGATTTTTACCAGCTTCTGCAGTATGAAATTGCTAGAACACGCAATCAGGATGCACTGATAATTATTGGTGACTGGAATGTAAAAGTTGGAAACAAAGAAGAAGGATCGGTAGTTGGAAAATATGGCCTTGGTGATGGAAATTGCTGGGGAGAGAGAGGCCCCAAACAGAGGTAGAGATGCACCAGTCCAAGGGTCCAGTAAAATTTATTAGAAGATGAAGAGAATGGGGTCTGAGTTGAGTGTGGCTCAGCCCGCCTCTCCCCAGGTTTTTTTTTTTTTTGTAGTTTTAAAGTTCAGATGAAGAGATGAGGGGTGATTTGATGCAGAAGTTATTTATGGTTTTATAGTTAAATCAGGTGGGGTATACGAAGCTGGTTTTGGTCATACCTGTGGGGCATGCATATCAGGCTGTTTTCAGTTAACGGTGAGGTCTGATTACTGGATAAGGTGACCTCCCTGAATTTCAGGGACAGAGGTCCCTCAGTGACCTCCCTGAATTTCAGGGACAGAATCCCCTCAGAAATATTGCTGGAGATTGCATGATAGAATTTTGCAATACTAGTGACTTCTTCATTGCAAATACCTTTTTTAAGTAACACAAACAGCAGCTGTGCACATGAACCTCACCAGATGCAATACCCAGGAGCCAAATTGACTACATCTGTGGGAAAGGATGATGGAAAAGCTCCATATCAGCAAGACCAGGTGCTGACGAGGCACAGATCATCAATTGCTCATACGCAAATTCAGAGTGAAACCGAAGACAATTAGAAAAAGTCCACGAGAGCCAAAGTCTGACCTTGAGTCTATCCCTCCTGGATTTAGAGACCATCTGAAGAACAGATTTGATGTGTTTATCACTAATGACTGAAGACCAGATGAACTGTGGAATGACATCAAACACATCATCCATGAAGACAGCAAGATGTCACTAAAAAGACAGGAATAAAAGAAAATACTAAATCATATGTCAGAAAAGACTCTGAAACTTGCTCTTGCATGTTGAGCATTGGTGAAAACTGCTGCAAAGGATCTCTTTAAAGTATTGAAAAGTAAAGATGTAACCTTGAAGACTAAAGTGTGCACGACTTAAGCCGTGGTGTTTTCAATTGCATCACATGCATGTGAAAGCTAGACAGTGAATAAAGCAGACAAGAAGAACCGATGCCTTTGAATTTGGGTGTTGGAGAAGAAAGCTGAATGTGTCATGGGCTACCAAAAGAACAAACAGATCCGTTCTAGAAGAAGTACAACCAGAATGCTCCTTGAGAGGAAAAATGGCAAGACTGCATCTTACATACTTTGGACATGTCAGGAGGGTTCAGTCCCTGGAGAAGGACATTATGCTTGGTAGGGGGGAGGGTCAGCGAAAAAGAGGGAGACCCTCGATGAGATGGACTGACACAGTGGCTGCAACGACAGGCTTAAGCATAACAATGATGGCAGACATGATGCAAGACCAGGCAGTGTTTTGTTCTGTTGTTCATAGGGTCGCTATGATTTGACAGCACCTAACAACAACAACACATCATTTACACCTGTTTCTCCCGGTGCTGAGGACAAAAGGAAGGTGAAGGAAGAGACATGGTTGAGGTTTGGCTTATTTTCCATTGGCTTACTCTGTGCTGGCAAAGGAAAACGACTCCCATGCAACTCCACGCCCCTGGGCAGATGAGGAGACAAGCAGAGGTTCTTCTTAAAGAAGTCAAGAGAAAACTGTTCTTGAATATTCTACATACGCAATGGCTTGCCTCATAGTTTTCTGCCCTGTATTTAGTATAGGTATTATGACAGTGAAAGCTTGATTTGTCAGTCCCAGCTTTCAGACCTTTCACTCCAGAAGAGAAGCTTATCCTTATCTGTCCCATAGGGTTGGAGTTGCTCCTACTTCTCTGTTCTCTGAGTGTCTGCTTTAGACACTCACCTCACCCTAAAGATCATTTTTATATGGGTGCAATCTCCATCCCCTAATTTCTACTAAACATTTTAAACTCATGAGTCTATGAAATTATTAATCCTATTTTACAAACAAGGAAATAGTTGGGATAAAAGCCCACTTCTGCTTGATTTATCCAAACCATGCTGCTTCCATTATTTCTTTTTTCCTCAGAAGAACATCTAGATGTTTTAGCAAATCTCGATACGTGTTTGAAGGCCAGAGTCTGGACCTGCTTATCTCTAGAGACTTGGTCTGAGCCTGCCTTGTTCTGTTTACACTGACAGTGGCCACAGGGTGGACGTAGAGCCTCATGTAGCATATGCACGTTACCAAAAGGGTAAGGGCTAGAAGTGATGCTCTAGTGAAAGGCAAGAAGACAACCTGAGCTTGCAGAAAATGTGCTCAGCAGCATCTCTATGATAAAAAGGGATCGCTTCTTCTGTAATGTCTCCCAGTGCAATTAATGGCACAACGCCACAGTGCAGTACAGTAAAAGCAACTGTATGAGGCACCAAGACTCCTCAGTCCATAAAAATGAAATGACAGTGCTGTGCTCCCAGATTTCAGGGGCTTCTCCTTTTGAGAGAGAAGCAGTCAGAGTGGGAGGCCAGGCTATGCAGCTCTCAGGCTGCCCTGGTAAAGGGACAGAAGTCACAAGCTGACTGCAGCAGCTGCACTGTGTGGAGATAAGAGACAGACGATGTGTGGAGAAGGGCATGGTGAGGCACCACAAAGGAGAGATGTTGGGTAACTGCTATACAGACTCTGGGGAAGCAGTCAGGTTACGGGGTGTTTTTGGCACTTAAGGTATTCGTTGTGTAACCACACCTCTAGCCATACCTTCAAGACAACCTGCAACAAAGATGTGGAGCAGTGGTTTCAAACTGTATCTTTGTATGCCTCATATAACATTGCTATGAGTTGGTATCAACTCAGTGGCAGTGGGCTTGGTTTTTTTGGTTTTAGACCTCATAAAATTATTTTGAAAAATTATGTACCTCCTTACTCATTTTAAGTTGGCATGTAAAAAATTTTCATCACAAGTTTATATAATTGCAAAAAATACAGTATCTTAGGTACCACAGACATTGATGTTTTAAAGTGAAACTAGATTGTGCTTTGTTACATTTCAGAATTTTAATTGATCAATATCTCATGTTCTCCCCAACAAAGATAAGCATATGCTAACAAACTGTAAACCAATATTCACTCACGGCCACTGTCTTCCCATTTATAGTTCTTCAAAATGTCATTTGATTTAATTCTGTTTCAGTAATTATTTATTTTTGAGATTGATTTGGACCCTAGAAATAAATCCCTACATGTTCACAGTTCCATTATACTTTTTTAAAAAGTTCACAGAACAGACTTTTTAGAAAAGTTGTGTGATTTCTTTCCCGAGCAGTTAAATTGCTTGGTGCTTAATATGTACGCAGCGAGAACTAGAGTTAGGTACAAGTGCCCCATTAAGGTGTTCTTCCAGAGCATGACATGATACACAGTTGTTAAAACCTTGATGATTTCATCACTGAGGCCTGAACTCCAATGTGTTTAAAATTGTATCACTACAGAAATAAGAAACCAAAAATGTTCCTTATTCTTACTTAGTTATCTATTCCTACTTTACTGTGAAGTGTCAAAAAGATTAGTTCCCAAATTAGGAGTTGGACAAACTGTGGATTTTCCAACTTTTTTCCAAGAGTGTGCATTCTCTGTGGTTGACTGTTGAAGACAGGCCTCCTCTATACTCAATATAATGCATTGAATTCTGTTCGCCCCTCCTCAAATAGATGTTGACACGCTAATCCCTGTGCTTGTAAATATGACCCTGTTTGGAAATAGGAGTTTTCTTTTGTTAGGCTAATGAGGCCATACCAGAGAAAGGTGGGTCCTAAACCTAATCCCTTCTGGATTATAAAAAAGAGCAAAATAGACACAAAGTTACTATTCTATATTTTTTCAAAAGTCCTCAAATCATGTAAAGCATAAATCAATATTATGCTTCACCATACGAATTGGGAAAGAGAAATATAGTCTATGTTTGGAGGCTCTCTAAAATTAACTGTAAATTATTAGAAACCTGTAAGTCACTGGAAAGTTGTTAGAAAATTTCTGAACTTAGACAAAGAAACATGTAAATTATGCAAATAATGTAAACTCCTTTAAGTTCATTTTGACCTGACATTCTGTGACAAAAGAAAATACAACATAGCTAATGTTTGTAAATCAGCCATGAGACATAGATGTAAACTATCTAACACTGAAAGAATATATGACATTTGGCTAATCTCCAGTCCTGGAGAGAAGACATAATATGATAGCACTGGGCATCACACTGGCCTTAATGATCTGAAGCCAAGGTGAAAATTTCACACACAAACACTGAATTTCTGCTCACTCACCAAGAGAAGACAGAGGCAAAGGGATCAAGATCTGGTTGTTTACTATCTTTGAACACTGAGAGCCAGCTGAAACTCTTCCTGCTGCTACCAACCTCAGACAGTAGCCACAAGGAACTTCAGGTGAGTTCCATCCATGGTCAAGTCTTTCTCCCAAGGCCTCTCATTAAAGGTAAGTGCCTCAAGTCTAAAAATCTGGACTCCAACCATTGAATTTACATTGTAATTGTAATAGTTAATTCTGATCTTCCAATTCTAAATGAATGCTGTGAGGACATTTTTTCTGTACCTTCCATGACTACATAGCAATAAACTAAATGAGTTCGTGTATGATAAACGTGACTCTTCATTTTCTAGGGTAACACCCTTCATGGTAGACACATACACGGGGAAGACAGACTCCGAGGAACACTAAAGATTGATAGCAGTCACCACAAACTAGGAGAAAGGGCCACAGAAAGACTTGACACAATTGAGATCCTTACTTGGACTTTTAGCCTCTAGAACTGTGTAAAAATAAATGTCTGTTCTTTAAACCCTCTTGCTTGTGCTGTTTGTGTTATGGCAGCTCCCAGTGATGAAGATATTTCATTTCTGGTCTTTTTGGGGAACCTTACTTGTGCCTCCACATTAATTGCACCAACAGACGCTTCCTCAGAGAGCAAACTTTTGTTATTACTCTAAGTATCACAGATATTTCCTTATCATTTGTCTGTTCAGTCTTAAAAGCATTTTTAAAAATTCCTGATTCTTGACACACCTGCCAACTTGGGATTTTTGCTCTGACTTCTCCTCTAAAAATTGACACAAACATGGTATGTTTATGACCATGAAATGAACTGTAACCTAATGAGCTGCTTACTTTCTAAACCAGCTTATAGAAGCATGTTGTTTCCTAACTATGTTGTTAGCTACCACTGCATATGCTTCATGACGCATGGAGACCCCATGCGGAATGGAAGGAAACACTGTCCAGTTCAGCCTCTTTCCCATGAGTGGTTGTGCCTTAGACTGTTGTGATCTGTAAGGTTTTCATTGCCTGATACTTTTGAAGGTAGATCACCAGGGCTTTTTTCCTAGTCCTTGTTAATCTTGAAACTCCACTGAAACCTGTCTGGCTTCAAAGCGACACACAAGCCTCCAATGACAGACTGATGGTAGCTGTGCATGACGTGCATTGGCTGGAATTGAACCTAGATCTCCCACACAGTTTCAAACACATAGCCCACCATTTCCAGGGTCTCTTGGCACTGGTGCACTTTACTCCTTTACTGATTCCCTTGCTGGCAAGTTAAGAAATTGATGTGTGCTTGAGATGAATTTGTCTTAATCAAGTTAATTTGTACAGAAGATGGCACAGAAAAAACCCAAACCCACTGTCGTTCAGTTGATTCTGACTCACAGTGGCTCTATAGGATAGAGTAGAACTTCCCCACAGGCTTTCCAAGGAGTGCCTGGTGGATTTGAATTGCTGACTTTTTGGCTAGCAGATGTGGCACTTAACTACTATGTCACCAGGGTTTCCTAAGGTGGTACAAGTGGTTAAAAAATAATTAGACTGTAAAACCCAGTTCTGATGGCAACCTTTCAGTCTCCAACTACAAATTACAAAATTGCATCTTTCAGATTTTTTTAAGAACAAACTTCATTCTAACATTTTATGCACATAATTTAAGTTAAACACTTCTCCAGACGTGTAATAAAAAACAGTGCTCTTCTGCTAGCATCATCCCCATCTTTATATCTCCCCCTTTCCAGACACAATCCTTTCAAAAGATTTAGCTGATTCTTTCAGAATTTACCTTCATAATAACTAAAAAACATGCTTCTATTACTATTTCTTGATTTTTTAGTTCTTAGTATTTTCTATTGATTCCTCCCAATGGAAGATATAAAGATGTTTCTCTTTCAATAGCTGCCATGCCTTCAGTACATGCAAACACACATGTCCACACGCACATGCGTGCACATGCACGCATGCACGCATGCGTGCACACATACACACCATTCTCCTTTTTCTGTCCTTCGAGCATAATACTAATCTTAGCTAGGTCATTAGTAGTGTTTATATTATTACCCTCTGTTATTATGACCATGTATGACTACAATGGAGTCATGTACTACACAATAATTTTCTCCTTTGCAAAGTGCTTTGCTTTCCCTTCAATAAATGTGTTCTTGCTTGTTTGCTTGCTTAGCTTCATATGTATCCCAAACTCTCAATTGCTTAATTCTACCTCCAGATGTTCTGAGTTCAGAGGGGCTCTATTGACTTCACCTTCCTGAAGACATCTCCCTAAAAACTTTTGACCTACTGTAGTGTGGTCTGATTTTTCCTTGAACTCAGTGGGAATGAAACCAACATACTTTCCTATACCCATACTGTACATTAGTGGGAACACAAATAATTCAGCAACTTGCTCCAGGAACACTAGCTCTGGAAGACAAGACTAAGACACTAAATTAGCTCACTTAGAGGCAGAGACAAGATGGCAGATGAGACACACATCTCCTTAATTCCCTCTGAAAACTAAGGCCTGAATTG
Source organism: Heterohyrax brucei (assembly GCA_028571685.1). Classification (NCBI taxonomy): domain Eukaryota; kingdom Metazoa; phylum Chordata; class Mammalia; order Hyracoidea; family Procaviidae; genus Heterohyrax; species Heterohyrax brucei. Next base: position 132,341,161 of record CM053149.1, on the reverse strand, counting down.
ATAATTAAATAGAGCTTTCTAGACACACAGCAAGCCCTAGGACATGGCATAGGACCTTCAGTTTAGACCACATGCCACTGAATGGTAAAATTCTTGTCTTTCACTGACTCCTCACCCTTGTGGAATGGCTGACTCTTGCAGACTGAAGGTAACCGATATTTTTAACATTTTTTCTTTTTGTTAGCTGGCAGGTGAGGAATGGGCTTAAATGGCAGGAAAGCTCAGCTGCACTGCTGACGTAATCATCAGGTGGAATAGCCACATTTTGGGAGGCTAGCTCTGGACTCAGAGCACCACAGCCCCTCCACCTTATCTTTCCAGACCTCCACCACAGATTTGGCTATTTCACAGCAGGTGGGACAGTTTGTATAGGATGCTATCTTGTTCAACTGGGAGGTGGAGTTACCCAAGTGAAGGTCTCAGCAGGGGCTACTTGGCAGGCTGGGAGGCAGTGCCAGCCCGGGGACCACTTTTCTGAAAGAAAAGCTGTGTTTAGCACAATGCAGCCTTACAGATGGGGCCTTGTGGGGGATGACAGCAGGGCAGTAGCCTGTACATACTTTGATCTATATCACAGCATCTGGTGACATCATAGTTACCTCCATTGTCAGCTGGAAGGAGGGGTTTGCAGACCTGACAGCCTGACTAATTTTGGAAGCTGTCAGATAGCTTTTACCTTTCAAAATAAGACTGCCTAGATAAATCACTGCAGTGTAGATGAATGACATCTCTTCCACCCTTCACTGACCCACATCATAGAGTTGGCTGATGGTCCCCAATGGCTCCATAAGTAGGACTGTGTTTTTGCCAGCCAGGAGGTGGAGCCTGCTACCCCAGAGATTCCACTGGGCCCAGTCACTGGAGTACATACAGGTGACTGGTGCTCAACTTCCTTCTCACAACTGTGCCACAGCTCCTGCTAAGACAATATGAGAGAAACTAAACAGCCTCTAGATGTCCTGAAAGCAACAAACCTTTACCTAACATTTAAAAAGAAATCCACCCATAGCTCCAGAAAACTCCCAAAAGAAAGAATCAAAGAACTTCCCAGACAAAGAACCCTTTCTGAAACTATCAGAGGTTGAGTACAAAAGAATTATATAGAGAGCCCGCCTAGACATTATACAAAATGCAACAGAAGAAAATGAAAAATTAAGCAAGCTGTTCAATCTCATGGAACACCAGCATTTTGAAACCTGACAGATCAATAACAAAGTTACAGAATTAGACAATCCAATTCAAAGCCAAAAGAGCAGAACTGGACAACTGGAAACTAGACTTTTGGACTTTGAAGATACACCTACTGACATCAGCATGTATAAGGAGAAATCAGAGAAAAGAAACAAGACAAATGAAGAAGCATTAAGAAACATGCGGGACCCTATCAAGAGGAACAATCTATGATTAACTGGAGTTCCTGAATGGGGAGGGACACCTGAAAACACAGAGTCTTGTTGTTGAGTTGCTGACAGAAAACTTCCCAGAAATTATGAAAGAAGACAACACAGATATCCAAGATGTCTATCAAATGCCACATAATACTGGCCCCAAGAGAAAAACACCAAGACATAATCAAGTTTAACAAACTGAAACAGAAACAGAAACTTTTAAAGGCAGCAAAGCTACCATTCAGAGAGAAGCCCTGTAGGCTTTTGTCTGACTTCTCAGCAGAAACAATGTTGGCACAAAGGCAGTGTGATGACACATTCAAAGCCCTGAAGGACAAAAATTTCCAACCAAGAATTATATGTCCTACAAAACTGTCTATCAAATATGAAAATGAAATTAAGACAGTCACAGATAAACAGAAACTTCAAACTTTGTAAAAACCAAACCAAAACTACAAGAAACACTGAAAGAAGCTCTTGGCTTAGAAAAACAAAACTGTTACCTCTATGTTTTAGGAGACAATCCAGGACACAACATCCAGAAACCTACTCATGGAAGGCACAAAACTCAATCAAAGCCATAACATTAAAAAAAAGGGATCCAGTGACCATATCATGAAACCTAGGATATCATCACATTAAAAAGAGGGATATACTACAGTAGTTATAGTCCTTTCAGATGCAGAGGAAGTCAATAAGATATACAGAAGTTAAAGTTGGGTTTAAATTTAGATTATTAAGGGGGATTGTAGGAGTAGCCACAAAGCACAATAAAGATGTAGCATATCAAATCAAGAAATGCAACATAGGAGTCTCAACAAACACAAAACCAATTCTGAAAATGTTGACAAGTCAACCCATAAAGAAGAATGACTCAGAGCAGAATATTAAGAGCATCACAGGGAACAAGAGCACAAAAATAAGTACATCAAAATAACAGCATTAAACACATACCTATCAATATATTTCAGTCAGCTAGTGCCGTTCTAACAGAAACACCACAGAGTGGATGGCTTTAACAAGGAAAGTTTATTCTTACACAGTATGATAGGCTGCAAGTTCAAATTCAGGATGTCTGCTCCAGGGGAAGGCTTTTCCCCTTGTTGGCTCTGGAGGAAAGTCTGGTATTGAATCAATCTTTGTCCAGGGAGCATCTTGGCACAGGAACCTCTGGTCTGGAGGATGTGCTCTTCTCCTGCTGCTGCTTTCTTGATGGTGTGAGGTTGCCAATTCTCTGCTTGCTTCTCTTTCCTTTTATTTATTTATTTTTTGATGAAAGGATTAAGGGTGGGGCAAGCCACACTCCAAGGGAACTCCCTTTACAGTGGAGCAGGGAGGTAATCCTAGGAAGAGATTTACAGTCCCACCCTAATCCTTACGTACAGCACAGGGAAATCACAAAATGGAGGACAATCATAAAATTTTAGGAGCCATGGCCCAGCCACATGGCTACACATATTTTTGGGAGGACACAATTCAATTCATGACACAATAATTACACTGAATGTAAATGTACTGAATGCTCCAGTAGAGAGACAATGAGTGACAACTTGGATCAAAGGACACAGCTCGTCTAAATTTTGTCAGAAGATACTCACTTTAGACTTAATAACATGAACAAATGGAGAATTAAAGGGTGAAATAATATATACCAAGCTAACAATATACAAAGAAGAGGAGGTGTGGCAATACAAATCCAAGATAAAATAGACTTTAATGTAAAATCCACCATCATGGACAAGGATGGTCACTATTTATTGCTGAAAGTTTCAGTACACAAGCAGGACTTAACAATACTAAATATTTATGCACCGAATACTAGAGCATCTAAATACATTGAACAAGCATGGATTACATTGAAAAATGAGATACATCACTCCACAATAACAATGGGAGACTGTAACACTCCACTTTCAGCACTGGACAGATCTTCTAGAAAAAAGCTCAGTAAAGACACAGACAATCTTATTGCCACAATTAACCAACCAGACCTCACTGACATATGCTGAACTTTTTATCCACCAACAGATAGCTACACCTTCTTCTCCAATGCACATGGAACATTTTCTAGAATAGACCATGTATTAGGACATAAAGCAAATCTCAACAAAACGCAAACCACTGAAATATTGAAAAGACTCTTCTTAGACCATAAAGCCATAAAAGTCAATAATTAATAGTAGAAAAAACACAGACAGAAATTGGAACTCATGGAAACTGAAAACACCTTGCTCAAAATGCCATGAGTCATAGAAGTAATCAGGGATGAAATAAATAAAGTTATAGATTCAAATGAGATTGAAAACACTTCCTACCAAGACCTATGGAATACAGCCAAAGCAATGCTCACAGGTCAGTTTCTCTCTATAAACACACACATCCTGAAGGAAGAAAGGATCCAAACCAAAGAATTAACTTTATAGCTTGAACAAGTAGAGAGAGAGAAACAGAGGAACCCCTCAGGTGTCACAAAAAAAAAAAACCAGAAAATAAAGATTAGAGTAGGACTAAATGAATTAGACAATACAAAAACAATTGAAAGAATTAACAAAACCTAAAGCTGGTTCTTTGAAGAGATCTACAAAATTGATGAACCATTGGCTAAACTTACTAAAGAAAAACAGGAAAGGAAATAAATAACCCAAATAAGCAATGATATGGGAGATGTCACAACAGATCCAACAAAAATCAAAATTATCGTAACAGCATACTACAAAAGACTGTACTCTAACAGATAAGAAAACCTACAGGAAATGAACAAACTCCTAGATTCTTATCACCCACCACAATTATCACAAGGAGAAGTAGAACAATTTAATAAACACATCACAAAGGAAGAGAATGAAAAAGTCATCAAAAAACTACCAACCAAAAAAATGCCTGACCCAGATGGCTTCATCACAGAATTTTAGAGAAGAGTTAACTCCAATATTACTGAGAGTATTTCACAGCATAGAAAGGGATGGAATACTCCTAATGTAATTCTATGAAGTCAGTACAACCCTGATACCAAAGCCAGAGGAAGGTCCAACAAAAAAGGAGCACTACAGACCAATATCACTCATGAACCTAGATGCAAAAATCTTCAACAAAATCCTTGCTAATATAACTCAACAACACAGTAAAAAAATCATTCATCACAACCACGGTGGATTCATACTAGGGATGTAAGTCTGGTTCAACATCAGAAAACCAATTAATGTGATCAATCACATAAATAACACAAAAGAACCACCTGGTTTTGTCTATTCATGCAGAAAAGGCATTTGATAAAGTCCAACACCTATTCATGCTAAAAGCTCTTAGCAAAATAAGAATAAGGAATAGAAATGTAATAAAGGCCATCTATACAAAACCAACCACCTACATCATCCTGAATGGAGAGACACTGAAACAATTCCCCTTGAGAACGCGAACTAGACAGGATGCCCACTCTCACCTCTCCTATTCAACATTGTACTAGAAGTTCTAGCCAGAGTAATTAGACAAGACAAAGAAATAAAGGGCATCTGCACCAGCAAAGAAAATTGTATATGCAGAGAATACTAACAAATCCATAAATAAACTTACTCGAACAAATAGTAGAGTTCAGCAAAGTATCAGAATACAAGATAAATGTAAGTAAATCAGTAGAATTCCTTTATATCAACAGGGATTATTAAAGAAGAAATCACCAAATCAACACCATTTACTATAGCCCCCAAGAAGATAAAATACCTAGGAATAAATCTAACTAGACAAAAGGACAAATACTGTATGAGACCTCTACGATAAGATCGATCTCAAAAACAGACTTGTGTATAGAAGAAAAGACTCTTTGACAGCTGCAAGGAAGGGGAGAGAGGGAGGGAAGGGGGGAGGGTTTAGATTAGATAGTTGCTAGGTATCTGGTTGGGTGAAATCGATGATAGCACACATTAGAAATAAGAACAATATTAAGTGGACTTAAACATAACATGAGTACTCCTTCCATCTTAACGCAGAGATGCAAGGACAGAACAGCTGGGGCGGGGGCAGGGGACCATGCTCTTAGGCGAAAGCGAGGCCAACTAGCACAACTAGCGTTTTGCTAAGAGGGCTCTCTGCACCCCACGTTGGTGAGTGGCGTCTGGGGTCTTAAAAGCTGCCAAGCTGTCATCCGAGGGCACAGTAAATGGTCCCAACTCAGCAGGAACGGATGCTCACCGAGGACCAAAATGACATGGGGGAAAGACAACCCAGAAGACAAAGAGACCCACATGAGTGGGTGTCTACATCGACTTGGAACCGGAAGAACCGGATGGTACCCGGCCACCACCAGTGATAGCCGCGATCGAGCTCACGAAGTGGAGTCTCACTGGCAACACATGAATAAAAAAGGGTGCACCCTGAGATCCCCACTAAAAGACCTCAATTGATGGTCCAGTGGTTTCGGGGTTCCCCTGGGAGCATGACCCCTCGCCCTGATACTGCCCTTGACCGTAAATCATATGAAGGTCCATGCTTCGGACAGGAATGGATTGGACTTGGCGATGCAGTGACCATATATTGGATGCACTTTATGGTTCTATGCATCTATAGGATATCATCCTGCTGACCTCTGGCTGGAGGAAGGAGAGTGGGTGGAGAGGAAGGGAAAAAGAGACTGTTGGGAGAACCAGACATGTATGGAGCAGAGAGGAATAGTGTGCTGTCACTGGGCAGGGAGAGCAGTGGAAGCTGCATATAGGTGGGTATGTAAATTTATATGGGAATGTACATTTTCACTTAGTTATATTAAATAAAAAAATTGAAAAAAATCTAACTAGAGCATAAAGACCTATACAAAGAGAACTACAAGACCTTACTGCAAGAAACAGAGAGAGACTTATGTAAATGGAGAAACCTACCCTGTTTATGGACAGGAAGACTTAACATTGTGAAAATGTCTATTTTACCCAAAGTGATCTACACATACAATGTAATTCCAATACAGAATCCGGTGAGATTTTATAATGAAATGGAGAAACGAATCACCACTTTGTTTGGAAAGGGAATAAACCCCGGATAAGCAAAGCACTACTGAAGAAGAACACACTAAGAGGCCTCTCACTACCCAATTTTAGAAACTATACACTGCCACAGTAGTCAAAACAGCCTGGTACTGGTACAAAAAGAGACATATAGACCAGTGGGATAGAGTTGAGACCCCAGAGATATCACAGTCCTCCTAGAACAGTTGATATTCGACAAAGCCCCTAAGATTGTAAACTGGGATAAAAACAGTTTCTTTTAACAAATGGTGCTCACAAAATTGGATATCCATCTGAAAAAACTGAAACAAGACTCGTATCTCACACCTTACACAAAAAATAACTCAAACTGGATAAAAGACCTAAATACCAAACCTAAAATGATAAAGCTCATGCAAGAAAAAAAGAATCAACAATGGAAGTCTTAATACGTAACTTAGACTTCAAAATCTGACAGACAAAGCATGATTAACAGAAGAGAAAATAGATAAATGGGAACTACTAAAAATCAAACACTTTTGCTCATCCAAAATAGCTCACTTAACAGCTCTTCTCAAGAATCTCACGTTGCTGGGCCCACCAACCTGAAACCATCCTATCATCAACTATCACCCTACCATTTTCCCTGCATGTCAGATCTTCCTTGAAATCACTCAGCTCAGGCTCTAGAACCTCAAATCTGTCCTCCTTTACTGTCCCATTTTGAGACATTCCTAAGATTCTGTCAAGGTGATTTACTTACTGCTGTGGGCCCAATGAACTTAGCTATATTCAAACAACACGTTTTCCAGGTGGTCTTTTGGGAAGTCAACAGTCAATAACTGTCACCATAGGATTAATTTTTTGTTTTTTCTTCCTGTAAGTAAAGAAAATCTAACTAAAGAGACTTAAAAACATAGAGGCTCATTTTTCTTATAATTCAAGGTAGGTCATTGAAGTTGGTTCAGGAGCTCCATAACTTAAGAGTGAACCATCTCCGTGATTCTCTTAGCCTGTTCTTCGTGTTTAGAAGATGGCTGAATGGTCATTATATTGCGTGCACAGTAGGAAGACAGAGAACGGAGGAGTGGGAGCCATGTCTTTTTAATTTTTTTTAAATCAGGAAAATCAAAGTTCAAGCAAACCACTCCTGGCAGACCTCTTTTGTGTCGTTGACCACATCTGACTCCCCTGACTCTTCCTAGCAGGAAGAAGTCTGTGAAAGAGAAGATTCAGCTGTTCGGTATTTATGTTTTTGTTAGGTGCTATTGAGTCAGTTCCAACGCATAGTGACCCTATCTATAACAGGACAAAACCTTGCTGCCTGCTTCTGCGCCATCCTCACAACCATTCCTGTCATTCAGCCCATTTTTGAAGCTACTCTGTTAATCTTTTTGTCTTCTTTTTTCCTGACACTCTACCTTATCAAGTTTGATGTTCGTCTCCAAGGACTGGTCCCTCCTGATAACAAGTCCAAACCACCTGAGGCAGAATCTTACCATTCTCGCTTCCAAGGGGCACTCTGGCTGTGCTTTTGACAAGACACACTTGTTCGTTCTTGCGGCAGTGAATGGTGTAGTCATTATCCTTTGCCATCGCTGCAGTTCAAAGGCGTTAATTCTTCATCTTCCTTATTCACCGTCCAACTTTCACAAGCATATGAGGCAACTGAAACTGTCATGGCTTGGCTCAGGCATACTTTAGTTCTCAAGGTGACATTTTTGCTTTTCAACACTTTAAAGAGTTCTTTGATAGCATGTTTGCCCAGTGCAGTAAGTCATTTGATTTCTTGATCGCTGCTTATGTGGCTTATGTGGGTGTTGATTGTGAATCCAAGTAAAATGAAATCCTTGGTAACTTCAGTGTTTTCTCCATCTATCATAATGTTGCTTACAGGTTCAGTTGTAAGAATTTCTGTTTTCTTTTTGCAGTATTTCAAGTCCTCTTCTCTTTCAGCAAGCATGATTGTGTTATCTGGACAATGCAGGTTGTTGATGAGTCTTCCTCCAATCCTGATGCCCTGTGCTTCATGCAGCTTCTCAGAATATTTGCTCTGCAACTATGGTGAAAGGATAAAACCCTGATGTACACCTTTCCTGACTTTAACCCATGCAATATTCCCTTGTTCTGTTTGAGTGACAGCTTCTTGGTATATGCGCAGGTTCCACGTGAGGCCACTTAAGTGTTCTGGAATTCTCATTCTTTACAACATTACTCATACTTTGTATGATCCACACTGTCAAATCCCTTTTGATAGTCAATAAAACATCAGTAGACATTTTTCCGGTATTTTCAGCTTTTAGCCAAGATTTATCTAACATTAGTGAAGATATCCCTTGTTCCACATTGTTTTCTTTATCTGGCCTGAATTTCTGGCACTTTTCTGTTGTGTAAATGCTACAAATGATTTTGAAAGATCTTCAGCAAGCTTTTACTTGCATGTGATTTAATGCTATTAGTAAATAATTTCTGCATTCTATTAAATCACCTTTCTTTGGAATGGGCACAAACATGGATCTGTTCCAGTCAGTTGTCCTGGTAGCTTTCTCCCAAATTTCTTCTTACAGATGAGTGAGCATCTCCAGTGCTGCATCTATTTGCACAAACATCTTACTTGGTATTCTGTCAAATCCTGGAGTCTTATTTTTCATCAGTGCCTTCAGCACAGCTTGGATTTTTTCCTTCAGTGCCACCTGTTCTTGATCATATGCTACCTCCTGAAAGAACTGAACGTTGACCATTTTGGGTATGTAAATTCTGTGTATTCCATCTTCTTTTGGTGCTTCATGCATTGTTCAGTATTTTGCCTACAGAATCCTGCAAAATTGCAACTCTGGGCTTTACTTTTTTACTTCAGTTCTTTCAGCTTGGAAAGAATGTGGTTTTTGGTTTTGGTTTTTCTAATTCCAGGTCTTCATACAGTTCCTTCGAACACTTTACTTTGTCTTCTCTAGCTGTCCTTTGAAATCGTCATTTCAGATCTTTTAATTCATTATCTTAACTACTCTGTGTTCAAGAGCAAGTCTGAGAGTCTCTTCTGATATCCATTTTGATTTTTTCTTTCTTTCATGTGTTTTTAATGACATTTTGCTTTTTTAATGTGTGATGTCTTTGATGTCATACAACAACTCATCTGGTTTTTGGTAATTAATGTTCAGTATTTTGCAGAGTAAACCTTTGCAGAGTAGACCTTTGCAGAGTAGACCTTCAGGCCCTTCTTCCTAGTCTGCCTTATTCTGGAAACTCCACTGAAACCTGTCCAGCAGGGATGATTTTGCTAACGTTTTGAAACACTGGTCTTGTATCTTCAGTATAACAGCAACACACAAGCCACTGCAGTATGACAAACCAGGAGATGTCCTGTGGTTCAGTCTCTACAGTATTTATTATTTTTATATATCCCCTGAATACTTTTATAAATACACAGTATTTTCTCTAGAATACCCTTCACTCTATTTTCCTACTCGTAGCCTATTGAACCTGCAGCTGTAGAGTCAATTCTGACTTACAGTAACAACACAGGACAGAGGAGAACTGTCCCATAGGGTTTCCAAGGCTTTACTAAAACAGACTGCCACATCTTCCCAAATAGAGGCTGGTAGATTTCAACCCCTGATCTTTTTGTTATCTTTTTGTTATTGCACTTTAACCACTGTATCACCAGGGTTCCATTCCTGTTTATAAAACCAAAATTTTCACTGCCATTGAGTCAATTCTGACTCATGGTGACTTGATAGGGCACAGTAGAACTGCCGCCATAAAGTTTCCAAGGCTGTGTTCTTGACATAAGCAAACAGCTGCATCTTTCTCCCAGTGTGGCTGGTGGGCTTAAACTGCTGATGAGAGCCTTAACTACTGTGCTACCTGGGCTCATTTTCCTGCTGATACGATCCTAATTATCTTTCACGTGCTAGCTCATTGATATCTCCTCATAATCTTATGAGAAGTTATTCAGCCTTGCTCGTAATCAGAGAAATGCAAGTTTAAACAAAAAATGAGATAACTTTTTTCATTAAATTAGGAAATAATTATGTTAATAACAAATGTTAGTGAAATTTTAGGAAAATCTCTCATAACTAGTACACTCATAAATGGCTCATGGGAATGTAAATAAGGATGTTCACTTTGATAGTATCTATTAAAAATAAAAAGATGAAGTCTGTGACTTACCAGCAATTTCTGCTTTTAGGATTGCACCCTACAAAAGGACAGAGCAGAAGAGCTGTAGAGAGATGTTCTTTGCAGCTATATACAGAACAGTGAAACATTGGAAATAACTTAGTCTACGAGGGGAAACACCTAATAAATTATGGTGAAACGGTAAAAGCAGCGTGTGCCAAATGCTCTTACTTAAGGCGCGAGTGCACTGGGAAAATAAATGAATTCTAACCATGATTGCCTCTTGATCCATGTACAGATTTCTCATGAATACAATTAAGTATTCTGGAATTACCATTTTCTGCAGTTCTATCCATAATTTGTTATGATCCACACAGTTGAGTGCCTTTTTGTAGTCAATAAAACACAAGTAAATAATTTTTTAGTATTCTCTGCTTTCAGTCAAGATCAATCTGACATCAGCAGTGATGTCCCTGGTTCCACATCCTCTTCTGAATCTAGTCTGAATTTCAGGCAGTTTACTATCAATACATTGCTGCAGCCACTTTTGAATGATCTTGAGCAAAATTTTACTTGCATGTGATATTAATGGTATTGTTTGGTAGTTTCTGTATTTGGTTGGATCACCTTGTAATGAACAGAAAGTGTTTGATTTTTAATTGCTCCCAGTTACTTAGTTTCTCTTCTGGGGTTTGTGCATTGTTGGTAATATTTTGTATTCTGCTTATGCTATTTATTAGGGCTCCTAGCATTGTCCCTATTTTTTCTTCTGTGATCTTTATCATTTTAGATTTTATATTAGGTCTTTGACTCATTTTCAATTATTGTACATGATTGCAGTATGGGTCTTGTTTCATTTTTTCCAGATGACTATTCAGTTATGCCAGCACCATTTGTTAAAGGGACTCTCTTTTCCCAATTAATGAACTTTGAACATGTGTCATATATTAGTTGTTCATAGGTGGGTGAATTTATGTCGTGGTTCTCAGTTCTGTTCCATTGACCAGTGTGTCTTTTGTTGTACAGTACCAGGCTATTCCATGGTGATATAGCAGGCACATCAGATAATCTTGCCGAGCCAAGTGCCGTCGAGTCGGATCCGATAATCTTAGGCCTCTTGTTTTGTTCTTCTACAGTAATGCTTTACTTACTCTACTCGAAGCCTCTTCCCTTCCCATATGAATTTGATGATTTCTTTCTCTGTCTCACTAAAAAATGTCACCGAAAATTGTATTGTATTGTATTATGTCTGTAGATCACTTACTGCTGTTAGGTGTCATCGATGCAGTTTTTACTCACAGTGACCCTATACACAACAGAATAAAACACTGCCCAGTTTTGTGCCATGTCCACAATCATTTTCATGTCTGAGCCCGTTGTTGCAGCCATTGTGTCAATTCTCATTGAGGGTCTTCCTCTTCTTTGCTGACTCACTACCCTACCCTATCCTTCTCCAGGGACTGATCCTCCTGACAATGTGTCCAAAGTAGGAAAGACACAATCTCACTGTCTATCCTCCCAAGGAGCACCCTGGTTGTATTTATTCCAGAACAGATCTGTTTGTCCTTTTGGCAGTCCACGGCACATTCAATATTCTACTCCAACGCCACAATTCAAAGGCCTCAGTTCTTCTTCTGTCTTCATTATTCATTGTCCAACTTTCACATGCATATGATTTGATTGAAAATACCATGGCTTAGTTCAGGTGCTCTTTAGTCTTCTTCAAGGTGACACTTTTTCTTTTTAATAATTTAAAGAAGTCCTTTGCAGCAGAATTTCCCAGTGCAATATGTCTTTTGATTTCTTGACTGATGCTTCCATGGGCATTGATTGTGGAACCAAGTAAAATGAAATCTTTGACAACCTTAATCCTTTCTACATTTATGACAATGTTGCTTACTGGTCCAGTTGTGAGGATTTTTGTTTTCTTGACTTTGAGGTACAATCTACACTGAGGGCTGTGGTCTTTGATTTTTCATCAGTAAGTATTTCAAATCCTCTTCACTTCTGGCAAGTAAGGTTGTGTCATCTATGTAACACAGGTTGCTAATGAGTCTTCCTCCAATCCTGATGCCTCATTCTTCTCCATGCTGTCCAGCTTCTCAGATTATTTGCTGGGCATACAGATAGAAAAAGTATGGTGAAAGAATACAACCATGACGCACACCTTTCCTGACTTTAAACCACGGAATGTTTCCTTGTTCTGTTCACACGACTACCTCTTGATCCGTATACGGATGCCTTAAGACCATAATTAAGTGTTCTGAAATTCCCACTCTTCATGCTGTTAGCCGTAATTTGTTATGACCCACACAGTCTAATAGTCATGGAAACACAGGTTAACATCTTTCTGGTGTTTTCTGCTTTCAGCCAAGATCCATCTGACACCTGCAGTGATTCCCTGGTTCCATGTCCTCTTCTGAATTTGGCTTGAATTTCTGGCAGTTTCTTGCCAATATACAATTGCAGCTACTTTTGTGTGATCTTGAGCAAAATTTTACTTGTATATAATATTAATGATGTTTGGTAATTTCCACATTCAGTTGGATCACCTTTCTTGGGAATAGAGATAAATATGGATTTCTTCCAGTCAGTTGGCCAGGTAGCGGCCCTCCAAATTTCTTGGCATAGACAAGTGAGCACATCCAGCACTGCATCCATTTATTGAAATATCCAGTTGATATTCTACCGATTCCTGGAACCTTGTTTTTTGCCAGTGCCTTCAATGCAGCTTCAGCCTCTTCCTTCAGTACCATTGGCTCCTGATCATACGCTGCTTCTTCAAATGGCTGATCATCAACCAGTTCTTTCTGGTATAATGACTCAGTATATTCCTTGGATCTTCCTTTGATACCTCCTGAGTCGTTTAATATTTTCCCTGTAGAATCCTTCAATATTAAAACTCAAGGCTTGAATTGTTTCTTCAGTTCTTTCAATTCGAGAAATGTGGGGTGTGTTGTTCCCTTCTGATTTTCTATTTCCAGATCTTTGAACACACCTTTATAATACTTTGTCTTCTTGGGGCTGCCATTTGAAATCTGTTCAGTTTTTGCTTCATCACTTCTTCCTTTCGCTTTAGCTACTCAACACTCAAGATCAGTTTCAGAGTCTCTTCTGACACCCAGTTTAGTCTTTTCTTTCTTTCCTGTCTTTTTAATGACCTCTTGCTTTCTTTGTGTATGATGCCTTTGATGTCATTACACAATTCGTCTGGTCTTTGGACATTAGTGTTCAACACACTGAATCTGTTCTTGAGGTGGTCTCTAAACTCATGTGAGTTATAAGCAAGTTCATACTTTGGTTCTTGTGGACTTATTCTACATTTCTTCAGTTTCAATTTGAACTTCCGTGCAAGCAACTGATGGTCTGTGCCGTAGTCTGCACCTGGTCTTGTTCTGACTGCTGATATGGAGTTTTTCACTGTCTTTTTCCACAAACATAGTCAATTTTTTTCCTATGTATTCCATCTGATGATGTGAAATAAGTTATTCCTAAGAATTTTATCTTCTTGGGGGCTTTTGGAAATAATATTGATTTCATGATATCCTCTTTGATGGTTGCTGTTGGTGTACAGGAATGCAACTGATTTTTGTATGTTTATCTGTATCCTGATACTTTACTGAAATCTTCCATTTGTTTCAGTAGTTTTCTTGTGAATTCTTTGTGAGTAAGATCAGATCATCTGTGAACAGGGTACTTTACTTCTTCCTTACCAATTTGAAAACTTCCTTTCTGTTTGTTACCTTATCCCTCTGGCTGTGATGTCCAGCACAGTATTGAATAAGAATGATGATAAAAGATATCCTTGTCTGGTTTTTGTCCTCATGAAGAATGCTTTGAGAGTGTCTCCATTTTGAGTAATGTTGGTTTTCTACAAATCCTTTTATTATATTGAGGAATTCTCCGTCTGTTTCTATTTTGCTGAGAGTTTTTATCATGAATGAGTGTTGTACTTTGCCAAATATCTTTTCTGCATCAATTAATAAGATGATGGTTTCTTTCTTTTGTTTCATTTTTGTCATGGATTACATGGATTGTTCTAATATTGTACCATGGCTGCATGCTTGGTATGAATCTCACTTGATTGTGACAAATGAGTTTTTTGATAAGTTGTTGAATTCTGTTCAGGATTTTTGCATAATGACTACTACTAATCAGTAATCCTTTTTTTTCCTTCTTCTTGTTTGGGTGGTATCTTTATCTGGCTTCATAGGCTGAAATATTAAAGTTGTTTTTTCATTTTTTTGTTATAATCAAGTGGAAGTATATGATCCAAATCAGTTTTGCATGCCTGCCTATCTGCAACTCCATCTACTCTCCTCACCCTGTCACAGCACACTCCCCCTTCTCACTCTTTAATTCTAGAATCTTCTTAACAAATACCTGCCCACTCCTCTCTACACTCTCCTCTCTCGTCTAGAAGGAAACCAGTAGGACTGCCTCCTATAAATGTAAGATACATACACAACATGCTCACACTGTGTACCTGAGCCCAGTCCATTCTTGTCTGAAGAGTTGACCTCAGTACTGGTTCCAGGTCAGAGCCAGCAGCAAGTCTAGGGGCCGTGTTCTCAGGGGAAACTCCAGGATGTTGAACCATCAATTCTGGTCTTTTAGTGGAGTTCTTAAGCTGTACACCACTTTTTCTTATATTACCACAAGGACTTTACATTGTGTCCCCCATCACAGCTGCCTTTGGTGGTGGCCAAGTACCATCTGTTTCTTCTGGTCTCATGCTGATGCATGAGTCTATTTTTAAGTCCTCACAGCAGGGGTCTCATACAGTAGTATTTGTCCTTGTGTCACTGACTGATTTCACTCAGCATAATGTCTTCCAGTCAAAACCAGGTTATGAGATGCTTCCTAAAATCATCATTGTTCTTTATGATTGCATAGTGTTCCACTGAGTATGTGTACCATAGTTTATCCACTGATCTGTTGCTGGGCACCTGGGTTGGTTCCATCTTTTTGCTATTGTGGACTATGCTGCAATAAACATTCATGTGCATGTATCCGATCATGTGACTGCCCTCAATTCTGTAGGACATATTGCAAGCAGTGGGATTACAGGATCAAATGTTCTATCTATTTCATCTTTTTATGGAAGCACCAGACTGCTTTCCAAAACAGTTGTACCATTTTGCAATCCCACCAGCAGTGTAGGAGAGTTCCAATCTCTCTACAGCCTCTCCAGCATTAGTTGTTTTGTGTTTTTTGGACCATGGCTAACCCTGTTAGGGTGAGACAGTATCTCATTGTAGTTTTGATATGAACTTCTCTGATAGCTAATGATCGTGAACATTTCTGCATTTGTCTTTTATCTGCCTGGATGTCCTCTCTGGTGAAGTGTCTGTCCGTCTCCCTGGACCATCCCCTAATTGGGTCATTTATCCTTTGTTTTTGATATTTGGCAGTACCTTGTAGGTTATAGAGATCAGATGTCAGTCTGACATGTAGTTGTGAAATATTTTTTCCCATTCTGTAGGTGGCCTTTTAATTCTTTTGATGAAGTCTTTGGATGAGCAAAAGTGTTTGATTCTCAGTAGTTCCCATTTATCTATTTTTTCTTCTGTTGATTGTACTTTGTTTGTGAGATTTTGACATCTGTCTAAGTTGAGTATTAAAAATTCCATTGTTGATGCTATTTTTTTCTTCCATGATATTTATCATTTTAGGTTTGACATTCAGGTGTTTTACACAATTTGAGTTAGTTTTTGTGTAAGGTGTGAGATATGGGTCTTGTTTCATTTTTTTGCAGATGGATATCCAATTTTGCCAATGCCATTTGTTAAAGAGACTGTTTTTACCCCAGTTTATAATTTTCGGGCCTTTGTTGAATATCCTCTGTTCATAAGAGGATGGTGGCATCTCTGATGCCTCACCTCTGTTCTATTGGTCTATATGTCTCTTTTTGTACCAGTACCAAGCCGTTCTGTGGCAGTGTAATAGGTTTTAAGGTCAGGTAGCATGAGGCCTCCTGCCATGTTCCTGTTCTTCAGTAGTGCTTTGCTTATCTGGGGGTTCCTTCCCTTTCCAAACAAAGTGGGTGCTTAGTTTTTCCATCTCATTAAAAGTGTCACTGGAGTTTGTATTGGGATTGTATTATATATGTAGATCAATTTGTGTAAAATAGACATTTTCACAATGTTAATTCTTCCTATCCATCAGCAGGGTAGGTTTCTCCATTTATGTAAGTCTTTTGGTTTCTTGCGGTAAGATCTTATAATTCTCTTTGTATAGGTCTCTTCTTTCTCTAGTTAGATTTATTCCTAGGTATTTTATCTTCTTGGGGGCTACAGTAAATGGTATTGATTTGGTGATTTCCTCTTTGATGATCCCTTTGTTGGTGTAAAGGCATCCTACTGATTCACTTATTTTTATCTTATATCCTGATATTTTGCTGAACTCTTCTATTAGTTCAAGTAGTTTACTTATGGATTCTTTACGTGTATAATTGTATCGCTTGCAAATAGTGAGATTTTTACTTCTTCACTGATGCAGATGCCCTTTATTTCTTTGTCTTGTCTAATTGCTCTGGCCAGAACCTCTAGTATAATGTTGAATAGAAATGGTGATAGTGGGCATCCTTGTCTACTTCGTGTTCTCAATGGGAATTCTTTCAGTCTCTCCATTCAGGATGATGTAGGTGGTTGGCTTGTGTAGATGCCCTTTATTGCACCGAGGAATTTCCCATCTATTCCTATTTTACTGAGAGTTTTTAGCATGAATGGGTTGAATTTCCTTGGCTTGGCTGGGTTGGATTTTGTCAAATGCCTTTTCTGCATCAATTGAAAAAATCAAGTGATTCTTTTATGTTATTTATGTGGTTTATCACATGAATTATTTTTCTGATGTTGAACCAGCCTTGCAGCCCTGGTATGAACCCAAGTTTGTCATGATGAATTGTTTTTTTGATATGTTGTTGAATTCTATTAGCAAGGATTTTGTTGAAGATTTTGCATCTAGGTTCATGAGTGATACTGGTCTGTAATTTTTCTTTTTTGTGGGATCTTTCCCTGGCTTTGGTATCAGGGTCATGCTGGCTTCATAGAATGAACTTGGGAGTATTCTATCCCTTTCTATGCTGTGAAGTAGTCTCAGTAGTATTGGTAGAATTCTGTGCTGAAGTAATCTAGGTCAGGACTTTTTTAGTTGGTAGTTTTTGATGACTTTTCAATGCCTTCCTTTGTGATTGCTTTATTAATTTGTTCTACTTCTCCTTGCGATAATTGTGGTAGGTGATATGCATCTAGAAATTTGTCCATTTCCTGTAGCTTTTCAAATCCGTTACAGTACAGTCTTTTGTAGTGTTCTGTTATGACACTTTTGATGTCAGTTGGGTCTGTTGTGGCATCTCCAATCTTATTTCTTATTTGGGTTATTTGTTCTTCTCCTGTTTTTCTTTTGTAAGTTTAGCCAATGGCTCATCAGTTTTGTAGATCTCTACAAAGATCCAGCTTTTGGTTTTGTTAATTAATTCAATTGTTTTTCTACTGTCTAATTCATTGAGTTCTGCTCTAATCTTTATTATCTGCTTGAGGGATCCCTCTGTTGCTCTTTTTCTACTTGTTTAAGCTGTAGGGCTAGTTCTTTGGTTTGGGTCATTTCTTCCTTCCAGATGTGTGTGTTTATAGAGATAAACTGACCTCTGAGTACTGCTTCGGTTGTATCCCATAGCTTCTGGTAGGGTGTGTTTTCATTCTCATTTGATTCCATAAATTTCTTTATTTTGTCCTTGATTTCTTCAATAACTCATGGCTTTTTGAGCAAGGTGTTTTCAATTTCCATGAGTTCCAATTGCTATCTATGTTTTTTCTGCTCTTGATTTTGACTTTATGGCTTTATGGCCCAACACATGGTCTATTCTAGAAAATGTTCCATTTGTGTTAGAGAAGAAGGTGTACTTATCTGTTGATGTATAAAAAGTTCTGTATATGTGTATGAAGTGTAGTTGGTTAATTGTTGTAATAAGATCTTCTGTGGGTTTACTGAGCTTTTTTTCTGGATGATCTGGCCATTACTGAGAGTGAAGTGTTGAAGTCTCTATTATTGTGGAATGATGTATCTCATTTTTCAATGTAGTCAGTGTTTGTCCTATGTGTTCAGATGCTCTGGTTTGGGGTTCATAAATATTTAATATTGCTAAGTCCTGCTTGTGTATTGAACCTTTCAGCAATAGATAGCATCCATCCTTGTCCATGATGGTGGATTTTAAATTAAAGTCTATTTTATCTGAGATTAGTACTGCCATATCTGCTCTTCTTTGTATATTGTTAGCTTGGTACATATTATTCCATCCTGTAATTTTCAGTGTGTTCATTGTCTTTAAGTACAAGATGTGTTTCTTGTAAGCAACATCGTGTCTTTTGATCCAGTGTATCACTTGTTGTCTCTTTATTGGAGCATTCAGCCCATTTACATTCAGTGCAGTTATCAATAGGCATGTGTTTAGTGCTGTCATTTTGATGTATTTATTTTTGTGTTGGCGCTTTCTTTGTTGCTCTTAATATTCTGTTCTGGGTCATTCTTCTTTATGGGTTGACTTTTCGTCTTTTTCAGTGTTGGTTTTGTGTTTGTTGAGACTCCTATCTTATGTTTCTTGCTCTGAGATGTTGCATTGTTATTGTGCTTTGCAGCTACTCATGTGATCCCCCTTAATATTGTAAGTTTAAACCCAATTTTAAATTCTTCGTATCTTTTGAACTTCCTCTCCGTCTGAAAGGACTATAATTACTGTAGTATATCCCTCTTTTCAGTGTGATGCCAAAGCCAAGTGTAGTCGAGTCAGATTGATGTGTGATAGTGTTATAATTTTCATGATATGATCACTCATTCCCTTGTTTCATTATTGTAGCTTTGACTGAGATTTGTGACTTCCCTGAGTAGGATTCTGTGTGTTGTGTCCTGCATTGTCTCCTTTAATGTACACTTAATGGATTTGTTTTTCTAAGCAAAGAGCTTCTTTCAGTGTTTCTTCTTGCTTTGGTTTGTTTTATACAGAGTCTTTAAATTTCTGTTTGTCTGTGAATGTCTTAATTTCATCTTCATATTTGAGAGACAGTTTTACAGAATATATAATTCCTGGTTGGAAGTTTTTCCCCTTCAAGGCTTCGAATGTGCCATCCCACTGCCTCCTTGACAACATTGTCTCTGCCAAAAAGTCAGATGAAAGCCTATAGGTTTTCCCTCTGAATGTTAGCTTTTTTTTGAGCCTCGCTGCATTTAAGAGAATCTGTTTATGTTTCATTTTATTAAACTTGATTAATTTTTTTTGGGGTCTAGTTTTTTTGGCATTCAACACTCGTCTTGGATATCTATGTTCTCTTTCACAATTTCAGGGAAGTTTTCTGTCAACAACTCGACAACTCAACAACAATACTCTCTGTGTTTTCAACTATCCTTCCCGGTTCAGGAGCTCCGATTAGTTGTAGATTATTTCTGTTAATGGTGCCCACATATTTCTCAATGCTTTTTCATTTTTCTTATTTCTCCTCATAAATACTGGTGTCAGTTGCTCTATCCTCAAGGTCATTAAGTCGGACCTCCATTTAAATTCTACTCTTTTGGCTTTAGATTGAATCATCTAATTCTGTAATTTTGTTATTGATCTGCTGGATTTCAGATCATTGATGTCTTACCAGTTCAAATAGTTTGCTTAATTTTTCATTTTGCTCTGTTGCATCTTGGTCAATCTCTAGGAGGGCTCTCTATATAATTCTCTCATACTTGACCTCTGATCGTTTCAGAAAGCTTTTTCATCTGGAAAGTTTTTTGATTCTTTATTTTGGGAATTTTGAGGAGTCATGGTAGACTGTTTCTTTAAGTGGTTAAAGATGGTTTGTTGGCATCAGGCCATCTAGAAGCTGTTTAGTTTCTCTGGTGTTACTTCAACAGGATCTGAGGTGTAGTTTGGAGAAGGGAGTTGGTTGCCAGCTGCCTCTGTGTACTGTAGTAACTGACCCTGTGGACTCTCTGGGATACCAGTCTCTGCCTCCTGGCTGGCAGGTACTTATGGAGCTATTGGGGGGGCCCTCAACTCACCCTATAATGTGGGTCAGTAAAGGTTGGAAGAGATGCTACTGAGTCACTCAGCAGCTATTTCTTGAGGCAGTCTTATTTTTAAAAAGCTGGGAGCTGTCCTACAGATGACAAAATCAGTTAGGTTGGCAGCTGTGGTGGGTCCCGCCTTCCAGTTGACAATAGAAGCACCTCTTTTACTCAGTCATGTTAAATAAAAAAGAAAAAAAAATGTCACTGGAATTTGTATTGGGATTGCATTACATAAGTAGCATGCTTTGGGTAAAATAGGCATTTTCGCAGCAGTGAGTCTTCCTATCCATGAGCAGGGTAGATTACCCCATTTATGTAAGTCTCTCTTAGTTTCTTGTAGTAAGGTCTTATAGTTCTCTTTGTAAAGATCTTTGAATTCTCTAGTTAGATTTATTCCTAGGTATTTTATCTTCTCGGGAACTATAGTCAATGGAATTGATTTGGTGATTTCTTCTTTAATAATCTCACTGTTGGTATAAAGGAATCCTAAGGATTTACTTATGTTTATCTTGTATTCCATTACTTTGCTAATTAGTTCCAATAGTTTGCTTATGGATTCCTTTGGATTCTCTGTACAATCATATCATCTGCAAATAGGGAGATTGTTACTTCTTCATTGCCCATATGGATGCCGTTTATTTCTTTGGATTGTCTAATTGCTCTTGCTAGAACTTCTAACACAATATTGAATAGAAGTGGTGAGAGTGGGCATCCTTGTCTAGTTCACGTTCTCAAAGGGAATTCTTTCAGTCTTTCACCATTCAGGATGATCAAAGCAGTTGGCTTTGCATAGACCCTATGGATTGCATTGAGGAATTTCTCCCATATTCCTATTTTTCTGAGAGTTGTAAGCATGAATAGGTGTTGGACTTTATCAGATGCCTTTTCTGCATCAATTGACAAAATCAGGCCATTCTTATGTTCTGTGTTACTAATGTGGTTGATTACATTAATTGTTTTTCTGACGTTGAATCATCCTTGCATCCCTGGAATGAAACCAACTTGATCATGATGAACGATTTTTTTTTATATGCCATTGAATTCTATTGGCTAGAATTTCGTTGAAGATTTTCGCATCTAGGTTCATGAGTGACGTTGGTCTGTAATTTTCTTTTTTTTTGTGGTATCTTTCCCTGGCTTTGGTTATGCTGGCTTCATAGAATGAATTTGGGGTATTCCATTCCTTTCTATTGTGTGAAATAGCCTCAGTAGTATCAGAGTTAACTGTTCTCTAAAAGTCTGGTAGAATTCTCCAGTGAAGCCATCTGGGCCAGGACTTTTTTTGGTTGGTAGATTTTTGATGACTTTTTCAATCTTTTCCTTTGTGATAGATTTTTTGTTGATCTATTTCTCCTTGTGATAATCTTGGTGAGTCATACGAATCCATAAATTTGTCCATTTTCCCTAGGTTTTCAAACCTGTTAGAGTACAACCTTTCATAGTATTGTTACAATATTTTTGACTTTAGCTGTGTCTGTTGTAACCACTCCCATCTCATTTCTTGATCAGGTTATTCGTATCTTCTGCTGTTTTTCTTTTGTAAGTTTAGCCAGTGGTGTATCAATGTTGTTGATCTTCTCAAAGAATCAGCTTTTGATTTTGTTAATTTTTTCAATTGTTTTTCTATTCTCTAATTTAGTTCTGCTCTATTCCTTATATTCTTCTAGTGCCTGTGGGGTTCTTCTGTTGCTTTCTTTCTACTTATCCAAGCTGTAAGGTTAATTCTTTAATTTGGGCCCTTTCTTCTTTCTGGATGTGTACAGTTAAAAACTGACCTCTGATCATTGCTTTTGCTGTATCCCACAGATTCTGGTAGAATGTGTTTTCATTCTCACTTGATTTGATAAATGTCTTTATTTTGTCCTTAATTTCT
This sequence comes from Heterohyrax brucei, assembly GCA_028571685.1. NCBI lineage: Eukaryota > Metazoa > Chordata > Mammalia > Hyracoidea > Procaviidae > Heterohyrax > Heterohyrax brucei. The sequence continues at coordinate 132,318,761 of CM053149.1, read as the reverse complement.
TCTATAACTCAAGTTATATTTCAAACCCAAGTTTGAATTTCTACCTATGAATTTTCTGTTACTAATTTCAACTTTTATATCTCTATGGTCTGAGAATATACCTTGTGGTAAATGAATGGTTTGCATTTTATACAGAATTGCTTCATGACCTAACACATCATCTATTCTGGAGAATGTTCCATGTACATCGGAGAAGAAAGTATATTTATCTGCTCATGGATGAAAAGATATGTATATGTCGATAAGGCTGAGTTGGTTGATTGTTGCAGTAAGATCTTCTGCATCTTTACTGAGCCTTTTTCTGGATGATCTATTAATACCTGAAAGGGGAAAGTTGAAGTCTCCTGCTATTGTTGTGAAATGATCTATCTCATTTTTCAGTGTTGTCAGTATTTGTTCAACATATTTAGGTGCTCTTGTGTTGGGTGCTTAAATATTTAATATTGTTAAGTCCTCCTTGAGTATCAAACCTTTCAGCAATAAATGGTGACCATCCTTGTCCACAATAGTGGATTTTACATTAAAATCTATTTTATCTGAGATTAGTATTGCCACACCTCTTTTCTGTGTATTGTTAGCTTGGTATATATTATTCCATCCTTTAATTTTCAATTTGTTCATATCTTTAAGTCTAAGGTGTGTTTCATGTAAGCAGCATATAGACAGGTCATGTCTTTTGATCCAGGATGTCACTCACTGTCTCTTTACTGGAGCATTCAGTCCATTTACATTCAGTGTAATTATTGATAGGTATGTACTCAGTGCCATTATTTTGATGTAATTACTTTTATGTTGATGTTTTCTATATTACTCTTAACGTTCTGTTCTGGGACATTCTTCTTTATGGGTTGTTTCAGTGTTGGTTTTGTGTTTGTTGAGATTCTTGTATTGCATTTTTTATTTTGATGCAATGCACTGTTAGTTTGCTTTATGGCTACATGTATTATCCCCTTTAACATACTAAGATTAAACCCAATTTTAACTACTGCATAATTCTGAAACTTCCTCTGCATCTAAAACAACTGTAACTACTGTAGTGTATCCCTCCTTTAATGTGATGGGATTACAGTTATCATAATATGATCACAGATTCCCTCATTATAATACTGTAGCTTTGATTAAGTTTTGTGACTTCCCTAACTGATTAGAATTTTGGATGATGTCTCCTGAATTGTTACCTTAAATATACATTTAATGGTTCTGTTTTTCTAAGGGAAGAGCTGCTTTCAATATTTCATGTAGTTTTGGTTTAGTTTTTACTAAGTCTCTAACTTTCTCTTTATCTTCAAAAGTCTTAATTTCATCATTACATTTGATAGACAATTTTGCAGGATAAATAATTATTGGATGGAAGTTTTTCTCATTCAGGGCTTTGTATATGTCTGCCCACTGTTTTCTAGCCATCATTGTTTCTGCAGAGAAGTCAGATGAAAGCCTACAGGGTTTCCCTTGGAGTGTTAGCTTTGCTTTGAGTCTTGCTGCCTTCAGAAGCATCTGTTTATGTTTTAACTTATTAAGCTTGATTATACTATGTCTTGGCACCTTTGTTTTTGGGTCTAGCTTTTGTGGTGTTCAATAAACATCTTGGACACCTATGTTCTCTTTGCTCATAATCTCAGGAAAGTTTTCTGTCAGCATCTTTACAGCAATACTCTCTATGTTGTCATTAATCCCCCCTGTTCAGGAACTCCAATTAAATGTAAATTATTCCTCTTAATGGAGTCTCATGTTTCTTAAAGGTTCTTCATTTTTCTTATTTCTCTTCTCTGATTTCACCTCATAAATGCTGCTGTCAGTAACTCTGTCTTCAAGGTCACTTAGTCTAACTTCTATCTGTTCAATCTTACTCTTTTGGCTGTGGATTGAATTATCTAATTCTGTAATTTTGTTATTGATCTGATGTATTTCAGATCGTTGATGTTCCATCTCTTCAAATAGCTTACTTAATTTTTCATTTTGTTCTACTGTATTTTCTTTAATCTCTAGGAGGTTCTGTGTATAAATCTTTTGTACTCTACCTCTGATAGTTTCAGAAAGTCTTCTTCATCTGGGAAATTTTTTGAATCATTACTTTGGGAATTTTCTGGAGCATTTGAAGGCTTCTTCTTTAAATGGTTAATTATGGTTTGCTGCCTGCATGCCATCTAGACACTGATTTTTCCTATATTGGATCTAAGAGAATTGTTGGTCACCAGCTGTCTCTAATACTCCAGTGATTTGCCCCAGGTGGACTCTCTGGGGTGGAAGACTCTGCTTATTGTGTGGTAAAGAGGCTGCCCTACTTATGGAGAAACTGAGGGCTGTCAGCCAACCCTACAATGTGTATCAGAGAAGGGTGGGAGGAAAAGCTGCTGGGCCTCTCAACAAACATATCTCCAGGCAAATACTTAGGCCTCTCAGCCTTAAATGTAAACTTCACTTCTACGAGGGGAGCTGTTCAGGTGTTGAACTAGGAGCTGTCCAATGTGCTGGTCTGAACAGGCAGTCAGGAGAAGCAGACTCTGCCTTCCAGCTGATAATGAAAGTATGTTACTGACCATTCGCAGAAGCTGCAGTTCTCCAGTACGGTGAAATAGCAGCAGCAGAGGTCAGACGGCTGCTGGCTCATTTTTGACAGGCGAAGATTAGTCTGATACTGGTGCCTAATAAAATATGTTAGGTGCTAGCACTCCCCAAATGCTCAGTGTTCCACACAAAAATTACCCAGTCCTTAGTTCTCAGAGGGAAATGAGGAGTCGTGTGCCTACTCTGCCATCTTTTTAATGGTCAGTCAGTTTCTCTTTTCAATAGTGTTAGAGTCTGCTTTATATGTTTTGGAGCACTGTTGTTGGATGCATAGATACTTATTATGGTTAAGTCTTCATGATGGATTTTCTTCTTAGTCATTATACAATACCCTTCTTTGTCTTTTATGGTTGATTTTGGTTTAAAGTCTATTTCATCTGAGGTTATCATTGCCACTCCTGCTCCTTTTTGGTAGTGGTTTGCTTGATATATATTTTTTCCTTTCTTTGATCTTTAATAAATATTTGTCTTTGTTTCTAAGATCTCTTGTAGACAGAATGTTGGTGAAACTTTTTAAAAATCCCATTCTGTCACTTACTGTGTCTTTCTGGGTATATTTAGGCTATTTACATTGTTTATTACTATCAATTTGTAGTGTTTTTTGTTGTTTTCTGGGGCTGATGTTTTCTTTGTTCCTCTTACTGTCCAGTGCTGAATCATTTGTTTAATTTCCTTTGTTTTTGTAGATTTTGTGTTTACTGAGACTTTATATTTTTCTTTTTTATTTTGATGAATAGATTTGTTAACTTTCTTTGAGGTTACCTTGAAATTTACCCTTATATTCCTAAATTTGAACCAGTCTTTTATTACTTGATATCACCTTGCCTTCTCAACTTGAAAATTCTATACTTACATGGTTTAGTCCCCCTTTTATTGTTTTGATGTTGTTGTCATTTAAAGATTAGCCACTCTTTTTCTCTCTTGTAAATTTTACGGTTTTGATTAATCCTTAAGAGTTCATTACCTAGGTTGGTATCTGGCTGATGTGATCTTGTATCCTAGATTCAGGCTTTTGTCTGATTTTGTTTGTTCTCTAACCTAAGCACTCCCTTTTATAATTCTTGTAAGTTTGGTTTGGTTTTCACATATACACACCTTTGTGCAACTTTAGGAGCTCTCCCAACCCTGTGACAGCACACTCCTCTCTTCCACCCCATATTTCCTGTATTCATTCAACCAACTCCTGTTTCTTCCTGTTCTCCCTCCCATCTCACCTCTAGACAGGAACTGCTCTGACAGCTTCATGAATATATTTAATTCAAGTAGCACATGCTTCACCAGCATCACTCTATGTCTTATAGTCCAGCCCAATTTTTGTCTGGAGAGTTAGCTTCAGTACTGGTATCATTGCTGGGTTATCAGTGAGTCCAGGGGCCACATCCTTGGGGAACCCTTCAGGATGTCAGACCTTCACGCCTGGTGTTTTAATAGAATACTAGATCTGCACCCCCATTTTTCTCCTGCTATGTCAGGAACTATGTTATGTTCCCTGTCAGGGAAGTCATCGGCAGCAGCACCACTCAGATCTTTTGGTCTCATGCTGAGCACATGGTCCCTTCTGTCTCTTGGGTTCATATTTTCCTCATGCTTTTGGTGTCTTTCGTTCTCTTCTGCTCCAGGTGGTCAGGGACAAATTGATGATCCTTAGTTGAAAATCTCAACTCTTAACTAAAAATATCTTTTAGAAGTTGCCAGATGCCTCCAGGAGGTACAATTGCTTCTCGTTGAGAATCCACGAAATTCTGGGTTCAGCCCTAAGTTCTAGCATGGAATAGGCAGCATGGTCACTCTTGTACAAGCCAAGTGCAACAGGATTAAAGAAAGAAGGCATGAGAACCACACCTGGGGGCAGGGAAGGTAGCTTGATGCCTTGTCCCATGGAGAAACCACCTTGCGCAGATGTCCTGTGATTCCCCCATGTGTGGCTCACCAGGGCCATAAACAGGAGATGTTAAGATCATTGCACAGCCCAGTGCAAATCATCATGAAGCTACTCCTTCCTTACAGCAGTGGCTAACTCTAATGTGATTCCAACTCAGCACAGTTCTGTACCTCCCCACACAGCAGTCAGCCCAGCAACACAAGCAGCTCTCTGGAAAGTCCTGTCAACCTTATTTCCACAGCTTTACTCTCCTCAGTTCTTTAATTTTCAAGCATCTAGACACTGCTCATATTAGTCTGTTTTTCACAACTGAAATTGCCCTGTGACAATTTTTCCTGGTACCTTATGGCTATGTTACTTTCTAATACTGAATGGTACTAAAACCCAAAAAACAAACAAACAAACAAAACCCCCCAAACCAAAAACCAAAACACACAAACCCACTGCCACTGAGTTGGATTTGACTCATAGTGACCCCAGAGGCCAGGATAGAACTGCCTCATAGAGTTTCCAGGGAGCATGTTTAAACTGCCAACCTTTTGGTTAGCAGATGTAGCACTTAACCCACTATCCAACCAGGGTCTCCAGACTAGCCACAGCAAATAACCATCACAATTCATATTATATCAGGCAGGAATCAAGGTAATAGGGGACAGAAAGTCAACGCAAACTGACTTACATGAGGTCCGACAACTAAGTCCATGAATTTAATTGTTCTAAGTGTTACATACCTTATTGCTGAAGTACTCCCCTTAGGAAGCTATGCATCAATGCCAGTGCCTAGTCTGCCCTTCAAAGCAACTTTAGAATTCTTTCTGGAATAGCCATTGCATGGTGACACAGTGGCATTTTCGTGAACTTAACTGTACAGTTGTCTGTGAGGGAGTTTTTAGCCAGTATACAAATAACCGCATTGGAAGACCCTCCCTACTCACCTGATCTGGCCTACAATGATTTTTCTTTACGCAAAGATAGAGGAAATATTGAAAAGAAGACATTTCATCTAGGGCAATATGACAACAACTCTAATGGCCATTCCAGAAAAAGTTCCAAAAGTGCCTTGAAGGTTGGACTAGGCACTGGTGTTGTTGCATAGCTTTCCAAGGGGAGTACTTCAAAGGTGACCATAATGATATCAGCAATGAGGTATGTAGCACTTTTTCTAGGATGAGTACACAAACTTGTCAGACTTCATATGACTAAAAATTCCAGAGACAGGAAGATCAGGCATAGCTGTACTACAGCCTCTAATGATGTCATTGTGGGTCTGTATGTATCTCCATCCTTCAATTCTGCTTTCCTCTGCATTAGCCTCCCTCTGCAGTACCACCTTCACCACACTCCTTGAAGCACCAGGATTGAATTAATCTTATTGCTTACAATGTCATTTAGACAGAGTCTCCTTCCCAATATTTCTAGCAAAGTACTGGAATTTAGTCTTAAGTGACTGACTTGGGTCACACACTCATCAATAAGTGTTATTGAAAAGGCTAATAATTGTAAAATATTGACTAAAAGTCCTTGCCTGATCTCTCAGGCTGACTAGAAAAAATTACAAGGACTAGCCTGGAAACTGTGAGGCTTGTTTCAGATCTTGTCCAGGGACTTGAGCCAGATAACATCACCCACCATGCCCAGACACCTAAGAAAGCTACAGATCACACAGACCACCATCCAGATAACATCACAGTTCCTGTAACAACCCTCCCATGACTCTAGCTCACCTTATGACCCATTCTTGTGACTAATGACTCCCGAATCCTCCAGCTTGAGATGAAACATTAAGATATTTCCCAGGTGACATTACGCACCTTGTGACTCCAGATGTTGCCTAGGGACCTGAGAAAGCTACAGTTTCCCCCTCCAGCACCTGAATAACACCTTTTTTTCCCTATAACCCTTCTTCCTTCTTCCTATAAAACCCTCCAGCTTGAGATGAGATGTTAAGATAGTTTTTAGGGTGATAACCCACCATCTACTCAGATTGCCAGCCATCTGAATAAAGCACAGTACATCCCCGTCTCTACTTCCCTTTGTGGTGATGGCCAGCATAAAGCTGCAATTGGTTTTCTGGTTATATTATTTGGCAACTGCAGCAGGACAGCACTGGGGCTCTCCAAGATTTCTAGGTATGTTTGGGAATATTGCAGGAGACTCCCACTGACTTTCTGGTTAAGAGGGCCCCAACTAGTGAAACCTGATTGCTTTAAGCAGCTGCTGAGCTATTTTTTCTTGGGAGTTGGTTTTGGCTTCACTTTTTGGCACTTCCCGTAGCTTTTCACTGAGGGGGATTAAATGTAACACTTCCTGGTCTGTGTACTGTGACCCACAGGGCAGCTGCCTCATTCTCCTTAGGCTGTGACTCCAAAAGGAGCCACCCAGTTTTGCAATAGCTGTGATTTAAGGAATTGTCTGGTAAAGCTCACTGCAGCTCTGTAAATAGCTGCCTGATCTGTGGACTCCAAAAGGAGAACACTGGCTTTGCAATCGATGTGATTCAGGGAATTGCCACAGTCTGGTTTTGTGACCTCTGTGATTCAAGGAACTGCTTGATAGGTGAATTATCTGGTAAAAGAAAAAGAACTCTATAAGTCTGATGGAAATGGGTGTAGTATCTTCCATTTCTGGTAATAGTCTGCTTGGACAGATTCTGGCTGATTAGTTGACTATGAGTATTCTCCTGTGACTAAAAAATCCATTAGTAGCCACGTGATTAAATTGTGACCAAGGGAACTTCAGCCCCATTTCTATGTTTGCTTTTCTTGCCAGCCACCTGTCTGGTAACCTGTTTCTCAACCTCTCATTATTTTTGTAAAGTTTGTGTTCAGTTATGGGAACCCCAGATTTGTAATTTTTTGTGGAAGTTTTCTGAGAGATTGTGTTACTCCTGTAGGCTGAATGTTTGTTGTGTGTGTAAACTTTGCGAGTTTGGCCCTTAGCCACACATTTGGTCAATTCAACCTCGGAATTTTTTTTTTCACCTCCAGTACTGTCTTATTCACTATCTCTGTTTTTGTAAAACAATCTTTGTCTTTTAAATGTTTCTTATGTGTCTGAATTTTGTTACGTCTTGTCCAGACTTCCCTGTCTTGTCATCACCAATTTAGGCTTTACTTGTATCAGACTCTCTCACCTGGTCTAATTTTAAGGTATTTCTTGTTTTAATTCTCAGAGACAAACGTGTTTGGCAGATTAGAGGAGATCTTTCATGGCCAGGTCCTCCTGGTCAGGGTGGGGAGAGTCTTGCTTGAGCTAAATTGGGATTGATAAGGAAGGCAAATCTCAAGTAGATAAAGACACACTGTCATTGGGATGATAAAAACTAGCTTTACAGCCCTTAGTTAAAGGGACAGTTCTGCCTAAAGAGAAGGTGATGATTCTAGAACAGTAAAAGTGAAATTAATAACCTCTTTCCCTCCGGGATTCTTAGGTCAACTTAAACATATGTGTCTTTCATGCATTAAGAAATATGGTTTAGGATATCAACAAAGATTTTACACTTGTGAAAAGGACTGTGACTCAAGACATCTGTCATGGTTGGATTGTGTCCCCCCAAAAATTTGTGTATCCACGTGGCTGAGCCATGATTCCCAGTATTTTGTGGTTGTCCTCCATTTTGTGATTTTCCTGTGCTGTTTGTTAAAGGATTAGGGTGGGACTGTAAATCCCTGCTCCACTGTAAATAAAGGGAGTTTCCCTGGAGTATGAGTTTCTCCACCTTTAATCCTTTCATCCTACAAGAGACAAAAGTAAAGAGAAGCAAGCAGAGAATTGGGAACCTCACATCATCAAGAAAGCAGAACTGGGAGAAGAGTGCATCCTTCAGACTTGAGGGTCCTGCGCGAAGATGCTTCCTGGACAAGGACTGATGCAATACTGGACTTCCCCTGGAGTGGACATCCTGAATTTGGACTTGTAGCCTACCAGACTGTGTAAAAATAAATCTCCCTTTGTTAAAGTCATCCACCCTGTGGTATTTCTGTTACAACAGCACTAGCTGACTGAAACAACATTCCAACCTGTTATGCAGAAGTGACGGCCTCGCAGACCACAGCTGATCTGGAATTAGGCGAAGCAGAAAACAACTACATAAGTCTGAGTAAATGAACATACTATGTGTTTTGTGTAGAAATATTGCTGATGTTTAGAGATTCTATTTTCCACATGTGAGAAATCATTGTCTCTCTTTCTAAATTATTAAATTGATGAGTTTAGATATTATAATTCTCCAATTAGAAATTCCTATGGGTAAACTTAGCAAAGTTGTAAATATCATGAGTAAACTGTCTAAAATTTTAGCTATGATTTTACAAATTAATACAACATTGGACTTCCTAGTCTATAAAAAAGTTTGTACCTTATTAGATAAATGTTACTGTATTTATATTAATGTGGAATCTGAGTTTTTATAAAACTCAATTGCTACTGAGACACATAAAAAAGTTACTGATGTCACATATGTACAAACACCTCATGAAATTTGATTCCTTGTTCAAAGACCTTAGGGTCACAATTTCATTGGTTATTCAAGATAATTGGCCTAATATAGTTAGTGTTTCTATTCTACTTCAGAGTTCATTATATGAAGCCTGAGATCTTAAAAACCTGATGGCATTAAACTACTACTGCAGTATTTTGATAGAATAGTCTGCATTTAGACATCCTTATAAACTGTGAGCTTTAGGAAAAAATTGGTTCCTAAAGCCACTTGAGTCAAATGATGGTCCAGATAAACTAAGTCTGCCCTACTATACCCTGAACATTCTATTTTGCAAACATATAAAGGAAAATGGAGAAAATCTCCCTATGTACAGACTTCAATGGCCTTCTGTCAGAACCTCAGACCCTACTCTCCTGATTGGTAGAAGAGATCATTAAGGTGTTTAATAACAAGAGATTTGGTGACAGAGGGGAAAAAAATTAGCCCCAATTGTTGTCTATAGCCCTCCAATGTCCACCTTGAGGTAATCCAGTTGGCTACCAGAGATCAGAACTTAGATTACTTCACTGGTTGATAAATACTAACTGTGCTCAATGCAGGTACCATTAGAAACAAGGCCACTGGAAGGTGGAGTATCCTGAATGCCCTAAAATAGGACAGCCAGTTGACTTCCCACAGGCCCTCCTAGAACGATAATGATTCTCCTGGAAGAGGGGTCTGAAGAGACTAACCAATGACAGAGCCCTGACACCTGGCTGGCTCTTCACAGACCATCGACATCTCCATAGGGAACCAAGAGTTACACTCAATGTGGAAGGTAAGGAGACTGAATTTGCCTTAGACATGAAAGCCACCTTCTCTACCTTAAACAATCCAGTGGGTCCCACTCTTCAAGCAGGACTATGTAATTACTGGCTTGGATTAAAAACCCAAGGTGAAAAGTTTGCTTTTGTATCTGATATGGTCACAACTGTTAAGACATTCCTTTCTATATGCACCTTAAGTGCCGTGTCGTGTTGCTGGGACAAAAATTACTAAGTAAACTGGGGACACATTTAAAAACTCAATTAAGCAGAAGAAATGAGGACTTAAAATTGCTCATATTGTTGGTTAATATACTAAAAACTAAAGAGCCAGGAGGACATACACCAAAACATTCTCAGTCAGGTTCCATCAGAAGTTTGGGACATTATCATGTGAGAGAAAAATAGAGGAGAGGGGAAAAAGGAGAGAGAAGAAATGAAGAAAGGAAAAGAGGAGAGAGAAAAAATAGGGGGAAAGGAAGAAGGAATAAGAAAGTGAAAAGAAGCAAAAGAGGAAGTAGAAAAAGGAGAGACGAAGATGGAAAACTAAATAGCTCCAGCCTAGGTTTCCAGGAAGATTTATATTTTTCAGGTTGCCACAGTTCCAAATAAAATAATGTTTCATGGGTCATAACCAATACTCAGCAATTGTCATACTGGCTGTTACAGATGACTAACACTGTGGGTGAGAGATTTCTACCCAGACAGGCAAGCCTACATCCCTATTCAGTATGAAGCAGAAAAAGGGACCACCATCCACGTTCCTGTAAAAATTATGAGTATGAAATTTCTCAGGGGAGAGTTGAGGAATGACAAAACAGTCTATAAAAGAAACATGCTAAAGACCATGACAATTAAATTACTTTCATAGTGAACTAGTCTCATAGATATAATACTGACAGTGGAATGAAAGGGCTAATAATTGTACAACATTGATTAAAAACCCTTGCCTGATCGATTAGAAAAATTACAGTGACTAACATGGAGACTGAGGTTTATTTCAGATCTTGCCCAGGGGCCTAAGCCAGATAACATCACTCACGTTGCCCAGGAACCTGAGAAAGCTACAGACCACACAGATCACCACCCAGAGAACATCACAGTTCTTCTAACAACCTCCTGTGACTCTGGCTCACCTTGTGATCCACCCTTGTGACCAACAAGCCCTGAACAACCCCTGAACCCTCTAGCTTGAGATGAGATACTGCCCAGGTGACATCACTCACCCCGTGACTCCAGACTTTGTCCAGGGACCTGAAGCTACTGCCCAGTTAACTTCATAGTTCCTGGACAACCACCTCGTGTCTAATGGCTTCTCCTGGGCACCTGAATAACATCTTCCTATTTTTCCTCTAATGCTTTTTCCTTCTTCCTATAAAAGCCTCTGACTTGAGAAGAGAAGTTAAGATGGTTTTTAGCATGCTAGTCTACCATCTTCCCAGATGGTTGGTCATCTGAATAAAGCACAGTCCCTCCTTGTCACTATGTCTGGCTTTGTGGTGATGGGAAGCACGATGCTGTAACTGGGTTTTCCAGTTACATTATGAATTATGTCCCCCCTAAATCTGTGTAAATTTGACTAAGCCCTGATTCCCAGTATTGTGTGAGTGTCCACCATTTTGCATTCTGATGTCATTTTCCTGTTGTAAATCCTAACCTACATGATGTTAATGAGGTAAGATTACAGGAGATTATGTTAATAGGGCAGAACTCAATCTACAACATTAGGCTGTATCTTGAGTCAATCTCTTCTGAGGTATAAAAGAGAAGTGAGCAGAGTCAGAGGGATCTTATACCACCAAGGAACAGAGAGACAGAGGTGCTATCGACAGTATGGAAGGTGTGGAGTACAGATAGTATGGAGACAGTACAGTTAGTGGGGCACGGAGGGGCTTCCACATTCCAGGCCTAACAAGTGCTTACCCATCACTGCTTGTCATTTGGGACAGGAACCAGGAGCAGCTTCAAACAGGATAAAAAAGCTTCCTGCCTGTGGACAGGAGTAGTGCCAGTGATTAACTGGAAAAGAAGAATAAGCAGTGTCTTAGCTTTTAACTTGTGTGTGTGAGGGGTTGGTGTGACCAGACTCACACCACCAGGGCTGTGTTCCTGTCATGGTGATGTGTTCTTGACCCTCAGCTATGAAGCATGCCCTTTGGCTCTTTCTTGACCTTCGAATCTAGAGCTATGACCAGACTCACACCACCAGGGCTGTGTTCCTGTCATGGTCTGACCACCCTGTCCCACCAAGATCTTTTTGGTGCCAGTTTGTTCCATACCCTCTTAACTGGACAGCTCAAATGACGGTTCATGCCACAGACCTAGTAAACTAACTCTACTGTCTCTACTCTACCACCATCTGTGCTGTCGTGGATACTCCCGTATCTGTATCCCAGAAACACTACTCTTTCTCCTTTACAACCTACACTGAGAATCTGTGGAATGAAGATGGTCTGCGCTGTGATGATTTTCCACTCCCACCTCCATCAAAATGCAATTTGTGACTTCTCTCGGCTTGGCTGGCTCATGAAAACACATACTGTTTACCCCAGATACGCCACTAGAGGCTCCTCCTAAGGGTCAGGACCCTACTCTGTGGTCCTCTAAAGACACCTGTGTCCTGCAGCCTCCTCTGCTCTGTGACTTCTGGGGCTAGAATCCCAAGGTTTGAAAGCCAGAGGGTTCAGTTTTTTGTAATCATCCATTTATTGCAGTAAAGCCTGGTTGTGCAAAAGAATCTTCCTGAAATCAGTCAAGAAATCAATGGCATTTACTTTTGAGGGAGGTACTTTGCTCCTATGGTTGTCAAGGACATTTCCGTGGTACATTTCTCCTGTCTTCTAAAATCAAGCACTGGCTCTTAAGAAAATCTATGAAAATACGATCTCTTTAGTGAATTTTTAAACTTAAACTCTGAATGTAAAAGCATCAAAGACTCCCACAGCTTGGCTTGACTTATATTTCCTTCACATATGCCTGAGCCTTAGGAATTTTTCTAGTCGAAATTCCTCACCTCATCTGAGGAAGAAACTATACCTCGCAGGCTAAATGTCGTTTGATGTAGGCCCTGCACTGGCTGATGACTTACCTGGATCCAGAATGCAGGATCTCTGGCTCCTGGTCCAGGGCACTTTGATTAAACAAAGATGAAGGTAGAGCTAAGCAAGAGGAAGGAGTGTAACTTCTTGTTTCTAGCAAGAGAGATGAGGCCCAACGAGCCTGTGCCAAACAGTGACATTATGCAGGTGAGTTACCTACCATCCACATAGACAGGACATTTTTTCATTAGTCAAATCCATTTTACATTTGGCCTAGGAATAAAGGAGAAATTAATATTTCATCATTCAGGATTGCTGTAAGATGGTATCTTCCTCAGCCTGTAAAACAAGAGTATTAATCTTCTGCTCTCCATAGACAAGGCTGGCATTATTTTTTTTTCTTAAAAAGAAGTCATGGCAAGTGCTGAGAAATGACAATTTTTTGGCACAGGAATTCTGTTACAATGCCGTATGTGAAATTTTACCTGTTTTAAAAGCTCCTCTGGGCCGACGGATATTGACACTAAGCCTGGAATTCCTGAATACTGCCACTAAGAGGTGGTAGGTAATACAGCCATTGATCTAAGTGTACAATCTCAGAGGTATGTACCTTAGTTTCTGAATCAGAGGGTTTAATCTCCCCTCCCCGCATGGAAAAGAGAAGAGATTTCCAGCAGGTCTGTCACCCTCCAAAAGGTTAAGATCTGGGGTTACAAATGATAATTTAAAAACTTAGTTTTGGGATAGATAGTAGTATCAAAATAAAAAAGGACAATCAATGAAAAGGTCACCCAAAGGTGACCAATATTTATTAGTTTCTTAAGATCCTTCTGGGTGTTTACTCTTTTTTTCTCTATCTCTTTTTCAAATGCACACAGGCATACTACACATCTCTTCTGCTCTTTGTTCTCTCTCACATAACATCTTGGAGAACTTTCCTTTTTGAGTCATCCCTATTTCGTACTTTGATGGCCATGTACTATTTTGGTTTGGTTTTTGGACTACTATTTTAACCATAAACGGTGAACAAATTTGCTCATTGCTACTTTTTACATGTGTAATATACATGTAGGAAAATTCCTATAAATAGAATTCTTATGTAAAGGACTTGCACATTTTAAATTTTCATAGAGGTAATCTAATTTTCCTCCCCAGAGGCTATACCAATCTACCCTCCTACTGGCAATGTAGGAGCCTACCAGTTTCCCCTCACCTTTTGGAACATAGTATGCTATTATACAGTTGGGTGTTTGCTGATCTGCTAGGTAAAAATAATAGCATCTTGGTCTATTTTAATTTTCATTTCTGTTATTAGGAATAAAGAAAGATGTCTTTCAGATGTTCGAGTCATTTGTATTGCTTTTCCTGTGAACTGTCTGCTGCTTATCTTTGCTCATTTTTCTATTAAGTTGTTGGTCTTTTTCTTACCTGTTTCTGGATGCTTTCTAAACATGTAGGAATTTAACTGCGATATGAGTTGCGAATATTTTTTTCCTGGTTCGTTGTTGACTTTGATGATGGATTATTATGCTGGAATTTTTCCAAAGTCACATTTAGGAAACTTTTACATTATGGCTTTTTGGTTTTGTGCCGTAATTAGAAACCACTCCCCAAGAATCGTTATAAATTCTCTGGATAAGGAAGGTTATCTCAAGCCCACCAAATGTAGAGATCCTAACTAAAGTTGGGGGCAGGTCTGTATCTTTTGACCCTGTGGACCTTGGATATCAGCTGCTATTATTCCTCGTGGGTAGGGATAGTGTCTAATCCCAATGGCTGGTGTAAGCGTGCCCACATAAGAACTCAAGGGAGGTGGTTGAAGGGAACAACATGGAACGAGCTAGCCCTAACATCCGTGGATATGTGAGGCTGGAATAGGCATCTGGCTTCCTAAGAGCTGTTTACTGTATTATGGTTTGTGTAGTAAATGACTGCAAACAGTCTCCTATCTATTAAAGTAAGGCAAAGAGGTGTACATACTTGGAGTCCAAGCTTACCTGTGAAGGTTATGAAATAATTTCTAATTGTTGCTCTCCAGTCATGGACACACAGAATAAAAAAACTTAAGTCGAAGGCCAGATGAAGCAGAACTTTTTGTTGGCTTGGTAGTCTGAATGTTGGCCTCCATGAAGACATGTTGCCCTCAGTGGGGTGAGGTGGGGGGGGGGTCAGGAGCCTGCCATGGGCCTGCTCTGGGCCTCTGCCTTTGCTGCCCTTGCTAGGGATGTCTTGCTAGAAACCTGTTCTTCCAGGACCAGCCCCCAAGTGGTGGCCTAACCCTCTAGGTTAGAGTGAGTGTAGGGGAGGAGGGAGCAGGTGAGGAGAGGGAGTCTGAGAGATAGGTGCCCATGGCCATTCTAAGTTCACACTAAGGCTCTTACTAATTCAGCTCAGCATTCCACTTGCCCACTCCCCAGTCCTTAGAGTTCTCAGCCTGGCCCTCAGAGGAGGCAGAGGCCTCCTCTTTCTTCTGTATCACTCCTCTTGTTCAGGTCGTTCCAGCACCACCGGCTCAGCCAAAGCCACCCCCCAAAAGAAAACAAAAGCCAAACAATCTGGATTTGGAGGAAGGAGGCACTGAGTCCCAGCTGTGGCATGATAAGGCACCCTGTGCACCCACTTTCCCAGGTGGAACCCACAGATGACCGTATCAGGGTCGGGCTGAATGGGAGGGCAGAGGGGTCAAAGGTCACCAGTGACAACAGCTACCTGTAAGGGGATCATAGGAGACGTGCACTGTGGGGGCGTGGGACTGACTCTTCCTGGGACATCTGTAGGTGCCCAGGTACTCCGGCTCCCAGAAGGCACAGGGCGTACCAGGAGTGGAGGGTGGGGTTCTCTCACTTTAGGACACCACAAGAGAAAGCAGGAGAGGTGAGGCTTTTTAGTTGGAGATGACAAAGGCGGCCACTAGGGTCAAGGCGAAAGGCCTGGAATCGATCCCAAGACAGGAAATCTGAGGTCGGAGAGGCAGCAGGCCCTGCTAGATGCGACCTTTCCGGCCCGCAGTGCCTATGGGTTTGTCCACGTGCCCGCACGCTTCGGTTCAGGCCAGAGCAGGGCGCGGTCGCCGTGTCCCTCGGCGCCGCACGCGCGCCCGAGCCCGCCGGGGGACAGTGCGGCGCCCGGGGCAGGCTGCAGGCACCCCCGAGCCTAGCTTCACCAGTTCTGCTGGCAGAGGATCCGACCCCTGCAGCTTCCGACCCAGTAGGTCGGGCCAGGCCCTGCTATGTGAGCGCCTCCCTGGGCGGGGGCGGCTGAGGAGCCGCGGCTGGGGAGCTCGGGCTCCCGCGCCCGCGTCTGGTCTGCAGGACGCGCGTCTCAGGGGCGCACGCCCGCCTGTCCTGTGAGTGGCCGGGCGCGGGGCCGAACCTCCTCCGCCTGGGCGCTGGGGGGCGCGGGGTGCCGCGCAGCTCTCGGCACAGACGCATCTTTGTCTTCCCCGTCTTCCCGGCTTCCCGGCCGCGACGGGGAGCGGTTTCCGCGCCCCTGCTCCTGGCAGGAGGGGGAGCCGAGGGTCGGGCGGCGGCCGCCGTCCCCGGCCGGAGCCCCCGCGCACCCGCCCGCCGCGCCGCGCCAGCCGGGCAGAGGCGGCTCTGCGTGCCGTACGCCGCGTCCCGGCCGCACCCGCCGCTATTCAGCTTCCCGGGCTCATTAGCAGTCTCGGTGTGCGGCTCCGGCGGGGCTCACAAAGAGCTGCGGCGCGGCGGCGACGGCCCGGCTCGGCCTGGCGGACCGAGGCGCGGGGACGTACCCGCACAGTCCACGGCCAAGAAGGTAAGCAGGGAGAGCGGCCCGCAGAGCCGCGGGCGGTGGCAGCCGGGGGGCGCCCGGGCAGGCGCGGGGTCGAGCGCGGGTGTGTGCCCAGGGGCGCGGAAGCTGCGGCCCGAACGGGGCTGCGGGCCGGGCCGGGCAGGGCGGGCGCGCGGGGGGACTGCGCGGCCGGCAGCTGCAGGAGGCCGGGGTCCGGACCCGCGCCCCCACTCACCAGGAGACTCCTAGACCTGCGGGCGAGTGCGGCGGTCCCAAGCCAGGGGCTTACCCGCTCAGAATCCCGCCGGGCTGCTGGGCTGGCTGGGCCGCTTCCCGCGGCCCCGTGGGCACTGGCAAGAAATCCCCGCGCCGGGCGGCAACTCCCGAGTTTGGGGTCGCTCGGGTTCCCTGCCTCCCTGGAAGCTGCGCTTGCATCTTCCTCCCCGCCCTTTTTCTTTATAATGAGACCCAGAGGGAAAAACTCCGTTAAAAATTCCGTGCCCTGTTTCCCTTGGGCCACCGGCGCAGGGCCGGGGGCGCAGGGTGAACCCGTCCGGGGGTCGGCCCTTTCCCTTGGCTTGCCCAGCATGTCATAGCTGCTCACGCGAGATTCGGCTGCCGGTGGTCCCCGCGAACCTTGAGCCTCGGGCTTCCCAAAGCAAGGCGTTGCGCTGTGTGGGGACGCACCGTAGGCGGTGAACCTTCGTGTGCCAAGGCTCAGATGGGAACTTCGCCTTCCCCAGTGGGCGCCACTGGCGGGGCCTGCTAGAGTGAGCCTCACCTGAGGGCGGGTGCCCGAGCCTGCCAGTCTTAACTTTGCATGCACTTAAAAAAGGAAGACTGAATTTTCTCAGGTCTATTCTAATACACCCTGGCAGGGCTGGACTCCAGTCTGTATCTGTGTCGTGTCAGCTCACAGTGAACGTGAGGACAGTGACATCCCTAAATCAGTGTGCCTGTAGGTTATCCCCTACCCTCTTTAATCTCTTCTCTCTCTTTCTGGGTATTGTTTACTTTTTTTTTTTCCTCTTAAAGACAGGAGAATGATTTTACAAATAATGGCCTGGAGTTTTGAGAGCTGAAGCAGGACAACTTTTCCTGAATTGTACACTTTGCAGGTGCCTGGAGCCTGTAGGTGGCCATTTCTCAAGCCTTTAGATTAGTGGTCCCTCTCACTGGGTGAGGCAAGAGCTTCTCCTCCTGTCCTGAGTGGTGGCCACTATGCAGGGCACAGACACCTAGGTTTCCTGGCACAGTACCTGAAGGACTGCCTGCCTGTGCCCTTTCTCCTGGGCACCTGCACGTGCGGCTCCCGTCCCCAGCCTAGGTTGGAACAAGCTCACTGGGCAGAGGGTCTACTGGGCAGGGGGGACTGGAGTTAGAGACACAGAACTAGGTGGCACTCAGGATGGTGCTCACCATACAGTGGACACCTTTCAGCTTATGGTTCTTGGCTTGCTTTGCTGCTAGCTTTCTCTTGGTGGTCTCCCCCAGCACTGGTGGGGAGGCCCTGGAGTGGTCTGCAGAGCTGACCATGTTTGGGGGATGGTGGGGTACTCCAAGGGTTTTGCTGTGGGATCCTGTCTCCCTGGACCTCTAGGGCCGTTTGTTAGGGATGTGGCCTGCTGCTGCTCCACAGTCTACCCTTAACAGCTCTGAGGCACCTGATTCTTGGGCTTGGCAGATACTCAGGTTGAATCAGAAGTGGGGGAGTGTGTGTGAGCAGGAGGAGCAGGGGTAGGTGGGCAGGAGGAGGATGAGCTGAGAGAGTTCACGGCTTACTGCTGCACTTCCCTGGCTTCCCGTGCACCCCAGGCCATGGGTGGCATGCCACTTTATTTGCACAACTCTCTCTTGAATAGTACTATTTCTTCCTTTTTAAATATTAGTTTTACAGGAATGATTGGTGGAGTGAATTGTGAAATGGGGGGGCATAAATATCCAGTTTTCCAGCTTAGCTAAGGGGGAAAAACTCACATAAACTCATTACTGTCAAATTGATACTGACTCATAGTACTTCTGTAGGACACAGCAGAGCTGCTTAGGGTTTCCAAAGCTGTAATCTTTATTGAAGCAGACTGCTGCATCTTTCTCCCACGGAGCATCTGGTGGTTTCAAACTGCCAGCTTTCTGGTTAGCAGGCGAGTTCTTAACCACTGTGCTACACAGGGCTGCTTGAAGTAAGAAATGCTAGGTAGAAATAAAAGATAATTGTAGTCACATCCCTGAAAGTTGTGAGGCAGAGCTAAACCACCTTGATTTTTCCTAAATGAAAATGAGGAACTCAAAGGAAAAACATGTTTAATAGTGAGGGTGGCATAGGTCTTTGGGAAGCTGTGAATCCTGTTGCCGGGGGGTGGGTAGTTGGGGAGCAGAGCCTGGAAGCTGAGCCCTTTCCAGGCCTCATCTGCCTGCCCGGTACTTCTCCTTGTCTTTCTGCATACCGCCTCTGGCTACGCAGCAGGTGAGGTCTTCTTCTGGTAGCACTATCTAAAGTCTTTGAGCAACCTTTACTGGAGGTGGGGTGGGGAGGTAAAGAAGCTTGTGGGTGGGTGGACACAGGGTCTTAGCAGAAATCCAGTATGCCCTGCCTTGGAACTCAGTCTTAGAGAAACAGAGAGAACAGGAGGAAGCTTTGGGCTTGAGAGGCAGTCCTGGCTTCACTCCTTGTGGACATATGTCCTCACCTGCTGCATCTGAGTCCTTAGCTGCAAAGGGTAAGAGTAGCCCAGGCCTTGCTGGGTGGCTGAGGAGGTTGGAAATGTGTGGGCAGTGGTAGGGAAGGATGTAGTCACTGACTTTCTTGTGGGCATCTGGCATTGAGATGAGTGTTTACTGACCATCCTAGCTGCCAAGCCAGGGGCTGGAGTGATGCTTGTCCTCTGGGATGGTAGTTGGGCCAGTGTGCCACAGAGTGGGTTCTCTGTCTCTTCCCCCCTCCCCAAGCCATCCATTTCACCATCGTGGGCAGGATTCAGCTTCCCTCTCCCGGGCAGCCTGCTGGCACAGACAGGTTGGCTAGCATGGATGCTATCTTCTGTCACCTCTGTTGCAGCCAGGCCTACTCTGCTCTCCTCTCAGCACACGTGAGGGAGCCCAGGGACCTCAAGGTCACACAGTCAGACTGTCTCTCATGTGTCTGCTTCAGAACTCTGTGTATGGGGCGGTTTGCCACGGTGTAAATTAGGATTCCTGTCTGTGTAGGGGTTTCCTCGGTGCCCACCACCCCTCAGGTTTGCTTCGGGCCCATGTCTCATTACTCTGCTCTAATCCTGATTTGCTCCTTGGTGCCCACTCCGCACCCATATTCCTCAGCCCAATTTTCTCAAGCTGCCTCTTTATTTCTGGGGTCTCTGTCCCTCAGGACTGCTCAGGCTCCAGGCACACAGGGTCACATCCCAGAGCTGCCCTGGGCTGTCCCACCCTGCTCCCCCTGCTGTCTGAGCTCATGGCCTCAACTCGGTGTGCTCTTTCCCACTTATCTTCTGCTCCTCGAATCTGCCCCTGTCTCACAATCTCTGGGTGATGTAAATGGGTTAACATGCTGGGCTTCTAATCCAAAGATTGGCAGATCTAATCTACCCAGAGGCACCTTGGAAGAAAGGCCTGGTGATCTACTTCTGAAAAATTAGCCACTGAAGACCCTGTGGAACACACTTCTACCCTAACACTGTGGGGTTGTCATGAGTTGGAGTCGTTACGGTGGTACCTGGTGGTGGCAGTGCTTCTGCCTCGGGGTCTTTACACCTGCTGGTCTGTCCCCTTGGCAGTTGCCTCTTCTGGGAGTCCTCAAGGCTTGATTCCTCACGTAGTTCCATTCTCTCTGTGTGTGAGCTCCCGAATCACCAGTGTACATTAGCATCCCTACTCCCTTCTTGTTAACCCTCCTTTGTGTTTCTTCTTGGTGCTTAACATTCAGGGAGTTGGTGTTTATTGTTGCCACTCATCCCATAAGTGCAAGGACTTTGTGCACTTTGTATACTGCAGCTAGAGCAGTGCCTGGCATGGGGGAGTCCCTCAGTGCTGCTTGTGGGATGAGTGAATGAGACCCACCCTAACGAAACTGCACCCCCTGCCCTTGAGTTGATTCCTACTCACGGGGACCCCGTAAGACAGGGTAGAAGTGCCCCATAGCATTCCTGAGAGGTACCTGACAGATTAGAACTGCCAACGTTTTGGTTAGCAGATGTGGCTCTTAACCACTGTGCCACCAGGCTATTCTAGGAGCATCATTTTCCCTTTCAGCACATGTCTGTGTCCACCTCTTGCTCTCCGATCTCTTCCAGATCCAGTTTGGTCCAAGCTATATTCTCATTAGGATCACTTTGCAAGATTGCCTGGGACTTCATGCTTAGTGGGGCAGTCAGATGTAGCAGTGGAACTGTACAGTGCAAACCCATTTTAATGTATGCCGGAAGAGAACATGGATGTGTCTTCTGCTCCTCGAATCTGCCCCTGTCTCACAGTCTCTGGATGATGAAAATGGGTTAACATACTGGGCTTCTAACCCAAAGGTTGGCAGCTCTAATCTACCCAGAGGCAGCGTGCTAGCTGTTCTTCCTGGATATGAGGCTGGCTTTTGAAGTAACAGGATCTGGATTTGTAATTGGCTGTGCCACTAGTATCTGAGGCCTCGAACACATCACCAGTCCTGGGAGTACTTTTTTGTGTCTTTAATATGCACATTATACCCCTTGTCCATGATTTGGAGCACACACAAGGTGCAGTACTAAACTTATGGGGGATGCTCTGATGGGAGGTAGCATTATGACAACAAGGGCTTCGTGGGATGCCTGTGTGGCCTCAGACCTCATGGCTTCTCTGAGTTTACCAGGAGTTAGAAGAGTGGTGTAGGTGCTTGCTAAGCTATAAAGTGCTATTCTGATTAAGGTGCTACATCTGTGGTTTTGTGTTTGAAGGGTCAGAATTAAGACAAAAAGAAAAAAGTGTGCGAAAGTATGTGGCTGGGTTTCCTGCATATGCTGACTAAAAAAATTTTCTTCTTAGAGTTTTTGGAGAACTGAAGTGTTCCAACATTTGAAGTTGATTTCTGGTGGACGATCCACTGGAATTCAAACATATACTGTTGAGCACTTCTCTATGTCAAGTTCTCTTCCTCTGTGTTTACTACTGTAAATAATTTTCTGCCAAACTCAGGAGATGCTTCTTGATGTCATTATTTCACAGTGAAGAGGTTGAGGACCTGGAGGGGTGACCGGTCAGAGAACACACTGTCGGTGGGTAGCTGTGCTGGTATAACCATTGGTTCTCACTGTGTCCCACTGGGGCTTATTGCATGGATTGGTTTTTAAACTGGATGGCCTTCACAAAGAATTCTGACCACTTGTGTGATCCCTCATTGTTAGCTGCCTTCGGTTGGGTTTGATTCATAGTCACTTTCCATTTGATAGAACAAAATGTTGCCCAATCTTGGGCAATCTTCTTGATTGTTGCTGTGTTTAGGTCCATTGTTGAGGCTATTATGTCAGTTCATCTCACCAAGGGCCTCTGACACCTCCACTGAGCCTCTGCTTTACCAAAAATGATGTCTCTTTCTAGCTATTGATCTTTCCTGAAGACATGTCCAAAGCAGGAAGCCCTGGTGGCATATTGGTTAAGTGCTACGTCTGCTAACCAAGAGGTGGGCAGTTTGAATCTGCCAGGCACTCCTTGGAAATTCTGTGGAACAGTTCCACTCTGTCTTATAGAGTCACTGTGAGCCTGAATCAGCTCGACAGCAGTGGGTTTGGCTTTTTTGATTTTGTCCAAAGTAAGTGAGCGGAAGTAGCACGATCTTTGCTTCTGAGGGGCATTCTGGTTTTATTTCTTCCAAGATTGATTTGTTCACTCTTCCAGAAGCCCACAGTTCTTTCAGAACTCTTTCCAACACCACAGTTTGAATGCATCAATTTTTTTGTCTTCCTTTTTCATTGTCCAGCTTTCACATGCTTGTTAGTTGATTGGAAATGCCATGACTTTGTTCAGGAGCACGTTAGTCATTATAGTGACATCTTGCTTCTTAAAACTTCTAAGAAGTCTTTTGCAGCTCATTCGCCCAATACAATGTGTTTGATTCTTTGACTGCTGCTTCCATGGGCACTGATTGTTGATTGAGGTACAGCAGTTCGTTTTCAACATGTGCTGACACATCTGATGGCTGGTGATTTATTGTCTAGATAGACTGAACACTGAATGGGGATGCTGACTGGTGGCTGGAGAGGGGCCACAGCAGTGCAGACACCATGGATGACTTAGGCTAGGGTTCTTCATGGGGATAGGGACAGGGCTTGAGGCCTGCAATCCAGGAAAATAGCAAAAGTCGTTGGTAGGTCGGTCAGGTTTTTTCTTTTTTGCTCTTGAAGTGAAAATGGAGTCTTTATACTTCATGTGCCTAGAATCAACTATACAAAGAGAGGTCTGACTCTGAAATCCTCAGGTATTTGGCTCTGCAGAAACTCTAATTAGTAAATTGTCAGTGAGTAGGAAAACAGTGTTGGCATTTAGAATTTGCGTGTGGGATATATATATATTTTTTGTCTGGTTTTACATTCAAGGAATTGGTTCCCTGGCAAGCCAGCTCTAAATATAAATTTGTCAGAATTATATGTGCAGTTAATTTAGTAAAAATGTATAGTTTATATTTCCGTAAGTTGGTTTCAGTACAATTGTCTTGAAAAAATCCATAATTTCAAAAATAGGAAAACTGTTTATTTAGCGAATGGCTGTATTTAGGAATGATGGATTTCTCAAGTCTGGCAGGTTGTGTGTGTATTGTCACATGAAGCAGAGTTTATGTTTACATGTCTTTGGGTACAATAAGTGAACCATGTCCTCTAACGTCTGTTTGTATTATCCAGAGCTGTGACAGCTGTCCCAGATGGGGTGAGGTGGCACTTGATGTGTTAGGACCAGAAGCCGTACATCAAGCTCTACCTGCACCCACTGGGCAAGCTGACAGTGAACTTCTCTGGGCCTGACAGCTCATTGCAAGGAGGCCACATGTCAGTGCTTCCTTCCTCACCAGCATCCAAATTGCTGGGTGGAGGAAATGAGATAAAATGTGTGTGAGTACTTGGTCCCAGTGGAGTGCTTGGTCACCAACAGCCATTGTGGTTACGGTGTGTGTATCTGTCTGTCTCCTCAACTTGTCTGCAAGCTCTTGGCTTCCCTAGCTGTTCTGGTTAGTGCTGGTGAAAGCTAGTGTCTGATGGATGGATTCTGGCCATGGGTTCTAGTTCTACCCTGCCTGGCCTGACTGCTGGATTGTGAACCCATGAGGCGGGACCAGGCTGCTCATGAGATAGCTGTTTCTCCTGGGATGGCATTGGGCTAAGCCTCAGTTTTCCTGACTCTCTTCCCCTCCTAGATGTGCCTTTGTGTTCACATACAGTGAAGATGTTGCTTGTGGTCTTTCTCTGCTCTTGGGGTTGCAGGGCTCAGGCAGCTGGAGAGAGGCATGTTGTTGAGGACAGAAGGTTGGATGAGTGGTCTGCCTTTGGTTCTTAGGTTCTTCTTTTTTAATATTTTATTGTGCTTTAAGTGAAAGTTTGCAATCCAAGTCAATTTGTTATACAAAAACCCACAAGCACACTGCTGTCTAACCCTAGATGCTCTTTCCACCTGGTTCTTAGGTTCTTTGCTGTGGCTTGGGTTGGAAACTCTGAGAGCAGAAGCCCCTACAGACCAAGAACTTCTGAATGTGTCTCTCCCGTGGGTACTGAGCTTTAACAGATTTCAGCTCCTAAATTAATTGTATTTTATTAAGTAATGGTTTTCTTCTTCTTCATAGTCTGGTCTGTACTTAATCAGCAGTAATAACTGGTGTTACACTTGTTGATATAATAGAGCCTGAGGCAGAGGTACCTCGACTTGCATTTATTTCTTGTGGGGGGTTGCCTGTAGAGAACCCCTAGTTCTGGCAGTTTCCCTTGCCCCATTGCTTTGGGAACCCTGCCTTAACTGTCTGTATAGGTTGCTTCTTTTATCCATCATATGAAATTGTATCTAATAATGGATATAAAGGGGGGTAAGGCTTTTACATGACAGCCGTACTCTTTGTCCTTCAGTGCTCAGTCCTCTGATACCCAAGCCTTTTAGGACTCTACACTGCTAGCACATGGCATGGGTGTGGAGAGCCCTAGTTACCTATGAGCCTCTTTACTGGGAGGGTGTCTGTGACCCATCTACCCATTTTTCTACTTGCCCACCTGCCCACCTACCCACCTATCCACCTACCCACCTACCCACACCTCCCTTTCTCTCTTCCTCCCTTCTGTCCTTCCAGCTGCATGTCCTGTATGTATTCAGCCACCCATGTATCCATTCTTTCACCTATCCACCCACCCACCCACCCATCCACCCACCCGACCATTGGTCCACCCACCCGACCATTGGTCCACCCACCCGTCCATTCATCTTTCCATCCTTCCTGCCATTTTCCTTCCTGCCATCCACCAACTCTCCCAGCCGCCATCCATCCATTTGCCCACTCACCCATGCACCTGCTCACCCATTCACCTGTGCACCCATCTGTACCCATCATCCACCCCATCCTTTCACCAACCCACGTATCAGTCTAGCCACTCATCCATCCCCCCACTCACTCTCCTACCACTCACCCATGCATCCACTCAGCAGGTATTTTCTGAGTGCCTGATGTGTACCATCTTTCACATTCACTGTTTGGAGCTGGGTGGTGTCGGAAGGAGGGCATGAGAGGTGCGGCTGAAGAACAGGGGAAGGCATGAGAGCCCTGCTTTTGCTTTGGGTCAAAGAGCCTAGAGAGCACATGCAGGAATGGGAGTGTCCCAAGGCAGGTGGGGCAGATCCCGGACCTCGGCCTCGGTGATGATGGGCTTGTCCCTGCAGAGCTGACTAGAGAAGCCCTCCAGGAGCAGAGGTAGTCTGGAGTGGGGAGTTTGGCTACAGCAGGGAAACCTGGGCACAGTGGGCCTGGGTGTGGGAGGATTATGTGGTTTGTGCAGGCCACCCGAAAGTGGCATTGTCAGCATGACTTGCCCTGGGTGGCCGTGGGTGGGGAACAGAGCAGTGGTGGTAACCATACACACATACACACACACTGATAAGCAGGCACGCTCGCTCTAGGAGTGTGTTTCCACAGCCAAGCTCCCAGCTGAAGAACTTGGAAAAAGCACAGTGAGGGATGAGGTAGACAGCCTGGCCTGCAGGGACCTGGCACTGAGGGTCCCGAGCCACCCAGGAGCCTCATGCTCCACTGTCTGGCAGCAATGCCAGACTTGCTAGCATGGATGTTTAATTTTACCTTTTAGAGATTTACAGGCTTTCTAGATTAAATTGCAACTGTTCCCCTAGAAGAACGACAGAAATCTGTGAGAAACCTTAAATCACATTATTAATTTGTTCACACAGAGTTAACTGGTGAAGTTCTGCTGATGTGCTCTGAAAAGCGGAACCATGAAAACAGAAAAGCCTTGTTTCCAGTTGTCCAGGGAGCCAAGATGTGCCTGCTGGCGATCACAGATTATGGCAGTGGCAGGGTGCCAGCTGGTGTGTGGCCTCGCTGTCTGTCCCTCGCAGTGCTGCTGCTTTTGCAGTCCCAGCACGCAGCCCATCCTGACGTGGAGCCCTAGTCTGTCAGGAGAGGAGCTGACCTTCCTGCTGCCCACTGGGCGAATGTGGCTGCCTCAGGCCAGGAGGAGGGCTGTGCATGGTGTCGAGGTGCGTGAGGAGTGGTGTGCGCAGTGCAGTGCTGAGGAAGGGGAGGCGCCATGCTGAGGAAGTCGGCATGTGGGTACTGGGGTGCGCGAGAAGCAGGTACCCTGTGAGGTGCTGAGGCATGGGGTGTGAGACGCTGAGGGACCTGGCATGCACGGTGCGGTGCTCAGGAGCTGTGAGCGTGGTGCTGAGGTGCTGCGTGCGGTGGTGGTGAGGTGCAGGGCACGTGGTGAGGTGCTGAGGTGAGGCATGCACGGCTTGGTGTTGAGGTGAGGCGCGTGGGGTGCGGTGCTGGGGCGTGGGTGCTAAGGTGCGGCTGTGAGCGGTGAGGCACTGAAGTGTGGAATGTGCGGTGCAGTGTTGAGATGCAGTGTGTGTAGTTTGCTGTTGAGGTGCCCTGTGTGTGTTGCACTGCTGAGAAGCTAGTGCATGGTGTGGTGCGGAGGCACGGTGTGGTGCTGAGGAGTGCACAGCTGTTGGAGGAGGAGATCCTGAGGCTCACGCACTTGCTGGTTTTCAGTAAACACCTAATGTGACCCTTCAAATTGCCAGCCTTTTGATTAGTAACCAAGCACTTAACTATTGTGCCACCGTGGCTCCTTTTCATATATTAAGCAAGCATAACTTACAGAACACAGACTCTTGGCACTTCCTTAAGACTTGCAACAAAAATTCAGGCAAATGAGAGCCAATACAGTTACAGATTGGTGTTGGTGAGATTCTGAGATTCTATCGTGAGTTTGCAAAAGAATCCTGTGTATTGGTGGCAGTGCTGTTTCTCTCTGCTCATACTTTAACCCTAGCAAGGAGCACACAGTGTAGTCTAGGGGGACAGCTCTTGTCCCTTTGCCAACTTGGTCAGCAATGGCTATTAATGGAGGCACATACTGAACCAGAAGCATCTGGTAAAAGCCACATGTGTTGTAAAAATACATACTGTCCCAATGGCTGTCTTGTAGGTGAAATTAAGTGTGATTTTAAGGAAGTGAATGGAGACACAAAAAACATAACTTTGTGGCTGATTTTTGTCCCATTCAGCTTGATTCCTCACCTGGCTCTGAAGCTCTTGTGCATATTCTTTATTGAAAATCACTCAAGCTAAGGTAGGTCTGGAGTCCATTGTGGCATTTCGTTTTGCAGAGTCCATGTTGACTGATCACAGGGAAATACTTGGACCCTAAGTCACAGGTCCCAACACCTAATGCTTTTTTTAGATGGAACATATTTCAACAAATCACTTACCTTAAAATAATGCTGATATGGTTAACAAGAGAAAGGCAGACAACCTAGGAGGAAAAGCGAAATATTTGAACAAACAGTTCACAGAAGAGGAAAATGAATGCTCAGTGGACATGTGAATAGATCCTCAGTTATCAGGGAGATGCAGAATAAACCTTAAATGTGATACCATTCCATACCCACCAGCATGGCTACAATAAACACAGCAGAAAACATCATATTCTGATGAGAATGTGGAGCAACTGGAACTAACATTGCTGATTAGGGTATAAATTTGTGTAACTGTCCTGGGAAGCTGTTTGGCTATATCTATTAAAGTTAAATTGACACAGGCTGTCTGGCCAACAATCCAGTGCCAAGTATGCACCTGAGGGAAATGTGCACATTTGGCTGCTGGAATGGGCTGAGTGATTGCCCATAAAGATATTAGGTGCTTATCCGTAGAACCTGTGAATATTAGGTGAAGTGTTTGCAGATGTGATTCATCTAAGGCTTTTGTGTGAGGAGATTATCCTGGATTGCTTGAACAAAAAAAAAACAAACCCATTGCCATGAAGTCCATTCTGACTCATAGTGACCTCATAGAACAGAGCAGAACTGCCCCATAGAGTTTCCAAGGGGTGCCTGGTGGATTTGAAGTGGCAACCTCTTGGTTAGTAGCATGTAGCACTTTATTATGGCCAGTGTTTCCTGGATTACCTGGGTAGGCCCTAAATGCCATCCCGGGTGTACTTACAAGAGAGGCAGGAGAGAATTTTGTGTGTGTAGAGAAAGCAATATCAAGATGAAGGCGGAGACTGGAGTGATGGCAGCCAGCCACAAGCCAGGGAATGCCTGCAGCCACCACAAACTGAAAGAGGCAAGGAAAGGATTCTCCCCTGGAGTCTGTAGAGGGAGTGCAGCCCTGCCCACACCCAGATTTTGGTCCGGTGAGATTGATTTTGGACTTCTGGCTTACAGAACCATGAGAGAATATGTTTCAGTTGTCTCAATCCACCCATTTTAGGGTAATTTGTTACAGCAGCAAGAGGACACTAGTACATTCATAGGGGACACACACAAGAGCACAGCAACAGTATTGTAACTGCCAAGCTGCAAACACCCCAGAAGCCCATCTGCAGGAGAATCAACCAGTAAATAGTGGTTTAGTTAAGCCTGGAATACTGGACAGTCAGCAGTGACAGTGAGCAGTTCACAACTTTGTGCGACAGTGTAGACTAGCCTTGGAGCATAATGTGGAGTGAGGAAACCTGGACACGGGTCCATACCTTGTGATTCCAGTTATGTGAAAGTCAACAGGGATCTCTAGTGCGTGGTGGTGGAAGCCAAGTTCTGGAGAGATGGTAACTAGAGGAGGCAGGGCTTTTGGAAGTGCTGATAATGTTCCATCTCTTGATCTGGGTGCTGGTATGCAGGAAGTAGTTCCATTTATGATATGGAACTTTGCTGTATGTATATTATATTTCAGTAGAAAGCTAAAAAATAAAGTGATACAGTGAAATTTTCAAGGATAACGTTTTTAAATTTATGATTGAATGAAAATGTACATTCCTATGTAAGTTTGCATGCCCACCTATCTGCAGCTCCCACTGCTCGCCCTTCCCGGTGACAGCACACTCTTCCTCTCTGCTCCATGCATGTCTTATCCTTTCAAGGAGAACTTTTAATTGACTGATTCATGGCTTCAAGATTGTATTTAATTTAGTGTGGTATGATTAAATTTTGCCATTATAATGAGTGTTTATTAATATTTAGATGTAAATTGTATTTTCTAAATGAAATCAGAGCACCTAAATCCAAATTGGATGCTAAGATCTATACAAATTTAATTGGTAAGGATACATTATCTAGATGAAATGTGCTTTCTTCCTGTATGTAGAAGGGGCTGGGCTCTTAAAACCAGACACAAACAACGTAAGTGTTTAAGCATAGTATGTTATGTGGTTTCATTTTACTAGGAAACAAAGAACTTCAAAGAAGAGAGAGCAGAAGGGTCATTTCTATAGCCTTTCAGCCCCAAATTGTGGGAGGATGTTCTGTTTCTATCACCGACCGATATACCTCTCCAGGCACCTTGCTCATCAGAGTCCCCAGGAGTGCCTGCCCATCTCTTTCTCTGCCAAGCCTTCCCTACCTCTTTCACCTGTGACCTCCTTCTCATCCGTTTGGACTAGCTGCAGTCCCTCCTCTTGTACTTTCGCTTTGTCCATGAGCACCCAGGGCAGGGTGGTATTGCTGACTCACAGTGAACACTCTTTGTCAAGTCGCTGTGGGCACTGTGATCATGTTGACTCCACAAACGAGACAGTTTGCTTGACCAAGTACAGCTGTGGCCATAAATTCGTTCTGACCTTTGTTGGCTGAGATTTTGAGTTGCTGCCTGTTGAGGTGTTTGCATCAGTCCTCCCACCAGCATTAGTGTGTTGTGTGCCACCTGTGTTCTGAGCACCTAACAATAACTTGTATCTCCAGCCCCAAATGCTGTCAGCATCCTGACCCTGCTTGGCTGTAACTCCCTGCCAGGACATTGTAGGGAGCGTTGATGAGCAAGGCTGGGATGCTGACACTGCTTTGGGCTGGAGATACAGATTATTCTTAGGTATCACTGAGTCAGCTGAGACTCATGGTGATCATAAGACAACAGAACAAGGTGTTACCAACCCTGTGCCATCTTCACAATCATTGCTGTACTTCAGTCCACTGCTTTGTTGTGTCAGTCTGTCTCATTGAGGATTTCCCTGATTTTCACTTACCTTTTACTTTACCAAACAGGATGTCTTTTCCTAGAGATTGGTCTTTCCTGTTGATGTGTCCAAAGTAAGCAAGCCGATGTCTTTCCATCCTTGCTTTCCAGGAGTGTTCTGCTTGTATTTAATCTAATACTGATTTGTTCACTCTTCTTGCAGTCAGAGTACAGTCAGTATTCTTGGACAGTGCTACAGTTTAAATGCATCAATTCTTCCATCTTTCTGTCTCGTTGTCCAGCTTTTGCGTACATACGAGGTGATGGAAAAGACCATGGATTAGGTCAAGTGTGCCTTAGTCATCACAGTGATATCTTTGCTTTTTAAAACTGGAAAGATTTTCCCAACATGATATGTCGTTTGATTTATTGACTGCTGCTTCTGTGGATGTTGATTTTTGAGCAGAGTAGAATGAAATCATTGATGGCTTCAGTTTCTTCTTCATTTATCGTGATGTTGCCTATGGGCCTGATGGTGAGCATTTTTGTTTTCTTTAGGTTCAGGTATAATGCATCCTAAAGGCTACAGTCTTTGACCTTGATGTGGGTGTCACCATATTGTGGCTGTGGAACAGTGTTGTCTGCGTTGTTACGAGTTCCTGAGGGGAAGGGTGCTGAAATGGAGTGAGCAGGTAGAATCCTTCTTAGGGGCTTATAATGAATTTGAGTTTTTTAAAAAATTTTTATTGTAATTAAGTAAAAATTTACAATCTAAGTCTATTTTCCTTATAAAACCCCGAGCACTCACACCTCTCCAACTGTATCTGCTCTCCTCACCCTGTGACAGCACATTCTTCTTTTCTTTTTTTTATTATGATTGAATGAAAATGTACATTCCTATATAAATTCACATGTTCACATATTTGCAGCTCCTACTGCTCTCCCTGTCCAGTGACAGCACACCCCTCCTCTCTGTTCCATACATGTCCAATCCTCCCAAACCTCCTATCCCCTCCTCTCCACCCACTCCCCTTCCTCCAGCAAGAGGTCAGCAGGATGATATCCTGTAGATGCATAGAACCATAAAATTCCAAAAAGATACTGTCACTCTGCGTCACAAAGTCCAATTCATTGCTGTCGGAAAAGTTGATCTTCATTATGATTTGTGGACAGGGGCAGCATCAGGGCCAGGGGCCATGCTCCCAGGGGAACTCCTAAGCCCCTGGACCATCTATTGCGGTCTTTTATTGAAGGTCTCGGTACACTCCTATTCATTCTCTTGGTGCCAGTGAGACTCCACTTTGTGAACTCCATGGTGGCTATCACTGGTGGTGGCTGGGCACCATCTGGTTCTTCTGGTCACGAGTCGATGTAGAGACCACTCAGGCGGGTCCCTCTGTCTTCTGGGTTCTCTTTTCCCCATGTCATTCTTGTCCTTGGTTGATCATCCATTCCTGCGAAGTTGGGACAATTTGCTGTACCCTCAGAGGGCAGCTTGGCAGCTTTTAAGACCCCAGATGCCACTCACTGATGAGGGATGCAGAGAGTCCTCATTAGCAAAACTCTAGCTGTGCCAACTGGCCTCGATTTAGCCTGAGAGCATGGGCCCTGGCCCCCCACCCCAGCTACTCTGTCCTTGCAATACTGGGTTAGGATGGGAGGAACACTGAAGTTGTGTTGAAGTCCAGTTATTATTGATCTTCTTTCTATGAGCACACTCTTCTTTTCCCCTCCTTACTTCTAGTAGCCACTCAGCCAACACTTGTGCCCTCCTTTCCACCTTTTCCTCTCCCCTCTAAAAAGAAACCAGTAGTATTACAGCTTCTTATATATATTAAACCATAAAGTACACGTACCACCTGCCTCACTCTGTGTCCCCAAGTCCTGTCCATTCAGTACTGATGCTCAGTACTGAAGTGTTGGCTTCACTACTGGTTTTCGCCCTGGGCTCATGGCAAGTCTAGGGCCCATGTTCTCCGGAGATCCTCGAGGTTGTCAGGCCATCAAGCCTGGTGTTTTAATAGAGTTCTTGATCTGTATACACTTTTTCCTTATGCTGTGTCTGGGACTCTACCCTGTGTTCCCTGTCAGGGCTGTCTTTGGTGGTGGCCAGGCACCATCTAGTTCTTCTGTTCTCTTCCTGGTGTAGTCTCCCAATCATATGGATCATTCTGTCTCCTGGGCTCATTTTTCCTTGTGTCTTTGATGTTGTTGGTTGTCATCTGTTCCAGGTGGGTTGGGAACAATTTGAGTTTTTAATTTCTTTTGTAAGTCTGTGTTTTTAATTTCATTTTTTGCAGTAATTGAGTTTAACTTTATTTTGTAGTAGTGTAGGTCTGTAGTATTCTAGGAGATAGATGAGAGGTTCTGATATAAAGCTGTTGGAAGTGCTGCAAGCAGAGGGAAGAGGGGAGGGACTGGGGCCTGGGCTATGCTCAGCAAGACCCCAGCCTAGAGGATCAGGAGAGGAGGAGGAAAGTTCTGAGTTGGGTTGCCCCCTTTATAAGTGAAGACATTGAGCCTTAGGTGGGTGGAAGGCTTGGCTAAGGTCCCTGAGCAGCTGAAGCAGAGACTGGCCCTGCCCTGTAGATCCTATGACCCGCTTCCTAGGGCCTCGCCTAGTATGACTGTTTTACTTCAGGCTTGCCAGGCTCTGGTGTGGTTGGCGTGGCTCTGTGTAAAGACAGGGTGGCAGTTTGTCTCCTTCGTGTATGTCACTGATGCTCAGTGTTATAGGTCCAGCCCTTGGTGCTGCAGCACTGGGCAGCTCCTTTAGCAAATGTCCTCATGCCCACTCAAGGCTGCTGACCCTGAGGCTCAGGTGGCATACAGTTGCTGAAACTGAGGCTTCCCTGTAAGTATTGTGTTCTCAGCAGCCTGAGTACTTTCCCTTGTGTCTCTCCTCTAACCTTGGCATTTGGCTCCTGTGGTTGTTTGGTGACATTCCCAAAGGTGATGAGCTGCTGTATGCCATTTATCCAGGCTGCTGCTGCAGATTGAGGATGAGCCATCTGAGTACCATGCCCGAGCCTGGGCGATCTTTGTGGGCCCTGTTTCCGTACTCATCCTGCACATGTCCTTACAGGCTGGTATGTAGTGTGTATTGTAAGTTGTGTCTTTACAGTTCACCCCCCTGTGAATTAATGCCATGCCACCTGTGATAGCCTGCTGTGTTCAGGATTGCCCACCGTCTGCTGCCCTGCTTCTGGTTGGGGCTGCCCTCTGTGTCCAGCCCCCAGCGCAGTATCTAGAACTCTGTAGCTGCTTAATAAAGGTAGTTGAATGGCCTTTTATCAGCCCCACCCCCGCCACATCAGAGATGGGATTAAACCCCAGCTCTGCCAGTTGTCGCCTCCGTGATGTTTAAACAGAGTGCAAGTGAAACAGGGTGCTGACGTGGGACCAGACTCTGGATCCCTGGTCCACTCTGGGTGGGACTCTTGGCCCTGTCCAGGGCTTGGGGAACATGACAACTTCTTTAGCATGGCTGGGGATCGGGAGGGATGGGCCTGGCTAGGCTGTGGTTGCTGTCCCTGGAGTCTGGGGTCTAGGTGGGTGCTTTGGGGCCCTGAAGCACTGGGTCAGCTCTGTTCCAAGTCTCATGGCTGGCCTGTGATAAGGAAAGCATCTTTGTTCATTATGGGGTACTCTGTGTCTGGGATTTGGGGAATGGTTTGTGTGTACAGGTGGCATGTAGTTCATGCCACTACCATACTCTGCAGGATTAGACATGTCTTCTGGCTCCCTGACCCCTGAAGCCCTGGTGATGAGACCTGTGCTTCCTGACTGCACCTCTGTCTCTGCTGGGCTTTGTCTTCCTTCATCTAGTTGCTCCCACTCCGGCTTTGCACTGTGTGTTTATCTATCTGCTCTCTCTCTTCTCCACCCCCTAGGAATTGCCTAGGAGCAGGTGGGGGAGGTGCACCCCTGTTGGAAGGAGGAGTGTGTTTGGGGCCAGTACCAGGTTTTACCTTAGGTGATTGATCGTCTCATGGGTCATTCACAGGAAGGGGCTGGCCATACCCTACCCCTGTGGGCTCCTAGGCCATGACCTTCTTGGGAAGATTGAAACAATTTAGTAGTAGCATTTCAGTGTTTGCTGTGGGCAAAACATCACAGAAAAACACTGTGCAGTGTGGAGAAGCCCTCAAGGAGCTTTGGATTTTTCCCTGTGTGTGTGTGT
This sequence comes from Heterohyrax brucei, assembly GCA_028571685.1. Classification (NCBI taxonomy): domain Eukaryota; kingdom Metazoa; phylum Chordata; class Mammalia; order Hyracoidea; family Procaviidae; genus Heterohyrax; species Heterohyrax brucei. Next base: position 132,284,478 of record CM053149.1, on the reverse strand, counting down.
ATGTGTGTGTTGGGGTGGGTGGTGGCATAGCTAATGGAATCAAGAAAAAACCCAAATCCAATGTGAAACACAATGGAATTTTCACTGGTCCAGGTCTTTCTTTCAGGGCACCTCTGGGTGGGTTCAAACCACCCACCTTTCAATGAGCAGCTGCCCCCTCCCTCATCAGGCCCCTGACCAGTAGCTGTTTTTCCGTGTTGCGCAGACAACATTGATGTCCCAGCATGGAGGCAGCCTAGAGCCCAGCCTCTGTCGGAACTAGGCTGGCACTGATGACTGATGGGTGAGGCAGTGGCTGAGTGGATGACTGGGATGTCTCATGGAATCTGGCCCACCAGCTGGAACCTGGGCTTCAGTGAACTTTATCGTCCTTAGCCTGTGTAAGGATCTCTTCCTTAGTCTTTGGCAGAGGTACCTAGGATGAAGTACAAAACAGTGAGCGTGGCAGGGGCAAAGCAGGTCAGAATCCTGGTGTCCTGTAAGTGGTCACAGCAGATGGTCACCTGGGAGCCAGGAATGATGGCTGTCTGTAAATGGAGAATTGGGTAGGCCTGCCTGGGACCTCGCTGCTCCCTGAAGCCTGGCTGTAATGAATCTTCCTGCTCCATCTTCTGTACTCAGCCACAACACTGGCTTTGCAAGAGGTTGTGAGTCATGAATGAGAACCCTGTGTGTCCAGTGTCACCTGCAAGCCTGGCACCTGGAGGTGCCTGCAGTGGGGCAATTGATGCCAGTGTTGCAGGGTGGGAGATTTGCACTGCCACTGCCCTTGGGCAGACCCTCAGCCCCCTCACTTGTCCTCAGAGAGTCAGATGAAAGGGTTCCTACCGGTCCTACAGTCTGCTCTAAATTTTATGACAAAATCAGGCTGGACGGTACGAAACTGCATTTTTTTGTGAGTCAGACGTGTTCAAATGTCATATGGTTCAATTTAATAGTTTTGTGTTAAAGCAGTATTTGGCAAGAGAGAACAATCATCTAATTTTTTTTTTTACATGACCACAAGTTCACTGCATTAGAAAATTGTTTGTGCTATCCACTTGCTCCGACTCATGACCAGCCAAGCCAAGTGCCGTCGAGTCGGCTCCGACTCATGGCGACCGACTCGTGACAGCCCCACGTATAATAGAATGGGACATGATGGTCCTGATCATTGATAGGTTGGAGTCTGTTGTTGCAGCTATTACATCAGTCAGTCTCTTGGAGGGTTTCCCTCGCTGTTGCTGACCAAACATCATGTCCTTTCCTAGCTATTAGTCTTCTTGATGACATGTCCAAAGTGAGTGAGTGAGCTGAAATCTCGCCATCCATGCTTTTAAGGGGCATTCTGGTTGTGTTTCTTTTAAGACTGATTTATTCATTCTTTTGGCAGTCTGCAGTGTATTTAGTATTCTTCATCAACATTAGAAAATAGAATTATGCCAAAAGAAACTCTTTTTTGCTTATGTTTCTTTTGCTGTGCTGCGGCGCACACACAGTTGCTGACATGGAGCTCCACAGGCTGGATTTGATGGGACTCTTCCTCCGCAGTGTACCCTTCCCTCCTCCCCTGTAACGGCGCGTTCCCTTGCAGCAGCAGTCCTTCACACGGCTCTTCAGCTGCCCTGGGTACTTGGACTGCAGAGACTCTCTGTGGCCCGCCTTTCAAGGTTTGCTTATGGTGCTTTGGGATGAAGTCAGAAACTTACAGGAAAGGCCTGTGGGGAAGTTTCAGAGACTTCCCAATGATTGGGGAGCCCCTCTGAGTGGGGCTGAGGACTGGGGTGCAGCAGTAGTTATCCCCAGGAGACACTGTGCTGGGGCTGGCACTAACCTGAAGGGCAAAGCCAGAATTCTGGGCTCACCAGACGTTATTTATTCTAAAACACAGTGCCCCTCTGTGAACTGAGGGCTGAAACAAAGCCCTCTTTTCCTGAGTGCTTGGAGACCCTCAGGTGCAATTAAATCTGAGTCCTCTGATGGCTGATTGCTGTGGCTGCCCTTTGAAGTGCAAGCTGCTGTCCTGACATCCTGAAGCTGAGGAATCTGAGCAAAAGCTGCTGAATTCTAAGGCCCCAGGAGACTCTTTGTCCTCCTTTTGCAGAAGCAGTAGATTCAAGGCTTTGCTCTGTTGAACTGGAAGGAAGAATTTCTAACTTTCCTCTGCTTGAAGAACTAAAAATGGAACATTCTGCATCAGTTCCCCAAAAGTGTACCTTTAAGCAAGTTCTTAGAAAAAATGGGCTGCACTGTTTTCTTTGCATGGAAGCATGTTCAGTGGGAATCTCTGGGTATGAATGCTAAAGTGCTAGTCTACTCTGTTTCATTTTCATATGCTGAGATGCTTTAAACACCTGAGGTCACTGATCGGGTTCTGATGGGCAATACTTTCCCCACAACCTGGGCAGGGTTGCTTACAGGAGACAGTTCTTCTTGCTCTGGTCCAGCCTCATTGTTGTGGACGAAGATAAACACCCCCTGAAGTAGCTGAGGGTTCCTGAAGAAGTTCACAGAATTCAGTGAGTGACAGGAGTAATTTTGACTGTTTTTATATATGCTGTCAGCTGGGAAGCATAGTTGGCATGTGGTATTTAATTATTTGACCAAAAAAAAAAAAGAGCTGATAATTACAATAAATAGATGTGCTATTTCGTCCTTTTTTTTTTTTAGATTGTACTTTCTAACAGTTATCTTGTATTTTCTGAGGAGAAAGAGAATCATTTTCCTGGCAGTAGAGTTTGGGGTTGATCTGGGGTGGGAGGGCAGGCATCTAACATAATTTAGATTTGGACACTCTCTTGGCATTGGTTTTGCATAAGCATATATTTTTTTAACTTTTTAATTTTTCTTCTGGTTATAGTTTTCACGCATTATGCAGAAATATGTAATATTAAAAGTATACCCTTGCTTCCCCATTCAGCCCATTCAAGACAATCATTATTAACAGACTGGTGCATATGCCTCCAATTTTCTTTTCTTGTCTGTAGAACTATTTTATTTATATTTTATGCAAATATATACATATGTCAAGAAATTTGGAAGACAGTTACCTGGGCTGTTGACTGGAAGAGATCCATATTCATCCCTATTCCAAAGAAAGGTGATCCAGTGGAATGAGGAAATTATTGAACAGTATCGTTAATGTTGCAAGTAAAATTTTCTTGAAAGTAATTAAAAAATAGTTGCAGTAGTACATTGGCACAGAACTACCAGAAATTCAAGCTGAATTTGGAAGGGAATGTGGAACAAAGGATGTTATTGCTGACGTAAGATGGATCTGTGGCTGAAAGCAGAGAATTCTAGAAAAATGTTTTCCTGTGCTTTGTTGGCTATGCAGAGGGTGTGTGGATCATAACAAATTTTGGATAACATTTGGAAGAGTGGCAATTCCAGAATACTTAATTGTGCTTATGAAGAACGTGTACATAGACCAAGAGGAAGTCGTTTGAACAGAACAAGAGGATACTGTGTGGTTTAAAATCGGGAAAGGTATGCGTCAGGGTTGTATCCTTTTACCATACTTGTTCAGAATATATGCTGAGCAAATCAGCAGGGAAGTTAGACTATGTGAAGAATAAAGTGGCATCAGGATTGGAGGAAGACTCTTTAACAACCTGTGGTATGTAGATGACACAACCTTGCTTGCTCAGAGTGAAGAGAACTTGAAGATTAAAGATTAAAGATCCCAGCATTCAGTATGGATTACGCTTCAACATTAAGAAAACAAAAATCCTCAGAACCGTACCCATAAACGACATCATGATAAATGGAGAAAAGATTGAAGTTGTCAAGGATTTCCTTTTACTTGAACCCACGATCAACATCTATGGAAAGAACAGTCAAGAAAGCAAAAGATGCATTTCACTGGCTAAATCTGCAGCAAAAGACTGCTTAATGTGATCAGAAGCAAAGATGTCACTTTGAGGACTGAGATCTGCCTGTTCTAAGCTATGGTGTTTTCAGTTGCCAGGTATGCCTGCAAAAGCTGCACAGTGAGTGAATAAGGAAGACCAAAGAATTGATGCTTATGAATTATGTTGTTGGCAAAGAATATTGCAGTTGGCGTGGTCTACTGGAAGAAGAAACAAATCTGCCTTGGAAGAAGTACAGCTAGAAATGAGGATAGTGAGACTTTGTTTCGCCTACTTTAGACATTGGCCATCAGGAGGCAGTAGTCCCTGGAGAAAGACATCATGCTTGGTAAAGTACAGGGTCAGCAAAAAAGAGGAAGACCCTCAGTGAGATGGACTGATGCAGTGGCTGTTAACACTCAGCTCAAACGTTCTTACTGCTGATCGTGAGAATGGTGCAGGACTGGGTGACGTTTCCTTCAGCTGTGCAAATGGTCATTGTGAGTCAGAAGTGACTCGATGGTGCCTAGCAACAATATAGTTATTCTTTTTAGTATTTTTTCCCCAAATAGCATATTATAAATACGGTTTGTGGTTAGGTACCCTCCTACACTCAACAACGTATCATGGTAATTATTTTTCCTCAGTTTTTGTATGACAACATTATTCTTGCTAATGTTTGCATTTCATTTGACTCTTAATGGTGAACTTTTGGTTGTTCCCATTTTCCAGTCACACATGATGCTGGAATGCAGAATATTGTACATAAATTCTTGCACGTATTGGGATTTTGAAGTGTAGACTCCTAGACATAGACGTGCTCATAGGTGTTGCCAAGTTGCTTTCTGCAAAGGTTGTGTGGAGCAGCTCCTGCCCTTGACCTGAGCAGCAGAACACTCTTTGAACCTGGTTCAATCGTGAGGGCGTAAAACTTATAGTCTATTTTAAAATTATGAATGAGATTAATCTTTTCATGTGCTTAGTATTAATTTGAGTTTCTTATTTTAAGTTTCTTTTCTTACTTTACCTATTTTTCTGTTCAGTTGTTCAGCTTTTCCTTGTTGATTTATAGGTGCTCTTAGTGGTATTTTCGTTTGTTATGCACTTTGCAGGCATTTTTTTCCCCAGATGTCTTTTATCCTGTGACTGTATTTGAAGGTGGCTTTCGCAATGCAAGAATCTGGAAGTTTTGTGTTGTCAAATCTTTTTGGTTTCGGTTTTATAGAGCCTGAATTTTGTATCTTATTTACTGTACTTTCACTATACAGTATACTATATAAGATACAAAACATGCATAAACATCTTGTATTTTCTTCTGATACTTGATAGTTCAGATTTTATTACATTTGCAGTTTTTATTCATTTGGAATTTATTCTGAGATGTGGTTGAATTTAATTTTTTAAATAGGAACTTAAGTGTTTTATATGAACATTCAGCTTTCCACTGTAATTTATTAATAACCCATCTTTACTTCACTTTCAGACTGTTTAAATGGTACCTTAGGTGAAAGTTTGCAATATAAATTAACTTTCTTATTCAAAAGTTTTATACACAAATTGTTTTGTGACATCAGCTTTCCTCCTCTTTCCATCTTTTGGTTCCTTGTGTCCTTTTATCCAGTTTTCCTGTCCTTTCTTGCATTGTATCTTTGCTTTTGGGCAGGTGTTGCTCGCTGAGTCTTGTATAGTTAATTGACCTGAGAAGCATATTCGTCATGTGTGTTGTTAGTTTTACAGGCCTGTCTAGTCTTTGGCTGAAAGGTGGACTTCAGGAACAACTTCGGTTTTGAGTTAGATGGTGTCCAGGAGCCATCGTCTCAGAGATTCTTCCATCTCCGTTAGACCAGTAAGTCTGGTTTTCTTTATGTGTGTAAATTTGAAGTTTTTCCTACATTTTTCTCCCACTCTGTCTGGAACTTTCTGTTGTGATCATTGTCAGAGTAGTCAGTGGTTATAGCCTGGCACCATCTAGTCCTGGAGGAGGCTGTAGATCATAGGGCCATTGGTGCTTTGGACTAATATTTCCCGTATGTCTTTGGTTTTCTTCATTCTCCTTTGCCCCAGGAAGGATGGGACCAATAGGTATATCCTACATGGCTACTCACAAGCTTCTAAGACCCTACATGCTACTTACCCAAGTGGGATGTATTATGTTTTCTGTATGAACTCTGTTATGCCAGTTGACCTTTATTGCTCAAAACCATGGTGCCCAGCCCTCAGTGCTAGTAATTAAATCTCTGTGTCTAGGAAGCCTGACTTCGCCTTGTTCAAGTTGTGTAGACTTCACCTGTATTGGGTGTTGTCTTTTGTGTCACTATTTACCTCACTTTTGAGGTACACGTTTGTCATATAAATTTATTAAGTCACTGCCATATTCTACATGAGTCGGATCCGACTCGACGGCACTTGGCTGGCAATATTCTAGATTATTTCTGCTATGTTTCTGGACTCTTCATTCTAATATACTGGTTTATTCTTCTGCCAATATTCACTGTTTAAATTAATGTAGCTTTTTTTTTTTAATGCTTTGTTATCTTAAAGGACCATTTCTGCTTTCTTTTTCCACTTTGCTCTAGTCTTTCTCATGTGTTTGTTATCATTGTTGTTTTTAAAGGAGCTTTAGAATGAACCAAGTTTGCCCCCAGATCTAATTGGGATTCTGTATAGATTTATTTGAAGGAGAAGACACTTTTATAATATCTCCTCATCTGGATATTTTGGTTTATTAAGAAAGCGTTTTGCATCATCACTAATGTTTTGTTGCTTTCATCCTGTCATGTGTGTGGGTACTACTGGTCAGAGGCTGACTTGATGGCAGTTAACAGGAAAAGCCATTGGTTTGTTCCTGTAGGTTTTATGTGCACTTCTTGTTAGATTTATTCCTCGGTGTAAAGGCCCCTGTGTGGCACCGATGGTTTTACTTGGCTGCCAACTGAGAGGCTGACACTTTGAATCCAGCCCAGTGGCACCACAGAAGAAAGGCCTGGGGATCTACCTGCATAAGGATTACAGCCCTGAATACTCCAATAGAGCTCAGTTCTGCTCTGTCACGTGTACGGTCACCATGAGTTGAAAACCACGTGACAACAGGGAGGTTTTTTTTTTTTTTTTTCTTCCTAGTTTATCTCCTAGCTCTTGTTGCTAATTATTTTGCCTCCCCTTTATCTGACTGTGGTGGGTATGTCAGAAAGCTCTCGACTTCTGCTGTCTAGCTGTCTACCCACCTTGCTAAAATACCTTTATTAGTTTAAATAGCTTGTTAGTTCATCTTCTTGGATTTTCTCCTTGGGGAATTGTTTGCCAGTGCTTTCCATCCCAATGTTTATGCCTCTTTATTGCTGGCTTATTGAGGGGGATCTTGATTAGTCAGCTCTGTGGGTTCCTGGGCTCTCTTCTCGCTCTTTAGGGCAGTCACTTGCCTTTCTGCTCAGGGGCTGATCTTTTGACAGGAGCTGGTGTAGACCAGAACCCCTCAAGCCAGTTGTCCTGCCCAGAGTTGGGGGAGGCTGGTGGCTACTAAAAGTGATTTTTCCCACCCCAGTAATTGGGGAGGGCCTGAGGAGAAGGGTCTGATTGAGAGTCTTCTCAGGGCAGGGATGGTAGTCCATCTGGTTACGTTACCCAAGGTGATGATGTACATGGGGCCGTAGAGGAGGTGGCTTGTCTGCTGCTCAGCCCTGGGGGTCAGTAGCAGCTCCAGCAGGGGGCTCAGGGAGTTTCTTCCTGGGGCCTGTGTCTCCAGTCATGGGCGTAGGTAGTCACCAGAGTGATGTCAATGGCTGTGGTGGTAACAGTGTTGGGGACTCCTGTTGCATGGTGGTGTCTGTACCTTCCCCCAGACTGGAAGGCCCCGAGGCAGTAGTGGTGGCCCAGAGGTACACAGGACGGTGGGATGAGGTAGGGGTTGGGAGATGGTACACAGCCCTGGCTTTCAGAGTTCTCTGTAGGTGGTGAGAGTGCCACAGGAGATCAGGGATGCTAGTCACCCAGGGTCCCCCATGGGAAGTGAGCCCTCATGGGGCTGATGAGCCCAGGAGCCGTTAAACAAAAATGTTTCCACTCATTTGTGTTCTGGCCTTTGGGGTGTTGTACCCCACAGAAGCTGCCAAACTCTATGAGTCCTTGGTGCTTCCTTTGGACAAACAGTGGGCAGTTGCTTTTGTTTGTTTACATTTCATTGATTTTTTTTTTTTTTTGCCTTAGGTCTTACCATTTTAACTTAGAATCTTTACTCAGGTCATAGTAGGTATGAATGCTTGTTAAGCATGTGTCTGTGAAAAGCACGTTACTTTCTCGTTGTATGAGACACAGCTGGGCAGTTTTAGGGTGACAGTACTGTGCTGAGTGCCATGGGGTGGATGGGTGTTATGACTTGTCCTTACTGGCCTGTTCTTCCTGTGGCTCTTGGGAAAGGGAGCAGGAGGGTGATGTGACATGACCGCACGCTGCCCTCTGCGGGTGGCATCCTATCTGCCAGGATTCCATCTCCTGTTCAGGCCTCTGGGTCTCCATTTCCAGCTAAGGCCTGGTTCCTCTGCTCTCAGGGTAGGCACCTAGAGAGAAAGGAGCAGTTTTCTGCGCTGTGGTCAGAGCTAGTGGAGACAGAACTAGGCCAGCCACATCATAACACACTCAAGAGCCGCTGGCAGGAAAATCTCTTCCCAGTGCTTCCTGGAGATTTTGGTTAGAGGGATAGCCAGCTGCAAGACCAGAAAGTTCCCTGTGGACAGCAGGTGGCCCCAGGCAGTGAGAGACTCTTGGAAAATGTCTGTAAACTCACTGGAGGATGGTCAAGTGCTAGGAGTAGCTCAGAGGCTTTGAACTCCTTTGGCTCCAGACATGACCAGTCCAGGAAATGGCAGGCTTCAAATATACAGGCTTCAAATTTATTTGTCAGTATGTTGACTTTGAGAATTGGCTACAAAGAGAAAATTTACTATGGGTTAGAGATATAGGTACTCAGAAGGGAGACTCTGGTGGTGTAAGTGCTATGGCTGCTATCCAGAAGGTCAGCAGTTCAGATCCATTAGGTACTCCTTGGAAACTCTATGGAGCAGTCCTACTCTGTGCTATATTGGGTTGCTGTGAATAGAATTGACAGTAGTGAGTTTGGGCTTTTTGGTATACTCAGAATTGGTTATTTTCAAATTAAATATGAAAATTTTCTTGTACCTGAGAGTGATTTCACTAGATAGTGCATCGCTGCCTGAGTAAGGCCTTTGGCGTGCAACTCTGTCTCTGCTCTACTCTCTGTTCCCTCTAGCTCTAAAACCTTTAACCTTGTGACCAGGAAAACCTAGTAGCTGTGGTCATCCTCCGTCTGATTGCCTTAGTGCGTCTGGTTTCCTAAGTGTGTTTGCCAAACATGGGCTCCCTTGTCCTGGTTCTGTACCTTGCTGGCTGTTTCTCAGGGAGATCTGAGTTTCTTGATGGGATCCAGCCCTGGAGAAGAGGCGGTGTGGCACCTGACACTTAGAACTGGTAGCTCCCTGTTACTTGAGAAGGATGTATCTCCCAGGTGAGCTGGGCAGAGCCCTGTTGGGTTTTTGTCATTCATCCTAGTTTGGGATGGATTTTAGGATCTCCATTCTACATGACAGTAAAAGGGCAAGCACCTTCTCAACAATGTTGGGGTTTATTTTGCAGGCACCCTGAACTGATACACTCCCAGGCACTGCCCATGTGATGGTTCATTTTATGTGTGAACTTACTTAGGCTGTGGTTATAATTTCTGTGATCACATACTATAATGTAATCTAAATCTATCAACCAGTTGGAAGGAGGTTTCCATGGTGTATGTTCTGTCATCACACTGTAAATAGATGTTTTAACAGAACTCTCACCTTGTTCTTCCTGTTACTTGACCTATGGATTTTGAGACTGGCCAGCCCCCAACAGTCATGTGAGCCAATCCTCTGAAGTAAATAAATCTGTCTGTTTATATATATGTTCTTCTCTCTCACTGGTTGTTTCTTTGGCTCAGGTGGCGCAAACCAGTAACTCAGCCAGTGCAACATTATGAAGGACTTAGTGAATTGATTGTGCACTGATGAAATGTGAGAAACAGCAAGATAACTTTTAAAATTCTTGGTGTCAGTATAGGGCCACTCTTTGTGTGGGAAGGCTTTAATAACTGCTGGCGTGAGCCTCATTGCCTGGGCATCGATGAGGAACAGCTCCTTGATTTTCAATTTTAAACCCTTATTGCTGTACCACTGGCTTTATACGGAGTGAAGTGTTGGAAATGGGCTGCAATTACTGTGCTTTTAATGTGATGAGGTTTATTTTAGTGAGTGGACTTTGACAGCATTTAACTATGTTTGTGTGATGGCCCATTTTTCTTTCATTTATTGTAAAACATGTGCCCTCAGCTTGTTCTGGCCTGGCAGGGTCCCTGCGCATGGCCTGGCCCCACCCAGAGGGCCACCACCTTTCCTTAGGCATGGTCCAGGCAAGTGAGGACTCAGTGAAGCAGGGTCACAGCCATGGGTGTGACCTCCAGGGCTGTGCTTTATTTTATTGAGAAACACTTTATGTTGAGAACAGTTATGCTGAAGAGGAATTCATGCCACCAACCTCTAGCTAAAGCAGAGGCAACTGAATGGCAGTGGGCTTCAGAGCCTGTGGAGGTGTTGGCTGTGGGATAAGGAGACACGTGAGCCCCTTGTGGAACCAGCCGTCACCTAGAGGAGGAAATCCTGTCAAAGCTCTGGGGCCGGCAAGTCTGCACTGTGATTTCTTTGCTTCATAGTCACATTTGCTGCTGAGTTTGGTGCTGAAGGAGGTGGACCTTCCGTTGGGGGCACTGCAGTGACTGTTGGCCACCTTTCCCCATGGCTGTACCTATGTAGGAAGGGGTCATGGGAGGTTTGATAAGTAAAAGGGTATCTGAGCTGCTCAGTGTAGTGCTAGGCAGGACGCTGGCTTCAGAGAGCTGGGACCAACTGTGGGCCGTGAAAGCTGTGCTCCCTTTATGGCCAGAATGTCAGATGTACTTCCTGTGTGAACCAACTCTGCTGAAGTCTCAAAAACAAAATCTTGCCATATGCAGAAGAGGGCTTTTCCATTTCTATAGCTTGTTAAAAAATTGTAAAGTTGTTTTAAAAAAACCCCACTTAACCGTTGGTAAAAATATCCTCTTATATGTTTGTAAATTATGCCTGCAGCCTCTCTCAGGTGCTCAAGGAGCACAGAGCTGGGTCCATTCACAGGCTGGGCCCCAGGATTTTCTGGAGCCATGGGCTTGACACCTTACTGGGAACTGCTTGTGCTGCGGAAAGGGCATGTTCCCAGTTTTGATAGTAAGGTTCTTGGGATTCCCCACAACTAAAACAGGGCTGTGAGATAGCTTCTCCACCTCATTTTATGGTCAGTCATGTTCCTATGAGCTCCCCACCAGAGCTGTTCTGTTGTGGGTTTGTTATTTTAGAGAGAGGCTTCTCTTTGGGTTGCCAAAGCTGTGGATGCTCCACGGACAGGAGGAGACGCATTGGGAGAATCAGCTGATCATTTGTTTTTTTTCCTGTATCTGGAATATTTTAGGAATAGAAAGAAACAAAGAAGCAAGAAAGGACTTAGTTTTTGCCCTTTCTACGTCTCTGCAGCCTCCTAGCCTCCAGCAGAATGGTGGGCGGGAGTGGGCAGATGGCACTGCTGCTCGCTCAGCCTCCACTGGGCAGCTGCGTGCTGAATCCCTGCCGGCATCCCATGTGGTGCTGAGTGCAGAGGGGACAGAAGTCATTGCTGCCCCCAAAGAGCAGCAGGGCACAACATGTGCATACCAACTCATATCCTGGATTTTAAAAAGTAAAATCAAAACCAGACCAAAACCAAAACCAAACACCAAGTGTTAGAGAAAAGAACCTTTATTCATCCTGAAGATTCTGTGTGGTCACAGGCCATCCAGAGGATACCTCTCTGTTACCAGCAGTGAATGGAAGCTTTTTGGAAGAGTATGTTTTCCCCAAGGCTTTTTTGGAATAATTGGGAACACGTACAGGGCCTAAAGCTGTAGCTATTATGATCATGGCCAGTTGCATAGAAGCCTGGGAATTCCAGGTCTGCAAACCTCATCTCTCATACCAGCATGTTGAAAAATATGTGAAGTTGACATAGTAAGAAATAGACCTTAAAAGAACATTATTTAGAGAGGTGGAACTAGCCTCTGGAAGATCTAAAATCAGGAATGATTAGAAGAGCTGCCAGTGGGGTGGAAGTATGACTCAGGGAATGTAGTTTTGCGTTATAAGTCTTCTGCAGTATTTGGTTGTCTTCCTCTGAATTAAAAATTTGTCTCATTTTTTACAGCCTTGCAATAGTTAATGACTGACCAGTCTGTCACACACATTTGGCCAGTTGGCCTGGACAGGCTTGGTCGGAGGCATCTATCCTCAGCTGAATAGGGAGATGACAGCAGACCGCATCACAAGGATGGCACCAGCCAAAAATCAGATGTGCTCAGTCATTGGTGGGATAAGAAGTACATGGTGGGTGATGCATTCAAGGGCTGCGACTTGCGTTTTAGTAACAGCTTTCAGCGTCCTTCCTTTGTCATAGGAATGAGGATTTGGTTATTTCCTGCCCATGCAAGGACCTGGTGAAGGAGGTTTCAGTCAAGGGTTCTTGAGAGTGTGCTGTCATACCACCTGGCTTACATGAAAGGGAGTCTAGATGGTGGCCAGCAGTGCTCTGTGTGTCTGCTGTCACTGTCCTTCTGTCAGGACGCTCATCTGTGGTGTCACAACTGTCAGCTTTTGTAGATGCCAGAACTGAAGATGGGTCCAAGACCATCATCTTGGGAAATCCTGTGTAGCTATGAAGTGATTTTCCACTTTTGTTTTTCTTGGATTGCTGCGTCTCTTTGAAAGTTTAATTTTATAGCTGTGTCCTTAGATAGTGTGCATTCTGTTAAATGGGCTTGATATTATTTTAAAGTCTAAATGTTGAGTTTCAAAGGCTGTGAGTCTTAATATTTGGGGAATGTTCCAGTTATATGCAGTTTTAAAAAAAATTGTGACTAAGTGAAATTATACACTAAAATTAAATTTGCATGCCTACCTATCTGCAGCTCCTTCTGCTCTCCTTTCCTGGTGACAGCACACTCCTCCTTTTCATTCTGTACTTGTCGTGTCCTCTTCACAATCTCCTGTCCTCTCCGCTCTATACTTTCCTCTCCCATCTAGAAGGAGACCAGTAGGGCAGCATCCTATAAATGCTTAGACCCTTAAAGTACACACACTGTATGGTCACATTATGTCCCCGAGTTCCATGCATTTTTTTCCAAAGAGTTGACCTCAGTAGTGTTTTCTGGACAGGGGCAGCAGCAGGTCTAGAGGCCATGCTCCCAGGGGACCCCCTGGTCACAGGACCATCACTTGTGGTCGTTTAGTAGCGTTCTTGAGCTGCACCCCTCTTTTTCTAGTGCTGCCACAGGGACTCAACATTATGTGCCTGATCACCGCTGTCTTTGGTGGTGGCTGGGCACCTTCTGGTTCTCTGGTCACATGGTGATACAGTCTCCCACTCACGTGGTCCTTCTGTCTCCTGGGCTCTTTTTCCCTTGTGTCTTTGTTGTTCTTGGTGATCATCTGTTCCAGATGAGTTGGCACTATTTGGTGTACCTCAGATGGCAGCTTGCTAGCTTTTAAGATCCCAGACACTACTCACCAGTATGGTGTGCAGAAGACTCTCTTAGAAATAGGCTAATTATGACAGTTGGCCTCAGTGTCCCCCAAGAGCATGGTCCCCAGACCCCAACCCATGCTACTTTATCCTCACAATATTGGATTAAGATTAGAAGAGTTTTCAGTTTAAGTCCAGTTAAATTGGTCTACTTTCTACTGTATGCTGTCACTGCTTTCACCTACCCAAATTTCTATCAACTATCTAATTGATAGCCAACCCTCTCCCTCCCTCTGTACCCTTGTGGTAGTCAAAGAGTCTTTTCTTCTGTACACAAGTCTATTTTTTAAGTCCTTATAGCAGGGGTCTCATACAGTATTTGTCCTTGCGCTACTGACTGATTTCACTCAGCGTATTTTCCAATTGAAACCAGGTTATGAGATGCTTCCTAAAATCATCATTGTTCTTTATCATTGTGTAGTGTTCCGTTGAGTGTGTATGCCATAGTTTGTTTATTCGTTCATCTGTTGATGGGCATCTGGGCTGATTCCATCTTTTTGTTATCATGGACTGTGTGCATGTATCTCTTCGTGTGGTAGCCTTTGTTTCTGTAGGGTAGATTCCAAGCAGTGCATTACTGGATCCAATGGTCTATCTATTTCTAGCTTTTTAAGGAAGCGTCAAAATGCTTTCCAAAGAGGCCGTACCATTTTTCAGTCCCACCAGCAGTGTAGGAGAGTTTGTATCTCTTCACAGCCTCTCTAGTATTTGTTGTTTTATGGTTTTGGATTATGGCCAACCTCGTTGGAGTGAGATGGTGTCTCATTGTACTTTTGATTTGGATTTCTCTAATAGCTAATGATTGTGAGCATTTCCTCATGTGTCTTTTGGCTGCCTGGATGTCCTCTTTGGTGAAGTGTCTGTCTATCTCCTTTGCCCATGACTTAATTGGATTATTTACCTTTTCCTTGTTGATATTTTGCAGTATCTTGTAGATTATGGAGATCAGATGTTGGTCTGACATGTAGTTGCCAAATATTTTTTTCCCATTCTGTAGTTGATCTTTTAACTCTTTTGATAAAGTCTTTAGATGAGCAAAAGTGTTTGATTATTAGTAGTTCCCATTTATCTGTTTTCTCTTCTGTTGGCAATTCTGTTTTTTTCCAAAAGGAAGATCAATAAATGACTCCCATTTTTCTCAGTAAGAAATAATATTTCTAGTTACAAATATTAATGATTTTCTAGGTTATTCAGTAAGTAACACTGATTTTTTTTTAAAGACTCCAATAGGAGATATGATTTTCATTTCGACTTTCTATAAATATGATTGGAAGAAGGTTCTGTGTTCATCTGGCCCTGCATTGTTTTCATTTGGCAAGTATGGTGCACTGAAGCGTGGTCAAGAAAACGAGTGTATGACCCAGAGATTTGGGGGTCGCTGGCTGGCAGACCAAATCCCAGGCAAAGACAACAGAAAGTAAGTCTTGTTGGGAAGAAAGAGCAGTCACGAACTCTGAGCCAGTTTGCTTCTCCCTGAACAATAAGGTAGGCCGCGTGATGCCTGCCTCTGGAGCCAGCGCCGGTGGTTTACACAGGACAGTGTGGCAGTGCTTTGCCTGCTGGCCGGCTTGGCAGAGATAAGAATCCAGACCTGTACTGCCACTCGGAGGATCACAGGAGTTCAGTTCAGTGGACTTCCCCTAGTCTTATTTGCAGTTCTGAGACTAAGCATATTCACTTGCTCTGGCTGGAGCTGTGAGTGGATTGTTTTGTTTTCCTCATTTTTGATAGAACCTTTGAAATGAAGTATGTCTTGCTTAAGCCATTCAGAAATGTTTCACATTTAAAAGAACAAAAGGTAGCTGCTGTATCCCCTCACCCACCCCCATGCAGCATCTCATGGCCAATCCCGGAGCCCATCTGTGAACATTGCTAATTCCAATCAGAGAGGGAACTGTTTCATTGCAGATTTTAGATTTGTGTTAGCTTTAGTGACGGAAGGATGGAAATAGATTCTTCCTCGCTCTCACTACCCAAGTGAAGTAATGAGGCTGCATATTTGCAGCTAGTTGCTGAAGCCAGACGTCACTAATGTGATTTGGATAAGTGGGAAGCTGGAACATATTTTTTAAAAAAGATTTCAGTGGTAGCATCTTTGGAAATCCTATGTGGCTATCAAGTGATTTTTTTCCTTTTTGTTTTTATTTATATAGCTTTATCTATTCAAATTTTTTAGGTTGCATGGACATTCCCTCTAAGGGTGCGTTTGTCATGTTTTAAATTCTGTTAAATGGGATTGATTTTAACAACTTTACTGTTATTTGGAAGACCTGGAAGTGTTTCCAGTGCTGACATTTGGGTAATGATGGTGCCACTTGGCATCGATTGTGTCATACAGAAGAGGCCAGCTCATTCAAGGAAGGGCCCTTTACTACTGAGAACACACTCTAGATTAGGAAGCATGAGTTATTAAAAGATTTGTCCTGTTGTGCTTTCCTAACTGAAATGTAGGAAGCGCGGTCTCAGTGATGCAAAGTTTTAGAACCTGTGGAGGTACTATTTGGGCTTCTGTGGTCTTCTTTCAGGAATGAATCTTTCTATTTAGGAGCCACTTGCGTCTTTGCTTGACAGCATCATTAAGGTGAGGACCTTCGCCTAATAGAGCATCCCTCATCCAGCTCCCTGCCACTGTCTTGGACAAGAGTGGGGTAAGGTAGGCCTGGTGGAAAATCCAGATGGCTACTTGGTGGCATCCCCTGCAGTTCAGGCCCTGCAGAGACATATCCCAGCACCTTCCAGAGGCTGTCTCTCTCCCTTTCTTTTCAGACGCCCTGGAGCCATGAGAGAATCTTGGCCACATTTCTGTTGGGGCCCTCATACAGTTCCTGGGCAGTCCTGCAGGCTGCAGGGATGCAGAGGACAAGTGCCAGGGCCAAAGGCCTCCTGATTTCTGTCCTTTGTTTCCTGGATCTTTTACTGGAAGGTCCCATATGCTTCTCTCTCTCTCTCTGTGTGCGTACGTGTATTTTTTTTTTTAAACTGTGGTGAAATATATAACAAGAAACTTGCTATTTTAACTATTTTGTGTGTATACAATTAGGTGACATTAATTACATTTGCCATGCTGTGCAAATATCACTATTATCTATTTCCAAAAGTTTTATAGCATCTTGAACAGAAATTCAGTGCCCCTTCAGCAGTGACTCTCCTCCTCCCCCTCCTGCTAGTCTGTGGTAGCCACTACTAAACTTTAGTCTCAGTATACTTGCCTGTGTTAGATATTTCATGTAGAGGGAATCACATTCAGGTCTGGTGGCAAAGTGGTTAAAGTGCTTGACTGATAACCAAAAATCTGCAGTTTGAACCCACCAGCTGATCTGAGCTCAGGACAAAGATGTGGCAGTCTGCTTCTGTAAAGATTTACAGCCTTGGAATCCTTTGGGGCAGTTCTGCTCTGTCCCACGTAGTCACTGTGAGTCACAATCTACTTGACGATGGCAGAGGAGTTTTGGGTTTGAGGAGCATATGGTATTTATCCTTTTATGTGTGACTTATGTCACACAACACAAAGTCTTCAGGGTTCATTGTTTTTGTAGCTTATATCTGAATTTCACTTCTCGTAATGGTCAAATAATAGTCTGTTGTGTGGACATAGCACATTATGTTTATGCATGCATCTATTGATTGATGCTTGGAACAAGATGCTCAGTAGCAGAGTTTAGGTCATGTGGGTAAATACCTCCTGATATGTCAAACCCTGCCAAAATCTCAGCATCTGTTATCTTGTTTTGTCTTCACAATTGCCTGGAAGATATGGCCAGGGTAGCAGGTAGAGTCTGGGGGCGAGTTTGTGCCTTACCCAGGGCCATGAGACTGGTTTGCAGTGACCCACTCCCTCTGTGTCCCTGGGCCTGTGCAAGCCACTGTACCTTTAGATGTTGTTCACAATGCCCTGAGGGCCTCTAGTTTCTGCCCTCTGGGCTCATATTTCCACAGCACTCTGTGGTGACAAAAAAATAGAAAGTGACTGATGGCTGACCTTGTCTGCCTCAGCTGTTTGGGAACAGTAGTTGTAGAGTCCAATGTGTGCAGGGTGCTGGGTCCTTGACAGAGTCTGTTTTAGCCCGTTAGTGCTACTCTAGTGGAATTACCACAAAGTGGATGGCTGTAACACAGGAAAGTTTATTCTTACAAAGTCAGGTAGGCCGCAAGTCCACATTTAGGATGTCCGCTCCAGGGGAGGGCTTTCCCCCTTGTCGGCTCTGGAGGAAAGTCCTTGTGTTGCACTAGTCGTTGTTCAGGGAGCATCTTGGCACAGGAATCTCAGGTCTGAAGGATGCGTTCTTCTCCTGGTGCTGCTTTCTTGGTGGTATGACGTTCCTGATTCTCTGCTTGCTTCCCTTTCTTTTAGCTCTTGCAGGATGAAAGGATAATGGGTGGTGTAAGCCATACTCCAGATTTTATGGTGGAGCAGGGAGGTGATCCTGTGAAGGGATCTAGAGTCCCACCCTAATCCTTTAACATACAGCATAAGAAAATCACAAAATAGAAGACAGTCATCATGGCCCAGCTACATGGCTATGCGTATTTTTGGGGGGACACATTTAATCCGTGACAGGGCCACAGCACTTCAGATAGGCACAGCCACCATGTCTTGTTCCCCACAGTCTTCAGAACCTCAGCAGTTATTAGACATTTTAGAAAAAATACTAGCAGTTGTGACGTAAAATCACTTAGCTTTTTTTGATGTTTAGGGGCTTGGAAGCTGTTTGGCAGATTAAGCCTTGTGTGACAGGTGCTCTATCTGAGCCCTGAGTGTGATACTTGCTCTGGTTTGACATCTTCTGGGTGAATCAGTTGCTGTGCTGCCAAGCAGACCGTTTTAGGCCGCAAAGGCGTTTACACACCAGGCCGGGGCCTGGAGGGTCATGCAGCTGCGTGGTGTCCCTCCCTCCGTATGGAAGTCTTTGAGGAGGAGTTTTAGAGGAAATTTCAGCCTTTTATTGTAAAAAAAAAAAATCTTAGGTTTCCATTCTGTCTAGTCGGAAAATCACTTGTTGGCTTTTTAATTGTGTGAAAGTGCTTCCTAAGACAAGGGTGGGAAAACAGTTTTCTCCTTGCACGTTCAGTTGGCAGTCCCCTTAAGGAAGCCCTGGAGTGTCGCAGCTGAGAGAGGAGAGGCGCCTGAGGAGGGGAAGCTCAAGTGGGCTCTTGTCTGGAGCTGGTGGTCTGGAGCTGACCCTTTATACATGCTGTTTGTTGTTTCAGAACCCAGGATAAAAGGCATGGTTCGTATGAGAATTTTAGGTGTATTAAACTTTTGAAAAGGAAAGCCTTTTAAAAAGAAGATCTGCAGTTATGAAAATACTTCAAATTTGATTTCTTGTCTGTAAAAGATTTGAAATTGGCCTTGATGTTTTCATAAGACTGGGATTTATTTGTCCATCTTTCATCAAGCTTTCATGTTCTGTAGATACCACATGGCCTGTGTTGTGAGATTGGCAAGGCTTTAGAAACAGTGGCTGTTTGAACATGTTGCCTATGTTTTTTCAGCTATTTACTTGCACTCCCAGCTATCTGCTGTCTCTGGGCAGCAGAGGGCCACTGTGGGGTGCTTCCTTGAGCTTGTTCCCTGATCATCTCCCCGACCCAAACAAGGCTAAAGGAAGAAGTGTTGCTGGGATTTCTGGTCAGCCAGTACTCCTGCTCTGCACATTCGTGATCTCTGCGTTGAGGAGAAAGTCCTGGGAGGCTCATTGTCTTCACTAGAGCCTGAGCTCCTCCTGGTTCCTGAGATGCCTTCTGGCCCTGCAGCCTGGCCCTACAGTGTGGGCGGGGCTGTCTGTGCACACATCCTGGCCTAGGGCCCACCCTGTAGGCTGAGCTGGTCACTGCTGTAGGCCTCAGGCTACTGGCCTGCCCACACGTGCATGCAAACGCAGACCCAGACCCAGACTCACATCCATGTGCATATACGAACTTGGCACACCCACTTATACACATAGACGTACAGACATACATGCATGTGTGCACACACATGAACTCACATGAATAACTCAGTTGAGTGGAACAGAATGTTTTTCTCCAGGTTAATAACAAATGTCCCCAGCACCCTAACCGGGCACAACCCCTGGTCCCTAGCCCTCCACTGCCTCCCTCTCTTCAGTCACTGTGTCTCCTTTATCAAAACAGATTTTTTGAGATTTAATTCACAAGCATGCAATTCACCAATGTAAAGTTGCAGTGGTTTAGTGTATTCCCTAGGCTGTGTGACCGTCACTGTAGTCAATGTTAGGATATTGTCATCGCTTCAGAACAGTCTCTTCTCATCCCTCCAGCACTTGGCAGCCACTAATATGCTTTGTGTCTCCATAGTTTTGCCTATTCTATGTATTTCTTAGAGATAGGATTATATAATATATGGTCTTTTGTGACTGGCGTCTTAATGTTTTCAAGTATCATCCATGTCAGGGCAAGTTATCAGTGCTTCATTACTTTTTAGGGCCAAGTGATGTTCTGTTGTATGGATATTCCACATTTTGTGTATCTTTTCATTTGTTGGTAGACATTGGGGTTATTTCCACCTTTTGGCTAATATTTTTGCACAAGTTTTGTGTAAACATGAGTAGAATTGCTAGGCCACGTGGTGACTCCATGTTTAACCATTTGAGAAACTGCCAGACACTTTCAGGACATCAAGGGTCCTGACAGCTCTGATAGGTGTTCTAGAAAAAGAGTTCTAAAATTGCTTTGAAAGGTCAACTAGGCTCTGGCATCTGTGCATATCTTCCCAAAGGGAGTTTTTCAAAGGTGACTGTAGCGATATTCAGCAATGAGGTATGTAGTGCTTTTTCTAGATTGAATTTGAACTTAGTTGGCAATGCTTGTACTTCATAAAGTAAAAATGAAAGCTGCTTCAGCTTCTGTACCCTGTTCCCACTTGTCCACCTTAGGAGATCACTGGGAAGTGTTTCATGGAATCCCTCCAGCCCTTTGTGTATGCCTTTGCATTGCTGTGTGTAATTAAGAATCTGTATCTGTTTCTAGCTAGCTAGCTAGCTATGGTGGCCTCGTGTACACCACCCTGCTGCCATCGGGTCAGGTCCGACTCAAAGCAACCCTAGAGGTCAGTGTAGAACTTCCCGTAGAGTTTCCAAGGAGCACCTGGAAGATTTGGACTCCAGTTAGCAGTTTGGTTAGCAGTTGTAGCACCTAACCTACCATGTCACCAGGGTTTCCCCTTGTGTACAACAGAACAATAATATGTTGCCTGGTGCTATGTCATTCTCACCGCCATATTCAAGTCCATTGTAGCTGTTGCTCCAATCTGTCTCACTGAGGGTCTTTCTTATCCTCGCTGGCCCTCTATTTTACCGTATCTGATAGCTTCTTCTAGCAGTTAATCCTGCTGATGACATGCCCAAAGCAAGTGAGTTGGGCAGTGTTCTGTTGTGATCCTAAAGATTTTCACTGGCTAATTTTTGGAAGTAGTTGCAGTTCTTTTCTTCTTGTCTGTCTCCGTATAGAAGCTTCTCTGGAAACTGTTCATCACGGGTGACCCTGTTGATATTTGGTACTGGTGGTGTAGCTTTTGGCGTCAGAGTGATACACCAACTGCCACAGTATGGTAAACTGACAAGATGAGGAGTGGGTTTCTGGCTAGCCTGTTGTGGATACAGTTGTGCTGCATACACATGTGGAAGCCTGTGACGCAGTGCTTAAGCGTTTGGCTGTTAATCAAAGGGTCGTTATTTTGAATCTACCATCCGTTCCTTGAAAACTCTATGGGACAATTCTGCCTGTCCTATAGGGTGTCTCTGAGTTGGAACTGACTTGACGGCAACCATATATACACATGTGCTTTTTCTAGTCAGTGTGATGTTTCAGCAACAACAAAAACCCACTGCTGTTGAGTCGGGTCTGACTCATAGTGACCCTAGAGGTCAGAGTAGAACTGCCCCATAGAGTTCCCAAGGAGCACCTGGTGGATTTGAACTACCAACCTTTTGGTTAGCAAACATACCACTTAACCCACTGTTCTGCCAGGGTTTCCATTTCAGCAATAGATCTTTAAATATCTTTCTGCTGTCCTGCCAAGTGCAGCCAAGTGCCGTCGAGTTGGATCCAACTCATCTGCTGTCCTATACCCTCCTTTTATGAAAACTGTCCTGGAGTACCCCACTGTGTGAATTCTGACATAATTATATAATCATTTTCCTATTTATGGGCACTTAATGACCAAAGACCAGACTAGTTCTAGAATGATATCCAGGACATCCTACATGAAGAAAGGAAGAGGTGGTTAAAAAGACAAGAAAGAAAGAAAAGGCCAAAATAGGTGTTAGAAGAGATTCCGAAAAATTGCCTCTGAACACAGAGTAGCTAAAGTGAAAGGAAGAATGATGAAGTGTCAAAAAGCTGAAAACAAGATTTAGAGGATGGCTCTAAAAGAAAAACTGAGCTATTATAATGAAACATGTGAAGACCTAGAGTTACAAAACCAAAAGGGAAGAATATGCTCAATATTTGTCAAGCTGAAAGAACTGAAGAAAAAATTCAAGCCTCAAATTTCGGTATTGAAGGACTGTGTGGGAAAATAGTAAATAATGCAAAAAGTATCAAAAGAAGATGGAAGAAATACACATAGTCACTCTTCCAAAAGAATTGATTTATGTTCAGCCATCTCAGGAGATAGCATGTCATCAAGAACTTATGGTACTGAAGGAACAAGTCCAAGCTGCACTGAAGGTACTGGTGAAAACAAGGCTCCAGGAATTAACAGAAAACCGATGGAAATATTTCAACAAATGGATACAGTGTTTGAAGCACCCACGTGTCTATGCCAAGAAAATTGGAAGATAGTTACCTGACCAGCCAACTGGAAGAGATCCAGATTTCTATCCATTCTAAAGAAAGACAAACCAACAGAATGTGGACATTATCAAAAATGATCAAAAAATGTTGTTAATATCATACAAGTAAACTTTTGTTGAAGATCAAAAGCAGTTACAGCAGTACATCAGTAGGGAACTGCCAAAAAATTAAGGCTGGATTCAGAAGAGGAAGTGAAACAAAGAATAGCATTGCTGGTTTCAGATGGATCTTGGCTGAAAGCAGAGAGTACCAGAAAGATGTTTACCTGTGTTTTATTGACTACACAAAGTCATTCAACTTTGTGGATCATAGCAAATTATGGATAAGATTGTGAAGCACAAGAATTCTGGAACCCTTAATTGTACTTATGTGAAATCCATACATAGATCAAGAAGCAGTTATTCAAACATAACAAGGGGATAACAGCAGGACAGATGTTCATCAGGATTGTATCCTTCCACCATGTTTATCCAATCTGTTTGCTGAGTAGATAATCAGAGAAACTAGACTGTATGAAGAATAGGGGCATCAGAACCGTAGGAAGACTCATTAACAACCTTCATCATGCAGTTGACACAAGTTTGTTTGCTGATAGTGAAGAGGACATGAAACACTTACAGATGAAGATCAAAGACCACAGCCTTCAGTATGGATTGCACCTTGAGATAAAAAAACAAAAATCCTCACAATTGGATCAATATGCAACATCACGAAAAATGGCGAAATATTGAAGTTACCAAGAATTTCATTTTACTGGGATCCATAATCAATACTCATGGAAACAGCATTCAGGAAATGTTTCTTTTGACATATTGCATTGGGCAAATCTTCTGCAAAAGACCTCTTTCAGATGTTAAAAAGCAAAGATGTCACTTTGAAGACTAAGGTGAGCCTGATTTAAGCCATTGTGTTTTCAGTCTTCTTATATGCATGTGAAAGCTGGACAGTGAACATGGAAGACCAGGAAAGAACTGATGCCTTTGAGTTATGGTGTTGTGAAAAATATTGGATATACCAGGGACTGCCAGAAGAACAAATAAATCTGTCTTAGAAGAAGTACAGACAGAATAGTCCTTGGAAGCAAGAATGGCAAGACTTTGTCTCATGTAGTTTGGCCAGATTCCCAGGAGGAATGAGTTCCTGGAGAAGGATATCATGCTTGGTAGTTGTTGTTAGGTGCCGTTGAGTTGGTTCCAACTCATAGCGACCTTATGAACAACAGAATGAAACACTGCATGGTCTCGAGCCATGTCCACAATTATTTTTATGCTTAAGCCCATTGTTGCGATCACTGTGTCAGTCCATCCTGTTGAGGGTCTTCCTCTTTGTCGCTGACCCTCCACCCTGCCAAGCATGATATCCTTCTCCAGGGCCTGATCCTTCCTGACAACATGTCTATAGTATGTAAGATGCAGTCTTGCCATCTTGCTTCCAAGGAGTACTCTGGTTGTACTTCTAGAACAGATCTGTTTGTTCTCTAAAAGAGACCACTAAATAGTCCATGGTACATTCAACATTCTTCTCCAACACTACATTTCAAAGGCATCAATTCTTCTTCTGTTTTCTTTGTTCATGGCCCAGCTCTCACATGTATATGATGTGATTGAAAATACCATGGCTTGGGTCAGGCCCATTTTAGTCTTCAAGGTGACATCTTTACTTTTGAGTACTTTAAGGAGGTCGTTTGCAGATTTTCTCAATGCACTGTGTCTTTTGATTTCTTGACTGCTGTTTCCCTGGGTGTTGATTGTGGACCCAAGTAAAATGAAATCCTTGACAACCTCAATCTTTTCTCCATTTATGACAGTGTTGCTTACTGGTCTGTCTAGTAGTTAGGATTTTTGTTTTCCTTATGTTGAGGTGCAATCCATACTGAAAGCTTTGGTCCTTCAGTTTCTTAAGTGTCTCAAATCTTCTTCATTTCCACCAAGTAAAGTGGTGACATCTGTGTAACACAGGTTGTTAATTGAGTTGTCCTCCAATCCTGATGCCTCGTTCTTCTTCGTATAATCCATCTTCTCAGATTATTTGCTTGATGCTTGATAGAGGGTCAGCAAAAAAAGAGGAAGACCTTTAAAGAGATGGATTGAAACAGTGGTTGCATTGATGGACTCAAGCATAACAACGATTGCGAAGCTGGCATTGTTTTGTCCTGTTGTACACAGGATAGCAATGAGTTCAACAGTGACGTTATAGCATCTACCAGCAAGACGGTTGCTTTGACTTTTTAAAAGATTGCTGCCGTGAGAATCCTTGTACAGACCTTATTTCATGTATCTGGAAATGGAGTTGTTGTACAATTTAAATTGTTGATTTAATGCTGAATTGATTTTTCTGAAAAGATTCATTGGTATTTCCCTAAAAAAAAATAAAAATGTAGGAAAATGTATTTCACTTTAAGTAATTCACCACCAACAACCAAGTAAAGAGAGGAATTCTCCTTCAGGCCGTGGATAGTGAGCCACGCAGTCTGAAAGACAGTAGGGTTGCAAAGCTTAACATGAACTTTAAGGTTTCCTTTGCCCTTCTGTCCCCAAAGAAATGGTACTGATAAAGGAACGTGAATGACCAAAGTCCTGAGAATTCACACCAATACTTTTTAGTCTGGAGGGGAATTGACTGCAGTGGTAGGGTTGGGAAGGACATTCTGGGAGACTGTTGACTTTCACCTGGGTCAGGAGAACCTGTCCTCATGGTGGCTTCTTTCCATGACTTGCTTACACTGCATTCTGGAAGAATCATTTAGTCGTCTCTTTATTAATTTTTTTTTTAAGTGTATCCATTCCTATATTCTACCCTGTAAATATCAACTAACTAGTTGTCATTGAGTCAGTTCTGATTCTTGGTGACCCCATTTGTGTCAGAGTAGAACTGTAATCCATAGCATTTTCATTGGCTAATTTTTCAGATGTAGATCTTCAGGACTTTCTTTTAAGGCACTTCAGGGTAGGTTCAAACCACCTACTTTTTGGTTAGCAGCCAAATGGGTTAACTGGACCACTCAGGGACTCCCTAAATGTCAACTGACACAGTTTTTAGTTTACTAGAGTGCTAGTTATTTCTTTGTCTTGTTAGCTAAGCAAATAATTTCTTTTTATAAGGATTAGAACTCTGAGGCAGAAGTTAAAGATGTCCCAAATATCTAACATCACCTACTTCCTTTTCCCTCAGCCTCTCCCTCCCGTCTTTGGGTTTCCTTAATTTGCTACAACGTTTATTACTTTGTGTTTCCTGGATTAATGCTAGCCTTGTCACTGAGATGGTATCTCATTGTACTTTTGATCTAGATTTCTCTAAAAGCTAATGATAGTGAGCATTTCCTCCTTTGTCTGTTAGCCATCTGAATGTCTTCTTTGGTAAAGTGTCTGTTCATAGCCTTTGCCCAGTTTTTAATTGTTTTTTTTGTTGTTGAGGTTTTGCAGGTATCTTATAGATTTTGGAAATTACACGCTGATCAGATTTGTGGTATCCAATTTTTTTTTTCCCAGTCTGTAGGTTGTATTTTGACTGTTTGGTGAAGTCTTCTGGTGAGCATAAATGCTTGATTTTTAGGATTTCGCAGTTATCTATTTAATCTCCCAGTGTTTGTGGATTGTTAGCAATGTTTTATGTCATGTATTAGAACTCCTACTATTGTCCCTGTTTTCTGTTCCGTGGTCTTTAACATTTTAGATTTTTAGGAGGAAATTTTAAATAAAACAGGGCTGTGTATGTGGTGTCCTGTGTGAATCTAAGAGGAGTTGGGGCAGGGCAGGCGAAGGGCAGGCAGCTTGGACATGTAGTACCAGGGCCTGGCTGCGGCTGAGAAGTGGCTCCAGAGGTTAAAAAGGCTGTAGCAGACCTCTGTGCCCCAGCCCCCACAGGCATGGCCATCCTTCTGGGTCCAGGAGTCCAGAGGTGGTCTGCTTCTGTGTCTGGAGTGCTTACCAGCTGGACCAGGAAAATTCTAACAAAAAAAACAAAACCAGAAAACCTCATTATTATCTAGTTGATTCTGACTCTTAGCAACCCTATACTACAGAGCAGAATTACCCCATAGAGTTTCCAAGGAGGCCATGGTGGGTTTAAGAGGAGGAGAAAAGGGAATGGCTGAAAAAAACGTCGGCATAGGTAGGATGGAGCCCTGGGGTGTGAGGGAGTGGAGTGGAGAGGTGGGCCGGGACCCAGGACCCCTCCTTGTACACTGTGTCCTGTGCTGCTGTGCCTGTACCTCGTTGCAGTCCCCGCCTGTATTTGTGTTCTTCACCCTGGCACTTCAGCAGGGGCGGGGGTGGGGGTGGGGGGAGGAGCGGGCACAGGTGCTGTTTAGCCTGGGTTTTCCCCACTTCATGAAAAGTGTTGCCCATCCGTGACTGAGTGTACCTGTAGAGAAGAGCTAGATGTTTGGACTTAGAGCCTCTGGCTGGGTCACCTGGGGAAGTACCGAGATAGGATGTGGCGGCAGTAACACTAACACTCAGGGAACCTTCTAAGTCACGGTGGGTCAGCACCTCCTTTACTCAGGAGGAACAGGAGGGTGAGGACAGTTGGGGAGCAGGTGCTGGAGGCGGGGCCTGGACCCCCTCTTGTCTGGGGCCTCACAGCTCTTCTCCAGACTACCTCAGTCCTTCTCACAGCCCTTGGGGCAAAGAAACTAAGGCCCAGGTAGATTACCTGGTCTTTCTGTCTAAGAGACAGAGCTGGGCGAACCAAGCCGTCTGTGTCTCTGCATCCAGGCTTTGTGAGGGCTACTTTCTGAGGGGAGGGGGATGCCTGTATCCTGAGGGGAGATATGTCACCTGCCAATCTGGCCAGGGCTGTTCTTTACACTGACTGTCTGCCAGTCATCCTCTTTTTGAAGATAGTTCATTAGTATATTTTGTGGGATTTCCCCTTTCGTCTGGTTCACTGTCTTTTAAGATGTTTTTGTTAGTTGCTGTCAAGTTTGCCCCACCCACAACTCAGAGTGACCCCTTGCACAACCGAGTGAAATGCTGGTTGGTCCTGGGTCACCCCCATGACGAGTAGCAGATCAGAACCGTTGTGATCCACAGGGTTTTCATTGGCTGATCTTCAGAAGTAGATTGCCAGACTTTTCTTCGTAGTCTTCTAAGCTAAACCACCCAAATGATGCCAACCTTATTATTATCTCCTGTAGCATTTTGCTGCTCTGTAATGAAAAGCTGAGAAGAGAACCTTGGTGGATGTGTTTCATTTCCTGTTTTAACAAATGAAACCTGAAATGTGAATAAAATGTGAAACCCCTGTAGGGTTTCCTATACCTAAAGGACTTGAGAAATACCTTCCTCATTGTCCTCATTAACTACCTGTGCGTACTGACCTTTGTGAATGAACAGGTAGGCTCACCTGGACCCTTTCAGGTGAAGGTATGATAAGCCTCTCTGATAAACTTGCAACTGGCTGCACAGTGCTGGAGAGTCTTGGTGATCTTCTCCCAGGCAGGTTAGCGCGGGAGCTGCTGGCTCCTTTATTAGTGCGTGATGTGCCACTCCAGCTGACAAATGCCTCTCTGTGTATGAATGACACCCTGTTTATGCTCTTCTTTATTGCAGTTTCCATAATATTTTAGCCTTACTGAGTCTGCCAAAGAGGCCAAGATCGTCCTGTGCATGGGGGGTGGGGGGGGCCCTTTTGCCTATTGCAGATTCTGGGTGAGTAGGACCTACCGCAGCCTCCTGTGTGCTCCCTGGCAAGGTGTTTGTGAGTGCCACTTGACTAAGGTGCTAAAGGAGCTGTGAAAGCAAACAGTCGTGGGTGCTATCGCCCACACCTGTTTCTAACCATGCTGAACTCTTTCATAGTTTTCTAAATGATTTTACAAATTTACGTTGAGTTTGAGAAAGACAGGAAGGAGTACAGAGCATTCCTGGAGGCCGAAGTGGCCACATAGGCTGTGCATTTTCCTACGTGCTGTAGTTGTTTCTTTTCAGGACACGTGTTCTTGAGACCTAACAGGCCCTTGCTGTCTGTTGCCCAGAGTGCTCTAGGTCCCTGCACGGTAGTGCTTCTCTTGGGCCATCCCTTCTGTTAGCCTCTGGTGGGACCAGAGCATTCCTGTGGCCATCCTCCCACTGCACGTGGGTGTGGGCCACCAGAAGTAGGCGGAGTCTCCTCACCCCAGCCTGGCACTGACAGATCCCAGGCTGTTACATCCCCTGCATTAACTGCCTGTGCCACTCAGGAACTCCCTCCTGTTGGGTTAAATTCTTCTGTAGGGTGTCTCAGTCAGCACAGTTAGATCATGAGATCGTAAGGTAGCACTACTGCCAATTTTTCTGCAAGTTCCTGAGCCAGGCACTATGACAGAGGCTCACTGGCTAGTCCAAGGGGTTGTCAGTGTGGCAAGGTCTTCCCTGGGGATAGCCAGTGGGGTGGGGCAGCCAAGGACTTGGGGTCTATTGCTGAGAGTCCCAACAGTGCATTGTGCAGTGTTGGAGGCAGCACTGGGACCAGGGTCAGGGCCCCACTGCGGAGGTGTGTTAGCTTCCGAGAAGTGCAGAGACCAAGTTCCTCACTGCAGGCCTAGCTTGCTGGAGTACCCAGTTATTCCTCTGGGGCTGGGAACACTCTGACAGCTCAGGCCTAATAACTCATGAGCCCCTTTCCCAGCAGGACACCTATCTGCTGCACAACAGGAACCATGGCTGCCTTTATAACCAAGAGTCCTGTCAGTTAGGGGACAGCCGTCTGACCTGCCACGCTACTGCTTGTACAGACCACAAACCACGGATCCTCTCTGGGCTCCCACACTGCCCTTCCCTGATGACTCTGCTTCTGCTGACCCCTCACCATCCCTATCCCTAATCTGTAACACTGCACTTACCAAGCTGGCTCCATACCAACCCTCCTTGATACCCTCTTTCAGAAAAATTTCATAACCCACACGGGCCCGATCCTGCCTGTTGACTCTGTAGCACTGCAGGCCTTCGTGTACTTGTTGAGGGAAACCCTGATGGTGTAGTAGGTTGAGTGCTGTGTCTGCTAACCAAAGGTCAGCAGTTCAAATTCAACAGGTGCTCCTTGGAAACTATGGGGCAGTTGTACTCTGACCTCTAGGGTCGCTATGAGTCAGACATGACACGATGACTGTGGGCCAGGTAGTACCTACAGTTGCCATTCAGTTGATTCTGACTCATGGTGATCTCATGTGTATCAGAGTGGAACTGTGCTCCGTAGGATTTTCAGTGCTGATTTTTTTGAAATAGATTGTTAGGTCTTTCTTCCAATGTACCTGTGGATGAACGTGGACCTCTAGCGTTTCAGTTAGTAGCCCTAAGTACTTGTATCATTTGTACTACTCAGAGACTTCCTTATATTGAGTTAGATCCTTACACAGTGTGTATATATAAGGAAAAAGTTGAAGCTGCATTAAAGGCATTGGCGAAAATCAAGGCTCCATGAAGTGATGGAGTGTCAGTGGAGATGTTTTAACAAATGGATGTGCCGAGGCCTATCACCCACAGAAGCCCCTGTAAGCAAAGCTACATGCCTATGTGATGGCGAGTGGACGCATCTCACCCTTGGCATATTTTTGGCTGTACTCTCCCTGATAATATTTTGCATCCTAATCAAACCTTCCTCAAAAGTACCCTCCCATCTCCCGGCATAAGGATTAAGGGAGATGCCTTCTAAGAAGGACTTTACAACCCCCTCGGCTTAATGAATTCCGACACGGCACGCCCAGCCCGGGAACGCCCAGCCCGGGAACGCCCAGCCCAGGAATGCCGAGGCTGGCCCAGCCCCACTGGCTTCACCCAACCGCACATCCCCCTCCACATGTGAAATACAAGACTGCAGGAAGGCCCTGGGAAATTCCCCAGGTACGACCCCCTCCCCCTGCTACAGCCCTTAGATATAGACATCCCACTCCCTGCATCAGGAAGATGGATAGGCTCCCAAGTTTATTATAATTGGTATGACAAATGAGTAAATACTAAAGAAATATCCTTCTTAGAACAGCTTAAGAGAGGGGGACAGTGGGCACTTACTGTCCCCACAGGAAGAGATAAAATAAGAACAAAGAAGGAACAAATAGAGACAGCCAGATAATAACCTTTAGATGAGCCTACCCCCTCTTCCTGCACCTTTTGACCTCAAGGCATAGATAGAGCTGATTGAGCTCAAGGCATAATTTTGTTTGCACTGTTATTATAACCACCATATACTTGTCTCAGGTCATTACCTAGAAGGCCCTAATGATTAACGTGAAAAGAGACCACTTGTCTCGGGCCATTATCTAGAAGGCCGTAATGATTAACATGAAAAAAGACCACAAATTATCAGCCAACAGCTTATGTGGTCAAAGAGAAATCACGTCACCTTATTGATCATATGAAAAATAAAGAAAGACAGGCCTTAACAGGCTGCTGACCTCCAGATTCCTGGTTCTCTGAGTCTCATTTCTTCTTTGCCGACGCCACCCATCCCTTCGTGATCCCAGACCCTGCTGAGGCTGACCCCCGGCATGGATGCATTGCTGAAAATGCTTACTTGTCTGTGCCAAGAAATTTGGAAGATAGCTACCTGGCCAACTAACTGGAAGAGATCCATGTTTATGCTTACTCCCAAGAAAGGTGATCCAACCAATGTGAAATTTACACAATATCATTAATAGCACACACAAGTAAAATTTTGCTAAAGATCCTTCAAAAGTGGCTGCAGTAGTATATTGATGAGGAACTACCAAAAATTCAGGCAGGATTCAGAAAAGGGTGTAGAACCAGGGATATCACTGCTGATGTCTGATGGATCTTGGCTGAAAGTAGAGACGAGAAGTTTACGTGTGCTTTATTGACATGTAAAGGCGTTTGACTGTGTGGCACATAACAACATATGGATAATGAAGAGAATGGAAATTCCAGAAAACTTCGTTGTGCTTATGAGAAGTCTGTACATGGATCGAGAGGCGGTTGTTTAAACAGAACAAGCAGACAGTGTATAGTTGAAAGTCACGAAAGGTATGCATCAGGGTTATATCCTCTGACTATGGCTATTTGATCTGTATGCTGTCTGATAATATGAGAAACTGAACTATATGAGAAAGAACAGAGTGTCAGTGTTGGAGGAAGACTCATTCATACCCTGCATGATGCAGATAACACAACCTTGCTTGTTGAAAGTGAAGAGGACTTGATAAAGATCAAAGACCACAGCCTTCAGTATGGATTACACCTCAACATAAAGAAAAGATAAATCCTTGCGGCTGGACCAGTAAGGAACATCCTGATAAGGGGAGAAAACGTTGAGGTTGTCAAGAATTTCATTGTACTTGGATCCACAATCAACACCCTTGGAAGCAACAGTCAGGAAATTTGCATGAGGCAGATTGGCTGCAAAAGACCTCTTTAAAGTGTTGCAAAGCAGAGTTGTTACCTTGAAGACTAAGGTGCACCTGACCCAAGCTGTGGTATTTTCAGTTGCCTCATGTGCGTGGGAAAGTATTGTTATACCTCATACAAACAGAGTGCTCCTTGGGAGTAAGAATGGCAAGACTGTGTCTTGTTTACTTTGAACATGGTGTTAGAAGGGATCAGTCCCTGAAGAAGGACATCATGCTTGGTAAAGTAGAGGGTCAGTGGAAAAGTGGAAGACCCTCAACAGGATGGATTGATACAGTGGCTGTAACAGTGGGCTTACACATAAACCAATGATTGTGGGCATGGTGCACGACTAAGCAGTGTTTTGTTCTGGAGTACATAGAGTTGCTTAAGTTGGAGCTGACTCAGCAGCACTTAACAAAACATGGTGTGTATCAGACAGGATAGGCTGGGTCATGAGATTAAAAGGTCACACTACCACCATTTATTCTGCATGTACTTGAACCAGGCACTGTTGGAGTGGCCTGCCTAATGCCCACACTGAATGCAGTATGTACAACCTGTTTTTACAAGTGAGAAAGCCGAGGCTCAAATTCATGGAGCCAGAAAGCAGCAGAGCCAGAGTTCAAACCTATAGCTCCACATTTCAGCCAAACAGTACTGTCTCTGCACCAAGCCCTGGCCCAGGTCGTGGGGAATGAAGGCAGCTAAGACATGGCCTTACCGATCTGCTTATGTGGCCTTCCAGGCGAGTTTGTGTTTGTGATGCTGTGATATGACGTGAAGCACACCACCCCAGACCCACTTCTCAGCCCAGCATCTCAATTCATTGTTCTAAAATTTCATTTTTGTGTTACTAATATATGGGTATATAATATAAGAAATCGAATAATTGTATACTTACTGCCATCAAGTCAATTCTGACTCACAGCGACCCTGTAGGACAGAGTAGAGTTCCCAAGAAGCCCTGGTGGTTTCCAACTGCCGACCTTTCATTTCGATGATCAGACATAGCACTTAACCACTAGGCTACCAGGGTCTCCAAATAGTCCTATAAGGCTTACCAAAAGAGTAGTAGACTGCAGAGCTCTCCCCTTCGTTTTAGAGCCTCTGCCCCATCCTACTCCCAGAGATCACCACTTCCTTTGTTTCAACTGTTTTCTCTGGGAGTTATCTCCATATTTATAATAAATACATATGTTTTGCTACTTCTTATTGTGGTAATAGATGATTTTAATGTGCCTGCTTCCCTCCTTAGGGTTGTTTCATTTAACTAATGCAGCATAATTTTGGGTTAAGTCTTCATATAATATGTATTATTCAGGATAGGCTAGATCATGAGATGGAAACAACCCCCTAAATCTGGGCAGATTGTTTTCTTTAGAGTAACAGTCCAAAGCTTCCTGCCCTGGAGGGTAGCAGGGAACAAAGGGACCTACTGGCCTTCTGGTACTGAGTCTCGGGGAGCTGGGGTGAGGCGGGAGGGCCCGCTTCCTTCAGTAAGCAGGTTCTCACCTTGTGTTCCCCAGGTCACCTCCCTCACTGCCCTCCTCTGTGCTGCTGCCCTTATAGGTTCATCCCGAACGAATGGAGCGCGGACTTCCTACAGAAAGTGTCCCTCTTCTGCTCTCATGGCTGGAGGTGCAGCGGCTGCTTGCAGACTGCCCAATAGCTCTTTTTTGTGTGTCATCCTCTTTCTGTGTGGATGCCTCAGTTCCTCCCCTGAGAGAGGATTGGTGAGGTGGGGATGAGGGTGGAGGGAAAGGCTTATCTTTCTTAGCACCCCGTCGAACACTGAGATTTCTTTTATTATTTTGAGAAATTTTATTGTAATAAAGTATATGTATCAATAATTTGCTGTTTTTACCATTTGTGTGGTTTATGCATTCTGCTGTGCTCTGTCTGCAGCCAGCATGGTGGGAGGTGTGGCAGGGACCAGCAGAAAACCAAAGCTTTCCTACTGTTTATGTGTCATCTTCTTCTTGATTCAGCTTTGTTTAGTTGCTGCAACCTTTTGGCTAGTTTCCAGAAATCTGAAGCCTTTCATTCTGGCGGTTTCTGTTCATTCTTTCTCGGTGTCGTTGTGGAGGGATAGGCGCATGCGGTGGCTGTACTGCCCTCCTGTCTCCCTCCGGCAGTGATATTTGGCTTCCTCTTTG
Organism: Heterohyrax brucei; assembly: GCA_028571685.1. NCBI lineage: Eukaryota > Metazoa > Chordata > Mammalia > Hyracoidea > Procaviidae > Heterohyrax > Heterohyrax brucei. Next base: position 132,250,677 of record CM053149.1, on the reverse strand, counting down.
TGCTGGTGGCTCTTCATCCCTGTGTCTGCTTCAGCTGTTCATCTGGTGTGATTTGCAGAAACAGTTCACAGTTTTTTCCTTTATTATGCTAGTGATAGTACACTCCTCCTTTCTACCCTGTGTCTCTTGTGTCCATTGGACCAGCTCCTTTCGCCTTCTGCCCTCTCATCTCACCTCTGGACAGGAGCTGCCGGTAGCTTCAGGTATCTACTTAAGCAAGAAGCATACTCTTCTCCAGTATCATTTTATGTCTTAATAGTGTAGTGCAGTCTTTGTCTGCAGAGTTGGCTTGAGGAATGGTTTCAGTTCTGGGCTGATAGCTATTCCAGGAGCCATGACTTGTGTCAGACCACCAAGTCTATTTTTTTTTTTAATAGAGTTTGAGCTCCGCACACACATTTCACTCCTGCTACATCAGGGTCTCTATGTTGTATTCCCCACCATGACAGTCCTTGATGGTGGCTGGGCATCATCTAGTTCTTCTGATCTCATGCTAACGTAATTTCTGCATTATGTGGCCCATTCTGTCTCTTAGGCTCTTATTTCCTTATGTCTTTGATATCTTTCATTCTTCTCTGCTTTAGGTGGGTTGGGACCAATGACTACTCGTGAAATTGGGGTGTAGAATATTTTCTGAAAAAATTTTATTACGTTAATTGACCTAGATGCCCACTGAAACGAAGGTCTCCAGACCCCTGCCCCTGCTACTCTGTTCTTGGAAGTGTTGGGTTATAATTAGGAAACCGCTTAGCTTTTGGTTTCGTCCAGCTGTGCTGACCTCCCCTCTATTGCCTTTACCTAACCCAATTTCTATCTACTATCTCATTAGTGAAAACCCTTCTCCTTCTCTCCCCACTCATGTAACCGTAAAAGATTGACTTCTTCTGTGTTTAAACTTTTTCTTCCATCCTTATAATAGTGGTCTCATAAAATATTTGTGCTTTTGCAGCTGCCTAATTTCACTCAGCATAATGCCTTCCAGATTACTCCATGTTATGAGATAGTCCCCAAGATCACCACGTTCTTTGTCATTGAATAGTAGTCCATTGTGTGACTATACCCTAGTTTATTTATCTGTTCATTTGTTGATGGGCACCTAGGTTGATTTAATTTTTTGCTGTTGTGTAGAGTCTTGCAGTAAACATCAGTGTGCATGCATCTATTTGTGTGACAGCCATTATTTTCCTAGGATGTATTCCAAGAAGTGGGATTGCTGGTTTGCATGGTGTTTCTATGTGTAGCTTTTTCAGAAAGTCAGAAGTTGCTTTCCAAAGCTGTTGTACCATTTTACTCTCCCACCAGTAGTGTAACCGAGTTACGGTGTCTGCACATCTTCTCCAATATTTATTATTTTGTGTTTTTTGGATTAATGCTCTAGCCTTGTTGGGGTGAGATGGTATCTCATTGCAGCTTTGATTTAGATTCATCTTATGCCTAGTGATCATGAGCATTTCTGCATGTATCAGTTAGCAGCCTCAATATCTTTGGTGAAGTGCCTCATATTCTTTGTATTCTTTGGCTACTTTTTAAATTGGGTTATTTGCTGGGTTTTTTTTTTTTTTTGTTGTTGTTGCTGTTAAAGTTTAGCAGTGTCTTGTCCATCATGCAGATTAGACACTGATCAGGTTTGTGGTAGCTAAATTTTTTTTTTCCTTGGCTGTAGATTGTCTTTTGACTCTTATGGTAAAGTCTTTGAATGAACATAAGTGTTTTTTTAGGATTTCCTGGTTATCTGTATTACCTTCTGGTGTTTGTACATTGTCAGTAATGTTTTGTAGTCTATTCTTGTCATGTGCTAGGGCTTCCAGCATTGTCCCTATAATTTTTATCATTTTAGATTTGATATTTAGAACTTTGATCCATTTTGAGTTAGTTTTTGTGTATGATATGAGATGTATTGTTTTGTTTCATTTTTTTTGCAGATGGATGACCAATTATGCCAATATATTTTGTTAATGAGATTGTCTTTTCTTCAGTTTACTGACTTTGGGCCTTTGTCAAATATCAGCTGCTCACAGGTGAATTATTTTATGTCTGGATTCTCAGTTATGTTCCATTGGTCAATGTGTCTAGTTTTCTATACCAGTACCAGCTTTTTTTTTTTTTTTTTTTTAACCACTGTGGCAGGTAATAGATTGTAAAGTTAGGTAGTATACACAAATTGTTTTGTCGCATTGGATGCGGTTTATTCAACATGACAGCATTCTTCACCTTTCCTTTGTACCTTGGGTACTCCATATGTATTCACCCAGTTTTTCTGATCCCCTCCTGTGTCCTCATCTTTGCTTTTGGGCAGATGTTGCTTATTTGGTCTCATACTTGATTGAACTAGGAATCATGTTGTTTCATTTATTAAAACAAAACGAAAACACTGCCACTGAGTCGATTCCTACTTATAGCGACCCTATAGACAGAATAGAACTGCTTCATAGGGTTTCCACGTAGTGCCTGGTGGATTTGAACTGCTGACCTTTGGTTTAGCAGCCATGGAACTTAACCACTGCACAGCCAGGATTTCCACTTCTTTTATAGCCTTCTCTAATCTTTAAAGGTGGACTTCAAGAGTGGCTTTAGTTCTGAATTAGCAGGATGTACAGGGACCATAGTCTTGGGGAACCCAGTCTCCATCAGTCCAGTAAGTATATATGTATATTTTTTATTTAATATAAATGAGTGAAGATGTACATTCCTCTATAAATTTACATGCCCACCTATATGCAGCTTCTACTGCTCTCTCCCTGTCCGGTGACAGCACACTATTCCTCTCTGCTCCATACATGTCTCATCCTCCCAACAGCCTCCTTTCCCCTCCTCTCCGTCCACTCCCCTTCCTCCAGCCAGAGGTCAGCAAGATGATATCCTAGAGATATATAAAACCATAAAGTGCATCCAATATATGGTCACTCTGCATTGCCAAGTCCAATCCATTCGTGTGCGAAGAGTGGACCTTCGTTATGATTTATGGTCAAGGGCAGCATCAGGGCCAGGGGGCATGCTCTCAGGGGAACCCTGAAACCACTGGACCATCAATTGAAGTCTTTTAGGGGAGATCTCAGGATGCACTCCTTTTTATTCTTGTGTTGCCACACAACACAAGATCCCTAGCAGTACAGCCTGTGGTGGCAGCTGGGTACCATTTAGTTCTTCTGGGATTAGGCTGATTGAGACTGTAGTTCATGTGGTCCATTAGTCTTTTGGACTAACATTTTCTTTCTATCTTTGATTTTCTTCATTCTCTGTTGCTCCAAACCTGATGGGACCAGTGGATGTACCTTAAATGGCTACTCACAAGATATTAAGACTCCGGCTGCTACTGACCAAGGCAGGATTTAGAACATTTTCCTTATGAACTGTGTTACTGTAGTTGACCTAGATAACCCCTGAGACCCAGCCCTCAGCCCTGCTAATTCAGTCCATTCAGGTGTTTAGATGTGTCTAGGAAGCTTTTATAACTTTGCCTTGTATACTACACTGCATGTTGTCTTTCCTTTCCCAAAGTTAACATTTTCTGCTATGTAGTGAAGATTACCTCTCCCTACTCCTGCTCTCCTATGTAACCATTAAAGATGTACTTTTTTCTATGTGTAAACCTTTCCTTGGTTTTTTATATCAGTGCCATCGTACAATATGTGTCCTTTTGTGATTTGACTTATTCTACTCAACATAATGCTTTCCAGATTAATCTGCATTCTGAGATTTTTTTGTGAATTTGTCATGTTATTTGTCATTGCCAGATAGTCATGGGTGTGTAACAGAGAGTGGTATGGGCTTGCTTTTCCCTGCTCAGTAGTTGGTCAAACGGTGGGAGAAGAGGGACAGTGTAGTGCTGGTTTGGGGCCTAAGTGCTGGAGACACTCTAGCCACAGTGTATGGTGAGGGCCAGTGGCAGTGGTGGGGTGGAATTAGGGGGTCAGTGGGGGTGGGGGTGGGGAAATAAAAAGATGCAGAAAGGAAAAACAGGGTAGCTGCCAGGTGGGGGAGACCTGGGGGCTGGTGGGAAGGTGAAGGAGGGGGTATATGTGCCTAGGTTGGAGGTAGGAAGAAAAATTAATAAAATAAATGGCGTGTGGAGGGGGTTGGTTGTTGTGTCAGAGGCATTCTGTCTGCACTGCTCCGGTGGAGCCCTGTGAGCAGTGGAGGGAGGCGGTGTATGGGGCCAGGTGGGAAGGAGAAGGAAAAGTAGGAAAGGGTGAAGGAATAACAGGAAAAGAAAAAAAAGATGTGGCTGGTTTCACTGAGTGGGGGTGGGGTGGACCTGGCAGTTGGTGATGAGGGCGGGGAGGTGACATACAGGACTATGCAACAGAGAGACAGAAAAGAAAAAAATGGTGGCATGCAGAAGGCCACTGGTAGGGACAGGGTGGACGTGGGACAGTGGCAGTGTGCTATGCCAGTGACTCTCTAGTTGCACTGGGTAGCAGGGTCTGACAGCAAGGGATGGAGGGAATATATAGGACTAGGTAGGAAGAAGGAAGAAAGGGAAAAAAAGGAAAAAGGTATGGTGGGTGCCTGCTGGTCGGGGCAAAACAGAACTGGGACGGCACTTGGCTGGTGGCTTTTTAGCTACAGTGGTGTGACAGTGTCTGGTGGTCAAGTGGTGAGGTGGTATATGGGGCTCCGTGCAAGAAAGAAAATGAAAATGAAAAAAAAAAAAAAAAGGATGGTGACATGGTATGGGCTGGTGAGGATCTGAGAGCTGGTTGAAAAGGGGTAGAGGCAACATACAGGGGTAGGTGGGAGGGAGAAAGAAAAATAGGGGAAAGGAAAAAGGAGAACACACACACACACACACACACACACACACACACACACACACACACACACACACACACATCATGATCCAGTGGGAGCCGGAGGGTAGTGGCAGGGTGGACCTGCGCTGCAGCAGGCCTGTGGCCCTCTGTGTGTGATAGTGTGGTGTGGCCTGCCAGGAGGCAGTAGAGGTGGTATGTGAGTCTAGGTGGGAGGGAGAAATAGAAGGAGGAAAGGGAATAAAAGTTAAAAAATGGCATGTTGGGAACTGACGGGTAAGAACAGGATGGGCTGCAAGCTGATGGCTGTTATATATGAAGAATGGCCTGGTAGGATGGGGAGGCGGTGGCATTTGGGGCTAGATGACAGGGAGAAAAAGAAGAAAGGGGGAACCAAAAAAGGCATGTCAGGATCTGGGAGGCAGGGCTAGGGTGGACCTAGGACAGTGGTGGGCCACTGATGCTCTACCAAGGTGGCATGATGCGGCCTGGTGGGAAGGGGTGGATACAGTGGGTTATGGGGCTAGGTGGCAGAGCATAAAGAAAGTAAGAAAGGGTGACAGTAGTGTGCTGGGAGCTCATTTGTGGGGGCAGGGCAGATCCAGGCTGGTAGCGCGCCACAGGTTCGGTGCAAAAGCGGGAAGGTGGTATGTGAGACAGAGGGTGAGGGATCAGAACGCATGTTTCCCTGCTTACTCAGTGACCTGTCTCCTGTTGGAACACCATGAAGTTGTCTATCTGTTCTCCCCGTTGGGGTCTTTGCTGTCTGTGCTCCAAGGTGGTGACACTGTGCTCTGTTAGTTGGCAGGGGACCTCCATTCTGTACCTCTGTTCATTCTGTTTTCCTTCAATTTCTTCTTCCATTTGGTGTGTGATCTAGTTCTTTAGGGTTCCAGAATTGACACTTGTGTCTGTTTTACTTAGTTTTTCAGAGGGATGGCATAATCCATCTGTCTAGGGCACCATTTTCAACAGTTTTAATTTCTGTTTCTGGTTGTTTTTAAGTGACTTCAAGAGAAGAGGCAGAGTGGCTGCAACCCTACTTCCTTAAAGCTGGAAGCTAGCCCACTGCCTCCTCAACCTCCTACTCCCCCTTATTCTGTGGAAGCTGCTTGTTGAGGGCACCAGCATTAGTGCTGACAAATCTTATTCTGTCCTCGCCTTCCTTATGACCCAGTATGCAGTTTTCTCTCTAACTGCTTTGCCCTCCGTCTAGGGGTGTAGTGTCCATTCTCTCACCATCAGTATCAGTTGAGTTTTTTTTAAAACTGCGATAAAATCCATATGACGTAAAAATAACTATTAACCATTTAAGTGCAGCATTTAGTACAGTTAGCACATAATTCAGTAACATCTGTACATCCCCACTGTTGTGCAATCATCGCCTCTGTCTAGTTCCAGTACTTTTTCATCACCTCAAAATGAGACTCACACCCGTTAAGCAGTCACTTCCTTTTCCCTCATCCCCTGGCAACCACTAATCTACTTCTTGACTCTATAGATTTACCTATCTTGGACATTTCGTATAAATGAAATTATGTAATCTGTGCTCGCGTATTCTGCATACTTAGCGTAATGTTTTTGAGGTTCATCCATGTTGTAACATGTGTAAGTACTTCATCCTTTTTTATGGCATTTGTATGGTCACATTTCCCTACTAGGGCCTGTGCTCTGGAACTGTTGAGCCAATGACACATACTCCAAGTCAGAAAGAGTGAGATAGTTTATTAGGAAGTATGATACCAGTGCAGACCCTGCAGCAGGGCACGCTGTCTCTGTGAAATATCAAAAGACAATTTTTACATGAGAGGTTATATGTGATTTTACAAAGGTTGGAAGTATCTGTGTACACTGCAGATGGAGAAGGTATTCCTTACAAGACAGTGACAAGAGACTTTATCAGACAAAAGAGACATGCTGGACATCTCCTTATCAGACTGAAGAGACACAAAACATATGACTGGACTGCAATCTCCCTGTGTGGGTTTTAAGTCACAGGTGGTCTGACAGAACAAAACAAAGTTATTAGCATCAGATCAAACAAAGAACAGAGTTATTTGTATCAGGTCAAAACAAAGTCCTTAAGAAAGATGAGAGAAAAGGGAAAGATAGGCAGAAGAAGGAGAAAAACTTACAGGTTCATTATGGGATTAATTATGTCAAGCTTTCAGATACCCATTTTGAAAAGGGAAAAACATTAGGGAGAATTAGGGTCACAGTTATACCACATTTTATTTACCCATTCATCAGTTGATGGACCTTTTGGCTGTTGTGAATATTGGTAATTATGAGCATTCACGTACAACTATTTGTTTAAACACTTTTTAGTTCTTTTGGGTATTTATGTAAGAATGGAATTGCTGAAGTCGTGTAGTATTTCTGTGTTAACTTTCTGATTTTTTCACGGCTGCTTCTGTGGTGGTGATTGTGGATTCAAGTAAAATGTAATCTTTAACACTGTCATTATTTTCTTGCTCGAGTTGTGAGGAATTTTGTTTGATTTATCTTAAGGTATCATCCGTATGGAAGGTTGTGGTCTTTAATCTTCGTCAGTAAATGCTTCAAGTCCTCTTCACTTTCAGCAAGCAAGGTTTGTCATCTGCATATTGCAGGTTGTTATTGAGTCTTCCTTCAATCTTGATGCTAAATTCTTCATATAGTGCAAATTCTTTAATTATTTGCTCTGTACACAGATTGAATAAGTATGGTGAGAGTTTGTAATCCTGATGTAAACCTCTCCTGATTTTAATCCACAGAATATCATATCCTCTTATTCTGTTTAAACGAATGCCACTTAGTTTATGTACATGTCCTCTTAGTCCCTGGTAAGCATTAATAAATTTTGGTCTCCATGCATTTACCTAATCTAGATATTTCGTGTAAGTGGGATCTACAGTATTTGTCTTTCTGTGTTTGTCTTATTTTACTAAGTATGTTTTAGGGTCATCCATGTTGTAGCATGTATAAGAATTTCATTTCTCTTTGTGGCTGAATAATATTTGTCTTATGCTGGGTTCTCTAGGGAAGCAAAACCAGTAACACATATAAATATATATAGAAAAAGATTTATATAGAGGAAACAACTCATACAATTGTAGAGGCTGAAATGTCCCAAGTCCTGGTTCGGGACGCAAGCCTAGCACAGCTGCAGAAGCTGGTGAACTGCAGGTTGGCAGGTCAGAGATTAGAGTTGTATCTCATAGGCTGTGAAGGTTGATGAATCCCAGGATGGCAGGTGAGACTGCAAGGCTTCTGCTGATTCACATAGCTGCAGGGGGTGGCAAACCACAGATCAGCAGGTCAGGGAACAGGACCCTTTACTTGCAGGCAGTGAGGGTCATTGAATCCCAAGAACTGCTAGTTCAAGTCCCAAGAACTGGATGTAAAAAGATAAGAGAGTCAATCTGCAGCAAGCCAAAACCTTTACGAAATGAGCAGACAGGGCTGGCTTTGGTATCAGGGTTATGCTGGCTTCACAGAATGAATTTGGGAGTATTCCATCCCTTTCCGTACTGTAAAATAGACTCAACAGTATTGGAGTTAACTGTTCCCTAACAGTTTGCTAGAATTCTATGATGAAGCCATCTGGTACAGGGCTTTTTTTGGTGGGTAGTTTTTTGAAGACTTTTTTGATGTCTTGCTTTGTGATGGGTTTATTAAGTTGTTCTACTTCTTGTGATAATTTTGGTAGGCGATGAGAATCTAGGAGTTTGTCCATTTCCTCTATGTTTTCAAGTCTGTTAGAGTACAGTCTTTCATAGGATTGTGTTATGATACTTTTGATTTCTGTTAGATCTATTGAGATTTCTCCCTTCTTGTTTCTTTTTCTTTTGTTTTTTATTATGATTGAGTGAAAATATACAATCTCATATGTTTGCATACCTGCCAGTGAGCGGCTCCCACTGCTTTCCCTGCCCAGTGACAGCACACTCCTCCTCTCTGTTCTGTACATGTCACATTCTCCTAATAATCTTCTATCCCCTCCTCTCCATCCTCTTCCCTGTGTCCAGTAAGAGGTCAGCTGGATGGCATCCTATAGATGCATAGAACCATAAAGTGCACACATGATATGGTTGCTCTGTGTCACCAAGTTCAGTCCATTTCCATCCAAAGCGTTGACCTCCGTTATGTTTATGGACAGAGGCAGCATCACGGCCAGGGGCCATGCTACCACAGAAACCTCGATCCCTTCTCATTTCTTATTTGGGTTATTTGTTTCATCTCCTGTTTTTCTTTGGTAAGTTTGGCCAGTGGTTTGTCAATTTTGTTGACCTTTTCAAAAACCAGCTTTAGGTTTTATCCATTTTTTCAATTGTTCTTATAGTCTCTGATTCATTTAGTTCTGCTCTAATCTTTATTAATCTGTTTTCTTTTGGTGCCTGAAGAGTTCCTCTGTTGGTCTCTTTCTGTTTTTCAAGTTGTAGGGTTAACTCTTTGGTTTGGGTGCTTTCTTCCATCCAGATATGTGCATTTATAGAGATAAACTGACCTTTGAGCACTGCTCTGGCTATATCCCATAGACTCTGGTAGAATGTGTTTGCATTCTTGTTTGAATCCATAAATTTTTTCATTTCATCCTTGATTTCTTCCATAACCCATGGCTTTTTGAGCAGTGTTGTTCAGTTCTGTGAGTTCCAATTTCTAGGAAAGTTTTTCCTGTTGATTTTGACTTTTATGGCTTTATGGTCTGAGAAGACGCATTGCAATATTTCAATGGTTTGGATTTTGTTGAGATTTGCTTTCTGTCCTAATACATGGTATGTTCTGGGAGATGTTCCGCGTGCATTGGAGAAGAAGGTGTACTTTATCTGTTGGTGGATAAAAAGTTCTGTGTATGTCGATGAGGTCTAATTGGTTAATTGTGGCAATAAGATCTTCTGTGCCTTTACTGAGCTTTTTTCTGGATGATCTGTCCATTACTGAAAGTGGAGTGTTGAAGTCTCCAACTGTTATTGTGATGTGATCTATCTCATTTTTCAATGTGGTCAGTGTTTTTTTCAGCGTATTTAAGTGCTCAGGTATCAGGTGCATAAAGTGTTTAATATTGTTAAATCTTGCTTGTGGATTCAACCTTTCAGCAGTAAATATATTGAACCTTTCAGTAGTGGTCGTCCTTGTCCACGATGGTGGATTTTACAGTAAAATCTGTTGTATCTGAGATTGGTGTTGCCACACCTGCTCTTTTTTGTACATTGTTAGGTTGGTATATGTTGTTCCATCTGTTAATTTTCAGTTTGTTCATATTTTTAAGTCTGATGTATATTTCTTGTAAGCAACATATAGATGGATCATGTTTTTTGATCCAAGATATCACTTGTTTCTTTACTGGAACATTCAGACTGTTTACATTCAGGGTAATTATTGACAGGTATGTGTTTAGTGCTGTCATTTTGATGTGATTATTTTTGCATTGGCGTTTTCTCTGTTGCTGTTAATATTCTGTTCAGGGACATTCTTCTTTATGTGTTGAAATACCATGTTTTTTAGTGTTGGTTTAGTATTTGGTGAGACCCCTGTATTGCATTTCTTGTTTTGATGTGCTGCCTTACTATTGTGCTTTGGAGCTACCTGTATAATCCCGCTTAATAATCTAAGTTTAAACCCAGTTGTAGCTTCTACAAATCTTATTAATTTCATTGCCATCTGAAAGAACTATAACTACTGTAGACTGTAGTATATGCCTCTTTTTATTGTGTTGGTATATTTTCATGATAAGTTCAGTGGTGCTCTTCTTTTAATGTTGTAACTCTGATTGAATTTTGTGCCTTTCTTAACTGAGTAGGTTTCCATATGTTGTGTCCTGCTCTGTCTCCTGAAGTATACAGTTAAGGATTTTGTTTTTGTAAGCAGAGAGGTTCTTTCAGTAATTTTTTTCTTTTTAATAATTACAGTAAAAGAATAAAATTTCTAACATCTATCAATTATCTCATCTATGATAAAGCCTTGACCCCCCCCCCCCACCTATGTAGCCAACACAGCCATCTTCTTCTGTGGATAATTCTCATGTTAAGTCGTTGTAACAGGGGTCTCATACAAAATTTGTCCTTTTGACAGATTGAGTTCACTCAGCATGATCTCCTCCAAATGAGACCATGTTATGGGATATTTTCTAAAATTGTCATTGTTTTTTTATCATAGCATTGTGTTCCATTGAGTATATGTACCATAGGTTCCTTATCCATTCATCTGTTGATGGACATTGGGGTTTATTCCAACTTTTTGTTACTGTGGACTCTGCCGCAACAAACATTCGCGTACATGCATCTGTTCGTGTGACAACCTTTGTTTCTGAAGGGTAAATTCTAAAAAGTGGAATTACAGGATCAAATGGTACATATATCTGCAGCTTTTTTAAGGAAGCTCCAGATTGCTTTCCAAAGAGGTTGTACCATTTTGCAATCCCACCAGCAGTGAAGGAGAGTTCCAATTTCTTCACAGCCACTCCAGCATTTGTTGTTTTGTGTTTTTTGGATCATGGCCAACTTTGTTGGGGTGCGATGGTATCTCATTATAGTTTTGATTTGAATTTCTTTGCTAGCTAGTAATCGTGAGCAATTCTGTGTGTGTCATTTGGTTGCCTGGATATCCTCTTTAGAGAAATGTCTGTCCATCTCCTTCACCCATTGCTTAATTGGATTATTTTTCCTTGTCTTGTTGATATTTTGTAGTATCTTATAGATTATGGAGATCAGACATTGGTCTGACATATAGTTGCCAAATATTTCTTTTTCCATTCTGTAGGTGGTCTTTTAATGACCACCACTTCATCTTTTGATGAAGTCTTTGGATGAGCAAAAGTGTTTGATTCTTAGTAGTTCCCATTTATCTGTTTTCTGTTGAATGTGCTTTGTTTGTCAGATTTTGAAGTCTGTCTGCATTGTGTATCAAAGCTTCCATTGTTGATCCTGTTTTATCTTGGATGAGCTTTATCATTGTAGAGTTCATATTTAGGTCTTTTATCCAATTTGAGTTGGTTTGTGTATAAGGTATGAGATAGGGGTCTTGTTTCAGTTTTTGGCAGATGGATATCCAGTTTTGGCAGCACCGTTTGTTAAAGAGACCATTCTTACCCCAGTTAAAAATTTTGAGACCTTTTTCAGATATCAACTGTTCATAGGAGGATGGTGGCATCTCTGAGGTCTCCACTCTGTTTCATTGGTCTATATGTCTCTTTTTGTACTAGTACCAGGCTGTTTTGACTGCTGTGTTAGTGTAATAGATTCTAAAGTCAGGTAGTGAGAGACCTCCCAATGTGTTCTTCTTCTTTAGTAGTGCTTTACTTAGCTGAGATTTCTTACCTTTCTGTACAAAGTTATGATTTGTTTCTCCATCTCATTAAAAAATGTTGCTGGAACTTGTATTGGGATTACATTATATAAGTAGATTTCTTTGGGTTAAAAAAAGACTGAAAGAACTCCCTTTGACAGTGGGAACTAGACAAGAATACCCACACTCACCACTTCCATTCAACATTGTGCTGGAAGTTCTAGCCAGAGGAGTTAGACAAGACAAAGACATAAAGGGCATCTGTATGGGCAATGAAGAAGTAAAATCTCCCTCTTTGCTGATGATATGATTGTTTATACAGAGAATCCAAAGGAATCCATACGTAAAATATTGGAACTAATAGAGGATTTTAGCAAAGTAATGGGATACAAGATAATCATTAGTAAATCGGTAGGATTCCTTTATACCAACAGTGAGATTATTAAAGAAGAAATCACCTAATCAATTCCATTTGCTATAGCCCCCAAGAAGATAAAATACCTAGGAGTAAATCTAACTAGAGAAATAAGAGATCTTTAGAAAGAAAACTATAAGGCTTTACTACAAGAAACTAATAGAGACTTAAATAAACGGAGTAATCTACTCTGCTCATGGATAGGAAAACTCAACATTGTGAAAATGTCTATTTTACCCAAAGCAATCTACTTATGTAATGCAATCCCAATACAAATTTCAATATTTCTTGTAGTTTTGGTTTGGTTTTTGCAAAGTCTCTGAGCTTCTGTTTATCTGTGAATGTCTTAATTTCATCTTCATATTTGAAAGACAGTTTTGCCAGATATATAATTACTGGTTGGAAGTTTTTCTCCTTCAAGGTTTTGAATGTGTTATCCCACTGCTTGTGTGCCAACATCATTTCTGCTGAGAAGTCAGATGAAAGCTTACAGGGCTTCCCTCTGAATGTTAGCTTTGATTAGAGTCTTGCTGCCTTTAAGAGTTTCTGCTTACATTTCATTTTATTAAGCTTTATTATAACATGGGTTAGTATTTTTCTTTTAGGGTCAATTTTATGTAGAGTTCAATATACGTCTTGAATATCTGTGTTGTCTTGTTTCATAATTTCAGGAAAGTCTTCTGTTAGCAACTCAACAGCAATGCTCCTATGTTTTCAGCTATGCCTCCTTGTTCACAGATTCCAATTAATCATAGATTATTCTTTTTGATAGAGTCCCACATGTTTCTTAGTTTCTTCATTTTTTGTTTCTTTTCTCTGGCTTCTCTTCGTAAATGCTGGTGTCAGTAACTTTATATCCAGTGTCACTGATTCTAAGTTCCATTACATCAAGTCTATTTTTATGAGTTTGAATTGAATTGTCTAATTCTGAGATTTAAAAAAAAATTTTTTTTATTTAATATAACTGAGTGAAAATGTACATTCCTGTATAAATTTACATACCCACCTATATGCAGCTTCCACTGCTCTCCCTACCCGATGACAGCACACTGTTCCTCTCTGCTCCATACATGTCTCATTCTCCCAACAGTCTCTTTTTTCCGTCCTCTCCATAATTCTGAGATTTTGTTATTGATTGTTGGATTTCAGAATGTTGATGTTCCATCAGTTAGAATAGCTTGCTTAATTTTTCATTTTATTCTGATGCCTTTCTTTTGATCTCTAGGAGGGTTCTATATATAAATCTTTTGCACTCAACCTCCAGTAGTTTCAGAAAGACTTCTTCATCTGGAAAGTTTTTAGAATCAGAATTTTGGGAGTTTTCTGGATCTATGTCTGAATATTTTTTTGAATGGCAGGCTGTGATCTGTTGCTTGCATGACATCTAGAGGATGTTTTGTTTCTCTCAAAATATGGATATGCCCACCCAATGTCTCTCTGCTGTGGTACAAGCAGTTGACTTCAGCCTTGGATTTCAGAGTAGCCTTGGCACATGCCTGTCACTTGTCGCCAGCCAGCAAACAAAAAAAAAAAGTTAAAAGCACTAGGTACTTTCTGTCACAGGAGATGTCCACACAGCCAGATCAAGGTTCAGTGGTAGAGAGGAAGTTTCCTGCTTAGTGGTGTATATTCCCAAGTGACAGTCCTATGCCATGTCCTAGGGGTGTCCAGAAAGCTCTGTTCAATTGTCAATCCAGGTCTTAGTTTTCAGAAGGAATTAAGGAGACATGTGTCTATTCTACCATGTTAATGCCACTGCCTGGCTGATTCGATTTTTTACAATAGATACTGGGATATTCAGTTTGTCTATTCTTCCATGTGGGAGTTTTTAGTAGTTTGTGCCTTTTGAAGATTACTGGTTCGTTTTATCTAAATCAGTCAATATTTTATGCACAGAGTTTTTTGTTGTATTCCTTTATTATCATTTTAGTGTCTCCAGGGTTGTTATTGATAAGTTTTTATTTCTTTTTTAAAGTCTTATTTGTTTTGTTGTTCTTGTCAGGAAGTATGAGTCCTCTGACTGTTCTTCTGTTTCACCATAACTTTATCTTTTCAGGGCCTCTTGCCATTCCATATTAAGTTGAAGATTGGTTTTCCTTTTTCTGTAAAGAAAGGTGTTGGAATTTTAGTTGGGATTTTGTTGAATCTATAGATCACTTTGGGGAGTGTTGATGTCTTATCAATATTACATCTTCCAATCCATGAACATGGAACATCTTTCCATTTATTTAAATCTTTTTTTGATGTTTTTCATTGTACAAGTCCTTTATGTACTTGGTTAGATTTATCTCTGGTATTTTATTCTCTTAGAGGTTATTATAAATGGAAATGCTTCCCTTTCAGATTTCTTACTGTTGGTGTATAGATACCTAACTAATTTTTGTTTGTTGACCTTGTGCCCTGTAATGTTGCTAAATTCCTCTATTAACTCTAGAAGTTTTCTTGTGTACTCTGTGGGATTTTCTGTAATAGGATTATAGCATCTGTGAATAGAGACCATTTTACTTGTTGTTTTCCAGTTTGGATACTTTATGTTGACTTGTTGACTCAACTCAGACTTCTAATACAGTACTGAGTAGATGTGTGTGACAGCAAGCACTGTTGTCTTGTTCTTGTTCTCAGTTTCAAGAGGAAAGCTCTCAGTCTTTATCTGTTAAGTGTTAGCTTTTCATATATGCCTTGAATTATGTTTAGGAGTTTCCCTTCTGTTTTAGTCTTCTTTAAGGTTTTCATCAATAAAGGGTTTTTGATGAAAAAAGGGTTTTGGATTTTATCAATTTTTTGTATACATAGAGATGATCATATTGTTCTTTTCCTTGGTTCTGTTGATGTGATGTATTATACTGATTGTTTTCAATGTCAAATCATCCTTGCATTCCTGGAATAAATCCCACTTGGTAATATTTGTGTAGCTCTTTAAATATGCTGTTGGATTCTGTTCTCTAGTATTTTGCTGAGGGTTATTTCACCTATATTCATAAGAGACATTTGCGTATAGTTCTCTTTGGTGTCTTTGATTTGTGTATTAATGTTTGCTTCATAGAATGAATTAGGGAGTATTCCTTCTGTATCTTTTGCAAGAGTTGAAATAGTATTGATGTTAATTTTTCTGTAAATATTTGGTGGAATTAATTCCCCCAGTGAAGCCACCTGGCCCAGGGCTTTTTTCCCCCCTGGTTGGGAGGTTTTGGATCACTGATTTGATCTCCTCATTCGATGTGGGTCTGTTCTCTTGAGTCAGTCTGGGTCAGTTGTGTACCTTAAGAATTGGTCTATTTCACCTATGTTATCCAGTTTGTTGCCACAGAATTGTTCATAATTTTCTATCATAATTCCCTTTACATCTTTTGAGTCAGTTGTAATATACCCTTCCATTTTTTTATTTTGGCTGTTTGCAGCTTTTTTCTTTGTATTCTTGCTAAAGGTGTATCAATGTTATTGATCTTTTCTAAGAACCAACTTCTGGTTTTGCTGATTTTCTCTACAGTTTTTCTGTTTTCAATTTTGTTTATTTATGCTCTGGTCTTTGTTATTTCCTTTCTGCTGATAGATTTAGGCTTAGTTTGCTTCTTTCTTTCTAGTTCTGGAGTTGTCAAGCTAGGCTGTTAATTTGAGGTCTTTCTTCTTTTCTTATGTAGTAATTTATTGCCCAAAATTTCCCTCTGAGTGTTGCCTTCACTACATCCCATAAGTTTGGGTATGTTGTGTTTTCATTTTCATAGAAATTTGTGATTTTTTCCCTGACTAATTGGCAGTTTAATAGTGTGCTGTTTAATTTCCATGTTGTATATTTTCCATGTATTATTTCTGTTGTTGATTTCTAGATTCATTCTGTTGTGGTCAAAGAAGATAGCTTCATATCATTTCAATTTTTTAAATGTATCAAGACTTGTTTTGTCACCTAAAATTTTGTCTGTCATGGAGAATGATCCATGTGCATTGGAGTATGATGTATACTGTTCTGTTTCAGTGCGGAGTGTTCTATATATATGTGTGTTAAGTCTAGTTGGTTCACAGTGTCATTCAAGTTCTCTGTTTTCTTTTAGCTCTTCTTTCTAGATATTCTGTCCAGTATTGAAAGTGGTGTGTTGAGTTCTCTCCAACTATTTGCTGTAGTACCATCTATTCCCTCCTTCATTTCTGCCAGTGTTTGCTTTATATATTCAAGTACCCTAATGTTGGGTGCATATATATTTATGATTATTAAATATTCTTGATAAATTGACCATTTTATCACTTTATAATGTCCATCTGTACATATTTTGTCTTCTAACAGATTTTCTATTCCAGTCTACTTTGTCCGATATTAGGATTGCCACCCAGCCCTTTGTTGGTCCTTATTTGCTTGGAATATTTTTTTCTATACTTTTTTTTTTAACCTAATTAGGTCCTTGTGTTTGTCTCTTGGAAACATTCATATCGATATTTTGCTTGCTTGTTCTATGAGTTACTGACAGATTGTTAAAATCTCAGATTACTGTAGTAGGTTTGTCAGTTTCTTCTTCCGGTTCTGTCAGTTTTTGCCTCATGTATTTTAATGCTTTGTTGTTATGTGCATACATGTGTAAGATTGTGATGTCTTCTTGGAGACTTGACACTTTATAATTTTGTAATGCCCACTCTTTATCACTTTTAATTTTTCTTGTCTTAAAGTCTGATTTGTCTAAAATTAATAGTGATACTCTAGGTTTCTTTTGATTAGCTAGCATATTTGCTGTAACGTAAAGACTTGTCTCAGTTCATGAGAGATACGAATCAGGATCAGCACAAAGCTGATTTGTGTGAGAAATAGAGGTTACACATTAGAAGTGTACTTCTGTGAGAAGTAGAGGTTACACACCTGTGCTCTCCAATTTCTTCACCATTTCTTTCCAGATGTTTTGCCCTATGGCATTCTCTACCTCTCTGCTGGGTTTGATAATTCATTACGTGGTTGTACAGAACTCACAGACCATATCCACAGTCATGTGGTTTATTAGTGAAGCACTTTAGGATCAGGATCAATTTGGAATTAACACAATACAACTCAGGATCAAAATCAAGTTGGAAGTAAGAGGATGTCATGTAGGATCAGTAGGTCAATCAAGACAGGTTTTTTGCAGTATAACTCAGAGTAAAAATGTTCCCTGCTGGTGTAGTCTCAATCAGAACCTTAAACTGCTCTCTGTAATCAGTTTCCTTGTTACTGTCCTGTCTGCGGCTCACTGGCCCGGCTCCTAGTGTAGCAGTCTGCTCATCTCTCTCAGCTGCTCTCCCCCATTTGCTCTCTCTATCAGTATGTGCTCTGCCATCAGGCTATCCACTGTCTGCTTCTCTGCCATAAGCCTCTCTGCCACTAACTGGCCAGTTTATAATCAGTATAGCAGCCCTTAGCTCTACTCTTTCTGTTCGGCTCTTTCTGCTCCTCTCTGCTCTGGGGCTTCTTTGCTATCAGGCCATTCTGCCACTGCTCTCTGCTGTCAACCTCTGCACTGCTGAATGACCCAGCTCATAACAAGTGTAGCAGTTTGCTCCACTTTCTCAGCTTCCTTCTAACATTGGAACTCTCTGTTGTCAGGCCTCTATCCATCAGGTCTCCCTTCGGTCAGGTACTCTCTGGTCAGGCTCTCCACTGTGTGCCTAGTTCTCGTGTTGGCCTCTCTGCTGCTAACTAGCCAGCTCATAGCCAGGATAGCCGTATATCAGCTTTTAGCCCTATTCCGCTTACCTCTTGTGGATGCTGTCTTCCCATGAGGCTTCACTGTCGTAGGCCTCTCCATAGCTAACTGGCTTCAATACTAGCCAGTATAGCAACTTCAGGACTGCTCAGCTCCTACATGACTGGGTTTTCCTTCCAGCCCAACTTTCAGCCAGCATTTCTGTCAGCTGCAGTTTTCTCAACTAACGAGCACAACTCTTAGCTGCGTGTTTTCTCAGCTGTGGCCTTTTTTGTTAACCAGGCCTGGCAGGTGTGTCTCACAGGATATGCTCCCCTCCTGGCTCCTGTCAACTAAGAGGCCTTTAAAAACCTCTGCATTTCAGTCATTTGTATATGCCAGTCATCAGTTACAAGGCAGGGGTCCCTCCCCAGACTGGATATCAACCAATTCCCAATTACTCATGAGAAGTCCATCAACACAGGTCTGATACAATGGTAACATTTCCTGCTGGCAGAGACTAGCTTCTTCCCTGGACAAAAATAACCCTCTGGAATAGAAGATACTCTGGGAGGTCTCCTGAGGTTGCTGCTCCGTAGAATGAGGGCAAAGGTAACAACTACTCAGTGGTTAGGGGGAAAAAAAAATCTCCCAAGACTTTTTCCAAGGAACTAAGACAAAAAATCACATTAAAGACGCATTGCTCCGCAGCATGGTGTATCTTTCTCCATCTCTTTACTTTTAACTTACCAAATCTTAATATTTGAAATGTGTTTCTTGAAAACAGCATATAGTTGGTCTTCTTTTTTTAGATACATTCTAACATGAGTCAGATCCGACTCGACGGCATTTGGCTTTTGGCTGGCTAACAATCTTTGTCTTCTGTTTAAGCCTCTCACAAAAAACGATTATTCATATATTTAGATTAATGCCAAGCCAAGCCAAGTGCTGTCGAGTCGGATCTAATAGCAGCTTTTAAAAAACAAGTGTATTTTATTGTTGCTAGAGACTTTTTCTCAATTCACTGGTTTTAACTTGAGTATTTCATATGATTCTATTTTATCTCCCATCTTAGCTTATGCCTAGACTTCTTGAAAATTTTTATTGTTAGCCCTGGAGCTTAAAATATACATTAGAGAAAAAAATCTTGTCCTCTATGACATTACTGTCACTCTTTTCACTTATCCATGCATTACAGTTACTCACTATATTGGTATTAAAAAAAAAAAACCCGGCCGACTCAATGGCAACCCTAGAGGCCAGAGTAGAACTGCCCCATAGAGTTTCCTCGGAGTGCCACTGGTACTAGTAATGCTTTAAGAAAACAATTATCTTTTAGATCAGTTAACAACAAGAAAAATAAAATATTTAATTTTGCTTTCGTTTCTTCTTTCGTATTCTCCTTTTCTTTATGTAGATGCAGTTTTCTGGCCTCTATCATGTCCCTTCTAGCTGAAGAAAACCCTTTAGTATCCTTTCAGGGTGTATCTGCTGGTGATGAGTTTCATCAGCTTTTGTTTGCTTGAGAAAATTTTTATTTGTCCTTTACTCTGAAGGTTGCTTTTACTTGGTGTAGAATTATAGTTTTTTTCTCAGTATCTAGAAGATTTCATTCTATTCTTCCTTGCATAATTTCTGACAAGCAGTCTGATGTAATTCTGGTCTTTGTTCCTCTATAAGTAGGGTTCATTTCCCTCTCTCTGTCTTCTTTACAATTTTCTTTTTGCTTTTCCTTTTCTGTAGTTTGAGGATGATATACCTGGGCGTAGGTTATGTCCCTGCCCCTGTCCCCTTCTTCTTCCAGTATTCTGCTTGATATTCTCTGAACTTCTTGGATCTGTGGTTTTGTATGTGTTGTTTATTTTGAAAAATTTTTGGCTGTTAGGGCTTGTCTTAGGTACCTAGGGCTGTTATAACAGAAATACCACAAGTGAATGGCTTTAAAAAAAAGAGAAGTTTTATTTTGTCACAGTCCAATAGGCTACAAGTCCAAATTAAGGGTGTCAGATCTGGAAGAAGGCTATCTCTGCTGGCTCTGAAGCAAGGTCATTGTCATCAGTCTTCCCCTGGACTGGAGCTTCTAACGCACAGGGACTCAGGGTCCTTTCCAAAGGATGTGCTGAGCTCCTGGTCTTGTTTCTTGGTGGTGGTATAAGGTCTGCAGCTCTCTGCATGCTTTCTTTTCCTTTATATAACAAGAGACTGCATCAAGGCATAATATAGTCTTACAGATCGGTTCTGCCCCACTAACACAACTGCTGCCATCCTCCCTCATTAACATCACAGAGGCAGGATTTACAACATGGGGGAACATCACACAGTACCAGGAATCGTGGTCCAGCCACATTGCTACATTTTTAGGGGACACAGTTCAACCCATGACGTGCTGCAAGTATTTTGCTTCTTTGTTGTCTTTTCTATTTGATATTCCAATTATGTGTTTATTACGTCTTTTGAAATTGTCCCATAGTTTTATTGGGATGCTTTGTTCTTTTTACTTTTTTCTGTTCTTTTTCCTGTTTGCATTTCAGTTTGGAAATTTTATATTGACCTATGGTAAGACTTACAGTTTTTTTCCCCCTCAGCCATGTTGAGTCTATTTATGAGCCCATTAAGATAGTTCTCACTTCTGCTACAAATAAAAGAACTTTTTTTAGCATTTCATTTTGATTCTTTCTTAGACTTTTCATTTCTTTGCTTATGTTACCCATCTATTCTGGCATTACCATGGATTGAATTGTATCCCCCAATTACCAGAAAAACCAGCTGACTCAAAAGGTCCTTGTCTTTCCTGAGTAACAATACACAAAAAAGACCAAAATTAGTTTCGCTTTTGCAAGCTTTGTTACAAGGAACCTAAGCAGAGTTCATGTTACCTGCCATGAATAGCCGATCTTTGAGATGGGTGAGATGAGAAGACATTTATTGTGTACTGGTAGGCAAGGAGACAGAGGGGATAGTTCCTCCAAAATTCGCCTCTTGGAAATGGAGACTATCTGGGGCTTTTATAGAAAAAGGGAATAAGATTTAATGAGTCCTAGGAGTTTGTAGGAAACCTTGGTAGCATAGTGGGTAAGTGTTACAGCTGCTAACCCAAAGGTCAGCAGTTCAAATCTGCCACGTACTCTTTGGAAACTTTGTGGAGCAGTTCTGCCCTGTCCTGTAGGGTCTCTATGAGTTGCAATTGACTTGATGGCAGTGGGTTTAGTTTTGGTTCAGGAATTTGTAGGTTAATTCTTCTTTGGTTGGTCACAGTAGTCTCCTGCTAGCTGTGTTGATACAAGGTCTGACAGTTAAGTCTATGAACTTAATTGTTCCAAATTCTACATACCTCATTGTGGAATATCCCTACGGTCACCTTTGAAGCACTCCTCTTGGGAAGCTGTGCACCAATGCCAGTGCCTAGTCCACCCTTCAAGGCAATTTTGGGACTGTTTCTGGAGGCCATTGTGCACAATGGCATGGTGGCAAGTTTGCAAACTTAATTGTGTAGTTATCTGTGAAGGAGTTTTTAGCCAGTAAACAAGGAACACCCTTCCTACTTAATGGATCTGGCCCTCAGTGACTATTTTCTTTACCTGAAGATAAAGAAAATATTCAAAAGAAAACATTTTGATGACATTCAGGGTATTGAGGGTAATACCATGACAGCTCTGATGGCTGTTACAAAAAAACAGTTCCAAAATTGCTTTGAAGTGTGGACTAGGTGCTGGTGTATGTGCATAGCTTCCCAAATGGAGTACTTTGAAGATGACCGTGGTGATATTTAGTGATGAGGTGTGTAGCACTTTTTCTAGGATGAGTTCACTAACTTAATTGGCAGTCCTTGTATATTAATTTGTATTTTGAGCCTGGAGGTGCTCTGGCCATCATATAAGTTACCAGTCACAAGGCAGATTACTTTGTTTTACCTTTATGGTTTTTAGATTATTATTAGTTGTTTCTTCATAGTCCTAAAGAGAGCACAGATTAGTCCTCAACTTTGAGAAAAACTGAAGGAGACAATGGACTCCTTGGAGACAGAATTAAGAAACAGAATGGTGCGGGTTATGCTCAAGATGTGGTCTCTTATTTTACTCTGCCTGTTCCAGCTTTAATTTACTCGTGATGAGTAAAAGCAGTGAGCAGGGGATCTAAGGCTCGCTAAAGGCTGGCTCTACTTGGAGAAAAAGATTGCAGGCTTCATAGTCTCAAGGCTAAGCAGACAGCTAAGATTATTCAAGAGTTTTTTGAGAAAAAATTTCTTGAGAGGCTGGTGGGAACAGAGGAATGAGGTTGTGTGCACAGCCCGACACCGCGATGGATTCCACAGCAGAGGTTTCTGGGACCTGGAGCAGGACTACTGTGGGTTCTTGTGCTTGTGCAGTTTCTTGCTCCACCTGTTCAAATCCCCAGGCTGGGTTGGGGTTCTCAGATGCTCCTAGTTGTATAGCAGTCAAGATGTTTTATGTGTGTTCAGCAAACTGATTCTAGATGGCCAGCTTCTGCAAAAAAGAACTCCAGGACACCTGTTACCTACTCTAAGTAACTGATGTGGTAAGGCCAAGGCAGAGCTCTTTTGTTCCAGATGGGTTATTATTTCATCTCGCATGTTTCACATTCTGTTTGGTTTACATCATTCCCATTGTCCCATTTCCCTGTCTCCCTCCCAAAAATGTGTGTAGCAGTTTGGCTAGACTGTGATTCTTGGTATTGTGTTATGTTCCTATATGCTGTAAACCCTGTCTCTGTGATTTTAATGAGGGAGGATGGGCAGCAATTGTGTTGTTCGGGTAGGACTTAGTGTTGGAATTCAATGTGTAAGATTGTATAGTGCCTTGAGACAATTTCTTGGGATATAAAGAAAAGGGGAGCAAACAGAGAGTTGGGGACCTCACACCATTAAGAAAGCAATGCCAGGAGCAGAGCACTTTGACTGAAAAGGACCCTGGAGTCCCTGCACCTCAGAAGCTCCAGTCTAGGGGAAGATTGATGACAAGGACGTTTCTCCAGAGCCAACAAAGACTGACTGACCTTAGAGCTAATGCCCTGAATTTGGACTTTAAGCCTGCTTTTCTATGAGAGAATAAATTGATGTTGGTTATACTATTTCTGTTATGGCAGGACTAGATGACTAAGACATGCATGTTGTCTACTTTTTCCCTTGGAATCCATAACAGTACTTACAGCTATTTTAAGTTCCCTGTCTGGTAATTCCAACTGTCATTTCTGAGTCTGGTTCTGTCTGATATTTGCTTTGTCTCTTCAGACTGTGTTTTTTCATGTCTTTTAGAATGTTGTGTGATTTTTTGTTGACAGTCAGGCATGATCAATGAGGTCAGTTAAATAGGGTGTTTGTGTATGATTTTATGTTTATCTGACTAGGAGTTAAGATGTGTTTAATTCTTGCTGTAGCTGTAGGTGCCAGAGATTTCAGATTCCTTTAGTGTCCTCATTTTTGTTTCGTCTTTTGACTTTGGATTTTCTAAGTACTTCTTCTCAGAGATGGTTCATGCCTTGTAGTTCTTTCAGCTCTGATTCACTGTTGTTATACTGGAACCCTGTTGATGTGGTAGTAATGTGGGTAAGAGGAAGTGTTCTATAATTTTATGAATACATCTCAGTATTCCAGTGGTCCTGTGTTTCTGGGCTGTGAGATATCTTCACAACTATTTCTTCTTGTATAACTTCTCCCTGTAACCTACTCTTGTATGGCTCATAACAAATGGTGGGTAACGTTGCAGAGTATGGGAATTCTAGAGTCCTTAATTGTGCTCATGAGGAATCTGTATGTGGATTAAGAGGCAGTCATGTGAACAGAACAAGGGGACACTGCATGGTTTGAAGTCAGGAAAGGTGTGTGTGTCCTTTCACCATACCTTTTCGATCTGTACGCTGGGCAAATAATCTGAGAAGTTAGACTATATGAAGAAGAACAAGACATTAGTACTGGAGGAAGACTCATTAACAACTTGTATTATGCAGATGACACAACTCTGCTTGCTGAAAGTGAAGAGGATTTGAAACACGTACTGATGAAGGTCAAAGATAGCCTTCAGTATGGATTGTACTTCAACATCAAGAAAACGAAAATCCTCACAACTGCGCCAGTAAGCATCGTTATGATAAATGGAGAAAGGATTGAGGTTGTCAAGGATTTCATTTTGCTTGGTCCCGCAATCAGTGCCCATGGAAGCAGCAGTCAAGAAATGAAAAGATGCATTGCACTGGGAAAACCTGCTGCAAAGGATCTCTTTAAAGTATTGAAAAATAAGGGTGTTACCTGAAAGACTGAGGTGCACCTCACTTAAGCCATTCAGTTGCATCATATCCATGTTAATGCTGGATAATGACTAAGGAAAACAAAAGAATTAATGCCTTTGAATTGTGGTATTGTAAAAGAATGTTGACTATACCATAGCCTGCCAAAAGAACAAATAGATCTGTTCTAGAAGAGCACAACCAGAGTGTCCCGTGGAAGCACAGATGGTGAAGCTGTCTTAACGTACTTTGGACATGTGAGGACGTATCAATCTCTGGAGAAGGACATCATGCCTGGTAGAGTAGAGGGTCAGTGAAAAAGAGAAAGACCCTCAACAAGATGGATTGACACAGTGACTGCAAAGACGGGTTTCAGCGTAATAAAAATCGTGGACTTGGCTCAGAACTGGGCAGTGTTTCATTCTGTTGTGCATATGGTAGCTGTGAGTCAGAACTGACTTGACGGCACCTAACAACAACGTACCCTACTCCTTGGTTAAGTGAGTTGGGAAAGCTAGAGAGGGCTGGAGTGAAAGGAATGCCCTTCCCCATGGATCTGAGATAAGATTTTGGTAAGAACTTTCCCTCTGAAGAGCAGTCCTTTATTATTGAAAAGCCTGGTCTTATTTTAAAATGATTGCTTTTCCCTTTTTTTACACCAGTGATGTGAGAGGGTATTTCCTGGATCTTCACTGTCAGAACCTGTTGGGGTTCCTGAGGGTGAAGGCCATGAAAGGTAGGCTCTGTCTAAGACTACATCTCCCAGGACTTTGTTGTTATCATGGTAGTCCGTATTCAGCCTCCAGCAATCATCAGAATTACCCAAACTGTTGTTTTCGCTCTAGTGATTCTGTTCCAGGTCGATAGATCTCGTATGTGACTGTCTGGAGTTCCCTGTCTCTCTAGATTTTGGGGTGGCAGTTTGTCCTACAGACTCAGTTTCCTTATGAGTCCCAGAGAAGTTGTTGATTTTATTTACTTTTTTCTTGTTGTAAGTATAGAAGGATGACTTCTGGTCTCTTTCCATGTCGGAATTTGTTGTCGATTAGTGCCCCCCCAAATATGTGTCTACTTGACTAGACCATGATCCCCATTATTATGTGGTTGTCCTCTATTTCATTATCTGATATAATTTTCCTGTGTGCTGTAAATCTCAATCTCTATCTGTGGTTAATGAGGCAAGATTAGGTTATGTTAAAGAGGATTATGGTGGGATACAACACTCTTACTCAGGTCACAGTCCTGATCCAATGGAAGAGGAGTTTCCTGGGCTGTTGCTTGCATCACCTCTTATCTTCCAGAGATAAAAGAAGAGAGATGGAAATAGACAGAGAAAGACTTCATGCCACCAAGGAAGAAGTGCTGGGAGGAGAGTTTGTCTTTTGGACATGGGGTGCTGGTGCCGAGAAGCTCCTAGACCAGGAGAAGGTTGATGACAAATATCTTCCTTGAGAATCTAGAGAGAGAGAGAGAGAAAAAGAGAGAGACAGAGAGAGAGAGAGAGAGAGAGAGAGAGAGAGAGAGTGAGAGTGAGTGAGAGAGTGAGAGTGAGAGTGAGAGAGTGAGTGAGAGTGAGAGTGTGAGAGAGAGTGAGAGAGTGTGAGAGAGAGAGTGAGAGAGTGAGTGTGAGAGAGTGAGAGAGAGAGTGAGTGTGAGAGAGAGTGAGAGAGTGTGAGAGAGTGTGAGAGAGAGAGAGAGTGAGTGTGTGAGAGAGTGAGAGAGTGAGTGTAAGATAGTGAGAGAGAGACTGAGAGTGAGAGAGAGTGAGAGAGTGAGAGAGTGAGTGTGAGAGTGAGAGAGTGAGAGTGAGAGTGAGAGAGTGAGAGTGAGTGTGAGAGAGAGTGAGAGAGACTGAGAGAGAGAGAGACTGAGAGAGTGAGAGAGTGAGTGTGAGAGAGAGTGAGTGTGAGAGAGTGAGTGAGATAGTGTGAGAGAGAATGAGTGAGTGTGAGAGAGTGAGTGAGAGTGAGAGAGTGAGACAGTGAGTGAGTGTGAGAGAGAGAGTGAGTGAGAGAGTGAGTGTGAGAGAGAGTGAGAGAGTGAGTGTGAGAGAGTGAGAGAGTGAGTGTGAGAGAGTGAGAGAGAGTGAGAGAGTGAGTGTGTGAGAGAGAGTGAGAGAGTGAGTGAGAGTGAGAGAGTGAGTGTGAGAGAGTGAGTGAGAGAGAGTGAGACAGAGTGAGAGAGTGAGTGTGAGAGAGAGTGAGTGAGTGTGAGAGAGTGAGTGTGAGAGAGTGAGAGAGTGAGTGTGAGAGAGTGAGAGAGTGAGAGAGTGAGTGTGAGAGTGAGTGTGAGAGTGAGTGTGTGAGAGAGAGAGTGAGTGTGAGAGAGTGAGAGAGTGAGAGAGTGAGAGAGTGAGAGAGAGTGAGAGAGTGAGTGTGAGAGAGTGAGTGTGAGAGAGTGAGAGTGAGTGAGTGAGTGTGAGAGAGTGAGTGTGAGAGAGAGTGAGAGAGAGTGAGAGAAAGTGTGAGAGAGAGCGAGAGAGTGAGTGTGAGAGAGAGTGAGAGAGTGTGAGTGAGAGAGTGAGAGTGAGTGAGAGAGTGAGAGAGAGAGTGAGTGTGAGAGAGTGAGTGTGAGAGTGAGTGTGAGAGAGAGTGAGAGTGAGAGAGAGTGTGAGAGAGAGTGAGAGAGCGAGAGAGTGAGAGAGAGAGTGTGAGTGAGAGAGTGAGAGAGTGAGAGTGAGAGTGAGAGTGAGAGTGAGAGTGAGAGAGGGAGTGAGAGAGGGAGTGAGAGAGGGAGTGAGAGAGCCTTGAAACTCTTCCCTGGTGCTGGTGCTCTG
Source organism: Heterohyrax brucei (assembly GCA_028571685.1). Classification (NCBI taxonomy): domain Eukaryota; kingdom Metazoa; phylum Chordata; class Mammalia; order Hyracoidea; family Procaviidae; genus Heterohyrax; species Heterohyrax brucei. Next base: position 132,223,593 of record CM053149.1, on the reverse strand, counting down.
AATTCCGACTTCTTGTCTCCTAAACTGTGGGAGAATAAATCTCTGTTAAAGTTACTGATTTGTGGTATTTCTATCATATCAGCACAGGTAACTAAGAGCTGAAACTGAGTGCTTCCCCTGGTTTGATTTTCTTCATAACTCTTATCACCACGTGGAATTGTGTTCTTTGATGGTTTTTATTTGTTGTCAGTTCCCTGTGCTATAACATAAGCTCCAGGGCACTAGAACTTTGTCCTTTTGTTCAGACTTGTGTCCCTACACACAGGAAGGTGCATGGCATGTCCTGAATGAATAAACCGAAAGTAGTAAATAATGAGGCCGTGCCACCTGATCACTAATTTATAGGAGTTTTGTTTTGCACTGTGGTGCTTGATGAGTGAGAGGCTTCAGCCTTCCAACTTTTATCACTGAATAGAGGAAATAGTCCGCAGTCACCATTTAAATATAATTTACGTCTCGCGGGGTCCTAGTGGTCTTTCTTTAAAATGGGGCTCTGTGGTAGTTCTGGGAGCCAGAGCCTCCCAGGGACAGCAGGGCTGGTCTTAGAGCAAAAGAAGATGGGCTTTTCTTCGAGACTCTTCTAAATCGCCGGCTGGTTTGCCCTCTTGCTGTGGATGAACCTTCCGTTCCATCCTTTTCCAAATAATCCTAATGCTGTGTTTTGGACATTGCAATAGACCTTCTGCACATACAGAAAAATGAAGCTGCCCCATTCTCCCTGTCTGTAGATGATCCCATCCTAGAATCATTTCTTACAGAGTTTTTACCATCACTGTCTGTTCTGCTCTTCATTACCAATGTGAAAAATATATTATTTTCCTAATTCCACTGAGGTAAGGAGAAAAATATGTATTCCTAAAGCCCCTATTTCTTATAAGAGGAAGTGTGGATATTCAACCCACGCACTAAAGTTAGAGTTGCGTGTACCCCAGAATAAAGTGTTTATGTGAAAATAGCAATTATTCTGCCTAAAGGATAAAATAGACCCACTTAGATCTATGTAAAATGAATTGAGCGGAAGGGCAGAACTAGTTGGATTTGCACAGAGGCCCAAAGCAGTGCCCTTTTCTCCGGCCTGCCTACCCACCCAGCCCCATCAACTTTTATTATCAGCTGCTGTCGAGTTGACCCTGATTCGTGGTGACACCATGCACAATGGGACAAGATGCTGCCCAGCCCTGTGCCATCCACATGATCAGCCGTGGATCAGAGCATTATGATCCATAGGGTTTTCACTGGCTGATTTTCTCCAGATCTGGCAGCTGCACTGAAGCCTGTTCAGCATCGTAACAACATTGAAGTCTCCAGTGACAGATGAATAGTGGCTGTGGATGAGAAACATTGGCCAGGAATTGAAGCCAGGTTTCCCACGTGAAAGGCAAGGATTTCACCTCTGAACTACCACTGCTTCACAGCCCCATCAGTAAAGGGTAGAAAGGGGCTGGCAGATAAACTGTGGCTCCTGCTGCTCTTGGGGTGTTGCTAGAACAGCTGACTTTGGAGACTGGCTTCTCCCTCGGAAATCCATGAAGATTGTCCAGGCTGGAGCTGAGCTGTAAGTGCTGACCACAGAGGTGTGGAACGAAACAGCAGTCCCTAAGCCCAAGGGCCAACCACACACCCTACAAACTAGGTGGTGTGCTTGTGGCGGAGTTTTTGTGATCCTGAACTGTGTCCAGCTGGCCACTTGGAACAGGATGCGCATGTGCACCCTGAGGGAGTTTGTGGTCGTGTACACAAGCTAAGAAGCTGGAGAAGTGTGTGTCATGGCTCCTGTTTGATGTGTGCGTGGTGCTACTCTGTCCCTATTCTCCCCAAACTTGCTTTGGGAATAAGTTCTTTCCTGGCCCCAGATGACTGGCCAGATGGGTTCTGAAGTTTTCCATTATTCTATCTAAAGGCAATGAAGAGTTCTCTGGGTACTTTCAGCCCCAGGACCCATCCAATTTCAGTAATAAAAATGAGTTGTAACACAGCCTCTGGACTCCTCTCCAACCTGGAGCTCTGCTGGTGTCTGGCTGACCTTGGGAGTTGCCATTGGAGAGGGGTATTTGTCCAAGTCTTCTCTCTTCATTGGCCTGTGTACATGTTGGCCAGGGCGTCGTCACAGGGTTGGGTCTCAGGGATGGAGTCCCTGGGAGAAGTTAGTCTTCCCTGTTACAGGCTAGGGCTGCTTCCTTCAGGGCCCAGCAGACAGTGAGAGCAGGCTCAGCCTCCTAAGGGGTACAGCTATGGGTTTCTCAGTGATATCTCTCCTGGGAGCTTGCCACTTGTCCCCACACTTAATGCCTCTTTGGGCTGTTGCCTGTGACTACACAGCTACCCTGTGCCCCTTGGGGCCATCCTGCTTCTCTAGAAGGCACCCCTCCTAGGTCAGACCTTTAGGGTGCCTCTGGGCCAGCACCTCACGCCTGTAGGGGCACCAGACATTTCCTCCGTGGGAAACTCTTCTTCTTTCTTTGGGGTACAACTCCACTGTCCCCTCCTGCCTCTGGATTCTCACAGTCAGACACAGGCACCAGCCACAAATACTGGGGACAGAGGGCCAGCCAGGCTATTAGGGACTGCACTTCAGTGATAGCCACCCTCTCTTCTGGTCTCTTGTAGGCCAGGCGTTGGGGAACTGGCTTCAAGCCTCCCAACAACCGTTCAGAGCACTGACCAGTGCAGAATGTGGGTGTACTTGGCCCTCCTGCTGGTGCTCAGCGCAGCTAGAGCACTCAGGGACACCCTGTCCCGCAGCTGGTGGATGTCTGGGAGAGCCAGCTAGAATCCAGCCTCCTGGGGCTCCTGGACCTTACAGAGAGCTAGAAAGAGGGACTTGATAGGGAGATTCACCAGCTAATGAAAGGCAGTTCCCACAGCAGGAAACCTGTTGGTGTCAGCTCCCCTGACAGCCCCCAGTAAAGACAGGCTGAGGGCCTGATCGCGCCTGGCACCCAGTCCACTGGGATCTGTCATTGGCTGCGTTGCAACAAGGCAGTGTGGCTCCTTCGGGGTGGTGTTACAGGAGCAAAATTCTCATTTTGCAGGTTTGGGTAAATAAAGGCAGTTTCCAAAGTCTTCTGAGAGAGTTTTTTAAGTAGTCGCTTCTCTGAAATTCTGGAGTGATCAGTTTAGACATTCCTCAGTGCCTGAGGGTTAATTAGAATGTTGTGATCTGCAGCTGGCTGAGAGATTGAAAAGTTTTATGTGTCTTCAAATTAACAGTAATTTAAAATTTCAACTTCAGTGTTAATTTTATGTATTTGGGGATCCCATTTAGGTCTTTGGAAATAATTGCAGTCATATTTTGGGCAGTTCTATTAAAATGCACAGATGTTCAGCAAGCAAAGGACCGTATTTTTCCTGGAGACTTAACTCCTGGTGGGGGCTGTTTCTGGGACAGCTTTGGCCATGGCCATCTCCCTCTTGGCCTGGTCCAGGGAAGGCTGCAGACAGAAGCCCACCTTCATTTGTTGTCAGATTTCAGGGAGTGAAAACCACACAGGGTCATAACTGTGTGGCCTGGCTTGGTATTGGAGTGGCAGCTTGGGTTGGGAAGGAAGTGATGGAGCTGGGCTAGTGGAGCAGCGATGTGGTGAGGTGTACATCCATGTGCAGCGGTCTTAGAATGTGAGGCAGCCAGGGGCAATCAATTCAGCAGGGAGCTTTTCCTGCCTCTGGAGAGCCACAGTCTACTCAGCAGGCAGCTCCCAGCATGGGGTGTACTGGCTGGTGCCCAGGGTGTGTTCTGTCACGGGGGTTCCTGGCCCACGGGTGCATGATGTGGGACCAGCCCATTGCAGTGGGCAGGGTTCAGACTGGACACAAGCACGGGAAGTCCTGGAATAGACTGCCTTCTCCTGCTCTGCAGCTCTCCCAGGTATGTGGCACAGGGCTGTGGGGGAGCATGAGCTCTTTCTTCTGTTGTGGGTGTCGGGATGGGAGTTTGCAGACCATGGGGCAAGACAGAGGAAGGACTTTTTCCCGGACCCGAACATGCTGGACCCTGATGACCGATGGAAGAGTGTCAGAGTGGGCCTCAGTGGCCAACCAAAGGGACCTTGTGTTTGTATTTGCTGACTTCCCGCCATCATCCATTTTCCCCCGTAGGAAAAACTGGAATGAGAAGAGATTTATTTTTGCAGTGCTACATTTCTTTGAATGTTTTCTGTTGACACTTCCTTAATTAGTAGGTCTGCTTAAGGAGAAGAAGTGCCACTAATGGTAGCCTGGGCCTTGGTGTCCCCTTGCAGTCGAGGCTGGGCCATCCAACTGTGCTGGCCTGCAGGTTTATCCTGTCACCTGCTTCTCCAGCCTGTGGTTGCCCCTAGCACAGCTCGGCCTGTAGCTGTTGTGTAATGTGAACAGTCGGGGCGACAGTGGGTGGTTGGAAATTGCGGTATGGTATCCAGGCAGCTGACTTATAAAGCACTCTGTGGGGCCTCTAAGGCTAGCACTGCTGAAGGCTACTGCCTGGGAAGACCTATGCCCTGTCGCATGAGGCCAGTGTGGGATGGGACCAGAGGGCTAGCAGTAGACAGCAGAGGCCAGTAGGGGCTGAAGTTCAGAGTTGCACTGCAGACCCTAGGAGGGCAAGGGTTAGATTGATGTGACTGTGCGTTCTGCTGAGCCTCCGCCTCCACCTCTGAAATCTGCTATGGATGAGAGAGGTTCGGAGTTTGGATGAGGCTGGCCTGAACAGGGCAAGTTAGACAGTTGAGACTGAGGTTGAGGAAGGGAGTAGGGCTGGAGCCAGCAAGACTGTCTCTGACTGCAGTTGTTCCAGCCTTCTGGCCAGCCATCAACACGCTGCATTGCCCCTATGCACAGTGGGGCAAAATGCTTCCTGACTGTGTATCGTTTTTATAATCATTTGTGAATTGGACTGTTGTGATCTATATATAGGGTTTTCACTGGCTGATTTTTGGAATTAGATCACCAGGCATTTCTTCCTGGTCTGCCTTATTCAGGGATCTGTACTGAAACCCTATTGAGCATCACAGCAACATGCAAGCCTCCACTGACAAACAGGTGGTGCCTGTGTGTGACGTTCCTTGATTGGGAATCAAAGCCACGTCTACTATATGGAAGGCAAGATTTCTGCAGCGGAACCACCACTGCCACATTCATGACTACTCAGGAGAAGAAAGGGGTCAGCTTCTGTTTAACTGAGTTTGATATGGTTTTAGTTCTGAATCTCTAAAAGTCAGTTATTCATGCAGAGTACATCTCTGTCAGCCAGAATAAGTAACAGAAATTCCTATTCCGGATCCAGAACGATGGAAGTGGAGAGGGTACGTTCAGAAAAACTCTGGAGATTTGTAGGCGTTTTTTGGATTGCTTGTAGAAGAATGAAATGTGTCGGCCTGGTGGAAATTCTCTTCGCCTGAGAGATTTTTCAGCTTAGTTGAAAATACTCACATATTTAGCGGTGATCCTGGGAAAAGAAATTGACATCCTAGAGTCTCAGATAATACTAGGTAAGTGGTAGGTCTGTGGAGGTGTTGGAAGCCTTTTTTTTTAATTGTGTTAAAATATACTTAACATAAAAGGAACAACTTTGACCATGCTTTAGTGTACAATTTGGTGGTGGTAAGCACATTCACAGTGTTGTGTAACCATTACTACTGTCTATTTCCAGATCTTTTCCATCATCCCAAACAGGAACTGTGTACTGTTAAACAGAATGTCCCCATTCTCTCATCACCATATCCCTAAGAAACCTGTATTCTACTTTTCGTCTCCATGAATTTGCCTATTCTAATACCTTATATAAATGGAATCTTGTAATATTTCTCCTTTTGTGTCTGAATCATTTCAGTTAGCATTGTGCCTTTGAGGTTCTTATATGTTGTAGCGTGTATCAGAACTTCATTTCTTTTTATGGCTGCATATTTCATTGTATGTGTATGTCATCTTTGGACTACTGTGAATAGTGTTCTCAATGTTGATGTACATGTATCTGAGTTTGTGCTTTCAGTCATTTTGGATATATGATTAAGAGTGGAATTTTGGGCCATATGCTGATTTTTCTTTAAATTTTTCAGGAACTGCCCTACTGTTTTCCACAACAGAAGTACCATTTAGTACTCCCACCAGAAATGGATGAGCGTTCCAGGTTCTCCACATCCTTGCCAACTGTTTGTTATTTTCAAAACTTGTTAACACTTTCTTTTTATGATAATAACCATTCTAGTGTGGAAGAAGTGGTACCACATTGTGGTTTTTGATTTGCATTTCCCTCAATGACTGATGATGTTAAGCATATGTTCACGTCCTAACTGGCCATTTGTATAAATTCTTTAGAGAAGAGTCTAGTGGAGTCCTTTACCCATTTGGCTATTTTGTCTTTTTGTTATTGAGGTATAAGCATTCTTTCTATACTCTGAATCATAAATCCTTATCAGATATATGGTTACCAAATATTTTCTCCATTCCTGGTAGTTGTCTTTTTACCATCTCAATAATGTGCTTTGATGCACAGACATTTTTTATAATATATTTTATTGTGAATTAAGAAGACTTGTACAATCTGTATCATGTTGCTGTATAACACCCACAACTTTCGTTGCTATTCTGTTCTAGCTGCATGCCCCATCCCCCACATGATAGCATGCTTCCCCTTTTGTTCAGAACTTCCTGTGACCTTTTGACCAAAGTCTGGCCCTCCTCACCCAATCCTCTTCGCTCCAGCTTATAGCCCCCCAGACAACCCCGTGTACGTGTTTAAAGTTTTGTTTGTCTCCACTCTCACTGTATGTTTTGTACAGTCCAGTCTTTGTCTGGGGAGCTGGGCCTGGTGCTAGATGCAGTTTGGGGTCAGAGTCTGGGGGCCACACTCCCAGGTGGCCTTCCATTGAGAAGACCATCAGTTGTGGTCTCCTGTTAGAGTTCTAGCTCTGTTCTCTACTCCATCACCCTTTATGTCCAGGGCTCCACTCTGTGTGTCCTATCTGGGTTGTCACTGGTGGTGGCTGGGGACTGTCTAGTTCTTCTGCTCCTGTGCTGAGGCAAACTTGGCTCATATGGCCCCTTCCATCTGGTGGGCTCATATTTTCCTCCTGTCCTTGATGTCCTCTGTTTTCCTCTGGTGCAGGTGGATTGGGACCATTTGATGTTATTTAGATGGCAGTTTACTAGCTTTTAAGATCCCAGACTCCACTCACCCAGGTGGACTGCAGAGAACTATCTTAAGAGAGAGAGAGGAAAAAAAAAGCTTAGGTATGCCAATTAGTCTGGACATCCTATGAGAGCATGGTCCCCTGACCCCAGACCCTGTTTTTGTGTCCTTCAAAAGAGGTGGAATTAAGGGTACAGCCTGGTTTTGAAGCTGGGTAGTTGTGGGTACCCCACTTTTAGTGTGATGCACAGACGTTTTTCATTTTTATGAAGTCCAGCTTATCTAATTTTTCTTTTGTTGATCATGCTTTTGGTGTCATTTCTAAGGCATAATTGTTTCAAACAACATCCTAAAAATTTAGCCGTATGTATTCTTCTAACAGTTTTGTGATTTTAGCTCTTGTATTTAGGTCATCAATCCATTTAGTGCTGATTTTCATACATGGTATTGGTGTGAGGAATTGGTCCATCTTTATTCTTTTCCATGTGGATACCCACCTGTGCCAGTGCCACTTGTTGAGAGACTGTTTGTTTCCCCTTTGCAAACATCAATTGGCCATCATTGTATGGGGTTATTTCTGGACACTCCATTCCATTCCATTTGTCTGTATTTCTGTCCTTGTACCACTACCACACTATCTTGGTTATTGTAGAATTATAGTAAGTTTTGACATTAGAAGGCATGAGTCTCCCTACTTTGGTCTTTTTAAAGATTATTTTTTTGTTATTTAGGTCTCCTACAGTTTCATATGAATTTGAAGATTGGCTTTTCCATTTTTACCACCCAAACTAAAAACAAGCCCATTGTTGTCAAGTTGATTGCAACTCATAGCAACTCTATAGGACAGAGTAGAACTTCTCCATAGGGTTTCCAAGAAGTACCTGATAGATTCACACTGCTGACCTTTTGGTTAACAGCTGTAACTCTTAACTACTACAGTAACAGAGTTTCTGCCCTTTCTCCAAAGAGGGTTGTAATCTTGAGAGTTTTCAGTCTGTAAATCGTTTCAGATAGTATTGATATTTTTGCCAAAATAAAGCATTCTAATCTATGAACACGAGGTGTCTTTCCATTTATTTAGGTCTTCTTTAATTTCTTTCAGTAATGACTTAATAGTTTTCAGTGTATAAATCTTTTCTCTCCCTGGTTAAATTTATTCTTAGGTATTTTGTTCTTTAAATATGAGCATAAAGTAGAATTTCTTTTCAGATTTTTCATTGATAGTGTATACCATCCCAACTAATTTTTATGTATTGATCTTGTACCCACACCTTTTCTCAATTCATTTATTAGCTTTCTTATGGAATCTTTGAAGTTTTTTGTATATAGAATCATGTCATCTGTGAATTGAGATATTTTTACTTCTTCCCTTCTGATTTGGATACATTTTCTTCTTCTTCTTTTTTTTTTTTTTTTTTTTTTTGCCTAATTGCTCTGGCTAGAACTTCCAGTATAATGTTTAACAGCAGTGGTGAGAGTGGGCATTCTTGCCTTATTCCTTATGTTAGAGGGGAAACTTTCACTCTTACTGATGAGTATAATGTTAGCTGTGAGTTTTTCGTAAGCACCTGTTTTGTGCTAAACTGTGCCCTCACATAAACATAAGATGAAGTCCTAAGCCCTGTGAAGGTGACCATGTTTAAAAATAAAGTCTTTGATGATGGTAACGTGAGATCACCTGTGGGTTCTAATCTTATCTGAGTTCTGTCCTTGAAAGAAAAGAGCAGAAATACAGAGACAGACAGAGGAAGGGTGCCAGGTGATGTGGCAAGTACGTACTGTGGAATGCCTGTAGCTATTAGGAGCTAGAGAGACATATGGAACAGATTCTCCTTCAAAACTTCAGAGAGAATCAACATGGCTAACTGTGAGACAATAAACAACCCCCCGAAACAAATGAACGAACTAACGAATGAATGAATGAATGACCGAATGAAAACATAGTTGTTATGGAATCTGTTTTGACGGACGGTGACCCCACATGTGTTAGAGTAGAACTGTGCCCTGTAGGGTTTTCAATGGCTGATTTTTCAGAAGTAGGTTACTAGGACTTTCTTCTGAGACATCTTTGGGGAGAGTTAAACTACTAAGTTTTTGGTTAGTGGCCTGGTGCTTAAGTCTTCATTCCACTGGTTACTGTGACACAGTAAATTTCTGTTTTTTCAAACCACCCACTTTGTGTTATTTTGTCACAGTAGCTATAGAAAACTAAGACAGTGCCCTTTATCATGTCGAGGAATTTGCCGTCCATTCCTAGTTTGCTGAATGTTTTTACTGTGAAAGTGTGTAGAATTTTTGTCAAACACCCGTTCTGAATCAGTTGAGGTGATCACGTGGTTCTTTTCCTTTGTTGTATTAATATGGTTCATTACATCGATTGATTTTCTAATGTTGAACAACATTTACACTGTTGGAATAAATCCTACTTGATCATGGTATATAGTCATTTTATGATTCTGTTGGATTCAATTTGCTAGTATTTTGCTGATGATTTTTGTGTTATATTTTTAAGAGATATTGGGTTTATAGTGTTCTTGTGTTGTCCTTATCTGGTTTTGGTGTCAGGGTAATGCTGGCCTCAGAATGAGTTAGAAACTGTTCCCTCCTCTACTGTTTTTTGGAAGCGTTTTAGAAGAATTGGTGTAAATTGTTTTTTAAATGTTTGGTAGAATTCATCAGTGAAGCCATCTAGTCGTGGACTTTTCTTTGTTGGTAGTTTATGATAATTAACTCAATCTCTTCACTTATTATGCATCTATTCAGATTTTGTGTCTATTCTCAAGGCAATTTATGTAATTTGTGTTTCAAGGAATCTGCCCATTTCGTTTAGATTATTTGTTGGTGTTTAGTGGTTACTTGGTACTTGCTTTTTTATCATAATGACCACAAAAAGCCCAGCTTCACAAATGTCTTTGAAAGCAGTGGTGTTGTTTTAGTCAGCTAGGGCTGCTCTAACAGAAATGCCATAGAGCAGATGGCTTTAACAAAGGAAGGTTTATTCTTACATAATCTGGTAGGCTGCAAGTCCATATTCAGGGTGTCTGCTCCAGGGGAAGGTTTTTGCCCTTGTCAAGTCTGAAGGAAAGTCCAGTATTGCATCAGTCTTTGTCCAGGGAGCATCTTGGCACAGGAACCTCAGGTCTGAAGGATGTGCTCTTCTCCTGGTGCTGCTTTCTTGATGGTAAGAGGTTCCCAGTTCTCAGCCTGTCTCCCTTTCCTTTTATCTCTTGTAGGCTGAAAGGATTAAGGGTAGGGCAAGTCATACTCCAGGGAAACTCTCTTTACAGTGGAGCAGGGAGGTGATCTTATAAAAGGGATTTGCAGTCCCACCCTAATCCTTTAACATACAGCTAAGGAAAACCATAGAATGAAGGCCAGTCAGAAGATACTGAGAATCATGGCTCATCCGCGTGGCCACACATATTTCTGGGGGGACACAGTTCAATCTGTGACAGATGTAATGTCCAAACTGTGAGCTACGTCAAGTCAGTAGTTCACACAGTGTCTGGCAAATGCAGAGTGTTGCTGTGTTTCCCATGGAATTTTGAAATGTCTTGTGAGGCCCCTGTGAGGGTACCAGGGCACCTCAGGGCACAGTGTGGGAACCATAGTACTGGACAGTGAACTTCAAAACAAAATAGAGGCATAAAGAGTAGGGGAAAGTGTGAGATACGTTGTTGCGTGTAAAATTAGCATTAAGTGAGGGAACTAAGGGAGTGAGGTGCAGTATAGATGACTGTATATGCCATTAAAGTATTTTTTTTTAAAGAAACAAATGGCATTGCTGTCTGGTTGATTCCAACTCATAGTGGCCACGTGAGGCAGGGTGGAACTGCCCCATAGGATTCCCAAGGAGTCACTGGTAGATTTGAAAAGTGAACATGTTGGTTAGCAGCCAAGCTCTTATAACATTTGGGAGCGAACAGGAGAGTGCATAGAGAATATTTTTGTATGATTTTCTGGACTCATTTTGGTGGTGACAGTGTTAGCTTTGGAGCCTTGTAGGCGCAGACGGTAAAAGTTTGGCTGCAGACCAAAAGGTAGACAGTTTGAATCCATCATCTACTCCTTGGAAACCCTATAGGATATTTCTACTGTGTTCTGTAGGGTTCTGTTAGTCAGAATTGACTCGTCAGCAATGGGAGTATTAGCTTTATAATACTGAGCGTGTTTTGTGTGTGGTGTAATACGAAACAAAGGAAAAATTACATGATTTTCTAATTTTGATGACCTTAAGGTTAAGATTTTCAGTGGGGAAAGGAAAAGAGAGATTGAGGCAAGATGCATGAGGTGAAGTAATCCCCTGTAATCCTATGTGAACGACAAAAATCGTGATGAGGCCTCTCAATGAAGAGTGTCACACCATCCATGAAACATTCTGCCTCCCAAATGTAACCAGAGTCTGGTTAAGCCTCCACATCCAAACACCAATTTGCAGGAAATGCTAAGGACCGAGAATGATTTTCAGCTTTGCTATATATAGGGACACAATCATCAAAATCCTAGTGGAAGACACTCAGAGTGTTTCCACCATTTGCTGTTATGAAAAGTGCTGTAGTGAAGATTGGTGTGCCTGCATCTGTTTGCATCCCTGCGTTCAAGTCCTTGGGTGTGTACCTAGGAGTGGAATTGCTGGGCCCTGTGGATAAACAGAATGTGGTACAGCCAAACGGGGGGTATTACTTAACTGGGAAGAGGTACTCAGTGCTAGGACATGTTGTAGCATGGATGAACCTTGAAAACATGCTGAATGAAATAAGTCAGATACAAAAGGACAAATATTGTATGAGCCCACTTATGTTAAACATCTAAAAAATGCAAATGCCTTGAGACTAAAATCATTAGTGGTTATCAGGGGCAGATAGAGGGGAAAGGAGAGTCTTTGCTTTGGGGCACTATGGTTCTACTAAGGATGATGGTTGTGCAATACGGTGAATGTAATCAATGCCCTTGAATTGTGTAGGTAAAAAATGTTGAAATGGCACATGTTCTATATTTTTACCACAGTAATAAAAAGATGTAAATATAATTCTCATTTCTTACCACTACAAAAAAATGAACAAACAAAAAATCCCAAACAAGGGAAATGCTAATATAGGACATCTAGTTTGACTTCTTCAATAAAGAAGTTGTGAGGAGAAAATGAGAGTGGAGGCACAGTGTATGAATTACTGGAGACATAGAAGACACACATGCTTCGTGTTCAGTGATGCGCACCTCGTCATAAAGCTGTAAAGGCAGGTGAGGCGGTGAGCACTGTGCAGACAGAGTGTTTGGTGGCCATGGGGGCTTAACGGTGGCTCCCATTGTCTGTCTCTTTACATGGCTGCGAGTATAGGGAGTTCCCTTATAACCACTTATTTAGCTAAATATTTATATTGTGCTCTGTTTTCTGTTTGGGTTATTTAACAGTAACAAAGTTGAAACCTCAAGTGGCCAGGAGAGCTGTTCCTGAAGCTCTGCGGAGAAAGCTCTGAACACATTCCAGGATGAAAAGTTGAGCTCGTCATGGGAGTGTGGAGAGTCCCCTTTTGCCTTTCCTGTAGCGCACACCTCACTGGTCCTGCTTCTAGTGTTTTCTATTTTAGATAGTTTACTATAAAGGCATCCCTAAATGTATTTGTTGCTGTTAGTTCTGAGCTTTACAAAGGGTGTTTGCAGCTTTCTGTGATACATTACATTTTCTTTCCTATCAGGAACTGGTAGTTCAGGTCCTTGAGGAGCAGTTGCTGCTTAGAATTACACATGGGAGGGTTTTGTTGGTAAGAAGCCCCTGTGGAAGGGAATGCGGAGGATAGGGAAGGCTGGCTGAAGCAGCTAGGCTGCCTTGCCATGTGAGAAGGTCTGGCAGAGCTGCCTGGGAGCCTTGGGCAAAGTTGCCCAGTGTGGGAATCTCAGGTCCACAGGATGGGGTGTGGTTCGCATCCTTGTTGTACCCATGCAGATATTGCTGAGTCTCAGAGTGCTGCTGTGGCGTGTGGCCACTCAAGACCCACGTTGTTGATGGCCACCAAATGTTGCCACAGTAGAGATTATCAGCATTATAAGATTAATTAGTGAAACCCTGATATTCTTTTTTGTATAGCATTTTGTTTTGCATCCAGGTTTTTAGTGTAACTGTTGCAAGAGGCAGTCTGGTACAGCCATTAGCAGCTAGACTTGGAAGTTAGACAGCTGTGTCTGAAACTTGCTCTTTATGGGTTTTGTAACCCTGTTCAAGCCATGCAGCTGCTTTTTGACTCAGTTTATTCTGTACAGTAGGAACGGTGAAAGGATCTATCCAGTACGATTGAACAGAATGCATTCCTCAACTCCTGAAACCTGATGAGCCGAGTTATGGGGACAAGAGCCAGCAGCACTGGAGGTGCTCGGAGAGCACTGTCCGTTGGTTTAATTAAGTGCTGTCTGCACTTTCTTATGTGATACTGATGAGGAGACACACAAAAACTTGTTGCTGTTAGTTTCAGTCTGTGATCAGATATTCCTCAAAAGTCCTGCTGGCATAGTGATGAAGCGCTATGGCTGCTCACCAAAAGGTTAGCTGCTTGAGTCTACCAGGTACTTCTTAGAAACTTTCTAGGGCAGTTCTACTCTGTCTTCCCTGTCCTGTAGGGTTGCTATGAGTCAGAATCGACTCGATGGTGATGGGTTGTGTTCTTGTCTTTCTGTTTTTTCGTTTTTTGAGACGTGTGTGGCCAGTAGAGCCAGACTCTTAAGTTAAACACCACTGAGCTGCTTCTGGCCAGGCTTCCCGTCCTTGTTCTCTGCACAGTGCAGTGGCCTGCACATCCTCTCTCTCCTGCCTTCAGTGAGATACACTGACAAGAGGGTACCTTCTCCTCAACTACCAGGTTGGGGCAGACATCTGTAAGGCTTCTTCACCTGGACTGTAGAGTGAGCATCTTTTGGAGAGACCTGGTGTGTGACCAGGTCACAGTTAGATTTGCTTGTTCCTCGTTCCTTTTGGTCTCTCCACTGAGGGAGAAAGCAAGTCTCCATTCATTCTTGAGGCCTGGGGTTAAAGCATGTTGTGTGGTTTGAATCCATTAACCACTTTTCCAGAGAAAGGTGTGCCACTCTGCTTCCCTGAGGATTCCACTATTGGAAACTATAGGACAGTTCTGTGCGATAGAGTTGCTAAAATTGCTGAAAGTTGGAATTGACTCCATGGAAACAGCTTTGGTTTAGTTTGAGGCCATGGAGCAACCCCTGAACCATTTCACCATGCTCTGGTTAAGAGCTGTGGCTGCTAACCAAAGGGTTGGCAGTTTGAATCCACCGGGTGCTCCTTGGAAACCATATGGGACAGTCCTTCTCTGTCCCATAGGATTGCTGACTCAGACTGACTCGACGGCCATAGATCCGTTTTGGTGGGCCATTCCCTCATTGTAAGTGGGGCTGAAATGCCACTTAGTTTCTGAGATGTCTTGCAGCCCTGTAATTTGTAAATACTGTGACTCACCCAAAATTACAGAGCAAAGCTAATGGAATCAACACTTTATAAATTACCCTTTCCCTCAAGCAGTCTCGTGGGTGTTGTAAAGCAGTTTAGAATGAACTGGTTCTCTAACCAGGGCTTCAGGAGTATCTGATTTGTGGATGGACAAACATTTGGTATGTTTAGGTGAATTCTCAGCAGCTTAATCTACTAAGAGTTCATTTCCCACTCCTCTTCCATCTTGCAGCTAGTTCTAGGAAGATGGAGTGGAAGAGGCTGCAGGCCTTACTTGTTGGAGTCTGAAAGTAATAACATCGTTCTGCTCACACCTTGGTGATCAGATCTGGTCGCATAGCACCAATCATGAGGCTATTGGATGAGTCACTGTCCTTGCCAGCCCTTGCCTGAGCTCAATGCCTAGCACATCCAAAGAGCACTGTCTGCATGGGCTTGTTACCCTCACACCTGGTCCGTTTTGCGGGTGTAGTTGAACTCATTCGACAGATTGAGGAACCAAGTCTCTGAGGGGCTTAAGGTGTCCATTTGGTAGGTGGGAGTTCAGAACTACCAGTCCTTGATAGTGCCCCTTCCTGGACTGGTGGAGGCCGCTGCGTTCACTCCACACAGGTGATGCCTGCTGTGCCCTAGTGCTTCTCCATTGCGAGCCAGCCTCTTCTCCTCAGGGGGCTTACCTTCTGCCTTGGCTTCATGCTGGGATCTGCCTTTCCCTCACTTCCCACCCCTCATCTAAAGGCCCTGCGTGGTGTGCTCACAAGCTCTTTATTGCAAATGCATTCCAAATGGCGTTCTCTGGCTGGCCTCACATGCCTGCTTGAGGTGGCAGAGTGGCCTCTTTCCTGCAGCTGCCTCAGCCTGCAGCCATCCCCACCACCCTCCTTGCGCATCCAAAGCATCTTCCTTACCTCACCTTGCATCTTGCACCCTCAACCCATTGTACACCCTGTGACCAAGGGGTGTTTAAACAAGCTCATCCAACAGCATGGCTCTCGTGACCACCGATTGCTCTTGCTTGGGCCGAATGCAGTCCTCTATCACTCCTTGTCCCACCTCCTTACCTGCTAGGCTCCAGACACCCTGGATTTCTTTCTGGTCTTGGAATTTGCCTCCAGGCCTTGTTCGTGCTGAGCCCTGTGCCTGGGATGCCTCACTGTATCCCCATCACCTAGTGAGCTCATATTTCTCTTCTACATGTGGCAAGTACCTCAGCACTTACCTAGGAGGCCTTCACAGCTGGATGTTTAGCCCTCAGTGTTTGTCTCATACCATCCAGCTCATGTCTTCCTTGGCTCCAGCGCCCCTGGGGTGTAAGCTCCTGGTGGGGAGGTCTGTGCCTTTGTCATCTAGGATAGTATTTGTAAGTTGACATGTAGGTATTTGATAAATGCATGGAAAAGCTCTGCTGTATATGGGTATGTGCAGAGATGGGGCAGAAAGAATCCTCTGCTTCCGTTTTCAATTGTGAAAAAGAGGCACCTGAGAATATAGGATTTGCAAGAACCTGAAAGGTGGTCAGCTGGAAGCTCCTTCATGGTTTGGGGTGGTGCCGTGGAGAGGGGTCTGAGGAGCAGCTGCAGTCCCCTCTCACTGTTTGTCTCCATCTAGGTTTGGGGTCTAGGGGAGTCTGGAAGAGCAGGAAGAGAAACAGGCAAGAAGGCTGGAGTCTGAGAACTCTGGGCTCAGCGACATGACTTTCCATACCTCCTTCCTGTTTTTACCTAGAACTGGAGATCTTAAAACAACTTCTTTCCAAGCACCCAAAAGCCATGTAGCATACCGTGAGGACACACAGACCCACGCAGTACCTTGCAATCAACTGTGGTGTGATTTCTGGGACCTTCTGGAATGAGGAAGACCAGAGGAAAGGAGAATAAAAAAACCACACGTATTTATCTCAGTATTAACTAGCTAATGTGGGAAGCAAGCTATGCAACAACTGAAGCCGTCCTGGGGGGACCTCGGCTATGAGGCCTGTTTGCTCTCGAAGCTTCCTAAGGCACCCGAACTAATCACAGTGAATGCTGCTGTCAGGGTTGCTCTGTCAGCATTTAGGATTTTAGCGTTTGATATCAAAATTTCATGTCATAAGAAAGGAGAGTTTGCAGTTATGTTTAGGGTTATTGACAGCTAGCAGTTTTGAAGTAATTATTCACTCATTGATTTTTTTTTGGTAACTTTTTGTGTTTTTGATGAAAGTTTATACAACAAACTAGGTTTTCATTGAACAGTTTCTATGTATATTGCTTAGAGCCTTGGTAGTCATTGATTAAGAGCCTGACTGCTAACCAGTAGGTCAGCAATTCAAATCCACAAGTCTCTCCTTTGAAGCCACGTGACACAGTTCTGTTTTGTCCTGTATGGTTACTATGAGTCAGAATCAGCTTTATGGCAACCAGTTTTATACATGTTGTTCAGTGACATTGGTTTTTCTCAGTGTACTAGCATTATTGATATTGCCATGCTGATTGCTCTGTTTCCATTCGTCTAGCCTCCTTGCCCCACCCCCCCCTTACTGTCTGGTCTGGATGATCATTTAGAGGAGCACAGCACTCACAGGTGATATTATTTATTTTATAGGCTAATCTGTCTCATGGCTGAAAGATGACCTCTGGGAGTAGTTTAAGTTACAAGTGTAAAGGGTGTCCTGGGGCAATAATCTCAGAAATTCATTCAGTCCTTACCAATCCAGTAAGAGCATGTTTTTTTTTTTTTAAGAATTTGAATTTTTGTTCTACATTTTTCTCCCCTTCTATCTGGGGTCATTTATTGAGTCCTTGGTCAGAATTGTCAGCTGTCATAGTTGGGTACCATCTGGTTCTTCTGGTCACAAACTAGGTGTGTCCCTGGCTTTTATAGATTTTTGTATCTACTGATTAGTTTCTTCTTTCAGTCTCTGAATTTCCTCCTTTTCTTTTGTTCCAGACAAGTAGAGACCGACTGTTGTATCATAGATAGCCACTTGTGAACTTTTAAGAGCCCAGATACTACTCACCAAATTAAGATGTAGAATGGTTGTCTTAATGGATTGTGTTGTGCCAGTTGACCCAATTGTCCCACAATATTAAAACCATACACACTCCAATGAATTTTTTTTTACAGTTTCCACAGAAATTGTGAATGGTATTAGGCACATTTATCACAGTTTGTCAACGTTCTCTTTAGCTGTGTCTGTACCCAGCTTTTTGTGCGTATACGACGGTCTTTACTTTCCCATCACCGAGAGCACCAAGTCTCTACGTTCTAAAGTGTGTTCCCCGCGCTTCTCTGTGGTAAGGAACATTGGTTTCTTTGTATTTATCCGCTCTTATCTCATTATAAAAGAGGGATCATATAATATTTGTCCTTATATACTTGATTTTTTTTTTCCACTTAACATTATGCCTTCCAGGTCCGTCCATGTTTGGACTCAATTTTCTTTACGGTTCTGTAGTATTTCATTGCATTATAATGCTTTGCACTATCCATTCATCTGTTAATGGCCACATTGGTGGTTTTCATTGTTTTGCTATATTCCCAAGAGTGGGATTGATGGATCATAAAGTAGTTTTTTTAAAAAAATTTTTTATTTAATATAACTGAGTGAAAATGTACATTCCCATATAAATTTACATACCCACCTATATGCAGCTTCCACTGCTCTCCCTGTCCGGTGACTGCACACTATTCCTCTCTGCTCCATACATGTCTCATCCTCCCAGCAGCCTTCTTCCCCTCCTGTCTGTCCACTCCCCTTCCACCAGCCAGAGGTCAGCAGGATGACATCCTATAGATGTATAGAACCATAAAGTGCATCCAATATATGGTCACTCTGCATCGCCAAGTCCAATCCATTCCTGTCCGAAGCGTGGACCTTCGTTATGATTTATGGTCAAGGGCAGCATCAGGGTGAGGGCCCATGTTCCCAGGGGAACCCCGAAACCATTGGACCATCAATTGAGGTCTTTTAGTGGGGATCTCAGGGTGCACCTCATTTTATTCTTGTGTTGCCAGTGAGACTCAACTTAGTGAGCTCCATCGTGGCTATCACTGGTGGTGGCCGGGCACCATCTGGTTCTTCCGGTCCTAAGTTGATGTAGGCACCCACTGCTGTGGGTCTCTTTGTCTTCTGGGTTGTCTTTCCCCCATGTCATTTTGGTCCTCGGTGAGCATCCGTTCCTGCTGAGTTGGGACCATTTGCTGTGCCCTCGGATGGCAGTTTGGCAGCCTTTAAGACCCCAGACGCCACTCACCAATGTGCAGAGAGCCCTCTTAGCAAAACGCTAGTTGTGCCAATTGGCCTCACTTTCGCCTAAGGGCATGGTACCCCCCCGCCCCAGCTACTGTATCCTTGCAGTATTGGGTTAAGATGGAAGGAGTACTCATGTTATGTTTAAGTCCACTTAATATTGTTCTTGATTCTAATGTGTGCTGTCACCGATTTCACCCAACCAGATACCTAGCAACTATCTAATCTAAACCCTCCCACCCTCCTTACCTCCCTTCTCTCCCTTGCAGCTGTCAAAAAGTGTTTTCTTCTATACACAAGTCTGTTTTTGAGATCTTATCGTAGAGGTCTCATACAATATTTGTCCTTTTGTCGCTGACTGCTTTCATTCAGCATAATGTCTTCCAGTTGAAACCAGGTCATGAGATGTTTCCTGGAGTCAGCGTTGTTCTTTATCATTGCGTAGTGCTCCATTGAGTATATATACCATAGTTTACCTATCCATTCCTCTGTTGTTGGGCATCTGGGTTGATTCCAGCTTTTTGCTATCATGGACTGTGCTGCGATAAACATTCTGGTGCATGTGTCTGTTGGTGTGAAAGGCCTTGATGCTGTAGGATATATTCCAAGTAGTGGAATTACTGGGTCAAATGGTATATCAATATCCATGTTTTTAAGGAAGCGCCAGATTGCTTTCCAAAGAGGCTGGACCATTTTGCAACCCCACCAACAGTGTAGGAGGGTTCCACTTTCTCCACAGCCTCTCCAGCATTTGTTGATTTGTGTTTTTTGGATCATGGCCAATCTTGTTGGGGTGAAATGGTATCTCATTGTCGTCTTGATTTGAATTTCTTTAATAACTAAAGATCGCGAACATGTCCGGATGTGTTTTTTGGCTGCCATAAAGTAGTTTTATTTCTAGTTATTTTGGCAAGTATCATACCATTTTCTGTAATGGTTGTACCATTTTATACTCCCACCAGCAATGGGTAAGTGTTCTAACTCCCTACATCCTAGCCAGCATTTGTTGTTTTCTGTTTTTTAATCAGTGCCGTTTTAGTAGTAGTGAGATGGTATCTTTTTGTGGTTTTGATTTGTATCTCTCTAGTGGCTAATGATTTTAAACATCTTTTCCTGTGTTTGTTTGTCTTCTTTAATGAAGGTTCTGACTATTTTTTATAAGCCAATTTTATAATTGGGGCATTTGTGTTTTTGATGTTGAGTTGTTACTGTTTTCTCTAAATTTTGGGGTTTAGACCCTCATCAGATTTTCCATTTCTGAAGATTTTTTCCCTAGTCTGTAGATTCTCTTTTTGTTTGTTTAGTTGTATCCTTTGATGAGAAGTTTTTTATTTCTATGAGATTCCATTTATCTATTATGTTATCTTCTACTTGTGCGTTCGTTGTCAAGTTTCTTGTCCTATTTTTACAAAAGAGTAGCTCCTAGAGTTTTCTCCCAGGAATTTTATGGTTTTAGGTTTAATGTTTAGGTCTTCAGTCCATTTTGAGTTATTTTTTGTGATTGGTGTGAGGTGTGGGTCCTGTTTTACTTTTCTGCATGTAGATATTCAATTTTGCTAGCCCCACTTATTAAAGGAGCTGTTTCTGCCCCACTGAATTGACTTTCACACCTTGTTGAGAACCAGTTCTCCACAGATGCTTGAGTTTACTTCTGAGTTCCCAGTTCATTTCCACTGGTATGTGTCAGTTGTTGAACCAGCATCAGGCTGTTTTGATTACAGTGACTTGCGTAGTATGTTTTGATATCAGGGAGTATGAGGGCTCCTATTTTGTTCTTTTTTTTTCAACACTGCTTTGGCTATTCCAGCTCCAATCACTGATTTTTTTTTTTTTTCCGACTGTTTTTCTTCACAAGAAGTTTGATGGAGGAACAACATATTCTTGAAAAAAGTCCTATTTTATTTACAAGCTGCCTTAATAAGCAGAGTTGTGAAAGAGAAAAAGGCTCTGGACCAGCTGTTTAAGTAGTTTTTGTTTAAGACAGCTTTTCTTGTTTACATCCACAGTGAGTACAGTTTGTTAAGTGAGACTGATAACAAGCTTATTATTGCTGTGCAAACGGGACAAGGCCATTCACTCTGTGCCTGTGTCTCTGCCTCATGGCTTTGCAATTTAAGAAGAAAATCCACTTAAGATCTTGGTTTTGTCAGAGATGGGATTCCCGTTTAAATAGAGAATGTTTTTCAGAAGCTGTGGTTGATTGAATAATGCTCCCTACCCAATATGTTCACACTGTATTTGCTGAAACCTGTATATCTTATATGGCAAAGGGAGTTTGACGATATAATCAGGGGCAGGTTCTTGAGATGGTGAACATCTCGGTCAGAGTTCTCTAGCCAGCCAAGTGCCGTCGAGTCGGATCTCACTCTTGGCGACCCTAGACACGTGTGTGTATGTGAAAACATATGTGTATATGTGAAAGATTTGTGTAAATAATATTTAAAAATCTGTTATCATTGATTCAATTCTAGTTGATCGCTATAGGCTAAAGTAGGATTACCCATAGTTTTTCCCAGGAGCAGGTGGTATATTCAAACCACTGACCTTTTGATTAGCAGCCCAATTCTTAATTCTTAACTACTGTGATATCAGGGCTCTTTTGTTTCTTATATATGTGCGCGCGCGCACACACACACACACGGAGTCTGACAATTAAGTTTGCAAACTCATACTAGAAAAAGTGCTACATACCTCATTGCTGAATAGCACTAGGGTCGCTTTCGAAGTGCTCCCCTTGGGAGACTATGCACTGACGCCAGCACCTAGACCACCTTTCAAAGCAATCTGGAGCCCTTTTTCTGGAATGGCCTTCAAAGCTGTTATTGTGTTGCCACTGATGTCCTGAATGTCATTAAAATGTCTTCCTTTCAATATTTGCTTTATCAGTGGGTAAAGCAAAAAGTCATCAGAGGCCAGATCAGGTGAGCAGATAGGATGTTCCAATACAGTTATTGGTTTACTGGCTACAAGTTCCCTCACAGACAGCTATACGGAGAAGTTTGTGAACTTGCCACCTTACAACCATGCACGATGGCCATTCCTGAAAGAGGTCCAACATTGCTTTGAAGGGTGAACTAGGTGCTGGCATCGTTGCGTAGTTTCCCAAGGGGAGTACTTCAAAGCTGACCATAGTGATATTCAGAAATGAGGTATATAACACTTAAAACAACTGAGTTCACAGACCTAATTTTCGGACCTCCTCTCTGTGTGTGTGTGTGTGTGTATGTGTGTGTTGTTAGGTGCCGCAGAGTTGGTTCCAACTCGTAGCAACCCTAAACACAGCAGAATGAAACACAGCCTGGCCCTGCACCACGCCCACAGTCATTTCCATGCTTCAGCCCACTGTGGCAGCCACTGTGTCAGTCCACCTTGTTAAGGGTCTTCTTTTTACCTCTGACCCTCTGCTTTGCCAATCATGATAAATATATCCACACATGTATATGTGTGTGTATATATATCCACACATATATACATACATGCATATATATGTGTATATATATACACATATATACATTCATGCATATATATGTATATATGTACACATATATAACTGATCCTCCTGCCATTAATTGAGATTGAGAAGTTTACTTCAAGGGATTGATTTATGTGATTGTAGGGGCTAGCAAGTAGAAAATCTGTATGTTGGGTGGAGATTCCTGCAGACTTGCGTCCCAAGATCTGTAGGTCATGTGATGGAAAGAATACGAGGGGGACAGGGAGAGAGAGAGAGTTTTTCCAAGTATCTGTTTATAGTCTGGAGGAGAACTACACACTGAGAAAACTCCCCTTTCAGTTGATTGATTCATCACCTTAGATTACGTTTATGGAAGATGATCACATGACATTACATTATGAAATAGCAGCTAGTCTAGTGCTGGACCAAACCACTGGGAATCAGAGCCTACCCAAGTTGCACATAAATTAACCATCATAAAGAGATGATCCTAATTTGGGTCAGCCCAGTATAACTACAGGTGTTTTTATAAGAGGGAGGCAGGAGGAGTCAGAGTCAGAGGGTAATAAGATATGATGACAGATAGAGAGATTGCAGTGATGTGCTCTGGAGGCAGAGGAAGTGCTAGGAATGCAAGCAACTTCTAGAAACTGGAAAACAAAAGCAAGCACTTCTCCCCTTGAGCCTCCAGAAAGGAACGCAGCCTTGTCAACACCTTGACTTTAGTCCATGGAAGACCCATCTCAGACTTCCGACTTGTGGAACTGTTAAGATAGTAAATTTGTACTGTTTTAAGCCACTGAGTAGTTTGTGGCCAAAGGGAACAGTGACACTGAATGGGAAGATAGCCTTAGGAAGCTCACATGAAGACCCAGTGACTAAAGGCTTACAGTGGCACCAAGGTGGACCAGCCCTGGGTCTCTTCTGTCGCTGGGCTCTGCTAAGTCCTTGTGCGTGTCCTGACTTTTATGAATAACAGGAGGTATTTTGGGAACAAAGTGCTTTTTTTTTTCTTACCACTGTGCATTGAACCATTTGGAAGGTGAAAGGTCCCCCTGTTGCTCTTCTGGAAAGATAAGTAGTGCAACCGTTTGTGGATGTGTGTCTGCTGAAACGAATAGCAATTTCCAGGAAGCCGCGGGCCAGGATCTGCAGCAATTCCAGAGCCAGCACAGAGGGCCTCGGGGTGCATTTGGAGCTGTCGTCAGTCGTGTGACTGTCAGCCTTTGTGGGCATAGTCATGGCTTGCGGGTGGCATAGAGGACTGAGTCACCATTGATGCCCACGCTTGAGCTGCCAGGGAACAATGTCATCACCTGCCTGTCCTGTCCTACATTAGAGAGGGAAGCAAGGACCTGGTCCCTGTCCCTTAAGCTGCTCTCAGACTGTGTCATCAGGTGGCTGCCCTTAGTCTGGGTTCTGCAGGCTCCATTTCTCCCCATCATCTCCACCCTATGAAGACATTGAGAAGGGGCTGGCGGTGCCCACTACCCTCTCTGCTGTGTGTTTTGAAGAGTGGTGTGGTGTAGTGGGGGCTGTTCCGGCTTGGCTGAGCTCGGGCAGCTGGCTACCTATGACAGACTGCCTTTCCCATAAAGGGCTTTACCTTGTGAGCATCCCATCCTGTTTGCAGAGCACACCATTGCCTCTCACTTTCACTGAGAGATGGTTGACTGTGCAGCGGTCACACATGTCAGTGTCTTATGGCCCTGTCAGAGGGAGTGGAGTAATGTGGCTGTACAATCCGCCTTGAGAGCAGACTGCCTTACTATGTGGTGGTTGTAGAAATGAACCGTAACATCACAGCTGCATTAGCCCCCCAAATGTCTTGAGAAATTAAGACAACTGAATCCTAAGTATCACTTGGAGCCAGTGCTCCATTTATTACTCAGTGCTGAAACTGTACACCAGCCTGTTTATGGGTTTTCCCTCTAAATTGCTAGTGTTTGAAGTGGAACTTCCCAATGCTGGTTAATGCCTCTGCTTCAAGATTTGCTTTCAGGCAATTTATTTATAAATAAAGCAGCTTTTCAAGGAACAGCAACAGATTAAAAGAGTAATTAGCATGCCAAGGCTCATAGCTAAGCGGCTGCTCTGCTGTCTGTGTGTCAGGGTGTTGGGGAGCACTGTTCCTCATGTGGGAACGTGGAAGCCCACGTACTTGCACCCGGGGAGAGGTGGTGACACGGTGGTTATTTTCCACATGGTGTAGGGGGTGTCTTCGTGTATCTGGCTCCACTTGCTTTTCACAACAGTCCTGTCAGGGGTTTTTTTTACAGAGGAGAAGCTTGAGGGTTATGGAGGTTCAGGATTTTGCGTGGCGTCAGTTTGTAAGAGGGTGCAGTGGCATTTGGGTGGAGTCTTGACACTTGGCCGTGTTGTGTTTGTTCTGTCAGCCCTTCCCGTGTGCATTTTTTGTTGTTGGCACATGGTTTTCATTTATTTTCTTTGCTGTAATAGCTACCTCCGTCTCCTGCTGTTCTCCAGCATCTCTGCTCCCTTTGACCAGTGGAAAGTTACAGTTATTTTGGAAAAAATAAGAGCATTAAAATTGTTGGAAAAGATGCCTCTTCTTTTTAGAGATTTTCTGTCTTCTTAGTTTCCTGCCTAGTGTAGCTTCAGAATCTGGCAGATGAGGCGGTCATCTGTTTGAGATCACCAGAGCCTGCAGTTTGCACTCTGCAGCCTCTCACGACCAGCAACCGACTCGGTTTTCAGCAGCTGCCTCTGTTTAGTAACTATGTCTAGTACCTTTTAATGACAGTTTCTTTATTTTCTGCATTATTCTCTCTGTGCAAGTGTTTTGTGGATTTAATGTACCTGAGCTGTTGCTGTAGGCATGGCGTCACAAACAGGGGTATCTGTGTGGTCCTTGTTCTCGGGGACTTCCAGCCTATTGTGAGATAGTTATTTCAAATGGGGAGAGGATGGCTGTTTTAGTCAGCTACTGCGGTTCTAACAGAAATACCACAGAGTGGTTGGCTTTAACAAAAGAAGGTTTATTCTTACACAGTCCGGTAGACTACAAGTCCATATTCAGGGTGTCTGCTCCAGGGGAAGGCTTCCCCCCTTGTCAGCTCTGCAGGAAAGTCTGGTATTGCATCAGTCTTTGTCCAGGGAGCGTCTTGGTGCAGGAACCTCAGGTCTGAAGGACAGGCTTTTCTCCGGTGCTGCTTGCTTGGTGGTGTGAGGTTCCCAATTCATAGCCTGCTTCTCTTTCCTTTTATCTCTTGCAGGATGAAAGGATTAAGGGTAGGGCAAGCCATACTCCAGGGAAACTCCCTTTACAATGGAGCAGTGAGGTGATCTTAATAAAGGGCTTTACAGCCCCACCCTAATCCTTTAACATACAGCAAAGGAAAACCACAGAATGGAGGACAGTAACAAGGTACTGGGAATCATGGCCCAGCCACATGGCTACACATATTTTTGGGGGGCACAAGTCAATCCATGACAATGGGGTAGTATGAGAATGAGCCAAATTGTGTGGAACGCTTCCCTGTGCCTCACGTAGTGCCAGGCAGATAGCTGGGGCTTAGGAAAGGCTTGTTGAATGAGGGATTGGGGAGGTTGTGAGGACTGGCATACGGGACTTCTGAGGCATCAGAGAGTGGGTGTGTTATGTGGGGGCAGCTGGCAGTTCTGGCTTAAGGAATCATGTACAGAGCTGGAAGGAACTTCTCGAGAAATGGCAGGAGATGGGCTGCTTGTTTTGTTTCTTCGTAAAGTGAGTAAGAAAGACAGAAGGGAGGAGAGAGAGAGGATGGCTGAGCAATGTGGCAGGGTGGTAAAGGGCTTAAAAAAAGACAGACTGGGCAAATCATCCATTCAAGCTGTTTATGTTGCAGCCATACAAAAGGCTGCTTGTGTGCAAATGTGGACGAGTATGTACATGTATGCTCCATGCAGAGAGGAGAGAGAAAGGGATGCTTGCAAAGATTAAGCTTCTACAAGACCCAAATCCAGCACTTCAGAGCCAGAGAGGCTGAGAGAGGCTTCAGGGACAGAAGCTTCCTGGATGTCTGCTGAAGCCTCAGGGAGGCAGGTGTGAGTCAACCAGCCCAGCAGCCAAAGAGGATAAGTGCATCGCCCTCACCAGAAAACAGGTGCCTTACCTCATCAGATGACTAGTATCCTGCCCTCATCAGAGGACAGGTGTCCCACTGTCACCAGGGGCAGGTGTCCACCCTTATCAGAGAACAGGTGCACCACCCTTGCTAGAAGACAGTTGCTGTCCCCCTTATCAAGGGACAG
Source organism: Heterohyrax brucei (assembly GCA_028571685.1). NCBI lineage: Eukaryota > Metazoa > Chordata > Mammalia > Hyracoidea > Procaviidae > Heterohyrax > Heterohyrax brucei. The sequence goes on along the minus strand of CM053149.1, from coordinate 132,197,099 downwards.
GGGCCCCACCCTCACCAGGGAACTGGGACCCCATTCTGTCCAGAGGACAGGGGCGTCACTCTCATCAAGGGACAGGTGCTCCACCCTCATCAGGGGATGAGTACCTTACTCTCATCAGGGGACAAGTGCACTACCCATGTCAGGGGACAAGTGCTCCACCCTCACCAGGAGACTGGTTCTCCACTTGTAGAGGATAAGTGCCCCACTCTTACCAGAGGTTGCCTTCCTCTTTTATTTTAGATAGCAAACCCTGGTGGTGTAGTGGTTAAGGGCTATGTCTGCTAACCAAAAGGTTGGCAGTTCAGAACCACCAGATGCTCCTTAGAAACTCTATGGTGTAGTTCTACTCCATCCTACAGGGTTGTTATGAGTCAGAATTGAATCAACAGCAATGGGTTTGGTTTTGGGTTTTTTTTTTTTTTTAGATATATAGTAAAGTTGCAGAGTTAGTATGGAGAGTTCCCATTCACCTCTTGCCCAGTTTTCCTCTTCGTTAACATCCTGTGTCACCATGGTGCCTTTGTTACAACTAAGGAGCCAACCTTGGGGTGTTCCTATTAATTAGACTCACAGTTTATGTGGATTTCACTAGTCTTTCACTAATGTCTTCTTTCTGTTCCAGGATCCCACCCAGAATGCCTATTGCATTTAGTATCACATCTCCTTAGGCTCATCTTGGTTGTGACAGTTTCTTAAACTTTCCCTCTTTTTAACAACTTTGAAGGTTTTGAGGGGCACTGGTCAGGTATTTTGTAGGATGCTCCTCTTGGGATCTGTCTGATGTTTTTCTTATTCTTAGATAGGGATTATGAGCTTTTGGGAAGAAGACCACAGAAGGTACAGTGCCATTTTCATAACACCATATCAGAGGTGCATACTGTCAATATGACTTATTTCTGTTGATGTAATCCTTGATTGTTTTGCTGAGATTGTTATCTGTCAGCTTTTCTGCTCTAATACTACCCTTTTTCATAGTATACTTTTTAGAAGGAAGCAGCTATGGGGAGTTATATTGCACTTTCTGCAACAGAGTGTCTTTATAAATTATCTGGAATTTGTCTCTTCTCCCCCATTTATTTATTTGGACATTTATATCTATGTGGATCCATGGGCATTTATTTTATACTTTTAGTTATAATCCAGTACTGCATTGTTTTGTTGTTCCAGCTTTGGCCACTGGGTGCTATTTTAGTTGGCTCCTATGACCCTGTGGCATGTCTCTACCGTTATTTTTATTTATTCATTAGTATGTCTTACTTTCTGGCATACAGGAGGCTGGAGGCTTGTCTTGTCTTTTTTTTTTTTTCCTGTTCCAGCCTAGAATTTGTGACGGCATAGTGGTTAAGTGCTACGCTGTTAACCCGGAGGTCAGCCGTTTGACTGTGCCAGGTGCTTCTTGGAAACCCTGCGGGGATAGTTCTGCTTTGTCGCACAGGGTCACTGTGAGTCAGAATTGACCTGATGGCAGTGGATTTCGTTTTTATGGTTGGCCTTGGAATCAGCCTTGTATTCAATGAGTGCTGGTTCATTTTAGTGGACAATGGTGTTAGAAACTAATGAGCTGCATGCTGAGTTTGGGTGTTGTTATTGGGAGTCAGTGCTTCTCAGCCCTCTCAGTGGACAGAGCTGGGGAATACATGTGTCCCCTTGGTTTGTGAGTTCAGGGTCCCATCTGACAGCCATGCCCTGGGCTGGCCTCCTGAGCACTCATGGCACCATTTTCACATGTTAGAATAGAACGGAGAACATGGAGAGCTCACTGTCCAGAGAAAAAGTAAGCGCAAAGAAATGTGGAAGACTGAGTACTATATTCCAGGTATACAAGAACTGTAGAGAATAATAAGAGGAGCATCTGGATACCTACTACTATGCAAGTTGAGAAATAAGGCATGAATAAATAAAATTAAGGCTACCATGGAACACACATTCATTCTCACCCCTGTAGGGCCCACAAGGTCGGCAAAGTCCGTGCTTATTCTGGGGCATGATGTTATACGTTGAATGTGCATATATTCCTAAATAATTTGCTTTTTTTAAAAAAAATCCCATTTTATTGTACTTTAAGTGAAAGTTTACAATTTTTCAGTTTTTCACATAAAAACGTACACATACACTGTTAGGTAACCCTAGTTGCTGTCCCCATACTACGACAGCACACTCCTCCACTCCACTCTGTATTTCCAGTGGCGATTCAGCCAGCTCTTGTCCCCTTATGCCATCTCATCTTACCTCTGGACAGGAGCTCCCAGTTAGTCTCATTTATCTACTTAAGCCAGGAAACACACTCTTAGTTAGTCTTATTTTATGTCTTACAGTCCAGTCTAATCTTAGTCCGCAGAGTTGGCTTTGGGAGTGGTTTCAGTTCTGAGCTGAAAGAAAGTCTGAGGCCCACGTCTTCTGGGGACCTTCCAGTCTGTTGCGTCATCAAGTGTGGCCTGTTTTACAGGAGGGCCAGTTCTGTACCCTACTCTTCTTGTGCTGTGTCAGGGACTCTTTGTTGTAGTCCTTGTCAGGACGTTCGTTGGTGGTAGCTGGACACCGTCTAGTTCTTCTTGTCTTGTTCTGATGTCGTCTCTGGTGTATGTGGCCCTTTTTGTCTCTTGGGCTCATAGTTTCTTTGTGTCTTTAGTGTTCTTCATTCTCGTTTGCTCTGGGTGGATTGGGACCAGCTGATGCTTCGTAGATGGCTGTTTGCTAGCTTTTAAGATCCCAGACATCATTCACCAAAGTGTGCTGCAGAGCATTTTCTTAATAAGGTTTGTTATGGCAGTTGACCTAGTTATCCCCTGAAACCGTGATCCCCAGACCCCTTCCCCTGCTGCTGTGTGCCTTGAAATGTTTAGCTACATTCAGGAAGCTTCTCAGCTTTTGTTTTAGTCCAGTTGTTCTGACTGCTCCTGTATTGTGTGTCATCCGTTCCTTTCCCTAAAATAATTCTTGCTTACTGCCTATTTGGTGAATACCCCTGTTCTTCCCTCACTGCCCTTATAACCATCAAAGGATGTTTTCTTCTTTGTTTTACTTTTTTTTTGAGTTCTTGTAATAGTGATCTCATGAAATATTTGCTCTTTTGTGACTAGTTTCAAATGAACATAATACCTTCCAGATTTCCTCCATGTTATATTTCATAAATTCATTGTTGTTCTTTATCATTGTGTAGTATTCCATTGTGTGAGTATACCATAATTTATCCATTCATCTGTTGATGGGCACTTCAGTTGATTCTTTTTGCTATTGTGGACAGTGCTGCAATGAACATGGATATACATGTATATATGTTCAAGTGACAGCTCTTGTTTCTCTTGGATATATTCCAAGGAATGGGATTGCTGGATCGTATGGTATTTCTGAGGAAGTGCCAAAGTGATTTCCAAAGTGGTTATACCATTTTACATTCCCACCAACATTATATAAGTGTTCCAGTCTTTCCACAACCTCTCCTACATTTGCTATTTTGTGTCTTTTGGATTAGTACTAGCCTTATTGGGGTGACTTGTTATTTCATAGTAGTTTTGATTTGTATTTCTCTAATACATGTGTCAGTTAACCGCCTGTATGTCCTCTTTGGTGAAGTGCCAGTTCATATCCTCTGCCTATTTTTAATTGGTTTATGTCCTTTTGTTGGGTTTTGCAGTATCTTGTGGATTTTAGAGATTGGATGCTGATTAGATTTGTTGTATCTAGTTTTTCCCCAGTCTGTAAGTTGTCTTTTTATCCTTTTGGTAAAGTCATTGGGTGAGTTTTTAATGCTGTTAACGGCTATATAACGATAATTACTGCACTCCTGCAACTTGACTGTCCATAAGTGAAAAGTTCTGCATGTATTTATTTTGTCAGCAACCCTGTTAGTAAAGCAGGAGTGGCTTGGTTATCTCAGGATGCTGTAAGTGAAATGTCGCAGGTGGATGGCTTCAACAGAAATTTATGTTCTCACAGTTTACGAGGCTGGAAGTCAGGATTCAGAACTTTGATTCTGTGGGAAGGCTCTCTCTCCTGTTGGCTCAGAGCGAAGGTCTTTGTTTCTCCATAGCTCCTGTTTCTTTGTTCCTGGGGAATCTCATGTGGTGTGACACCTGTTTTTCCCCATCTGTGCTTGCTTGCTTGCTCAGTCTGCATTTTTATATCTTGAAAGAGACTCTTCAGTATCTCAAGAGAGATTGTTTAAAACACCCCCTGCAATAATACCCCCTCATTAATATAACAAAGAGAACCTATTCCCAAATGAATTTATAACCACAGGTATGGGGGTTAGGACTTAGAGCACTACTTTGGGGAACACAGTTCAGTCCACACCTATAACTATCCCCATTGTGCAAAGTAACTAGTATTTAGAGCAAGAATGTGACTTTTTGACAAGTTCAAGCAGCTAATAATAATGGATTCAAATTTGGATCTCAGGAGCCCAAATCCTTTCTCTCTCTCCCTTCTTATTTACTGTGGTGAAAATGTACGCCTGCCCCTTCCAACAGTTTCTGCCTGTATAAGTCACTGACACTGAGTATATTTATGCTGTGCAATGTTTTTACTCTTTTTCCAAATTATTCTAACATCATTAACATAAACTCGGTGCCCCCTAAGCAAAAGTTACCCTTTCCCTATGCAATCTTCCATTTCGTCCTGCCCTGGTACCTGTTGCTGTGGAGTCAACTCTGACTCATAGTGACCCTTTAGGACAGAGTAGAACCACCCCTTTAAGTTTTCAAGTTGCTTCTGGTGGATTCAAACCGTTCACCATCTGGTTAGCAGATGAGCTCTTAACCATTATGCTGCCAGGGTTTCCTCCCACTGTGGTAGCTACAAATAAACTTTGGTTTATTTATATTTGCATATTTCATGTAAGTAAGATTATACAGTATTTGTCCTTTTATGACTGATGTATTTTGCTTAGTGTATTTTCAGGATGCGTTGACATTGTAGTGTATATCCAGAACTTTGTGTCTCTTTTTAAGGAATACTATTCCATTGCATGTATATACAACATTCTTGTTTGTTTGTGCATCTGTTGTTGAGCATTTCTGTTGTTTCCTTATTGTCTTAGTTATCTAGTACTGCTATAACAAATACGACAAGTGGGTGGTTTTAACAAAGAGAAATTTAGTCTCTCACTGTCTAGGAGGCTTGAATTCTGAATTCTGGGTGGCAGCTCAGGTCAAGGCTTTCTCTGTCAGGTCAAAGGAAAAGTCTTTGTCATCACCCTTCCCTGGTTGAGGAGCTTTTCAGGGCAGGGACTCTGGGTCCAAAGGATGCAGTATTCTGGCTGTTGTTTCTTTGCGGTATGTGATCCCCCTGTCTCTTTGCTTACTTCTCTCTTTTACATCTTGAAAGAGACTGATTGCACATACAACCTAATCTTGCAGATTGAATTCTGCCTTATTAACATAACTGCCTCTAATCTTGCCTCATTAGCATCACAGAGGTAAGATTTGCAGCACATAGGAAAGTCATACCAGATGACAAAATGTTCAACAATCACACAATATACTGGGAATCATGGCCCAAATGACATACATTTTTGAGGAACCCAATTCCATCCTTAAAACCTATCTTGGCCACCTTGAAAACTGTTGCCATGAGGATTTGTGTCCGAGTTTCTGTTTGTGTTCCTGTTTTCCATTCTTCTAGCTACATACCTAGAATTGGGATTGGTGGACAGATCTGTGTTCTATGTACTACATAAATATTGAGGATCATGACACAAGGGAGGCACAAACTCGTCTCTTTGTTCACTTCATGACCCTGTCACCCCCTTGGAATCTGGGGGACTGAATACCTTTTGGCCTGTAAATCCAAGCCATCGTGTGTGTTTTGCAGACTCCACAATTTTGAGTGAAACAAAGACTCGGTGTGGTTGGTTCAGACTCTTACGCCCACACCATCCCCTGTACCCATGTCCTCCACCTCTCATCTTGTGAGCTTAAAGATTTGGGTACCTGTTGGAGCTGCCCCCTACTTCAGCCCAGATCCTGTCCCTTACACGTGCTCTGCCCTGTGTGACCGTCTCCTCTCTCTGGATGAGCCTTTGCTAGCAGCATTCAAGCACACTACGTTCAAAGTTTCTTGCTCCACCACTTCCTCCAGCTGCTGCCCTATTTCCCTGCTTTGTTTTGCTGTTGAACTTCTGGAGACAGTTGTCACTACTGGCTTTCTGCGACTCCTCCTTTCTGTCATCTCAAACCCTCTCCAACCGGACTTCTGCTCCCCCTACCAACACTGAAACAGTTCCTGTCAAGGTCTGACCTCTAGATGGCCAGAGGCAGCAGCTAGTTCTCAGTCTTCTCCCACTGACCCTAGGGCAGCAGTTGACACAGTGGCTTCACCCTTCTTGAGGAAGTGCTGTCATTCATGGAGTTCCTGGGCACAAAATGTTCAATTTTCTTACCTCTTCCCTGGGCTCCACTCAGTCTCCCACTGGTCTCTGAGTGTAAGTGTTCCCAGGACTCAGTCTTTCTCCTTGATCCACACTTAACTTTCATGGTGATCTCATCTAGTCTTGGAGCATTAAATACCATATACTGAATAATCCAAAACTGATATTTTAGCTCAGCCTTCTATCTGGAACTCTAGGCTCCTACTTCCAGTTGCGCACTCAGCAACCCTCCCACCCCTCTTAGAGATGTAATAGATGTCTCAGAGACAACCGGGTCAATACTGGGCTGACCTTCCTTCTCAGCCCTCCTGACACTTATTTCCCTGTCTCAGTCAATGGCGACTCCACCTTTCCAGGTACTTAGGTTACAGATGCCTTGACGACCTTGACTTTGATATTTCGCTCAATTCCTGCATCTCGTCTGTCTGGAAACCCTTTGGCTTTGCCTTCAGAATCTCTCCAGAGTCCCACTGCCACTCATCTGCTGCACTGCTGCTGTGTAATACGAGCCTGTCACCTTGTCTACCATCACACTGTTGTTCTTGCCTCCTGATGGGGCTTCCATTTGTAACTTAGATAATGTCCCTCCTAGTCCAGAGTCCTCCTGTAGTCCTGTCTCATTCAGAGTCCAAGCCGGAGGCTGCTCCTGCACTGTTTCCTCTCAGACTTGATTCCCTAAAAGTTTCCTGCCAACACCTGTGTCTTAATCATCTAGTGCTGCCATAACAGAAATACCACAAGTGGATGGCTTTCAAAAGAGGAATTTTACTTTGCCAAAGTCCAGTAGACTGGCAGTACAAATTCAGTGTGTCAGCTCCAGGGGAAGGTTCTTGTTAACAGTTTTACCCTGACCTGGGAGCTTCTGAGGTACAGGGACCCTGGATCCCTCTAAAAGATGTGCTGTGCCCTCAGCACTGCTTTCTTGGTTGTATGAGGTCCCCAAATCTCTCTGATTGCTTCCCCTTCCTTCATATCCCAAAAGATTGCCTCAAGGTGCAACACAGTCTTACATATTGAGCCCTGCCCCACCAACATAACTGCCGCCCATCATCTCTCATTAACATCATAGAGGCAGGGTTTACAGCATGTAGAAACATCATGTAATACCAGGAATCACAGCCTAACCAAATTGCTATGCATATTTTTAAGGGGACACAACTTAGTCCATGACAGCCTGCTTGGTTCAGTTGATCTCCTTCTTCGTGTGTTGGCTCATATATTGCCTTCTCTGTGAGGGCTGTGCGGATTGTTAATTCTGCACCATGGTACCTATAAGCCTCTTGCAAAACCTGCACCTTCTAACATGAGTTTGCAACCTATTTAGACTATTTTCTGTGCCATCGAGAGCAGAAGCCCTAAACACAGGAATCTTGGTCTGTCTCATTCAGCCCTTGGTTCCCAGGTTTTGTTTTATGTTACTTTTTTATTATGATTAGGTGAAAGTATACAATCCCACTCAATTTTGCATACTCAGCTCTCTACAACTCTGTCTGCTTTCCTACCCTGTGACAGCACACTCCTCCTTTTCATTCTTCTAGTATTCTTTTAATGAACACCTGTCCCCTCCTCTCCACCTCTCCTGTCTCCTCTAGAAAGAAACCAGTAGGACAGCCTTCAATAAATACGTAAAACCATAAAGTACACATACCACATGCTCACTCTGTGTTCCTGAGTCCAGTCTATTCTTTATCTGAAATGTCGACCTCAGTAGTGGTTTCAGGTCTGGATTCCCAGATCTGTCATCGGCCTTGGGCAAATGCAGCATTTGCATTTGAGAGTGTGAGCCTTCCTGAAATACCCCTCCCAGAGTACTGTTAGGTAGCTTCCTACCTCAACTACTTTTCTTCCTAGGAATGTCAGGACCCTTTTGAGACCTGACTGCTTAGCCTTTGTAGATTCCTTCCCAGAAAGGGTCTCTTCCAGGCATGCCCTATTTGAGCTGGCCATCAGAGTGGCTGCTCTGTGAATATTGCCTGCTGGACATTTTTCCCTGCAGAAAGAGGAAAGCCAGAGGCCCAGCCACCAAACTGTCACCACTATCACCTCAGTATCATTGTGTCATGGGGTCTTAACTACCAATCGCTGCTGTAACAAAAACTACCACAAATGGGTGGTTTTAATGAACAAGAATTTACTGTCTCACAGTTCAGGAGTCTAGAAGTCTAAAGTCAAGGTGTTGCTCTAGGAGGTGTTCCTTCTTTGTTGGTAGCCCCAAAATTTATTGTAGTTCCTTGGCAGCTATTTTCCCCCTGTGTGTGACTGTGTGTTCTAGAAATTTTATAACTCAGAAGAGATTAGATTTAGGACCCACACTTTGCCACTAAGCCTCATTAACATAACAAAAAACTCTCTTTCCAAATATGGTCATATTTGCAGGTACAAGGGTTGGGACATCAACATATACTTTTGGGGGACAAAATGCAAGTGATACTACATACTAGTTTCATCCCTCGTCTTTCCAGTGCTGGGGTTATATGGTGAGCATTTGTTGCATTGAGTAGAACCTAGAATTGTTATGAATTGAACTGTTTCCCCCCTAAAAGTGTGTGTAGCCATTTGGTTGAGTCATAATCCCAAGTAGTTTATGACTATCCTCCATTTTGTGATTTTCCTATGCTGTAAATTAAGGAGGATTGAATCCCTTCCTAAGGTCACCTCCCTGCTCCAAGGTAAAGGGAGTTTCCCTGGAGTGTGGCTTGTACTACCCTTCATCCTTTTATCTTACAAGAGATAAAAGGAAAGGGAAGCAAGCAGAGAGTTTAGGAAACTCATACCATCAAAAAAGCAGCACTGGCATGTTCTTCAGACCTGAGGTTCCTGCACCAAGATGCTCCCTGACCAAAGACTGATACAATACAAGGTCTTTCCTCTAGAGCCAACAAAGGGGAATGCCTTCCCCTGGAGTTGGCATCCTGAATTTGGACTTGTAGCCTACCTGACTGTGTAAGAATAAACTTTTGAGTGTTAAAGGCTTCGACTCTTGGTATTTCTGTTAGAGTAGCACTAGCTGACTAAAACAAGAATCATAGGTCTCTTTCAGTCATTTTGATTGTAACCCACAGTAAGAAATACATTTTACTTTACCACCAAGGAGATATATATATATATAATCTGTATATAATGTATATAAGATCTCAAACAGAAGCTTCAAGAAGCTTGATTAAAGGTGATAAACTTAGTGTACTAGTATATTTCTTTTTTTTTTTACATAATATTTTATTTTGTTTTCTGTGAAGGTTTACACAGCAATTTAGGTTCCCATCGAACAGTATCTACACAAATTGTTCAGTGACATTAGTTACATTCTTCACAGTGCATGAAACATCCTCACTATTTCTATCTGATTTTTCAGTTTCCATTAATCTAGTTTCCCTGTCCCCATATATTCTCTCATCTTTGTTTTAAAGTAGTTATGGAATGTATTGTCTTAGGTGATTTTCTAAAGGAGTACAGTGCTTTATAGGTGATACTCTTTTATTTTGTGAACCAGTCTGTCATTTAGCTAAAGGTAACCTCAAGGACGAGTTTTGGTTCAAAGTTTAGAGAGTAGCTCAGGGCAGAGGTCTCAGGGAATCCTCTAGTCTCAACTTCAGGAAGTTTGTGTTTTTTGTTTGTTTGTTTTTTAGGAATTTGAGATTATAGTCCAAATTTTTCTCCCATTCTGTCAGGGTCCATCTTTTGTGACCCTGATTAAAATGGTTGGTAATAGTAGCTGGACGCTAGCTAGGTCTTCTGGTCTCAAGGTACATGAGGTTGTGTTTTGTTTAGATTATTGGTCCCATAAACTAGTTTCTTGTTTAAGTCTTTGGTTTCTTTCTTTCTTTTTCTTTTGCTTCAGATGAATAGAGACCAATAGTTCATCTTAGATGGCAGCTCACCTGCTTTTAAGACCTCAGACGCTACTCACAAATCTAGCATGTAGACTATAACTTTGTGAACTGTCTTATGCCAATTGACTGAGACGTCCTTGGAAACTGTTGTCCTAATCCTTCAAGCCCAGTAAACCAGTCTTAGGTGGTGTTTGATATGTCTAAGAAGTGTTTGTAACTGTTCCCCGTGTGCTTCGTACATATGTGCATTCCCACACACGCATTTACATGTGCACATGCCTTGTTGTTGTCGTTGTGAGGTGCTGTCAAGTTAGTTCTGATTCAGAGTGAATCAGAAACATTCCTGCGTCCTGCACCATCCTCACAATTGTTACTGTGCTGGAGTCTGTGGTTGAAATCACTACGTCAGTCCATCTTGCCAAGGGTCTTCTTTTTCACTGACTCTCTATTTTACCAAGCATAGTGTTCTTTTTCAGAGACTGATCCCACCTGACCACATATCTAGAGTATGTGAGATGTAATCTTACCATTCTTGTGTGCAAGAAGCATTCTGATTGTACTTCCAAGAGAGATTTGCTTGTTCTTTTGGCAGTCCCTGGTATATTCAGTTTTCTTTGCCAACAACACAATTCAGAGGTGTTGGTTCTTCTTCTGTCTTCCTTATTTATAGATGTCAATTATTCTTGTCTTCCTTATCCATCTTGCAGCTTTCATATGTGTATCAGGTGATTGAAAGCACCATGGTTTAGGTCAGGCTACTCTAGTCTTCAAGGTAACATCTTTGCTTTTTAACATTGTAAAGCAGTGTCTTGCAGCTCATTTGACTAATGTAATGCATCTTTTGATTTCTTGACTTCTGCTTCCATGGGTGTTGATAGTGGATGCAAGTACAATGAAATCCTTGACAACCTCAATCTTTTCTCCATTTATCATGATGTTGCTTATTCGTCCAGTTGTGAGGATTTTTCTTCTGTTCATGTTGAGATGTAATCCATACTGAAGGCTGTGGTCTTCAATCTTCATCAGTAAGTGCTTCAACTTCTCTTCATTTTCAGCAAACAAGATTGTGGCATCTATATAATGCAGGTTGTTATTGAGTCTCCTCCAATCCTGATGCCCTATTTTTCTTCATATAGTCCAGCTTCCTGGATTATTTACTCTTCAAACAGTTTGAATAGGCGTGGTGAAAGAATGGAATCCTGATGCACACCTTTAAACCATGGACTGGTATTGGTCATTTTGAACTGGGTGATCATCTGGTCTACTTTGCCAGGAATGACAACTTGAAGAGTGATGATGTTGCATTCATCGTCAAAAAAGTCATTTCAAGATCTACCCTGATCTATCCTGAAGTACAACACTGTCAGTGGTATAATAATATCCATATGCCTACAAGGAAGACTAGTTAATATGATTACTGTTCAAATTTGTACACCAACCACTGAGGCCAAATATGAAGAAAGTGAAGTTTTTTCCTGCCTTTGTAGTCTGAAACTGAACACACATTCAGAATGTACTGGTGATTGGAATGTGAAAGCCAGAAATAAAAAAGAAGGCCCAGTAGCTGAAAAGCATAGCCTTGGTGATAGAAACAATGCTGGAGATTATGAGAGAATTTTCTAAAACCACTGACTTCTTCATTGCACATACCTTTTTTCACCAACATCGATTTTGAATATACATAGGCCTTATCAGGAATCAACTTGATTACAGCTTTGGAAAGAGATGATGGAAAAGCTCAATGCTGTGCCTATAATACAAAAAACAAGCACAAACCGCACTGGTTACTGTTGAGTTAATGCTGACTCGTAGTGACTCTGTGGGACAGAGTAGAAGCGCTCCGTAGAGTTTCCAAGGAGCAGGTGGTGGATTCAGACTGCCAACCATTTGGTTAGCTGAACACTTAACAGTGTGTCACCAGGGCTCATCATATATGCTTACATATATATATCTGTACACATGCATGTTTACGTAGATACGTATGTACCCACATGCATATTTTTTGGTTATTGCTGCTGTTGCTTCAAGGCGATATATGCCACAGAAGTTAGCAACAGGCCCTTGTAGTGACCTAGTTTACTTTCATCAGGCTATGTGCTCTTTATCCTCATTTGATATTATTTTATGTCATTTAAAAAAGTCTGACTGCTTAATTGTGATCTAACTGTGCATCATTCACAGTATGTAAGGCATGGCTTTCTAGACCATGCCCATCCTATGCTGGACAAGAAAATTTGCTGTTGGGAACTAAGCATCTAGCTAAGGTCACATACGTTAATTTGCCAAATAACCAAAATTAGAATCTCATACTCTGATTTCAGTCCTGTGGCTTTTTTAGATTCTTACAATTAATTTTAATTATGGTGCTGTTGCAGTTATTCAAATTACTCTAGGAGGAACATCAGCTCTATTAAAGGAATGTTACTGTAGCTACCCACCTGCTCTATTCAGGGAAATGCATCTTTTGTGGGAGTTCTGGGCAATTAAGAAGGTCTAAGAAGTTGCTTTTATAGGCATTGATTTAACTGTAGATAACAATTAAGTTGAATAAAAAGCTGATTACATCTACAAGAGCATATGAGTAATTTGAATTATGAAAGGTATTCAGTGGAGCATTATCCAGGTACTCTTGGGGGACATGCTGTGCCCTGAAGAACTCTGTAACAGTTTTCACATGGGCTTGCCAGAGGCAGAGCTGGGTATAATTTCATTCCAGTTGGTGGGTTAGAATCTTCTTGTTTGCAGGGTAGGGATTGGTTGTGTCTTTTGGCTCCCTGTTACTCAAAGTGAGGCTGAGGATGCTAGCCTGGCAGTCACCAAGGAGCTGGGAAATACAGACTCTTGGACCCTACTTGCTCTGCTGACTCAGAACCTGCCACTTAGCATGACCCAGTGGTCTGGGTGCACTGTCACAGCAGCCCTGTTGAAGGACTCTTGTCTTTGGGTTATAATTATGTCCTCATCTAGTTGTTTGTTCTCAGCAGCAAGTGTTAATAAGATTTAGTTTCCATGTTCAGGGCACCACACTAGATGACAGGGTTGCACTGAGGTGCCTGACAGAAGCCTCCCTGCCCACTGGGGACTTGGCTGTCTTGTTGGGAGAGTACAGTGTGATGTGCACAGGCATTAGTCCTGGTATTTTAAAGAGTGGCAGTGCTGGGGGAGCCCAGAGTTATGCAGGATAGAGGTGCAGAGGGGAGGACAGGTGAGGTTGACTCAGTCAGGAGGAACTGTGAAGAAAAGTATGAACCAGGAGTACTCTGGGTGTCCAGTCGTGCCCTGGCTCATGCAACCCGTGTACAGCGGGATGCAGTGCTGCCTCGTTTTGTGCCGTCCCCGTAGCTGGCTTTGAATTGGACTGTTGTGATCCACAGGGTTTTTACAGCCTGAATTTTGGATACAGATTACCAGACCTTCTTCCTAGTCCATCTTAGTCTGGAAGCTCTGTTGTGGCATGTTCAGCATCACAGCAGCATGCAAACCTCAGCTGATAAATGGGTGGTGGCACTGCATGGGGTACATTGGCCGGGATTGAAACTTAGGCCTCCGGCGTGGAGACCTGAACTACCGCTGCCGTCATATTCTGGGTGGGGTCGGAGGATATCCTCTCTGTGACGAGAGGCAGATAATTCCTGAGTTTGGAAGGTTTTAAATCCCAATTTATGATATTTGGACTTTATCCAGGGGTCATGAGAGTGCTGTAAATTTCGAGCAGAAGAGTGTTGTGGTGAGCAGGGGTGTGTGCAGAGGTGATTTTGAGAGGACCAAGGACAGGCTGCTATAGATCAGGTTTAACTGCTGGTGACATTGCCCTAGCACCCGCAGATCAAGCCTCCTCCATACTGCTTTGGTGGCTTCTGTGGGAACACGGCATGTCCAGGATGTTGCCCTAAGCTTTAGAGGAAGCACCATCTGGCATTATGTGGGTTATGTAACCCAAACCCTATATGTTCCCGCTGTGCGAGCATTCCCTCTGCTTACAGAGGGGAATTCAGAGATGCCAAGAAAGGTCAGGGGGGCATTTGAAGAATGTGGCTATCTTAGTTGTCTAGTGCTGCTTTAACAGAAATGCCACAAGTGGATGACTGTAATAAACAGAGGTTTATTCTCTTATAGTTTAGGAGGCTAAAAATTCAAATTCTGGACCCTGGCTTTAGGATGCTTTTTTTCTCTCTTGGCTCTGGGGGAAGCTCCTTGTTATCAATCGTCTCCTGGTCTAGGAACTTCTCAGTACAGGAACCCTAGTCCAAAGGATGCACTCCACTCCAGGTTATTCTTTCTTGGTGGCTTCAGGTCCTCCTCTCTATTGGCTTCTGTCTTTTATATCTCAAAAGAGATTGACTCATTAAGATAAAATGAAGAAAAATCCAAACCTGTTGCCTTCAGTTGATTACTTATTCATAGTGATCTACAGAGTAGAACTGCGTCATAGAGTTTCTAAGGAGCAGCTGATGGATTTGAATAGCCAGTGTTCGGTTAGCAGCCTGAACTCTTTAACTACTGTGCCATCACAGGCTCATTAACATGATAGATGCTAGGATTTACAGCATAGATGATTACATAGATAATTACATCAGATCACAAAGGGGAGGATAACCACACAATGCTGGAAATCATAGCCTAGGCAATTTTGGGGAAATACAGTTCAATCCACGACAGTGGTCACTGATGTGTTTGTCTTTGGAAGAGTCTCAGGGATGAGTGCTACCCACACGTGGTTTGGATGCGCCTCCTTCTGGCTACATGGAGGATTGCACTTTTCTGCTCTGTCAAAATGAGATAGGAGATGTGACTTCCTCTGGCCAATGAAACATGAGCAGAGGTGCCTTGTGGGTAGACATTTTGAGATTGTTCATGCTGTGTCCAAGTCACATCAGTCCCAGAAACACAGGGTAAGGAGTAGGTGCCATTGTGTCCAAGTGGTTAGCATCTTACCTGGAGAGCCACCTCAACTCACAGTCAACTTTGAGTGAGCAAGAAAGAAACTATTATTGATGCAAATGCAGTGTTATTAGGAGTCACTTGTTATTTCATCTCACTCTAGCCTATCCTGAGTTACAAGAGATCCCCAAAGGGTTGGAAATGCAAAGATAGGTTAAGATGAAAGTGTCGTAGTTGAAGGTAAGTCCACATGCTTCTTCATACCTTGAAATAATGCACCCCTCCAACATAGCTGAATACTTTTATGGCTGGAATAATTGGCTGCAGTTTTCTTTATGTAACTCTATTGTTGAAGAGTTCCCTATTGAATGTTAATTTTTTTTTTCCTAGCAGCACATAAAAAAACCAAACCCCGTGCTACCAAGTCAATTCCTACTCATAGTGACCCTATAGAGCAGAGTAGAACTTCTCTATAGAGTTTCCAAGGAGCACCTGGCAGATATGAGCTGCTGACCAGGGTTTTAGCAGCACAAAGCTCTGGTTAGTGAATTGTCCACAGGCAGCCCAGATGAGACTGGGACTGGTGATAACCCATGTGCAGTGCCTCTAGTTCTCTATTTCCCAGTGTGTAACAAGTCCACAGCTAATTTAGGTTTTAGGAGACAACCACAAATGCTGTGGACCTCATTATACTTGCACAGCAAGAAGGCCATTCTTTTTACTATTTACTCCTCAGACCAAAAAAAAAAAAAAAAAAAACACACACGCACTCCTGGGAAGTCAGTTCTGACTCATCGTGACCCCATGTATCACAGAGCAGAACTACTCCGTAGGATTTTCTTGGCTGTAATCTTTACAGAAGCAAGTTGCCAGGCTTTTCTTTGGTGGTGCCTCTGGCTGGTTTAGAGCCTGCCAACCTTTTGTAAATAGTTGAGCACAAACTGTTTTTGCCACTTGAGGAGTCAGGTACCCCCCATTTGTTTTAAATGCAAAAATGCCTTTTGAATATCAGAAAAATTCGGAGACCCTCGTTACTTGGCTGTGCCGTTGTTATGTGTTGTTACATGCCACTGAGTGGATTCAGTACTTGACTGTTTTGCTATTAATGCTGCTTCAGCTATTTAATAACTGTTCATTAAAGAAAGTATTAACAAGAACCTTTTATTGTGATTAAGTGAAAGTTCACAGTCTAAGTCAGTTTACCATATAAACCCCCGAGTACCCACTTCTTTGTACCTTTGTCTGCTCTCCTCACCCTGTGACAACACACTCTTCTTTTTCTCTCTTTACATCCGGTATCCATTCAGTCACCACTTGTCCCCTCTACTCTACCCTCCCCGTTCCCCTCAGAAAGGAAACCAATGGGACAGCCTGATGTACATATTAAACCATAAAGGACACACTCCATGTACATCACTCTGGGTTCCCAAGTCTAGTCCATTCTTTGTCTGAAGTGTCAGCTTCACTGCTGGTTTCAGCTCTGAGTGCAACAAGTCCAGGGGTAAAGAAAATCTTTTTGTTTTAAATTGACTTCCCATGATATTGTTGTCTTTAGGTGCTGTTGAGTCAGTTCTGACTCATGGTGGCCGTATAGGACAGGGTAGACTTACTCCGTAGGGTGTCCTAGGCTCCAGTCTTTATGAGAGCAGATCGTCCAGTCTTCTCTGCTGGAGTGGCTGCTGAGTTCAAACTGCCAGCCTTTGAGTTAGGAGGCGAGCACTTCAGTCATTGCAGCACCAAGCTACTTAATTGTGCATTATGGAAGTTTTAAAATCTATCACACAAGCTGAGGAAGTTATATCATCTATACTGTGGTGGTATCCTCAGGCTTTAGCATTTTTAGCACTTAAACAATGTGCACACAGGGTCACTATGAGTCAAAATTAACTCAGTGGCGGTGGGTTTGGTTTTGGTTTATGGAGGGCTCCCAAGGGCTGGAAGTAGTGTAGTGGGCACACAGCAGAGATCAGAGACAGCACCTGTACTTATGAGGCTTACAGTCTAGTGGGCACTGAAAAACCCATGCAGGGAAGCCTTAATTAAGAACACTTGGAATTTCATAATCACATTAATGATGTGACATTTGTATACCTTAGAATGGGGGCATTGCCGGTTGAATGGTAGACTCTCACCTTCCAGAGTGGAGACCTGAAATTGATTCTAGGCCATTACACCTCATGCACAGACAACACATGTCAGTGGAGGCTTGTGTGTCACTATGATGCTCAACAGGCTCCAGCAGAAGTTCCAAACTAAGACAGACCAGGAAGAAAGGCCTAGAATCAGCTCCAGAAGTCATCCAGTAACATTGTGTGGATCACAGTGGTCCAGTCTGCAACAGACAGGGCAGTGTTTTGTTCTGTTGGGGACGAGGTCGCCATGAGTTGGGGCCACCTCAGTAGTAGCTAAACAAGTGTACCTGAGAAAGCACCACTGGAACACGTAGTATTGTCAGTCTCACAGCAGTACTGAGTGTGCTGATGAATGGGTCCCCACCCTGGATGATTGCATGTTAGTAGGCTCACTGGAAAACCAAAAGGAAAGAATACATTCTGTAATTCTCAAGCTGAAAAAACTGAAGAAAAAATGCAAACCTTGAGTTGCAATAGTGAAAGACTCTACAGGGAAAATATTACATGACTCAGAGCCTCAAAAGAAGATGGAAAGAATACAGAGTGATTATACCAGAAACAACTGGTTGATGTTCAACCATTTGAAAAGGTAAAATAAGATCAGAAAGCAGTTGTCCTGAAGGAAGAACTTGAAGCTGCACTGAAGGCACTGGTGGAAAACAAAGCTCCAGAAATTGATGGAATATCAGTTGAGGTATTTCACCAAATGGGTGCAGTGCTAGAAGTGCTCATCTGCCTATGCCAAGAAATTTGGAGGGCAGCTGTCTGGCCAACTGACTGGAAGAGATCTGTGTTTATGTCCATTCCAACGAAAGGTGATCGAGGTGAATGCAGAAAATCGACAAGTAAGTGTCAGAAATTCAAGCAGAATTAGAAAGGGTGTAGAAGCAGGGATATCATTGCTGATGTCAGATGGATCTTGCTGAAAACAGAGAATACTGGAAAGATGTTTACCTCTGTTTCATTGACTATGCAAAGGCATACGACTGGATCACAACAAATTATGGCTAACACTGTGGAGAATGTGAATTCCAGGACACTTAATTTTGCTCTTAAGGAATCTGTACATGGGTCAAGAGGTGGTCGTGCTAACACAACAAAGGGACACTGCATTATTTCAGGTCAGGAAAGGTGAAGTCAGGGTAGTATCCTTTCACCATACCTTTTCAGTCTGTCTGTTGAACAAATAATCTGAGAAGCTAGACTATATGAAGAAGAACAAGGCATCAGAATTGACAAAGCTCATCAACAACCTGCGTTATGCAAATGATACCACCTTACTTGCTGGGAGTGAAGAGGATTTGCAGCACTTATTGATGAGGATCAAAGACCACAGCCTTCAGTATGGATTGCACCTCAACATTAAGAAAACAAAAATCCTCACAACTGGACCAGTAAGCAACATCGTGATAAATGGAGAAAAGATTGAGGTTGTGAAGGATTTCGTTTTACTTGGGTCCACAATCAACGCCATGGAAGCAACAGTCAAGAAATCAAAAGATGAATTGCACTGGGAAAATCTGCTTCAAGGGACCTCTTTAAAGTATTGAAAAGTAAAGGTGTCACCTTGAAGACTAAGGTGAGCCTGATTTTCAGTCACATCATATGCATATGAAAGCTGGACAACGAAAGGAATACAGAAGGAGAATTGATGCCTTTGAATTGTGGTGTTGGAGAAGACTGTTGCGTGTGCCAAAAGAACCAACAGATCTGTTCTGGAAGAAGTACAACCAGAGAGCTGCATGGAAGCAAAGATGGTGAGACTGCGCCTTACATATCTGGATGTGTTGTTAGGAGGGGTCAGTCCCTGGAGAAGGACATCATGCTTGGTAGAGTTGAGGGTCAACCAAGAAGAGGAAGGCCCTTGGTGAGATGGATTGACACAGTGGCTGCAATGATGGGCACAAGTGTGAAAACAGCTGTGGACAGGCACAAGACAGTCAGTGTTTCGTTCTGTTGTGCACAGGGTCGCTATGACAACACGTAAAAACAACAGTAGGTTCACGCTCAGGAACTGAGGCTTTGGGTATTAGATTTACTCATACTAACCCTTTGTATCGATAGACACTCCTACCGTGCCCTCTCCTCCTGTCCCTAACTCCTGGAAACTATTTATCTGTTCTCCGTCTCTGATTATACTATTTCAAAAATGTAATCATAAGATAGTGTTTTTGAGATAGGCTTTTATCACTCAGCGTAATTTCCTTGAGGTTTATCCAGGTTGCTCTATTTTACAATAGTTCGTTCCTTTTTATTGCTGAGTATTGTTCCATGGTATGCATGTAGTTTGCTTAGCCATTCAACCCTTGGAGGATATTTGGGTAGGTTCCAGTTATGAAGTATTATGAATAAGGGTGCTATGAACATTTATGCTACAAGCTTCTTTGTGAAAATAACTTTTCATTTCTCTGGGATGTATGCCCAGGATAGCATATTACTGAGCCATATGGCAAGTTCATTTTTAGTTTTAAAAGGAACTGCCACACTATTTTCTAGTGTCTGGACTGTTTTCCATTTCACAAGCAATGTTATCAGTGATCCAGTTTCTCTGCATTGTCTCCAGCCTTTGGCGTTGTCACTGTTTTTTCTTTTAGCTGTTCTGATGGGTGTACAGTGATACCTCATAGTGGTTTTAATTTGCATTTGTCTGGTGGCTAATAACATTAAACCACTTTTTAGGTGCTTTTGACCATCTGTATATGTTCTTGGGTGAGATGTCCATGACTCATTTTCTAATTGAATCAGTTTAGGCAGATAGGACATCTTGACTCTCTTAAGTCTTCCCTTTCATGAACATGGAATGTCTTGCTAAGTATTTAGGTCTTTGATTTCTTTCATCAGCATTTTATAATTTCCACGAGACACATCATTTACATGTTTTGTTAGATTTATTCCTAAATATTTCATTCTCTTTGAATTAGTCTGGCTTGGGGTTTATCAGTTCTGTATTTATTTTTGAATAGCTACTTTGCAGTTTCATAGATTTTTCTGTCTTGCTTTTTGTTTTTAATTTGATTGTTTTCTGCTTTTATTTACTTCTTTACACTTACGTTTTCAATTTCTGAAGGTAGGAGTAAATTGATTGGAAATCATCACTTGTTTCTAATATAAATAATTAGTGCTGTAGGTTTTC
Organism: Heterohyrax brucei; assembly: GCA_028571685.1. Lineage (NCBI taxonomy): Eukaryota > Metazoa > Chordata > Mammalia > Hyracoidea > Procaviidae > Heterohyrax > Heterohyrax brucei. Next base: position 132,176,756 of record CM053149.1, on the reverse strand, counting down.
CTCTCAGCATTGCTTTAACCTCAGCTCGCAAATCTGACATATTGTATCTTCATTTCAATTTACCTCTAGGGTCGTCATGAGTCAGATCCGATTCAACGGCACTTGGCTGGCTATGTATGTTTGTTCTCTTTGAGATTTCTTTTTTTTAATTTATGGATTATTTAAATGTGTGTTAATTTCAAGTGTTTGGAGGTTTTTTTTTATAAATTTTTATTATTGACTTCTAGTTTGATTCTATTTTGCTCAGAAAACGTATTCTGCATGGCTTAAATTACATTAAATTTATCATTGTGTTTTTTTTTTAATTTTTTATTTAATATAACTGAGTGAAAATGTACATTCCCGTATAAATTTACACACCCACATATATGCAGCTTCCACTGCTCTCCCTGTCTGGTGACTGCACACTATTCCTCTCTGCTCCGTACATGTCTCGTTCTCCCAACAGTCTCTTTTTTTCCCTCCTCCCCACCTACTCTCCTTCCTCCAGCCAGGGGTCAGCAGGATGACATCCTATAGATGTATAGAACCGTAAAGTGCATCCAATATATGGTCACTGCATCGCCAAGTCCAATTCATTCCTGTCCGAAGCGTGGACCTTCGTTATGATTTATGGTCAAGGACAGCATCAGGGCGAGGGGCCATGCTCCCAGGGGAACCCCGAAACCACTGGACCATCAATTGAGGTCTTTTAGTGGGGATTTCAGGGTGCACCCCTTTTTAGTCTTGTGTTGCCAGTGAGACTCAACTTAGTGAGCTCCATCGTGGCTATCACTGGTGGTGGCTGGGCACCACCCAGTTCTTCCGGTCCCAAGTCGATGTAGGCACCCACTGCTGTGGGTCTCTTTGTCTTCTGGGTTGTCTTTCCCCCATATCATTTTGGTCCTCAGTGAGCATCTGTTCCTGCTGAGTTGGGACCATCTGCTGTGCCCTCGGATGGCAGCTTGGCAGCTTTTAAGACCCCAGACGCCACTCACCAATGTGGGGTGCAGAGAGCACTCTTAGCAAAATGCTAGTTGTGCCAATTGGCCTCACTTTCGCCTAAGAGCATGGTCCCCTGCCCCACGCCCCAGCTACTCTATCCTTGAAATATTGGGTTAAGATGGAAGGAGTACTCATGTTATGTTTAAGTCCACTTAATATTGTTCTTGTTTCTAATGTGTGCTGTCACTGGTTTCACCCAATCAGATACCTAGCAACTATCTAATCTAAACCCTCCCCGCCTTGCAGCTGTCAAAGTGTGTTTTCTTCTGTACACAAGTCTGTTTTTGAGATTGTATCGTAGAGGTCTCATACAATATTTGTCCTTTTGTCGCTGACTGCTTTCACTCAACATAATGTCTTCCAGTTGAAACCAGGTCATGAGATGTTTCCTGGAGTCATCGTTGTTCTTTCATTGTGTAGTGCTCCATTGAGTATATATACCATAGTTTACCTATCCATTCTTCTGTTGTTGGGCATCTGGGTTGATTCCATCTTTTTGCTATCGTGGACTGTGCTGCGATAAACATTATCATTGTGTTTTGACTGAGAATATGATTTGTCATTTAGATCCTGTTGACTGATAGTGTAGTTTAGTTTGTCTGTATCCTTGGCTGATATTCTCTCCAGATAGTTCCATTAGTTGCTGAGAGTGGAGTGTCAAAGTCCACAAGTATAATGGATCTGTCTGTTTCTTCTTTTCATTTCTATCAGTTTTTGCTTCAGGTATTTTGAAGCCCTGTTGTTTGATATGTACACATTATGATTGCTGCTGCAGTATATTCTTGGTGAATTGATAATGTCATCATATAATGTTCCTCCTTATATTTATTAACTTTCTTTACTCTGAAGTGCAGATTGTCTGATATTCATATGTACTTCTGCTTTCATTTGGCTGTTTGAATGACGTCTTTTTCCATTGTTTTACTCTCAGCACATACTTAGGCCATTGTGTCTGAAGTGAGTGTCTTGTAGACACTGTTTTTTTTAATCAACTCTGCTTATTTTGTTTTCTTGTTTGTTGAAATTAGACCGTTTATATTTAAAGTACTGTTGATATGTTAGGGCTTAAGTCTGCCATTATGTGACCCTTCTGTTTGCTCCATCTTTGTGTTTGCTTTACCTTCCTATGGGTTATTTAAACATTTTTAGAGTTCAGTTTTGATTTGCTTATGATACTTTTGAGTAGGCTACTTTGTATAGTTTTCTTGGAGTTGCTGAACACAGTACCGTGCACATATGCAACTTACCTCAGCCTACTGGTGTAGATGTTTTGTGACTTCAAGCAAAAGGTAGAAACCTTACTTCTTACTTCTTCTTAGATCCCTTTATCCTCCTCACTTTTAAATACAATTGTCTTAAACATTTCCTCTGTAAATATTGAGCAGTGCATCCGATGTGCATCAGATGATATTATAAACTTTGTTTCAGCCTTAAATATGATTAAAGAAATTAAAAAATGAAGGATAGTTTAGTAGATATACTTCTATTTTTACCCATTTTATTGTTCTTTCCTTTTTGAAGGTCTTAATCTTCTTCTGTTATAGTTTTCTTTTTGTTTGGAGAACTTACTGTAGTCATTTTTTAAAAAAAAATAGCCATACTAAAAACACTTGTCTTATATTTCCTTCCTTTGAGAATGTCTGTATTTCCTCTCCATCCTTTTAAATATTTTTTATAACAGCTTGACTTATAATTCATGTAACATATAATTTGCCCTTTTAAGCCTTGTACAATTCAGTGGTTTTTAGTATATTCACAGAGTTGTGCAACTATTACCATGATAAATTTTGGAATATTTTCATTACACCCCAAAGAAGCCACATAGATTGTAGTTTTCACTCATCCTTCTCCCCTTGCCCAGGCCTAGGTGGGAACTAATCTCCTTTCAATGTTTGTAAGTTTTCCTGTTCTGGACATTTCATATAAATGAAATTATGTAACATGTGGTCTTTGGCTACTAACTGAAAAGTCGTCAGTTTGTACCTAACAGCCACACTGCGGGACAAAGATATGACCATCTGCTTCTGATAAGATTTACTGCTCTGGAAAATCTGTGGGGCGTTTCTGCTCTGTCCTATAGGGTTGCTATGAGTCAGAATTGATTTCATGGCAGTGGTTTTGTTTGTTTGGATTTTGAGCACTGGCTTCTTTCATTTAGCATAAAGTCCATCCTTGTTGTAGCATGTGTAAGTATGTCATTCTTCTTTATGAATAAAAAAATATTCTGTTATATGGATATACCACATTTTGTTTGTTCATTCATTAGTTGATGAAGATATGGGTTGTTTATACCTTTTGGATATTATGAATAATGTTGTTGTGAACATTTATGTACCAGTTTTTTGTGGACATATATTCTTATTTCTCTTGGGTATATACCTAGGAGTGGAATTACTGGTTCATCTTTTTCATTCTTGAAGGATATCAGTAAAAACCAGTTGCTGTTGATTTGATGCTGACTCATGGTGAACTCGTGTGTTTCAAAGTAGAAGTGTGTTCCCTAGGGTTTTCGACGGCTACGATCTTTCAGATGTCCTTCTGTAAGCCTGTCTTCTCAGGCTTCTGGGTAGATTATAGCTGTCAACCTTTCAGTTAGTAGCCAAGCACTTAACTTTTTGCATCACCTAGGGACTCCTCTTGAAGGATATTTTGGCCAAATACAGGATTCAAGGTTGACAGTCCTTTCCTTTCAGCATTTGAAAAATATTGTGCCATTTCTTTCTGACCAATATATTTTTTGATGAGAAGTGTATAGTCATTTGGTTTTCTTTTATAACTGACGTGTTGTTTCTCACCGGCTGTTTTTAAGATTTGTCTTTCATTTTCAGAAATTTAGTAATGATGTGTGTTGGTGTGGATCTCTTTGATTTTTCTTATTTGTGGTTCATCCAGCTTCTTCAATCTGTAGATTTATGTCTTTTGCCACATTTGGAGAGATTTTAGCCATAGTTTTTTTCAGATACTTTCTTAGTTCCACACTCGTTCTCTCTCTTTCTTGGACTCTGATCTCTGATGATATGAATGTTTGATGTTTTGTTACATTCCACCAAAGATTCCTGAGACTGTTTTTATTGTGTTGTTCAGACTGAATAAATTGAACAAATTCTAGGGATCCAGCAGAAGATCGCTGACCCTGTCCTTTGTTGTCTCCACTGTACTGTTGAGTCCATCCAGAGAGATTTTTATTTTGGCCATTGCGTTATTTAGTTCTGTGAATTGCCATTTGGCTCTCTTATAATTTCTGTTTCTTTGGCAAGGTTTTGTGTTTTGTTTCATTTCTTTTAAGAGAATTTGTAATTGATTGTTGAAGTATTTTATGGTGGATGTTTTAAAATTCTTATCAGTTGTATCCAACATTTGGTTTATTTTACTGTCTTTTCTGGTTCAAACTGTGGTTTTCCTAATTCTTTTTTTTTTTTTTAATTTAATATAACTGAGTGAAAATGTACATTCCCGTATAAATTTACGTGCCCCCCTATATGCAGCTTCCACTGCTCTCCCTGTCTGGTGACAGCACACTATTCCTCTCTGCTCCATACATGTCTCATCCTCCCAACAGCCTCCTTTCCCCTCCTCTCCGTCCACTCTCCTTCCTCCAGCCAGAGGTCAGCAGGATGATATCCTATAGATGTAGAGAACCATAAAGTGCATCCAATATTTGGTCACTCTGCATTGCCAAGTCCAATCCATTCCTGTCCAAAGAGTGGACCTTTGTTATAATTTATGGGTAAGGGCAGCATCAGGGCCCAGGGCCATGCTCTCAGGGGAACCCCGAAACCGCTAGACCATCAGTTGAGGTCTTCTAGTGGAGATCTCAGGATGTACCTCTTTTTATTCTTGTGTTGCCAGTGAGACTCAACTTAGTGAGCTCCATCATGGCTATCACTGGTGGTGGCCGGGCACCATCCGGTTCCTCTGGTCCCAAGTCAATGAAGGCACCCACTGATGTGGGTCTCTCTGTCTTCTAGGTTGTCTTTACCCCATGTCATTTTGATCCTCGGTGAGCATCCGTTCCTGCTGAGCTGGGACCATTTGTTGTGTCCTCGGATGGCAGCTTGGCAGCTTTTAAGACCCCAGACGCCACTCACCAATGTGGGGTGCAGAGAGCCCTCTTAGCAAAACGCTAGTTGTGCCAATTGGCCTCGCTTTTGCCTAAGAGCATGGTCCCCCGCCCCCCACCCCAGCTACTCTATCTTTGCAATATTGGGTTAAAATGGAAGGAGTATACATGTTATGTTTAAGTCCACTTAATGTTGTTCTTGTTTCTAATGTGTGCTGTCACCGATTTCTCTCAACCATACACAAGTCTGTTTTTGAGGTCTTATTGTAGAGGTCTCATACAATATTTGTCCTTTTGTCCCTGACTGCTTTCACTCAACATAATGTCTTCCAGTTGAAACCAGGTTATGAGATGTCTCCTGGAATCATTGTTATTCTTTATCATTGCGTAGTGCTCCATTGAGTATATGTACCATAGTTTACCTATCCATTCTTCTGTTGTTGGGCTGGTTCTCCTAATTCTTGATAGGATGTGTGGTTTTTGATTATACTCAGAACATTTTGGTTATTATGTTAGGAGACTCTTGATTCTGTTTAAGTCTTCTATTTAGAAGATGGTTGCTCTGTTTAGGTTTAGTATATGGGTCCTGGTCTACTTTTGCAGCTTCAGTTCTAACAATTGTTTAATTTTCTGAGTCTTTGCAGTGTTCTTGTGTTGCTAGGGCTCCAGCTCGGTCCTTGCTGGTGTGATCTGTGGGCTAGAAGGTGCTTCTATGGGCCACCTACTGTCACTGGTATTTGAGGTATGGCAGAAGCTGTTAGTCCTGGTTCTCTAACTCTACCAAATAGAGGGCAACAGGCACAAGACTTGGCACTTGCCACTGCTGCCAGAGGATCAGACTGCCTGACAGTGGAAATGAGCCTATAATGTCATCTGAAAACCAACCCACTGCCGGTGAGTCAATTCCAATTCCTAGTAACTCTGCAAGACAGAGTAGAACTGCTCCATAGAGTTCCCAGGGAGCTCCTGGCAGATTCAAATGGCCGACCTTTGGTTAGTAGACAGCACTTAACCACTACACCACTGGGGTTTCCAATGTCATTTTAGGACTTCACTTTGTCACTGGTGCTAGAATGTCAGACCCCCTGCCTGGGAGTGGTTGAAAATGAAGAGCTGGAATGGCCTAGGGCCTTGCTTCTACACTGTGAACACATCAGACTCCCTGCTGGGGCCTGTATTGTGGTGCAGTGGTTGGGATGGCAGGGCCCACAGCTTTGCTGCTTCCACAGCTGCTGACAGATGTGACCACTGGGGCCCCAGATTATAGAACTGGCTGCGATGGTTGGGCTGTAGTGTTGCTGCGTCTGTTAGTGGGCCAGACTGCCTGCTGGGGTCCCATTTGTTGAGTGGGTATTGAGGCTTCCTGCTAGATGTCTGTTGGGCTTCTGCTTTCCTGGTGTTCTGGCTAGAAAGAACAGAGTACTGGCTCTCTCGCTCTCTTTTTTTTTTTTTTTTGTCTATGCCTATTGATGAGTCTAGGCTGTAAGCCTATCCAGGCCATTCTGGGCATATGTGAAATAAACAGAAAACCACATTGTTGTCCTCAAGTCTTGAGAGCCCTAGACAGCCAAGTGCCATTGAGTCGGATCTGACTCATGGCAACCCCAGAACTTTCAGAGTCCTTGTCTGAGCCTTTTTAGAATCATTGTCTGTTAAAAGGTTTATATTTAGAGGAAGGAGTAGGAAAAATAATCTATGCCATCTTAATCCAGTACCAGAAGATGATATTTTCATGTGTTTTGTAAGTTGCAAGTATTCCCCCTCTCCTTTCTTTTTCTTATAAAATTTCTGTTGAAGATTCTAGGTTGTTTGACCTGTAGATGTCCCATGGTCCTGTGTTGGAAGGCTGCACACTTGTGGTACAATTCAGCATGACCCTCTGTCCTGTCTTCTGCAGCTGAATGTAGTGGCTTTGTTAGACTGAGGTTCCATCTCTTTGCCTCGACTATAAGAAGCACATGTGATGTTTGTTTCTTCCTTTTCTGTGAGGTTAACAGATGCTGATGGGCACTCAGTACCTGTTGCTCATGCTGATGCCTCGAGGGTCGTCTTGGTTATCTGGAGCTTGTTCTTCAGCAGAGTTTTCAAGAAGACTTCATGAGGACAAAATTCCCAGTTTCGTCTGGGTTGTGAACAGTTTGTTCATACTTTTGAAGCTTGATATTTAGGTGTGCTGGAGTATATCTTTTGGTGACTGTTACTCCATTTTCTTTTGCATATAATCATTGCTATCAAAACATCTGATAGTAGTTTAATTTCATTCTTTTATATGGGGTATAGTCTTGTTTTCCTAGATGCTTAATGGATGTTTTTTCTTGATAAAAACACAGTAGTTTTATTAGAATATATCTTATTGTCGGTCATTTTCAGGAACACGATGGGTTCTTTGAGTGTGTTGTTTCTTTTTATTTTTTAATTTCAGGAAAGTTTTCTTTAATTAAGGATTTTGGTGTTTGTTTTTTTCCTTTGCTTTGGTTTTCTCTTTTAGAAACTTAGATTTTATCTGTGTTGAATCTTTTTTTATTTGGTCACTTTGAATACTTGTCACTATTTCTAGAATTCCTTTTATGTCCTTTTCTGTTTTTTGACTTTCAGCAGCTTCCTCCTTCTCCTCTTCTACTTTTTGTGACATTATCTGTTCTGTTTATTTGTTCCTTTTACTTCTAGTTTTGTCCTCATTTCTGAAATAATTGTTTTTATTTCTAAATATCTCCTGAGCTCTACCATCCAGTGTCTTGGTTTGTGTAATTTTGATTCATCCTGTTCCTTTGTGTGTTTTCTGAAACTCATAGCTTATTTTGAAACAGAAGCTACAGTTTTCATCTCTTCTTTGGGCATGTATTTCTGACAGGTTTTCATCACCTTGAGGGACACTGTTTCGCTTCTTATTCCCTTTTTTTGTTATAATGACTTTGCGTGTTATTTGATCATGCCATTTTTGTTTTGTTCTTCTTAATGTAAAGTTAGTTCTCCTGAGCTTTCATCAGGTAGCACAGTTCAGGGCATCTTTTATCTGTAATAGAACTTCCTCATCTGTTTTTTCATATGTAGCATTAAAGAAAAGTGTAGAAACTTACTTTTGAGGCTCCCTAATCTTTATTTACTCTCCCACATTTATCCGTAGTGTCTGTCTTGTGTAATTTTGATGTCACACCCCAATGGTCTTTCCTCAGTATGGGCTCTGATGAGGTAAGGAGTCCTGGTTTGCAGACCACAACACGTGTGGCTTACTGTGAACTCCATCCCACTGTTTCTGGGGGAAGAATCCCTCCCAGTGCCCTTCCAGCATTGGCCTGATAGGCTTCCCTGTGAATATCTGTTGTCTCTTTGGGATCTGCCTGTTCTCAGCTCTCCTAAACATTGCTGCTTCTCCCAGTTTCTCCTGTAGATGTTGAGACCATACAGGTCTCAAGGCAGTTGATTATTGATTCCCACCTGCTTATATTTTTGAGTTTGTGAGGAAATGTTGTCAACTAGTTTTGTTGCAAATGTTGTCTGTGGGTTTAGGTTGTTGTCAGGTTTTAATGTAGTTGCTAAATTCTCCTTTATGTCAGTGTTTAAGGAGATGCAAAACTCAAGAAAGGTCTAGATGCATGTAGGAGAGGGAATTACCCAATGAACCCAACGTATTATTCCCATTGAGTTGATTCTGACTCATAGTGACACTATGGGATGGAGTAAAGCTGCCTCATATGGTTTCTAAGGAATGTCTGGTAGATTCCGACTGCCCACCTTTTGGTTAACAGCTGTTGTTCTTAACTGCTCTGCAACCAGGTTTCCAAGAGGGAATTAGGGGTCAGGAAATCTTAGGTTGATAAACACTGCTCTCCTACAAATCCTGTGTGAGGCTTTGGTCACAACCTGTTGGAGTCTTGGCTAGGCATCTGGCCCTTAGTAGTGCACAGTATTTTCTTTGGTGAATCTGTTCATTTGCTAGCTCAGGTGTGAAAAACTACCAAAAGGTACATGTCAGAGGAAAGAGATGCTGCCTACTTCTGATTGATGAGAGAGCACCCTGGAGCAAGATCTACAGCTTCCTTTCATTTAGGTCATGAGGCAGTGTAGTTTGGGCCAAAAATGAGAAACAATTAGGACATGTGCAGTGTGTGTACACATGCTAGTTGGTACCTTTAGGTGCCACTGTGAAGGAGAGTCTGGGACTGGGTCTGGAGGTAGATGGGCCCTGAGCTTTGGCTCTTCTTGTAGTGGCCAACTATGTGTATTCTACAGAGACGGACAGAGGGGAGGTGGTGTGCCTGCTGCTGTCACCAGGTGGTGCCATGGGGTCTGGTCAGTGCCGTGTTCTTCCAGCAGACTAGTCTGGACGTGAGGCTGCCTCCTCACCTGAATTCTGCCTCATCTTCTGGCCCTCTGAAGAGCTTGTGTTTTTCAGTTGCCTTTCTGGGGCTTTGTCTGCACCATACCTGCTTTCATGTATGGGGGCAGAAACACCCACAGAGAGCTGTGGAATGGCACAGAGAAACGATGACAGTGGTAGCGCCACTGATTTTCTGTGGCTGAGCCTGAGAGCAGGAGTGGGCTGTGTCCAGGTAGGTCTGCCCTGGGGTGTGATGGCTGCGAGGGCTCCAGGAAGGGCTGCAGCCCAGGGTGTGAGGGAGGGAGGTGGAAGATAGCTGGGGCAGCTGATAAAAGGCTTACCTGCTGTGGTTTTATCCTCCTGGGTGTAGTGGGCTCCATGGGAGGCTCGAATCCGTGGTAGGGAGGCACAGTTTGTGGGGCTGATGCACCCAGGCTGGAAGAGCCACTCGCTAGGTCTTTGTTGAGTGACTGATTGGCCTCCTGAATGTCCCCACACTGTCACCTGTCCTGCCTGGCACCATTACAGGCCTGTGGTCTTTGGATGCTGCTGAAGCAAGGACTGAATTGCATGAATTCTTCAACACAGGAATGAAAGGTGAGAGGTGGAACCTTCTGCAGGGAGAGTATGCTAGGAGGGAGAGTCAGAAAGCAGGAGCTCATGGAGGAAGAGAGAACAGGAGCCAGCCTGGGATCTGAGCATTCATTCATTGGTTCGTTCAACATTGCTTATTGAGGGCCCATGCTGCTGCCAGCTACTTTCTAGACACCAGGAAGGGAACACAGTCTCTACCCTCCTGGAATTTTGAAATATGTGGGTCAGGGCAGATAATAAAAGAAGCAAGTAGGTTTATAACATAAGGTGGAAGTATGTGCTACACTGAGAAATAAACAGCAGTTAAGAAGAGCAGGAAACCCTGGTGGCATAGTGGTTAAGTGCTACAGCTGCTAACCAAAAGGTCAGCAGTTCAAATGTACCAGCTGCTTCTTTGGTATTCTATGGAACAGTTCTCCTCTGTCATATAGGGTTGCTCTGGGTTGGAACTGACATGATGACAGCTGGTTTGGGCTTTTTGGTTTTAAGTGGTACAGGGAGCAGTGATGAGGGAGCATTTCACTGAATTGACCTTCGACAAGAGACCCACAGGGTGAGATGGGAGTGTACAGGCAGAGGGGCACCAGCAAGGGCCCTGTGAGTCTGTGTGTGCAATGGATAAAGGTGTCTGGAGCAGGGGACATGGGAGGCCAGGGGCGTGAGGTGAGAGGAGGTGAGAGCCAAGTCATGAAGAGCCTTGAGAGTCAAGATTAGGATTTAGGATCAACTCTAAGTAGAATGTGCAAAGTTATTGAAAGGTTTTGAACAGATGAAGGACTAAGGCTTGGAAGGCTTACACTGGCTGCTCTGTGGAGAATAGGTGGTGGGAGGGCTAGGGAGGGGTCATGGCGGTCAGGTGGGAGAGAGGTAAGGATGGCTTGGACCACTGTATTGTCGTGGAATGGTATGTGTAGAGAAAGATAGAAGTCAGGTACGGGCCTGTAGGAGGATGGAGTTGCCATTTGTCTGCATCTCAGGGCCACGGGTACCCAGTGTCATGTGTTTTATGGTTCTGAGCTTGTTACTTGGTCTCAGCACTGTTAATCTAGGCAACCTGGGATAGACCACCAAGCTGTCTGTGGCTCTGCTTTCTCATTTGCAAAATGGGGATAGTGTTGACTATCTCAGAGGGTTGTTATGTGGAAACTAATCCCATATGTAAAAGACCTGACCCATGGGAGTCTTCCACTGTGTGGTGGTTATTCTTAAAAGTCATCAATTCCCAACGGGCGTTGTAAGAAGAGAATAGAGCATGATGAAGATCTCCACAGGGTGACATTTGTCAGTGTGGGTATCAGGGGCAGTGGGATGAATTCTGGCAGTTCTTTGGCAGTACTTATAGTCTATCATGAGCCACAGTTAGACTGAATCTGATGTGTGAGTACATAGTTCTCACAGGGACCAGGAAAGCAGCTTGAGGCCTGTCTTGGATGTCTGGTAGCCAAGCAAGTAAACAGCTTTTACCCGTGTGGGGCTGACCCAGCCTTTCATTCCCTGAGGCATGAGGGGTGCCTCTGGTGTCAGAACACTGATAGCCCTGTTTGTGTAGGTGTGTGCGTATGTGCGTGTACATGTATAGTGGTGAGAGGAGGGTGGCAGGGGCAGACAGGATTGTGATGGGAGGCGTGAGTTGAGGTTCATTAGTTTGTTGGGAAGGTGTGGAAGATCTGTGTGCCTGGACTAGTATGGTGCAATTTTAGGGTGCTGTCTGGATGTGATGTATCCTAGAACTGAGGTGCTTACACTGAATCAGCTGACATACGGACTTAGATATGAGGAGACCACGCTGGAGCTTGTATGGCTCCGTGCTGTCCCATTAGGTGGGTTCTGATAGTACCAAAGTGGTACTAACTGGTCCGGCTGGACTAAGACTAGAACTGGTTTGAAGATGATAAAGCCTTTTAGTTTAATGTTTAAAATAAGAATGAAGTAACTAAAATTCTGTTTCAGCTCTCAATATAGAGACAAAAGAAAACAAAACATGCTTTGACACATTTGCCTCAAAAATCAGTGTATATCAATGTAGACTCCCTGTCATAATGGGATACAAATTAAGGGTGCAGATTTAGAATTCTATTAAAGACCAGACTTGATGGCCTGACGTCATGGAGGGTCCCACAAGAAAATGACCTGTAGACTCCCAGCTAGCCCAGAGCTGAAACCTATACTAAAGACAACTCTTCAGACAAAAATCAGACTGGAGTATAAGACATGAGGCTGTCAAAGCAGATCCTCTGTAGAAATGAGATGGGAGGGTGGAGAGGAGGGGACAGGAGTTGGTTAAGTGAATAGGAAAAGTACAGAAAGGAAAGCAGGAGTGTGCTGCCACAGGATTGGGAGAGTAGTTGGAGTTGCGTAGAGCTGTGTGTACAGTTTTGTGTGACTAATTGGCTTGGACTGTAAACTCAATCACAACAAAATATTAAAAACAAAACCAAACCCAGAAAACAAAGTGTGTTCTGGCACACAGAGCACCAGCGCTCAGCTCCCTGAGTTCTTGGCTGTCTAGAAAGATACATTCCACTGAGGTGTTCAGAGACTGCGGGTGACATCTAGGATATGCATCTTCCAGTAGGTAGCTTTCCTGACTATAATGAAGAAATTAAAAAAAAAAAAAGCTAAATATGAGGAGCCGAAAGCTCACAACATTTCACGTGGGGGCTGAGTGATGAACTCAGATCTGAATCATTTCTGTAGTTCCTGGAATGTTCCTTCTTAGGTGTCTAAGCCAGAACTGGCAAGGGTGCAGCATTGTCTCACAACGCCTGTCTGAGGTGTTGTGTCTGCCAAGGAAATGCCAGCGTCTCCCAAGTGAGGCAGTGTTTTCAGAACCTCCTGCCTGCTGACCTGCCTGCCTGGCTTTGTAAATTCCTAAGTTTCAGAAATGCATTGGAGCTGTTCACTACTTGTTCAAGTTGAAATATGATTTTCAGACTGGGCAGCGTTGCCTTTTGTCTGTCCTCATGTCTTCCTGTATGTGACAGAATGATTATTAAACCCTTTAAGTTATTCTTCAAAACACACATAGTGTAATGCACACCACACAGCCTAGTGTGAAACAGCCATAGAAGCACATACTAGTCGTTTTGAAAGTAGAACACAGAAATATCTGTTTTCTGATCCTTATTATTATTATTAAAGGGAAACCTGGTGTCATAGTGGTTTAAGTGCTATGGCTGCTATGGTTAGCAGTTCCAATCCACCAGGCACTCCTCAGAAACTCTGTGGGGGCAGTTCCAGTCTGTCTTGTAGGGTTGATGTGAGTCAGAATCCACTCCATGACAATGGATTTTTATGTATTGTTATTATCATCGAAGAACCATTTTGGATATGTACTTCAATTTTTCTAGGTAGTATTGTCTAGGTCAGCATTTTGTCACGTTAAGGGTATCCTCCCAAATCCTTCCTAGTGCCTTATAATTCTGGCCGTCATCAGGAAGGCCAGCTTCAGAGAATACCATACAGTGTGAGGAAAAGAGAGAACATCCTGATTCCTGTCCTTTTGCTGAATGAAACAAACAGACAAACAAAAATGCTCAGGGAGAGGGTTATAAAGATCCAGGGGATAGAAAGCTGGTAATGGAAGTTTTAAAGCAATCAGTTTCAACCTCCAACTTTCTCATTCACACATCCATGTCTGGTATGTATACATGTGTGTCTACACAGATACAACCTGGGCTTGAGTTACCAGTCAAGTGCATATTACCAACTGCGATGGTTGCTTTTGTATGTATGTCACCTTGGCTAGGCTATTGTCATGAGAGGTGCTGTTGGGTCAATTTTCAGGTCATAGTGATACCATGTCGCAGAGTAGTACTGCCTCCTAGGGTTTTCTAGGCTGTAATCTTTGTGGGAGCCCATTACCGGGTCTTTCTCCCATGGAGCCTCTGGGTGGGTTCAAATTACCAACCTTTCAGTTAGCAACTGCGTGCTTAACCATCGTGTTGCTGGATCTTGGTTGATTATGTGGTTCTCAGAGGGATGTATATAACAGTTCTTCTTTGCTGACCACTGTTGTTCTACAGGAATCCATCTTCATCTGCTCATGATTTTTTTAAAAAAAAACACAAGTATGTATAGAAAAAGGAGGACCCCCACCATCACAATCCTCCTTCTTCCTGCATCTTCCTCTTACCATTACACATGTGTACGTGTGTGTGCGTGCACACACACATACATACCTCAGAACTCATTCAGTTAAACACATCTAGGTATTGCTGTGAAGGTATTTTGTAAATGTGATTAACATGTACAGTCAGTTGATCTAAAATAAAGATTATCCTTAATAATATATTATTAAATAATACAAAGTTAATTATATTAATAATTAATTGATAATTATATTAATAAAATTAATTATCTTTAATAATAGTGGTCCCTTATGGCTATAATTGAAGGACTTTAAGAGAAAAACTGAGGTTTCCCTGAGAAACAAGAAACGTGAGCCATAGACTGCAGCATCAGCTTCTGCCCAAGAGTCTTCCATCTGTTCTACAGTTTTTAGACTTGTCAGCCACACAGTAATGTAAGCCAGTTCCTTAAAATATTCCTACAGATTCTGTTCTTCTGCTGGTTCTGTTTCTTTGGTAGAACCATGGCTGATAGACTAACTATTGTGCATTAGCATCTCACAGTTCACATAAAATCCCCTGGAGCCATTCCTGTGACACCTAAGAATATCAATGCATTGATCTCAACCTTCATTTCACTCCTACCATGTGATATGGATTCAATTGTGTCCCCCCCCCCCAAATGTGTGTCAACTTGGTTAGGCCATGATTTCCAGTATTGTGTGATTGTCCACTGTTTCATCATTTGATAAGATTTTCCTGTGTGTTGTAAATCCTATCTCTGTGATATTATGTTAAAGAGACAGGACTCAATCTACAAGATTACGTTGCATTTTGAGTCAGTCCTTTTTCAGACGTAAAAGAGAGAAGCCAGCAGAAAGACAAGGGGAGCTCCCACCATCAGGAAAGCAGAGCTAGGAGTGGAGCATGTCCTTTGGACCTGCGGTCACTGCAATGAGATACTCCTAGACCAGGGGAAGGTTGGTATACAAGAACCAACACAGAAAGGAAGTCATACCCTGGAGCTGACACCCTGAATTTGGATTTATAATCTCCTAAACGATGGCAGAATAAATTTCTCTTTGTTAAAGCCAGTCCACTTGTGGTATTTCTGGTACAGCAACACTAGATAACTAAGATGCCATGTAAATCATTCCTTTTTTCCATTAATTTTATGTAATTTCCAGAACAATTAGTTGTTCCAGGACTTAGAACTTAGACTTTTTCAATATGTTTACAAAGGGATAAGAAGTTGTTTCTATTCACTATTCCTTTTTCCATATATACTTACAAAGCTTTAAAAAACTGTGATCAGATAAAGAGGGATTCCTGCAGGATAAAGGCAGTGGTGGTGTTTCAGTCAGCTAGGGCTGCTGTAACCGAAATACCACAGAGAGGGTGGCTTTAACAAAGGAAGGTTTATTCTTACCCAGTCTGGTAGATTTGCAAGTCCATATGTAGGGTGTCCGCTCCAGGGGAAGGCTTTCCCCTTGTCGGTTCTGGAGGAAAGTCTGGTATTGCATCAGTCTTTGTCCAGGGAGCGTCTTGGCGCAGGAACCTCAGGTCTGAAGGAGGTGCTCTTCTCCCAGTGCTGCTTTCTTGATGGTATCGAGGTTCCCAATTTTCTGCTAGCTTCTCTGTCCTTTTATCTCCTGCAGGCTGAAAGGATTAAGGGTGGGGCAAGCCATCCTCCAGGGACACTCCCTTTACAGCAGAGCAGGGAAGTAATCCTAGGAAGGAATTTACAGCCCACCCTAATCCTTTAACATACAGTTTAGGGAAACCACCAAATGGAGGACAGTCATAAGATACTGGGAATCATGTCCCAGCCACATGGCTACACATATTTTTGGAGGAACACAATTCAACCCCTGACAGGTGGCAATGGTGGTTGCCAAAGAGGAACCTCTGTAGACATGCCCCTGGACACCATATAATCAACCGAGAGAGAAAATGCAGTGACTCACAGTCCATGTTATAGTACAACTAGGAGAGGTTGGAGTCCCTGGGTGTACAAACGGTTCACAGGCGGGAGGTTTGAGTGCACCCAGAGGTGTTTTGTAAGAAAGCTTGATGATCTATTTCAGAAAAACTAGCCATTCAAAACCTTGTAGAGTACAGTTCTACTCTGACACACGTGGGATCACTATGAATTGGAAACCGTTGATAACTGGTATTGGTAGGAGAGGGTTTATGCAGCAAATCTAAGTGAGTAATAATCACTCTAGATTACAAAAATGAGTTTTAGAGCTCAGGCCAAAGCCCAGAGCCACATTGGGACTGTGCCTGTCATAGATGAATTGTGTCCTCCCAAAATACGTATCAACTTGGTTAGGCCAGTATTGTGTATTGTTCCCCATTTGTGATTGTAATTTTATGTTAGAGAGAATTAAGGTGGGATTAATTGTAACAACCCTTACCCAGGTCATGTCCCTGATGCGAGGTAAAGAGAGTTTCCCTGGGGTGTGGCCTGCACCGCCTTTTATCTCTTGAGAATAAAAGGAAAGGCAGTCAAGCAGAGAACTGGGAACCTCATCCTACCAAGAAAGCAGCACCAAGAGCAGAGCATGACTTCTGGACCTGGGATCCTGCACCTCAGAAGTTGCTAGTTGAGGGAAACTTTGATGAGAAAGACTTTCCACCAGAGCCAAAGAGAGACAGAAAGCCTTCCCTTGGAGCTGGTGCTCTGAATTTGGACTTCCAGCCTACTAGACTGTGAGGAAATAAATTTTACTTTGTTAAAGCTATCCACTGATGGTACTTCTGTTATAGCAGCAGTAGATAACTAGGACAGTTCATAAAAGAGGAACGTCTAGCAGGGTTCTGGTGGCATCCGAGCAAGGATTAAAAATCAACTAGACGGCACTTGGCTAGGTTGATTCCCAGAAAGGGAATTCCTTCATTGTGGGAATATTAAGAACATGTCTGAGATGTAATAAATCAGAGTACTGGCTGTTGAGAGAGTGGAAAGCAGAAAAACAAAACAAAACTGGAGTAGTGAATGGGATCAGAGGGAGATTTCTTGGAAGGGGAGTAATCCTTGGAAGCTTGTTTGTTAAAAGGAAGAAGGAAGGAGCTAAAGATAAGGAGCTTGTGAAATAGTGAAACATCACAGAATAAGCATGAAACAGGAGGCAGGGGAGGGGAAGGAGAAAGAAAGGGATGAGGAAAGAAAGTGGTGCCAGCCACTTACTAAAGAAAATATACTTTATAGTGGTAGGAGAAGAGGGCATTGCTAACGTAAGTTCCTATGCAAGACACGTGAATTCTTTCTTACTTCCCATACCCCACTCCTAATCTCTTTCTGTTGTTGGTTCAGGAGCATCCAACTCAAACGAATAGACGTTTTAAATACTCAACACCCGTCCCATATTACTATAAGAAAAGTATTAAAGAAAATAAATAACGAAATACCTAGGCATATGAAAATAGCCAAAAATAAAGTAAATTAAATGTGATTAATAAGTGAATTATAGATATGAAAAAAACCATGAGACAGGAATTCCCATATGTTATGCAGATAACATGCCTTCTACATTTGTTTGCCAGCTTCTCCTGCTCTGTGAGGTATTTTTTATTATCTTCAGTATGCTAACTTTTTTACATGTTGCTGTAAAAAAAACTAGCATAACATGCTTATGAGAATACTTTGCAGGGGATGAACCAGTTGGTAAACAAACATAGAAGGTATGCATTATTTGTGTAAAAACACAGTAAGAAAATTAGGCTGGAAATGGGTGAGCAACAGAAGGTGTGAAATGGGAGTGATTAAGCTCAGGGGAAGAAAACTGAGGAAAAATATAAAATCATCCCAGAAATGATGAATAACTTATCAGTTGTCCAAGAGAGAATATTTACAAGTCAATTTCAATTCATAGTGACCATGGGGCAGAGTAGCACTGCCTGATGGTGTTTCCAAGGAGCTGCTAGTGGATTTGAACTGCTGACCTTTTGGTTAGCAGCTATACCACTTAACAACTGTAACACTCAAGTTTCCTGGTCAGTGAGGCTAGAAGGAAAGAAATGAAAGGAATCAAGAAAATAAAGCTAAAAAGAGGTAGAAAGGATCAAAAGCAAAGTAACAGAGAAGATAGACACAAAAGACCCAACATACCTATAATTGGAGACTCTGAAGAAGAAAAACAAAGTAATGAAATAGAATAATACTTTCAAATGTTATTAAAGTACATTTTTCTGAAATAGAAATTGTCCACTGTCATTCTAAGATGGTAAACTAGAGACTTATGCTTTAAAGCTATTAGATTTTTAGAAATAAAGGAAACATCACCTGAGCCTCCATGGAAAAAGACCAAGTCACTTACAAAGGCAGGGAAATCAGATTTTCATCAGACTTTGAGAAAGACATATCCAAAGGAAGACAACAGTGGAACAACCTTTTAAAGGAACAGGAGAAAAGAAAATGTGAGCTAAGGATTTTATATTTGGCCAACTGTCCTTTAAATGTCAGAAGTTTAGAAAAACAGTTTAAAGATTCAGAAATTCAAAGACTATTTTATTAGCCCTTCTTGAAGAAACTACTAGAATTAATTTTATGCCAAGGAGAGGGGTGGCAGGAGTGATCTTCCCTGGATTCAGGTTCCTTTACACAATAATAGTAAAAAAAAACAAACACAAAAACACCTCCTGAAAAACTTAGGTGGATCTAACCGCTAAGCAATTCCTGCTATTATTGTTGCATTTTAGTCATGTATAGAATCTTCAAATTATTTTTGTTACATATGGCTGGCTTGGCTATGCTTTAGTAAACGTTGTATTCTACATGGCAATTAATTTGAAGGACTCCTGATTATACAGTTAGGCCCTGGCCCATGCAAGCTCCTACACATGCTGCTTTGAGAGTAAGTTTGTGACAGTTCAGATCCTTCAGGCTCCCCAGAGGAACAAGCTCCTCTGAGAAGTTATTACATATTGTTGCATCTTAACAATAGATTAGAAATAAACAGTAATAACACAGGAATTGTAAAGACAAGCAGAACTTACATTTCTTCAGTTCTGTCATTCTTTGTGACTTCTTGGAGTTTATGTTTGAAATTTAAACAGTGATACAGACTGCAAACCATGAGCTGTGGTATTTTTGTTTGATGAATGTAAAAGGTTTAGTTGATGCAGGAAATATTTTACTGAATTTGCATAATATCCTTAAAACTGAAGCACGTCTTTTTAAATTGCTTAATTGTTTCAAAAATTTTAGATCATATCAAAGAAATGATTATTGGTTATCTGATTACAACTGAAGACATATTTGTCACTTAGAGGAAGGCAGTGTTAAAATGATCCACTCCAGATGTCAGATACAGTATGTGTGCTACATAATAGAAGACAAGCTTTGGCCAATTAGGGGTTGATTAGGGAAATGCTGGTGGCATAGGGGTTAGGTGCTGCAGCTGCTAACTAAAAGATCTGCAGTTTCAATCTACTGGGCACTCCTTGGAAACTCTGTGAGGCAGTTCTACTTTGTCCCATAGAACCTCTATGAGTTGCAATCGACTTTGGGTGCGGGGGCTTTGGCACAGGCACTGGTAGCAAATATTAACGATTTGTGTGTGGAAGACTAAAACAAAGGCAGAGATAAATGTGGAAGAATAGACAGAAATATTAATATGTTTTGTGATAGTATATGTTATGAAGTACAAATAACCAATACAAATAATAGGCAGTTGAGAGAAAGGAAAGGAACACTGAGGAAGCTTGTTGATTGATTGATTGCAGGTAAGGAGGTGAAGTCAAAGGATAACACTGAAAGTTGGCAAATTGAAAGGTACAGAGTTTTGGCATTAAGGTAAACCAAATGAGGTGAAACAAAAATATTATTGTCAGTTCTTGGAGTTAGCTCTGACTCATGGTGACCTGGTATGTGACAGTAGAATGTTACCCATTCCTGCGCCCTGCTCATGATCCTTGCGATGTTGAAGTCCATTGTTGTGGGTATTGTGTTTATCCATCTCATTGAGAGTGTCCCTCATTTTTAATGACCCTCTTCTGAACTGGCAACCTTTCTTTTTTGGGGGGGTAAGAGTGACAAAAGTGTGTTATTAAACAAAAGAAGTGATGTGTAAATTCATGTCTCATTCCTTCTTGTAGGGCTGTTTCTAATGGTCTGCAATGAATATGGTGTTTGTTGTGGGCTTGTGGTAGAGACTCATACTCTGTTATGGAAGTCCCTGTTTGGTTGTAATTTGCTAAGAACTCTCCTCCTCTAATTATGAATATGTGTTTTTTTAAATTTTATTAAATGGTTTTCCTGCATCTACTGAGATGATCTGCTACTGTGCTGAATTAGGTGATGGAATTAGTGTATTTTCTAATATTAGATTAACTTAAGATTTCTGGGATAAACTCATTCCTCATTATGATAGATTTTGCTTATAGACTGCCAGGTTCATATGACTAAATTTTATTTTGGATTTTTGCACCTAGGTTTGTGAGTTCAGCCTATCATTTATGCTTTCATTCTGTCTTTGGTTTTAGTACACAGGTTGTATTAAACCTAGGACATTTAGCATCTTGCCGTTTTCTTTCCTTTAGAGTGGTTTATGTCTGACTGAGGTGATGTTTTCCTTGATTGTCTTTGTAAGGATCAGTAGTGTCATCTTCTGGAGTACCTGGGTGATACAGCTAGCTAGTGTGTTCAGCTGTTAACTGAACGGTTGGAGCATGGAGTCCACCCAGAAAAATTAGCCATTGAAAGCCCTATGGAACACAGCTCTACTCTGATATACGTAAGTTTGAATTGACTCCATGGTAACTGGTGTATCATCATCTTCTGGTCCTAGTGGGTTATTTGAGGTCAGATTTTTGGCTACTAACTAAATTCCCTTAATAGTCACAGTCTATTTGGAGCAGGGAAATAAGCCTCACCTCACTGGTCAGCTTCCCTCAGCACTATCATTTTCCTTCTCATTTGTGAATTGTGAGCTTGCCCTAGGATTCCCTAGGTGAATGAACAGACAGTAACCAGGCTCTGGATTTGCTCTCTGACAATGGGAGTGTTTAAGTTCTCTTGTGACGGAGCAGGCTCTAGATGGAAGTTGCCTATGCCCATTTGCTATGGTTCAGGCCATGCAGTCCTTGTAGCGAGGTGACTGAAGTGAGTGAGAGACCCAAGACCTTTAGGAAGATAAATGCAGGACCCTGCAGCAGCTTGCTTCCGGTTTCACTGGGTGGCCTCTGCTGAGCACATGAGCCTTCTCCAGTATTTGAGAATTGGCGAGAGTGAAACAGCCCTCAGATGTGTGCATGTCCTGTATGCTCCTGCATGCATCAGGCTCACAGCCTTTCTAGAAGATGCGTCTTTGTCTAGCACGGAGGCGCTGAGCTGTGTGCAGAGATGAGAACGTTACTGATGGCTGCCCAGACTCTTAGACAGCCTGATGTTGTGGCAGGCAACTCTGTTTAACAGTTTTCTATCTCCATCCACAGAGTAGCTTGGGCTGTGGACTTGGCAGACTTCAGTTTACATCCCAGCACTGCCACTGAGGAGCTGTGTACAGATAATGACTTCCTCACTCTGAACGTCATTGTCCAAAGCTGACACTTGGAGAAAATGAAGCAAAACCAGTCTCTCTCCAAAGGTTATGGTGAGGCCAAACTGTGAAGGCTTTTGTGAAGTTCAGGTGTTCTCTGGCTTGGGTAGGTTAGTTCCATGCTCCTTCGTTCTATCTTTGTATTTCCTGCTCACTCAAAGGTGAAGGACTTTGCTGAGAGTGGTTTGCCTAGCCTTTAGGTTATTTGTGTCTCTCTCCCAACTTGTCATTACTGTATCTAAGTGTGTAAGGTATTAAAAAAAAAGGAAAAGAAAACCACACCCAGTGCCATCAAGTCAATTCTGACTCATAACAACCCTATAGAACAGAGTAGAGCTAACTGCTCCATAGAATTTCCAAGGAGCACCTGGCGGATTTGAACTGCTAATCTTTTGGTTGCCAGACATAGCACTTAACCACAATGCCACCAGAGTTTCCCATGTAAGGTTTAAGTAGTGTTATTATTCACCTTCCCCATTGCAGATGATGACAAAAGGATACATGCGGTGACCTGTGTTAAAGGTGGGTGAGTGTGTTGAACTCTGGAATTCTCTAAAATATGCAGGATGTTGTGAGCGGGGATGGACTAACCAGTAAGCAAGGTGTGCACTCACCTTACTGCTTACTTACTAATCTGTAGTGCATGATTTCACCATGTCTTTAATGTGTTAAAAATGGGTAAAATGGTGAACTACAGATTAGTGCTTATTGGATAGTCTGTCCTTGGCTGAGGCCTGGGAAGGAGATGCACCCAGAATTAGGGGATCAGGGTCCAGAGCAGCTGTGGTGCTTCCTGCTCCTTGCAGGCAAGCGGTATAACCCTGAGGAAGGAGGATGATCTTAACGATGGGACAGAAGGAAGGGGAGACAGCAGCCAGTGCTCAGCTGTTGGCTGTGAAGCCCGTTGGGAGCACTGTTTCAACACATAAGGGAGCCTGATTGCTAATATTGTGTAAGGAGGATTATTCCCTCCCCCTTTCCCTGTTAACTCATAAAAGAGCTGTTTTGGCAGCTTGTGGACTGTAAGAAAATCAGTCATGAGGGTACTTGCTGACGTGCTCGACGTAAGGTCTGTGTCCCTTTACAAACGGCAGGTATAACCCATGGAACAGAATATTTATGACCAATTTCCTGCCAGCATTGCATGGGAGTGGGCACCAGCTTCTTTCTCTACAACTTGGAATGCAACAGGCATTTGAAAAGACTGGGGTACTGGAAGCTGAATTGTATTTTTCCAAACATATGAAGACCTGGCCTGGCATCTGGGATCTTAAAAGCTAGTGAATGGCCATCTAAGATGCATCAATTGGTCCCAAGTCACCTGGGATACAGGAGAATGGAGAACAACAAAGATCCAAGGAAAATATTAGCTCAAGAGACAAAAGAGGCCACATAAATCAGAGATTCCGTCAACCTGCAACCAGAATTAGATGATGCCTGGCTGCCACCAGTGACTACTTGGACAAGGGACACAACAGAGAGTCCCTGATGGGGCAGGAGAAAAGTGGGTCACAGACTGGTATTCTTGTAAAAAGACCAGACTTACTGGTCTGACTAGGCTAGAGGACCCCCAGAAGATATGGTCCTTGGACTTGCTGTTAGCCCAGAACTGAAAGTATTCCCAAAGCCTACTGTTCGTACAAAGAATGGACTGTAAGATTTAAAATGATACTCATGAAGAGTGTGCTTCTTAGTTCAAATAGATGCATGAGATCAAAGGGGCACCTCTTGTCCAGAGGCAAGATGAGAAGGCAGAAAGGGGTAGGAGCTGGCTATGTGGCCACAGGAAATCTGGGGTAAGAAGGAGGAATGCGTGGTCACATTATAGGGATAGCAGCTAGGTCACGTAACAATGTGTGTAAAACTTTTTGTATGAGAACCAAACCAGAGCTGTAAACTTTCACATAAAGCATAATAACAAACAAACAAACAAAAAGACTTGGCCTGGGCTTCATAATGGACTTGAGAATATTTGTGTAGCATAAAGTGTTCTACACATATTGGTCAAGGGATATTAAGATCTTAACATCCTGTAGGTCTCATCCCTCTTTCTATGGCTTCATTGTGTGCCAGGGTTGCTGTAAGAACTCCAACCTGTTCCTCTTCCAGGAAGTGTTTGAGGGCACACTGAGCCCTGGGCTAGGGTGCAGCGCAGGCGTCTTCCCTCCCGTACCCGCTTGCCGTGCCCCAGGCCCCGTTCGAGCCTGACTTCTGGCTCCCCTCCTTCTTCCCTCTCTGTCCTGACATCTGCAGTACTTTTTCCTTGTGTACTGCCTTTCCCAGCCCTCTCTGGTCTTCGACCATTTTGTTCCAGCCATAACCCATATGTAGCCTCTTGGGTCACACGTTCCTGGTGTCTGATGGAATCTACCCTCAGCTTTTGTTCTGTTTTGAGCCAGCCAGGTCCCACCTGGCTAGCCAAGGTGTGGGACTTCCTCAAATCACTAGATTTATCAACCAAAGGGCTCTGCTGCCGCATTCTAGTTCACCCAGGTGGGGTGTGCAGGCCCTGTCAGCCTTGTGGAACAGCTGACCGTTCTTAGTTAAGACAGTAGACTTTTTGGGGGTGTATCCCTGTGTCTCTTCCCCTCAGATCATCAGAGATTCTGCCTCTGTCTCTGCCAGCAGGTGGCTGTGTCACCATGAGTCCTTCAAGCAGTGCTGTCATTTGTCAGCCATAGGTGTAATTCTGCTACTGCCCAAGCCCCTCACCTAGATGGGGGCTCTTAGAGTGGTCCTTCCTTCCTGTTACTTGTCTGTTCATTTGTCCATGAAACGCTAGTGATTGTATGTATGCTCTGGGTGTTGGATGACCCACCCTGTCCCCGCCTTTGTCCCTATGCACCCAGTTCCTATGACTGTGCCACTCAAGTGTCATTGTCTGTAACTGAACAGAAGCTTGGTGAGTGCAGGCAGTGAGGAGGCTTGGCATGGCTCACCTTCACTCTGTGGGAACAGTGAGGAGTTTGCTTCTCACTCTGAGAAATGCTAACTTCTACCCTCAGAAGACCTAGCTTCCCTTCCCAATGTCACAAAGAAAGCAGGTGGCATTTTTTGTATCAGAAACAGCGCAGATTTCTCCAAGGTACCAGATCCAGGAGGACACAGCAGAGCAGGACTTCTCCCTGTGCTACTTAGGCCCTGCTTCTGGGCCTCTCCCTGCAGAATTGGTGAAGTAGATGCAGTGTGAGCACATAAGGCGTCGTCCCAGGAAGGAAAGGGAGGAGGAACCACAGTAAAGGAGGGAACATCTCTGCGGGCCTCCCTGGGAGAAGCCAGATCGCTGTGCTGGTTGCTCCGGAGGGCTGGTATGCAGTCAGGCCGGGGGTCTAGTTTAAGGTGCTGGGCTGGGCAGTGATGTGACCAGAGAAAGGCCAGAGTCGTCGGCAAGTTTGGCTCCCAAGCAGGGGACAAAGCATGGAGCCCTGAGAAACAGGCAAGATACTCTGTGGTGGAGGGGATGCAGATGTGGGGCACTTTGCCTCAAGATCACCATGACTTGTGATTCTGGAACCTTCAGATCTGCTGCCCACTTTGCTGAGCATTTCTGCCAGTAAGGTTTCCCTGCTGGGCTGTGGTGAAACTGAAAGCGCTTCTGGAGTTGCATCCAGCACTGCTGTGCCTTGAATGAGGACTGCTTTCTCAGTCTGTGGGGGCTGCAGGACAGGCAGCTCAGAGCCCTGCTTCCCTGATGTCCCCTGGGCCCTGGGCCGAGCCTGGGCTTGCTGTGTGTCTCAGCTCTGTGTGAGCAGATGGCGTTCTGTGTGATACTGAGCTCAGTGGAGAGTGAACTGAAGCCAGAGCCCCTGACCTGCAGCTTTGGCCCAGCCTGTGACTCTGAGCATGCCACTACCTTTGGGTCCTCAGATCCACAGACCCAAAGTGGCAGACGGTGAAGCAAGAAATGGTTTCCTGATCCTTCCTGGGCTCTTTGCGTCAGTTTAAAAAAGGATAAGCAAACAGCACAACCATAGCCACTGAACACCAGAGCAGTGCCTGTTTAAGAGGCTAACTGAAAGAAAAATTCTGTCTGAAAGCTGCCTGGAGAATTTTTTGTAAGCACAAAAGCATGAGCCAAGGTCAAAACTGTCTTTCAGAGGGAGGGAAGTCATGCAGAAATGTTAAATGTAAATTGTGGCTCCTAGCTTAAATGCGTGGTAGAATCATTGCTGACCACTTAGTCTTGTCCTGTTTGTTTTGGGAGAATAGGGAGTATATATGTGAGTTAAATTTCTGCTAGGTTTTGGTTGTGTGAGACTTGGATGGTAGACCTGCCTCCACAGTGGTGTAGACATAAAATTTTTGCATTTGTTTTCAACCATATTAAATACAGACTGATGTTTTGGCATTAAGCTGGATTTAGGGCAGTGTAACTGGGCTTTAATTCTGTTGCTCTTTAGGGTATCAAAGTTATACTACCTCTCTAGTCCTTAGTTTCTAAATCTTTTAAGCACTTGTTTTAAGTAAGTAAGTAACAGAAAACGCATCTCAAAGTGGCATCAACATTTTCTTCCATAATCTAAAGTGCAGACTAAAAGGGTTTCAGGCAAGGTTCAATCTGCCTGGTTGGCCTTGTTTTTATAGATTCATTGTCTTTCTCTCAGCCCTCCCTTCCATAATAGCATCTTGATCCTAAAGCTGGTTCAAGGACATACTTTGATTATGTATGTATCTGCTTTAGCAATGCTTTATATTTGGTCCTCAGAGTAGTCATGTCATGTTCAAAGTCTGATGAATTTGAATTTTGCCAGCCTTTTGGTTAGTGGCCATAGCTGTTAACCATTCTGCCGTCAGGGATTCCTTTTAAGCCCAGTTGTTGGAAAACAAATGATAAAGACAGGCCCAAGTGAAACAAAACAGCAATCTGTCATGAAAAAGCAAGAATAGAAAGAGGCATTGGACACCCTTGACAGAGTCGAGGATTCAGTGATGGTATGTGAATGAGCATCCCTCCCTCAGTGGGAGCTTTGTGTGGCTGCCTGGTAGAGCTGGTGTCTACTCCTCTGTAGAGGCAGGATTGTAGGTCTCAGTGATAGGGCAGGCTCATCAGTGATGTCCAGTTGTGTAATCATGACAACCCCTGCCCACCATGAAAGTCTAGTAAAATAAAGCATAAAAACGCAAGACAGACTGAGTGTTGGGTTGAGTTCCTGGCATTGTGGGATTATACACAGGCGTAACCAGCACAGATGTAACTCAGTGTCATGGTTAAGATTCTGTATCAACTTAGGGGGGCCATGGTTGTCAGTGTTTATATATGATCACTCCCATGAATGCATCTGCTATGAGTAGCCAATCAGTTGAAAGGGAGTTTCATCAGGTTGTGTGGTGTGCATCTGAGTACAAATAGACAGTCAGGCTTTGTTTTGCCCCTCCAGATCCTGTAGCAGCCTCCTACTCATCTGACCTCTGGCCTTGGGGACTTGAGCTATCAGCTTATCCATAGATCTTTGGATTTGTCAGTCTTCAGAGCCTGGGAGCAGAGCCCTGCTCTCTAATCTACCATTCTTAAGTTCCACAGCCTCTGTGGCTATATGAATCAAAAGAGGACTCAATCCTGATGCACACACTTGGAACATTTCAGCCTCTACACTTTCATGAGCCATCTCCTTGATATAAATCTCTCTCTCTCTCCATTTATTTGCTTTGCTGGTTTACTTCTCTAGAGAACCCAGCCTAAGACACTCAGTACAACAAGAAGTCAGTGTGTGCAGGGGCTGCCCGTGTCCCGACTCTGCTTGCCCCCTGTGTGGTCCCCGTGGTGCATACCCCGAAATGACACACTGGCCCCTCGTGTTGTAGGCTTGGATCCCTACAGGAATTCTGAAGTGTGGACGATGCTATTGACTGTATTGTGTCACCCCCAAATACATGCTGAATTCCTGGTGCTTCTATCCATGGATGTGACCCTGCTTGGAAATAGTATTTTTATTTTGTCATATTAATGAAGTCGTCCTCAAACCTAATCACTTCTGAGTTATAAAAAGACCGCAGGAGGAACAGAGACACACAAGGGGAAGACAGACATTATATGAGAATCATCTGCAAGCCAAGGAACCAAGGAGTACCCGGGACTGCCTACAAGGAAAGAAGCAACATAGCCTAGACCCTAGTTTGCTGTTCTTTAAATTCCTTGAAAACCACTTCCTTGTGGTATTTCTGTTATAGAAGCAATGTGTTAGTAGGACAGAAGGCGTAAATATTTCTGTGGATATTCCAGCTAGCCACTACCTCCTACGTATTTCACCCAGCTGTGGCATAAGGAAGTGACATGCAAGGTGGCCTGGTAAAGGAGAGCTTTGTTTTGAAAATGAAACTCCTGTCCTTGCTTCTGCTTTCCCCTGAGCAGATGTGTATTTGTGGTGCATGTGTGGTGAGTGACTGTTGTCATACTGAAGTAGCTGGTGTTGGTGGAATCATGCTCTAATACTCATTTGGGGCCATGTATGGTGGTTTGCTTCTTTTAGGTTTTTGCCCTATTATTTCCCTATTATTTTGCCCTATTATTTTGCCCCATTATTTCCTAGAATCTTTTCTAGCATATGTAAAACACTCAGACTTCAAATTGATTTTTTCTGTTTGAGGCTGGTGTGGGATGTGAGGGCTGCCAAGGCGTGTGGTAAAGTGGACAAGGTAGCCTTAGGGAGGCGTACCACCTCACTGAAGATTCCAGCCACGGTGCTGTGAGGGGACCGCAAATCCCCTGTTGGATTAGGTTGGAGAATCCTGGCCTAGAGTGAACTCTGCAGGCAGCTGACCTCCTCTACCCACCCACCAGGTGGCGGTCTCCCTGCCCCTCTGTGCCCCCAAGAAAGACTCTTGTCTTCTCCTGGAGAAACCCATGTAGAGCTGAAGTTCCCCAGGGAAAATAATAATTGGGGCAGGTGTGGGCCCCGGCTGTGTGGGAATAGGACTGGGCTTATCTGAAGCACCCAGAACACTCTGCAGCTCCCACTTCGGGCCCAGTGGTGCCGGAAGCCTGCCTCCTCTTGGATTAATGAGCTTCCTCCCTGAAAATGTATGTCCTGGGTGGGTGCATAGACTCTTATGCTTTGGTATGAAGTGTGCTCTCAGCTGATTGGGGGCTGTCGAGGTGAGTGGGATTCAGGGATGGGTGGTGTTTGTAAAACCCTCCTATGTGGCAGATGCGGTGTTGGTGCTGTGACTGCCAGCCTGGGTTGCAGCCAGGCGTGAACAAGCTCCTGAGCATTATTACTTGAGGAGAGGAGTGCTCCGGACTGGCTGGAGGCTGGGGTGGGAGTGGTCACAGAGGACCTTCCAGGTGGCCGGATCTGGTGGCTTTATTAACAGAGCTGGCTTGTCCTTTCCACTGACTTTGTGTCAGGGCCTCGTTGAAGTCACTCAGCAGTCTCTTGACGGAGGCACTATTAAGTATTATCCCCATTTCCCAGTAGAAGAAAATGAAATCAAGGCCACAGCTACTGAGCCTTGATGCAGTGTTGGAGCCTTCAGCTCCTCAGTGTGGACACTTTGTCTTGCTTTCCTCTTGGGGAGGGCTGACTGTTGCTCTGAGAGCTAAGCTAAAGAAGCTCTGGGATTCTGTGGGGTCAGCGGGATTCCTGACTTGGAGTCTGCAGGCCCTGCAGGAGTAGGCTGTGTGCACAGGGGGACGGAGAGCTGCTGGGATGTGGGTGGCGTGTGCCCCAGGGCACATGGGGACCTCTGGACTTGGCTGCCTCTGTGGCAGAGCACCTGCTGCCCAGCTGCCCAGACCCTCTACAAGCTGTGTGCTTTGGACTGTGTCTGAGGCAGGCCCTGGCATCACTGGGAAGAAAGGGAGAGAAAGTGACTGTAGGCATCCAGTTTGCGGTGGCCAAACAAGGAGCATGCCCTGTTGATTGGGCTCTCACTTGAACGGCTGTCCTTCACCAGTAACATTCTTAATACGCCTTTCTGCTCCTTTTGTTCACAAGGGCCAGGCTGTGGCATTCCTGGAAAATGAGCACAAACAGAAACTGGACCCAGATTCTCAGAGGTCGTTTCCAACAAGTCATGGTCAAAGGGAGCACACTTAACGGGTAGCTCCAGCCCTCTGTTACCTCAGAGACATGTTTTTTAAAAAGGAGAGCAAGCTCAGAACCTATTAGATGTTATTGCTTCAGCTGTCAGATCATGACTGGAAAAGTAGCTGCTTCAGTTAAAGTGGATTTTGGACACAGTTCTTGGAATGAGCCAACTGAGGAAAATAACACACATTGCTATAAAAGCAAGCCTCTTAAAATAGACTTTAAATTAGTGTTCTTAAATAGTTCTGTGGTGGTTCTTTGGCTTCGAATTAGGCTGAGTCTGTTGAATTTAACTGGTTCTGGTTACTTTAATTGAATCAGTTGGTTCTGATCTCCTCAAACTAGTTCTAAGGAATGCAGAATGCTTTTGTTTTCTGGAATCTAACAGGGAGAGAGAAACAGAGAAATACACACACACAGACACAGACACACACGCACAGAGAGAGAGAGAGAGAGGGGGAAACATGCTGTTGACCCGATCCTGCCTTCTAGGAGTCCTGCCCTTCTCTGATTACCCCACGACATGAGAAGAGTTGAGGTGGAGGGCGCTTCATCTCTGTGAACAGCCAGGAGAATGTGCTGCCCTGCCTCCAAGAAAAAAGTTTCCCTACTTCAATGTAACACATCCTCCTGCACAACTCCCCATGACCGCCTACCCTTAAAATCAGTTGCTGCCGACTAATGGTAACTCCCTTTGTGTCAGAGTAGCTCTATTTCTCATAGGATTTTTAGTGGCTGATTTTTTTGGAACTAGATTGCCAGTCCTTTCCTCTGAGGTACCTCTGGGTGGACTTAAACCTCTAACCTTTGGGGTAGCAGCCCACTGCATAAACCATTTATACCACCTGTGAACTCCCCGAACCCCTTTGAATGGGGCTGTTCTTAGTTTCTTGCCTCCCTAAGGAGAGAAGCCATTCCCTGGTCACTTTCAGCAATAAAGTGCATGTCACATGTCCGTCATTTGCCATCCACGTTGTGTGGCTGTGAAAGAAGGCTTACTTGACTGAAGTGTAGGACTTGCTCAGTGGCAAGTGATGGACAACGTTTTCTGTAACTATGTTGGGTGACTACTCATGTGTTAAAGCTTCTTTCCAGTACATGTCATCTAGCTTTCAAGGTGGCTGTGTTGTTTCCATAGACTCAGCTTGTTCACGAGGAGGAACTTCACTAGCTTAGCACATACACAGTGGATCACTGCTGGTCACTCCTCTGTCCCTTTTTTTGGATTACCTTTTTATTATAAAATATTTGGTATACAGAAAGGTAAAAGGAGTAATGTGGCTAACACCTATGCATGCACCCACAATCTGTTTCAGGAATAGAATATTAGTCTATGGCTATCTACTTCTATGTAACAAATTTTGCTAAAGTTCAGTGGCATAACACAATAAACATTCGTAATCTCCCACATAGAGTTTGTGAGTCTTGATTCTGCAAGTGGCTTAGCTCAGGGTCAAGATATGGACAGGGACTGCAGTTGCCTCAGGACTTGACTGGGGGTGGAGGGCCCACGTCCAAGACATAGTGTACACGCTGTTGGCTGGAGGCCTCATTTCTTGCTGTGTAGACATCTTCATTGGGCTGCTTGAGTATCCTCATGACATGGCAGCTGTCTCTCTCCAGAGTGAGTAAAATAATGTGAAAAGTGATAATGTAGGGGTCAAGAGAGACTAGAGGGAGACACTACCTCTTATGATCTAGTCTCAGTGGGCGCATAACCTCACTTCTGCTTCTTCTGTTCACTAGAAGCAAGTCATCAAGTTCAGTCCATACTCAAGAGGGGGATTAGGTTCCACTTTTTGAAGAGGGTGTCATGTAACTTGTAGACATTCTTTACACCATTACAATTGTAACACACTTTAAGCTGCTGTGTGCCCTTCTTGATTGCAACTCCTTTTCTCCCACACAGAGGTAACCACTGTCACAATTTTGTGCTTGATCGACGGCACTTGGCTTGGCTATTATTCATATATCTGTCAGTATATCTCTCTCTATATTACCTCTGCAGGTCTTTAAACATTATGTAAGTGATATCAAACTCTAGGTTTTGTTTATGGTTTGCCTTTTTTGCTCAACATTATGTTTGTGAGATTCATTCACATTAAAATATGTATCCATAGTTAATCCATTTTCACTGCCATGTGGCATTTCACTCCAGATCTTTGCATATTGCATTATCATTCTTTGTTTTCTCGAGCCACCATTGGAAATATTCTTTTCAGTGCTTTTACTGCATTATTTCTTCCATTTGCTTTAGCTACCCTCCATTCAAAAGCAAATTTTGGAGTCTCTTCTGACATCCATTTTGGTCTTTTATTTCCTCTCTGTCTTTTTAATGACCTTTTTCTGTCTTCATGTATGGGTGTCCTTGATCTCATCCTACAACTCGTTTGGTCTTTGGTCTTTAGTGTTCAGTGCATCAGACCTGTTCATCAGATGGTCTTTAAATTCAGCTGGAATATACTCAAGGTTATACTTGGGCTCTGGTAGACTTTAATTTTCTTTAGCTTCAGCTTCAACTTCTGTGTAAGCAGTAGATGGCCCATTCCACAGTCGGCACCTGGCATTGCTCAGACTGATGTTATTAAGCCTCTCTGTAGACTGATGTTATTGAGCCTCTCCATTGTCTCTTCTACAGATGTAGTTGATTTGATTCCTGTATTTCATCTGGCAAGGTCCACATATATAGTTAGCATTTATGTTGTTGCAAAAAGATATTTCCAATAAGTAATTGTTGTCTTGCAGAATTCTATCACGTGATCTCTGGCATTGTTTCTATCACCATGGTCGTATATTCTGTTCTGCAGGGGCTCTATGAGTCGGAATCAACTTAACAGCAACTCGTTTTTGGTTTTCGATCCTTCTTTGTTTCCAGGTTTTGTATTCTAACTACCAATAATTATCAGTGCTTCTTGATTGCGTGTTTGATTGATTATAGTCTGCAGAAGTTTGTAAAATCTTGAGTTTTTTCATTTTTGGCTTTAGTGGTTGGTATGTAAATTTGAATAACAGTCATATCAACTGGTCTTCTCTGTAGGCATGTGGACAGTATCCTATCACGGACAGTGTTGGACTTCAGGATAGATCTTGAAATGTTCTTTTTGACTGTGAACATGATGTCGTTGCTGTTTGATACGTCCTTACTGGCGTAGTAGAGCATATGACTGTCAAATCAAAATGGGCAGTATAAGACCATTTCAGTTCACTAAGGCTTAAGGTATTGATCTTTATGTGTGCTATTTCATTTTTAATGATACCCAGTTTTTCTAGATTAATATTTAATACAGTCCATGTTCTGATTATTAATGGATATTTACAGCTTTTTCTTCTCATTTTGAGCCACGCCACATCAGCAGATGAAGATCCAAAAAGTTTTACTTACCCAC
This sequence comes from Heterohyrax brucei, assembly GCA_028571685.1. Taxonomy (NCBI): domain Eukaryota; kingdom Metazoa; phylum Chordata; class Mammalia; order Hyracoidea; family Procaviidae; genus Heterohyrax; species Heterohyrax brucei. The sequence continues at coordinate 132,143,773 of CM053149.1, read as the reverse complement.
ATCATTAAGGCCAACTCTAGCTTGAGGAGACAGCTCCTCTCAAGTCATATTCTGAATGCCTTCCAACCTGGTGGGCTCATCTCATGGCCCTGTGGCAGGCAATGTTCTGCTGCTATTCGTAACATTTTTCCTGGCTAATTTTTTGAGAAGTATCTTGCCAGGTCTTTCTTCTAATACACTCAGTGTTTCTCAAACTGAAATAACAAGAAACAGTTCAAGCCTTGAGTTGTAATGTTGAAGGATTCTATAGGCAAAATAGTGAGTGATGTAGGAAGCTTCAAAAAAAAAAAAAAAGGAAGGAATATCCAGAGCTGTTGTGTCAATAAGAACCGGGCAACATTAAACCATTTCAGGAGGCAGCGTGTGGTCAAGAACAGATGGTATTGAAAGGAAAAGTCGAAGCTGCATTGGCACTGGTGAAAAATAAGGTTTTGGCAATTGATGAAATAGCAAATGAGGTGTTTCAACCTACAAATGCAGTGCTGGAGCCCTAGTGGCCCAGTAGTTAACTCAAGGCTTGATTTTTTTTTTTCAGTTATTTCAGCTTGAGAAATGCTGAGTGGATTGGAAGAAGGACTTGGCAATATACTTCTAGAAAATTGACCAGTGGTTAGGAGCTTGGCTGCTAACCAAAAGGCGAGCAGTTTGGTTCCTTGGAAACCCGGGGGTAGTTCTGCTCTGTTCTATACAGTCACGGTTAGTTGGAATCAACTTGATGACAGCAGGTATTACAAACAAGACTATCATGCATACTCTTGTGTCTGTCTGGTTTGAATGTGAAGGAGGGTTGTCTTGAATATTTAACAAGGGTTGAAATTGTTATGGGTTGTAGTACAAAATCTTCAAGTTTACCAGATGCTGCCAATGAATTTGCCACCAGCAGCGTGTGAGTTTTCCCATTTCCTTGTTCTTGACAGTACTTGCTTTTGTTGGGCATTTTCTATTTCCATCAGCTTGATGGGTATAAATGGAAATTATATGGGGTCTTACTTTGCGTTTTCCTTCACATTAAGCATCTTTAATATAGGTGTTAACTGTCCATATAGCCAGAATGCACCTTAGAAGCAAAGATAGCAAGACTTCAGCTCGCTTACTTTCAACATGTCATCAGGAAAGACTAATCACTAGAAAAAAGTGTCATATTTGGTAAAAGAGAGGATCAGCAAAAATGCAGGAAAATCTTCATCAGGTGCATTGACACAGTAGCTGCAGCAGTGAAGTCCAGCATACAAAAATAATGAAGAGGGTACGTGACTTGACGACAGCCAGCAACAGCAACATTGCTTATGCAGGCTTCCTGTTCAGTGAATTGCCTGGTCATACCTTTTGTACTTGCTTTCATTGTTCAGCTGATCATTTTCATATTGATCGGTCTAATCCTTCATTAGATTTATGTATTACAAATGTGTATTTCATTTCTTCTTGCCAACATCATCTGGAGATAACAGCATGTTCTCTGAGGCCAGAATTTAAACCACACTTTTCCTTGTGTGGTCTTGCACATATTACTTAAGCTCTGTATGCCTCAGTTTTCTGATCTGTGAAATGGGCTGACGACAGCCCTCCCTACCTCACAGTGGTGCTGGAAGAATTAAGACTTGAGCATCTGTGAAACAGGGAGTGGGGGTCTTAGTGAGGACAGTATGAGTTAGATACGCCAGAATAGGCTTTAGGCCTCAGGGCCCAGGTGGCTCTCCCTGTCAGCATTCCTGAGCTGCCTGAACAGAAAATGAAATCCTAGCTTTGTAGCGACCTGGGAAATTAGGAAGCATTAGGTTCCCTGAATCCGAAATACATGCCTCATTGCTTAGGAGAAAATCATAATGAGGAGCAGAGCCACGCAGATGCTGTCAGTCTCCCTGTCTCCCAGGTCCTCCTGGGCTGGTGCAGACTGGGCTCAGCCCTACAAAAATAATGAATGCAGATCCCTCCCTTCTCGGCTCCTTGCCCTTTTCAGAACTGTTGTGCATCCTGGTAACAGGTCTAGGCTTCATGCAGAGTTCTAGTTTTAATACCCCAGTGTTGGCTGTCTTTTGTCCTCTGATTTCCCAAAGTCGGAAATACTCTGGAAGACAAAACTGGCTTAATATTGAGGGTTATTGATTGGAGAAACTTGTCGGGTATTATCACATACAAAACTACCTCTAAGAAACATCCAGGGAACAATGTTTCTGTCCATGTAATGCGTGAACTCCCTGAGGACCAATTTATCAGATCATAGCGCATGTAAAGATCATAGCACTGTCAGCTATAACTCCAGCATTAGTGAGTTAGCTCAGTGCCACTGTAAGGAACTCCCAGAGTATTTTATATAAAAACCAGCCTGGAAGAATTGATGAAATCAGAAATGCCAGATACTATAACCTCTAGGTTTTAGAGCAGATGTTGGAGTTTTGAAATGGAGTGAAACATCCCACGTCTCTATCCTATCTCTGAACTTCTGCACTCTAGGTGACCCTATAGTCACCCTGGAAGTGAAACAAATCATAAATGTGAAAGAACTGTAGCTGTCGTCGAGTCGATTGTGACTGATAGTGACCCTGTGAACAACAGAACAAAATGTGACCCAGTTGTGTACCATCCTCACAATCACTGATATGCTTCGGTCAGTTGTTGCCTTCTACCTAGTGGGCTAATCTTCCAGCACTGTACAGACAATAGTCTGTTTGTGAACCATAGGTTTTTCACTGGCTGATTTTTTTGGAAGTACATAACCAGGCTTTTCTTCTTTATCTGTCTTAGTCTAAAAGCTCCTTTGAACCCTGTCTGTCATTGGTGATTCTGCTGGTATTTGAAATACCAGCGGCATAGCTTCTAATATCACAGCAGCACACAAGTCACCACAGTACCGCAGACTGACAGATGGGCAGTTACTACGGATTGAACTAATTGCCAGTGATGAGCCTATGCATTTGGATTTAGAGCATAAAGCAAGGATTTTCCCAGGTGGAGAAAGAACTACAGTAACCTTGGGGCTTTTGCCAGGGCAAGGGCATGGGGATGGGAATGGGTGTCTGGGCCTTATGCATCCTACGTGGCTGGTCAGCTCCAGACTTGGCAAGATAAGTTCTAAGAGTTGGAGTGTTTACCAGTTTTAATCAGAGCTATGTGTGTGTTGTTCTTAGTTGAATATTTTAAACACTGTGTTTAGAAGCCTCCTTCCCAAGCAAATAATTGCTTTGGAAATTCTGAGACCTTGAAGAGTAATTTTAAATCCAGTTTGTTCCCAAAACATTTGTACAAATTGGAGTCTTGAGGTCATAGTGTTTTATTCTGAAGACACAGATTCTAGCCTAAGAGGAGAAAAACAAAGATATGTTCATATTTATAAGAGGAGTCGTTAGCAATTGAAGACTACTTCGCTGTTAGATTAGGTACTTAGTCAGAGTTTCAAGATGTTATTTGTAAGCACTCTCTTTGGTCCATTCAAGGGATCATCTACCATCTTTACTACCTCTACAGGTCCCAGGAAACCTTCTTGTCCCTACAGCTGATTTGCCAGATGCTGCCCTGAACTGGGACAAGGAAACCTTTTGTGAGGCCGCAGGGTGCTGATGTGCTTCATGGCTACTTAGACTATTCCAGAAACACATGCACATGAACCCCTATTCCAGGTTTTCCTCATGTAGGGTGCTAACTGCTCCATGGACACCAGATTTTCCAATATTGACTGCAACTACCAGGTGGTACCAGATGATTGTGCATGGCCTATGCTCTGCCTTGACTGCACTCCAGTTCTCCCCATTTCCACTCTGTCCTGTGCACACAGAGGCCCATCTCAGTGTCACTGTGTGCCCATCAACAAAGATTAACTGAGTCCACATTATTACTGTTAACCAGATTCCACATGTTCTGCAGTCCTGCCATAACAAATAAACCTGCTGTCAAGTTGACTGTTATCAGGGTGACCCCACTTGTGTCAGAGTAGAGCTGTGCTTCGTAAGATTTTTCAGTGGCTGATCTTTTAGAAGCTGATGACCAGGCATTTCTTCCAAGGTACCTTTGGGTAATCTTGAACCTCTGAGGTGCCTCTGGGTAAATTTCAGTGAGCAGCCCAAGGTGTTTAACTGTTTGTACTACCCAGGGATCTTAGTGGTCAGATATTCCCAAACTTGGGTCACAGTGCTAAGTCCCTTAAAAGGGGTTGTTGTTGTTAGATGCCATTGAGTTGGTTCCAGTAGAATGAAATACTGCCTGGTCTTGTTCCATGCTTACAGTCATTGCTGTGTTTCGTCCCACTGTTGCAGCCACTGTGTCCATCTGTCTCATTGAGGTCTTCATGTTTTTCACTGACCTCCTCATTTGCCCAGCATAATGTCTTTTTCCAGGGACTGACCCCTCCTGGTAACATGGCCAGAGTATGTGAGACATGGTCTCGGCCTCCTGGCTTCTAAGGAGCGTTTGGACACGAAGCATCAGGCTACCACGTATCTCAGGGAAGCTCAGCCACAGTTCTCAGGTTGGCTAGAGAAAGAAACATAAACACAGCACTACTGGTAATTTAAGTTTTCAGGCACCCTGGCTACTTTGAGTGCCTCCCCGTTCAGTAATAGGCTCCAGCTTCCCAGTGCCATGCAGAATTCCCAGTCAGGCAGTAGAGATGCTGAGCAATTTATCTTCCTGCTCTTCATATCTAGGGGTCCTCCAAGCATAACATCTAGGTCTGAGATGCCATGAAGCTGTGAATATCACCTGAACTTCGCTGAGAAAATGCTGTAAAGGTTGGTTTTGACCCCCAACACCCTTACCCCACTAGTGCCTCCGTGTGCTCCAGGCCCAGTGACTTCTAATCTCAGTATCCTGTCCAGGGTCCACCCTGGGTCCTCTCGCAGTGCCTCCCTCACCCCGGAGCCACCAAAAGCCCTGAGGGTCATTTGTGGATATGGGAGCTCCCACCAGCTCCCCTGACATAACAAAAAGTTATCAACATGTTTATGAAGCATCCATTCTAAGTAATATTTATAAGTTCTGTTTGTCTCCCGAGTCCCTAGGAACTTGGTGTTTGATTCCAGATCCAGTTTATTGCCAGAAATATGTGTGTGGAATAACACCGAATTTGCAGTGGCAGTTGAAGTGGCATCGTGTGAGAAGATTAATTAATCTTGAAACAGAATGCCAACTGCCTCAGCAACAGTATTCATAAGTGTAGTAAGCCCTGTGATATTTTAAGTTGTACAGCTAAAGGATTGCTCGCTGGAAGTGTTCTCAATTCTGCTGAGAACTCAGCACTGTGGACCAGAGCTTGCTGACCCATCTGTGCTGGTTCCAAGGGCTGTGGGGCTCCCAGAGCTCCTATACCTCAGAGAATCCAGTCATCTGCAAGGGAGCAGAAAGAGCCCCCAGAAAGCAAGGGCTTCTGTGGCTTTGGAAGTGCACATTTCCCCTGGGAAGCTGGGCTGTGGGATAACCTCCCCCATAATGAAGGAGCCTGTAACTTGGGAGGGGTATGGAGTGCTCTGATCTTGTGAAGGACCTGTGTACTTAATTTCCAACCTTAGGATGGATAAGGATTAGGAGATTATCCCCCAAATGGTAATGATTTTCCAAGAAGGGTAGGCCCTAGCATTTATGTTTAATCCCAACTGGCTGGGAACATGCTGGCTTACAGCCTGCAGAAATGGGGCTCAGAGACACTGGAGGACAGAGATGGGGAGGTCATATGGGTTGAATTATGTCTCCCTCAAAGACTGGTTAAAATTCTAACCCCTGTGCGTGTCAAGGTGGCCTTCTTTAAGAAAACCATCTTTCTGTAGAGCTATTAATCAGTTAAGTCATTTCAGACTAGGGTGGGTTCTAGTCCTAAGCCTTTTTGAGTGGTATTTTATAAGAGAGAAGAACAGATACTGTGTCCAGCTCCCACAGGGGAAGATGCCATGTGAAGATACCTTTATATAATCCAAGGAACACCAAGACAGAACTAGGGCTCCAGAAGCTGGAAAACGTGAGAAAGATCTTCCCGGAGAGCCAGCTGGGGAAGTGTGGTCCTGCCAGTGCCCTGATCTGCATTTCCAGTCCCCAGAAATGTGAAAGGATATATTTTGGTTCTTGAAAGCCACCCACTCGTAGTATTCTGTCATGGAAGTCTTAGGAAATAAGACAAGAATGACCCTGGCCTTGCTGCCTGTGAGAGGTCATAAATTATCAGGCTACACAGCAACAAAGAAAAGCCAGGGAGGTGGAGCTATATTTGGTCCTTTGTGTGTGTTCCTGGCTGCTGGGAACAGCCTTCCCTGATGCTGCCTGGCTGGCTGGGGGACTTAGAGGCAGATGGAGAGAGCTTGACAGCCCCAGGGAAGTTCCCAAGTTTCCATGGCCATGACTTTGTAGGGCTGTCTTTAAGACGAACCTTCTGCCCAGGATGCAGGTCACAGAAATAACGCAATGCTGTTTTATCATGGGCACCTGGGCGCTCCTGCCAGAAGAGAGACTCATATTGTTCTCTGAGGAGAGTGAAATGTGATACTGGATCCAAGTGGTAGGTGACCTTGCTACTGAGACGCTGCTGGGGAATGAGAGGAGCTGAACCTGAAAAGCGTGCTAATGAAGAGCAGTGGACAGGAGCTGGGAGTCCTGACTCTGCCCAGCTTACGTGGATACATGTGTGATTCCCGTAAATAGATTCTTAATGGCAGACTCTGCACTGAATTGCAGTGTGGGCCTGCATCCTCTATGTTACATGAGATGCACTTTCGTGCAGCTGAGTGATTTCGTCCGTTTGCTGGCCTACAGGGGAATGCTCAGAATACAGAGATGGATGGCATGCACTCCTTTCAAGAAGCTGCCAAGCTCTTGGGAAGCAGATGCAGAATGGAAGCTTCTCTGTCCAGATGTGGACAGCCCAGGGAGCAGTGAGAAGGCCTTGCTGTCTGGGACAGAACAGCAGGGCTAGGAGAAAGTGGATGGAGCTGGACACTCTCCCAGGAAGCTGTGGACTCCATGGGGCCACAGTGGCTGGGATGATGTAGGTGGGCCTGGAGGGGATGTTCAAGGCACGGTGGTCCTGTGGGCCAAACTGCAGTAGGTGCAGGTACCTATAGCCTGGATGGGGGTTCCTGGAAAGGATAGGGCTGTCTGGCTCTTTCCAGTGGACCTTCTTGAGGTCACAGAGTTTGTTTAATGTAGAGTACAGATCTAAGGTCCTGTTTGCTGATGCCACAGGAAGCATTTTGCCACTAAGACCTAGCTTTAATAAATTTATGTGCAGTAGCCGAGGAATTGCTTAGGTGGTAGAAGAGAGAACCACTACTTGGTGCTGATGTAACCTCAGTGATTGTCTAGGGCCTTGGTTGCATTTCATGATCTCAGCCATTCTTGGAAGTTAGTCGTCTGCCTGTTACATGTGATGTGAGGCTGATGATGTGAAGGGACTCGCTGGTGTTCACACAGGAAGCAGGCAGATGTGCTGATTCCACTTGGAATGGAGTTTGTGTGGTTGGAATGCTGTATGTACAGGTTTACTCAAGTGAGAGAGAGCAGTCCTTGCAAAAGGCCAGAGCCTGTGATGCTCTGCAGGACCAGACTGCTAAGGAGCTGGAGCACCCACCCACTTGGAAAGCAAGTAAACTATATGCAGATATTCAGTTTCCTCTGAGCAGCCACCACCCAACTGGAATTTTGTTGTCTTGTGATGACTTGCATGTTGCTGTGATGCTGGAAGCTATGCCACTAGTATTGCTAATACCAGCAGGGTGACCGTGACGGGCAGGTTTCTGCAGAGCTTCCAGACTGAGACTGACTAGGAAGAAAGATCTAATGATCTATTTTGAAAAGTAGCCAGTGAAAATTCTCTTGTTTACAACAGAACATTACCAGACTCTTCTGCACTGGACATGTCATCAGAAAGGATCCATCGTTAGAGGAGGGTGTCGTGTTTGGTGAAGTAGACGGTCAATGAGGGTGAGGGCGATCCTTGGTGAGATGGACTGGTACAGTAGCTGTGACGATGGATTGAACATCCTGGCTATCGTGAAGGTGACACAGGACCAGGCAGTGTTTCCGTCTGTTGTGCGTTTGGTCATCATGAGCTAGAGCTGACTTGGTGGCAGCTGTCTGTGTCTAGCTGTCTACCTCTTCTCTGAGATAAGCCAGGCAGATTATAGTTCTAAAGCCTTCTTAAGGTGTGATTTCATTCAAAGAGACCAATTCTCAGACTTGGAAGGGATATCCAGTCAGTGTCATTTATGTCTGGGTCACAGTCATCTGCATGGGGCCAGTATGGGCTGCAGGATATTCCTCCGGCCGCATCCTTAATTAAAGCCACTGATAAGAATGTCTGCCCAGGGATGTGCATAGTGACTATCAGGTTTTGCTAGAAGTGACAAAGCCAGGTCCAGGTTAGCCTTTATGATGAAATAGGAGCAACTGTCTGCCTGAATCAATAGCAAGACTGCTGCCGTTCACCAAAGCATGATAGCCATCTCCTGTGACCTCAGACCCCGGGATAGACTGAAGAAGTACTGTCCAGTCACAGCATCTATTAATTCCACGTGCTCTGCCCTTCCATTCCCAGCTGTGACGCCCCAGGGATGATGCTGTCATTGCTAGTTCTGGGAAAGGAAAGAAGAAAATCCTTTGTCGTTTTATTCTGCTTTACCACTGATTCCTGATCCAACTCATCTTGATTATCTAGTGCTGCTATGGCAAAAATTACCACAAGTGGGAGGCTGTAATAAACAGAAATTTGTTTTGTCTCACAGCTCAGGAAGCTAGAAGACCGAATTCAGGTTGTGGTTCTTAGGAGAAGTCCTTCTTTGACTATTTCAGCTTCTAGTAGATGTGCCAATGCTTGGCCTTCCTGGACTTGTGGCTACATCTCCCATGTGTGCCTGTTTTCATATGGCATCTTGCCCTGCGTGTACCTCTGTCTGTTCTGCTCTTTATAATTCAGCAGTGGCTAGGTTTAGGACTCACCTTACACTGGTATCTGACTCGATGGCACTTGGCTTTACACTGGTATGACGCATTAATATAATGACCCAAACGTGCAGAGATATACACATTTAATACATTTTGGGGGAACACAGTTGAGTCCATAACAGCCTGGGGACCTCATCGTGAAACCTGGGAACATAGTAGCCTTACTCTTCAGCTTTCATTTGAGGTGTCTCTGTTCTAGAAGAGTGTGAAACCCTGTGGCCTCTTCTCAGCTCTGTGGCTAGAGGATGGCTCCGAGCACCTTGCAGGTGAGGAAGGGTGGGCCACGACCTGAGGGGAATGAGAGGTGGTCCTTCACATCCCTTTCCTTTAGTTGTTCTTGATCTCATTCCAGCTCCCACATGCCACACATCGACCTCAATCAGAAGGCAGTACAAAATACTGGTTATACAAACTAGTGGGCTCAAACTTTGTTGTAGTGAGGGAGTTGAGGCACGTCATTAAAATGCAGATAGTCTCTCACTCCAGAGTGATATAGAAACCTTGATTTATTTGCCCAGCGTGATGCTCTTAAGGCAATAATTATGTGATGAATGGATAAAGAAATATTTTAATTACTTGTTTAGACTAATTTCTAGTCATATCCTTAAAATTAGAATCTGTTCATTTTCACAGGCAATTAAAAGCCTTTCACACATTTGAATTTCTATAGTTGAAGGAGTTTTGTGTGAACATCCATGTCATTTCTGAAACCAAAATTACTTGCCCTCTTTCCTTCCTCTGTATTCCAGAAAGCTTTTATTACCAGAGGTATTTTGAGAAGTTGTCAGTCCACTGTTTCAGGTAAGAAATAGGAGAGAACTTGCATGGAATTAGCTGTTGCCTCCAACATGCGTGACGTTAGATAATTTTACTGGAAGGATGCTACACTTTAGGTGGAACTGGGCAACTACGTGTTTCTTTACTTCTTGCAACCTGTGTATTTGGAATTCAGGGCTAGTCTCAGCATGAGGAACTTGAGGTGGGGGTTTGCCTTACAGCCATGTGGTGGCTGAGCTCTGTGCTGCCTGTCTGGCACATGGCTGAGAAGTGTTGTACCACCTGACTGCACATACACGCCTACCCCAGTCTCTCATACCAGTGTGCCTGTAAACTGCAGTTCTCAGCGATTCAGTCTTTAATTTGTGTAACCCCTACCTAATTCCTATTTATATTGAAAGTGGTACTACCAATAGATGCAAAACCTTTCATTATCAAAATTGCACAACATTACTCATCTGTTTATAGAAGTCAACCATTATGAAATATCGAAAAGCAAAGTGGAAGAAGCCTAACTTTGGTCGAAAAGAAGGGTGAGGGTTGCCCCTGGAATTTGTGTAGCCCTGTGCATTAAGCTAACCTGCGGTCAGCATCTGCCTCATTCTTGGCTCAAAAGACCCGTAGTAGCAGACTTGCTTGGATATCTGTAGCCCGGATGTCAGCCGACTGCTTAGCCCAGAGACAGCTCACGGGTGATGGTTTCTGGATTGAAGATGAGTTGACTCTCTTCTTCCTGGGCTGAAGATATGTCCATGGTCTGGTTGTAGGGTTGGACTCAGAGAGCAGAGAGGAGAGGGGTACTGTTAGAGGTGAGGGGGCTGAACCCGGCGTGTCTCTTGAGTTTCTGGTCTGAGTTTCTGATAGTTTCTGTGGGTTCTTTGGTCTTCATGGGAAGGAGCATCTGCTGGGCTTGGGTGGGGTGACATCTAAGTAAGTAGTGGCTCTGGGATCCTAGGGAGACTGGGCAAAAAGAGAGGAGAACTATCAGTGCCTCATTGGGAAAGCTCCATGTCAATTCCTGGTACGAAGATAAAGCCTGGCAGAATAAGGACAGGATACTGGGTATGAGTGTGCAGGCCTGGGTTCATGCCTATTGCTCTGTGTTCTGGAGCAGCAGAAGGCTACAGGCTTTTTGAAGCTGTTAAAGAAATTCTTTTGTAAGTCAAGGCAGCTTGATTTATTTTGCTTTCTAATCTAGCCCCAAACAAATCCAAACCTGTTGCCGTCGAGTTGATTCCAACTCATAGAGATCCTATAGAGCAGACGAGAACTGCTCCATCGAATTTCTAAAAAGTCGCTGGTGAATTCAGACTGCTGGCCTTTTTGATGGCAGCCTAGCTCTTCACCACTTCACCACCAGTGTTCCAGCATCTATCCTAGATCTAGGTGTTGTTGGCTACTGTTGAGTTGATTCTCAACTTATAGTGACCGCATGTGACAGAGTGGAAATGCCCTATAGGATGCTGTAGGATTTACAAAAGCAGATTGCTGTGTCTTTGCTGTGCAGAGCTGCTGGGTAGAGTCAGACCACTGACTTTTTGTTTAGCAGCCATCACGGCTCCTGATAAATTGAGATAGCTGCTCATATATGAGGATGAAATTCCCCTGCTTTAAATTGGGGAGCACAGAAATCCTGGATGGTTTTGGTGATAGGGCTTTTGAATGGATGTGGATACACATTAATAATGCATTTAAGAGATGCAGAACAAGCATCCCCCATCCAAGTAAAGAAAGAGAGCTTAAACCTTCAGAGCAGCTGCATGATTTTTAATGGGTTTGGGTGTGAGAATAACTGAGTATTTTTCAGAAATTTTCCTCAGTCATCAGTTTTTAAGTCATTCGTAAATTTATATTTTTGCACTCAAAGAGGTACTTTCCATTCCATTTAATTTTCTGTTTAGTTATAAACATACTTCAGTCTTAAATATATTAAATGCATTAACCAATTTCAACTCTGAAAATTCTAAGGAATTTCAGGGATTCTAGAAAGGGAGGAAGTTTTGTTTGTAATGCATTTAGGGCAGCTTGGAGGATAGACATTATTTGCAGGAAAGTAGCCATACAAATAATAGTACAATTCCTGTCTCTTGGGGGGTCCAGGCCCAGGCAGCCACCCCAACTCGTTCACTGCTTAGCAATCATCCATTAGGAAATTGCTTTATTGAATTTCTTCGTGAAAGAAACTGGAGTTGTCTTTTTATAATGGAGCCACAGTTCTGCTTATACCTCTGAGATATAGTATTGATTTCTGGTATTTTTTTCTTCTGAGCCCAAAAAAGACCTACTGAAATTTTTATGCGTCTTGAAATACTATTAGGGTATCAAAACCAGTTGCAACAGACGTGACAGTATGCTCTATTCCTGGCTGCTTTTACCCATCTGCAGTTTAATAGGACTATCATTTAACTGAATATATTCATTACTATTCTTTACAGCTTCCTTGCAGAAAAGCATATCCCTTCTCTAAGAGAAAAGTGGAAATGAGAGGGATATTTTTAAACATGTTTATGCCAGAATGAATCTTTGTAAGGAGATCTGCAGAGACAAGAGGAAGCCTGTGCTTACTTATTTATTTTTAACTGCAAACTGAACCACTCTGTGATTTTAGAATGCCTGTGCCAATAACATGCTTGGTATCTTTTTGTAGAATAACTTTGAAAATATGCTGCCACTTAAAGTAAGTTTAGGTCAGTTGTTTTTCTTTTTTTCTTCCTGAAACAAATTTGAGGGCTCAGTATCTTATGATTTCTATCAGAAAGGCCTTTAGTCTAATGCTCTCAGGGGTCATTGAGGCCAGGTGACATAACTAGCCTATTGAGAGAGAGTTTTTTGTACCCCATATTGGCGAATGGCTTGTGGGACCTCAAAAGCTAGCAAGCCGCCATCTGAGGTACACCAGATAGTCCCAACTCAGCTAGAACAGATGATCACCAAGGACAACAATGACATGAGGGGAAAAAAAAGTCTGGAAGACAGAAGGACCCACGTGAATGGGTGACTGTATCAACATGTGGCCAGAAGAACCAGATGGTGCCCAGCCACCAGCAGTGACAGCCGTGGTGGGGCTTGCAGTGTCGAATCCCAGTGGCCAAATGAGAAAAAGAGGGGTGCACCCTTAGAACTCCACTAAAGGACCGCAAGTGATGGTCTGAAGGCCTGGGAGTTCCCCTGGGAGCAAAATAACATACATAATCCAAAGAGAGAGAGCAGTTTCCAGCTATCAGACATTAATAAAGCTAGAGCATTAACTGGAAGCTGACAGAAGGGCGGTGGTGATGAGATGGAGCGCTACCGCAGTGAAGATGATGTGGTGGTACCTTGTGTAGGGAGAGACAGAGGTGGGTAAGTCAGAGCACTGCATCTACTGAGAAACTGTCACATGTAGGGGAACTGAGGAGGGAGCAGAGATGTGGGATTGACCAGGTAGGAGGTGAAGCTGGACAACTGGGTGTCTACAAGGAAAAAGGTGACCTGAGATTGTTTTCTCACAGCATACACACAAGTAATTTCTAGGAGAAGTAAAGACCTAAGTGAGCAGTAAAGTGTTCAAACTTGTAGGGGAAAACAAAGCCTAAGAGATTTTCTGTATGCCTTTGAGATAGGTAAAGGTAACACACAGATAGACATCATAAATGAAATGACTAAACATCAACATCAGCAACTGCTATAAGAAAAGCCCTAAATAAAGATTAAAGCACAGTACAAACTGGAAAAACATTATTGGCAATGTTTTTATTGTAATACATTAGTATTCAGTCAACACTGAAGAACTCTTTCAAAGCGGTAAGAAACAGAGAATTGAAACATGGCATAGACCATGAAGAAGAAACCCAAGATAAAAAAAAAGAAATGAGCTGTGCCTTACTCTTAACCTGGGAAATGACAGTTAAGCAATGAGATACATTTCACATTTTATGCTGGCAAATTGGAGAGTCTGATGGTTGATCAGTTTATCAAACAAAGAGTTGGCTAGAATGTGGCACAAGGGGAACTTGCATGCCTTGCTTATCAAGGGCAAATCAGTAAAACCCTTTTGGAGAACACATAAGCCAGTATCTGTTGTCCTTGGCTGCTGTCAAGTTGGCTGTGACCTGTGGTGACCTTATGAATCATGGAGCAAAATGTTGCCCATCTTGTGCTATCTTCATGATCTTTGGTATTTTAAAGGCCATCGTTGCAGTTATTGTGTAAATCTGCCTCACTGAGGGTTTCCCTAATTTTCTGTGACCCTCTGCTTTAACCAACTGTGATGCTGTTTAGTTCTAGCACTTGGTCTTTCCCAGTGATGTGCTGGAAGTAAGTAAGTGAAAGTCTCGCCATCCTTGCTTCTAACGAGCATTCTGGTTTTATTTATTTTCTGAGACTGATTTGTTTGTTCTTTTTGGCAGTCCATGGTGTATTCCAGATTACAATTTAGATATATCATTTCTTTTGTCATCCCTTTCATTGTCCAGCTTTTGCAAACATATGAAAACAGTTAAGGCTGAAATCAGCCAGCAATTCCACTCTTGTGAATGCCCTGGAAACCCTGGTGGTGTGGTGATTAAGAGCAATGGCCGCTAACCGGAAGGTTGGCAGTCCAAGTCTACCAGATGCTTCTTGGAAGCTCTGTGGAGCAATTCTGCTCTGCCCTATAGTGTCACTATGAGTCAGAATTGACTCCATGGCCATGGTTTTGTTTTTTGGGGGGAGGAAAGTGAGGGGCACTATATGCCCTAGCAGTATTAGTGAGTCATGATTGGATTCAGTGGGTCACAACCAGTGTCTAAAAAAGAGGTGGCATACATTAAAATAGAATATCGGTCCATTCTCTATAGCAAGGATAAGTGCTACTTTGTGAAATGACCGTAGGTGTCTGGGGAGAAAAGGGGGTGGAATGCAGCTGATAACGTGATAACCAGAATGTTGTGTATGTAGGTGTTTGCTGCCTTGTTCACTGTATGTTCTTCTGTGTGTTTGAAGGATTTCATAAAAGAAGATGTTCTGTAATATGTACAACACAGAAGCCTCACTTCCCAGGACTGCCTTGATCCTATTTATTAGTTATTCCTCTAACTCAGCTGCAATTGCTGACTTTCTGGCCTCTTTAAAAACAAAACAAAACTCAAGCCCACTGTTGTTGAGTCGGTTCCAACTCATAGTGACCCTATAGGACAGAGTAGAACTGTCCCATAGAGTTTCCAAGGAATGCCTGGCAGATTTGAACTGCAGTCCTTCTGGTTAGCAGCTGTAGCACTTAACTAAGCCACCAGGGCTTCCTTGGTGGCATGGTGGATAAGTGCTATACCTGTTAACCAAGAGGTCAGCTGTTCTAATCCACCAGGTGTTCCTTGGAAACTCTGTGGGGCAGTTCTGCTCTGTCCTATAGGGTCACTGTGAGTCAGAATTGACTTAGCAGCAGTGGGTTTGGTTTTGTTCTGGTTAAAGAAAAATACTGTGTATGTGTTTTAAGACACGATTTTTTTAGAGTAGTTTAGGTTTGCAGAAAAATTGTGTAGACAGTACAGAGAGTTCCTGTACACGCCCTCTGCCCCTTGCCGTATCTTCTGTAGGAACACCTTGCATTACTGCAGGGCGTTGTTGCAATTACTGAGCTGATATTGATGCATTATTACTAACTGAAGTCCATGGTTGACATTAGAGTTCACTTTTTGAGTTGTAGTGTCCTGTGTGTTTTGAGAGATGCTTAGTGTTGTGTGTCCACCATTCCAGTATCACTCAGGACAGTTTCCCCAGAAAATATGCAGTGTTCCACCTATCCATCCTTTTCCTCTTCCTCTTGCTGATCTCAGATTTTTACAGATAACTTTGCATTTGTCTCTTCATTGAAATGATTAGGACTCCTGAATGGCCAGGCTTAGCAAATGGACTGACCCTGTTCTTTCAAAGACAGCCCTCCAGGAGTGCTATTCTTGGCTCTGTGTGATCAGTTTCCCCTCTCAGTTACCTTCTTGTCTGAAAGACAAGGCTGCAAAGGAAGTGTCATTTGGGTGTTGAAGCCCACAGTGTTTTGCATGTCCATCCCACACTTTCCTATCTGACTGCTGAGCTGTTTGTGGACTTAGTCAGAGAAAACTACACTGGATAGTGTTATATCAAGCAAGAAAGACTTTATTCAAAAGAATTATAGTAAGGGAGGAAGGGGAAGGAACTGAAGAGGAGGAACAGTTGTACTAGGAGGGTAGGAGATTATTGCAATCGGGATGAAACCAGAGCTCAGTGCAAGCAGGTGTGAGCTCAACTCCTCTGCTGAAGCAGAGATTGAGAAGGCCTTTAAGGACTAAAGTGAGCTAGTGGGAAATTGTAAAGTAGTGAAGAACTTTAGAGAAGTTAAACTGTAAGATGTGTGAATTACATGATGTTATTTCCTGTTTTTCTTTAGTAAGTTTAGCCAATGGTTTGTCAATTTTGTTGACCTTCTAAAAAAATCAGATTTTGGTCTTTTCAATTTTTTCAATTGTGCTTCTATTCTCTAATTCATTTAGTTCTGCTCTAATCTTTATGGTCTATTTTCTTCTGGTGCCTGAGGGGTTCCTCTTTCATTCTCTCTACTTGTTCAAGCTGTAGGGTTAGTTCTTTGATTTGGTTTCTTCCTTCCAGATGTGTGCATTTATGGAGATAAACTGACCTCTGAGCACTGCTTTGGCTGTATCCCATAGGTTCTGGTAGGAAGTATTTTCATTCTCATTGGAATCCCTAAATTTCTTTATTTCATCCTTGATAGCTTCTATAACCCATGGTTTTTTGAGCAAGATGTTGTTCAGTTTCCATGAGTTCCACTTTCTATTTATGTTTTCTCTGCTATTGATTTTGACATTTACAGCTTTATGATCTGAGAAGATGCTTTGCATTAATTCAGTGGTATGGACTTTGCTGAGAATTGCTTTATGTCATAACACATGGTCTATTCTGGAGAATGTTCCGTGTGCACTGGACAAGGTGTAGTTGTCCGCTGATGGACAGAAAATTCTGTATGTGTTGATGAGGTCTAGTTGGCTAATTGTGGCAATAAAGTCTTCTGTGTCTTTACTGAGCTTTTCTCTAGACAATCTGTCCAATATTGAGAGTGGACTGTTGAAGTCTCCTACTGTTATTGTGGAGTGATCTATCTCCTTTTTGAGTGTAGTCAGTGTTTCTTCGACGTATTTAGGTGCTCTAATAGTAGATGCATAAATATTTGATATTGTTAAGTCCTGCTTGTATCTTGAACCTTTCAGCAATAAATAGTGCTCATCCTTGTCCAAGATGGTGGATTTTACATTAAAATCTATTTTATCTGAGGTTAGAATTGCCACCCCTGCTCTTCTTTGTTCATTGTTAGCTTGATACGTATTCTTCCATCTTTTAATTTTCAGTTTGTTCCTGTCATTAAGTCTAAGGTGACTTTCTTGTAGGCACCATATGGATGGGTCATGTCTTCTGATCCAAGATGTCTCTTGATATCTCTGTGCTGGAGCATTCAGTCCATTCACATCCAATGTGATTATTGATAGGTATGTGTTCAGTGCTGCCATTGTGATGTGTTTATTTTTGTGTTGATGTTTTCTCTGTTGTTCTTGTTAATCTGTTCTGAAACATTCTGCTTTGTAAGTTGATTTTTCACCTTTTGGGGGGTTGGTTTTGTTGTTGTTGAGACTCTTGTATTACATTTCTTGATATGGTATGTTGCATCTTTATTGTGCTTTATGCCTGCCCCTACGGTCCCCCTTAATAAACTATGTGTAAACCCAATTTTTATTACTACCAGTCTTGTGAACTTCCTCTCCATCTAGAAGGACTATAATGACTGTAGTACATCCCTCTTTTTACTATGATGATGTCATAGTTTTCATGATATGATCACTGGATTATTTCTTTCACAATTATAGCTTGATTGTGTTTGGAGCCTTCCCTAACTGAGTAGGATTATGGATGCTGTGTTGTTCTAAAATGTAAAGGTAGTGGTTTTGTTCTTCTAAGCCAAAGCCAAGACGTTCTTTCAGTATTTCTTGTAGTTTTGGTTTGGTTTTTACAAAGTCTCTGAGTTTATGTTTATCTGCAAATGTCTTAATTTCATTTTCATATTTAAAAGATAGTTTTGCAAGATACATAGTTCTTGGTTGGAAGTTCTTCTCCTTCAAGGCTTTGAATGTGTCATGCTACTGTCTCCATGCCAGCATAGTTTCTGCTGAGAAACCCAATGAAAGCCTACAGGGTTTCCCTCTGAATGTTAGCTTTGCTTTGAGTCTTGCTGCCTTTAAGAGTTTCTGCTTATGTTTCATTTTGTTAAGCTTGATTATAATATGTCTTGGAGTCTTTTTTTTCTCTCTCTCTTTTTTTTTTTATTAAGACTGAGTGAAAATGTACATTCCCTTATAAATTTACATGCCCACCTATATGCAGCTTCCACTGCTCTTCCTGCGTGGTGACAACACACTATTCCTCTCTGCTCCATATATGTCTCATCCTCCCAACAGTCTTCTTTACCGTCTTCCCTACCCACTCTCCTTCCTCCAGCCAAAGGTCAGCAGGATGATATCCTGTAGATGCATAGAACCATAAAGTGCTCCAATATATAGTCACTGTGTGTTGCCAAGTCCAATCCATTCGTCCGAAGAGTAGACCTTTGTTACTCCTACGATAAGATCTTAAAAACAGACTTATGTATCGAAGAAAAGACTGTTTGATGGCTGCAAGGGAGGGGAGGGAGGGAGAGCAAGGGGGTAGGATTTAGATTAGATAGTTGATAGAAATTTGGTTGGGTGAAATCGGTGATAGCACACATTAGAAACAAGAACAATACTAAGTGAACTTCGGCATAACTTGAATACTCCTTCCATCTTAACCCAATATTGCAAGGACGGAGTCTTTCTTTTGAGATCTATGTTCAGCTGGTTTTGATATGCATCTTGGATATCTATATTCTCTTCCTTTTGATGGCACTTGGCCTTTGGCTGGCTCATGATTTCTGGGAAGTTCTCTGTCAACAGCTCAGAAACAATACTCTCTGTGTTCTCAGGTGTCTCGCCCTGTTCAAGGACTCCGGTTATTCATAGGTTGTTCCTCTTAATAGAGTTTCCATATGTTTCTTAATGCTTCTTCCTTTTTCTTGTTTCTTTTTTCTGATTTCTTCTTGTAGATGCTGGAGTCAGTAGCTCTGTCTTCCAAGTTAGAAAGTCTCTTTTCCATTTGTTCCATTCTGTTTTCTTGGCTTTGAATTGAAGTTTCTATGTTGTGGATTTTGTTCTAGATCTGTTGGATTTCAGAGTACTGGTGTTCCATCAGATCAAACAGTTTGCTTAATTTTTCATTTTGCTCTGCTGCATTTTGCATAAAGTCTAGGAGGGCTCTCTATATAACCCTTTTGTATTCACCTTCTGATAATTTCAGAGAAGTTTCTTTGTCCAGAAAGCTCTTTGGTTGTTTCATTTGGGAGCCTTCTGAAGCCATTGGTGATTTCTTGGTTATGGCTTTCTCCAGATCTGTTGCTTTTTGGGCTTCATGTGAGTCAGTAAAGACTGGGAGAGATGCTGTGAGGATGGACCACAGTTGTTTCTCTAGGCCATCTTAAAATGAAAGGTAAAAGGTATCTGACCACTTCCCATGTCAGTCAAGTTTTCAGGTGTACAGGGCCCTCTTCCCAGCTGGCAAAGTAAGAACTGCTGTATCCAATGCCAGATGTTACGAACTAGTTCAAAATGCAGCAAGGCTGCTGTCCTGTTGGCCTCTGCTGACAGGCCCCAGCCATGGATGACACTGTAAAATACTACTTTTCTGCTGGCAAAGTGCTCTCCTGTGGGCAGACCCTGCCTCCCAGCCTAGGAATTAGGCCTTGCTGAGGCTGCCATATCAAAGATCGTGTCCTGCACAAGCTCACCACCTGCTGCATCTGTACAAACTACACCATGGCAGAGGCAGGAAGAGAGGCCAAAGGTGCTGAGATGCACAAAGTCCACAGCCTCTGTTGCTGGGTCCCAGCCACAGGTAACACTGTGTGAGCTACTGGTTTTCTGCTGGAAAAGCACTTTCCTGCATGCAGGCGCTGCCTCCCAAGCTAAGAATTAGGTCCAGCTGAGACCACTGTATGCAAGATGGTGTCTTGCACAAGTTCGCTGCCCACCACCTCAGTACACAAACTACACTGTGGCAGAGGTAGAAGGAGAGACCAAAGGTAGCGAGATGCACAGAGTCCTAAGCTAGGCTCTCAAAATATGGCAATTTTACCTACCGATCACACCAGCAGTGCGTCTGATACTAGCCACTAGTCAAGACCCAGCTCTGCTGGCCTGCCAAGACAGAGAGAAAAAAAGTCAAAATGGTGAGTTACCTTTGGTCTGTGAAAGCCAGGACTGGCCAGGAGTGGGAGTCAGCTAACAAGAGGAGGTTTTCCGTTCAGTGGTATGAAGTCCAAATTAACAGACCTATGCCATATCCTAGGACTCACTAGATGATCAGAAGGCTCCATTTAATTATCAGTTCATGTCTTGGTTTCCAGAGGGATTTGGGGAGACGTGTGCTTAGTCCTCCATCTTGACTCCTGATGTTTTTTTCCTGAGTTTATTGTTCAAGGTAGATGAGACATGTCCTATCTAGATTTTTTAAAGCCGGGGAGATAAGGAGCCAGGAAGAATTCTGCCTAAAGTGTAGTCAAGCTGAGAGTAACATTAATGCTGCCTTGATCATTTTCTGGAACACTGTTTCTTTAGCCACTGTTTTCCAGGATCACATACTGGAGTAAAACTCAACACCATCATCTTGTTTGCCTGCTTTTTCCATTTCCTTCTCAGCTTCCAGTTCAGTGCCTCATGTACAGTAGATACTCAAGAAATAGAAACCACTTGTTTAGCTTTAGATGCTTCACCTTTCAGATGTGTATTTTCCTTATCTGTACAGTGAGGACGTGTGATTTTTGGGGGAGATGTCATGAAGAAAGGCCTGGAGATCTACTTAGACAAATCACCCACAAAAACCGCATAATGAATGGAGAAAATCTAGCGATAATAATTAGTATTGTTCATTTCCTTCCCTGGGGGAGGGAAAAAGAAAATATTGAAGTGGTTATTATTATTTGCTTTTAGATGTGATGTGTATTTTCTAATACTTGAAACTGCCATGACACCTAACTGTTAATTTTTTTAAGTTGCACATTAGGAGCAAAAAATTCATCAACACCTTTTTTTAAAAAAAAAAAAAAATTGAAAACTATGTTGAAGAAATAGCACTATGAGCTACTACTAGGTTGAGCCCAACATAATTAGTGTGATTAAATGGAAATAAGTTAGCCATTTTTGGAGTATTTCTATTAATTATATTTAGAACTAATTAATTAAACCCAGTTCTGATTAATGGCATTAATGTTTAAGACAGCAGTCCCAGGCTGTGTTCAGGGGAGTCTCATCAGATGTTCCTCCTGTAGCTGGACTAGTTGAACTAGCATCATATGTATTTACAGAGATGTTTCCTAAGGAGTAAGCCTGTTGGGGTCTTGATTTTTGTGGCAGAGCATTTGTCATGGATTGAATTATGTCTCCCCAAAATTTGCATAACCATTTGGCTAGGCTGTGATTCCCTGTATTTTATGATGTTCCTATTGCTGTAAACTGTGCCTCTATGATGTTAATAAGGGAGGAGGGATAGCCCTTGTATTGGTGGGACAAGATTCAGTATGTGAAATTGTATTATGTCTTGAGGCAATCTCTTGGGATATAAAGAAAATGGAAGTAAGCAGAAATTTGGAGACCTCATACCACCAACAAGCAGTACCAGGAACAGAGCACCTCAGAAGCCCTCAATCCAGGGTAAGACTGATGACAAAGACCTTCCTCCAGAGCCAACAGAGAAAGGCTTCTGGAGCTGGTGCCTAGAATTTGGACTTGTAGCCTACTGGACTATGACAGAATAAAATTTCTCTTTTAAAGCCATCCTTTTGCGGTATTTCTGTTATAGTAATACTGAATGACTAAAACAGCATAATGCAAAGAATTTTGTTTTCGTACAGTCCAGGACTACTACCTACTGATCTCCTTTCTTGGGTGTGTTAATCTTCTTCAGTCAGTTTATACATCTGCAGGGGAAAATGGTTGATGGCATGCTGGCCTTTCAAGGGAGGGGGTCACTGAGTAGTTTAGACAGTTAATGTGCTTAGCCACTAACCAAAAGTTGAAAACTTGAGTCTATTGAGACGTGCTTCAGAAGAAAGGCTTGTGATCTACTTCCAATAAATCAGCCATTGAAAACCCTTTGGAACACAGTTCTACTCTGACACACTTGGAATCACTGTAAGTCAGAAATGGTGGCAACTGGTTGCTAGTTTTTGGTCAAGATGAGCATCTGTACTTGGAGGGGTCCCCCTTAGCTCCTGGCCTGTGAGAGAGCTCAAAAAAGCTGTAGTTATTACCAGCTGTGGCAAACAGACCCTCATGTACAAGGGAGGCTGTTCTCCATGTCCTGGGCTCAAGGGCTCTGAGGGAAGGAATACCACTCACTCCTGGCCTCGCAAGTGGGGCTCTGTGAAAAAGAGTGCTTGTATGTTATTTATTTTTTCTTTGCACATTTTAATAATAGACTTTATTTTTTAGAGAAGTTTAAGTATATAGAAAAATTGTGCAAAAAGTTGATTGTGTTGAGAGTGGAATGGTGGCAGACAGTCATGTTGGCTTGGATTAATGAGAAGTCTTTATGAGAGGTTTGAAAGGAAATACCAGCCCTTAACTTTCAGTAGCAACCCCTGTTCAGTGGCAGCATTCCTGGGTATAGAGGGAGTCAAAGAGTAGATCTCTGGGAGGGGTGTCTCATCCATTTGGTATGGTTATCCAGGAGGCAGTGATATTTGACTTTTTGTGTCAGGATGAGAATCCTTTTCTGGGAAGAGGGCAGGAGTTCTAGGCAACAATAAGCATATATTTGATGGAACCATGGAAACCTGAAACAGGCTGGCAGATACAGGAAATGTCATTAATTTGATCTGGTTTTAAGCAGTAGCAGAGAATGAGGTTGAAGAGGCAGCAGAACCCAGATTGTTCGATATGAAGGCTACAGAGACATCCTGAAAGATCTTCGTTGGAAGCCCGGCATAATGGGATAGGTGCTTTTGGTAGATCACAGTATAGGGTAGCTTGGGAGGGAAAAGACCAGTTCATAGGGAGCCCTATCTGGTCCCTAGGGAGATGTGATGAGGCTTGAATAAAGGCAAGTAGGCTGAGAGGAGAAGACTGAGGGGAGAGACGCCACGGAGGCAGCATTGACAGAGTGAGTTCAGAGAGCCCAGGAGGGGAGTGGACACTGGCCTTCTACCTTGGGTGACCAGGTGCTTGGTGATGTCATTCCCCAAGATTACGAACTTAGTAGAAGAATACCGTCTTTGTGGTGGAAAAGAATTGTTGAAGTCTGGTAATTTATGAGTAGCCGCTGGGTGTTGGAAATAGTTAACATGCTTGGCTGCTAACCAAAATGTTGAGAAGTCGGATTCATCCAGAGGCACCTCAGAAGAAAGGCCTGGTGGTCATCCTAAAATCAGCCAATAAAAATCCTGTGGAACAACATGTGGAGTCACTATGGGTAGGGGTCAACCTGATGGGGGCTATTTTTTGTTTCATGAAGGGCCAAGGAACGTTTGAGGGGATGCCTTACTCACTTAGTGTTACTATAACAGAAATACCACAAGAGGATGGCTTCAAAAAGAGAAATTTTGTTCTGTCATAGTGCAGTAAGCTACAAGTCTAAATCAAGGCATGACCTCCAGGAGAAGTCTTTCTGTTTTGGCTTTGGAGGAAGGTCTTTGTCATCAGTCTTCCTGAGGGAACTTCTGAGGATTTGCTCTGCTCCTGCCACTGCTTTTTGTGGTATGACGTCCGCAAATCACTGCTTGCTTCCATTTCCTTTATATCCCAAGAAACTACCTTCCTGAAAAGATACATATCTGTGCCCATCCCAAAGAAGGTAACCCAAAAGGATTCTGAAATTACTGAGCAATATCATTAATACATGTGCAAGTTAAATTATGACGAAGACAATTCAAAGCAGTTGCAGCAGTGCATTTACCAGGAACTGCCAGCAACTGAGGTAGATTCAGAACAGGATGTGGAATGAGGGATATCACTGCTGATGTCAGATTGAGCTGGACTGAGAATAGAGAATACTAGTAATATGTTTACTTGTGTTTCATTGACAGCACAAAGGCATTCAGCTGTGAGAATCAGAGCTAAATACAGATGGCAACAGTGCACAGAATAGGAATTGCAAAGCACTTAATTGTGTTTATGCTTGTTTGCATTGGGCAAATCTACTTCAGAACACTTTTTTAAAAGTGTTGAAAAGCAAAAATGTCCCTTGGAGGACTAAGGTATACCTGAAACATGCCATGGTCTTTTCAGTTGTCTCACATGCATGTGGAAACTGGGCAATGAATAAGGAAAATTGAGAAAGAATTGATGCCTTTGAATTATGGTGTTGCTAAAGAATATTGACTATACCGTGGACTGCCAGTGGTCTACTGTGCCGGCAGTGACAACCTGAGGAGGAATGGTGTTGCATTCATCATCCAAAAGAACATTTCAAGATCTATCCTGAAGTACAGTGCTGTCAGTGATAGGATGATATCCACACACATACGAGGAAGGCTGGTTAATGCAACTGTTCTAATTTACCCACCAACTACTAAAGCCAGAGATGAAGAAATTGAAGAATTCTACTCAGCTTCTGCATTCTGAAATTGAATTGATTGATGCATTGGTAATTACTAGTGATTGAAATGCAAAAGTTGGAAACTAAGAAAAAGGATTGGTAGTTGGAAAATATGGTCTTGGTGATAGAAATAATTCCAGAGATTGCATGACAGAATTTTGTAAGACCAATGACGTCACTGCAAATACATTTTTTTTACTACATACATGGACCTTTCCAGTTAGGATACACAGGAATCGAATTGACTATATCTGTGAAAGAGATGATGGAAAAGCTCAATATCATCAGTCAGAACAAGGCCAGGTGCTGACTGTAGCACAGACCATCAACTACTCATTTACAAGTTCATATTGAAACTGAAGAAAATTAGAAAAAGTCCATAAGAGTCGAAGTATGACCTTGAGCGTATCCCACCTGATTTTAGAGATCACCTCAAAAACAGATTTGATGTATTGAACACTAATGACCAAAGAACAGATGAGTTGTGGAATGACATCAAAGATATCATCGATAAAGAATGCAAGAGGTCGTTAAAAAACAGGAGGGAAAGAAAAGACAAATTTGGATGTTAGAAGAGTCTCAGAACCTGTTCTTGAACATCGAGTAGCTATAGCAAAAGGTAAGAATGATGAAGTAACAGAAATGAACAGAAGATTTCAAAGGGCAGTTCTGAGAAGATGAAGAAAAATACTATTACATCTGCAAAGAGCTGGAAATAGAAGACCAAAAGGGAAGAACATGCTGTGCATTTTTCAAGCTGAAAGAACTGAAGAAAAAATTGAAGGCTCGAGTTGCAATAGTGAAGGATTCTATAGAGAAAATACTAAACTACTCAGGAAGCATCAAAAGAAGATGGAAGGAACACAGAGTCATTATACAGGAAAGAAATGGTTGACATTCAACCATCTCAAGATGTAGCATGTAATCAGGAACTGGTGTTACCGAAGGAAGGAATTGAAGCTGCGTTGAAGGCATTGACAAAAACTAGCCTCCAGGAAATGGTGGAATATCAATTGAGATATTTCAACAAACGGGTGTAGTGCTGAAAGTGCCCACATATCTATGTCAAGAAATTTGGAGGATAGCTACTGTCAACTGGCTGGAAAAGATCTATATTTATGCATATTCCCTAGAAAGGTGATCCAACTGAATGTGAAAATTATCAAACAATATCATTAATGTCACGTACAAGTAAAATTTTATTGAAGATCGTTCAAAAGTTACTGTAACAGTATATTGACAGGCAACTGCCAGAATTTCAAGGCAGATTCCGAAGATGACTTGGAACCAGGGACATCATTGCTGATCTCAGCAGGATCTTTGCTAGATGTTTATGTGTGTTTCATTGACTGCAAAGGCATTTGACTGTGTGAATTGTAACAAATTATGGGCAACACTGTAGAGGATGGGAATTCCAGAACACTAATTGTGCTCATATAGAATCTGTACATGGATAAAGAGGTACTTGTTCCAACAGAACAAGGGGACACTGCGTGGTTTAAAGTCAGGAAAGGTGTGTGTCAGGGTTGTGTCCTTTTACCATATCTTTTCAGTTTGTATGTTGAGCAAATAATCCAAGAAGCTGGACTATTGGAAGAAGAATAGGGCATCAGAATTTGGGGAAGACTTACTAACAACCTGTGTTAAGCAGATGACACAACCTTACTTGCTGGAAGTGAAGAGAATTTGAAACACTGATGAAGATCAAAGACCACACCCTTCAGTATGGATTGCATCTCAACATCAAGAGAACAAAAATTCTCGCAGCTGGACTGGTAAGCAACATTATGATAAATGGAGAGCAGATTGAGGTTGTCAAGGGTTTCATTTTACTTGATTCCACAATCAACATCCGTGGACGCAGCAGTCAAGAAATCAAAAGATGCATTGCATTGGGAAAATGTACTGCAGAGGACCTCTTTAAAGTGTTGAAAAGATGTCACCTTGATGACTAAGGTGTGCCTGACCCATACCATGGTATTTTCAATTGCATTATGTACATGTGAAAGCTGGACAATAAATAAGGGAGACAGAATTGATGCCTTTGAACTGTGGTGTTGCAGAAGAATAGTGAATGTACCAGGGACTGCCAGAAGAACAAACAGATCTGTTCTGGAAGAAGTACAGCTAGAATGCTCTTTTTACTTCTTTCATGTCTCTGTCCCTCCACTCTGCCACTGTCTCTTAATTGTTCTAAGTGCTCCATACCTCGGTTGCTGAATATCACTATGATCACCTTCAAAGTAGTCCCCTTAGGAAGCTATGCACCAATGTCAGTGCCTAGTCCACCCTTCAAAGCAATTTTGGAACACTTTCTGGAATGGCCATTGTGCATGGTGGCAAGATAGCAAGTTCATGAATTTAATTGACTAGTTGTCTGTGAGGGAGTTTTCAGCCAGTAAATAAATAGCTGTACTGGAACACCCTCCCTACGCACCTGATCTGGCCCCCAGTGACTTTTTTCTTTAACTAAACATAAAGGAAATATTGGAAGGTACTTGGAAGACATTCAGGACATCAAGAATAATATGATGACAGCTCTGATGGCCATTCCAGAAAAAGAGTTCCAAAATTGCTTTGAAGGGTGGACTAGGTGCTGGCATCGGTGCACAGCTTCCCAAGGGGAGGACTGCAAAGGTGGCCGTAGTGATATTCAGCAGTGAAGTACATAGCACTTAGAACAATTTGGTTGTGTTTTTATTTTCATTTCATTCTGAGTATTTTGTAATTTTACTTTTGATTTCATCTGTGAATGATCAGGTTTTTAGTAGAGTGTTATTTAGTTTTCATATATTTATTTTTGTCCTTTATTCTGTTATTGATTTCTGGCATCATACCATTATGGCCAAAAAATGTGCTCTGTATGATTTGAAGATTTTTAAATTTATTAAGATTTGTTTTGTGGCCTCAAATGGAGAATTTGCCTGTGAAATGGAGAAGAATGTGCAGTGTTAGTCTTGGATGATGTGTTTCATATGTGTCTGTCTGTTAGGTTCAGTTGGTTGGTACTGTCAATTATTGAAAGTGGCATATTGAAACCTATTATTGTAGATTTGTCTATTTCTTTAATTTTATTAGAGTTTTCTTTATAAATACTGCAACTCTGATGTTTCATTCGTAGATATATATAATTGTTATGTGTTCTTAGTGTATTGTCCCTTTTATTTTATGTAATGATTTTCTTTGTCTCTTATAATGGATTTTGACTTAAAGTTTACTTTGTGAGAAATTTATATTACCACTCCTCTCTTTCGGCACTTGGCTTTGGCTCTCTTTTTGTTACTGTTTGTTTGGTATGTTTTTCCCATCCTTTGATTTTTTTTTTTTTAACTTCTTTTTGTCTCTGTGCATTAGGTGTCTCTCTTTTAGCCAGTGTATTGCTGGGTCATTTTTTAAATCTGCTTTGCCCCTCTCTCTTGGCTTGAGTATTTGATCCATTTACATTCAGTATGATTATTGATAGGGAAGAATTTACTGTAGCCATTTTCTGATGCTGTGTATGGAGGTTGATGATGTTTTTTGTTCTGTTTTACTCTGTGCTGAGCTCTTTTTGTGTCTCCTTTCATTTATTGCACTTTTTCTGAGAGTTGTAGCATCTGGGTGAGTGGGTTTGTTAGTTTTCTTTGTGGTTACCGTGAGCTTTGCACTTGAGGTCCTCCTGTAGACAGCCCATCACACTGTAAGTCACCTGACTTCCTCACCACATAGTGGTACTGTAGTCACAGTAATCATCCCCCTTCATTTCTGTGTTGTTGTTGATGCTACAAACTTGTGTACTCAATACCCTGTGAATATTTTTAAAATTTGATTACTGCTGTGATGTTTCATCTGACTCAGTATCAAGGTGGTGCTGTTTTGTGCCTTTACCTCAAGTTGTTTATTGTCATTGGTTTTTCTATTTGAAAGACTCTCATATATCTTGTAGGGTTTGTCTGGTGGTTAGAAATTCCCTTAATCTCTGCTTATCTGAGAATTCCTTAATTTCACCATCATTTTTGAATGACAGTTTTGGTGACTATACAGTCATTGGTTAATACTCATACTTCTTTCCTTTCTGATCTTTTTGTATGAGGACTGCCAGTTAAGTTCACAAACACATCCTAAAACAAGTGCTACGTAGCTGGTTGTTGAGTTATCACTAGCCAAGCTTCAAATTAGTCCTGTTGGGAAGCTGGGCACTGATGCTAGTGCCTAGTCTACCCTTCCTTTTGGAAGTGGCCATCAGAGCTGTCATCACGTTACCCTTGATGTCCTGAGTGTCACCAAAATGTCTTCCTTTCAATATTTTCTTTATCTTTGGGTAAAGAAAAAAGCCATTCGGGGCCAGATCTGGTGTATAGAGAGGGTGTTCCCATATGATTATTTGTTTACTAGCTAAAAACTCTATCATGGATTGAATTGTGTCCCTCCAAAAATTCATGTAGCCATGTAGCTGGGCCATGATTCCCAGTGTCTTGGGACTGACCTCCATTTTGTGGTAAAGGATTGGGGGGGCTGTAAATTCTTTCATAGGATCACCTCCCTGCTCCACTGTAAAGGGAGTTTCCCTGGAGTGTGGCTTGCCCCACCCTTAATCCTTTCATGTCCCACGAGAGATGAAAGGAAAGAGAAGCAAGCAGAGAACTGGGGAACCTCACGCTGTCAAGCAAGCAGCACTGGGAGAAGAGAGAGCGTGTCCTTCAGACCTGAGGTTCCTTTACCAAGATTCTCCCTGGACAAAGACTGATGCAATACCAGACTTTCCTCCAGAGCTGACCGTGGGGAAAGCCTTCCCCTGGAGCGGACATCTTGATTTGGGACTTGTAGTCTACTGGACTGTGTAAAAATAAACCTTCCTTTGTTAAAGCCATCTGCTCTGTGGTATTTTCTGTTAGTGCAACACTAGCTGACTAAAACAGACTTCCTCACAGACAACCATATAATTAAGTTTGTGAACTTGCCACCTTGTCATGGTGCTCAGTGGCTGTTCATGAAAGAGTTCCCAAATTGCTTTGAAGGTTGCACTAGGTGCTGGTGTTGGTGCATGCATTCCCAAGGGGAGTGCTTCAGCAGTGAGGTATGTAGCACTGGGAACAATGAAGTTAGCAGACTTAATTGTCAGACCTTATATGTCATTTAATTGCCTTCTTGCCTGCATAGTTTCTGATGAGAAATCAATGTTTAATCTTATTGGGATCCCTTTGTAGATGTTACTTCTCTTTTCATGTGCTGCTTTCAAGATTCTTTCTTTGTTCTTGGTTCTGGAAAGTTTGATTATGTATAATATGTCTTGGTGAATTTTTATAGGGGTGCATCTTACATGAAGTTTGTTGAGCTTCATGTTTGAAAATCTTTCATTTGTTAAGTTTTTTGGCATTAACTCTTCAAATACCCTTTCTGTACTTTTCTCTTTCTTCTGGAATTCAGTTATGCAAATATTGTTCCTTTGATGGTATCCCATGTAACTCTTTGGCTTTGTTCATTTTTATGTATTCTTTTAAAATATATATATATTTTATTTATTTATTGTGATTGAGTGAAAGTGTACAGTCCAGTTTAAACTGGCATGCCCACCTATGTGTAGCTCCTTCTGCTGTCCTTGCCTGGTGACAGCATACTCCACCTATCTGTTCTATACATATCATATCCTCTTAATCTCCTTAATCTCCCCTCCTCTCCACCCTCTTCACTCCCCTCTAGTAAGAGGCCAGTAGGACATCATCCTGTAGATGCATAGAACCATAAAGTGCATTTTTATTTATTCTTTTTCCTGTTCATGCGTCAAGCTGAGTAGTCTTGAACGTTTTGTCTCCTGTTTTGCTGATTCTTCTATTGTTTAAATTTTACTTCCGTGCTGTTCCATGGAATGTTTTATTTTAGTTGTTTTATTATTGAGGCTTGAAATTTCTAGTTGCTGACTTTTTAGGGATTCTGTCTCTTTACTGAATTTGTCATTTTGTTCTTGTATTGTTTCCATGAGTTATTTTAGGTTTATTTCCTTCTGTGCTTTCCTTTACCTCTTTGAGTAACCTTAGTACTATTTTTTTTGAAGTCTTTTTTGAATACTTCCATTATTTGGTCATCCTCTGAGACTGTTTCTCTATTTTTATGTTGTTTGTTAGATGAAACCACTTTTTCCTTTCTTTTCATATGCTTTGTAACTGTCTCCTATCTTTGAGACATTAATTTTTTTAATTTTTGTTCATTTGCTGTATTTGAATGCTAGTTTAGTTCATATTTCCTTGAGTTGTTTCCCTTTATATTATTTTAATTTTCTTTGCTTTCTGTTATTGAGGTATGTATGTCTTTGGAGCTGCCAACTGATTAGTTGTGGTTTCTCCTTACTGGATGGTATGAAGAGTCAAGTGCATTTTTGGGACCTGTATCATCAAAACACTTAAAATTTTTGTTTGTGTGTTTGTATGATGGTTTGCAATTGAGCATTAGGTATCAGGTAGTTGAGGTTTTTCCATAGCACTTGAGGAATGGTGTAGACTGTTCATATTGGCATAAACAGGTGTCATTGTTCTATGTTGCCTTCTACTTGGTATTTGTTTTGTTTCTTCAGTCCTTCATTTGCTGTGCTGAGATCCAAGGCTTCTGTTGTGACTGTTTGTAGTTGTTTCTGTAAGACTTTGTTGTAGAGGGAGGCACCTAATGTGCCATCTTGTTCCCTCCTCCTCATGTAGATTTTTATTTTTTTTCAAAATTTCATCAGGAATTTCTAGTTCTTGGAGGGAGAGTTAGTCTGATGTAGGCTGGTGTGTTATACCTTGTGGTAGTCAGGATTATGTCAACTTGGCTACTACATATTTGGCTGCTGTATTAAGTGGCAGGGTGGGATTTGTGGTGGCTCCCTGCCCCTTGGCTCTTATTTCGTGACCTTTCACTACGGCGGCTGGTCGCTCACGTGGCCAGGAGCTCCTGCTCTCTGCTTCCAGTGTCTGATTCCGGGACTTGAGCTAGCAGCTATTGGACTCATCAGTCCTTATAGTCGACACTTGAGAGTCCTGCTCCCTGACCTGCCGATCCTGGGTTCGCCAGCCTCTGCCCGCTCCTGCTCCCTGACCTGCCGATCCTGGGTTCACCAGCCTCTGCCAGCTCCTGCTCCCTGACCTGCTGATCCTGGTTTTGCCAGCCTCTGTCGCTTCGTCCCGTCACCAGCTTGGGATCCACTGACCTATGCAACCGGTGATCTAGATCTCTGGTCTCTGACTTGCTGACCTTGGGTTCCTCAGCTTCCATGGCCACGTGAGACTTGTGCCAGAGCTTGGGACATTCAGCTTCTGTGATTATGTGAGCTGTTTCGTATATTTGTATCTATCTATCTACCTATTATAAATCTTTCCTTGTACCTACACGTGTTACTGGTTTTGCTTCCCTAGAAAACCCAGCCTAAGACATACCTGGAAGTGGAATTCCTCAAGCTGTTAGATTTTTAATTTCTCTCACTGTGCCATGGTCAGTGAGTCATCATAATAGTCTAAGACCTGGACCTTTAATGTAGATTTTATATATTGTGCAAGGAAATACATGGCTCTCACATTCCTTCATCTGTATCCTTAGATACAAGGGCTCTAATGATTGGTTAACTTCCACCTTCTCTTTAAAACATGAAAAACAAAATAATATCATAGAAGAAGGTAGTTGTCATTATAAAAGCTGTTGGTAAAAGAAACAAATGAGGATAGTGATATGAAATTGGCCTTTCAGCCTTGGGGATTTTGGGTCAGTGCAATTGCTATAGCAGGTTTTTGGCAAGCCTCAGAGAAACTAAGCCTCCCTATAGGATAAATGGAGCTGCTGGTTGATACAAATGGTTAATGCTTTTGAGTGCTTACCAAAAGGTTGGTGGTTTGAGTCCATCTAGATGTGCTTCAGGTGAATGTCCTGGGAGTCTGTTTCCAAGAATCTTATGGAGTTCATTTCAACCCTGATGCATACAAAAGAACTGACTTGATAGCAACTGGTATTGGTTTTATGTGTTATAACAACAGGGCTTAGTAGCTTTTATTTGTAATTCACATGAGTATGTGTGACAGTTGAAACGTGCCTTTAACTAGATCAACCAGAACAGGTACGATCTTCCATGTGTGCTCTTGCTATATGTGAGAGAATAAATTGATCTTGGCTTGATCATTTCTTGTTACCTCCCAAAGCTGCTTTCTTCTTTTTCATCATCTAGGGCTGAACAGAACCAAATTGGTATAAAAGTCCTCACAGGTTCACAGTTATCCATGAATTGATACCTTGTTAGTATGATCATTCAGTTGTTAACTAATCCTTCCCGTGTTAGTATATCCAGGTAATAGATTTCAGTTTGGTCCACAAGAATATGCATAAGGATCTGTTGTATGTCTTACTAACATCCTAGTGTACTCTCTTTACTAGGTCTTCGTTGCTTGCCTATGTAGATAACGCATCAGGGAAAAAAATGAGGCTCATTTCATAAACCAGCCCTCTAAAAATACATCTTAGAACTGCCTACACCACCCAATATGATGGCCACTAGCTGCATGTGGCTGTTTAAATTTAATTTCAATTAAGCAAACTGAAATTTAGCTCCTCAGCTGTTGTAGCTACATTTCAAAGACTCAAATACTATCATATTGGGCTCTGTAGGTAGAGTATTTCTCTCACCCCCCAAAGTTATGTTGGACAGAATTGTTTTAAAATCTTGATTCCAGACTCATTTTTGAGCTGACAGGTATGCAGATTTCCCACTCATAGTTTAAACTTTTGCACTTACTTGGTGTTTCTCTGAGATGAGTTGTCTTAGTTATCTAGCGCTGTTATAATAGAAACACCGTAAGTGGATGGTTTTAACAAAGAGAAATTTATTCTCTCACAGTCCAGTAGACTAGAAGCC
The DNA here is from genome assembly GCA_028571685.1 of Heterohyrax brucei. Classification (NCBI taxonomy): domain Eukaryota; kingdom Metazoa; phylum Chordata; class Mammalia; order Hyracoidea; family Procaviidae; genus Heterohyrax; species Heterohyrax brucei. The sequence goes on along the minus strand of CM053149.1, from coordinate 132,110,571 downwards.
TGAATTCAGGTTGCCAGCTCCAGGGGAAGGTTTTTTTCTCTCTGTCAGCCTTGGAGGAAGGTCTTTGTCATCAGTTGTCCCTTGGTCTGGGGGCATCTCAGCATAGGAACCTCAGGTCCAAAGGATATACCATGCCTCCGGCACTGCCTTCTTGATTATATGAGATCCCTATGTCTTTCTACCCACCTTTCTCTTTTATATTTCAAGAGCTTGGCTTAAGACAGTATCCAGTCTTGTAGACCGCATCAGCATAATAGCTGTTAATCCATTTTATTAAGTCATAGTGATAGAATTTACAACACATAGGAAAATCCCATCAAATGACAAAATGGTGGACAGTCATACAATACTGAGAATCATGGTGCAGCCAAATTGATACCCACATTTTGGGGGATGTAATTCAATCCATGATATCAGTCTTTTGTCATTGCTCTTCTTTTTCACATTTCCTTGAAGATTACCTTCAAAGATGCCTCTCTTACCCAAATCAGTATAAATTGCAGGTGCTGCAAGTGCATGACCTCCTTGGCTTTCAGGGAGGGTGCATTAGAGATGAAACACTATGATGTGTTTGATATTCTAGCGTTTGTGTTTGAGAAAGTGCCCTGTCTTGTTGATATTTGCGTGAGAATTATTATTGTTAAAGGATCCAAGGGAAGTGATTGTGATCTGCATTGCTTGGCCCAGGATGTCTGTTTTCTATTGAAGATGAACAGTGGGCTCTGGGAGAATCATCTGTTACGCTGTCTTCATCTCTAAGTGGGTGCATCAAGAACAACTGTGTTTCTTTTGTCTGCCTGGTCTTTAGTAAAAGCAAATGTCCTGATTTAAAAGACATAAAAAAAATTTCCTCAGTTCTCCTGGGATTAACAGCTTTCACTGCTAAACCTGTTCTGAGTGGGTGGCACATCCCTGTCATTTGCCTTCTGCTACCGTAGGACCCACAGGCCTCAGTTTGGTTTGTGGAGTTGTGGGGCACATCCACATCCTGGGCAGCATTTGTGGAAGAGCTTATTATCATGTCAGGGAACAAACAAACAAAAAACTTTATTGAGTAAATACATTTTATAAAATAAGTTCTTTTCAGGGCCTTGGATGTATGTCTTGTTGTTAAGCTGATGTGATTGTTGAAAATCTGTCCTCTGTTTCTGATAGTTGCTTTCTCAGTGATGCCAAAGCCAGTGATATTTGCATCCAAAAAATCAATCATGAGCCAAGTATATGAGGGACAGTGATGAAGGAAGCAATGGAAGAGCTCTGGGCTGGGAGACAGGGTACCTGTAATCTGTGTGAGCTCATGTGAAATACTGGTCTGAGCTTGGGGTTTTATCACCTGCCCTTCCTGCATCACAGAATCGCTGTGAGGACTGACAGTGTGTGTGTCCCAGGAACTGAGGTAGATGTTTGTGTGTATCTCTGCAATCATCACAATAACAAGGTCAACTTTTGTTTTTCTCATTTTGCAGATGAGGACACTGAAGCTTGAGGCACATGCCTGTGACATATAAGCAATCCGTAAACATTGCACGTATTGTTATTTTTATGGGAAGATCTTTTGGGTCGTGGGTCCAGCTTTTTTCTCTGTGGGATGGTAGGCAAATGGAGAAGATCACTCAGCATTTAGCAGCTCATCTGTAGTGTGGAGGTGACAAAATCCTCTTCTTAACTTGAAGGGATGTGAGAACTAAGTAAGGCTGTGGGTGATGACATGCATTTCAAATGGCAGTGTGCTGTGTTAAATGTATGGTTGAATTATTATTTAAGGTTAAAGATAAACTGGTAGAAAACAGGTAACAGCTGCATTGCTTTTTGAGGGCAATGCTTATCTTCTACAACTTGCGGCTCAGGGCAGTTAGACTGGTGGGAAGAGAGCAGTAACTACTCCTCTTTCTTCTGAGTTTGTGGTACCTACTATTGATGTGTTCTGGAGTTTAAGTGTTTTTCTGCCACTCTCTGTGTGTTTCTGTCTCCTCCCTACCTTCTTTGTGTGTTCTTCTTGTCTTCTGTTTCTGTCTCCCTTCTATTCTTTCTCCCTTTCCCCCTCCCCTTCAGACTTGAACAGGCTTCTTTTATTTTGCTGTGGTTATTAAATAAATACCAAAAATTCAAATACATTGCTTTTGATTCCAACTCATAGAAACCATATAGGACAGAGTAGAACTGCCCCACAAGGTTTCCAAGGAATGCCTGGTGGATTTACACTGCTGACTTTTGGTTAGCAGCCTGAGTTCTTAAGGACTGTGTTACCAGGGCTCCATTAAATAAATATATTGACTGATATTTTGTTTCTTTCCAAGAAAGCCGGTCATGACCATGCACACTGAACCACCAATGTGCCAGTTTGCTGCTGTAGTGCTGTTGAATGAACGCTTTCCTGTTGGCAAGCATTTAGGTTATTTCCTAATGTTTGTTCCTAGAGTTAATGTTTCTCTAGAGTAGATGCAAGAAGTGGAATTGCTGGTTATCTGCATTTTATAGCTTAATGGTGCTACCAAGTTTTCTTTTAAGGTAGCCACAAAGTCATTTTACCTTACAGAGTAATCAGTTCCTGATATTGTAACTAATTATATGATGGTAGGGAGATCTCATTGTCTTGTGATTTTCCCAATTATTCATGAAGTCAGGAATATTTGCCTATGTTTACTGGCATTTGTATTTTCTCACTGGTGAATTTCCCCTTTGTAAATTTTGCTTGTTGTTTGTCATTGGGTTGTTTTCTTTCTTCCTACTGATGTGTAGGAGCTCTTTTGAAGTTCCTGTGAATGTATAGGTGTGGGGGTGTTTTTGCATTTCCATATGTCCTGGATTCTAATGCTTTGTTACGTTTATTCCAGGCTATTATTCTCTTCTAGCTTTGTTTTAGGTGTTGTTTCTCATGCAGGTTTTAAATTTTGACATATAAAATTTATAGGTCTTTTCTTTCTCGATGACTCTTACATCCTGCTGTGTTTGAAAAGTCCTACCTGTGCTGAGTATCTGATATTGTAGAATCGTGTCTTCTACATGGAGACCTTCAGTTTGCCTGAAGTTGATTTTTGTGAACAGCTGAGGTGGAGATTAATCGTTTTTCTAAATGGATAATGAGGACTGTAATCCATTCCCCCCATGACCCCATTAATTTGAAATGCCACTTTAATCATATACTAAGTTACTGTCTGTTTGGCTCTGTTCTGAACTCTTGTTTTCTCCTGTTGGCTGGTTTGTATAGTCCCATGCCAATAAAATTTTTCTGTAACTTTATATCATTCATTATTCTACTACAAAATTGTGTTACTCCTTTCATTTACCATCTGAATTTTACTATTCTTACTAGAAGTGCTCTTGGAATTACATTGACTTTATAAATTAATTTGGATAAAATTGAAATGTCTACAATATTACATGTGCATGATATTTTTCGTTATGATACTTTCTAATTGATTGTTACTGATGTTTGGGAAAGCCATTGATTTTTACAGGCAATCCCTAGGTTATGATGTAACTGTTTATATACACTCCATAGTTCCCAACCAACCCCACTTCTTCTGGGCATGATCATATTAAAAATTCAAGGTAAATATACAGTGGTTTGTATAAATGATACTACTTTGTGATGCACATCAAAACATTATTACTATTACTGTATTATCACTAAAGATGTTTTAATGCACCTAGAATTAAAAAAAAAAATTTTACACATATAAAGGTACACCTTACACTATATACTAAGACAGACGTTTGACTAACTGATATTAGATATGAACTATACTTAACTATTCCAATGTACATACAAATTTGACTTCAAAGACACACTTAGGAATAGAACACGTTTGTACTCCAGAGACTATCTGTTCATGTTGAAAGTGCACCCAGTTACCTTGCTAAGCTATATTATCAGTTCTAGTAATTTATCAGTGGATTTTCTTGGCTTTCTACAAAAATGGCCATATTGTCTGCAAAAATGCCTCCATCTTCTTTTTTTTTCTTTTCAAACTTGATATCTCCTAAGTCTTTTGCTTGTGTTAATTGCACTAGGTAGGATTGCCAGTACAAAAATGAATAGTGGCAGTGATAACAGGTATCTTAATTTTGTGCGTGAGTGTAAAGGGAATGCTTTTATTGTTTTACCGTGAAGTGTGAGGTGTGCTGTATTTTGTTGGTATCCTTTTTCAAGTCAAGGACATTTCTTTCTTGTCTTATTTCTGAGGTCTATTTTTAACCAGGAATGGGTTGTTGCATTTCCTTCAAACTGTTTTTTTTGCATGATCATGTGGGATTTCTTGTTACCTGTTACTTTGGTGCATACTATTTATAGATTTTCTTTTAAGGATATAACTGTAGTGGTAAGTCCTAGCTTATTATCATAATACTTTCTCTGTTGAACTGGAAAAATTCCAATTCCCAGGATAAGAGAAAAAAGTATAACAAAAACACATGTCATGGTCATATTTGCTTAGCCTTTATTGTTAACCTTGTGCCGTATTTATGTTTACTTTTTGCTGAAGTTTTTGAAAAAGCTAACTGTAGCCATTATGTTGTTAGTGTTAGGTGCCAGTAAGTCAATTTTAGACTCATAATGAGTCCATGTGACAGAGCAGAATTGTAACACAGAGTTTTCTTGGGTGTAATGTTTGTAGGAGCCAACGACCAGATCTTACTCCCTTGGAGCTGCTGGGTGAGCTCCAGCCACCAACCCTTAACTATTATATCACTGAACTTTCTTATAGCTAGCATAATTTTCTCATGAAAGATCAGTATGTGCATTTCCACATGTCATTATCATACTAAAAAGTTAACACTAATTTCTGAATAATGTCTTGCTGAGGGTGACCTTCAGGTGACTTCCTGAGGGAATCCAGTAGGTGGCTTGCCATCTGGGTCCTGGTTGTCCATGTTGAGAAGGTGGCTAGAACAAAGCTTCCTAATGGCAGAGGAAGGCCACTCTGGGTCCAGGAACCACTCAGAAAATTGTAGGAAGCTAGTCTTTCCTACAGTATCCCTCAAGCACCCTCTACTGAAAAAGCTTAACACTGTGCTCACTTTGATAGAGTCATGATTAACGTAACTCAGTGATTCATCATAGAGAATATGTTGGACTAAATTTATATTTTCGGGGCTGAGAAGCAATAAATTACTGACACAGTGCAACTTCCATGCACACCCTTCTACTTGGATTTGAACTCCCTTACGAAAGTAAAACAACCCAACAGTTCTAGCAACCAAGATGTTTCTATCTGTCTTACAAGGGAAGTGGTTCTTGCTCTTCAGCAGAATGAGAAAATGTAGGTTACAACAAATTGTATCTATTGCAGGCTATATTAATTTCTCTTCAAATTCTGTTGGGTTCTCACTGAACACTCAGTTTTCTAAAGACTAATTGGTGAAGTCAACCTCCAGTAATTCATGTGTAAAATAATAAGAATGAGGAGAAAGCAGAAAATGGTTAGTATATAAGCATATGGATTTAGTAAGTATAGAGAAAATATGCAGAGCCTGTACAGCCCTCATTTCTGTAGTTAATTACAAGATCATAGTTAATATCTATGATTTCTTTCTTCAACTACCCTACCAATTCTGTATTTTTCTTGCCCAGGAACAGAACCACAGTTGCTCTAGGCTTTCATCTGATAGAGTGACTCAACCTTTTATTCCAAGGGTCTGAATCCTTAGTCGTCCTGCCAATTTTTCATTGTTTTCCATTAACTTTTACTGTTGGACCTGGAAATGCTAGGAAGTACTCTAGAGAATCCTCTGTGTTCCAAACATAGTTCTCCTTTACTGTATAGCAGCAACCCAATTTCTCCTTGGTAGCTAGGATCAATCACTCCTTCAGAAGATAAACTCCTTATGTTTGCCAGTTGGTATACTGGCATATGGAGCCCTAAATTGCCAGGTGAGTTTCATTTTCCATTTCGGTGGAACTACTGTTGTATCCCTTGATACTTAAAGAAGCATTCCCTTACTTAGGGATTAAGATCAAGGCAGCAGAGTTCAAAATTGCTGGTATAGGAAGCACATTTTCTGCAAGTAGGTTATTGGATTTAATCATAGGAGGAGATATTCTCATGTCCACATTATGATTCCTATACTTTATCTTCTGGCTGTGAGCAAAACAGCACTATATAACAGTCTAATTCAAAGCACAAAGTGTGTCCTGAAAGACTGAACCTCATCCTTTCAGGATGTTGCTGCTCCACTGGCACTGTAACTTTAGTAAACCTTCCTATCTTTTGATTAGGGCAGCTGCTTCTGAGTGGTGAGAAACATGTTAAGACCAACTGATTCAATGAGCAGCCCATTGCTGCAGCTCTTTTGCTGTGAAATGAGTGCCTTGGTTTGAGGCAATGTTGTCTGCAATGCTATAACTGTGAAATCAGGCATTCTGTGAGTCCACACATCGTGGTGCTAGCAGAAGCATCATGGGCAGACAAGACAAATGCATATCCTGAGTGTATGTTCCAATGAGGACAAATCTCTGTCTGCTCTGTTGTAAAAGAAGTCCAGTGAATCAGTATGCCACCAGGTGGTAGTCTGGTCTCTTTGGGGAATGGCACCATACTGGAAACTTGGTATTAGCACAGAGTGGTAGCAGTAGACAGGTCAGCCTTGAGAAGGGGAAGTCTGTGTTGGGGAGTCCATGCATAGCCTCCATCCTGCCACCACAGCCATTTGAGTAAGTGGGGCGGGGAAGAGAGGTTGACTGGCATCCTCTGAGGTTGTACTTTTGTCCACCTGATCAGTAAGAACCTTCTCTGCAGTGAAAGCCCTTTGATGGATATGCACATGAAACACACATATCTTTCCAGACTGTGCCAGTTCTGAGAGGTCCTTCTACCTTCTTCCCCTGCTTTCCTTGTCACCACTATTCCAGTCTTGTTCCTTCTAAATTCCTGATCTTGCCAAATTATTAGCAACAGCCTGTGAATTAGTATAAATATGAACTTCTGACTCCCTCTAATTCCAGACATAATGCACAATCAAATACAATGCTCTAAGTTGTGCCCCCTGGAAGCACTTCTGTTGTCACTGTCCTTTAGGCCTACCCCTGAGCGAGGTTGTAGTACTATAGCTAATCGCTTTAAGTTGGTACCAGCAAATCATGCAGGCCCATCAGTAAAACAGCTACTGGTTTGTTCTTCCTCCATTAGTTGTTTAATAAAAGCACTCCATGAGGCCATAGGCTTGGGTTGAAAGAGAAGAGACAGTACAACAGAAGCTAGTGTCAAAGGAATACCTGCTCCTGCAACTTATTTGTACCGTTTGATATGCCTGAACTCGGCTCTTATATAACATTTATATTTGATGATAGACTAGTGCTGTGCACTCTCAGTATTTCTGGCTAGGTGGGTAATACCACACCTGGTTTGCGATAGGAAGTTTAAACCGCATAGTCACATGATGTCTTGTTGTTAATTGATCAGTTTCTATCAAGCCCTAATAGCAAGCCAGAAGAAGCTTTTTCTCAAAAGGAGAATAGTTACCAGCAGAAAAAGGCATGGATTTGCTCCAAAATCTTAGAGGTCTAGGTTGTGGTTTTCGTATCGGTGCTTGCCAGGGGCTCTCCGTAGAGCATCACTGTATGCCAGAGATACTTGGGATATCTTTGAATCTGCTTGATCAGAAGAACCAAGTGATGGAATGTCTTGTACCACAGCTTGAACTTGGGTGTAGAATCTTCTCTTGGCTCTGGTCCCCACTCAAAACAGGCAGCTTCTGTAGACAGGCTGAAGTAGCACATGCCAGCCAAGTGCCGTCGAGTTGGATCCGACTCACGGCAACTGTAAGTAGCACACACGTGCCTTAATAAGGCATTTAAAGAACATGATACTTCCTGCTTATTAGGAGCAGTCAGCAACTGTTGTCAATATGGAGGGCCAATGTGATGGTTTTGGAATGCTGAGATGATCAGGATTTCAGCAGAGCAGGATAATTGATGTACTCTTAAAGCAATGCTATGAAGATACAAAACTGGCCTTGCCTGATAAAAACAAATTTTTTTTGTGTGTGGTTTTTTACATATTGTTGTGGATAAAAATACATTAGTGTGGTCAGTAGCTGCATACTAAATACTAGATACTTTGTTAATTTGATCTAGAAAAATACTACATCTGAGACAGCAGCTGTAATTAAAGACAGTACCTGATTATGTTTATGATACCCACTCCAGTAAACTGACTTTGGTGCATGCCAGATTAGTGAATTAATGGAAGCATAACCTCCTTTGCTTCTTTCAAGTGTTTGATAGTGACAGTAATCTCTGCTGTTTCCCCAGAGAAGTGGAATTTCACTCAGATTACTATCTTGGGAGGGAGGGGAAGTTTCAGGAGCTCCTGTTTACTCCTTTGCACAGTAATAGCCTTCACCCCATGAGTCAGAAAGCCAATATGGAAATTCTGTTCTGCAACTCTTTTGATCAGGAGTCTTCTATAGAATCTTTGATCAAAGTGTTCATTATCTATACCTTGGCACTACCCAGTTCATCTGGTCTTGTGACAAAAATAAAGCAGTTGTTCATGAAGGCAGTCAGCCAGTCATTCCATATCTTCATTCTGCACCTGACATTCTTCCTTCATTGCTCCAGAATAGAGAGCAGTTCTTGTGCCTTGAACGGCCACTTGGAAGCTTTTAAGACCTGTGGAATTATGCAGTGAAGTAGGAGTCAAAACAGAACCACCAAATGTGTTATTAGGCCAGTTAACTGGGATATCCCATGAAACCATTGTGAATCCATAGAGGCTGGATGAAATCCTAAAACTGTTTTCTTGAGGTAATCTTTAAACCTTAAAAAATGTTCCCTGAAGTCTTCTTAAAGCCAAACAGTAGCTTAACCAGTAACACATGTCTCTCTTCCCACCAACATGGCCCCATGGACAGAGTCACCATGCTGTCCCTCCACAGCAAAGACCCAGAAAATTGAGTAAAACAGAGACCTATGTTAATCTTGAAACTTGAACTGTCAAATGAAAAGATAAAGATCTCAGCCAAACACAGAATGGAATACGAAACTGACAGAGAACAGAAAGTGAGAAGAGATGCCAGCGGAAGTCTCCTATCATCTAACCCAGCATGGATTTGCCATCTTGGACCCCTGTAGGAGATCAGCAGACAAGGAGCATGGGAAAGCAGATTTGCAGAAGTCCCAGGAACAGACAAAGTACCCGGTAACCAACAATGCATACTTTTCCATTCCTATCTTCTCCCTGTTTTTCTACCTCTGATGCCTCCTGGCTAGCTATGGTGGCTCAGCCAGCCAGCAAGTGCAGTGGCCATGCTACTTGTATTTGCCCCACCCAAATCAGAGATTTGTGGATGGGTAGTACGTGAAAGCACCTTCAGAAGCTCAAAGCAGGACATGGATCACCTGCTAACCAGCAGTAAGAGCTTTCTTAACCTCACCCCTTTCCCCTGGCCACTTCAACTTCTTATGTTCCTGCCGATTGCAGTCTCTTGGACAGCAAGAAACTCCTTGACTGTGGCCACTTGTAATCACTCCCTTCTTCCCACTTATCTGTACCTGGTGTTGCTTTTTTCTTTCTTTTGGTTTCTTCCATGCCTCCTGCTACCTCTCCCTGCTTTCTCTCCAATTCCTGGCTCTTTGGGCCATCTTTGCTTCTTGCAAAGCTGTGAAGTGCCTCTCTACTGGGGAATCACTCCCCTGACCTGTGATGCCACGCTGGTAGAATCCCTAAGGCTTTTATTTATTTATTGTTTTACTTTCTTGTGTTTTGTTTTGTCGGTTTTCTTTCTCTTTTCTTGGCTTAGGAGTCCCTTTTAGCTAAGCTGTACTTCATGGCTTAGGACCCACATCCCCAGTCTGTCTACCAGTGTCCCTAGAGGCATTTATCTTTTTCTTTCTTCTTTACTCCTTTTTTCCCATTTTTGTGTCTTGTCTTTCTTCAGATCCTAGTTATCTCTCTGTAGCTACTTTCTTTTCCTTTTTTTCTGAATACTGGACACTGTGTGATATCTGTACCCCTTCTAGCCAGGCTATACCATGCAGTCTTGAGGATACTTACCTAGTTCTCACAGCAGCACTGATGGGACCCTCAGGAACCTTTCTTTTAATTCCCTCTCCAAAAATTTTAACTATTTTTTTTCCTTTATTTCTTTTTATTTTCTCCACTTCTCAGTTTCTCATCTCTCTTCTCCAACAGCATACTCCCTTGGCACTCTTCCTGTTGTTTGTGGTTGGCTCCTATTTCTCTCTCCTGTCTCCCATACTCATCTTTAGCTCCACATGTTACAATCCTCCCACTCCTTCCTATGTACAGCATCACTATTTGCCACGTATACTTTGGGTGTTGTTGAATCTCTGCACACAGTGCAGAACATCACATGCCTGAGCTTCACAGTCACCACCTGCTGGAAACTGCACAGTGTTGATTCCTGGCCTGTCCTGTTGGCCCTAGCACATGCCACAAACAACCCATCCCAGCCTCTCTCCTTCAGTTGGACCTTACCTGCTACTGTAGCTGAGCAACTAACCTTGCCCATTGTGAAAAATACTGACCACACATGAGCAAACAACAAAAAACCCACAGCTTGCCTAATCTGACATAACCAAGTAAAACAAAAGAGCAGGATGAAAAAAACAGATCTACAATTAATAAACAAAGAAAATAACCACTGAATATTGCAAAGACGAGATGATATCAAAATATATTAAACAAACAAACAGGGCAGGGTGGCTCCAGTAGGTGTCCAAGGTCAAACAATTCTTCCAATAGAAGAAATGGTACTCAAAGTACCAGACAGGGAGGTTAGATCTCTAATATTCAGAGCTATCCAAGAGTTGAAGCAAAAAGCACACAAAGATGAGGGGAAGAATATACAAATTGATGCAAAAAGCACACAGATTCATGAAATAATTCAGGAAAATAATGCAAGAACAAAATGTCAAAATAAATTCACAACTAGAAAGCATACATAAACAACCATTAGCAATCCAAGAGATGAACAACAAGATTTCTGTGATGGGCAGTGTCATAGAAGGGCTGAGGAGCAGGTTTAAAATGATGGAAGGCAGGATCAGAAAAATTAAAGACAAACATTTGGATACAACTCTGAGGAAAATAATTAGGAAAAAAGAATGAAGAAACTCTAAAAATTATGTGGGAGACAGTCAAAAGCAAAAATTTATGAGTGATTCGAGTTCCAGAACAGGGGGAGAAAACAGAAAACATAGAAAAGACAATTGGAGAATTACTGACAGAAAACTTCCTTAATATCATGGAAGACGAAAAGCTGACCGTCCAAGAAGCTCAATGACCCCCCATGGGATAGATCCTAAAAGGAAATCACCAAAGCGTATCATAATCACACTGGGTAAAACCAAAGACACTGGCCACCACCTCCCAAGGGCAGCTCAAAAATACCCCCCAAAGTCACATACAATAGAGAAACAATAAAACCAGTTCGATGACACCAGGTTTTGTTATTGTTTTTGTTTTGGTTGATTATTCAGTAGAAACAATGTAGGCAAGAAAGTAATAGGATGATTCATGTATAAAACCTTAAAAGAAAACAATTGCCAAGATGGAATAATATATCCTGCAAAACTCTTGTTCAAATATGACGGTGAAATGAGACACTTCCAGATAAGTAGAAATTAAGGGAATACGTAAAAACCAAACTTACAGGAATTATTTAACGGAGTCCTTTGGTCTGAGAACAAACAGCATCAGACGAGCCAGATACCAGACTAGGAAATGAATTCTCAAGGACTATCTAAAAAGAATTACAACAGAGAACCAGGGAGTTTAGTCTATAAATAACAACAGTGTCAGAACAATGAAAGAGAAAATAAATGGAGTAGGTGTAGAACTTCCTGATGGAGTAGACGGCAAGATGATATCAAGTAATAGTAGACTAGTTCAAACCTGGGAAGATAAAAATAAATTTCAGAGAAAGTTAACAAACCTACTCAAAATAAAGGAAAACATAAAGTCTCAATAAAAACAAAATCTGCAAAAACAAAAGAAAAAATATCCACAAATCAAAGAATTCAGTACAGGAGCATAAAAGGAGCAAAGAAAATGTCAGCACTACAGGAAAAAAAAAAAAAAACACTATAAAATGAAAGCAATAAATACAAACCTATTGGTAATTACATCGAATGTAAATGGCCTAAATGCATTTATAAAGAAATGAAGAGTGACAGAATGTTGAAGAAACAGGACCCATAATTATTCTGTTGACAAGCGTCACAGCTTAGAAACAAAGATGTAGATATATTAAAAATGAAATGATGGAAAAAATATATCAAGCAAATAGCTACCAAAAAAGAGCAGGAGTGGCAATATTAATTTCAGATAAAATAGACTTTAAAATAAAATCCACCATAAAAGACAAAGAAGGGCACTATATAATGACTAAAGGGATGATGTATCCTGATAATGTAACCTAGTAGATATTAAACATCCACACATCCAATGATAGAACTCCAGAGCATTTAAAACACACTCTAACAACACTGAGAATAGAAGCTGACAGTTCATCAATAATAGAAGACTTCATACCAGTCTCAGTAGAGGATAGAACATCTAGAAAGAAACTCAACAAAAATAAAGAGCTCAAGGGCACAACCAACCAATTTGACCTCTTAGATATATAATAGCTGCAAAGTACTTATTCTTTTCCACTACACACTAAACTGTCTTTAGACTATATCACATCTAAGGCCATAGAGCAATTCTCAACAAAACCCCAAACACTGCAGTAATACAAAGTATCTTCTCTAACCACAGTGCTATCAAAGTAGAAATTAAATTAACAGCAGAAGGAAAGTATGTGGGAGGGGGAGGAAGGAGGAGACACCTCAGTTACATGGAAACTGAATAACACCTGCTTAAAAACCACTGGGTAATAGAAGAAATCAAAGATGAAATAAAATAATTTCTAGAATCAAATGAGAGTGAAAACAAGCCATACCAAAACCTTTAGGACACAGCAAAGACAGTACTCAGAGGTCAGTTTATGGCAATAGATGCACGCATCAAAAAAGAAGAGACAAAATCAAAACATTAGCTGTAGAAGTTGAATGAACAGACAAGAGCAGAAGAAGTCCACAGCCAACAGAAGAAAGGATAGTTAAGAGCAGAACAGAAATAGATAAAATAGAGAAAAGGAAAAAAAAAAAGGATAAACAAAACCAACAGTTGGTTCTTTGAAAGGATCACCAAAATTGACAAACCACTGGCCAAACTGACAAAAGAAAAACAAGAGAGCACTCAAATAAGAAATAAATGACATGGGGAACATTACAACAGCCCAAAGTGAAATAAAAACAGTTATAACAGAGTATTGTGAAAAACTGTAACAAATTTGGAAACAGAGGAAATAGGCAAATTTCTCGAAACACACTGCCTACCCAACCTGCAACAAAATGATGCAGAAAATCTGAACAGACCCATAACAAGAGAAGAAATCAAAAAGGTAATTAAAAAACAAAAAAAAAACTTCCAACAAAAAGAGCCTTGGCCCACATGACTTCACTGGAGAATTCTACCCAACACCGAGAAAAGGGCTTATACCAGTGCTACTGAAACTATTTCAGACCATAGAAAAGTAAAGAATACTTCCAAATTCATTCTTAAAGCCAGCATAACCCTGATACCAAAAACCAGGTAAAGATACTACACACGCGCCCAAAAAACCAGACTAATATCTTTCATGAACATAAACACTAAAATTCTAGTCAATAGAATTCAGCTCCATATAAAAAAATAATACACCGTGACCAAGTAGTATTCTTGCCAGGTATGCAAGGATGGTTTAACGTTAAAAAATCAATCAATGTAATCCACCACATAAATGAAAGGAAAGAATCATACAGTCATCTCAGTTGACTCAGAAAAGGCATTTGACAAGGCCTAACACCCATTCCTGATAAAATCTCTCAAAGTAGGTATAGAATTCAAAGTTCTTAAATTAATAAAGGGCATCTGGCTGGCACTTGGCATGTCAACATCATTCTTAATGAAGAGAGGTGGAAAAGTTCCCCTTGAGAATAGGAACAAGACAAGAATGCCCTTTGTCACCATTCCTGTTTAATACTGTGCTGAAGTTCTAGTAAGAGCAATGAGGCAAGAAAAAGAAATAAAAGGCATCCAAACTGGTAATGAAGAAGTTAAACAGTGCTTATATGCAGATGATATGACAGAACCCAAAAGACACCATGGGGACACTACTGGAACTAGTAGAAAGATTCAGCAGAGTACTGGGATACAAGATACATATAAAAAAATCAGTTGGGTTCCTATATAACAACAAAGAGAATGATGAAAGGAAATCAGGAAAACAATGTCATTCATAATAGTTGCTAAAAAATGAAATACTTAGGAATAAATCTAACCAGGGATGTAAAAGACCAATACCAAGACACTTTTCTAAGAAACAACAAGATCTACATAAATGGAAAAATGGACCTTTGTTACAGATGGTGAACTGAAAATTGTGGAAATGACAATTCTTCCCAAAGCGATTTACAAATACAGGGCAGTCTTGATGCAGATACCGTCATTCTTTAAAGGGATGGAAGAACATATCGTTAACTTTATATAGAGAGGGAAGAAGCCCTGGATAAGTAAAACAATATTGAAGAAGAAGAAAGTCTGAAGACTCTGACTTGCTGACCTCAGAACTTACTATAAAGCTGAGGTAGTCAAAGCAGCTTTTGGTACTGGTACAATGACAGGCACATTGACCAATGGAACAGTATTGAGAACCCAGATGTAAATCCATCCATATTCTTTTCAACAGTGGTGCTGGTAAAACTGGATGTCCATCTGTAAAAAGGTGAAGCAGGTCCCATGTGTCATACCTTATACAAAAACTAATTCAAAATGGATTAAAGACCTAAATATAATGCTCCAAACAGTAAAGTTCATTGAAGAAAAAATAAGATCCATACTAGAAGCCCTAATACACAGCATGAACAGGATACATTCCTTAACCAACAACATACAAACTCCAGAAGATGATCTAGATAGTTTAGATCTTCTAAAAATTAAACATGCTCATCAGAAGATGTCACCAAAACAGTAAAAAGAGAATCTACAGACTAAGAAAAGTTTTTAGGTTATTATCATTGAGACAAAAGTCTAATCTCTAAAATCTGCAAGAAAACCTGACACCTCTACCACAAAAAGCAAGACAATCCAATTAAGAATTGGGTGAAGAAGATAGTCAGATACTTCACCAGAGAAAACTTTCTAGTGGCCAGCAGACACTTGAGGAAATGCTCTCAATTCCTAGTCGTTTTGGTTAGGTGCCATCGAGTCACTTCATAATGACAGTGACACTATGAACAACAGAACAAAACACTGCTTGGTTCTCTGCCATGCCTACAATCACGTTCATGCATAAGCTCTTTGTTGTGCAGCCACTGTGTCAGTCTGTCTCCTTAAGGGTCTTCTTTTTCGCTGACCCTGCACTTGACCGCTATGAGTTGTAGTTGACTTGACGGCACTGGGTTTGGTTTTTTGGTTTGGTTTTACTTTACCAAGCATAATGTCCTTCTCCAGGGATTGATCCCTCCTGACAACATGTACAAAGTATGTAAATTACACTCTTGTCATTCTTCTAAGGAGCACTTTGGTTGTATTTCTTCCACAAAAGATATGTTTGTTATTTTGGCAGTCTATTGGACATTCAGGATTCTCCAGCACCACAATTCAAAGATGTTAATTTTTCTGGCTTCCTTATTCATTGTCCAGCTTTTGCATTCACACAATGCAATTGAAAATACCATGGCTTGGGTCAGGCACATCTTAGTGATCAAGCTGCCGTGTTTGCTTTTCAACACCTCGAAGAGTTCCTTTGCAGCAGATTTTCCCAGTGCAGTGTGTCTTTTAATATCATGACTGCTGCTTCCTTAGGTGTTGACTGTGTAACCAAATAAAATGAAATCCTTGACAACCTCCATTTTTTCTCCATTTATCATGATGTTAATTACTGGTCCAGTTTTGAGGATTTTTGTTTTCTTGATGGTGAGGTGCAATCTGTACTGAAGGCTGTAGTCTTTGAGCTTCGTCAGTGTGTTTCACATCCTCTTCGTTTTCAGCAAGCAAAATTGTATCATCTGTATAACTGAGGTTGTTAATGAATCTTCCTCCAATCCTGATGCCCTGTTCTTCATTCATTCCAGCTTCTTGGATTATTTGTTTGGCGTACAGACTGAAAAAATATGGTGAAAGGATACAACCGTGATTCACGACTTTCCTGACTTTAAACAATGCAGTATGCTTTAATTCAGAAAATAATCATTTGGCAGAGTGATTTAAACCCCATAATTTATCCACTTGGAGAGTTTGATTTATGTGTTTTGGGTTGCATTAATATGTGCTCAGAACTGTCCCTGGTCCTTTGCTTAGCATTGGAGGACTCATAAAGAGGATTCTGGACCTGCCTCCTGTGTGTACAAAGCTGGGTGGGTGTTCACACATGAGTGAGGCAGGGGTCCAGGAGACAGACAGATCACTGGGCTGATAGGAGGAGGTGAACACGTCACAGGTGGGCCTCACTGAAGGCCAGTGCCTTTCTGGGGCTTTGTTGGAACTTGAGCGGAACTTGGGAGGAGAGGAGGGCCTGGCCTGGCCTGGCCTAGCAGGGAAAGGCAGCTGTCTCACACGGTCATTTCCTACCAGTGTCAGGTGAGGCTGAGAGGAAACCAGTCTTGAGTGAGTGTTAGATGCTGTCAAGTCACTAATGATTTACAATGACCCTATACACACAGGATGAAACACTGCCCATCCTGCACCGTGCCAATACTTGTTTTTATGCTTAAGCCCACTGTGGCTGCCACTGTGTCAATCCATCTTGCTGGAGGTTTTCTTCTTTTTTCCTGACTTTCTACGAAGCACGATGCCCTTCTCCAGGGACTGGTCTCTCCTGAGAGTATGTCCAAAGTGTGTCTTGCCATCCTTGCTTGCAAGGAGCACTCTGGTTGTACTTCTTCCAGAACAGATCTGTTTGCTGTTTTGGCAGTCTCTGGTACATTCAGTATTCTTCTCTAATACCACAACTCAAAGGTGTGAGTTCTTCTTCTGTCTTCCTTATTCATTGTCCAGCTTTCACATGCATATGATGTGACTGAAAATACATGGCTTGGGTCAGATACACCTTAGTCTTCAGAGTGACACCTGGAGTTTTTAACACTGTCCAGTAGATACATGAGACTATATAAGCATCCTGTGTCCTAAAGTGAGATGAGAAGGCAGAAAGGGACAGGAGCTAGTTGAATGAGCAGGGAAAATCTGGGATGCAAAGGAGCATGCTATTACTTAGTAGGGTGAGCAAATAGTAACAATGTGTATATAAATTTTTGTATGAGAAACTAACTTAAACTGTAAACTTTCACTTAAAGCACAATTTAAAAAAACAGCACAACAGATTCATTTAAAAATACAGTGCTGACCAAGATGTAATAAGTCCACTATAACCTATTTTTGTCAATGATCACAGCTGAAAATTCTGGGCAAAATTATAAAGCAACAGTATTGGGAGAGGGAAGTCAAAGTGTGTTGTGCTTGAATTTCTTATTTGTTTGTATTTCTGTCCCGTATATCCCAGATTTGACCTGATTGTTGCCTGGTTCAGGAAACTGAAGAGTAGGCAGAGACCTGAAATGATATGGGAAGCTAAAACTCTGAGAGAACCCAGTTTTCTGGGCAGTTGCTAGGAAAGGGGGCCTCCAATATATATAGCGGGGATTGTCAGTTGTTGAATCAGCTTTGTGTAGAACAGCCCAGAACTATGGCCTGATCCTGAGCTGTCTTCATGATTGTGGACATGTTTGAGTTCATTGTTCAAGCTACTTTATAGAGCCTTCCAACCAAGGGGGCTCATCTTATGCACTGTATCGCCATATACTATTCTATTGTGACCCATGTGATAGGTTTCAGAAGTAGGTCTCCAGGTCTTTCTTCCTCGTCTGGAAGCTCCTTTGGCTGACTTTATTGGTATTTGAAATATCCGTGGCATAGCTTCCAGCATCACAACAAATAGCAACACATGAGTAACTACACTATGACAGACTGACCGGTGATGTGATAGTAAGAGAATGCGGAGGAAATCTTGAAGAAGAGAACTAGAAAGAAGGATCTCCTCATTGTGTGTGTGAAGCAGACATACGATAAACTCTTGAACCAACATGAGCTGCAAGCTCGCTATAAGTGGTGTGTGTGTGTATAGGACACACCCAAAGAACCACAGGAAAGGATCTGAGAACTAAACTACAGTATAAATTATGGCCCAAGTACCAGATTATTCTCTGAAAGGCTCATGTGAGGGACAGACCTGAACAGCATAGCAAAGGCAGCAAAGGCTTTTGAAATTTCACTGCTATTTGTACTGCATTCTGAAGAAGACAGGACAGAGTTTGTGGTAGGACTCTATAAACGGCTTGACTGCCTGGTTAAACAAATCAAATTTGGTATTTCTCCAGAGTCTTAAACCATAAATATTAAAATGTCTGGGATGCAGTTCAGTGTTATTCAAGATACAAAAAAGAAAGAAAATTTGACTAATAGAGAAAAAAAAATAATCAACAGATGCTAACTCTGAGACAACCCAGATGTTAGAATCATCAGGGCAAGGATTTTGACTATTATAATCATGTTCCATGAACTAAAGGTGGACACATTTGAAATGAATGGAAAGATAGGAACTCTCAACAGAGAAATATAAATTATAAAAAAAGAATCAATAGAAATTCTACAACTGAAAAAATGCCAATATCTGAAATAAAGTTTTGCTGGTTGGATTTGGTAGCAAAATTGATATGACAGAAAAAGGTAACAGTAAACTCTAAGATAGATCGATAGAAATTATCTTGAGTATCAGAGGAAAAAACATGCTAAAAAATAAAGACTCAGAGACCTTAAAAACAACATCAAAAGTTCTAATGTCACTGTTGGTGTAAAGCAATCCTATTGATTTACTTATGTTTATCTTGATGTGAGACTTCAACATGAAAGAGGAACATCAGAAATCTGAGTAAATATGTAGATTGTTTTTCACCTCTTAAGTTCTTTGAAGTATATATGTCTGTCAGAAGCAAAGATTATGACAGTGGGTCAGGCTCAGTGTTAGTAGATGTAACTCATACGGTGCTATAACAAAGGATGATGATCGAGAAGCCTGTGTGGTTATAGGGATTCTGCATTTTACTTGAAGGTGTAAAATAACAACTCAAAGCAGGGAAATTACCATGGATGAAGACGGACTTTACAGATGATAAAAGGCTTAGTCATAAAAAAGACATGTATATTTTAAATGTGCATATTTATAGCAGTAGAGCTCCTAAATGCAAAAGGTAGAACCTGATAAAAACAAAAGCAGAAGTAAATAAATCTGTAGTTATACTTAGAGTTGTCAGCACTACTCTCTCAATAATTGCCAAACCAATTAGATTGAAATCAGCAAAGGTACAGAGAGCCTGAACAACACTGCAAACCAACACGTGCTAACTGACATTTTTAGAACATTCACCCCCTAAACATCAAAATATACATTATATTTGAGGACACATTGAATATTCACCAACATGGATCATATTCTGTGCTATAAAATAAACTTTAATAACTTTAAAAGAATTGAAATTCTGCAAAGTATCTTTTCTGATCATGATAGAATTAAACTAGAAATTATTGATAGAATGGTATGCAATAATCCCCAAATTTTAGAAGTCAAGCAACACACTTCTCAGTAACTCATAGACTAAAGAAGAAGTCCCAAAGGAAATTATTTTGTATTAAAAGAAAATACAATTGTAATATTTTAAAATTTGTGGGGTGAATGAAAACAGTGCTTAGAGAAAAATTTATGGCATTAAATGCTTATATTAGAAAAGAGTAAAGGTCCAAATCAATCTGAGTTTCCATCTTAAAAAACTGCAAAAAGAAGAGCAAATTAATCCCAAAATAAACGCAAGCAGAAGGAAGAAAATAATAAAAAGTAGAAATCAATGAAGTGTAAAACAGAAAACTGAGAGGGAGAATCAATGAAACTGAAATCTGGTTGTTTGAAAAGACAAATAAAATTGATAAACAAATAGCCAGATTGATGCAGAAAAAAACAGAATCTGTAAATTACTGGTACCTGGAATGAAAGAGAGGACATCACTGCAGACTTTATAGACATTAAAAGGAATTGCTGTTGTTGCTGGTTGTCATCGAGTAGATTTGTAATGACTCCATATGTGCTGAGTAGAGCTGCTCCACCAAGTTTTCAAGACTGGCTTTTTGGAAGCAGACTTCCAGGCCTGCCTTCCAAGGTACTCAGTAAGGGAATTCTATAAGCAGCATTGTAACAACAAATTTTTACAACATGTATGAAAGAGACCAATTCATTTAAAGATGCAAACAACGTAAACTCATTGAAAGAGAAATAAAGAACCTGAAGTTTTCTGTGTCTGTTGTATCATATCTGTCATATCTGTTCAGTATGGAATGCTCCTCAACATCAAGAAAACAAAGTTCCTCACAACTAGATAAGTAAGGGACATTTGATAAATGGAGAAAGGATTGAGGTTGTCAAGAATTTTATTTTACTTGATTCCACAATTAATGCCCAGGAAGCAGCAGTCAAGAAATTCACAGACACATTGCATTGGGAAAATCTACTGCAAAGGAACTCTCTCCAGTGTTGAAAAGTAAAGATACCACCTTGAGGACTAAGGTGTGCTTGATCCGAGCCATGGTATTTTTTTTTTTTAATTATGACTTAGTGAAAATGTACATTCCCATATAAATTTACATGCCCATCTATATGCAGCTTCCACTGCTCTCCCTGCCTGGTGACAGCACAATATTCCTCTCTGCTCCATACATGTCTCATTGTCCCAACAGTCTCCTTTCCCCTCCTCACCACCCACTCCCCTTCCTCGAGCCAGAGGTCAGCAGGATAATATTCTAGAGATGCATAGAACCATAAAGTGCATCCAATATATGGTCACTCTGCATCGCCAAGTCCAGTAGATTCGTGTCCGAAGAGTGGAACTTCATTATGATTTATGGGCAAGGGCAGCATCAGGGCCATGGGCCGTCCTCCCAGGGAAACCCCAAAGCCGCTGGACCATTAATTGTGGTCTTTTAGTGGAGATCTCAGGGTACACCCCTTTTTATTCCTGTGTTGCCAGTGAGACTCAACTTAGTGAGCTCCATCGTGGCCATCACTGGTGGTGGCTGGGCACCATCCAGGTCTTCCAGTCCCAAGTCTATGTAGGCACCCACTCTTGTGGGTCTCTCTATCTTCTGGGTTGTCTTTCCCCCATGTCATTTTGGTCCTCGGTGAGCATCTGTTCCTGCTGAGTTGGGACCATTTGCTGTGCCCTCGGATGGCAGCTTGGCAGCTTTTAAGACCCCAGATGCCACGCACCAATATGGGGTACAGAGAGCCCTCTTAGCAAAACATTAGTTGTGCCAATTGGCCTCGATTTTGCCTAAGAGCGTGTTCCCCTGCCCTCTGCCTCAGCTACTCTGTCCTTGCAATATTGGGTTAAGATGGAAGGAGTATTCAAGTTATGCTGAAGTCCACTTAATATTGTTCTTGTTTCTAATGTGTGCTATCACCGATTTCACCCAACCAAATTTCTCCCAAATATCTAATCTAAGCCCTCCCCCGCTGCCCTCCCTTGCAGCCATCAAAGAGTCTTTTCTTCTATACATAAGCCTGTTTGGGGAATCTTGTTGTAGGGGTCTCATACAATATTTGTCCTTTTGTTGCTGGCTACTTTCACTCAACATGCCTTCCAGTTGAAACTGGGTTATAAGGTGTTTCCTGGAATCATCATTATTCTTTATCATTGCATAGTGCTCCATTGAGTATATATACGATAGTTTACCTATCCATTCCTCTGTTGTTGGGCGTCTGGGTTGATTCCATCTTTTTGCTATCGTGGACTGTGCTGCGATAAAGATTCTGGTGCGTGTGTCCATTGGTGTGAAAGGCCTTGATTCTGTAGGATATATTCCAAGTAGTGGAATTACTGGGTCAAATGGTATATCAATATCCATTTTTTTAAGGAAGTGCCAGATTGCTTTCCAGAGAGGCTGGACCATTTTGCAACCCCACCAACAGTGTAGGAGAGTTCCAATCTCCCCATAGCCTCTCCAGCATTTGTTGTTTTGTGTTTTCTGGATCATGGCCAACCTTGTTGGGGTGAGATGGTATCTCATTGTAGTTTTGATTTGAATTTATTTAAGAAAAGGTCGTGAACATGTCCTCATGTGTTTTTTGGCTGCCTGGATCTCTTCTTTAGAGAAATGTCTGTCCATCTCCTTTGCCCATTGTTTAGTTGGATGATTTATCTTCTTCTTATTGATATTTTGTAGTATCTTATAGATTATGGAGATCAGGCGTCGGTCTGACATAGAGTTGCCAGATATTTTTCCCATTCTGTAGGTTGCCTTTTAATTCTATTAATAAAGTCTTTGGATTCGCAAAAGTGTTTAATTCTTAATAGTTCCCATTTATCTATTTTCTCTTCTGATGATTGTGGTTTGCTTGACAGATTTTGGAGTCTGTCTACATCATGTATTAAAACTTCCATTGTTGTTCCTGCCGCTTCTTGGATGAGCTTTATCATTTTAGATTTGATATTTAGGTCTTTTATCCAGTTGGAGTTGGTTTTTGTATGAGGTGTAAGATAATGGATTTTGTTTCAGTTTATTGCAGATGGATATCCAATTTTGCCAGCACCGTTTGTTGAAGATACTGTTTTATCCGTTTAAGGTCTTAGGGCCTTTGTCAAATATCAGCTGTTCATAGACAGATGGTGTCATCTCTGGGGTCTCGATTCTGTTCCATTGATCGATCTGTCTGTTCTTGTACCACTACCAGGCTGTTTTAACCACTGTGACAGTGTAATATGTTCTAAGATCGGGTAATGAGAGGCTTCCCAGTGTGTTTTTCTTCTTTAGTAGTACCTTACATGTCTGGGGTTTCTTCCCTTTCCAAACAAAACTAGTGATTTGTTTCTCCATCTCATTAAAAAATGATGCTGGAACTTGTATTGGGATTGCATTATATAAGTAGATTGCTTTGGGTAAAATAGACATTTTTCACAATGTTAAGTCTTCCTATCCATGAGCAGAGTAGGTTTCTCTATTTATGTAAGTCCCTCTTAGTTTCTTGTAGTAAGGTCTTGTAGCTCTGTTTGTAAAGGTCTGTTATTTCTCTGGTTAGATTACTTCCTAGGTACTTTATCTTCTTAGGGGCTCTACTAAATGGTATTGATTTGATGATTTCTTCATTAACAGTCTCATTGTTGGTGTAAAGGAATCCTACTGATTCACTTATGTTTATCTTCTATCCTGAGACTTTGCTGAACTCTTCTATTAGTTTGAGTAGTTATAGATTCTTTGCGATTCTCTGCATATACAATCATATCATCAGCAAACGGAGATTTTGACTTCTTCTTTGCTGATGCAGATGCCCTTTATTTCTTGGTCTTGTCTCATTGCTCTGGCTAGAACTTCTAGTACTATGTTGAATAGGAGAGGTGAGAGTGGGCATCCTTGTCTAGTTCCTCTTCTCAAGGGAAAGTCCATCAGTCCTCTCCATTCAGGATGACGTAGACAGTTGGCTTTGTATAAATGGCCCTTATTGCGTTGAGGAATTTTTCCATCTATGTGTATTTTGCTAAGAGTTTTTAGCATGAATGGGTGTTTGACTTTATCAAATGCCTTTTCTGCATCAATGGACAAAATCAGGTGATTCTTGTCTTTTGTGATATTTATATGGTTAATCACATTAATTGTTTTTCTGGTGCTGAATCAAGCTTGCATCTCTGGTATGGATCCAACTTGGTCATGATGGATTTTTTTTTGATATGTTGTTGTATTCTACTGGCAAGAATTTTGTTGAAGAGTTTTGCATGTAGATTCATGAGTGATATCGTTCTGTATTTCTCGTTTTTTGTTGGGTCTTTCCCTGGCTTTGGTATCGGGTTATGCTGACTTCATAGAATGAGTTTGGGAGTACTCCATCCGTTTCTATACTGTGAAATAGTCTCAGGAGTATTAGAGATAACTCTTCTCTAAAAGCTTGGTAGAATTCTGCAGTGAAGCCATCTGGGCCTGAGCTTTTTTTGGTTGGTAGTTTTTGGTTGACATTTTCAATCTCTTCCTTTGTGATGGGCTTATTAAGTTGTTTTGCTTCACATTGTGATAATTCGTGTAGGTGGTATGAATCAAGGAATTTGTCCATTTCACTTAGGTTTTCAAATTTGTTAGAGTTTAGTCTTTCATAGTATTCTGTTAGGATATTTTTTGATTTCTGTTGGATCTGTTGTGACAACTCCCTTCTCATTTCTAATTTGGGTTATTTGTTTCCTTTCCTGTTTTTGTTAGTAAGTTTAACCAGTGGTTTGTCAATTTTGTTGATCTTTTCAAAAAAACAGCTTTTGGTGTTTTATATTTTCTCAGTTGTTTCTATTCTCTAATTCATTTAGCTCTGCTCTGATCTTTATGATCTGTTTTCTTCTGGTGCCTGAGGGGTTCCTCTGTTTTTCTCTCTCTACTTGTTCAAGCTGTAGGGTTAGTTCCATGATTTGGATCCTTTCTTCCTTCCAGGTGTGTGAGTTTATGGGGATAAACAGACCACTGAGCACTACTTTGGCTGTATTCCTTAGGTTCTGGTAGGAAGTGTTTTCATTCTCATTGGAATTCATGAATTTCTTCATTTCATCCTTGATTTCTTCTAGAACCCATGGTTTTTTGAGCAAAATGTTGTTCAGTTTCCAAGAGTTCCACTTTCTATCTATGTTTTTTCTGCTATTGATTTCAACTTTTATGGCTTTATGATCTGAGAAGATGCTCTGCAGTAACTCAGTGGTATGGATTTTGGTGAGAATTGCATTATGTCCTAACACATGGTCAATTCTGGAAAATGTTCCATGTGCACTGGAGAAGAAGGTGTAGTTGTCCGCTGATGGTAGAAAGTTCTTTATATGTTGATGAGGTTTAATTGGTTAATTGTGGCAATAAGGTCTTCTGTATCTTTATTGAGCTTTTTTCTAGATGATCTGTCTAGTATTGAGAGTAAAGTGTTGAAGTCTTCCACTATTACTGTGGAGTCATGTAACTCCTTTTTGAGTGTAGTCGGTGTTTCTTCGATGTATTTAGGTGTTCTGATATTAGGTACATAAATATTTAATATAGTTAAGTCTTGCTTGTGTACTGAACTTTTCAGCAATAAATAGTGTCTGTGTTTGTCCACGATGGTGGATTTTACATTAAAATTGATTTTGTCTGAGATTAGAATTGCCACACCTGCTCTTCTTTGTTCATTGTTAGCTTGATACATATTCTTCCATCTTTTAAGGTTTAGTTTGTTCCTATCTTTAGGTCTCAAGTGAGTTTGTTTTAGACAACATATGGATGGATCATGTCTTTTGATCCAAGATGTCACTTGATGTCTCTTTACTGGAGCATTCAGTTCATTGACATTCAATGGAATTATTTATAGGTATGTGTTCAGTGCTGCCATTGTGATATGTTTATTTTTGTGTTGGTGTTTTCTCTTTTGTTCTAATTAGTCTGTTCTGGGACATTCTTTTTTGTGAGTTGATTTTTCACCTTTTTCAGAGCTGTTTTTGCAGTTGTTGAGACTCCTGTGTTGCATTTCTTGATATGGTATGTTACATCTTTGTTGTGCTTTATGACTACCCCTATGATCCCCCTTAATAAACTATATGTAAACCTAATTTTAATTATGACCAGTCTTGTCATATTCCTCTCCATCTGGAAGGACTATTACCACTGTAGTACATCCCTCTTTTTAATATGATGGCACCACAGTTTTCCTGATAATCACGAGATTGTTTCTTTCAGTATTAAAGCTGTGATTGAATTTCGAGGCTTCCCTAATTGAGTAGAATTCTGAATAATGTGTCTTTCTAAAATATAAAGTTAGTGGTTTTATTCTTCTAAGCCAAGAGATTCGGTATTTCTTGTAGCTTTGGTTTGGTTTTTAGAAAGTCTCTGAGTTTCTGTTTATCTGGGAATGTCTTAATTTCATTTTCATATTTCAAAGATAGTTTTGCAGGATATATAATTCTTGGCTGCAAGTTTTTATCCTTCAAGGCTTTGAATGTGTCATGCCACTGTCTCTGTGCCAGCATGGTTTCTCCTGAGAAATCTGATGAAAGCGTACAAGGTTTCCCTCTGAATGTTAGCTTTGTTTTGAGTCTTGCTGCCTTTAAGAGTTGCTGCTTATGTTTCATTTTGTTAAGCTTGACTAGAATATGTCTTCAAGTCTTTCTTTTGAGGTCTATGTTGAGTGGCGTACGATATGCATCTGGGATATCTATATTTTCTTCCTTCATAATTTCTGGGAAGTTTTCTGTCAGCAGCTCAGCAACAATACTCTCTGTGTTCTCAGGTGTCTCATCCTGTTCAGGGACTCCAACTAATTGAAGGTTGTTCCTCTTAATAGAGTCCGACATGCTTTTTAATGCTTCTTTATTTTCCTTGTTTCTTTTTTTTATTTAACATAAGTGAGTGAAAATGTACATTCACATGTAAATTTACATGCCCCCCTATATGCAGCTTTCGCTGCTCTCCCTGTCCAGTGACTGCACACTATTCCTCTCTGCTCCATACATGTCTCATCCTCCCAACAGTCTCCTTTCCCCTCCTCTCCTTCCACTCCCCTTCCTCCAGCCAGAGGTCAGCAAGATGATATCCTATAGATGTATAGAACCATAAAGTGCTTCCAACATATGGTTACTCTGCATTGCTATGTCCATTCCATTCCTGTCCAAAGAGTGGACCTTTGTTATAATTTATGGGAACGGGCAGCATCAGGGCCGGGGGCCATGCTCTCAGAGGAACCCCAGAACTGCTGGACCATCAATTGAGGTCTTTTAGTGGAGATCTCATGATGCACCTCTTTTTATTCTTATGTTGCCGGTGAGGCTCCTCTCTGTGAGCTCCGTCATGGCTATCACTGGTGGTGGCCGGGCACCATCCTGTTCTTCCGGTCCCAGGTCAATGTAGGTACCCACTCTTGTGGGTCTCTCTGTCTTCTCGGTTGTCTTTACCGCATGCCATTTTGGCCCTCGGTGAGCATCCGTTCCTGCTGAGTTGGGACCATTTGCTGTCTCCTCGGATGGCAGCTTGGCAGCTTTTAAGACCCCAGACGCCACTCACCAATGTGGGGTGCAGAGAGCTCTCTTAGCAAAACGCTACAACTAGCTTTATCTTTAGTGGTTAAAGAACAAATGCTTCTGCATGAGATCAGGGGTAAGCCAAGCTTGTGGCTGTTACCTGTACTTTGTAACAGTATACAAGAAGTCTTGGCCTATGCAGTAAGGCAAGGACAAAAGGAAAAGGCAAAACAATTTTATGGAAAGAAATGAACAATCTTTATTAGCAGATTACCTACATTATTGTCTACATAAACCCCATGGCCATCTACAAAGGGCTTCTAAAACTAATAAATAAGTTTAGCAAGGTTAGTATACAACATTTTACATTTCTGTAGAAACCCTGGTGGTGTAGTGGGTAGGTGCTACAGCTGTTAACCAAAAAGTCAGCAGTTCAGATCTGCCAGGTGCTCCTTGGAAACTCTGTGGGGACATTCTACTCTGTCCTATAGCATTGCTATGAGTTGACATCAACCCAGTGGCACTGGTTTTTTTAAAAATATTTTATCAGTAAGTATAAAGAAGTATCATTTATAATAGAAGCTCCCCCAAATAAAATACATTATTCTGAAAAAAAAGTGCAGTATCTGAATGCTGAAAATTATAAAACACTGGTGAGAGAAAGAAAACCTAGACTAATGGCAAGATGTATATATTTATGCATTGGAAGACTTAGTATAATCAAGATGTTAGCTTTTTCTGAATTAATCTAGAGATTCATTCCTGATGGAATTCTCAGCTGAATAATTTATGGCTATCAACAAACTTATTCTAAAATTTGTATGGAAAGGCAAAGTAACCTGGAGAGTGCAAACAGTGTTTAGATCCTGGTGAACATATACTGTCAATGGTATGCTAGAGAATTCTCAGAAGATGAAAGCCAGGGAGCATCTAATTTTGAGAGTAAAATACACATGATACTTATGGATTTAATTTAAATCTATACAGTGACACATGTACTTGGAAATGACTGGAAAACATGAAAATAACAGGACACCCAGTAGAAACTAATGGTTTTACCCTTTTGCTCTTACGGCAGCCTTCTCTGGATGTATGGATTTCTTGTCCCTGGGGATAGAGCTGATGAAGCATGAATATAGTATTGTATTTCTCAGTCTAAGACCATGATGGGTGCATCACTATCCCCTTTTGCACATTCATTGAGGAAAAGGGCGTGGGGGTAATGGGTTATATTCTTTGAAGTGCTACTTTATATGGGTGTTTGCCTTCCCTCTACACATACAGGGACAGAGATTAACTTTGAAGATCTACTCCTGTTTCTGGTTCTCGTGGGAGACAACTTCTCACTGTTAGGGGTAATTAGTGAACACCAAGTGACTGTTTGCCAAGGTATGCCCTTGGTTGCTAAAGTCCTGTGAATTATGGCATTAACACTGGTTGTGGGAGTAGATTTTGTTGTGGGATACTGAAAATACTGGCTCCTGGAGGCTTGCTGTTGATGAAGGGCTGACAGATGTTAATTTACTTAAGTGCTAGATTCTGCTTCCTGCTCATTCTGAGATGAGTGGGGCAGATGTCACTAGCATGTTGGAAGCCAGATGGAAGAAATCAGCCTCCCCTCAAGGCCTCTCTCCCCAGGGTACTGAGGCTACCATCCTCCCCTGCGGAAATGTTGTCCCAATGGTGTAGGATGCCTGAAACTTCACGTGACTAGTGTCCATACACATTATAGCACTTGTCTTTTTATATATGTTATGTATTCAGAAATGAGGAAAGAAGGGAAGCAAATGCCGTTGTTGCAACAAAGGCCACCGCCACCACCGGCAACTGCCATCGAATTGACTCTGACTGATAATGACGCCATGTGTGTCAGAATAGAACTGTGTTCCGTAGGGTTTTCAGTGACCGATTTTTCAGAAGTCGATTGCCAGGTACTTCTGAGGTACTGTGGGTAGACATGAACCAGCAACCATTCACTTAGCAGCTGAGCATATTAACTGTACTACCAAGAGACCTACACTCAAAGGCAAATTTTGTTAATATTTAAATGTATTTCTTTCTAATTTGTTTATTAGGTTGTGAATATATTACAACAAAGCATTTTTATATGATAAACTCTTTGTACATGTCATTTTAATTGTTGTACAGTTGTCTGTCTTGTGGATGTACTAAAATGTATTTAGCTAGGATTCTGTTATTGAAAGTTTGCTATGTGGTCAATGTTTTTATCCATTTCATTTTTTTAAAGAGAAGAGCATTTCTCTGGGTTCCTGAGGTAGAGGAGAGGATCTTGTGTGCCAGTGTTGGACATCAGCCTGGTTTTAGAGCATTAATTTATTAAGCTTACTTCTGAGCTTGTGGTTGTGATCTTGTAGCAAGACGCTTGTTGAGGACATTTTGCTGATAATGCAGGTGTACTCCAAATTGTGTGTAGTCTGAACAACTAAATTATATTTGAAAGGAACAAAAGAATATTATCGTCCCAACATGTGAGAGCAAATTGGGGGTGAATATTATCTTCCCAACATGTGAGAGCAACAACTTGGCTGAGTCCACATCTCATTTGTACAGTCCATTGCTCCTCCAGCCTGTGTTGTGGGCACTGAACAGCCGTTTTTCATCTTTGCCCTACTGCGTTACTAGTTCTCCTAAGAGCCAGGTGATGCCATTTTTCCCATGTGAAAGGAAAGCGCGGCTGACAATCAGGACACAGGCACTCTTGATTATTGACAATGAGCCTTTCTTCCCCACGTCGCATTAGGATGTTTCAAAAGGAAAGTGGTGAGCCTGGCATCAGGGATCATGTTCTCTATTGATGTGTGCACTGTTACAGAATTAATTGAGGCTGGATACAGCACCTTATTTTCTTGGATGTGTAGCAGGTGTTCATGCTTCTCCTGTCCATTTGAATTGCTTTCCAGATGGTCTCTTATGAAGGGTTTATCTTTAATATGATTAATCGGAAGAAAAGAAATATAGTTTGTTTTCTGGTGTGTGCTGGGATGCAAAATTTCCAGCTGCCACTACAGGGACAGTTAACTCTCTCCTGGCCATATTCTTGAGCTCACCAGATTACCTGGAGCTTATGTTGCCACTACATGCAGCAAAGATAGCTTTAAGGGGTCCAGAATAAATTCCTAGGAAGGGAAGACCTATGGTATGTTCTTAGAGAAACTTGATGTCATTATTTATTACATGAAAGTTGAACATTCAACAAGGGAATAGTTGTTGTTAGCTGTTGTCAGGTCAACCCTCCAACTCATAGTTACCCCAGTCATAATCAGTTCGGACTGTTGTGATCCATAGTGTTTCCATTAGATAAATTCTAGTGGTAAATCTCCAGGCCTTTCTAGTCTTTCTTAGTCTGGAAGCTCTGCTGAAACCTGTTTAGCATCATAGCAGTGTGTGAGTCTCCACTAACAGACAGGTGGTAGCTGTGTGTGAGTGCAATGGCCAGGAATTGAATTTTATTCTCCCACGTGGAAGGTGAGAATTCTGCCCCTGAAACAGCGCTGCTCTCCTGTCTATTCAGCTGGGAAGTATTGTGCAGCCATTAAAATTATTCTTATGTAGAGTTTCTTGTGCTCATCTTTTAATATCAAGAGAAAAGAGAAGATGACACTATGTTTACAACAAGATGTCAGCCGTCTAAAAGAGACTTAAAATGAAGACTGGAAAAAAATAGACCAACATCAGTGGTGGCCAGCTGTGGATGACACGGCTGTGAGTAGCTTCTATCTTTCTCTGTATTTCCTATTAAAAATACACAACCAAAAAGATTGCTCTCCAGGAAGTAGTGTGCCCTCCTGAGTGCAAAAGTCCACCCACAACACTAAGACAAACGATGTGCTCGATTCTTTGCTTGGCTGGGGCACACTCCCAAGGCAGGGAATGAATCTCTTCACACCCTCCCACGGGACAGCTGCACCTACATTTTAACGGCAGAAGGAGCACGTAGCTGAAGTGCTAGCAGGTCTTTTCCTGAGACTGCTGTGTGCTAGTTTGCAGGGCTTCACTTCCTGAGCCAGCAGGTGGTCGTGGAAGCTGTGTGGTGCTTGCTTCTAGCACTAACTGTCTCTCTGGAAGGGTTGCTTGTAAACTGAGGTATTGTAAGTAAATCCTTCATCATCTGGTGGCAGACCTTTTGAATGCAAAGACTGTGCTAGTGCTTTGCAGGAGTAGATGGTTTCAAGTAAGCATTTGTTGGACTAAACTGGATATAATGTATTTCAGCAGGAAAGCAGTTTCTTTTAAAGAATATGTCATTCTATCTCGAGTCCCCAGATAGTGCAAGCAACTAACATACTGGACTGCTAACTGAGAGACTTTAGCTTCAGAGGCACCTTGAAACAAAGACCTGGTCCAAAATATCAGCCACTGGAAATCCCGTGGAGCGTTAGTTGTACTCAGGCACATGTGGAGTTACCCTGAGCTGAAGTTGACAGCAACAGGTTTGCATTCCACCTACGTTTTCGCAGTCCTGTCTTGCTTGTCTCCCCTGTGAGCACACCCCCGTGTCCGCCTTGTCCGGGAGGGTCTGCTCTTCTCTGCATAGACCCCTGCAATCGACAGCCCTGCTTTTGTCCCTGGTTGCCAAGAGTGGAGGGCTCTCTTGCCCCAGAACAGGGGTGAAAGTTTAGACAAGGTTGGCCTGGGCATTCAGTGCAGGTCAAATCTATCCTATGTTTAAAAAAAGAAAAACACTGCCACTGAGTTGATTCCAACTCATAGCAACTCTCTCGAATGGAGTAGAACTGCCCCGTAGAGTTTCCAAGGAATGCCTGGTGAATCTGAACTGCAGATCTTTTGGTTAGCAGCCTTAGCTCTTAACAATTTAACCACCAGAGCAGCGTTTTCAAGTGCAGTGCTGGGGTCTTCAGTGTTAGACATACTTGTAGTGCTGGGCCTGGCCTCGGGCCGTGGACTCGGGGTCTTACGTTCATGACACTGCTCACTCCCCATGGGGGCCTCTGTCCACCCAAATGAGTGAGACACTGAGTTAGGGGAGCAGCTCTTGGCTTTCCACAAGGCTTTGTCCCCTTTCTTGCAGTCCCACCTACCCAAAGCTAAACCCATTGCCATCAAATTGATTCCAACTTGGTGACCCCATGCATTACAGAGTAGAAGTGTCCCGTAGGGTCTTCTTGGCTGTGATCTTTATGGAACCAGCTCACTGGGCCTTTCCTCTGTGGGGCTTCAAGATGGAGCTACCAACCTTTATGTTATCAGTTGAGTGCAGACCACTTGTACCAGACAGAACCTGTATTGCTGCCTAGAATCCATGGCCACTGAATCGATTCTGCTTTACACTGACTCTGCAGACAGAGTAGAACTGCCCTGTAGGGTTTCCTGGAAACCCTGGGTGCACAGTGGTTAAGAGCTAATGGCTGCTAAGCAGAAGGTCACCATTTTTAATCTACTGGTGCTCCTTGGAAACCCTAGCGGGCAGTTCTGTTCTGTCTTATGGATCACCATTGGTTGAAATTGACTTGATGGCAGTGGGTTCTAGGGTTTCCAACACTGTAATCCTTATGGAAACAGACTGTCACCTCCCTTTCCTATAGAGTACCCGATGGGTGGTTAGCAGCCTAGTACTTTAACCACTGCACCACCAGAGCTCCCTCATTCCTACCTAGGTTCCCCCCAAATCCTATTGCAAAGACGCTTATTAGGCACTAGGTCAGTGTGAGTGTCACCCAGTAGCAGCCACTCCCATTCACTCACTGCTGGCAGAGTCCTATTTCTGAGATAGGTACCTGCTCAAGCACTCCCCCCACTTACAATTCTGTTTACAGTTTTCTATAACTCCTTGTAATGCAATTT
Organism: Heterohyrax brucei; assembly: GCA_028571685.1. Taxonomy (NCBI): domain Eukaryota; kingdom Metazoa; phylum Chordata; class Mammalia; order Hyracoidea; family Procaviidae; genus Heterohyrax; species Heterohyrax brucei. The sequence continues at coordinate 132,077,657 of CM053149.1, read as the reverse complement.
AAAAAGCTCATGTTTATGGAGTTCTGGCCTGCGTTAGTTAGTTTCTCTTTAACCTACTTCGAAGCCCTGCCAGGCAGCTGCCTTCTTTGCAGGTGAAGGTGAGGAGGGCTGCACACCTCCGTTAAATGTCTTACCTGAGACCCCACGGTAAGTGGGGTTTGAATTTACCAGGGATATTCTGTATCCATGTTTCACAAGAGGATCTCCCTCTGATACCAGCAGTAGTGGTCAGTTAACTGGAATTTGCAGTGTGCGGACTTGGCGTTGCCTTGCTGCGGGCTGCCTCGCGCACTCCTGTGCCTTTGCTCTGGTGGGGAGAGACCCAGGCCAGAAATTCTCTGCAGTCCAATGCTAGAAAAAAGCCGTTTTTAGCTGATTATCAGTGTTATACTTCAAGGTGAAGACTTTAAAAAAAATGAGGACATTCGCAGTGCCCACTTGAGCCACAGTGGAACCCTAGGCAAGGAGAAAAATCAGTAACACAAATTCTGTCTTTGTAAAAAATTTTGATGTTCTGTTCATCTTAGAATTTTGCATGAATTTTGTCTTTTAAAGTATTGCATTCAGTATCATCTGTCTTGACCAGTGTTTTGGCACCTTCTTATATTTTACATCCAAGGCAAGTGCCTAACTTGCCTCACCCTGAGCCGGACCCTGGTGAAAAGTAAATTCATTTTCACTAAAATTAGGGATATGTCAAGGATGCTCTTAACACTGCTGTCATTTAACTGTGGAAGAAGTTCAGGGCAGGGCAGCTGGACAAGATGACAGAGGGCTCAAAAGAAGAGGCAAAATGGTGACTTTAAAGGTATGTCATTTACTTAGAAAAACAAAATTATCAAAAGCAATTAAGATGTAAAAATAATTTGATAGGATGAACTTTTACACAATATAGATTTTTTTTCTGTGTACAAACAGTAACTTGGTAAATATATAATAAAAAGGAAAATCTACTCAAAACAGCTACACATGCACACACATACACACACATACGCACAAATCTATGAACAATACTTGTTCTTGATTCCCAGCACTCACCGTCCACCTGTCAGTGGAGGCTTGCGTGTTGCTATAATGTTGAATAGGCTTCAGTGGAGGTTCCAGACTAAGACAGGCTAGGAAGCAAGGCTTAGCAATCTACTTCTGGAAATCAGTCAGGGAAAACCCTGTGAATCACAGTGGCCCGTTTTGCAACTGATCATGAGGATGGCATAAGCCTGTGCAGTGTTTTGTTCCATTGCGCCTGGTTTGCCATGAGTTAGGGGCTGATTTGATCTAAAACCAACAACATAGCTATGGAAAAAAGTACAAGGCTGTTGACCACTGTCTTGGTTTGTCTGAGTCTGAATGGCTTTCTGGGTCACAAGACTTTCAGTACTAAAACCAGTAGTCCCAACTACGGACTACCCTAGTGCATGTGAAGAAACCCTTGTGGTATAGCAGTTAAGTGCTATGTCTGTGTTTTAGTCAGCTAGTGCTGCTCGAACAGAAATACCACAGAGTGGATGGCTTTAATAAAGGAAAGTTTATTCTTACACAGTCCGGTAGGCTACAAGTCCAAATTCAGGATATCCACTCTAGGGGAAGGCTTTCTGCGTTGTTGGCCTTGGAGGAAAGTCTGGTACTGCATCAGTCTTTGTCCAGGGAGCATCTTGGCACAGGAACCTCAGGTCTGAAGGATACGCTCTTCTCCCAGTGCTGCTTTTTCGATGGTGTGAGGTTCCCAGTTCTCTGCTTGCTTCTCTTTTCTTTTATCTCTTGTAGGATGAAAGGATTAAGGGTGACACAAGCCATACTCCAGGGAAACTCCTTTTACAGTGGAGCAGGGAGGTGATCCTGTGAAGGGATTTACAGTCCCACCCTAATTCTTTAACATACAGCACAGGAAAATCACAAAATGGAGGTCAGTCCAAAATATTGGGAATCATGGCCAGCCACATGGCTACACGTATTTTTGGAGGGACACAATTCAGTCCATGACATCCTGCTCACCAGAAAAGATCAGCGGTTCAAATCGTTCAGGTGCTCCTTGGAAACTGATGAGCAGTCCTACTCTGTCCTACAGGGTCGCTAATGAGTCAGAATCAACTCACTGGCAGTGGGTTTAGTGCAAAAGCTGGTTTAGTGAAGAAGAATGTTCAGTCAGGCACTGGGGTGCCTGGGAAAATAGCGATTTACAAAGCTGGCAGCATATTGGAATTACCTGCTGCACCTAAATCTAACTGGTTGCTGGCTCCCATCCTAGACCTTGGAATTTCATTGCTCTAGTAGTGGTAGACTGCTACAGCTGCTAACTAAAAGGTCAACAGTTCAAATTCACCGGGAATTCTCCTTGGAAACTCTATAGGGCAGTTCTACTGTGTCCTGTACGGTTGCTATGAGTCAGAATCGAGTCAACGGCAGTGGATTTGGTTTTTTGGGAGGGTATGGCTAACATGTCATGATTTTTTAAGCCTTCCAAGTAATTCTAAACAGATCCCTACTATGTGTGTGTATACTTTTCGGGTAGGTTAAATATTTAAATATGCAGAATAAAGGATTCTAGATGGTGGCTAGATTTATGGGTTTGAAGAGAAAATGTGTCCTGTCATGGGGCTGGGATGGGAAGTCTAGAGCCCATGGAGCTGGGGTTGGGGTGCACCATACAGATACAGGGCAATTTGAAGGAAGCACTAATTTCCTGTGGTTCCAAGATTCTCAGACAAGCAGCTTCTCAGGCAAGCAGCTTAGCTGAGCACAGCCTATCTCTGTTCCTACCTAGAAAACAGAGGTGCCTCCCTCCTCACATCTCAACAGTCAAGTCCTTCAAGACCAACTCCAGTGCGGCTAGCTCACCCAAAAGTAATCTCACACTGTTTCTTCTGACAACCTACCACTCCCTGAGGGGCCTCAACAGGTGTTGAGATTAGAAGTTTTTTTTTTTTTTTTTAATTCTTTTTCATTCTGATTAAGTGAAAGTATACAATCCAAATCAATTTTGCATGCCCACCTATCTGTAGCTCCTTCTGCTCTCCTTTCCCCATGACAGCACACTCCTCCTTCTCATTTTATACTTGTTGTATCCTCTTAACAAGCTCCTGTCCCATTCTCTCCACCCTCTTCTCTCCTATCTAGAAAGAGACCAGCAGGACAGCATTCTATAAATGTATAGAACCATAAAGTACACACACCGTGTTGTCACATTGTGTCCCCAAGTCTAGTCCATTCTTGTCTAAAGAGTTGACCTCAGTAGTGTTTTCTAGACAGGAACTGCAGCAGGTCTAGGGGCCATGCTTCCAGGGGACCCCTGGGCCATTGGACCATCACTTGTGGCCTTAGTAGAGTTCTTGAGCTTTATCCTCTTTGTTTTTTATGTTGCCACAAGGACTCAGCATTGTGTGCCCAATCACAGCTGTCTTTGGTGGTGGCTGGGCACCATCTGGTTCTTCTGGTCACGTGTTGATACAGTCTCCCATTCACATGGGTCTTTCTGTCTCCTGGGCTCTTTTACCCTCATATCTTTGTTGTTCTCAGTGATCATCTGTTCTGGATGAGTTGGGACTATTTGGTGCATACTCAGATGGCCACTAACCAATATGGGGTGCAGAAGACTCTCTTAGCAATAGGCCAGTTATACCAGTTGACCTCGATGTCCTCTGAGAGTGTGTCCTCCGACCCCACCCATGCTACTTTATCCTTGCAGTATTAGCTTGAGATTATAAAAGCTTTCAGTTTATGGTGGAGTCCAGTTAAGTTGATTCGCTTTCTACTGTGTACTGTCATTACTTTCACCCAGTCAAATTTCTATCAACTATCTAATCTATGATCAACTCTTGCCCTCCCTCTCCACCCTTGTAGCCATCAAAGAGTCTTTTATACGTGTCTATTTTTAAGTCCTTATAGCAAGGGTCTTATACAATATTTGTCTTTTTGCTGCTGACAGATTTCACTCAGCATGTTTTCCAGTTGAAACCAGCTTATGAGAGGCTTCCAAAAATCATTTTTTTTTTATCACTGTATAGCTTGGCATAGTGTTCCACTGAGTACATGTATCATATTTTGTTTATCCATTCATCTATTGATGGGCATCTAGGTTGATTCCGTCTTTTTGCTATTGTGGACTGTGCTGCAATAAACATTCATGTGCATGTGACTGTTCATGTGACAGCCTTTGTTTCTGTAGGATAAATTCTGAGCAGTGGGATAACTGGATCTAAAGGTATATCTATTTCCACCTTTTTAAGGAAGCACCAAATTGCTTTTGAAAGAGGTCGTACCATTTTACAATCCCACTGGCAGCATAGGAGAGTTCCGATCTCTCCACAGCCTCTCCAGCATTTGTTGTTTCGTGTTTCTGGATTGTGGCCAACCTTGTTGGGGTGAGATGGCATCTCATTGTAGTTTTGATTTGGATTTCTCTGATAGCTAGTGATTGTGAGCATTTCCTCACGTGTCTTTTGGCTGGTTGGATGTCCTCTTTGGTGAAGTGTCTATCCATCTCCTTTGCCTGTCACTGAATTGAGTTATTTACCTTTTCTTTAGTAGATATTTTGCTGTGCCTTGTAACTGATGGAGATCAGACATCAGTGTGACATGTAGTTGCCAAACATTTTTTCTCATTTTGTATGCGATCTTTTAACTCTTTTGATAAAGTCTTTGGATGAGTAAAAGTGTCTAATTCTTAGTAGTTCCCATTTATCTATTTACTCTTCCATTCATTATGCTTTGTCAGAGTTTGAAGTCTGTCTAAGCTGTGTGTTAGAATATCCATCGTTGATCCTATTTTTTCTTGCATGATATTTATTGCTTTAAGTTTGATATTTAGGTCTTTGATTCATTTTGAATTAGTTTTTGTGTAAGAAGTGACAAATGAGTCTTGTTTCAGCTTTTTGCAGATGGCTATCCAATTTTGCGAATACAGTTTGTAAAAGAGATTGTTTTTACCCCAGTTTACAATCTTAGGGCCAAATATCAACTGTTTGTAAGAGGATGGTGGCATCTCTGGAGACTCAGCTCTATTCCATTGGTCTATATGTCTCTTTTTGTAGCAGTACCAGGCTGTTTTGACTACTGTAGCAGTGTAATAGGTTCTAATGTCTGGTAGTGTGAGGCCTCCTACTGTGTTCCTCTTCTTCAGTAGTGCTTTTCCTTATCCGGGGTTTCTTCCTTTTCCAAACAAAGTTGGTGATTTGTTTCTCCATCTCTTTAAAAAATGACAGTGCAGTTTGTATTGGGTAAAATGGACATTTTCACAATGTTAAGTCTTCCAATCCATGAGCAGGGTAGATTTCTCCACTTATGTAAGTCTGTTTTGGTTTCTCACAGTAGGGTCTTGTAGTTCTTTCTGTATAAGGTCTCTTATTTCTCTAGTTGGATTTATTGTTAGGTATTTTATCTTCTTGGGGGCTATAGTAAATGGTATTAATTTGGTGATTTCTTCTTTGATGATCCCTTTGTATAAAGGAATCCTGGTAATTTACTTATGTTTATCTTATGTCCTGATGCTATGTGGAACTCTTCTGTTAGTTTGAGTAGTTTACTTATGGATTCTTTAGGATTCTCTGCATATACAATCGTACCTGTTGAGTCCTGCGGGTCTGTAGTGCCCGTGGCTGATCGGTGCCGATGAAGAATACCACACAGAAGACACTGGTGTTGAGGAGGAGAGCTGGTATCTCTAATACCCCAGACTCTGATTTGGGATTACACGTCTTATATTTATTTAGTGAACAGAATAGGTATACATTCAGAAAACAGGTATTGACTTGAATAGGGCTTTAGGGAAGTTCCTCCCAAGGCAAAATTGTGCCTTCTATCTAATCAGTATAAGAAAGGCCACTTCCTCAGGTGAATCCACTTTTTGAGGAGGAAAGCCTGTATGCCTGGGCACAAGTACAAAGATCACATTCATTAGGCAAGACCCATTGTTTACGAGGGTCTGATGTCATGCATTCCAGCCATTGGTGCTGTTATTCATTCAGTCATTAACAGGATCACAAGCCCCGCACCCAGGCCATGATGCTTGTCCTAAGCTTGGCCATGTTGTCCACAGTATCATCCACAAATAAGGAGATTTTTACTTCTTTGCCAGTACAGATTCCCTTTATTTCTTTGTCTTGTCTAATTGCTCTGGCTAGTACCTCCAGTACAATGTTGAATAGAAGTTGAGAGAATGGGCGTCCTGTGTAGCTTCCATTCTCAGGGGGATTCTTTCAGTGTTTCTCCATTCAGGATAATGTAGGCAGATGGCTTTGTGTAGATACCCCATATTGAGTTGAGAAATTTCCCCACTATTCCTATTTTACTGAGAGTTTATAGCATGCATGGGTGTTAGACTTTGTCAAATGTGTTTTCTGCATCAATTGACAAAATCACGGGATTCTTATCCTTTGTGCTATTTGTGTCATTGATCACATTAATTGTTTTTCTGATATTGGACCAGACTTGCATCCCTGATATGAATCCAACTTGGTCATGATGAATTATTTTTTTGATATGTTGTTGAATTCTGTTGGCAAGGATTTTGTTGAAGATTTTTGCATGTAGGTTCATGAGTGATATTGGTCTGTAATTTTCTTGTTTTGTATTATCTTTCCTTACCTTTGATATCGGAGTTTTGCTGGCTTCATATAATGAATTTGGGAGTATTCCATCCCTTTCTATGCTGTGAAATAGTCTCGGTAGTAGTGGAGTTAACTGCTCTCTAAAAATTTTGTAGAATTCTCCAATGAAGCTATCTCAGCCAAGACTTTTTTGGTTGGCAGTTTTTTGATGACTTTTTCAATCCTTTCTTTTGTGATGGGTTTATTCAGTTCTACTTCTGCTTCTGATAATTTTGGTAGGTAATGTGAATCTAAAAAGTTGTCCATTTCCTGTAGGTTTTCAAATCTGGTAGTCACAGTCTGAAGTATTCTGTTATGATACTTTTGATTTCAGTTGGGTCGGTTGTGACATTTCCCATCTCATTTCTATTCAGGTTATTTGTTTCCTCTCCTGTTTTTCTTTTGTAAGTTTAGCCAATGGTTTATCAATTCTGTTGATCTTTTCAAAGAACCAGCTTTTGGTTTTGTTAATTTTTTGCAGTTGTTCTTCTATTCTCTAATTCATTTTGTCCTGCTCTGATCTGTATTATCTGTTTCCACCTGGTGTCTGAGGGGTTCCTCTGTTGCTCTCTTTCTCCTTGTTCAAACTGTAGGGCTAATTCTTTGGCTTGGGTCCTTTCTTCAGTCTGGATATGTGCATTCATAGATATAAATTGATGTCTGAGTAATACTTTTGCTGTGTCCCATAGGTTCTGATAAGATGTGTTTGCATTCACATTTGAGTCCATAAATTTATTTATTTCATCCTTTATTTCTTCTATAACCAGTGGCTTTTTGAGCAAGACGTTGTTTAGTTTCCATGAGTTTGAATTTCTACTTATGTGTTTTCTGCTGTTGGTTTGAAATTTTATAGCTTTATGATCAAAGAAGATGTTTCGCAATAATTCAGTGGCTTGGATTTTGTTGACACTTCCTTTAAGTCCTAACACATGGTCTGTTCTAGAAAAAGTTGCATATGCATTGAAGAAGAAGATGTACTTATCTGTTGATGGGTAAAAAGTGCTGTATATGTTGATGAAGTCTAGCTGGTTAATTGTTGCAGTAAGATCTTCAGTATCTTTACTGAGCTTTTTTCTGGATGATCTTTCCATTACTGAAAGTGGAGTGGTGAAGTCTGCAACTATTATTGTGAAGGGATCTATCTCATTTTTCAATGTAGTTAGTGTTTGTTTGGTGTATTTAGATGCTCTAGTATTGGGTGCAAGAATATTTAATGTTGTTATGCCCTGCTTAGGTATTAAATTTTCAGCAGTAGATAGTGACCATCCTTATCTATGATGGTGGATCTTACATTAAAGTCTGTTTTATCTGAGATTGGTATTGCTACTCCTGCTCTTCTTTGTATGTTGCTGGCTTAGTATATATTTTCCCATCCTTTGATTTTCAGTTTGTTCATATCTTTGAGTCTTAGGTTTATTTCTTGTAAGCAGCATATAGATGGGTTGTTTTGTTGGTCCGTGATGTCACTCACTGTCTCTTTATTGGAATGTTCAGTCCATTTACATTCAGTTTAGTTATTGAAATGTATATATTTAGTGCTGTAACTTTGATGCATTTATTTTTGTGTTGTTGATATTTTCTTTATTTTTCTTAATATTCTGTTCTGGGTCATTCTGCCTTATGGGTTCACTTTTCATCTTTTTCAGTGTTGATTTTGTGTTTATTGAGACTCCTGTATCATGCTTCTTATTTGATCTGTTGCACTGCCATTTTGCTTTGTGACTATCCCTATGAGGATGAACCACCTTACTGTTCTAAGTTTAAACCAGACTTTAACTTGTGAATATCTTTTTAAATACCTGTCCATGTGAAAGGGTTGTAACCACTGTAAGGTATCCCGCTTTGAAGTGTGATGATGTCATAGTTTCTGTGTTATGGTCACTGTTTCCCTCCTTTTAATATTGTAGTTATACTTGAGCTTTGTGACTTCCCTAAGTGAGTAGGATTCTAGATGCTGTGTCTTGCATTGCCTCCTTAAGTACACACTTAATATTTTTGTTTTTCTAAGCAAAGAGCTTCTTTCAGTATTTCTTGTACTTTTGGTTTGGTTTTTACAAAGTCTGTAAGCTTCTGTTTATCTGCGGATGTCTTAATTTCACCATCATATTTCAGAGACAGTTTTGCAGGATGTGTAATTCTTGGTTGGAAGTGTTTCTTCTTCAGGGCTTTGAATGTGTTGTCCCACTGCTTTCTTGCCAACATTGTTTCTGCCAAGAAGTCTGATGAAAGCCTACACAGCTTCCCTGAATGTTAACTTTGCTTTGAACCTTGATGCCTTTAAAAGCTGCTGTTTGTATTTCGTTTTATTAAGCTTGATTATAATATGTCTTGGTGTCTCTTTTTTGAGCTCTAGTTTTTGTGACAATTGTTACACGTCTTAGATACCTCTGTTCTTCTCTTTCATAATTCGGTTTTGTTTAATCTCTAGGAGGGCTGTCTATATAATTATTTTGTACTCGACCTATGATAGTTTCAGAAAAGCTTCTTCATTTGGGAAATTTTTGATTCTTTATTTTGGGAGTTTTCCAGAGCTATGGTGGGCTACTTCTTTAAATGGTTAGGAATTGATTATTGTCTGCATGCCATCTAGAAGATGTTCAGTTTCTCTGGTGTTACCTCAACAGGAGCTGAGCTGTAGTTCTAAGAGGGGAGTTGGTCACCATCTGTCTCTGTGTGCTCTAGTAACTGGCCACAGGTGGACTCTCTGGAGTGGTAGGCTCTGCCTCCTGGCAGGTAAAGAAGGTGCCCTATTTATAGAGTCACTGGGGGCTGTCAGCTGACCCTATGATGTAGATCAGTGAAGGGTGTAGGAGATGTTGCAGGGCTTCTCAACAGTCAGTTCTCCAGCTGGTCTTATTTTAAAAAGGTACTTTACTGCTGAGTGAGGAGCTGTCCAACAGCTGTTGAAAACAGTTAGGTCCTCAGGTGTGGCAGGCCCTTCATAGGCTGTCCCCAGATGCTATGATGTGGTTCAAAGTAGGGAGGGATTAGAGCCTTCCTGCCATCCTCTGCCAGGCTCCACTTGTAAATCTAGACACACATCATCTCCAATGCAGCTTTTCAGCTCGAGAAGCACTTGTCAAACAGGGATTGATGCTCCACTTGAGAATCAGCCCCAGCTAAGGCCCTCCGCAGGGTGACTCCACCTCTCAGCTGACCAAGATGGCATCCTGGCTGAGGTGCCTTTCCTGCCATTAAACAACAGAATCTATGGCACAGCTCAGAAGAGGGAGGGCGGCGTGGCAGTGGTAACCTCAGTCAGATGCTGGGCTCTCAATATGTGGCTATCCCTCACACAGTATCTCTGCTGCACTGTGTGCTGTTTACTTAACTGCTGTAGTTTTTGGTGTATCTGCTGTCTGATACCAAGTCCCCACTGACTGGATGACAAAGAAGATGTCACTACCTGCAGTCAGTGAGTCAGCAGTAAGAGGACTTGGTGGCCACTGCCTCATCTCTAAGAGAGATATTGACTCCTTTACTGTACCTAGTCAAATCTGACAACCCTGTGCCAGATCCTAGGGCTCCCCGGATGGCCACACTGCTCTATTCAATTATCATTCCAGCTCTTAGTTCTCAGAGGGAATTGAGGAGACATTGTCTAGTTTGTTATCTTGGCCCCGCCTCTGGGATTAGAGGCTTTGCCATCAAAATCAGATATGAGACCAGTAGCAAGCCAGGTCCCTACTGCAAACTGAACCAGTGTTTGGGAAGGTCAGGGGAGGAACTCTTTATGCCACACTAGAAAACATGTGAGTGTAAAGTTAGGTGACATAGAGGACAAATCCCATAGATATTCCAGGAGTGAAAGAACGTGAAAGAAAGAGGAAAAAAGAAACAGAGGGAAGATTCCATAGCTTACGAGTCTGTGGGCAGTGCACATGGTTGGTGCTCTAAAATGCTGATTGGAAAATTGGAAATTCAGATCTATGTGTGTGAACCTCAGAAGAAAGGCCTGGTCATCTACTTCTGAAAAACCAGCCATTGAAAATCCTGCATAGTTGTATTCTGACACATATGGTTTCTCCATGAGTCAAAATTAACTCAAAGAAAATTGATACTGGTTTAGCTGAAGTAAGATGTGTGGTCTTGTCATGGAAAGAACTTACCAAATGAATCCCAGGTAAAATTAAAAAAATAAAAAGACAGTGAGCTCACCCAGATATCCTGATGGAATTTTAGAACTCTGAAGATGCTGAGAAAATCTTACATGTTTCAGATGAAATGAATAGATTTTGTACCAAAATAAGAAGAATCAGATTAGTATTAACTTATGTGTCTACACTATTATTAGCTAGAAGATAATGGAAATATTTGCAGACTCTTGCAGGTAATGGATGGAATCCAAAAATCTAAGTCCCAATCAAGATATTATTCTTTGTGAGGACAGAAGCTGCTTACAGACAAGAATTACTTTCCCAGCTTAAAAAAATTAATGTAGAAAACTATTGTAATAAAATAAAAATGAAATCATATAAATACTTTAAATAGAAGACAGAAAAAGTATAGAAAACACTGAATTGAGCTTAGTCTGAATTAGATGACTAATGATGGTGTTGTACACTTGGAATTATCTAAAGGTTGAGAGACAGAACAGGAAGCATAGATCGAATATAAACTCATTCTCTTCTAGTTTTTCTGTGATATCACTTCAGTGTTTTAAATACTTGGATCATTTATTAGTAGGATTGGGGCTATTCTGTATCACTGTGATGTATTTTAGTCCTTTAGTCCTGTGTTGACCTAGAAAACAGAATGAAAGAACCAAACCCATTGTTGGTGAGTGGATTCCAACTCATGGTAACACCATATGTTTTGAGTAGAATTGCTCCATAGGGTTTTCTCAGTGGTAATCTTTATGGAAGCAGATCACCAGACCTTTCTTTTGAAGAGCTGTGGGTGGTTCCAGTCAAATTGACCTTTCTGCTAGTTGTTGAACACTTTAACCATTTGCCCCAGTCAGGAACTCCTTATATGAGCCTTGGGGATGTTTTAAGTAGGTTTGGGCATGCATATGTCCATGTGTACATACAGATCATATCCCTAAAATGGGGTAGAATCTGAAGGTGGAAATCAGTGGAAGGTGTGCTTTAGTATGCAAGCCTCAAATCAGGCCTGGTGAGGTACAAAGATGTTGTACTGAGGGCACATTTTGGGGAATGTTGTCCCAGGGGATAGTTGAATTTCTTCACTTTTCCAGCTTGTGCCTGTGGCTGACTATCTCTTGTGAATGTCAGAAATCTGTTCTGAAATTGTCTGTCATCTGTCCATTGGCTCAGAGTCCTTGCTGCACACCAGTTACTGATGTTTCATGAATGCCAGGCATCTTACTTTTCACTTGGGACACATCACTGGAGTTGTCCAGACAGTTTCAGGATTTGGAGTGGGTGACTTGGTGAGGACTTTCACACTCTAAGTGCCCTTGTCGGTGCTGGGTTCCCTGGTTTGGCAGTATCTTTCTAGTCTGTGTAATGGGAAACACCTTTGCTTGTTTGGCATCGTGGTGACGCTGCTAACATATGCTCTCCAGGAGCCCCCTGTGGCCTCCCTGCGCACATGCCACACTGTGCAGGCAGCATGCTGCCTAAGTGTCAGCAATTACACTCACACTCGGGGTGTGTGGATAGGGCAGAATAAGGATATCCTTCCCAGTTCTCATGGGAATGTTCCTGATGCTGTAACTGCAGCCATCTGGTAAATGCACTCACTGAGTGAGCTGAGTCTGGCACCTATGACAACTCAGGTGCTGTGCTGGGGGACACAGAAAGCCAGATTTCCACTATTCCTAAGGACAGGACCAAAGGAAGAGAATATGAAGCAAGGTATATTTTGAGCCTCACTCTGATGCCATGAGAGTCACCAGCAGTTTCAAATGCCATTTCTTGACTGGTATGTTGAAATATATTTTTCAAAACAACAACTCAGTTTTTCAAGATGAACTCTAATGTAAGCAAAAAGGATAGTGTAAATGGTTTTGTTAGAGTTGCTGTTCACTGGAAGGTTGGAGGCTCCTTGTAAGGAAAGCCTGGTGATCTGCTTCCAAAAGTACTGCTTCCATTGGAAACTCCGTGGAGCCCAGTTCTCTGACACACATGGGATTTCTATCTGTCAGACAACTAAATGTAAAAGCACACTTTAAAGAATAACTCACTTCTGTAACCACTCAGCTTAAGAAGGTGAGCATTAGCCAAATTTGAATCTCCTCCATGCCTTCTCCTATTCTAGCCCTCTGTGTCTGGAGGACTGGAATAATTATTTTGCTGTTGGCCTCCCTGTCCCCAGCTCTCTGCTGTGTTCGTATCTTTTCCACATGGGGACCAGGAGGGGCTAAGAGGGAATCCTGTTGAGTGATGTCCTTCTGTTGGTAAGGTGACGCACTATACACCCCAGGGCAGTGGGGTGTGCCCTGTTGTCTGCATAGTACCTATGGTGCCAAGATATACCTCCTGTGAGCCACAGCTGCCCTCCACCCTGGCCATGCACCCTTTGCTCTCCTCTCCTGCCCTTCTTCTCCTGTCAAGCTTTCTCTGTCACCAACAGTTGGGTTAGCTTCCATTGCACTTACTTAGCCTGGACAGTTGCTGGCCACTCCTTGTCTCTCAGTGACCACAACTTGATTGTAGTTAGGAAGACAATAGGGATGGCTTGTGTAGAAGGGAGACTTAGGAGGCCCTGGAGGAAACACAGAGATGTGTCTTCCTTTATGTTTCCTACTTTTATGTCTTCTCATGTTTTTGAAAGTAATTATTTTTTACATTGATTTGTACACTGCAGGATAATTTTAAGGAAGTGGCCACGAGTGACCCATCAGTGATTATGGAGTAGAAGAAGCCATGCTTCTGGATGAATGATCGTGCCCACCTCTGCCCCTTCCCCTCTGGTTGAATCCCTTTCTTCTCTGACAGGGTAGGAAGCTGTGGGGAGGGGAAAGAGTTTCAACAGGTGTGAGTGAGGTGCGGTGGGAAGTCTGGCAGGCCTGGGCCCACCGCCCAGCCAAGGACACTGGGTGTGGTGCTTGCTTGGGTGTCTGACTCTGCTCTTTCAAATATTCCTCCTGTAGGCTGCCCACTGAGAATGATGACTGCATGAGCACCTGCCATGGCCAGCCAGAGGCGCCAGAGCACCGTGAGCAGCATGCTGGATCACAGGGCACGGCCAGATCTCACGGCCCCCCATGGCCCAGAGCCTCAGAGTGAGGAAGCAGAGCTACCCCTGGAGGAGTACATGCCCACAGACCTGGAGTTGGCCACCCTGCGGCCTGAGAGCCCCCCACCTGTGGAGCAGGAGTGTGCTGACCACAGCCCCGATGGGGACTCAAGCTCTGATTATGTCAACAACACCTCCGAGGAGGAGGACTATGATGAGGGCCTCCCAGAGGAGGAGGAGGGCATCACCTACTACATCCGCTACTGCCCAGAGGATGACAGCTACATGGAAGGCATGGACTGCAATGGGGAGGAGTACCTGGCCCCTGGTGACCCTCAGGTGGAGACTGATGAGTGCCAGGAGGCAGTGGAGGAGTGGACAGACTCGGCCAGCCAGCACCCACTTGGCCCTAGGGCTGAAGGCAGTCAGGACTACCGGAATAATCAACTCCCTGTCTCAGAGCATGAGACCTCCACACTGGAGACCCACAACCAGGAGGAAGACATGCATTACTGTCCTGTGGAAGAGGGGTACCAGGACTACTACCCAGCAGAGGCCAACGGGAATGCAGGTGGGGCTTCTCCCTACTGCCTAAGGAGGGGGGATGGGGACCTAGAGGACCAGGAGGAAGACATCGACCAGATTGTAGCTGAAATCAAGATGAGCTTGAGCATGACCAGCATCACCAGTGCTGGTGAGGCCAGTCCTGAGCACATACATGTGCGGGGGCCTGAGCCAGAGCCTGAGGACTCCACAGAGGCCTGCCTGCCTGGCGAGGCCAGCCATGGTCCCAACAGACATGAGGGCCGACCTAAGTCGCTGAACCTCCCTGTGGAAACTAAACACCCTGGAGACCCCCAAAGAGGCCTCAAGACCAGGACCCCAGAGGAGAGGCCAAAGTGGCCTCAGGAGCAGGTAGGACTCTGACTGTCTGTGAGGAAGGGGTGGAGGGCCAAGAAAGCAAACGCTGACCTAGTATAGCCACAGAGGAGGTGAAGCAGAGGCTATGTTAGGGAGAAGATGTTGGAGGGGTCCAGTCATTCAAAACATGCTGGTCATTGTTTGTTTGTTTATTTTTAATTTTATTGTGGTAAAATCTGTATAACAAAACATTTTAACTGTTCTTAAAGATACAATTCAGTGACAGTAAAGTTACCATGTTACACAGTCATCATCACTGTCCATTACCGCAAACAGAAACTCAATAACCCTTCAACAATAACTTCCCATCCCTCCACTCAGCTCCTGGCAATCACTGATAAATGTTTGTCTGTATGCATTTCCCTATTCTAAATATTTCATTTGAATGAGGTCATTCAATAATTGTCCATTCGTGTCTGAGTTATTTTAGTTGGTATAGTTTTTTCAAGGTACATCCATGTGGTAGCATGTATCAGAAAACTTATTTTCTCTTTATGGCTTAAGAATATTCCATTGTATGGTGTCTTAGTCATCTGATGCTGCTGTAACAGAAATACCACAAGTGGCTGACTTAGGAAAGAAAAGTCTATTCTTACACATTCTTACACAGGCTAGATGGCTGGATTCAACGTGCCAGCTCTAGGGGAACATGCTCTTTTCCTGTTGGCCCTGAAGGAAGGTTCTTGTGTTGCATCAGTCTTTGTTTTGTCTGAGAGCATCTCAGCACAGGAACCTCAGGTCCAAAGGACACACTGCTGTTAGTGCTACTTCTTGATGGTATGAGGTCTGCAACTCTCTGCTTGCATCCTCTTCTTTTATGTCTTACAGGATAAAAGGGAGTACAAGCCACACTTCAGGGAAACGTCCTTTACATTGGAGCAGGGAGGTGACCTTAGGAAGGTGTTACAGCCCCACCCTAGTCTTCTTTATTATAGTCCAGCCTATTAACCATAGGCAGAGACTAGGATTTACAGCGTAGGAAAATCACAAAATGGAGAGCGGTCATGTGATACTGGAAATCATGGCTCAGCCACATTACTAGTACACACAGTTTTGTAGGAGACACAGTTCAATCCATGACATTCCACCCTTTGGCCCCCCAAAATCGTATCTTTGCAACATTCTAAACCTATTTACTCCATCATACCATAGCAAAAGTCTTAAATCCACTCCAAATTCAAAATACAAAAAAATTCCTTGATATCTGTAAAATCTAGAACCTAAGTTACCTGCTTCCAAAATACAATGCATAGGCAGGCACAAGCAATGTATTTCCATTACAAATGAGAGAAGTTGCAGGGTAAGAGGGCATAAAAGGCACCATGCAAATTAGCAGAATACAGTACATTAGCCCTCAGAACTTTGAAAATAATCTCCAGTTCTCTGAGACATTTTAAACAAAGGCCCTACCCTCTAGGTATTGGCCACACTCTTCAGATTCTGAGTGGAGGCACCTTGGCCCTGGGCTACATCTGCCTTGCAGGCTCATTGGAACAGTTGCTCTGCTGCCTTGGCTTTAGGTGCACTATTTTCTAAGCCCAATTCAGTGGCAGTTCCAGACTTAGAAACACCCGAGGCCATGGCTCCCCCCTTTGAAACCCCTGAGGTCATGGCCATACCTTTTGAGACTGAGGCAGCTCAGCTTCTCGTGCTCCTAGTCTCTTCAGTTTCTGCTTCCTGTGACTTCTTGGCCTGAGCCTCACTCCTGTGTCTGCCCTTTGGGAGCAGGTATTCCAGGAAGCCTCCTCTAGGAAGCACAGGCACTTAGCTCGCTCACTCTGTGGAGTTGCTGCAGTACTATCTCACACTGGTCTCCTGGTTCTACTGCTGCCTGTCCACTGCTGCTTCTCACCGTCTGCGCCTTTTGTGGTGTTAACAGTTCTCGGTTTCTTCTGAGTCTTTTATCCATTCACTGTTTCAAAGACACTTCCACATTTTGGATGTCTGTCAAAGGAGCACTCCGCTCTCAATGCCAAATTCTTAGTCATCTCGTGCTTCTTTAACAGAAATATCACAAGTGGATTTTGACTTTAAAAAGAGAATTTTTTTTCATAGTCCAGTAGACAAAGAGTCGAGATTCAGGGTGTCAGGTCCAGGGGAAGGCTTTCTCTGTTAGCTTTGGAGGAGGGTACTTGTCATCAGTCTTCCCCTGGTCTGGAGGCTTGTGAGGCACAGGGAGTGTGGGGTCCTTTTCAAAGGTTACACTCAGTTCCCAGCACTGCTTCTTGGTGGTATAAGATCACAAACTGTCTCTGCTAGGTTCTGCTCTTTGTATTTCGAAAGATTGTCTTAGGACATGATGCAGTCTTAGACATTGAGTCCTGCTTGACTAATACAAGTACCGCCCATCCTCCCTCATTAACATCATAGAGGGGGGGTTTATAGCCTGGTGGAGCATCACACTGTACCAGGAATCCTGGCCCATCCAAGTTCCTACACATTTTTTTTTGGTGGGGGTTGGGATGGGAGGGGAGGGTAGGAAGAGGCCGGGAAGAGACACATTTCAATCCATGACATATGGATAGTCTATATTTTATTTACCCTTTCCTCTGTTGATGGACACTTAGGTTGTTTCTGCCTTTTGCTTATTGTAAATGTGCTGCAGTGATCACTGGTGTTCAAATTTTTTTTTAATATCTCTGCTTTCAAGTCTCCAGTATATAAATGTAAGAGTAGAATTACGAAATCATAAGTTAATTCTATTTAACTTACTGAGGAACTGCCCACTGTTTTCCACAGTGGCTATATTTGCATCAGCAATGGGCAAGGGTTCTTGTATCTCCACATCTTCAATACCGCCTGTTATTTTGTGTTTTACTGATAATTGGCATCCTAGTGAGGGTGCAGTGGTATCTCATTGTGGTTTTAATTTGTATCTCCCTAGTGACTAATGAAGTTGAGCATCTTTTCACATGCTTCTTGGCTATGTGTGTATCTTTTGAGAGAAATGTCTGTTAAAGTACTTTGCCCATTTTTCAACTGGCTTGTTTATCTTTTTAATGTTGAGTTGTTTATACATTCTGGATATTAAAATCTTATCAGATAAATGGTTCCCAAATATGTTCTCCCATTCTCTTTGTTATCCTTCTGGCCCAATCATCCTTCAGCTCCTTTGGTAGCCAGCCAGCCAAGTGCCGTCGAGTCCAGTCCGACTCATGGCAACCCTAGATTGATTAGTAAACACTGGAGAAGTATCTTTGAGGGTACTGCTTGGCAGCCAGTTTTTTTTTTTTTTTTTTTCCAGTGTCTCCCCTGAATTGGCTTTGGTGGGGATATTCACTTTACCTTGCCTACCCCCTTCACTCAAGTGCTATGTTCATCCCAGGAGGACGTCAGCAAGGATGTGGGGGTGCCTACAGGTGCTCTGTTGTAGCTAGTGACGGGGTGCCCCTGTGGCAAGAAGCAGGAGGCTAAACCCATTGCATAGCAGCTGTTGTATCCTGTAACACTGCTCCAAAAGCCCAGGGGGCCTTAGCTGTAAGCAACTATCTTGAAAAGAATTATTTGAAGTCTTGGAGACAAAAGCTTGGAAACAAAGGCTTGGAGAGCAGTGTATGCTAATGAAACCAGTGGCTTAAAGTGTACCCAGCACCAGGTGCTCCTTTGAAACTCTATGGGGCAGTTCTCCTCTGTCCTACAGGGTTGCTGTGAGTCAGAATCAGCTCAATGCTGGTGAGTTTGGGTTTTTTGACGGGATTATTGGTGGTAGAGTTCTCTCCATATGAGAGACTCAGGATCAATTCCCAGCCAGCACACATCATAATCACTTACAAAGTAGTCTGTCAGTAGTGGCCTGCATGTTACTGTTATACTGAGCAGGTTTCAGCAGAGCTTCCAGACTAAGACTGACGGGGAAGAAAGGCCTGGTGATCTACTGAAAATCAGCCAGTGAAAATCCTGATTACAACCATCCAGCCTTATGCATGGGGTTGTAATGTGTCAGTGGCCAACTGGGTGGCAGCTAACAACAACATACTTCCTTTTTATTATAAGCAAAGTAGGTATGTATTCTAATAAGCACATGGAAAAGCGGCCTTTTCTCCCCCGCCCCCCGCCTCCCAAAACCCGTTGTATGTATGGAGATCACAAAAGAGTGGTATTAGACTTTGTAAAGGGACTTCTTTTGGCCAGTTTTGTGGACAAATGAGTGTAGACTGCTTTCATGTTTTTAAATAATTTTAATTTTTTGCAAGAAGAATTCATGAGTTTAGAAAAAATACATGTAGTAAGAGCATGAGTTTGGAATATAAATCATACTAACTCACTGCTAGATTTCTGGCCAATTGCATTTTGAGGCCAATTGTTCCTTTTAATGATTATTAAGTATGAACTGCCTTCTCCTTTGTGGTTTGCATTCCCTGGGGACTCTAGGATGTGAAGAGCCGCTGTTGTTCTAGCCAGTGTCAGGAGTACACTGCAAGGCAGGCGGGCTGGGGTTGAATTCTGGGCATCAGGCCAGAGCAGTGGCTTCTCCTTGTTGTGGAGCCTGGACTCATGCCCGTGATGGTGGTGGCACTGCAGGGATTGATGTGGGCTGCACAAAGTGAGGGACATACTGCACCTTGTTGTGACAAATCATATCTCTGACAAAGTGCTTGCCGAGAGAGTATCTTTAGAGAATAGAGGAGGCGTGAGCAGTATGTTTTGCTGTTTTCTCACTTCCCTCTAACCAGATGCTAATTTGAGTGGAAATGGCAGGCTTTTGGTTTGGAGGGTCCAAGGAATGAATGAGTGAATAAATGAATGGATGAATGGGTGAGTGGGTTGTGGTGGCTGTTAGAAAGGGCTGTTAATGGGCAGGCAGTGATTGAAAACCCAGGAGGGGTTCTCTTCTTCAGAGTAGAGGCATTAGAAGAATAGGTAGCTTTTCTTCCAAAACAGAGTGTGTCCTTGAAACAAATGCTCTTTCTTGTTCAGGACAGTGGAAAAACTCCCGCAAGCTTGTTGATCGTTGCAGAACTTTTTTGCTTTCTTCCTTCAGTCATTCATTTGTCAGTTAATTCTACCAGGGGAGAAATCTGTCAGTTCTTACTTCAAAGGCTATAAAAAGCCAAAATACGTCCACTGCTGTTGAGTCGGTTCCGACTCATAGTGACCCTACAGGACATAGTAGAATTGCCCCATAGAGTTTCCAAGGAGCACTGGCAGAAGCCACTACTGTAATAGGCCTCGAGTGCTCCCTCAAGGACTGGAAAGTCTGAGGTCTCTACGTGTGGGTGCATGTGAGCGGTCCACACCTAGTAAACTCAAGTTGCCTGCACACGGAGAGCCTGTTGCAGGGTGGGTACTGTGAAACTCAACTAAGCTGATGAGAAACTATGGAAAGCAAGAGGGTGTGAAGTGGGAAACACCCTGGGAAGTATAGAAAGCTACAACTTGCTTCCCCCTAAAATGTCCCTTTAATCCCCCAGGGCAGCAGACAGGTACCAGGAACCAAGGGCCTGGCCTTAAACAGGGCATAAGATTCCTGGAAAAATCTCACCTGAGAGCTCAGTGGGCGCACATGGGAGTCTTAAGCTGCCTTCCCTTTTCTAGTGCTGTCTGCACCAGTAGTGTATGTAAGCTGGAGCCTGCAAGTAAAGCTGTGGATGTTTATAAAACCTGCAAAATAAGAATTGGATAGTATTGGAGTGTGGCCCAAGGACCAGCACTTGGGTCAGGCCCCACCCCACCAAAAACCAAACCTGTTGCTGCCCAGTTGATTTCCACTCATGGCAACCCCATGTGTTACAGAGTAGAATTGTTCCACAGGGTTTTCTTGTCTGTAATCTTTATGGAAGCAGATTGCCAAGCTTTTCAATTCTGCAGTGCCTCTGGATGGGTTCAGACTGCCAGCCTTTAGGTTAGTAGTGGAGTGCCAACTGTTTGCACCACCTTGACCTACTCAGTTAAAATCTGCAGTTAAACAAGATCCTGTGTTGACATTTGGGAAGCAGTGCTATAGAATATTTCCAGTGGAGGCAAGATTGCATAGCATCCATCTGTCTTTTCCACTCATTTTAAAGCTTAAAAAAGTTGTGTATTTTTAAGTATACTGAATAACATTTTAAATAGTCAATGTATGGACCAGAATATTACAATAGAATTAAAAATGAAAACATGAAAAATATACTCTCCCTGGTTCCTGCCACTCCAGCAGATGAGCTGTTTGAATTTTTCCACATTCCTTTTCAGACTCTAACACTGAACGTAAATGATGCATGTAGCTGTCATCATCCCTCGGATGTAAGCTTTTAACTGGCATACTGAATTTAACTTCTTAAAAATGGTTCTCCATGGTGCCGTATCACTTTCAGGGTTATGTGTACTGACTTGTATTATTACATTCAGGTGAGGCACTGTAGTTTACTTGTCTGCACATACCCCGCCACTGAACATGCATGTTGTGGGTGGCATCTTCTCTCATACATGATGATATCTTTGTGCAAATCATGTTTTCTTTCCTTTAGTTTTTTTAATTTTTTTTTATTAATTACACTAAAAGAATAAAATTTCTAACATCTATCAGTTATCTATGATAAACCGTCTACCCCCCACCCACCCTTGCAGCCAAGACAGTCATTTTCTTCTGTGGATAAGTCTCTATTTAAGTCCTTTTAACAGGGGTCTCATATAAGATTTGTCCTTTTGACACTGATTTCACTCAGCATGAACTCTTCTAAATGAGAACATGTTGTGAGATGTTTTCTAAAATTATTATTTTTTATCATAGCATAGTGATCCATTGAGTATATGAACCATAGTCTATTTATCCATTCATCTGTTAATGGGCATTGGGGTTGATTCCATCTTTCTGCTATTATGGACTATGCTGCAACAAACATTGGTGTAGGTGTGTCTGTTCATATGACAACCTTTGTTTCTGAAAGATAACTTCTGAGCAGTGGAATTACAAGATCAAATGGTATATCTATTTCCAACTTTTTAAGGAAGCACCAGATTGTTTTCCAAAGAGGTGCCATTTTGCAATCCCACTAGCAGTGTAGGAAACTTCCAGTCTCTCCACAGCCTCTCCAGCATTTGTTGTTTCATGTTTTTTGGATCACAGCCAACCTTGTTGGGATAAGATGATATCTCTTCATAATTTTGATTTGAATTTTCTTTAATAGCTAATGATCATGAGCATTTCCTCATGTGTCTTTTGGCTGCCTGGATCTCCTCTTTAGAGAAGTGTCTGTCCATCTCCTTAGCCCATTGCTTAATTGGATTATTTATCTTTTTCTTACTGATATTTTGTAGTACCTTATAGATTATGGAGATCAGATGTTGGTCTGACATACAGTTGCCAAATATTTTTTCCCATTCTGTAGGTGGTCTTTTAATTCTTTTGATGAAGTCTTTGGATGAGCAAAAGTGTTTGATTCTTAATAGATTCCATTTATCTATTGTCTGTTGATCATGCTTTGTTTGTCAGAATTTGAAGTCTGTCTACTGTGTATTAAAACTTCCATTGTTGATCCTATTTTATCTTGCATGAGCTTTATTGTTTTAGATTTTATATCTAGGTTTTTTATGCAATTTGAGTTGTTTTTTGTATAAAGTGTAAGATATGGGTCTTGTTTCAGTTTTTCGCAGATGGATATCTAATTTTGCCAGCACCATTTGTTAAAGAGATCATTTTTACCCCAGTTTAAAATCTTACGGCCTTTGTCAAATGTCAACTGTTCATAGGTGGATGATGGCATCTCTGGGGTCTCAACTCTGTTCCGTTGGACTGTATGTCTCTTGTTGTACCAGTACCAGGCTGTTGTGACTGTGTAATAGGTTCTAAAGTCAGGTAGTGAGAGGCCTCCCAGTGTATTCTTTTTCTTCAGTAGTGCTTTACTTATCTGAGGTTTCTTCTCTTTCCAAATGAAGTTGGTGATTAGTTTCTCCATCTCATTAAAAAATGTTGCTGGAATTTGTATTGAGATTGTATTATATAAGTAGATTGCTATGGGTAAAATAGAGATTTTTACAATGTTGAGCCTTCCTATCCTTGAGCAGGTTAGATTACTCCATTTATGTAAGTCTCTGAGTTTCTTGCAGTAGGGTCTTATAGTTCTCTGTGTAAAGGTCTCTTATTTTTCTAATTAGATTTATTCCTAGGTATTTTGTCTCCTTGGGGGCTATAATAAGTGGAATTGATATGATGGTTTCTTCTTTAATAATCTCGTTGTTGATGTAAAGGAATCCTACTGATTTACTTATGTTTGTCTTGTATCCTGATACTTTGCTAAATTCCTCTGTTAGTTTCAATAGTTTACTTATCGATTCCTTTGGATTCTCTGTATATACAATCATGTCATTTGCAAATAGGGATATTTTTACTTCTTCATTGCCGATATGGATGCCCTTTATTTCTTTGTCTTGTCTATTTGCTCTGGCTAAAACTTCTAGCACAATGTTGAATAGACGTGGTAAGAGTGGGCATCCTTGTCTAGTTCCCGTTCTCAAGGAGAATTCTTTCAGTCTTTGACCATCCAGGATGATCAAGGCAGTTGGCTTTGCATAGATGCTACTGATTGCATTAAGGAAGTTCCCCTCTATTCCTACTTTTTGAGAGTTTTTAGCATGAATCAGTATTGAACTTTGTCAAATGCCTTTTCTGCATCAATTGACAAAATGAGGTGATTCTTATCTTTTGTGTTATTTATGTGACTGATCACATTAATTGTAACCTTAGAATAAACTTGTATGTTTGATAGCTATGTTGGCCTTTTCTAGTTTTATCTCTTTTTCTATGAATATTTGATTTGTGTTCTTTATCTTTTGGGTCTTGATGCTTTCCCATTTTGTAGGAGCACTTTATATACTAGTTACTGTCCATTTGATTCTGATGTATGGTGACTCCATGTATATCACAATAGAGCTGTACTCTGTAGGGTTCTCAGTGGTTGATTTTTGGAAACTAGATTGTCAGACCTTTTCTGAGGCATCTCTTGGGTAGACTCAAACCTTTAATCTTTGGTTAGTCCTGAGGAAGTTAATTGTTTATACCACCTAGGGAGTCCTCATATATAGTAGATGTTACTTTTTACTGCAAAAGTTTTCTTCAGAATTTTAAAAAAATTTTTATCATATTATTTCCATCATCTCTGTGATGTTTTTAAATTGTTAATGACTCATATGTCACCCTTCTGTTTTTCTGGAGTACAGAGGATTTCATTGGATGAGACCTTGTTAGAATACCTTTTTCCTCAGTTTAGTCGATGGCACTTGGCTGGTTTGGCTTGGCTTTCCTCAACCTGGGACAGATTAAGATCATAGAGGTCATTGTTTTAGTCTAGCTAATGTTAATGGTAAGGTGGGTGTGTGACAGGAAATGGGGAATGCAGACTTTAGTACATCCAGGGTTGGGGGATGCAGAGGGTTTGTCTCCAGTTTGAAGGCTCTGCTTTTCAAATAGACTCTGACTTGTGCAACTTTGTTGAGCCCTGGATGTCTGCATTTAGGGGAGGGCATGACATGAAAGAGCACAAAGGAGATGGATTAAAACTGGAAACAATAGGATGTGGTCAGGGCAACAGATGACATCTGAATACCAGTGTTTTTGAGTTAAATATGTTATTTAAAAAAGATTCATGTTTATTGACAGAAATTTGGAAAATATTGGAAGGTATAAAGAAGTAAAACATCTGTTGCCCCATATCAGTTAACATTTCAGTTTATTCCTCTCCAGATTTCTTCTCTGTGTGTACATGTGCATGTGTGTGCAGGTGCATGCGTATGTGCCACAGGTATCATGTATATGTGCGTGTCTGTGTGTACCATACTGAATATGTAAGCTCATTGCTGACAAGTTGATTCAGGTTCATAGTGACCCTGTAGAATAGAGTAGAACTTATCCCATAGGGTTTCTAAGGAGCAGTTGGTGGATTTGAACTGCTGACATTTTGCTCAGCAGCCAAACTCTTATCTAGTGTACTGGCAGGGCTCTCATTGAAATAGGTTGTTTTGTTTTTGGTATATTTTAGCATCAAAATACTCTAGTATGTTACACTGAGGATTTCCATTGTTGGAAGTTTTCAAATCGAGGAGACAAACTACCTGTCTTGGGAAACTGAGGCTTCCCCAGAAATGTTTCTTGAGGTGTTCTATAAACAAAACACTTGGTTGGCATAAACAAAACACTTGGTTGGCAAGGTAATTTGAGAAACCTTGCTTCAAATAGTGCTCATTCTTGGGTGGGGCCAAGATGGCGGAGTTAACAGATGCTTTCCTGACCTCTCTAACAACAAAGACCCAAGAGAACAATTGAATTCAGTATATGTGACATTGTAGGAGCTCTGAACATCAAAGGGGAAGTTGAGAAACTGGACTGAGCAAAGGAGACGGGAGAATAGTGCCAGAAGTGTATAGGATTCCACAGTTCTGACCTGCTAGGAAGCAGCCACAGTCACAGTGTGGTGGGCCCAGCATGGAGGCTGGTGGACATTCCCCTCAGTGGGTGTGATTGTCTAGAGAACCCACTATACCCCTAGAACCAGGGAGGGACAGCACCAGATCATCGAAAGGTAAGTTGTTGCATGTAACCTACTGTGTACAGATCTGAAACTTTCCTTCTATGTGGGTCTGTCTCCCTTCTGCCAGCACTCTCTGCTCCCTTCTCTGAACTGTGCCTGGTGTTAAAGTCTGATGCCATTAACTGAGCTGGAAGTAGGACTCTTCAAGTCTACCCTGAACCATTCTTTTCCCATCTTCTCTGCACTGTGCCTGGCTTTAGAGTCTGATGCTGTTAACTGAACTGGAAGTAGTATTCCATAAGTCTACCTTGAGCCATTATCCAAGATTCTGAGGGGAAATAGTTTAGCAAACTCAGGTAAGAAAGAAAAAAGCAATTTTCTGCCAACCTCCTTAAGCTAGAAAATCAGGGCAGAAACTGTTTCTTCACCTAGATTGAGACATAAGGGGATATGCCAACCTCACAGGCACTCAGGGACAGCTGTTAGCTCTGTACCTTTCTCAGTGGCTGCAGCCAGACACCTATGCCTGTACTGAGCACCTCTTCCCATCTGGGATAGTAGGTAAAAGTCTGCACCACTCACTTGGTGACTGACCTCAGGGACACTTGAGCTGATGCCCTATAAAAGTAAACTGTACATTTTTTTTAAAGGAGCTAGAACACAGTAGACAAACAAAATAAATACAATTTACTGATGGCTCAGAAACAGCGGTCCATATCAAAGCACTTAAAGAGGTGGACCATGATCTCTTCAGAACATTCCCAAAACAAGGAATCACATTTTCCAGAGGAAGAGAATTTCCTGGAATTCTCAGAGGTAGAATACAAAAGGTTAATATTTAGAACTCTTAAAGAGATGAGGAAGGAGATGAGGAAAATGGAGCAGAGCATAATGAGAAAGTAGACAAACTGTAAGAATGTGTTGAGCAGCAAGAATGAAAAATTCAGAAAATTAATAACAAAATTAGACAACCCAGTAGAAAGTCAGTGGAGCAGAATTGAGGCAATGGAAGGCCAGATTAGTAAGATGGAAGATAAAGCATGTAACATCAAGATACTTGAGGAAAACTGAAATAAAAGAACTTAAAAAAATCAAGAATTATGTGGGGCTCTATGAGAGGAATAATCTACAAGTGGTTGAAGTACCAGAAAAGGGGGGATGGGATAACAGAAAATACAGAGAAAATTTTCAAAGATTTACTAACAGAAAACTTCCTTGATATCATGAAAGATGAGAAGATTACCTATCCAGAATGCTCATTGACCTTCACACAGGGTAGATCCCAAAAGAAAGACATATTGTAATCAAACTTGCCAAAACTAAAGATAAGAAGACAGTTTTTTAAAAGTGGCTAGGGTTAAAGGAAAAATAACCTACAGAGGAGACTCAGTATGACCAACCTCTGACTATTTACTAAAAACGATGTAGGTAAGAAGGCAATGAGATGACGTATACAAAGACTTGAAGGAAAATAATTTCCAGTCAAGAATTACATATCCTCTGAAACAGAATTTTGAAGGTGAGAGTGACTTCATTAATTATGCAGGAGGTGGGGCCAAGATGGTGAAGTCAGATGCTTCCTGTGATCCTGCTAACAAAAAAGACTCAAGTGAACAAATGAATCAATTATATATGACATTCTAGAAAGCCTGAATATCAAAGGGAAAGTTGAGAAATTGGACTGAGTGATGGGGAAGGAAAAGTAGCAGAAGTACCTAGAACTGGCCAAATTTGGCCTGAGGCAAATTGGCTGTAAATTAGAATAGACTAAGAAGCAGAGAGCCCACTCATGCCTCCAGAACCAGTGAAAAATGGCATTCAATCAGCAAAAGTGAAAGGGCTTGTATTTAATCTGCTGTGCACAGATCTGTAACCTTCCTTCAAGATGAACCTCTCTGCCTCCCCCAAGTGCTTCCCCATCCCTTCTCTGCACTGTGCCAGGCTACACATACTGACCTATTCCTGGAACAAAATTAGGATCCCTTATGTGTGCCTTTAGCCATTCATTTGGACTTGCACAGGGAATAATCTAACAAACAGGGGAAAGGAAAAACAGTCTTATGACTCCTCTGAGCTAGGAACTTGGGGCAAAAACAGTTCCCTCACCTAGACTTAGGCATATGGGGACATACCTTCCTCACAGACACTCAGGGATGCCTTTCTCAGTGCATACAGCCAGATACTTGTGCCTACACCAATCACCCTTGCCTGTCTGGCACAGTAGAGGAGGGTATGCACCACAAACTTGGTGACTGATGACATGGACACTGGAACTGAATCCATACAAGAAAACTAAATGGACTACTTGGATCGAATGCGTGCTAACAGATCTAACTACCTGGTAACACGATGTCAGGGCTTCAGCTGTACCACTAACCAAACCAGCAAGCATGACTAGCCTTTTCAAACAAAATAAAACATGAAGCTAGAACATAGTAAGCAAACATAAAATAAATAAATATAAAAACTTCCTGATGACTTATAGATAACAGTTAATATCAAATTACTTAAAGAGGCAGGCTGCGACAGCTTCAGAATGCTACCGAAACAAAATGACTAAGAAATTTCCCAGACAAAAAGAATTTCCTGGAATTACTGGAAATAAAATACAAAAGGTTACTACTTAGAATTCTTCAGGAGCTCAAGAAGGAGATGAGACAAAATGCTGTAGAGCATAATGACAAATGGAACAGGCTGCAAGAAAGCATACAGAGACAGGGAGTAGAAATTCAGAAGATTAACAATAAAATTCAAACTTAGACAACGCAATAGAAAGTCTAAGGATCAGAAGGAAGGCAAAATTGGTAAGAATGAAGTAAAGCACTTGACACCATCATATTTAAAGAAAAGTCAGATAAAAGAATTTAAAAAATGAAGAAACTCTAAAAGTTATATGAAACTGTATCAAGAGAAATAATGTACAAGTGAAAGGGAGGGATAACAGCATACAGAGAGAACTGTCCAAGAGTTGTTGACAGAAAACTTCTCTCATATTATGAAAGATGGGATAATATCTATCCAAGATGCTAATCAAACTCCACTCAAGGTAGATCCCAAAAGAAAGATACCAAGGCATATTACAATCAAATTTGTCAAAACCAAAGATAAGCATAAATATTTAATGTTGTTAAGTCCTGCTTGAGTATTGAACCTTTCAGCAGTAAATAGTGACCTTCCTTGTCCATGGTAGTGGATTTTACATTAAAATCTATTTTGTTTGAGATTAGTATTGCCACACCTGCTCTTCTTTGTATGTTGGTAGCTTTGTATATGTTCTTCCATCCGTTAATTTTCAGGTTGTTCATATCTTTGAGTGTAGGTTGTGTTTCTTGTAAGCAACATATAGATGGGTCATGTCTTTTGATCCAGGATGTCACTTGCTGTCTCTTTACTGGAGCATTAAGTCTGTTTACATTCAGTGTAATTATTGATAGTTATGTATTTAGTGCCATCATTTTGATGTAATTGTTTTTATGTTGATGTTTTCTATATTCTTCTTAGTATTCTGTTCTGGGTCAATATTAACAATATTAAATATTTATGCACCCAATGCCATAGCATCTAAAATATGGAATAAACACTGACAACACTGAAAAATGTGATAGATCATTCCACAGTAATAGTTGGAGACTTCAAAATTCTGTTTTCAGTTATGGATAGATAATCCAGAAAAAAGCTCAGTAAAGATATGGAATATCGTATTGCAACAGTCAACCAACTTGACCTTGTTGGCATATACACATCTTTTTATCCATCAACCAATAAGTACACTGTCTTCTCCAATGCACATGGAACATTCTCCAGAATAAACCATGTGTTATGTCAAAGAGTAATTCTCTATAAAATCCAAGCCGTTGATTTACTGCAAAGTATCTTCTTGGACCATAGAGCCATAAAAGTTGAAATCAATAGCAGAAAAATCATAGGTAGAATTTCAAACTTATGGAAGCTGAACAACACTTTGCTCAAAAAGCCTTGGATTATAGAAGAAATCAATAACAAAATAAATTTATGGAATCAAATTAGAATGAAAACACATGCTACCAGAATATGGGATACAGCAAAAGCAGTGCTCAGAGGTCAATTTATCTCTGTAACTCTACATGTCTGGAAAGAAGAAAGGGCTCAAATTAAAGAATTAGCCCTACAGCTTGAACAAGTAGAAAGAGAGCAACAGAGGAACCCCTCAGGCACCAGAAGAAAACAGATAATAAAGATTAGAACAGAAGAAAATGAATTAGAGAACAGAAGAACAGTTGAAAAAATTAACAAAACCAAAAGCTGATTCTTTGAAAAGATCAACAAAGTTGATAAACCATTGGCTAAACTTACAAAAGAAAAACAACTGGAGATGCAAGTAACCTGATTAAGAAATGAAATGGGAAATGTTACAACAGACCCAGCTGAAATGAAAAACATTATAACAGAATACTACAAAAGGCTGTACTCTAACAGGTTTGAAAACCTAGAAGAAATTGACAAATTCCTAGATTCGTATAACCTACCAAAATTATCACTAGAAGAAATAAAACAAACTAATAAACCCATCAGAAGAGATTGAAAATGATCATCAAAAAAGTACCAGCCAAAAATAGCGTGGTGCAGATGGCTTCACTGGAGAATTCTACCAAGCTTTTAGAGAAAAGTTAACTCCAATATTATTGAGTCCGTTTCACAGCATAGAAAGGGATGGAATACTCCCAAATTCATTCTGTGAAGCCAATGTAACCCTGATACCGAAGCCAGGGAAAGATCTCACAAAAAAGGAAAACTACAGACCAATATCACTCATGAACCTGGATGCAAAAATCTTCAACAAAATCCTAGCCAATAGAATTCAACAACATACCTCAAAAAATAATTCATCATGACCAAGTGGGATTCATGTCTGGGATGCAAGGCTGGTTCAACATCAGACAAACAATTAAGGTGATCAGCCACATAGATAACACAAAAGGTAAGAATCTTGTCTATTGATGCAGAAAAGGCATTTGATAAAGTCCAACACCAATTCATGCTAAAAACTCTCAGCAAATTAGGAACAGAAGGCAAATTCCTCAGTGCAGTAAGGGGCATCTATGCAAAGCCAACCACCTACATCATCCTGAGTGGAGAGAGACTGAAAGAATTCCCCTTGAGAATGGGAGCTAGACAAGGATGCCCACTCTCACTACTTCTATTTAGCATTGTACTAGAAGTTCTGGCTAGAGCAGTCAGGCAAGACAAAGAAAGAAAGGGCATCTGTATCGGCAAAGAAGAAGTAAGAAACTCCCTATCTGCGGATGATATGATTGTATATGCAGAGAATCCTAAAGAATCCATATGTAAACTACTCAGACTAATAGAAGAGTTCAACAAAGTAAACATAGTGAAATCAGTAGGATTCCTTTACACCAACAAAGAGATCATTCAAGAAATCACCAAATCAATAAATACCATTGACTATAGCCTCCAAGAAGATAAAATACCTAGGAACAAATCTAACTAGAGAAATTTAAGAGACCTATACAAAGAGAACTACAAGATTTATTTATGTAAATGGAGAAACCTACCCTGCTGATGGATAGAAAGACTTAACGTTGTGAAAATGTCTATTTCACTCAAAGCCGTCTACATATATGATGTAGTCCTAATACAAATTCCTGTGATATTTTTTGATGACATGGAGAAACAAATCACCCAATTTGTTTGGAAAGGAAAAAAAAAAAAACATGGATAAACAAAACACTACTGAAGAAGAACAATGTGGGAGGCCTCTCGCTACCTGATTTTAGAAACTGTTACACTGCCACAGTAGTCAAAACAGCCTGGTACTGCTACAGAAAGACCAATGGAGCAGAGCTGAGACCCCAGAGATGCCACCATCCTCCTATGAACAGTTGATATTTGACAAAGGCCATAAGACTGTAAACTGGGCAAAAGCGATCTCTTTAACAGATAGTGTTGTCAAAATTGGTTATCCGTGTGCAAAAAATGGAATCAGGACCCATACCTCACATCTTTCACCAGTACCAACTCAAACTAGATAAAAGACCTAAATATCAAACCTAAAACAATAAAGATTATACAAGAAAAAATAAGATCAACAATGGAAGGGTTAATACACAGTTTAGACAGACTTCAAAATCTAACAAAGCTCTATCAAAAGAAGAGAAAATAGATAAATGGAAACTATTAAGAATCAAACACTTTTGCTCATCCAAAGACTTTATCAAATGAATTAAAAGACCACTCACAGAATGGGAAAAAAATATTTGGCAACTATATATCTGATTGATGTTTCATCTCCGTAATGTGGAAGGTACTGCAAAATATCAACAAGAAAAAGGTAAATAACCCACTTAAGCAATGGGCAGAGGAGATGGGCAGACACTTCACTAAAAAAGACATCCAGGCAGCCAAAAGACGCATGAAGAAATGCTCATGATCATGAGCTATTAAAGAAATCTAAATCAAACATACAATGAGATATCATCTCTCTCCAACAAAATTGGCCATGATCTGAAAAACACAAAACAACAAATGCTGGAGAGGCCGTGGAGAAATTGGAACTCTCCTACACTGCTGGTAAGATTGCAAAATGGTATCACTTCTTAGGAAAGCAATCTGGTACTTCCTTTAAAAGCTGGAAATAGATATACCATTTGATCTAGTAATCCCACTGCTTGGAATATATCCTGCAGAATTAAGGACAGTCACATGAACAGATGCATGCACATCAATGTTTATTCCAGCACAGTCCACAACTGCAAAAAGATGGAGCCAACCCAGATGCCCAAAAACAAATGAATGGATAAGCAAACTATGGTACATATACTCAGTGGAATGCTATGCAATGATAAAAAACAATGATGATTTCAGGATGCATCTCATAACCTGGTTTCAACTGGAAGACATTATGTTGAGTGAAATCAGTCAGCAACACAAGGTCAAATATTGTATGAGACCCTTACTATAAAGACTAAAAAACAGACTCACATACAGAGGAAAAGATTCTTTGATGGTTACGAGGGAGGGGAGGGATGGAGAGGGATGCGTATAGATTAGATAGCTGATAGAAATTTGGCTAGGTCAAAGCAGTGACAGCACACACCAGAAAGATGATCATCTTAACTGGTCTTCAGCATAAACTGAAAACTCATCTATTCCTAGTCTAATATCGCAAAGATAGAATAACAGGGGCAGGGGTCCACATACCATGGTCTCAGGGAGCATGGCGGCCAATTGGCATAACTAACCTATTGGTAAGAGAGTCTTCTGGACCCCATATTGGTGATTGGCATCTGGGGTCTTAAAAGCTAGAAAGTTGCCATCTGCGGTAGAGAAAATGATCCCATCTCACCTGAATCAGATGGTCACCAAGGTCAACAAAGACATAAGGGAAAAAGAGCCCAGAGGTCGGAACGACCCACGTGTTTGGATGACTGTACCAACTTGTGATCAGAAGAACCAGATAGTGTCCCGCCACCACCAGTGACAGCTGTGATGGGACACACAATGTCAGGTTACAGTGACAACACAAATAGAAAGAGGGGTGCACCTCAAGGACTACACTTAAAGACTGTAGTTGATGCTCCAGTGCCCTGGGACTTCCCCTGGGATCATGGCCCTTAGAACTGCTGCTGCTCCAGGTGATTATTCATCACTGAGGTCAACTCTTTGGACAGGAATGGATTGGACTTGGGGATGTAGGGTGACGATATGATATGTCCACTTTATGGTTCTTCGACGGCACTTGGCTTGGCTTGGCTTTATGGTTCTATGTAGCTACGGGATGCCATCCTACTGGCCTCTTACCAATGGCAGAGGTGAGGGTGGAAAAGAGAATAGGAGATTGTTAGCAGGACATGACATGTATAGAGCAGAAAGGAAGAGTATGCTGTCACTGGACAAGAGACCAGAGAGAACTGCAGATAGGCAGATGTGCAGATTTAACTTGGGTTGTATATTGCTTTCATTCAAAGGCAATGAAAAAAAAAAAAAATCTGCCAAGAAAAGTCCTGGCCCAGATGGCTTCACTGGAGAATTCTACCAAAGTGTTAGAGAAGAGTTAACGCCAATACTATTGAGGCTATTTTACAGTATGGAAAGGGATGGAATACTCCAAAATTCTTTTTATGAAGCCAGCGTAGCCCTCATGCCAAGGCCAGGGAAAGATCCCACAGAAAAAGAAAATTACAGATCAGTATCACTTATGAACCTAGGTGCAAAAATCTTCAACAAAATCCTAGCCAGTAGAATTCAACAGTGTATTAAAAAGATAATTCATCATAATCAAGTTGCTTTCATTCCAGGGATGCAAAGCAGGTTCAACATCAGCAAAACAATTAATGTAATCAACCACATAAATAATACAAAGGTAAGAATCACCTGATTTTGTCAATTCATGCAGAAAAGGCATTTAAGAGTCCAACACCCATTCATGCTAAAAAAGACTCTCATAAAAATAGGAATAGAGGAGAAATTCCTCAGTGCAATTAGTGGCACCTACGCAAAACCAACTGCCTTCATCATCCTGAATGGTGAAAGACTGAAAGAATTCCCCTTGAGAATGGGAACTAGAGAAGTATGCCCACTCTCACTACTTCTGTTCAATATTGTGCTAGAAGTTCTAGCCAGAGCAATTAGACAAGACAAAGAAATAAAGGGCATCTGTATCGGCATGAAGAAGTAAAAATCTCCCTATTTGCAGATGATATGATTGTATATACAGAGAATCCAAAGGAATCCATAAGTAAACTATTGGAACTAAGAGAAGAGTGTAGCAAAGTATCAAGATACAAGGTAAACATAAATAAATCTGTAGGACTCCTTTATACCAACAAAGAATTCATCAGAGAAGAAATCACTAAATCAGTATCATTGCTATAGTCCCCAAGAAGATTAAAAATGTCTAGGAATAAATCTAACTGTAGAAATAAGAGACCTCTACAGAGAGAACTACAAGGCCTTACTGCAAGAAACTAAAAAAGACTTAGAAAATTGGAGAAACATACCCTGCTCATATATAGGAAGACTTAATATTGTGATGATGTCTGTTTTACCTAAGGTGATCTACTTATACAGTGCAATCCCAATACAAATTCTAGTGTCATTTTTTAATCACCAACTTTGTTTGGAAAGGGAAGAAATCCTGACTTTGTAAAGTGCTGCTGACGAAGAGGAACACAATGGGAGGACTCACACTACTCAACCTCAAAACGATTACATTGCCACGGTAGTCAGAATAGCTTGGTACTGGTACAGAAAGAGGCAAATAGTCCAATGGAGTGTAGAGAAAGAGACATACAGACCAAAGGTATAGATGAGATGCCACCATCCTCTTATGAAGAGCTGATATTTGACAAAGTCCCTAGGATTGTAAACTGGGGTAAAAACAGTCTCTTCAGCAAATGGTACTGGCAGAATTAGATATCCATCTGCAAAAAACTGAAACTAGACCCATATGTCACGTTTTACACAAAACTTGACTCTAAATGGTTCAAAGACCTAAATGTCAAAACTAAAACGATAAAAATCATGCAAGAAAAAGAAGGTTCAACGATGGATGTTCTAATACACAGCTTAGTTAGACTTCAAAATCTAACAAACAAAACACAGTTAACAGAAGAGAAAATACATAAATGGGAACTGCTAAGAATTGTACACTTTTGTTCATCCAAAGACTTTGTCAATAGAGTTCAAAGGCTACCTACAGAATGGGAAAAAATATTTGGCAACAACATGTCAGACCATCATCTGATCTCCGTCATCTACAAGATTCTACATAATATCAACAAGAAAAAGTTAAATGACCCAATTAAGCTATGAGCAAAGGAGATGGGCAAATACTACACTAGAGAGGAGATCGAGGCAGCCGAAAAACATATGAGAATATGCTTATGATTATTAGCTGTCAGAGAAATCCAACTCAGAACTACAATGAGATATCATTTCACCCCAACAAGGTTGGCCATAATCCAAAAAACAAAACAGGGAATGCTGGAGAGGCTGTGGAGAGACTGGAACTCTCCTACACTGCTAGTGGGACTGCAAGTTGGTATAACTTCTTAGGAAAGCAATCTGGCACTTCCTTTACAAGCTGGAAATAGATGTATCATTTGATCTTGTAATTCCACTGCTTGGAATTTATCCTTAAGAAACAAAGGCTGTCACATGAACAGTACATGAATGTTTATTACAACACAGACCACAAGAGCTAAAAGGTGGAACGAACCCAAATGCCCATCAATAGGTGAATGTATAAAGAAACTGTGGTACATATACTCAGTGGAACACTATGCTGATATAGAACAATGTAGATTTTAGAAAACATCTCATAAGATGGTTTCAACTGGAAGATATTATGCTGAGTGAAGTCAGTGTCAAAAGGACAAATATTGTATGAGACCTCTGTTATAAGGACTTAAAAATAGAATTATCTATAGAAGAAAATAACTTTGTTGGCTACAAGGGTGGGGAGGGAGAGGGTTCATCATAGATGAAATAATTGATAGATATTAGAAATTTTATTCATTTGCTGTAATAAATAAATAAAAAATATGTATCCAGCAAAATTTTCTCTCACATACGATGGTGAAAATAGGACATTTCTAAATAAACAGAAATTTAGGGAATTTGCAAACTCTTGCCCATTCTCAGGGGCTCCCTCAGTGCTTGCACATGAGGAGCTTGGAGTCTCACACTTGTCGCAATGAAGACCCTTCCAGCTGTGATTGCCAGAATTTTCCAGAGTTTCCTTGGTCATCATGGAGTCCTGTTAACACAAGGCTTGTCAGGAAAATATAGACTACCCTCTGGCTTCCTAGGAAGCAGAATGCCAGGACACCTTACCTCTAAGGCCCATACACCTCTTTCTTGGTGGCTGAGTGCCAGAGTGATTCTAAGTCAACCCCAAATGGTGACATGGGAAAGTTGGAAAAGTCTTCTGTCATCTTTAGGTTGACTGGCTTCTGTGGATTTAATGCCACTGTTTTTGCCATTTGTGGGTGAGGGTGGTGGTGGTGGTGATGGTGACTGCCGTGCACTGTACTAACGGTTTTGTGTGTATTCTCCCAGATAATCCTAGGACAGTCCTAAGACTTTGAGACTAGGATTATTTCCACTTTATAGATGAGGAAGTGAGACCTATGATTACACAGCTTAAAAAGGTTCCCCAGGCTGCTGTAGCCTGTGTGGATCTGCCTGTTAATAAATGAGTCAGTGCTGGGAAGTTGGGCCCTCTCCTTCTGACTGTGGCAGTCTCTTCTACTCTGTAGTCTACTTATTTGATATTAAAAGAGGATTGACATGCTCTGTTGTTCATGTTGTTCATGGGTCTTAGGACCAGTAAAGTGATCAGTGGACCTAGTAACCTCCAATCTGTAAAATTTCTGTTATCATGTCCTAAATTCAAGAAAGGTCAGTCCACACACCAGATACGCTAAGTATAAATTACTCCTGTGGGAATTTTCTTCATTTTATTGAGCTTTGTTAGCATGAAATATTTATTTTTCAATATACAGCATTTAAATAATAGATGAGTTCTGTTAAGCCAACCATACATGAATATCCAGATTAAATTGCCATTTCCTCATTCACCTTTGTGGTTGTCTTAGCCTGAGTTCTCCAGAGAAGTAAAACCACTAAAGTGTATAAATATATACGAGGTCTGTTTGTTAACCTGCCACTGTGCACTTGCATCGGCAGCACTGTACAAACAAGTTCATAAGTTTTCATAACCTTGGTATGTCAGTGTCTAACAGCTATGTTTGTGTTGACATGTGGTGTTGTCTTTTGTGTCAGAGCTCAAATTAGAGCAACAAACAAATATTAAATTTCTTATTAAATATGGCAAGAGTGGAAGTGAAATCAGGGACGTATTAGTCCAAGTTTGTATGGATAATGTCATGAAGAAAATGGCAGTGTACAAATGGATTAAATGTTTTTCTGAGGGGAAAGTATCATTGATGAAGAGAGGTCAGGGCAACCAGTAACAAGCAGAACTGATGAAAACATTGCAAAAATTTGTACCAACTGGACAAGCAGTTAACCAAGTTTACTATTTGGAAGTGCTGAAAAGGCTGTGTGAAGAAGTTAGGTGAAAATGACCTGAACTTTTCACCGGCAACTCATGGCTGTTGCATCACGGCAATGTACCAACTCACACGGCTCTGTCTGTGAAGGAGTTTTTAGCCAGTAAACAAATCACTGTGTTGGAACACCCTGCCTACTCACCTGATGTGGCCCCCAGTGACATTTTTCTTTACTTGAAGATAAAGAAAATATTGAAAGGAAGACATTTTGATGACATTCAGGACATCAAGGGTAATACAATAACAGCTCTGATGGCCATTCCAGAAAAAGAGTTTCAAAATTGCTTTGAAGAGTAGACTAGGCGCTGACATCAGGGCATAGCTTCCCAAGGATAGTACCATAGTGATTTTCAGCAATGGCTCACATGGTTATAGAGGCTGGAACATCCCAAGTCTGTGGGACGGAATAGAGGCTTCTCCTGTAGCTGCAGGGGTTGTTGAGCCCAAGATTGATACATTGCAGAGTGGGACTCTTGTTTATAGGGTGTGAAAGTCAATGAATGTCACGTTTGACAAGCAAGATTTCAGGTAAACTGCTAGCTTGAGCCCCAAGAACTGGAGGTCAGATGAACAAGAGCCAGCTGCAGGATCCAGAATGAGCAAAAGCCCATGAGCCTTGCCACAAGAACCATTTAAATTCAATGCATGCCACATGTCCTGGGAAGTTCCCCTTCAACTGATTGGCTGCTCATAGCAGTTCCTATCGTGGGGGTGATCACATACCAAATCTCAACAGAGAATTGTTCACAGCCTTACATGACTGCCCTAACTCTGAAAATCATGATGTAGCAAGTTGACACATAATTTGAACCATCATGGTGGTCCTCTCGCCTTCGACAGAGAGGCGGTAAGTGTAAAGAGAAGAAACTGCTGGGCACTCAGATGTCTGCACTGGCCCTTGACTCAGGGGATAAACTTGGCCAACCTGACGAGTTGTGGGTTTCCCTCCTGTGAGGAGAGCAGCGCTTGGTGATCAGTGCTCCCTAGAGAATGTGTCCAATATCAAGATGCTGGTTTTGTAGGTTGGCCATGTGGCCTGGAAATGGCAGGTTTTTACAGTTTCTGAGTCATGTGATATACATCTGCATTTAGTGTGAGATAGGTTAGGTTATTTTAAGGTCCTTATCATAGGAAACCCTGGTGGCATAGTAGGTTAAGTGCTACTGCTGCTAACCAGAAGGTCAGCACTTCAAATCTGCTAGGTGCTCTTTGGAAACTCTATGGGACAGTTCTACTGTTTGTAGTGTCATTATGAGTCAGTATCAACTAAATGGTCGTGACTTTTTGGTATTGCGGGTGACATGTATCTAGTGGAAGTACTGGATTTTTTGTTGTTGTGACATCTGGTGGAAGTAGTGGAGCAATACTCTGATGGAACTCAAAACAAAAATTAAGTTGAAGGAGTAACTTTTTCCGGTGGAATGGAAAACATATGGCATTCATACAGGCTTCTGTGGGTGTTCTGCCTTGTGGGCAGAACATTGGGGTGTTTAACTGACAGAGTAAACACAGGCAAATAGTTTCATATCAGAAAAAAAGCAGGAGAAGGAAAGGAAATTTACAGGGAGCAAACTCGTTTAACATCAATTTCTAGCCTAACGTGATCATTCCTGATGCAGTTTGACTAAGACATTTTTAAAGTGAAATGTATAACCATCCTTGCTGTGGAGGTTTAGGGATAAATTGCAGGCTGAGTCAACTTAATGGAGTCCTTGAAATACAAAGTTGACCATTTAGTTAGGAAAGAGTGAAAATTGAATCAGCTCTAAATCTAAAGGCTTTTGAAATGTCAACATTGCCTACCTAGCTGAGGAGGAGGGGAACAGGGCCCAGGCATTCACTGGATGAATTCCCTTGTGAGCAGTTAAGATAGCAAGTTTATATACATGAGTTAAAACCTGGATGTGCACTGTTTGTGTTCCAGGTGGTCAAGACTTTCACAGCTACAGTCTGGCTCCTTACTTTAACAGACTTAGTTTCTATCTAGTTACCAATTTACAAAAAAACTACAAGAGATACAACAGGAAAATCCCAATGAGTGAAAACTAATTTGGACATCAGAACAGGTGTAAGGCTTGATATGCACCTGTCTGGGCTATAAAGTTCTTTACGGGTTCTAACTTCATTTACCATAATCAGTAAGGTGTCTTTTTCTACGCCACCTGTGGAAACATTCTTAACAGTCACTGAGCAGATTTTCATCTAGGTTAGAAATGCTGGCTTTTGTTTTTCAAGCAGTAAAAGTAGCTTGATGATCATGGAGTAAATGACAGCTGTGGGGAACTCTCCACACCTCAGGACTGCTCATCTAATACGTGCCTGAGTATTTGGGGTTTTCATGTTTATCATAGGCCCCAAACCCACTGCTGTGGAGTCACCATGAAGCAAGGTCTGTGGGTTACAGAGGCACAGAGTTCTCGCTGTGATGAGGATGATGATATTTAGTTCCAAGAGGATCAGTTGGGGGCTGGCAGGGTGGTAAGGTGGGGTGGGGTGGAAGGGGAGGGGAGGCTGCTGGACTGCAGCAAGGCCCAGCATACGGTTCAGGTTCAGGGCAGGCAGAGCAAGGTAGAGTCCCTGTCCTCAGAAGTGACACTGATGGAGGGCAACACCCACATTATGAGGTGGCAGGTCAGTGGGGCCTGGCTGCCTCCCTGCACACCTCCTGCAGGTGTGACCTCCGCTCTTCCCTGGCCGCTGGCCACTGCAGCGATTCCCCAGGAGGGGATTCATATATACCCTCTTGGGGATCTTTTTGCCTATTTCTATTCCACAGCCTCTGATCTAAGGGCACCCATGTGTCTCTAGGGGTTGCCTGGTAATAAGTCGCTTTCAGATTTCACTCACTGACCCTAATTTTCTCATATGCATGTCCTGATTGGGAGTGAACTGAGCACTGCGCAGCACCCCATCTCTGTAGACTTCCAGCTCAAGGTACGCTGTGGCTCTCAGTAATGAGCACATCCGGAGCGATTCCTCTGTCTCCACGCATAATCCTGCTGTAACCCCAAAGCTGTGCTAGTGATTCCTCCCCTCCGGTCTCCTGATTTCCTCAGATGGCTGGCTTTGCTTTCCTTTGTGTAGCCTATGCAGATTGGAGCCTGCAATATGCCAGGCCCTGTACTGGCCTCTGGGGCACAAAGATGAAAATGACGTAATGTACCCTTGAGAAGGTCGTTCTAAAGTGAGGCAGACACAGCAACGCTTCCCATCCAGGAGGCAGGCACTGAGCAGAAGTACCACCTATCCTGGGAGACCCAGGGAGGCCTCCCCTAAAGCCTCGGGTGGGGGGTGAGTGCAGGGACCTGGGATTGTGGAGGGACCCTGGAAGACAAGCAGTGGAAGTAGGACAGATGGAGACTGTGACAGTGAGAAAGAGCCCCCAAAGAACAAGTGGAGGGCAAAGAGTTGTACTGAGAATGACCAGGAGAACAGAGAGGGTGGTTGAGGGGTGAGAAAAAATGAGGTGTGGGCATGAGGTGCAGGAGTGCCAAATACAGCAAAGCAGTCAGGCAAGATCTTGCTGGGAAAGTTCTGTGGGTTGTAGCTACTGGGGTCCCCTCAGGCTCCCCTAAACAGTTGGGGTGAATTGAAAGGACAAAGTTTCCCATGTGAGAATGGAGGGAATTCTGTAATGCAGCAGTTGTAAGGACATGTTTCAGGAAGAGTGGTGGCTGAGTGTAAGCATTCTCACCTGTCATGCTGGAAGCCTCAGTTAGCTTCAGTCAATGTCCCTCATGCTCAGTCACTGTCTGTCACTGAAGGGTTTCATTCTGCTATGATGCTGAACAGGTTTCAGCAAAGCTTCCAGACTGATGGATTAGGATGAAAGGCCTGGCCGTCTGCCTCTGAAGATCAGCCAGTGAAAATCCTATGGATCACAATGGTTCATCCAGTCTGCAGCTGATATAGGGGATGGCTCAGGACTAGGAAGCATTTTGTTCTGTTGTGCATGGAGTTGCCTAGAGTTAGGGCCAACAACTTGGCAGTAACAGCAACAACGTAAGAATGTTCAGGGAGGGGTGGAGGGAGAGGAGCAGGGGAAAGCTGATTACTGTGCATACATGTGGCTTCGAGCTGAATTCCATGTGTTTCCTGTGGTATGTGTGTCTATGGCAGATTTCATGGAGTGAGAGAGTGGAGTATGGAACCAGAGGCAGAGAGGTTGACTGCGTTCATTGCCTGCTCTTGGGGTTCGTGTCTCCTGACCCTGGGCCCCTCTGGTCCTTGCTCGGTACCTTGCATGCTGTGGTTAGTCTCATGACATTTCCTGGGAAGTTCAGGGCTCTGTGGAAGAATTTTTAGAAACATCCTGTGTTTAGGAACAAAGTCCGCATTGCTGAGCTGAGACCAGAAATGTGTCATGCCACCACAGCATGTTACCCAGTATGTGACAGCATGGTGACAGTAGTCATGGAATTTTCATCCCAAAGTGCTCAGATAGCAGCACATGCTAATCAGTTACTAAAAAAGTCACAGGACCAAGACAGCAGGAAGCTCCCCAGAATAGCTCCTGACCCTACATGAAGTAATATCATCCACAACTCAGGAAGACCATGGAGAAACAGGGGTGGGATAGGATTGCCCCTCATGGCTAGTGGTGGTCTCTCAAAAGTGCTCATTCTGGACCTATTAGCTAGTTCCGTAGTCTACCTTGACAGGAGAGAAGTTAATCTTCCTTCACACCAGACACCACGCCAAGGCCCCAACGGCTGGAGCAGAATATCAAGCTGGGCTTATAGAAGCTGTCTTTCAGCTCCTTCAAAAACACCACCCAGGCCTGCCTTGTTCCCCATCTACTAGAGCACTGCCCTGTGCTGTCCCTGGTGCTGAGACAGTGCTTTGTCTGTCCCACAATTGGCCATACATGTCTTGGGGGTGAAGATGCAGCTCCCTGAGAGCAGCTGGGCAAGATGTAGGTGGGAGGGATGCTGCTGTTTGGGAAGAGGAGATACCCACTCACCCCCATCAGTCAAGCTCTTCTCTCCTACGGTGACCATTGGCCCAAGTATTCACAAGTGGCCTCTGGCTTACCTCTGGGACCTGTCTGCCCACTGTGATTTCTGAAGCAGCCTCCTACCTCTATGCTTCCCACCTAACCCTTGGGTCTCCCGCTTCCCCTCCAAGCAGCCCTTGGTACTCAGCTGGGTGATGACTGTTCATGACTTTTACGCGTAGTGCCTGCAGGTATGCTGGCTTTTGATCTGCAGTCACATGGGCTATAACTCCATCTAGCCGGTGTCATCCTGGCCTGAGCTCAGACCAGGACCATTCCACTCCCAGGCCAGTTCTCTTCTGTTACCTCTGGATTCTTTCCTAGTCATTGGAAATATAGGCTCTTCCTGTTATGATCTGTTCAGTATTGTACTCATTCATTGATTGGATCCCAAGTATATGAAAGACGTCATGCTAGCTGTTTTTAGAGGTAGGGATGTTAATCCTTAGGAAAGGAGGACTCACTCGACCATTCACCAGCTCTCAGAGCCCATTCCAGAAAGGAGAGCAGTGGTAGTCATGACTCTTTTTGCTGCATTCTATTTTCAAATTATGGGAAATGCTGTGAAAAGAAAGTGCTATCCAAAATTTTTCCTAATATCTCACTAATATGTAACCCAACTCACTCTCTTTTAAGCTCTAAGAAACAGAATGAATTAATCTTAGAGATCACAGGTCATCTGAAATATGATCATTTTGGCCCCTATTCAGATACTATAAACCAAACCAAACCTGCTGCTTTGGAGTTGGTTTCAACTCGTAATGACTCTATAGGACAGAGTAGGACTTCTCCATGGAGTTTGCAAGGAGCACCTGGTAGATTCAAACTGCTGACTTTGTGGTTAGCAAATGTAGCACCTCACCACTACATCATCAGATGTTATGTAAACCCACTGCTGTTGAGTTAATCGTGAATCATAGCAACCCTATAGGACAGAGCACAACTACTCCATAGTTTCCAAAGAGTGCTTGGTAGATTCAAACTGCTGACCTTTTTGGTTAGCAGATGTAACACTTGACCACTATATCACCAGGATTTCCTTAGATTTTTTTTAAAGTGTTTTTAAGTATTTTATATTTTTTTAAGTATTCATAGGAGGATTGTTTTATTTTCTGGGCTACAGTCAGAATGATAAAGTACAAGCAGAAAGGTTTGGGGTCCATTAACTGGTCTGAGCCAGTTGGGATCATCTAAAACCAAATGGTGCTGTTTTTGAATCAATTAAGCTAGCTTGTTTTGAACTCTCAAACAAAACATTTGGGGCCAGTTAAAATGAGTGTGACATAGCTGAGGCACATGAGTTTGATGTAGCATGCTCATTTCAGCGTGTGGACATTGGTGTGGGCATCCTGAGGCGGGTGTCCACGTGTCTCTAGGAAGTTTCATGAAGCCGTTCAGAACTATAACAAAAGGATGAGAATCTCATCCTGAGTGGAAAGGGGTGCCTTCCTTTCTCTCCTTCAAGGTCTTGTCCAGTGAAGGAGTGAACTCACACTGGCAGGGGTGGGAGAGACAAAAGATGGGGAGGGTAACATGTTATTAAAATTTTTGGGGTTCCTTATTCATGTCCATCATGTTAATTTATTCTTGAAAAATTTTTATTGCATTATATATAAAAATAGATATAACAAAACTTTTGCCAGTTCAACAGTTTTTTAAAACAGATTCTCTCCCTTCACTAGACTAGGTTTTGGTTGTTTGTTTTTAGATTTTTACATATATTTTTCAAATAGATAACTAAAAAGGGACAAACAGTTTACTGGAAAATAGTTCCTTCCTGTTACCTCAGAGTCACCCATTTCTTCTTCTGGAAGGAACTAATTTTATCAAATTCTTTAGATCCATTTTTTGAGATGTAAATTGTACATAACATTTATCACATTTTGGTACAATGTTTTGCACTTGATTTTTTTTGTTAACTCCAGTGTATCTTTGAGATTATTTGAGAACATTGCATGAAGAGCTTTCTAATTATTTTATTAGTGCTTAGTGTTCTATTGTGTGAATGCACCAGTTTTTTCTTTTTTAACCCAGGCACTTATTGATGAGTATTTAGGTTTCTCAATCATTTTAACTGCTATTCTCTTGACTTTCTAAAGTACTGTGTATTTTATTATTATTATTATGCTTGAGGTAAAAGCTTAAGGTGCAAATTAGCTTCCCATTTGAAAATGGGA
This sequence comes from Heterohyrax brucei, assembly GCA_028571685.1. Classification (NCBI taxonomy): domain Eukaryota; kingdom Metazoa; phylum Chordata; class Mammalia; order Hyracoidea; family Procaviidae; genus Heterohyrax; species Heterohyrax brucei. The sequence goes on along the minus strand of CM053149.1, from coordinate 132,033,317 downwards.
ATATATCAGCAGTCTCCCACCCAGGGTTCCCTGTGTATTCTTCCAATTTTCATGTCCCTTCCTGCCTTTTCCTCTTTGCTTTGGGGCAGGTGTTGCCCATTTGGTTTTGTATACTTGAATGCTGTAAGAAACACATTGCTCACAATATGTGATTTCTTTTGTCTTTGGCTGAAAGGTGGACTTCAGGGATGTCTCCATTTCTGTGGTAGCAGGGTATCTGGGGACCATAGTCTTGGGGCTTCCTTCAGTCTCTGTTGGAACACTAAATGTGGTCTTTTGTGACTTTTTTCCTGCTCTGCCCAGGACCCTCTATTGTGATCCCTGTCAGAACAGTTAGTGGTGGTCTCATGGTACCGTCTAGTTCTGCTGGGCTCAGGCCGGTGGAGCTTCATGGGGCTCGTTGGCCCTTTTGAGTAATATTTTCCCTGTATCTTTGGTTTTCTTCATTCTCCTTTCCTTCATGCAGGATGGGACCATTAGGTTTATCTTAGATATTTACTCACAAGCTTTTAAGATCCCAGATACTATTCACCTGAGTAGGATATAGGACTTTCTTTGTTTTGTTCTTTCTTTCTTTTTCTCTCTCTCTTTCGAATATTTTTTATTGTGAATTAACAACAGTTTTACAATCTATATCCTGTTGCCATATAACACCCAGAACTTTCCACTGCTATTCTGTTCTAACTGTGCGCCCCCTCCAAGTGACAGCACACTTCCCCTTTTGTTTGGAACTTCCTATGACCTGTGGAACGAGGTCTGGCCCTCCTCACCCAATCATCTCGGGTCCAGTGAAGAGCCTCTCAGACATCCTGGTGTACATATTGAAAGGTTTGTTCATCTCCAGTCTCATTCTGTGTTCTGTATAGAGTAAGACTGTATTTGTTCAGTCTTTGGGGAGTTGGCCCCAGTGCTGGATGCCGGTTGGGGTTAGAGATTCTGGGGGCCATGCTCCCAGGAGGCCCTCCATTCAAAAGGACCATCAAGTGTGGTCTTTTGGTAGAGTTCTAGCTCAACCCTCTGCTCGAGAACATTTTTTTATGAACTGCGTTGTGCTGATTGACCTAGGTTTTCCCCAAGACCGTGGTTCCTAGCCCTCAGCCCAAGTAACTTGATCTTTCAAGGTGTTTGAATGTGTCTAGGAAGCTTCTAGTTGTGCTGAGTTTTCCTATATCATGTATTCTCTTTCTCTTTACTGAAATTGATACTTGTCTGCTGTCTAATTAGTGATCTCCCCCTCCACCCATGCCTTCCCTTTCCTCATAACCATGAACGATCACGCTCTCTCTCTCTCTCTCTCTTTCTCTGTATTTTCTTGGATTTTTATAACAGTGGTCTCAAAATATTTATCCTATCCTGATTGATTTATTTCACTCTCAGTTGCAATGGATTTTGTGCTTTGGTGTTTTGGTGTCCTACAGATTCATCCTTGTGGTGAGATATTTCTTGAAATCATCATTGTTGTTTATCATTGCATGGTATTTCATTGTGTGTATGTAGCATAATTACTTTGTCCATTCTTCTGTTGACGGGCCCTTAGGTTGTTTCCGTCTTTTTGCTATTGTGAATAATGCTTCAGTGAACATGAGTGTGCGTATGTCTATTCATGTGATGGCTCTCGTGTCCCCAGGAGTGGGATTGCTGGATCTTATGGTATTTCCATCTCTAGCTTTTTGAAGAGGTGTTCTTTGATTTTTCACAGTAGTTGCACCATTTTACATTCCTACCAGTAATGTGTAAGAGTTTCAATTTCCCGGTGACCTCTCCAACATTTGTTCCTTTCTGTTGTTGTTTTTTTTCCAGTGCCAGTAATGCCAGGGTAAAATTGCATCTTGTTGTAGTTTTGTTTTGCATTTCTCAAATGCCTAATGATCATGAGCATTTCCTGCCTGAATGTCTGCTTTGGTGACATGTCTGTTCATATCCTTTGCCCATTTTATTTTTTTATTGGACTAGTTGTTTTTTTGTTGTTGAAATGTTACAGTATTCTATAGATTCTATAGATCTGGTAAGTTGTAGCCCATTTTTTCCCCAGTCTGTATGTTCTCTTTTTACTCTCTTGGTGAAGCCTTTTAATAAGCATAGTGTTTGATTTTTAGGAGCTCCCCACTGTCTAGTTTCTCTCCTGGTGTTTGTTCATTGTTGGTTATAGTTCGCATTGTATTTGTGTCATCCTTGTGTAGCCATGGCGTTGTCATTATTTTTTCTTTTATGATTTTTGTAGTTTTGAGTTTTCACTTTTGGCCTTTGATGCATTTTGAGTTAGCTTTTGTGTATGGTGTTAGGTATGGGTCTTGTTTCATTTGTTTGTTTGTTTTTTAACAGGTAGACATCCAGTTTTACCAGCACCATTTGTTAGAAAGATTGTATTCCCCACATTTAATGGACTTGGGTCATTTATAAAAAAATCATCTGACTGTAGGTAGGTAGATTTGCATCTGGGTTTGTCATTCTCTCTTATTGGTCCATGTCCCTATTTGTACCAGTACTAGACTCTTTTGACTATCCTGGCTGTATAATAGGTTCTAAGATCAAGCCTCATGTGGCCTCTTACCTTTGTTCTTTTTCTTCAGTAATCCTTTGCTTATCCAGGGCATTTTTCCTTTCTAAATCTATGTAAAGCTGATAATTAGATTTTATATCTTTTTAGGAATGCTGTTGGTATTTTGACTGAGGTTACATTGTATCTATAGATCACTTTGGGTATAACTGACATTATCACAGTGTCCCAATGAGCATGGTATGTTTTTCCATTTATGTAAGTCTCTTGTAATAGCGTTTTGTAGTTTTCTTTGTAAAGGTCTTTTACATCCCTAGTTAGATTTATTCATAAATATTTTATCTTTTAAGGGCTATTATAAATTGTGTTGCTTTCCTGATTTCCTTTTCAGTATTTTCTTTGTTGATATATAGGAATCCAACTGATTTTTGTATGTTTATCTTGATTTATGCTACTCTGCTGAAACTTCCTATGAGTTCCAGTAGTTTTTTTGTGGGATCTTTGAGGTTCTCAGTGTGTGAGAAATGAAATTTAAAATGGTGCATCTTCAGAACAAAGGCTAGGATAAGAAGTTACTAGTTAACTTAAAACCTAAACGAAGGGGTAAATGGTGAGGGGGGGGGAGATGGAATGTTAAGACTTCAGCTAGTTCAGGAGAGATTGTTAACCCTATAGTACTCAGCCATTGAGAAACTGAGGGAGGGACCCGCAAGTTAGAAGATAAAAAAGACTTGGAAGGAACTGTTTGACGCACCCTCTCTGACCAGCCTCCTTTGTAGGCTTAGGTGCACGATTTTGCAAAATCGACCAGTAAATACTCACTCTTACTAACTAGATGTGAATTCAATTTCTTGAACGTTCATTGGAAAAAGACACTGGTAACTGCCTGTTGGTGACTTCATAAGGGATGAGGCGGCCTGCCTTGACCACCGAGGCAGGTTCCTAGCCAGGAGCTTATACTGGCCCCACCAGTTGCCAAGAGGAATCGGAGCAGTGTCTGGGGTGCCAACAACGTTTCTCACAGCGTATCATCTGTGATTAGGGATAGTTTTATTCTTTCCCTTCCAATCTGGATGCCTTTATTTCTTGCCTAACTGCTGTAACTAGGAATTCCAGCACAGTGTTAAATAGAAGTGGTGATAAAGGGCATTCTTGTCTTGTTCCCGTTCATAGGGTGAATGCATTCTAGTCTCTCTCCATTGAAAATGATGTTGGCTGTTGGTCTTGTGTAAAGCCCAAACACCTGCTACTGTCAAGTCGGCTCCAACTCTTTGTGACCCTACAGGACAGAGTTGAACTGCCCCATAGACTTTTCAAGGGGTACCCGGTGAATTCAAACTACTGGGCTTTCAGTTAGCAGCTGTAGCACTGAATCACTACCAGGGTTTCCTGGTTTTGTATAGATGTCCTTTATTTTGTTGAAGAATTTCTCTTCTATTCCTAATTTTACTGAGAGTTTTTATGCAGAATGGGTGTTGGACTTTATTGAATACCTTTTCTGTATTTACTGAGATGATCATGTTTTATTATTGTTGTTGTTTTATTTTTATTTTTATTTCTTTTTCGTTGTTTATGTAGTGAATTAAATTGATGTATTGTCTAATGTTGAACCATCTTTGCATACTTGATATGAATCCCACTTGGTTGTGGTGTGTTACTATTATTATTATTGATATGATGCTGAATTATATTGGCTAGAATTTTTGTGTCTATATTTATGCAAGGTATTGGCCTGTAATTTCTTTTTTTGGGGAGGTGGGTATCTTCACCTGGCTTTGGTATCAGGGCTGCACTGGCCTCATAGAATGAATTTGGGAATATTCTTCCTGTTAGTACGCCCTGAAGTAGTTTGAGTAGTACTGGTATGAGCTCTTCTCTGAATATTTGGTAGAATTTTCCACTGAAGCTGCTTGGGGCAGGGCTTTTTGTGGTTGTTGAGAGTCTATTACCTCTTCAGTATCTTCTCTTATTATAGGTCTATTCAGATTTTCTAACTATTTGTGTTAGTTTAGGCAGATAGCATATTTCCAGACATTTGTCCATTTCCTCTAGGTTCTCACATTTGTTGGAATACAGTTTTTCATAGTATTCTATTATTATCCTTTTTATTTCAGTTGGATCTGTTGTAATACCCTCCCATCTCATTTATTATTTGAGTTATTTGTTTCTTCTGTTTTTCTTTGGTCATTTTGGTCAGTGGTTCGTCAGTTGTGTTGATCTTTACAAAGAGCTGACTTTTGGTCTTGTTGATTCTTTCTGTTGTTTTCCTTTCTCTCCTTCTGCTCTCGTCTTTATTATCACCTCACGTGTCGTGGTTGTGGGATTCTTTTGTTCTCTTTCTGTTTGTGAGTGGTAAGGCCAACATTTTGATTTTGGCAGAACTGGCGTGGCAGCAGGCTGGTGTCTCTCTAAATGTTTGGTGGCATCATAGGGGTTAGCAGAAAGTCGGGGAGGTGGCATATGGACTAGAAGGTGAGGAGTGGGAAAGTGTTGTTTCTCCGGTTACTGCATGCTCTTTCTCCTGTTGAGAGCTCCATAAAGTGGCTTTTCTGTACTCCTTGGGTTGTTGCTAGCTTTGCTTTAAGAGGACCGCGCTGTGCTGTGTTGGTTGGCAGGGGACCTCCACTCTGCATCTCTCCCCATTCTCTGTTTTCTATCAGTTTTTTTTCCCATTAGATTTTGATTCTTTCACCCTTAATTTGATACTTAGAGTTCCAAGATTGATTATTATACCTGTCTTTTTGTTTTTGCTTCTTGGGTCGCTGCTGCAGAGGGGTGGCATGGTGTATCTGTCTAGGGTGCCATGTTGGTTCTGCTTCTAGTCCAACAATGTTTACATATGCAATTCAGTGAAATTGATTATATATGTCATTATGTTCCATTGCTACTATCCTTGTCCAAATTATTCCACCACTGCTAACATAAACCCAGTGTCCCCAAGGCAGTGAGTACCCTTGCCTCCCTCTCCCTTCTCCAGTAGCCATGAATAAAACTTTGATCTCTGTACACTTGCATGTTCTAGATATTTTGCTTAACCTGTTCTAGATATTTCATGTAAGTGGAATCTTAAAGTGTTTGTCCTTTTATGAAAAACTTATTTCATTCAGCATAATGTTTTCAAGGTCCATCCATGTTGAGGCATGTACCAGGACTTCACGTCTCTTTATGGCTAAGTAGTCTGTTGTATGGATAGACTACATTTTGCTTATTCATTCATTCTGTTGATGGACATTTAGGTTGTTTCTACCTTTTGACTATTGAGATTAGTGCTACAATAAACGCTAGTGTACAGGTTTCTTTGTGTTTATGTTTTCCTTCGTATTTATTTTTAACAGGCTACTGGTTTATAGTAAAATGGTCGAAGGCATCAATATCTTTTTAGTATCGTTAAAACAAAAACATCTTGGTAACTAGACCATAAAACAATTGATTCTACTCTCTCCTTATCTTCAATTTTAAGAAACTCAAATACTCTATACATTATTAAAAGTTGAATTACTGAATTTAGTGGAAGCTAGCTGGTCATCACTATCTTCCCTGTGTATTAACTGATTAGACTTAATTTTCCAATTATGAATCATGGGGCTTTGTTTTAGTATCTGTAGCCTTAGGCAGTTCCTTTGACTCTAAAGTTGATTACTATTTAGAAGTCATAATATTGATCGAGAACTCCTCCTCATGTCAGGAGAGCAGATATCAGGTAATAACAATTCCATGCTGAGAATGGTGGCCTGCTTATCTTGTTGTTAGCTCCTGTTGAGTTGGTTCCAACTCATGGCAACCCCATGTACAATGGAAAGAAATGCTTCCTGCTCTTGCACCATCCCCATAATTAGTTTTAGATCAGACCATTCTGATCCACCAGATTTTCTCTGGTTGAATTTTAGAAGTAGATCACCAGACCTTTTTTCTGGAAGCTCTGCTGAAGCCATGTTTGGCATCATAGCAGCATGCAGGCCTCTACTGTCTGATAAGTAGTGGCTGTACATGATGTGCAGTGGCCACAAATTGAACAGGTCTCCTACACTGAAGGCTTGCCATGAGTCGGATCTGACTCAACGGCACTTGGCTGGCTGGCTACACGGAAGGCAAGAGTTCTACCAATGGACCACCACTTTCTTCCTGTATATACTAGTAGAATCAAAGGAAGCAGTTATTTATGGAGGCAATTAGCTATAGAGTTGATGTCCAACCTCTATTCCTGACTGTCTTAGGCTAGGTTCACCAGAGAAGCAAAATCAGTGATGTGTGTGTGTGTGTCTGTATGTATATACGTGTATATACATGTATATACGTGTATATACGTGTATATAGATACAGACACACACATACACACACACGGATTTATTTCAGGGAAATGCCTCACACAGTTGTAGAGGCTGGCAAGTCCCAAGTCCATGGTTTAGGCCTCAAACTGAAGATTTCTGTTGCCTCACAGGCTGTGGAAGCTGATGATCAGTGTGATAGACAGCTGAATTGAATGCCAAGAACCAGAGGTCAGATGATGATGAGTCAGAGACACATTCCAGAGCAAGCAAGTAAGCTTTTCCCGAACATCCATGTGTGTATAAGATATAGGCCATATCCCCAAGGAGATACCCGTTACAACTGCTTGGCTAATCACGTCAGATCACATCATGGAGGATGACTACATCTTCACATTACAGCCAAATTACATCACTGCGTAACTTCCAAACTACATTATTATATAACTATGAAACCACTGAGACTCATTATCCCAGCCAGGCTGACATACAATCTCAATGATCCCATCAGCTCTCCTTCCTCTGTTGTTCAGGTGAATAGAGACCAATTATTGTGCCTTATATGGCCACCCCTTTTTCATGTGTGTAATTTTCAAAATTTCATTGTACCTTATATGGCTGCTTGCAAGATTTTGAGGACAAAGTCACCATGAATTGAACTACGGGGTAGAACACAGGCACTCAACATGTTACAAGACCATTTAACTTAGATGTTCAATGAAACCATGACCCTGGATCTCCAAGCCAAGAAACCAAATTCCATGAGGTGTTTGGTTGTACATAAACAACCTCAGCAGCTACCCTTTTTTTGTAAATATGTTATTCACACCACTTTTGCCAATTCAACTTTTTACAGGTGTGCAATTTGTTGACAGCAGTTATAGTAGCCAAAAGGTATATGAATCTGCTGTACTACACAACCCTTAATCATTACAGTAGTCTGTTACCCTTAATCCTCCTTTTCCCCCTTTTCCCCACCTCTGGTAACTATTAATAAACTTTGTTGTCTATGCATTTGCCATTTTTTGTCTTTTTATAAAAATGAGTTCATACAATATTTATTCTTTTGTGATTTATTTTACTTGGCCTAATGTTTTCCATTTCCATCTACATTGTAGCAAATATCAAGATTTCATCTTTCCTACTAGCTGAGTAACATTTTGTTGTATGTATGTACCACGTTTTGTTTATCCATTCTCCTTTTGATAGGCATTTAGGCTGTTTCTACCTTTTGGCTATTGGGAATAGTGCTCCAATGAACAATGATATACAAGTTCTCTGTTTGAGTCTCTGCTTTCAAGTCTTTTGGGTATATACCTAAGAATGGAATTTCTAGGTCATGTTATAATTCTGTTTTTAGTTTTCTGAGGGACTACCACACTGTTTTCCACAGCAGTTGTACCATTTTTATTACCACTGACAATGGTTAAGGGTTCCAGTTTCTTCACATCCTGCCAACACTTGTTATTTTCTGAATTTTTTTATTTTTCCGTCTTAACCATCCTAGGCGTGTCTCATCATTGTTTTGACTTACATCTCTCTAATGGCTAATGATGCTGGACACCTTTTCATGTGTTTGGTGACCATTTGAGTGCCCTTTTTGGTGGAATATCTGCTCAAGTCTTTTCTGCATTTTATGATTGGGTTGTTTTTTTTAAGTTGTCAAAGTTTTTTACATATTTTGATTTTTTAGATTCCTATTGGAATCATGGTTTCTGAAGGTATTCTTCCAGTTGGTTGCTTGTCTTTTAATTTTTTTTTTGTCAGAGTCTTTTGATGAAAAAAGTTTTTAATATCTATGCAGTACTATTTAGAAGCTAGGCCTAATACTAACACTGTCCTCCTTTATCTTTTAAGAATTTTTTGGCTTTAGTTTACACTATTAGGTGCTGAATCTGTTTTAAGTTTGTTTTTGTGTATGGCGTGAGGTACAGATCTTGTTTCTTTCCTTCTTTTTTTTTTTTAACATGTGAAATTCCAAGTATCCTAGCACCTTTTATGAAGAGACTGTTCTTGTTCTTTCCCTGTCAGGTGGACTTGCCACCCTTGTCAAAAATCAATTGACCATAGATATGTGGGTTTATTTCTGGCCTCCAGTTCTGTTCCATTGGTCTGTGTGTCTGTTGTTATACTAGCATCCGGCTGTTTTGATTACTATAAACCAAAACCCACTGCAGTTGAGTTGATTCCAAGTCATAGCAACCCTATAGGACAAAGTAGAACTGCCCCATGGGGTTCCAAGGAGCACCTGGTAGATTTCAACTACCATCTTTTTAGTTAGCAGCCATAGCACTTAACCACTATGTCACCAGCATTTCCTTCATTACTATAGCTGAATAGTATGTTTTACAATCAGGAAATGTGAATCCTCCTATGTTGTTCTCTTTTAACATTGGTTTAGCTCTCTGAGGACTCTTTCCATTCTGTTTAAAGTTGAGGACTGGTTTTTCTTTTTCTGCAAAGAAGACTGTTGGAATTTGATTGAGATTGCATTAAACCTATTGATTGCTTTGGGAAGTATTGACATCTTAACAATATTAAATCTCCCTATCCATAAACATGGACCATCTTCCCATTTGTTTGAATCTTCTTTCATCTCTTTCAGCAGTGTTTTATAGTTTTCATTGTATTAGTCCTTCACATCCCTGGTTAAATTAATTCCTAGGTATTTTATTCTCTTAGATTATGTTTGTAAGTGTAATTGTTTTCCTTTCAGAGTTATCATTGTTGATGTATGAACAAGCCATCTGATTTTTGTTTGTTGACTTTGTACTGGACTTTGCTAAATTCCTCTATTAGCTCTAAAGGTTTTCTTGTGGGCTCTTTGGCTTTTATTTATATGTGGGATCATATCATCTGTGAATAGAGATAATTTTCTTATTCTTTTCCAGTCGGAATAACTTTTATTTGTTTTTATTGTCTTATTTCTCTGGCTAGGACTTCTGATATATATTATTGAACAAAAGTTCTAAGTGTGGGCACCCTTATCTTATTCACAGTTTCCAGGGGAAAGTTCTCAGTCTTTCTCCATTAGGTATAATGCTGACTGCTGGCTTTTTCTTGTTACTTTAATTTTTTTTGTTTTGTTGTACACATTTTCTATTGCACGAAAAAGCACATAACATAAAATTTACCACTGTAATGATTTTAAAATGTGTGATTCAGTAGCATGTAATACATTTACAATGTTGTGCAGTCATAAAGTATATAGTACATACATAAAATCCATCAAGTTGATTATGTCTCGTAGTGACCCTGCAGGACAGAGTAGAACTTCCTTATAGGGTTTCCAAGGCTGTAATCTTTATGAATGTAAACTGCACATCTTCTCCCGGGGAGTGGTTGGTGGTTTTGAACCACTTGCATTTTTGTTAGCCGAATGTACGACTGCTATGCCACGAGAACTCTGTGCCACCGTGAAAAGCCCGTTGCCACTGAATCACTGTTTCTCATAGCAACCCTACGGGACAGAGTAAAACTACCCCATCAAGTTTCCAGGGAACGACTGGTAGATTTGAACTGCTGACTTTTTCGGTTAGCGAGTGGGTTCTTAACTACTGTGCTACCAGGGCCTTGTGCAACCATTACCACTGTCTAGTGCTAAACCATTTTCATCACCCGAGAGGAAATCCCACATCCATCGAGCATTCCCCTCTTTCCCAGACCCTGGAAAACACTACTTTAATTTCTGTATGTATAGATTTGACTGATCTGAATATTTTTGTAATTAGAATCCTATAACGTTTGCCTTCTAGTGTGTGACTCATTCAATCAGAATAATGCGTTCAAGGTTCCTACATGTGGTAGCATGTATCAGGACTTCATTTTTCCTTATGGCTGAGTAATATTTAATTGTATGTATCTATTACATTTGGTTTATTCATTCATCTGTTGATAGACAGTTGGGTTGTTTCTACCTTTTGGCTATTGTGAATAATGCAGTTAACATTGGTGCACACGTATCTGTTTGAGTTCCTGCTTTTAATTCTCTTAGGTATTCATCTAAGAGTGGAATTGCTAGATCGTAAGATAATTCTGTATTTAACTTTTTGAGAAGCAACTACACTATTTTCCACAGCTTCTGTATCATTTTTTATTACCACCAGCAAGGTGCAGGGCTTCTGGTTACTTGTACAAGAAAACAGTCTGAACAGCGCTGTAGCTGTGATGGTTTAGCTCCTGGAATTCACCTCACAAGCCTTGTAAGGACGACTTTTGTTCACATGTATTACTTATACCCTGCCTCATGCCACCGAGGGGCTTATGTGTCAGGACACTGAACTGTTTCTTGCTCTGTGCTGGCTTGAGCTGTCCAGGTCTAGGGCTGTTAGCTGTATGTGCTCTGCCTAGGACTGGACAGTGCTGGACAAAAAGGGGAATGCAGAGGCCAGTTAAACCAGTATAGTCTTGTCTCTGAAAGACCATGTAAATTGATCACAGAGGAAATATGCCCAGGTGGTGTTAACTGTCAGAAGTGGAAGGAAAATTCCAGCAGGCTACGTTGACGTTATGGCTGAGCAAGGAAATGCTTCAGAATATGCCTAGAATGTGCTGCCTGCGACCTCAGTGGAGGTAGCAGCTGCTCAGCCTCCTAGAGGCTGTCAGATTTAGCAACTGAAAATACCGGATGCCAGTTACATTTAAATTTCAGATAAGCAGTGAATAACCTGTTTCTGTAAGTAGGTCGCATGTAATCTTTGAACCTTGGTGAAGATGATGCTGGGAGGGATTGTCCTTACTCCGTCTTATTCACGGCCTGCCTGGAGATTGTTTTTTCTTTCTGTTTATTTTTTTCATTGTGTTTTAAGTGAAAGTTTACAATTCCAGTTAGTTTCTCATACAAAAATGGGTACAAACTTTGCCATGTGGTTCTAGCTATTCTCTCCACACTATGACAGCACTCTCCTCCCTTCCACTCCATATTTCCCATGACCGTTTAGCCAGTTCTGTCTCCCTCCGTTTCTCATCTTGCGCCTGAACAAGAGCTGCCCAGTTAGCCTCCTGTATCTCCCCAAGCCAAGAGACAGCCTCTTCACCAGTATCATTTCATGTCTTATGTGCCAGTTCAATCTTTGTCTGAGGAGTTGGCTTTCAGAATGGTTTCATTTCTGGGCAACAGACAGTCTGGGGCCATGTCCTCCAGGGACAGTCTGTCAGACTATCAAATCTGGTCTTTTTACTAGAGTTCAAGTTCTGCTCCCCAGATTCCTCACATTCCATCAGCAACTCTTTGTTGAATTCCCTGTAAGGGTAGTCTTTGGTGGTAGCTGGGCACCATCTAGTTTTTCTGTTCTCATCTTGATGTAGTCTTTGGTATATGTGGCTCTTCGTGTCTCTTGGGTTCATGCTTTCCTTGTCCCTTTGATTTTCTTTTTTCTCCTTTGTTCCAGGTGGGTTGAGACTAGTTGTTGCTCCTTAGCTGGCCAGTTGCTGGCTTTTAAGACCAAAGGGGTATGCAGAACACGTTTTCTCCCCATGATTCTTTTCCTTTATTTTATTTATGTGGTGGATTAGTTTGATTTTCTTTGTTTTCAGCTTTATTATTTATTTACTTATTACAGTAAATGAATAAAATTTCGAACATCTATCAACTAGGTCACCTGTGATAAATCCTTACCCCCCTCACTCTTGTAGCCAACAAAGTTCTTTTCTTCTGTAGATAATTCTGTTTTTAAGTCCTTATAATAAGGGTGTCATACAATATTTGTCCTTTTGATACTGACTGATTTCACTCAGCGTATCTTGCAGTTGAAACCATCTTATAGGATGTTTTCTAAAATCTACTTTTTTTTTTTATCATAGCACAGTGGTTCTATATGTATCATAGTTTTGTTTATCCATTCATCTGTTGATGGGCATCTGGGTTGATTTCATCTTTTAGCTGTTGTGGACTGTGCTACAATAAATGAGTGTGTGTGTGTGTGTGTGTGTGTGTCTGACAGCCTTTGTTTCTGAAGGATAAATTCCAAGCAGTGGAATTACAGGATCAAGTGGTATATCTATTTCCAGCTTTTTAAGGAAGTGCCAGATTGCTTTCCTAAGAGGTTGTACCAACGTGCAATCCCACCAGCAGTGTAGAGAGTTCCAGTCTCTCCACAGCCTCTCCAGCATTTGTTGTTTTGTGTTTTTTGGATCATGACCAACCTTGTTGAGGTGAGATGATGTCTCATTGTAGTTTTGATATGGATTTTTCTGATACCTAATGATTCTGAGAGTGTTCTCATATGTCTTTTGGCTGCCTGGAAATCTTCTCTAGTGAAGTGTCTTCCTGTCTCCTTTGTCCATTGCTTAGTTGGGTTATTTAACTTTTTCTTGTTGGTATTTTGCAGAACCTTGTAGATTATGGAGATCAGATGATGATCTGACATGCAGTTGAGAAATATTTTTTCCATTCTGTAGGTGGTCTTTTAACTCTTTTGATAAAGTCTTTGGATGAACAAAAGTGTTTGATTCTTAATAGTTCCTATTTACCTATTTTCTCTTCTGTTAATCGTGCTTTGTTAGATTTTGAAGTCTATCTAAACTGTGTATTAGCATACCCATCATTGATCCTATTTTTTCTTGCATGATTTTTTATCATTTTCACTTTGATATTTAGGTCTTTCATCCATTTAGAGTTATTTTTCTGTGTAAGGTGTGACAGATGGGTTTTGTTTCAGTTTTTTTAAAGATGGCTATCCAATTTTGCCAGCACCGTTTGCTGAAGACTGTTTTACCCCAGTTTACAATCTTAGGGCCTTTGTCAAATATCAACTCTTCATGAGAGGACGGTGGCATCTTTGGGGTCTCCACTCTATTCCGTTGGTCTGTATGTCTCTTTCTATACCAGTACCAGGCTGTGTTGACTACTGTGACTGTGGCAGTGTAATAGGTTCTAAGGTTGTGTAGTGTGTGGACTCTCATTGTGTTCCTCTTCTTCAGTAGCACTTTGCTAAGCCAGGGTTTCTTCCCTTTCCAAACAAAGTTGGTGATATGTTTCTCCATCTCATTAAAAAATGACACTAGAATTTGTATTGGGATTGCATTTTATAAGTAGATCGCTTTAGGTAAAATAGGTCTGGTCCCCTGACTCCCAACCGTATTACTGTGTCCCTTGAAATGTTTGACTTTATTTAGAATACTTCTAAGCTTTGGGTTTAGTCCACTTGTGTTGACTTCTCTATGGTGTTGCCTCTCCCTTTCCCTAAAATAATTCTTTGCAATTTTCTAATTAGTGTATACCCCTCTCCCTCACACCACCCCTCGTAACCATCAAAGAATGTTTTTGTCTGTGTTTAAACCAGTTTTTGAGTCCTTATACTAAAGGTCTCACACAGTATTTGTGCTTTTGCAATTGACTATTTTCACTCTGCATAATAACTTCCAGATTCTTACATGTTATGAGATGATTACTAAATTCTTTGTTGTCCTTTGTCACTACATAATCTTCCATTTTGTGATTATATCACAGTTTGTTTATCTATTGCTACATTGATGTGCGCCCAGGTTGATACTGTCTTTTTGCTAACATGAGCAGTGCTGTGAGGAACGTTGGTGTACATGTATCTATTTGTATGGCACTCTTATTTCTCCAGAAACCCTGGTGGCATAGTGGTTAAGTGCTACATCTGCCACCAAAAGGTTGGCAGTTCAGATTGGCCAGTCTGGCTGAATATAGTGGTGCTGTTTCCACCTCCCTTCACTGAGCCACTCCCCACAGAGTCTGCTGACAGGATCATGTGAGACTCCATAAGTAGGATGCCATCTTTGTTAGTCAGGAAGTGAGCCCAGCTGGGGCCAGACACCAAGCCAAGCCACACTGCAGGGCTAGACAGCATCTCTCTTACCAGAGAAGTATGTAAAAGTCAGCTGCACCTACAGAATGCAGTAGCAGCTAGTGGCTGCATCTAGCAGGGCCCTTACCTACTTCCTTCTTAGAGCTATGCCACAGCTCCCATTGGTGCAACACTGGAGAAGATTCCTAGTTTTTTGATGATACGAAGACAACAATCAGTATCTGACCATTTAAAGAAGCAGACCACAATAGCTCTGGAAAACCCCCACATAAAGAGTCAGAAAACTTCCCACATGAAGAAGCTTCCTGAAATTATCAGAGGTAGAATACAAAAGAATTATGTATAGAACCCTTCTAGAGATTAAACAAAGTGCAGCAGAACAAAATGAAAAATTAAGCAAGCTGTATGAACTGTGAGAACACCAATGATCTGAAATTCAGAAGATCAATAATAAAATTACAGAGTTAGGCAATACAATACAAAGTCTAAAGAGCAGGATTGAGGAAATGGAATGAAGAATTAGTGAGACTGATGATAAAACAACTGACACCAGCATTTATGAGGGGAAATCACATAAAAGAACCAAAAAAATGAAGAAGTTCTAAGAAGCCTATGGGACTCTATCAAGAGGAATAATCTGTGAATAATTAGAGTTCCTTCAAGGGAGTGATAACAGAAAATATAGAGAACTGTTGAAGAGTTGCTGACAGAAAACTCTTTGACATCATGAAAGAGAAGAACATAGTTATTCAAGATGCTTGTCAACTCCACAAAAGGAAGACCCCAAAAGAAAGACAAAAGACATATTATAATCAAGCTTAATAAAATGAAACATAAGGATAGGCTCTTAAAGGCTGGTAGGCTTAACTAAAAGCTAACAAAGGGAAGCCTTGTAGGCTGTTCTCTGACTTCTAGGCAGAAACCATGTTGGCAAGAAGGCAGTAGGATTCACATACAAAGCCTTGCAGGAGAAAAATTTCCCATCGAGCATTATATGTCCTTCAAAATTGTCTCTCCAATATAATGATGATATTAAGACATTCTCAGATAAACAGAAGCTTAGAGAAAACCAAAACTACAAGAAATACTAAAAAACAGAGCTTGTGCTCTTTGTTTAGAAAATCAGTAAATCACATGTATACTCAAAGATGCAATGCTAGACACAACATCCAGAGTCCTACTTAGTTAGGGAAGTCACAAAGCTCAATGAAAGCTAAAATATTAAAATTAGGGAAACAGAGCTTTTAACATATAAACTGTGACCTCATCACACTATAAAGAGAGGTGTATTACAGTAGTTACAGCCCTTTAAGATGGAGAGGAAGTTAAGGAGATATACAGAAGTTAAAGATTGGTTTAAACTTAGAACATTAAGGGGGAATAAAGGAGTAACCACAAGCCAAGCCAAGCCAAGTACCGTCGATTTGGAAAGCAAACTAATAATACTGAATATCCAAACAAGATACATAATACAGGAGTTTCAACAGACACAAAGCCAGCATTAAAAAGGGTGAAAAGAAAAGGACCTAGAAAAGAATATTAAATGGAACAAAGAAAATGTCAACAATGCAAAAATAAAGGCATCAAAATGACAGCACTAAATACATATCTGTCAGTAATTACACTGAATGTAAATGGATTGCATGTTGCAGTAAAGAGACAGACAGTAACAGCTTGGATAAAAAAAATATGGTTTGTCTATGTGCTGCTTACAAGAAACACACCTTAGACTCAAAGACATGAACAAACAGAAAACCAAAGGATGGAGAAATATATAACAAGCTAACAACATGCAAAGAAGACCAGGAGTGGCAATACTAATGTTAGATAAAGTAGATTTTAAAGTAAAATCCACCATCATAGACTAGGATGGTCACTATTTATTGCTTAAAGTTTCAATACATAAGCTGGATAAAACAACATTAAATTTTATGCACTCAGTACTGGAGCATCTAAATGCATCAAACAAACACTGATGGCACTGAAAAATGAGATAGATCACTCCACAATAATAATTGGAGATGTCAACACCCAACTTTTAGTAATGGACAGATCAGAAGAAAATCTCAATAAAAATAGAGAAGATCTTATTGCAACAGTCAACCAACTAGACCTCATTGACATAAACAGAACTTTTTACATGACAACAGGTAAGTACAACTTCTTTTCCAGTGCACATGGAAGATTCTTAAGAATAGACCACCTACTGGGCCATAAAGCAAGTCTGAACAAAATCCAAACCATTGAACTGTTGCAAAGCATCTTCTCAGACCATAAAGCCATAAAAAATGAAATCAGTAGAAGAAAAAACATAGGTAGAAATTCAAACTCATGGAAACTAAGCAATACTTTGCTCAAGAATTCATGAGTTATAGAAGAAATCAAAGACACAATGAAGAAATCCATGGAATCAAATCAGAATGAAAATATAACCTCCCAGAACCTCTGGGATACAGCAAAAGCAGTGCTCAGAGGTCAATTTATCTATATAAATGCACACATTCAGAATGAAGAAAGGGCCCAAACCAAAGAATTACCCCTATAACTTGAACAAGGATAAACAGGACAACAAAAGAACCCCTTGGGCACAAGAAGAAAGCAGATAATAAAAATTAGAGCCTAACTAAATGAATTAGGGAATAGAAAATCAATTGACAGAATTAACAAAACAAAAAGCCATTTTTTTGAAAAGATCAACCACACTGATAAACCATTAGCTAAAAAACAGGGGAGGAAATAAGCAATCCAAATAAGAAATGAGATGGAAGAGTTAAACTGACCCAACCAAAATCAAAAGTATCACAGAATACTACAAAAAATTGTAATCTTAACAGATTCAAAAAGCTAGAGGAAATGGACAAATTTCTAGATTCATGTCACAAACCAAAATTATCACAAGGAGAAGTAGAACAACTTAATAAACCCATTACAAAAAAAGAGATAGAAAAAGTAATTAAAAAAACCTACCAATCAAGGGAGGAGCCGTCATGGCAGACTACACACATGTCTCCTGATTCCCTTTGAGAACTAAGCCTTAGAATAATAAGTGAATGAACAGTGTGGACATTCTGGGAGACCCATGATTGGGTGTAGGGTTGTGGGATTGGACTGAACAACAGGAAAGAGGAAACTACCTCTATCGGAAGTGAGGCAGTAGCACACTGAATCCTGATTCTGCTCACGCATCATTTGATGGTACTACAGGTACAGATGCCGTCTTTGTTATCTGAGTGGCAGGGACTTGGTCTGTTAAGCATGTGAACCTGGCACACTAATGTGTGCATTACTTAAGTGAATAGTGTATACGGCAGCAGAGAGACTGTGCTTGGGACAGCCACCTCTTGAGATCCCAGCTGCTGACTTAGGGCACCAGTGCCCCTCCCCCACTTCTCGGTTCTGCACAATAGATTCTGCTCACTCACTGCAGGAAGGGTGGCTCAGGTGGGATACCATTTGGTCAGCTGGCAAGTGGAGTCAGGTGTGCCTGAGGTCTCAGTGGGTGCTAATTCTCACTTGGAGCAACCGTACTTGTCTGGAAAGTACTTCTCCAGCAAAATAGCTGTTGTTGAGACAATTCTATCTAGGGATCATGGTGGGGCCTGGGGGCCAAGGATGGAAGTTGTCTAACCCCTCTTTTCTTTGAGCTACATCGTACCTTCTGGGGATGGCTTATGAGGTGCTGTCCTTGTCAGCCAAGAGGTGGAGCCTGCCACACCTGAGGGAGTGGCTGCTTTCAACAGCTGCTGGACGGTGCCTCTCTCAGCAGTAAGGTAGCTTTTAAAATTAGACCAGCTGGAGAACGCAGCGGTGACAGGTGGCTGAGTGGATTGGCAGCATTTCCACCACCCTTCACTGAGACATATCATGTCATTGGCTCATGGCTCCCTTGAGACTCCATAAGTAGGGCACTGTCTCTGCAAGCCAGGAGGTGGGGCCTGCCAATCCCGAGGGCCCAGCAGCTCTTGGTGCCTGCTATATTGTGCCCTCCGGGGAAAAAAAAGAAGTGTTTAAGTTAAACACATCTAGAGAGCCCAGCAGTCCTGGAAAGCTGAGTGTTGTGGCATCCTTCTCTCCTTCCCTCCCTGAGCTACACGATAGGCTCAACTGACTTAATCACAGAGTTTCCACAAGTAACTTGCTACTTTTAACAGCCAGGAGGTGTGTCCTGCCACTCCCGAGAGCCCAGCTGGTGCCAGTCACTAAGGAACACAAAGGTGGCTGATGACCAAACCTAGCAGTGCCTGTATTCCCCTCTTAGAACTATGCTGCAGCTCCCATTAGTGTAACAGTAGAGAAGCTGAACAGCTTCTTCATGGTGCAGAGATAAAATCAATCTCTAACCATTTAAAGAAGTGGACCAGCATGGTCATCAAAAAACTACAAGCCAAAAAAAGCCCTGGTCCGGATGGCTTCACTGGAGAAATCTACCAAACTTTTAGAGAAGAGTTAACCCCGATACTATTGAGGTTATTTCACACCATAGAAAGCAATGACAGTGGGCATAATTGTCTAGTTCCCATTCTCAGGGGGGATTCTTTTGGTCTGTCTCCATTCAGGAAGATATTGGTGGTTGGCTTTGTGTAGATACCCCTTATTGTGTTGAGGAATTTCCCCTCTATTCCTATTTTGCTGAGAGTTTTTTAACATGAATGAGGGTTGGACTTCATCAAATGCTTTTTCTGCATCGACTGACAAAATCAGGTGATTCTTATCCTTTGAATTATTTATGTGGTTGATCACATTAATTGTTTTACTCATGTTGAACCAGTCTTACATCCCTGTTATGAATCCAACTTGATTATGATGAATTATTTTTTTGATATGTTGTTCAATTTTATTGGCTAGGATTTTGTTGATGATTTTTGCATCGAGGTTCATGAGTGATATTGGTCTGTAATTTTCTTTTTTTTTTTTTGTGGGATCTTTCCCTGGCTTTGTTATCAGGGTTATTCTGGCTTCATAGAATGAATTTGGGAGTATCACCAAATCAATACCATTTACTGTAGCCTCCAAGAAGATAAAATAGCTAGGAATAAATCTAATGAGAGATTTAAGAGACCTGCACAGAGAAAATTACAAGACCTTGTTGCAAGAAACCAAAAGAGGCTTACTTAATTGGAGAAATCTACCTTACTCATGGATAGGAAGACTTGACATTGTGAAAATGTCTATTTTACCAAGAGTAATCTATTTATACAATGCAATCCCAGTACAAGCTGCAGTGTCCTTTTTTGATGAGATGGAGAAACAAATCACTAGGTTTGTTTGGAAAGGGAAGAAACCTTGATTAAGTGAAGCACTGCTGAAGAACAGGAACACAGTGGGAGGCCTCACACTACCCGACCTTAGAACCTACTACACTGCCATAGCAGTCAAAACAATCTGGTACTGGTACAAATACAGACATACAGACCAGTAGAACAGAATAGAGACCCCAGAAATATCACTATTCTCGTATGAACAGTTGATATTCGACCAAGGCCCAAAGGTTATAAATCGGGGTAAAAACAGTTTCTTTAACAGTGGCGTTGACAAAATTGGATATCCATCTGCAAAAAACTGAAACAAGACTCTCGTCTCACACTTTAAACAATAAATAACTCAAAATGGATTGAAGACCTAAATATCAAATCCAAAGCGATAAAGATTATGCAAAAAAAAAAAATAGGGACAACAGTGGAAGTTCTAATACACAACTTAGTTTACAAAATCTGACCAATGCACACAAAAAGGAAGAGAAAATTGATAAATGGTAACTACTAAAAATCAAACACTTATGTTCACCCAAAAACTTTATCAAGAGATTTAAAACACTACCTACAGAATGTGAAAAAATATTTGGCAAATATGTGTTGGATAGATGTCTGATGTTCATAATCTACAAGGTACTCCAAAATATCCACAAGAGAAAGTAAATAACCCAATTAAACAATGGGCAAATGACATGGACAGACACTTCACCAAAGAAGACATCCAGGTAACCAAAAGACACATGAGGTAATGCTCATAATCATTAGATATTACAGAAATCCAAATCCAAACTACAGTGAGATACCATCTCACCTCATGAAGGTTACCCATAATCCAAAAAACACAAAGCAACAAATGCTGGAGAGGCTATGGAGACATGGGAACTCTCCTACACTGCCGGTGGGAATGCAAAATGTTACAACCTCTTTCAAAGCCAATTTGATGCATTCTTAATAAGCTAGAATAGAAATACCATATGATCCAGCAATCCCTCTGCTTGAAATATATCCTATAGAAATAAAGACAGTCACACGGGTAGATACATACACATGAGTATTTATAGGAACACTCTCCACAATAGCAAAAAGATGAAATCAACCTAGGTGCTCATCAACAGATGAATGGATAAAAAAACTCTGGTACATATATTCAGTGGAACATTATGCAATGATAAAGAACAATGATGATTTCAGGAAGCATCTTCTAACCTGGTTTCAGCTAGAAGACATGCTGAGTGAAATGAGTCAGCTGCAAAAGGACAAATATTATATGAGACCTCTCTCAGAAAGATTGCCTTGTGTACATAAGAAAAGACTCTGACAGCTTTAAGAGTGGGTAGAGAGCAAGAGGGATGGTTAGGGATAAGAGTGGGTAGAGAGCAAGTGGGATGGTTAGATAGTTGATAGGAATTTGGTTAGGTGAAGGGCTTCACAGCACAGTGTATAGGGCAGATCAGCATAACTGGTCTACATCGTAAACTGAGACTACCAAATGTCTTAAAGGATAGAGTAGCAGGGTCAGGGATCTGGGGATCATGTTTTCAGGGAACATCAAGGTCAGTTGGCATAAACAGTCTTTTGTGAATAGAGGCTTCTGCACCCCGTATTGGTGAGTGACATATAGAGTCTTAAAAGCTAGCAAGCTGTCATCTGAGGACCACTAAACGGTCCCAAACCATCTGGAATAGATGATGACCGAGAACATCAAAGACATGAGGAAAATGAGCCCAGGACACAGAAAGACCGATATGAGTGGGAGACTGCATCAGCATGAGATCAGAAGAACCAGATGATGCCCAGCCACCACCAAAGGCAGCTGTGATGGGGGACACTATGTCGAATCCCTGAAGTAACACGAGAAAAAAAGGTGTGAAGTTCAAGAATTCTAAAAGACCAAAATGGATGGTCCAACAGCCTGGCGGATCCCCTGGGAACATGCCCCCTAGATTTGCTGCTGGCCCTGACCTGAAACCAATACTGGGGTCGACTTTTCAGACAAGAATAGACAGGATTTGGGGACACAGTGTGAGCGTGTGGTGCATGTACTTTATGGTTTTATACATTTACAGGAGGCTGTCCTACTGGTTTCTTTCTTGATGGGAGAAGGGAGGGTGGAGAGGAGGTGACAGGTGTTCCTTAAGAGGATACAAAAAGAGTGAAAAGGAGGAGTGTGCTATCACAGGGTGAGGAGAGCAGGTGGAGTTGCAGATAGGCGGGCATGCAAAATTGATTTGGATTGTATACTTTCACTTAATCATAATAATGATAAAAAAAATCTGCCAGGTGCTCTTTGGATCCTCTATGGGGAAGTTCTGCTCTGTCCTATAGGGTTGCTATGAGTTGGAATTGACTCAGTGGCAGTGGGTTTGGCTTTTTTTTGTTTTGTTTTGTTTCTTGGTTTTCTTATTTCTCTAGGCTGTATTCCAAGAAGTGGGATTGCTGGATTGTGTGATATTTCTAACAAACAGATCTGTTCTGGAAGAAGTTCAACCAGAAAGCTCCTTGGAAGCAAAGCTGGCAAGACTGCGTCATACATACTGTGGACATGTTGTCAGAAATGATCAGTTCCTGGCGAAGGACATCATACTTGGTAAAGTGGAGGGTCAGCGAAAAAGAGGATGACCCTCAACCAGATAGAAGGACACAGTGGCTGTCACAGTGGGTTTAAGCATAAAAAGTGCTGTGGACAGCACACAAGACAGGGCAGTATTTTGTTCTGTTGTGGATAGGGTTGCTATGAGTTGGAACTGACTTCACGGCACCTAACAACAACAACAACAACATGGTATTTCTATTTCTAGCGCTTTGAGGAGGTGGCAAATTGATTTCTGAAGTGTTTTTGCCAGTTTACATTCCCACCAGCAGTGTGTAAGTATTCCAGTCTCTCCACAGCTTCTGCAACATTTGTTATTTTGTGTTTTTATGGGTTAATGCCAGCCTTGTTGGGGTAAGATGGTATTTCATTGTAGCTTTGATTTGGATATCTTTAATGGCTAAAGTCATGAGCATTTCCTCATATATCTATTGGCAGCCTGAGTGTCTTCTTTGGTGAAGTGCCTATTTATAAACTTTGTCCATTTTTTAATCGAACTATTGATATACGAGTTTTGCTGTGTCTTGTAGGTTTTAGAGAGTAGACACTGATCAGATTTGTCATAGCCAATTTTTTTTTCCCGGTCTGTAGGTTTTGTTTTTACTCTTGGTGAAGTGTTTAGGTGAGCACATGTGTTTGATTTTTAGGGGTTCACAGTTACCTGTTTTCTCTTCTGGTGTTTTTATTTTGTCACTGATGTTTTGTATTTGGTTTAAACCCTGTATTACCGTTCCTAGCCTTGTCCCTATTTTTTCTTTGTGATATTTATCATTTTAGATTTTATAATTAGGTCTTTGATTCTTTTTGAGTTAGCTTTTGGGCATGGTGAGAGATACAGGTCTTGTTTCTTTTTTTTGGCAACTAGATATCCAGTGATACCAACACCATTTATTAAAGACACTGTCTTTTTCCCAGTTTACAGGCTTAGGACTTTTGTCAAACATCAGCAGCTCATAGGTGGATGATTTTATGTCTGAATTCTCAAGTCCAATCCATTGGTCTGTGTGTCTGTTGTACCAGCACCAGATTGTTTTGACTACTGTGGCAGTGTAATAAATTCTAAAGTCAGGTAGTGTGAGAATCTCTTACCTTTTTCTTCTTCATCAATGCTTTTTTTCTCTGGGGCTTCTTCCCTTTCCGTATAAAGTTGGCGCTTTGCCTCTCCATCTCATTAAAAAAATGGTATTGGAATTTGGGATTGTATTAGATCTATATGTTGCTTTGGGTAGAATACCCTATCTGTGAGCAAGTTTTCTCCACTTAAGTAGATCTCTTTTGGTTTCTTGGAGTAGTGTCTTGTAGTTTTCTTTGTACAGGTCTTTTACATCTGTGATAATAGCAATTTCTAAGTGTTTTGTCTTCTTTGGGTGTATTGTAAATGTTATTGCTTCAGTGATTTCCTCCTTGATGTTCCCTTTGTTGGTGTAGAGGAATACAACTGATTTTTGTATGCTTATCTTGTATTCTGATATTAGCTGAACTTTTCTGTTAGTTCCACTGGTTTTCTTGTGGGGTCTTTAGGATTTTCTGTATATAAAATCATATCATCTGTGAACAGAGATATTTATTAATTTGGATGTGCTTTCTTTCTTTTTCTATCCTAATTCCTCTCGCTAGAACCTCCAGTGTAATGTTCAATAAAAGTGGTGACAAAGGCCATCCTTGTCTGATTCCTTTTCTCAAGGGCAATGCTTTCAGACTCTCCATTTAGATGATGCTGACTGTCAGCTTTGTGTAGATGCCCTTTATTGTTCTGTTCCTCTTTTGCTGAGAGTTTTTAAGGTGAACGGGTGTTTGAACTTTGTTAGATGTCTGTTCTGCATCAATTGATAGAATCAAGTGATTCTTGTCTTTTGGTTTATTGGGCTGATTGCATTGTGTTTTCCTAATATTGAACCATTCCTGCATCCCTGGTATGACTCCTGCTTGGTCATGGTGAATTAATTTTTTCATGTTATTGAATTACATTGGCAAGAATTTTACTGAAGATTTGCATCTAAGTTCATGAGAGATACTAGTCTGTAATTTACCTTTTTTGTGGTGTCTTTACCTAGTTTTGGTGTCAAGGTTATGTTGGCTTCACAGAATGAGTTTGGGAGTATTCTATCCTTTTTCTATACCTTTAGTAATAGTAGTGTTAACTCTTCTTTGGATGTTTGGTAGAATTCTCCAGGGAAGCCATCTAGGCTAGGACTTATTTTGTTGGGAGTTTTTAAAATTACTTTGTCCATCTCTTCTTTTTGTTGTGGGGTTATTCAGTTCTACTTCTGTGTTAGTTTGGGGAGGTAGAGCGTTTCTAGAAATTTGTCTGTTTCCTCTAGGTTTTCCAATTTTTTAGAGTACAGTTTTTGATAGTATTCTGTTATGATTTTTTTTTTAAGTTCAGTTGTATCCCTTGTGATGTCACCCATCTCATTTGTTAGTCAGATTATTTGTGTCTCCTTCTGTTTTTTTGTCCTTTCATCCAAAGGTTTATTGATTTTGTTGATCTTTTCAAAGAACCAGCCCTTGATGTTGTTAACTCTTCCAAACATTTTTGTATTCTCTCCATGTAATTCTGCTCTTATTTTTATTATTTGCTTTCTTCTGGTGCCTAAGGGGTTCTTTGGTGCTCTCTTTCTACTTGCTCAAATTGTAGGGTTAATACTTTGATTTGGGCACTTTCTGCTTTTTGGATGTATGCTTTTACTGAAATAAATTGACCTGGAACACTGATTTTTCTGTGTCCCAAAGATTCTGGTAGAATTGTGTTTTCATTCTCATTTGATTCTATGAATTTCTTTATTCCACCCATGGTTTTTTTCTATAACTCAGTCATTTTTGAGCAAGGCATTTTTCAGTTTCCATGAGTTTGATTTTGTTTCCTGTGCTGTCTCTGTTATTGATTCCTGCTTAAATGGCTTCATGGTCTGAAAAGATGCTTTCCAGTATTTCATTGTTTGGGATTTTGGTAAAGTTTGTTTTATGGCCTATTATGTGGTCTGTTCTGCAGAATTTTCCATGTGCTTTGGAAAAGAAATATACTTGTTGCTGTGGAATGCTCTCTGTATGTCTGTGAAGTTAAGTTTGCTGATTGTGTCATATCTTCCATGTCTTTATAGAGCTTCTGTCTGGATTTCCTGTCCTTTACTGAAAGTGGTATGTTGAAGTCTCCTACTATTGTTGTGGAGTTGTCTGTTTCTTTTTTCAGTGCTGTTAGAGTTTGTATGATGTTCATAGACGTCCTATCATTGAGTGCATAGTTATTTAATATGGTTATATCCTGCTGATGTGTTGACTATTCATTATGTAGTGACCGTCCTTGTCTACTCTAGTGGATTTTACTGGAAACACTATTTTATCAAAAATTAATATTGCCACTCTTGCTCTTTTTTGAATGTTGTTTGCTTGGTGTATTTTTTTCCATCCTTTGAATTTTAGTGTGTGTCTTTTAAGTGTAAGATGTGTCTCTTGTAGGCAGCGTATAGACAGTACCTGTTTTTTTAATCCATTTTGCCACTCTCTGTCTCTTTAATTGATGTATTTAACCCATTTACATTCAGTATAATTATTGATAGGTATGAGTTAAATGCTGTTATTTTGATGTCTGTTTTTATGTGTTGTGGACAATTTCTTTGTTCCATTCCATTTCCTATGCTGAATTGTTTTTCTGTTTTTTTTCATCTTTTTCATTGTTGCTTTTCTATTTGCTGAAACTTTGTGGTTTTGTTTTTTATTTTGATGTGTAGAATTGTTAATTTCCTTTGTGGTTACTTTAATATTTATCCCCATTGTTCTAAATTTAAACCAGTCTTTAATTTCTTTGTATTGCCTTAATTTCATCTCCCTATGAATGATCTAGAAACCCTGGTAGTGTGATGGTTAACTGCTACATCTGCTAACCAAAAGATTGGCAGTTCAAATCTGCCAGGTACTCCTTGGAAACTCCATGGAGCAGTTCTTCTCTGTCTATAGGGCCACTGTGAGTGGGAATTGACTCAGTGGTGCTGGTTTTTCTTTTTTGTCTGTATAAAAGAGCTATTTCATTATTTCATTCCTCTTTATGATGTAATGTCATCTTTTACATACTGACTTTTCTTTTTCGCTGTTTTCAGTGTTTTAGCTTTGATTTATTTTTGTATTTTTTCTATATGGGTTGATATTTGATTGCTCTGTCCTGCGTTCCAGCCTTGGGTTGTTATCTGATATTATTCATTTTCTAGAACTCCCTTTAACATTTCTTGTAATTTTTGTTTTCATGCAGGACAGTGGGCACTCTGGATGCTGCCTACAGTGCTGAAAGTCTTTAGGGTTTGTAGACCCCTTGTGCCTGCACCTAGGCAAAGGACCTGTTTCATCCTTGAGTTCCAAGCTTAGGGGAGCCAGCAGATTTTCTTTTTCCCATTTGTTAAATTGTTCCCTCTCCAGCTCTGGGAGAATAGCTAAGTGTTCATGTAAGGGCACCTATTTCTAGCCCAGGTAGGATGTCAGAAATTGTATCCCAGTGCCATGCAGAGAAGGGAGGGAGAAGCACTTGCAAAAGGAAGAGAGGTTTAGCCTGAAGGAAAGTTTTAGGTTCACATGCACCAGGTCAGACAAAAACCATTTAGCTCTTGACTCTCAAATGTCACCTTTTGCTAGTTCTGGAGGCATATGTGGCCACAGCTCAGCTTCTTCCACTGAGGAAGAACTCTCTGAATGCTATCACTTTGCTCACTATGCTGCCATTCACAGATCCTCTCACAGGAGTGGATTCCTGCCTGCTCAGGTCTGGCCAGTACTAAGTACTTCTGGGGCTGCTGTCCATTCCCTGTTCAGTCTGATTCTCAACTTTCCCTTTGATATTTAGGGCTCCTAGAATGTCATGTAGAATTCATTGATTTGTTTTTCTGTATCTTTGTTGTTAGAGGGATCACAGGAAGCTTTTGACTACTCAGCCATCTTAGTCCTGCCTTTCTCCCTGGAGATTCTTAATGGATGAAGTAGCTTCTTATTTTCCCAGCTTACCTAGTCATGAGTTTTTCAAGCCACAACTCTGCTTTTAGCAGACATTGTCACTCCCATGAGAATAACCATAACAAGAATAAATGTGCTGTCCTAGCTCCCTTGCTCTTCAGATGACTATCACAAGAGTGACCAGAACTGTGAGAGAAACAGAAGAAAAAGAATTTGTGGTGTTTTGGAGCCATGTGTATGTCAGGAGACAGTCAAGGGCTTTTGAAAAAAAAAATGTTCATAGTACTTAATCCTAAATCTGACCCCCATGGTTGGAATCCCTGAGGGATGCAAATAGTTAACACGCTTGGCTGTTAACAGAAAGATTGAAAGTTCAGGTCTACCTGAAGACCCATTGAAAGAAAGCCTGGTGATCTATTTCTGAAAAATCAGCAATTGAAAACCTTATGGAGTGCAGTTCTACTTTGATACACTTCTGATTGCCATGAGTTGGAGTTGACTGCATGGCGACTGGTAACTTACTTGGGGCCTTGTACAGTGCAGCCAGAGCCTTGGGCTGACTCCCCTCCAGCTCTAAAGACTAGAATCCTTGTTGCTGGGATGAACAACTCTTGAAAACAATGAACATGAAGTGATTTTGAGATAAGGCTGTCACCTAAATGAGCAACTCATCCACTCAAGATTCCTCCAACACCAGCTTATGTGTTCTCGTGGGGAACACTGTAGCTGGCCTAGCTCTGAGTTGACATTCTTGGTCCCCTAACTTGAGCTTTGCTATATCTTCATAATACATTTGTCATTCAGGAAATAGTCTATTCTTATTATAGACGGCTTGCATGTGAGTGGGGATGAGATAATTTACTATTTCACATAAAGTGGATTCTACTGCTGTATTTTCACTATAACCAAGCTGACAAAATCAGAACTGACGTTGAAGAATCCTAGCTTTCGTTTCACCAGCTAAAGCCAAGATGTTTATTGGAACAATTCATTTAAATTACAATGTTTTAATCACAGACAAGTCGCTTGTGACTTGAGCAGTTGTCACTAGGTCCTGCCGCTTCATGAACATTTTCTACCAATTAGTGTTCTGTCATCATAGCTCTGGGGGCTGTTCCCACTACATGGGCAGATTTCACTTCATATCAACCTTTAAAGTATTTTGTTGTTGGTAGCTGGTGTTGTGGAAATCATTGTTGTTCTTGCTAGCTGGCCTTGAATTAGCCCCTGCTCAATGGAATAAAACCTTGCCTGGTCCTGCACTGTCCCCATAATCAGTTGTGGATTAGAATCTTGTAATCCATACAGTTCTCATTGGCTGATGTTTGGAAGTACATCACCAGGCCTTTCTTCCTAGTCTGTCTTAGTCTGGCTCTCCACTGAAGTCTATTCAGCATCATAACAACAGGCCAGCCTCCATGAACAGAAGAATAGTGGTTGCACCTGAGGTGCTTTGACCAGGAATTGAGTGTAGTTCTCCTACAGGAAAGCCCAAAATTCTGAACCACCACTGTGTCTTCATGTATTTCATACACTACCTTCTCAGTGTGGGATTGAGAATGACCCAGTAGTCACCTAGTGGGACTGTGACCCTGCTTCTTCTGATTGCTGTGAAGGATTAGGGTAAGTTTGGCATCTTGTTACACTGAAAATACAGCAATATAATTGACTTTACATAAAATAATAAACTAACTCACACCTACTTACATGGCATCTTGTTTAGAGGCCCCTGTGCCTTAGGAAAGGCACAGAAGGATTCACACAGCCTCTTTATCTTAGATGCTGGCACCCCAAATCCATGTGGACCTCTAGTGGTACTAACTTCAGATGCCTGTCATGTGTTGGCAAGTCCCTGAGGTAGAAATTAGAGCACCAGATGGGATCCCCTGAGGAGAAGCATTCAAAGCCTGCCCTCCTGCCTCTCTTCAAAACAACTCAGGCTGTTTAGTGTGAGCTGTGGTTGTTACGGTGATGACTAGACCCTTAGGAGG
Source organism: Heterohyrax brucei (assembly GCA_028571685.1). NCBI lineage: Eukaryota > Metazoa > Chordata > Mammalia > Hyracoidea > Procaviidae > Heterohyrax > Heterohyrax brucei. The sequence goes on along the minus strand of CM053149.1, from coordinate 132,004,012 downwards.
GGGTAAGTTACAGAGAATATTGATGTGGAGGGAAGGATCTTGCCTGTGTAAGCTCTGGAGAAGAGTTCCCATTTTAAAGTGGGCTTGAGCCCTGATATTTCCCCATGATGCCCCTTACTATGGCTCTCCTTGCATCACAGTGTCCTAGGGAGGAGATACAGTATGCTGGCATCCAGCCTCTGCCCACCTGGCCAAAGCATGGCTTTGGCGTGAGGCTATGCCCTTTAACAGGGAGAGATACTTTTTCTCCACACAAAGGCCTAGAGACTGGCCAGGCTCTAACCCCCGCATGCTTACAGGGGATGCCTCTTCTGTTTGTCAAAGACACCATAAGGTGAGCAGCAGTGCTGCCATTGTCTTTTCCCGTGGTACTCTCTGGGACCACAATGAGAGTCTGTGGCTCTGTGTCCTGGCCCTCTGCCACCTGAAAAATTACATTCTTTCCTCAGCTGTGCCATTTGTAAAAGTGGAGTTGTTGACCAGTTTCTGTTGATTAGTAAGTTTCTTTGGATTTTTCGTGAAGTTACTAGTGCCAGTTCAGTCTCTGGTACAGCAGTGTGGGCCTTCAGGAATGAAGTGCATCAACTCAGTCTTGGGAAGGTTATATTAGAGAACTTTGAAACAAAATGATAATCTAGTGATGTGCTCCAAATGGACCTTGAAATAGCAAAATGTATGCAACTGTGAGTTTTTCAGGTGGATGTGCCAAATTAGAAATATGCTTCAGAAGGAAGTGAGCCATACGAGGAAAATTTTCTTGTTATGTCCTTGGCAAATTTTGTCTGGTTTATTTTGGTGATAACAAGAAATGCAGAGCCAGGGTTGGAGGCCAGTGGAAGGAGTTAAGAGAACAAAGCTGGTTCTAGAAGGGCCCTTCTTGGAGTGGTCCCAGGGCCAGCCCCAGCTTTGCGTAAAAGGATAGCATCTCTTAGTTTGGCCAGCACTGGCGCCGCTGGACACAGAGCCTGTGTGGATGCTGGCCTCCTTGTTCGGTGAGGGATCACCTCAGGTGCTGGGAAGGAGGGTTATAAAGGCCCGAAGAGCATCTGAGCAGGTCCACATGAGCCAGAAGCTTTGCCTCGGGACATACCAAGGCAGCAGGGAGAGGGCAGGGACGCTTGAGAGCTCCTGCGGCTCAGAGACTGGGACAGTTCTTTTGGGGTTCTTGCAGAGGGGCTAGGAAGCGGGGTCCTGGGCCCCACTGTCATGGGAATGCCTCAGCGGCAGGAAGGGCAGCCCTGTGCAGCTTGTGCCAGGATTTCCCCTGGGATGTGGCACTGTTTTCCATTTTTCCTCTGTTTCAAATCCTTCTCACCCTCAAAGGCCTTTCCTTAAAGTCCACTCATGACTCTTCAATCTCTTTCCACCTGCTCTGCCTCAGAACCCACTGATGTGTATACTCAGGGATATTCCAATTTTCTAGTAATCCTCTGGCTGTTCTGTGCTGGTTACTTTAGTACTCAGGGCTGGGAAGGTGGGGCCAAGTCCTTCTCCTTTTCTCTACAACCCCTGAGAGCTTAATGTACGTCAAAGAACATGTCAATCATAGCACAGGGCAGGAAGAGGGACCCGCAGCTATACCTTGCGTATCATGTAAGCTGAGGAGGAACACTTGGAGCCCCAGTTTTGTTATCTACAAAGTAAGAGTGGGAATAGCCATCTCTTACACTGAAGGGCTTTATAAACCCTAAAACCAAAAGAACCCACTGCTGTTGAGTGGATTCCAACTCACAGTGACCCTACAGAGCAGAGTAGAACTGCTCCATAGAATTTCCATGGAATGCCTGGAAGGTTCGATCTGCCAACCTTGTGGTTTGCAGATGTAGCTCTTCACCACTACACCACCAGCATTTCCTAAAGCAGAAGATAAATGTGTTATTAGCATTATTGTCATCATCATCATCATCTTGTTATTAATTGATAATTTATTTCCAGAAAGTTCTAGAACTTGACTTAACATCATGGCTCACCAGACCTCTTTTAATTTTCTATATGGTAATTTCAGATTCATTTGCCCAGATTTGATCTGGCTTCAGGGTGATACAGGTAGAGAAGATATATTGTTGTTGTTGTTAGGTACCATCATGTCTCTTCTGATGCAACTCTCTGTGCAGTAGAATAAACACAGCCTGATCCTGTGCTATTCTCATGATTTTTGTTATGCTTGAGCCCACTGTTGCAACCACTATGTCAGTCTATTTTATTGAGAGTCTTCCTTTTTTGCTGACCCTTTACCAAGCATGATGTCCTTTTCTATACCTACAATGTGTGTGAGATGAAGTCTCATCACCTTTACTTCTTTTTTTTATTATGATTGAATGAAAATGTACATTCCCGTATAAATTGGCATGCTGACCTACGTGCAGCTTCCAGTGCTCTCCCTGCATGGTGACGGCACACTCTTCCTCTCTGCACCATATATGTCTTATCTTCCCAACAGTCTCCTATCTTCTCCTCTCCACCCAATCCCCTTCCTCCAGTATGAGGTCAACAGGACGACCTCCTATAGATGCTTAGAACCATAAAGTGCCCACACAATATGGTCACTCTGTGTCACCAAGTCCAATCCATTCCTGTCTGAAAGTTGACCTTCATTATGATTATGGACAGGAGCAGCATCAGGGCCAGGGGCCCTGCTCTCAGGAGAACTCCGAGGCTTCCAGGCCATCAGCTGTGGCCTTTAGTGGAGATCTCAGGGTGCACCCCTATTTATATTTGTGTTGCCAGGGAGACTCAACTTTGTGAGCTCCATCATGGTTATCACTGGTGGTAGCCAGGCACCTTCTGTTTCTTCCAGTCACAAGTCGATGTAGACATCCACTCACGTGAGTCTCTTTGTCTTCTGGATTCTCTTTCCTCCATGTCATTATGGACCTTGATGATCACCTGTTCCTGCTAAGTTGGGACCATTTGCTGTACCCTCAGATGGCAGCTTGGCAGCTTGGCAGCTTGGCAGCTTTTAAGACCTCAGGCCCTACTCACCAGTGTGGGGTGCGGAGAGACCTCATTAGCAAAATGCTAGTTGTGGCAGTTGGCCTCCATTTCCCCTGAGAGCACGGTTCCCAGACCCCCGTCCCAGCTATTCTGTCCTTGCAATATTGGGTTAAGATAGGAGGAGTACACAAGTTGTGCTGAAGTCCCATTAATATTGATCTTCTTACTAATGTGTGCTGTCACCAATTTCACCCAACCGAATTTCTAACTACCTAATCTAAACCCTCCCTCCCTCGCTCTTCCTCCATCCCCACCCTTGCAGCCGTCAAAGCCTTTTCAGTTATGCATAAGTTTGCTTTTAAGTTCTTATTGTAGGGGTCTCATACAATATTTGTCCTTCTGTCACTGACTACTTTCATTGAGCATAATGTCCTTCAGTTGAAACCAGGTTAAAAGATGCTTCCTGCTATCATCGTTATTCTTTATCATTGCATAGTGTTCCATTGAGTATATATGCCACAGTTTACCTATCAATTCGTCTGTTGTTGGGCATCTGGGTTGAGTCCATCTTTTTGCTATTGTGGACTGTGCTACGATGAACATTCGTGTGCATGTATCAGTTGGTGTGAATGGTGTGAATATATCTGTAGGATATATTCCAAGCAGTGGAATTACTGGGTGAAACGGTATATCTATATCCATTATTTTAAGGTAGCACCAGATTGCTTTTCAAATAAGTTGCACCATTTTGCAACCCCACCAACAGTGTAGGAGAGTTCCACTTTCTCCACAGCCTCTCCAGCATTTGTTGTTTTGTGTTTTTTGGATCATGGCCAGCCTTGTTGGGGTGAGATGGTATATCATTGTCATTTTGATTTCAATTTCTTTAATAACTAGAGATCGTGATCATGTCCGCATGTGTTTTTTGGCTGCCTGGGTCTCCTCTTTAGAGAAGTGTCTGTCTATCTCCTTTGCGGATCGCTTAATTGGATTATTTATCTTGCTGATATTTTGTAGTACCTTGTAGATTATGGAAATCAGGCATCAGTCTGACATAGAGTTGCCAAATATTTTTTCCCATTCTGTAGGTGGCCTTTTAATTCTATTAATAAAGTCTTTGGATGAGCACAAATGATTGATTCTTAGTAGTTCCCGTTTATCTATTTTCTCTTCTGTTGTTTGTGGTTTGTTTGACAAATTTTGAAGTCTTGTCTACATTGTGTATTAAATCTTCCATTGTTGTTCCTACTTTTTCTTGGATGAGCTTTATCATTTTAGATTTGATACTTAGGTCTTTTATCCAGTTGGAGTTGGTTTTTGTATAAGGTGTAAGATATGGGTCTTGTTTTAATGTAGTGCAGATGGACATCCAATTTTGCCAGCACCATTTGTTGAAGAGATTTTTTTTACACCAGTTTAATTGTCTTAGGGCCTTTGTCAAATATCACCTGTTCCTAGGCAGATGATGTTGTCTCTGGGGCCTCAATTCAGTTCCACTGATCTATCTATCTGTTTTTGTACCAGTACCAGGCTGTTTTGACTACTGTGGCAGTGTAATAGGTTCTAAGGTTGAGTAATGAGAGGCCTCCCAGGGTGTTCTTCTTCAGTAGTCCTTTACTTACCCGGGGCTTCTTCCCTTTCCAGACAAAGTTGGTAATTTGTTTCTCCATCTCATTAAAAAATGTCACTGGAACTTCACCTTTACTTCTAAGGAGCATTCTGGCTGTACTTCTTCCAAGACAGTTTGATTCATTCTTTTGGCAGTCCGTGGTATATTTGGTATTCTTCACCAACACAAATAATTCAAAGGAATCATTTGTTTTTCTATATTCCTTATTCACTGCCCAGCTTTCACATGCATATGAGGTGACTGAAAATGCCATCGCTTGGGTCAGGTGCACTTTCATTTTCAACATGACATCTTTGATTTTTAACACTTAAGAAAGATCTTTGGTAGCATGTTTGCCCAATACAGTGTATCATTTGACTTCTTGACTGCTGCTTTCTTGAGTATTGATTGTGGATCAAAGTAAAATGAAATCCTTGATAACTTCAATCTTGTCTCTGTTTATCATGATGGTCTTATTGGTCCATTTGTGAAGAACTAAAACTTAAATTTTATTAAATAAAAGATATTGTGGTTTGAGGCCTTATTTGAAAGAAGATTTAGCAAGAAATATCTTTGGAGTGATTTAGATTGACTGATTTGAATTTGTTCTCAACAGAAAATTTAGATTTTTAAAAAATGTGTTAAAAAAACTATCCTTAGAAATATAAAACTAAACATGCTAGTTGAAGAGAAGTTTAAAGATAAAACATATATACATGCAACTGGATTAGATTTCCACATACACACATGCCCATGAATTTTACAAACTTGGTATCATTTTGCAGGTCTCTGCATAAATGTTTGTCTAGTCTTGTATCCTGATTTTTTTGTCTAGCATGTAAACACACCATCTTTAACTTCCTGGTCTTCAGGTTTGCAATGGCCTAGAGCAGCCAAGGAAGCAGCAACGTTCTGATCTCAATGGACCTGTTGACAATAACAACATTCCAGAGGTAAATTGTCCTAAGGATGAGCGTTCCAAGGTTATTGTAAGCCAGAGCCCTACTGTTGGAGCTGCTCACCCATGCTAGTCTGTTCATGTATCCTCTCTCTGATGTTCCCATCCTACCTAGGGGTAGGGAGACAACCAGGTTGTCCCTGTAGGGGAGAGTATGAGGGCCATTTCTGTTGATTCAGGACCACACCATGGTGTGCTCAGATATTGCTGATAGCACATGGCAGAAACTCATTCTACTGCATGACTTGATAACTGTGTTCTAAACCAGGGCTTCTCAACATTGGCACAATTGACATTTCAGGGTGGTTAATTGTTTGATGTAGGAGCTATCCTATGTGCCATAGGATGTTTGGCAGCATTCCTGGTTTCTATCCCTTAGTTGCTAAATATATAGGAACCTCTTCCCCAGTCCTGACAACCAAAACTATTTCCAAACTCCAAAATCAGACCTATTGCTGTCAAGTTGATTCTAACTCATAGTGACCCTATAGCACAGATAGAACTACCCATGAGGTTTCCAAGGAGCAACTGGTAGATTCAAACTGCTGACTTTCAGTTAGCATTCTGGCTGTTAACTACTGCACCACCAGCATTCCAAAACTGTCTCTAGACTTTGCCAAATGTCCCTTGGGGACAAAAGCATCCCTATTGAGAACTACAGTTTTAAACCAACAACATGATATTAAAAAATGATCTTCAGTAAAGTAAGCCACTGTGATAGAGAGCTTAAAATGAGGGCTTAAGCAAGCTATTTACCTTTTATGGGAATCATAGTTTGGATGAGATTTTTTTTTTTTAATTGTGATTGAGTGAAAATATACAATCCCATATAAATTTGCATACCCACCAATGAACGGCTCCCACTGCCCTCCCTGCCCGGTGATAGCACACTCCTCTCCATTCGGTACATGTCATATCCTCCTAGCAATCTCCTATCCCCTCCTCTCCACCCACTCCCCCACGTCCAGTAAGAGGTCAGCCGGATGGCATCCTATAGATGCATAGAACAATAAAGTGCACACAAAATATGGTCACTTTGTGCCACAAGTCCAATCCATTTCTGTCTGAAGAGTTGAACTCCATTATGATTTATGGACAAGGGCAGCATCAGAGCCAGGGGCCATGCTCCCAGGGGAACCCCGAGGCCCCTGGACCATCAATTGCAGTCTTTTAGTGGAGATCTCAGGGTGCAACCCGTTTTATTTTCATGTTGCCAGTGAGACTCAACTTTGTGAGCCCCATCATGGCTGTCACTGATGGTGGCTGGGCACCATCTGGTTCTTCCAGTCACATGTGAATGTAACCACCCGCTCACACGGGTGTCTCTGTCTTCTGGGTTCTCTTTGCCCCCATGTCGTTTTGGTCTTTGGAGATGATCTGTTCCTGCTGAGTTGGGACCATTTGGTGTATATCAGATGGCAGCTTGGCAGCTTTTAAGACCCCAGACTCCACTCACCAGTTTGGGATGCAGAAGACTCCGGATGAGAATTTTTTAACTTCAACTAAAAGCATGACCAGTCGCAGAGGAGGGTCTGTGTCCTTTATCTTGCTTTTAAACATGTATCGGGCAATTCTGATGCTGCGTATCTGAGAGCCAATGGGTTGGATGGTCTTTAGGCTCTCTTCTAGCAGTGTCATGCAAATTTGAGGTTCCTTAGGTCTTAGATGGAAACCCTGGTAGCATACTGGTTAAGAGCTATGGCTGCTAACTGAAAGGTCAGCAGTTCAAATCTACCAGATGCTCCTTGGAAATTGCGTGGGGCAGTTCTATTTCCTGTTGAGTGATTGTGAGTTAGAATCAACCTGATGGCAGTGGGTTGAAGTGTTATGTAGTGGGCTTGTGTACTCTGAGTTTTCCACTGGGGACTGATTTCATGTGCCCCTTCCCAACATCGTGTGGCCTAAATGAGACTGATTTGTGACGTAGAGTTGACCTCTAGGGGGTGCCAAATACTCATAGGGTTTGTCTTTTTGTGTTAGATGTCATTTGTTATAACTGTCATGTGTTTATTTTTCCTATTTTAAAACAGACAAAGAAAGTGGCATCATTTCCAAGTTTTGTGGCTGGTAAGTAACCTCATTTTCTCTGTCAGTTGGTGGGTACCTTTACTTTTTTGCTTATCCTGCAAAATTTGCTTGGAAGACATATCGTCAAGGTGAAGCCAATGCTGTCATGGACAGGGTGCTTAAGCACTTGATTATTGAGGGCTCTGTAGACCAGCCAGTGGGAAAGGGAGGCCCAGCTGATTAGCCTGCTTTGATGCAGGAACAGTTGATATGTCATTTACTTATACCCTCATTAATTATATCATGTAAGAAGTGATGGATGAATTAATAGATTGAAATGGACGTGCACATGCAGTGTATTATGAAATAACGCTTTGGATCATGATGGGTACCGTTGCATCCATGTTCACACTGTTGTTCCTTCTTTTTTTAGAATCTCAATTTCATTTAGCCCTCCCTTCTTTTATTTTTTTTGTGGAATTAATATTGCATTTTCAATACTCAGTAAGAAACAGTATGGCTCTGTTCTGTATCACTCTTACGTGTGGGGAGAGACTTGCTTGGTGCTGACAGGGCCACCTCTGCATTGTCTGAGCGTGTCTAGGAGCCTCATGGGGCTCCCTTTAGGAGTTTCTGGAGATGGCCTCTAGTGGTCTGATTGTTCTTATTGTCAGCATGTTTCTGGCCCCTGCTAGTGTGTTATAATAAACAGTGTGAACTTTATTTCTTGTTTCAGTAAGCTGGCAATTTTTATGAATGTTTATGGGCCAAGGTAAATTAATCTTCAGAAAGAAATGATTTTAACCCTTTCCTGCTCTGTTATTTTACTTCGCAGAGAACTAAAGTCTGAGATCTGAAGCCCCCCAAATTCCCCTTCAAGGGACTAGTTTAAGCCAGGTGAAACCAGCTCATGTTGGTTAATAATAGGTTATCTGGCTGAAACCATTTTTCACTGCTATAAACTGGGTTCAGTATTGCTCAAATTAGAAAAAAATAGTTTTGAACTGTTGGAGCCAATATTACACAATCCAGATAGACATGAACCTATTTCAGCCAACTCAAATAGGCATAAATGAGTTTTCCACAGCAATTTAAATGTGGTATTAGTAAGCTTTAACTGGTTCAAATTGTTTTTCATTAGGTCAATATAGGTCATGATGGTTTCAACCCAACCAGCTAGCTACAACTTTTCAAGTGTGAGTCCCTTGATGGTGCAAATGGTTAAAAAAGTCTTGGCAATCCCCTTCTGATAAGTCAGCCACTGAAAACCCTGTGGAGTGCAGTTCTTCTCTGACACAGATGGGGTCACCAAGAATTGGAACTGACTTGAAAGGAACTGTTTATTGATTGGCGAGGAGAGACCATGCTCACTCAATCCTCCCAGGGTGGGATTTGGTTAGGCTCCTGATTTATAGGCTCTACGTACCGGATATACTGACAGATTCAGCAAATCCCAGCACCACTTTTGTTGCCAGCTAGAATGCCAGGGCGGGAGTGTGCTATCACACTGTGAAGTGGGGTATTACAGATGCATCCTCACATCTTCAAGGGAGGGAAGTTGAGGCATCTCTGAATGGTGACTGGCAACTGAACGTGTTCTTTGAGGGAACCCTGGAAGCTACATTGAGGGAGTTAAAACACTGGCTACTGGAAACATGAGGCTCTCAAACTGGAATGGTGTCTCTGTACCCTCCTTGGAGGGTGTTGCATACTCTCACACCCAAGCTGACTAGATAGTGGATGGCTGTGCGGATGTCTTCCAGGACTCCAGGAGAAGAGTCTAGCTACCACACTGTGATCCCTGTCTTGTGCCCTTCTGAATGAACAGCCATATCCCAGTTGAAACATAAGAGTCCCTGTGAACCTGATGGTTTAGTAGGCCTTGAAGACCTTCCCACAGACTTTTCCTTATCTCTCAGCAACCAGAGCAGTAACACATGACCAGATCTGTCAACGTCTGTGTTGACTGGAGAATCATATATTTGACTTTGCACGAGGCAGGGCAGAAGGACTAATACTGAGTGAGCTTAGTGTTTACTCTACCACCCTATTCAGCAAATGAACATTTCAGGTGTGGGACAGTCTTGGAGAGTTACTGAGTCCTAAAATTGCACATTTGACAATCTGAGAAGACTCTGCAATGACTGTAACAGAGGGGTGAGCCTCTCCTTCATGCATGTCTGAGAAACTACACTGGAGCGAAACCTTCTTGGAAGTTTGAATCTTAATGCCTTATTTCAGATGAGGTTAAATATTGAAAAAAAAAGAGTAACAATTAAAATGATGCCTTAATGTTTATTGTTTGCCTAGTTTTTGAGACCCTGTACTGTAGGTCCATTTTGTGCCTTTAGGTCCAGTGACTGATCGGTAGTAAACCAGGCACCCATGTCTGAATACTTTACAGCGGAAGCTTGTAGCCAGGGTGACTTACAGCTTCAGTAGCACTCCTTTATGCCTCTGCTACTGTCTCTACCACTAATTACCACTACCACTGATAATGAGGATAGGCTGGCTTGGCTGGCACAGGTCTAAGTGGTTTAGCTATGTTAATAATCATCATGAAGAGACAGGTACTGCTACAGATGAGGAAAACGAAGCTCGGAGTGGATAAGTAATTGATCTGAAGTTACCAGGTAGTAAGTGGCAGAGCTGAGATTGGAACCTGGATTTCAGAGTCTAAACTCAGCATTACCACTGTTGCCTGCTTGTGCAATGCTCAGATAACAAGTGAGGAAAAGTCCTCACAGAAGGAAGGTTCAGGGACTTCTCTGATGAAAAATCCTCCCGGTGCCAGTCTTTGGCCACTCTCAGGTCCAAGGGCGTAACCTCTGACATCAGAGGCAAGTGAGGGCACCGCTCCATGACCATCATCTGCAGGAGTGCACTTGGGGTCTGCTGGCACTCTGAATGAGAAGATATATACTGTAGAGACCACCTTGGGAAGGTGCTACCTGCACAGAAGGCGCGTGGAGAAGAGTCTTAATACGATGTGGATGGTAGGAATGTACAGAACGTCCTCTTCTGCAGGTGTGGTCCTGGCAGCAGAGCTTCTGTGCTGTGAATGCGTGTCACAGTTTTTACTTCCACTGTATCAAAACAAAAAGTAGCAAAAGTGGGTGGTTTTAAAAAGCAGTAATTTATTTTCTCACAGCTCAGTCGGTTAGAAGTCCAGAATCAGGGCATCAGCTCTAGAAGAAGGTCCCTCTTTGTTCCAGCTTCCAGTAGCCAGCGGCCTTCTTTGTTTTGCACAGGCATCTGCCTCCCTCGTCAGATGCTGCCTTCCTCCTCTAGGTGTCTGCACCTGTTCTGCCGATTTTAGAAGACAAAGGGTTAGGCTTGGGACTCACTCTACTCTGGTATGGCTTTGTTAACATCACAAAGAAAATTCCTATTTCCAAACAGGTCATACTGACAAGTACAGAGATTTGGACTTCCACTTAACTTTTTTGGGGGAGACATAATTCAGTTCATAGGAATGAATATATGGGAAAGTCTGACTTTTCTATAAAGCTAAAAATGAGCTTATTAAAACCAAGATGCTAGTGGTGTTCTGAAGTAATGAGACCTAACAGCAGCAACTTCAGTACAAAATAATAAAGACCAGTTTCATGTGCTGTTGATCACAGTTGGCTCTCCTCTTAATCCAGCAGTCAGAGCCCGTGCTGAGATGTCACCGAACATCCACCATCCTACCAAGAGCTGTAGACTCTCACTAAGTGCTATGTGGTCGCAGGTCTGAGGCCTTGGGGCCCTGTATGTCCTTGTCAGCTTCCCCAGCCTGCATGCTGGCCACATGGGAGATACTAGGACTCTAGTTCCTAGACGTGCAGGCCTGGGCCAAGCTTGCCACTCATACAGATCCTCACAGGGACAAAGCCAACGTGTTAGCATCATGTAATGACACTTAGGATCAGAACCTTGGTTTTCTCTTGCAATGAACAATTGAGGTTCAACCTTTTCCGATAAGACTCCTAAGATGAGGACAATTCCTGCCCTCTCCCCTGCAGCCTGTGAAAGTGGGGTGAGCACTTCTGAGCCCCAGCACAGGCCTGGTGGCTGGCAGCCTGGAGTGTGCGGGTGCTGTTGGCAGGAGGGCAGGAATAAATCAAACCTATGGGGCCAGGGAGAGATGGAAGTTCCAAAGTGAGATTATGAAAACCAAAATGACTTGTTCTTTTTATAAACAAGATTAGGTAGTTTGCAGTCAACAGGAATATGGATTAGACATACTTTAGAATATGAAGTGTTCTATGGAGGTTTTTAAAAATGTCTCAGAATAGTGCTGCAGTCAGGCTGTGAGTTAGAAATGAATTTTACCCTTGAAATCCCCACAGTACTTCTCTCCTGCTCCCTGTCCACAGTGGAAGTCACCCTTAAGTTCTTTCTGAGCCCTTCTGGAAACTTCCTGGATATATGTAAGCCTATATATAGTCTCTTTGCTTAAAATAGATATTACCCTGGCCCGATGGGTTCGCATTTTGCCTTTTCACTTATTGGCAGATCCTGGAAACTACTACTGTTACTACTTGCAATCATGTCAGCTCCAACTCACAGTGACCCCGTGTACAACAGAATGAACTGTTGTACAGTCCCGTACCGTTTTGCAAATCACTTTTTTTGCTTGAGTCTGTTCTTGCAACCACTGTGTGTTTTGAGTATGTTCCACTCTAGGTGCTATGTGTTTTAGCACTATATCGGACAGTGTTCTGCTGTGATCCACTGCGTTTTCACTGTGGATTTTTGGTCCATTTAATTATTTCGGTGGTTGCAGAGGATTTTATTATGTATTTGTGGACTGACCGCTAGGTGGCTTCCAGCCAGTGTAGCAGCTAGCAACCTTGTGGCTGTATCTGAGTCCCTGTGTAAGTTCTGTAGAAGCGGCTCCTATGTCTCAGCAGGTAAGAGGCCATGAGCATGCTGACTTCGATGGACAGTGCTGGATGTCCGTCATGATGTGGTCTGTCAGTTGGCTTCGCCAGATGTCTCTTTTACAAATAGGGGGCCAGTTACTCTGTCCTGGTTTTGTATGAGAGTACTGGTTCCCACACTGTCACTGTCAGTGCATGCCATCTTAGCCCCAGTCTGATGGTGAAGAGCAGCATCTGGTAGATTGAACTGGCAAATCTTTCATCTTAAGTCAAACATCCTTCCATATGTCTGTAACCTACTGTGCTTCTGTCACTGTACATTGCCTTTTGTTTCCTTTGCCCAGCCCTCTGTTGGAGTTTTGATGTTCTTACTGATTTGTGGAAACCCTGGTGGCACAATAGCTAAGATCTACAGCTGCTAGCAAAAGGTCATCAGTTCAAATCAGTAGGCATTCCTTGGAAACTATATAGGGCAGTTTTACTCTGTCTTATGTGGTTGCTATGAATCAGAATCAACTTGACAGTAGTGTTTTTTTTTTTAATTAGTTGTACTATTCTTTAGGTATAAAGGAAGTGAATCATTTGATTTAAATTTCAGAAGTTTTCCTAAGTTGCTATCTCTTGAATTTCCTAGTGTAATTTTTACTTTGTTAAGTATTTACTGTAGTCAGATATATTACTCTTTTTCCTTTGAGGTTACTTAGTTTTTCATTCTTGGTACTGCCATCACGCTCCTAAGATTATTATCATTATTTTTTATTGTGATTGAGTTAAATTTGCATGCCCACCTATCTGCGGCTCTGTCTGCTCACTTTCCCCTGTGACAGCGCACTCTTCCTTTCTGTTCTATACACGTCATATCCTTTTAACAGTCTTGTGTCCCCTCCTCTCCACTCTCTCATCTCACTTCTGGTAAGAGGCCAGGAGGACAGCATCCTATAGATGTATAGAATCCTAAAATGGGCACACTGTGTGGTCTGTTTGTGTCCCCAAGTCCAATCCATTCCTGTCCGAAGAGTTGAGCTCGGTAATGCGTTATGATCAGGGGCAACAGCAGGCTCAGGGGCAGTGCTCCCAGGGGAACTCCCAGGCCTTCAGACCATCAATTGTGGTCTTTTAGTGGCGTTCTTAAGGTGTACCCCTCTTGTGTTGCCACTGGGACAATACATTGTGTGCCACATCATGGCTGTCATTGGTGGTGGCCGGGCACCATCTGGTTCTTCTGGTCACATGCTGACACAATCACCCGTGCATGTGGGTTCTTCTGTTTTCTAGGCTCTTTTTCCCTCATGTCAGTGTTGTCCTTGGCTATCATCTGACCCAGCTGGGCTGGGAACATTTGGTGTACTCAGATGGCAGCTTGCTAGGCTTTAAGACCCCAGATGCTACTTACCAGTATGGAGTGCAGAGGACTCTCTTAGCAATAGCCTAGTTATGCCAGTTGGCCTCAGTGTCCCCTGAGACCATAGTCCCTAGACCCCTGCTCCTACTACTCTATCCTCGCAATATTAGGTTAAGACTAGAAGAGTTTTCAGTTTATGATGTAGACCAGTTAAGATGGTCATCTTTCTGCTGTGTGCTGTCACCGTTGTCACCCAACCAAATTTCTGTCAACTACCTAATCTATAACCAATCTTCTCCCCTCCTCCCTCCTGTTCCTCCCCTCCCTTGCAGCTATCAAGAGCCTTTTCCTTTGTACATGAGTCTCTTTTTAAGTCCTTATAGTAGGGTCTCATACAATATTTGTTCTTGTGCCACTGACTGATTTCACTCAACATAATGTTTTCTGGTAGAAACCAGGTTATGAGGTGCTTCCTGAAATCATCATTGTTCTTTATCATTGCATAGCATTCCATTGAGTATATATATACATGCCATAGTTTGTTCATCCATTCATCTGTTGTTGGTCATCTGGGTTGATTGCATCTTTTAGCTATTGTGAACTGTGCTGCAATAAACATTCATGTGCATGTCTCTGTTCGTGTGACTGCCCTTGATTCTGTAGGATATATTCCAAGCATGGGATTACTAGGTCAAATGGTGTATCTATTTCCAATTTTTTAGGGAATCACCAGATTGCTTTCCAAAGAGTTTGTACATTTTGTGATCCTACCAGCAGTTTAGGAGAGTTCCAGTTTCTCCACAGCCTCTCCAGCGTTTATTGTTTTGTGTTTTTTGGATCATGGCCAACCTTGTTAGGGTGAGGTGATATCTCATTGTAGTTTTGATTTGGATTTCTTTAATAGCTAAACATTTCCTCGTGTGTCTTTGGCTGCCTATATGTCCTCTTTAGTGAAGTGTCTGCCCATCTCCTTTGTCCAGTGCTTAATTGGGTTATTTACCTTATTCTTGTTGACGTTTTGTAGTACCTTGTAGATTATGGAGATCAGATGTCAATCTGACATAGAGTTGCCAAATATTTTTTCCCAGTCTGTGGGGGGTCTTTTAATTCTTTTGATGCAGTCTTTAGATGAGTAAAAGTGTTTGATTCTTAGTAGTTCCCATTTGTCTGTTTTCTGTTGATTGAGCTTTGTCAAATTTTAAAGTCTAAATTGTGTATTAAAGCTTCCATTACTGATCCTATTTTTTCTTGCGTGATCTTGATCATTTTAGGTTTGATATTTAGGTCTTTGGTCTAGTTTGAGTTGGTTCTTGTGTAAGGTGTTAGATATGGGTGTTGTTTCAGTTTTTTGCAGATAGATATCCAGTTTTGCCAGCAACGTTTGTTAAAGAGACTGTTTTTACCCCAATTTAGAATCTTAGAGTCTTTGTTGAATATCAACTGTTCATAGGAGGATGGTGGCACCTCTGGGGTCTCAACTCTATTTCATTGGTCTATATATCTCTTTTTGTACCAGTACTGGGCTGTTTTGCCTACCATGGCAGTGCAATAGGTTCTAAAATTGAGTAGTGAGAGGCCTCCCAGTGTGTTCTTCTTCTTCAGTAGGGCTTTGTTTATCGAAGGTTTCTTCCCTTTCTAAACAAAGTTGGTCATTTGTTTCTCCATATAATTAAGAAATGTTGCTGGAATTGGTATTGTCATTGTATTGGATATGTAGATCACTTTGGGTAAAACAGACATTTTCATGATGGTAAGTCTTCCTATCCATGAGTAGGGTTAGGTTTCTCCATTTCTGTAACTCTCTTAGTTTCTACTGGTAAGGTCTTGTAGTTCTCTTTGTATAGGTCTCTTATTTCTCTAGTTAGATTTATTCCTAGATATTTTATCTTCTTGGAGGGCTATAGTAATGATATTGATTTGGTGATTTCTTCTTTAATGATCTCTTTACTTGACAGCACTTGGCTTGGCTTATTAGTATAAAGGAATCCTACTGATTTACTTATGTTTATGTTATATCCTGATACTTTGCTGAACTCTTCTTTTAGTTTGAGTGGTTTACTTATAGAGTCTTTAGGATTCTCTGTGCATACAACCACATCATCTGCAAACAGGGAGATTTTTACTTCTTATTTGCCAATGTGGATGCCCTTTATTTCTTTGTCTTGTCTGGCTGCTGTAGCCAGAACTTCTATTACAGTGTTGAATAGAAGTGGTGAGAGTGGGCCTCCTTGTCTAGTTCCCATTCTCATCGGTCAGGATGATGTAGGTAGTTGGCTTTGTGTAGATGCCCCTAATTGTGTTGAGCAATTCACTTTCTATTCCTATTTTGCTGAGACTTTTTAGCATGAATGGGTATTGGACTTTATCAAATGCCTTTTCTGCATCAATTGACAAAATCAGATTATCTTATCTTTTGTGTTCTTTATGTGGTTGATCACATTAATTGTTTTTCTGATGTTGAACGAGCCTGGCATCCCAGGTATGAATCCACCATGGTTGTGATGAATTATTTTTTTGCTATGTTGTTGAATTCTGTTGGCAGGGATTTTGTTGAAGATTTTTGCATCCAGGTTCATGAGTGATATTGGTCTGCAGTTCTCCTTTTTTGTTGTATCTTTCCTGACTTTGGTATCAGAGTTGTGTTGGCTTCATAGAATGAACTTGGGAGTATTCCATCACTTTGTATGCTGTGAAATAGTCTCAGTAGTACGGGAGTTAAAGCTTGGTAGAATTCTGCAGTGAAGCCATCTGGGCCAGGGCTTTTTTTGTTTGGTAGTTTTTTGAAGAATTTTTCAGTGTCTTCGTTTGTGATGGGTTTATTAAGTTGTTCTGCTTCTCCTTATGATAATTTTGGTAAGTGATATGAATCTAGACATTTGTCCATTTCCTCTAGGTTTTCAAATCTGTTAGAGTCCAGTCTTTCGTAGTATTCTGTTACAATGTTTTTGATTACCGTTGGATTCATTGTGACTTCTCCCATCTCATTTCTTATTCAGGTTGTTTCTTCTCCTGTTTTTCTTTAGTAGATTTAGCCAATAGTTTATCAGCTATGTTGATCTTTTAAAAAAACTGGCTTTTGGTTTTATCGATTTTTTCAGTTATTCTTCTATTCACTAATTTGTTTAGTTCTCTTCTGATCTTTATGATCTGTTTTCTTCTGATGCCTGAGGGGTTCCTCTGTTGCTCTCATTCTACTTGTTCAGGTGTAGTGTTAATTCTTTAGTTTGGGTCCTTTCGTCTTTCCAGATATGTGCATTTGTAGAGATAAACTGATCTCTGAGCGCTGTTTTTGCTGTATCCCATAGGTTCTGGTATGATGTGTTTTCATTTGGATCCATAAATTTCTTTATTTCTTCCTTGATTTCTTCTATAACCCATGGCTTTTGAACAAAGTGTTTTACAGTTTCTGTGAGTTCCAATTTGTATCAATGTTTTTTCTGCTATTGATTTCAGCTTTTATGGCTTTATGGTCTGAGAAGGTGCTCTGCAATATTTGTTTGGATTTTGTTGAGATTTGCTTTATATTCTAATACGTGGTCTGTTCTGGAAAATGTTCCATGTGCACTGTACAAGAAGGTGTATTTACCTTTTGATGGATAAAAAGTTCTGTATATGTCGATGAAGTCGAATTGGTTAATTGTTGCAATAGTATCTTCTGTCTTTACTGAGCTTTTTTCTAGATGATCTGCCCATTACTGAAAGTGGAGTGTTGAAGTCTCCAGCTATTAGTTTGATGCATTACATTGTTACTGAGCTTTGCAGCTACCCCATAATCCCCCTTAATATTCTGAGTTTAATTCTAAATTTGTATTCTACGTATCCTATTAACTGTCTTCATCTGAAAGGACTATAACTACTGTAGTATATCCCTCTTTTTAATGTGATGGTATTTTGGTTTTCATGATATGATCACTGGTTCTCTTCTTTTAATGTTGTAGCTATGATTGAATTTTGTTCCTTTCCTAACAGTAGGTTTCTATATGTTATGTCCTTCATTGCCTACTTAAATATACACGTAATTTTTTTTCCATAAGTGAAGAGCTTCTTTCAGTATTTCTTGCAGTTTGGGTTTGGTTTTTACAAAGTCTCTAAGCTTCTGTTTATCTGTGAATATATTAATTTCATCTTCATATTTAAAAGACAGTTTTACAGGATATGTAATTCTCATTTGAAAGTTTTTCTTCTTCAGGGCTTTGAATGTGTCATCTCACTGCCTCTGTGCCAACATCATTTCTATTGAGAAGTCAGACAAAAACCTACAGGACTTCCTTCTGAATGTTAGCTTTGCTTTGAGTCTTGCCGCCTTTAAGAGTTTCTGCTTATGTTTCATTTTATTCAGCTCGATTATAATATGTCTTGGTGTCTTTCTTTTGGCATCTGTTTTTGTGGGGTTTGATACATGTCTTGGATATCTATGTTCAAACTTGACTTGGCTTGGCATAATTTTAGAGATGTTTTCTGTCAGCAGCTCAACAACAATACTATCTGTGTTTTCAGCTATCTCTCCCTGTTCAGAAACTCCAATTAATCACAAATTATTCCTCTTGATAGAGTCCCACATGTTTCTCAATGCTTCTTCATTTTTCGTATTTCTTTTATTTCTCCTCATAAATGCTGGTGTCAGTTGCTCTATTGTCACGGTCACTAAGTGTGACCATGTGCATTTATAGAGATAAATTGACCTCTCAGTACTGCTTTTGTGCTTTCATGCCCATCCCCCACCTATAGCAAGCAAAAAGAAAAAATAAGTTAAAAATGACAAATACCTTTGGTCCCCATGAGCCGGCCTCTCAGCAAGAGTGAGTTAGGATGCCAGAATAGATAGAGGTCTTCTTAACTCCCTCCGAAAACTAAGGCCTGCACTGATAATTGAAAGGAGCTTTCTGGACACCCAGTGAGCCCTAAGACATGGCATAGGGCTGTCAGTTTGGACTACATGCCACTTAGCAGGAAACCAAAAGCCCTGGAGAAGAAAAACTTTCAAATGAGAATTACATATCCTGTAAAACTGTCTTTTAAATATGAAGATGAAATTAATATATTCACAGATAAACAGAAGCTTAGAGACTTTGTAAAAACCAAAGTAGAGAGGAAGTTTCCTGCTAAGTGGCATGCAGTCCAAACTGACAGCCCTATGCCATGTCTTAGGGCTCACTGGGTGTCCAGAAAGCTCCTTTCAATTATCATTGCAGGCCTTAGTTTTCGGAGGGAGTTAAGAAGACCTCTATCTATTCTGGCATCCTAACTCCACCCTGTATATTTAAATATTTGACTTATCTGGATACAAGAAGGGTTCTGTTTTAATCATTTTATTCCACACAGCTAACCAGTTGTGGCCAAAGCTATTCAAAGGATCTTCATCACTAGTTTGAAATGCTACCTTGACCATGCACTAAATTGTCGTGAATATTTGGGCTAGTTTTGGATCTCTTACACTGATTTGTTCCTTAAAGCACTAGAACTAAGCAGTTTTGTTTTTTTTTTTTTACTAGATATTTATGGTGCGTTTAATTACTTGGTAGGGATAATTCCTGCCTTTGCCACCATCATTCCTTTCTAGAACTTCCCTGGGTATTCTCAAATATTTATTCTTTCTTACAAAGTAAAAATTCCTATTGGTATTTTTACTTGATATACACTAAATTTATCTGTTTGGGGGACAGCATCAGCTTTACAAATATAAGATCTTTTTAGTCAGACAAGGATTTATCTTTCTATTTATTCAAACTTATTTATGTTCATCCATAAAATTGTATTCATAAAAATTCTACATGTCTTGATAGTTTATTATTCACTCTTTTATACCTTGTATTGATTTTGTAAATGTTATTCTTTGTTTTATTATTTTTTCCCATGTCAATATATGTAGGTATTGATTTTTTTGCATGTTAAAATTAAAGCCACTGCCTGACTGAACTCTGTTATTTTTTTAAAGAAATTTTTAGTTGTTCCTGTGAGGGTTTTTTTCTGGCACACAGTAATACCATCTGCATTTTTGCTGCTTTCTTTCTTGTTTTCTAGCTGTTAAATACTTCATGTCTAATTGGATTGGGAAGAGCATGAGGAATGTGTGTGTGTGCATATGTGCGTGTGTGTGTGTGTATAGTATTTTTATGCAAATAATGTGTACAAGTGTTTTGCTGACTGCAGTACCCCTCATAATTTTATAAGTGTACTGTGCTAATTTTTACAGCAGACATATAAAAAATAACATAGTGCATTTATGAAAGCACCGGGGGCACCCAGTGGTTGGCAGAAAAGCAAAATGCATGCATTATTTGTGTAAAAGATCCATTTTTGGACATGGGAAATACAGAGTGGAGAGGAGGAGTGTGCTGTCACGGTGTCAGGAGGGCAGCTGGGGTACCCTAACAAAGTGTGTATAAGTTTTTGTATGAGAAACTTAACTTGAAGTGTAAATTTGCACTTAAAGTACAATAAAAATCCATTCTTTTGCTTTATTTTTAAATTTAAAAAGTGATAAAAAATGTCAAGCATACAAAATGCAGTAATAAACTTCATTAGTTTTGCCCAGTCATGGCCCATGTAGCTTACACTGTATCCCATTTCTTCCACAGATTATTCTAAAGCAAATCTCAGACCTCATATCGTTTCTTACTTAAGTGTTACAGTATATATCAATAAAATATCGGAATTCTACTTTAAAAAATTCAAAACAAAAAATGCTGGAGAGGCTGTGGAGAAAGTGAAACCCTCCTACACTGTTGGTGGGGTTGCAAAATGGTCCAGCCTCTTTGGAAGGCAATCTGGCGCTTCCTTGAAAAAATGGATACTGATATACCATTTGACCCAGTAATTCCACTACTTGGAATATATCCTACAGATTCAAGGCCTTTCACACCAACGGACACATGCACCAGAATGTTTATCGCGGCACAGTCCACAATAGCAAAAAGGTGGAATCAACCCAGATGCCCAACAATAGAAGAATGGATAGGTAAACTGTAGTACATATACTCAATGGAGCACTACGCAATAATAAAGAATAATGATGATTCCAGGAAACATCTCCTAACCTGGTTTCAACTGGAAGACATTATGTTGAGTGAAAGTAGTCAGCAACAAAAGGACAAATATTGTATGAGACCTCTACGATAAGATCTCAAAAACAGACTTGTGTATAGAAGAAAAGACTCTTTGACAGCTGCAAGGGAGGGGTGGGAGGGAGGGAGGGCGAGGGGGGGAGGGTTTAGTTTAGGTAGTTACTAGAAATCTAGTTGGGAGAAAGCGGTGACAGCACACATTAGGAACAAGAACAACATTAAGTGGACTTCAGCATAACTTGAGTACTCCTTCCATCTTAACTCAATACTGCAAGGATAGAGTAGCTGGGGTGGGGGATGGGGGACCATGCTCTTAGGTGAATTCCAGGCCAATTGGCACAACTAGTGTTTTGCTAAGAGAGCTCTCTGCACCCCACATTGGTGAGTGGCGTCTGGGGTCTTAAAAGCTGCCAAGCTGCCATCCGAGGACACAGCAAATGGTCCCAACTCAGCAGGAACGGATGCTCACTGAGGGCCAAAATGGCATGCGGTAAAAACCGAGAAGACAGAGAGACCCACAAGAGTGGATGCCTACATCGACCTGGGACCGGAAGAACCAGATGGTGCCTGGCCACCACCAGTGATAGCCATGACGGAGCTCACAGAGAGGAGCCTCACTGGCAGTAAAAAGAGGTGCATCATGAGATCTCCACTAAAAGACCTCAATTGATGGTCCAGCGGTTTTGGGGTTCCTCTGAGAGCATGGCCCCCTGCCCTGATGCTGCCCGTTCCCATAAATTATAACAAAGGTCCACTCTTTGGACAGGAATGGAATGGACTTGGCAATGCAGAGTAACCATATATTGGAAGCACTTTATGGTTCTATACATCTATAGGATATCATCTTGCTGACCTCTGGCTGGAGGAAGGGGAGTGGACGGAGAGGAGGGGAAAGGAGACTGTTGGGAGGATGAGACATGTATGGAGCAGAGAGGAATAGTGTGCAGTCACCGGACAGGGAGAGCAGTGGAAGCTGCATATAGGGGGGCATGTAAATTTACATGAGAATGTACATTTTCACTCTGTTATGTTAAATAAAAATAAAAAAAATTATGTCAATACTATTATCAAAACTAAAATAAAATTAACAATAACTTCTGTATATCATTAAATATCCAATGTTCACTTTCCCACATTTATAGTTTACATGTTTGAATGGGAATCCCAGTGAAGTCCATATGTTGAGGCTGGTTTACGTACTGCATCATTCTCCTATGTCTCTTTTATTTGATAGGTTCTGTGTTCATCTCTCTTTTTAATTTCCTGCTATAGTCAGAGCAAGGCCAGGGCCAGTTGTAGATCATCAGTTGCTCATATGCAAGTTCAAATTGAAACTGAAGAAAATTAGGAAAAGTCCACAAGAACCAAAATATGGCATTGAGTATATACCACCTGAGTTTAGAGACCATCACAAGAATAGATTTGATGCATTGAGCACTGATGATGGAAGACCAGACAAGTTGTGTTATGACATCAAAAACATACATGAAGAAAGCATGAGTCATTAACAAGACAAGAAAGACAGAAAAGACCAAATTGAATGTCAGAAGAGACTCTGAAACTTGTTCGTGAATGTCAAGTAGCTAAAGAAAAGACAGAAATGATGAAGTGAAAGAACTGAAAAGAAGATTCCTAAGGGGAGCTCAAGAAGACAAAGTAAAGTATTATAATGACATGTGCAAAAAGTTGGAGACAGAAAACGAAAAGGGAAGAACACACTTGGTATTACTCAAGCTGAAAGAACTGAAGAAAAGTTTCAAGTCTTAAGTTGCAATATTGAAGGGCTTTACAGGGGATGTATTAAACAACTCAAGAAGTATCAAAAGCAGATGGAAGGAACCCACAGAGTCATTATACCAGAAAGAACTGGTCGAAGTTCAGTCATTTGGAGAGGTAGCATATGATCAGGGCCCAATGGTACTGTAGGAAGAAGTCGAAGCTGCATTGAAGGCTTTGGCAAAAAACAAGGCTCCGTCAATGAAGATGTTTCAACAATGGATGCAGTTCTAGAAGTGCTCACTCATCTATGCCAAGAAATTTGGAAGACTGCTATGTGGCCAACTGACTGGAAGAGATTCATTCTTATGCTTATTCCCAAGAAAGGTGATCAGCAGAATGCAGAAATTGTTAAACAATATCAGTAGTATCACATGCAAGCAAAATCTGCCTAAAGATAATTCACAGGTAGCTGCAGCAGTATATTGACAGGGAAATGCCAGAAATTCTGGCTGAATTCAAAAGAGAATGTGGAACCAGGGATAGCATTGCTGATGTGTGATGGATCTTGGCTGAAAGTACAGAATACCAGAAAGATGTTTACCTTTGTTTTACTGACTATGTAAAGGCATTTGACTGTGTGGGTCATAACAAACTGTGGATAACATTGCAGAGAACAGGAATTCCAAAACACTTAATTGTGCTCATGAGGAATCTGTATGTAGAGGCAGTCGTACAAATAGATCAAGGGAGTGCTGCGTGGTTTAAAGTCGGGAAAGGTGTGCATCAAGGTTGTATCTTTTCAGCATAATCTGAGAAGCTAGACTGTATAAAGAAGACTGGAGAACCAGAATAGGAGGAAAACTCTTTAACAGCCTATGTCATGGAGATGAGACAACACTGATTGCTAAAATGAAGAGGACTTGAAATAGTCATGAAGATCAAAGACCACAGCCATCAGTATAGATTGTACCTCAACATCAAGAAAACAAAAATCATCACAACCAGACTAATAAGCAACGTCATGATAAATGGAAAAAAAAGATTGAGATTGTCAGTGGTTTCATTTTTCTTGGACCTACAGCCAACACCCACAGAGGCAGCAGTCAAGAAATCAAAAGACAAATTGCGCTGGGAAAGTCTGCTGCAAAAGACCTCTTTAAAATATTCAACAGCCAAGATATTACCTTGAAGACTAAGGTACACCTGACTCAAGCTATGGCATTTTCATTCACGTCATATACGTGTGAAAGCTAGACAGTGAATAAGGAAGACAAGAATTAATTGATGCCTTTAAACTGTGGTGCTGGAGAATGTTGAATATATCACGGACTGTCAAAAGAAGAAACACATCTGTTCCGGAAGAAGTACAGCCAGAGTGCTCCTTGGCAGTAAGAATGGCGAGACTGCATCTTACATACTTTGGACATATTGTCAGGAAGGATCAGTCCCTGGAGAAGGAAATCATGTTGGTAAAGTAGAAGGTCACCAAAGAAGAAGACCCTCAATGAGGTGGATTGACAGAGTGGCCACAATAGACTTAAGCTTAAAAACAATTGTGGGCTTGGCACAGGACCCAGCAGTGGTTTGCTCTGCAGTACCTAGAATTGCTATGAGTTGGAACTGAGTTGCAGGCAGCTAACAGCAACTTTTTTTTATGAATATTGTTGTGGAAGAAGCTGTCACTTGTGCCCATAGTCTCTCCTGCAGTCTGCATTTTGCTAATGGCACCCACATAATGTTGTTCTGTTCTCTGTGTCCTTTGAAAGAGTGTTTAGATACAGAGTCTTGATCTGATCTAGTTTAGCTTTTAGGGCCATATGACCTCATTGGTATTGTTGTGATGTTTAAAAAAGAAAGATTGCTGTAAGACCAGTTCCAGTGCGTGGCAACTTTGTCTTTTTAGACTAAAACTGAGCCCCAGTGCTGTGGTTTTAGAAGCCATTAATGATCATTGTCTAGATCTGTGAATTGACTAACCGAAAAACCCCAAACCCATTGCTACTGAGTCGACTCTCCATCAGTGACTCTGTAGGACAGAGTAGAACTGTTCCGTACAGTTACCAAGGAGCAGCTGGTGACTTTCCACTGCTGACCTTTTGGTTGGCAGCCAGGATCCTTGAGGTCGCATAGTGGTGGTACTATTATTACATTATTTCTTTGTCACTTGTGAGCTGGGATTCTTCTGTATGGAAAAAGTTTCCCTCATCAACTGTTGGGCTACCCTGAATATAGTTCATATAGCAGAAAAGGATAAATGCTTGATCCCTGCTAAAAAGTCTTTTTCAAATTTATAAATTGTATCCCTAACAACACTCAAAGATGCCCAGTGAGATTTTGCACTATTGTTAGGGCCTCTTGGATTTGAACATAGTTGTTGTGTTTCAGAAGCCCTTGAGTGGTGCAAGTAGTTAACACACGCACGGCTGCTAACTGAACAGTGCCCTGGAAAGAAGGCCTGGCAGTTTATTTTCAAAAAATCGTTTATTCAAGACCCTGTGGATCCCAGTTCCATATATGCCGCACATAGGTTGTTGTGAGTCGACTCAGTTCAACAGGAAGTGATTTTTTTTGTTGTTGTTTGTTTGTTTTCAGTTTATTGTAGTTATTATCCTTACTGCTGTGAAGATTTCTTCAATCTTTGTTTATTAGGGGCTTATTCAGGTTGGTTCCTTAGAGTCTCTGATAACTTCCTTGCTTTACGGCATAACTAGGTATTCTAGGATCATCTTAAGCATTCCTTGTCTCAGATGTACAACCAGTTATTTCTCCGAGGAGCCCTGGGAGATTATTTTAGCAGCCATAATCTGGGTACTGTGGGTACACTTTACTACTGATCTGGTAACTGATTCAGAGGTCAGAAATATGTAGATATGTAGGCTGGACTCATTGACTTGCTTCTAACAAAAAGATTAGGTTCCAAACGACAGGCTTCTGTCTCATTCTTTCTCTTGCTGGTTAGCTCAAGGGAAACTGAGTGGACGTATTGTAAACTTTTCTGCTGAGAGGCCCCATGAGACAAGGCAGTGATATCTCTGTCCCACAGCCTGCCAGGGAGGACCTGAGGCTGCCAAACTGCCAAATTTTGGAGTGATTTGTTATGCAGCAATAGATAACTTACGCACTGTTTTAAAGATAATTTGTACTGCTACTTTGTCAGGACTAGAGGATTTTTTTGTTTGTTTTTCAAATACAGTGTTTTTCCATTGGTATTGTCTTTTTCCTATGCTCAAATTCATGTTTTCAAGGACACCAACATAATTATGTATTTTATCCCACTAGTCACACTTTCTCAAATTAATAATGCTAATAATGCCAAGGATATATGACTACAATTACAGTTTAACATTTATTTACTGTCATCTTTGGAGTGTAGCCCACATTTGTTGTTGTTGCTGTTAGTTGCTGTCATGTCTGCTTTCAGCTCGTGGTGACTTCATGGACGACAGAATGAAATGTGGCTCGGTCCTGAACCAGTTTCATGATGGTTGGTTTGAGTCCATTGTTGTGGCCACTGTGTATTTTTAGCAGCATCCAATTTAGGAGACTCACCTTCCCGCGGTGTGTCAGACAGTATTTTATAGTCATCCACAGAGTTCTCATTGGCTAGTTTTCAGATGTAGATCTCCAGGCCTTTCTTCCTGGACTGCCTTAGTCTGGAGGTTCACTTGAAGCCTGCCCACCATGGATGATCCTGCTGGTACTTGAAATACTGTTGGCATAGCATACAACATCACAGCAAGCCACCACAGTGTGACACAAACTGATGGACAGGTGGTAGATAGCTTTTTTTTTAAGGTTCAAGCAATGCTTTATTAACAGATAAGCATGTGAATCTGGGGAACAACGGGAATGGTTTCTTCGAGGCTATTGTACTTGGATTTCAATTCCAGCAGCATTTATAGCCAGATTACAAAAGGATTTGCATCTGGAAAATGTCAAACCTTGTCACAGGATAGCACAGGGGGTCACAAACAATGTAAATTACCAAAAATATCATTACCTCCCTGAATGTTTGAAATACTACCCTGGAGGCAGGGAAAGGAATTCAAGTCTACTGGTCCGGTTTAGCAACTAACATTCCTAACTCTTTACCTCTGTGGCAGTCCACTCCTCTTCCAGCTGTTCTTCAGGACCCTCTTGCCAAATTTTTATCTGAGGGTGAGAGTGAAGACCTGAAGTCCTCCATAGTCACCAGAAATCTTGCTGAGCCAAAAGCAAGTTCATGCTGCCTGTCACTGCAGCCAAATTCAGAGACTGGGAAGAGGTTGAAGGAATGCTTTTACTAACAGATAAATGTGTGAACCTGGGGAACAGTGAGAATGGCTTCTCTGATGCTGTTCCTTGTAGATAGTTCTAAAATCATTTGAAAGTGTTCTCTTTGTGGATATGTCACAGCTGGATACATGTTTGGATTTATTTGTTCCATTTTTTCTTTTAACTCTTAGGAATTTGCTTTTTCATCTAAGTTTGTTTTGTAGTTGCATAAAATAATTGTGTGGTTTGAAAGACAAATACTCAAAACAGGGTTTATCAGTGATGTCTAGTTTCTTTCCCTGTCACACCATCCCTCCCTCCTGCTGTAGATACATTGTTAATCTTCAGCATGTCTGTATCAGAAACACACCCTCCCCATGTATAACTGGTTGTATACTGTGCACTCTCTTATCCATCTTGCTTTTTCCGTGTCACACTAAATCTCGGGACGTAGGCCACACAGCCCAAACTCTGTCCAGGGGTACAAGTGGTCCTCCGTAGCCCCCTGCCCTGTGCCATGAAAGCTGTCCTGTGTGGGTGGGTGTGCCGGGTTTTGCACGACCGCTCTGTCCTGGAACACCTAGGTGGTGTCCTAGTCATCTGGTGCTGCTATAAGAAGTACTACACGTGGATGGCTTCAACAAAGAGAAATTTATTGCTTCATAGTAAAGCAAGTTGAAAGTCCCAGGAACACTTGCCTTTGTAGCAGGGTTGGAGGCACAGCCTACCACCGTGCTGCAGTCTGGCTCTAGTATAGGCCAGTGCAGTGAGGAGGCAGGGGACAGGCAGAGCCTTTCTGGGGCCTGGAACCACCACAGATACGATGGCAGAAGGTTTGACCCAGGCCCCAGTTCCACGACTCTGCCTGTTCATCTCCTCTGCCCTCTCCTTCCCTCCTGTTGCCTTGAGCCCCAGCCTTTGTAACCTAGCAGCCACCAGGCCCACATAGAGCTTTGGAACTTCGCCTGATCTGACCTGTCTTCTGTCCTGAGTCTCCTGCTCTCC
Organism: Heterohyrax brucei; assembly: GCA_028571685.1. Classification (NCBI taxonomy): domain Eukaryota; kingdom Metazoa; phylum Chordata; class Mammalia; order Hyracoidea; family Procaviidae; genus Heterohyrax; species Heterohyrax brucei. Next base: position 131,976,252 of record CM053149.1, on the reverse strand, counting down.
CCTCCACTGGCTGTTGAGCCACTCTGCCCTGCCCTATACCTTCCCATGACTTCTCTCCACCTCTCCTTCCCAGCCAAGATTTGTGAGCGCCTGCCTTATTTCTGCACCAGCCACACTCACTCCGTAGTACCCTGTTGACTCCTGCCCTGGTCCCCTCCCAAAGACCTCTCAGTCTGCTTTTGGCTCCTGGTAACCACATCCGGTGAACCCAGAGGACAAATGGCCTCTCTCCAGCACAGGTGCAGGTGGACACACCGTCCCTTTTGTCCTTGCCTTCCATGGCACCCGTGACCTTAGTTTCCGCTGTCCTCTGCTTATTTGACCTTTCTATGTCCCTTCTGCTGGCTGACCGTCCACTGCTGGATGTGGAGGCTGGAGCTCGGCATGGCTGCATCCTGGGCCTCTGTCTCGCCTTGCTCCGTGCCCTCCGTCAGTGATTTCACCCGTGGTGATGGCTGCACTCAGGACCTCCGCACAGCTGATTCTTAACCTGGAGTACCGAAGGCAGCTACCTTCTCGTAAAAATCCATGCTTCAGAGCAACTTGTACAGATTGCCCAACCTAGCTCATCCTCCTCCAGGGTTCCCTCTCACCGGGCAGCACGTCCCTTGTCAGCCGACAGCCAGCCGTCAGCCCTCACCCTTACCTCATGCTCCAGTCCAGCTCATGGCCTTGTTGCTGTAACCTTTAAAGCGAATCTGTCTGCTGTGGTCTCCTCTTGTCACCACTGTCCCATTGTGTACCATCTATCAGCATTTGTCTGGACCAGAGTATTCTCCCAGCTGCTAGCCCTTCTTCTTTGCTGTTCATTCTCTGAAGCAGGAGTTTCTTTCTCTCCAGCCCTGATTGTTATCCTGGAATAACTGTCCTTGATAGCCTAGAGTCCCCACATCTAACCAGAGCTTTCTCTGTGGCCTTCACTTGTCCCAACTGCAGTGTTACTTCCGTGTGCAAACAGTCTGAATGTCTCGTAGCTCTTCTAAGGAGTCTCACTGCCTCTCACTCCTGCTGCCACAGGGCCTTTGCATCTGCCTTGTTCTTTCCTCCTTCACTTCCATGGCTTGTTGGTTCTGCCTCCTCCCTCAGCCCTCACCTCAGAGAGCAGCTGTTCACATTCTTCCTGAGACAGACCTCTGTTACTTTGTCCTCGATGCTGTGCTTTTCCTGTGGCTCGCTCCCCGTAGGCTGTCATGCTTACTTTTTACCATGGAATTGATGCCAGCCTCCCTCTAGCCCGTGAGTACCATGGTTTCAGTCATCACAGCTTCACACACAGAGCTCCAAGATGTGAATGAATCAGTGACTCGTGAGCTGGGGCAGAGAAATTTGACCCACAGTGAACGGCCCTTCTTTGTGAAGCTGGACAGTGTGGTCTACTTTGCAGAGTTGTCAAAGGCTGGGTGGGAGTGCCTAATTGTGGCGCAGAGCTCGGGTGTATTGGGTTGTGGGTGCTTCCCTCCATACACCCACACTTTCATTGTGTAGCTGTGTTCTGTCTTCACTCAGCCCCCAACCAACACTTCCAAAGCAGTCGCAAGTCTTTGCCCCCCAACTCCCAGGGGAGACCACCTGGCTGCAGCCTGGCTTGTTGGAAACCTCTCTTCACAACCCACCTCCAGAAGGTTTTCCACCAAGAGTAGCGGCGTGAGACGTGGGGGCTTCGAGGTGTGGCTCCATGGGGCTTCCCATCCCTTTCCGTTTGCAGAGAGCTAAGAAGTGAGAAGACCTAGAGTTTTTTAAGTGGGTGTTGCAAATGAGAGCTTCCTGCCTCTTTCTGCTCGGAGTCTGACAGGGAGGAAACAGCTTTTTATTCTCCTCTAAGCCATGCTGACACATTATACGTATGCTTATATAAGTATAATGTATGCCATAAAAAGGAGAAATTGTCCTCTGGGGAGATGAGGTCTCCTTTGAAATTCTACTTTTATTCTTTTGTCGTTCTGTCTCCCTCTGGTGGTCTCAGCTTAGGGTTAGGTTCAACAGCTATGCAAAGAAAGAACTATTTATAACGAGAAATTTAGGGCTAGTTGCTTAAGTATTTCAATGAAGCTATGTGATTTTGTTTTGCATGTCAAGATTGGAGTTGAGGGCTGTGTCAGTGAATCAACCCCCCCAAGTGAACACTTTTCTCTGCATCCATCTTTTCTTTTCCAAGTATATGGAGTAGGCCTGTGTCAGGCTGGCCAGCAGGACGTGGTGGAACTGCTGTGCCTATTATTTCCTATTAACAAAAGACCGAGGCAGGAATCAAAAGAGCTCGCTAGCAGAGGTGGGGAGTCTGGTTGGGTTGTGCAGAAGCCTTTTATTGCTTGTGGGTCTGTTGGATCTTTCCTGGCACTTGGCCCATCCCAGGGAGTAGGGCAGCCAATGCTCTCGTATGGGGTAATGCGGACAGTGTTTAATACATCAGCCTGAGGGTAACAGGAACACCCCCGGTACACACTTATTGCTCGAGGCCCGTCTCCTCACGGCCAGGCCTGGCTGCCTGCTGCTTCTCAACCGAATGGCCACCGAGTCACTGCTGCCCCCTCCCGGGACCTGCCCTTTCTGCAACAGCTGTTTGTGTAGTAAGTGCAGTCGTCCGTGCAGGAGAGAAGGCACCTCCCCGTCCTGGTCCCACCACTGCGTTAGTCCCCGGCACAGCCTGATCCTGGTGGGCCTGCTTCATAAATGCTGACGGGGGCAATCCCTTCCCCTCACCATGTTTGAATGAGAGCTGCTTATGGAGGGAAATCGGGGCTTGCAGAATTAGAGAGGAGCCAGAAGTCTAATTCCCCTTAACCAACCCCTCCTTGTTGGGTTCTTCCCTAGCCCCAAGGCTCCTTTCAGTACTAAACATCCGTGATATTAGCGTGATGCACTGAGCTGTTGCTGTGCCTGGCCTGGGCTATGCATCCTCCTTGCTTGTCTCATGCCCTGAGTTCTGTGCTGCTCTCAGAGTGGGTGTCATGGAATTTGGGGCAGGTAAGTCCACGACCAGGAGCCTCTAGTCATGCTGCTGGTGGTCTTCTTGTCATATGCACGGGATACCTCCTAGTCACTCCAGGGAGGAAGCCAGGGCTCAGAGCCACCAGGGTGGCCTTCTCTGAAGAGCAGTTCTACTGCCAAAGGACCTGAGTCCTGGTCCTGTGTGGTTGCTGCAGGAAATAGGCCCCACTTTGTGAAATCGTTCCCCTACACAGTCTCTGGAAGGGAAGCTGCCTCCAGCTCCCAGTGGCCTCTGAAAACCCTTCCTTCAGGGTCTCCCTACCCTCCTTTCCCCTACCTTTTGGTTTTGTGGCTGGAGACATTCTTTCAGAACCAGATGACAGAGATGAGGCTGGGTGACGGCTCTGGGCTTTGGGCTGTGAAAAACTTTGCCAGCAGACTGTGGTTATTCCCAAGTGTCTGTTGGGGAGGGAGGGTCAGAGACAGCAGTAGTTTCTGGGGATTAGGTAGGGGTGAAGTGGTTCAGCTTGGTTCCTGGGAGAGTGTGCACCAGGCTTCCAGAGTTGTTATCCAACTGCTTCTATGGGAGCAAGGGAGCATTCGAGGAGGGCCTGCATCCTCCTGTTAAAAATAATCAGAACACAAAGGAATTAAAATATAGAGCTTATTTTGAGCAGTTAGTGTGTATGCATGCAGAGAGATTGTTTTGTTTCTAAAAATAAGTGGCTAATTTTACCTACAGGTTTTTTTTTGTTTAATATGACTCAAGTGAAAATGTACATTCCCATATAAATTTACATGCCCACCTATATGCAGCTTCCACTACTCTCCCTGCCCGGTGATGGCACACTGTTCCTCTCTGCTCCATACATGTCTCATCCTCCCAACAGCCTCCTTTCCCCTCCTCTCCACCCACTCTCCTTCCTCCAGCCAGAGGTCAGCAGGATGATATCCTATAGATATATAGAACCGTAAAGTGCATCCAATATATGGTCACTCTGCATCGCCAAGTCCAATCCATTCGTGTCCGAAGAGTGGACCTTCTTTAGGATTTATGGGCAAGGGCAGCATCAGGGTCAGGGGCCATGCTCCCAGGGGAACCCTGAAACCGCTGGACTTCAACTGAGGTCTTTTGGTGGAGATCTCAGGATGCACCCTTTTTATTCTTGTGTTGTCAGTGAGACTCAAATTAGTGAGCTCTATCGTGGCTATCACTGGTGGTGGCCGGGCACCATTGGGTTCTTCCGGTCCCAAGTCGATGTAGGCACCCACTCATGTGGGTCTATTTATCTTCTGGGTTGTCTTTACCCCATGTCATTTTGGTCCTCAGTGAGCATCCGTTCCTGCTGAGTTGGAAATACCAACAGTGTCACAGATGAGGAAGAAAGACCTGACGATTTACTTCTGAAAATTAGTCAGTGAACATTTTTGTAGATCACAAGGATAGTCCAGGATAGTGCCGGAAGGTGCTATTCAGTATGCACAGAGGCGACAACAATGGCCTTGCGCGTGCCAACTATTGCAAAGATGGGGCAGGACTGGATAACATTTTATTCTCTTGTACACAGAGTCACTCTGTATCAGAGCTGACTCCACTGTAATTAACAGTAGCAACAAGTATCTGCCACTCTGCACCCAAACTGACATGGCATCTGCTCTTAAGGCTGGTACAATGGGGGAGAAAAGCATTAACCACAGGGTCAAATTACAGATATGAAGGAAAGTGTACAAGAACCACAAACAAAAGTTTCGTGGTACTAGAAGGGACTATAATGAGAGATCCAGGAAGAGCTCCCTAAAAGAGGACGACTTAGTGCAAGAAGTTAGGAAGATAGTGTTTCATGTGTGAATCAGCAGGTGCAAAGGCCCTGTGGCAGGTGCAAGTACAGTGCGTGCAGAGCTGCCCCAAATGCTACTATTGGCAGAGTGCAGGAAGGAAGGGATTTGTGGCAACCAGTAGGGCTGGACAGGCAGCATTTTCCGACTGGATAAGCCCAGCCCCCCCCATGAAAGAATAATGGAAGGCTCCAAGAGATTTGGAGGGAACCTGGTCAGGTTCATGATCCAGAGGGACCCTCTTGGGCAGCATGGGTGTTGTCTTGGGGTGATAGATTCATTTGGGCTGATTGAAGGCTATTGTCTTCCATGTTGTAGAAGGCGAACTGGGGAAAGTGGTCAGATTCAAGATATGCCTGGTGGGCAAAATTGATGGGATGTGGAGATAGGTTGGACCCAGGGGGTGAAGGAGAAGGGTCAGTTTTTCTGTTGACGTAACTGGCAGTGTGGCTGTGGTGTGGCATTATCTGAGGTGGGGAAGCGTGGTGGAGGTGGGGTGGAGGGCTTTCTTGGGGCATTTTGAGATGGAGGTGCTTTTTAGCTGCCCAACTGGAAATTCCAGCAGGCTCTCAAGTACCTAGATTTGGAGTTCAGAAAATGACAGAGCCATTTGCACAGAAGCCACTGCAACCTCAGGGGACCATTGGTCTGGCAGGAAGGAGGGCAGAAGGAGAAAAGGCCCCAGCGCTGGGTCAGGCAGATGTCAGACCTTCAGGGTTCGGGGAGAAGGGCGAGCTACCGGGGGCAGAGAGGGGACAGCTGGAGAGGGAGGAGGAGACAAGAGACTGCGTCTCAGGAGGGCAGTGGTGCAGTGACAATGGGAAGAAGTCTACTGGATTTGGTGACATAGAATTCCTGGGTGGCGTTATCAAATGCCATGCGGATGGAGTGGTGGAACAGAGTCTGTCTGGGTGTGCAGAGGGAGGGCAGGTGTGCCTGTGGCACTGCTTTCCAGAAGCTTGACTGTGACCTGGAGGAGCAAGAGCAGCCCTGAAGGCAAGTGTTTGGAGTACAGCCACACCCAAACATGCTTTACATGGTCTGTGTTGCTTTTATGCCATGTGCCCGAGGTGAGGCACTGCTGCAGAGGCCTTGTGGCCCACAATGCCTCAAGTATTTACCATTTGTCCCCTGTCCCTTTACAGGAAAAGTTTGCCGATGCCTAGGTAGAACTGTGCTGTCTGTTGTAGTAGGCACTAGCTACATGTGACTCCTTACATTTAAATTAATTAAAATGGAATAAAATAGAAGTGTCAGTTGCTCAGTCACACTGGCCACATTTCAAGTGTTTATAAGCCACATGTGACTAGTGGCTGCTGCACTGGACTGTGCAAGTCTAGAATAATCCATCATCCCAGAGAGTTCTGCTGCATGGTGCTGGTCTAGTGGCAGCATCCTAGAAAGAAGACTGCATTGCGCATCCTGGACCCGAGAAGCTGAGTCTGTGTCCTTAGAGGCTGTAGGCAGGCAGAAGCACGTGGTGGGGAGAGCGAGGAAGGCCGGGCAAGGACTTGAGGGTAAAGATCAGCCTGTGACCATGGGTCACAAGTTCCCTAAGACTCTGTGGAATGGTGCCTTCTGGTACTGCAGCACATGGCTGTCCCCTTAGGGGCCAGGTGGTACAATGACCACTGCCTAGGTCCCCAGGACTGCCCTCCTAACCCTACAGTGTGAGTCGTCTAGGTTGCACTGCCTTCCTGCAGTGGCTGCTCATGTTCACTGGGCTCACAGGTGGTGGCTGTGCCCTGCCCCTCCATCCTGTCCTCACCACTGTGTGAGCCCCCCTTACTAGGGAGCCCTGACATGGCTGTGTCCTGTGCTGTGGTCCCCATGGTGCGAGCTTTCTGTTGAGGAGCCCTGACACCGTTGTGTCCTATGCCAGAGGCCCCACCATGAGAGCCCTGTGCTGGAGAACCCTGACTCTGTGTCCCCTCAGTTCCAGGACCCTGTGAGCCTGAGGACCTGATCGATGGAATCATCTTTGCTGCCAACTACCTGGGGTCCACCCAGCTGCTGTCAGAGCGGAACCCATCCAAGAACATCAGGATGATGCAGGCACAGGAGGCTGTCAGCCGTGTCAAGGTAGTATTTGAGCAGCAGATGGCTGATTTCCCTGGGGGTCCCACTCAAGGCAGCCCATCCATGCCAGATTCTGAGTTAATGGGGAGCACTGGAGTGGAGGGTTGTATTAGAGAAGGGACCCTCTGTGTCAGCCCTGTGCGGAAGTACCATGACCCCACAGCTCTGGGCAACAGCAGGAATGCCAGCAGAGGCACCCTGAAGGCCCCGGTGACATTGGTTAGGACAGGAAGGTGCTCAGGGTGGGGATTACCCAGTGCTCCTGAACATCTGGAAAAATGATTATGATGGTACTCTAGAGCATACTTGTCTGGAACCTCAAGTCCCAGTTCAATGGTGTGAGTAGTTTTATGCCACTGAAAGGGCCCACAGGAAGGTAGAAGATCTGTCCTTTGTCTTATTTAAGTGCACAGTCCCCTTAGGTGACTCTGACATCCTGCAGATTCTAGATGTGTGTCGCATGATCTGGGTTTGGACCGGTGCAGAGCTGGCTGAGGCTGGGAGGGGCATGCAGGAAGGCAGGCTCTTGTCTGGCCAGTGCAGTGTCTGCGGCTACTCCTGTACGTGGGGGGCGGTAACCTATGGCAGCCCCCAGCTGCACATGCCAGCCTCCTTTAAGGCAGGCCAAGGGGCACTAGGCATCAGCCCTCCGTGGTGGGCGGGAGGCGCTGGCCTGTGGCCAGTGCCCTGAGTGACTTGGGCTGCCCCGCCTGCCTGGGGAAACTCATGCACTCCTCCACCCTAGGGAGTAACTTGCTTTGGCATCCTTGCTCACACCCAACAGACCAGGTGAGGGTTAGGTTTTCCAGCTCTTGAAATGCAAGAGTGGAAGGATTTCCCTGACCGGCTCATGTCCCTGGTAAAGGGATGGGTGTCTGCCTGTGCCCACAGAAGGCTTCTGCTTAGTGCTAGCTCGGGGTAGTGGGGTGCTGACCACGGGGCCAAAGTAATACTGCCTCCCCCTTGTCTCAGTGTCCGTCTGTTTTTCCTTTCTCTCATCTGCTGCACAGAGGATGCAGAAGGCGGCTAAAATCAAGAAGAAAGCGGTGTGTAAGCCTGTTGCCCTGGAAAATGGCCTTTGCTTCTCCTGCTGTGTCTTGTCCTGTTCAGTGGGGTTTTCCGTGAGGAATACAAATGATGCTGCAAAGCTGGTTGATCCTTTGCCTGCATACATGACTATTAGATTTTGAATGGAACCAAGAGATTTTTTCTTCGTCACCCACTTAGAGAGTTTTTAAATTTTATTTTATTCATTTTTCTTTTATTTATTCAGCCACTCCATTGTACTAGAGCATGCCTAATGTAAAGATGTTACTATTTTATATAGACAGTGCTAAATGTGCTGATGGCATTTGACATGACAGCATGATACATCTCTTGCCAAGGCTGCCTGTACAGTCCCAGTTACATTGTTCTGATATTTAAAGACTCATTAAGTTTAATTGGCTGGATCAGGATGCTGAGAAGCTTGGATTGCTCGTGGAGTACTTTCTCAAAAGTATGTTCTGAATCATGGGCAGACTTAAAAGTGGAGTGGACCTGCAGTCTTTGGTTTGTAAGTATAGTTGTTTGGCACCTGGGACTATCCTTGTGCTACAGAAGATACTTTGGTATCTAGAGTCAGGAGATGCCTAGCAGATACACATATAAACAGCAAGAGATGTGGCTCTCCCAACCCTTCCTGACTTCAGATCGTTTACTGGGGTGTGGTGATACTTGCCTCGTGCTGGGCATCTCTGCTCACAGTGGTGTCTCAGTATCTGTGTTCCCCTCCCTTTAGCCACAGAAGAGGGGACCTTGTGTCTCTCCCTCATGAGGGCATGATTCCTGCTGGGCTCTGAGGAGTGTAGAGTGGGCTACTCTGCTGACCTGCATGGGGAGCCTCCTTCTAGGAAGAAGGTCCACACCTGCATTTCCCAGCCCTGCATGAGTGCAGCGGGAACATGGGCCTTAAACAAGTCCCCACACCCAGCCCCATCGCATTCCTGAGGGCAGGACACAGACAGACCCAGTGCAGAAACTCCTCCAGAGTAGGCCAGCTAGCCCGCCGTCTACGGTAGCCTCAGGGTTTGCTTCCTTCTTGGGGTGTGCGACGCCCAGATCACTGCCCTGGACCCTGTCTCTGGTTTGTACACCTGGATGGCCTGGTGGTAAGTGAGGCGTTGGAGTGGTCTTCGCACTGAAGAGCCCACAGGCTTGCTGGTGCCACGGGACTCTGGGGTCCCTGTGTCCGGCAGGTGGTATGATGGCTGACCTTCCTCTTCACTGTCATTGATTAGGTACCTGTTTCCTCCATGAACCCACAGCCAGAGTTTATCACTTTCCAGCCAGCCCCTCCTTCTAGGGTCAGGTTCACTGCAGGGTTTCCGTTTCCTCTGAAATTGACACTACAGAGTTGCTCACCTGTTGAACTACTTTAAAAACCATTGAATTGCCATTGAATTGATTCCACCTCAGGATAACCCCTGCATGTTACTAACCTAATAAGTAGTAAAAAGGGTTTGCACTGTAATCACAGAATATAACTTCTAAAAGTAGGTTTATGTAAAATATAGCTTAATTTTTTTTTTTTTTTTAATGAAGTAGTTTCTCCCCAGTCCTGCAGCCTTTTTTTCATCTGGAGCTTTGAGGCTCTGTTGATCTTTCTAAGCATTTAACAGGAGTGGTAGACTAAAAGCTCCAGAGGCCTTTTCCCTTGAAAGCTGAGCTAAAATACAAATTTATCATCATAATACAGGGCTTCACAGCACCTCAGAATTCAGAAGAAGTAGTCATCAGTGAGATTTTTTGTTTTAGCTTTTCTAGTGAGAAAATGGAGGCCTGGTGGCCCAGTGTTTAAGAGCTTGGCTGCTAATCAAAAAGGCCATAGTTCAAACCCACCAGCCACTCCTTGGAAGCCTTAGAGGACAGTTCTCCTCTGTCCTGTAAGGTGGCTATGAGTTTGAATTGACTCACTGGCAATGGGTTTGTTTTTATTGAGAAAGTAAATCACAGTTTCTGCTATTTTGATGTGGGAGATATACTTCCCAAGTCCCCACAGAGAATGACTTACCTCAGTGAGCAAGCCCAAAGAACTTGTATTTTATTGCCATTATGTTCTATTCATCAGGATTCCCACAGATGGGAAGTCCAGTTAGAGACCATCCCGGATTAGCCAGACCAGTGATTCACTCAGTTTTGCCATGGTAAAGAGCTTGGGTACCATCCAAAAGTTGGCAGTTCAAGTCTCCCAGCTGTTACTTGGAAACACTATGGGGCTGCTCTACTCTGTCTTGCAGGGTTACCATGAGCCAAAAAAGAGTTGATGGCAACAAGTGCTGGTTTGGAAGGGCTTTATGAGGTGTGGTGGTTCAGAGCTAGAATTCTTGCTTTTCACGCAGGAGACCAAGTTTGATTCTTCAGTGCAACCACCACCTGTGTGTCAGTGGAAGCGTGTGTGTTACTGTGATGCTAAACCAGTCTCAGTGGAGCTTCCAGACTAAGCAGACTAGGAGAGAAGTACTGGTTACCTACTTCCCCAAATCAACCAATGAAAACTCTGGATGACAACAGCTCATCTGCAATGGATGAGAGATGACCCAGGACCAGGCAGCATTTTGTTCCTTTGTGCATAGAGTCACCATAACTGCAGGGCCAACTTGACAGAAGTTAACAGCAGCAGCAACCAGGGCCATTTAATGCGCACACTGTAGGAGACATTTGTCTTTTTTCAGGTTCCCTGTGTCGCCCTGAAAGCAGCCCCCAGGCAGTGAGTTGAGTCCCATGTTTTACTCACCTGGGAGTTTTTGGAAGACAGGAGCCAAAGCTGCTTGGGAGCACACGTGGTTGTGATTATTTAAGTCAGAAGGAAATCCTGATGTTTAATCCAACTTCTTTTACAATTTTTCCTTTGTTTCTGGGAGTACTTGGAACCCTAAATCCAGGGAATCCCAGCCTTCACTGGATGCAGCAGTTAGCAGACAGGTACCCCACTTTAAGTGGAGGGGCTGCACTCTGGATGCTAGAACGTGAGACCCCAGCACCGGCTCCCCTTGCTGTTGAGGCTCTGGCTACCAGTTCTCTTCCTTCCTTCTCTCTGCCCTTCAAAAACTGCTTTAGACTCCACCCAACCCCGGTCCCGCGGGAAGGCTGCACGCTTTGGTGCTTTCTGAAGGCTGCTTCCTCTTGGGCAGCGTTTCCCTCGGTGTGGGCTTGGGAATGTGTAAATTGTCAGGCCTCTGCTAGTGTTAATGTTTCTGGTTTGTCACTGTGCCTACTGTCCTTTCTTAGAATTCTGAGGGGGACACCCAGACTCTGACTGAAGTGGACCTCTTCATCTCCACACAGAGGATCAAGGTTCTAAATGCAGACACGCAGGTAAGTGCTCAGAAGACGGCTGTGTAAAATCAGGCAGACTGATGTCTTGTTCACAGTTCCTATGTGATGCAGATTGTCAGTGTGCTTGCTGCTGATTGTGAGATGAAGGTTCGAGTCCAGCCAGAGGCCTAGTGATCTCCTCCAAAAAAGCAGCCATTGGAAACCCTGTGGAGCAGTTCTAGTCTGACACACGTGGGGTCGCCTTGAGTCAGAATCAGCTCAGTGGCAGCTGAGTATATTTTAAACTCTGGTTTTCTGCCCTAGCAACAAACTCAGAATGAATTGTGGTGTAGAAAAACTTGGCTCCCTCTGGTGTCCAGGTGAGATGGTTTTTCCTGAGGTGGTGACTGGTCTCTGGGACTTATTTCAGTTGCAGCTGTAGAAATGAGTGCATGTTACAGAAAGCTGAGGAGTGTCAAGCTGGGAAGGATAAAAAATTTCCAAGGTAGGTACACATGTGCTTTTGGAACTGGGATTAAGTGGAGACAAAACGAGGGAAAAAGAAGAAACTGTCAACTAATCACCTGATTCTAGAATGGCCTTCCTGCAACCTCCGCATGCTGAGCCTGAGAAATTCAACAGGAGGCTGAGAATCCTGTGGCAGCCCATCACCATCAGGTGGGACATTCTAGCGGAAAGGGGTCTGAAGGACTTTCCAACAGCGGTTGAGACATGTGAGTCAGGTGTTCCCTTGCAGAGACCAGAAGCTGACGCCTTAGTCTCCTAGGGCTGCTGTAACAAAATCCCTCAAGGTAGTGGCTTTGAAGAACAGAAATTTATTCTCTCGGTGCTGGAGGCTAGAGGTCTGAATTCAGTGCACCAACAAGGCACTGCTCTCTCCGCCTCTTCTGGCTCTAGGGGAAGGTCCTTTCTTGTTTCTTCTAGTTCTGGCAGCCCTGTAGGGGTCCTCAGCTACAGGGGTCCACACCTACTCTCTTCCCCTGTGTAAGTGTTTCCAAGTCTGTCCTTTTCTCAGATAACAGACCACTCAGAAGGGATCAGGATTAGGACCTACCCTCCTGATAATATTTGCAAAGAAAAACTCTGTTTTCCCCCAAATGGCCATTTTCACTTGTGCAGAGGGCAGAACACAATTCATTTGGTAACACTGACTGTGATTCTGCTCCTCCTTTTTATGCCTGAACCACTCCATGGGGAGCAACAGTGGGAAAGGCAAAGGAAGCAAATGAGGAAGAGGTGACATGTACCAGATGTAAGATCATGAGCTGAGACAGAGCCCCCTAATAGATCTGTATCAACTTGTATACCCCTAATGGATCTATACCAGCTAGGGAAGGGAGGTTGTGGGTGCAGATTTCTTGGAGAGAAATCAGGGCAAGGAAGTGCTGTCTGCCTGGGACTTGGTATGCCGAAGAGAGTTGGCTGCAAGGAGAGGTGGGGAAGGGACCCCAGTGCCACCATTGGGCCTGGATGATGCCGACCAGATGCCCAATGTAAAGGCACCTTTGGTCTTTGTAACTGAAGATCTGAAAGCATGTGGCTGCTCCTTAACCTTCCTCCACACAATTTTAGCATCCAGGGACAATCGTGCCTCAACTGGTTACACTCGCAGTACAAATGGTGACTTTCTAATTATGTCATACCTTCTACATTTATCGTCTGTCCTTCTTCTATACAGAAGAGCACTTCATTTTTCCCCTCCTTTTCTGTTTTCTGACGTTTCATTGTGGACTCTTGGATCATTTTTCATTTTTTTTTGTTTGTTGGTTGGTTTTTAAACTCATTGTGTTATAATCCATTGCCATCCTTATTCTCTTTAGTGTTCAAATTATTCCAGATTGGAGCAGTGAGTTTCCTTCTGGCTTCTGGGTCATTTGGACATGTTCCCTTCAGTCATTAACTGTCTTTGCTTTTTGAAACAGGCAGATGTTCTAAGTTTACCTGGGACTTTCCTGGCCCTAGACCTGAACCACTTACTTGCTTATTCAGTGAGCCCTGTTTCAAAAAGTGAAGAATGGCTTTTAGAAACCAGCATCTGTGTGCCTACTGTGCTTACTGCTACTGGGGTATCCCTGCTCCTTGGCTCTTTCAGTGAACAGAGCTAGTATGTGTATATATGTATATACTTAAGATTATGAATTCGTATTTGTAGCTCCTGTTCAAGGCCTGCACTACAGGACTTTCCCTCCCGCTCCCAATTCCACACTCACCCTTGTCTTATAATGTGTATACATTTGGTTCCCAAGAACATCAAAGCATTTTCTTATTTGCTATACATTGTAATGTATATGGAAACCCTGGTGGCATAGTAGTCAACTGCTACATCTGCTAATCAAAAGATCAGAAGTTCAGATCTACCAGGCACGCCTTGGAAACTGTGGAGTATTTCTTCTCTGACCTAGAGGGTCACTGTGAGTTAGAATCAACTCATTGGTGGTGGTTTCTTTTTGTCTGTTTATGATGTATGTAATGCTGTTAATCACTGGACAGCTGGGAGAGCACAGAGAGTGAGGCAGGTAGCAGGTGAGCCCTGGGTCATTCCCAGGACTCAGTGAGAGATGGGTGGGAAGCTCCATGGGGAGCTCTGAGCTCCTCCTCTCTGGCTCTCATACTTGGACTTTGCTAGATTTGTTTTCTGATCATCTCTAGGGGGATCCCTGATACTTTAAGACAGACAGGGCAGCAGAACGTGCTTTGAAGCTGATACAGATCCATTAGGGGGCTCATGCTGCTGCCTGCCCTCCCCCCAGCGTCCCATTACTTGCCCACCACCTCAAGGCCTTTGGTATGTCTCACCATGGGCGCTACGGCTCCCTCTCTCCTCGTGTGTCACCACCCCCATCCATGTCCAGGCCTGTGCCTACATTCAGGGCTTGTCCCATGGATCTTTGTGTTATCCTCACCCTTTATCCTCCACCTTGGATCTTGATACTTGGCAAGAACTCCAGGAGGTACATTTTACCCCTGGAGTCAGGGGTCAGGGGTCAGGGGTCAGGGGTCAGGCATCTGGCTTGTATCACTTCACAGACCTGGATATTCTTTCCTGACCTTCCGTGAGCAGATCCCCTTCCTGCCCCTTTATCCTCACCCCTCATCTACCCTTCTCTGTCGGGAGTCCCCAAGACCACCTAGAACTCAGTGGTGGAGTCAGCATATGGCCATATCCATAGATGTGATTTACTGCAGTCAAAGGACACAGCAAAGCCAGCAGAGGGAGAAGGAGCCTGGGCTGAAGTCTGAGGAAGCAGGTGTTCCCGGTAGAGTCATACCAGACATGCCCGCTTCCCTCAGCAGCAGGCTGTGACAACGTGTGTGAAGGATTGTTTACATGGGAACCTTTTTAGAGACTTGAGCCCAAAGTGTTTACTGGGGCTGTTCTGTAAGCAGCCCCTGTCTAGCATGTATGGAGATTCTAGGTTCCCAGAAGGAAAGCGGGGGTTCAGTGTCAACCACAGTTTGCAGTCCAGGCACCGTGAGCCACGCATCTCAGATGAGCTGGTGAGCAGCTGTGGCTGGAGGTGGCCTCAGGCTACTGGGTTCACCCTCTTCGGCACACTGCCCTCCAGCTGATGCACATGGAAGGGCACTGCCACCCAGGGGTGGGATGTTTAGGCCTGGGAATGGATATGGCTCCATCATTGGAAATTGTATGACTTCGGACAAGTTCCTGAACATCCCAGAGCCCTCATTTATTCTTCAGATTGGGGGTGAGGATACGCCCCCCTGGCGGCTCCTGTGACGAGGGGATGAGGGGACCCAGAAAAGAAACGCAGGTCCTGGGCAGGTGCTCTTGCCCTTTCCCCACCCTCCTTTTGCCCCTTCTGTGTCTTTGGTTTCTCAACAGGGTAAAAGAGTCTGTATGGGAGAGTAACCATAGGCAGCAGCCTCAGTTCTGTTTTTGTTTTTTGCCTCCTATGTCAAGAGAGGCCTTAGTGAGTATGGGACTTTCCACGGTACCCACCACCACCATCCGTGGTTCATGTGACAAGGTAAAGACACTGCTGTTGGAGGCATCTGGTGTCTTCTACTCACCTCCAAGGTGAGGGCATCCCACCTGGGCCAAGTCTGGGTGTCATGTTTAATTTCCTTAGAGTGGCTTGCTTGATGTTGATTCTCAGGGCTGCGCCCCAGGTCTGGAACCGTGGTGACGGAGGTTTCAAGGGCATCTTCCCATTTCCTCTCAGGGCGGGGTTTCAAGAACGTGGAGCTCCTTTCCATCTGTCCCTTTGGCCCCACTGCTGCCTGTGCTCTCAGGCTCTCTGAGGGCTGCCTGGACTGCACCGACACAGGTTTGGCCTCAGGGGTGTGGGAGGCCCCAGCCAACTCCCCCCTGCCCCAGTGCTCTAGGGTTACTGAAGGTCCCCACAAGTTCCCAGGTCTTTGCAGGCAGAAATGGTCCAGCCACAGGGCAGAAAACATTATTGGGCTTTCCAGCAACACACTGCTAACAGTTTGAACTTGAGGCAAATCTTGAGGCAAATGTTAGGGGAACTCAGAGCCCCCGGTACAGGGCCTCCATTGTTTTTATGCATGCCCTCAGAGTCCACAGAGTCTTCTCACAGCATCTGGCTGTCCCGGGTAAGGCCTTTGTGACAAGGAGGGCTTCCCTGCATGGTGGTGCCTGGACACCCCTATGCAGAGTGAACTGCCGGCAGAGGAGAGAAGCCGGCTGGCTGTCCTTCTTGTGTTAAAGCCCATGCTGCCTCAAGATCAAGTTTAAGGAGCCCTGCCCATTTTCTCTCTTCTAAGCTCCGTGGCCATATTTCCTCCTCCCCTCTCCTCTGCTTATCTGAAGACTTAAAGGATGTCCGTTATTTTCCAGAAGAAACCACTTCTGTTTTGTGATTCTGGTCCTGTCTCCCACAGGTCTTCCCAGTTTAGATGTGGCTCTTAATAGTCTCTGATTTTGACAACTTGGAGCATGGTGGGCCTTCTTGAGTCTTCAGAGTGTCTTCGTTCATCCACTCCCTCTCTCAGGACACTGGCACAGCTGGTGCTCCTCAGTGCTGGGAAGTCCTCATTCTTTGAGAAGACAGGTAGTTGGCCATCATGTGGTCTCTTAGCCCCAGCTGGCTGTGACCATGTTCCTGAAACATGACCTCGCCTCCCTTCTCTGGCCACTCGGACTTGTCATTGGATCCTACAGGGGGTTGGGGGGAGTGGCTGGAACTGCTTTGTGAGAGGAATGACCCAGACTCTTCAGCAGCTCTGCAGCAGGGGGTGAGGAAAGCCCCATTGTCCTCGCAACACATCCTGGTTACATGAAGGGGAACACTAGGCCTAGAAGGAGAGAGAAAACCCCAGGTGTCTGCACACAGACAAGAAATGAATTTAGTGGAGATGCCTCTGCTGTCTCTGCATGATGAGAATGTGACTGACTTGTCTTGCTGGAGAACAGCTCACAGCTGAGAGATTGTTGGTGGTGTTTCCGGAGCTCACCCTCAGGTTGGGAACCTCTGCTCTGAGGCTAGAGTGGAAGCAGGTAGGCCCAGCTCCTGGGAGGCTGCTAATGGGTTGGGCAGAGGAGACCCGCTGGCTCACTGTGCTGAGCCACAGAGGCTGGACTCCTTTACTGGAACTGCCTGAAGACCTGGAGTGGCCTCAGGGAGTAGGATCCTGTGGGCGGGAAGGCCAGACAGGCTTAGTGAGATGGTGGGACGGCGGCCGCTAAGGAAGTAGCCGGCACAGCCCTAGAGAGGCCTCAGAAGTCATGACAGACGTTTCTGTTGGACCAGGGCAAGAGCTAGGAAGTTGGGTCAAGGAGATTTGAAGATCTGTGGCCTGGGCACTTAGCTGATAATATGGGGTTCGTTGTGACAGAGATGAATGTGGGCAGGGGGCTGAGACGTGGGGACCAGAGAGAAGTACTGTGGTGGCCGAAGTGGCTGGTGAGGAAGGGAGGGAGGCAGGGGCCATGTTGGTAGGCATTGTGTGCCTTTACCATCAACAGGGAGCTCAGGAGAAGCAAGCATGTCACATCTAGGGCCTGGTTTGGATGTCCCACCTGGGGCCTGGTTGGACACTTCTGACAAAGACCAGAAGCAGAGCCCCTTCCAGCTGTGCCCTTTCCCATGGCCCTCCCTCTTCTGCTTATAAACCAGCTTCTGAGCCTGGGCCAGTGGCAGATCAGCACCAGAGACAAACGCGGAATGGTATCTGCTGCAAAGATGGATTCTGTGAAGAAGAAAGGGCTTCAGAGATTGCGGGAGCACCCTGTTTTCTTTTGTGGAAGGAGAATAAAGACACAAAAGACCAACTGATTGGTTTTTCAGAGCCTTTGTCTGCTGCCTTGTTAGGTGGGGGTTGTGAGGAAGATGCTCTGGGAAGATTCCTGTCAGACAACAAAAGCTGTCTGTCAGGAGTCGTGAACCTGCCGAGGGGCTGAGAACTGTGGCGACAGCGGGTCAGAGCGAGGCATGCTGCCTCGGTGCTCCCTGAAGAGAGCTCATTCCGTGTGCGAGGTTGGTCTGGACTCCCTCCTGTGCTTGGGAGGACATCTTGGCCAGGCCGCTGGTGGTGGACGTGAGACTCTCACCTCGGGGATCCACGTCTTATCGTAGTGGGTGGGTGCCGCCGGACGGCAGAGGCACAGTCTTCCTCTGCCAGAAACAGAGGCCCTGCCGTCATTCCTCTGTGTGTTGGTCAAGTTCCATTTTGGAAGTTGGCACTAAGGTGAAGGCAGGTTCCCCTTGGCTGTGTACTGCCTTCAAACACTGTGAACTCAGAGGACCTGTCCTGAGTGACTTGGCCCCGCAGGGCACATTTGGCAGTGTAGAATCTGGAGATATCCTTCCCTGGCCTAACTGTGTGCAGGGGTGCTACTAGCACCCAGTGGGCAGAGGTCAGGGGTGCTGCTAAACAGCCTCCACCACAGGGGGTGATCCAGTCCAAAACATGAGGCCTGCAGAGGCTGAGAAACCCAGAGCTGGCGAGTTCCCTGACGGCTGTCTCTTGCCTCCCCGTCCTCCTAAGGAAGCCATGATGGACCACGCCTTGCGCACCATCTCCTACATTGCTGACATCGGGAATATCGTGGTGCTGATGGCCAGGCGCCGCATGCCCCGGTCCGCATCACAGGATTGCATTGAGACCACACCGGGGGCCCAGGAGGGGAAGAAGCAGTACAAGATGATCTGCCATGTGTTCGAGTCAGAGGACGTAAGTATATACACAGGTGCCCTGGGCAGCTCTGACCAGGTGTTAGTGGAAATCTGAGTGTCCTCACTGACATTTCCAGTGGAACTGGTGACTTTTTCTAATACCGTCAGTTTATAGAAATAGCAAATGCAGTTTTAATTCACTTCATGAAGTAGCTTCTATGGGAGGTTTTAGTAAATTGATTCCTAGTTACACATACTAAGGGATTCTTTTGAAGGACTCCTTGTACAGAAGCTTTACCACCCTAAAATAAAATAATCTTAACATAACTTTTCTGTTGTTAAGAAGCACGTTTCCACATGACAAGTTTGTACCAAGGGAGGCGCCTCTGCCCCCAGGGCCAGGGTTTAGCTCTGTTTTCACACGTGGCACTTTGTTTACCAATAAAGTGGAAAAGGATTCTGAAATTTAAAGTACTTGCTGAAAGACCATAATCATTTGCTCATTCCCTGAGTGGAGTGAGAGAATCCTTGTGAGCCTGGAGCAGGAGGAGGGGCCAGGGCAGGAAGTGACAGGGCCCGGGGATGGGCCTAGGAGGGTGCTGATTGCTCAGCAGTGCCCTCTACAGGCAGTGCTTCCTGGGCTGGGGGGTGGGGGACTCCCCAGAGAGGCTGTTATTGAGCCTTTCTCACTGCTTTTGCCAGAGCAGAATTTTAAAAAATTTTTCTGTTCGTGATGGATACTTAGCAGAGATATTCTTGTTCACATAAGGATTTAAAGGTGTCCCAGGGACTTGGAACAATAGAGAGGTAGCAGTTTTTCCATGATCGTGAAATAAGGCTTAGAAATATCTTTTCCAACTCTGTGTTTGAAGAGAAGGGTGTAATGGGTAGGGAGAGTAACCTCTTTTCCTAACAAGTTCAACTCAAAAATGCTTTGAAACAGTGACATTGTAAGGGAGGAAGTTTAAATAGAGACTCACAAATGCACCCATACATTCTTTCCACCATTACACAGATACCCCTGGAGACCCAGGAGCGCCTTTTGGGTGAGGATGTTCTGGAGACTCACAGCAGTAGGGATGGGTCTTTCAGAAGGGCTGCAAGTGGTGTGTGGTATAGGCAAGAAGCAGGGAGCCGGAGAGCCTTAGTGATGCCAACCAGGGGTCGCCCTGTGCGTAAAGATGGTCTCGGCAGCAGGTGGAAGCTGGGGGAAGCTGCAGCAGCCTCGGTTTTCTCACTGCAGTAGGGGATGAGGCTGAGAGTGAAAGTACGGCGGGGAAGAGGGGCTCGAGGCTGAGTAGAGGCTCGAAGTGGTCCTTCAGGGGATGCAGAGGGGCCAGGAACGGGTGTAAGTGGTCTAGGAGGCATCGCTGCACAGGTGAGCTGCTGGGGTGGGCACAGGGGTCTGAGGTCTGGTGAGAGCAGGGGGGAGCAGCCAGGAAGAAGGAGAAAGCGGCCCTAAGGAAATCACTGGGGCCCAGTTTCCCTTGTGTAACGGAGCTGAGCTGCTCTGCAGCTGTGGCTAGAGATGAGGTCATGTGGGTAAAGCTTGGCACAGGCTAGAGCCTGCTGTTTCCCCTCCCCATCATGGCCTTCTTGCCCAAAGCCCACCTGCAGGAGGCCCCTGTGAACAGCTAGCTGTGAGATGATTCAGACAGATGTGGCCCTGGCGACAGCCTTCAGGAGCTGGCCCTCCACCTAGGCAGAAGGAACCAGAACACAGGGTGTGAGGGAAATGGGAAGAGAGGAAAGTAGGCAGAGGGGAGGGGCTTCCTGGGGTCTCCCTTGAAGGAAGTGTATTTTTCCAGGGTGCCTCTGAGCCCTGGCATGGAGGGGAGTCTGGGTCTGAGGTGGATGGGTGGGGACCCAGGAGAATGACTGTGGAGGCCAAGGTCACGGGCAGTGAATGCAAGGTTCTGGGATAACGGTTCTCAGATCTGTTCCAGGGGGGTGACATGAGGGAAGTTCCTAACCTAAGCAATGAAAGACCTGAGACCTGAGAGTAACACAGCACCCACAGACCCTGAGGACCCCAGCTGGGCAGGACACATCATGACTGTCCAGTTGCCCTGATGTCCTCTGGCCTCTGACCAGCTCTTGCAGAGGCCGAACTGTAGGCTGGACCGACCAGCAACACAGAATGCATGTGTGTCCACCGCCCCACCCTTATGCCCCGCGCCCCCCACCTCCCGTGAGGCCAGGCTGATGGTGCCACATGGCAGCCCTGCCTTGGTAAGCCAGCGAACCACAGAGACCCCCGCCACCCGCTCCACCCTCGGCAGTCAGCAGGACCCACCTGTGAAACAGCAGACCTAGGGCTGGCAGGCCTTGTTTTGAGTCCACGGTTCAGGGCTCCATTTGGGAGGGGCAGTTCAATCTAAAATCCGCACCTATGTAGGAAGGCTCCTGCGTCCTGTGTTTATCATTTGGCTCAGCCCTGTTTCAAATATGTACACTTACTTGCAGCACTTAAGTCACATCCTGTGCAGAGTGAGAAGGAATGTTGGCATTTAGGCCATATCTGTCTTTCCCATGGTCTAGTCCTGTTTGCTTACAGGCCTTTGATACAGAGAGGTGAGAACTGAGGGGGACAGAGACGGAACTGAGGTGTCCTGGGGGAGTAGACAGGGCTGAGGTGCTCTGGGGAGTAGATAAGGTGGAGTGCTCTGAGGAGTGGACAGGGGTGGGGTACTCTGGGGAGTAGTTGGAGACTAGGGTACCCCAAGGGAGTAGAGAGGACTGGGCTGCTCTGGAGTGTAGATGGGGACTGGGATGCTCTGAGGAGCAGACAGGACTAGGGCGCTCTGGGGAGTAGACAGGGACTGGGGTGCCCCAGGCAGTAGACAGGCCTGGGGTGCTTTGAGAGGCTGTGTCCCTGTGGCTGGCTGAGCAGTCCCAGTCCTGTTGTTGCCTGTGAGTGTGTTGGCATGGTGCTGGCTGCTAGCTCACCATCCCTGCTCTCCCCTCCCCTGGCTTCCCGTGGCCTGTGGCAGATGAAGCCCTATAGGGATCTTTAGATGCTCAGGTCCCTTGTAGTGACAGTGCCTAGGGTTGAAGAAGGAACCTGCTATCGGTGACATCGCGGAGGTCGTTCACCTCAGGAGGAAGAAATGGTTTGCTCTGTGGGGTCTGTGGCCAGCCTGTGAGTCAGGTCAGCAGGAGCCTCGCTGGGCCGTCTTCCAAGGAGAGCCCTGTATGCCGCAGGCCAGGTGGAGCCCCGAGCTGTCTGACACAGAAGAGGCCATTCCTCAGAGCCACACTTTGTGGGAAGCATGGTGCTTAGCACTTCCTGCTCATTACTTGAGTGCTGTTACAACGTGGCCTCTGGGAATGATTCTTTTAAAAACTGTCATCTGCTGTTTGGAGTGTGTTTAATCTGCAGCCTCATTTTCTCCTTCACCTCTGAGGTGTTTTCTGTTATTTTTGGAATGAATCCCTCCCCTCCTTTGGCAGATTTTGAGTGTCCTTATTGTTTCTCTGAAGCTCTTCCATTTTTTACTCGTTTTCCATCTCTGTTTTGTTCTTGTTTGCTTTGTTGCATGATCTGCAAAATTTTCTTTACATTGCATTTTATTCAGTAATCATGTATTTCTAAAAGCCCTTTCTTGTCTTCTCGTTATTTTTTTGACAGCATCTGGTTTTAGTTTTCTGGATGCAGTATTTTCATGAAGCTCACTGAAGATACCGAATAGAGGTTATGTGTTTGCTTGTTTGAAGTTCTCTTTCCTGAATGACTGTTTCTTCTGGGAGTAGTTGTTGTGTTTGCTATCCTGGTCCCTCTCTTTCCTGGGGCTGGCTTTCCTCCTCTGATTGGTGACCTCTGCTTTTGGGTTGGCATTTGGACTGGGGGTGTTGGGGGCCTGGTGAGATTGTCCTCTTTGTTCTCGGTGTTGGCGTGTTTGCACCGTTTCTCAGTGAGACTGGTGAGGTGCACAGGCGGCTCTGCGTTTGTGAGCAGCGTAGAGCCTGGGCTAGTTCACGCTGGGACAGGGCTTCTCAAGCTTTAGAGCACTTGGAAAAGTGTGGGGCACTTTGGCTTTTCACAGTGAGTAGAGGGTGCTACTTAGTGGGTAGACACAAAGATGCCCAATATTCTGTCTGAAGGAAGATGCTCCTGTGCAAGAGGAATTGTGGTTTCCAAAATGCTGGCAGCTCCAGGATAGCTGGTGAGGAAGTGGTCCTGGACGGGAGATGGCCCGACGTCACACTGGGGTCGTCTTTGTTTTGAAATTTCGACCCTCAGCTGTTGTTGTTTGCCACTGAGTCAATTCCAACTCATACACTAATTTTCCCTGGGCACTTTGTATAGTTTCTTTGAAAATAAAGAAGGGAAGAGGGAGTAGGGTGGGAAATAACAGGAGAATGGAAGAATGGAAGGAAGAAAGGAAGGAGGGAAGGAAGGGGAAGCCTGTGTTTCTGCCCGTAGCCTTTACATATAAGAGGGAAAAGCATCCGTGGCACCCACTAGCCCAGTTGATCTGAGGCCCAACTTTAAGGTCAGCCCCTTTATACCAGTGGGTCTGGGTGGCATATAGGAACAGAAGTTATTCTCACCATTCTGGAGGGCTAGAAATCCAAATCAACATGTTGGCAGGGCTATGTTCCCTCTGAAGGCTCTAGGGGAAGACCCTGTCTTGTCTGGTGGCCCTAGGTGTTCCTCAGTTTGTAGAAGCAAGGTCACATGGTACCTGTCTCCATCTCCTTCTTTCTTCTCTTTTATACAACTACCACTCAGATTGGGTTAGGACCCACTGTACTCCAGTCTAACTTCATGGTAACTGATAACACTTCTAAGACCTTATTACCAAACAGTGTTATTCTCATAGGTGCTAGAGCTTAGGTCTTCAACATATTCGGGGG
This sequence comes from Heterohyrax brucei, assembly GCA_028571685.1. NCBI lineage: Eukaryota > Metazoa > Chordata > Mammalia > Hyracoidea > Procaviidae > Heterohyrax > Heterohyrax brucei. The sequence continues at coordinate 131,953,132 of CM053149.1, read as the reverse complement.
TGGGGAGGACATGATGGTGCAGCGGTTAAGCACTCAACTGCCAACCAAAAGACAGTGGTTCAGACACACCACCAGTTGCTCCACGGGAGAAACTGACAGCACTCTGCTCCCATAAAGATTTATGGTCTTAGAAATCCTATGGGGAAGTTCTGTACTGTCCTATAGGGTCATTATGAGTTGGAACCAACTCTAGCAGCAAGGGGTTTATTTGGTTTTTTGTTTGGTTGATTCGGTCTGTAACACACGGGATACATGATGTTCTTGGGGCGGCATGAACTCTGTCCCTTGGTGCTCTGTTAGAGAAGGGTAGCTGTGTCTCTCTTTGGCCCTGGCCATTTCTACAGAATGGGAGAGTAGTGCTTGCCCTGCTTGTCCTGGCACCTTCTTGGATGTCTGTTTCTGACCCTTGTCCATCCAGGAACCCTGTGGCCTGTGGAGAAGTGGGAAGGCTCCCGTTGTATGCCCAGGTACATGTGCCTGAGATGGAACTCCCCTGCAGTCACCAGCTCCATCTGTGCCAGAGTCCCGGGCGATGCATCTGGTCTGGCGGCCAGTGACTCTGTCTAGACTGTGGCATGCACTGAGCCTCTGGGCCCTGGTGTTCAATTCCAGGGCTCAAGGGGCAGTCCCCTGTAAAGTCTTCCCTTCCGGGTTTGCATTCCCAACTGCCGTGTTCTCAGTGGCATCTCTAGCCAGGGCCCTTCAGCTTCTGAGTGTGCAGAGCTGATTACAAGGGGTCTTGGTGGCACAACAGGGATTTCCTAGGGCAGCTGCTGGCAGGGACCACAAGCAGCAGGAGGAAGAAGCTGAACTGATCAGAGCCGCCTAGGTTCTTCCACATGACCTCTGACTGGGCAGTGGATGTACTGTGACTCCATCTCTAAGTGCCACCCTCTGTTTTTTTTATAGCCTTCACCCCGTGCCTCCTCTGGTGCACTATAGGGCTGGCCCACATGGGGACTGGCCGATTTCCATGGGCCCTGCCTGTGGGGCAAAACCCTGGTGGTGCAGCGGGTTAAGCGCTGTATCTGGTAATCAAAAGGCCGGCAGTTCAATCCCACCAGCTGCTCATTGGAAACTCTCTGGGGCAGTTCTTTTTTTTTTTTTTTTTTGTATTTAATATGACTGAGTGAAAATGTACTTTCTCATATAAATTTACATGCCCACCTATATGCAGCTTCCACTGCTCTCCCTGTCCGGTGACTGCACACTATTCCTCTCTGCTCCATACATGTCTCATCCTCGCAACAGTCTCCTTTCCCCTCCTCTCCACCCACTCTCCTTCCTCCAGCCAGAGGTCAGCAGGATGATATCCTATAGATATATAGAACCATAAAGTGCATCCAATATATGGTCACTCTGCGTAGCCAAGTCCAATCCATTCGTGTCCGAAGAGTGGACCTTCGGTATGGTTTATGGGCAAGGGCAGCATCAGAGCCAGGGGCCATACTCCCAGGGGAACCCCCAAACCGCTGGATCGTCAATTGAGGTCTTTTAGTGGGGATCTTAGGGTGCACCCCTTTTCATTCTTGTGTTGCCAGTGAGACTCAACTTAGTGAGCTCCATTGCGGCTATCACCTGTGGTGGCCAGGCACCATCCAGTTCTTCCGGTCCCAAGTTGATGTAAGCACCAACTCATGTGGGTCTATCTATCTTCTGGGTTGTCTTTACCCCATGCCATTTTGGTCCTCGGTGAGCATCCTTTCCTGCTGAGTTGGGACCATTTGCTGTGCCCTCAGATGGCAGCTTGACACCTTTTAAGACCCCAGACGCCACTCACCAATGTGGGGTGCAGAGAGCCCTCTTAGCAAAATGCTAGTTGTGCCAATTGGCCTCGATTTCGCCTGAGAGCATGGTCCCCTGCCCCCTGCCTCTGGGGCAGTTCTACTCTGACCTCTGGGATCAGAGTATGAGTCGGACCGGACTTGACATCAGTGGGTTTGGTTGGTTTTATTGCCAGTGGGGAGAAGACTGAGGCAAGGAAAATGTGGCCCAAGAGCCACCTGAATCTGATAATGGGCTGGGCTGTTGCAGAAATATTTTCTGTTCCTCCTCAGGAATCTGCCTCACTGGTTCCCCAGGGCAGAGTATGAGTCCTCCCCAAGGGAAGAAAGGGGGAGCCTGAGAGAGGGCCCAAGATGTGAGCCTTCCAGCTGTGCCCAATCCCCCATAGTGTCAGAACTGAGCTTCTGTGTGTCTAGAGAAAAACAGAAATTGTTGAAAGTCACTGAGTGCTTCCTACCTGTTATCATTTCAGATGAGATTAGATTCATGCCATCAGCATTATAGATGAAAACACAGAGGGCCCACGAGGCTGAGTCACTGCTGTTGGGTCACAGAGAGGACACAGCTGGGGTTTAACAAGGCAGCAGACGAGGGAGCAGGTGAAGACCACTGTGCTCTCCACAGGCTTAGCTTCAGTTGTATGTTAGTGAAGACCCAGACTAAATAAAAGTGGCATAAATGAGATAGCAGTTATAGTCAACCATCGAAGCAATGTGGAGATGGAGGTTGTTTACCAGGGACCCATGTTCTCCTCTTGCTACGTGGTACCCCAGTAAGTATGTGCTTTCATCCTCAATTCACCTCTGACCTGGAGATGGCAGCGGGGACTCCCACACTCAGAGAAGCAGGAAGGAGAAGGGGGGAGGACAAAAAGGCAAAGGGTGTCATCCCTTTAAGAAGCTGTCCCAGGAGAACCACACGCTCTGCAAGCAGAAGGTACACACACTGACTTCCTGGTGACACTGGGTTTTGTCACTACAGAGAGAGGAATATTAGGTAGACAAGTGGCAGTGTCTGAGACACTCTCAGGAGAACACCCCTCAAGTTCTGTTTTGGGACTACAATAGGTGGCAAGAAAACACATGTACCAAACTGCAGTTACAAGACTAGGTTATTTAGCAAATAATCTGTAATTTTTCTTGACTTTATTTGAAAGCATGCTTTGTCCTTGTATGTCACAATGTAAAGCAGCTGGGGAGAACGTGTTAGGACCAGGCCTGCCTGGTACCAAGCAGCAGAAAGGCTCACGCCACAGCACCCCATGAGCAGTGTTGTGGGAGACAGCTTTCTTTGGACTGGTTGTTTCTTGGACGCCCTGGGTGGCCCCTCTCTGGGGCTGTGCAGGGCCGGTTCTTCCATGCTTGCTTCCAGCAGGCCTGCTTCCTCCCTGTAGGCCCAGCTCATCGCCCAGTCTATTGGCCAGGCCTTCAGTGTGGCCTACCAGGAGTTCCTGAGGGCCAATGGCATCAACCCTGAAGACCTGAGCCAGAAGGAGTACAGCGACATCATTAACACCCAGGAGATGTACAATGATGACCTCATCCACTTCTCAAACTCAGAGAACTGCAAGGAGGTGAGTGTGCTCTACTTCTCCCGACTCTTCCGGCTGGGCCTTCCAGAGTTTCAGCTGGGTGGTCTCAGCCCACCAAGACAGGGAGCAGTCTTTGTGCCTCACACCTCACTACTGTCACAGCTGAGCACTTGGGTGTGCAATGAGATGCTGGTGCAACAAAGGAGCTGATGACAACTCATTTAACGACTGTTGAAAATAAAGCCTTTTAGTGTTGTCAACAGCTAGCACTTAGGCCTAAGAGAAATCTCTGAAACACTGTGGGAGGCACCTTTAGAACAGGAAATGTGGGTGCTGTGTTCCAAAGCTGCCAGCAGAGGGTGCCTGAGCAGGTTCCCAAGGCTCTGCTTGTGAGTCTTGGGAAAGTTCTGTTTCCAAAGCAGAAACCTATAGCCCACCTACTTGTTGACTGAAGACATAAGTGAATGGTCCAGACTGTTGAGTGAATGAATGAATGAGTGAATGATTCTGATGGCTTGTTGAATGAACTAGTGACTGACTGACTGACTGCTTGCACAGTAAGTGCATGAAGCTGACTGCTTATAGAATCAAATCAGTGAATCAATGTTTGTAGCTGTTGCTAAATATGCATTACAGACAGCTACCTGAGGGGTGACCCTTGAAGCAGAGAGAAAATAGAGGGCTCTTCTAGACAAGTACAGAAATTGGGGCTTGGAGCGCTGGTGAGGGGCAGATTGAAGGATAGGCACTGGGATTGCGAGCACTCTCCTGGGCTCTGTGGGGTGTGGTCATGGACACTGTGAGGGGAAGGAGGAGCAGCAGCCACTGAGGCTGGGGAGTGAATGCTGGGGCCAGGGTATGGGCTAGGGCAGAGAGCTGGAGAGCCCGGCAGGATCCGGCTTGGGCATGTCTTCCTGGGTATGCTGGCAGAGGCCCCCAACCCTCATGGTGCCCTTTGCAGCTGCAGCTAGAGAAGCACAAAGGAGAGATCCTAGGTGTGGTGGTTGTGGAGTCGGGCTGGGGCTCCATCCTGCCCACGGTCATCCTGGCAAACATGATGAATGGTGGCCCAGCAGCCCGCTCCGGGAAGCTGAGCATTGGGGACCAGATCATGTCCATCAATGGCACCAGCCTGGTGGGGCTGCCCCTCGCTACCTGCCAGGGCATCATTAAGGTGAGTGCCGGGGACCTGCCCTTTCATGGGGTTGGGGAGGGGAAGCCTAGTTTCACCCAGCTCGTTGCTGAGTCACATGACCCGGGGAAGGATAGGCTCCCATGGATGTGGGGTAAGCAGCCATCCAAGTTGGCTGGGATATTTGCATTTTAGCACTGGAAGTCTCATACCCTGGGCAGCCCCTCAGTGCTGTGCAAACTGGGTGTGTATGCATTGCCAAGGAGGCAGGCTTCTTCCTAAGAGAGGCCATGCTGACCATGATGCATGAGCCCACAGCCTTGGGAGGAGCTGAGCAGCCTGTCCAGGAGGGTCAGCAGAGGGGGCATAGCAGGCTGAGGTCAGGGCATTCACATGAGCCTCTGCCGTTCTGAAAGCTCTGGGTGCAGGGGACAGGCGGGTGGCTTTAGGCTAGCCCAGCTTTTGCCCTGAGAGCAACTTCTTTCTCAGGGAACTCAGCAGGCTCTACCTGGTGGTGGACCCCTCTCTCTGTAGTCTCCCCACAGCAGTTTAGAGCTCTTTCGCATCCCCCTGCTGTAGACTTAGTGCTGGAGGAAGTGCCTCCTTCCTCCTTGGTCCAGCCTGAGAAATGAAGGCCACTGCTGAGGCTGTGTCTTGGAACTGGCCTATGGTGTCTGCCTGATGGACACACACAGGGCGAGGCTTCTGTCCAGCAGAGGCTGCACCCAGGACCCTTCCTTCCTCCTGCAGCAGTGGGCAGTGCTGTCTCTCCAGGGGCCTCTGGGGTCAGTGCTAGAATGGTGCAGCTGGAAGTGCAGATGTGTAAGGGTTGGGCTCTGCCATCCCATACCCCAGTCAGCCCCCAGAGCAGTGGCCTAGGGTACCCGCTGACAGTCACATCCTCTCTGGAGCCTGATGCCACCCTTGGCTCCAGGCTGAGTCTGTCTGGACATGGCCATCTGAGCCCCTGACCACAGCTCTTCATGCCCTGAGCATTTCTCCCTCAACAGTACAGCAGCTCTGTCACTGAGAGACGTTCTGCTTTGAGAAAGGTGGCCAGCTCTACATTTGGGTGCCACGAGGCCCCTCCCATGGACACCTGTCAGTGACTATGGCGCCTGGACCTGGTGGAGGGCAGCTTGTGTCCACCCAGGTCAGACAGCACAAAGCACAGGGAGGGAGTCACATGCCCGCCACCTCCTTGGTACGTAGCAGCTTCGAGTGAGGGGAAGGCCATCAGCCATCACTGGCTGTGGTGCAAAGGCGCTGAGCAGTGACGGCCTTGCCCAGGCTCTCACAGCCGTGGCTGGCAGGACAGGTCCAGAGCGGCCCAGGGGCCCCAGGCCCAGCCTCTACCCCAGTGCCAGGAGAGTGTGGTCATACGTGCACGAGGCTGCCGTGTAACGCTGTTACTCGGGTCCCCACCCTCTGCAGGGCCTGAAGAACCAGACCCAGGTGAAGCTCAACATTGTCAGCTGCCCTCCAGTCACCACAGTCCTCATCAAGCGGCCAGACCTCAAGTATCAGCTGGGCTTCAGTGTGCAGAATGGAATTGTAAGTCTTTCTTCTCCTTCCCTGGCTGCCTGTGCTGCATGAGGCCTGGGTATGGGGAGTTGAGTGTTGCAGCTCCCTGCTGCCCCTGCCCCTGGAGCTGATGACCCTGCCTTACGGGGAAGGCCTGATTCCCAGTGCCCTGACAGCTCTTGGCCATCGAGCAGCTCTGCCAGCACCCAGGCCTTGAAGGAGACCAGCTTCCAGTGGCTCTGGGTCAGGCCTGGCCAAGCTGTGGGGCCTGCGTGCCCTATCCAAGGCACCCTTTACCCTTTGGTAGCTGATCTTAGCAAGCGCCTGCCTTGATGGAGAGGGAATGGCAGGGGGCTCCCTGCCACTGTAGTTGCGACACCTGTAGCCAACAGCAGCACCATCCTCACTGTGCGCATCAAGCGAATACCCAGGCACTTGTTCTTTCATTTACTTGTTCATTCACTTAACCACTGCTCGTTCAGCAGACAGCCGTGAAGTACCTGACCTGTGCCTGGTGCTGGGCCAGGCACTGAGGAAGCGGGAGGGCTTCAAGGAAGCAGTGACGCTCAGCTTGAGTGAGTCTAAAATCTGCAACTGGTCCTGGTGAGACTGCGGATGATAGCTCCTACCTTCACGTTGACCACATTTGGCTGCTGCGAGTTCTGTTTCCAAGGTCTCTCCTGAGAAGGCCCCGGGGATGGGCATGGCCAGAGGTGGGGGGCAGGATTCCATGAGGCCTCAAGTTAGGGAAGTAGTACCCAGTTCTGAAGACCAAATTGCCAGGCCACTCCCAGGTCATAGATACCAAGGGAGGGGCCTTGGGCGAGGTTTCAGCTGCTTCTCCATGCATCCACCGCTGACGGGGGTTCTAAGTCCTGGGTGATGGGAGGACCCAGCAGAGGCTATCTGTGACGTATGGAGGCCAGGGTCACTGCTGTGAACAAGGAGCAGATTAGCCAGGAAGAGGCCACAGACCTGGGCCCAGTCTCTTACAAGCTGTTATTTGCCGTGTGACCTCAGCTTCCCCATTTGTGAAATGGGCCCCACTTGCCTGTTGGTAAAGAACTCATGTATAGGACTTCCTGGGGAAGGCCAGCAGTTGTGAGGTGGGCTTGTGGTGGCTTCAAGGGGCTTTCTCCTGGATCTGCACAGCTGCCCAACAGTGTCAGGGTGTACAGGTGAAGTGAATGAGTCTGTCATCGTGTGTCTCCCTGTGACACTGAAAATTGAGTATGGAAGCTGGCACACACCAATCACGTATCTCTGCCTGGCTCTGAGATTGAGGCCTGGGGTAGCTGCTGTAGGCTGGCTGCTTCCTCCTGTTCCTGGAACCACATCCTTGCCCAGTGTATTGGTGTGGAGGACAGGTATCTTAGTTATCTAGTCCTGCTGTAACAGAAGTACCACCAGTGGATGGCTTTAAAAAGCCACATTTTATTCTTCGACTGTGTGGTAGGGTACAAGTCCAAATTCAGGGCATTAGCTCCAGGGGAAGTCTTTCTCTGCTGCTTCTGGAGGAAAGCTCTTGCTGTCAGTCTTCCCCTGGACTGGGAGCTTCTGAGGCACAGGGTCCCTGGGTCCTTTCCAGAGAATGTACACTCTGTTTGTGGCTCTGCTTCTTGGTGGTCTGAGGTCCCCAAATCTCTCTGCTAGCTTCTTTCGTATCTCAAGAAATGTGTCTCAAGGCACAGTACAGTCTTATACGTTGAGTTCTGACCCCCTAACCCAACTGCTGCCCATCCTCCCTCATTACTATCATAGAAGCAGGACTTACAACATATAGGAATATCATACAATACCAGGAATCATGGCCCAGCCAAATTGCTACATGCATTTTTGCGGGTTGTTTTAGTCAGCCAGTGCTGCTCTAACAGAAATATCACAGAGTGGATGGCTTTAACAAAGGAAGGTTTATTCTTACACAGTCCGGTAGGCTGCAAGTCTGTATTCAGGATGTCCACACCAGTGGGAGGCTTTCCCCTTGTCGGCTCTGCAGGAAAGTCTGATATTGCGTCAGTCTTTGTCCAGGGAGTGTCCTGGTGGAGGAACCTCTGGTCTGAAGGACGCGCTCTTCTCCCGGTGCTGCTTTCCTGATGGTACGAGGTTCCCAATTCTCAGCCTGCTTTCCTTTCCTTTTATCTCTTGCAGGATGAAAGGGTTAAGAGCGGAACGAGCCATACTCCAGGGAAATTCCTTTTACAGTGGAGCAGGGAGGTGATCTTATTAAGGGATTTATAGCCCCACCCTAATCCGTCAACATACAGCATAGGAAAACCAAAAAATGGAGGACAGTCACAAGATACTGGGAATCATGGCCCAGTCACCTGGCTACACCTATTTTTGGGGGGACACAAGTCAACCCATGACAGGCGTACACAATTTAATCTATGATAATAGATGTCTGTGGGCAGGGTCTACCACCTGTCCAGGTCAGGGCTCTGGGCTCTCAAATGCAGGCTCCCATGCAGCTGCCACCCACATCTGGCAATGCTACAAGCCACAAGGTGGGACACCCACTACCCAGCCTGCCTGGCTGTCTGCGTTGGCCTTGAAGTGTGGTGGACTTCACCACTGAGTGGGGCCTCCTAGGGGAGTGAGTTTGGAGACCATTCAGGATATCAGAGGTGCTGCTACTACTGTCCAAGGGTTTTCCCTGGGGACAGAAGAGCTATCTCTTGCCCACCCCCGAAGTATGGTCAGGATGCAGCCAGTGACTTTAGTCCCTTCCCACCTGCTTCCCAGAGGGGCCTGGTCTGGATACCACCTACTGACCCTGCTGCCCTGGCTGGCCCGCAGAGGTGAGGTTTCCTGGGGCTCACTTTTTCTAGGCCTTCCTGTCTGCACTGCTAGTGAAGCTCTCTTGAGTCCTTCCCAGGCTCGCCTCCAGCCAGCTGGGGACAGCACACAGGATGAAGGTGCACTTAGAGCTTGCTGGGAGGTGGCTTCTGGCTCAAGCTTGCACACGTCTGATCATGCTGAGAACATGGGTCAGATGAGGGAGGACACTGGCTAGGCAATGGCATTTATTAGTGTTCCTCAGACCCACCATGCCTTCTGCTTGATTAATGCAGAAACATTCCCTGCCACAGGGGTAGGCTTTAATTTCAGAGTCAGCAGTGAGATGAGGTGTTTTGCAACACTTGGGTTGCCTAAATAAATCTGGGTGCTGTCAAGTGTGAGGTGAGAGGGAGATCCCTGTGTAGCTCTGTGCCTATGTGTGTGCACAAGGGTATATGAAGTTTGTGCCCATGGGAGTGTATATGTGTGTGCACGTGTGGCTGTGCATGTAGGGATATGCGTGTATGTGCACATGTGTGTGTTTGGGGCAGGCATGCCCTGTGCCTCCTTGTCCCTGCCTGGGAATTAGCTTTGTCTTGGGCCTCTGAGCGCCAAGAGTCAGATCCAACTCGACGGCACTTGTCTGGGCCTCGGAGCAGTCCATGCTGTCTTCAAAGCAACAAACTCCAGTTTGGCTAAGACTCGGGCTACCGTTGTATAGAGTATGCCTTTCCTCACTTCCTTTTCATTTAGCCCAGACCTTCTCCTTGGACCTGTGATTCCCCCTGTCCCATTTTATCTTCCCAAGTGCTTGAGCCCAGGCTCACAGTCCATCTGTGTGGGGGTCAGTTCTGGAAACTAGGTAATGCAAGCTGTCCTGTGGACAAACGCTTCCCACACATGCAGGGTATTCCTGCCCCCGCTCCAGGCCAGTATCACCGGTTTATAGGTCAGGGGCTGAGAAAGAGCGAGGTTAAGTGACTTGCCCGAAGTGTCACAGTGGGTGAGAGGCAGAGCTGGGTTCAGTGGAGGCACACGGACCCGGAGACCACACCCACCACTGCCATCACATCGGCTTGTGTGGTATCGGTGGAAGCATTAGTGCTTAGCAGCACGTGACCAGTTCAGAGGCTGATACGTTTGTACTATGGCCTAGGACATCAGTAACCAAATGACCGTCTCAACCTCCCAGTCTTTAGCCCCCTGGCCAGCCTGAGGGCTTTAGCTGAGACTGCAGGAGTGCTTTCTGCTGACACAGGGCTGCAGTTCCCCAAGCCCCCTGGAGAAGTTGGTCGACATCCACACTAGTTTTGCACAAATGCTTTCTGCTTTCAGCTTCGTTATACCCAGAGCACATGCATTAGTTCGCAGAAAGACCCTGGAGAACACAGTTACAGCTGTTTATAAGCAGATCTCACCATGCTGTACCCATGGTACCTCTCAAGAAGTCAGCACGTCTCCAGCTTCGAGGCCCCAACTTCCTCTTGGGAAACATGCCCCTGAAGTCTGCCGAGGCCATGACCTCAGTTCCTGTGGGCATGCCTTGTTTTCCCTACTCTCTGCCAGGTTGGATTCCGGTCGTGTCTCCTTGCCAGGACTTGAGTCCTGTCTCCCAGCAGCACTTCTAACTGTGAGGCCTTTTCTCCCTCTCCCTCCTTCTCCTACTTTGTCCTCCCCACAAAGACTGTGGGGACAGCTACCACCAGGGATTAATCAAGGTGTGTCCTAGCTTCAGTCGGGAACAAGACAAGCCTCCTCTTAACACTGCTGAAGTGAGCCAGATCACCCTGAAGCACCTTCTTCAGGGTCTTCAAAGAACCAGTTACGTATGAAACAAAATACCTTCAAATTCCTTGGAGAAGTTAACGTTGGAGAAATTCGTGCTAAGGATGTCCTCTGCTTTCAGCATTACTTTCTTGGTGGCTTGAGGTTTCCCTGTCTATGCGCACTTCACTTTTATATCGCAAAAGAGATTGGCTTAATACACAATGGAGACTGGTTTAGGATGCAATCTAATCTTGTAGATTGAGTCCTGCTTCATGTAACTGCCACTAATCCCATTTTATTAAATCATAGAGATAGGATTTATGACACATAGGAAAATCACATCGGATGAGAGAATGGTGCACAATCACACAATTCTGGGGATCATGGCCTAGTCAAATTGATAGACATAGTTTTGGGGGACACAGTTAAGTCCAGACAAAGGTGCTGCCCTTTGATTCACCCTCAGTTGTATGTAGTTCATTTGCTGTTATTGGAAGCTTACAGAGTCTTCTCTCCATTCCCAGGATCCTGAAATTTCCTAAAGGTGGGCCTCAATATGTGTTTTTAGTCCTTTGTCAAATTGGGTCTCTTTGGTCTGGAAATTTATGGTCTTCAAATCAGATTGTTTTCTTTTATTCTTTTTTTGAGATTTCCTATCCTTTGTTGTATTTCTCTTTAACTGCTGCCATATTTGAATGCCCCCAAAGTTTTTGTATTCCTGGAAGGTTATGTTCTGGTTTTGCAAATACACTGCCTTTGCTTTTCTGTCACGTGTATACTTCTGAGACGTTGATTGCGTTCTTCAACTTGTACAACCCAGTGTTTTCGCTGTCCTTTTCCAAATGATTCTACTCCGTTAACATAAACTCAGTGCCAGCTGGGTAAGCAACTCCCAGTTTCTCCGTCTATCCCTCCCCTGGTAACCACTAATAACCTTTGATTGCTGTATGTTTGCTTATTTCATATAAGTGAGATGAGACAGTGTTTGTCCTTTTGCAACAAGTGTACTTTCCTCAGTGGGAGGTTTCCAAGGTTCACCCACTCCGTGGCGTGCCCCGGGACCCCATTTCTCTTGCCATCTGTGCAGTCATTCGTTGTATGTATTTACTGCATTCTGGTCAGCTCGTCATCTATTGATGGATGTTTTAGATGTTTCCACCTTTTGACTGTATTACAAGTGCTTCAGTGAACATTGCTGGGCACGTTTCTGTTTGTGCTTCTGCTTTCACTTCTGGGTACATACCTAGAATTGAGATTTCTGGGTAATGTGGTATGATTGTCCCAAACCAAAACCAAACCCATTGTCATTGAGTCAGTTCTGACTCATAACAACCCTATAAGACAGAGTAGAACTGCCCCATAGGGTTTCCAAGGAGTGGCTGATAGATTCGAACTCTTGACCTTTTGGTTAGCAGCCTGAACTCCTAACCACTACTCCACCAGGGCTGTATTCTTCAAAAGGGCAGCACTGATGGGAAGCCTGGTATGCATAGGAGAAGCTTGTTGACTGTTTGGTTTTGCTGTAGACCATCACGTGGAAACTCAACCATTTTTTTGTCTTGGGCAAGTCAGCTTCTCCAAAGAATATTCTCCGCACTTGCCCGGGAGCGTGGGGGTAGGAAAAACCTGACTACCGCTACTTGGTTTGCTGCCTTAGAGAAAGGTCCCAAGGGTCTCACAGGCCAGAATGTAAACTTTCACTTCATCCCTCCTTCATTGGCATTCAGCATCCCACGCCTTCCGTCTAGTGCTGAGTCCTCAGCCTAGAGCCTCTCCTCCCATTCCTCTACAGACTACACTTCCTGCCTCCTGCCTAGATGGGAGGAGACAGGTTGCCATGCTGTGAAGAGGGAAGGGTGCTTGGAGGTCTAAGTCTTTCTTAGCTTTTGTGATTTTGGACCATTTTGTCACCTGATGTAATTTTCATATGTGTTGTAAATCCTACCTCTGTGATATTAAAGCTATGGGATTAGCAGCAGCTATGTTAATGAGTGAAAACTCAGTCTACAAGATTATATTGTCTCAAGTCCATCTCTGTTGAGATATAAAAGGGAGAAATAAGCAGAGAGACACAGGACCTCATACCACCAAGAAACAGTAACCAGGAAAATAGCTATCCTTTGGAGTCAGGGGCCTGACTGAGAAGTTCCTAGACCAGACAGACGGATAATGAGGAGCTTCTTCCCGAGAGGACAGAGAAAGCCTTCCCCTGGAGCCGATACTCTGAATTTGAACATCTACCTCTTAGACTGTGAGAGCGTAAATTTCTCTTTGTTAAAGCCATCTACTTGTATTTCTGTTACAGCAGCACCGGAAGACCGAGACTCTTCTTTCTGCTGGCCCTCCTGGGCCGAACCTTGCTGCGGTGCTTCCCTTCCCACCCCTCTAGGAGTTTCTGCAAGCCAGTGCTGCCTCTAGTGAGCCCTGAAGGAGGCGGGTGGAGTGTGGCGCTCCCTCCCCTCTGCCAAGCCATGTCCCACCTGCTCTCTGTCAGCTGGCAGCTCTTGCCCCTTGGGGTCTATGCTTTTTCCTACAGTGTGATGCTTACCTTGACTAATACCTTGATATTCTGTGATTACCATAATCAAGTGGAATCGTGCAAAGATGCCTCATCATCATTTTCTCAAACTCTTTCCATTTGTCAGTTCAGTAAATGATCGCCTTAGCCCTCATCCCTTATGAACTCAAAGTCATCATTGTCTTGGCTTTAGAAAGGAGCAGAGTGCGGTCCCCAGAAAATCTTCCAGAATGTATGCTCCTGGTCCCCCACCCTCTTGGGTGCTCTGTTGCGTTACCAACACTCTACACCCTACGACAATGAAGGAACCAAGGCTCTGGAGGCCAGCTCCTGGGGTTGAGGGGCAGATTGCACTGTGTTGGGGGTATTGTGAGGGCCAAGGTTCGCCCACACACCATAACCTTGACTCTTTCTGCTGTTGTTATGAAGGACTTTTCCTCTACATGACTGATTTCTCTATCTTTGGGGACATGAATGAATATCTGGTGGGTGGAGCTGACCTGTCATGTATGCTGACTTGTCATATCTGATTAGATTTGCAGCCTCATGAGAGGGGGCATTGCGGAGCGAGGTGGCGTTCGTGTTGGTCACCGCATCATTGAGATCAACGGGCAGAGTGTTGTGGCCACAGCCCATGAGAAGATAGTCCAAGCCCTGTCCAACTCGGTTGGAGAGGTAAGACTTGCTACCTCCTTCCTGCTGTCTTCCTGAGACCAAGATCTGAGTCTGGGGTTATCAGCCCACACAGGGGGGTGTCTGATGTGCTTAGTAAAGCCATCAGTCCCACCTGGAGAAAGTCTGCCCTTCTTAGGGACCCAGGAGTGTGTCTCTGTTGCTGGCCCATTGTGACCTCTGTCAGCCAGCAAGCCAGCTACTACAGTCAGCCACTGGGCAGCAGTGAAGCTAGCTAGGTGGTCCACATGGGGAAGGTGGGTACAAGCAGAGGGGCGGGCCACGTGTGGCCTTCTTGTTCTGCCTCTGTGTGACTGTAAGCCAAACTCCTCAGCAGGCAGGACAGCAAAAAGGTTGGATGGAGCTTCTTCCACAGTGGTTCTAGAACTGGTTCTTGCATGCTCAGCTGGGGGCCCCAGCTCTCTGCAGAACTGACCTGTGCAGGCAGCCCTGGCATCATGGAGATAGGTCGCTTGCTGCCATTCTGTTCCCTCCCATGCTGCTCGGCCCTTTCCTGCTTCACCAGTTTTTAACATTTCTTCCATTCTGGGTTTTTCTGGCATCAGTGCAGTGCCAGCACGAGGACGGACAAGGCCATGCGGGGGAGGGGCACAGTGTCCCTTACGGAGCCCGCCAGTAAAACCAGGGTGATTCCCAGTGAGAACCAGGAAGCCAGTGGGTAAGGCCACAGCAGACGGGGAGGACAGACACCTGGCCGGTGTGAGAGAGAGGTGCGTGTGCTTGTGTGTGCGGGGATGAGTATGTGAGTGTGTGTGTTCCTCTGTGACAGCGTATGTCTGCGTCAGTGTGTAGGTGTGTGAGAACTTGTCAGTGTGGATGTGTGTGGATATATGAATGTGTGTGAATGCGTATTAGTATATGTGTGACTGTAGGGGTGTGTGACTATGTGAGTGAATGAGTGAACGTGTGTGATATGTGTAGAAGTGTGAGTGTGGGTATAAGTGAGTGTATGTGTGATGTGTATGGTTGTGTGAGTATATACGTCTGTGTGACTGTGATGTGTGTGGATGTGTGAGTGGATGGTTGTATGAGTGGGTACATGTAGAAGGTGCGAAGGAGGAAGCAAGCAAGTGGGGTGCAGGTGTCCCTGGGAGAAGCTTCGATGACAGCACAGAGGATGAGGCTGAAAAGAGGGATTGGGTCGGGAGGCCGCTGTTGAGAAGTGCGTGGGTGCTGGGAGGGGCGTTTGGAGTGATTCCGAGGGGCGTAGGGAGCCAAGGGGAGGTTTAAACAGGGCAGTGGGCAGCCAAGAGCTGTACTGTGAGCTCTGCCTCTGGTCGTTGGTGGGCAGAGGGAGTGGATTCCAGCTCTGCGGCCTCTGGCGTGGTGGGGACCTGGCTCTGCCCTTGGGTGGGTAGTTACAGGTGCTGTGTCCTGAGAGGCCCTCAGATCCTGTCCTTTCAGCTCATGATTCCTGAGGCTTTGGCGGCCTACTCCACGGTTCACGAAGCCCCTGGGGCTGAGAGGAAACATGCTTTCTCCTTGGGTTGTGGCAGCCACGGCTGCCTTTCAGGAGGAAGAGGGGCCAGGAAGACTTCATTAGCTTCCTATTACAAATGGCATCTAAGAAAGGAGAACCTACTGTTCCTAAGAAGACCATGGAGATGGCTATCCCACTGGGGGATCAGCCCACACAGCTGGATAAACCATTCGAGTGCACTCAGCTGAGCAAGGAAAACCATTTCCTACTCTGCCAGCGTGCCATGAATTGATATTCATAGAGGTGTGAAAGCAACTGGGTACACTGCAGCCCTCTCAGCCAGGCCTCTTCAGATGTGGAGGGGACAGCTGGAGATTAAAGTGTCTGCCTGTGTTTTCCATCCTCCCTAAGCACATTTGGAAAAGTAGTCACTGATAACATCTGAAGTTGTGATGAGTCGTGGGGATTGGTTTCAGGAATTACATGGAGTATTCCAATGGAAAAAGCTATCCTGGGGTGATGGAAGAGGTAACATTTGAAACGAACTGCTGCTCTCAGGGATCCTGGGACCAGTGTGTGGGGTAGGGGCACACTGTGACAATCCAAATGCAAAAATGCATCTGTGCCTGCTAGATGAATTGGTTCACTCCATCTGGGCTGGTCAGATTTGCCCAAGAACTGCTTGCCAGAGGAAGAGCAGATGGGGCAGCTGCATCCCCAGGCAACACCCAGGCCAGCCAGACCTGTCCAGGTGAAGCCCTGGATTGGGCTGTCTGCTCTAGGAAGAGGCTCGCTATTGCCCTTAGAGGACAGGAGAACCCTGGGACCAATCGGAGGAAGTACTGGGGCCCCCAGCCTGCGCTGGGGTAAGGCGGGTCTTGCTCGGCTTGTGTCTGATAGAGGGCTCCCTGACTCATTTCCTTCTGTGCAGATGTGGAGATGGCTACAGAAGTCTTTTCTGGGCAAGTGACAGTTGACCCAGCTCCCCAGGAGAGTTAGCTTCTCTGCAGCCAGGATGAAACCTTACTTCCTCATCTCAGGAGAGTACCCTATTTGTTGTTCATTCCATAGATAGGACTGTGAAACTCCCATGTACAGCTTAATTTCCACTTGAGAAACTGGTGCTTCTAAACAAACGAACAAGGGGCAGAGAGCAAGGAGGGGGATTCGAGACCCGGAGGTGAGGTGGGGCTGTTGAAGCTGGGCTCTCCGGAAAACAGAAGTGGCCAGGACTCCAGGCAGAGGAGCATGAAGTGGCCTGAAGCCAGAAGACCCTGAAAGAAGGTGGCCAGGCTGGAGTGGGCAAAGGGGCCAGTGACATCAGGCACGGGGACCCTCGAAGGCTGCCAGGCAGGGCTGGACTGAAGGCCACACCAAGGTGCTGGGAGTTTATTTTGAGGCCCTGAAAAGCCTTGGCAGTTGTAGGCAAGGAAGCAGTTGATGTGCTAAGCATTTAAAGAGCTCTCAGGGCCGAGGGGAGAACCAAAAGAGGTGGGACCCAAGGATGCCTCCCCCTCGACTGCTGTCCCTCCCTCTCCCTGGGGTTTTAATGGGGGCTAGAGCTGTTCCCCTTTGGGCTGGCTGAGGACGTGGAAGGTGTGATGAGGGGTAGCAGAGGTCATCTGAGGTAGGTGCCACCCCAATACTGAAAAGGGTCTGGGCTGCCTGGGAACCGGACCTCTGTGCCTAGTCAAGCAGAGGTCACTGTGCACATGTGTGTGGGTCTCTCGTTCTCACTCTAACGGCCTCTCAGACTTCTCAGGCTGGGTAACAGAGCGGAGGGGGCGCGATGCCCTCCGCTCAGCCCAGTCTCCACCCCGACAGATCCACATGAAGACGATGCCTGCTGCCATGTTCCGGCTCCTCACAGGCCAGGAGACCCCGCTCTACATCTAGGCTGTGGCCGCGCTGGAGGAGCCGCGTGGCCCTGCCCAGCGGTGCTGAGTACGTCTCCCCTGCAGGAGGCCAGGACACGGGGCCGACCCTGACACTCAGCTTCGAAGGACTCAGGCTTCCCTGGTGGGCATGCCCCCACCCACTTTTTTTTTTTTTTTTTTTAGCCAAAAAGGGGTATGTGTCTATCAAATGAGTCACAGAAACAGAAGCTTTGTAAAACATTCAAGTGTTCGCCCCATTCTGAATTGCTTCCTCAGTGACTGGCCAGGGTGTTGGACTAGCGTGTTGTAGAGTGTCTCTCCTCCTCGAAGGTGGAGTAGATGTGGATGTCCAACAGATGAGGACAGGGGGCCCTGGGGAGGCCGCGAGTGACCCACCTGCTCCCCACGGGTCCACTGGTGGACCCTGCCACCACTTCTCAAGAACATGGAGGGCACATCCAGGGTGACTCATAGTTTGGGAACACATGACTGATGGTCCTTATTTAACAGGAAAGGCGGCAGTCCCAAATTAAATAAAGAGGAATGGTTGCACCATGAAAATTCCGTATTTATTTAGATGATGTTACTGTTTTTGACTTTAATTTTGACAAACTTCAAGCTGAAAGGTTTTAAGATGACCTATGACCACAACCATTACTCTTGTCCCTACCCGTAGTCTCTGTGAAGTTACCTGGGTGCTCCCTGCACCCACCTCCCCACAGAGCTTGCCACAGGGTAGGGGCAGCTGATTCCTCCTCCCAGGAACACAGAGAGCAGCCCAGTGTCTGCTGTCAGTGGAAAATCTCTACATGCACATCCACACACGCACCACCCTGCCAAAAACAACTCCCACGCAGTGACCACCAGCTGCTGCTGGACCCTCGGCAGCAAGCGATTTGTGCTGGTGAACAGGTGCACAAGGCACTGTCACCGTCAACAGTATTGGCATGTGTGTAGCTCCAGTAACACAGACTTTAGTTAAATTCATTAGAGGTCAATGTTAACTGATGTCATTTTGTCTGGAGTCCCTTTCTTTGGCCCAGGCCCTGAAGAATACACTGTGAATTAAGAAGCCTTACCTTGCAGTATCTAAAGCTGTAGGATTACTGTATCTGAGGAGTAACCTGTGTGTTGCATGCAGCTGACCTTAGGAAGACTTCACTAATATCTCTAATAAACCTGAAGTCCTGATGATGAGCTGTCTGTGTGGCTGGTTTGTTCAACAAGGGGGGACCCTTGAGCCTCTAACCCCACGTATTTGCGTATGGCTCTGTAAGGATGCCCCACAAGTGTGTTAGTGGCTGTGAGAGTATGCACATGAGTGAGTATGTGAGTGTGTGTACACAGCTGCCTGTCTCTGTAGCCACCAACACAGGTACCTTCCGGTACCTATGGAACGGTTACACCATGAAAATTCCATATTTATTTAGATGCTGTTACTGTTTTTGACTTTAATTTTGACAAACTTCAGGCTGAAAGGTTTTAAGATGACCTATGACCACAACTGAGAGAAGGGGGTAAACTTGGCTTTTGTCAGAGGCCTGGGGGGAAAGCAAGCCTATGAGCCTGGAGACCCTGCGAAAGTACGCTCCTTTTTTTCTGGCCTTGCTACAAGTGACCGGTACCCCGTACCGGGATCGCTGTTACAGCCTTCATGCTCTGCTATGCAGGTCAGCCTGACGAGTGAGGAGCATCCCCTCCCAAACCTGTGAATTAAACACACATACACTTTGGGCTGGTTACCAGTGCTGTATGAGAAACAGCCTCTGAAGGCCAACCCCAGTCTGTGCTATCCTCTGCTGACTGTCGCAGAGCCGAAGAATAGCGTGCAGTCAGAAACTCCGTGACAGAGGGCAGCCTGTACTCTCTTAGACATGCTCGCTCTCTCTGACTCTGCTGGAGAACAGAAAACAGGATAAATCTCTTCACTTTGCCAAGAAGCCCCTGGCCTGCCCAGCCAGCCAGCCGTGGGCCAGCAGCGGGGGGGTAGCCATGTGCACCCTGGTGGCAGCCCTCTGCCCTCACACCTCCAGGAGCTGTGTGCAGCGTGATGTCAGGAGACGCGGTGATGCAGTCAGGACGCTGCAACAAGGCTGCGGGGCCTATGTGTCACAGCCACTCGCTGTGAACTCTCATGCTCCCCGCCAGGAGGCTGCAGGGACACCAAGGCCAGAATGACTTTTATTAAAACACTGATTGTTAAAAACATCTTGCGCTACATTAAATACAACCTTCCAGTTGTACAAACAGGTCTCTTGTGGCTCTGAAAACAATTTCTTATAAACTTTGCCTTAGCAGTGTCTGTGAATCAATATAGCTGAGGGGGAAAAAAAGACAAAAACTTGGAATGAGCTCTTCACTTCATGATTTGTTACAAGCGTTTAGTCTGTATGACTGTTTTCAGGCTGAACTAAGACCTATGTCCTCAAGAACAATGCTTACCCTACCTCATTTGCCAGAGTTGGAGTCTAGGGCTGTCCACCTCAGCCCCCCTCAGTCCCCAGACCAGGGTCAGACGATGGTCTCCTGGAAGGCATCCACTTTTCAGTGTAAATGTCCTTGTGCCACTGTGTCCTAGTGGAAACCATCTGCCTGGACCTGTTACGGCCTCAGTGAACAGGGGCAGGATGCAGGTTATGATAGAAAGTCACCTCCAGCCCAGCCTCAAGCCATTGCTAATGTCAAAACACGCAGATGAACAGGCCCCTAGGTGAGCAGAGGTTCCGGGAGGAGCAAACAGCCACTGCCCCGCTCTGTGGGCCACACAGGCTGCTCTGGATGCTGCTGCTACGGTTCCTGTTCCCTGAGCTGGCTGGGGGTGCCAGGATCAGAGAGTCAGTCATTCCCTGGTGACTATCACCCTCACCCTTCTTTTTTCAGGACCTCTTCTGGCAGCCTGGAGCCCAGGGCCCTCCTAGGGCCCACACGGCCCTTGGGCCCTGAGCTGAGGAGAGCCCAGCCTCATTCTTTGCCTGCACCCACCACTGCCCCCAACAGCCTTATTTCTAGAAGCAGAAGGCCAGGTTCCAGCCCAGCATGATAAACCAGTTGTTTCCTCATCTGCAAAGTAGAGTCGCTGTGGGAGCAAATACAAAAATGAGTGTGGTGGTGACGGGGGAGCAGAGGTGGCCGGGACCTGAGCAGCAGCTCCGCCACGGCCCAGCTGGGGAATGAGCCCGAACTGCAGAAACAATGCACTGGTGGACTGCAGTGGGGAGGCACTGAGGGCTGGGCTGCGAATCCAACATCTGGCCAGAGGATAAAAGGACTGATGCTCAACCCCCACCCCGCCTCCCACCAGAGGTTGACCAGTGAGCTGTAGCCGGGTCTGAGAACTGCGGGAACAAGGTTGTGTGAAGCCTGTGGCTAAGCATGCCCCTCCCCTACCCCCAAGCAGGAGGAACCTGGCTTCCAGCCCAGAGACTCAGAAAGTGCCCTCATTCCAAGGTCTGGACTCTAAGGATGCTAAAAGCCTTACCTGTGGGCTCGGGGATGAGGGGGGCGCTCTGACTTTACCTGCAAAGGGATTTGACTTTTCAGGGCTTCAAAAGCCCTTATTTGAAAACAATTAGGGAATACATTTCCCTCCTAATAGTCTGAAAAATTCCATAGTATTCATTTCTAGAATGTCTCTGTGGAAAACAGTGGTTTTCCCTTTGTTTGGTTTCCATTAGAAATCAAAGGGCCTGATTTCTAGTCTTCTGCTGTTGTAACTGCCGGGAAGCACTGAGCAGAAGTACCGGTAAAGCCATGCGGGTGTCACACTGGTCACGACGCCATACCCCACACTGAACTCCTGCCAGGCCCGGGCTGGAGGAAGGTGCCTGAAGGTGCCTGCCTGCTGCATCCACAGAAGCCTGGCCCGGCACGTTAGCTACAGGAGGCTGGAGGCTGAGGCTGGGGTGAGGACAGGCACAGGCTGCACAGAGCATGTGTGGCTACAGGGTGGGTGGGTAGTGTAGACATTGATCTGGTCCTCCATCTGTATTCCCAGCTGGCCTTCAGCTAGAGGAGCCCTGGATGGCCTGGGTGGCTTGGTGCATGTCAGAACATCCAGCCCAGCTTGGGGGGTCCCCTGGACCTGAACGTTGATGGCTTCTGGTTTGATGACACAGGCACTGCCGTCACTGCAGAGAGCTCACCCAGCAGTGACACTCCCAGAACACGAGGGCCAGGGGCTGAGTGGCCATCCCAGGCAGCTGGGCTGACTGCTTCTGCATCGCCAACACATTAGGTGTTTTTATGAAATTAACTGATTACAACCTCCATCTTCCAGTACAGAGAAGTTTGTTGCTGGCCTGTCCAGGGAGAAGCTGCACTGAGTCATCTGAGACTGGGTTTATTAGAAGGTCGTATGTCCCAGAGAGAAGACCACACCAAACCACTGAGGCCACTTAGTTATGGGCTAGATATAAGGGAAACCCCCAAATAAGTGATGG
The DNA here is from genome assembly GCA_028571685.1 of Heterohyrax brucei. Lineage (NCBI taxonomy): Eukaryota > Metazoa > Chordata > Mammalia > Hyracoidea > Procaviidae > Heterohyrax > Heterohyrax brucei. The sequence continues at coordinate 131,931,668 of CM053149.1, read as the reverse complement.
CTCAGAGTAGGTGCTTATGATTAGGGAACAAACAGGAACTTCCAATCCCTTGTGGAATGAGTTAAATGTTGGGAGGTAGAGGCCAAAGAAAATGCAGAAGAGAAGTGAGGAAGGGAACCCACAGATGGAGGGCTGAGATGGGGAAGCCTCCGAGACAAGGCAGTAGAAGGCCTGTCAGAACCCTTTGCCACACGCCTCTCTGTGCTCCTAGAGGTGGCCAAGCCCCCCTGGGGTCCACTATCGTACATCTGTGTGCACAACAGCTCTGGAGCCTGGAGGGTACAGAGTTCAGCCTAGGTTGCCATCTGTGACAGAATGACCAATTTTCTTTAAAGGTAGACCATGATAAAGATTTGATTATAAAATGATGAGCCACATACAAAAATGTTCTCGCTACTTGATGTCAGTCTCCATTCATTTCACACTGAATTGAAATGATGAGGAAGTCCTGTTTTTTTGATGACTCTGATTTTGAAGGTATCTGGGTGGTACAAATATTTAAGTACTTGGCTACTAACTAAAAGGCTGGCGATTCACACCCCTCCTCCCAGAGGCGCCCTTGAAAGGAAAGCCTGGCCATCTGCTTTGGCAAGGTCCCAGCCTTGAAAACTCTCTGGAGTACGTTCTGTTGGGCACACAGCAGGGAACCATGGGTCAGAACAGACTGTATGGCAACAGGTTTGGAGTTTTTGATAGTGTATTTATGTTACATAAGTATCACCTGTCATTGTATTCATATAGGTAGGAAATGTGATCACTGAGGAAACAATGCATCAGTCCACCTCAAGAAAGGAAGTCACAGCTCTCAGAGTGCCCCAGTGCTCATGGGTGTCCGCTGTGCTTGTCCTCTGCCAAGTCCATGGCTTCTGGCAAGGCTACTTGCAGCACCAGGAATGTCCACGAAGATGTGCAGACTCAGGGCCCTTCACACCTGGTCCAGAACACTGGTGCTGAGGATGGCTTCGTCCGCACGGCACTCATCAGGGGCAACCACGGAGCGGATGGCACGCACCATGTGCCGCACCTCAGCAGGGAGAGCACTGTGTGCGTGTTCCAGGAACTTGGCCACCAGGACCCTGGTGTCCGTGTAGGCCTGGCTGTCCACCAGAGAACGAGGACACTGCTTGAAGATAGGCTGTGAGGCCTCTGGCTTGAACTGCTGCTGGCTGGTTTTCCAGGCACCACTTTCTTCTCCCAGTGGGGAAACAGGGTGCTGACAAGCAGAGGTGGTCTCAGCCGAGCGAGACATGGGAACTAATAACAAAGGGGTGGATACCGTTGAAAACCAACAAAACCAAACCAAGCATCAGGAAGACGTTAAAACATCCTTAAAAAGATAAATGAAAGCTACGTGGAATGAGTTTTCTGCTTCTGAGACTGTCACTCTGGGTGCGGCCCCCTCATCCCCTGTGCAGCCAGGCCCCCATCGACCCTCCATGCACCTGGAGGGGCTACGCTCTCCCAGAGGGTAAAATGCAAGGCCAGCTGGAGAAGAGCAGGGCACTGCCACTAGGCACTGTCACTGGGCACTGCCACTGCAATCCCCAAGCTAAAATGCTGCTTCACACCCCACTGGGCAGCTGAGATCGGAAACCAAGAATGTTTCCGACTGCATGAGATCCCTTCTCAGTCTTCACCATCTCAGTGACCTTTTTCTCTTGGGGGTGTCATGGTTGTGTGACCACAGCGGGGGGCTCCCACCTACGGGTGTAGGTGTAGATGGCAGCCACCTCTTAGGGCAGCGGGGCTTAGAAGACTCAGCCTGGGCCATCAGGCCAGTGGCTGGCAAAGGGTACCAGCCCCCAGGAAGGTGGCCACTGTCCATGACGATCCATAAGATGACCCATGGAAACTCAGGAAGAAGTCAGCTCAGGACTGGCAGTTATAAGGGACATATTTGGGGCTAATTAGGGCCTGACTTGCTTACACTGACTTTCAAGAAATCCAAACACAACACATTCTGGTGACCTGGGACATTTTTGGTGGCACCAAGCAAGCATGAAAAATTGTAAAAAAACTCACTTGGGGTCCAGTCTATTCCAAAGTAGACTGCCATCAATAAAGTGACATAAGGCAACCGTATGTGCACTGAGGCAGTCATAGTCATTAGCAGGTTCCCACACAGAGAGAGGGAAATGCCCTTGTTCCCAGCCCGGAGAGATGGATAACTCCCATTCCTGGGGAGCTAGATTTGAAAACAACACAGCAAGTGACCTGTGTGGCTTCTGATCTATATCTCATCAGATGTCTGTGCAAAGTATTAGAAAGCAATCATCTCACCTGTCCCTTGAGCAGCCTGGGACGTTCCTGCTTCCAGATCAAGAATGCACACAGGGGTATGTGAGGAGGCCCCACCTTCATCAGAAAGAGAATCCCATTAACACATTCAAGGGGAAAACCATTTACCAGCCAAACTACAATAATCCTCCTGTGGCTAAGAAATGTACTGTAGCTGCCAGACAAGCAGGAGACAGCCTCTGAGTTTATGCTCACCTGGACACAGGTAAAGTGGTAGGACAGCGCTGCAGGTCTGCCCACCATCACACAGCCAGCATTGCCGGATCCAGGCCCTCCTCCAGTCCTATCCCCTCATCTCCCTGCAGCAGGCCAAGTGCCTCAAACCATAGCAGTGCCCAGTGCAGGCTGGGCATCCTTCATCTGGATACTCAGCTATGTTTGCATTCCTAGGGGACCTGGGTGGCTCAGGCCTTGGACATACGGAGTAGTAATAGTCTCCTCTAGGTCCAGAGGAGATTAAACATCCGGATCACACGGCTGGATGCAAAGAAGGACTTGGGGTCACTTTCACAGTGTCATCAAACAACGACTCTCTTCATTCTGATCCATAAAATGTCACGGTTCATAGTTTGGATTTCACTTATGGGCCCTGAGCAACCCGATACACAGGGGCTCCCCCAAACTCCATGTATGACTGTGGGCCCTGAGCAACCCGATACACAGGGGCTCCCCCAAACTCCATGTATGACTGTGGGCCCTGAGCAACCCCATACACAGGGGCTCCCCCAAACTCCATGTAGGGCCCAACAGGGCAGGCTAACACATGCATTCTAAAGTCTGGCAGGTTGAGAACCACACAAGCTCCAGGACAGACATGCAACTCTGCCAAGCGTGTTAGGATGCGGTGTTTAAAGCCCGCGTCACTCAACCCACACAGCACTGTGACTGAGACACGGCCATGCCCGGGAAGGCTCCGCGGCTGGCCTGGTACTGGCATTTCCAACAAGCTGGGGCTGGCTGATCTGCCTGTGCTGGCAGAGCTCTGGGAGCTGCATCTTGTGAAACTCTCAGCCCCTCATTCACTGACAGAGGGCCGTCCACCACCCCAGGCTCAGGGACCAAGTGTCCAGTGATGGTGTGGAGCCTGAAATCCAGACCCCTACCCTGCCAGGCAGGCATCCCGAGCAGGCTTGGGCTCTCAAAAGACACTGAGCCAAACCTGCAGTGCCAGGGCAGACAGGGAGAACCCACAGGGAGACCAGTAGGCACCTGGTGGGCCGGGCCCGCTGTACCTGCTGCTTCGGACGCGCATGAGGTGGGGTCACTGACAGAGCGGGTCACACGCCCGGGCCCTGCCCTCACCCGTGCGCCTGCAGTGCTGGGACCCTCTGGAGACACATGGTCTGGATGGCGATGTGGAAGTGGAGACAGCGGTGGGGAGTGAGGAGCATCTTGGTGGTTCGGGGAGCAACAGCTGACGTCTGACACCGTGGCATGCTCCGTGGCCGGGAGGCTTGCAGAGTCCACTGGCGCTACAAAGCAAGACTGCACAAGTTAGGGGCAACGCCACCGGCCCTTCTAGACCCCAACTCTGCATTCACTCTGAAATCTCGGGGCATTAGTCATAGTGATAGAGGCTGGGAAATGCTGCTCCAATGTGTTGCAGGGCTGGAGTCACCTGGTTATCTCCCTGGAGTCATCCCAGGAGGGACATAGAGGTACTGGTTCAAAGATTGAAAGACAGGACAGAGGTTTTCCCCTTTAGTGATGAGGTGATGCTTCCCTAGGGACTTGAAGTTTCATATTGCCCATCTAAGCCATCCCTTGGGGCACAGGTGGGCACCAGGATGCCATCAGGGTCACAGAGATGCTTGAGTGGCCAGTGGGGCCCATTCAGAGAAAGAACAGGGCACTCTGAGGGACCTAAGCATATCCCAGCCAGGTCCTAGGGGCCTGACACTCTGCCTGCCCCACTCAGGGGTGTTACCCTGGGCCTGAGATACATTCCCTGGTCAGTCAGGGGATGTGATGCTTGCCTTGGTTCTCCAAGTGCAGTCTCCAAACAGTAGCATCAGCATTACCTGGGAACATGTTAGAAACGCAGATTCTCAGGCCTCCCCCAGATCCATGGACTAAGGAACTCCAGGGTAGGCCCTGCCATCCGATGCCTGCTCCAGTTTTAGAACTAATACTCAGACCAGTGACACTGGTCAGGTTTGGCTCTAGCCCCTACCATGCCAAGTGGGGTCCCCAGACCAGCAGCACTGGCATCCCTGGGCTGCACCCTGGCTGCACCAGAATTGTTTGAGAGAGATTCCCAGGGAGTCTGCACCCACAGTGAAGTGTAAGAAGCTCTCCCCATCCTTCTCCTGCATACATCAGATACTTCAGAGCTCCTTTCTGTGACGCTAACTACCCTGCTGGGGTAGGTACTGTGAGGTGTGTGGTCCAAGTAAGGGAATAGTTTGTTAGAATCTCAGCAGCCCAAACTCTGCTGGGCAGTGGCTCTGGGGTCTGTTTCTTCCACCCTTTTCTATGGATTCTAACCAGGAACCAGTGGGAGAGGCCACAGCCAGGAGGGACCATGTGTAGACACTGTCCATTGTGTCTACACACATTCCATTCCCATGCCCTGTACACCTGAAATGGGCTAAGGGCCTTTAGAGGCAATGTCTCACTTAGCCCTCACCACCCACCTATGTGACAACCCCACTGTCACTCCCATTCCATAAGCCCAGGAAACATGGCTAACAGAGGGTCAAGATAGAGGGTCACAAAACCACTAAGTGGCTGGAGCCAGTTGGAAGCAGGCCAATTCAAGAACACACTTGCTTAATTACCCTCTCTACTGCCCACCTCTGACCTCTTCAATACCTGGTGTGAGAACATTAGCAGACTATCTGGGAAAACAGGAAGATGAACAGTACCTCACACATCATATGCAAGAAAAAAAAATTCTTCAGAAACACTAATCTTACAACCCTTGTAGTGGAGAAAGCCTCTGTAAACATGACAGAAACCATAAAACAAATGTGACAATGCAAAAGTTGTAAATGAATATATGGAAAAAGGCATTATTAATGGAGGAAAATTAAAGGATAACCTAGGAAAGCACAAATGTAATGAAGAATTGTTCCTCTTTTACATTACTTCATATGTATGTTTAACAAATGTGCTTATAAATTTACAGAAAGATAACCATGTTGAGAAAAAAAAAAATGAACCCAAAACTGACCCACAAATGGATAAAGCCGAACCAAACTGGTTGCTGTAGAGTCAATCCTGACTCATGGGAACCACATGTATTTCAGAGCAGAACTGCACTCCATAATGCCAGTGGTAACTGTTGTGTGCTGGAAAGTCTGTTCTGACTCATAGTGACAGAGGAAAACTGCCCTAAAGGACTGCCTAGACTGCTATCTTTACTGCAGCAGATCTCCGATTCTTTTTTCCCACAGAGCTCCTGGTGGGTTCAGACTGCCAACCTTTCAGTTAGTAGCTGAGTGCTTAACCATTCTACCGCCACAGCTCAAACTCTGTGTGTGTGCATGTGTATCATGTTCACCTACAAGGGTAATAAAGATCACTAAGAGTGACAAGGTCTTGTGGGTTCACATGCTCCTGGTGAGTATGTAAACTAGTAATAAAATCTTTCTAGAATGTAACTTGGCAAATATACAAAATATAAAATACACATTTCCTTGGACTCAGCAATTCCACTTCTAGGAATTTATTCTAAGAAAATAATTGAGCATACCTTTGCTAATGGAATAGAATTGGGAGCCCAGGTGTAAATCTGTCTATGAGTTTGAATTGACTCAACAGCAGTGGGTTTTTTTTATGGTTGCCTGATTTTCAACAAGGGCCCAAAGGCCATCAGATGAGAAAAAGACAGTCTTTTTAACAAATGGTACTGGCAAAACTAGATGTGCATCTGCAAAAAAAAAAGATAAAGGACTTATACCATATACAAAAACTATTCAAAATGGATCAAAGACATGTCAAGAGACATAAAGCTCCAAACTATAAAGTTCATAGAAGAAAAACAGGATCTCCACTAGAAGTCCTAATACATGGCATTTACAGAATACAAACCATAACCAACAATACATAAACTCCAGAAGGTAAGCTAGATAATTGAGATTTTCTAAAAATTAAACACACTCATCAAAAGACGTCACTGAAAGAGTAAAAAGAGCACCTACAGTCTGGGAAAAAAAGTTTGTCAATTACAAATTAGACAAAAGTTTAATCTCTAAAATCTACAAGAAAATCCAACAAATCTACAACAAAAGGACAAATAATCCAATTTGAAAATGGGCAAAAGGAAATGGTAGTCTCACCCCAGCATTATTCACATGAATCACAAAAACAGAAAATAACACATATTGAAGAGACTATGGGGAGATTGGAACTTTTATGCACTGCTGGAAGGAATGCAAAATGATACACTCATTTTGGACAACAATATGGTGCTTCTTTGGAAAGCTAGCAATAATGCATGATCCAGCAAGACCACTCCTAGGAACATATCCTAAAGAAGTAAGAGTCATTGCATGAATAGACATATGTACACTTGTGTTCATTTCAGCAGTGTTCACCGTAACAAAAAGTTGGAAACAACCTAGACGCCAATCAACAGATAAATGGATAAACAAACTGTGATACATAATACACAATAGAGTATTATACAACAATAAAGAACAATGATGAATCTGGGAAGCATCTCATAACATGTAGGAAATTGGAGGACATTATGCTTAGTGAAATAAGTCAGTCGCATAAGGACAAATACTGTAGGAGGCCACTACTGTAAAAACTCATGGGAAGGGTAACAGATACAAATAAACGATCTCTGATGGTTGAGAGGGATAGAAAAACACTAAATAGACAATAGGTAAGTGATAACTTTGGTGAAGTGTAAGACAATACAACATTGTACTGGGAAAGCCAGTACAACTTGCACAAAGAAAGGTCATGGAAGCTCCAGAAACAGATCCAGACTCCATGAAGGATGGAATTGCTGGCTCAACTGGCATAACATAGTTTTAAGAAACTGTTCTACAATCTACTTTGGTGAGTAGCGTCTGGGGTCTTAGAAGCCCATGAGTGTCACTCTAAGATATTCCACTGGTCTCACCCCATCAGGAGCAAGGAGGAATGGAGAAAACTAAAGATACAAGGTAAAGATTAGTCCAAAGGACTACATCTACAGTGACCTCCAGCAGACTGAATCCAGTACAACTAGATGGTACCCAGCTATCACTACTGACTGCACTGAAAGGGATCATAATAGAGGGTCCCAGACAGAGCTGGAGAAAAATATAGAACACAAGTGTAGCCCCCAAAAGGAAATAAATAAAGACCAGAAGGGGCCAAGAAGGCAGACTAGTCACAAGTCTCTATAGTTCCCTCTGAGAACTAAGTCCTAAAAAAACAACTGAATGGAGCTGAATGGACATTTTGAGAGACTCAATATGAAGCAGAAGGTTGTGAGATCAGACTGAGTGACAGGAAGGAGAAAATGATCTTTGTTGGAGGTGAGACAGCAGCACAAAGGATCTCACTTGTGCTAGCTTGGTGGTTGAGGGTCTTGCCGGTACAGAGCCATCTTTGTCAACCAGGAAACTGAGATTGGGGCTGTGGCACCTGTGAGCCTGGCTGGGGCTGGTTGCCGTGCTAAGTTGCAGTGTCTGAGTAGACAGCACCTCTTGCAGCAGAGAGGACATGCTTAAGAAAAGTCACATCTAGGAAACACAGTGGCAGCTGGTGGCCGAGTGTCCCAGTGCCATTCCCCACGCTCTTCTCTGAGCTGTGCCATAGATTCTGCTGTTGTACCACAGCATAGGTGGCACAGGTAGGACACCATCTTGGTCAGCTGTGAGGCAGGGCCTGCCACCCCTGAGGGCCCAGCTGTGAACAGCAGATGCTGGACAGCACCTCTTCCAACAGAAAAACTGTTTTTAAGACAACTGCACCTAGAAAATGCAGTGGTGGCTGGTGGCCAAGTTTGGCAGTGCCCTTTCCCTCTCCCTTCTCTGAGCAATGCCACAGCACTTGGTGACGTGGCCCTGGTGAGTCTCTACAAGTAAGTTGTCATTTTTGTCAGCCAGGAGGTGACGCCTGCCACCCTTGAGGGCCTGGCTGCCACTGGACAGTGCCTCTCTCAGTAGAAAAGACACTGGAGGAACTGAACAGGTTTTCATGGTGTGAAGACAACAGTCAGTATCTAACCATTTAAAGAAGCAGACCATGGCTCCAAAAAACTCCTAAAATAAAGAATCAAGAACTTCCCAGACAGAGAAATCTTCCTGAAATTATCAGAGGTAGAATACAAAAAATTTATGTACACAGCCCTTCTAGAAATTAAACAAAGTACAGCAGAACAAAATGAAAAATAAAGCAAGCTGTGTAAACTGCTAGAACATCAATGATCTAAAATTCAGCAAATCAGTAATAACATTGCAGAGTTAGACAATTCAATGCAAAGCTGAAAGAGCAGGATTGAGGAAATGGAATGCAGAAATAGCAAGACTGAAGATAAAGGAACTGACACCAGGATTTATGAGAAATCAGATATAAAGATCAAAGAAAATGAAGAAGCATTAAGAAGAATGTGGGACTCTACCAAGAGGAACAATCTACGAGTAATTGGAGCTCCTGAACAGGGACAGATAGCAGAACATACAAAGAGAATTGTTGAAGAGTTGCTGACAGAAAACTTCCCTGACATCATGAAAGAAGAGAATATAGCTATTCAAGATGCTTACTGAAGTCCACAAAAGATTAACCCCAGAACATATTATAATCAAGCTTAATAAAATGAGACATAAGGAGAGGCTCTTAAAGACAGGCTCTATGTACATTCTTCTAATGTACAAAGGGAAACCTTATAGGCTGTCCTCTGACTTCTTGGCAGAAATCATGTTGGCGAGAAGGCAGTGGGATGACACATTCAAAGCCTTGAAGGAGAAAAATTTCCAACCAAGAATTATATATCCTACAAAATTGTCTCTCAAATATGATGGTGAAATTAAGACATTACCAGAAAAATGGAACCTTGGAGAGTTTGCAAAAACCAAACCAAACTTACAAGAAATACTGAAACTCTGATTATAAAATCAGTAACATCAGATGTATACTCAAGGATGCAATGCAGGACACAGCATCCAGAGTCTAGTCAGTTAGGGAAGTCACAAAGCTCAATCAAAACTAAAATATTAAAATTAGGGAAACAGATCTTAACATGTAAACTAGGACATCATCATACTATAAGAGGGACATATTACAGTATTTAAAGACCTTACACATGGAGATGAAGTTAAGGAACTATATAGAAGTTAAAGATTGGTTTTAAACTTAGACCATTAAGAGGGAACAAAGGGGTAGCTGCAAAGCAGAGGAACAGTACTACATATCAAAATAAGAAACATAATGCAGGATTCTCAACAGACATAAAACTAACACTAAAAAGGACAAAAAGAAAATCCATAAAGAAAAATGACCCAGAACAGAATATTAAGAGGAACAAAGAAAATGTCAACAATGCAAAAGTAATGGCATCAAAATGACAGCACTAAATAAATGCCTATCAGTAATTACACTGAATGTAAATAGATTGAATGCTGCAATAAAAAGACAGAGAGTAACAGGCTGGATCAAAAAACACGATCTGTCTATCTGTTGCTTACAAGAAACACATCTTAGACTCAAAGATATGAACCAACTGAAAATCAAAAGATGGAAAAATATATACCAGCCTAACAACATGCAAAGAAGAGCAGGAGTGGCAATACTAATCTCAGATAAAATAGATTTCAAAGTAAAATCCACTATTGTGGACAAGAATGGTTTAATACACAAGGAAGGTATAACAATATTAAATATGCACCCAATACCAGAGCATCTAGATACATAAAACAAACACTGGCAACATTGAAAAATTAGATAGATTACTCCACAATAATAGTAAGAGTCTTCAACACTCCACTTTCAGTAATGGACAGATCATCCAGAAAAGAGTTCAATAAAGATACAGAAGATCTTACTGCAACAATCAACCAACTCAACCTCACAGACATATACAGAACTTTTTACCCAAGAACAGATAAGTACACCTTCTTTTCCAGTACACATGAAACATTCTCCAGAATGGACCACATATTAGGCAGTAGAGTAAGTCTCAACAAAATCTAAACAACTGAATTATTACAAAGCATCTTCTCAAACCATAAAGCCATAAAAGTTAAAATCCATAGCAGAAAAAACATGGGTAGAAATTCAAACTCATGGAAAATAAATACTACCTTGCTCAAAACTACATGGGTTATAGAAGAAATCAAAGATGCCATATGGAAATTCATGAAATCAAATGAGAATGAAAATATATCCTACCAGAACCTATGAGATACAGCAAAAGCAGTGCTCAGAGGTCAGTTTATCTCTATAAATGCACACATCTGGAATGAGGAAAGGGCCCAAACCAAAGAATTAACCCTACAACTTGAACAAGTAGAAGGAGAACAACAAAGAAACCCCTCAGGTACCAGAAGAACAGAGATAATAAAAATTAGAACAGAACTAAATGAATTATAGAATAGAAAAAAGCAATTGAAAGAATTAACAAAACCAAAAGCTGGTTTTTTGAAAAGATCAACAAAACTGGTAAACCACTGGTGAAACTACAAAATAAAAACAGGAGAGGAAATAAGTAACCTGAATAAGAGATGAAATGAGAGATGTCACAACAGACCCAAAGTATCATAACGGAATACTACGAAAAATTGTACTCTGATTTAAAAACTTAGATTAAATGGACAAATTTCTAGATCCACATCATCTACCAAAATTATTACAAGGAGTAGTAGAATAACTTAATAAACCTATCACAGAAGAAGAGATTGAAAAAGTGATTTAAAAAAAAAAAAACAACTATCTGCCAAAAAAAGTCCTGGCCTAGACGGCTTCACTGGAAAATCCCACCAAACTTTTAGAGAGGACTTAATCTCAATACTACTGAAGCTATTTCACAACACAGAAAAGGAAGGAATTTCCCAAATTCATTCTATAAAGCCAGTTATAACCCTGATACCATAGCCAGGGAAAGAGCCCACAAAAAAAGAAAATTACAGACCAATATCACCATGAGTCAGATCTGACTCGATGGCACTTGGCTTATCACTCATGCAGCTAGACGCAAAAATCTTTAACAAAATCTTTGCCAATAGAATTCAACAACATATCAAAAAAATAATCCATCATGACCAAGTTGGATTCACACCAGGGATGCAAGGCTCGTTCAACATGAGAAAAGCACTTAATGTGATCAACCACATTAATAATACAAGGGATAAGAATCACCTGATTTTGTCAACTGACACAGGAAAGGCATTTGACAATGTCCAACACCCATTCATTTTAAAAACTCTCAGCAAAATAGGAATAGAAGGGAAATTCCTCAATGCAATAAGGGGCATCTTTGCAAAGCCAACTGCAGACATCATCCTGAATGGAGAGAGACTGAAAAAAATTCTCCCTGAGAATGGGAACTAGGCAAGGATGCCCACTGTCCCCACATCTACTCAACATTGTGCTAGAGATTATGGCCAGTGCAATCAGACAAGACAAAGAAATAAAGGGAATCCATGTCAGTAAAGAAGAAGTAAAAATATTCCCATTTGCAGATGATATAATCATATACACAGAGAACCCTAAAGAATCCATAAATAAACTACTTGAACTGATAGAGAGTTCAGTGAAGAATCAAGATACAAGATATACATAAATAAATCACTAGGATTCCTTTACAACAACAAAGAGAACATCAAAGAGGAAATCACCAAATCAATACCATTTACCATAGCCCCCAAGAAGATAAATACTTAGGAATAAATCTAATCAGAGAAGAGATCCATACAAAGAAAATTACTATATTGCAAGGAACCAAAAGACACTCACATAAGTAGACAAACCTACCTTGCTCATGGATAGGAAGACTTAACATTGTGAAAATGTCTATTCTACCAAAGTGATCTAGATATACAATGCAATCCCAATGGAAATTCCAGTGTCGTTTTTTAAAGAGATGGAGAAACAAATCACCAACTTTGTTTCTAAAGGGAAGAAACCCTGTATAAGCAAAGCACTACTGAAGAACACAGTGGGAGGCCTCATGCTACTGAACCTTAGAACTTACTGCACTGCCACAGTAGTCAAAACAGCCTGGTACTGGTACAAAGAAAGATATATAGACCAATAGAACAGAATGAAGAATCTAGAAATATCCCTACCCTCTTAAGAACAACTGCTATTCAACAAAGGCCTAAAGGTCATAAACTGGGGTAAAAACAGTCTCTTTAACAATGGTGTTGGCCAAATCAGATATCCATCTGCAAAAAACTGAAACAAGACCTATTATCTCACATCTTACACAAAAACTAACTCAAAATGGATCAAAGACCTAAATATCAAACCTAAAACGATAAAGATCATGCAAGAAAAAATAGAGAAAACAATAGAAATTCTAATACATGCCTTAGACTACAAAATCTGACCAACAATGCACAACCAACCAAAGAGAAAATAGATCAATGGTAACTACTGAAAATCAAACGGTTAAGCTCATCCAAAGACTTTATCAAGAGAGTTAAAAGACTACCTATGGAATGAGAAAAAATATTTGGCAACTACATGTTGGATCAACATCTGATTTACATGACATACTAGGTACTGAAAAAGAAAAAGGCAAATAACCCAATTAAACAATGGGCAAAGGACATGTACAGACACTTCACTAAAGAAGATATCCAGGTAGCCAAAAGACACAGGAGGTAATGCTCATAATCATTAGCTATCAGAAAAATCCAAATCAAAACTACAATGAGATACTATCTCACCCCACTGAGGTTGGTAATAATCCAAAACACGCAAAAAAATGGTACAACCTCTTTGGAAAGCAATTTAGTGCTTTCTTAAAAAGTTAGAAATACAATACAATCCAGTAATCCTATTGTTTGGAATATATCGTACAGAAATAAAGGCAGTCACATGAGTAGATACATGCAAACTAATGTTTATAGCAGCACTGTCCACAACAGCAAAAAGGTGGAATCTAGAACCTAGGTGCTCATCAGCAGATGGATGGATAAACAAACTATGGTACACATACTCAGTGGAACACTATGCAGTGATAAAGAACAATGATGATTTTAGGAAGTATCTAATGACCTGGTTTCAACTTGAAGACTTCATGCTGAAGGAAATGAGTCAGCTACAAAAGGACAAGTATTGTATGAGACCTCTGGTGAGTTGGCATAACTAGTCTTTTGCTAAGAGAGTCTCCTGCACTTCATGTTGGTGAGTGACGTCTGGGGCCTTAAAAGCTAACAAGCTGCCATCTGAGGAACAGCAACTGGTCGCAACCCATTTGGAATAGATGACTGAAAACATCAAAGACATGAGGAAGAATGCACCAAGGAAACAGAAAGACCCATATGAATGGGAGACTGCATCAGCGCGAGACCAGAAGAACCAGAAGGTTTCCGGCCACCACCAAAAACAGCCGTGACGGGGTACACAATGTAGAGTAGCTGATATAGCACGAGAAAAAGAGGTGTGCATTTCAAGAACTCTACTAAAAGACCAGAACTGATGGTCTGATTGCCTGGACAGTCCCCTGGGAACATGGCCTCTAGACTTGCTGCTGGCCCTGACCTGAAACCAGTACTCAGGTCAACGCTTCAGACAAGAATGGACTGGACATGGTGTGAGAATGTGGTATGTGTACTTTATAGTTTTATACATTTTTCGGAGGCGGTCCTACTGGTTTCTTTCTAGATGGGACAGGAGAGGGTGGAGAGGAGGGGACAGGTGTTTGTTAAGAGGACATCAGATGTAAAGAGTGAAAAAGAGGAGTATGCTGTCACAGTGTGAGGAGGACAGTTGGAGTTGCAGATAAGTTGGTATACAAAATGATTTGGATTGTATACTTTCACTTAATCATAATAAAAAATTGAAATAATTCCCAAAAAAGTCAACTAAAGAAAACAAAAAGACCAGACTTGCTTGCCTTACGAAGACTGAAGAAACCCTTACTGTAATGGCCTTGGATAGCCTTTCTGGTTAATAATGAAGCCACTCCTTCAACCAAAGACTGGACAGGCCCATAAACAAAATGAGACTAAAAGGACATGTCAGCCCAGGGACAAGGACTAGCAGGCAAGAGGGGGCAGGAAAGCCGATAATAGGGAGAGAGTTCACCTGTTGAGGGCTTGTTAACCAATGTCATAAAACAGTATGTGTACAAACTGTTTAATGAGAAACCAGTTCGTTCTGTAAGGCTTCATCTAAAGTACAAAAAAGGAAAAGAATTGAGCAAATGCTCAAAGACGAATGTGTAATGTAGAGAAACAGCAGATCTGAAGGCTAAGAACCACAGTCTCATAGGACAATTCCATCAAGTAGCATAAGATAGTTCATGATGCTCTACATTCTAGTCCGGTAGCATCTGGGGTCTTAAAACTTGTGAGTGCCCGTCTACGATGCAACTGGTTTCTACTGATCTGGAACAAAAAAGAATGAAGGAAACCAAAGATTCAAAGAAGAAACTAGTCCATAGGACTGACAGCCCACACAAACCACAGCCTTGTCTAGCCTGAAACAAGAAAAACTAGATGGTATCTGACTACTACTACTGACTTTTCTGATCAGGTACAAAATGCAAGGTCCTGGATAGAAAGGGAGAAAACTGTAGAACAAAACTCAAATTCCTAAAAGGGCTAGACTTACTGGACTGAAAGAGACTAGAGGTACTCCTGAGACTATTGTAAGATATCCTTTGAATTTGGAATTGAAGCCACTCCCAATGGTCACCATTATTATTATTATTATTTTGTGGTATATGTATTTTACTGTGTTTAAGTGAAAGTTTATAATAATCCAAGTCAATCTGTCTCACAAAAACTGACACACACTATTGCTATGAAACTCCAGCTGCTCTCCCCACCTTATGACAACACGCTCTGTATCTCCTATATCCATTGAACCAGCTTCTGTCGCCCTCTGCCCTCTCATCTTGTCTCCAGGCAGGAGTTGCCCAGTTAGCCTCCTGTATCTACTTAGGCCAAGAAGCACACTTCTCACCAGTAACATTTTAGGTCTTCTAGTCCAGTCCAGCTTGAGGAGTGGTTTCAGTTCTGGACTAACAGAAGGTCCAGAGGCAGTGTCTTCCAGGGAGTCTCCAGTCTGTTGCACCATCAACTCTGGTCTTTTAAAGAGATTTTGAGTTCTGCACATTCTTTTTTTTCTCCTGCTATGTCAGGGACTCTATGTTGTATTCCCTGTCAGGGCAGTCATTTGTGGTAGCCAGGCATCATTTAGCTCTTCTTGTCTCATGTTGACATAGTCTCTTGGAATATGTGGCCCATTCTGTCACTGGGGCTCATATTTTCCTTATGTCTTTGATGTCCTTCATTCTCTTTGGCTTCACATGGGTTCAGACCATTTGATACTACATAAATGGCCACTTGCTAGCTTTTAAGACCCCAGATGCCACTCCCCAAAATAGGATGCAGAACATTTTCTTTAAAAACCACTATGCCAGTTGACCTAGATGTTCTGTGAAACCATGATCCCCAGGCACCTGTTCCTGCAACTCTGTCTTTTGAAGTGTTGGGTTATATTGATGAAATTTCTTAGCTCTTGGCTTAGTCTAGTTGTGCTGACTTCTCCTCTACTGAGTGTTGTCCCTTCCTTCACTAACCTCATTCCTATCTACTATCTAGTCAGTGAATACCCCTCTCCCTCCCTCCTCACGCTTGTAACCATCAAGACTGTTTTCTTCTGTGCTTACAACTTTTCTTGGCTCCTTGAAATATTTGTCCTTTTGACTTTAAGATTGCTCCACGTTATGAGATGTTCCCCAATTTCATCGTTATTCTTTGTCACTGCATGGTATTCCACTGCTTGACTATACCGAAGCTTGTTTATCTATTCATCCACTGATGGGCATCTAGGTTGGTTCCGTCTTTTTGCTATTGCGGACAGTGCTGCAATAAACATTGGTGTGCACGTATCTATTCATATGACAGCCCTTATTGCTCTAGGATACATTCCAAGAAGTATGATTGCTGGCTGTTATGGTATTGCTATTTCTAGCTTTTTTAAAAAGTGTGAAATTGATTTCTAAAGTGGTTGTACCATTTTACTTTCCCACCAGCACTTTGTAAATGTTCAGTAGACACCTTTTATTCAAATAAAACACTGGCTTATAAAATAAAGACATTTACCCATGAGTATTGTTCTTCCTTAAAAACTAACTATATGAAACCAAATGGTCAGCATTTCCAATGAAATAAAGATGAGAAGGTAAGGAGAGGCAGGGAACTAGATTAATGGGAACAGAACAAAGACAATACTGAGAACACTGATGCATAGTGAAAAATGCAACCAATGTCAAGGAACAAGCTGTATAAAAATTTGTTGACTGTAAACTTAATTTGCTGTGTAAACTTCCACCTAAAACACAATAAATATATATTTTTAAATGCCTAGAATATTTCATAGCAGTATATTAAAAATATTTTTAATAATATCCATTCTTATGGATCCCTCTTGATCCCAATTCTCTCTGAGTGCTGTTGTTGTTGTTAGGTACTGTTGAGTCAGTTCCAACTCATAGTGACCCTAGGTGCACCAAAATGGAACACTGCTATTTCCTGCACCATTCTCATAGTTGTTTTTATGCTTACGTCCATTGTTGCAGCCACTGTATCAATCCATCTTGTTGAAAGTCATCCTCTTTTTCACTAACCCTTGACTTTACCAAGCATGATGTCTCTATCCAGGGATGGATCCCTCCTGACAACATATCCAAAGCATGTTATAAGCAGTCTTGTCATCCTTGCTTCCAAGGAACACTCTGGTTGTACTTCTTCCAGAACAGATGTTTGTTCTTTTGGCAGTCCATGGTACATTCAATGTTTTTCTCCAACACCACAATTCAAACATATCACTCTTTCTTCTGTCTTTCTTATTCATTGCAGAACTTTCACATGCATATGATGCAACTGAAAATACC
Source organism: Heterohyrax brucei (assembly GCA_028571685.1). Lineage (NCBI taxonomy): Eukaryota > Metazoa > Chordata > Mammalia > Hyracoidea > Procaviidae > Heterohyrax > Heterohyrax brucei. Next base: position 131,914,354 of record CM053149.1, on the reverse strand, counting down.
ATGGCTTGGGTCAGGCACAACTTAGTCTTCAAGGTGACATTTTCACTTTTCAACACTTTAAAGAGGTCTTTTGAGGCATAGATTTTCCCAGTGCAATGAGCCTTTTGATTTCTTCATGGCTACTTCCATGGGTGTTGATTGTGGAAACAAGTAAGATGAAATCCTTGAAAACTTCCATCTTTTCTCCATCTATCATGATGTTGCTTATTGGTCCAGTTGTGAGGATTTTGTGTGTGTGTGAATAAGTGGAAGTATACAACCACAATCAATTTTACAAGCCCACCTATATGCAGCTCCTTCTGCTCTCCTTGTCCGGTGACAGCACACTGCTCCTTTTCATTCTGTGCTTCTAGTATCCTCCTAACAAGTTCCTGTTCCCTCCTCTTCACTCTCTTCTCTCCCATCTAGAAAGAGACTAGTAGGGCTGCTTCTTATAAATGTACTGAACTGTAAAGTACACACACTACATGCTCACTTTGTGTCCCCAAGTCTAGTCAATTCTTGTCTGAAGAGTTGACCTCAGTAATGTTTTCTGGTCGGGGCAGCAGGTCTAAGGCTCATGCTCCCAGGGTAACCTCTATGCTGTTGGACCATCACTTCTGGTCTTTTGGTAGAGTTCTTGAGCAACACCAATCTTTTTCTCATGTTGCCTCAGGGACTCTAATTATGTGCGTCATCATGGCTGTCTTTGGTGGTGGCTGGGCACCATCTGGTTCTCCTGGTCACATGTTGATGCTGTCTCCCATTTACATGGGCCCTTCTGTCTCCTGAGCTCTTTTTCTCTTGTGTCTTTGTTGTTCTTGGTCATCATCCGTTCTGGATGAGTTAGGACCATTTGGTGTACCTTAGATGGCAACTTGCTAGCTTTTAAGACCCCAGACGCCACTAAATTCAAACAAGACCCATATCTTACACCTTATACAAAAACCAACTCAAACCGGATAAGAAACCTAAATATCAAATCTAAAATGATAAAGCTCATCAAAGAGAAAGTAAGAACAACAATGGAAGGTTTAATACACAACGTAGACAGACTTCAAAATCTGTCAAACAAACCACAATCATCAGAAGAGAAAATAGATAAATGGGAACTACTAAGAATTAATCACTTTTGCTCATCCAAAGACTTTATCAATAGAATTAAAAGGCCACCCACAGAATGGGACGGCAGTTCAAATCCACCAGGCGCTCCTTGAATACTCTGGGGGTCAGTTCTACCCTGGCCCTTAGGGTCGCTATGAGTCAGATCCGACTTCACGGCACTTGGCGTACAGAATGGGAAAAAATATTTGGTAACTCTATGTCAGACCGACGCCTGATCTCCATAATCTATAAGGTACTACAAAGTATCATAAGAAAAAGATAGATAATCCAATTAAGTGATGGGCAAAGGAGATGGACAGACACGTCTCTAAAGAGGAGATCCATGCAGACAAAAAACACATGCGGACATGCTCATGATCATTAGCTATTAAAGAAATTCAAATTAAAACGACAATACGATACCATCTCACCTCAACAAGGTTTGCCATGATCCAAAAAAAACACAAAATAACAAATGTTGGAGAGGCTGTGGGAAGATTGGAACTCTCCTACACTTTTGGTGGGATTGCAAAATTGTGCAACCTCTTTGGAAAGTAAGCTGGCACTCCCTTAAAAAAATGGGTATAGATATACCATTTGACCCAGTAATTACACTGCTCGGAATATATCCTACAGAATCAAGGCCATTCACACCAACTGATACATGCACACGAATGTTCATCGCAGCACAGTCCATGATAGCAAAAAGACGGAATCAACCCAGATGCCCAACAACAGAGGAATGGATAGGTAAACTGTGGTATATATACTCAACGGGACACTATGCAATGACAAAGAACAACGACGATAGCAGGAAACATCTCTTAACCTGGTTTCAACTGCAGGACATTATGTTGAGTGAAAGTAGTCAGCGACAAAAGGACAAATATTGTATGAGATCTCTATGATAAGAACTTAAAAACAGACTCATGCATAGAAGAAAAGACTCTTTGATGGCTGCATGGGAGGGAGGGAGTTAATAGAAGACAGTTAATAGAAATTTGGTTGAGTGAAATTGATGACAGCACACATTAGAAAGAAAATTAAGCACACATTTGAAAGAAGATCAGTAATAACTGGACTTCAACACAATTTGAGTAGTCCTCCCATCTTAACCCAATATTGCAAGGACACAGTAGCTGGGGCAAAGGGCCAGAGACTATGCTGTCAGGTGAAATCAAAGCCAATTGGCACAGCTAGCATTTTGCTAATTAAGACTCTGCACCCCTCATCAGTGAGTGGCACCTGGGGTCTGAAAAGCTGCCAAGCTGCCATCTGAGGGTTGGTCCCAAAAGGAACGGATGATGACCGAGGACCAAAACGACATGGGGCAAAGAGAACCCAGAAGACAGAGAGATCCATGTGAGTGGGTCTCTACATCGACTTGTGACCAGAAGAAGCAGATAGTGCCCGGCCACCACCAGTGATAGCCATGATGGAGCTCACAAAGTTGAGTCTCACTGGCAACAAGAGAATAAATAGAGGTGTACCATGAGATCTCCAACAAAAGACCACAATTGATGGTCTGGGAGCTTTGGGTTCCCCTTGAAGCATTGGCCCCTGGCCCCGATGCTGCCCCTGTCCATAAATTATAATGAAGGTCAACTTTTCAGACAGCAATGGATTGGACTTGGCGACGCAGAGTGACCACATCTTGTGGGAATTTTATGGTTCTATGCATCTATAGGATGTGATCCTGCTGACCTCCTACTGGAGGAAGGGGAGTGGGTGGAGAGGAGGGGATAGGAGACTGTTGGGAGGATAGGACATGTAGGGAGCACAGAAGAGGAATATGCTGTCACCGGTCAGAGAGAGCAGTGGGAGTTGCATATAGGTGAGCATGCGAATTTATATGGGAATGTACATTTTCATTCAATCATAACTGAAAAAAAGAAAAAAAGACTCCAGACACCACTCACCAACATGGGGTGCAGGAGACTCTCTCAGCAAAATGCTAGCTATGCCATTTGGCCTCCATATCCCCTGAAAGCATCGTTCCCAGATCCCCATCTCTGCTACTCTATCCTAGAAATACTGGGTTGAGATTAGAGGAGCTTTCAGTTTATGGTGAAGTCCATATTAGTTGACCTACTGTGTGCTTTCAACCTAACCAAATTTCTATCAACTATGTAATTTATGATCGACTCTCTCCCTTCCTCCCCACTCTCGTAGCCATCAAAGAGTCTTTTCTTTTGTACATAAGTCTGTTTTTAAGTCCTTATACCAGGGATCTGATACAATATTTGTCCTTCTGCCACTGACAGATTTCACTCCGCATAATGTCTTCAAATTGAAACCAAGTTATGAGATGCTTCCTAAAATCATCATTGTTCTCTATCTTTGTATAATATTTAATTGAGTATATGTACCATAGTTTGTTTATCCATGCATCTGTTGATGGACACCTAGGTAGAGTCCGTCTTTTTGCTGTTGTGGACAGTGCTGCAATAAACATTCATCTGCATGTGTCTTTTTGCGGACAGCCTTTATTTCTGTAGGATATTGCAAGCAGTAGGATTGCTGGATTAAATGGCATGTCTATTTCTAGGTTTTTAAGGAAGTGTCAAATTGCTCTCCGAAGTGGTTATACCATTTTGCAATTCCACCAGCAGTGTAGGAGAGTTCCCATCTCTCCATAGCCTCTCCAGCATTTGTTGTTTTGTGTTTTTAGGATCATGCCTGATCTTGTTGGGGTGAGATAGTTATCTTATTGTAGTTTTGATTAGGAGTTCTCCAACAGCTAATGATTGTTAGCATTTCCTCATGTGTCCTTTGACTGCCTGGATGTCCTCTTTGGTGAAGTGTGTGCCCCTCTCCTTTGTCCATCTCTTAATTGGGTTATTTACCTTTTGTTGGTATTTTGCAGTACCTTGTAGATTATGGAGATGAAATGTTGGTCTGACACGTAGTTGCCAAATGTTTTTCCCCATTCTGTAGATGGTCTTTTAACTCTTTTGATAAGTCTTTGGATAAGCAGGTGTTTGATTCTTAGTAGTTTCCATTTATCCATTTTCTCTTCTGTTGTCCATGCTTCGTTTTTCAGATTTTGAAGTCTGTCTAAGCCATTATTAGAACTTCCATTGATGACTTTATTTTTTCTCACATGATCTTTATAGTTACAGGTTTGATATTTAGCTCTTTGACCCATTTGAATTAGTTTTTGTGTAAGATGTGTGACATGGGTCTTGTTTCAGTTTTTTTGCAGATGGACATCCAATTTTGCCAGCACCATTTGTTAAAGAGACTGTTTTTACCCAAGTTTATAATCTTAGGGCCTTTGTCTTATATCAACTGTTCATAAGAGGATGGTGACATCTCTGGGTTCTCAGCTCTGTTCCATTGGTCTATATATTTCTTTTTGTATCAGTACCAAGCTGCTTTGACTACTGTGGCAATGTAATATGTTCTACTGGGTAGTGTGAGGCCTCCACTGTGTTCCTCTTCTTCAGTAGTGCTTTGCTTATCTGGGATTTCTTCCCTTTCCAAACAAAGTTGATGATTTGTTTCTCCATCTCATTAAAAAATGACACTGGAATTTGTATTGAGATTGCACTGTAATGTAGATCATTTTGGGTAGAACAGACATTTTCACAATGTTAAGTCTTCCTGTCCATGAGCAGGGTAGGTTTCTCCACTTACATAAGTCTCTTTCAGTTTCTTGCAGTCAGGTCTTGTAATTCCATCTGTGCAGGTCTCTTATTTTTCTGGTTGGATTTATTCCTAGATTTTTCATCTTCTTGGGGCTATAATAAATGGAACTGATTTGGTGATCTCTTCTTTGACGATTTCTGTTGGTATAAAGGAATCTTATTGATGTATTTATGTTTATCTTCTATCCTGATACTTTGCTGAACTTTCTATTAGTTCCAGTAGTTTATTTATGGATTCCTTAGGATTCTCTGCATATATGGTCATATTATCTGCAACAGGGAGATTTTTTACTTCTTCTTTGCTAGTGTGGATGCCCTTTCTTTGTCTAGTCTGATTACTCTGGCTACAATTTCTAGCACAAATGTTGAATAGAAGTGGTGAGAGTAGGCATCTTTGTCTAGCTCCCATTCTCAAGGGGCATTCTTTCAGTCTGTCTCCATTCAGGATGATGTAGGTGGTTGGCTTTGAAATGTTGCCCTTTATTGCATTGAGGAATTCCTTTTCCATTCCTATTTTGCGGAGAATATTTAGCATGAAGGGTGTTGGACTTTGTCCAGTGCCTTTTCTGCATCAATTGACAAACTCAGGTGATTCTTATCCTTTGTGTTATTTATGTGGTTGATCATATCAATTGTTTTTCTGATGTTGAACCAGCTTTGCAACCCTGTTGTGAATTGAACTTGGTCACGATACATTATTTTTTTGATACGTTGTTGAATTCTATTGGTTAGGATTTTGTTGAAGATTTTTGCAGCTAGCTTCAGGAGTGATATTAGTCTGTAATTTTCTTTCTTTTTTTTGGTGTTAGAGTTATACTGGCTTCATCAAATGAATCTGAGAGTGTTCCATCCTTTTATATGCCGTGAAATAGCCTCGGTAGTATTGGAATTAACCCCTCTCCAAAAGTTTGGTAGAATTCTCTGGTGAAGCCCCCTGGGCCAGGACTTCTATTGGTTGGTAGTTTTTTGATGCCATTTTCAATCTCTTCCTTTGTGATGGCTTTATTAACTTGTTCTACTTCTCCTTGTGATAATTTTGGTAGGTGATATGAATCTAGAAATTTGTTCATTTCCTCTAGGTTTTCCAAATCTGTTAGAGTATACTCTTTCATAGTATTCTGGTATGATACTTTTGATTTCACTTGCATTTGTTGTGACATATCCCATCTCATTTTTCATTTGTAGTATTTGTTTCCTTTCCTGTTTTTCTTTTGTAAGTTTAGCTGATTATTCAACAATTTTGTTGATCTTTTCAAAGAACCAGCTTTTGGTTTTGTTATTTTTTTCAGTTGTTTTTCAATTCTCTAACTCATTTTGTTTTGCACTAATCTTTATTAACCGTTGTCTTCTGGTGCCTGACAGGTTCCTCTGTTGCTGTCTTTCAACTTGTTCAAATTGTAAAGTTAATTCTTTGGTTTTGGGCCCTTTCTCCCTTTTGGATGTGTGTATTTGTAGAGATGAATTGACCTCTGAGCACTGCTTTTGCTGTATCCCATAGGTTCTGGTAGGATGTGTTTTCATTCTCATTTGATTTCATAAATTTCTTTATTTCATTTTTGATTTCCTCTATAATACACTGATTTTTGATCAAGCTATTATTCAGTTGCTGTGAGTTCAAATTTCTGTCCATGGTTTTTTCTGCTATTGATTTGAAATTTTATGACTTTATGTTCTGAGAACATGCTTTCCAATAATTCAGTGGTTTGGATTTTTTTGAGACTTGTTTTATGTCCTAACATAGGGTCTATTCTAGAAAATGTTTCATGTGCACAGGAGAAGAAGTTGTACTTACCTGTTGGTGGGTTAAAAGTTCTGTATATGCTGATGAGGTCTAGTTGGGTAATTGTCACAATAAGATCTTCTGTATCTTTACTGAGCTTTTTTTTTTTTTCTGGATGATCTATCCATTACTGAAAGTGGAGTGTTGAAGTTTCCAACTATTACGGGGTGATCTAACTCGTTTTTCAGTATTGTCAGTGTTTGTTCAATGTATTTAGACGCTCTAGTATTGGGTGCATAGATACTTCCAATTATTAATGGTTATGCACAGCTGTTTCTTCTCATTTTAAGTTGTGCTACATCAGCAGATGAAGATCCCAGAAGCTTTACTCCATCCATGTCACTAAGTTCACCTCTACTTTGAGGAGGCAGCTCTTCCGCAGTCATCTTTTGAGTGCCTTCCAACCTGGGGGGCTCATTTTGCAGCATTGTATCTGACAATGTTTTGCTGCTATGCATAAGGTTTTCACTAGCTAATTCCTCTCAGAAGTAGATTGCCGGGTCCTTCTTCCTAATCTTAGTCTGGAAGCTCAACTGAAACCTGTCCACCACAGGTGACCCTGATGGTATGCAAATACTGGTGGCATTGCTTTCATCATTACAACATGCAAGCTCCCACAATACAACAAACTGACAGACAAGCGGGGGGTCTGAATGCTATTGATAGTTAAATAGCTTAGTTCCTCAGGGCAACGGAGTCACAGGAGAATAACTGAGTCAGCTCTAAATGTATGTATGTGATGATATATAAATGCTACACACATTCACATACATATGTGCATTAACTGAAACTTACAGCATTACAAAAACATTATAGGAAAAGCTCGTGACCCCAAACTGTTAACTCATTGTTTCATATACTTTTACCCTGGTTGGGTTGCATGCCTTTGTTTTTATAGTAGTCATAATCCTAGTACACTTCCTGTATTTCATATGAAAGGTCACAAGCATTTTTCCTCATTAATGTATAATAATGTCATTAACATATGTAACATATTCACCCTGACTTTTCTGTATTAGCAGACTTCATTATTCTCCCAAGTTTTAATTATTATGGAAACATGAAAACAATCATTTTCAAATGTGGCATTTTCTTCTTTTGCAGTACTGCCCTAACATGGTTCTAGAACTGACAGCAACATGTCCCAGGCATAAACAATTTTACGGCTCTTTAGCCAAAATGTTTTCAAAGGGTATGGGTCAATTTACAACTGGCCAGTCAGGACTGGGGGTTATGGCTCCTCTTCAGCCTTGTCAGCACATAATTACCATTTTGCTTTAAAAAAATTAATTTCTTAATTTTTTGTTAATATTTTGGAGCCCTGGTAGCACAGTGGTTAATGGCCTAGCTGCTAACAAAAAGGCTGGCAGTATGAATCCACCAGTCAAACACTATGGGACAGATTTACTCTGTTCTATAGGATCACTATGAGTCAGAATTAGCTCGATGGACCAGGTCTGGTTTTGGTTATTACTTTGCTATATTAATAGATGGCAGGGAAAATCAACAAGTGAGTTTAGCAAAGTTTCAGTCGAAACTGAATCATTATATTTGACAATGTTTTGCTGTGTATATGGTGAATATGTTACATAAGTTAATGACATTATTATACATTAATGAGGAAAAATGCTTGTGACCTTTCATATGACATACAGGAAGTGCACTAGGATTATGACTACTATAAAAACAAAGGCATGTAATGATGAAAGCAATGCCACCAGTATTTGGGTACCATCAGGGTCACCCCTGGTGGACAGGTTTCAGTTGAGCTTCCAGACTAAGATTAGGAAGAAGGACCCGGCAATCTACTTCTGAGAGGAATTAGCTAGTGAAAACCTTTCTATCATACAATCAATTTCATATACTAACAATGAATATGCAGAACAAAATTTAAATAAAAAATTACATATAATCACTCCAAAGAAAATGAAATACTAAGCCATACACTTAAGAAAACATATATAGTAGGGTCTGCATGAGTCAGATCCAACTCCATGGCACTTGGCTGGCTTGGCATGCTGAAAATTATAAACTAGATGAAATAAATGAAAAATGATTCCAATAAATGGAGAGACACCATATTGATGGATCAGAGGATGCAACATTGTAAAGATGCCAATCTTTCCCAAATTGATTTTCTGTTTAATGTAGCTGTTTAATCCACTCTGTATCAAAATCCCAGCAAGGTTCTTTTAGACACAAATTCATTCTAAAATTTATATAAAAAGTCATAGCTTCTAGAATAGTTAATCCCCACGCAATTATCAAGGCTTACCATACAGCTTGGAAACCCTGGTAGTGTACTGGTTAAGTGTTATGTCTGCTAACCAAAAGGTCAGCAGTTCAAATCTGCCAGGCAGTTCTTGGAAACTCTACGAGGCAGTTCTACTCTGACCTACACGGTTGCTATGAGTCAGAGTTGACTTGATGGCAGTGACCTCGGCTTTTATATAGCTACGGAAACCCTGGTGGTGTAGTAGTTAAGAATTCTGCTCTAAACAAAAGGTTAGCAGTTTGAATCCACCAGGTGTCCCTTGGAAACCCTATGGGGCACTTCTGCTCTCTCCTATAGGGTCACTCTGAGTCAGAATCAACTTGCCACAGTTTTTTAAAAATATAGCCACAGGATCAATGGAACAGAAGAGAGAACCCAGAAGCAGACTAAAACGATTTCTGACAGAAATACCAAAGCAGTTCAGTGGAGGGAAGACATTCTTTTCAACAAATGGAGCTGAAGCAATTAGACATCACAGGCAAGAAAAGGAACCTCGACCTAAACCTCACATCCATTACAGAAATTAACTGGTAAGGTGTTTCTTCTAAAGTTAGACTTGCTTGGCCTGCTATCCTGTGTGCTCCTGACCACCTGCCTGTGAGGGTGACACCAAGTCACAGGTCAAGCCTTAGGTCCTGGACAATAAGAAAGGGCCAACTCTTCCCAGTTTCTGACCAGAGCACCCAGACTCCTCTGTACTGCTGTGTCTGTACGGAGAGGACAAACGAGAGTGTTCTCTCATAGCCTCTAGGTGGCTCTGCCGTCTCAAGCACACGTCCTTCCGAACAAGCACTTGGTAGGAGTCGTACTGCTGACTAAGGTACAGCTTGGCCGCAGGATCTCTCAGCCCACACTCTAAAATGCAATGGATCAGTGAGGGCCACCCATGACAGAATAATGAGACACACTGCACCCTGGGTTAGCCTCTGGGAAGGCCACCAGTCTTTACCTCTGGGACAAAGCTTCTGATGGCCCCCACTCCTGTGGAGACTTGGGCTCCTGGGACCTAAATGTTGCCCCCTCCTGTCACCCTTACCTGCTAGCTAGGAGCTGGGGTGGGGCAGCAAGCTCTGGAACTATACTTGTGCTCCTTTCTGGGACCCTTGGTTATCTGGTAAGTTACCTGACTTTGGTCTCTGCATAAACTCACTCCCGTGGGCCCTCCTGAGGACCTCAAGAAGACCGTCTGGAAACACCCAGGCTTTCCTGCATTTTGTACTGTAGCCCCACCCTGTGTGGATCAGTAACTGGGTTTGGGACCTGCCATTTCTCATTCGTCTTTCAAAGTCCTCCACCCTCTGCCTTCCCCAGGCAGCAGGAAGCAGGCCGAGGGGACCAGCCCATCCATCTGAGAGAGGAGCTGAGTGGATAGTGGGCTGCTGGTGTTTTTTCTCGGAAAGGGTCATTAACTGGAGACTTACACTCCCAGATTGAGGAGTATTTTCTTCAAATTCATACTTTTCAAGTGAGAGAAAAGGGGCACATCCTTCGTACCCTGGAGGGGAATGTGTGATGTCTCCTAGAAATAGCGATTTATAGAAGGCAGGCTAAGGAAGAACTACAGAGTATTTCTATAGTACTTAGAGGGAAAGGCTATAGCAAATCCTATTCCCTTAAGGCTTAAGAAATGGAAAGGAGAGTAGGAGGAAAAGACAGAAATGTACACCTTCAAGTTGGCACTGTCAATGCTGAAAGAGTGGAGATTACCTTGTGTGCCGAAGCCAGCTGTGGCATCTGGGTCCCCAGAGCTGGACTCAGTCACATGCTGATCTATATGTGTGACCTATAAGAAACATAAAGCATCAGCAAGTCTTCTGGTGTGGGAGTGGGGAGCTTAGCTCAGGTGCTGCCTGAGGAAGTGCACGTACCACTGTATACCACAGCAGCCCCCGTCACAACACTGACGTTAAAGCTGTGCTGACTACGCCACGTTCTCCCCTAAGTTAGCAGTCTGTGTGAAGGTGGAGGGACCCAGGTGGCACAGTGATTAAAGCACTTGGCTGTGAACTGAAAGGTTGACAGTTTGAGTCTACCAGATGTTCTGTACAACAAAGATGTGGCAGTCTGCTTCCATAAAGATTTATAGCTTTGGGAACCCCAGAAGGCAGTTCTACCCTGCTCTATACCATTGTTAAGAGCCAGAAGGCACTGGACAGCAATGAGTTTTTTGATGGTGAAGACTTCCTCACCAGGCCAAAACCTATTTCTATGACCATTTGCAATCACAGCACACCACACTCCCTGAAAGACCACCAGAGCTGTGGTACCCCTCCGGCCCGCTCACCTTCTACTGATAGAAAGCTGGGAACCCACCCAGGCCCCACAGGATTCTCTAGGGTTACGGTGCCCAGGCAGGACAGGCTTGCCCTCACTTCTGAACACCTTCTTTCAGCCACCCCCTCTCCTTCTTGTTCTCTCTGGTGGAAAAGGCCACGGGGACAACCAGTCCTGAGTCCCACGGTGCTGGCACACTGTAGACGCCCACTGAGCACTTGACAGTTACTGCCGGAATCAACTCCCACCTCCCACAGTCCTGCAGACGAGACCCAGAGGGTTCTGCCCAGCCTGCCCTCCTCAGGCTGCCCTCCCCGTTCTGACCTGAGGGCAGTCAGCGCTGACCCGTGGTTGGGAGTCAGTCTGCACAAGTGCCTGTAGCCCAGGGAACACAGTGCACAATCCATCACTTGTGCGGGATGAGTGCTGAGCCCTCGCCACGGTAGCTTTCTCCTTAAAGCAATGCAGGACTACCGAGAGGGGGACAGCAGGCACGGCTGGGGAAGCCTCCTCTGCTCGGCCTCCGCCCTCAGCTGGAGCAGGCATTCTGATCTCTGCCGCAGGGCACAGGAGCCCTGCAACAGGCCTGTGTCTACACCGTGAGTGTGCTCCTAGGTGCCTCTCCGCTATTTCAGAAAACAATTTGAGTCTTCATGTTATTTCAGGATTACTTTGCGGACACAGTTACAAATAATGAGTTCCAGGGAGAGCTGGGAAGGTGCTGGGCGCCCCGTGGCTTGGTCCAGTTACAGCTCAGGTAATTACACTGTGACTCCCTGGATGCCGCCACTTCAATCAGAGCTGTGGCTGGTCATCCACCCTCCTTAGGGCTGGCTCACAGCCGCACGTGCACAGGGCTGCAGCCCTCCACCAGCATCAAGTGGTGAGCCTTTAGCGTTGACAGGAAAGTGGCTCTGAGCAAGACCCACAGTGGGCTAAGAGTGCTGCCCCCGTGGGCTCAGAGCTCCGCAAGCAGGCAGGAGACCCATCATGCTCAATGTATATACTTTAGAATAACATCATCATATAGGCTCTCATCCGCCACAGGTGTTCTTTCCTGACAGTCTCTTTTGGGATGGGAACTGGCTGGGAAGAATTTGCACCATCACTGGCCTTGCCTTTTCTCTGCTGGAGTCACTGTATACCAGTAACCAAGACTGCAAATCACTGCCAAACATCTTCTGCTACATCACACACACAAAGAACAATGTTCTAAACACTTGTTTTCTTCTATATCTAACCTGACACTTGATTTTTTTCTGGGGGGATGGATAGGATGGCTGGCAACTTCGAAAACTGCTGCTATAATAAAAAATACATATAAATATAATAAGAGAAATGAAATGCAGCTTGGGACAAGGTCAGAAGGAAATCAGATTCATCTCCTATTTGGTAGAAGCATCACTCCAGCTTCCCTCTGGCTCCCAGTCAACAGTTGAATCTGATATGAGAGGAGACAGCTCCTGGGAGCCCATCTATTACCTCTAGCAAGCAGGGTGACAGGGGTTTAATTTGAATTTGGCCTTCCCTGGTGTGAAAAGCCACTTTGCTACATTGATGCACACGGAAATGCTTTGGTTCACACAGCATTTTTGATTAAATACAAAGGCAGTATGAAAGAGTAGAGAAGACATATATTTGTGGCTGAGTCTTTCAGTTGAAATGTGAGTTCAGCAGTGAAGGCTCACACACTTAGCTCCTTCAGAAGGAGCCAGGTGAGAGACTATTTGGAGAACAGGTCTGGGAAGAGCTGACACCGCTTAAAGACCCGTAAAGACTTTCCTCAGATAGGCTATTTTTCTTGTGTTTTTTTAAAAAAAAACAACAACAATTGGTATTGAGGCAAATAATCTCCTTTTCTCTACATTCTCCTTTGTTTTAAGAAGCTCGATGGCTAAGACACTGCACGCAAATCATGTTTTACGTCCCAGGTTAGGAAGAGACCAGCCGTCCAGAACAACGTTTATAAAGACTTGTATTTTAGAGGGGCCCTGGTGGCACAGCAGTGAAAGGCCAGGCTGCGAGCCATAAAGATGGTAGTTTGAATCCACCAGGCACTCCTTGGAAGGCCCATGGGGCAGTTCTACTCTGTCCTTCAGAGAAGAATCTTCTCAACGGCCTTTATTTTTTTATAATTTTTGTGCTTAGTAGTAATCATGAAAAATGTGAACTGGGATTTTAGATGCATGTCTCAAGGCAGTTTTTGAACATTCTTTGCTTACAGATTTTATCATGTAAAGTCTGGAAGTATAAGCAGTAACTTTGAACCTTTGGGGTTTGTCGCTTGCTGTCGCGCTTATTACCTTCCTCTGACGCTGGTCTCTCTGCCTCTTGTTTCCATTCCACCCACATGTTGCCATCACATTAAATTTCCTAGAGCATCACTGGCTCCTGTCAACCCCAAATATCAAACTCTTCCAAGGCACCTGAGGTACCCAGACCATTTCATGAGTCCCTGTCAGGCACCTGCAGCTCTAACTCCAGGGCTCCATGCTCACCGCCTCCCCCTCTGTCTGGCTATGTCCCTACCATAAACAGTGTCCCCTGTTCTGTACCTGCCTCCCAATCCTACCCAAATTCCAGGCAATTTTTCCTCTGAAGCTCCAAAGTAGTCTATGTGGCCCTGTCCAACTATCTGAAGTCCCTGAGCGGTACAGTTACTGTGCTTGGCTGCTAAAGGAAAGATTAGCAGTTCAAGTCCACCCAGAGGCTTCTTAGAAGAAAGACCAGGTGATCTACTTCTGAAAAATCAGCCACTGAAAACTCTATGGAACACAGGTCTACTCTGACCCTACTCAACTTACCACGAGCCAGAGTCAAGTCTACAGCAGCTGGCACTGGTACCACCACATTAGACTGTTAGATCCATGAGGAAAGGCTTTCTAGTCAATTTACCATCCTCTGTCCTATGGAGCACAGCACAATCTGACAGTCACCGGAACATAGGCTGCCATCCAAGCAGGAGTATCACCCTTTCAGTGCTCAGTAACTGTCCTGCTATAGAGACAGCCATTCCTCACCATCCTAAGGAAAGTGCAGTTTCAACCTATGGGGAGGAGGCCATCATTGCCCACCGAGTCAGAATGGAACATCTGGTGTGGCAGTTCATAGAGGCAAAGGGACCCAAATGAACAGCCTCCAACAAGGCATGTTTTCCTTCTGCTAGTTTCAGCATCTTCCGGTGAGTGGCAGGCTCTGCACACAGAGCCTGTGGCCCATGGGCTGCTGTGCTGCCAGCCTGCCTTCCTCTTTCCCCAGATGTGAGCCGATAGGTCATTTATGTTCGCTTGTCTTAACAAGAGGAAGCAATTAACCTCCTCTTCTCCAGGGACAGGCGTCGTGTGGCAGAGGGAGCTGCTTCTTGCTGTCACTGTCTCTTTAAGTTGGGCAGGAGGGGGCAGCTGGTGGCACAGACTTCCCTTCATGCAAGGTAATGAATTTCATTGACTTCCAGATGCTCAGAGGTTTCTGTGGGATGTCATGTGTCTTGGGGCCACTGGGTCAAAGAGAATCAGCCTGCAGGCATCAGTGGCCTCTCCTAGGGCTGTAGTGGCCCCTTCCCCACCAGATGCTGCCTCCATCTCAGCCAAAGACAACACTGATGCAGCTGCCTTGCCACTGCTTCTCCTTTGCAGATGGTGGTGCAAGGCCCTTATAAGTGGGAGGTTCTGAGACAATTCACACAAATGGGAGGCAAGGGTCTGGCCTCGAAGCTGGTCTCAGCATTTTGGGGGGAAAAAAAAAGGCAGTGCAATATTGAGAATTCCAAATTGTTTTGGAGAACGGTTTCACATTGATTTTAGAACCAGTACCACCAGGCTGCAATACAGTCTATTCTTCAGGGAAGTAGGATAAAACACTGATAAAATGTCTTTGTAGCATCTGAGGGTGGCGTGGAGCACCAACTGCCAATTCTAATTCAAAAGCTTCTCTCTAGCACACATATGGGGCCTTTGCACAAAAAGGTGGGTCCTCTGTTCACTGTTCCTCTTCCTCCTCCTCCCCAGGCAGCAGAGGCTCTGAGGAGGGTGGCACGCCCCCAGGGCAGTGGTGAAGGCACTCCAGACCCTTCTACAGAAATACTCCTGGCAACAAGGGTAACAAATGCAAACAAGGAGGACCATGAGGTAGACCAAAAGCAGGCCCTATTTAATTTCTTAGTGCTGCTGGAATAGAAAACGCCACAAGGAGGAGGCTTTAAAGAACAAGAACTGATTGCCTCACAGTCTGGAGTGTAGCAGTCTGCATTCAGGGTCACCCTTCTATTAGCAGTCCTGTCAGGTTCTTGGCTCTGTCTTTTCCTTGAGTGTGTCTTTGTGTTTGTTCTGGCCTTTGATAACTCAGAAGTGACTAGGTGTAGGACTTACCCTACACTGGTATGATCTTATTAACATAACGAAAGGACCTCAATTTCCCAAACAGGGTCACATCCACAGATACAGGGGTCAGGAATTCAATATGTTTTGGGAGGACACAATTCAGCCCATGACAGGCCTTCAGCAGAGCCACCTTCCTCTCCTGAAGGGGGCTGCAGAGCGCTGAACCCCCCGGGGCTCTCCTGGCTCCTCCAGTCTGTCTGCCCGCTGGCATCATGGGTGTGACTCATTCGACGGGGACAGAAGAGGCACTCCCTCTGTGCTCTGCCCCATCCCAACCCCTGCAGAGCCTTCCCTCCATCAGTGGTCTTGTCCCTGGGCCAGCTATCCCCTCACCCCACGGCCCTTCTTCCATCTACTTTGTAGCTTACTCAAGGCCCTATACCTATACTCCCTTCTAGCTACTGTCCTATCTTCTCCCTCTTTTCTAAACATCTTTAAAAAGTGGTTGGAGTGGGAGGCATCACTGAGGGACATGACAGTTGAGCTGGGATCTGATGGGGGCCAAGGAGGAGGCGAGAGGAAAGCACCTAGGGCAGAGGATGGCTGAGTGTGACCCTGGGGCAGGGTGGCAGCAGGGGCAGGTGCGAGAGCCAGAGAGGGGGCAAGCTAGATCCCTGGGAGCCTCCAAGGCATCTGAGTATGCATGTCAACAGTGACATGCTGTACAGCAGAGGCAACCTGCCCAGGTGGGTTTCCTGGATTCTGTGGGCATCGTAACTTAGGTGTGAGTATCCCTGAGCGGTTCTGGACTTGGGGAGAGATGGAGAGTCCTATAAAGATATCTCTGAGCCTGGAGAACCACGGAGCGGGCTGGGTGCCCACAAAAGGGAGGGGAGAAATGTGTGGGGACAGAGCCCCGTGGGGTGAAGACTTTGGAAGGCAGTAGAGAATTCAAGCCATAACAGGACCCCAACCGACAGGCTTCAGAGCAGGCTGACCCCAGGAGTCGGAGACAGCACGGACGGCAGAGCCAGTGCTCAGGTGGTGGGGGTAGGGGACGCCAGAGGCTGTGAGGCTGACGCCCCCAGGTCCACCCGGCTCATCACCGAGGGGCTGCTGGTGGCCGTCAGGCAGGAGCTCGGCTGCACTGGGTACAGGATGGATGGATGTGAAGACGTACAGGCAACAGTGTAGACAAGTGGGTTTTGACTCCAGTGTGCGTCAGAATCACCTGAGAAGTCTCATCAGATACGGATTGCTGTCCCAGCGCTTCAAAGTCAGTCTTCTGTGGCGGTGGTGGAGTGTATGCCTGTGTGCACGTGTGTGTGTGCGAAGAGCCTACCTTCCTGTCACCTTCACAGCTGCTGTGGCTGCTGCTCGATCCTACACTTTGACTAGTCTTTCAGGATGTTCAGCAGAGGGAGATGGGAGAAGTCAGGACAGTAGCTGGAGGGGTGTAAGGCCTTGAGGATGTCACAAAGGACCATTTGTTACTGCTATCGTAGCTATTTCCCCTAAAGTGTGTAAAGGCTAATAGTCACCATGCTTGGTGGCAGTGGTGTCTGGTCTTTGCACCCGAGGATGTGAGAATTTGCCCAACAACCCACAGCCTGTAGAGAGGGCACCATGCTTTTGTTACCAGTGGCTGGCACGTAAACTTTCTCCACCCATAGCAAGTCCCCTGCGGCTTGCACCTCTTCAGGCAGCAGTGGGAAGGGGTAGTCTCACCATGTGAGCTAGCACCTAAGGGCCCTGGTGCCTTCACCGGGGCAGTGAGGGTGCAGGTGCTGTGTCCCAGCGTCTGGGGCAGTCGAAGTCCTACACTTACGCTGGGCAGTGACAAGGGGCCCCACCACCAGCAGGTTGTGGGGGTGTTAGTGGGGACCTGCCTAATCTGAAGTCATCTGCACACCCTACAGGGGCATGAGTCAGATAAGTGTGGATGGAAGGCCCTGGCTGTGGGAACACTCAGGGCCAAAGTTCTAGGAGTGGTCTATAAACTACCTTGCCTTAAACTTACAGCCTTACAAGCCTCCTCAATGAGCTCTAACCATACTCTTCTAGGAGTTTGGGGCTGGGGCTCAGTGTGCTTCCCCAGCTCCTTGCATCCCCATCCTGCGGCCTCCCCACAGGCTTCTTTTCTGGACTCCCGGACTTCCTAACCATGCCAGGGCCGAAACCCTCCCTATCGTGTGCCCTGTCCAGGCATCCAAGTCTTTTGGCCTGGCTGGGGTTATTAAGTATTTATGGCGATGATGACCACGAACATAATAATGACAAAAAAGGGCAACTGACCCTTGCTGAGCTCTGTGCTTATCACATACCATATTCTGTGTGGGCACATTGGAGATGTCATCCCACTTCATCATATGAGTTTAGTCCTACTCCCCTACCCCCATTTCACAGAAGAGGAAACTGAGACTCCATGAACACATATATAGTGCTTGTTACAGGTTATGAGACTGCCTGGCAAAGTCCGACTCTGAGAAGGTAAACTTGGGATAGGAACTGCTTTCTTACCTCCCAGTATATGATGGCTGAGAAGTTCCTCCTGCAGCCAGAGTCCCTGGGAACTGAAGTGGGATGTCTGAGTATGGACACCTACCCCAGGGTCCCTGCCGTTGGGTGAGAACCCCCACAAGTTCCCCTGTGTCTACCCCAGGCACGTCAACCAGTACTTAGACACACCTGAGTTGCAATGCAGGTCTTAGCAGCTGAACTGGGGAGTCCAGGGGAAAAGCACCCATCCTGGGGTCCCACTGCCAGGACTGCAGCACACCCACCATTGGTGCCTTCTGGACAGACTCCATTTCTTGTGCCTGGTGGCTCTGACACTCTACAGAGCCGGAACAAGCAGCACCTGATAGGGTGCTCACAGGGCAGAAAGGTGCAGACACACAGTGCCAACACACAGCAGGCTCTGTATGAAGCAGTCCCAGGGCCGCACACATATCTGATTCACACCCCGGTGCTGGACTGCTGTGGGGCCCTGCTTAGAAGATCCCCAAGTGCTGTACGGGACTCTATCTTGTCTGGCACCTGGCCTTACCTGGTTAGCTATGTTTGGACCCACCACGGCCTCATAGGGTGGAGGGAGCTCAGCAGCGTAGAGCAGGCTGGGGCTGCTGATAGCGACGTCATACAAGGCGCTGAAGGCAGAGGGAGCGAAGTCCAGATGTAGGCCCCTGAGAAGGAGAAAACACCGCGGACCATGTAATCTGGAGACAGCAGCACCTACACTGTAGGCACCACAGAGCGCCCAGAATAGTGCCTGCCAGGTCCTGCCTTGCCCAACGCTTGTCACACTTGTGAAATAAAAACCCAGGTCACTAAGCAGTTTAACTCTTGCCTTTTTTTTATGGAAAGATACTGGCATTTTCAACAAACTCTATGGTTTTGTCCATTAAAATCAAGAAATCATACAGCTTGCTAAATCTTTAACTAAATTTTACATGTTATATTAATGACTATAATCTAAAAGCAGTTTTACATCTCATCAGAACATAACAGAACTATTCTTGTGCCACATTTTGTTTCCCACTACATTGTGAACATTATCAAAAAGAGGTTCTATTTCTAGAACACTCTTCCTTTCACATTCGTTGTCTACTATCACAGCAAACATGCTTTCCACCTCCTGCTGGACTTCTCCATTGAAAAGGAACACAGCTCCTTCAACTGCCAACCTTCCAAAGCCTGCTTCTTATCCATCTCCCTGGCCTCAGCCCCAGCCAGGCGGCAATAGCGAAGACGAACCTCTGGACCTCGGCCGTGGGCGTGCAGGTGTACGCCGGAGGGTAGTAAGGCGGCGGTGGGATCGGGGGGACAAACTCGTCAAAGTCCAGTGTCTGGTGGAGAACGGAGCCGTGGGGAGTCACACAGGCAGGGTTGGTGGAATGGGGTCTCTGCGGGAGGAACTGAAAAACAGCAGGAAAGAGTCGATCAGGGTGATCTGGGCAGGCAGGGTGATCCGGGGAGGCAGGGTGATCCGGGGAGGCAGGGTGATCCGGGGAGGCAGGGTGATCCGGGGAGGCAGGGTGATCCGGGGAGGCAGGGTGATCCGGGGAGGCAGGGTGATCCGGGGAGGCAGGGTGATCCGGGGAGGCAGGGTGATCTGGGGAGGCAGGGTGATCCGGGGAGGCAGGGTGATCCGGGCAGCCAGGGTGATCCGGGCAGCTTGCACGGCCTGTGTCTACTGAAGCTCATTATCCGTAAGCTTTAATTATCTGCTTTGAACATTTGAAATTTGAATTGTCACACCAGGACCATTAAACACATACTTTAAAAAGCTGGCTCCACAAGAAAGTTGTCTCCAGAGCTTTGTGATTTTGGTTCCCACAGGGCTACACTGAATGCCTGCTTTCTGAAGAAAAACAGTCTAGGGAGTTTTCAGTTCTATTTTTATCACTGAACCTGAGTGCACACTTCTAAAGTTCAGACAGCATTTGTTAAGTGCACTGCAAAGCCTAGACCCACAAGACATTCCAAAGCCCCACCCCTCCTTTGTTTTTGTTGTTACAGCTGTTACGTGATGTCAGGTTGGTTCCAACTCTTTGTATTCCTAGGCATGACTAACAAAACACTGCCCGGTTCTGCACCACTCTCACACTGGTTGCTACGCTTCAGCGCATTGCTGAAGCCCAGTCCATCTTGCTGAGGGCCTTCCTCTTTTTCACTGATCCTCTACTTTACCAAGCATGATCTACTTCTCTACGGACTGGTTCCTCCTGATAACATGTCCAAAATACAAGAGATGAATCTTGTGATTCTCGCTCCTAAATTTCTATAAATATTTGGAAATGTCACATACTGCACTCTCTTCTTGGAGCACTGCAATATGAATTAGTGTGCTGCAGGCCTCCGGAAGGCCTGCGCTGACAAATCTGTTTACCTTTGTTTAAACCAATAATGCAATGTTGCTCGTGTATTTAATAATGGGTACCTTAGGGTGGCAGAGCACTTAAGTGCTTGGTGGGTAACTACAAGGTCTGTGGCTCAAACTTCCTGGCCACTCTGTGGGAGAAAGACATGGCAGTCTGCTCCCATAAACATTACAGCCTTGGACACCCTACGCACACAGCTCTGCTCTGCCCTATGGTGCTGCTATCAGTCAGAGTTGACTTGACAGCAATGGGTACGGGCTGAACACACAATATCTGCTGACAGTTCCAGGGAATTCACACATTTTGTAGAATATTGCTTTGAGGGAAAAGAGCCTTAAAAGCTAAACTGCTGCTTGAGTAAACTCAGAGATAGTGATCACTTAACAAAGCGCATGTTGTCCATCTAGTTTTCTGTTTCTGCTCATGTAAAGTCCTGGCTGGTAAATGCCTGTTTCTATGTCAGGTCTCTGTCTACTGGGGAGTGGAGATGCCTCAGACATGATCTCCACTGCCAGTCGACAGCTCCCTGGAGTGCCAGCAGGTGAGAAAAGACTCCAGGCTTTCTGAGCTCTGCACTCTGCTCTCAAGGGGCTCCCTTCTTTATGGAAGGAGATAGGAAAGGGGGCATGCTAAGGGTGGTTAAGACAAGGACTCCAAGTCAACTCTCTCAGGCCAAGTACGACTCCATCAGGTAAGACTAAGTTCTCCGAGCACAGTACAGAAACCTGCAGTCCAAAAATGTTGATGAAGAAGATGACATGGAATGAGAGTTGGAAGACTGGTAAGATTTTCACAGGTGGGCTGCAGGATGGCACCCAGGAACCAGAACAATAGGCATTCAGAGAAAGGTATGTGTCACAAAAGCACTATGTGTAACAAAAGCAACAGATACGCCCCTAGCAGTTGATTCTTAATTCTGGGGAGACTGGAGAGCCAGTGAGGGTGCTTGGCCGGAGAACAGCCCTACTTAAGTTGTGTGGTGGGAAGTGCCCTCTGCAGCACCGGGAAGGAGCTGGAGTGAATGGAGGCTGGGGTAGTAGAACATTTTGGCACTAGCATGAGTGAGGTCATGACATGAACGTGGTCAAATGATAAGAAATTTCAGTGCTATCACCTGATGGAGAAAGAGCTGTGGCCATGTTTCACCATAGAACACAGTTAGACTAAAAATGGCTCCTGTGTGGTTTTGGTCTTCTTACCACATAGAGTATGTTCATTGCCTTTCCGGTGGTCAGACCTGCAGCTTTATCTAATTGTCTGAAAGGGAGTGACGCAGTGGTTACAAACAGGTCTAGTGTTTGCTGGTCCTCCTCTACTTATGGCACAAAGCTGAGTGGCTGGAATCAGTCTCTATCAAATTAGAAAGATCAATACATACTCAAGAAAAACTAATAAAATGCAGAAGGCAAAATCACACTCCTATTAAAGGTGCACTTTCACTAGGAATAAGAACAAGAAGCCATTTCACAAGTAAGTCTAAGAGCTCCAACTGATCCTATTAGCAGGCTTAAATGAGCAGACACTGCTGTGCACCTAGGGCTTTGTAAATTTAAGCAGCAAGCACCAAACGGGCTCTAAGCCCCTCACTGCGCTCTGGTGTGTATTGGCCACCTTCATGGAAGTGTCTGTCTCAGATTCAGCATGTGTCACACCAAGTCTTTACCTTTGCTCCTGAACTTTCCCAGTGAGACATCTGCCAGTAATGTTGACGTGTGTCCTCCCTTCCCTGCCATCAATGTCTGTGAAATAAAGACAGAGTCTGTCTCTCAGCCCAAGGTCACCATCTGCGCACTCTGCTCCATGATGTTGGTGCCGGAATTCTGAAAAACCTCATTTCCCAGACTCCCTTGCCAGTCAGCTCCTGCTAGGTTCTGCCAGTAGGGGGACACTATAAGGTAGGAAGGTGAGAGAGCTAGTCCTGCCTTCCTGCTGCTCCCCGCACCTTTGCTTTCGTTCTCTCATCCCTAAGGAAGGCAGATGTTTCCTGTGGTTACTAATCCCTGGGTAACCTCAAGCACCCCTTTGCTCCTTCAGCTTTCCCTAGCAGAGTCATCGACAGCATGTTACCGTGTTGGAATCCTGAGGGTGATTCTTCATTCACCTGGGTCCTGACAGCCCAGGGCCCTGCCTGTCTGACAGCCTGTAGTCTCTGGTCCTTGTCTGGTACTTTGCTCACTAAGGGGGAGCCAAACATACCCTTCTTTGCTGTGACACCTCCACTCAGGCCTACACACTCCTTCTTTGCAAGAGCTTCTAATGTGTCTCTTTGTCTTGATTGCTCCTCTTGAATCCAGTGTCATTATGCTAGTAGGCTTACTCTTAAACCAGTACAGTGAGGGCTCTCCCACTGGAAGCTCTTTACCCTTACCCCACACTACACCTTACCACAAGAAACGCTCCCCCATGAAGTCCCAGAAAATGTTCAGCTAAATCAAGGATTTCATTTTCTTTGAATCCATAATCAATGCCCATGGAAGCAGCAGTCAAGAAATCAAATGATATATTGCATCAGGCAATCTGTTACAAAAGAACTATTTAAAGCACTGAAAAAAGTAAGGATGTCACCTTAAGGGCTAAGGTACATTTGACCCAAGCCATGGCATTTCCAGTAGCCTCATATGCATGTGAAAGCTGGACAGTGCATAATGAAGATGGAAGAATAACTAAAGCCTCTGAATTGTGGTGTTGATGAAGAATATTAAATATGAGGTCTGACAGTTAAGTTTGCAAACATGCCACTGCGTGCTTACGTTGGCAGCGCTGTACAAACAACTTGGTAAGGTTTCACAACCTTGGTATATCAGTGTCTCACAGTGTGTCAATGTGTGGCGGTGTCTTGCTGAGTGGTGTTCATTAATACTGTTGCACGTTTTTGTGTGCTGTCACAAGAATGTTGGAGCTTGAATCAGAGCAACAAACATTAAATATCTTGTTAAACTTGGCAGGAGTGGAAGTGAAATCAGGAACATGTTAGTCCAAGTTTAAGGGGATAATGTCATGAAGAAAATAGCAATATATAAATGGATTAAATATTTTCCTGAAGGGAGAGAAAGCATCACTGATGAAGAGAGGTCAGGGTAACCAATAGCAAGCAGAGCTGACAAAAACATTGCAAAAACTCATCAAATTGTGCATCAAAATCATCAGCTGACTGTGAGAAGCAGAGCAGACCAAGTAAACATTGATAGAAAAACAGGAAAATCTTAGCATGAGAATAGTGTGTGCAAAAATGATCCCAAAGGAGCTCAGCAATGAACAAAAGCAAAGGAGAGCCTAAGTTTACTGAGACCTTTTGGAGAGACAAAGTGATGTTTGGGGCCATGTTATCACTAGTGAGAAAACATGGTGTACTAATATGACCCTGGAAAAAAGCATCAGACTGCACAATGGAAGTCAGCCAATTCTCTGCGACCAAAAAATTCCGTCAGTTCAAGAGTCAAAATAATTTTGCTGGCTTTTTTGACATCAGGGATTGTTCATTATGAATTTGTACTAACTGGACAGATAACCAAGTTTGCTATTTGGAAGTGCTGAAAAGGCTGCATGAAAAAGTTAGATAAAAACAGTATGAACTTTTCTCCAACAACTCATGGTTCTTGCATCATGACAATGCATCAGCTCACATGGCACTCTCTGTGAGGGAGTTTTTAATTAGTGAACAAATAACTGTATTGGAACATCCTACCTACTCATCTGATTTGGTCTCTGATGACTTCTTTCTTTACCCATAGATAAAGGAAATATTGAAAAGAAGACACTTTGATGACATTCGGAAGGGTAATACAATGACAGCTCTGATGGCCATTCCAGGAAAAGTTCTAAGATTGTTTTGAAGGGTGGACTAGGCATTGGCACTGGCCATCAGCATCAGCACATAGCTCCGCAAGGGGAGTACCTGGAAGTTGTCTGTAGTGAGATTCAGTAATAAGGTATGTAGCACTTTTTCTAGGACGAGTTCACCTTGTATACCATGGGCTGCCAAAAGAATGAACCAATCTGTCTTGGAAGAAGTACAGCCAGAATGTTGCTTAAAAGTAAGAATTGTGAGACTCCATTTCATATACATTGTACATGTTATTGGGAGGGACCAGTCCCTGAATAAAGGTATCATGCTTGGTAAAGTAGAGGGTTAGCAAAAAAAGAAGATATCCCTAAATGAGATAAATTAACATAATGGCTGCAATAATGGGTTCAAACCTTACTACTACTGTGAAGATGTCATAGGACTGGGCAGTATTTTAGTCTATATAAGGGCACTGTGAGTCAGAGCTGACTCAAATCAGCACTTATAACTAAGAACACCTTGGCACATGAGACCCTCACACACTGAGTCCCAGTGAGTGTCTAGCTTCCTGCTCTCTGGCTAACTTGAACCATAAAACTCCTCCCTCCTCCTAACACATCATGTTCCATCACAATCCCATATGTCAAACACACTTTATTGACTTTTCCTGGGTCCCCACCTACCTGTCTCCTGGCAAGCTGCCATGTACCCTTTAAGACCCAGAAGAAACACCCCTGACTCTGGAAATCCATCCCCTTGAAGAACACACACTGCCCTGTACCTGGCAGAAGGGCAGTGCTTTGCACATAGCAGTTATGGCCAAGTATGAAGTGCAATTCCACCTCAGAGTATTATGATTAGCAAATGGCTCTCAAATGTTCCTTCCTGAGTAGGTTCTCACTTCCCAGAGTCAGGTGTAATTCCTTGGTTTAATATGTGTGGTGACCCATTGGCAAAAGCACACCAATGCCTAGTGTGTGGAATGCTGCTGGTAGCTGGCTCAGGTTTTCATACACCTGCTTGTGAGCATCTTGGTGCCCACATTCCATCATCCACATAGCAGGAGTATGCAATTTAGACCCTGTTGTGAGAGTCTGTTTCTCATATGTCAGCAATGGAGAGAGGGAGACCAAGCTTAGATGTATTCCATCCTTCAAGGGTAATCTGGAAGCCAGGCAGCACTGGGAACTGAGGTAGCTGGCCTAAGGTAGCTTTCCAAAGCCCATTGGACATACAAAACCAAATTTGTTGCTGCTAAGTCAATTCAATCTCATAGAAACCCTACTGAACAGAGTAGAACTGTTCTATGTGGTTTCCAAGGAGTGGCTAGTGGATTTGAACTGCAAACCTTTTAGTTAGCAGCGGAGTTCTTAACCACAACACCACCAGGGCTCCTTGTGGACAGAACTCCTAAAATTTTATCCCATCTGAAAGACTTGTTTCTGGGATCTGAGGAAGAGCACACAGAGGTCAGGGGACTTTGGAGTTGGAAATTAGAGGGCCAGCTCTCAAGGCCTGACTGCTGAGGAGCCCACTGCTGTGGGGACTCCATTGATCCCTTTGAGTCTCTTTCCCTCTTCACTCTCTGTACCTGAGCCTGTCATATACCCACTCTCAGGCACAGACCCAGATGCCAGGGGGGCCTCATACCATCTCCTGTCATGGAAGCAGGGAGTGGAGCACCAGGAGATGCAAGTGGGGGAAGGTATTTCCTCCTAACCTGTGATGGGACGAGTAGTTAAGAAGAAATGGCTGTCCAATTACGTCTGGGAGTATTACCAGTAAGAGTATAAAGAAGAGTCCTAACAGTCTGGGAAGTTCTATACCCATGTCACTTTCCATGTCTTGTTCTGCTTCATAGGAACTGAATCTGGAAATTATAGGTGGCACAGTTTACATGGAATTTTTGTGAGAAATAACCCAGTACACCAAAAAGACTCATTGTCAAACAGAGGGTCATAGTCCACATCAGAAGACTGGTGGGTAGATGTTTGTTTATGGGTTTAAAGTTGAAATCAAATGTTTATTGTATATAGGCACTATTGTTATGATTATCTGCTTTAATCAGCTGCCCTTAGCCCTGGTCTGAACCTTAAGTAGCCTCTCTTTTCCACAGAAGTCTCTGCCAAGCCTTAAGGAAGGTCACCACAGATTCAGAAAGGCCAGTCTCAGCAGGGTGAGGGATGAGGGAGAGAGGCAACAATGCTAGTGGATATGGGCTAATTTTGGGGCACCTGGGGGACATGTTATACTCCTGACTGGCTTATACCCCTCAGTAGTTTCCAGGTTAAGCACAGGTACAAACAACACTGTGGGGGGGGGGGCACAGTGACCCAGTTGTACTTCCTAATGAAGCTTTACTTTAGAGGTAGAGGAAAAAAAAACCCAACAATAATAAAAGAGGAAGTTAACAAGCAGTGAGGATGCATGTAATAGCACATGATGTTCTTTTGGCTACAATAAGCTATGTGCAGAAAGAAATAATGTCATGTAAAAACGAGATCACATTTAAAAAATGAAATAAAAAGTGATTATAGGCATTTAGGAGATAAAAACCTTTCTCTACTAAACTATATCAATAAATTGAATTTTATAACTAGATTGCTAGTTGCTATCATTTCCAACCATATTAGGATAATTCTGCTTTATAAATTCTGACAACAGTACAGGCATAGCACTTGGCATCTCATGTACACATATACATTCAGCCACATTAGTTCCAACAACTGCTAATTATCTAGAAATCTTATCCAGAGAAATAACAAAGGGTGAGTTCTTTGAAGGATTTGTTCTTGCCATCTTTGATTTCCCTAACAGCACTCGACATATAGCAAAACTCATTAACTGTTTGCTGGTTGAAGGAACAGAGCAAATCAGCAAATAAAAATGAATGAATAAATTGGCAAATAACACAAAACTGTGACTGTCCTGAAAAATGGTTAGATCTAGAATTTTATTTTATTGCACAAATTCTTCACATATAAACTATAGTAAAAATCATGACCGAGGTACCCTATCTAACCTTTAGCAGAAAGTCAGGCTGGGGAAATGGGAGAAGAGGAGGTAGCTTGTCTGTGCATGCTTGTGTGTCGGTATTAGGCTGTCTAAGCCTGCAGAGTGGCCAATTTGGGCAAATTAGAGTGGGGTGTCCCTTCTTACGGGAGGCCAACATCCCGTGGCAGGGCTCACAGCTAGGCAAGCAGACTGGCTTTCATCCCTGACTCCAGCACCCTGTGTGGTGAACTGCTCAACTGGGTCCTGGAGTACCCTACAGGTTCCTAGACATGATGCTCCTCCACAGTGCCACTGTTCTTTTCAAGAAAAGAAGTCAGTGTGACTCTATCAAGAAAGGGGTGGGGTGGAGAAGCCAAGACAGTGGACCAGACACATGTCTCCTCAAGTTCCTCTGAAAACTAAGACCTGGATTGATAACTGAAGGGAGCACTCTGGACACCCAGGGAGCCCTAGGATACAGCACACAGTTGTCAGATTGGACTATGCACCAGCCAAAGCCTAAACAGGAAACTTCCTCTCTCTGGTAGGAGCCAGCACATGCTGAACCCTGTTTCTGCTGACTTGCCACTTGGTGGGATTGCAGGTGCCAATGCTTTTTATGGTTGCCATTATCCAGGAGGTGGGAGATGGGCATAAACCAGCAAATACATTGAAATGCAGTGCTAAAAAGTAAACTGCGTATAGCACACCAGAGACACAGTGCAGGGGATAGCCACATTTTGAAAGCCTGGTGGCTGATTGAGGGCTCAACTAATCCCCCATCATCTCTTTTCTAAGCTCTGCCATAAATTCTGCTGTTTCAGAGGGAAGGGCAGCTCGGCCAGGATGCCATCTTGGTCTGCTGGGTGGTGGAGTCACCGAACTAGAGGCCTGAGCACAGGCTAATTCACAAGCTCAGAAGCAGTGCCATTCGGGAAAGTACTTTCTCAGAAGACTGGCTGTGTTTAGCAGTGTCACCTTATGGTAGGGCCTGGCTGGGAATGGCAGCAAGGCTGTAACCCCTTCCTACTTTGAACTAGGCATAGCACCTGGGGATAGCCAAAGAGGTGCTTCCATTGTCAGCTGGAAGGCAGGGCCTGTCCCACTTGATGGCCTGATTGATTTTAGCAGCTGTCAGACAGCCACTAGCTTTTTGAAATAAGACTGCCTGGAGAAATAACTGCTGAGTGGTCCGGTAGCATCTCTTCCAGCCTTTACTGACCCACATCATAGGGTTGGTTGATGGCCCTCCAGTGACTCTATAAGTACTGTGCCATCCCTGCCATCCAGGAAGTGGAGGCTGTCACCCCAGAGAGTCTACTGGGGCCAGTCACTAGCGTGCACAGAGGTGGCTGGTGAACAACTCCCTTCTCAGAACTATGCCCTGTGGAGGTAATACCAGAGAAACTAAACAGCCTGTAGATGGCCTGAAAGCAACAAACCAACCCTAGCCATTTTGAGAAACAGCCCACCACAGCTCCAGAAAACTCCCAAAAGAAAGAATCAAAAAACTTCCCAGATGAAGAGGGCTTTATAAAACTATTGGAGGTTGAGTACAAAAGAATTATATATAGAACCCTCCTAGAGATTAAACAAAATTCAGCAGAGCAAGATGAAAAATTAAGCAAGCTATCTGTACTGATGGAAAATCAATGATCTGAAATCCAAAAGATAAATAATAAAATTACAGAAATAGACAATTCAATGAAAGGCAAAAGGGCAGAACTGAGGAGATGGAAGTCCCACTTAGTGACTTTGATGACAGAGCAACTGACACCAGCATTTATGAGGAGAAATCAGAGAAAAGAAATAAGAAAAATGAAGAGGCATTGAGAAACATGTGGGACTCTATTCAAAGGAATTCTATGATTAATTGGCACTCCTGAACAAGGAGGGGTAGCTGAAAACACAGAGAGTATTGTTGTTGAGTTGCTGACAGAAAATTTCCCTGAAGTCATGAAAGAAGAGAACATAGATACTGTCTTAGTCACCTGATACTGCTCCAACAGAAAATACCACAAGGGGAAGGCTTCACAAGGAGAAACTTTATTGTCAGAGTCTGGTAAGCCACAAATCCATCTACAAATTGCAAGTCTGTTCAACAAGAGAAATTATCACAGTCTGGTGGGCTGAGTCCAAATTCAAGGAGAGCATCTTGGCATAAGAACCTCAGGTCCAGAAGATGTGCTCTGCTCTTGGTCATGTTTCTTGGCAGTGTGAGGTTCCCAACTTCCTATGCTCTCTTCTTCCCTTATATCCTACAAGCCCACTGTAGCTTCAGTTCTGCCTTACCAACAGAGCTGCTACCTAGTCCCAATCATCAATATTGTGGAGAGAGAATTCACAACACATCCGAGGAATGGCACTCCTATCCAAGTCAAATCAATACATACATTTTGGGGGGGACATAGTTCAATCCATGACAGATATCCAAGATGTGTATTGAATGTCACAAAAACCAGACCCAAAAAGAAAGACAAGCATAATAAAATGAAACATAAACAGATGCTCTTTGCAGCAAGGCTCAAAGCAAAGCTAACATGCAGAGGTAAATGCTATAGGCTTTTGTCTGACTTCTCGGCAGGAACGATGTTGGTAAGGAGGCAGTGGGATGACACATTCAAAGCTTTGAAGGAAAAAAACTTTCAACCAAGGATTATATATGTTGCAAAACTGTTTCTCAAACATGTAGATGAAATTAAGATATTCACAGACAAACAGAAGCTTAGAGACTTTGTAAAAATGAAACCAAAACTACAAGAAATATTGAAAGGAACTCTTTGCTTAGAAAAACAAAACCATTAAGTGTATATTTAAGAAGGCAATGCAGGGCACAGCATCTAGAAATCTACTCAGGGAAGTCAAAGCTACAATATTAAAAGAAGGGAACTGGTGATCATGTCACAAAAACTATGACACCATCACACTAAAAAGAGGTATACACTACAGTAGTTACAGTCCTTTCAGATAGAGAGGAAGTTAAAAAGATATACAGAAATTAAAACTGGGTTTAAACTTAGAATAATAAAGGGGGGTCATGGGAGTAGCAGAAAGCACAGTAATAATGCAACACAACAAAATGAGAAATAGGTCATAAGGGGGCTTCTCCATATTTGTTCACAAACTGTCTGTTTTAGTTACCAAGTGCTGCTTTAACAGATCTTGGTACCGAGGAAGTGGGGTGCTGCTCTAACAAATACCTAAAATGTGGAAGCCATTTTGAAACTGTGAAGGGATAGAAGATTCAAAAGGAACTGAGAAGTGTGAACACTGAAGAAGGTACAGATGGTGAGAACTGAGCAGCAGAGGACTGGCGGCAGCAGCAGAACCAGAGACAGCACTGGAATCAACCCATGGAGCAAGAGAGCTAAGTGCCTGTGCACAGAGGCTTCCTGGTGGTGTGGGGCGCCTCCAAGGCACTTGAATCTGTGGAGCTAGCGTTGCTGACCCACGGAAAGAGAGAGCTGAATGCCTTTGTGGAGGAGCTTTCCTAGCAGAGTAGGGTGTTTCCAGGCACTTGAATCAGTGGAGATACAGAGCTTTGGAACCTTTGCCCAGCAAGGCAGATGTGGGCCTGAGGCCCAGGCCATGCAGCTATAGGAAGCAGAAGCTGAAGAGACAAACAGTGTAAGAAACCGAGCTGCCTCAGTCTGAAAAGGTATGGCCATGATGTCAGGGGTTTTGAAAGGGTGGAGCCAGGAATTTCTGTTTGAAAGGGTGGAATTTCCACTTAGCTGGGCTTAGGGCACACCGAAAGTTGAGGGGTCAGACTTGTTGTCCAAGTAGGCCTTTCAAGGCAGATTCATAGCACAGGGCTTGGGGTCTCCACTCAGAATCCAGAGAGTGTGGCCAATACCTAGAATCTGGAGGGCAAAGCTGTTGTATAAAATGTCTCTGAAAACTGAAGATTATTGTCAAAGCTTTGAGGGCTAAAGTAATTGGTTCGGCTGACTTGCTTGTTGCGTCTTAATGCCTTCTCCCATTTGTAATGGGATGTTTACCTTGTGCCTGTTCGGCCATTGCACCTTTGGAAACAGATAGCTCGCATTCTAGGTTTCATAGATATAAAGGAATTTCTGAATTTTGGACTTGGAACTGATTTAAGACCTCTATCACATGGAAGGTACATGATTTTGTTATGGGATGGATGTGCTACATGTTTCAAAGATGTGATTTTTGGGGTGCCAAAGGGTGAGATGTCATGGATTGAACTGTGTCCCCCCAAAATATGTGTAACCATGTGGCTGGGCCATGATTCCCAATATTTTATGATTGTTCTCCATTTTGTGATTTTCCCGTACTGTATGTTAAAGGATTAGGGTGGGACTGTAAATCCCTTCATAGAATCACCTCCCTGCTCCACTGTAAGGGGAGTTTCCCTGGGTGTGATTTGCACCACTCTTTATCCTTTCATCCTACAAGAGATAAAAGGAAAGGGAAGCAAGCAGAGAGTTGGGAACCTCACACCGGCAAGAAAGCGGCACCAGGAGAAGAACATGCCCTTCAGACCTGATGTTCCTGCGCTACGATGTTCCCTGGACAAAGACTGATGTAATACCAGACTTTCCTCCAGAGTTGGCAAAGGGAAAGCCTTCCCCTGGAGCAGACACCCTGAATTTGGACTTGCAGCCTACCAGATTATGTAAGAATAGGCTTTCCTTTGTTAAAGCCATTGACTCAAGGTATTTCTGTCAGAGCAGCACCAGCTGACTAAAATAGTGCCCTTCCCTCCAACACTGCTCTCATCATAAATTAGTGTTTTTCCTTTTGAAGGCTTTTGGGAAAAACAAATGTCAAGATGAAGAGTTAGTACAACAACAAGAGCCATAGTCAACTCAACAGATGAAAATTTAATCAAGGAGAACAAAGTCAAAATAATGGAAGATAAAGAACACAGAAATATTAATGAGTAGTATATACTTCATCCAGTTTAAATACAGAAAAGTAATGAAAATGTGATAGTTTGATGTGATTTAAATATTAGGGATTATTGAAAGAGAAGTGACATACCAGAGGGAAAAACTCTAAAACCCAACACACAATTTTTTAAATTAGCTTAGGAATATCCAAAAGCTGGCTATGGTGTAGAAGAAGAAGAGAAGTGAAATCACTCCAGAGGAAAGACTTAGTAAGAAAAAAAGCCACACTTGGGAAAGCATAAATATCAATAGGATCCTTCTTTTCCACAGTTGGATGATTAATGAAGAAAAAAATTACTGGAAGTGGGGAAAAACACACATACACTAAAAAGCCAATAATACACACTTAACACATTTTATTTTAATTTGAAACAGACACATCTATAACTTCCTAGAAAGATACAAAGTATCAAAACTGACTGGAGAAGAAATTGAAAATATGAATATATCCATAACAAATAAAGAGATTGAATCAATTATCAAAAACTCAGCCTACAAAGAAAAGTCCACTTTGGCAAAGTGGGGTTTATCTCTAGAGTGAAAGGTGGTTTAACACTTGAAAATCAATTAATTCACTACACTATATAAATAAAAAAACCTACACCCTTTCACGATAAAAACACTCAACAAATGGGAATAAAAGGAAGCTTCCACAATATGGTAAAGTGCACTGACCAGAAGTCCACAGCCAGCATCATACTGAATGGGGAAAGACTCAAATCTTTCTTCTTAAGATGAGGAAAGAAACAAAGACGTCTGCCCTCATCACTTCTGCTTCACACTGCACTGGATATTCTAGTCAAGGAAATTAGGAAGACATAAAAGGTATCCTGGTTGAAAGGTAATAAGTAAACCTGTATTTACAGATGACATGATCTTGTGTATAAAAAAATCCTAAAGCGCACACACACACACACACACACACACACACACACACACACACACAACTACTAGAACTAAGAAACCAGTCCAGCAAGGTTTCAGGAGACAGGACCAATTAAAAAAAAATTAATCATTTGTATTTTTATACACTAGCAATGAACAATTTGAAAATTAATAAAATAATTCCATTTATAATAGCACCAAAAAAGAATAAGATTCTTAGGATTAAATTTAATAAAAGAAGTACAAGATGTGTACAGGGAAAACTATGAAAGATTGCTGAAAGAAATTAAATAAGATCTAAATAAGTGGAAAGATATCCCATATTCATGGCTAGAACACTTGTTGGGAAGATGATCTGCCTCTATGATTTCCAACCAGGCTGCCTAATCTGAGGCTTCGGGCTCAGAACATTCACTGATAAGGAGTCTGGAAATTGGGTCTCTCTTTCATAGTCCCTTTACCTTTTCAGAGAAGGAATCCTATTTGTTCTGAGCTCATAGCAATTTTCTCTGTTTCTTGTTCGTGTGTGGGCACTATATGGCATCTGGCCAACCACACTATCTCTATAAATACTTAACTAAACTAAGCATTACCCCAGGGGAGGTGATTCTTAACCTGCTGCATCATTGATTAGAAACTACAAGATTACAAAATTAATCTTCTAGCTAGAGGGGAAGGAGTTTACTTTCTGATTATGCTTTTTATATCTGAACAAAAGACAATGGCTAGTCCATGTGTGCCTGAACAAAGTCTCCTTTTTCTTATCCCCTTTCACCTTTCCCATGTAATCCAGCATGCATACCCTTCTGATTTATACTATATAACCCCGAGGCCCTAGTTCCTCTTTGTTCCCTCACCTGTAATTTATTGAGGAGCATGCGTGGAGGTGACTAAACATTTCACCCTTGAATGGGAGAGTTTTGGGGAACTTGACTCATGGATAAACCCTATTCTGTTTATTACTGTCCTGATTAATATATTACATAATAAAAGCCTGTGAACATGTCAGTGACTAGTGTGTTTATTTGTTCTGATCCAAAGAGCTTGTCTAATTTATTTCACTCAGTATATCACAGAGACTTGATATTGTTAAGATGGTAATGTTTCCCAAACTGAACCACAGAGTAAATATGTTATCAGAATTTTAGGGGGCTTTGCAGAAGATGATGCTGAAATTCAAGGGACACAAAAGAGGTAAACAATCCTGAAAAAGAAAAAAGTTCCCTTCTGTAAAACTTACTACAAATTATAGTACACAATATGAGGTAGTCCTGAAATAAGGACAGACATACAGATCGATGTAACAGAACTGACAGTCCAGAACCAGTCAACAGTGCCAACACAATTCAATGGGGGAAAGAATAGTCCTTCCAATAAATGGTGCTGGGACAAACTGGATCTCCACAATCAATAGAAAATAAAGTTCCACCCCTTACCTCACATCATCTACAAAAGTTAACTCAAAACGGGTTAAACACCTAAATGTAAGACCTAAAACTATAAAATCATAAGACACAGGAGTCAATTCTTATAACCTTGCATCAGGCAATGATTTCCCAGATACGACACCAAAGCGCAAGCAACTAAAGAGGGAAAACAAACTGCACTTCTTCAAAACAGAAGCTTTTGTTCTTCAAAGGACATCACCAAGAAAGGGAAAAGACAGCCTGCAAAATGGGAGGAGACATATGTAAATTTTATGTCTGATAAGGAACTTTATTTAGAAGATGTAAAGAACTCTTATAATTCAATGATAAATAATAAAATCATAAAAACAGAAATGAGCCAGTTTGAAAAGCATTTGTATATCTTCTTTGGAGAAATGTTTACTTAAAACATTTCTCAAAGAACATATTACAAACAACTAGTGAACACATGAGAAGATGTTCAACGTCATTAGCCACCAAGGAAACGTAAGTCAAAACGACAATGAGATACCACTCACATCCACTAGGACGGCTGTAATTAAAAAGATAGATAATAACAAGTGTTGGCAAGAATGTAGAAAAGTTGAAACCCTCTTCCCCTGCAGCTGTGAATGTAAAATTGTACAGCTGCTTTGGAAAACCATCTAGCAAGTCCTCAAAACAGTCATATGATCTACCAATTCTAATCCTAGGAAATAAAAACATATGTCCAGACAAAAACTTGTACATGAATATTCACGGCAACATTATTCTTGATATCTAAGAAGCAGAAATAAGCAATACATCCATCAACCGATGAATGGAACAATACACGTGGTACAGCCATCCAATAGAGTATTATTTGGTAACAAAAAGAATGAAGTACCAATACTGACACATGCTGCAATACGAATGAACCTAGGGATTGAGAAGGAAATGTATTAAGTCTGTGATGCTAAGAATATGAGTGATATTTGTTGTGGTGATAGTTATACTACTGCGACTATACTAAAAACCACTGAATTATAGACTTACGGTGGGTGAATTACATGGTAGGTGAACTATATATCTAAAAGCCTGTTACTGATCCCCTCCAAAAGAGGAAAAGCAAAACAAAACAAAAATATACATGCGGACACTGACCAATTCTCCTTTGAGTCAGTCTGCTGCTACAGTGCTCTATGATCTTTCCTGTATAAACTATTCAAGCATCCACCAATAGGGAAATGGCCAAGTCACTGACATTACATGTATTGATGCATCGATGCAGATATTAAAACAGTATGTGTCTGTCTACTGAAAGAAGTCCAAGCTGCACTAAAGGTATTGGTGAAGAACAGGCTCCAGGAATTGATAGAATATAAACTGAGATGTTTCAACAAATGGATGTGGTGCTGGGGGTGCTCACTCATCTATGCAAAGAAATTTGTAAGACAGCATCTTGACCAGCCAACTAAAGAGATCCCTACTTGTGCCCATTCCAAAGAAAGGCGGTCCAAAAGAATACATAAATTACTGAACAATACCATTAATAATATATACAAATAAAATTTGACCCAGGCAGTGGTATCTCATTGTCAAATACTCAAAAGCAGTTGAAAGGGAAGAGCCTGAAATTCAAGTTGGATTCAGAAGATGTGAACAAGGGATATCATTGCTGATGTTTGATGAATCTTGGCCGAAAGCAAGTAATACCAGACAGATGTGACTGTATGGACTAGGCAAAGGCATTCACCTATGTGGATCATAATAAGTTATGGATAACATTGCAAAGAATGAGAATTCTGGAACAGTTAATTGTGGACATCAGAAACCTGTACCTAGGCCAAGAGGCAGTCATTTGAACAGAGCGAGGGGATACTGCATGGTTTAAAACCAAGAAGGCTGTGTATCAGGGCTACATCTTTTCATCATATTTATTCAATCTGTATGCTGAGCAACTAATTCAAAGCTTGGCTATACAGAGAAGAATATGGTATCAGGATTGGTGTAAGACTCATTAACAACCTGTGATGACACAACCTTGCTTGCAGAACGCAAAGAGGACTTGAAGCACTTGCTGATGAATATCAAAGGATATAGCTTTTTTTTAAAGAAAACAAAAATTTTCACAAATGGATCAATAAGTGACAACAGAATAAATGGAGAAAAGACTGACACTGACCAGGATTTCCTTATACTTGGATTCACAGTCAACACCCATGAAAGCAGCAGTCAGAAAATCAAATGATGTATTACTACATTGGACAAATCTCCCGCAAAAGACCTCTTTAAAGTGTTAAAAATCAAAGATGACTTTGTGGAATAAGCAGTATGCCTAAACCCAAGGCACGATATTTTCATTTGCTTTATATGCATGGAAACTGCCAGAAATTCAAGCCAGATACAGAAGAGGATGTGGAACCAGGGATATCACTGCTGATGTCAGACAGGGCTTGCCTGAAAGCACAGAATACCAGAAAGATGTTTACCTATGTTTTATTGACTATGCAAAGGCAATCCACTGCCTGGGTTGTGAATATCACTGCAGAGAATGGGAATTCCAGCATACTTAACTATGCTCATCAGGAATCTGTACATACATCCAGAGGCAGTCATACGAACAGAACAAGGGGACACGGCATGGTTTACTACAGCTATTCAATCTGTATGCCAAACAAATAACATGAGAAGCTACAGTACAGGAAGAAGAGGGCATCAGGATTGGAGGAAGATTCATTAACAGCCTGTATTATGCAGATGACACAACCTTACTTGCTGAAATTGAAGAGGATTTGAAATACTTACTGATGAAGATCAAAGACCACAGTCTTCAGTATGGATTATACCTCAACACCAAGAAAACAAAAAATCCTTGCCAGCTGAACCAGTAAGCAACATCATGATAAAGGATTTCATACTACTTGGGTCCACAATCAACACTCACAGGAAGAAGCAGTCAAGAATTCAAAAGGCGGATTGCATGGGTAAAATCTGTTGCCAAAGTCTTCTCTAAAGTACTGAAAAGTAAAGATGTAACTTTGAAGACTAAGACGTGCCTGACCCAAGCCATGGTATTTTCAATCACATGATACACATGTGAAAGCTGCACAATGAATAAGGAAGACTGCAGAACTGGATGCTCCTTAGAAGTGAGGATGCTCACATACTTTGGAAATGCTATCAGCAGTGACCAGTCCCTGGAGAGAAAGACATCATGCTTGGTAAAGCAGAGGGTCAGCAAAACAGGGGACACAGTGGCTGCAACAAGGGGCTCAAGCATAACAATGCGAGGATGGCGCAGAACTGGTAGTGCTTCATTTTGTTGTATGTAGAGCCACTATGAATCAAAACTGACTTGATAGTGCCTAACGACAATCTCTCTCTCTCTCCCCTAGGGGGATGTCCATGTTAGTTTCAGGTTTTTATAAAATCAAGTCACAAAGTAATACAAAATGGTATGGTGTTCTTTTGACTAAAAGAAGAGATGAGAGGAAGGAAATGAGGAAAAATGGAAGATAGACTCCATTTACATATGTTTATGTGAGCACTAGGGAATCAAGAAAGAAATGAAAGGATTCACTTCCAAGTGTCAGAAGTGGTTTCCTCAAGAGAATAGAGTAAAACTTTT
The DNA here is from genome assembly GCA_028571685.1 of Heterohyrax brucei. Taxonomy (NCBI): domain Eukaryota; kingdom Metazoa; phylum Chordata; class Mammalia; order Hyracoidea; family Procaviidae; genus Heterohyrax; species Heterohyrax brucei. The sequence continues at coordinate 131,876,492 of CM053149.1, read as the reverse complement.
CTTTAAACCCACTGCTGTTGAGTCAATTCCAACTCATAGCAATCCTATAGGACAGAGTAGAACTGTCCCACAGAGTTTCCAAGGAGCACCTGACAGAATCAAACTGTTGACCTTTTAGTTAGCAGATATACCACTTAACCACTAAGTGACCAAGGTTTCCAAACTTTTCTTTAGACATCTGTATATTATTTGACTGGTTTAAATGATCACATATTACTGCTTTAATTAAAGAATCTAATGAAATGAAGTAAGAAAGTTTAAAAAAAGAGCTCCTGAGACATTCTGCACAACTCCATTCCTGGTGGGCCCCTTTAGGCCGTGACTACATCACGCCCTTCAGGCTCTATGCTGTTCTTGAGTTTGGGGCAGTCCTTCAACTCCTCTGAATGCACAGTCTTTGACATGTGGCCACATTCACACGTGTCATCTGATTTAACCCTCTGGCTGCCCTGTGAAGATAAAGGGGCATACATGCTTGGTTTTATTTAGAACAAAGGAAACTGGGATGCCTATAGCGATGTGCCCAAGGATATGAGGTCTAACAATTAAGTCTGCAAGCTTAATTGTTCTAAGTGCTACCTATCTTACTGCTGAATATCACCATGGTCACCTTCAAAGTACTCTCCTTGGGAAGTCATGTATCAATGCCAGCACCTAGTCCACCTTTCAAAGCAATCTGGAGTAATTTCTGGAATGGCCATTGTGCACAGTGGCCAGATGGCAAGTTCACAAACTGAATTGTATAGCTGTCTGTGAGGAAGTTTGTAGCCAGTAAACAAATAACTGTCTTGGAATACTCTCCCTACTCACCTGGTCTGGCCCCCAATGACTTTTTTCTTTATCTCAAAATAAAGGAAATACTGAAAGGAAGATATTTTGATGACCTTCAGGACATCAAGGGTAATATGATGACAGATCTGATGGCTATTTTAGAAAGAGTTCCAAAATTGCTTTGAAAGGTGGACTAGGCACTGACATCAGTGCATAGCTTCGCAAGGGGTATACTTCAAAGTTGACTACAGTGATGTTCAGCAGTGAGGCATGTAGCCCTTCTTCTAGGATGAGTTTGAGAACTTAATTGGCAGTCCTCATAGTCCCGTAAGGCACATGGTCGCATACCATTAATTTATGATAAACACAATAAGCATAGCAAAAGCACCAAGCATGCACACACTCTGTCTTCTAGAGGGCAGCTCAGTGTTGACCTCCAAGGATCTCCAAGTGCCATGGGCAGTTTGCTTCGCCCCCTCCGGGACTCTGAAGTGCAGCAGTGGAGTTAGTGTCTTTTAAGGAGAGCAGAGTCTCACCTGTTCCACAGCATATGGAAGCAGACTGCAAAGTCACAAAGGAACAAGGACTTGCCGGCAGGAAATTTACATATTTCTATTTGCAAGCCAGGGATTTGAAGCACAAAGTATTTAGCAATGAAACAACGGAGGTTTCTCATGGTAGCTGCTATAATAATACTTTACTTTCACACAGCGCTTTGGAATCTCTAGTTGGTTCAAACAGCTCACATGCTTAGTTGCTAACTGGAAGAATGGAGGTTTGAGTCCACCCAGATGTACCTTAGAATCAAAGGCTGGTGACCCACTTCTGAAAAATCAGCCATTGAAAACCTTATGGACTGATTAAGGGTAGGGTTGTACTGCTAGTTGTTTAATTGCTGAAAAGAAGGTGTAAACTCATAAAAAGTTAAATTGGCAAAAGTTGTATGATAAATACATTTACAACAAACAAAAGAGTAGCTGCTGAGACTTCTTATGTACAATCAAAAAACCTCATGGGATTTGATTTCTTGGTTTGGATGCTTAGGAACATGGTTTCTTGGGACATTTCAGTTAATTGGCCTAAAAACATGTTTAGTGCTTCTCTTTTACCTCCTAGTTAGCTGCATAGTGTCTGGGATCTTGAAAGCTTGCAAACAGCCATCTAAGAAACAATAATTGTTCTCTATTCACCTGGAGCAATAGAGGAAAGAGAGTCAGGAACAGAAAGAGGATATGGAATGTTGGCTAATTGCTAATTATGGCTAATAATTATCCAGTAGCATGGCTAACTGCCTCTATGAACAACTGCCTCTTTTGCTATGAGACTAGAAGAGCTGGATGGTAGCCTGCTACCACTACTGACATTTTGATAAAAGATCCTATAGAAGAATTCTGATCAAAAGGAAGGTAAATGCATAACAGAATTTAAAATTCTCATGAAGTCCAGGCTTCCTGGAGCCATGAACATTGAATGAACCTTTGAAACTATTGCTCTGAAGTAGTCTTTACACTTTAAATCAACAGTACTCCCTAAAGTCTTCTTAGAACCAAACAATAATTTAGCGTAACTGGTTAAAAAACAGTCTGCCTTCAGCATTACACTCTTTTAAGGACTATCTATGTGTGACCAAATTGATAATAACAACTTGAAAGTTTAGAAAGGAACATTAGGAGGCAGTTAATTTACGCTAATAGGGGAGGAACAGCTCAGAAAAGGAAGGTTAGAACGGTTGCTCAGCTCAGCGTAATCAATGCCACTGAACGGTACGTGTAGACAGTGTGGAACTGATGTACGTTTTGCTGTGTATATTCTCAAGAACAAAATATATTAAAAAAATACACGAAGAAAAGAAATATCAAGAAGGGTTTCCAAGAGAGGTTTAGGGAATCAAAAACCCCAAACCAAACTCCAAATCACAGCAATCATGACAGGACAGAGTAGAACCGCTTCACAGAGCTTCCAGTGAGGGTCTGGAGGATTCAAACTGCTCACCTTTTGATGAGCAGATGTGGCATTTAACTACTACACCACGACAGTTTCCTAGGGAATCAAAACGGAATGGCAAAGAGAGAAATGGGAAGGCGAACATTTCAATCCTCTTTCCCCAAGGCATGAGTGGTCTCGTCCACATCATTCTCAGCTGCAATGTAACTATGTGGCATGGAGAAGAAGGAAGAGCATAGATACAGTAATTACAACTCTATTTCTGAAACAGTATACTATTGTTTGAAAAAAAATTGTTCTGTCCTGTGTAGACATTACTTAAGAGTGTAAGTATTTACTAGATGTGGTCAGTGGTATTTTAGTAGAATTCTCACTATCCCTTCTGGAGACCCAGGTTCAATTCTCAGCTAATGCATCGCAAGTGCAGCTACCACCCCTCCCTCCATCAGTGGAGGCTTATGTATTGCTATGAAACACATAAGATTTCAATGGAGACTCCGGACTGAGAGGGACTAGGAAGATCTAGTGATCCACTTCTGATAAATTAGTCAGTGGAAACCCTACGGATCACAATAATCTGAAATTTTAGGAATGAGATCTCTGTTACCTGATGATTGCGGCCAACAAGGACAACAACAATAATGTGCTAGCTGAGTCCCTAGATGATGCAAATGGTTAACGTCTTCCACTGATAACTGAAATACTAGAGGTTCAAGTCCGTCCAGAGGTAATTCAAAAGCAAGACCTGGCAGTCTACTTCTGAAAAATCAGCTATTGAGAACACTCTAAAACACAGTTTCACTCTAACACATTTGGGGTTGTTATGACTTGGAATTGACTCTATGACAAATGGTTTTACGTGCTAAATATGCCAATTGTTAGTGACAGGGGAATGTGGGAGACAAACAGGGCCTGTGCCCTTATGGACCTTACACTCCAGTGGGGGATATCAACAAATAACAAAGAGAATCTCATGAAGTACAGGTCTACTCTGACACACATGGGATCATCATGAGTTGAAACTGACTTGATAGCAACTGATTTTATTTAGTGCTTTACAGATTACAGACTAAGGTACTATTATACTTGTGTCATTGATGCAACGTCCCACTAACAAGCTGACATTCTCTCCACATTTAAAGATAAAAATGTCCATATTAATTTGGTATTCACCATTAGGTCCATTTCTTAGGTGGGGAGTAGGGGCACTGGGAGGCTCAGAGTCACTTGCTTTGTACACAGAAGGGCTGGGACTCGCACTCAGACCTGCCTGCCTTCAGATCTGCATCTCTGGGCCCACTCACGTTCCACACATTGAACTGTATCATGCTGCAGATTTCTATTGCAGTTACATACTAAATTGTATTCACAATACACAGTATCCTTATTTAGTTGTTAGTTTTCATTTTAATGTTTAATACCAGGAGAATATATTGTTTACAGACCTTTGTTTCTGCTATTTTGGTCAAATTGGTGTGATATTTACAGACTGGAAGTAAATTCTGCTTGAATGAGAAGAAGATGGCGGCACTTAACCTTCCCTGTATGCAACACACTGGAGAAATCACAAACATAAGGCCTCATTGCACGAGGCCAAAGTCCATCACTGCTGACTAACTGCTTAATTAGATATGTTTCAGAAACTTGCCATCTCCCCAAAAGGTCAGCTGCTATGACTGCTGTGTGGCTGTGTACTGGGAGAGTGAAGCTGCATGCTGCATATTATTAGAGCCATGGAATTTGTAACATTTCATAAGGACACTCTTTGGCCCTACGTCCTGATTAACTGATGTACTGCCATGGGGGCAGATGGGAAAGAATAGACACTACCAGCGACTATATGAATAGCTTGCTTTCATCATCCCAAATGGAGAAAGACTGAAACAATTCCCCTTGAAAATGGGAACTAGACAAGGATGCCCACTCTTACCTCTCCTGTTCAACATCGTACTAGAAGTTCTGGCCAGAGTAATGAGACAAGATAAAGAAATAAAGGACATCTGCATCAGCAAAGAAGTAAAAATTTCTCTATTTGCAGATGATATGATTGCATATGCAGAGAATCCTAAAGAATCCATAAATAAACTACTTAAATTGATAGAAGAGTTCAGCAAAGTCTCATGATACAAGATAAACATAAGTAAATCAGTAGGATTCCTTTATACCAACAAAGAGATTACTGAAGAACAAATCACCAAATCAATACCATTTACTATAGACCCAAGAAAATAAAATACCTAGAAAAAATTCTAACTAGAGAAATAACAGACCTTTACAAAGAAAACTGCAAGATCTTACTACAAGAAACTAAAAGAGAATTACATAAATGGAGAAACCTATCCTGTTCATGGATTGGAAGGCTTACCATTGTGAAAATGTCTACTTTACCCAAAACAATCTACATATACAATGCAATCCCAATACAAATTCCAGTGGCATTTTTTAATGAGATGGAGAAACAAGTCACTAACTTTGTTTGGAAAGGGAAGAAGCCCTGGATAAGCGAAGCACTACTGAAGAAGAACACACTGGGAGGCCTCTCACTACCCAACTTTAGAACCTATTACACTGCCACAGTAGTCAAAACAGTCTGGCGCTGGTACAGAAGGAGACATATAGACCAATGGAACAGAGTTGAGACCCCAGAGATGCCACCATCCTCTTATGAACAGTTGATGTTCACCAAAGGCCCCAAGACTTTAAACTGGAGTAAAAGCAGTCTCTTTAATAAATAGTGCTGGCAAAATTGGATATCCATCTGCAAAGAATTGAATCAAGACCCATATCTCACATTTTATACAAAACACCAACTCAAATTGCATAAAAGACCTGCATATCACATCTAAAACAATAAAGCTCACCAAAGAAAAAATAGGATCAACAATGGAAGTTTTAATACACAATGTAGATAGACTTCAAAACTGACAGACAAAGCATGATCAACAGAAGAGAAAATAGATAAATGCGAACTACTAAGAATCAAACACTTTTGTTCATCCAAAGACTTTATCAAAAGAATTAAAAGGCCACCTACAGAACGGGAAAAAATATTTGGCAACTATATGTCAGACTGATGTTTGATCTCCATAATCTACAAGGTACTACAAAATATCAACAAGAAAAGGATAAATAATCCAATTAAGTGATGGGTGAAAGAGACAGACAGACACTTCTCTAAAGAGGACATCCAGGCAGCCAAAAGACAGATGCAGAAATGCTCCCGATCATTAGCTACTATAGACATTCAAATCAAAACTACAATGAGATATCATCTCACTCCAAAAAGGTTGGCCATGATCCAAAAAACACAAAACAACAAATGCTGGAGAGGCTGCAGAGAAATTAGAACTCTCCTACACTGTTGGTCGGATTGCAAAATGGTACAGCCTCTTTGGAAAGCAACCCGGCATTTCCTTAAAAAGCTGGAAATAGATATACCATTTGATCCAGTAATCTCACTGCTTGGAATATATCCTACAGATTCAAGGGCAGTCACACAAACAGATACATGCACATGAATGTTTACTGCAGCACAGTCCACAACAGCAAAAAGATAGAATCAGTCCAGGTGCCCACAGATAAAGAACAATGATGATTTTAGGAAGCATCTCATAACCTGGTTTCAATTGGAAGACATTATGTTCAGTAAAATCAGTCAGCAGCACGAGGACAAATATTGTATGAGACCCCTACTTTAAGGACTTTAAAACAGACTCATGTACAGAATAAAACACTCTTTGATGGTTGCAAGGGAGGGGAGAGAGGAAGGGAGAGGGCTGATTATAGATTAAACAGTTGACAGAAAGTTGTCTGGGTGAAATCAGTGACAGGACACATTAGAAAGAAGAACAATTTAACTGGACTTCAACATAACCCGAAAACTCTTCCAATCTTAACCCAATATTGCAAGGACAGGTTTGGTGGTAGGGGTCCAGGGACTACGCTGTCAGGAAACATTGAGGCCAATTGGCATAACTAGCCTATTGCTAAGAGAGTCTTCTCCACCACCCATTGGTGAGTGGCGTCTGGGGTCTTAAAAGCTAGCAAGTTGTCATCTGAGGTACAATAAATGTTCCCAACTTAGCAGGAACGGATGATCTCCAATGGCCAAAACAACACGAGGCAAAAATAACCCGGAAGAGATAAAGACCCATGTGAATGGGTGACTACATCAACATGTGACCAGAAGAACCAGATGGTGCCTGGCCACCAACAGTGACAGCCATGATGGGGCTCACAAAGTGGAGTACCAGTGGCAACATAAGATTAAAAAGGGGTGCACCCTGAGAATTCCACTAAAAGACCACAATTAATGGCCTGAAGGCCTGGGGTTTCCCCTGGGAGCATGGCCCCTAGAATTGATGCTGCCATTGTTCATAAATCATTACTGAGGTCAACTCCTCGAGCAGGAATGGATTGGACTCGGTGACACAGAGTCACCATATCGTGTATGCACTTTATGGTTATACACATCTACAGGATGTTCCCTAGTGGCCTCTTACTAGAGGGGAGGGTGGAGAAGAGGGGACAGAGATTATTAAGAGGATACGACATGTATAGAACAGAAAGGGGGAATGTACTGTTACCAGGCAAGGAGAGCAGTAGGAGCTGCACATAGATGGGCAGCAAATTTAAACTGGATTGTACAATTCCACTCAATCACAATAAATAAATTTTTTTAAAAACAGTGTTTTCCTTCATAAAATACAGAAAACATTGGGTTGGAAACAGGGCAGGTCTGAAATGGGCAATCCAAGAGAGGTCCTTATCTTTAGCATCAAAGGACAATATCTCTCTGTCAATTACTGTTTATTGCACTAGTTTGGTGGTAACACAGTCAACAGTGGGCAAGGTCCCATTCACGTTGCAATAACAGTCTTAGTGGCTTACTAAGTGTGCATTAATGAGCATGTGTGTTAGTAAGCATGTGATCCTTCTCCTGACCTCATCACTCTTTCGTGGGAGCTGCAGCTCTTTCTCTGTAAGATTGTGGCCACAGGACAAAGGATGGCCAGTGGACTGGCCCTGGGTTCCAAACTCAACATTGCTGTCGAGTCCACTCTGACTCATAGAGTACAGATTAGCAGTTTTTCAATCTGAAAACTCACTTTCTAACAACCCTAAACCCAAACCACAAACGAGCAAATGAAACAGCTGCCATCAAGTGAACTTTGACTCAGGGTGACCCCATGTGTGTCAGAGCAGAATTACGCTCCACAGCGTTTTCAATGGCTGATCTTTCAGGAGTAGATCACCAGAACTTTCTTGCAAGGTGCCTCTGGGTGGACTTGAACCTACCAGTTTTCACTTAGCAGTTCAGCACATTAACTGTTTGCACAACCCAGGGACTCCTCTAACACTTCTCAACTTCCTTTATTAAGGAGAATCCCATACTTGAGGACATGCCTTGCTCTGGGGGTGCCAGTCCCAGATGGGATCTAGGGTGGTAAGACTTTCACTAACATTATTCAGTGTCACATGCCAGGGCCATGTGGGGGGACTTGAAGGCAGCGGAACTCTGCAAACATGGAGCTCTGATAGTTCCTAAAACAAACACAGTCTGCATACAAGTTATCCTCCAGAGAAGAGCCCAAGGTTCTCCAAGTGCCAGGGGTGGTCAGGGGCCACTGACCTAATCATTTCCCAGGCTGGAAGCCAGCAGCACCCATTTCTATGATGGTTTCAGGCTGGTTAGAGGATGGCGTTAGTGCTGCCAGGCGGGGTTCAGTTTGGTCGGAGGAGGGTTAGTACTGCCGTGTGCTTGGGAAGAAGGGAGACCACTCACCATTTGCAGGACGTCAGAGGAGACCATCTGCATGCAGCACATGGCTGTGGCCAACGCGCACACTATGGTGGAGAGGACATTGAGGGCACAGACGCTGAAAAGGAGGTCCTGTGAGGGAAGAAGGAGAAGGTCAGCCTTACCCAGGTGCCCAGCTGGTGGTGTCTTTGTCACTCTGCCAAAGTCCAGAATGAATGTAGCCAATTGTCCGTCCTCCCTTCACGGGAGTTCTGTGTTTTGTTTCTTTCATAATCAAAACTGGTCCTCAATACACATATATTTGCTCATTCTCTTAAAATTCAAATCATAATAGCTTTTGATGATAGGTGATGCATTTTACAGCTTTGAGAATCATTAAGCATTTAATAACATGTCTAAGAAAAGCTGGAAATGGCCACTAGGCAAGTAGTCGGCTAATTTTCACTGATCACAATCTGCAAATCAAAATTTTGGTAAGTATTTTAATAAAATGTCAAATTGTAAATTAAACCTTGAGATAATTCTAGACTCACATGCAGTTGCAAGAAATAATGCAGAGAGGCCCATGTACACTTTACCCAGTTTCTCCCAGTGGCAACATTTTGCAGAATTATAATACGGTTTCAAAACCAGGACACTGGTATTGTTGCCAGTCAAGACACAGAACATTTCCGTGACCATACTGACCCCTTAAGCTTCTGTCTTATAGCCACACCCACCTCACCCACTCTGCTCCATCCTCCTCTAATCCTGTCAACCACTACATAGTTCTGTTTTTTTGTAATTTTAGAAAATGATACACAAATAGAGTCATGCAGTATGTCACCTTTTGGATTTTTTTTTTTCTCAGCATGATTCTTTCAAGAGCCATTCAAGTTGCTGAGTGCGTCAGTAGTGCATTCTTTTGTATTACTCAGTAGTGTTTCACTGTTTGGATGCACCACAGTTTCTCTAACCATTGACCAGCTGAAGAACAGCAGGGCTGTTTCCACTTTTGCACTATGATAAACAAAGCTGCTATGAACATTTGTGTACAGGTGTTTGTATGAACATAAGCCTTAATTTTTCTGGCATAAATATGAAGAGTACAATTACTGGGTCATATGGTAGTTGCATGTTTACTTTTATAAAAAACTGCTAAATTATTTTCCAGAGTAGCTGTACCATTTCATACATTCAACAGCCACGTGTAAGCGATCCAACTTCTCCATATCTTTGCTTGCATTTGGTCTATTTTTTATTTTAGCTATTCTGATTGGTGCATAGAGATACCTCACTGTGGTTTAAGTTTTTATTTTCCCATGGCTGATGATGTTAGTCTTGGTTTCTGGGGCTTTTATAACAAAACATCACAAAGTGAGTAGTTTTAAACACACTGAAATTTATTTTTTCATAGTGTTGGAGGCTAGATGTCTAAATTCAGGGCAGTGGTAGGGGCAGTGAGCTTTCTCTATTGATTCCAGGGGGATATCCTTCCTTCTGTCTTTCAGCTTCTGTAGCCTTAGGTGTTTCTCAGTGTTCTTTGGTTTGTAAACAAATTGTTCCATAGTGTCTTCCTTGTATGTGACTTTGTTTAGGTGTCTGTTATTCTTTTACAGAATATGCCACTCAGAAGGGGTTAGAACCAGGCCCCACCCTACTCTCATGTGACCTCATTTGACTCAAGTGATATTAAAAAAAAAAGCTCCATTTCTTCAAGCATGGTATATTCACAGGCAGAGGGTTTAGGATTTCAGTCTATCTCTTGGGGAGACACAATTGAATCTATAGTAATATTACACAATCTTTCCATGTTCTTACTGCCATCTGTATATCCTCTTTGGTGAAATACCTGTTCATGTGCTTGCCCAGTTTTCAGTTTGATTGCTTGCATTTTTACTGCAGAGCTTTGAAAGTTATTCACATATTCTAAATATTAAGTCTTTGTTCACATTTGTGGTTTGCAAACTCCTACATCCCTAGACTGTAGCTTGATTTTTCATACACTTCACATGGGTTTTCACAGCGTTAAGAGTTTTTAATTTTGATGAAGTCCAGTTGATCAATTTTTTACTTTAATGGATCATGCTTTTGGTTTGAGGTTTAAGAACTCTTTGTCTAGCCCTAGATGCTAAAGATTATCTCCTATATTTATTTTCTAAAACTTAAAAAAAAAAAATTACATTTAAAATTGTGATCCATTTTTAGTTAATTTTAATACAAGGTGTTAGATTTAGCTGGAGGTATATTTTTTGTTTTTAATTTCAATTTCCTCATGCTCATAGTTAGCATACGTAAATGTGATTTTTTGTGTGTTTACCTTTTATCCTGCAACCTTACTGAACTCACTAGTTCTAGTAATTTTATTTAGTTTTGTAGATGCCTTGGGAACTTCTTTCTAGACAATCATGACATCCACAAGTGTTTTAGTTCTTCCTTCCTGATTTGTATGCCATATATTCCTTTTTCTTGTCTTACTGCATTGGCTAGAACTTTGCATGTTATGTTGAATAAGAATGGTGACAGCAGATGTCTTTGCCTTGTTCCCCAACCTAGAAGGTATAGTTCATGGAGTTTAAACTGTCCAAAAGCAATTCATTCCTCATGGACTTTATATTTATTTATTTAAATTGTGCTTTTGGTAAAAGTCTATAGCCTGATCTCACATTAAAAAATTTACACACACACTGTTTTCTCACATTAGTTGCAATCGCCACAATGTGACAGTCTGATCTCTCCTCCCCCACTGGGTTCCCTATGTCCATTCATTCAGCTTCTGTCTCTTTCTGCTTCTGGACAGGAGCTACCCGCTTGGTTCCTCATGTGTACCTCTTGAGGAAATTTACTCTGAAGCCCATCAAAGGAAAAAGGAAAAAAATTCACAAAAATGACCAGAGACATAGAATATTCTCTGTAATTCAAACATACATATATATACATGTATGTATATATGTATAAAATATTCAAAAAGTACTTTAAAACAACAACAACAATCTCAAAACCTATCAGGAAAGATAAATCTTTCACCAGAAACGCCATAACATTAATAAGGTTAATTTCAGTTATCTATTCAAGGGGTTGTGATCCATAGGGTTTTCACTGGCTAATTTTCATAAACAGATCTCCACGGCTTTCTTCCCACAAGAAAGGATATGTTATCGGGAAAGATCACTTAAAAAAGGATATCAAGTTTGCTAATTTAGAAGGCCAAAGAAAATTACTTCTGTACTGAGAAACAAGAGTGTCCAGGCTCTATATTACTGGAGTATCTCCAGTCTCTCAGTAACTCTGGTCTCCTTTTCTGAGCTTGAATTTTGTTCTACATCTTTCTCTAGCTCTATTCGGGACCTGCTATTGCGATCCCGCCAGAGCAGTCAGTGGTGGTAGCTGGGCACCGTCCAGTTGTGCTGCATTCAGAGTGACGAAGGCTATGCTAGTTGTGGTCTGTTAGTCTTTAGACTAATTTTTTCCTTATGTCTTAGGTTTTCTTCATTCTTCTTTGCTCCAGATAGGGTAGGACGAATAGACTGGCTTAGGAAGCTGTTCCCAAGTCTCTGTGGCTTTCGTCTTTGAATTTTCTAAGTGTTTACAACAGCAGGACTCAGAAAATTTCTTTAAGCCATCTCTGGCCATTTCAAGTGTCTTCTCTGCTCCTGAAGCCACTAAGGATGGAGGAGACAGAACTTCAATCATGTGGGACAAGCAGGCACTGATGGTGGCTGGAGAGAAAACAGACGGCCAGAAATGAAAGTGTTTGGAGTTTATTTGGTAGGTTATGGGAGACTATGGAAGATGTGTGATGCAATCTATTTTCACAAGTGACAGAGAAAGATGCCAGAAGGGAATCCTGGGTATACTCAGTGCTCAGGGACCATCTGCTGTAGGGAGACAGTAGACAGGGAGGTGATGCTGCAGCAGAGGAGTCAGGCCAGAACACACGAAGGACGCACGGAGACAGCGAGTCTGAGAGCGATGGCGAGGCCTAAACTGACCAGGCCTGGCCACTGATTGGAGCTGGACTGGCATGAGGGAGAAAATGCTGTAGCAGAGGATTCTGAGGCGTCACATGGTGAGCTGTGCGTCAGCTGTGCGATGGGGCCATGGGAAGAAGTAATCTGTACAAGGAGAGTCACTAGTGTAGTTTGAGACATGTAAGGGGTTAAGTTGCCAGTAGGCCTGTCTCACAGGGCTAATTGTTAAATTGTTAGAAATTTGGGTCTGGAATCACAATGGTGATCAGGATGAGAGGAGTACATTTGAATTTGTCCATCTGGAGGAAAAATGGGCCTTCACCTTAGGGGTGCCCTTTATTTATTTAAGGGGCCCATGTGATTCCTCATCCGCATCCCCAGAGCCATCAGACTTTAGGATTGGGGTCCTCCCAAAACTCCCTTGAGAATAAGACATTTCTAGGATGAAGTTAACATTCTCATCTTAAAGATCCACCACAGAATAACCAGAAAAAGTATGTAGAAATCACAATTATATGTTTTATATATGTCATGGAAATTTATAAGTAAAATAGTTATATTCTTCAATGGATCATAACTAAAAAAAGAATTTCTTTAGTTCTTGATCTAGAAATTTCATTTTTACTGGCCACATATTACAGTGTCATAGAAATGAGGCAAACACTGTTTGATGTGTCATAGGGTGTATTAATTTTAAATACAAATCAAAAGCCTTCTCCATCTTCATCTCCTCCTTGAATGATTGGGTTTCTTCCACATGGAGCTGTAATGAGGTGTTTCTCCAGAATACTTTCTGGCTTAAATAATGTCTCTATCTCTGTCCTTTGCCATTTTTTTAAAGAGTTCTCTACATACACCAAAATCCATCCTCTGTCAAATGCCCTCACAGAGTCAGGCAAGACGGGAGGTGTGAAACAAAGGAGATCTTTCACTATGGCTACTGAGTTTTGCTGCTGGCCACTTTGCATCCTTACTTTTGAAGTTGTCACACTAAATTAAAATTAAGGAAACTGTGGGATATCACACATGTAGATAACAAAATGAGAAAAATGTTTTAGATAATTAGGCAAACCTCTGATTGTTTTTCCCTGTTCGCACACTGTTATTCTTTATTCAACTTCATTACCTTCCCCATGTGCCCTTGCTCATAAGTAGCATTTCAGTGCATTTAGTTTTAGCTTTTATTCTCTGTTTATATAAAATTTATTAACAATATTAAGATTATACTGTTTTGGAGTTTTGTTCTGCTATTTTTTATTGTACTGAAATATATAACAATCAATTTGTCAATTCAACAGTTTTTACATGTATAATTCAGTGACATTGATTACATTATTTACGTTGTATGACCGTTACCACCACCCCTTTCCAAATTATACCATTAACAGAAATTCAGTGCTCCCTATGCAGTTACTTTTCTTTCTCCAACTCCTGGTAACCACTAATAAACTTTGGTTTTTATTATTTTCCTATTTTATATGAGATAATACAGTATTTCTATTTTTGTGACTGACATATCACTCCGCAATGTTTTCAAGGTTCATTCTGCTGTCGCATGTATCAGCACTTAATTTCTTTTATGCTGAGTAATATTCTATCATATGGATCTACCTGAGATACATAAAATATATAATTAAGAAATCATTCTTCTGCGGATGGGCATTTAGGTCACTGGTTATTGTGGATAGTGCTGCAGTAAACACTGGCGTACGTGCTTCTGTTTGCACCATTGTTTTCAAATCTCTGGGATATGTACCTAAGAGTGGAATTGTTGGGTGATATTGTCTAACTTTTAGAGGAATCGATGAACTTTTTCTTATAGAAGCTATAACATTTTGCATTCCCACCACCAGTGGATGAAGGTTCCAATTTCTCCACATCCTCAGTGGCACTTACTGTTTTTAGTTTTTTGGATGATAGCTCTTCTACTCAGGTGAGGTGGTATCTCATTGTGGTTTTGATCTGTATCTCCCTAATGGCTAACGAGAAACCCTGGTAGTCTAGTGGGTAAGTGCTACAGTTGTTAACCATAAGGCCACCAGTTTGACTCCATCAGGTGCTCCTTGGAAACTCTACGGGGCAGTTCTCCTCTGTCCCATAGCGTCAGTATGAGTTGGATCCTACTTGAAGGCAATGTTTTTTTAATGGCTAATTATATGGAACATCTTTTCACACTTCTGTTGTCCATTTGTGTAAGCCTCTTTGGAAAAAATGGTTATGCAAGTCTCTTCCTCATTATTTGATTGGGCTGTCTTTTTGTTGTTAAGTTGTAGAAGTTCTTTACATACCTTGGATATTAAAACTTTATCAGACATAGGTTCCCAAAAGCTTTCTATCAATCTTTATGTTGTCTCTTCACTTTGTTGATAAAGTTCTTTGAAAAACAAAAGTATTCAACTTTAATGAGGTCTCATTTACCTATTTCATCTTTTGCTGCTTGTGGTTTTTAGTGTCATATGTAAGAATCCATTGTGAAAAATTAGGCCCTGTAACAATATTACTATGTTTTCTTCTAAGAGTGACATGATTTCAGTTCTCACATTTAGGTCCTTGATCCATACTGAATTTGTTTTTGTATGTACTGTGAGCTATGGACCACTATACTGCTTGATTCTTTGGCATGTGGAAATTCAGGTTTTCAAGCATCATTACTCTACTTTCACTGCTGAAGGGATTTAGCACCTGACCGAAGGGACTTAGCACTTCAGTGAAAATGAACTGACCATAAGTATATGGGTTTATTACTGGATTCTTAGTTCTATGCCATTTTTCTATACATCTAGGTTTTCTGATTATTGCAGCTTTATAGTATGATTTTAGAAACCCTAGTGATGTAGTGGTTAAGTGCTATGTCTGCTAACTAAAATGGTGGCAGTGCACATCTGGCAGGTGCTTCTTGGAAACTATATGGAACAGTTCTACTCTGTCCTATAGGGTCACTATGAGTTGGAAAATGACTAGATGGCCTGGGTGTGGTTTATACTATGTTTCAAAATCAGGAAGTGTGAGTCCTCTTACTTTATTCTTCTTTTCCCAGATTATTTTACCTATTTGGGGTCTCTTGCTCTTCCATGTAACTTTGAGCATAGTTTTTTCATTTCTACAAAGAAGGCTACTAGAGTTTTAATGGGGATTGCATTGAATTTATAGATTGCATTTGTGTTGACATCTCAACTATATTAAGCCTTCTAATCCATGAAAATGGAATGTCTTCTCATTTACTCAGCTCTGCTTTAATTTATTTTAGTAATGTTTATAGTTTTATGTGTATAAGTTGTTCATCTTCCTAGTTAAATTTTTTTCCTAGATACTTTATTCTTCTAAGACACTATCGTCAATGGTATGGTTTCTTTAATTTCTCTTTCAGTGTGCTCATTGCTGATGCGTAGGGACTCAGCGGAACTCTGTCTGTGTTCACCTTGTATTTTTGCTGAATTCACTTACTAGCTCTAATAGCTTTTGTGGAATTTTGGGAGTTTTGTATACACAGGATCATGTCTAAATAATGAATTTCTCTTAAAAGTTAATTAAACCAAAGCAAATTCTCTCCAGCCCAAGTAAATTCTGGGTATTAATAACACAGTCTAACAGAAAGGTGACAACCATGAGACATTACAGACAGGATATTTCATTTGCCCTTTTCAGAATTTTAAGTTCAGACTAAAAGGAAATGACGTATTTGGTTTCCAAATTTCCAATCAAACACTCAGAAAATTTCACCTTCACCTTTAAATAAAATAATGTATAAGCAAGACTAAAAGCTCTTGTTGGTAGCATGATCAATGTGTAAATGCAAAATTTGCAACTTTTATTTTCCATAAAATTTTTCTTGAGCAATAATACACATCTTGGAACAGATCACAGGCCCTTTAATTTGTTTCTTTGAAAAGTAGCTCATGCATACTGAGGTCTTTGTGGCTAGCTTGAAAGCTGATCCTACAAAAGTTAAAATTAGACCATCATTTGGAAAACATAAGTGATTCATGGAGGAATCTGTGTAAGCTGTAATTTCAAGAAGCTAAAATTGCATTTAGGATTCCTACAAATTTAAGTCAATTTTGCTTTTGCACTTTCTGTGGCCACTGAAACACCATCAGTAACA
Source organism: Heterohyrax brucei (assembly GCA_028571685.1). Lineage (NCBI taxonomy): Eukaryota > Metazoa > Chordata > Mammalia > Hyracoidea > Procaviidae > Heterohyrax > Heterohyrax brucei. The sequence goes on along the minus strand of CM053149.1, from coordinate 131,859,964 downwards.
CAAATGCCTCTGCAAGAGGACAGGCTTGCTCTTTAATAGCATGTGTTGTTGTTTAATGGTTCTTTTAACTTAGAGCAAGGACCCATATAGAAACACCCACATCTTTTATGGTGGTGCAGGACTGAAGCTTATTTCATCATTCAAAACATGCCCTCTGCTCTCTGAAGCAAGAGCTGTCAGCCTTTAGTTGATGAATGAATTGTCTAAAGTATAGTCTGTGTAAATAACTATAATTCACAGATTAATTATTTTCTTGCAGTGCCATCAAGTTTAAAATCAAGAAAACTATTTGTCACCTTTCTGGTATTACAGGAAAGGTAGTCAGGCAAAAAACATTTTTCTTTGTGCATATATGTTCACAAACACACACATTTGTGTGTATGTATGTATATACATATGTGGAGCCCTAGTGGTACAGTGGTTAAGAGCTCAGCTGCTCACTAAAAAATTGGCAATTTAATTCCATCAACTGCTCCTTGGAAAACTTGCAGGACAGTTTTACTTTGTCCTGGCGGAAATCCTAGTGACACAGTTGTTAGGTCCTACAGCTTCTAACTAAAAAGTTGGCAGTTCAAATCCACCAAGAACTCCTTGGAAACTACATAGGATAGGTCCACTCTGTCCTATAGTGTTGCTTTGAGTTGAAATCTACTTTATGGCAACAGTTTTTGTTTCTGTTGTTTTACAGAGTTGCTATGAGTTAGAATCAACTCAACAGCAACAGAACTATAAATATGTATGTGTACACAAGTATCATTTTATGTCTTATAGTCCAGTGTAATCTTTGTCTGAAGAGTTGGCTTTGGGAATGGTTTCAGTTTTCAGCTAACAGAGAGTCCAGGTGCCATGTCTTCTGGGGTCCCTACAATCTCAATCAGACCATAAGTCTGACCTTTTTACTAGATTTTGAGTTCTACACCCCACTTTTCTTCTGCTAAATCTGGGATTCTGTGTTGTGTTACCTGTCAAGGTGGTCACCATCTAGTTATTTCAGTCTCATAAACTTGTATTTGAAGTAATAGCAAGGTCATCCTTGGTGGATAGGTTTCAGTGAAGCTTCCAGACTAAGACTGACTTGGAAGAAAGGCCAGCTAATCGACTTCTCAAAATTACTCAGTGAGAAAGGCAGGGCCAAATTGGTGGACTAGTCACACATCTCGTCTATTCCCTCTGAGAAGAAACCCCTAGAAAAACAATTGAACAGAGCAGAGTGGACATTCTGGGAGCTCCAAGATCAGATGGAGAGTTGTGAGATTGGAATGGATGACAGGAAGGGGAAAACTACTTTTGTTGGAGATGAGATGGCAATGCAAAGGGTCCCAATGCTGCAGCAGCAGCAGCAGAGGGGCTTACAGGTACCCAAGCCATCCTTGTCATCTGGGAGACTGGGAATGGGGCCACTGAGCCTGTGAGCCTGTCTGAGACCAGGTGCCATGCTGAGCTGCAGCACGTAAGTAGACAGCATCTCTTGCAGCAGAGAGGCTGTACTTAAGACAGCCACATCTAGAGAACCCAGTGGCAACCGGCAGCCAAGGGTATAGTGACCTCCTATCTCTTTTCTGAGCTGTGCCATAGATTCTGCTGGTGCAGCACAGGTAGAATGCCATCTTAGTCAGCTGACAGGCAGGCTCACTCAGGCCTGAGAACCTGACTGGGGTTGGCTGCCATAATGAGCAACAGCACCTGGCTGGACAGTGCCCTTCTTAGCAAAAAAAGCTGTTTTTAAGATACTTGCACCTAGAGAATGCAGTGGTGAATGGCAGTCTAGTGTGGCAATGCCCTTTCCCCCTCCCTTCTCTAAGCCACACCATAGCATATGCTGAGGCTCCCAAGAGAGACTCCACAAGTAGGTCACCATCTTTGGCAGCGATGAGGTGGGGCCTGCCATCCCTGATGTCCTGAATGTGACTGGCAGCAGCTGGACAATGCCTCTTTTAGCAGAAAGGCAGTTTTTAAGACAACTGCATCTAGAGAATGCAGTGGTGACTGGCAGCTGAGTGTGACAGTGCCATTTGCCTCTCTTCACTGAGCCACACCATAGCATCTGCTGACATGGCCCTGGAGAGAGTCCACAAGTAGGTTATCATCTCTGTCACCCAGGAGGCAGAGTCTGATGAGCTGTAGGGCCCAGCTGGGACCAGCTGTCACTGAACAGTGTCACTCTCAGCAGACTGGCTGTCCTTAAGGAAGCTGCTCCTAGAGTATGCAGCAGCAGCTGGAGGCTGAGTACGGCACTGCTCTTTCTCCCTATCTTCTTTGAGTTACACTGTAGTGCCTGCTGGGGTGACTCTGCAGAGTCAGCACAGGTAGGTCACTACCTTTGTCAGCCAGGAGGCGGGAGCTGCAATCTCTGAGGGCCCAGCTGGTGCCTGCTGCCAACCTGAGCAGCACTGCCATGCTGGACAGAATCTCTCTACTAGAGAACCTGTATTGACAGTTGCATGTATAGTGTGCAGTGGCAGCTAGTGGCCAAGTCAATCAGTGCTGTTCCCCACTCCCTTCTTAGAGCTACAAGATAGCTAGTGCTGGTGTGACAGTGGAGAACCTGAAAAAGTTTCTGACAGTGTGAAGACAACAATCAATATCTAACCATTTAAAGAAACAGACAACCATGGCTCTGGAAAACTCCCAAAATAAAGAATCAAAAAACTTCCCCAAAATCCAACTAAGCGATGGGCAAAGGAGATGGACAGACATTTCTCTAAAGAGGAGATTCAGGCAGCCAAAAAAACACATGAGGACATGTTCATGATCTTTAGTTATTAAAGAAATTCAAATCAAAATTACAATGAGATACCATCTCCCCAAACAAGGTTGGCCATGATCCCCAAAACACAAAACAACAAATGCTGGAGAGGCTGTGGAGAAATTGCAACTCTCCTACACTGTTGGTGGGGTTGCAAAATGGTCCAACCTCTTTGGAAAGCAATCTGGTGCTTCCTTAAAAAAATGGATATAGACATATCATCTGACTGAATAATTCCACTACTTGGAATATATCCTACAGAATCAAGGCCATTCACACCAATGGATACACACACAAGAATGTTTATCGCAGCACAGTCCATGATAGCAAAAAGATGGAATCAACCCAGATGCCCAACAACAGAGGAATGGATAGGTAAACTATGGTAAATATACTCAATGGGGCAGTATGCAATGATAAAGAATAATGACGATTCCAGGAAACATCTCATAACCTGGTTTCATAACCTGGTTTCAACTGGAAGACATTATGTTGAGTGAAAGTACTCAGCAACAAAAGGACAAATATTGTATGAGACCCCCTATGAGAAGAACTCAAAAGCAGACTTATGCATAGAAGGGAAGACTCATTGATGGCTGCAAGGGAGGGGAAGGAGGGAGGGTGAGGGGGAGAGGGCTTAGATTAGCCAGTCAGATAGCTGGTAAAAATTTGGTTGGGTGAAATCAGTGACAGTACACATTAGAAATAAGAAGAATATTAAGTGGACTTCAACATAACTTGAGTACTTCTCCCATCTTAACCCAATAATGCAAGGACAGAGTAGTTGGGGCGGGGGGTGGGGGACCATGCTCTTAGGTGAAATTGAGGCCAATTGGCACAACTAGCATTTTGCTAAGAGGGCTCTCTGCACCCCACATTGGTGAGTGGCATCTGGGGTCTTAAAAGCTGCCAAGCCGCCATCAGAGGGCACAGCAAATGGTCCCAACTCAGCAAGAGTGGATGCTCAGTGAGGACCAAAATGACAACCCAGAAGACAGAGAGACCCACATGAGTGGGTGCCTACATCGACTTGGGAATGGAAGAACTGGATGGTGCCTGGCCACCACCAGTGATAGCCACGATGGAGCTCACAAACTTGAGTCTCTCTGGCAACATAAGAATAAAAAGGGGTGCACCCTGAGATATCCGCTAAAAGACCGCAATTGATGGTTGAGCAGCTTCAGGGTTCCTCTGGGATCAGGGCCCCTGGCCCTAATGTTGCCCTTGCCCATGGATCATAATGAAGGTCCACTCTTTGAACAGCAAGGGACTGGACTTGGTGACACAGAGTGACTATATATTGGGTGCACTTTATGGTTCCATGCATCTATAGAATATCATCCTGCTAACCTCTGACTGGAGGAAGGGGAGTGGGTGGAGAGGAGGGGAAAAGAGACTGTTGGGAGAATAAGACATGCATGGAGCAGAGAGGAAAAGTGTGCTGTCGCTGGGCAGGGAAAGCAGTGGAAGTTGCACATAGGTGGGCATGCAAATTTATATAGAAATTTATATTTTCACTCAGTCATAACAATAATAATAAAAGAAAACAACCTCCCAAATGAAGACGGCTTCCTGAAATTATTGCAGGTAGAACACAAAAGAATTATTGTAGAAAGCTTCTAGATCTCATGACGGAGATGAAATAAAGTGCAGCAGAACAAAATGAAAAATTAAACAAGCTATATTAAACTGCTAGAACATCAATGATCTAAAATGCAGAAGATCAATAATAAAATTACACTTAGACCACTCAATGCAAAGCCAAAATAGCAAGACTGAGGAAATGGAACATAGAATTAGTGAGACTGAAGATAAAGCAACTGACACCAGCATCTATGAGGACAAATTAGGTAAAATGATCAAGAAGAAGAATCCTTAAGAATCTTGTAAGGCTCTATCAAGAGGAACTATTACATATAATTGGAGTTCCAGAACAGGGAGGGGATAGTAGAAAATACAGGGAGAATTGGTGAAAAGTTGCTGACAGAAAATTTCTCTGATATCATGAAAGAAGACAAGATAGCTATTCAAGATGCTCATCGAACTCCACAAAAGGTAGACTCCAACAGTAAGACATCAAGACATATTATAATCAAGCTTAACAAAATGAAATATAAGCAAAGGCTGTTAAGTGCAGCTAGGCCTAACAAAAACCAATGTACAAAGGGAAGCCTTGTAGACTTTCCTCTGACTTTTCAGCTGAAACCTTATTGGCAAGAAGACAACGGAATGACACATACAAAGTGTTAAAGGAAAAAAACTTCCAACTAAGAATTATAAATCATGCAAAATTGTCTTTCAAATATTACAGTGAAACTGGACATTCTCAGATAAACATAAGCTTAGAGACTACAAAAATCAAACCAAAATTACAAGAAATACTAAAGGAAATTCCTAGATTAGAAAATCAGTAACACCAGATGTGTACCCAAGGATGCAACGAGGACACAGTATCGAGAGTCCTAAATTAGTTAGGAAAGTAAAAAGCTCAAAACTAAATATTAAAATTAGGGAGAGAGCGTAACATGTAAACTATGACAACATTACACTATAAAGAGGGATATATTACAGTATTCATAGCCCTATCATATGGAGAGGAAGTTAAGGAGATATAAAGAACTTGTATACGGGTTTAAACCTAGATTAGGGTGCAAAAAAAGGGTAGCTGCAAAGCAAACTAACAATACCCAAAAAAGAAAAAATCCAAACCAAACTGCTATCAAGTGGATTCTGACTCACAGTGACCCTATGGGACAGGGCAGAACTACCCCATAGAGTTTCCAAGGAGTGTCTGGTAGATCTGAACTGGCAACTTTTTGGTTGGCAGCCCTAGCACTTAGCCACAATGCCAGCAGGGTTTCCAAACTAACAATACTACATACCAAGACAATAAACACATTACAGAAGTCTCAATAGACACAAAACCAACACTGAAAAAGATGAAAAGTCATAATGAAAAATGATCCAGAATAGAATATTAAGTGGAACAAAGAAAATGTCAACAACATAAAAATAAAGGCAACAGAATGGCAGCACTAAATACATATCTATCAATAATTACACTGAATATAAATGGACTGAATGCCACAGAGAGTAACAGGCTGGATCAAATACACAATCCATCTATATGCCACTTACAAGAAACACACCTTAGATTCAAAGATATGAGCAAACTGAAAATCAATGGATGGAAAGATGTATACTAAGTTACAACATGCAAAGAAGAACAGGAGAGGCAATATTAATCTCAGCTAAAATAGATTTTAAAGTAAAATCACACACCATGGACAAGCATGGTCATTATATATTGTTTAAAGGTTAAATACATAAGAAGTGTATAACAATATTAAATATTTATGAGCCCAACATCAGAGCATCTAAATACATCAAACACTGACAATTTTGAAAAGTGAGATAGATTACTCTACAATAACAATAGGAGACTTCAGTACTCCACTTTCAGTAATGGATAGATCATCCAGAGAAAAGCTCAATAAAATACAAAAGGTCTTATTGTGACAATCTACCAACTCAACCTCACAGACATATACAGAAATTTTTAACCAACAATTGGCAAATACACCTTCTTTTCCAGCATACATGGAATATTATACAGAATAGACCACGTATTAGGCTGTGAGGCAAGTCTAAACAAAATCCAAGCCACTGAATTATTGCAAAGCAACTTCTCAGACCATAAAGCTGAGAATAGCAAAAAAAAAAAAAAAAGGACAGAAATTTGAACTCATAGAAACTGAACACCACCTTGCTCAAAATTTCATGGGTTATAAAAGAAATCAAGGATGCAATAAAGAAATTCACGGACTCAAACAAGAATGAAAACATATCCTACCAGAACCTATGGGATACAGCAAAAGCAGTTCTCAGAACTCAACTTATTTCTATTAATGCACACATCCAGAATGAAGAAAGGGCCTAAACCAATGAATTAACCCTACAACTTAGACAAGTAGAAAGAACAACAACAAAAAAACCCCTCAGCAACCAGAAGAAAACAGATAATAAAAATTAGAGGAGAACTAAATGAATTAGAGAATACAGAAACAATTGAAAGAATTAACAAAAACCAAAAGGTGGTTTTTTGAATAGATCCACAAAATTGATAAACCACTGGCTAAACTCACAAAGAAAAACAGGAAAGGAAACAAATAACCTGAATAAGAAATCAGGTGGGAAATGTTACAACAGACCCAACAGAAATTAAAAGTACCATAATGGAATACTATGAAAAATTGTACTCTAACAAATTTCAAAACCTAGAGAAAACAGACAAATTTATAGATTCACATCATCTACCAAAATTATAACAATGAGAAGTAGAACAACTTAATAAACCCATCACAAAAGAAGAGATTGAAAAAGTAATCAAACAACTATCAATCAAAAAAACTCCTGGCCCAGGCAGCTTCAGCACAGAATTTTACCAAACTTTTAGAGAGGAGTTAATTCCAATACTCTGAAGCTATTTCACAACACAGAAAAGGATGGAAGATTCCCAAATTCATTCTATAAAGTCAGTTTAACCCTGATACCAAAGTCAGGTAGAGACTTCACAAAAAAAAATTACAGACCACTGTCACTCATGAACCTAGATGCAAAATTCTTCAACAAAATCCTAGCCAACACAATTCAACAATGTATCAAAAAAAAATTTATAATGACTAAGTGGGAGTCATACTAGGGATGCAGCACTGGTTCAACATCAGAAAAACAATTAATATGATCAACCACACAAGTAGCACAAAGGATAAGAATCACTTGATTTTATCAATTGACATGGAAAACGCATTTGACAAAGTCCAACACCCATTCATGTTAAAAACTCTCAGCAAAATAAGAATAGAAGGGAAATTCCTTGATGCAATAAGGGGCATCTATGCAAAGCCAACTGCCTACATCATTCTGAATGAGAAAAGCACTCCCCCTGAGAATGGGAACTAGATAAAGATGACCACTATCCCCATAGCTATTCACCACTGTGTTAGAGGTTCTGGCCAGAGCAATCAGACAAGACAAAGAAATAAAGAGCATCTCTATTGGCAAAGAAAAAGCAAAAGTATCCCTATTTGCACATGATATGATTGTATATGCAGAAAACCCTAAAAAATTCACAAACTACTCAAATTAATGGAAGAGTTCAGCAAAGTATCAGGATACAAGATAAACATAAGTAAATCAGTACGATTTCTTTAGACCGACAAAGAGATCAACAAAGAGGGAATCACCAAATCATACCCTCAAGAAGATAAAATACTCAGGAATAAATCTAACCAGAAATGTAAGAGACCTGTACAGAGAAAATTATAATACCCTATTGCAAGAAACCAAAAGAGACATACATAATTAGAGAAATGTACCATGCTCATGGATAGGAAGAGTTACCATTGTGAAAATGTCTATTCTACTCAAAGCAATCCCAATACAAATTCAAGTATCATTTTTTAATAAGCCAGAGAAACAAATCACCAAGTTTGTTTGGAAAGAAAATAAACCCCAAATAAGCAAAGCACTGCTGAAGAAGAGGAATACAGTGGGAAGCCCCCACACTACCCTGCCTTAGAACCTATTAATACTATCACAGTAGTCAAAACAGCCGCGTTCTGGTACAAAAAGAGACATATAGACCAATAGAACGGAGTTGAGACCCCAGAGATGCCACCATCCTCTTATGAACATTTGATATAAGACAAAGGCCCTAAGATTGTAAACTGGGGTAAAAACAGTCTCTTTAACAAATGGTGCTGGCAAAATTGGATATCCGTCTGCAAAAAACTGAACAAGATCCATATCTCACAACCTACACAAAAACTTACTCAAAATGTATCAAAGGCCTAAATATCAAACCCAGAACACTAAACATCATTCAAGAAAAAATAAGATCAAAAATGGAAGTTCTAATACACAGCTTAGACAGACTTCAAAAGCTGACAATCAAACCATGATCAACAGAAGAGAAAATAGATAAATGGGAACTACTAAGAATCAAGCACATTTGCTCACCTGAAGACTTTATTAAAAGACTTAAAAGACCACTTACAAAACAGGAAAAAATATTTGGCAACTACATGTCTGACCAACATCCGATCTCCATAATCTATAAGGTACTGCAAAACATCAACAAGAAAAATGTAAATAACTCAATTAAGCAAGGGGCAAAGGCAGTGGACAGACACTTCACTCCAGAGGACATCCAGGCAGCCAAAAGACACATGAGGAAATGCTAACAATCATTAGGTATCAGAGAAATCCAGATCAAAACTACAATGAGACACCATCTCACCTCAGTGCCTTTTTAATGAGATGGATAAAGAAAACATTAACTTTGTTTAGAAAGGGAAAAAACCCTGGATAAGTCAAACACTACTGAAGAAGATAAACACAGTGGGAAGCCTCACACTACCTGACCTTAGAACTTATTATACTGCCACAGTAGCCAAAACAGCCTGGTACTGTTATAAAAACAGATAAATAGACAAGTGGAACAGAATAGAGAATCCAGAAATATCATCATCCTCCTACGAATAGTTTATACTTGACAAAGCCCCAAAGGTTGTAAACTGGGGTAAAAACAACCTCTTTAACAAATGGTGTTGCAAAATTGGATGTCCGTCTGCCAAAGACTGAAATAAGACTCATATCTCACACCTTCCACAAAAACTAACTCAAAATGGATCAAAGACCTAAACAGCAAACCTAAAACGGTAAAGATTATGGAGGAAAAAATAGGGACAGCAATGGAAGGTCAAATACGTGGCTTAGACTACAAAATCTTACCAACACTGCACAAATACAATCTTACCAACAATGTACAAATAACCAATTAAACAATGGGCAAAGGACATGGACAGACATTTCACCAAAAAGGTATTCAGGCAACCAAAAGACACATTAGGAAATCCTCATGATCATTACCTATTAGAGAAGTCCAAATCAAAACTACAATGAGATACCATGACACCCCAATAATGTTGGCCATGATACAAAAAACACAAAACAAGAAATTCTGGAGAGGCGGTGGAGAGATTGGAACTCTCCTATACTACTGGTGGAAATGCAAAATCATACAACCTCTTTGGAAAGCAATTTTGTGTGTTCTTAAGAAGCTAGAAGTATTTATACCATATTATACAGCAATCCCATTGCTTGGAATATATCCTACAGAAATAAGGGCCATCGCATGAACAGATACATGCACACAAATGTTTATTGCAGCACAGTCCACAATAGCAAAAAGATGGAGTCAACCTAGGTGCCCATCAACAGATGAACGGAAAAACAAACCATAGTATATATACACAATGGAACATTATGCATTCATAAAGAACAATGATGATTTTAGGATGCATCTGATAACTTGGTATCAACCAGACGACATTGTGCTGAGTGAAACCAATCAGCTGCAAAAGTCCAAGTATTGTATAAGGCCACTATTACCAGGACTTAAAAAAGGATCTATGTGCAGAAGGATTCTTTGATGGCTACAAGGGTGGGGATGGAGGGAGAAGGTTGTTCACAGATTAGTCAATAGGAATTCAGTTAGCTGAAGTGCATGACAGCACTCAGTAGAAGGCAGGTCAGCGTATCCAGTCTACACCATAAACTAAAAAGTTTTCTAAAGTCAACCCAACATTTCAAAGTATCAAGAAGCAGGGACGGTGGCCTAGGGACTGCGTTTCCAGGGGACATCAAGGTCAAGGTCAACTGGCATAACTAGTCTTTTGCTAAGAGAGTCTTCTGTACTCCATATTGGTGACTGGCTCCTTAAGTCTTAAAAGCTAGCAAGCTGCCATCTGGGGAACATCAATTGGCCCCAATCCACCTGCAACAGTTGACAACAAAGAACATCAAAGACATGAGGAAAAACGAGCCTAGCATATAAAAGGACCCACATCTTTGGGAGACTACATCACCATAAGACCAGAAGAACCAGACAGTGTCTGGCCACAACCAAAGAGCCTTGATAGGGGACAAATGTAGAGTCTGTGACATAGCTTCAGAAAAAGAGGTGTACAGATTAACAACTCTACTAAAGGACTAGAATTGATAGTCCAACAACCTGGAGGGTCCCCTGGGAACATGGACCCTAGACTTGCTGCTGGCCCTGACCTGAAACCAGTACTGAGGTCAACTCTTCAGACAAGAATAGACTGGACTTGGGGACACAAAGTGAGCATGTGGTGTGTGTACTTTATGGTTTTATACATTTATAGAGGGCTGTCCTATTGGTTTCTTTCTAGAGAGGAGAGAAGAGGGTAGAGAGGAGGGGACAGGTGTTCATGGGGAGAATAGCAGATGTAAAGACTGAACAGGAGGTGTGTGCTGTCACAGAGTGAGGGAAGTAGACAGTTGTAGAGAAGTAAGTATGTAAAATTGACTTGGATTGCACATTTTCACTTAATCATAATAAAAAAAAATTAAAAATTAGTCAATGAATCTATGGACCCTATGGGTCACAATGATATGTTTTCCAACACAGTGTTAGAAGACAAGCCCCCTAGGTTGGAAAGCACTATACAAGAGTTATAACAATAGACTTAAGCATAGCAAAGATAGAGAAGACAGAGCAGGACTGGGCAATGTTTTGCTCTGCTGTACATGTGGTAGCCATGTGTTGGACTTGATGAGAGCTTAACAACAGCAATGGAAAAGTGGATGACACATAAACCCCAGGACCCATCAATTCTACTTTTAGACATGCATCCTAGAGGAATACTCACAGAGGTGCACAGAAGACATCTATGAGAAAGTTCTGAACAATAATGTAATAAAATAAAATTGTTTAAAGTATACAATTTTCCGTCAATAGAAGAACCAAAAATCACCACCACCATCACCACCAAAAAAGCACACACGCATACAAACAAAAATCCATTGCCGTTTATTATTTCAGGGTACATAAATATTGGTATTTTTCATTTTTAAATATTGATATCCCTATTTGTCTGTCAGTTTACTGTACTGTGGGGGCTTGTATGTTGCTCTAATGTGGGAAGCTATGCCGCCGGTATTCAGACACCAGCAGGGTCACCCAAGGCAGACAAGTTTCAGCTCAACTTCTAGCCTAAGACAGACTCAGAGGAAGTGCCAATCAGTCTACATCTTAGAAACTGCCTAGTGGTACTGCAGTGGGTTTCTCTGTCTACTACATGATCTTCTGAGCCTTGCATTTATAATTTTGCCAAAAAAAAAAAAGTCACTGAGCCACAGCCCACTGTGTCATCAGTCTATTTTAAATACTTTGCAGGACTGGACAGTTTATTATGCAAGTAGGGTCAATTTAGGGGATTGGTCAATCACTACACAAACTAGGTGACTGTGGTCTATTGGTTTAGTTATGTGCTGTTGCTATAAGAGATATACCACAAAAGGATTGCTTTAACAAAGAGAAGTTAATTCTCTCACAGTCTCATAGGTTAGAAGTCTGAATTCAGGGTGCCAGTACCAGTGCAAAGCTCTTTCTCTGTCAACTCTGGAGAAAAGTCCTTCTCATCAATCTTCTTGACTAGGATACTCTCTTTGCAGGAACTCCAGGTCCAAAGGACATGCTGTGTTCCGGTGCTTCTTTCTCTTTCTTTGCTTCTTTTTCCTCTTATCTCTTGAAAGGTAAAAGGTGTTATAGACCACACTCCAGGGAAACTCCTGTTACACTGGATCAGGGACATAACCTTAGTAAGGATGTTACAATCCCACCCTAATCTTCTTTAACATAATCCAATCTTGCCCTATTAACCACAGGCAAAGATTAGGATTTACAATACATGTAAAAACTGCAATTACAAAATAAAGGACAACACAGTACTGGAAATCATGGCTCAGCCAAACTGCTACATATTTTTGTGGGGTGGGGCATAATTCAATCCATGCCACTCACTTAAGAGACTGATCAATTTTGCATCCTGCTAGGCTTATAAGGACCACTTCCACAGAAGTTGAGGGTACCTCACTACCATCAAGAAGAAAAGCCAGGGAATAAAGTCCTTTGGAATTATGCTGAGAACCTCCTAGATTTAGGAGACAGAGAAAACTGTAACACTACAGACAGCATGAAATTGTGCAACATGCCATGTGACGACAGTAGCAGCACCAGTGGTGAGAACCAGGGGGCCAGTAAAAGATGGATGTGGGGCTTCCTGACTCACAGAATGTTTTTGGGTATGAGGCTTGCTGGTGAAGTGGGTTGCCTGTGGCCACTTGTTGGTAGAGTTAAAGAGCCATAACATTTGCCTGAGGTGGGCAAAGGCCAGGACAAGCAGGGCCCAGTAACGGAGGCTCAAGCAGGGTTTAGCCTGCAGGCACAGCAGGAAAGGAGCTAACAAGTGCCCAGGTTAGCAGCTGTCCTGATTGACAAAATGGATTCTGTCCTGTACTGTTTTCATTACTAACAAGTTACTCTGAATTCTACATAATAGCCTGTTATTTCCTTATAACTGTGAGCATGGCCCATGAGTTCGCATCCCCCCAGCAACAAATTATAAAATCCAATAGAAAACTACAGTGCTGTGAAAACTGTGACTAGTAAGGGGAGTAGGTACACCCAGGGCAGGTGGCACTGGAAAACCCACATGCTCCAGGTATCAGCTGTGAGATAGTAAGTGCAGCCCAGGGAGATAGTGCTGGGGAGCTCATGCAGTCCTGAGAGGAGGTGTTGTGGAGTGAGTGTGACCCAAGGAGCCACACTGCTGATCTTTAACAGCCTGGGTAGGTGGCGTGGGGGATCAAGCGCAACATGGGGAGGTTGCACAGGGGAGTGCACATAGTCTAGGGAGATGTCACGGAATGCACACAACTTGAACTGGGGAGGAGTAACAGGGTAATGATTGTGACTTGGGGAAGTGGTGCAGCCAGGGAGAAGGTGTGGGGAGTGAATGGGCTGGACTAGTGTGTGAGCAGGTGGGCTCTGGCCCAAGACCCTGTACCAGACGGTAGCTCACAAATCATAAGGTCGCAGGGCAGAAGTTCATGAGACCTCCAAGGGATATGCCAGCTAAACTCTAAAACAGTCAAGCAGGACAGGCCACCCAGTTTATTGAGGCTCCAGAAACCAAATCAGCTCAAATGACTTGAATATCTATAGATACAAAATAAAATACTATAACCAAAAAAGCCAGTTGCAGTGACTTTCAGATGGTGCCAAGATAACCATCAATTTCGAAACATCTAAAGAAGCAGATTACAATGGCTTCCAAAACCTCCCAAAATAAAGAGTCAACAGATTTCCCTGAAGAAAAAGACTTTCTGCAACTATTGGAGGTAGAATACAAAAGAATGATGTACAGGGCTATCCAAGATATCAGAAAGAGATCAGGCAAAGTGCAGCAGAGCACTGTGAAAAATTAAACAAGCTGCAAGAAATGCTTGAGTAGCAACAGTCTGAAATTAGAAAGATTGACAATGAAATTACCAAGCTTGTCAACTCAATAGAAAGTCAAAGGAGGAGGACTGAGGAAATGGAAGGCAGAATTAGTGAGACTGTAGACAAAGTAAACGATACCAGCATACGTATGGAAAAATCAGATAAAAGATTCAATAAAAATGAAATCACTAAAAGTTATGTGTGATTCCAGGAAAAGGAATAATATATGTACAACTGGATCACTATTACAAGGGAGGATAACCGAAAACAGAGAGAACTGCTGAAGATCTGCTGACAGAAATTTCTCCTGATATCAGGAAGGATGAGAAGATACCCAGTCAGCATGCTCATCAAGCTCTACTCAAAAAAGATCCCCAAAGAAACACACCAAAGCATATTGTAATCAAACTCAATAAGACCAGAGCTAAGGAGAGACTACTCAAGGCAGCTAGGCTTAAACAAACAACATCCTACAGAAGAAAATCATTATAATTAAGTTCAGACTACTCAGCTGAAAGTATGCTGGCAAGAAGACAATGTGGTGACACATACAAAGCCCTGAATGAAAAAAAACTGCCAACCAAGAATTATAGACCATGCAAAATTGTCTACCAATATGCAAGTGAAATTAGGACTTCCACAGATAAATAGACGTTCAGAGAATTTGCAAAAACTAAACCAAAATTTCAAGAAACAATTAAAGACTTCTTTGATTACAAAATAAATAACACTAGACACACTGTCAAACATTCAGCGCTCAACAGAACAGCCAGATACAATCACCTTAGGTAATAAACACAACATATCCAAAGCCAAATCACAAAAAAGAGAAATTCAGAGATCTCAGGATTTAATTTACGACATAACATGAAAGATGAACAATTGCGTAGGAGATACAAAGACTTTAGAGCTTGGATTACTTTTAGATTAATAAAAGGGATTAAGAGAGTAACTGCAACAGAAACTTTCAATGACATACTGCAAACCACTAAACTAAATAGAAAACAAGCAAAACACAGTCTTAGCAATTACAAAAAAAACAAACACTGAAAGACATGAAAAGTCTTAAAGAAAAAAGACTCAGCACAGAAAATGGAACAGAACAGAGGAACTGTCCACAACGCATACAAAAAGACATGAAAATGACAGCTCTAAGCTCATACCTATCAATAATCACACTGAATGTAAATGGTCTAAATGCACCAATACAGAGATGGAGAGTAGCAGATTGCATAAACCAAAACAAAAAACATGACCCATTCATACATATGCTGCTTACAGGAGACACATCTCAGACTCAAAGACACAAACAGACTACAGCTCAAAGCATGGGAAAAAATGTATCAGGCTAATAACATTCAGAAAAGAGCACGAGTGACAATACTAACATCTGACAAGATAGACTTCAAAGTTAAACTCACCACAGTAGACAAGGAGGGACATAATGTATTGGTTAAGGGCAAAATACAGCAGGAGGACAAAACCATATTGAATATCTATGCACCCAACAAAATACAAAATACTGAAATAATACAAAACTTCTTTTCAGATCATAAAGCCATAAGTCCAGAAATCAATAACAGAAGGAAGATGGAATTAAAACCAAAACCACAGAAACTGAACAACATTTTGCTTCAGAACTATTGGGTAACAGAAGAAATTAAAGGTGAAATATGGAAATTCATAGAATCAAAAAAGAATGAAAACACATCCAATCAAATCTATGGGACACAGCAAAAGCAGTTCTCAGAGTCACAAATCAAAGAATTAACTCTTCAACTTGAACAACTGGAAAGAAACCAGCAAAAAATTCAGGCTCCAGGAAAAAGGAAATCATAAAAATTAAAGCAGAAATAAAGGAAACAGGAAACAGAAAAACAACTGAAAGAATCAACAAGACCAAAAGCTGAGTTTTTAAAAAAAAGATCAGTAAAATTGATAAGCCATTGGCCAAACTGACAAAAGAAAAGTAGGAAACAAATAACCGAAGTAAGAAATGAGATGGGTGATACCACAACAGACCCAAGTGAAATCAAAAGAATCATAACAAAATACTAGGAAAGACTGTACTCTAATAAATTCAAAAATCTAAAAGAAATGGACAATTTTCTAGGAAAACACCATACCCCCAAACTAGCAAAGACATAGAACAACTATATAAACCCATCAAAAGAGAAGAGATTGAAAAGGTAATTAAAAAACTTCCAACAACAAAAAAAAAGCCCTGGCCTGGATGGCTTCACTGGAAAATTCTACAAAATCTTCAAAGAAAAATTAACACCACTATTACCAAAGGGATTCCAGAGCACAGAAATAGATGGAATACTCCCAGACTTGGTCTATGAAGGTAGTATAATGCTGATACTCAAACCAGATAAAGACAGCACAAAAAAGGAAAATTACAGACTAATATCTCTCACGAACCTAGCTGCAAAAATTATCAGAAAAACCTTTGCATGCCCACAGCTAAGTCCCATTGCCAGGAGGCAGGGATGTGAGTCTTAAAGGGCCGAGCCCTGCGGAATAGCCCTGCTTACCATGTGGCCTAGGCTATGACCTGGAGGAGCCTCTTCACACATGCAGTGGAGAGGGGCCAGATAACAGCCATCTCCGTCTTTCTGCTCTACAATTCTATGACTCTCTGCATGGCAAGGGGTAGTTCTAGGCTCTGCCCCCCAACCCATGTCCTCTGTCCTCCCCTCATTCTGGTGGGATGAACAGCAGGCTTTTACTAGGACTTGACTCATCAGCCTTTAATATACAATCAATATCCTCAAGAAAGAGGACAGCTCTCTGTGGAAGATGTTGAGAATTTAGGAGTAAGGTAGTTAGGAAGGTCAGTACAGGGAAAGTGGGAAGCAGTCTCCAAAACACAGAAGGACAATCCAGAGAACTAGGGAAGCAATGTCTGCACTATCTACTAGACCCTAACTGTATAATATTATTATTCCTTACCAGCCAAGAAAGAAGATTCTTTTTTTTTTTAAGCTGATGCTGGACTATTCCTAGTAACCTTCCGGGTGTTGGTGGAGGTGGAGTGTGGTCCTGGAGGGAGCGCAGCAGCATGTACCTAGTTAGATAATCTCTTAAGTCAGTATCAATTAATTCAAGCACAGCTAAAATCCAAAGTGCTTTAATTCCCAAGCCAATTACATGGGATTTCCCCAGCACAAATTGAGCTCATTAGAAACAAAGTATGGCTAATCCATAATTTAATATAGAACTTTACAGACATAGAGTATTACTAATCAGGTAAAGTCTCAAGTCAGTTATGTAAAAGACCAGTGAACCTGCTCTAACTGCTGATAAAAAAGGGAGAGCAAGAACTAATCAAAGTAACATTTTCTCAGCTCTTTTTGCTAAGTGCCAAGAATTTAACAAGCTCTGGGGCCTGTAAACCAAAAAACCAAACCCACTGCTGTTGAGTCGTGTTTGACTCATAGTGACCCTAGAGGTCAGAACAGAATCGCCCCATCAAGTTTCCAAGGAGCCTGTAGCAGATTTGACCTGTCAACAGGTTAACAGACATAACTCTTAACCCACTACACCACCAGGGTTTCCTTGGGGCCTGAAGCACAAACGATTAAACTACTCATTTGTTTACTGAAAGGTTGGTGGTTTGAGTCTACCTAAATGTGCCTCAGAAAACTACTTCTGAAAAATTGGCTACTGAGCTACTGAAAACCGTATGTTCTACTCTGACTCTGTATGGTTGCAAAAATTGTAGTGGATGCCACAACAATGAGTTTGGTCTTTTTGGTTGGGGCCTCCCGGCAATAAGTCCTGTGGAAATCTGTGCAGATAGGCACTTTCTGCCACCCATGTCTGCTCTGGTGTCCACATGTTTAATAAAACCAGAAAAGTAATACCACCAGGTCCCTGGTGGAGACCCCTTTATCAAAACTGAAGCCATCAAGCAAAGCTTGGCTCTAAAGAATAATAATTATATTAAAAATTATTGTACTACTAGTTACGAGAAAACTAGGGGACACGTAGAGCCATATCAATCTCAGAGGAAGAAATATTTGTATTTCTGAAAAGGAAGAACAAAATCTTAATTAAGCTAAAGTTTCCTAACAGACAGCAAAATACTGGCTACAGAGTTAGTGTTTTAGGGTGAGGAATCAACTTGAGTGCTTTGAAGGACAGATACACTCCAGGAAAAAAAAATACCAAAAAAACAAAAACAGCTGTTGCTGTAGAGTCGACTTTGACTCATAGTGACCCTACAGGATGGAGTAGAATTACCCCACAGAGTTTCTCAGGAGTGCCTGAGAACTGATCTGAACTGCCAACTTTTTGGTTAGTTACCGTAGCTCTTCACCATTATGCTACCAGGGTTTCCAGAAAGAGATGTAGGAAAGACGAACAGCAGACCAAAAACCCCATAGTAATTAATCAGCTTGAGAGAGCCGTAGGTGGCACTGTGAGGAAAGGGAGCACACGGTAGCTGTGATGGAACTGCTGCACACAGAGGTTAAACGTAACGAGAGTTGAAAAGTGAACTGCTAAAACTCAAGACCGCATCGAAAGCTGAGCAAAAGGAGAATGCTCACTGTAGAATATGTAGAGTATGTAGCTATGAAGAGAGGCTTTAGAAAAAAACTGAGCAAAATCAATGGAAAAGGAGAAGTTTCAAAAATTTGACATAAAAATGAAAGTTACACAAAACAGATAAATGTGGCCCAAGAAACACATGCAAAGTATAGAAAAAGAAAACAGAAAGAATTCAAAAATAGCGTTCAACAAAGCTATAAAGCAAGATGGCAAATTCATAGGTTGAAAGGGCACACTGTACTATGGAGCAAATGATTAAGACTCATCAATACGAAATAAAATGAATGAATTTCATAATTTAGGAATACCATTGGCATCTGGACCAAAAAAAAAAACTGTCTTGTGTCAGACAGGATGGACTAAGTTGTGCTATAGCAATAAATATATACCAAATCTCAAGAGATTAAAACAATAGAAATTATGTGTGCAGTGTGGATAAACTTCAGGGGGCTTCGCTCATTATAGTTGCCCAGTCCTGATGGTGCAACGACCATCTGTAATCTGCCAATTATTATGCCAGATATAATGAGAGCTCTGGAGATGTTCACACATACCATAGTTGCAAACTTCAGCTTAGAAATGATACATGCAATTTCTGCTTACGTGACCATAAGTGACAAGAAAGGAACGAGGAAGTATGATCTCACCATGCTAAGGGGAGCTTAAAATAAGAGCTTAAAATATTTTCAAACTGCATTAATGACACCGAACACCTAAAAGGAAGAACATGTTAGGCTGACTTAAAAATCTTCCTCCTAGCAATATTCAGTGCCAAAAGACAGTGTCATACCACTTATAAATCTTTACGGATAAAAAGGAAAGTGTCCGTCAAGAATTCTATGCCCAGGTCAAAAAAAATGTAGATGCTATTATTATGGTTAATTAATGCCAGGTTCTGTTTAGCACACAGACAACTGAAATGAACATCGCTCCCACAAGCAGGACAAAAAAGGAAACAACACCGCACACTTTGAAAAATCACAACTTTAGCTGGACCCGTCAGACAGCTGAGGTAGGAAGACACAGAGGCGCTCGCTTACAAGGGGAGTTGGGAGGCACACACTGGCTCACTCAGGGTGGACGCAGTCAGATACTAGCTGTAGTGAAAAAGGTGGACAACATGCAAGGTCATACAAGTCATTTAGCAGAGAGAGAGGAGCTACACGGCAGAATCAAGTAAAAATGTCAGGAAAAAGTGGCCAAAGAAATGAATACTTTCTTCAACATGCTTAGCAGTAGACTTGACACAGCTGAGGGAAAAATGATCAGGTGGGGTTTATTTTGCTGGTTAAATATCTCAGAGTTAATGAATGTTGCTCACCATATTAGAAGACTAAAGAATAAAAAGTAAATAGACTTTGACAAAATTCAACATCCATTCATGGTAAAAAAAAAAAAAAAAAGAAATCTCATCAACTAGGAACAGGAGGGAACTTCCTCAGCCTGGTAAAGGTCTTCTCTGAAAAACCTATGGCTAACATCATAGTTAATCCTTCAAGCCAGCAACAAGGCAAGAATGTTTGCTCTTCTCACCTCTCTTCAGCACTGTGCTGGAGCTTTAGTGAGATAAGGCAAGGGAAGAAAGTATCAGTTGTCCAGACTGAAAAGTTTGGAAAAGAAGATATAAAACTGCCTCTCTTTACATAACTGTCTACACAGAAAAATGTAAGAGAATTTTCAAAAAAGCTACTAGAAGTAGTAGATTAGCTTAGCAGGATTATAGGACTCAAGATGAGTAAACAAAAATCAAATATATACTAGCAATGAACAGCAGAAAACTTAAAAAATTAAAAATTTCATTCAAATAGTAGCAAGCCAAAATTAGAAATACTTAACATCTTACAAAATATGTCAAAGGCTATATGCTGAAAACTACAAAACACTGATGAAATTTTTTAAAATCTAAAAAGATTGAGAGATGTACTGTTAAAACATCAGTTCTCTTCAAATTGATCTATAGATTCTCTGCAAACTCAATCAGAATCTCACCAGTATTGCTGCAGAAGTCTAAACTTTATACGGAAATGCAAAAGAACTAGGAGAGGCAAAATGATTTTGTTTTAAGAAAACAAACCGAAACAGGAACCTAGTTGGAAGACATGAGTACAGAGATGCTTACTTCCAAAATCCCCTTTCCTTCTGGATCTCAGTAAACTCACTTCCTGCGGCCACCTCTCCCTTTGCAAGCCCCACAGGGTTGCCTGCTTAGTCTTCTGACACCTGACTGAGTCACTGCTGCCACGTTCAGACCTCACTCAGAAATCCTGAGCCCCATGCCATCAGCTCTGACCGTCCCTACTTCTATGTGCTCTGGGTTTCTAACAAGCTCATTAAGATGTTGGTTGGAGCCTTTCTTTTGCCTTCAACTCTGACCATCATCCTGGGCAATTCAATGTGAACATCCACAGGGATGAACCATCCGTCCAGCTCACTAGCCTTGACCTGAACTTGACTCCACCATGCATCATTTCCATTCCATTTTAGTCCTGTGGCTTTCATGTCAGAGCCCTAGTATGTGACCAAGGGTGACCCACAGGGTCTGCATTCAACCCAACACCATCATTACCTTTCAAGTCACAGTGACCTCTCAGATTTAGAGGGTCATGAAGACAGGTTGTAGGAGCTGTCCTACTCAGTGAAGGTGTCAAAAGAGAACTCTAAAGGCTGCGTTGGGGTTGCGGGCCAACGACCCCCAGCCCATCAGTGGAAAAGTGGGAGGTGCTTTACACTCAAACAGCCTTGAGGCATGATAGCTGCCCCTGGGATTTGTCAGCTGCTCAAGGGAGGAGGGGTGACTGAGCTGTAATTATAATTCCCTCTTACTGTGTTGGAGTCCCTGGGGTGCACAGATGGTTAACTGAAAGGCTGGCAGTTCCAATCCACTACAGGCACCTCAGAAGAAAGGACTGGTAGTCTAGTCCCACAAAAATCCATCACTGAAAGCTCTACACAGAGCACACGGTTCTACTCTGACACACATGGGGTCACCAGGAGTTAGAATTTTTATTGTTCAACATTTTTCAAATATAGAAATAAAACCTGCTCATGTTGATGAGGTGGCAGACAACCTTGGGAGTTGTCACAGAAGCCATAAAAGTGAGCAATGGCTACCTACCTTCCATTCTAGGAGGGTGGTGAGACGCCACAGAAGGTCTCTGGCACTGAGTCCTAGGCAGACCTTATGACATCATGGGACATACACTGGTGTTGTAACTAATGTGAAACAGCAAGAAATGCCTCCACCGTAACAGGACGGGTCCCTGAGGGCTGCAGTTCTTGGTCTTCTGGCTCCACTGGGATGGTGACTCTGGAGGCTGCTGAGACCACCACACTTTGACCTGTCCTCCATGAGAAACAGGTGGTACCAGGAACTAAGCCCACTTCCAATGTTGATTAGTGCATCTTCAGTGTCTGGGCATGCTCTCTTGTCTTTGAGGTAGACCAGAGACATCAGGAGCTCACTCAGACCACTGATGTTCTTGCCAACACACCACTGACCGGACTCAGCTGACACCCACTTGCCTAGCATTTAGGACAGCAACACTCTCCTCATTTAGTCCAGATGCAGGAGAGGCATGCTATGGGACTTCCAATTCCCTACATCTGTAAAACAATTTACACAGGCCACCAACCAAGGGTTCCTTTGACCACTGTGGCACCTTTCTGAGAAGTTTCAGTGCAGTTTCATTCAGCAAAAACAGAAGTGGATTCATGGCTTACAGACATTTTAAGTGTCCAGTTTTAATTTTCAGGAACAAATACACTAGTAGGAATAAAAAGAAAGGAATAATATGAACAATTTTCCACATCCTCTTCCAGGAATCAGATTAACATCTAGCATGGATTGTCATGGGAGAGTATAACATTTCTTTCTCCAAATATCTTTTAAAATAACAAAAGAAAGACCCTTCTGTTACCCAATGGCATAACAGCAAAAACACTCAGAGCAGCACAATGGATCACATCAATAACTATCAGAAGCAGGAAAATGAAGTGGAGAAAATGTAAAACAAGTATAGGCAGCAACAGCTCCCAAATGAAAATCTATAATCTTTTGAATTGTTCTCGGGAAAGATATTCCCTCTTGTCTTGAACCTGCCCAGATGAAATGAGTGGCGGAAAGGAGCATGCACTCTTCTGGTAACTGTCCCCAGGAGACCTGTGCACATGGAACAGAGTGCATGACCCAGCAGTGCCCATGGTCGCACCTTCAACGTCAGCCGCACAGCGTTGCAGTCCTCCTGCAGCGGGTTCAGCTTCAGTGTCTCCCCAAGGTTGCTGCAGCCGGATGACTGATGCTGCATTTCACAGCAGACGCACACCTCGACACTGTCAAACTTAATCTAGGCAGAGGAACACAGACAGATCTTACAATTAAAACAGCATTCTGCCCCATGGGGACCTGTGCACCACCTGATTAAGAACACAAAATGATAGCTTATTCATCTGTTCATACCAAAACCAACCACCTCTACTGACAGGAGCTATGAGAAACACATTTAGGAACTATTTTAAATTCCTACTTTAAAAACAATAACAGAGAAATTTTAAGAAATCTAGGCTACAAATTACACAGAATTACAGATGAATTATAGGAGATGGCAGTAAATAAAACTGAAACTTGCCCAGATTTAATTTGATGTGGAGGTAAGTCATCAGAGCTCCAAGCCTTGGTCAGAAACTCCCTGTCTCATTGCACAGGCTTTCAAACTCCTACTCATACTTCAACACTCAACCCCAACTCCTCCTTGAAGCCTTCTCTGATTTTCCTATCAGAGCTGCTTGCTTCTCCTCTGGCCAGGAATGGCTGATGGATTCAAACTGTTGACTTTTGGTTAGCAGTCCAAGCTCTTAACTACTGTGCCACCAGGGATCCAAAAATGGCATAGAAAGAAAAAAAAAAAACCCTGCAATTCAAGCATCTTGGTGGAGAGATGACAAAACTCTTAGCATAAGGAAGAGAACAGAATTATTAGTGCTGGCAAGAGTTTCCTATTAGGACTTAAAAAAAAAAAGTCTAAACTTAAAATTACAGAAAGAAAATCAGTAAAATCTACTATAATTTGATTCAAAATGGCATACAGCATTAAACAAATTACTTTCCTTAGATCAGTAACTGTTCTGCTTTTCAATAATAATAAATGTTTTACACCAGCTAACTCAATGTGCAATTTTTTTTTCCAGACAGCTATTGGCTGGCTTGGCTCTTGATCATTTTCCAGGACTGGGTGCACAGTGGTTAAATGCTACAGCTGCTAACCAAAAGGTCAGCAGTTCAAATCCAGCAACCATTCCTTAGAAACCCCAGGCGGCAGTTCTACTTTATCCTACAGAGTCACTATGAGTTGAAATTGACTTGACAGCAACAGGGTTTTGTCTTTTTTTAACTGATAATTTATAACTATGGCAAATGATCTTTCATTAAATCAACTTCACCAAGAGTGATGCTAGGAAGCCTTCATGTATTAACATGATCATCACCCCTAATACTGACAGTGGGGTAATGCAGCAGATGAGAGCTGAGAAACAAACATGTTTTCATCTGAAGAACAAGCTCCCTTTACCAGGGTGCTTGTCTGACATGGAAAACCTGGGGACCCCCATATAGGTGAGATGCCTTTTGATCATGTTTGAGCCAGGCACCCTTTTACTCATATATTTTTTTGCATTGACCTCAAGTGTGCAGGTCTGAGCACTACATACACACAATTCCTTTTATCATTTTTCTATGGGTTCTTTGATTCTCCCTACTTGTATTTATACCTGCAATTTTTTTAAAATAATATTTTATTGCGTTTGTGGTGAAGGTTTACACAGTGGTTTAGGTTCCCTAACAATTCACATGCAAATTGTTCAGTGATATTGGTTATAGTCTTCACAATACTTGAACATTCTGATTATTTCTGTGCTGGTTGTTGCATTGCCATTAATCTAGTATTCCTGATCCATTACATTCCCTTTAATTGTTGCCCATTTAGTCTCACATGGTGATTTTTTTTGTATACTTCTTTGTAAAAGAAGTATAGTACTTACAGGTGACATTCAGCTTTTCTTTTTGGCCAATTTGTTATTTAGCTACAAAGTGACCTCAGGAGTTGGTTATGGTTCAAGGTCTGATCTTAGAGCAATAGTCTCAGGGAATCGTCTAGTTTCAACCAGTCCAGTAGGTTTTTTTCTTTGTTATTGTTGTTTGTTTTTAGGAATTTGAGATTCTATTCTGTGTTTCTCTCAAATTCTACCAGGGTTCATCTATTGTGGCCTTGATTAGGATGGTCAGTAGCTGTAGCCAGGCACCACCTAGTTCTTCTGGTATCAGGCAGACTGAGGCCATGACTCATGTAGGCTACTTGTCTTGTATGAGTAGAGACCAATAGTTGTATCTTTAAATGGTCAGTCACAATCCTTTAAGACTACAGACACTACTCACCAAAATAGGATGTTGAACATGAACTTTATGAACTACTTTATGCCAGTTAACCAAGAAGCCCCACAAGACTGATTTTAATCCTTCAAACCCAGAAACTCAGTCTCTTGAGATGTCTTTTTATGTCTAAGTAAGTTTATTTCTATCTGTGCTCCCTATATGCTCTATTATATATATAAATATATGAGCATATGGTCACATACCCCTACACACACACACACACACACACACACACACACACATACACATACACAAATGTATATATAGGTATACACATTTATTAGAAAACCAAATGGGAAGAACATATTTTGTACTTCTCAAGCTGAAAGAACTGAAAAAAACATTCAAGCCTCAAGCTGCAATGGTAAAGGATTCTACAGGGAAATATTAAATGACTCAGGGAGCATCAAAGGAAGACGGAAGGAATACACAGAGTCACTGTACCAGAAAGAACTGGTCGATATTCAGCCATCTGAAGAGGTAGCACATGATTACAAACTGAAGGAACAAGTCGAAGTTGCATCGAAGGCACTGGCGAAAAACAAGGCTCCAGAAACTGATGGACTATCACCTGATCTGTTTCAACAAACAGATGCAATGCTAGAAGTGCTCACTCATCTATACCAAGAAATTTGGAGGACAGCTACCTGGCCAACTGACTGGAAGGGGTCCATATTTATGCCCATTCCAAAGAAACAAGTGAACTGAATGTGGAAATTACCAAGCAATATCACTAACATCACACGGAATTAAAATTTTGCTCAAAGTCATTCAAAAGCAACTGCAATAGTATTTTGATAGAGAACTGCCAGAAATTCAAGTTGGATTCAGAAGAGGATGTGGAACCAGGGACATCACTGCTGATGTCAGATGGATTTTGGCTGAAAGCAGAGAATACCACAAAGATGTTTACCTATGTTTCACTGACTATGCAAAGACATTCACCTGTGTGGATCATAACAAATTATGGCTAACATTGCATAAAATGGGAATTCTAGAACACTTAATTGTGTTCTTAAGGAATCTGTACATGGATCAAGAGGCAGTCGTGTGAACACAACAAGGGGACACTGCATGGCTTCAAGTCAGGAGAGGTTTGTGTCAGGGTTGGATCCTTTCACCATACCTTTTCAATCTGTATACCGAGGATATAATCCAAAAAGCTGGACTACGTAAAGAAGAACAAGGCATCAGGATTGGAGGATGTCTTGTTAAACATCTGCATTACACAGATGACGCCAACTTACTTGCTGGGAGTGAAGAGGATTTGAAACTCTTACTGATGAAGATTAAAGACCACGGACTTCAGTATAGATTGCATCTCAACATCAAGGAAACAAAAATCCTCACGGCTGGACCAGTAAGCAACATTGTGATAAAGGGAGAAAGAATTGAGGTTGTCAAGGATTTCATTTAACTTGGGTCCACAATCAATGCCCATGGAAGCAGCAGTCAAGAAATCGAAAGACGCACTGCACTGGAAAAGTCTACTGCAAAAGATCTCTTTAAAGCATTGCAAAGTAAAGATGTTTCCTTGAGGACTAAATTGCATCTGACCCAAGCCACAGTATTTTCATTTCCATCATATGCATGCAAAAGCTGGACACTGAACAAGGAAGACAGAAGAAGAATTGATGCCTTTGAATTGTGGCGTTGGAGAAGAATATTGAATGTACCACAGACTGCCAAAAGAACAAGCAGATCTGTTCTGGAAGGAGTACACCAGAATGCCTCTTGGAAGCAAAGATGGCAAAGCTGCATGTTACATGCCTTGGACATGTTGCCGGGAAGGATCAGTCCCTGGAGAAGTGAAGTATGAGAGAAAAAGAGGAAGATGCTTGACGAGATGGATTGACACAGTAGGCTGTACCAGTGGGCTTAAGCATAGAAATGATTGTGGACATGGTGTAAGACCAGGCAGTGTTTCATTCTGTTGCACGTAGGGTCACTATCAGTCAGAGCTGACTTGATGGCAGCTAACAACAACGTACAGATATAAGAGGATCCCTGACGAGGCATGGTTAAGAGTTCAGCTGTTAACTGAAAGGTCAGCAGTTGATCCTCCCATCTGTTCTATAGGAGAAAGATGTGACAATGTGCTTCCGTAAAGATTACAGACTTGGAAACCCTACGGGGCAGTTCCTCCCTGTCGTATAGAACCACTATGAGCTGGAACTGACTCGATGGCAGCTGGTTTGGCTTTGGTTTGGTACACATACAAATTACAAAATTACGTATGCCACAATTTTTGCAATTTGTTTTTAAAAGTGCCTTTCCTGCTTACCTCTCACTATCCCAGAGTGACCTGGGTACAATTTACTCTGGACTATTCCCCTAAAGGTTAGCTCCTCAAATTCACCTAGTAGAACTGTAGAAGAAAGGCCTTCTAATCTGCTTCCATAAAAATTAGTCAAGAAAATCCTATGGAACAGCTCTACTCTGTAGCTATGGGTCAGAATCAACTTAATAGCAACATTGGTTTGTTTGGTTCCAGTTCCATACGTTTTCTGTCTTGTGTCTCCCTATTGCATCATTCTACCTATGACAGACAGTGACAATTCAGCCCCCACTCAACTGATGCCAGGTGGGTTATCCTGACTCTCCCTCCCCAGTGGAGTGTCAGTGTAAGTGACAGGCACCTTGTGTTGTGTCTCTATACTCTCCCCCACCCCCTTCCAGAAATTATGACCTTCATCATGGGAACATGCCCAGGGAGCTGCTGCCCAATGGCCTAAGCCCCGGAGGAGACCCACAGGATACCTGAGACCCCAACCTCCAGGTGGAACTGGAGCAACCCCAGCCATGCTGCAGAAGCGACGGATAACCAATGCTTGTCCAGACACCCACTGGGACTCCAGGGGGGCTTGCAGTGCAGTGTGACTGCAGAAAGCTAGCCGACACAAATGCACCTCATCATGTGGACTACACTGTTGGAGTTCTGATTCACAAATACTTCCTCACTGCCATTTATTCCTTCCCCATTACTCATTTAGTCCTCCACGTTTGTGATGGTTACAGTTGTATGTCAACTTGGGTAGGCCATGATTCTCAGTGGTTTTGCAGTTATGTAATGATGCAATTTAGCAGTTACGTAAGGATGTAGTTATTCTCCATTTCGTGGTATAATGTAACCATCTCCATGATGTGATCTGATGTGATCAGCCAGTTAGTTGGGAACTTCCTCAGGGCATTCTGGCTTTTGCTAGATCTGGAGCTTGCATCCAGCTCATATTCTGACCTCTGATTCTTAGGATGTGAGCCAGATGATCTTTGGTTTGTCAGTCCCTGCAGCTACTAAGTCAGGAGAAGCCTCCAATCTGACACCTGATCCAGAGACCTGGGACTCGTCAGCTGCTGCATGATCCATCACCTTGAGATAGATCTCTCTCACACATATACTTCACTGGTTTTACTTCTCTAGCGAACCCAGGCAGAGACAATGCTGTTGTTAGGTGCTTCCGGGTTGACCCAAGCCATGGTGACCTCACGGCCCAGGGAACAAAACGTTGCCAAGTCCTGTACCATTCCCATGACCAGTTATAGATTGTATTACTACGATCCATAGGGTTTTCACTGACTGCTTTTCAGGACTAGATCACCAGACTGTTCTTCTTAGTCAGCCTTAGTTTGAAATCTATTCAACATTACTGAGCCTCCACTAACATATGGGTGGTGGCTATGTACGAGGTACATGGGCCAGGAATGACATTTGCTCTCCCACATAGATGGTTGAGAATTCTACCACTGAATGACCACTGCCCCTTAGTCTTCCATATTTACTGCTATTAACCAAAAGAATACCACTGCCATCAAGTCGGTTCTGATTCACAGTGACCTTACAATCATAGTGTAACTGCCCCATAGAGTTTCCAAGGAGCACCTGGTAGATTTGAACTGTCAGCCTTATGGTTAGCATCTGTAGCACTTAACCACTACATCACTATTAGACACATACAAATGCAGACTTCAGAAAAGTAGAATACAAAGGGACAGCTACAGACCAAATCATCACCCGCAATAAACCTTTCAGTAGTTTATCCTTTGTTTATCTTTTATTCTTTAATTCAATCTTCTAAGATGATTACTATTGTTAACAGGGTTGGTGGGACCACTTAGGTCTCCAAGACTGTCTGTGTAGGGAATCTCCAAGTCTGTGTACAGGTGGAGGAAGTGACCCATGGTGGAAGGCCATAGGCCAGGAGAGAGATGAACTTGCAGGAGTCACATTAGCCATTTACTTCCGGTCTCAGCACCCCACCTGAAACATGGAAGCTGTATGAATTGCATAAATAGGGTTGCAGATTTTAGAGCTATCTCCCATCTCCATAATGCCAGGTAAAGAAGTCTTAAGAACAACCCTCAGAGAGGCACAGCCAGCCCCAGAAGGGAAGACATCGGCAGTGCCACTCACTACAGCATTGTCAAAGTCCGTCTAATTGGGCATCAGGCAGCAGTGCCCGAGAACCCACAGACCTCACAGAGCACAGGCCCCAACTGCAAGAGGCACGCTCCTGGCCCCCATGTGTGGTCTGGGCAAGTCCATGGCCAGCCAGCCAGGGCACTGGGGAGAATGTAGTGCTGGGACTGCAGCTGGAGGGCCATGTGAGTTATGCAAAGGCCAATGACCGTGGTTATTATTATTACTCTGGTATCTCCATACCAGTGTTTTTTTAAAACTCATCCCAGGTCTCAATGTATTAGAAAAGAAAGGTTATGAATCTCAAGGCCAACTGCTAAAACATAAATGACATAAAAGGCAAAAGTTTTAAAAGACAAAACAAAGACAAAAAATAAAAAGGGAAGGATAGGTCATTCAAAACATGCCTGCCAATCAGGAGCACAGGGCTACTCTTTCAGGCTGCGTGGGCCACTCCCCAGGAACAGCGGCAAGGCTGTGGCCCCGGAGCGAGGGCCCTGCTGGAGGCAAATACTTTGCCTTCAACAGGTTCTGGACCTCAAAGTTTCTGCCAGAACGTACATCAGCTGAGAAGATTCCATAACCAAGGAAAGTGTATTTTATCTGCCATATAATGCCTCAGGTTAGGCCTCCGCATCAGCTACCACCCACACAAGTAAACGCACATCCCCACAATTTCCTAGGGGCAGTGCTGCCACCCATGTGACAGGGGAGACTCATGGACAGAGTGAGACGCAGTGTTCGAGATACGGACACGAAGCGGAGCCAAACATTTCTAAAAGATGAACAGGGCACGTCAAGGAGACTAATTTTTATATACACTGGGTTACTAAACAACTTGTCAGACATCACTGGGCAAAATCCGCTAACTGGGTGATGGAGAGCAGAAAAGTGCCCAAAGCAGCACCTATTAGCAAAGAGTTTCAGCCTTGGCTCATGCCTTCCTAAATGGTTGAGAAGGCACCTGTGCCCCTTAAGCCCTCTCTAATTGCTGAGCCAGTTATCCAGTAACTGCAGCCTGAACATACCCTCATCAAATTTCCTTTCTTTGTTCCCCGACTATGTCTCCTCCATCAGTGTGGGAAGCATCATTTTCCTAAAGCTCCAGGATCCTTTGTTTGCTCACATATCTCTCCACTGGAAAGCAAGTTCTCGAAGAAATGCTGTCTGTGCTGCTCACTGGCTCCAGTGCAGAGTCTGGTACCAGTTCGCAGTGAGAACATGGTTGGGTGCAAAGTTGGCACAGGGAACATTTTTGCTCTAGCTTGAATGGATCTGAACTGATGCCCAGGCAACAGTGGCAGGACTGGTTCACCAAAACCCTGGTGAGTTGTGAATTCCACTATCCCATTGCAAGTTGTTCCATGGGGAGATTTGGGGGAAGGAGTTTTTTGATTTGTTTTAATTCTTTATTGGCACTTTAGTTCAACATTTATTGAGACTTCTTTATCTGATTACATAGATAAATATCAAATTAAGTAACAGAATCACCTGTAAGCTCTCCATCTACTCTGTAATAACTATTGTTAAAGTTTGAAGATGTTCAAGTATAAAATGGGTTCACCCCATTGTTTTATATGGGCTTTGATGAATATTTTTTTCATTCCCTTAACGAAATTCTTGTAAAAGAGTCTCAAACATAATTAAGGATCCCTGTGTAGTCTGAATGGTTAAATGCTTGGCTAGCAGCCAAAAGGTTGGCAGTTCAAACCTATCTAGAGGTATTTTGGAAGACAGTCCTAGAAATCTGCTTCAGAAAGATCCTAGCCTTGAAAATTCCATGGACCAATTCTACTTGTGGGCAACTAACAACAACAATGACAACAAGTTTAGTTCAAAGAATAATAGAATGAACTCCAAGTATATGCCACCCAATTCAGAAACAGAGCACGGCCACATCTCCAGAATGCTCTGTCTCCTTTGCTGGTGACATGCACAGTTTCCTTCACCAATGAGTCAATATCCTGAATATCGTATCAATCATTCTCTTGCTTTTCTTTTTTGTTTTGGCATATTTCCAGGTATCCCTAAACATATTTTATTTGGTTTTGTCCTTTAAAAATAGAATCATACCATATATTTTTTTTATGTGGCTTGCTATTTTTGAAATGAAGCATATTATTTTTTAAATGAACTACTGTTAATGAAGAGTGGTGGCTCATTTATTCAGATTGCTGTACACTAATCCAGGATATGAATTTCATACAATATATGTATAGGGTAGCTATGAGTTGGAATTGCCTTGATGGCAGTGGGTTTGGTTTTGGGGGTTTGGACGTATTCCTCTCCTGCTGGACATTTAAGTTATCTCCAATCTTTTGTTATTGTGAAGAGTACTAATATGAATATATTCTAGGAATATTCTAGGGAAGAGTTTCTCAACCATGTACACCAAGGAGTAGGCATGCATACACAACTTTAGTAGGGAAGGCTACATGCTAAACTGCTTTAAAAAATGTGTTATCGATTCTGACTCACAGCGATGCTATCAGACAGAGCAGAACTGCCCACAGTTTCCAAGGAGTACCTGGTAGATTCAAACTAACAACCTTGTGGTTGGGAGCTGTAGCTCTTAAGCACTACGCCACTAGGGTTTCCAGAATGTGGTTTTATGCCACAAAGGAGGTGGGAATACCTTAACTGTATGCATTGTAACACCCGAGAGCCTCTTCCATTTATGTCAAGGGGAGTGCTAACTTTCTCTCCTTTCATACAACACAAACTGCTTAGAAGTGTGTAAATAAATTTTACTCCCACCAATGGGATATGACAATTCAAACTGCACATACCCTAACCAATGTTTTGTAATGTCACACCAATATATTTTTGTTCACACAGCATGTCATAAAATAGTAACTCATTTTGGGAGTCAGGGTTGTTCCTATCTTTCGCTAATTTTTTAAACCATTTATATTACGAAACACAACACGCACATACAAAAAGTGAACAGAACATGTACACTTCAACAGTTTATTACTAGGCAAGCTACCGAGCCCGCAGCCAGCCCCTAGAAGGTCCCTCACACCCTACTCACTGTGGCCCCCCTCCACTCTGCTAAAGCCCGTCACTGTCCTTGCTTTCCTGTTAATTACTACCACGCTTTCGCCTTTACAGTTGTTAACCATTTACGCTATGGTTTAGCTTTTGCTTGTTTTTATAACTTCATATAAATGGAATCATATAGAATTTTTAATATCTAGCCTCTTTTATTATTGTGTGAAGCTGTATAACTTATTCATGCTCACTACTAAATACTACTATATTGCATAAACATGCTACCACATACATACCAATGCTCTCTGGGGGTCAGTTCTACCCTGGCCCCTAGGGTCACCATGGATCCGACTTGATGGCACTTGGCTTGGCTGGCTGGCTTGCCAACAGATATTCAGATCATTGTTGCTAGTTTGGGTCACTTAGGAGTAAGAAAGTTTATACTATAGCTGTCTTTGGGTATGCATATGTGCACATTTATTATACATATGCCAATGTAGCTGCGGGGTCAACATTAACACACAGTACCTAACTATGCACCAAAGTAGTAGAATCAATTTATACACCTACCAGCACTGTATATGAGTTCTCACTGCCTTACATCCTTACTAATACTTGGGAGTGTCAGTCTTTCAATTTTAGGCAGAAAAGCACTGGAGCATGACCACCCCCCAGTAAGGAAGCCAAGAAGACAGGAAAAGAGGGGACCTAACATAGGTGAGAGATAAATGAATTCCTGGGATGCTGGAACAAGGGTGTCCTAGAACGGCAAATAGAGAAACTGCCTGTAGATTGGTTAGTGCGCACCGAAACAGGAGACAGAAGCTTGAGTAGCTGTCTCCAGGGGTAAATAAAGCTGATAGCACACCTGAAGGGAGGATCATGTTCAGGGAAGACTTTTAGTTCTCTTGAGGAAGGCTAGGGTGAGTGAGTCACAAGAACATAGGACAATAAGCGATAAAACAGTAATTCCAGGATGAAAAAACAAAAACCAAGAATGATACATAGTATATAGCTTAACTGTGAATAATAAAGTAATGCTTTTACCTCATTACATTAATTGCTAAAAAGTGGTTTAACTAAAATTTGGTATATAATTACATAAAGAAGAAGAAAAAAGGAAATCTGATGAGATTTTAGCTATTTCATATTAAAGCTTCCATGAATATTTATTTATGTGTGAACGCAATAATTGCTGGATCATATGTTACCTACATGTTTAGCAAAGTTTTCCAGGGTGGCTAGACTGTTTTTAAGTGAAAGTTTACAATCCAAGTCAATCTGCCATAAAAAAAACACATACACAAACACTGCTATGCAACTAACTGCTCCCCACACCCCCTGTGACAGCACACTCTCCTTTTCCACCTTGTACTTCCCATATCCATTCAACCAATTCCTGTCCCCCTCCACACTCTCATCTCATCTCTGGATTGGAGTTACTCAGATAGTCTCATATATATTTAACTTAAGACGCATACTCTTCACCAGCATCACTCTTTATCTTATAGTCCAGTCCAGTATTTGTCCAAAGACTTAACTTCAGTACTGGTTGTAGCTCTGGGCTACCTGAGGGTTGGGAGGCCATGTCCTCAGGGGACCTTCTAGTCTTTTGGACCATCAAGTCTGGTCTTTTAATACTTCTAGTCCTGCACACATAAGTTTCTCCCACTACATCAGGGACTCTACATTGTCCTTGGGATGGCAGTTACTGGTGGTGGCTGAGCACCATCTAGGTCTTCTGGTCTCATGTTGATTTGGTCTCTGGATCATATGACCCCTTGTTTCCTGGGGTCATATTTCCCTGTATCTTTGGTGTCCTTTACTTTCTTCTGCTGTAGGTGGACTGGGGCCAATTGATGCTACATAGATGGCTGCTTGCTAGCTTGAAAGACCCTAGATGTCACTCATCAAAGTGGGATGCAGAATATATTCTTAAAAAAACTCAGTTATGCCAAGTGACCTCAAAGTCTCCTGACACCATGATCCCCAGGCCCCTGCTCCTGCTGCTGTGCCCTTCAAAATTTTCAGTTGTACTTATGAAACCTCTTAGCTTTTGCTATAGTCCAGCTGTGCTAACCTTCCTTCTACTGCATGCTGTCATTCCCTTCAACTAACCCAATTCCTATCCACTACGTAATTTAAGAATGTTCATCTCCCTACCTCCCCACCCTTGTAACCACCAAAGATTATTTTCTTCTGTGCTAAAACCTTCACTTAAGTTCTTTTACTCAGCAGCCAAGTGCCATCGAGTCGGATCTGACTCATGGTGACCCTAGGGGCCAGGATCTCATATTTGTCCTTTTGTAACTGGCTAGTTTCACTCAGCTTAATGTTTTCCAGGTGACTCTATGCTGTTTCCTAACATCATCATTGTTCTTCATCATTGTATAGTATTCCATTGTATGAATATTCTATAGTTTGTTTTTCTAGTCACTGGTTGATGGGTACCTAGGTTGACCTATCTATTTGCTTTTAGTGGACAGTGTTGTATTAAACATTGATGTGCATATATCTATTTGTGTGACAGCAATTATTTCTCTAGGATACATTCCAAGAAATACAGTTGCTGGATCATATGTAGTATTTCTATTTCTAGCTTTTTAAGAAAGCACCAAATTGCTTTGCAAAGATATACCATTTTACATTTCCATCAACAGTGCAGAAGAGTTCCAGTGTCTCCACAACTTCTCCAACATTTATTATTTTGTGTTTTTGGATTAGTGCCAGCCTTACTGGGGTGGGACAGCATCTCACTGTACTTTTCATTTGGATTTCTCTAATGGCTAGTGATGGTGAGCACTTCCTCAAGTTCTGTTAGCATCCTGGATGTCTTCTTTGCTGAAGGGTATGTTCATAATCTTTCCCATTTTTAACTGGGTTATTTATCTTTTTTCTTAAGGTTTTACAGTACCTTGTAGATTACAGAGATTAGCTGCTGACTGGATTTGTGCTAGCCCCCAAAATTTTTCACTCCATAGTCTTTTTACTCTTTTGGGTGAAGTATTTGGATGAGTATACATGTTTGATTTTTAGGAGTTCCCAACAATCTATTTTTCCCTCTGGTGTTTGCACATTCTTAGTAATATTTTGTAGTTGTTTGCCCTATATATTAGGACTCCCACCGTTGTCCTTATTTTTTCTTCTATGATCTTTATGGTATTAGATTTTATATTTAGGACTTTGATCCATTTTGAGTTAGTTTTTGTGCATGGTGTGGGATACAAGTATTTTTTCCCTTTTTTACAGATAGGTATCCATTTATGTCAAGGGTATTTGTGAAAGAGATTTTTTTTCCCCCTGTTTGCAGACTTTGGACCCATATCAAATATCAGCTGCTCACAGGTAGATGATGTTATATCTAGATCCTCAACTTGTTCCCCTGGTTTATATATCTGTTTTTGTACCACTACCAGGCTGTTTTGACTACACAGAAGCGTAAATAGGTTCTAAAGTCAGTTTGTGTGAGGCCTCCTACTTTGCTCCTCTTCTTCAATAATGCTTTCCTTATCCATGGCTCCTTCCCCTTCCATATGAAGTTGGAGATTTGTTTCTCCATCTCATTAAGAAATGTCATTAGAATTTGTATTGAGATTGCATTGTACTGATAGCTTTCTTTGGGTAGAATAGACATTTTCTCAATGTTAAGCCTTCCTACCCATGAGCATGGTCACTTTCTCCACTTACGTAGGTCTCTTTCGGTTTCTTGCAGTCAAGTCTTGTAATTCTCTTTGTATAGGTCTTCTCCATCTCTGGTTAGATTTATTTCTAAGTATTTTGTCATCTACTGTAAATGGTATTGATTTGGTGATTTCCTCTGTGATGGTTTCTTTGCTGGTGTAAAGGAACTCAATCGATTTCTGTATGTTTATCTTATATTCTGATACTTTGTTGAACTCTTCTACTAGTTGTAGTAGTTTTTTTTTTTTTTTTATGGATTCCTTAGGGCTTGGCTAGGGTTTTCTTTGTATAAGATCGTGTTATCTGCAAATAGAGATACTTGTACTTCTTCTTTATCAAATTTGGATGTTCTTTATTTCTTTATCTTGTCTGATTGCTCTGGCTAGAACCTCCAGGACAACGTTAAATAAAAAGAGTGACAATAGGCATGCTTGTCTGGTTCCCATTCTCAAGAGGAATGCTTTCAGACTCTGTCCTATTAGGTGTTCATTTAGTGTAGATGGCCTTTATTATGTTGAAGAATTTCACTTCTAATCCTGTATTGCTGAGAGTATTTAACATGAATAGGTGCTGGACTTTATCAAATGTCTTTTCTGCATCAATTGATAAAATCAAGTGGTTTTTGTCTTTTGTGATTATATATGTATTTTTTTGTTTTTTGTGTATTTATATGATTATATTGATTGTTCCTCTAAAACTGAACCATCCCTGCACTCCTGGTATGAATCTCACTTTGTCATTGTCAATTATTTTTTTGAATTCTATTGGTTAGAATTTTGTTGAAGATATTTGCATCTAACTTCTTGAGAGATGTTGGTCTGTAATTTTCCTTTTTTATGCTATCTTTACCTGGTTTTGGTATCAGGGTTATGCTGGCTTCAGAATAGAATGAATTTGGGAGTCTTCCATCCTTTTCTACAGTCTGAAATACCTTTAGTAATAGTGGTGTTAACTCTTCTCTAAAAGTTTGTAGAATTCTCCAGTGAAGTCATCAGGCTAGGGCTCTTTTTGGTTGGGAGTTTTTTAATTACCTTTTCAATCTCTTATGATGAGTTTATTTAGTTGTTCTACCTCTGTGTTAGTTTTGGTAGGTAATGTGTTTCTAGAAATTTATCCATTTTCTCTATGTTTTCAGTATGATTTTTCACAGCATTCTGTTATGATTCTTTTCATTTCAGTTGAGTCCCATCTCATTTCCTATTTGCTTCCTCTCCTGTTGTCCTTTTGTCAGTTTGGCCAGTGATTGTTGTTGTTTTCAGATTGCCAGCTTTTGGTCTTGTTAACTCATTCAATCATTTCTCTCTTCTCTAAATCATTTAATCTCACTCTAATTTTTATTATTTGCTTTTCCCCTGGTGTGTGAGAGATTTTTTTTTTTTCCTGCTCTTTTCCTACTGTTCAAGTTGTAGGCTTAGTTAATTGATTTTGGCCCTTTCTTTTTTTTGGATGTGTGCATTGATCGACCTCTGAGCACAGCTTTTGCTGTGCCCCGTAGGTTCTGGTAGGATGTGTTTTCATTCTCATTTGCTTCTATGAATTTCTTTATTCCATCTTTGATTTCTTCTATAACCTAATAGTTTTTAAGCATGGTGTTATTCAGTTTCCAAGTGTTTGATTTCTTCCCTTCTTTTTCCTGTAATGATTTTTATGTCTTTATGATCTGAAAAGATGCTTTGTAATATTTTAATACTTTCAATTTTGTTAAGGATTGCTTTGTGGATAATTCTGGAGAATGTTCCACGTGTGTTGGAAAAGGAAGTATACTTGGCTGCTGTTGTGTGGAGTGTTCTCTACATGCCTATGAGGTCAAGTTGGTTGATTGTGGCACTTAGATCTTCCGTGTCTTTACAATTTTTTTTTCTAGGTGTTCCATTCTTCACTGAAACTGGTTGTAGTATCCTACTATTATTGTGGAGCTATCTATTTCTATTTGCAATGCAGTTAGTGTTTGTCTTGTGTATTTTACAGCCCTGTTGTTGGGCACATAGATATTTAATATGGTTATGTCCTCTGGGAGTACCAATCCTTTGATCATTAAATAATGTCCTTCCTTATCCAATGTGGTGGATTAAATTTAACATCTATTTTATCAGAGATTAATATTGCCACTGCTGCTCTTTTTTGAATGTTGTTAGCTTAATATGTTTTTCTACCCTTTAAATTTTAGTTCATTTCTTTGAGTGTAAGCTGTGTCTTCCATAGGCAGCATACAGATGGGTCTTTCTTTTCTTTAATTTTTAAAAAATTCATTAATTATGGGAAAAGAATAAAATTTCTAGTATCTATCAATTATCTCATCTATGATAAACCCTCACCCTCTCATCTACCCTTATAGCCAACACAGTTATTTTTTTCTCTAGGTAATTCTATTTTTAAGTCCTTATAACAGGGATCTCATATATTTGTCCTTTTGACACTGACTGATTTCACTCAGCATGATCTCTTCCAAATTAGGTCATGTTATGAGATGTTTTCTAAAATCATCATTATTTTTTATCATAGCATAGTGTTCCATTGAGTATATGTACCATAATTTCTTTATCCATTCATCTGTTATTGGGATCCGGGTTGATTCCATCTTTTAGCTATTGTGGATTGTGCTGCAACAAACATTCACGTACACATGTCTGCGTGACAACCTTTGTTTCTGAAAGATAAATTCCCAGCAGAGGAATTACAGGATCAAATGGTATACCTATTTCCAGATTTTTAAGGAAATGCCAGATTCCTTTCCAAAGAGGTTGTACCATTTTGCAATCCCATTGGCAGTGTATGAGAGTTCCCATTTCTCCACAGCCTCTCCAGTATTTGTTGTTTTTTGCTCTTTGGATCATGGCCAACCTTGTTAAGGTGAGATGGCATTTCATCACAATTTTGATATAGATTTCTTTGATAGCTAATGATCATGAGCAATTCCACATGTGTCTTTTGCTGCCTAGGTATCATTCACCTATTGCTTAACTGGATTATTTATCCTTTTCTTTTTGACATTTGGTAGTACCTTGTAGATTATGGAGATCAGCTGTCAGTCTGACATATAGCGGCCCCAAATTTTTTCCCATTCTGTAGGTAGCCTTTCACGTCT
This sequence comes from Heterohyrax brucei, assembly GCA_028571685.1. Classification (NCBI taxonomy): domain Eukaryota; kingdom Metazoa; phylum Chordata; class Mammalia; order Hyracoidea; family Procaviidae; genus Heterohyrax; species Heterohyrax brucei. The sequence goes on along the minus strand of CM053149.1, from coordinate 131,820,686 downwards.
ATTGATAAAATCTTTGGATGAGCAAAAGTGTTTGATTTTTAGTAGTTCATATTTATCTATTTTGTCTTATGCTGATCGTGCTTTGTCAGATTTGAAGTCTGTCTACACTGTGTATTAAAACTTCCATTGTTGATTCTATTTTATCTTGGATGAGCTTTATTGTTTTAGATTTTATATTTAGGTCTTTTATCCAGTTTGATAGTTTTGCAGGATATATAATACTTGGAATTTCTTCTCCTTCAAGGCTTTGAATGTGTCATGCCACTGTCTCTGCGCTAGCATGGTTTCTGCTGAGAAATCTGACGAAAGCCTACAGGGTTTCCCTCTGAATGTTAGCTTTGTTTTGAGTCTTGCTGTCTTTAAGAGTTGCTGCTTCCGTTTCATTTTGTTAAGCTTGATTATAATATGTCTTGGAGTCTTTCATTTGAGATCTATATTGAGTGGTGTTCGATGTGCATCCTGGATATCTATATTCTCTTCATTTCTGGGAAGTTTTCTGTCAGCAGCTCAGTGACAATACTCTGTGTTCTCAGCTGTCTTGTCCTGTTATGGAACTCCAATTAATTGTAGGTTGTTCCTCTTAATAGAGTCCCACATGCTTCCTAATGCTTCTTCATTTTCCTTGTTTCTTTTCTCTCATTTCTCCTTATAGATGCTGGAGTCAGTAGCTCTGCTTCCAAGTCAGGAAGCCTCTTTTCCATTTGTTCCATTCTGTTTTCTTGACTTTCAATTGAAGTGTCTATGTCTTTGATTTTGTTCTTGATCTGTTGGATTTCAGAGTACTGGTATTCCATTAGATCTAACAGCTTGCTTAATTTTTCATTTTGCCCTGCTGCATTTTGTATAAGGTCTAGAAGGGCTCTGTATATAATCCTTTTGTATTCACCTTCTGATAATTTCAGAAAAGTTTCATTGTATGGAAAGCTCCTTGGTTGTTTTATTTGGTGGCCTTCTGAAGCCGTGTGAATTTTTGTTTACCATTTTCTTAAGGGTCTGTTGCTTTCCGGGCTTCACATGAGTCAATATAGGCTGGGAGAGATACAGTGAGGATGGACTGCAGATGTTTCTCTAGGCTGTCTTAAAATGAAAAATAAAACGCATCTGACCACTTCCCATGTCAGTCAGGTTTCCAGGTGCAGAGGTCCGTCTTCCCAACTGGCAAAGTAAACACCACTATATCCATCCCCAGATGATACGAACTAGTTCAAAATACAGCAGTGCTACTGTCCTGTTGACCTGTGCTGACAGGCCCCAGGTGTAGGTGACACTGTGTAAACCACTGCTTTTCTGGCAGAAAGTGATCTCCTGTGGGCAGGCTCTGGCTTCCAGGCTAAGAATTAGGTCCAGCTGTGGCCACTGTATCTAAGATGGCACCCTGCACAAGGTCGCCACCTCTTCCATACCCACTACCATGTAGCAGAGGGGAAAAGAGGGGCCAAAGGTGCCAAAATGCAGTGAGTCCTCAGCCTCTGTTGCCAGGGCCCAGCTGTAGGTGACACTGTGTAAACTACTGCTCTTCTGTTGGAAAAGCACTCTCCTTTGGGAGGCCCTAAAGAGTAGGTCCAGCTAAAATCTCCACATCCAAGATGGCATCCCACACAAGGGTGCTGCCGTTTCTGTACAAACCACACCATGGCAGACACAGAAAGACAAGCCAAAAGTGGCGAGATGCACAGAGGCTTAAGCCTGGCTCTCAAAATATGGCAATTTCGCTTGCCTTTCCTACCAGCAGTGCATCTGAGATTAGTCACTAGTTAAGACCCAGCTCCTCCTGTCGGCCAAGACAGAGAAAATAAGTCAAAATGGTGACTTACTTTCAGTCCATGACAGCCAGGACTAGCCAGGAGTGGGAGTCAGTGAAAGAGAGGAGATTTTTCGTTCAGTGGTATGAAGTTCAAATTAACAGCCCTGTGCCATGTCCTGGGGCTCACTAGGTGTCCAGAAGGCTCCGTTTGATTATCAATTAAGGTCTTGTTTCCAGACGGATTTAGGTATATGTGTGCTTAGTCCACCATCTTGACTACACCCACTCTTTTATCCAATTTGAGGTTTTTTTTTTTGTATAAAGCGTGAGATACAGGTCTTATTTCAATTTTTTTGCAGATGGATATCCAGTTTTGCCAGCACTATTTGTTAAAGAGACACTTTTTACCCCAGTTTAAAACTTTTTAGAGCCTTTGTCAAATATCAACTGTTCATAGGAGGATGGTGGCATCTCTGGGGTCTCAACTCTGTTCCATTGGTCTATATGTCCCTTTTTGTAGCAGTACCAGGCTGTTTTGACAATTGTGGCAATGCAAGAGGTTCTAAAGTTGGGTAGTGTGAGGCCTCCCAGTGTGCTCTTCTTCAGCAGTGCTTTACTTATCCGAGATTTCTTCCCTTTCAAAATAAAGTTGGTAATTTATTTCTCCATCTCATTAAAGAATGTCGCTGGAATTTGTACTGGGATTGTATTAAGTAAATAGATTCCTTTGGATAAAACAGACATTTTCACAATGTTAAGTCTTCCTATCTATGAGTAGGGTAGATTACTCCATTTAGGTACGTCTCTCTCAGTTTCTTGTAGTAAGGTCTTGTAGGTCTCTTTGTAAAGGTCTCTTGTTCCTCTGGTTAGATTTATTACTAGGTATTTTATCTTCTCAGGGGCTATAGTAAATGGGATTGATTTGGTGATTTCTTCTTTAATAATCTCATTGTTGGTATAAAGAATCCTACTGATTTATTTGTGTTTATTTTATATCTGAATACTTTGGTAAACTCCTGTATTAGTTCCAATAGTTTACTGATGGATTCCTTTGGATTCTCTGTATATACAATCACATTATCTGCAAAAAGGGAGATTTTTACTTCTTCATTGCCCATACAGATGCCCTTTATTTGTCTTGTCTAATTGCTCCGGCTAGAACTTCTAGCACAATGTTGAATAGCAGTGGTGAGAGTGGGCATCCTTGTCTAGTTCCCATTCTCAAAGGGGATTCTTTCAGTCTTTCACCATTCAGGATGATGAAGACATTTGGCTTTGCGTAGATGCTGCTGATTGCGTTGAGGAATTTCCCCTCTAGTCTTACTTTGCTAAGCATTTTTAGCATGAATGGGTGCTGGACTTTGTCAAATGCCTTTTCTGCATCAACTGACAAAATCAGGTGATTCTTATCTTTTACTTATGTGGTTGATCACATTAATTATTTTTCTGATGTTGAACCAGCCTTGCATCCCTGGAATGAAACTAACTTGATCACAATGAATTACTTTTTTTTTTTTTTTATATGCTGCTGAATTTCATTGGCTAGAATTTTGTTGAAGATTTTAGCATGTAGGTTCATGAGTGATACTGGTCTGTAATTTTCTTTTTTTGTGGGCTCCTTCGCTGGCGTTGGTATTAGGGTTATGCTGGCTTCATAGAATGAATCTGAGAGTATTCCACCCCTTTCTATGGTGCAAAATAGCTTCAATAGTATTGGAGTTAACTCTTCTCTAAAAGTTTGGTAGAATTTTCTGGTGAAGCCATCTGGGCCAGGACTTTTTTTGGCTGGTAGATTTTTGATGACTTTTTCAGTCTCTTCCTTTATGATACATTTATTAAGTTGATCTACTTCTCCTTGGGATAATCTTGGTGGGTGATAAGAATCTGGAAATTTGTCCATTTCCTCTAGGTTTCCATACCTGTTAGAGTACAGGCTTTCATAGTACTCTGTTATGATATTTTTCATTTCAGCTGGGTCTGTTGTAATGTCTCCCATCTCATTTCCAAATTGAGTTATTTGTATCTTTTTTTTAAGCCTATCTGCTACTCTCCATATCCTTATTGGTGTATTTAATACATTTACATTCAGCGTGATTATTGATAGGTATATGTTTAGTGCTGTCCTTTTGATGTCTTTTTTTGTGCATGACAGACAATTCCTTTGTTCCACTTAATTTTCTGTGCTGAGTATTTTTTATGTGGTTCCTTTTTGTATTTTGCAGGGTTTGTGGCTTTGTATTTGCTGAGACTTCCTACTTTTCTTGTTTTTTATTTTGCTACATAGGTTTGATAGTTTCCTTTGTGGTTACCTATTATTTATCTCTACTTTTCTAAATTTAAACCAGTCTTTAATTTCTTCTTATTGTCTTGACTTCCTCACTATATGAAAGATCAATGACTACTTTTTAAGTCTTTTTTTAAAAATTATAATATTTATATAATGACATTTGTTTCCCCATTTATTTTTGTGATTTCCCCTGTTTAGGTGGATATCCAGTTGCTTTGTCCTGTGTTCTAGTACTGGGCTGTTACTTGATGTCATTGATTTCCTAACAAAAGGATTCCCTTTATTAGTTCTTATAATTTTTTTTCAACTTCTCTAAATTTCTGTTTATCTGGAAATGTCCCAACTTTGCCACGATATTTGATAGTTTTGATGTATATATCATTTTTGGCTGGCATTCTTTTCCTCCAAGGCTTTGTATATGTCATTCCATTGCCTTCTTGTCTGCATCATTTCTGCTGAGTAGTCTGAGCTGAGTCTTATTGGTTCTCCTCTGTAGGCTATTTTTCATTAAACCCTAGCCACTTTTAGAATTGTCTCTTTATATTTAGTTTTGGCAAATTTAATTATGTTTTAGCATCTTTCTTTCAGGATCTACCTTGTCTGGAGTTCAATGAGTGTCTTGGATAGATAGTTCCTCATCTTTCATGATATCAGGGAGGTTTCCTATCAAAATCTCTTCAACAATTCTCTACTTTTTTTTCCTGTTATCCCCCTCTCTTCTGGTACTCCAGTCACTCACAGACTATTCTTCTTGATAGAGCGTGAAATAGTTCTTTTCCTTTGGCTTTCTACTGAGTTTTCTAATTCTGTAATTGTATTTTTAATTTTCTGAATTACTAAATTTTGCTGCTCTATGCTTTCTTGCAGCCTTTTCAATTTGTCATTATGCTCTGCTGCATTTTTGCCACATCTCCTTCCCAATCTCTTGAAGAGCTCAAAATACTAATCTTTTGTATGTTACCTCTGATAATTCCAGTATGTTCTCCTCCTCTGGAGAATCTGAATCTTTTGGGGGGGGAGCTTTCTGAAGTCATAATGGTCTACCTCTTTAAGTGATTTAAAATTGACTGATCTCTCCAAGCCATCAATAAGTTTTATTTACATATATCTGCCTACTGTTTTCTAGCTCCTTATTTTATTTTGTTTGGAAATGTCCAAATAGGGTGGTCATATGTGGTAGTTTGGTTATTGCTGACTTTGAAGCTCTAATGTCCTGTCAGCAGGTAGTTAGAGCTGTTACTAGAGAGTCTATTTACTTTTCTTGTACGTGAGGCCAAGAGTCTGTTTACTTCACTTATATGAATTCAGCTCACACATCTTGGTAGTCAGTCATGAAGTGTACAGTGCAGGCTCTCACCTACTGTCCTAGATAGAAAGATATCATTGGTACATGCACAAGCAACAGGCTGTAGCCACTGAGAAATGCAGGGGCTATCAGACCTCCCTGAGTGTCTCTGAGGATGATGTGTCCCAGTATGTCTCAATCCAGATGAAAGAACAGTTTCTGCCCTGAATTTCTGGCTCAGGGTAGTTTTCTTCCCCCCACCCTCTGTTTGTTAAGTTATTCCTTCTCCAACTTTCAGAAAATAGCTTGCCAAGCCAAGTGCCGTCGAGTCAGATCGTTAGGGCAGGCTTAAAGAGTTCTATCTCAATTCAGTATCAGACGCTATAGTCAGATTCAGTGGAGAAAAAGGAGGAGAAAGCACTGAGAGAAGGGAGACAGGTTCAGTCCAAGGGTAACACCTGTGCATGGTAAGTTACATGCAAAGACTTAACTTTTGGTGAACTCATGCTGGTTTTTACTGGCTCTGGAGGCACAAGTAGATTCTCCAGTGAGTTTTTCCTGCAGTGGTGGATGTTCTTTAAACATCATACTTAGCTCCAACACTGGCCACAGCTGTTTCCCAGCAAGTCAGGTCTGGTGAATCCTGCTCTCCCTTCTCCATCTTTCAGTCTGATTTCTCAACTTTCCTTTTGATATTTTAGGTTCCTAGGATGTCATATGTAATGGATTCATTTGCTCTCCTGGGTCTTTGCTGTTAGAGGTCAGAGGAAGCAGCTGACTACTCTTCTATCTTGGCGCCTCAACACTACTTTTATTTTTGCCATACTGACAGATATGTAGGGAAGTATCACTGTGGTTTTAAAGTACATTTCCCTGTGAGTTGGAATCTGTTCAATGACACTCAACAATAGCTAATGATGTTGAACATCTTTCCACATGTAGATTTGTCATCTCTACATCCTCTCAGTCTGCTAACCAAAATGTCAGCAGTTCAAATCAACCAGGCACTCTTTGGAAACTCTCTGGGAAGTTCTACTCTGACCTATAAGGATACTATGAGTTGGAATCAACTTCATAACAGTGGCTTTTTGGCTTTATCCAATTTGATAAAATGCCTGTTCATGAATTTTGCCCATTTACTAAATGAATTTTTTTTTTCCTGTTGATTTTGGAAAGTTCTTCATATATTCTAGATACCATTCTGTTGGATGTGTCATTTGCAAATATTTTCTCTCACTATGAAGTCTATGTTTTTATTCTCTTATCTACATCTCTGGCAGAGCTCTTGTTGATGTTGTTGTTAGGTGCCACCAAGATGGTTCTGACTCACAGCAATCCAATGTAAAACAGAATGAAACACTGCCCAGTTCTGCAACATTCTCACACCACTTGCTGACTGATCTCAGTGTTGCAACCCTTGTGGCAATCCATCTTGTCAATGGTCTTCCTCTTTTTAGTGAATCCTCTATTTTATCATGCATGCTGACCTCTAGAGACTAGTCTCTCCTGATAACAGGCCTAAAATACTTGAGACTGAGTTTTGCCATTGTTCTTTCTAAAACATACTTGTTTGTTCTTCTGGAATTCCATGGAAAATTCAGTATCCTTTGCTAACACCATAATTCAAAGACATCAATTCTTCTTTGGTTGTTCTTATTCCCTGTCCAGCTTCTGCATGCATATGACATGACTAAAGACACTGCAGTTTGGGTCACATGTGCATTAGTACTGGAAGTGACATCTTGTTTTTCAACATTTAAAGATTTTTTTTCCAGGAGATTTGCCCAGTACATTATATTGGTTGATTTCTTGACTTCCTATTCCATGGATATTGATTCTGGATTCCCCTAAAATGAAATTCTTGACTTCAAACTTTTCTTCATTTAGCATGATATTGTGTATTGGTCCAGTTGTGAGGATTTTTGTTTTCTTTACATTGAGGTATAACCCATACTGTAGGCTGTGGTCTTAGATGTTCATTAGTAAGTGCTTCAAGTCTTCTTCCCTTTCTTCAAGCAAGATCATGTCATTTGCATTCCTCCAACCCTGATGCCCTGTTCTTTACATAGTCTGATTTCTTGGATCATTTGGTCAGTATACTGATCTAATATGCACGTGGAAAGGATACAAACTTTTCCTGATTTTAACCACGGAGTAGCCCCTTGTTCTGTTCAGACAACTGCCTCTTGGTCTATGTACAAGTTTCTCAAGAGCATGTATATTTCATTCTCCAAAACACTATTCATAATTTTTTATTATCTACACAGTTGAATGACTTTGTTGTCAATAAAACACAGATAAGCTTCTTTCTAACATCCTTTGCTTTCAGGCAAGATGCATCTAACCTCAGCAATGATATCCCTTGTTCCATGTCCTCTTCTGAATTCAGCTTGAATTTCTGGCAGTTCCCAGTTGACTTACTGCTGCAACTACTTTTGAATAATCTTCAGCAAAACTTTACCTGTGTGATATCAAGGATACCATTCAATATTTTCATATTCTGTTGATCACATTCCTTTAGATGTAAATATAGATCTCTCTTCTAGTTGGTTGGCCAGAAGGCTGTCTTCCAAATTTCTTGGCACAGACAAGTGGGCACCTCCAGCACTACATCGATTTGTTGAACCATCTCAACAATTCAACTCCTAAAGGTTTTTCAACATGTCCTTCAGTTCATGGACTACTTCCTTCAGTAGTGTCAGTTGTTGATTATATGTTACCTCCTGAAATGGCTGAAAGCTGACATTCTTAACATAGTGACTATTTTTTGTACCGAAAGTGGTATATCTTTTCTCATACTTCGATAGCATTTGCCATCTTTCATCAGTGTAATTTTCAGTGTACAAGTCCTGTGTTTTTTTATTACATATACACAGCTATGTAGTACTTTTGAATGATTTAAATATTGTAATTTTAACATCAGTTTTTTTACATATTCATTGATAATACAGAGATGCAATATAATATTAAAGACAACATACAACTATATGTTTGTCTTCTATCCTACAACATTGCTGAACTCCCAGTTCTAGAATTTTTTTTTTCTTTGGAATTTTCTACATGGACAGTCATGTCATTTATAAATAGGGTAAGCTGTATTTCTTTCTTTCTGATCTTTATGCCTTTATTTCCTTTACTGCCTTTTGTACCATCTAGAACTTATATCATTCTGCAGACATGCTTGTCTTGTTTCTGATCTTAAGTGGAAAGCATTCAATCTTTCAAGATGAAGTAGAATGTCAGCTGTGGAATATTATTTTTATGTTCTGTTTCAAACTGATGAAGTTCTCCTCTATGGTGAAATGAAATCAGTTATGTGGTCTCTTTCCTTGATTCTGTGAAAATAAAAAACATAAAACTCAAAAAACCAGCTTGGGGAAGTTTTTTCCTGAACCACGAGAAAAAGTTACAGCTGTCCTTGTCACAGTTGTTTTAGTCCCTTGCAGAGGATTGTTACAGTTACCCAAGGAGGAAGACTGACTCTGCTGGCAGAAAATGGCAGTTACTATGCAAATAGATGAAGCCACTTGTGGTCCAGACAGGGAGTTTGTCAGTTTAGTCCAGTGGGAAATCGGTCAGTTATTATGCGAATAGTGGCTTGAAAATCCACCCTAAAGGACTGAACCACTTGCCTACATAAGAAATCAATCCTACAGGGATAGTCATAGGCAAGGAGAGAACAGAAGAGGGAAGAGAGAAGAGACAGAGAGAGAGTGAGGGCTGAGCACCTTCCAGCAGAAGCTTGCCAGTGGACCTCAAAGTGTTATGATATGGGCCAAGCACTGTAACACTAAAGGTGGCTAGAGGCCTAAAAGAAAGAATCCAGTGGCATGCACAGTCAAGAGAGGCATGTGCTGAGCAGGTCAAGAGGAAGTATGTCCTAAGGGGGCTGAGAGGAGGCCTGTCCTGAGAGCATGCACAGCTGAATGTGGGCATGGATGACTGAAGAGAGCTGTCCTACACTGTGGAAAGGAAGGACATGTGTTTCATGTCCTTCTAGACCTTGTCTGTGTGCATCCTGATGCTGATTATGAGTTGTAGCCCATTATTCCCAAGTTGAACCTGATCCTAAGTTGTAGCCTGTTATGTCTCTAAAAGAAACCCATATAATTGTAAGCACAGTTCATGAGTTCAGTAAGATATTACAGCAAATTACTGAACCCAACAGAGAGAGAGAAGAACTTAGGGTAAGGAGACTGGTTGTTAGGGATGATGGAGTGGTGCCACAGCTTGGAGAAGTTACAAAATTTGGGACATGTTTAATCTCTGCCTCATAGGAACCAGTTTTGTGTTGATTCATATTAAATAATATATTTATTTTCTATTCCTATTTTTCTGAGTATTTTTTTAACCATGAAAGGGTGTTTAATTTTGTTAGATGCTTTTCCTACACCAAATGGTATGACTGTGATTTTTATTCTTTAGCCTGTTAATATCGTGGAGTATACTGATTGATTTCCAAACACCGAAGTAGCCTTACATCCCTGAAATGAACCCTACTTGGTCATGATATATAATTATTTTTAGATAATGGTGGTTCAGTTTGTTAAGAGTTTGCTGAGGATATTTTGTGCTTAAGGTCTTTGGAGATACTGGCCTGAAGTTTTCCTTATTGTATTGTCTTTCTCTGTTCTGTGTGTTGCAGCAATACTAAATCTCTAAAACAAATTAGGAAATATTTCCTCATCTTCTATTTTCTGGAAGAGATTACATATGAATGTTGTTAATTCTTCTTTAAACATTCGGTAGAATTCTCCACGGAAACCATCTTTGCCTGTAGGTTCTTTGGGGGAAGTTACAAATTCAATTTCCTTAAGTTTCAAGACTATTCATTATCTATTCCACTTTGAATGAGTTGGCGCAGTTTGGCTTTTGAGGAATTGGTCCATTTTATCTAGCAAGCCAAGTGTCGTCGAGTTCATTCTTGATACTTATAATTTGTGTCTTCTTATTTACTCTGTCAGTCCTGTTAGAGGTCTCACAATTTTATTGATCCTTTCAAACATTCTGAGTTTTATTGAATTTATGCACTGTCTTCTTTTTATTGTCATTAAGTGAAAGTATACAACCGCAATTAAATTTGCATGCCTACCCAACTGCTGTTCCTTCTGCTTTCCTTGCCCGGTGACAACACACTCCTTTTCATCTTATGTATGTTGTATCCTCTTAACAATCTCCTGTCCACTCCTCTCCATCCTGTCCTCTCTCTTCGGGAAGAAGCCAGTAGGATAGGACCCTATAGATACCTAGAACCATAAAGTACACACGCCATATGGTCACATTGGGTCTGAAGTCCACTCTTTTCATGTCCAAACAGTTGACCTCAGTAATGTCTTCTGGTCAGGGGCAGCAGCAGGTCTTGGGGCCATGCTCACAGGGGAACCTGCAGGCCACCAGACCATCAACTGCAGTCTTTTAGTTCTGGAGGTGCATTCCTCCTTTTCTCATGTTGCCTCTGGTACTCAACACTGTGTGCTCCATCACAGCTGTCTTTGGTGGTGGCTGGGCATCATCTGGTTCTTCTGGTCACATGTTGAAACAGTAACCCACTCAGATAGATCCTTCTGTCTCCTGGGCTCTTTTTTCCTCATTTCTTTGCTGTTCTTACTGATCATCAGTTCTGAACGAGTTGGGATCACTTGGTGTCCCTCAGATGGAAGCTTGCTAGCTTTTAAGACCCCAGACACCACTCAACAATATGGGGTGCAGAAGACTCTCTTAGCAATAGGCTAGTTATGCTAGTTGGCCTTGATGGCCGCTGAGAGAATGGCCTCCAGATGCCCGCCCCTACTACTCTATCCTTGCAATATTGGGTGAAGATTAGAAGAGTTTCCAGTTTAAGCTGAAGACCAGTTATGTTGATCTTCTTTCTGCTGTGTGCTGCCACTGTTTTCACCCCCCAAAATGTCTATCAACTATCTAACCTATGACAAGCCGTCCCCCTCCCTCCCCACCCTTGTAGCCATCAAAGAGTCATTTCTGCAGTACATAAGCCTATTTTTAAGTCCTCATAGTAGGGTCTAATACAATATTTCTCCTTGTGCCACTGACTTTTCACTAAGCACAGTGTCTTCCAATTGAAACCAGATTATGAGATACTTCCAAAAATCATCACTATTCTTTATCATTGCATAATGTTCCATTGCATATATGTACCATAGTTTGTTTATCCATTCATCTTTTGTTGGGCACTTGGGTTGATTTCATCTTTTAGCTACTGCAGACTGTGCTGCAATAAACATTTGTGTGCATGTATCTGTTTGTGTGACTGTCCTTGATTCTGCAGGATATATTCCGAGCAGTGGAATTACTGGATCAGTATATCAATTTTCAAGCTTTTTAAGGAAGTGTCAAACTGCTTTCCATAGAGGTTGTAACATTTTGCAATCCTACCAGCAGTGTGGGGTTCCAATCTCTCCACAACCTCTCCAGCATTTGTTGTTTCGTGTTTTTTGGATCATAGCCAACCTTGTTGGGGTGAGACGGTATCTCATTGTAGTTTTGATTTGGATTTCTTGAATAGCTAATGATTGTAAGCATTTCCTCATGTGTCTTCTGGCTGCCTGGATGTCCTCTTTGGTGACGTGTCTGTCCATCTCCTTTGCCCATTGCTTAATTGGGTTATTTATGGTTTTCTTGTTGATATTTTACAATATCTTGTAGATTATGGAGATCAGACATCAGTCTGATATGTAGTTGCCACATACTTTTTCCCATTCTGTAGGTGGTCTTTTAATTCTTTTGATAAAGTCTTTGGATGAGCAAAAGTGTTTGATTCTTAGTAGTTACCCTTTATCTATTTTCTCTTCTATTAATCATGCTTTGTCAGATTCTGAAGGCTATCTAAGATATGTATTAAAACTTCCATTGTTCACCCTATTTTTTCCTGGATGCCCTTTATCATTTTAGGTTTGATATTTAGGTCTTTTACGTAATTTCAGTTATTTTTTGTGTAAGGTGTAAGATATGGGTCTTGTTTTAATTTAGTAGATGGCTATCCAATATTGCCAGCACCATTTCTTAAAGAGACTTTTTTTTTTTTACCAAAGTTTACAATCCTAGAGCCTTTGTTGAGTATCAACTATTTATAAGAGGATGGTGGTATCTCTGGGGTCTCAACTCTGTTCCACTGGTCTGTATGTCTGTTTTTATATCAGAATAGGCTGTTTTGATTACTGTGGCAGTGTAACAGGTTCTATGGTTGGGTACTGTGAGGCCTCCCACTGTGTCCCTCTTCTTCAGTACCAAAGCACTTCAGTAGTGCTTTGCTTATCTGGAGTTTCTTCCCTTTCCAAAGTTGTTGATTTCTTTCTCCAACACACTTGAAAATGTTGCTGTAATTCATGTTTGGATTGCACTGTATCTACAGATCACTTTGGGTAAAATAAACATTTTCACAAAGTCAAGTCTTCCTATCTGTGAGTAGGGTAGGTTTCTCCATTTATGTAAGTTTCTCTTGGTTTCTTGCAGTAAGGTCTTGTAGCTCTCTTATTTCACTAGTTAGATTTATTCCTAGATATTTTATTTTCTTGAGGGCTATAGTAAATGGAACTGATTTGATGATTTATTCTTTAATGATCTCTTTGTTGGTATAGAGGAATCCTACTGATTTACTTACATTTATGTTATAACCTGATACTTTGCTAAACACTTCTCTTAGTTTGAGTAGTCTACATACAAATTCTTTAGGATTCTCTGCATATACAATCATATCATCTGCAAATAGGAAGACTTTTCCTTCTTCTTTGCTGATGTGGATGCCCTTTATTCTTTGTCTTGTCTAATTGCTCTGGCTTGAACTTCTCATACAATGTTAGATAGAAGTGGTGAGAGTAGGCATCCTTGTCTAGTGCCCATTCTCTAGGGGATTCTTTCAGTCTCTCCATTCAGGATGATGTAGGCAGTTGGCTTTGCATAGATGCCCCTTATTGTGCTAAGGAATTTCCTTTCTATTCCTATTTTACTGAGAGTTTTTAGCATGAATGGGTGTTGGGCTTGGTCCAATTTCTTTTCTGCGTCAACTGACAAAATCAGGTGACTCTGCTGTTATTTATGTGGTTGATCACATTTATTGTTTTTCTGATGTCGAACCAGCTTTGCATCCCTGGTATGAATTAAAGTTGGTCACGATGAGTTATTTTTTTCATATGTTGTTGAATTCTATTGGCAAGGATTTTGTGGAAGATTTTTGTATCTATGTTCATGAGTGATATTAGTCTGTAATTTTCTTTTCTTGTGTGATCTTTCCCTTGCTTTGGTATCAGGATTATGCTGGCTTCATAGAATGAATTTGGGAATATTCCATCCCTTTCTATGCTGTGAACTAGTGTTAATAGTATTGGAGTTAACTCTTCTTTAAAAGTTTGGTAGAACTCTCTGGTGAAGCCATCTTTTTTTTAGTGGGAAGTTTTTTTTGATGACGTCTTCAATCTTTTCCTTTGTGATGGGCTTATTAAGTTGTTCTACTTTTCCTTGTGATAACTGTGGCAGGGGATATGAATCTAAGAATTTGTCCATTTCTTCTAGGTTTTCAAATCTGATAGAGTACAGACTTACATAGTATTCTGTTAAGATATATTTTATTTCAGTTGGGTCTGTAGTGACATCTCCCATTTTATTTGTTATTTGGGTTATTTGTTTCCTCTTCTGTTTCTCTTTTCAAGTTTAGCCAATGGTCTATCAACTTTGTTATGTTCTTTTTTCAAAAATCAGCTTTTGGTTTTGCTAATTGTTTTAATTGTTCTATTCTCTAATTCATTTAGTTCTGCTCTAATCTTTATTATCTGCTTTCTTCTGATGTCTGAGGTGTTCTTCTATTTCCTTCTGCTTGATCAAACTGTAGGATTAATTGTTTGGCTTGGGTCCTTTCGTCCTTCCAGATGTGTGCATTTTTACAGACAAACTGACCTCTGAGCAACGCTTTGGCTGTATCCCATAGGTCCTGGTAGGATGTGTTTTCATTCACATTTGATTCCCTAAATTTCTTTAAGGAACCCAGGGCTTTTTGAGCAAGGTGTTGTTCAGTTTCCATGAGTTCCAATTTCTATCTATGTTTTGACTTGTATGGCTTTACAGTCTGAGAAGATGCTTTACAATAATTCAGTGGTACGGATTTTGCTGAGACTTGCCATAACATACGGTCTGTTCTGGAAAATGTTCCATGTGCAGTGGAGAAGAAGGTGTACTTATCTGCTGATAGGTAAAAAGTTCTGTATATGTTGATGAGGTCTAGTTGGTTAACTGTTGCAGTAAGATCTTCTGTATCTTTATTGAGCTTTTTTGTGGATGACGTGTCCATTACTGGAAGTGGAGTGTGGAAGCCTCCAACTATTACTGTGGAGTGATCTATCTCATTTTTCAATGTAGTCAGTGTTTGTTCAATGTATTTAGATGCGCTGGTATTGGGTGCATAAATATCTAACACTGTTAAGTCCTATTTGCATACTGAACTTTTCAGTAACAAATAGTGACCATCCTTGTCCACAATGGTGGCTTTTACATTAAAAGCCATTTTGTGTGAGATTAGTATTGCCAACCTGTTCTTCTTTGTTAGCTTAGTACGTTATTCAATCCTTTAATTTTCAGTTTGTTCTTATATTTGACTCTAAGGTGTGTTTCTTGTAAGCACCATATAGACGGGTCATGTCTTTCGATCCAAGATGTCACTCGTTGTCTCTTTGTTAGAGTCTGTTTGTATTCAGTATAATTATTGATAGACATGTGTTTAGTGCTGTCATTCTGATGCATTTATGTTTCTGTTGGTGTTTTCTATGTTGCTCTTAATATTCTGTTCTGGGTCATTGTTCTTTATGGGTTGGCTTTTCATCTTTTTCAGCGTTAGTTTTGTGTTTGCTGAGACTCCTGTATTACTTTTCTTGTTTTGATACTTACTGTGCTCTGCACTACCCTGGTGATCCTCCTTAATATTCCAAGTTTAAACTCAATTTTAACTTCTGCATATCTTTTTAACTTCCTCTCCATCTGAAAGGGCTATAACTACTGCAGCATATCCCTCTTTTTAGAGTGATGGTGACATCGTTTTTGTGATATGATCACTGGTTCCCTTCTTTTAACATTGTGGCTTTGAGTTTTGTGACTTCCCTAACTGAGTAGGATTCTGGACACTATGTCTTGCATTGTCTCCTTGAATATACACTTAATGGTTTTGTTTTTCTAAGCAAAGAACTTCTTTCAGTACTCGTTGTAGTTTGGGTTTGGTTTTTACAAAGTTTCTAAGCTTCTGTTTATCTGTGAATGTCTTAATTTCACCTTCACATTTGAGAGGCAATTTTGCAGGATATATAATTCTTGGTTGGAAGTTTTTCTCCTTTAAGGCTTTGAATGTGTCATCCCACTTCCTTCCTGCCAATACTGTTTCTGCCGAGAAGTCAGATGAAAGTCTTCCCTCTTAAAGTCAGCTTTGCTTTCAGTCTTGCTATTTTTAAAGCATCTGTTTATGTTTTGTTTTATTAAGCTTGATTATAATACATCCCGGTGTCTTTCTTTCGGGGTCTAACTTTTGTGGCATCCCATATATGTCTTGGATAGCTATGTTCTCTTCTTTCATAATTTCAGGGAAGTTTTCTGTCAGCAACTCAACAACAATACTCTCTGTGTTTTCAGCTATCCCTCCCTGTTCAGGAACTCCAATTAATCATAGATTATTTCTCTTAATAGAGTCCCACACGATTCTCAATGCTTCTTCATTTTTCTTATTTCTTTTCTCTGATTTCTCCTCATAAATACTGGTGTCAGTTGCTGTCACCAAGGTCACAAAGTGGGACTTCCATCTCCTCAGTTCTGCCCTTTTGCCTTTCATTGTATTGTCTAATTCGGTAATTTTGTTCTTTATCTTTTGGATTTCAGATCTTTGATTTTCCATCAGTTCACATAGCTTGCTTAATTTTTCATCTTGCTCTGCTGAATTTTGTTTAATCTCTAGGAGGGTTCTGTATATAATTCTTTTGTACTCTACCTCCAATAATTTCAGTCCTCTTCATCTGGGAGGTTTTCTGATTCTTTATTTTGGGAGTTTTCTGGAGCTGTGGTGGGCTGTTTCCTGAAATGACTAGTGATGGTTTGTTGCCTTCGGGCCATCTAGAGGCCGTTTAGCTTCTCTAGTATTACCTCAACAGGAGCTGAGGCATAGTTCTTAGAGGGGAGTTGTACACCAGCTGCCTCTGTATACTCTAGTGACTGGCTCCAGTGGACTCTCTGCAGTGGAAGGCTTTGCCTCTTGGCTGGCAATGACAGTGCCCCACCTATAGTCACTAGGGGGCCATCAACTGACCCTACGATGTGCTTGAGTAAAGGCTGGAAGAAATGCCACTGGGCCACTCTGCAGTTACTTCTCCAAGCAATCTTATTTTAAATAGCTGGGAGCTGACTGACAGCTTCCAAAATCAGTAGGCCAGAAGGTATGGCAGGCCTCACCTTCCAGCTGACAACAGATGTACCACTTTAGTCATCTCCAGATGCTATGACATATTTCAAAGTAGGGAGGGGTTATGGCCTTTTTGCCATCCTCAGCTAGGCCCCACCTGTAAAGTAATATTGTGCCAAACAGAGTCTTTCTGCTGGAAAAGTGCCTTCTGGACTGGCATTCCTTCTCAACTTGAGAATTAGCTCCTGCTGAGGCTTCTTGTTGGGTGACTCCACCTCCCTACAGACCAAGATGGGATCCTGGCTGAACTGCCCTTCCCACTATGAAACAGCAGAATCTATGGCAGACCTAAGAAAAGAGGGTAGGGGGCAGTGGTACCCTCAGTTATCAGCTGGACTCTGAAAATGTGGCTATCCCACGCACAGTCTCTTTGCTGCACTATAAGCTGTCTACTTTAGCACTGCAGTTCAATGTATCTGCTGGCTCATACCCAGTCCCCCCCCCTCCTGGATAACAAAGGTGTCAGTACCTGCAGTCTGCCAATGAGGTGAGTCAGCAGGAGTGGGGCTCAGTGTGTGCTGCCCTGTGTTAAGAGAGAGGCGGTTTTCCATTTAGTGGTGTGTAGGCCAATCTGACAACCCTATGCCATATTCTGGGGCTCCCTGGGTGTCCAGAGTACTCTGTTCAATGATTAATCCAGGCCTTAGGTCTCGGAGGGAATTGAGAAGATGTGTGTCTCGTCCACCATCACTGCTTTCCCCCATGCATTGCTTTCCTGTTTTTAATTTTATTTGCTACTGCTCTTATCTTTCTTAACTCCTTCCTTCTGTTTGCTTTGGATTTATTGCTCTTATTTTTCTAGGTTCTTGAGGTGGGGGCTTAGATTACCGATTAAAGGTTTCTCCTATTTCCTAATGTATGCAATTAGTATGCTGTACATTTTCTCAGTACTTCTTTTATTTGTGCCTTCCCATTTTGACAGGCTATGTTTTCTTTTCATTGAGTTCTATGCATTGTTTTTTCAATTTTGATATTTCATCTTTGACCCAGGGATTATTTAGAAATATGTTGATTATATTGCAAGTATGTGGAGATTTTCTTGCTATCTTTCTGTTACTGATTTACAGTTTTGTTTTACTGTCAGGGAAAATACTTTGTTCTGTTGTCCGGATACAGTGTGTTTATATGCTTTTTAAGCATGTGAAAAGAATGCATATTCTGTTTTTGCCTGATGAAGTGCTCCATAAAGTGAATCACTGGGCAATGGGGTTACTGATTTCCTCTATATTCTTTACAATTTTCTGGCTAGTTGTTCTGTCAGTTGTTGAGAGAGGGTTATTGAAGTCTTCAAGAATAATTATGGATTTATTTCATCTTTCAGTTCTATCCATTTTTACTTCACGTATTTTCTAACTCTTAGGTACAACCACATTTTCATTTGATGTATCTTCTTGGGAGCCCTGTTGGCATAGCTGTTAAGAGGTCAGCTACAAACCGAAAGGTCAGCAGTTCAAATTCATCAGCAGCCCCTTGGAAGCCCCACAGGGCAGTTCAACCATATTCTATAGGGTCAATATGAGTTGGAATGGACTCAGTGGCAACAACAACAAAATCTCGGTCAAATGACTTCTTTTTTTTTTTTAATATTAAATAACATCCCTCTCTGTCTCTGGAAATTCTCTTTGCTCTGATTTCTACTTTATCTGATATTAATTTAGCCACTCCAACTTGAAGCATGTACTAATGAAGATCAAAGATAACAGCTTCCACTATAGATTAGATACGGATGTGAAGAAAACAAAAATCTTCACAATAAAACCAATAAGCAACATCATGACAAATGAAGAAGAAATAAGTTGTCGATGATTTCATTCTACTTGGATCAACAGTTTATATCCATGGAAGAAGCAGTCAAGAGATCAAACAACATACGGTATTGTGCAAATTTGCTGCAGAAGACTTCTTTAAAGTTTTAAAAAGAAAAGATGTTGGAGGCAAGGCAAGATGGAGAAGTGAGTGGCTTCATTTACGCCCCAGCCACTAAATGACTGAACAACGGATAAAAACAAGCACAGGCTGAGATCCCAGAACTCTGGATAGCAGCTAAGGTGCTAGCTGAGTCCAGAAGCAGAAAAAAGGAGCAAAGTGGTTGGCTCAGAAGCTACTAATATCCAAAGCACTCAGTGCTCACAGCCATTTTGGGAAGGATCTGCCTGATACCCCAAGCATAGTATGCAGAAAAGGAGTTAATGTTAGGGAGTTCTAGCCCTTTTTATTTTTGAGATGACAAAAACTGGCTTGGGAGACAGGCCACACAATTGGGAGGGAGTGAAGGGGCAGTACAGCGTTGAATGACAGTGCTGTGAAATCTTGCTGAGGCCCCAAACTGATGGGCACTAGTACCTGTAAGGATAGTAGGGAGAGGGGAATACTTCAAATCGATAGGGACAAAAGAAACAATCCATAGTAGGCCACAGTGGGAGAGTTTCTGCAGGGATGCCGATGAAAGAAACACATAAAAAAAGAAACATATCTTCACCACAAGAAAGTAGAAATTCACTGTTTAAAGTCTCTGAACAACTAAATTCCTTCTCCTGCATATGAATACTGAATTCCAGAGACCAAGCATACAAAAGAGAAACAGCACTGAAAAGTAACCTAAGGATAGCAGTGCCATCTACTGGTTCTCAAGTGGAGACACCAAGCCTGCTGTTGCTGAGTGATTCTGACATACAGTGAACCTATAGGACTTAGGGAAACTGTCCCATGAAGTTTCCAGAACTGTGAGTCTCTGCAGAGGTAGCTTGCTGCAGCTTTCTTTCATGAACTGTCTGGTTTGTGCAGGCCTCGGCCTTATGAGTTTCAGTAAGGTGCTTATTTGCTGCACCATCAGAGTGCCCAATCATAAAAATTACCTACAGTGAACAGAATAACGATTCAAGCAAAATTTTAAAACACATAACAAAATGCCTCAAGTTCAGAAAAAGATAGCAAAGTCCACAAAATCACAAGAGAAAAGGAACAATCAAAAGCAAAACAAACAAAAGGAAAATGCTCCTATGGAAGCCAGAATAATGTGAGAATTGATATAATTCAGATTAGCGTGCTAAGTGTATTTAAAGAAAGCAAAAAATACACAGAAAACAAAGTGGCAGAGTTTAGGAAACAAATGGAGAAACAAAATGAGACACTTAACTAAGAAATTAAAAACGTTAAAAAAAACATAAAGAGAACTACTGGAACGGAGGAATAAAACATCTGAATCGGAAAAAGCAAAAGAAACACTGAATAATAAAGTCAAATAGATAGAAGATAGAATAAATGAACTAGAAGACAAAGTAACTGAACATATAACAAAATAACAGGACCAGGGGATACTATGTGGCTTAAAATCAGGCAGGTGTGTGTCAGGGTTGTATCCTTTAACCATACTTAATCTGTATGTGGAGCAGATAAATCAAGAAGATGGACTAAATGAAGAATATGGCATCAAGGCTGGAGAAAGACTCATTATCAACCTGCAGTATGCAAATGACACAACCTTGCTTGCTGAAAGAGAAGAGGACTTGAATCACTTACTGAAGAAGACATAAGCAAGTATAGGTTACACTGTAACATAAAGAAAACAAACATCGTCACAACTGCACCAACAAGCAACATCATGATAAACAGAGAAAAGTCTGGGGTTGTCAGAGATTTCCTTTTACTTACCTCCACAATCAGTGCCCATCAAAACAGCAGTCAAGAAACCAGCTGATGTACTGTGTTGGGCAGTCTGTTGCAAAACACCTCTTTAAAGTGTTAAAAGGCAAAGATATCACTTTGAGGACTAAGGTGTCTAACCAAAGCCACGGTACTCTGAATAGCTTCATATACACACAAAAAGTGGATAATAAGAAAAGGAAGACTGAAGAAGAATTGGCACATTTGAATGGTGGCATTAGGAGAGAACATTGAATATACTGTCTGAAAAATTAAAAAAAAATCTGCCTTCTTGAAAGAAGTATGGCCAGAATAATCCTTACAATCACAGACGGCCAGACTTTGTCTCAAGTAT
Source organism: Heterohyrax brucei (assembly GCA_028571685.1). NCBI lineage: Eukaryota > Metazoa > Chordata > Mammalia > Hyracoidea > Procaviidae > Heterohyrax > Heterohyrax brucei. The sequence continues at coordinate 131,799,930 of CM053149.1, read as the reverse complement.
TTGGGACATGTTACCAGGAGGGACCAATCCCTGGAGAAGGACAGCATGTCTGCTCAAGTGAAAGAGAGCAAGATCTTCAAAGAGGCAGACTGACACCGTGGCTGTGACAAGGGGCTCAGACAGCAACGACTGGGAGGATGACGCAGGCTGGGCAGGGCTTTGTTCTGCTGTACACAGGATCACCAGGCGTTAGAACCAACTCAGAACACTTAACAGCAGCAACAACATCAAGTCTGAAGAGAAAGGAACAACAACAAAAGGCAAGCAACCCCTTAAAGAATGCAGAATTCAGTTAAGACATTAAAACATCACAATGACTGGAATCCCAGAGAATCATGCCAACAGCAAGGCCACAGAAACAATTTTCCAAGAAAAAAACAGAGAGACTTTCTTAGACCTGAGTGGAAAACCAATCCTGCAACTACAAGAAGGTACAGGAACTCAGTCAGAAAAGACAAAAAAAATCCACTCTGTTACTTAGAAGCATAAAAAGAAGGAATGTGCTGTCAACAGGGTGAGGAGAGCAGACGCAGCTGCAGATAAGCAAGCGTGTGGAATTGATTTGCATTGCATACTTTCACCTGATGATAAAAAAGAAAAAAAATCCACTCCACGACATATTCTAATTAAATTCTTGTAAACCAAAGACAAGGAGAAAATTCTGAAAGCAGCAAGAGCAAAATACAATATAGCATATCAAGCATCTTCCATAAAAATCAGATTCCTCCCAAGAAACTCCAGAGGTTAGAAGACAATAGAGCAACATATGCAAACAACTGCCGACTCAGAATTCTTCACCCTGCAAACCTATCATTCAAGAACAAGGAAACCACCGTTTTCAAACAGACACCCTGGGAATTTGTCTGACTAGTTTGGCAAGTATTACTCAAGGGAGTACTGCAAACAGAAAGGCAAGAGCACTAAGAACTAAGTAGAAAATAAACTTATCAAGCATAGCTTGTATATTGATATTAACGGAGACACACCAACAGAAAAGGGAGAGGAAGGAACATATCGGGAATAAATTCATCATGTGAAACTTGTATGTTAACTGTCATGCATATATTAAAAGTTGTTATAAGCTGTGTAATGTAACATACGTGGTAACCACTTGGAAATCACCAAGAAGAAACACTTTGAAGACAAGAAGACAACAAAAAGGCTCACTGCAAAAAAGTACCTAAATACAAACAAAAACAGTATGAAAGGAAGTCCCCTATCAGCTAACCAAGTAGGGATTCACCACCTTGGACTCCTGTCAGAGACTGGCAGACAGAGATCATGGGAAAGCAGATTCATGGAAATTCCAGTAGAAGACAAAATAACTGGTAACCAGCTCTACATGCTTTCCCACTTTTCATCTCTGCTGCTGTACTTCTGACACCTCTGGCTAGCTGTGCTGTCTCAGCTGGCCGGGAAATGCAGCTTCTGCGCCCCTTGGATTTGACCAACCCACATCAGAGATCAGCAAATGAGGAGTAGGCAAGAGCACACCACAGTTAAACCACTTCACACATCCCAACCTCTCTACTCCTTCCTGCCTATCTGCACCGTGGGATGAATATCACACCCCTGAGCAGCACATGCATGGCCTACTAGAACCAGTCCAGCACTGATTCCTGGCTTGCTATGTCAGCCCTAGTATGTGCTATGAAAAACCCATCCCAGTCCCTCCCCTGCAGCTGGACCCACCCTGCTGCACTATAATTGAGCAATTGGTCTGCCCTTGGACAAGGAGGGGAAAAGTACTGTGACCACAGATGAGCAAACCAACAAAGAATGCACAACCTGTCTGTTCAGTATAACCAAATGAAACAAAAAAGCAGGATGAAATAAGAAAATCTAAAATCAATAAACAGAAAAAATAACCACTGAATGCCCTGAAGACAGCAGACAATATCAAAACTTACAAAACAAAACAAACAAAAAAGACAGACAGAAGATGGTTCCAGCAGGAGTCCAAAAGTGAAAACAAAAAAACAAAAAGACTTTCAGCAGAAAAAAAGACAATAGAACTATCTGATAGAGAATTCAAATCTCTAATATTCACAGGTATGAAAGAGTTGAAGCAGAACAGACCAAAATGAGGGAAAAGTAGACAAATTCGTGGAAGAACTGAAGAAAATATTACAGGAACAGAATTCCAAAATAAATTCACAACTAGAAATCATACAAAAACAATCAGAAATCCAAAAGATAAACAAGATTTCACAGTGTCATAGAAGGGCTGATGAACAAGTTTGAAAAGATGGAAAGCAGTACTGAGAAAACTGAAAACAAACACTTAGATACAACTATAACCTAACTAACCTGCTGCTGTTGAGTAAGGGTGGAACTTCTCCAAAGTTTCCAAGGAGCACCTGGTAGATCTGAACTGCTGACCTTTTGATTAACAGCCATAGCACTTTGCCACTATGCCACCAAGATGCAACCATACTGGGGAAAAAACATCAGTAAAAGAACAAAGAAAAATGAAGAAACTCAAAGAGTTTTGGGGTATACAATCAAAAGCAAAAATTTATGAATGATTAGAGTTCCACAGAAACCTTTTCTAGTATCATGAAAGGTAAATGGCTGACCATCCAAGAAGTTCAGTGAACTCCATTCAGGATAGACTAAAAGAAAATCTCCACGACATACCATAATCACACTCACTGAAACTAAAGACAAAGAAAAAATTCTGAAAGCAGACAGAAAAAAATCAAAAAGTAACATACAGAAGAGAATCAAGAAAACTATGCTTTGACTATTTGGCAGAAACCATGCAGGTAACAAGGCAATGCGATGACATACATAAAATCCTGAAAGGAAAAAAAAAAAAGCTAATGAACAATAATATATCCTGCAAAACTCATTCAAATATGGTGCAAAATTAGGACACTACCGGACAAACAGAAATCAAGGGAATACATAAAAAAACAAACCAAACTTACAATAGTTATTATAAGGGATCTCTCAGTCCAAGGACAAACAACATCAGACCACAGCCTGAATCTAAGACGCAAAACTGTACCAGCCTAGGAATTGAACTCTAAAGGAATATACACAACCAAAAGATCACAACAGGGCACCAGAAAGGTTAACCTGTATATGACAGATGAACAGAACAATAAAAGAGCGAAGAAACCATGGAGGTATAGAGCTTTCTAATGGAACAGAAGGCAAGGCAATACTGAGTAATAAATAAATGAAAAACTAGGAAGATAGGGTAATTTTAGAAGTAACCACAAAGAAAGTTAACAAACCAATTCATCAAAATAAAGAAGATAAACAAAATCTACAAAAACAAAAGAAATGGAAAAGAGATTCATAAACCAAAGGAATTCAGCACATCTGTACCGCAAAAAGACAAATAATCCAACTAAAACAATGGCAAAGGATATGAATGGACTAAAGATGACACTCAAGCCATTAACAAATACATGAGAAAATAGTTGAGATTACCAGTCATCAGACAAATGCAAATCAAACTACAATGAGATACTATCTCACGCCAGTATTATCAACACAGAACAAAAGAATGTAACAAACGTTGCAGAGCTGCATAGACTCTGGAACTCTTACGCACTGCTGGTGTGGAGAAAAAATGCTACAGCCCTTATGGAAAACATTATGGAACTTCCTTAAGAAGCTAGAAATAGAAATACACCATATGATCCAGCAATACCAATCCTAGGAACATATCCTAGAGAAATGAAAGTTATCACATGAGTAGATATATGTACACCCATGTTCACTACAACATTGTTTACAATAGCAAAAAAAGAAACAACTGAAATGCTCATCTAGAGGTAAACTATGGTAATACATACAATGGAATATTATATGACAATAAAGAATAACGTTGAATCTTGGAAACACCTCACAACATAGATCAATCTGTAGGTCATTGTATATAATAAGTGAACCATGGAAGGCCAAAAACTATATGAGACCACTATCATAGACACATATGAAAGGTTTATACACAGAAACAATCTTTGCTACAGTTACTTGGAAGGGTTGAGAAGGAGAAAAGACAATAGCTAATTGGTAACTCTGGTGAAGGCTGAGACAGAATACAATTCTGAGCAAGTCAGCACGGTTTGACCATGGCAAGCTCATGGTAGCTTCATGAACACATTGAAACTCCTTGAGGGATCAAATTACTGTGCTGAGAGGTAGAGACCCAAATTCTGGTCTCAGGGTCCATCTAACTTAACTGGCCTAACATAGTTTATAAAGAAAATCTTCAACATTCTACTTTGATGAGCAGTGTCTGAGGTCTTAACACCTTGTGAGTAGCCATCTATGATACTCTAGTGTTCACACTCACATGAAGCAAGGGAGAATGATGAAAATCAAAGATGCAAGGGAAAGATTAATTCAAAGAACGAATGGACCGCAACTATCACAGCCCATACCAGACTGAGTCTAGCACAACTAGAAGGTGCCAAGCTACCGTCACTGAGTACTCTTACAGGGATGGTAATAGAGGCTTCCAGACAGAGCTGCAGAAAACTCTGGAACAAAATTCTAATACATTAAAGAAGACTAGACTTCCTGGTCTGACAGAGACTGGAAAATTGTGAGTATGGCTCCTAGACACCATTTTAACTCAGTACTGAAGTTCTAGACACCCTTTAACTCAGTACTGAAGTCACTCTTGAGATCCACTCTTCAGCAAAAGATTTTATTTTTTATTATGATTGAATGGAAATCCACATTCCCATATAAATTTGCATGCCCACCTATATGCAGCTTCCACTGCTCTCCCTGACCAGTGACAGCACACTCTTCCTCTCCACTCCATACATGTCTTATTCTACCAGCAATCTCCTATCCCCTCCTTTCCACCCTCTCCCCACCTCCAGTAAGAGGTCAGCAGGATGACATCCTACAGATGCACAGGACCATAAAATGCCCACATGATATGGTCACTCTGTGTCACCAAGTCCAATCCACTCCTGTCCGAAGAGTTGACTTCCATTACAATTTATGGACAGGGGAAGCATCAGGGCCAGGGGTCATGCTCCCAGGGGAATTCCAAGGCCCCTGGAACATCAAATTGTGGTCTTTTAGTGGAGATCTCAGGGTGCACCCCATCTTATTCTTGTATTGCCAGTGAGACTTAACTATGTGAGCTCCATCACAGCTATCACTAGTGGTGGCCGAGCACCATTCAGTTCTTCTGGTCACAAGTCAATGTAATCACCCACTCATGTGTGTCAGTCTGTCTTCTGGGTTCTCTTTTCCCCATGTCATTTTGGTCCTTGGTGATCATCCATTCCTGCTGAGTTGGGATCATCTGCTATACCCTCAGATGGCAGTTTTGCAGCTTTTAAAACCCCAGACACCATTTACCAAGGTGGGGTGCAGAACACTCTCTTAGCAAAATGCTAGTTGTGCCAATTGGCCTCGAATTCCCCTAAGAACATGGTCCCAAGCCCCCCACCCCAGCTACTCTGCTCTTGAAATATTGGTTTAAGATTGGAGGAGTAATCATGTTAAGTTTAGTTAATATTGATCTTCTTTCTAATGTGTGCTGTCACAGAGTTCATCCAACCAAATTTCTATCAACTATCTAATCTAAACCCTCCCCTGTTCACCCTCCCTCCCTCCCTAACCTTGCAACCATCAAAGAGTCTTTTCTTCTAGGCATGAGTCTGTTTCTAAGTTCTTATTGTAGGGGTCTCATAGAACATTTGTCCTTTTGTTGTTGGCTACTTTCACTCAGCATAATGTCCTCCAATCGAAACCAGGTTACCAGATGTTTCCTAAAATCATCATTGTTCTTTATCATTCCATAGTGTTCCACTGAGTACATACACCACAGTTCACCTATCCATTCCTCTGTTGTTGCACATCTGAGTTCATTCCATCTTTTTGCTATTGTGGACTGTGCTGTGATAAACATTTGTGTGCATGTATCAGTTGGTGTGAATGGCCTTAATTCTGTAGGATATATTGCGAGGAGTGGAATTACTGGGTCCAATGGTATAGCTATATCCAGCTTTTTAAGGAAGAGTCAGATTGCTTTCCAAAGAGGTTGCACCATTTTGCAATCCCACCAACAGTGTAGGAGACTTCCAATTTCTCCAAAGCCTCTCCAGTATCTGCTGTTTTCTGTTTTTTGGATCATGGCCAACCTTTATGGGGTGAGATGGTATCTCATTGTCGTTTTGATTTGAATTTCTTTAATAGCCAATGATCCTATGTCTGCATGTGTTTTTTTGGCTGCCTGGATCTCCTCTTTAGAGAAGTGTCTGTCCATCTCCTTTGCCCACCACTTAATTGGATGATTTATCTTCCTCTTACTGATATTTTGTAGTACCTTATAGATTATGGAGTTCAGGCATCAGTCTGACATAGAGTTGCCAAATATTATTTCCCATTCTGGAGGTGGCCTTTTAATTCTATTAATAAAGTCTTTGGATGAGGAAAAGTGTTTGATTCTTAGCAGTTCCTATTTATCTATTTTCTCTCCTGTTGATTGTGGTATGTTTGACAGATTTTGAAGTTTGTCTATGTTGTGTACTAAAACTTCTATTGTTTCTCCTTTTTTTTCAATGAGCTTTATCATTTTAGATTTGATATTTAAGTCTTTTATCCAGTTTGAGTTGTCTTTTGTATAAAGTGTAACATATAGGTCTTGTTTCAATTTCTTGCAGATGGATATCCAATTGTGCCAGCACCATTTGTTGAAGAGATTGCTTTTACCCCAGTTTAATGCCTTAGACCATTTGTCGAATTATCAACTGTTTATAGGAAGATGGTGTCATCTTTAGGGTCTCAATTCTGTTCCATTGATCTGCCTGTCTCTTTTTATACCAGCATCAGGCTGTTTTGACTACTGTGGCAGTGTAATAAGTTCTAAAGTTGGGTAGCGAGAGGCCTCCCAGTGTGTCCTTCTTCAGTAGTGCTTTACTTATTGGGGATTTCTTCCCTTTCCAAACAAAGTTGGTGATTTATTTCTCCAAATCATTAAAAAATGTCACTGGAATTTGTAAGTAGACTGCTTTGGGTAAAATAGATATTTTAACAATGTTAAGTCTTCCTATCGATGAGCAGGGTAGGTTTTTCCGTTTATGTAAGTCTCTCTTAGTTTTTTGTGGTAAGGACTTGTAGTTCTCTTTGTAAAGATCTTTATTTCTCTGGTTAGATTTATTCCTAGGTACTTTATCTTCTTAGGGGCTATAATAAATGGTATTGATTCGGTGATTTCTTCATTAATAGTCTTGTTGTTGGTGTAAAGGAATTCTACTGATTTACTTACGTTTATCTTGTAGCCGAGACTTTGCTGAACTCTTCTATCAGTTTGAGTAGTTTACTTATGGATTCTTTAGGATTCTCTGTGTATACAATCATATCATCTGCAAATAGGGAGATTTTTACTTCTTCTTTACCGATGCAGATGCCCTTTATTTGTTGGTCTTCTATAATTGCTCTGCCTAGAATTTCTAGTACAGTGTTGAATAAGGGAGGTGAGTGGGCATCCTTGTCTAGTTCCCATTCTCAGGGGAAATTATTTCAGTCTCTCTCCATTCATGATGATGTAGGCAGTTGGCATTGTATAAATGGCCCTTATTGCATTGAAGAATTTGCCATCTATTCCTAATCTGCTGAGAGTTTTTAGCATGAATGGGTGTTGGCCTTTATCAAATGTCTTTTCTGCATCAATAGACATCAGGTGATTCTTGTCTTCTGTGTTAATAATGTGCTTGATAACATTAATTGTTTTCCTGATGTTGAACCAGCTTTGCATCCCTGGCATGAATCCAACTTGGTCAGGATTGATGATGTTTTTGATATGTTGTTGTATTCTATTGGCAAGAATTTTGCTGAAAATTTTTGCATCGGGATTCATGAGTGATATCAGTCTGTAGTTCTCCTTTTTTGTTGGGTCTTTCCCCAGCTTTGATACCATGGTTATGCTGGCTTCATAGAATGACTTAGGGAGTATTCCATCCCTTTGTATACTGTGAAATAGTCTCAGTAATATTGTAGATAACTCTTCTCTGAATGCTTGGTAGAATTCTGTGGTGAAGCCACCTGGGCCCAGGCTTTTTTTGGTTGGTTAGTTTTTGATGACTTTTTCAATCTCTTCCTTTGTGATGAGCTTATTAAACTGTTCTGCTTCAACTTGTGATAATTTTGGTAGGTGATATGAATCAAGGAATTTGTCCCATTTCCTCTAGGTTTTCAAATTTGTTAGAGTACAGACTTTCATAGTATTCTGTTATGATATTTTTCATTTCTGTTGGATCTGTGGTGACAACTCCCCTCTCATTTCTTAATTGAGTTATTTGTTTCCTTTCCTATTTTTCTTTACAAAGTTTAGCTAATGGTTTGTCTGTCAATTTTGTTGATCTTTTCAAAAAAAACAGCTTTTGGTCTTTTCAATATTTTCAGTTGTTCTTCGATTCTCTAATTCATTTAGTTCTGCTCTAATCTTTATGATCTGTTTTCTTCTGGTGCCTGAGGGGTTCCTCTGTTGTTCTCTCTCTTCTTGTTTGAGCTGTAGGGTTAGTTTTCTGGTTTTGTTTCTTTTTTCCTTCAAGATGTGTGCATTTATGGAGATAATTGACCTCTGAGCACTGCTTTGGCTGTATCCCATAGGTTCTGGTAGGAAGTGTTTTCATTCTCATTGGAATCATAAATTTCTTTTTTTCATCCTTGATTTCTTCCATAACCTCTGGGTTTTTGAGCAAGATGTTGTTTAGTTTCCACGAGTTTCACTTTCTATCTATGTGTTTTCTGCTATTGATTTTGACTTTTATGGCTTTATGATCTGAGAAGATGCTTTGCATTAATCCAATGGTATTGATTTAGTTGAGAATTGCTTTATCTCTTAACATATGGTCTATTCCAGAGAATGTTCCATGTCCTCTGGAGAAGAAGGTATAGTTGTGTGCTGATGGACAGCGATGAGGTCTAGTTGGTTAATTGTGGCACTAGGGTCTTTTGTGTCTTTACTGAGCTTTTTTCTAGAAGATCTGTCCAATACTGAGAGTGGAGTGTTGAAGTCTCCCACTATTATTGTGGAGTGATCTATCTCCTTTTTGAGCGTAGTCAGTGTTGCTTCAATGTATTTAGGTGCTCTAATATTAGATGCATAATTATTTAATATTGTGTAGTCCTGCTTGTGTATTGAACGTTTCACTGTGTAGAATACTGCTTGTCTGCTGGAAAAGCACTTTCCTCCAGGAAGGTGCTGCCTCCCATTCTAGGAATTAGGTCCAGCTGAGGCCCCTGTATGGGTAAATATGCCTCCCAGTGGAACAAGATGGTGTCCCACACAAGCTCCTCACCTGCCTCGGTTAAGTCTACTCAATGGCAGAGGTGGAAAGAGAGGCCAAATGTGTCGAGGTGCACAGAGTCCAAACCTAAGCTCTCAAACTATAGCAATTTTGCCTGATGATCCCACCAGCAGTGCATCTGAGATTAGCTGCTAATGAAGTCCCAGCTCCACTCGCCAGCTAAGACAGAGAAAAAGAAGTTAAAATGGCGAGTTACCTTCAGTCTGTGAAAGCCAGCACTCACCAAGAACGAGGGTCAGCAAAAGAGAGGAAGTTTTCTGTTCAGTGGTAAGAAGTCCAAATTCACAGCCCTATGTTTTGTCCTAGGGCTGACTAGGTGTCCAGAAGGCTCTGTTTAGTTATCGATTCAGGTCTTGGTTTCCAGGGTGATTTAGGAAGATGTGTGTTTAGCCTGCCATATTGAGTCTACCCTCCCCCAGCAAAAGATTTTTTAAAAACAGTTGGAGTCAAGTCAGTTTCAACTCATAGCAACCCTACAGGACAGAGCAGAAATGACCCACAGGATTTCCAAGGAGTACCTGGTGAATTCAAACTGTTGATTTTCTGGTTAGCAGTTGAACTCTTAACCTCTACACTACTAGGGTTTCCAGCCAAAAATTATTAGGGAAGTCTATAAAACAAAATATGACTAAATGGGCATGCCAGCTCAGAGGCAGGGACAAGAAGGCAGGAGGGAATAGGAAAGCTGATAATAGGGAACCCAAGGTCCAGACAGGGAAAGTGTTCACATGTCATGGAGATGGCAGCCAAAGTCACACAACATGTATTAACTGTTTAATGAAAAATAAATTTGCTCTGTAAACCTTCTTCTGAAGTACAATTTTAAAAAGAAAAGAAAACAAAAGGACAAATATTGTGTGAGAACACTACTATAAAAACTCATGATAAAGTTTACACAGAGAAAATATACAATCTTTGCTGGTTATGAGAAAGGGGTGGGTGGGGAGGTGAAATCACTAACTAGATGGTAGACAGGCATTAACTTCAGCAAAGGGAAAGACAACACACAATATAGGGGAAGTCAGCAGAATCTGACCAAAGTAAAGTCATAGGAGACTCTATACACATCCGATACACCACTGGGACTGACACCTATGGTCTCAGAAACGTGTAAGTCAAGAAGCATAATATAGTTCATAAAGATGTTCTACATCCTGCTTGGGCCGGTGACATCTTGAGTCTTAAAACTTTGCAATCAACCATCTAAACTACCTCTATTGATTCTATCCCGTCTGAAGCAAAGGAGAATGGAAAAAAGCAAAGACGCTAAGAAAATATTAGTTCAAGGGACTGATGGACCACATGAATCATTAACTTCTACCACTCTGAGGCCACAAGAGCTAGATAGTGTCCCCCACTGCCGTCACTGACAGTTACGACAGGGATCACAAGAGAGGGTCCTGGACAGAGAGGGAGAAAAATGTATGATAAAACTAAAATTCACAAGGCCAGACTTACTGGTCAAACAAAGACTAAAGGAACTCTTGAGACCATGGCCCCTGGAAACTCTGCTTACTGAGAATTGTGAGTATTCCCAAACCTACCTTTCAGCCAAAGATTAGACAAGCCTATAAAACAAACAGTAACACCAGGAGGAATACCGTTCTTACTTCAGTCAAGTATAAGAGATCAAATGAGCAACACCTGCCCAAAAGGAAAGAGAGAAGGAGAGAAGCAAGAGGAAAACCAGATGAATGGACATGGGGACCCCAGGGCAGGAAAGAGGAGTGGGCTGACATGTTATGAGGATTATAATTCAAGTCACAAAACAACTTGTGCATAAACTTTTTCATGAGAAACTAATGTTCATTATAAGCTTTCACCTAAAACAAAATAAAAGCAATAATAATAAAAAAGAATAGCCAGAAGTGGAAAACTATAAAATATCATTGAGAAAAAAAGATCTACATATATTTGGAAATAACATCATATTCATTTTCTGGAAGGCATAACATAAAAATGTCCCTATTAACCTGTATATTCAATATATTTCCAAAGCTCCAAAAGTTGTATGTGTGCTTGTGTATATAATAAAATCAGTTAATTCTAAAATTCCCACAGATATGCAATGCATCAAGACTAGAAAAAAGGAACCACAACCATAAATATTTTATAGATTAAGATTATGGGCAACTCTAAAGCCATAAATTTGAGAATCTAGTGGACTCTAAACTGTTAAAAAGCAAAGACGGCTAAGGTATGCTTAAGAGCTAAAGTGTGTCTGACTCAGGCCATGGTCTTTTCAGCTACCTCATACACATGTGAAAGTTGGACAGTGAATAAGGACAAAAGAAGAAGAATCAATGTCTTTCACTTATGGTGCTAGTGAAGAATACTGCATATACCATTGGCTGCCAGAAGAATGAACAAATATGCCTTGGAAAAGTACAGCCAGAATGTTCCTCAGGAGCAATAATAGCTAGACATCAACTTGCATACTTTGGACATGTTACCAAAAGGTATCCAGTCCCTGTAAAGGGACATCATAGTTGGTAAAAAAGAGGCTCAGTGATAAAAAGGAAGCCCCTTAACAACATGGACTGACACGGTGGCTGCAAGGATGGCTTCAAGTGTACCAATGACTGTAAGAATGGCTCAGGACTAAGCAGTATTTTATTCTGTTGTACACAGGGCTACTATGAATTGGAGCTAACTCGACAGCACCTAACAACAGCAAAGGACTCGAATGATGATCGAGCAAATATAAACCATTAAGCTTCATCAAAAGATGCAGCAGTCCTGAAAACCTGATCATAAAAGAGACAGAGAAACCCCAAATGGCACCTTAACTTTTAATGAGAAGACAGTTAAAGTGTTTTTAAATGTTTTCTCTTATGAAGCCAGCATAACCTTAACAGCAAATTCTTAAAAAGGCAGTATCCTTTACTGAAAGAAAAAACAAGACAAAGTCTAATCTCTCCATTTAATGAAAAGAAAGCAAATGTTTCAAACAATATATTAGCTGAGTCCAATGATATATAAAAGGAATCACATCCCATGACCACATTAAAAATAATTTTGATTCCAAATTTAGCAACACAAATCCTATACATAGAAAATGCAAGGGTCCAAAAGAAAACTTCTTGAGCTAATAGAGGAATTTACCAAGGTCAACAAACGAAAGTCAGCTGGGTCTCTATACACCAAAACTGAGAAATCTGAAACAGACTTTAGAGAAACAATTTCATTTAAGAGAATAAAATACCTAGGGATAAATCATTTAGGGACATGAAAAGACTTATACAATGAAAATTATAAAACACTTCTGAAAAAGATTAAAGACTTAAATAAATGGAAAGATATTCTATTCTCATAGGTAGGAAGACTTAATATTGTTAAGATGTCCATACTATTCTAAGTGATCTATAGATTTAACACAGTCCCAATCAAAATTTCTTGGCAGAAAAAGAGAAACCAATTCTCAACTTTATATTGAATGGCAAGAGTCCCCAAGTAGCTACCACAATGTTGCAGCTAAGGAACAAAGTAGAAGGACTCACACTTCCCAATTTTAAAACATATAGTTACAGTAATTCAAACAGCCTGGTACTGGTATAACAACAGACAGAGAGAGCAAGAGAATAAAACTGACAGTCCAGAAATAAACCCATCCATATCAACAGTCAACTGACTTCTGACAAGTGTGTTATATCCATTCAGTGGGGGAAAGAAGAGTCTCTTCAGTAAATGGTGTTAGGAAAATAGATAACCACACACAGAAAAATGAAATAGGACCCATTATCCACGTGAAACACACACAAAAAAATCCGAAATGGAGTAAGGACCTAAATGTGCAAATTAAACTATAAAATTCTTAGGAGATGATGCAGGGGCAATGCTGTCAGGCCTAGCTTTTAACAATGAATTATGCAATATAATAACATGAACAGTCAACAACAAAATAAACAGGATCTCATAAATTCTTAATATTGCTTATTAAAAGACTTTACGAAAAAAGTGTAAAGACAAGCTAGGGACTAGAAGAATGTCTTCAGAAACCATATATCTGACAAGAATATAACCAGAATGCATTTAAAACTTCTACAACAACACACAGATAAATAACCCCATCATTAAATAGGCAAAGAACTTAAACAGACATTTCACCAAAGACAACATTCAAACAGCCACCAGACACATGAGAAGGTGCTTAGCATCATTAGCTATCAGACAGATAAAAATCAAAATCATAGTACCATTTCACTCTTACTAGATTGGTTTAAGATAAAATATATATATATATATATATATATATAACAAACTGTAGGTGAAGCTGTGGGGAAACTGGAACCCTTATTCCATTACTGATGCTGTTGTTGGTTGCTGTCGAGTTGCTTGCGACTGATGGTGACCATATACACAACAGAATGAAACACTGCCCAGTCTTGGGCCATGCCCACAATCATTTTTATGCTTAAGCCCATTGTTGTGGCCACTGTGTCAGTCCATCTTGTTGCGGGTCTTCCTCTTTGTCGCTGACTCTCCACTCTACCAAGCATGATGTCCTCCAGGGACTGATGCTTCCTACTTGTCCAAAATATGTAAGACAGTCTTGATACCTGCTTCCAAGGAGCACTCTGGCTGTACGTCTTCCAGAACAGATCTGCTTGTTCTTTTGGCTGTCCGTGGTACATTCAACATTCTTTTCCAACTCCACAATTCAAATGCATCAATTCTTCTTCTGTCTTCTTTGTTCACTGTCCAGTTTTCACATGCATATGGTATGATTGAGAATACCATGGCTTGGTCAGGCACACTTTAGTCTCCAAGGTGACACCTTTACTTTTCACTACTTTAAAGAGGTCCTTTGCAGCAGATTTTTCCAATGCAACGTGTCTTTTGATTTCTTGAATGCTGCTTCCATGGGCTTTGATTGTGGACCCAAGTAAAACGAAATCTTTGACAACCTCAATCCTTTATCTATGAAGATGTCACTTACTGGTTCAGTTGTGAGGATTTTTGTTTTCTTGATGTTGAGGTGCAATTCATACTGAGGGCTGCGGTCCTTGATCTTCATCAGTAAGCGTTTCAAATCTTCTTCACTTCCAGCAGGTAGGGTTGTATTGTCTGTGTAACACAGGTTTTTAATGAGTTGCCCTCCAATCCTGATGCCTCATTCTTTGCTTCATCCAGCTTCTTGGATTATATGCTCAGCATACAGATTGAAAAGGTATAGTGAAAAGATACAACCCTGATGCACACCTTTCCTGACTGTAAACCATGCAGTGTCCCTCTGTTCTGTTCACATAACTGCCTCTTGATCCATATACAGATACCTTAGGAGCACAATTAAGTGTTTTGGAATTCCCGTTTTACAGTTTTAGCCAGAATTTGTTATGATCCACACAGGTGAGTATCTTTGCATTGTCACTGAAACACAGATAAACATCTTTCTGCTATTCTCTGCTTTCAGCTGAGATCCATGTGGGACGTCAGCAGTGACATCCCTGGTTCCATGTTGTCCTAGTCACTGGGTACTGCTCTAACAGAAAATACCACGAGTGGAAGGTTTCATGTAGAGAAGCTTTATTGAGACAGTCCGGTAAGCTGCAAGTCCATTTACAAACTGAAAGTCCATTCAGTGAGAGAATTTATCACAGTCTGGTAGGCTGAGTCCAAATCCAGCGAGAGCATCTCAGCACAGGAACCTCAGGTCCAAAGGACGTGCTCTGCTCTCGGTGCTTCTCTCTTGGTGGTATGAGGTTCCCAACTTCCTCTGCTCACTTCTCTCCCTTATATTCCACAAGCTTGTAGCTTGGGTCCTGCCTCACTAACACAACTGCAAACTATTCTTCATCATCAGTATCACGGAGGCAGGATTCACAACACATGGGAGGAAGGGCACCATGTTAGAATGCCAAACCAATTCAAATCAACATATATATTTTTGGGGGGACACAATTCAATCCATGACACATGTCCTCTTCTGAATCCAGCTTGAATTTCTGACAGTTCCTTGTCAAGACACTATTGCAGCTGCTATTGAATGATCTTGAGCAAAATTTTACTTGTGTTTGGTATTGACATTGTTTGGTAATTTCTGCATTTGGTTGGATCACCTTTCTTTGGAATGGGCATAAATATGGTTCTCTTCCAGTAAGTAGGCCAAGTAGTTGTCCTCCAGATTTCTTGGCATAGACACGTGAGCACTTCCAATGCTGTATCTGTTTGTTGAAACATCTCAATTGATATTCCAACAGTTCCTGGAGCCTTGTTTTTTTGCCAATGCCTTCAAGCCAGCTTTGACTTCTTCCTTCAGTACTATTGATTCCAGATCATATGCCACCTCCTCAAATGGCTGAGCATCAAACAGTTCTTTCTAATATAATGACTGTGTATTCCTTCCATCTTCTTTTGAATGCTCCCTGAGTCATTTAATATTTTCTCTGTAGAATCCTTCACTATCGCAGCTCAAGGTTTGAATTTTTTCTTCATTTTTTTTCAGCTTGAGAAATGCAGAATATGTTCTTCCCTTCTGGCTTTCCATCTCCAGCTCTTTGCACATGTCACTTTAATACTTCATTTTCTCTTCTTGACCTATCCTTTTAAATTTTCTGTTTAGGTCTTTTACTTCACCATTCCTTCTGTTTGCTTTAGCTGCTCGACTTTTGACAGTAAGTTTCAGAGTCTCTTCAGACATCCAATTTGATCTTTTCTTTCTTTCCTGTCTTTTGAATGACCTCTTACTCTCTTCATGGATGATGTCTTTGATGTCATTCCACAAGCCTTCTGGTTTTCAGTCATTAGTGGTCAACACATCAAACCTCTTCTTGAGATGGTCTTTAAACTTAGGAGGGATATACTCAAAGTCGCATTTTGGTTTTTGTGGACTTGTTCTAATTTTCTTCAGTTTCATTTTGAATTTGCATATGAGCAACTGATGATCTGTGCTGCAGTCAGCACCTGATCTTGTTCTGACTGCTGAGACGGGGCTTTTCCATCAACTTTTTCCACAGATGTAGTCGATTTGATTCCTGTGTACTGCATCTGGTGAGGTCTACGTGTATAGTTACCATTTGTGTTTATTAAAAAAGGTATTTGCAATGAAGAAGTTGTTAGTCTTGCAAAATTTATCACGTGACCTCTGGCATTATTTCTATCACTAAGGCCATATTTTCCAACTACTGATCCTTTTTCTTTGTTTCCAACTTCTGCATTCCAGTCACCAGTAATTATCAAGGCATCCTGATTGTATGTTCGATCAATTTCAGACCATCAAAGCTGGTAAAAATCTTCAGCCTCTTCATCTTTGGCTTTAGTGGTGGGTATGTAAATTTGAGTAATAGTCTTATTAGCCAGCCTTCCTTGTAGGCACTTGATCACTGACCGCATTGTATTTCAGGACAGATCTTGCAATGTTCTTTTCAATGATGAATTCAACATTCCTCCTCAAGTTTGCAAGACAAACCGGTGTTTATATCAATGTTCACTGTACCACTATTCATAACAGCCAAAAGGTGGTAATAGACCAGTATAGTACACCATATATGATTGCTGTACTCAAAATGGCCAATACCAGCCCATTTCAGCTCACAAATGCCTAGGATATTGATCTTTATGTGTTCCACTTCACTTTTGACAATTTCTAATTTTCCTAGATTCATATTTCATACATTTCATGTTCTGATTATTAATGGATGTTTGCAGCTGTTTCTCCTCATTTTGACTCATGCCACATCTGCAAATGAAGATCCCAAAGGCTCGACTCCATCCACATCATTGAGGCCGACTTGACTTTGAGGAGGCAGCTCATCCCCAGTCGTCTTCCGAGTGCCTTCCCACCTGGGGGGCTCATTTTCTGGCACTGTGTCTGACAGTGTGCCACAGCTGTTCATAAGGTTTTTCCTGGCTAATTCTTTTCAGAAGTAGATGGCTTGGTCATTCTTCCTAGTCTTTCTTAGTCTGAAAGCTCAGCTGAAATCTGTCTACCATGGGTGACCCTGCTGCTATCTAAATACCAGTGGCATAGCTTTCAGCATCAGAGCAACAAGCAAGCCTCCACAACAGATAAGTGAGGGCTGCTCATTCTATCTTCACAGCTGCTGTCAGCTAAGATACTCAATCAACACAATCAGCCCAGAACTCTGCAGGGCAGAACAGTCCCCTACCAGCCAAGATACCCAAGCAATGCGATCAGCCCAGAACTCTGCAGGGCAGAACACTCTTCCACCAGCCAAGACAGATACCTTCCTAATCAATGCAATCAGCCCAGAACTCCATTACTGATAGTCACACAAAATAGTACAATGTTGTGAAAAAAAGTGTGGTGATTTTTCAATAAACTAAAGATAGAACTACCATATGATACAGCAATTTCACTCCTAGTATTATCTAAACACTTAGAATCAGAGATAAATAGGTATTTATATCAATGTTCACTGCAACACTATCTGTAATAGCCAAAAGGTGGTAACAGCTTAAATGCCCATCAGGAGATGTATAAACAAACTGTGGTACATACATGCAGCAACATATTACTCCACCAGTAGGAGAAATGAAGTCCTGATACATGCTGTGGTGTAGATGGAGTTGGAAGACTTTACGCTGAGTGAAATGTGCTAGTTACAAGAGGACAAATAGTGTATCACCTCACTTACATACAAAGACAAGAAAAGACAAACGCACAGAGACCTAAATTTACCTTTACTAGTAATGTGATCATTAAGGCTGTGTGTCAGCTTGCTGGGAGATTGTTGTTAGTGATTTGGCATTTATGGTGTAGTTTGGCATTGGTGTGATGATGTAATCTTCTGCATGATGAAATTTAATGTAATATGATCACATCCATGATACAGTCTGCTGTGAACAGTCAATCAGTTAAAAGGGAGTTTTCTTGGGTGTGTGGCCTGCACACAGTATAGGTGAACATTCTGGCAGGACTCCTAGGTTTCTGTTCACTCTGGATCCTGCAGCTGACTCCTGTTCATCTGGTCTCCAGCTCTTGTGACTTAAGCTAGGAGTTTATCAGTCAATTTTAGAATCTGTCAGATTCTACAGTCTGTGAGATTCAGAGGACTGCCAGTTTACCTGCTGATCTTGGAATTTTTCAGCCTCTGGAGCCTGTGAGTCAGACACCTGCTGTCTGATCTGACACTCTTGGATTTGCGAGCCTCTGACACTACATGAGTCAGGAGAAGCCTCCAGTGTTACCCACACACTTTGGTTTCCTCTACAACTATGTGAGTCATTTCCTTGATATGAATCTCTCTCTGTCTGTCTCTCAGTCTATATGTGTGTGTGTGTGTGTACGTATGTATGTATGTAGTCCTCCCACACATCAGTTTGCTGTAATGTGGGGGCTTATGTGTTATTGTGATGCTGGAGGCTGTGCCACTCATATGCAAATGCCAGTAGAATGGTGGACAGGTTTTAGTTCAGCTTCCAGACTAAGACAGGCTAGGAAGAAGAGCCTGGCCACTTACTTTTGAAAAGAATTAGCCATTGAAAACTTTATGAATAGCAGTAGGACACTGTCTGACACAGTGCCATAGATGAGCCCCTCAGGTCGGAAGGCACTCAAAAGATGACTGGAGAAAAGCTGCCTTCTCAAAGTAGCCAAAGCCAAGTGCTATCGAGTCGGAAATAGAGTTAACCTTAATGACGTGGATGGAGTAAAGCTTGTAAGACTTTCATTTGCTGTGTGGCATCACTCAAAATGAGATGAAACAGCTACAAACATTCATTAATGACAGGAAAGCAAAATACAAGAAGCATAGATCTAGGAACACTGGAAATCATCAAAAATGAAATAGAACACATAAACATCGGTATCTCAGACACTAGTGAGCTAAAATGAACTGGTATTGACCATTCTGAATCAGACAATCACATGGTACACAATGCCAGGAATGATGACTTGAAGAGGTATATGGTATCACATCCACTGCTAAACAGAACATTTCAAGAAGTACAGCAGAGTCAGCGTTAGGATAATATCCCACATACCTGTAAGGAAGACCAGCCAATATGACTATCATTCAAAGTTATGCACCAACCATTACGGCCAAAGACGAAGAAACTGAAGCTTTTTACCAATTTCATAGTCTGAAATTGGCCAAATGTGCTATCAAGATGCATTGGTCTTTACTGGCAACTGGAATGTAAAAGCTGGAAATCCGTCTTGAAAGAGGATTGGTAGTTGGAAAATATGACCTTGGTGATAAAACAATGTTGATTATTGCATTTTGTATTCATTTGTTTTCATGGATTCACTCTATAAACAGAATTTTAAAACACTGGTAAATCTATCACCAAAATGTGTTCTATCAACAAATTAAAAAAGAATTACATGAAATAACTATCAAAAAACCCTTACATAAAATTTATCACTCCTTCATACTAAAAACTTAAAGTAAATTAATGATAGGATATGCTACTTTAACATGGTAAGATGTTTACCACAAATTGAAAGCAACCATTATTGTGAATGGAGAAATACTGAAGGCAATTGCATTGAAACCACAGAGCCATCCATGTCCATCATCAAAATTCTACATAATTTTGCGGGCTTCAGGTAATTTGGTAAACTATGAAAATATTGTAAGCTGTTTAAGTATTAGGAAAGATGTCTTTATTTTCAAATGTCATGACTGAATTTTTGAAACACCTAAGAGACTACACTGAAAACTACTGGAAATGGCTGCTGACCAAATGGTCGGCAGTTCAAACCCACCCAGCTGCACCACAGGAGAAAAAGTCTGATGGCCGTCATGAGTTGGATCCGACTCCAAGGCACTTGGCTGGCTTGGCTTCTTCCATAAAGATCACAGCCTAGGAAACCCTATGAAGCAATTCTACTCTCACTTGGGGTCACTATGAGTCTGAACCACATGACAGCAATGATTTTTTTTTTTAATGGGTATATTTTTAAGATGATTATAGTAAATCTGGCAAGCTAACGGATAGCTTTACTTCATACTAGTAACATCAGTTAAAAATAAAAATGGCAAAATAACCCATCCACAGTACCAATAACAAATATAAAACAGAAACAAATTAACAAGAAACTTGAATACATACGTGAAAATACGTATCAAAAGTTATTAAAGGGCAAAATCTCAGGTGTGCGGCATTCTATATCTGGCTACTATGTCCACTGAGACCTTCTCCTGTTTGAGGAATCTCTACCTTAGCAGTGTTCCACTTCCTCCTGAAATGCTTTCTCAGCCTGACATGCAATGAGGGTTCAGGCATGCTCCTCAGGTTCCACCTGAGAGACAGAGCAGCACCACACATACACGGGCGCTTGGGACATGAAGAGGGAGGCAGTAAACACACTCCTGCCTGGAGGTGACAGCAGCCACACGCAGAAAGGTTGAAGACTGGAGTTCTAGAGGCAGTGTCAATAACATACTAGACACAGTGGTGATGAGAGTCTACACCAAAACAGTTCTTTGATATGTTTTAGGATAGAATTCCTTTCTGGTTTTGAAGACTGAAACTTGGTTCCCAGCTATCCTAGAGACTCTGAGATATTTGGAATGCTATCATAATTCCTCCTGGTGTAAGTAAGCTCTTGTTGGTGTCTTGACAACTTAGAACCCTCTTTGATACCTGTGGCCACAATCCTCCTAGCTGCAAAGCTTCAGTTCTCCTCAAGGGATGCACATAGGAGCTGCTATTCCAATTAGAATTCCAATGGAACAGATGTCATTGAACTAAACTACCTTAAAGACTTTACGGAATAATATCTAACAATTATCAGAAACTTCTGAAAAATAGTAATAACGGGAGAGGTAGCTGCCTTAACTCATAAACTTATTATCAAGGCTCTATAATCAAAACACTAAAGTAATAGTTTAAAGATAAGTCAGTCAGTGGGACAGAATAAAGAGTTTCTGAAATAGAACTGATTTAGCTACAGGAACTTAACACATTAAGAAAACTGCATTTCACTTCAGTGAGAAACAGTAGTTTGTTTAATAAAGAGTAGTGGCATGATAGGTTATTAATCTCTAATTGTCTCATACCATATACAAATAAAACACATTTGACTAAGAATATAAATTACAACGATAAAAATATGATAATCTAAGAATCTCAGAAGCTATAAAGTTTCTAAACAAAAGACACACCAGGAAAAATTCTTGAACCCATATAATGGATAAAAGGTTAATATTCTTAATAACAGAAGGAACTAAAACAAGAAGAAAATGTTAGGAATAAAGTCATACCAATTAATGTGAAAATGCAGAACAAACAGAACCGTGTAGTCTAATGTAATCACCTCCCATTATGCAATCTAACGTAATATACTAATCAGTTGAGCTCATACTCGAGTAGGGTGGATCCAAAACCTAATCACTTCTCAGTTATAAAAAGGCCATAATAAACATAAAGAGATACAGAGAAGAAGACAGACAACATCTGAGGATCACCTACAAGCAAAGGAATCCCAAGGACTGCCAGAGGACACCAGGAACAAGGAAAGAGGCTCACAGAATGAACTCACACAACTGAGACCCTGATTTAGATTCTTAGCCTCCAGAACTGTAAGAAAGTAACTTGCTTTTCTCTCAAGTCCACCACTTGAGGCACTTCTGTTACAGCAGCCCTAATTAACTAAGACAAATACTGTTCTTTTGCTGTTATCAACAGTGCTATTATCATACCTCAAAAACACATACAGAATAATTTCATCTGATGCCATATCTAGATCCAGCATTAATGACCAGAATAGCTAATATAAATCACAAGACAGCTTCCTCAGTGCAAGATTATCCAGGGAAGAGGAAAGGAGTGTTCTAAAGCCTGTTGGGGAAATACAGTTTATCGTGTAAAAAAAACGCTTCAGTGACCCCAGGGCTTATATATCAAAATAAACCTTTTCCATCAGTTATTTCACTAAGCTGGTGATTAATTCTAAGAAAAATTCTTGAAACCTCCTGATTAGTTCTCTGACCTCAATATCTTGGTGAGCAGCAGGCTGGCAGATTTATTTCAGAAGTGCCCCTCCGTATTTGGGTCACTGGAAATGACACTGCAGAGTGTGGCAAATGAAGTCACAGTAATTTTTCATGAATCTCTTTGGAGCATTTAAAAGCTAGTCTGCTCCTCTTATTTATGGTGCATCAGCCTGTCTGTGGTTGGAAAGAGCTGAAACAACAGAGAGACGGACGCCCTGCAAGTGGACAGACGACCTTCACAGACAGTCCTGACAGGAAGGCAGAGGCGAGGGCTGGCCGGGAACCTCACGGTGAGGCCTGGGAGGAAGACCCAGCAGGCCGAGCGGGCAAAGAGAGACAAGACTGTGGCCCCAGGACTCTTAGTGAGTTATCAGAATGTCTGGAAAGCAGTTACAGTGTTTACCATCTAACCAAAAGGGCAGCAGTTTCAACCCACTAGCCACTTCACAGGAGAAACACGTGGTAGTCTGCTTCTGTGAAGATTACGGCCTCGAAGGCCTATGAGGGCAGCTCCACTCCGACCCACAAGATCACTGTGAGCCAGAATTGACTCGACAGCAGTGGGTTGTTCTCGCTTGTCTGTTTCATATGGCCTATGGATATCATTCTGTCTGGCAACAGGAGTTTTCTTTTCCTTAATGTTAAGGAGGTCATACCACAGTGGGGTGGGTCCCATTCAATTGCTTCTGAGTTATAAAAGCAGCCAAATAAACACAAAGGCAAGCAACATACTGGGGAAGACAGACACCAAGTGGGCACTCATCCAGAAGTGGGGCCAAGACTGAATGGGACTTTTAGCCTCCAGAATAATATGAAAACAAATTATACGACATTAGTCATCGGCTTGTGGTATTTCCGCTACAGCATCACTATGTAACTATGACAACTCTCTTAGTTTCAGGTGCCTGGGGTCATAATGAGGCTCAGATGAGGATGTAGGTGTACAACTGCAAAGGGCAAATGTTTGTTGTTGGTACATTATTTTATTTGGAGTATAGGCTTTCAAAAACTGGAATCTGTTTTTGAATACTTCTAGGATTCTATGACTCTCCAAACATAACTTAGAACTCCATTGATACCTGACCAACACACTAAGTTGGTTCCACTGCCTGTACAGTAACCTCCTTGAAGGAGACATGCCTTTTTCATAGAAAATTATTTTCTTAAACCAATTCAGTTACTGTGATATATCACGAAGATGGATTTACTCATGGAAAAATTTCTTGTGTAATTTTGTCAAGGAATCTAAAAACACAGTAAGTAAAATATCTCAATTTTCAAGAAATATAAAGTGAAGTTATCTTTGCCAACCATAGGCTTTAAAAGGGAGAGGAAAAAGAAAGAGAGAGAGAGAAAAAAAAAAACACTTGTTCAGGAAGATACATCTGACTCAAGGCATGATGTTTTCAATTACCTCATATGAATGCAAAAGCTAGACAGTGTATAAGAAAGACCAAAGAAGATCTGACACCTTTTAATTACGGTGCTGGTGAAGAATACTGAATACATCACAGACTTCATCCTGGAAAAAGCACAAGTAAAATGCTCCTTAGAAGCAAGAATGGCAAGACTTCATCTCACTTACCTGCAACATGCTATCTGTTGGGACCACTCCCTGGAGAAGGATGTCATGCTTGGTAGAGGGTCACAGAAAAAGACAAAGACCCTCAAAGAGATGACTTGACACAGTGTCTTGGCAGAAGCATTAAAAGAACTGTGAGGATGGCCACAGGACCAGGCCATGTTTTGTTGTTATACACAGAGTTGCTATGAGTTGGAAGTGACTTGATGGTACCTGACAATAACAAAGAAATATAATATTCTAAAGTTAAGATGGTTTCAAACTGTCATATGCTTACATATGCACGCATATGCTTTACCTTACATATAAGCTGTAAGAAAGCCTTTGTGGCACTTTTACTATGTCATGGCATCCACTGATGGCTTAGCAGGAGCCATGCATCGAGTATCTTTCACTAGGATAATCCCCCTTAATACATGAGGAAACCAAGGCTCAGAGAATTTAAGTGACTGTCCAAGGTCTCAGAGCTGATCAGCATATGAGCCAGGACTGAGTCTGGAACTGCTCAAGAGTCCACACCACCCCTATTCCCACACTGCCTGCACTTCAGAAGCACTATCCTGCTTACATTCCTCACACGAGAGGAGAGTTTTCAGACCCTGGCCTTTGTTAATAACATTCCTTCATCTGCACCGCTGCCTTCAATCTACTTTTCTTGACAGCATCCCTCAAGGCCCAGCTCAACTGCCTCCTCATGCGTACAAACATTCCTGAGTCATCCCCAAACCAAACCCACTGTCATCAAGTTGATTCTGACTCATAGTAACCCTATAAACAGAGTAGAACTGCCCCCCAGTTTCCAAGAAGCACGTGGTGGATCTGAACTGCTGATCTTCGGTTAGCAGCTGTAGTACTTAACCTCTGTGCCACCAGGGTCTCCTGATTCCACAGTGACATTGAAAATCTCTCTCCTTTCCCTGCCCATAGCAGTCTGCTTGCTTCTTAATCTCACACTCGTGGTTTGCTTTCTGGTGGTATTTTAACTCTATCTTTTGTTTTCCTTGGAAGCTCTCGTGGCACAGCATTTGAGAGCTACAGCTGCTAATCTAAAGAACTCAATTTGATGGCAATGCATTTGGGATTTTTTTCAGTTTGGTTTTTCTTAAAAACCTGCTGCAAAATCCTTGAGAACAAGGACTGATTTTCATGTCTCCATAGCAGTGATGGAGAATAAGTATACACATCCCAGCATTTCCCCTCTTTTGCTCATGGCAGACACAGCTGTGACATTTGCCCACTGAGGCCAGACTCAGCCTCAGAATCCCTCTCAACACACTCCTGCAGGCTCTTACTGCCGTAAGACGGAAGCTAGCAGACGAGGTGAAGTGTATCTACATTCCCTGAAGTATCCACACAGTTGTATTGTTAGTTGCAGGCAAGTCAGCTCTGATCAATGTGCTTATGATGCGAGAGCGAAATGCCGCCTGGTCCCGCACCATCTTCTGGACTGGCAGTATGTTCGAGTTCACTACCATGTTTATTGTACCAACCCACTTCACAAAGGGTGTCTTAGTCACCTAGTGCTAGTATAACAGATATGACACAAGTGGACAGCTTTAACAAAGAGAATTTTATTCCCTCGAAGTTCAGCAGGCTACAAGCCCAAATTCAGGCCATCCGCTCCAAACGAAGGCTTTCCCCCTCTGTCGTCTTTGCCATCAGTTCTCCTGTAGTCTGGGAGCATCTCAGTACAGGAAGCTCAGGTCCAAAAGACATGCTCTGCCCCCGGCACTGCTTTCTTGCTCGTGTGAGGTTCTCAACTCTCTGCTCACTTTCCTTTCATTTTTATCTCTTATAGGAAAAAGCGTATAAAAAGTGATGCGGGTCACATGCCAGGGAAACTCTCTCTACTTGGGTTAGGGGTGTGACTTTTAGTAAGGGTGTTACAGTCTCAAGTTTATTCTCTCTTAACATAATCCTATTTTACCCCATTCACCACAGGCAGAGATTAGGATTTACAACATATATAAAACCACATAAAATGGTGGACAATAATGCAGTCAGCCCAGCCAAACTGCTACACACACATTTTGTGGGGGACACAATTCAATCCATGACAGAGAGTTTCCCTCACTTTCCCTGACTCTCTGCTTTACAAACATGATATCCTTTTCTAGGAATTGGGTTTTCCTAATCACGTGTTCTAAGTAAAAGAACTGAAGTCTCAGCATCCTCACTTCTAACAAGCATTCCGGTTGTATGTCTTCTAAGATTGGTTTGTTTGTTCTTCTGGAAGTCTATGACATATTCAAAATTCTTTAGCAACACCACAGGTGAAATGCACCAGTTCTTCTGTCTTCTTTCTTGTCCAGCTTTCACATGCCTATGGGTTGACTGAAAAACACAGCTTGCTTTTTAAAACTTTAAAGAAGTCTTTTGCAGCAGATTTGTCTAATGAAATATGTCATTTAATTTCTTGACAGCTTCTTTATAGACATGTACTGTTTATTCAAATAGAATGAAACTGTTGACAGCTTCACTTTTCCCCCCATTTATCATGATGCTGTTTATCTATCCAATTATGAGGATCTTCATTTTCTTCACATTCAGGTGTAACCTACATTTAAGGCATACTCTGACTTTCACCATTAACTGTTTCAAAACAAAACCCGCCTCCAGCTGACAGCACATGAGAATACTGTAAAATGTTGATGTTTACTAAGTGGGAATCAGCTTAGTCCTTAACTATGCACAACCTACTCTGAAATGATTAAGGAATGTTGGCATTTAACAGAGCTGCTTATTTTTCCCCCAAAATAAAACAGAGGCCTCTCAGAGCTCTCCTGCCCCCTGCCCAGCAGTGAGGGAAGGGATTCTTCCCCCAGTCATTTACAGGACTGTACAGTCAAGGGCTGGGGCAGACACAACACACATACAACAAGTGTCATTTTACTAAGTAAACACAATTTCACAATGCCATTGATTGGATCACGTCCCCCCACTAAATGTGTCTATCAGTTTGGCTGGGCCATGATTCCCAGTATTGTTTGATTTTTCCCCGTTTTATGTGATTTCCCCATGTGTTGAAAATCCCATCACTATAATGAGGAAATGAGACGGATGAATGGCAGTTATACTGATGAGACATACAAGATTAAACAGTGTCTTAAGCCAGTCTCTTTCAGACATAAAACAGAGAGGTGAGAAAAAAGACATGGCAACTTCATACCACCAAGAAAGCAGTACCCGGAGCAGGGAATGTCCTTTGGACCTGAGGCTCCTGCACTGAGATGCTCTCAGACCAAAGGAAGACTCATGCATCACAAGAACCATCCTAAAGAGCAGACAGGGAGAGAAAGCCTTCCCTGGAGCTGGCTCCCTGAATTTGGACTTCTAGCTTACTGGACTGTGAGACAATTAACTTCTCTTCGTTGAAGCTATCCACTGTAGCATTTCTGTCATAGCAACAGCAGATGACCAAGATGCATATACTCCTGGTGGCAGTAAAAAGTAGTACAAATCACTCCAGAAAACTGTTTGGTAGCATTTATTAAACCTCAACATACCTATCCTGTGACCTAGACTATTCACTCTCAGGCATAACAAACAGAAAAGTGTACATGTATGAGGATATCTCCACCACACCTTCCATTATTGCCTCAAACTGGATAAAAGTAAACGTTGATCAAGAAAAAAGTGGAAAAATAAACTGCAATATAGTCACACCATGATAATTAAATGATAGCTACTTGCAGTGATAATAGAGGCTTGGTGGCATCGTGTTCCGGAGTTCACCTGGTAACCCAAGGGCTGGCAGCTCAAATCCACTAGCCAGTCCTTGGAAACCCCTGGGGGCAGTTCCACTCTGTCCCATAGTGTTTCTATGACTGGGAATTGACTTGGCATGAGTGTGGGATCCATAGGCTTGTTCACTTTGTGAAAGTCTTTGAGTTGAACATTTATTATATATGCAATCTTCTCTGTATATGTCTGAGTTGACACAAAGTATTTACTGAAAGAAAGCAGATAAAAAGCTCAAGGGACTGCCTGTTGCCTGCGCGAGTGAACTTCAGGGCCTGTCTCAGTTTCACTGAAGGAAAATCAGGATCATGGCCCCTAAGAGACTCAATGGGTGGTGGAAAACAAGAAGGAAAGTTACATTTTTTAGAACAGTATAAGTAATTTAATTGATTTTCAAGATAATTAAGTTTTTAAAAAATTTTTTGTTTTGTGTGTAACTATCACCACTATTTACTTCCAAAACATTTTAATCACTTCAGACAGAAACTCAGCACTGCTTGATCAATAATTGTTCATTCCCCTCCTTTCCCACAGCTCCTGGTAACCACTAATAAAGTTGGTCTCTATATAATTGCTCCTTCTAGATACTTCATAAAGTGGGATCCTATAATACTTGTCTGTGTCTAATTACACTTAGCATAATGTTTTCAAGGTTCATCCATAAGCAGTATGTACCTGAACTTCATTTCTCTTTATGGTTGAATAATATTCCATTGTACAGATATTCCACATTTTATTCACACATTCATCTGTTGATAGACACATGGTTTTTTTTCCACCCTTTGGCTGCTGCAAATAATACTGTAACGAACATTGGTGTACAAGAATTTGTTTCAGTCTTTGCACCTAAGAGTGTAATTTTTAGGTATATGATAATTCTATGGATAAACTGTTTTCCCCAGTGGCTATTCCATTTTACAATCCTATACCAATGTACAAGTTCAATTTCTCCATAACCTTACCCACACTTGTTACTTTCCATCCCAGTGAGAGTGAAGTGGAATCTCACTGTGGCTTTCATGTGTTTCTTCCTAATGATTAATGGATCATAAATTACGGACAACACTGGAGAGAATAGGAATTGTAGAAGACTTAATTGTCCTCATGAGGGATCTGTACATGGATCAAGACGCAGTTGTATGAATAGAACAAGGAGACACTATATGGTTTAAAGTCAAGAAAGGTGTGCGTCAGAGTTGTATCCTTTCATCTGTATGGTGAACAAACAATCTGAGAAGCCAGACTATATGAAGAAGAACGAGGCATCAAGATATAAGGAAGACATATTAACAACAACCTGTGTTATGCAGATGATACCACTTCGCTTGCTGGAGGTGAAGATTTGAAACATTTACTGATAAAAATTAAAGACCACAGCCTTCAGTATGGCTTACACCTCAACATTAATAAAACACAAATCCTGACAACTAGACCAGTAAGAAATATCATGATAAATGGAGAAAGGACTGAGGTTGTCAAAGATTTCATTTACTTGGTCCACAATCAACACCCAGGAAAGCAGCACTCAGGACATCAAGATGCATTGCACTGGGAAAATCTGATGCAAAGGACTTCTTTAAAATATTGAAAAGTAAAGATGTCACCTTGGGGACTCAGGTGCACCTGACCCAAGTCACAGCATTTTCCATTACATCATATGCATGCGAAAGCTGGGCAATGAATAAGGAAGAAAGAAGTACAACTGATGTCTTTGCATTGTAGTGTTGGAAAAGAATATTGTACGTACCATGGACTGCCAAAAGAACAAACGAATCCTTTCTGGAAGAAGTACAACCAGAGTTCTCTTTGTAAGCAAAGACTGCATGTTACATACTTTGGATGTGTTGTCAGAAGAGATGAATCTCTGGAGAAGGACATCATGTGTGGTAAAGTAGAGGGTCAGTGAAAAAGAGGAAGACCCTCAACAAAGTGGATTGACATAGTGGCCGCAACAACGGGCTGAAGCATAAACATGATTCTGGGCATGGTTCAAGACTGGTGATCGCTTCCTTCGGCTGTGCACAGGGTTGCTATGAGACTGAACCAACCCAATGGCATCTAACAACAACGATGACTATGAAGATTGAGCACCTTTCCATGTGCTTATTGGCCATTTGTATATCTTCTCTGGGGAAATGTAGAAAGTTGTATTTTGTCTTTGGTTCCTCACATTCTATTCCCTCCACTGAGAACATGTGTGCCTCATACCACTGCCACTAAACAAAGTGAAGACCACAGGGAAGAAGGGTTTTTCCAGGACTCAGCACAAGCACCCCCTACTCTGAGGAGTCTCTTCTACTCTCCTAAGAGGGATGAGTGTTTCTGAACCATAACTTTCTATTCTCGTAATGTTAGTCTCTCTCCGAGCTTTTGTCCTGTAGGGCCACTCAACTGAGGTGTCCCCCTATCACAATGTAAACTGGCCCAGGACAAGGCCTGCACAGACAAAAATATCTCCTAGTTCCTCATAGCTGCACAGGGCCAGGCACACGGAAGCCTTTCACAACACGACTCTGACGTGGGTGTATGGATGAACAGTCAGGATGCTAAAAAGATGGCTACTCAAGAGAGAACGAAGAAGACCAATGACACAAGGAAAGAGGAGTCCGAAGGACCAGTGGACTGGAACTACTGCAGCCTCCACCAGACTGAGCCCAGCACACTTAACTGGCGCTCAGCTACCACCACTAACTGCTCTGATAAGAATTACAATAAAGACCAAACCTCTTGTGATCAAGTCTATTCTGACTCACAGTAACCCCATAGAAGGTCCCAAACAGAGCTGGAAAAAAATGTAGCAGAAAATTTTAACTCACCCACACACACAAAAGACCAGGCCTACTGGTTTGATAAAGAGACTAGAGAAATCTAAAAGTATATCCCCCAGACTCAATTTTAGCTCAGTACTGAAGTCACTCCTGAGATTTATCCTTCAACCACAGATTAGACAAACCCGTAAGATTTTTTTTTTTGAAGAGAAAATAAACAAGCCCAGGAGCAAGGACTAGAAGGCAGAAGGGTACAGTAAAGTTGGTAAAGGTGAGCCCAAGGTAGAGAGGAGGGCAGTGCTGACTTTGTGGGGATAGCAACCAATGTCACAGAACAGTATGTGTATTAACTTTTTAAATGAGAAACTAATTTGCTCTGTAAAGCTTCATCTAAAATACAATTTAAAAAATGCTATAAGCTGAACATAGCAGAACAAAAAAGAAAAAGTTGTCTGCAAAGTGTCATTTTGGTTAACTGAGTCAGATTTTAAAGGCTTCAAGGATTACAAATTAAAGCACAATAAATCCTTTTCTAACCAGTCATTACCATAATTCATCTCTTTTGTGAGTCCACTTTTGGTAAATACCTGTATTTCAAAATATTAACATGACTCCTAGAGTGAGATTTATGGATACCATATATGTAAGTTTCAAGTATTACATCTAATCTCTAAGAACATATGATATAAAAAGATACTCCTGTAAAATATACAATATTACTCAAATCACTACATTAATAATGGGAAGAGTGAAAAAAAAATTCTCTAATCTTTTCCTGAAATGACTTTTACATTTCACTTTTGTAGTTAATATAGCCCGTTCTGTAATACAGTGCAAAGAATGTCCACATAGTTTCTCCTGCAGCAGATCAAGTGGAGTACTGGTGTCCTGGGATGGCTGTCTGCTGGGCCGCAGCTGTCCACCTGAGCACTTCCAGGTGCAGAGGATACCCAGGAGGAGAGGAAGAAGAGAAGCAGCATGGCTCCAGAACTTTCTCGTGAAAAAAAAGCCACTCACGGGCCCTTACTCAGGCCTGTCTAGTGTGGCTCATGCCACTTCTCCACTTCTGAAGGCACTGTGTTGGGTCCGTGGGGATTCCCGGAGGCCATGCTAGGCTATTATTCCCGCAGGCTGGGGTTGTGGGTGCCTAGCCCTACCTTCTGTCCAAAACAACCAACCAAACCCATTGCTGTTCAGTTGATTTCAACTCATGCAGACCCTACAGGACAGAGAACTGCTCCATAGTTTTGAAAGAGCACTGGGTAGATTAGAACTGCCAGTCTTTTGGTTAGTACCATGCCCTTGCTCCAGTGGCTTTAAATCTGTACAGCACTTCACCTCTGAATTCTTTATTGCAACTCTATTTGCAAGTATGGGAAAATAAAGCCTGGGTTAAGTAGAGATTAGAGAAGGCTGGCCCAGGACTGCTACATCCTACTGTCAGTGGGTTGGCCAGGCCTGGGTTGGGCCACGTACATTAAGAGGTCAGGCTGGGCAGCTCCCTGGGCCAAATCTGCTCCTGCACTCTTTCCCCTGCCCAAGACGTTCAGCTGGAGTTCTCACCTAGCTCATAGGAATTCAGACACTTCAGCCTTCATAAAGGCTCCTATTAGGCTTATTCTTTCCATTCCTTTTAAGCTCAGAATTAAAATTTCTCCCTTTAAACTGACAGACATTTTTGTTCCCACATGGCTTTCATTATGATGTTTTATGCCATCAAAGAAGCTTGGCTGTTATGACTGATCAATGTTTCCCAGTTTTACTTTTCATATAATTTAAGTACATACATTAGCACACAGCCACATGGTCCAGGGAATGTATTCATGTCCCTGATGAAGAGCTCAAAAGGCCTTGCTTTTAATTGCTTTTCGGAACATGTGCCACAGGGATGGAGAAGGACGCACATCTAGAAAATACTCCTTTAATACCCCAAATCTAATGAGGTAAGCACCTACCCACCTTCCCTTCTTTCTTTGTTTTTATGGCTAAAAAAATATTTAAGAAGAAAGTTACCTAATTCCATAAAATTGGTATTTTATTACATTTGTATTATATAAATCACAGAATTAGCTTTGTAATCTTCCTTGATCTTTTAGGGAAAACACTAGCTTCTTTTTACTTATACCTAAGATATTTTACCTTTATCTAGATCTTCGTTTCATCATCTTCTGTGTATTTACTGTTTGATCTGTTTCTTCTGGAATAGAACTTCGTATTATTTGTTAAATAGTAAATCTAATAGAGTCACGGGCTTTTCATTTTTTAATACACTTTATTTTATATGACCCTAAAACAGCTTTACAGAAAAACTGGGCAGAAGGTACAGAGTCTGCATATTGCTTACTCCTCCCTGTAAACTCTTTCTCCTACTGTTGTCATTAGGTGCCATCAATTTGGTTCTGACTCAAAGCAAACCTATATAAAATAGAACAAAATGCTGCCTGGTCCTGTGCCATCCTCACAATCCTTGTTATGCTTGAGCCCACTGTTACAGTCATTGTGATAAACCTCTTTTTCATTGATCTACTTTACCAAGCATAATGTCCTTCTACAGGGACTGGTACTTCCTGATAACATGTCTGTCTTAGTCATCTACTGCTGCTTTAACAGAAATACCACTAGTGGATGGCTTTAAAAAGAAATTTTATTTTGTCACAGTCCAGTAGAGTACAAATCCAAATTCAGGGTGTCAGCTCTAGAGAAAGAGTTTTTCTGCAGACTCTAGAGGAAGGTCTTTGTTACCAATCTTTCCCTGGACTGGAAGCTTCTGAGGTGCTGGGACCCGGGACTGGGACCCAGAAGATGGGCTCTGTTCCGGCACTGTTTCTTGATGGCATGAGGTCCCCAAATCTCTGCTTGCCTCCATTTCTTTTCCATCCCAAGAGGTTGCCCCAAGCCACAACACAACCCCACACACTAAGTCTTGCCCAACCAACTCAACTGCCATGCATCCTTCCTCATTAACAGAGGCAGAGTATTTCCAAATTTTTATGTTTCCCAGCATACAGGAACCTCACAAAATACTGGGGCTCATGGCCTAGCCAAATTTCTGCACACATTTTTTAGGGAACACAATTCAATCCATGGCAGTGTCCAAAGTATGTCAGATAAAGTCTTGCTGTCTTTGCTTCTAAGGAGCATTCTGGCTGTACTTCTAAGACAAGTTTGTTTGGTCTTCTGACAGTTCATGGTCTCTTCAATATTCCTTGCCAGTTCCATAATTCAAAGGTATCAATTCTTTGGTCTTCCTTGTCCATCTTTCACATGCACATGAAGGGACTGAAAAGATTGTGGCTTTAGTCAGCCATATTTTAGCTCTTAAAGCAACATTTTTTTTTTAACACTTTAAAGAAGTCTTTTTGCAGGAGATTTGCCCAGTGCAATGTGTCATTTGATTTCCTGACTGCTGCTTCCATGGGCATTGATTTGTTGATCCAAGTAAACTGGAATCCTCAACAACTCCAATACTTTCTCTGTTTATTACTTTTTCCTGTTATCAGTCATGAGTCGGCTCCGACTCGATGGCACTTGGCTTTGGCTGTTATTAGTATCATAATTAGCATTTCATGTTTGTGTGGTACATTTGCTACAAATGATAAACCAATGTTGTTATTGCTATTAGTTGCCATCTATTCAGCTCTGACTCAGCAACCCATGACAAGAGTGAAACATTGCCTGGTCCTCCACCATCTTCAATCTAAAGCCACTGTTGTAGTCACTAAATTCTGAATGTCTTCCAATCTTGGAGGCTCATCTTCCAGTACTATATTGAACAATATTCTGTTGTTATGCATAGCATTACCATTGGTTTATTTTAAGAAGTAGATCACCAGGCCTTTTTTCTTAGACTGTCTTTGTCTAGAAGCTCTATGAAACCTGTCCACAATGGGTAACCCTGATGGTATCTGAAATCCTAGTGGCATAACTTTCAGTAGCATAGGAACACATAAGCCACCACAGTATGAAAAACTGATAGATGGGTGGTAGACCAATCAGTATTAATGCATTATTACAGTGGTTAAGAACCACAACTGTCTAATAAAAGGTTAGCAGTTCAAGTTCATCAGCTACTCCTTAGAAACTGTGTAGGGCAGTTCTACTCTGTCCTACAGGGTTGCTATGAGTCTGAACCGAATTGACAGACAGAAACAGGCTTGGGTATTTTTTTTTTTTTTTTGGTATTATTAAGACTATAGTTTACATTTCATTCTTTGTGTTGAATGCTCCTATGGATTTTGATATATGTATAATATCATGTGTCAACCGCTACAGTGCTTTCAACTTTTTACCATATGTGTGCCATCATGACCAGAGAGAGACAAATCTTGTACCTAAGAGTGTGGGCATATGTAGAGGTCAACTGCAGCATTCCTGCCCAGGGAAGCAAACAGTCCAGTGAGACCAAAAAGGCTTTTTTGAAGGTCATCTCCCTGGAACATAGCAACAGTTTCTACAGTCTTGAAATTATTACCAGACCTTTTTGCTGATATGCCATTTTCAAGGACAGCGCATATTGGCAAGTTATGAACATTCACATGAGACTCCCTACTGACCAGGAAAACAATACTGCTGTCCTTCAGAGTATCCTTACCACATTGGAGACATTGAATTCATTCGAGAGATTCTGCTTCCCCTGTAACTGCAGAGGAGGAGCCATCCCTTTTCTCCTTCTGAGACTGCTTCTGTTAATGACTGAGAATGTGACATTTCATTAGTTAGCATCGTAATCAAAGTAGAGCTGGAGAAAGAACCAAATAGAACTGTGCTGGTTAACAGGAAAATAAAGAACATGTAGCCTTTTTCTTTTGGGGAGATGTAAGCAAGAACGTTTACAGCAGCAGTGTTTGGAATAATATAACAATTGGAAAGAAATTAAATGAGGTTCTGT
Source organism: Heterohyrax brucei (assembly GCA_028571685.1). Lineage (NCBI taxonomy): Eukaryota > Metazoa > Chordata > Mammalia > Hyracoidea > Procaviidae > Heterohyrax > Heterohyrax brucei. Next base: position 131,764,747 of record CM053149.1, on the reverse strand, counting down.
GGCCAAATTAAGCTACGATAGAGTGTTTAAGGACATTAAATTGGATGCTTCCCTGCACAGCTTCTCAGAATTTTAAATCTTATGCATGTTGTAACTTTATACACAGAGAACTGAGCACGGTGAGCTGACCACATTCTACTCCTCTTACTCCTTCTATCCCTCTTCTTCCTCCACTTTTTCTCTTTTCTCTCCTCTTTTTCCCCCTCATCCTTCTCCTTTTGCAACTGGCAAACATTTACATCTGTTTCCTGAGATTACCGCTCTGAAGAATGCACTGTGATACACACATAACTGGGAGCTCAACAGTGGCTCCCTTGGGTACTGCTCAATCCTCCTGAAATCCTAGCTTCAGAAGAGGCAACCTCAGGGCTGCCAGCTTCTGTGCACATGGTCCGTCTGGAATCATTTTCTGTACAGATATCCAAATGCTTCATAGTTATTTACTTGTTCAATCCTAGTGTACAATATAAACATAAACCAATAAAGAACAGAATTTGTATTCACCTTAAAATACCTCTGGTCTCAAACACAATGATAATAGAGTGCTGTGAGTTTCACAGTTGTTCATAGTTTTGCGTGGTTTGGTAACCGCAAAAGCACTAATACAGCACAATTCACCCAGCAGGATCTTATCAAATCATTATCAGTTAATCAGCTAGCAACTGCTCCAAAGGTGTAACTACATCAAATAAAAGAGAAGAGTTTCACGTAAGAGCTGATGGAGGCAGGACTTGGTCAAGCATTCTGTCATGGATCAAATTGTGCCCCTCCAAAAATACATGTATCAACTTGGCTACTTGGTATTGCATGATGTTCCTTCACGTTGTAAAGCCTGCCTCTACAATGTCACTGAGGGAGAATCTGTGGCAGTTATGTTTTTGGGGTAGGACTCAATGTGTAGGATTGTACTGTGGCTTGAGGCAGCCACTTGGGATAAAAGGAAAGGGAGGCAAGTGGAGTACAGGGGACCTCATTCTACCAAGAAGTCATGCCAGGAGCTGAGCTCATCCTTTGAAAGGGCCCAAGGTCCCTGTGCATCACGAAAGCTCCCAGTCCAGGGGAAGACTAATGACAAAGACCTTCCCCCTGAGCCAGCAGAGGAAGCCTTCCCTTGGAGGTGACACTCTGAATTTGGACTTGTAGCCTACTGGATTGTGGAAAAATAAAATTTTTCTTTTTAAGGCCATTCATTTGTGGTATTTCTGTTAAAGCACCACTAGATGACTAAGACAGTTGCCAACAAGATAGTCTTGGGCTGGGAGACAGTGATTTTTATTTTTGCTTACTTTTTTTCTCCTGAGAGGATGCATTTAGTGTTGAGCATAAAATGGGAGACTAAGTTTGGGGGCAGAGCCAAGAGACAGAGGAAGCAATGACCAATTCCTCTCTCAGAATTACACCTCAGCTCCTGTTGTGGTAACAACAGAAAAACTCAACAGGCTCTGGATGGCCCAAAGTCAACAAACCACCTCTAACTATTTAAAGAAACTGACCACCATGGCTCTGGAAAACTCCCAAAGTAAAGAATCAAAAACCTTTCCAGAAAAAGGAGGCATTCTGAAATTACTGGAGGTTGAGTATAAGAGAATGATATGTACAGCCCTCCTAGAGATCAAACAAAATGCAGGAGAACAAAATGAAAAATTAATCAACCTATCTGAACTGACAAAATATGAACAATCTGAAATCCAGCAACTCAATAACAAAACTACAGAATTAGACAATTCAATCCAAAGTCAAACAAGCAGAAATGAGAAGTGGCAGTCAGACTTCAAGACCTTGAAGACAGAGCAGCTGACACCAGCATTAATGAGGACAAATCAGAGAAAAGAAATTTTAAAAAAGTGAAGAAGCATTAAAAAACATGTGGGACTCTATTAAGAGGAATATTCTATGATTATTTGGAGTTCCTGAATAGGGAGGGATACCTGAAAACACAGACACTATTGTTGTTGAGATGCTGACAGAAAACATCTCTGAAATTATGAAAGAAGAGATCATAGATATTCAAGACATGTATTGAATGCCACAAGAACTAGATGCCAAAAGAAAGACACCATGACATTTTATAATGAAGCTTAATAAAATGAAACATAAACAAATTCTCTTAAAGGCAGTGAGGCTCAATACAAAGCAAACATTCAGAGGGAAGCCCTGTAGGCTTTCGTCTGACTTCTTGGCAGAAATGATGTTGGGAAGAAGGCACTGGGATGACACATTCAAAGCCTTGAAGGAGAAAAACCTCCAACCAAGAATTATATATGCTGCAAAGCCATTTCTCAAATATGAAGATGAAATTAAGACATTTCCAGATAAACAGAAGCTTAGAGACATTGTAAAAAACAAAACAAAACCACAAGAAACACTGAAAGATGCTCTTTGCTTAGAAAAACAAAACCATTAGGTATATATTTAATAGGCAATGCAGGACGCAGCATCTAGAAATCTACTCAGGGAAGGCACAAAATCAAAGCTAAATATTCGAAGAAAGGAATCACTGATCATATCATGAAAACTATGACACCATCACATTAAAAAGAGGGATAAACTACAGTAATTATAATCCTTCAGATGGAGAGGAGTTAAAAAAATCTGCAGAAGAAAATGGTCCAGCCTCTTTGGAAGGCAATCTGGCACTTCCTTAAAAAAATGGATCTTGATATACCATTTGACCCAGTAATTCCACTACTTGGAATATATCCTACAGATTCAAGGCCTTTCACACCAATGAACACATGCACCAGAATGTTTATCGCAGCACAGTCCACAATAGCAAAAAGGTGGAATCAACCCAGATGCCCAACAATAGAAGAATGGATAGGTAAACTGTGGTACATATACTCAATGGAGCACTACGCAATGATAAAGAATAACGATGATTCCAGGAAACATCTCCTAACCTGGTTTCAACTGGAAGACATTATGCTGAGTGAGAGTAGTCAGCGACAAAAGGACAAATACTGTATGAGACCTCTACGATAAGATCTCAAAAACAGACTTGTGTATAGAAGAAAAGACTCTTTGACAGCTGCAAGGGAGGGGAGGGAGGAAGGGAGGGAGGGCGGGGGGGAGAGTTTAGTTTAGGTAGTTACTAGAAATCTAGTTGGGAGAAAGCTGTGACAGCACACATTAGGAACAAGAACAACATTAAGTGGACTTCAGCATAACTTGAGTACTCCTTCCATCTTAACTCAATACTGCAAGGATAGAGTAGCTGGGGCGGGGGGCGGGGGACCATGCTCTTAGGCGAATTCCAGGCCAATTGGCACAACTAGCGTTTTGCTAAGAGAGCTCTCTGCACCCCACATTGGTGAGTGGCGTCTGGGGTCTTAAAAGCTGCCAAGCTGCCATCTGAGGACACAGCAAATGGTCCCAACTCAGCAGGAACGGATGCTCACCAAGGGCCAAAATGGCATGCGGTAAAGACAACCGAGAAGACAGAGAGACCCACAAGAGTGGGTGCCTACATCGACCTGGGACTGGAAGAACCGGATGGTGCCCAGCCACCACCAGTGATAGACATGATGGAGCTCACAGAGAGGAGCCTCACTGGCAACACAAGAATAAAAAGAGGTGCATCATGAGATCTCCACTAAAAGACCTCAATTGACGGTCCAGCGGTTTTGGGGTTCCTCTGAGAGCATGGCCCCCAGCCCTGATGCTGCCCGTTCCCATAAATTATAACAAAGGTCCAGTCTTTGGACAGGAATGGAATGGACTTGGCAATGCAGAGTAACCATATGTTGGAAGCACTTTATGGTTCTATACATCTATAGGATATCATCTTGCTGACCTCTGGCTGGAGGAAGGGGAGTGGATGGAGAGGAGGGGAAAGGAGACTGTTGGGAGGATGAGACATGTATGGAGCAGAGAGGAATAGTGTGCAGTCACCAGACAGGGAGAGCAGTGGAAGCTGCATATAGGGGGGCATGTAAATTTACATGTGAATGTACATTTTCACTCAGTTATGTTAAATAAAAAAAAAAATCTACAGAAGTTAAAAGTGGGTTTAAAGTTAAAATATTAAGGGGGATCATAATGGTAGCCACAAAGCACAAAATAACACAACATATCAAAACAAGAAACCTAATACAGGAATCTCAACAAACACAAAACCAACACTGCAAAAGGGGACAAGTCAACCCATAAAGAATGACCCAGAATAGAATATTAAGAACATACAAAACACCATCACAAAAATAAATGCATCAAAATGACAAAACTAAACACGTATCTATCAATAATTACACTGAATGTACACAGACTAATGCTTCAATAAAGAGACAATGAAAGATAGCCTAGATCAAAAGATACAATTCATCTATATGTTGCTTACAAAAAACACAGCTTAGACTTAAAGATATGAACACACTGAAAATTAAAGGATGGAATAATATATACCAAGCTAACAAAATACAAAAAAGAGCAGGTGTGGTAATACTAATCTCAGATAAAATAAATTTTAATGTAAAATCCATCATTGTGGACAAGGACAGTCACTATTTATTGCTGAAAGGTTCAGCACACAAGCAGGACTTAACAATATTAAATATTTATGCACCCAATACCCAGCCAAGTAGCCAAGTGCCGTCGAGTCGCACCCAATACCAGAGCATCTAAATACATTGAACGAACACTGACTACACTGAAAAATGAGATAGATCACATCACAATAATAGTTGGAGACTTCAACACTCCACTCTGAGTAATGGACAGGCCATCCAGAAAAAAACTCAGTAAAGACAGAGAAGATCTTATTGCAACAATTAACCAACTAGACCTCACCAACATGTACAGAACTCTTCATCCATCAACAGATAAGTACATCTTCTTCTCTAACGCAGAAGGAATGTTTTCCAGAATAGACCATGTGATAGGACATAAATCAAATCTCAACAAAATCCAAACCACTGAATTACTGAAAAGCATCTTCTCAGAACATAAAGCCATAGAAGTCAAAATCAATACCAGAAAAAACAGACAGAAATTGGAATTCATGGAAACCAAACAACACCTTGCTAAAAAGGCATGGATTACAGAAGAAATCAAGGACAAAATAAATAAATTCATGGAAGCAAATGAGAATGAAAACACATCCTACCAGAACCTATGGTATACAGCCAAAGCAGTGCTCAGAGGTCATTATATCTCTATAAATGTACACAATGCAAGGAAGAAAAGACTCAAAGAATTAACCTTACAGTTTGAACAAGTAGAAAGAGAACAACAAGGAATCCTTCAGGCACCAGAAGCAAATAGATAATAAAGATTACAGCAGAAGTAAATGAATTAGAGAACAGAAGAACAATTAAAACAACAAAACCAAAAGCTGATTTTTTGAAAAGATCAACAAAGGTAACAGACCATTGGTGAAACTTACAAAAGAAAAATAGGAAACAAACAAACCAAATAATCAATGAAATGGGAGATGTCAAAACAGACCCAAATGAAATCAAAAGTTATCATAATGGAATACTACGAAAGACTGTACTCTAACAGATTTGAAAACCTAGAGGAAATGGATAAATTTTTAGAATCATATCACCTACCAACATTATCACAATGAGAAGTAGAACAACTCAATAAACCCATCACAAAGGAAAAGACTGAAGTCATCAAAAAACTACTCTGGACCAGATGGCTTCACTGCAGAATTCTACCAAGCTTTTAGAGAAGAGTTAACTTCAATACTATTGAGACTATTTCACAGCATAGAAACAGATGGAATAGTCCCAAAGTCATTCAATGAAGCCAGCAGAACCCTGATACCAAAGCCAGGGAAAGATCTCATTAAAAAGGAAAACTACAGATCAATATCACTCACGAACCTAGATACAAAAGTCTTCCACAAAATCCTTACTAACAGAATTCAACAACATATCAAAACAATAATGCATGATGACCAAGTAAAACTCGGATTCATACCAAGAGTGCAAGGTTGGTTCAACATCGGAAAAACAATTAATGTGATCAACCACATAAATAACACAAAAGAACCACCTGATTTGTCAATTGATGCAGAAAAGGCATACGACAAAGACAACACCTATTCCTGCTAAAAACTCTCAGCAAAATAGGAATAGAAGACAAATTCCTCAATGCAATAAGGGGCATCTACACAAAGCCAACCGCCTACATCATCCTGAATGGAGAGGGACTGAAAGAATTTATCTTGAGAATGGGAACTAGACAAGGATGCCCCTCTCATCACTTCTATTCAACATTATACTAGAGGTTCTGGCCAGAGCAATTAGACAAGACAAAGAACTAAAGGCAGCAAAGAAGTTAAAAATCTCCCTATTTGCAAATGATATGATTGTATACACAGATAATCCTAAAGAATCCATAAGCAAACTACTTGAACTAATAGAAGAGTTCAGCAAAGTATAAAGATATAAGATAAACATAAGTAAATCAGTAGGATTCCTTTATACCAACAAAGAAATTACTGAAGAAGAAATCATCAAATCAATACCATTTACTATAGCCTCCAAGAAAATAAAATACCTAGGAATAATTATAACTGGAGAAATAATAGACCTTTGCAAAGAGAACTACAAGACGTTACTACAAGAATCTAAGAGAGAATTGCATAAATGGAAAAACCTACCCTGTTCATGGATTGGAAGGCTTAACATTGTGACAATGTCTACTTCACCCCAAACAATCTACATATACAATGCAATCCCAATACAAATTCCAGTGACATTTCTTAATGATCTGGAGAAACAAATCACTAACTTTTTTTGGAAAAGGAAGAAAGCCCGGATAAGCAAAGCACTACTGAAGGAGAAGAACATAGTAGGAGGCCTCACACTATTTGACCTTAGAACCTACTACACTGCCACAGCAGTCAAAACAGCCTGGTACTCATACAAAAAGAGACATACAGACCAATGGAACAGAGCTGAGACCCCAGAGATGTCACCATCGTCCTATGAACAGTTGATATTCGCCAAAGGCCCCCAGATTTTAAACTGGGGTAAAAACAGTCTCTTTAACAAATGGTGCTGGAAAAATTGGATATCCATCTGCAAAAAATTTAAACAAGACCCATATATCACATCTTACACAAAAACCAACTCAAACTGGATAAAAGACATAAATATCAAACCTAAAACGATAAAGATCATGCAAGAAGAGATAGGGTCAACAATGGAAGTTTTAATACACAGCTTAGACAGCCTTCAAAATCTGACAAAGCACAATCAACAGAAGAGAAAATAGCTAAATGGAAACTATTAAGAATCAAACACCTTTGCTCATCCAAAGACTTTATCAAAAGAATTAAAAGACCACTTACAGAATGGGAAAAAAATATTTGGCAACTACGTGTCGGACTGACATCTGATCTCCATAATCTACAATGTACTGCAAAATAGCCACAAGAAAAACATAAATAACCCAAATAAACAATGGGCAAAGGAGACGGACAGACACTTCAAGAAAGAGGACATCCAAGGTGCCAAAAGACACATGAGGAAATGATAACGATCATTAGCTATTAAAGAAATCCAAATCAAAACTACAATGAGATACCATCTCACCTCAACAAGGTTGGCATGATCCAACAAACACAAAACAACAAATGATTGATAGGCTGTGGAGAAATGGAACTCTCCTACACTGCTGATAGGATTGCAAAATGGTACAACCTCTTTGGAAACAATCTTGAGCTTCCTTAAAAAGTTGGAAATATTTGTATCATTTGACCCAGTAATTTCATGCTCAGAATATATTCTACAGAAGGACAGTCACACAAACAGACACATGCACACGAATGTTTATTGCAGCACAGTCCACAATAACTAAAACATGGAATCAACCCAGATGTCCAACAACAGATGAATGGATAAACAAACTATGGTACATATACTCAGTGGAACACTATGTAATGAAAAAGAAGCATCTCATAACCTGGTTTCAATTGAAAGACATTATGTTGAGTGAAATCAGTCAGTGGCACAAAGACAAACATTGTATGAGATCACTACTGTAAGGACTTAAAAATACACTCATGTATAGAAGAAAAGACTCTTGGATGGTTGCAAGGGAAGGGAGGGAGAGAGAAGGCTTGTTATAGATTAGATAGTTGATAGAAATTTGGTTGGGTGAAAGCAGTGACAGCATACAGTAGAAAGAAGACCAATTTAACTAGACTTCAACATAAACTGAAAACTCTTCTAATCTTTACCCAATATTGCAAAGACAGAGTAGCAGGGGTGGGGTCTGGGGACCATGCTCTCAGGAAACATCAAGGCCAACTAGCCTATTGTTAAGAGAGTCTTCTGCACCTCATGTTAGTGAGTAGCATCTGAGGTCTTAAAACCTAGCTAGCTGCCATCTGAGTTACACCCAATGGTTCCAACTCAGCTGGAACAGATGATCATCAAGGACAACAAAGACATGAGGGACAAAAAGCCCAGAGGACAGAAGGACCCATGTGAATGGGTGACTGTATCAACATGTAACCAGAAGAACCAGAAGGTGCCTGGCCACCACTGAAGACAGCCGTGATGGGGCACACAATGTCGAGTCCAACGGCAACACAAGAAAAAGACAGATGCATCTCAAGAACTCCACTAAAAGACCCCAAAGGCCTGGGGGTTTCACCTGGGAGCATGGCCCCTAGTCCCGCTGCTGCCCCAGACCAGAAAACATTACTGAGGCCACCTCTTTGGACAGGAATGGATTGGCCTCACGGACACAATATGACCACATGGTGTGTATACTTTATGGTTCTATGCATCTATAGGACGTTGTCCTACAGGCCTCTTACTAGAAGGCAGAGAAGAGGGTGGAGAGGAAGGGACAGCAGATTGTTAGGAGGACATAACACGTATAGAACAGAAAAGAGAGTGCTGTCACTGAGCAAAGAGATCACAACAAGCTGCAGATCGGTGGAGATGCAAATTTATTTTGGACTGTACACTTTCACTTAATCACGATATACAGACAGATAAAATGGGAGAGTATCCATAAAATCTTAATTTCTAGCTTCTCTTGAAAAGTTCTAAGTTTTTAGAACTCTTTTTCTGGAATGGGCATCAGAGCTGTCGTCGTATTACCCTTTATGTCTTCAACGTCATCAAGATATCTTCCTTTGAAAATTTCCTTTATCTTCAGGTAAAGAAAACAGTCATTGGGGACCAGATCAGGCTAGTAGGGACAGTGTTCTAGTACAGTTATTTCTTTACTGGCTAAAAACTCCCTCACAGACAACTATACAATTAAGTTTGCGAAATTCCCACTCTGTCACTGTGCGCAATGGCCATGCCAGAAAGAGTTCCAAAATTGCTTTGAAGGGTGGACTAGGCAATGGTGTTGGTGCATAGCTTCCAAAAGGGAGCACTTCGAAGGTGACTGTACTGATATTCAGTAATGAAGATTATAGCACTGAGAACAATTAAGTTTACAGACTTAATCGTCCAACGTCATACTCTCAGCCCCAGCTCACTCAGGCTATTGACATCAATGATGATGACATCATTTCTAACAGGTGCCTGGAGATTTGGAGACACAGTGACAATGCTCACAAAATGTGCCAGCCACACAAGCCAGCAGAGGGTGGGCTCAGTGATCTGCCGTGGAAGGCAGGTATAGAGTCAGCTGAGAGAAGTATCAGGATTCAAGCACCTGCTGAGGGATCCCACAGAATCAGGAGGAACACAGTGAGGGCAAAAGCTGCCAAGTTCTCACATCTATAGCCTTGGTGCCTCTCCTGAACCACAGGGTTCCAGCTACATAGGTGGCCTCCTTCCTGGTCTCCAAGCTCAACAAGCTAGCCTTGTGCCTGCTGTTCCCTCTGATTGAGAATCTCCTCAGTTCCTTTATGAGGCTTCCTGGCATTATTCAGGCCTCCACTCATTGTCACTGGCTCAGAGGAGTACCTGGCTCCCTCTAAGCTGCTTTTGTTCTTTTTAGCCACTCCCACTGCCTGAAACTGGCCCCTTGGTTGCCATGTGTCATCTACGTCTCCTCTTAGAATGTGAGCTGTATTCAAGGAAGGAGCAGGGCCAGGACTTGTCCATCTTGCCATTGGTGTGTCCCTGGTAGCAAGAGCACTCCCGACACGTGGCACTCTATAAAAATGCATTGCACCAATGAATGACTGAGGGAATATGCAGAAGGAGGGGATAAATATTTGTATGAAGTCATTGTTGGTTTACTTTAGTGTCAGTTCTATTTTCGTGGGAACATTTTTTTTGGCCAGGAAACTATGGCATTTGTAATCAACTTTTATGGCGTCTTTAGCTATGAAATGTTTGTTAATGATAATGACAAAATTCACAGAATGACTAATTAAAACAGAATTATATTCCTACAAAGGGAACAATTGTGCCTAATCATGACAAACCACAAATGGCAGCCAAATGTTGACTTTCTCATGAACGTAAGAGGGGTCAAGACTATTCTTGACACCGATTAGTGGAATGTAAGCCACACCTTCTGGTAACAATTTAAATGTGACTGAGACAAGAGCTGACAAATACACTGGATTGGGACTGTGTGTTTCAGTCAAGTTTTCCTTCATCTTTAAAGCTAGATGTCTCTGATAGGCACTGCCCCAAGCTGTGGCCTCTCATCATTTATTATTCATTACAGTGGAGTTCAATCAGCGTTGCCCTGGTTACTGCGGCAGCTCTTCTGAGGGTGGGATCTGAATAACTGGTGTTGGCTTGGTTACTGGGTGCGTTCAATTCTGAGATTAGGGTACTGGTAATAAATGTGCTACAAGCCTCAAGAACAAATTCTCAGAGCCTTCAGAAAGAATGAGAGTGTCCCACAATTGAGGTCTTCCCCGAAAACATGCCGTTGAGCATCCCAATACGTGGCCCTGAAGACTTGGTTATAATAAATAAAATAACTGGCTCATAAATACGATAGATGACTTTTGCAGCAATAAAGAACTGAATCCTGAAACTGTTTAGTAGCTATTTTGTCTAAGTGAATCGGACTGTCAAATAGGTTGTTGAAGTTTGCTAAAGATCCTGTTCAGATCATCATTTAACAAATATTCCTGAGTCTTATCTTGTCCCCATCATGAACACAGAGAGGGGCAAGAGCTCTGGGGAGCAGCCACTTGGATGACTGGTCAGAGGCAAGTGACATAGGATGTTATCTAAGAACAGATATCAAAATGAAAGAGAGACTAAGGCCTTGAATAAGCAGGAAGAACAGGATTGGAAGGTCAGACTTCAGCTTGAGTCCCTTCTCAAAAGCTTAGCACTGGCATGACCTGGCTTCAGGCTGAGACTATGAGAGAGGGATTATACGTTGCTGCTGAGTTGATTTCTACCGATAGCAACCCGATGTGCATCAGAACAGAACTGTTTACCACAGGGTTTTCAATGGTTGATTTTTCAGAAGCAGACCATCAGGCAATTTTTACTAGACACCTCTGGGTACACCACAGCTTCCACTCTTTTGATTAACACCTAGTACATTAACCGTCAGTACCAACCAGAGATTTTTGAGTTTATAGAAAACTCAAACAAATTTGTAAGCATCTGGGGATTTGTGCCTCGATTCCTGTTTTGCATTTAGTTTTTAGAGTTTCTAAAGCCAGGAAAGGGTGATTGCAAAACAGTAAAGGCAAAGATAAAGTGTCTTAGGCTAGATTCTCTAGAAAAGCAAAGCCAGTAAGCTTATAAATATATATATAGGGAGATTTATATCAAGGAAATGGCTCACGCAATTACAGAGGATGAAATTTCCCAAGTCCATGAATCATGATACAGACATCTCTTGATTCACACAGCAACAGGGGCTGGCAAGCCCAAAATCAGTAGGTCAGAGAGCAGGACTCCTGCTCTCAGGCTCTAAAGATTGATGAATTCTAAGATCTTCAGACAAGCTGATAGCTCAAAAGTTAGAGGTCAGACGAACAGGAGGCAACTGCAGGATCAGGAGTGAGCAAGAAAGCCAGAACATCTGCTTATATTCAAATACAGGACATACTCTTAAGGAAATTCCCTATCAACCTGGCTACTCACAGCACATACCATCATTGGAATGCTCACATATAAACACTTGAGAATCATGGCTCAGCCAAGTTGACACACAACCTTAACCACCACATGTAGCATATTTAGGGTAAGAGAGTTTGAAATATTGCCCCAAGCATTCATAAGCAACATGAAAAGTTCCAGAATCTGTTTGTGGCTGGGTGATCCTTGGAAGAGTTAGGAAAATCTTGAGTAGCTAGATTTTGAAAAAGGGCCTCAGTAAGAATCTCAGACACAAGTAGCTGAGGCAGCACACACTTGTCTGCGTGGGCCCAGGGTAGCCATCAAGGTTTCAGAGGTAAGAACACAGCGCAAAACACCCCACCACAGATCCCCACTGTGGTGATGCCATATCTGTTCCCTACATATCAAGACAGCACCAGAGAGAAAAAGAAGATGGTAAGAAAAGAAGTGCTAAAGAGCTAAATATCTTCTGGGAAGACAGAGAGTTAACCTGGGGAGATTGTTAAACTGGTAGGGACTGAATCACTCTTGCAGTGGTAAGAGTCAAGTTTATTTTCCCTAAATCAGTAGGCACATGCCAAATGAAGCTTACTTACAAAAAATGATGAACACATTTCTATTGTTCTGGATCACAATATGGAAAGTTTTTCCATAATATAAGGAAAAGACCTAACTTGTTCATAAATACAAATAGGGTAAGCTTACAAGTTCATGCTGAGCCTCCATAGCAAAGATAGGAAAAAACTAATAAAACACATACAGACTGGAACCCTAGGCATCAAGTGAAGGAATAAAGAACTAAATTAAATACTGAATGGAAGAAGAAATGATGGAAAACAGAGAACAAGGGGAGACACAAAGTAGAGGTTCCCTGCTAACTAACAAGGAACACCAATGCCATTTGGAATACTGCCAACAAGGACCCCAGGCATGGAGTACCGGAAGCAACTTCACAGAGTTCCCAACAGGAGATAGAGCATCCAGTAACCAGAAAAACATGCTTTCCCATCTGTCTTAGTCATTTAATGCTGCTATAACAGAAATACCACAAGCAGATGGCTTTAAAAACAGAAATTTTACTGTCACAGTCTAGTAGCCTACAAATCCAAATACAGGGCATCAGCTACAGGGGAGGTTTTTCTGTTGGCTCTGGAGAAAGAACCTTGTGGTCAATCTTCTGGGCTGGAACTTCTGAGGCACAGAGAACCCAGGTCCTTTCCAAAGGACACACTCTGCTCCCAACACTGCTTCTTGGTGGTATGAGGTCCCCAACTCTGTTAGCTTCTTTCTTTCGTATCCCAAAACATTGCCTCAAGGCACAATACAATCTTACACATTGAGTCCTGCCCCACCGACACAGCTACTGCTCATCCTCTCTCATTAACATCATAGATGCATGATTTACAATAAAGAGAAACATCCCATGATACTAGGAATCAAGGGCCAGTCAAATTGCTACACACATTTTTTGAAAGACACAATTTGACCCATGACAACCACTCCTTACTCCTTTGCCATGTACTCTACCTCTTCCCCTTTCTGCCATGCCATTCTTCCCTTTTTCTTTATCTTTCTCCCCCTTCTTTTTCCTTCTCGTTTAGCCCTGTATGCCAACTCCACCACTCCCTGATTGGTGACCCTATGCTGCTCAGCTACAGAGCCATCAGCCCACTGCCACACTGGATCAGCTCTACCTACACAAGCTGGCACCCACTGTCTTATTTGCTTTTCTTCTCCTTTCTTTTTATTTCTCTCTCCTACCTACACCCATAAGCCACTTCCCCTCCATGCCTACTGACTTTCAAGTCCACCCTGCTTCCACAGACCAACATCCATGTGGCCAACTTCATAAAATTTATTTTTATTTTTCTATTACTTTTCTCTCTCCCTTTCACCTAGCCATGAATGCCACCATACCCCATCCTGCTACCCGTCAACCATGCTATCTCAGCAATACAGCCACTGACTCACCAGCCTACTGCTGCCCTGAGTCTGTCCCACTTGCACCTGTGGTTCCTATGACACTGTCAATTTTTTTCTTTTTTCTATCTTTTTCTCTCCCACTTGGTGCAGTATGTTACCTCTGCTCCCTTACCCTCACCTCCTGGGACAGTCCTGTTGCCATTGGCTAGCCCCAACCACATCACCATTTTTTTCTGTACTTACTTTTCCTTTTCTCTTTCTACTCCCCACCTATTCCCAGATACCACCCCCTTTCTTACCAACCCCCAATAGCCCCTGCCATGCCACTGTGGCTACAGCATCCCCAGCAGTCAGGTCAGCCAAGTCAGGCCTGAAACACTGCTCCCTTCCCATCACTCAACCAGCTATTGAACAATAGGCAGTGAGCCATCCAATGTCCCTGTCTATCTGGACAGGGGTTAGGTCATGGGTAGAACTGTGTTCTTCCAATCTGTACCAGTTTGGTACTGTATGATGTTTCTCCATGTTGGATTTTCTGCCTCTGTAATGTTAATAAGGGTAGATGGGTTCTATTGTGTTGGTGGGGCAGGATTTAATGTGTGGAATTGTTTTGTACCTTGAGGCAATCTCTTGAGACATAAAAGAAAGAGAGATTTGGGGACCTCATACCAAAAAGGAGCAAAATAGTGCTGGGAGCTGAATGTGTCCTTTGGAAAGAACTGTGGTCTCTGCACCTCATAAGCTCCCAATCCAGGGGAAGATTGATGACAAGGACCTTCCTCCAATGCCAGCAGAGAAAGCCTTCCCTTGGAGTGACATCCTGAACTTTTAGCTTATTGGACTGTGACAAGTAAGACTTCTCTTTCTAAAGCCATCTACTTGTGATTATTTCTGTGAAAGCAGCACTAGATAACAACAACAGGTTGTGAAAGCTTTTATACTGCAGGACTAATATATGAAGGCAGACAGTGTCTGCCCAGTGTACTCTTCCTAGCTTGTGAAATCAATGTACAGTAAAGTAGGCTTGCCCTTCCTGCTGATTCCCTGCCTACACAAACAAGTAGTAAGAGCAATGTGCTCACAGAGGAGCAAGCAGCAAAGTACATCTGGCCTACCTGCCCCGACATATAAGAATAAAACAAAAAAGAAAGGTGAAATAAGCATACAATCAATAAATAAAGAAAACAGTACTTTAATGTCCCAGAGACAGCAGATAATATGAAAATATATTTAAAAAAACCCAAAAAAACAAAAAACCAGGACCTGATGGCTGCAGTTAGTAACCAAAATAAAAAATCAGATGATCTTTCAGCAGAAAAAGAGGCAGTGGAACTACCTGATATGGAATTCAAAAGACTAACAGTTAGGGATCTCTGAGATTAGGAAACAGACCAAGGAAAACACAGGGGGGCAGAAAGAAAACAAGGAAAAAGTACACAAAAAGGTGGGAAACAGAGATAAAACCAATGAAAACATAGCACAAATCAAGGAAAACAGACAAGGCAGTAGAAGAACTCAGGAAAATAATACAAGAATAAAACACCAAAACAAACAGAAATCACAGGAAAACAACAACTAGAAATGCAAAAGACAAAAAACAGAATTTCAGAAATGGGCAATTCAATAGAAGGTCTTAGGAGTAACTTTGAAACAATGGAAGACAGAGTCAATGAGGCTGAAGACAAACTCATGAACACCTCTTTGAGAAAAATAAAAGTAAAACAAAAACAGAGTAAAAAATGAAGAAAAGCTAAGAAACTATGTGGGACACATGAAGAGCAAAAATTTGAGCAGGAACAGAAGTCCAGAACAGGGGAAGAAAACAGAAAACATGAAGGACTGTTAATGATTTGCTGGCAGAAAATTCGCCAAGTACCATCATGAAAGACAAAATGTTGACCATCCAAAAAGCTCAGCAAATGCCATACAGGATGGATACCCCCCACAAGTCACATTCACCAAAACCTAAGGCAAAGAAACATTCCTGAGAACGTCTTGAGAAAGACGAAAAATCACACACAAATGGAGAAAACGACTAAACTCTGATTACTTGGTAGAAATTATGCAACCAAGAAGCCAATGGATGACACATATAAAAACTTGTAAGTAAAAAAAAAAGCAAAACAAAAACTGCTAATGAAGACTAATACATCTGGAGAAACTCTCAAATATAATGATGAAATTAGGACATTTCCAGATAAACAGAAATTAAGGAAATACATAAAAATAAAACCAAACAAGAAATATTAAAGGGAGTCCTTCACTTATAGAACCAACATCAGACAAGTGGAATCTAAGACACACGACACCATCAACCAGACACCAACACAGATAAAGAACTCTCAATACTAACATAAAGCTAAAAGACTTAAAACTGGGAAACAGAGATGTCAATCTGTAAATGGTAACAACATCAAAACAATAAAAGGGGAAGTAAATGATGTATGTATAGAACTTTCAAATGGAGAAGAAGTCAAGGCAATGTCAAATAATAAAAGACTGGCTCAAACTCAGGGAAAAAAGGTAAATTTCAAAGTAATCACAAAGAAAACAAATCTACTCATCAGAATAAGAAGAAAAAAGCAGACTCAATAAATACAACATCAATCATAATGAAAGAAAAGAAAATCCACAAACAAAAGGAAGTCAGCATGAGAAAGTAAGAGGAACAAAGAAAATGAGAACACCAAAAAATTTTTTAAAAGCCTAATGATATGACAGCAATAAACTCATACACAGTGCTAATGACATGAATGTAAAAGGTTTAAACGTACCTATAAAGAGATGGACAATGGCAGAATGACCCATCAACATGATGCCTGTAAGAGGTACACATCAGACACAGACATAAATATATTAAAAATTAAAGGATAGAAAAAACATCAAACCGTAACTAAAAAAAGGGAAGATGTGGCAATAGTAATCTCAGCTAAAACAGACTTGTAGACAAAATCAACCATAAAAATTCACTAGATAGTTGACAGAAATTTGGTTAGGTCAAAGCCGTGACAGTACAGTAGAAAGCAAGTCAACTTAACTGGACTTCACCATAAACTGAAAGCTCTTCTAATCTTCACCTGGTATTGACAGGATAGAGTAGCAGGGGCAGGGGCAGGGTCTGGGAACCATGCTCTCAGGGGACATTGAGGCCAACTGGCATAACTAGTTTATTGCTAAGAGAGCCTTCTGCACCCCATGTTGATGAGTGGCATCTGGGGTCTTAAAAGCTAGCAAGCTGCCATCTGAAGTACACCAAATGGTCCCAACTCAAACGGAACAGATGATCACTGAGAACAACGATGACTCAAAGAAAAATGAGCCCAGGATACAGAAGGACACATGTGAATGGGACACTGTATCAGTATGTGACCAGAAGAACCAGATGGTGCACGGCCACCACCACAGATAGCCATGATGGGGCACACATGTTGAGTCCCCGTGGCAACATGAGAAAAAGAGGTGTGTAACTCATGAACTCTACTAAAAGACCATAACTGATGGTCCAACAGCCTTGGGATCCCCTGGGAGCATGGCCCCTACACCTGCTGCTGTCCCTGTCTAGAAAACACTACTGAAGTTAACTTTTTGAACAAAAATGGACTAAACTCGAGAATACAAGGTGACCATATTGTGGGTGTACTTTATGGTTCTCTGCATTTATAGGAGGCCGTTCTACTGGTCTCTTTCTAGATGGGAGAGAAGAAGGTAGAGAAGAGTGGGCAGGAGCTTATTAAGAGGTTATGACAAGCATAAAATGAAAAGGAGGAATGTGCTGTCACAGAGCAAGGAGAGCACAGGAGCTGTAGATAAGCACATATGCAAAATTGATTTGGATTGTATACTTTCACTCAATCAAAAAAAAGTTTAAAAAATCAACCATAAAAGACAAGGATATCATATAATGATTAAAGGGACAATCTACCAAGACAACACAACCTTAATAAATATCTACATATCCCACAATACAGCTCTAAAATACAACAAACTCTACTATGCTAAAAAGAGCAACAGACAGTTATACAGCACTAGCAGGGCACTTCAACACAACACTCTAGGTAAAGGAAAGAACATCAAGTGAGAAACTCAACAAAAGCTGGAGAAAGCAAATAACGCAATTAAGAAATTAAGATTCAGAAGATCTAAAGTTCAAAATCAACCTATATGACCTCAGAGAAATATACACAACACTGTATATTTCAGCAAAATATACATTCTTTTCTAGCACATGTGGAACATTCTTGGGGACAGACTACATTTCAGGGCACAAAACAACTCTCAACAAATCCAAAACACTGAAATAATACAAAGCATTCTCTCTGATCACAGTGTCATAAAAATAGAAATCAGAAATAGGAAGATCAAAGAAAAAAATCAATTGCATTAAAACTGTACAACACTCCACTTCAAAAGTTCTGGGTAACACAAGAAATCAAAGAGAGAATCATAAAAAAATTCCTAGAATAAAATGAAAATGAAAAGATATTATACTAAAACTCTCACGACACAGCAAAGACAGTGCTCAGAGGTCAATTTACAGCAATAAATTCTCACATCAAAAAAGAATGGGCCCAAATCACAGTGTTAGCCCCAAAACTAAACAAATAAAAATAGCAAAAGAAGCTGGTATCCTCCAGAAGAAAGCAAATAATAATTAGAACATTATTTCTAATGAAATAATAATAATAAGGAAACCAGAAAAACAATACAAAGAATTCACAAGACCAAAAGTTGGTTCTTTGAAAAGATTAACAGAAGTTGACAAACCACTGGCTAAACTGACAAAAGAAACACAGGAGGGTAAGCAAATAACCCAACTAAGAAATGAAATAGAAAACATTACAAAGGACTCAACTAAAATAAAAAGGATTGTAAAAGAATGCTACAAGATATTGTACTTGAACAATTTTAAGAACCTAGCGGGCAAATTTCTAGAAACATACTCCTAAACTAACACAACTGAGATAAAAAATCTGAACAGATCCATTACAATACAAGAGCCTGAAGACGTAATAAAAAATATCAAAAAGGGGGGGGGGAGGCCCAGCTTGGATGGTGAGTCTGGAGAATTCTACAAAATATTCACGGAAGAGCTCACATCAGTACTTCTCAAGCTATTTCAGAGCACAGGAAATGAAAAAATATTCTCAAATTCATTCTGTAAAGGCAGCATAAACTCTGATACTAAAGCCAAGCAAAGATACCACAAAAAAAAAGAACATTACACACCAATGTGTCTCGTGAATATTGATTAAAACTTCTGAACAAAAATCTAGCCACTAGAATTCAGCATCATATCAAAAAATATGATAACATGACCAGGAGGAATTTATGCCAGTTATGGAAGGATGACTGAACATTAGAAAATCATTCAACAGAATCTGTCACATAAGTAAAATAAAAGAGTCAATGATCATTTCAATCAATGCAGAAAGGTCATTTGATAAAGCCCAATAACCACTCCTGATAAAAACTCTCAGTACAATAGTAACAGAAGGGAAATTCCTCAGTATAATAAAGTGTGTCAGTACAAAACCAACAGCCAACATTCTCAATGCAGATGCCATTTATCATGACTGCCATTTAACACTGTGCTATACATAAGTCCTGGCTAGAGCAATAAGGCAAGAAAAATAAATAAAGGGCATCCAAATTGGAAAGAAAGAAGCAAAACTACCCCTAGTCACAGATGATATAATCCTATACATAGAGAACTCCAAAGATTCCACAAGAAAACTACAGGAACTAAGACTCAGTAGAGTGCCAGTGTCATGGATTGAATTGTGTTCTACCAGAAACGTGGGTAGCAATTTGTCTGGGCCATAATTCCCAGTATTGTGTGACTGTGCTCCATTTTGTGATTTTCCTATGCTATAAATCCCATTCTTTGCCTGTGGCTAACAGACTAGATTATACTAAACTGGATTAGGGTGGGACCGCAACATTTTAACCAAGGGAGTTTTGCTGGAATGTGGTTTGTGCTATGTCTTATCCTACAAGAGAGAAAAGGAAAGGGAAGCAAACAGAGAATCGGGGACCTCACATGACCAAGAAAGCACTGCCATAAGCACAGCGCATTGAGCTCCCAATCCAGGGAAGATGGACAAGGACCTTCCTCTAGAACCAAAAGACAAAGACTTCCCCTGGAGCTGATACCCTTTATTTGGAATTGAACCCGACTGGTCTGTGACAGTAAAATTTCTCTTTCTAAAGCCATCCACTTGTGGTATTTCTGTTACAGGGGCACTACATGACTAAGACAACAAGTATATAAGCGTAAAATACAAAAATCAGGTGGATTCCTATACACCAACAATGAGAACTTTGAAAACAAAATCAGGAAAATACTACCATTTATTACTAAATAAAAAGACAAAACACCAAAATCAAAACCAAACCCACCGCCATCAAGTCAACTCCTACTAATGGCAACTCTGTAGGACAAGTAGAACTGTCCTATAACGTTTCCAAAGAGCAGATCGCAGATTTGAACCTTTGGTTAGCAGTCAGGCTCGTAATAACTTCACCACCAGGAAATAAATTAGGGATTTAAAAAGACACCTATGCAAACAACACTATAAAACAGCATAAAAACTATCAAAAAACAAAAGAAAACGTCACACACAGAAAAACATGCTATGCTTTCAATAGTGAGATTCAACAATGTGAAAATGTCAATTTCAAGCATAGTAATCTACAGATACAGTGAAATCCTGATCCAAATAACAAAAGGTTACTTAATGAGACAGGAAAACTAATCAGAAATTTTATATGGAAAGGAATGCAACCTGGATAAGTAAAGCATCACTGAAGAAAAAGAACAAAATAGAAGGCCTCAGGCTACCTGATTTTAGAACTTAGTCTATAGCCACAGTAGTTAAAATGGCTTGGCACTGGTACAGCATGAGACACAAAAAGAACAAAATTGACAACTCAAATGTAAATCCATCTACCTATGGTCAGCTGATTTTTGACAAAGGAACAAAGTCCATTAAATGATGGAAAAGACAGTCTATTTAACAAATGATAATCAGTTAAGAAATGAAGTAGGACCCATATCTAATCATAAACAGAAACTTGGTGCTCCTAAGCAGTAACTCCCTCTTTCCCACTTCTCCCTGCCTCCGGTAAGTACTAACAAACTTTGGTCTACATAGACTTGACTATTTTTGTGTCTTTATGTAAGTAAGGTCATACAATATATGTCCATTTATGACTTATTTCACTCAGGATGTCTTCAGCAACAGGGCTTCATTTCTCTTGTAAATATGAGTAGTATTCCATTGTATTATGAACTACATTTTATTTATCCATTCATCTACTGACTGTGAACACCAATGGACAGATGTCTGTTCCTGTTGCTACTTTTAAGTCCCTTGGACCTATACCTAGGAGTGGAAGTACTGAATTATATTTTAGTTCTACAAGGAACCATCACACTGTTTTCCATGACAGTCATACCATTTTGCATTCCCACCAGAAATAGATGAGTTCTAATTTCCCCATATCCTCACCAACATTCATTATTTTCATTAAAAAAAAAAAAAAAAAACCAATCTAAAAAGAAAAAACCCCCCAAAACCCACTGCCATAGAGTCAATTCTGACTTATAGCGACCCTACAGGACAGAGCAGAACCATCTCATTGCATTTCCCAGGAGCACCTGGTAGATTTGAACTGCTACCCTATGGTTAGCAGCCACAGCATTTAACCACTATGCCACCAGGGTTTCCAAAGTGGAGTGAAACGGTAAATCATTGTGGTTTGCATCTCTCTCATGGGTTTATTAGTCATTCGATTACCCTCCTTGGGAAAATGTCTGTTCAAGTCTTTTCCTCATTTTTTGGTATTTGTCTTTTGTTGCTTGGCTATTGAATTTTTGAGTATATTTTGGTTATTAGATTCTCAACACATACATGATTTCTAATATTCTCCCAGTCAATATCTTGATTTTCCCTTTTTTTTTGGAAAGTCTTGATAAACAAACTAATTTTTATGAGGTCTCATTTATTTAGTCTTCTACTGTTCACACATTTGTTATTATAACAGATAGTTGATTGTTAAAAGCTAAGCCCAACAGCCACGGCCCTGTATTATTAAAGAATCTTATGCTTTTAGTTTTCACATTTAGGTTCTTAATTCATTTTAAATCAGTTTTTGTGCATGGTGTGAAGGATTGTGTTTCATTTTTCTTTATGTGGAAATTCAATTTTTTGAACACCACTTATTAAAGGGATGCTTCTGTCCCCAGTGAATGGCTTTGGCATCCTTGTCAAAAATCAGCTGGCCATATATGTGTGGTTTTTTTCTGGACTTCCAATTCTATTTCACTGATGCATGGGATAGTTGCTATACCAGTACCAGGCTGTTAGGACTGCTGCAACTGTATCAGCAAGGGTGAGACTTCCTACTTTGTTTTTCAAAACTGCCTTAGCTAGTCAGGACTTCTTGCTATTCCATACAAAGTTGAGGACAATTTTTTTCATTTCTGTACAGAACGCTGTTGGAATATTGATCAGTGTATTGACTGTGTTGAATTATATAGATTGTTTTGGATTGTACCGACATCTTAACAATGCTAAGTTTTTCAATTCATGAACAGAGAATGTCTTTCCATTTATTTAGAAACCCACACCTGTCGCCATCGACTTGATTCTGACTCACAGAGGCCTTATAGGATAGAGTAAAACTGCCCCACTGGTTTCCAAGGGGCAGCTGGTAAATACAAACTGCCAAACTTTCGGGTAGCAGTCAACTGCTTAACCACTGCACCACAGGGCTTCCTTCCATATTTTTAGGTCTTCTTCAGTCTCTGTCAGTAGTGCTTTATAATTTTTATTGTGTAAGTCTTTCACATCCCTGGTTAAATTTATTCCTAGGTAGTTTATTCTCTTAGATGCTATTTTAAATGAGACTGCTTTCCTAATTTCTGTTCTCTATTTCTCATTGCCAGTGTACAGAACCTCAACTAATTTTTGGTTGTTGAACTTGCAGTCTGCAACTTTGCTTAATTCTGCTAGTAGATCTATAATATTTCTTGTGGATTCTTTGAGATTTTCTACACGTAGAATCACGTCACCTGTGGACAGAAATAATTTTACTTTTTTCCAACTTGGATACCTTTTGTTTCTTTTTCTTATCTTATTGTTCAAGTTTGGATTTCTGACACAATATTGAATAGGACTGGTAAGAAAGAGCATCCTTGTAATGTTTCTGATTTAAAAGGAAAAGATCTCAAATTTTCTCCATTAAATTTAACGTTGACTGCTGGTTTTTCATAAACACTCTTAATCATATTGAGGAATTTCTCTTCTATTCCTATTTGTTGAGGATTTTCATCAATACGTTGTGCTGGATTTTACCAAATGCTACTTCTGATCACATGGCTCATTTCCTTTGTTCTGTTAATGTGGTGCATTACATTGATCCCCCATACGTATATCAGTTTGTTGCTCTGTTGGGGCTTGTGTGTTGCTGTGATGCTGAAAGCTATGCTACCAGTATTCAGACACCAGCAAGGTCACCCATGGCAGACAGGTTTCAGCTGAACTTTTTCATATAATGACTGCATATTCTTTCCATCTTCTTTTGATACTTTCTGCATCATTTAATACTTTCTCCACAGAATCCTTCACTACTACAACTTGATGCTTGAATTTTTCTTTAGTTCTTTTAGCTTCAGAGATTCCAAGTGTGTTCTTCTCTTTTGGTTTTCTATCTCCAGCTCTTTGCACATGTCATTATAATATGAGGACTGCCAATTAAGTTCACGGACTCATCCTACAAAAAGTGCTACATACCTCATTGCTGAATACCACTATTGGTCACCTTCCAAGCACACCCCTTGGGATGCTACACATCAATGCGAGTGCCTAGTCCACCCTTCAAAGCAATTTTGGAACTCTTTTCCTGGAATGGCCATCAGAGCTGTCCTTGTATTACCCTTAATGTCCTGAATGTCATCAAAATGTCTTCCTTTCAATAGTTCCTTTATCTTCAGGGGAAGAAAAAAGTTACTGGGGGCTAGATCAGTTGAGTAAGGAGGGTGTTCCAATACAGTTATTTGTTTACTGGCTAAAAACTCCCTCACAGTCAACTATACAATTAAGTTTGAGAACTTGCCAGTGTGCCACCAGGTGTAATGGCCATTACAGAAGGAGTTCCAAAATTGCTCTGAAGGGTGGACTAGGCACTGGCATCAGTGTATAGCTTCCCAAGGTAAGTACTTTGAAGGTGACCATGGTGATATTCAGCAATGAGGTAAGTAGCACTTAGACCAGTTAGGTTCACGGACTTGTCAGACCTCATACTTCACTTTGTCTTCTCAAGCACTCCTCTGAAATCTTCTATTCAGTTCTTTGACTTCATCATTCCTTCCCTTTGCTTTAGCTACTTGACTATTCAAGAGCAAGTTTCAGAACCTTTTCTGATATCCATCTTGATCTATTCTTCCTTTTCTGTCTTTTTAATGACCTCTTGCTTTCTTCATGTATGATGCCATTGATGGCATTCCACAACTCCTCCAGTCTTTGGTCTTTAATGTTCAACACATCAAGTCTGTTTTTAAGATGGTCTTGAAACTCAAGTGGGATATACTCAACACCATACTTTGGCTCTCATGGACACGTTACAATTCTCTTCAGTCTAAATTTGAACTTGCATATGGGCAACTGATGGTCTGTTCTGAAATCAGCTCCCGGTCTTGTTCTAACTGATACGTTTCCATTATCTCTTTCCACAGATGTAGTCTATCTGATTTCTGTGTATTTTATCTGGAGAAATCCATGTATGTAGTCACCATGTAAGCTGGTGAAAAAGGGTATTCAGAATGAAGAAGTCATTGGCCTTGCAAAATTGTCATGCAATCTCTACCATTATTTCTGTCATGAAATTCTTATTTCCAACTACTTACCCTTCTTCATTTCCAGCTTTCACATTTCAATCACAAGTTATTTTCAGTGCATCCTGACTGCACGTTTGATCAATTTCAGACAGCAGATGCTAGGAAAAATCTTCAGTTGGTTTCTTCATCTTGGGTCTTAGTGGTTGGTGCATAAATCTGAATAATATTTGTAGTAACTGGTCTTCCTTGTAGGTGTATGGATAGCATCTTGTTACTGACAGTATTGTACTGAAGGATAGATCATGAAATGTTCTTTTTGATGAGGAACGCAATGCCATTCCTTTTGAAGTTGTCATTACTGACACAATAGACCATATAATTGTCCAATTCAAAATGGATGAGAAAAATCTATTTCAGCTTACTGACGCCTCGGATATCGAGGTTTCTGTGATCCATTTGACGATTTTTGACAATTTCCAATTTATCTAGATTAATATTTCCTAAATTCCATTATTAATGAATGTTTGTAGCTGTTTTCATTTTCAGTCATGCCACATCAGCAAATGAAAGTGTCCAAAAGCTTTACTCCATCAATGTCATTAAGGTTGCCTTTTCTTTTTGAGGAAGCAGCTCTTTCCAGTCATCTTTTGAGTGCCTTCTAACCCTAGGGGTTCATCTTCAACAATACATCAGACAATGTTCTGCTGCTATTGATAAGGTTTCCACAGGCTAATAATTTCCAGAAGTAGACTGTCAGGTCTTTCTTCCTCGTCTTAGTCTGGAAGTTCAGCACCTTAGTCTTTAAAGTGACATCTCTGCTTTTAAACACTTTAAAAATGTCTTTTACAGCAGATTTCTCCAAAGCCATGCATCTTTTGGTTTCTTAACTGCTGCTTCCATGAATGCTGACTGTGGATCCAAGCAGAATGAAATCCTTGACAACCTCAATCACTTCTCTGGCTATCATGATGTTGCTTATTGGTCCAGTTGTGAGGATTTTGTTTTCTTATGTTGAGGTGTCGTCCACGTTGGAGGCTGTGGTCTTTGAAAGCCATCAGTAGTGTTTAAGTCATCTTCACTTTGAGTAAGCAGGGTTGTGTCATTTGCATAAGGCAGGTTGTTAATGAGTCTCCCTCCAATTTTGATCCCCTGTTCTTCTTCATTTAGTCCAGTTTGCTCAGCATACAGATAGAATAGGCATGGTGAAAGAATACAACTCTGACACACACCTTTCCTGACTTTAAACTACTCAATGTCCCTTTGCTCTTTCCAAATGACTGCCTCTTGACCTGTCACATACAGATTCCTCGTGAGCACAATTAAGTGCCCTGGATTTCCCATTCTCTGCAATCCATAATTTGTTATAATCCACACAGTTGAATGTCCTTGCATAGTTAATAAAACACAGCTGTACATTTCTCTGGTATTCTCTGTTTTAGGCCAAGATCCATCTAACATCAGCAGTAATATCCTTGGTTCCATATCCTCTTCTGAATCCAGCTGGAATTTATGGCAGTTCAAAGTCAATATATGCTGCAGACACTTTTGAATGAGCTTCAGCAAAATTTTGCTTGTCTGTGATATTAATATTGTTTGATAATTTCTGCATTCAGTTGGATCACCTTTCTTGGGAATAAGCACAAATATGTATCTCTTCCAGTCAGTTAGCCAAGTAGCTCTCTCTTCCAAATTTCTTGGCATAAATAAGCAAGTACTTTCAGTACTGTATCTGGCTACTGAAACATCTGAGTTGATATTCTGCCAGTTCCTGGATTCTTGTTTTTCATCAATTATTTCACTGCAGCTTACACTTCTTCCTTCAGTACCATTGGTTCCTGACCATATATACCTCTTGTAATGGTTGAATGCTTGCTGAAAGTGAAGAGGACTTGGAATACTTACTGATGAAGATCAAAGACCCCAGCCTATGGTATAGATTGCATCTCAATATAAGACAACAAAATTTGACATCCAGGTAGCCAAAACACACATAAGGAAATGCTCATGATCATTAGCTGTCAGAGAAATCCAAATCAAAACTATAATGAGATACCATTTCACCCCAATGAGGCTGGCAAGAATCCAAAAAACACCAAACAATAAATGCTGGAGAAGCTGTGGAGAGACTGAAACTCTACTACACTTCTAGTGGGAATGCAAAATGATGTAACCTCTTTAGAAAGCAATTTGGTGCTTCCTTAAAAATTTAAAAATAGAAATACCATATGATCCAGAAATCCCACCGCTTGGAATATATCCTACAGAAATAAAGGGAGTCACATGAACAGATACATGCACAAAAACATTTATTGCAGCACTATCCACAACAGCAAAAAGATGGACTAAACCTTGGTGCTCATCAACAGATGACCAGATAAACTACGGTACATATACACAGTGAAACACTACGCAATGATAAAGAACAGTGATGATTTTAGGAAGTATTTCATAACCTGGTTTCAACTAGAAGACATTATGCTGAGTGAAATCAGTGAGCTACAAAAGGACAATTATTATATGAGATCCCTGCTATAGTGAATTAAAAATGGACTTACGTACATAAGAAAAGACTCTTTGATGGCTACAAGGGTGGGGGGGGAGAGAAATGTTCATAGATTAGATAGTCGATAGGAATTTAGTTAGGTGAATGGAGTGTCAGCATGCAGTAAGCAACAGATCAGCGTAACTGCACTACACTTAAACCTAAAATTTTTCTAAACTAAGTCAACATTTCAAAGGATAGATTAGCAGGGACAGGGGTCTGGAGACCATGTTTTCAGGTGACATCGAAGTCTACTGACATAACTAGCCTTTTACTGACGGAGTCTTCTGCACCACATATTTGTAAGTGGTGTCTGGGGTCTTCAAAGCTAGCAAGCTGCCATCTTAGGAGCACCAATTGGTCCCCAGCCACCTGGAAGAAAGGACGAATGAGAACACCGAAGACAGGAGGAAAAATGAGCCCAGGAGACAGAAGAAGTCATATGAATGGGAGACTAAAGCATGAGACCGGAAGAACCAGACAGTGCCTGGCCACCACCCAAGGCAGCTATGATGGGGAACACAAAGCAGAGTCCCTGATGCAGCATGAGAAAAAGAGGTATGCAATTCAAGAACTCTACTAAAGGACCAAACCTGATGGTCTGACAGCCTGCAGGGTCCCCTGGGAACATGGCCCCAAGACTTGCTGCTGACCTTGACCTGAAACCAGTACTGTGGTCAGCTCTTCAGATAAGAATGGACCGAACCCAGGGACACAGTATGAGCACGTGGTATGTATACTTCATAATTTTATAATTTATAAGAGGCTGTCCGACTGATTTCTTTCTAGATGGGAGAGGAGAGAATGTTTGTTAAGAGGGTACTAGAAGGATGAAAAGAAGGAGGGTGCTGTCACAGGGTGAGGAGAGCAGATGGAATTGCAGATAGGCAGGCATGTAACATTGATTTGGATTGTATACTTTCATTTAATCATAAAAAAAAAGAGACAAACCAAACAAAATCTTCACAACTGGACCAAAAATGAACATCATGATAACCAGAGAAAAGATTGAGGTTGTCAAGGATTTCATTTTGCTTGAATCCATAATCAACATCCATGGAAGTAACAGCTAAGAAATCAAAAGATGCATTGTATTGGGAAAATCTACTGCAAAAGACCTCTTTAAAGTGTTTAAAAGCAGAGATGTTACCTTGAAGTCTAAGATGTTTGACGTCCTGACCCAAGCCACAGTATTTTCATTTGCGTCATATGCATGCAAAAGCTGGACAGTGAACAAGGAAGACAGAAGAAGAATTGATGCTTTCAATTGTGGTGCTGGAGAAGGATATTGAATATACTATGGATTACCAAAAGAGTGAACATATTTTTCTTGGAAGTATAACCAGAATGCTTCTTAGAAGCAAGGATGGTGAGATTATGTCTTACATACTCTGGACGTGTTGTGTTGTCAGTAGGGATCAGTTCCTGGAGAAGCACATCACACTTGCCGGAATGAAGTGTCAACAAAAAAGAGGAAAACCTTCAGTGAGTTGGACTGGCACAGTGGCTGCGACAATGGGCTCCAGCACAGCAACAACTGTGGGAATCGTACAGGACCGGCTGTTTCATTCTATTTTACATGGGGTTGCTGTGAGTAGGAACTGAGTCAGTGGAACTTAGCAGCAACAACAAAATTATGTTCTATTGATTTCTAACACTGAACTACTTGTATTCCTGGGATAACTCTCACTTGGTCATGGTGTATGACTTTTAATACACATTCTGTTCACTAGTATTCTTTTGAGTATTTGTAAGAACTGTTGGCAAGTAGTCTTTTTTTCTTGTGATGTCTTTGTCTGATTTTAGTGCCAAGCTTAGGTGTTCTTCATAAAATGAGTTAGGGAATATTTCTTCCTTATCTATATTTTGGAAGAATTGCAGCAGTACTGGTGTCATCTCTTTTCTAAGTGCTTGGTTGAATTCCTAAGGAAGCCATGTGGTCCAGGACTTTCACTGTGGTTGTTGTTACTGGGAGGTTTTTGATTACTGATTCAAACTTTTCACTTGCTCTGGTTCTGCTGAAATTTTCCATTTTTTTCTCTGATCAGTTTAGGTGGCTTGTGTGCTTCTAAGAGTTTTTGCATTTCATTTAGGCTACCCAGTTTATTGGTGTGGTTTGGTTGTCTACTGTCTGAAAATTATAGCCTATAAAGTATTTTTATATCACAACTCTGTATTCGAGGATCTAAGCTTTTATTTTTTTCCAACATATTTACCTAAACCATAAAATCCCCAAAATAAGTGGTTGCTGTGTCAACAAAATATACTGAGATACAACATACACTGGACTATAAAACAAATGTCAACAAATTTAAAAGAACTGAGTTCATATAGAGTGTGTTCTGTAACCACAATAGAATCGAAACAGAAATCAATAACAGAAAGATAACAGGAAACTCTCGAAACACTTAGAATCTAAACTACACACTTCTAAATAATCCATAAGTGAAAGAGAAGTCTCAAAAGATGTTGAAAAAATACACAGAACTCAATAAAATGGAAATACAACATAAATGGGATCTAGCTAAAACACGTCTAAAAGAGAAGTTTACAGCAACAGATACTTACATTAGAAATCAGGATCAATAGCCTAAATTCCTACCTTAAGAAACTAGAAAAAGCCAAGCCAAGTGCTGTCGAGTTGCACTAGGAAAAGAAAACCAAAATAAGCCCAAAGCAAGGAAAGGACAAAATAATAAAAGGTAAGACCAGCAATCAATAAAATCGGAAAGAGAAGTGCAATGGAGAATATCAACAAAAAGAGAGTTAGTTCTTTGAGAAGAACAATAAAATTGACAAATCTTTAGCAAGACTGACCAAAAAAAGGACAAATTATCAATATCAGAAATGAAAGAGGGGCTATCAATACAGACCTTAACCAAAACTTACCATCACCACATTGATATCAACTCATAGCGACCCTATAGAACAGAGCAGTACTGCCCAATAGAGTTTTCCAAGGAGCACCGGAGGATTCAAACTGCTGAACTTTTGGTTAGCAGATGTAGAAATTAACCACTACAACACCAGAGTTTCCATACAGACCTTATGGCATGAAATCATAATAAAGGAATACTACAAACAACTCTACACCTACAAATGTGACAACTTAGATCAATTGGATCAATTCTTCAAAAACACAAACTAGCATATAAAATAGATAATCAAAATGCTCCTATAGATTAAGGATATAAGATTGATAATTTAAAAACTTAAAACAAACAGGTACACCCTCTTTGGAAAGCAATCTGCTACTTCCTGAAAAATCTGGAAATAGATATACCATTTGACCCAATAATCCCACTGCTTGGAATATATCCTACAGAAATAGAGCTGTCACATGAACAGATACATGCACATGAATGTTTATTGCAGCACAGTCCACAATAGCAAAAACATGGAATCAACCCAGATGCCCAAAAACAGATGGATAAACAAACTGATAAACAAAAATACACACACACACACAAACACACACGCACACAATGGAACACTGTTATGTTAAAAAACAATGATGAGTTTAGGAAGCATCTCATAACTTGCTTTCAATTAGAAGACACGTTGAGTGAAACCAGTCAGTGGCACGAGGACAAATATTGTATGAGACCCCTACCATAAGAACTTAAAAATAGACTCATGTACAGAAGAAAAGACTCTTGGATGGCTGCAATGGAGGGGAGGAAAGGAGGGAGAAGGTGGGTTACAGATTAGATAGTTGATAGAAATCTGGATGGGGGAAAGCAGTGACAGCAGGTATTAGGAAGAAGATCAATTTAACTGGACTTCAACATAATCTGAACACTCTTCCAATCTTAACCCAATAGCGCAAGGATAGAGTAGCAGGGTCGGGGGTCCAGTGACCATGCTCTCAGGGGACATCGAAGCCAAGAGGCCTAACTATCCTATGGTTAAGAGAGCCTTCTGCACCCAATATTGGTGAGTGGCACTTGGGGTCTTAAAAGCTAGCAAGCTGTCATCTGAGATACACCAAATGGCCCCAACTCAAGTGGAACAGATGATCACCAAGGACCACAACGACAAAAGGGAAAAAGAACTGAGAAGACAGAAAGGTACATGTGAGTGAGTGACTGTATCAACACGTAACCAAAAGAATTAGATGGTACCCAGACACCACACTGACAGCTGTGATAGGACTCACATGTTGAGTCCTAGTGGCAAAACAAGAAAAAAAAGGGGGTCCACCCTAAGAACTCCACTGCAATTGATGGTCCAAAGGCCTGGGGTTCTTCCCCTGGAAGCATAGCTCCTAGGCCTGATGCTGCCCCTGATCATAAAGCATTCCTGAGGTCAATTCTTTGGATAGAAATGGATTGGATTTGAGGACACAGACTGACCATACTGTGTGTATACTTTATGGTTCTATGTGTCTACAGGATGCTGTCCTACTAGCCTCTTACTAGAAGGGAGTGGAGAGGGTAGAGAGTAGAGGACAGGAAATTGTTAAGAGATTATGACGTGTGCAGAATGGAAAGGAGGAGTGTGCTGTCAACAGGCAAGGAGAGCGATGGAGCTGCAGATAGGCGGGCACGCAAAATTTAAATTGGATTATACACTTTCACTCAATCACAATAAAAAAATAAAAAAGAAAAATCTCCAGAACCCCTAGTGAATTCTATCAGGCACTAAAAGAAAAATTAGTGCTAATTCTATACACATCTTCCAGAAAATTGAGGAGGGGGAAAGCCTTTCCAACTCACTTTATGAGGCCCCTTACACTGACACCAAAGCTAGATACAGGCAGTATAAAAAAGAAAACTGATGACAAACAAATCTGATAAACACAGATTAAGAAAAAAAAAACAAAAACACCAAGTTATCAAATTAAATTCAACAAGGCACAAAAGTAATTGTATACAGTGAAATTTATTCCAGATATATAAAGCTGGCTCAACATTTAAAAATCACTCAATGTAATTCAGCATTACAAACAAGCTAACGAAGGAAAATCATATCATATCAATTGACAGAAAAAGCATAAGACAAATTCAAACACTTATTCATGACAAAAACTCTCAGGAAATTAGTAATATAAGGAAATGACTTCATTGTGATAAAGAATGTACACAAAATATCTACACCTGACATTATACTAAATGATGAAAAGCTGATTGTTTTCCCCTGATATTGAGAATAAGGCAAGCTCATTCACTGTCACCACACTTATTCAATGCAGTACTGGAAGACCTAGATGCTGCAATAAGGCAAAAAATAAATGAAAGAAATGTATATTCGAAATAATTAATATTACATGCAAGTAAAACTGCTGAAGATAATTCAAAATTGGTTGCAGCAATACATAGAGTCCTTGGGTTCAAGAAGAGAGAATGTGGAACGAGGGCTATCACTGCTGATGTCGGATAGATTAGTCTGACAGAAGAGAATACCAGAATGATGTTTATCTGTGTTTTATTGACTAGAAGGGCATTTGATTGTGTGGGTCCTAACAAATTGCAGATAACACTGTGGAGAATGGGCGTTCCAGAACCCTTCATTGTGCTCATGGAGAACCTGCACAGAGACAACGAGGCAGTCATTCTAACAGAACAATTGGATACTGCGTGGTTTAAAGTTAGGAAGCTGTGCATCAGGGTTGCATCCTTTTGTCATACTTATTCAATCTAAATGGTGAGCAAATAATCCAAGAAACCAGACTACATGAAGAAGAATGTGGCATCAAAATTGTAGGAGATGCTCTAGCAACCTGAGACATGTAGATGACACAGCATTCTTTGCTGACACTGAAGAAGACTGGAATCACTTACTGATGAAAATCAAAGATTACAGCCCTCACTATGAATTGTACCTCAACATAAAGACACAAAAATCCTCACAACTGGACCAATAAGCAACATCATGACAAACAGGAAAGGCTGAAGTTGTCAAGGATGCCATTATACTTGGACCCATAATCAAGGTCCACAGAAGCAGTCAAAAAATTTTTTTTTATTATGATTGAATGAAAATGTACATTCCCATATAAATTCACATATTCACCTATATACAGCTTCCACTACTCTTCCTGCCCGGTGACAGCATACCCCTCTTCTCTGCTCCATACATGTCCTATCTTCCCAACAGTCTCCTATCCCCTCCTCTTCACCCACTCCCCTTCCTCCAGCAAGAGGCCAGCAGGATGACATCCTATTGACGCATAAAACCACAAAATTTCCACAAGATAGTCGCTCTGTGTCACCAAGTCCAATTCATTTGCTGTCCAAAAAGTTGACCTTCATTCTTCATTATGATTTATGGACAAGGTAGCATCAGGGCCAGGGGCAGCAGTCAAAAATTCAAATGACTTTTTGCACTGGGCATATTTGCTGCAAAAGATCTCCTTCAAGTGTTCAAAAGTAAAGACCTCACTTGAAGGACCAAGGTGTGCCTGACCCAAGTTATGATGTTTTCAATTGCCTATATGCATGTGAAAGCTGAACACCAAGGAAGACTGGAGATGAATTGACACCTTTGAATTACAGAGTTTGCAAAGAATACTAAATATAACATAGACTGCCAGAAGAACAAACAAATTTGTCTTAGAAGAAGTACAACCAGAATGCTCCCTCGAATCAAGGATGGCAAGACTTTAATGAAATTTGGACATGTAATCAGGAGTAACAAGTTCCTGGAGAAGGACATCTTACTTAGTAAAGAAAAGCACCAGCAAAAAAAGGAAGGCCCTCAACAAGACAGACTGATACAGTGGTTACAACAGGCTCAATGGAGCAAAAACAGTGAGGACTGTGCAGGACCAGGCACTGCTTCATTGTGTTGCACACCAGGTTACTGCGAGTAAGAACTCTCTCAATGGCACCTGACAACAGCAACCATGTTGCAAATGAAAAAAAAAGTAAAGCTATTTCTATTTGTAGAGGCCATGACCTACTATGTAGAACTAGTCCAAGAAGTTGATCAAAAACCTTACAGAACTAATAAGTTGGTTGTGTCACAGCACATGAGAACAAAACAGAAAAATCAACGCCATTTCTATACACTGACAACAAACATGCAGAAACTGACATAGAAAACACAATATCATTTAGTATCCTTAAAAAACAAAACAAAACGCTTTGCTACACACTTGACAAAACATGGACATTGTATGTAGACATTTATAAAATGCTGATAAAAAAAAGACAACAAATACATGGTGAGATATAACCGACTCGACGGCACTTGGCTTGGCGATACTGTGTCCACAGATCGGAAAATTCAGCATAGTGGAGACATCAGTTCTCGCCAGACTGATCTACAAGTTTACTGCTATTCCTATCAAAACTCCAGCAAGAAGTTTTTATGTACATACAGAAGTTAATCTTAAAGTTTATATGGAGGCACAGCAGCTAGAATGGCCAAAAATAATCCTGACAAAATAGAACAAAGTGGGAAGAATTATTCGACTTGACATTAAGGCTTACTATATAGCTATGGGCAGTTCTACTCTGTCCTGTAGAGTTGCTGTCAGTCAGAACTGACTTGATGGCAATGGGTTTGGAATAATGAAGAGAGTGTAGTACCGGCAGAAGAACAGACACACAGATCCATGAAGAGAAGAGACAACCCAGAAAGAGACCAATAAAAATATTCTCAACTAGTGTATTACAAAGATGCAACAGCAATTGGATAGAAGAATATCACTTTCAATGATCTAAAGAAACTGAATATCAATAGGAGAAAAAAAAAAACCAACTTTGACCTAAACCTCATACCTCATACAAAATTTAACTCTAAATGAAATCACAGACTTAAATGTAAAACATAAAAGCATAAAAACTTTCAGAGGAGCAGAGCCAAGATGACAGACTAGACACATGTCTCCTCAATTCCCCCTACACTCATTACTGAATGGAGCACTCTGGACACACAGGAAGCCCTAGGATATAGCATAGGGTTGTCAGATTAGACTATGTGCCACTAAACAGCAAACATCCTCTATCTGGCACAAGCCAGCATACACTGAGCCCTGTTTCTGCTGACTTACCTCTTGGGTGGAGTGCAGGTTGTTATCCAGGAGGCAGGTGATGGGCATAAGCCAGCAAATATGTTGAACTGCATGCTACAGTAAACAGCGTATAGCGTAGCAGACTTGGGACAGCCACATTTTGTGAGCCCAGCTGATGACTGAGGCTACTACTGCCCCTCTACCCTCTCTTTTCTGAGCTCCACTATGGATTCAGCTGTTTCATGGCAGGAAGGGTAGCTCAGCAGGGATGCCATCTTGGTCAGCTATGAGGCAGAGCTATCCAACCAGAGGCCTCAGCGGGGGCTAATTCTCAAGCTTATAAGCAGTGTCAGACCAGAAAGTGCTTTTCCAGAATACAGGCTGTGTTTAGCACAGTATTACCTTACAGGCAGGGCCCGGCTGAGGATGACAGCAAGGCCGTAACCTCTATGTATTTTGAACTACATCATAGCATCTGGGAACAGCTAAAGAGCTGCTTCTGTTGTCAGCCAGAAGATGGGAACTGTCATACCTGATAGCATGACTGATTTTGGCTGCTGCTGGACAGTTTCTAGCTTTTTAAAATAAGATGGCCTGGAGAAAAGTACTGAGTGACCTGGTGGCATCTCTTCTAGCCTTTACTGACCCAGATCATAGGGTTGATTGACAGCCCCCAGTGACTTCATAAGTACAGTGCCAGACTTTCCAGCCAGGAGGTGGAGCCTGCCAACTCAGACAGTACACTGGGGCCAGTCACTAGGGTACACAGAGGTGGCTGGCAAAAAACTACCTCCTCAGAAATATTCTTCAGCTCCTGCTGAGGTAATAACAGAGAAACTAAACAGGCTCTAGATGGCTTAAAGGCAACAAACCACGGCTCCGGAAAACTCCCCAAATAAAGAATCAAAAAACTTCCCAGATGAAGAAGGCTTTCAGAAACTATTAGAGATCAAGTAAAAAACAATTACATATATACCCCTCCTAAAGATTGAACAAAATGCAGCAGTGCAAAATGAAAACCTAAACAAGGTCCTTGAACTCTGGAACATCAACAATCAGAAATGTAGTAGATCAATAACAAAACTACAGAATTAGACAATTCAATCCAAAGGCAAAGAGTAGAACTGAGGAGTGGAAGTCAGACTTCGTGACCTTGATGACAGAACAACTGACAATTTATGAGAAACCAGAGAAAAGAAGTAAGAAAAATGAAGACGCATTAAGAAACATGTTGGACTCTATTAAGAGGAATAATCTACCATTAACTAGAGTTCCTGAACAAGAAGGGATAGCGGAAAATACAGAGAGTATTGTTATTGAGTTACTGACAGAAAATTTACGTGAAATTATGCAATAAGAGATCATAGATATTCGTGACACGTATTGAATGCCACAAAACTAGATGTCAAAAGACAGCACGACATATTATAGTTGAGCTTAATAAATTGAAACACAAACAGATTCTCTTACAGGCAGAGGCTGAAAGCAAAATTAACATTCAGAGGGAAGCCCTGTAGGCTTTTGTCTGACTTTTGAGCAGAAATGATGTTGCCAAGGAGGCACTGGGATGACACATTCAAAGTCTTGAAGTAGAAAAGCCTGTGACCAAGAATTATATATAGTGCAAAACTGTCTCTCAAATATGAAGATGACATTAAGACATTTTCAGATAAACAGAAGCTTAGAGACTTTGTAAAGACCAAACCCAAACTAGGAGAAATTCTGAAAGAAGCTTTTTGCTTATAAAAACAAAACTATTGTATATACTTAAGGAGGCAATGCAGGACACAACATACAGAAACCTAACTCAGTTAGGGAAGTCACGAAACTCAATCAAAGCTACAATATTAAAAGAAGGGAAGAAGTGATCATATCATGAAAACTATGACACCGTCACAGTAAAAAGAGGGATATATTACAGTAGTT
This sequence comes from Heterohyrax brucei, assembly GCA_028571685.1. NCBI lineage: Eukaryota > Metazoa > Chordata > Mammalia > Hyracoidea > Procaviidae > Heterohyrax > Heterohyrax brucei. The sequence continues at coordinate 131,727,584 of CM053149.1, read as the reverse complement.
ATAGTCCTCTCAGATGGAGAGGAAGTTAAAAAGATATGCAGAAGTTGAAATTGGATTAAAACTTAAAATATTAAGTTTCACAACAACAAGGCAACATATCAAAACAAGAAATGTGATATAGGAGTCTCAACAAACACAAAGCTAACACCGAAAAAGATGGAAAGTCAACCTATAAAGAATGACCCTGAACAGAATATTAAGATCAACATACAATTAATCAACACAAAAATAAATACATAAAAATTACACCACCAAACACATACCTAACAATAATTACACTGAACATAAATGGACTGAACACTCCAATAAAGAGATGAGTGATAGCCTAGATCAAAAGACACGACTTGTCTATATGCTGCTTACAAGACACACAGCTTAGACTTAAAGATACGAACAAACTGAAAATTAAAACATGGAATAATATACACCAAACTAACAATACACAAAAAATAACAGGTGTGGCAATACTAATCTCAGATAAAATAGATTTTAATGTAAAATCCACCATCATGGACAAGGATGGTCACTATTATTGCTGAAAGGTTCAGTACATAAGCAGGACTTAACAACATTAAATATCTATGTAGCCAATACCAGAGCATCTAAATACATCAAGTAAACACTGACTCCATTGAAAAATGAGATAGATTACACCATAGTAATAGCTGGAGACTTCAACACTCCACTTTCAGTAATGGATAGATCATTCAGAAAAAATCTCAGTAAAGACACAGAAGATCTTATTGTCACAATTAACCAACCAGACCTCATCAACATATACAGAACTTTTTACCTATCAACAGATAAGTACATCTTCTTCTCCAATGCACATGGAACATTTTCCAGAACAGACCATGTGTTAGGACATAAATCAAATCTCAACAAAATCCAAACCACTGAATTATTGCAAAGCATCTTTTCGGAACATAAAGGCATAAAAGTCAAGATAAATAGCAGAAAAAACAGACAGAAATTTGAACTCATGGAAACTGAACAACATCTTCCTGAAAAAGACATGGGTTACAGAAGAAATCAAAGATGAAATAAAGAAATTTATGGAAGCAAGCCAGCCAAGTGCCCTCGAGTCGGATCCAACTCATGGCGACCCTATGGAAGCAAATGAGAATGAAAATACATCCTAACAGAATGCATCAGATGTAGCCAAAGCAGTGCTCATCAGCCAATTTATCTCTATAAATGCACACATCTGGGAGGAAGAAAGGACCCAAACCAAAGAATTAACCTACAGCTCTAACCACTTCTATTCAACATTGTACTAGAAGTTCTGGACATTAGAGCAATTAGACAAGACAAAGAAATAAGGGGCATCCACACTGGCAAAGAAGAAGTAAAAATTTCCCTATTTGCAGATGAATAAACAGAAAGAGAGCTACAGAAGAACTCGTTAGACACCAGAAGCAAACAGATAATAAAGATTAGAGCAGAACTAAATGAATTAGAGAATAGAAGAAGAACAATTGAAAAAATTAACAAAACCAAATGCTGGCTTTTGGAAAAGATTAACAAAAGTGATAAACCATTGCTTAAACTTACAAAAGAAAAACAAAAGAGGAAACAAAGAACCCAAATAAGAAATAAGATGGGAGATGTCACAACAGATTTAACTAAAATCAAAACTATCATAACACAACACCACAGAAGACCGTACTCTAACAACTTTCAAAAACCTAGAAGAAATGGACATATCACCTACCAAAATTCATATGACCTAACAAAATTATCACAAGGAGAAGCAGAACAACTTAACTTAATAACCCTACCATAAAGGAACAGACTGAAGAAGTCATCAAAAAACTACCAACCAAAAAAAGTCCTAGATCAGATGGCTTCACTGCAGAATTCTACCACACTTTTAGAGAAGAGTTAACTCCAATACTACTGAGACTATTTCATAGCATAGAAGTGGAAGGAATGGTCCCAAATTCATGCTATGAAGCCAGCAGAACCTTGGTACCAAAGCCAGAGAAAGATCCCACAAAAAAGGAAAATTACAGACCAGTATCACTCATGAACCTAGATGCAAAAATCTTCAACAAAATCTTTGCCAATAGAATTCAACAACATTCAAAAAAATAATGCATGATGTCCAAGTAAAACTTGGATTCATACCAAGAGTGCAAGGTTGGTTCAACATTAGAAAAACAATTAATGTGATCAACCACATAAATAACACAAAAGAATGACCTGATTTTGTCAACTGATGCAGAAAAAGCATTTGACAAAATCCAACACCCATTTATGCTAAAAACTCTCAGGGAAATATGGATAGAAGGCAAATTCCTCAATGCAGTAAGGGGCATCTATGCAAAGTCAACTGCCTACATCATCCTGAATGGTGAGAGACTGAAAGAATTCCCCTTGATAATGGGCACTAGACAAGGATACCCATTCTAATAACTTCTATTCAACATTGTACTAGAAGTTCTGGCCAGAGAAATTAGACAAGACAAAGAAACAAAAGGCATCCACACTGGCAAAGAAGAAGTAAAAATTTCCCTATTTGCAGGTGATATGACTGTATACTCAGAGAATCCTAAAGAATCCATAAATAAACTACTCAAACTATTAAAAGAGTTCAGCAAAGCATCAGGATAGAAGATAAACATAAGCAAATCAGAAGGATTCCTTTATACCAACAAAGAGATCATCAAAGAAGATATCACCAAATCAATAGCATTTACTATAGCTCCTAAGAAGATAAAGTACCTAGGAATAAATCTAACTAGAGAAATAAGAGACCTATACAGAGAGAACTACAAGACCTTACTGCAGTAAATCAAGAGATACATCAGTGGAGAAACCTACCCTGTTCATGCATAGGAAGACTTAACATTGTGAAAATGTCTATTTTACCCAAAGTGATCTACATATACCATGCAATCCCAAAAGAAATTCTAGTCACATTTTTTAATGAGATGGAGAAACAAACCACTACTTTGGAAAGGGAAGAATCTCTGGACATGCAAAGAACTACTACACAAGAGGAACGTAGTGGGAGGCCTCACACTATCCGACCTTAGAACCCATTATACAGTAGTCAAAACAGCCTGTTACTGGTACAAAAAGAGACATGTAGACTACTAGAGCAGAGTTGAGACCCCAGATACTCCACTATCATCTTATGAACAGTTCACAACTGACGAAGGCCCTAAGACTGTAAACCAGGGTAAAAACAGTCTCTTTAATAAAGGGTGCTGGCAAAATTGGATATCTATTTGCAAAAAAATGAAACAAGACCCATATCTCACACTTTACACCAAAAGCCACTCAAATTGGATAAAAAACAAACAAACAAACAAAAAAAAAAACCCACTAAACATCAAACCTAAAATGATAAAGATCATGCAAGAAAAAATAGAGTCAACAATGGAAGTTTTAGTACACAGCTTAGACAGCCTTCAATGTTTGACAAATAAAGCATGATAAACAGAAAACAGATAAATGGGAACTACTAAGAATCAAAGAATTTTACTCATCCAAAGACTTTATCAAAAGAACTAAAAGGTCACCTACAGAATGGAAAAAAAAATTTGGCAACCACATGTTTGATCGACGTCCGATCTCCACAATCAATAAGGTATTGCAAAATATCAACAAGAAAAAGGTAAATAACCCAATCAAGCAATGGGCAAAGGACATGGATAGACACTTCACCAAAGAGGATATCCAGGCAGCCAAAAGACACATGAGGAAATGCTTAAAGTCATTAGCTATTCAAGAAATTCCAATCAAAACTACAATGAGATATCATCTCACTCTAACAAAGTTGGCCATGATCCAAAAAACACAAAACAACAAACACTGGAGAGCCTGTGGAGAGACTGGAACTCTCCTACACTGCAGATGGGGTTGAAAATGGTATAACTTCTTTGCGAAAGCAATTTAGCATTTCCTTAAAAAGCTGGAAATAGATAAACCATTCGATCCATTAATCCCATTGCTCAGAATATATCCTACAGAATCAAAGGCAGTCATACAAACAGATCCATGTACACGAATGTTTATTGCATCACAGTCCACAATAGCTAAAATGTGGAATCCACCCAGATGCCCAACAACAGATGAATGGATAACAAACTGTGCTACATATACTCAATGGAACATTATGCAATGATAAAGAACAGTCATGATTTTAGGAAGCATCTCATAACCTGGTTTCAATTAGAAGACATTGTGCTGAGTGAAATCAGTCAGTGGCACCAGGACAAATGTTGTATGAGACGACAAATGTTGTATGAGGACTTAAAAACAGACTCATGTACAGAAGACTCTTAGACAGCTACAAGAGATGGTAGGGAGGGAGAAAGTTGGTCATAGATTAGAGTGGACAGAAATTTGAATGAAAGCAGTGACAGCACACATTAGAAAGATTAACTTAAGTGAACTTCAACATAACCTGAAAACTCTTCTAATCTGCACCCAGTATTCTAAGGACAGAGTAGCAGGGTCAGGGGTCTGGAGACCATGCTGTCAGGGGACATCAAGGCCAACTGGCATAACTAGCCTATTGCTAAGAGAGGCTTCTACACCCCATATTAGTGAGTGGTGTCTGGGGTCCGAAAAGCTAGCAAGCTGCCATCTGAGGTACATCAAATGGTCCCAACTCATCCAGAACAGACAACCACCAAGAACAACAAAAACAGGAGGGGAAAAAAAGCCCAGGGGACAGAAGGACCCATGTGAATGGGTGACAGTATCAACATGTCAGCAGAAGAATAAGTTGGTTCCTGGCCACCACCAAAGATGGCCGCGATGGGGCATACAATGTCAATTCCCAGTCACAACACAAAAGAAAGAGGGGTACACCTCAAGAACTGCACTAAAAGACCAAAATTTATGGTCCAGAGGCCTGGGGGTTCCCCTGGGTGCATGGCTCCTAGAGCTGCTGCTGCCTGAGAACCAGAAAAACATTACTGAGGTCAACTCTTCAGTCAGGAATGGAAGGGACTGGAGGTCACAAATGTGACTATATGGTGTATGTACTTTATGATTCTATGCATCTGCAGGATGCTGTCCTACTGGCCTCTTACTAGAAGAGAGACGAGAGGGTGGAAAAGAGGAGATAAGAGATTGTTACGAGGATATGACATATAGAGAACGAAAAAGAGGAGTGTGCTGCCACTGGGCAAGGGGAACAGAAGGAGCTGCAGACAGGCAGGCATACAAATTTAATTTGGATTGTATACTTTCACTTAATCATAATAAAAAAAACTTCTAGAAAAAATAGAGGAGATAATCTTCAGGATCTAGGTATCTGAAGAATTTTTAGTCTTGAAAGTAAAAATACCATCCATAAAAACAAAACCCAACAAATCATATCTCATGAAAATTGCAAGTATTGGTTCTGTGAAAACCCATGAACATGACAAGACAAGCAATAGAGTGGGAGAAAATATTTGTAAGTCACATATTCGGCAAAGGTCTAGTATTTGAAATACATGAAGAAATCTCAAATCTCAACAACAAAGAAATGTAAACCATTCAGTTAGAAAATGGGAAAAACACAAAAATAGGTGTTTCATAAATGTAGAAAATCAGATAGCAAATAAGCACTTAAAAAGTGTTTAACATCTCCTTCACACACACACCCTCCCCAAGTGAAGCAGAACCCAAATCCACGGCCATAATGTCAACTTCAACTACTAGCTGCCCTACAGGCCTGAATAGAACTGTCCCGTGGAATTTTCAAGGAGTGGCTAGTGGATTCAAACTGCCAACTTTTTGAGTAGCACAAGTAGTTCTTAACCACAGTGCCACTAGACCTCCTTAACATCACTATTCACCAGGGAAATGCAAATGAAAACCAGAATGAGAGTTTTACTGCTTACCAGAGTGCCTAAAGTAAAAAAGTAACAATATCAAAATGCTGGCAAGGATGTGGAAAAACTGGATCACTCATGTATTGCTGACGGAAATGTAAAATGGTAGAGTCGCTCTGGAAAACAATTCAGCAGTTTCTTATAAAACTAAACAGCACTTACCATGTGACTGATCAATTGTATTCTTAGATATTTATCCCAGAGAAGTGAAAATGTTGGTTCACACAAAATCCGTGCACAAATGTTCATAGCAAATTTTTTTTAAAATTTTTATTTAACATAACTGAGTGAAAATGTACATTCACATATAAATTTACATGGCCCCCTATATGCAGCTTCCACTGCTCTCCCTGTCCGGTGACAGCACACTATTCCTCTCTGCTCCATACATGTCTCATCCTCCCAACAGTCTCCTTTCCCCTCCTGTCCGTCCACTCCCCTTCCTCCAGCCAGAGGTCAGCAAGATGATATCCTATAGATGTATAGAACCATAAAGTGCTTCCAATATATGGTCACTCTGCCTTGCCAAGTCCAATCCATTCCTGTCCAAAGAGTGGACCTTTGTTATAATTTATGGGAAAGGGCAGCATCAGGGCAGGGGGCCATGCTCTCAGAGGAACTCCAAAATTGCTGGACCATCAATTGAGGTCTTTTAGTGGAGATCTCATGATGCACCTCTTTATTCTTGTGTTGCCAGTGAGACTCCTCTCTGTGAGCTCCATTGTGGCTATCACTGGTGGTGGCCGGGCACCATCCAGTTCTTCCGGTCCCAAGTTGATGTAGGCACCCACTCTTGTGGGTCTCTCCATCTTCTCGGTTGTCTTTACCACATGTCATTTTGGTCCTCAGTGAGCATCCGTTCCTGTTGAGTTGGGACCATTTGAGTTCATAGCAAATTTAATGGTAACAATCAAAAGCTAGAATTAGCCCACATGTCCTTCAAAAGGTAAATGGTAAAGAAATCGCAGTACATGCAAACTATGGAATGCTACTGATCAAAGTAAACTGAAAAGCACAAACTATGAATACAGATTGCTTGGATGAATCTCTACAGAATGATATTGCGTGAAAAAAGTCCATTCCAGATGATTACACACTATTGGATTCTATTGATGTAGTATTTCCGAAATGACAAATTTTTAGACATGGAGAATTAATGGTTGCTACAGTTAAGGGTGGGGGTAGAAAAGACATATTGCTGTTGTTAGGTGCCACTGAGTCAATTCCAACTCATAGCGACCTCATACACAACAGAACAAAACACTGCCCTGTCTTGTGCCATGTCTACGCTCGTTTTTAAGGTGAAGCCCATTGTTGCAACCACTGTGTCAATCCGTCTTGTTGACAGTCCTCTTCTTTTTCACTGACCCTCCACCCTACCAAGCATAATGGTAAAGAAACCGCAGTACATGCAAACTATGGAATGCTACTGATCTTTCACCAGGGACTGATGCCTCTTGACATCATGTCTAAGGTATGTAGGATGCAGTCTCGCCATCCTTGTTTCAAAGGAGCACTCTGGTTGTAGTTCTTCCAGAGCAGATCTGTTTGTTCTTTAGGCAGTCCATGGTACATTCAACATTCTTCTCCAATATCACAATTTAAAAGCATCAGTTCTTCTTCTGTCTTCCCTGTTCACTGCCCAGCTTTCATATGCATATGATGAGACTGAAAATACCATGGCTTGGATCAGGCACACTTTAGTCTTCAAGGTGACATCTTTGCTTTTTAACACTTTAAAGAGGTCCTTTGTAGCAGATTTTCCCAATGCAATGTGTCTTTTGATTTCTTGACTGCTGCTTCCATGGGCACTGATTGTAGGACTCAGAAAAATGAAATCCATAACATCAATCCTTTCTCCATTTATCATGCTGTTGCTTACTGGTGCAGCTGTGAGGATTTTTGTTTTCTTAATGTTGAGGTGTAATCCACATTGAAGGCTGCAGTCTTTGATCTTCATCAGTTAGTGTTTCAAATCCTCTTCACTTTCAGCAAGAAAGGTTGGGTCATCTGCATAAGGCAGGTTGTGAATGAGTCATCCTTCAATCCTGATGCCTCATTCTTCATACACAGTCCAGATTCTTGGATGATTTGCTCAGTATACAGATTGAAAAGGTATGCTGAAAAGATCCAACCCTGACATACACCTTTCCTGACTTTAAACCACGCAGCATCCCCTTGTTCTGTCTGCATGACTGTCTCTTGATCAATGTGCAGATACCTCCTTGTGAGCACAATTAAATGTTCTATAATTTCCATTCTCCACAACATTAGCCATAATTTGTTATGATCCACACAGTCGAATGCCTTGGTACAGTCAATGAAACACTGGTAAAACATCTGTCTGGTATCCTTTGCTTTCAGCCAACATCCATTTGACATCAGCAGTAATATCTCTGGTTCCACATTCTCTTCTGAACCCGGCTTGACTTTCCGGCAGTTCCTTGTCAATATACTGCTGCAGCTGCTTTTGAATGATCTTGAACAAAATTTAACTTGCATGTGATATTACCGACATTGTTCAGTAATTTCCACATTCAGTTGGATCACCTTCTTTGAAATGGGCATAAATATGGATCTCTTCCAGTCATTTGGTCACACAGCCGTCCTGCAAAGTTTTTTGGCATAGACAAGTCAGCACTTCCAGTGCTGCATCTGTCTGTTGAAATATTTCAGTTGATTTTCCATCAATTCCTGGAGCCTTGTTTTTTGGCCAGTGCCTTCAAGGCAGCTTCGATTTCTTCTTTCAGTACCAACAGTTCTTGATCTTATGCTATCTCTTCAAATGGCTGAACACTGACCAGTTCCTTCTGGCATAATGACTCTATTTCTTTCATCTTTTGGTGCTTCCTGAGTCATTTACTATATCCCCTGTAGAATCCTTTGTTACTGCAACTTGAAGCTTGAATTTTTTCGTCAGTTCTTTCTGCTTGAGAAATGCAGAACATGTTCTTCTCTTACCGTTTTCTATTTCCAGCTCTTCGCACATGTCATTATAATACTTCTCAAGCTGCCCTATGAGATCTTCTGTTTAGTTCTTTTACTTCATCATTCCTTTCTTTTGTTTTAGCTGCTTTTGATATTCAAGAGCAAATTTCAGAGTCTCTTCTGACATCCAATATTTTCTTTCTTTCCTGTGTCTGACCCATTTTGATTTAGTTTTTGTGCGTGGTGTGACATACGGGACTCGTTTCATCTTTTTGCAGATGGATGTCTAGTTATGCCAGTACCATTTATCGAAAAGACTGTCCTTTCCTCAATTAATGGACTTTGTGTCTTTGTCAAACATCAGCCGCTCATAGGTGGATGAATTTATGTCTGGATTCTCAATTCTGTTCCATTGTTCTGTGTATGTGTTATTGTACCAGTACCAGGCGGTTTTAACTACTGTGGTAGTGTAATAGGTTCCAAAGTCAGGTGGGGTTAAGCCTCTCATTTTTTCTTCTGTAATGCTTTAGTGATCCAGGACTTCCACCATTTCCATATGAAGTTGGTGATTTGTTTCTCCATCTCATTAAAAATGCCCCTTCAATTTGGATCGGGATTGCACTGTATCTATACACAGCTTTGAGTAGGGCACATTTTCACAATCTTGAGTTTTCCTATCCATGAGCAAGGTATGTTTTTGTACTTACGAAGGTCTCTTTTTAAAGCAGTGTCTTAGAGTTTTCTTTGTCTAGGTCTTTTATGTCTTTAGTTACATTTATTCCCAAGGATTTTATCATCTTGGGGGTTATTGTAAATGGCATCGATTTGGTGATCTTCTCTTTGATGGTCTTCGTTGGTGTACAGGAATCCAACTGATTTTTGTATGTTTATCTTGTAGCCTGATAATTTGATGAAATTTTCTGTTAGTTCCAGTCCTTCTCCTGTGGATTCTGTGGGGTTTTCTGTGTACAAAATCATTATTTTGTTGAGCGATTTCCCTTCTGTTACTATTTTGCTGAGAGTTTTTATCATGAACGGGTGCTGGACTTCTGTCAAGTACCTTTTCTGTATCAATTGTTCTTGTCTTAATTTTATTATGTGATGGATTGCATTGGTTGTTTTTCTAAATCAAACCATGCTGGCATACCTGGGATCAACCTTACTTGGTCATAGTGAATTATTTTATTAGGTATGTTGTTGAAGTCTACTGGCTAACATTTTGTTCAGGATTTTTGCACCTAAATTCATGAGGGATATTGGTCTGTAATATTATTCTTTGTGGTGTCTTTACCTGGTTTAGGTATGAGGGTTACACTGACTTCCTAGAATGAGTTTGGGAGTATTCCATCCTTCTCTACACTCTGAAATATCGTTAGTAGTATTAGTGTTAACTCTTCTCTGAAAGTTTGGTAAAAGTCTTCAGTGAAGCTGCCAATGCCAGGGCACTTTCCTGCAGGGGAGTTTTTAAATTACCTTTTCAGTCTCTTTTTTTGTTGCAGGTTTACTTACCTGTGTCTGCCCTGGTGGTGTAGTGGATAAGCGCTATGGCTCCTAACCAAAAGGTTGGCAGTTCAAATCCACCAGGCATTCCTCGAAAACTCTACGGAGCAGTTCCACTCTGTTCTCTAGGGTCACTATGAATTGGAATTGACTTGATGGCAGTGTGTGAGTATCAAATTTGTTGAAGTGCAATTTTTCATAGTACTCTGTCCAGATTCTTTTGATTTTAGTTGGGTTTATTATGATTAGGGTTATCTGCTCCTTCTCCTATTTTTCTTTTGTTAGTTTGGCTAATGGTTTACTTATTTTGTCAATGCTTTCAAAGAACCAGTTTTTGCACTTGTTACATCTTTCTATTCTTGGTTTCATTCAGTTGTGCTCTAATTCTTAGCTTTCTTCTTTCTTTTCTTACTCTCTCTCTATGTGGCCAAGTTGCAGGGTTAATGCCTTGATTTAGGTCCTTACTCTTACCTGGATGTGTGCATCTGTTGCCATCAATTGACCTCTGAGCACTGCTTTTTCTGTGTCCCAGAGGTTCTGGTAGGATGCATTTTCAGTCGCATTTCAGTCTGTGAATTTCTTTACCTATTTTTAATTTCTTGTATATCCCAGTAATTTCGGAGCAAGGAGTTATTTAGTTTCCACAGGTTTGATTTTTTTGCCTTACTTGTTCTGGTACTGATACTTATTTTTATGGATTCCCAGTCAGTAGAGATGCTCTGGACTTGCTTAAGTGTTGTTTTCTGGCCTAATATGTAGCCTGTTCTGGACAATGTTCTACGTGTGCTGGGAAATAAAGTTTCCTCGGCTGCTGTTGGGTGAAGTATTCTGTATACGTGTCATGGATTGAATTGTGTCCCCCTCCCAAAATATGTGTAGCTGTGTGGCTGGGCCATGATTCCTTGTATTCTACGGTTGTCCTCCGTTTTGTGATTTTACTGTGCTGTACGTTAAAGGATTAGGGTGGGACCATAAATCCTTTCATAGACTCACCTCCCTGCTCCACTGTAAATGGAGTTTCCCTAGAGCCTGGCTTGCACCACCCTTAATCCTTTCTTCCTACAAGAGATAAAAAGAAGAGGAAAGAAGCAGAGAATTGGGAACCTCACACCATCAAGAAAGCAGCACTGGGAGAAGAGGGCATCCTTCCGACCTGAGGTTCCTGAGCCGAGATACTCCCTGGACAAACAAACTGATGCAACACTGGACTTTCCTCCAGAGCCGACAAGGGTGAAGGGCTTCCCCTGGACCGGACATCCTGAATTTGGACTTGTAGCCTACTGGACTTTGTAAGAATAAACTTTCCTTTGCTAACGCCACCCACTCTGTGGAACTTTCTGTTAGAGCAGTACTAGTTGACTACAACAATACGTCTATCAGATCAAATTGGTTGAATGTGGCATTTAGAGCTCCTGTATCTTTACTGAGCTTCTTTCTGGATGTTCTATCCTTTACTGAAAGCAGTGTGTTGAATGAAGTCTCCTACTATTACTGTTGAGCCGTTACTCTTTTCCATTCTGTTAGAGTTTGTTTTATGTATTTTTGGAGCCCTGTCGTGGGGTGTGTAAATATTTACTGTGGTTATGCCCTCCTGGTGCAGGGACCCTTTAAACATTATATAGTATTCTTCCTTATCCTTAGGGTGTATTTTACTTTAAAGTATATTTTGTCACAGATTAATATTGTCATTCCTGCTCTTTTTTTTGATTATTGTTTGCTTCACATATTTTGTCCATTCTTTCAGTTTTTGTTTTTAACAGATAGAGTGGTCTCCAATTTCCTGAGCCTGCTCTCTACCATACAGTTGATATAACTGAAGTTAGAAGTCAGGTATATACCCTGTTACATTGTCCTAATGAGGATCTATACTGTTGTAGTTGGCCCACAAAGGTCCATGCAGGCATGAGAAGCATTCAAAGTCCATGGACCCTTTATGGCTACACATAGGCAAAGGAGCTGTTTCTGCCCTAAATTCCCAACTTAGATGGCAGGTGAGCTGGCAAACTACTTTTTCTTTCTTTCTTTTCCCTTTTCCCCCAGTCTCCTAGACCCAGAGAATGGCTTGGTGCACATGACAGGTCCTACTTCCAGCAAACAGGATGCAGTAATTTCTAAAGCAGGCTTAGACCCAGTGTAGATCAGGGAGGGAACAGGTAAATGGGCCCAGCCAAGTGCCGTCGAGTCGGATCCGACTCATGGCGACCCTAGGGACCCGGGTAGAACTGACCCCCAGAGTATTCAAGGAGCACCTGGTGGAAAATGGGAGAGGAGTTTTTATCAAAGGGATGTTTTTTAGATTTGTGTGGTAAGTTAGATGCATGTACCTATCTTTTGCTGACTGAGTGTCACTTTTCACGGGTTCTGGAGGCGTGACTATATTCTCTGCTGCTCAGTCTTTTCTGATATGGAAAACACTTCCCAAATGCCACTGTTTGCCTCACCAGTGGTGCTAGTTGATCTAGCCTGCAGGGTGCTGGTTCCTGCCAGGTCAAGTCTGGTGATTCCTCACTGCTTCTGAACCATCTCTCCCCCTGCCCTTGACTCATAGTCTAATTTCTCAACTTGACCTGTGATGTTCAGGGCACACAGATTAACATGTATAGTCAATTCACTGTTTGCTTGTTCTGTCTTTGTTGTAAGAGGGACCACGGGAAGCATCTGACTGCTCCACCATCTTGAAAACAGAGCTGGGAGATACGCAGCCGCCACTACTGGAAAGCATTTCCATCATATACATACAAAGGATATAAATACCTCAAGAATGTGGAAAATAGCAAAATGAGTTAAAAAAGAAAACAGGAGGTGAGTTTTGAGCACATAACATCTTTGTGTTAATATGGTTTATTTAATTATAACTTATATAATTTAATCTTTATGATGGCTGTGTTTAATAAACAGATTACAAAATCTGGAAAAACAGTAAGATGCTTTCCTAAGTCAACTGAAGCCCACTCCAGCACACCTCTGCTTAAGGAGATGTAAATGCACTAGAAGAAGGAAGTAGTCTCCCCACACAACTATTATCTCTTCCACAGCTGTCTAGATGGTCACAGCAATGAGCTCTAGGTAGAAGTTAAAATTCTAAAGCACTTCATGTCTTCCTCCTTGCTACCAAATGTATGTTTTGTCTTTTTCATCTGTTCTCCTTGGTTTTATAAGAAGACCTGTGTTAATTATATTTAGTAAATAGGGCTACATTCAACTTCACCTGCCAGAAATCCCATGTCTTCATACCTGTGACCTACATGCATGGGAGACCCTGCTCAATGCTGCCAAAAGAAACATCAGAGACAAGAAGGAAGAAGACAGTGACTTCCAGTCTATAAAAATGGGTGCCCAGATATTACACATCCTGGGGTCAGCCCTCATTCATTTCGGAGCATGGGTACAGATGAGACAGCTGGACAAAGACTAGAGATGCCCTTAGTGCGTGGGTCACAAGCCTACCAGGGTCAAGAAGATTCTGGCCTCACATATCACAAGGTATCTTTTCTGAAAATTCTGTCCCTATAGTGTGATAAACTTGATTTAAAGTGATTTTGAATCCAGAAAACAGGGATGTGTCTACAAGAAAGCACAAAGATCCTGTTGTTGTTTACTTACAGTGAAAAATGAGCCAAGCCAAGTGCCATCGATTTACCCAATTACATGCTTGATGTGCCTAAAACTATTTCTCCCCAAACTACACACTGTTTTTACACCTCTTTACTGTGGCATGTAAGCTTCAGCCTGTTGTTGCTAGCTACCAGTGAGTTGGCCACCGACTCATGGTGAGCCCATGTGCAGTGGAATGAAACGTTGCCCAGAAATGCACCATCCCATGATTGGCTGTGGGTTGGACTGTGGTGATCCAAAGGGTTTTCACTGGCTGATCTTTGGAAGTGGGTCACCAAGCCTTTCTCCCTAGTCCATCTTAGCTTGGAAGCTCCACTGAAACCATCACAGCAACATGCCATCACTGGCCTGACTTGTTTATTTCCTCACCGCAAAGCTGAGGCCTGGTGACTTCCTGCCTGCTTGCCTCTGGAAGGCCTCCTGCTGTGGGGGACTACCCTCTACGTGCCACTGCTGATTTGCCAGCCCCAATAAATAGCTTGCTGTGCAAGGCTGCTACTCATGGTCACATCTTTCCCCTGATCAGCCCCAAATTCCTTCAGATTCACTACAATCCATCAAAACCCCAGAAAATCTCCCAGAAGTGGCAAGCCAGAATGTTAAGCAACTCATATGTGCCAGCAGTTACTTATAAGACGACCGAATAAACTGCTCAGCTCACCTGCTCTCCCAGATGCCACCTCTAAATCAGAGTGAAGAGTTCCAGTGACATAGGACTGCAAATGGTGGCACTGAGTAGGAGAAAGGTAGCCTCCAGTCCCAGGACAGTCAGAGCTCCTGGACCCAGTAGACAAAAACTAGGCAGCCACAGATACTCGCACAGCTTGCCCAGAGTTCCAAACCAGTATCACCACCTGTCTTTGTCTTGGGTATTGAGGATGCTTACCACTTATCGGGGTTGATAAAGCTGTTGTCCATATACAAGAATGGAAAGATAACTTAGGAATGATAACAGCACCAAATTGCAGAGATAGGGCCCATGCCAGAGGAAACTGGAAAATACAGACAAGACAATGCCAGGTTAACTAGTATCAGCCAAGAGATGTGAAATTCAAGAAAACCAGACATAACGGCTGTGAAAATGAAGCAATCAGAGAACTTGAAAAACATGTCTATTAAAAACATGGTTGTCAAAATAAAAATTAATTGGAGAAGTGATGAAATAAAAATTAACTGGAGGACTGAGCAGTAGAACGATACGGCTAAATTCTGAACTGCTGATCTGGAAAATCAGAACAAGAAAGTCTCTCCCAATGTGACAGGACAAGAAATTAATTCTCAATAGTAGCCATGAGGTACCAGTAAAAACATGATTTTTTTTTTTTAAGTTGCAAAGCCCAGGTGGAAGGCATGTGAGAACTCTTCCCAGTATTCTTCCAACTGTAACCACTATTGTGGATCTGTGTCGCCTGTCTGCAAAGCCAGTGCTGAGACAGGAGGTGAGGTGATTAAATGAGGACCTTTTATCAAATGTCGACACACAAGAGGCAAGGCGGGACCACTTCCTCCAAAGCTTGCCTGCCTGTACAGGCTAAGTCCAGAGGTTACAGAAGCTGATTCAGGAGGGGGAATCGGGTTAATGGTTTTTTTGGATCCATGCAAGCAATTTCTTTGAGGTTTTAACAACAGTCTTTGTGAAGGTCTGCACGGTTCCAGAAACTTGGAAAGATTGATAATCATCCAAGTTCAAACCACCTGGTGATTCGGTCCAATAGTCTTAGAGAACAGCTGAAAGGGGATAAAGAGAACAATTAAGCAACACTCTTAAGAGGAAAGAACAGCCATGTGACTTACGACTACTACAAGGTTAATTTTTGTGGATGTGGGAAAAACAAATTTGCAGGACTGAGTACTTTAACGTGGCTGTTCTAACTATTGTTTGTAGCAAGATGGAGTCAGGGTGACCAAAGGCCTCCCTTTCACAACCTTCCCCTAAGTCTGAAATTATTTCAAAATGAAAATTGACAAAGATCCACAGCAGTAGTTAAATGGCAAATAGAATCCAGTACAAAAGCAGTTCAACCCATAAAATGTCTTTAAAAAGCACAAAAAACCTAGATATTTCTTTAAACTCACAAATGATAAAACTTAAGTGATAAAGATGAAAGACTAGAATATGAGGCAAGAAATTTTATGTTCCAAGATGGGGAAAATCAACATTGTAAAGCTATTTATACAAGTAAATTTATTCATCCAGTGAAATGTCAAGCACACTACTAGCAGAATTTGCTCTTATAGGACTTAAGAAGCTGATTCTATAGTTTATATAAAATGAAAAATTCCCCCCAATCAAGAATATCTTAAAAAAGAAGAAAAATGAAAGGAGACCTGCCAATCAATCAATCAAAGACGACAGAGTAGAGAAACTGATTTATGTAGATGTTGGAGTTCAGAGTGTGACAAAACCAGTGTTACAAGTTGGTGTGCAAAAGAATGGCCTACAGGCTACACTGTGCTGGGAAGACAGATCACCTCCTTAGAAAAATGATACGTACTCGAACAGATTTAAGAGCAAATCCCAGACACACTGAAGAAACACAAGAGATGGTCTAACATTAGAGAAAATGGTAAAAGAGAAAATATTTAAATTCTTTCACACAAAGTGCAAACGAGATATTACAAAGGAAAGGAATTATATTTTAGGTTACATAAACATTTTTATAGTCTGGCTCCTCCTAATAAAGCTTAAATTCAACTTGAAGGTATCTTCCCAACAAAATAATAATGTGTACAAGAAATGTATGCACAAGAATGCACGTTCACTGTAGTTGTGCCAGAGGTAGCAAAGCCATGGGGATGACCTAACTGCCTCTCAGCATGAGTAAACAGGGTGTACCATGGGGAAGTAAACTCTGCTGCTTTAAATAAGCAAGAGACCCCTACACATACTTTCACAGGAATGGCCCTACAATATGTCTTTTGGTAGGAAAAAGTCAAAGATCAATGTATATAGCCTGCATGAATTTGTTGAAAAATTCAAGTATTGCTTGAATCTTCTAT
Organism: Heterohyrax brucei; assembly: GCA_028571685.1. NCBI lineage: Eukaryota > Metazoa > Chordata > Mammalia > Hyracoidea > Procaviidae > Heterohyrax > Heterohyrax brucei. The sequence goes on along the minus strand of CM053149.1, from coordinate 131,710,701 downwards.
GATGAGAATCTCTTAATATTTTATTTCATACTAAAAGGAAAAAAAGAAAGGGAAAACAGGGTCTTTTTACTTAGCATTAAAAAACTAATATGCACTGATGTGAGTCACACTGGATTACATTTTCTTTCGTTTAAAAGCAGTTAAACAAGTGTGAAAATATACAAAAATTTTTGCAGAATAAATTAAAGAACTGGGTCATAAACAGGCTTTTTAGGTCTCAAATTGGAAACTTTGACGGCATGGTGGTTCAGTGTTACAGATGTTAATCAAAAGATAGTAGTTCAAATCCACCAGGTTTTCCTTAGAAACACTATAGGCCAATTCTACTCTGTCCTATAAGGTCCCTGTGAGTCAGAAAAGACTCACCAGCAACACATTTGGTTTTTGGTTTTTAAGCCCCCAATTAAACAAAACATGAAGCAGCCTTTTAAAATGCATCTGAAAACAAAGTTTTTAAAAAACTCATACTTAATTTCACTTCTCAGCATGTTAACTTCAATCACAAAGTGATATTTTAACTGGTTGAGGGGGGTCTTCAGACAAACCAGGTAGACATGCACTCATAATTCACTGGCTCTATGTCAGGCCCTCCGCCAACCAGCAGAGCCTGGATATACAACAAGGCAAAGGACAGCCTTGGCCTTCTCCCTTGTGCCCCTTTGCTGCATTGGGGATATGGAAAAATGCCAGTACTTGTAGAAAAACTGACAGATGCTGAGAAAAGAAGAGGCAGCCCCTGCTTGGATGGATACAATGATCAGGAATGTCCTTCCACTAGATACAACTTACTCTGCTATCTGGAAGAAGAGGAGCCACCTGCGGGGAGGCTGGAGGAAGGCCATCTCAGCACAGGCAGCTGCAGGAAGAACAGGCTGAGGAACAAAGCCTAGAGTTCTAGTGTGGCAGAGACCAGGGGGTCCCACGGGTTGGGGGGGGGGGGACCAAGGGGCCTGGGGAGAGTAGAGAGGAAGGAAAAGCCAAGGGGCTCCAGGGTGGGCGGGCACCACAGAGGGCTGTTGAGGCAGGCAGGACCAGGTTAAGCAAAGTCCACACTCAACTGCTAACCAAAAGAGTAGATATTTGAGTCCGCCCAGAGAGACACTGGAAGAAGGATCTGGAAATTTACTTCTGAAAAATCAGCAATTTAAGAACCTTATGGAGCACAGTTCTAATTTGACACACATAAGATTGCCCTAAGTTGGAAAGACTTGATGACAACTGGTTTGACTTGAATACTCTGGGGGTCAGTTCTACCCTGGCCCGTAGGGTCGCCATGAGTCGGATCCGACTCCATGGCACTTGGCTTGGCATTGTAATTAAGTGAAAGTTTATAATGCAATTTTGCATACCTGCCTCTCTGCAACTCTATTTGCCGTCTTCACCCCACACACTCTTTACTTCCAGTATCCACTCAGCCAACACTTGTCCCCTCCTCTCTACCCTTTCCTCTCTCCTCGAGAAAGAAACCAGTAGGATGGCCTCCTATAAATGTATAAGACAATCAAGTACACACATGACATGCATCACCCTGTGTCCCTGGGCCCAGTCCACTCGCCATCTCAAGTGTTGGCTTCAGCACGAGTTTCAGGTGTGGGCAAGTCTAGGGGTCATGTTCACAAGGGACCCTCCAGGCTGTCAGACCACCTGTTCTGGTCTTGTAATAGAGTTATTGATCTGTACACCTCTTTTTCTTGGCTACATCAGGGACTCTACATTGTGCTCCCTTTCAGAGCTGTCTTTGGGGGTGGCTGGGCACCATCTGGTTTTTCTGTTGTCATGCTGATGTAGTCTCCCAGTCATGTGGGTCCTCTGCCTCCTGGGCTTATTTTTCCTGTGTCTTTGATGTTCCAGGTGGGTTGGGACCAATTGGTATTCCTCAGATGCCAGCTTGCCAGCTTTTAAGACCCCAGATGCTACTCACCAGTATGGGGTGTAAAAGACTCTCTTTGCAAAATATTAGTTACGCCAGTTGACCTCGATGACCCCTGACTCCTGTCCCCACTCTGCTGTCCTTGATTTTTTTCGTTTAATCTTATTTACAACCATACGCTCAACACTGAGCTCAGGTCCCAGAAGCTACAGAAACCAGCAGATCGTTGTTGAGTGACGAATGTGCACAAAGGTCATCTATTGTACCACCTTTGTTTTAGCAAAGACCAGAAACACTCCTAACCTATCCTTCATCAGGAGGTAGTCAGGTATCCATCAACTAGAGATCCACACCCATCCAGCAGGAATTCCAGCGGCTACTTCCAAGCCAGGATGATCTCCAAATGCTGCTGTGAAAATGTTGTCAAGTTACGCAGTGTGCTGGCAAAAGCAACGTGGGTAACGGTGTGTAGAGTGTGTAAAAATGATACAAACACAAAACGATGTACAAAAAAATGTCTGGAAAAGTAACCAAATAAAATTACTAGCTATGGTTACTTCTGGAAGAAGGTGCTGGGGGCCTAGAATAGAAGAAGGATTTACTTTGGTTTACACTTCATTTTCAAAAAGACAAAATTAGTTATTTTTTTAAATTATTCAGAGGAAAGAGACATAAACACTCACACATATTGACAAGAGAATGCATAAGCTATACTGAAGAAAACCGAAAGTGACCTTCAGAGGGAAAAAAATGTCATTTTGAATAAACTAAACACACACCGTTCACATACACACATATTTCCTGAATTCAAGAAGCCATTGTATTATTAAAATGTCATTTCTTCCCTCAGAGTAATCTATTCATTTAATGTAACCCCACTTCAGATCTCAAATTGATTCCTTTTGCGTTCTGACAGGAAAAAAAAAAAAAAACTCATTAGGATAATGACGCATTTCAAAACAGACAAAGACATTCTGAAGAAGGATCCTGATGTCTAGGATGGAGAAGGCAGGCTTAACCTACCAGTTAGAAAAATGTGCTTTAAAATTAAAGAAGCTAAAATAATGTTGTTCTAGCCAAAAAGCCAAGTGCCGTCGAGCTGGAATGTTGTTCTAAGAACATGAATAAACTGACATAGGAACGGAATGGAAAGAAAAGTTCAGACAGACAATTGGACACAAGTGTCTGTATGTATGTGTATGCCTATATATGCTAATATTAGCTGTTTTTTTACTACCTAGCATACAATTCGTGCCTACTCCTCTCCCCAAGCCTTTTTAATAATATCTCATTTCTTTTTGGGAACTATTTCTTGAAACACCCATTAGATTTAATCTAGTGAGACAGTTAATTATACTCCCTGACCTGCCCTAGGCAATCAAATACTCCATCCATGGATTTGTCTCTTGAGCAAATGGACAAAGAGGACCATTGGAACCACTGGAGCTGCTCCCTTCTGCAGAACTTGGCCCAGGTGAGTCCCGGGTTCTTAGCTGTGGGCCTGACTGTGGCTCAAGCTTCTGGGTTCACAGAAGTTCCCTGGGAAGCACCAGTTTCCAAGTCTGATCTCTAGCCTCCTGGACTGTGGTATAGGCTTCACCATCCTCCTCATAAATGTCCTTGAACTTGGTCAGTTTTTGTAGCTTGCCACCAAAGACCTCAGTGATTCAGGTGGCATTTTAAATAAGCAGAGAAAATGCTAAGTTAGTTCAGAATGGTTTTAGGAAAACTAGCTAGCCATTTACAGAAGAAAAGTTAAACTTATCAAATAAATTCTATGCACATTAAAGAGTTAACTATAAAAAATACAAGCCACCACTGTCTTGGAAATTATTGGAAAACATGATCTAGGAAAGGTCTTTTTAAGCATAGCTCTAACATTAAGCTACAAAGGAAAATATTGATAGATTTGAAACTTTTCACTATGGCACTGTGGCTTGGCTCTCGGTTTGATCCGGACCTCCCAGGCGCTGGTGCTTCCCTCACCCCAATTAGTCTGTCTCCCATACACAAGGTTTTGCATCGGAAAACAGGAGCACAGAAAAAATGGCCAGTCCCTCATAAGCTATAGATTTTACTGTATTTGCAGGTACCTAGTATTTAGGAATAAAGAGACTGACCAAGTTACAGACACAATATGGTAATTCTGCTGTAATGCCAGAGACGGGGATCTTAGCAATCACAGAGAAGACTGCACTGTAATAAGGATACGTGTATAACCATCATATTGGGGATAAAAACTGATCAGTGTCACCTAGGCCATACTGAACAGCTAGACCAAGCACTAACAATTACTTGTTAGAACTCAGTAGGTGCTTTAGCACTGGAGCAGTTGCCAACTTACAGCACCTCTGCTGGCCTTGGCAGATAAGGAATTAGAGTGGCACGCTTCCCAACAGCTGTCCCCTTTAATAGAAATGGCATGGCTATGAGAAAATTAGGCATGATTCTGCTGCAAAAAAACTTTAGTTATCTCAGCATAGCACTGACGTCACAGAAAAGACAGCCATAGGCAAAGTGAGTGCCTGGGCAGCTGTGGAGGAACGCAGCTCTAGAAGCCGGCCCTATGCAGCCTCTGAGATACAGAGAGAGCCAGTGCCTCTGAACCCAGCAGCTGTGCTTACATTAGCAAACCACAAACTTACCTGCATGTAGCTGGGCACATCTTAATTGTTGTCCCAGCCAGAGTCACACTGCAGTGCTACAAGAAGCTAAGTCATCTCAGAATGACAGTTCTATCCAACAAACTGTTTCTTGACCCTTTACAATGCCTGCACACTCTCTATTGTTTTCTTGGATCTAACAGACATTTTTTGTTTTAATTGAAAGCTGAGAACTGTATTGTTTTGATGCTGTCATTACCAAGCTTATATTTATACTAGCATTTGAAATCAACTTACAAAACTGATGTTTTAAAAATAAAAATCAAAGCAACAAATGCTAAAATGTAAGTTACAAAGACACTCAAAACACAATTCTATGCTATGATCCTGTGAACTATACTAACTACTAGTTACTAAGTAGAACGATTGTGTGGGGGAGGTGGGGGTACAAACTCAGAAACATTTAAAATTTAAAGTGAACAATTCAGGGACACTTAGTACATTCACAATGTTGTACAACTAACACTTCTATCTCTTGCCAAAACATTTTCATCACCCCGGAGGAAAAGCCCTTAACCTTATCCCAGACTGAGTTTTAATTTGGAGAGAATTTTTTAGAAATGAATCAACTTAAATTCTTTAAACAGCTACACAACACTATAACTAATGAAAAGATCACATAAAATCTGAGAGTACACGAAATTATTTTAAAATTGCTCTCATGCAAAATCCAAACCTTTGCCCTTCACCAAAATGTGTGCACTTCATTACTCACCAGCTGACAGCCTTCCAGGGAGCTGACGAGCTGAGCGTTCTGACAGGAGAGAATGGAACCAGCCAAGTTCAACATTACACACACTGCAGAAAGCAGCATGAAAAAGGTTATCTGGAAACAAACCAAACAAGAAGTTGATTATTCACTCAAAGAAGGAAATGTGATTTGGCTTTTAAAAAGCATATAGTTGATAACTACATGGACGAGATTTTTATGTTGTCAAGGAAAATATTATTTTTTCAAAATTTCAACTTCATATTACCCTAGGAAAAAACAGAAAAACAAAATCACTGAAAAGCTATAGCAAGTTTCCATGATTCTATCTGAAATTTATTATGACTAAATATTGTAAAAGTCAAACTTGAAATAATATGAATTCTAGAGTCACAAAGTGAGATTGCTGGACTAAAGGATGAGTGAATATTTAATTTTTGCTAGATACTGCCAAATTCTCCTTCATAGGAGTTATACCATGTCTAATTATCACTAGCAATGTATGAGAGTGAGAAGTCTTTAATATTCTTGCTAAAGAAAAAAAAAGAAAGAAAAAAATGGCTGAATTAAATTTAGGAGCAATTGGTATTACTATTATCTACCAGAAATGTAACATACCTCCCTGGAAAGTAGTAAAATTTACTTTTCCTTAAAAACTCGCATGTACTATTGCACATGCACCACTAAAATGAAAGAAGGTATTTGTTCATTTAGGAAACATTTCAACTCCATAGTATAACTTCAGCAATGGTTTTAGCTGTAGATCTACTTTCCTTTTGCTATACTAATCTATGTAAATCTCTAGTTTTTGTAAATCCAATCCAGTATAAACTTTCCTAAATCCAATCTCTAGCAAGAAATAAAAACATGTTCTAGCAGGCTACAGAGCAGTTGATACTTTGTGGCAGAACAGCTTTAATTTCACTTTGGTTCTATGAATTTTATCCATAGAATTGGAAAAGATATTCTGAATACCTAAGAATAAGAAAGAAAAAAAATGGCTGAATTAAATTTAGGAGCAATTGGTATTACTATTATCTACTATAAATGTAACATACCTCCCTAGAAAGTAGTAAAATTTACTCTTCCTTAAAAACTCACATGTTAGAAAAACAGTTAGAGAACCAAGGATTTGAATATTTAGGCAGACTGTTGATGTTGTTGTCAGTTGTTTCAAGTCTATTCTGACCCACAGTGAGTCCATGGACAACCGAATAACCAAAACACGGCCTGGTGCTAAGCCATCTTCATGATCACTGGTATGTTTAGAATCCACTGTTGTTGCTATTGTGTCAATCCATCTCACTGAGGGTTTTCCTTATTTTCACTGGTAGATTAAAACACAAGAATAAAATAAACAAACCCACTGCCATCTCATTGACTGTGACTCAGAGTGACCCTACAGGACAGAGCAGAACTATCCCACAGGGTGTCCAAGGTTATGTACTGCCACATCCCTCTCCTGTGGAGTTACTGGTGGGTTCAAACTTCTGACCTTTCGATTATTAGCTGAGTGCTTAACCCTGCGCCATCAGTGCTATTGGTGGATAGCAGCAAAGCTAATTAATCCTCTAATACATATTTTAGCAAACCAAATAGATTAAATATCAGCAAATGAAGTAGGTAAATGGATCTGAATGCATGATATCTGTTTCAATCAGCTAGTCTGGCTCTAACAGAAAATACCATGAAGTGGATGGGTTTAACAAAGGAAAGTTTATTCTTACATAGTCCAGTAGGCTACAAGTCCAAATTCAGGAAGCCCACTCCATGGGAATGATTTCTCCATTGTAGGCTCTGGAGAAAAGTCCAGTATTGCATCAGTCTTTGTTCAGGGAGCATCTTGGTGCAGGAACCTCAGGTCTGATTGATGAGATCTTCACCCAGTGCTGCTTTCTTGATGGTGTGAGGTTCCCAACTCTCTGCTTGCTTCCCCTTCCTTTTATCTCTTGTAGCATGAAAGGATTAAGGGTGGTGCAAGCCATACTCCAGGGAAACTCCCTTTACAGTGGGGCAAGGGGATGATCTCATGAAAGGATTTTTCAACCCCACCCTAATCCTTTAACATACAGCACAGGAAAATCACAAAATGAAGGACAATCATAGAATACAGGGAATTCTGCTCAGGCAAATTACTGCACATATTTTTCGGGGGGAGACAATTCAATCCATGACATCCCACCCTTTAGCACCCCAAAAATCATACCTTCAAAACATGTAACACATTCATCCCATATGATAAAAGTCTTAAATCAGTTTCAAGTCCAAAACACAACACTGTCCACAACTGTGAAATCTTGAATACAAGTTAATCTGCTCCCAAAGGTACAGTGGCAGAGCAGGCTCAGACACTCCCTTACAAATGGGAGAAATTCAGGGAAAGACGGCACCGAAAGGCAACAAACAAGTCAGCGTTATATCACATTACATCAGCCCTCAAAGCTTTGAAAATACTCCTCCGTTTTCTGAGACATCCCACACAATGGCCTGCCCTCCAGACTCTAGGTATTGGCCACGGTCTCTAGATTACGAGTGATCTCTGGTTCTGGGCTACAACTCTGCCTTCAAGGCCCACTGGGACAGAAACTCTGCCCCGTCAGCTTTAGGTGCACCCTAAGCCCAACAGAGTGGCAACTCCACCCTTACAAACACAGGACGCCATGGTTCCACCCTTTCAAACTCCTGAGGTCATGGCCATATCTTTTGAGACTGAGGCAGCTCAGCTTCTCAAGCTCTTTCTTTGTCTTTTCAGCTTATGTTTCCTATGGCTGCATGGTCTGGGCCTTAGGCTTCCACCTGCCCTGCAGGGGCAAGTGTTCCCAAGTTCTGTAGCTCCACTGACTCAAGTGCCCAGAGGCACCCCGCTTCGCCAGGAAAACTCAGTGTACAGGTACTAAGCTTTCTCGCTCCATGGGTTGGTTCCAGTGCTGCTTTTGGTTCTGCTGCTGCCACTGCTGCTGCCTTCAGTCCCTCTGCTGCTTGTTTCTCACCATCTGTGCCTTCTTTGGTTCCTTCTGAATCTTCTACCCATTCACAGTTTCAAAATGGCTTCCACATTTAGGTATCTGTTAGAGCAGCATCCCACTATCACAGTGCCCAATCCCGTTGTAGCTAGTGCTGCACTAACAGAAATATCACTGAGCAGACGGCTTTAACAAAGGAAAGTTTATTCTTACATAGTCCGGTAGGCTACAAGCCCAAATTCAGGATGTCCACTCCAGGAGAAGGCTTTCCCCCTTGTGGGCTCTGGAGCAAAGTCCAGTATTGCATCAGTCTTTGTTCAGGGAGCATCCTGGCACAGGAACCTCAGGTCCTTCTCCCGGTGCTGCTTTCTTGATGGTATGAGATTCCCAATTCCCTGCTTGCTTCCCTTTCCTTTTATCTCTTGTAGGATGAAAGGATTAAGGGTGGTACAAGCCACACTCCAGGGAAACTCCCTTTACAGTGGAGCAGGGAAATAATCTTATGAAAGGATTTACGGTCCCACCCTAATCCTTTAACATACAGCATAAGAAAAGCACAAAATAATGGGAATCATGGCCCAGCTGCATGGCTACATGTATTTTTGGGAGGACATAATTCAATCCATGACAATACGTAAATGTAAACACAAAGCAACAGGAGAAAAATTAAAAAATGATTAGAGCTATAACAATAATTTCTTATACAAGTTAGTTTATTATTATTATTCCTAGTAATGAGTAGCCAGTGCCTGCTGCTCCCACAGCTCTAATAAAGGTTTGGTTACTCTGAAATGGTAGTAGTAGTGTCAGAATCTTTCTAACTTCAGCAGGGATAATGGTCAAGATCAACCCAAAGCTGCTTCCTATGAAGTGGAGGTCAGACATACCTCCACTCTTCAAGCTTTTGACCAATTCTGACATCAGCTGCCCTTCCTGCAGTACCCTCTACTTCTTTGATGGGTTCAATAAACCATTGCTATGGCCACACAAAATTCACAGACCATACTTAGTTAAGTGATTTATTAAGCAAGTAGTAGGGTACAACTTGGGATCAGGATCAAAAGGTTACAGCCCAGAAGTAGCATCAGGAACACACAGGCAAAGTGTGGGAGGATTCCCTAAACAGTGGAGAATACCCCTCCTCTCTTCACAGAGAACAGCTCTCTCAGCTCCTATCTGCTATTAAGCAAATGAGCCCTCCTCTCTGCCAAGCACAGCCCCGCTCAGCCACGCAGGTCTCTTCTTAGCCCCCTCTTGGCCTCCTAGTATAGGTTTCTTCTCAGCTACCCCCCTCAGGACCAGCCTCCTCTCAGTCCCCTCAGGACAGGCTTTCGTTCAGCCTATAGCGGACAGACCTCCTTCAAGCTCTCTCAAGATAGGCCTCTCCGCCTTCCGCTTCCCTGCCATCAGCCTCTCCACCGGTAAGTTAATCAGCTCATAGCCAGTGTAGCGGCTCTTTTCACCTCTCTTAGCCGGATTCCCAACAGCAAGGACCTTTCTAGGCCTATCACTGCCGGTTCTGCTGCATAGCCTCTTTCAGGCCTCTCAGTGTCTTCAGCATTTCAGCTTCAGTTCTTTTAGGAAGTCCCTTGCCCAGGCCCCCTACCTGCCTTGGTTCTTTTCTCTTCTCTCTTTTTTCTTCCCTCTTCTGTCTTCTTCCTCCTCCTTTCTGTGGGGTTGACTGCACATATAAGCAAATTCCTCACCAATTTCAAAACATGACCCTCCAGCTAGGGTCACAAACTCACCAAATCCCCTTGGTAAACGACAGATACCTAATTTGCATAAGCAAACTATATTCACTTCATTTGAATAAGTGTATTGACCAACTCCTGCAAGGTTCATAAAACAGGTCAATCACAAGGCAGGCTAAAGCCCAGGGCCCGACAGAAAGTATTAAACCACAAGTTGCCTATAGCTTACCCAGGAAATGTCAGCCAACCTAGACAAAATTAACAAACACTCTGGGGTAGAAAACTAGGGCAAAGGCAACTCCTCAGGATTTAAGGGGAAAATCTTTCAAGCTGGTTTTCCAAAGAATCAAGGCAAAAAGTCACACAAAGGAACTCACTTCACTAGTTACATTTAACTACATACAATACTGTCTTGGGAATTTAGTGCTGTGATAACAGAAATATCACAAGTGAATGGCTTTAATAAAGATAAAGTTATATGGTCACAGAAAAGTAGGTGAAATGTACAAATTCAGGACATCAGTTCTAGAGGAAGGCCTTCTCTGTTGGCACTGGAAGATCCTTGCCAACCTTGCCCTGGACTGACGGCTTCTGAGGCACAGGGATTCTGGGTCCACACGATGAGCTTTGATCCCAGCACTGCTTCTTTCTGGATGGAATGAGCTCACCAAATCTCTGGTTGCTTCCCTTTCCCTTATATCCCAAAAGTTTGTCTCAAGGCACAATACAGGCTCATAAAGTGAGCCCTGCTTCACCAACCTAACCATTGTCCACCCTCCCTCATTATCATAGAGGCAGGATTTATAATCACAGCCTAACCAAATTGCTACATTCATTTTTAGGAGGACACAATTCAATTCATGACAAATATCTTTGAAAAACAAAAATAAGAAAAATGGTAAAGCCTAAGCAGGCAGTCCAAGACAGCAGTATGATCAGGGGGCCTCATGATGTACCTCTTACAATTAAGACTCAAGAAAACAAGGAAATCAGACATAGATGACAACTTTTGAACCAGAAGTATCAAAGACGAGGCTAAAGAACTGGACTAAGCGCCAAGTAGAAGGAGAAACCACAAAAATAGCACATACAGAGAAGTATGGTTCGCCAGTGCTCTTCCAGCCAAATCTGCACAGACAAACCCACTGCCATCAAGTTGGGTTGGGTCTGACTCATCGCAACCTTAGAAGCTGGAGTAGAACCTCCCCTACAGAGTTTCCAGGGAGCCCCTGGGGGATTTGAATTGCAGACGTTTTGATTAGCAGACTGAGCACTTATCCCACTATGCCACCAGGTTTTCCTATTTAGACAAAGTGAGCAGTATTCTCAGCCCAAGTCCTTGTCAACTAGTGCAACTAAACAGGCAAGACACTGCATCCATATCCAGAGCCAAACACAAATGCTCTTAGCCATGGAAAAGTTAGTGTACTCACCTCACCTACCATGATACCTCCAAACTTCATGACAGAGACCAATGGGTCTGGAAGGTCCCCTGTCACAATCTTCCATTCCCCCCCTGATATGTGATCTCAATCCAGTGGCTCCCACCCCTGTGCTCAACCATTTAAGTTTGGGACCCATAGACCAGACAGTAGAAAGGTATCTGGGGATATGAAGTACAGTAGTGCTTGATTCTCTGCCCATCCAGCAGCTCTGGGAGCCTGAGGTCCAGCAGTGCTCTCTCTTCTACCCCGTCACTAACACTGGGGGCCTACTGATCAGTGATGCATGCTCCTAGGACCAGTCACCAGAGTCAGGGCTCATGGACTGGTGACATCCCCTCTTCTGCCCAGCCAACTTTGCTGGGGCCAGAGAATCAGCAGCACCAACTCCTACACCCAGCCACTTGCACTGGGGGCCCATGGACTGGTAGCACCTGCTGATCTGTCCAGCTACTGGCACTGGGAGCCTGCAAACAAGATATACCTGCTCATATACCCAGCCATCTGTGCCAGGGGCCTATAAGCTAACAGCATCTTCTACTCCCTCCAGGCACATGTAAAGAGGGCCAAAGGATCAATGGCATATTTCAGTCTAGTGGACACGGACACATCCTGCTAGTTGGCACCCATAGACTGGTGGCATTCCTTGTGGCTTGATCCTCACACTGACCCCTCCTATAATAACAGTCTAGTGCTCACTCTGGCCACCCCCATCAGTAAGAGCTTCTATACCACACACTAAGAGACTGATGATCCAGACATCTTTGCTCCAACCACCTGGCAAAAAGTAGCGCACACAACATTGAACTCAGTGAGAACATTCCCTGCACCCATGTCCAGGGGACTGGCTGAACAAACACATCACCTCACTAGCAATACCAGCTATATCCCCAGCCATCCCAGAAACCCAGAAACCCAGAAAGTAGAGACCTGTAGTCACATATCCAGCTGCTGTTCACGTACCACACACAGGTAGTGAAAGCTCCAGTGTGTCAGATTGGACACCAGAGTATAGCAAACACACCACCTACTCAGATATATCAAAACAAAACTAGAGAAAAATCAGAACACAACAAACATATGATAAAAAACTGTAATAACACCTCAGTGTCTCACAAACAAAATCAAATCACATAAAGAAACAGGATAATACAGCTTCAGCAAATGACCAAAACACAAAACACGAAAACCTTCCCAAAGAAATGATAATGGAACTACCTGATAAGGAATTCAAAAGACTAATATATAGGATTCTCTAAGAGGGCCAGGAAAACACAGACAAAGTCAAGGAAAAAACAGACAATACAATCAAATTTAGGAAAACAATACAAGAGCAAATCTACAAAATAAATAAAAACATGCAAAAAAGTAAAAAGAAATCCAAAATATTAACACAAAATTTGAGAAATAGACAATTCAATAGAAGAACATATGAGCAGAATTTTATCAACAGAAGCAGAATCAGAAAAATAGTGAACAAATCTCTTGACAACAATTTGAGAAAAGTTGGGGGAAAAAAGAAGAAAACTGAAGACAGCCTAAGGGTGATGTGTGATGCTATCAAGAAGAAAGGTCTTAAGCGATCACACAGAGAAAACACACAGAGACAACTGTTGAACATTTGCTGGCAGAAAACTTTTCTACTATAATGAAAGATAATATTCATCCAAGAATCTCAATGAATCCCATATGAGATAGACACTGAAAGAAAGGCACCAAGACACCTCATAATCCAATTTGACAAAACCAAAGACAAATTACTGATAGTAGCTAAAGAAAAATGTAATGTGGCATACAAAGAGGAACCAATAACACAAAGCCTCAATTACTTGACAGAAACCATGGAAGAAGGCCAAAAACAAAAACCAAACCCACTGCCATCAAGCTGATTCCGACTCACAGTGACCCTATGGGACAGAGTAGAACTACTCCATAGAGTTTCCAAGAAGTGCCTGGTGAGCTTGAACCGCCAACTTTCTCGTTAGCAGACATAGGACTTAACCACTGTGCCATCAGGTTTTCCACAAGAAGGCAAAAGGATGAGACATACAACACCTTGAAAGAAAAGAAAATGCCAGTGAATTACATATCCAGCAAAACAGTCTCTTAAATATGATGACAACATTAGAACATTTCCAGATAAATATAAATTAAGGAAATTCATAAAAAACAGACCAATTTTACAAGAAATATTAAAGGGAGTCCTCCAGACAGAGAATCAACAACATTCTACAACAACCTGAGATTATGACTAGGAGGGTATCACCCAGATAAACAATTTTCAAAAATAAAACAAAGCTAAACTACTGAAAACAGGGAACCAGAGACATCAGTCTGTAACAAAAACATCAAAACAAAAAGGGAAAATAAATGGTGTAGTTATAGAAGTCTCATACGGAAAGGAAGTCAAAAATAATATCAAGAAATAAAATACTGCTTTAAACTTAGGAAGATTAAGCTAAATTTCTGGGTAACCACAAAGAAAGTTAACAAAGCTACTCATCAAAATAAAAAAGAAGAAAAACAAAGACTGAGCAAATACAAAATTAACAACAAAAGAAGTAACAATGAAAAAACATGCACAAAAAGAACTCAGAAAAGTGAAACAAATAACTCATCAACATCACAAAAAAAAGAGCACAACAAAATGACAAAAGTAAATTCATACCTAATGATAATCATAAACAAACAAAAAAACAACCGCTGCTGTTGCGTTGGGTCTGACTCATAGCAGCCCTAGAGTTCAGAGTAGAACTGCTCCACAGGTCCCAAGGAGCACCTGGCAGATTTGAATGACTCACCTTTTGGTTAGCAGACGTAGCACTTAACCCAGTTTGCCACCAGGGTTCCCACGGATAATCATACTGAATGTAAATGGTTTAAATACACCAGTAAGGAGTCAGCGAATGGCAGAAAGGATAAAAAAATAAGACCTATCAATAAGTTATCTACAAGACATATATTTCAGACATAAAGGCATGAATTAACTAAAATTCAAAGGATGGAAATTTTTTATCAAACAAGCAATCAGTAAAAAAGAGCAGTAGTTACAATATTAATCACTAATAAATAAATTTTAATCCAAAATCCACCCTAAAAGGAAAGACAATATATAATGCATACAGGGTTAGTCCATTAAGAGAACACAGCTGTAATAAATATGTATGCACCAACTGACTAGGCTTCAAACTACATAAAACAGCATTTAAAAATGTTATACAGAGTTCCTCAATAATAGATGACTTAAACATACCAATTTCAATGAAAGATACAACAAATAAAAAGAAACTAAAAAAAAAAAAAAATAAAGATCTAAATGCCACAAATCAACACACTCAACCTCACAGACATACACAAAACACTCCACCCAACAGTAGCCAAGTATACATTCTTTTCCAATGCATACAGATTACTGTCCAAAATAGACTACTTTTTGGACCACAAACCAAGCCTCAATAAAACCCAAAACACAGAAATAGTACCTTAGATCACAACACTATAGAAGCAGAAATCAGTAAATGAAAGAGCAAGGAAAAGAAACCAAATACACAGAAGCTGAATAACAATTGGCTTAGCAATTATTAGGTAACAAAAATCAAAGATAACATTTTAAAGATTCCTAGAATCAGCTCTTTGCCGCAACTACTGTGAGAATGAAGACCATTCTCAGCAACCAGAGTGTCGACATTCCAGAAAATGTCAACATCACTCTGAAGGGACACACAGTTATTGTGAAAGGCCCCAGAGGAGCCTTGCGGAGGGACTTCAACCACATCAGTGTAGAACTCAGTCTCCTTGGAAAGGAAAAGAAGAGGCTTCGTGTAGACAAATGGTGGGGAAACAGAAAGGAACTGGCTACACTTCGCACTCTCTGTAGTCATGTACAGAACATGATCAAGGGTGTTACACTGGGCTTCCGTTACAGGATGAGGTCGGTGTGCTCACTTCCCCATCAATGTGGTCATTCAGGAAAATGGGTCACTTGTTGAAATCCGAAACTTCTTGGGTGAAAAATATATCCGCAGGGTTTGGATGAGGCCAGGTGTTGCTTATTCAGTATCTCAAGCCCAGAAAGATGAATTAATTCTTGAAGGAAATGACATTGAACTTGTATCAAATTCAGCTGCTTTAATTCAGCAAGCCACAACAGTTAAAAACAAGGATATTTGAAAATTTCTGGATGGTATCTATGTCTCTGAAAAAGGAACTGTTCAGCAGGCTGATAAGTAAGGTCTAAGTTGTCCAGCTACGGAAACAAGGCTGGAGGATTGCCAAGACTTGAGGGTGATATCTTAAGATGCAATAAAATTCCTTTTATTAAAAAAAAAAAATTCCTAGAATCAAATATGAATAAAACCACTACATACCAAAACCTTATGGATGTAGCAAAAACAGTACTTAAAGTTCAGTTTCTAGCAATAAATGCATGCACCAAAAACGAAGCGCCAAAATAAAAATGCTAACCCTACAACCTGAAAAAATAGAGAAGTCCAGTCACCAGAAGAAAGGAAGCAATAAAGATTAGTGCTGAAATAAAGGAAACAGAGACAAGACCACAGAAAGTATCAATAAAACAGACAAACCATAAACCAAACTGACAAAAGGAAAACAGAAGAAGCAAATAATCTCAAATGAGAATTGATACAGGCAGCACTGCTACAGAATTAATTGAAATAAAAAGCCAGCCAGAGAAAATACTGTCAGAAATTTATACTCTGCAAATTTGAAAACCTAGAGGAAATAGACAAATTTTTAGAAAAAGTCTCTACATAAACTAACACAAACTGAAATAGAAAAACTGAAGACATCACAAAAGAAAGTATTAAAGAACAATAAAAAAAAAAGCTTCAAAAAAGATCCTGCCCTGACAGGTCCACTGAACAATTCTGCTAAACATTCAGAGAGTTCACACTATCACACCATTACTACTTAACCTACTGAAGAGCACACTGTACTGGACATTGAAGAAAAGGAAATAATAGGCATTCAAATAGGTAAGGAATAAGTAAATCTATCCCTACTGGCAGATGATGTAATCCTATACATAGAAAATGTCACAAGAAAGCTACTAGAACTAACAGAAGGATTCAACAATGCAGCTTCCACTTCTTCCTTCACAACTATCAGTTCCTGATTACATGCTACTTCTTCAAATGGTTGAACATTGATCAGTTCTTTTTGGTATAATGACTCTGTGTACTCCTTCCACATCTTCTTTTGATGCTCCCTCAGTCGTTTAATATTTTCTCTGTAGAATTGTTCACTATTGCAACTTGAGGTTTGAATTTTTTCTTCAGTTCCTTCTGCTTAAGAAATGCAGAACATGTGCTCCCCTTTTGGTTCTCTATTTCCAGCTCTTTGCACATGTCATTATTATGCTTTATTTTGTCTTCTAGAGCTGCCCTTTGAAATCTTCTGTTTAGGTCTTTTACTTCATCATTCCTTCCTTTTGCTTTAGCTGCTTGACATTCAACAGCAAGTTTCAGAGTCTCTTCTGACATCCAGTTTTGTCTTTTCTTTCCTTCCTGTCTTTTTAATGACCTCTTGCTTTCTTCATGGATGATGTCTTTGATGGCATTCCACAATCTGTCTGGTCTTTCAGTCATTAGTGTTCAAAACATCAAATTTGTTCTTGAGATGGTCTCTAAATTCAGGTGGTATATACTCAAGGTCATACTTTTGCTCTTGTGGACTTGTTCTAATTTTCTTCAGTTTCAATTTGAACTTGCATATGAGTAACTGATAGTCTGTGCCACCGTTAGCACTTGGTCTTGTTCAGACTGCTGATATTGAGTTCTCCGATTGTGTTTTTCCACAGAAGTAATCTATTTGATTCCTGTGCATTCCATCGCGTAAGGTTCATGCATTTGTGTTGGTAGGATAGGTGAGATTAGTTATAGACAGCTAATCTTTGACAAAGGCCCAAAGTTCATTAAATGGGGAGACACAGTCTCTTTAAGGAATTGCGCTGACAAAGCTGGACATCTAACAGTAGAAAAATGAAATAGGACCAATACATCATACTATATTCAAAACTAACTCCAAATGGGTCTAAAACCTAAATATAAAACCTAAAACAATAAATAACATGGAAAAAAAACTAGTAAAAGCACTACGGGCCTTAATACATGGCATAACTAGAATACCAAACATAACCAACAATGCACAAACAGCGGAAGATGAACTAGATAAACATGAAAATAAAACGTACTTATAAAAGGTAGCTCTAAAAAAGTAAAAAGAAGCCTATAGTCTGGGGAAAAAGTGGCTATACCATATCTGACAAGCTTATAATCTCTAAAATTTATAGAAAACTTCAACACCTGTCATGGTTGGAATTGTGTCCCCCCAAAAATGTGTGTAGCCACATGGCTGGGATATGGTTCCCAGTATCTTGGGACTGTCCTCCATTGTGTGGTTTTGCTAACCTGTATGTTAAAGGATTAGGGTGGGGCTGTAAATTCCTGCTGTAGGGGGAGTTTCCCTGAAGTACGGCTTGCCCCACCCTTAATGCTTTTAGCTTGCAAGGAATAAAAGGAAAAAGAAACAAAGGACAATTTGAGAACCTCGCTACCATCAAGCAAGCAGCACCGGGAGCAGAGCGCATCCTTCAGACCAGAGGTTCTTGCGTGAGGACGCTCCCTGGACAAAGACTGATGCAATACCGGACTTTCCTCCAGAGCCGACAAGGGCAAAGCCTTCCCCTGCAGCAGACACCCTGCATATGGACTTGCAACCTACTGGACTGTGTAAGAATAAATCTTTCTTTGTTAAAGCCATCCACTCTGTGGTATTTCTGTTAGAGCAGCCCCAGCTGACTAAAACAACACCTCAACAACAGCAAAAAATCTAACTTAAAAAATGGGCAAAGGACATTTCACCAAGGAAGACATCAGACAGCTAATAAAAACATGAAGAAATGCTTGAGATCATAAGTGATTAGAGAGAGAAAAATAAAAACTACAATGAGATACCATGTCACTTTGACACTACTGACACTAACCAAAATAAATGAATATATATTTTCCAGAGGCTGTGGTGAGATCAAACTTATACGTTGCTGGTGGGAACATAAAATGGTATAACCACTGTGGAAAATGGTATGTCACCCCCTTAAAAAGCTAAAAAAAGACATACCATATGATCCAGTAATTCTACACCTAAGTGTGTATCCCAAAGAAATAAGAGCTGTTACACAAATAAACATGCACATTCACGTTTACTGCAGCATTACTCACCATAACAAAAAGATGAAACAACTTAAGCTCCCATCAACAGAAGAATTAAATAAACTGTTTGTTCTAGTCAGCTGGGGCTGCTCTAACAGAAATACCACAGAGTGGATGGCTTTAACAAAGGACAGTTTATTCTTACACAGTCTAGTGGACTACAAGTCCAAATTCCAGATGTCCACTCTAGGGGAAGGCCTTCCCCCTTGTTGGCTCTGGTGGAAAGTCTGGTATTGCATCAGTCTTTGTCCAGGGAGCATCTTAGCGCAGGAATCTCAGGCCTAAAAGACACGCTCTTCTCCTGATGCTGCTTTCTTGATGGCGTGAGGCTCCCAATTCTCTGCTTGCCTGTCCTTCCTATATCTCTTGTAGGATGAAAGGATTAAGGGTAGGGCAAGCCATACTCAGGGAAACCCCCTTTACAGTGAGTAGAAAGGTAATCCTATTAAGGGATTTATAGTCCCACCCTAATCCTTTAACAGACAGTATAGCGAAAGCACAAAATGCAGGACAATCATAAAACACAGGGAATCATGGCCCAGCCACACGACTACACATATTTTTGGGAGAACACAATTCAGCCCATGACACTGGTATACACTGCAACTATAAAGAACATTGGTGAATTTTTGAAACATTTCACAATATGGATGAACTTGGAGCACATTATGCTGAGTGAAGTAAGTCAATCACAAAAAAAGGGCAAATATTATATAAAACCACTATTATAAAAACAAACAAAAAACAGGAAAAGGTTTACATACAGAAAAAAAAAATTCTTTGATGGTTACCAAGGATGGGAGCAGGAGAGAGTGAAAATTACTAAGAAGACAGAAGACACACATTAACACTGAAAGGCAACACACAGTACGGGGCAAGTCAGCACACGACTAAGGCAAAGGAAGACACTCAGAGGGAAGTCAGAATAAAGGATAATTATGTTATATACTATAACATAGACAGTCTTGCAAAAATATTACTAAAAATAATAATTTATGCATGGATACACAGGTAGGTAGGCATGCTAGAGGTGTGAGAGGGTGAAGGGATCACAGCCAACTGCAGAAATAGCTTTGGTTGTGGATGTTTCTACATAAATAACTGGAGGTGTTGCAGGTATATTAACACACACAATAAAACACACAAGGGAGGCAATCACAGATATATCTTAGAAATAACTAAACACTTCAAAGAATGAAATTTTTAGGCTTGAAAGTGAAGGACCACAGACTTGGGAGACATGTAAATCAGCTGGCACAACACAGTTCATATACCGTTCTTCATCAGACCTTGGAGAATAGCTTCCAGGATCTGAAAACCTCCTGAGTGGCCATCTAAGATGCAACCATTGGTTTTTTTCCCTTCCAGAGCATAGGAGAGTAAAAACACCCAAAACTTAACAGAACAATTAATCTGAAGGACTAATGGACCACAGAAACCACAGTTTCCACAACCCTGAGACGACAAGAAGTAGATGGTGCCTGGCCACCACTACCGACAACTCAGACTGGAATCCCAACAGGGGGCCTGGGCAGAGCAGGTGACAAATGTGGAACAAAAATCAAATTCACAAAGAAGACCCGACTTACTAGTCTGATTGATACTCGGGGGAACCCCTGAGACTTTTACCCTAAGACACCCTTCTGACCTGGAACTGATGCCAGTCTCTGAGACCATCTTTCAGACAAATCATAGACAGGCTCATAAATAATAGCACCCAAGAGGAAAGTGTTCCTTAGAATAGTCAATGAGATGAGATAAAAAAGGGCTATATTTTCCCAAAAGCAAAGATGAGAAGGCAGGAAAGAGCAGAAAACCAGGATCAATGGAAACAGGGAAACTAGGACAAAATGGGGAGAGTGTTGACACATTGATGGGAATAAAACCAATGTCATGGAAAATTTTATATAGAAACTACTGAATAGGAAACTAATTCGATCTGCAAACTTTCACCTAAAGCATAATAGAATTTATTTTTTACTGCTTAAAATGGGAATCCAAGTTACAGAATATTTGTGTAGGCCTGCTCTTCTCCAGTGGGGAAAAAAGTCACAAAAAGTACAAAACAAGGTAACCACCACACAAGAAAAATTTCACCATGAAACCACAGGCAATCTTTCATTTTATATGGTAACAGCCAAAATGATTTCTTTTTAAAAAAAAATTCAGCTCAAGATCATCAGTAGAAATTTGTTGGGCTTGCAATCTTAAAATGCTATCATTAAAGTAATTCTGTATCATTTATATTTTTTCACACTGTACAAATTTTCTTCTTAGATGTAACAAGCACAACATATTCCAGCTAACCACTAACAGTTGCAGAATCCCACTGTATTCCTCAAGGCAACTCTAAGGACTTGGCAATGATATATAATTAGAAGTCACAACTCTTAGCCTTAGGAACAGAGCTCAGAAACTGCCAGTCAATTTAACATTACTTATGTTAAATAGTCAGAGAGGAAATCATTAAAAATACATTTTTTTCTCACATAAACATAACAATAGGATTCTTCCAGGACTGAAAATCTTCTATATAATTCAAGAAATAAACCACTGTTTCATATACATGCTAAAAATAAACATATGTGTTAATGTAAACCAATAGTATATATTATACTAAGAAAACTGGGAAACTAAAACGTATCTATAGGAAATCACACTCTTACTGAATATCATGTTTCATTAAATATGAACAAGAAACAAGGAGATTTAATGCGTGTTATGTCAGACTGAACTGAATGATCATTTGGGGTTAAATGACTTGTATGTAAAGCCTCTATTTCACCAATAAGGGCTTATTAAAATTTATGATTACAATATGCAAATCAATAACCAGTCCCTATAATTATAACCAGAATGAGGTTTCAGGATTGGCAAAAGACTCACGAACAATCTCAGTTATGCAGATTATATAACCTTGCTTGCTAAAAGTGAAGACAGTTCGGAACACTTACTGATGGAGATCAAAGACCACAGCCTTCAGATAGAATGTACCTCAACATAAAAAAAAACACAAATCCTCACAACTGGACTGATAACATCATGATAAATGGAGAAAGGACTGAGGTCAAAGATTTCATTTTACTTGGGTCCACAATCAATGCCCATGGAAGCAGCAGTCAGGAAATCAAAAGACACATTGCACTGGGAAAACTTGCTGCAAAGTAAGTTTTGCACCTTGAGGACTAAGAAGTGTCTGGCCCAAGCCATGGTATTTTCAACTGCATCACATGCAGGCAAAAGCTGGACAATGAATAAGGAAGGCAAAAGAACTGACGCACTGATTTGTGATGCTGGAGAAGAATGGATGAATGACAAAAAGAAGAAACAGGTCTCTTCTGGAAGCAGTACAACCAGAGCTCTCTTTGGGAGCAAAGATGGCAAGACGGAGTCTCATTTACTTTGTAGTCCGGAGGGATCAACGCTTAGAGAAAGACATAATGCTTGGTACAGCAGAGAGTCGACGAAAAAGAGGAAGACCCTCAAGGAGACAGACCAACACAGCAGACGCAACAATCAGCTTGAGCATCAAGACGACTGTGGGCAGGGCACAAGACTGGGCAATGCTTTGCTCTGTGGCACACAGGGTTGCTATGAGTAGGAACCAGCTCAATGGCATCTAGCAGCAACATAGTTATAAAAGCAGCTCTGGTGGTGTGGTGCATAAACATTTGGCTGCTAATCAAAAGGCCAAAGTTCAAATCCACAGGTTGCTGCTTGGAAACTCTATGAGTCAGTTATGCCCTGACCTATAGGGTCACTATGAGTCAGAATCTACTTGAAGACAACAGTTATAATTATGAATAAATATGAAATAATAGTCAAATTTGGCTAAGCTAAAAAGTCTTAGGAGCCTCGATGTCACAAGTGCTTTCAAATTGACTGGAAGAATAGGCTGGGCAAACTGCCACCATAAGGATTACAGTTAAGAAAACTCTATGGAGCGGTTTTCCTCTATAACACACAGGGTTGTATGAATCTGGGGCAAACCTGACAGCAGCTGACAACATCAGCACCATCAAACTTTTACTAGATTATTTACTACAGAAACCAAGTCATTTCACTAAGTCAACAAATACAATTGCAACATTCCTTCTAGGAATTTTCCCAAATTATTCCCCTTTGCCAGTCACCTTTCTTATTGTAGTGCCAGTGTTTCGTATTCAAGGGTTGCCACAATTCCTTTCAGTTCTCACTTTCTTATGCCCTCTGTCTGTTCGGTGTTGACATGTAATTGGTTCTGGACAGCCAGACATCTGCCATATCTACTCTTCCACTGATGGGAACCAGCAGCACTTCTCTGTCTGACCAACTTTTTATGCCAAGGTACATGCTTCCGCATCTAAACGTTCTGGCTGTGAGCAAAGTAAAAAGTATTTAGTGAAAAAAAATTAAAAAAAGAAAAGAAAAAGCCTAGAAAAAGAACTGACATTATCATTATTGAAAAGCAGTAATTTGAAAGTAAAAAATGCCAATCAAATGAACAGTTGTTCTGTAGCATGGCATATAGTGATTGTTGTAATGGAGGGTTTTTGTGTTTCTGCATTAGCTCAGGGAGGAAGCACTGCTTCTAGCCTGTTACACATGCTGACTGATATTCACATGTGGGACACAATAAACAGAATTCTTGGTGCTCTAAATGACATTCTACTCGTTTTGCTGATAACACAAAGTAGGAATGAGGACTGATATTGTAGTGAACCTCCTTGAATGCACACTAAATGCTTTTCATTTTTTAATTGATATTTAATTTGTATAACACAAACTTCAAGTGTACGATTCAGCGCTTTTCAGCATAGTCACAAGATTTTGGAAGTATTACAACTATAGTTCATTTAGGTATAGTTCAATTACAGAACATCATTATCTCCCCAAGAAGGTATCCCATGCCCATCAATAGTCACTCACCATTCCTCCCACTCTTCAGCCCCTGGTAACCACTAACTTAGTTTCCATCTCTATGAGTCTTCTTAACCTGTAAATTTCCTATAAGTTGAACCATACAGCATACAGTCCTTTGTGCCTGGCTGCTTAACTTAGAACAAATATTTTAAGGATCATTCATGTTGTAACACATATCAACATTTCATTACAGTGTATGGATATACAGCTTTTTATTTATCCATTCATCAACTGGTAGACTACCGGACTATTTACACTTTTTGATTCTTATGAATAATGTGGTTATGAACATTTCTGTACATGTTTCTGTGTGAACGTATATCTTTGTTTTTCTTGCACTGAAATGCTTGGTCATGTGGTCACCCTATAGAAAACATAGTGGCACAGTAGTTGAGTGTTACAGCTGCTAACCAGAAAACTGTCAGTTCAGAGCCACAGGGGCTCCTTGTAAACTATGGAGCAGCTTTCCTCTGTCCTCCAGGGTCACTATGAGTCAGAAGCCACTTGATGGCAAGCGTATTTTTTATTTTATGGAGGCGGAGTTAACATAGCAGAGTAGACACACATCTCCTTAATTCCCTCTGAAAACTAAGATTTGGACTGATAACTGAACAGAGCTTTCTAGACACCCAGTGACCCCCAAGGACATAGCATAGGACTGTCACCTGGGAACATATGTCATTAAGTGGGAAACTTCCTCTCTATTGCAGAATCCTGCTCTGGTAAAGTAGACATCTCCTATGACCTGAAGGTATCAGGTGCTTTTAATTTATTTTTCTCTTTGTTGGTCAGCAGGTGGGGGAGGAGCAGGTTTGGGGCTACTCTGAAATGCATTTCTGAAGTGAACAACCTGTCCCACAACAGAAAGACATTGGGTGGGACACCACATTTTGAGAGCCTGACGGTGAGGACACTACAGTCTGCCCACCCTTACCTTTTTCGAACTGTATCATAGATTCACATCTTTTTCGGTGGGAGGGGTAGCTTCACCGGGACACTAGCTTGCATGCCTGGGAGCCCTCACCAAGGGCAGATTCTCAGGCTGGGAGACAGTGCCAGCTCAGGCAGTGCTTCCTTAGTGGAGGAGCTGTGTTTAGCACAGTGTTGCCTTGCGAGTGGTACCCGGGAGGTGTTTGCAGCATAGTGGCCTGTCCCTGTTGTGATCTGCATTAAAGCATCTCAAAAAGGCCAAGGAGAAGCTGCCCTTATTGGTTGTAAGGAGAGGCCTGACACACCAGTGGCAGCTGGGGAGCTACCCTCTTGTCAGAGGGGCATGGCACACCTGGTGCTCTCACTAACTTTGATTAACAGGCAGGTAGGTTTTAGCTTTTAAAATAAAACTGCCTGGAGAAATAACTGCAATGCAACCTAACCGCATCTCTTTCAGCCTTCACTGACCCATCTCATAGGGTCAACAGATAGCCCCCAGTGTCTCTATGAGAAGGGCAGTGTCTTTGCCAGCCAGGAGGCAGAGTCTACCACCACTGGGTCCACTGGACCCAGTCACAAGAGAACACAGAGGTGGCTGGTCCTTCTCGGAATTACAGCTCAGCTCCTGATAAGGCAACACCAGAGAAACTAAACAGCCTCTAGATGTCTTGGAAGCAACAGACCATAGCCAGACATTTACAAAAGTATTCACACAGACTCAGAAAACTCCCAAAATACTGGTTCAAAAAAACTTCCCAGATGAAGAAGCCTTTCTGAAACTATCACAGGTCAAGTACCGAAGACTGATGTATAGAACCCTCCTAGATATTAAATGAAATGCAGCAGAACAAAATAAAAAAATGAAGCAAGCTATTCAAACTGACAGAGCATCAACATTCCGAAATCCAACAGATCAATAACAAAATCTCAGAATGAGACAATTCAATTCAAAGCCAGAAGAACAGATTTGACGCAAAGGAAATGAGAATTGTGACACTGAAGATAAAGCTACTGACACCATTTATGAACAGAAGTCAGAGAAAACAAAAATTAAGACGCTCTGAGAAATACGTGGGATTCTATCAAAAATCTACAATTAATTGGAATCCACGAACAAGGAGGCATAGCTGAAAACACAGAACACTCATGGCTTTGACAAATTAAAATCAAACTATCTGTATAATAAAAAAAGTGAAAATGTACCTGCAGTAGACACAGCAGTCAGTGGATGAATATGAAGCACATGTAAAGAAGTCTTGCAAATGAATACAAAGGTAAAAAGGGCTAATATAAAAAAGTCAGGAAATTTGAAAGGCAAAAAGAGAGAAAGAACAAACAAGAGTGAGGGAAAAAAAGGAAAAAAGATTAACCAGTGAGAGACCAGTTATGATTTTATGTTTTATTTGCAGCATCCTCTCCCAATCAGGTTTACATACTCACTAAATAAAATACTTGTTGCCTCTCTGTATACAAACTGCATTTTGCTAATTTAGATGAAAGGAGACTATGATCTCTCTTCCTCTGGCTGGAGCCTGAGGCCCCTGTGGGAACACTGCAGGAAGTGAAAGAGCCAGAGGAAGGAAGCCCAGCTCTGCTACCTGAGTTGTCACGGTCTGTTCCCAATTGTTTAAGGTTCTTCCTCTCAAGGGCAGGCTGTCAGGATATTCTTACATCATGTTTTGGAGTCCTGGTCATGCAGTGATTAAGAGCTCAGATACTAACTCAAAAGTTGGCAGTTTAAATCCACCCCTATGGGGGCAGTTCTACTCTGTCCTATAGGGACACTATGAGTAGAAATTAATTTGATGCCAAAAGGTTTCGCTTCAGTTTTAATGTTTGTGGCGACTGAGTAAAACTCCGTTCCTTGTTGCAAAAAGAGCCTATTAAACACATTGCACTGAACAAGAATTCCAAGTTGCGTTTAGTTCTACTCCTAATTCCATGTGTCCTCAGTCTTCAGTTTTCACATGGGTAAAGGATGGATGGGTTAGGTGATTTCTAAAATCCTTTCCAGCTTTAGAATTCTGAGTTTATATAATGTCTCAGGCATTATGTTAAAAACGATCAAGACACATGGTTACTGTTTTAACCAGCTCTTTAGGAGAAAGTCTGGTTTCCGTATTGTAGCGGCTATCATGTTCTCACAGGCTACGCCAAACCAAGTGCCGTCGAGTCGGATCTGAATTAGGCATTCTAAATACACTACTTCATTTAATTCATAAAACACACTATGATACTGTAAAACCCGCGAAAGCTGTAACCCATGTAAGGTTGAAACCTGTCAGAGAATGCAAACGATAATACTGTGGTGCACTAACGGAGAGCAAGCAAAAAGTGGTAAGCTGCACTCTGTTAATGAAGGAAAACTTGTGAGTTCTGGAAAAACAAGGCAGTTCCATTGAGTTCTGGCTTTCACAGGTTTCACTTTCCTTATTTTACAGATAAAGATCTAGAATTCTGGCAGCTTACAATCTATCCAAATCACCGTAACGATAAGTTAAGATGAGCCAGAATTCAAACTCTTTGTCCAACAGCCTCAAAACCCATAACCTTTTCACTGCACTACAATGCTATTATTACTTCAAAGCTCTGGGGCAATCTTATGGCTAACGTTCCTACTACTGCATAGGCTGACCCGACCTTGCACTACCCCTTTGGTTTTCCATAAAACTGTAAGGAGTCAGATTAGAAGAAAAGCATCGTAACTTTTAAACCAGTAATTTCACTTCCAGGTTAGACCAAAGTAATTAAAAATGAGCAAAAACACCTTCAAAACCTTCTGGTTTTGAGTGAATTCTGACTCACTGCAACCCTACAGGACAGACCAGAACTGTCCTACAGGATTTTCAAAGATCTGAACTGCCTACCTTTTGTTGAGATGAGCTCTTAACCACCTTGCCACCAAGGCTTCAGACCAAGAATAAAACACAATTTTTTTTTGAATTTAAAGAAGTTACTGCTTCAATCCTCCACAGCAGACACTATCTAATTATCACACACGATACATACATCATCAGCTTGAGGAGCTCTGGAAACACCTGTGTCCAGGTTAAGTAACCCACCTAAGCTTATACAGCTGGTTAGGGGTGGGACAATTTAAACCTAGGCAGGCTGATTCCCAATCAGGGAATCACTATACTAAGTAGTATAATTAATCACTATACTACGGTTTTACAGAGTTTTTGTGATAAACAGGGAGAAGTGTATTATACACATGTACACATATTAAAATGAAACATCTATAAAACTCTACTTATGGTTAACTACAGGTTAACCGTCACTTAACTTTTCATTTCTGTTTTTTAAAGATGCTAGTTTCAAGTAAGAAATTAACCTCTCACGACACGACAACTGCTTCAAAAACAGTTTATTACAATAAATGTAATAGCAAAAAAAAAACCAAAAGAAATAAAATCTAAGTGGAACTTAACGGTCTGCAATACAGGTAGGTAAATGACTGCATATAGAAAAAGTTTTTTCAGAGAAAACACATGCACATTGCTTAAATAGACGAAAATATATAGACAAAACGGTTGTGTTAAGGTTAAGCCAAGTAGCCAAGTAGCCAAGTGCCGTATTAAGGTTACGACTTTCATTTTCCCCTACTAACTGGAATAGAGAAGTTAGGCGATACCTACTGTGCTTTCTCCTTGATATTAAAGCAATTTACTGGTGAGTTCTTTCTTACATATCTATTTATGACCATGGCACAAGCGTTTTCCAATTAGCCTATAAGACCTAGTAAGATTTTCTACATTAAAAAGACAAGAAAGTAAATAATCTTTCATAAATGCAGATTCAGAACCAAATAATTTAGCAAAGTAAAAAGAACCAATCTTTGCAAGCACTTTCTAAAGTCACACATATTAATTGTAACAGGATTATGCCCCCTCTTCCTCTTTCCCCTCTGCAGTCCCTAGACTCTTCTTCCAGGAGTTGTCCCTCTGAATCTACCTCGATTTCAGGAGGTGGGGGCTGGGACACTCGGCTGAGGTCTAGCCCTGGCCGCCTCATCAGCCAAAGCCTCACAGTACTGAGCTGGCCAGTCCTTGGGGTCTTGATTATGGACTTTAGCCACAAACTTAAGAACTTTCATCTTGCTAGTTTCCAGGTTGGTTCGCGGGCCCCACTGTAATTCATAGTCTACAGGATCAGTGTGGGGTATCCGTCGGTACTCCAGATAACGCTGGCGCACGAAGTCTTCGGTAATGAGTTTTTTGGGGTCCCCAAAAATTAAGTGCTTCTTTGTGGGGTACACCCCTAATCGTCGTAAAAAGTCCCAAACTTCCGTCTCCTTGATGGTGTTGCCCTTCATAAAGATGAGTCCTAACACGATCATAAGGAGGCCAGTCGTGGGCGTGCCCTGATCCCCTCTCACCTCGGCATCCTCTTCCACCGGCTCTAGAGTGTTGATCAGAATGTAGGAGCTGCTCTTGGGTTCGAGTTCCACCAGTCTGTACCCGAAGACGTACTCGAGGCGCTGGGCGGCGAGTCGGAGGAGGTCAGGGAAGACATCCTTGTAGTCTCCAATGACGTGTTTCAGGATGTCCGTCCGCTTGATCGGAATCTTCCTCTGGTCCTTAATCAGCAAGAACTGCACCAGCTCGGCCACCTTCAGTTCCAGCTGTTTCGGAGACCTCGGCCCCACGGCAGGGGCGACCTGGACGCCGCGGGCGACCGCTGAACGAGTGCCGGGGGCCTCCTGCGAGCCGCCCACCCCGCGGGAGGTGCTCGGGGCCTCGTCGGCGGCACCGCCCCGCAGGGCCCGACTCTCTCCGCCACGGCCGCACTCCTGCTCCCTCTCTGTCACGGTGTTGGAACGGCCGCGGATCCTTGGTTTCTGCAACATGCTCTCTGGCGGCGGAAGCCAGACGCCGACGCCGACACCCCGGGGAGCAGCAGCGCCCCAGCACCCGGCCGCCCCGCGCCCGCCGCGCTCGCGGTGAGGATTGTGGGTCGGAGCCCCGGCCCGAGGCGTGGCTAGGGCGGGCGGGGCGCCGGGTCGGCGGCGCCTGCGCGCTGCGTCGGCGGCGCCTGCGCGCTGCGTCCCGGGGGCGGTCCGCGGGGCAGCCGCCGAGGCGTCTGCGCAGCCGGGGGTCTCTGTGGGCGGAAGCTTAGGCTTTTGTAGTAAGATGAAACTTCTTGTCCTTACCAAACAATACAAATAGAGAACAGGACCAAAAATCCTAAACAAGTGTGCTGCTGAATTCAGGACCAAACAGAGTCAGGCAAATTCTGTAGGCTCTGTGGGAAAGATTGAGAGTTTTAAAGTAGGGAATATTTGTGAATGGAGGGAACTGCAAAGATAAACGTAGGCGAAAATCAGGGTGAGGAAGGTAAGGGCGTGAAAGGGAACCAAACCCGTTGCGGTCCAGTCGATTCTGACTCATCGCTACCCTACAGAACGTAGAATTGCCCCGTAGGGTTTCAGAGAAGTGGCTGGTATTTTCGAATTGCCCATCTTTTGATTAGCAGACGATCACTGACCCACACTGTGCTATGAGGGCTGCATGGAGGTAAAGGAAAAATATTTCTACCTGTGGGGGTGTAGAAAAGAATGAAAGACCCCAGGGGCTTCTAATTTGCCTGGGTAAGGTTGTCTTTCCTTTTTGCTGAAGTTTGTATTGAATCCACATGCGCTCCTCGGAAACCCTACGGGGCAGTTCTACTCTGCCCTAGTTGGAATCAGCTCCACAGCAACGGGTTTAGTTGAAAGATTACCACCAGTTTCGTTCTGTAACGTGTCTAACCGAAACCAGACTCACCGCTGTCGGGTCAATTCCCACTCATAGAGATCCTATAGGACAGGGTAGAACTGTTCCATAGAGATTCCAAGGAATGCCTAGCAGATTGGTTAGCAGCTATAGCACTTAAGCACGAAGCCACCAGGGTTTCCCTAACGTGTCTAAGAGTCAATTAAGAACCAGGCCAAGGGTCGTCGAGTCGGATCCGACTCATGGCGACCCATGAGTCAATTAAGAACAAACGATTGTGAAAAGCAGGCTTTCTTCGAAACCAAGAATTCTTCTTTTCACTTTGTTTTCTCACTTTAAACTGTTTCAGCTAGACAAGACAAAACCACCACAGGAAACCTGCTTAATGAAATGTTTCTGCTCAGTTAGCTGAGTTTATCTTTTGGAAAACACATATTCATGTAAACTCCTTTGGGATTACAACCACAGCTTTAGCAGAAATGGGTAAATATACTACACAGTAATGTACTCTGTCAAGAGATTACACTTTAATTTTTGGCATCGCTGATCAAGAAATGAGATAATGTGAATGTCTTAAGCTTAATAATGTATCAGCCTTAGGGCTCAAAGAGAAAGAGAACCCAGAAGTATCATCCTTTATAGTCTATGATGTGTGTACTCTGTGTGTATATATTTTAATTGTGCAACTCTAATAGCAAAAAAATGAATCATTCCTATTAATTCAAACCAGAGATATGCTCCCATTACTTACATAGATCTTAGCAATCTGTTCCTTCTCTATATACATAGACTTCTAAGGAAGACTTTGAATTTCCCTCTGCCTTTTTAAAGCTACTCTAGAAAGCTGGTAAACTCTGTAAAGAATCAATCAAATTGAGTTCCTCTTTAATGCAAACATATTCAAAGGAAAGCAACTCAGAACACATTATGTGAACAGTAAAATCAAAACACCTTATTAAAATTTCATTAAATGTTAGTAGTATAAAATTTTTGTTATTCAATGTGAAAATGCAATGTGATAAAAGCATTGGAACTGCAATACTAAATATAACATGGTATTCTGTTGCAATGCAAATACGCTAAAAATCTGGTAAGCTATGAGTAATAATTTTATGTTCCACACAAGATCTAAGAACATGTCCTCAAGAATCAATCTTAATGACCGAGGTCTACTAAAAAAGATGTATCATCAAGGCATTCGTTCATTTTTCTACAATGGGAACCTACATCTGCTTCAGAGTTTCTCTGCAAATTAAAACTCAGACTCCAGTTCAAAGAAGTCTCCTGCAATCTAGAGTTCTACAGAATATCTTTCCACAAGAATCAGCTGTACCGTGAGTGAGAAAATTTCAGCAACCAAAAGATAAAATAGAAACTGAATGATGAAAGCTGTTGCCAACAGCTCGGCTAGTTTTGCTGTGTTTGTTCTTGATAAGGTACTCATTAAATTACCAAGCAGCCCCACCTCCAGGCACCGTCATGACCTTCTGAACATTCATGGTGCCTTTCAGGGACATCTTACTCAGAGGGCACAC
The DNA here is from genome assembly GCA_028571685.1 of Heterohyrax brucei. Classification (NCBI taxonomy): domain Eukaryota; kingdom Metazoa; phylum Chordata; class Mammalia; order Hyracoidea; family Procaviidae; genus Heterohyrax; species Heterohyrax brucei. The sequence continues at coordinate 131,679,050 of CM053149.1, read as the reverse complement.
AGTCATTACTGAGAACAGCTGAGCAGATATACCACTTCTAAGTCTTAACACCTTTCTGCACTATTTCCAGAAAACTACCAAAACCAAAACCACTGCCACTGAGGCAATTCCAACTCATAGGGACCACAGAACACAGTAGAACTGCCCCCATTGGGTTTCCAAGGCTGTAATCTTTACGGGAACTCTATGAGGCACTTCTACTCTGCCCTGTAGGGTTGCTATGAGTTGGAACTGACTTGATGGAAATGGCTTTGGTTTGCTTTTTGGTTTAATCTTTATGGAAGCAGACTGCCCCAACTTTCTCCTGCAGAGCAGCTGGTTTACACACCACTGGCCTTTAGGTTAGCCGCTGAGTGCTTAACCACTTCACTACCAGGGTTGCATTCTAGAAAAACATGGGTGAGAAAACACAACTTCAGGCACAGCATGGAGAAGACACCCTCACTTCACCTCAGATAAATACTGGAAGCCACGGATATCCGGGGAGAGATTGTGGTGATGGTGATGGAGACACTAATGACAAATCTATACACAGGAGCAGTAGCTAATGATTATACAAATCCTATTCCTAGTGGTTTACATGTATTTTTTAAATCCATGTGTCATGGATTGAATTGTGTCCCCCCCAAAAGTGAGTAGCAATTTGGCTGAGCCGTAATTCCCCTTATTGTGTGATGCTCTTTTATGCTGTAAACCTGGCCTCTGTGATATCACTGAGGGAGGATGGGTTGCAGTTGTGTAGGTGGGGCAGGACTCAAAGTGTGGAATTGTATTGTGCTTTGGGGCAGCCTCTTGGGATATAAAGGAAAGGGACGCAGGAGGAGAGTGGGAGATCTCATTCTACAGGAAGCAGTGCTGACAGCTGAGCAATCCTCTGGAAAGGCCCTGGGATCCCTATGCATCACAAGCTCCCAGTCCAGGTAAAGACTGACAACAAGGACTTTCTGCCAGGGCTAACAGCTAGCCTTCTCCTGGAGGTGACACCCTGAATTTAGACTTTTAGCCTACTGGACTGTGACAGACTGCCTTTTTGGAGCCAGCCACTTGTGGTATTTCTGTTAAGCAACGCTACCTGAGACACCTCACAACCTGATGAATACTGTGTATTTGTTACCTTCATCTTCTCTCTTAAAAAGAAGAAACTGAGGCACAGAGAAGATTTAGAACTGTCTTGAGGTCACACAGCAAGTAAGTCATAGATCTAGGATCTGAACTTCGGCTGTCTACCTCCAGAGACTGTGATCTTAACTATATTGAAGAAGTTAGGGTTTTGGAATCAGATGGACCTAGTTTAGAAGCCTGTATGACAACTGGAAGGTGCAACATTCCGAGTTTCCATTTCCATGTCAACCAAATGAGAGTAATAATGCTGGATTCAGGTCATTAAGTAAAATGGGCTTTTTAAGCACCTCATACAGTCCCTAGCAGAGTTGTCTATAATGATTTGCCCCCTTGTGGGGTTTATGTTATGGAACACGTTTGATGATTACACAGTGCTGTACATAAAGATGTCTACTGCAGTGAAATACACACACAAATCAGAAACACATGTGGAAGAACACAGATGTATATCAAGGTGCTATTAAAGTTATTAAAAAAATAAAATTCAGTTCTTGCTTGGGAGATAAATGAAAAATATTTTCTTAATGAAGTTTAACTGCACAATGACACCATGGCACAGCAGTCATGCACATTCAGATTTCCAATAAATTCAGTGTGATTTGACACTGCATTTATAGCTTCCTGTTCAGGCAGTGAAATATTATAGACAAGTGTTAAAAAATGTTCAAACACTCTGTGCTTCTGGCCTGCATACTAATGCTGTTGTTGTTCATCTGTCTAGTCAATTCCAACTCATAGCAGCCCCATATGTGCAGAATAAAACTGCTCTGTATGGTTTTCAAGGTTGTGATCTTTCTTAAATGGGTAGCACAGGCCTGTCTTCCAAGGCACTTCTGGGTGTGTTCAAACTGCCAAATTTTGGGCTAGTTATTGGGCGCTTCACTATGTGTGCTACCCTGGGCTTCCAGACCAAAAAGAAAAAAAATCAGATATTTTAATGGTTGGCAATAAAATCTTTGTGTTTGCTGGGTCAAACAAGATTGTTCCTGCTTAGATCACGTGATAGACTGCCAAATAAGAATTTGTCCTTCTTGACAGAGTATCTGGATTAAACAGCAATAGGGTATTCCTTCCCTGGTGGAAGGGGTGAGAGGTGGATTCAGATGAGATAGGGCATTTCTAAGCATTAAAGCCAGAAGCCTCTTCTTCAGTTCTCTTTTTGTGTGTTGGGGGAGGGGAGTCTATTTTAAGTGTGTTATCATTTTTAATACTGATACTAGCAATATGATGAGATAATAATATTTAGCACACAAGCTTGTTTGGAGGAGAGCATCTAGCATATAGTGGTTTTCTTTTTTTTTTTTAAATATACTTTACCTTTTAAGTTTATGGAAAAAGTGTACAGCAGGATTACAGAGTTCCCTCATATGTCCTTCTCCTGCCTGCATTTTCTCCTGTTACTACACCTCGTATTCCTGGGGTACATTTTTGAGAATTGATGAATACTGATACATTATTATTAACTAAAGTCCATAGTTAACATCAAGATCCACTCTTCGTGTTGTACAGTCCTGTAAGTTTTGACAAATGCGTAATGTCATGTGTCTGCCATTATAATGTCAGGCAAAATAATTTTGCTACCGTAAACATATTCTGGGCTGCTATTCATCTCTACTCCTCATCCCCCACCTCCTGGCAACCACTGATCTTTTTTATCTGTCTCTTTAGTTTTGCCTTTTCCAGAATGTCTTATAGTTGGAACCATATAGTGTGGAGCTGTTTCAGACTGGCTTCTTTCACTTAGCAATATGCTAAGTTTCCTTTGTGTCTTTTTGTAGTCTTGATAGCTCATTTTTTTTTGATTGCTGAATAATATGAGGACCTCCATTAAGTTCACGAACTCATCCTAGAAAAAACATCACCTACCTCATTGCTGAATATCACTACAGTTACCTTCAAAGTCCTCCCTTGAGAATCTAGGCACCAGTGTCTGTGCCTAGTACCCCCTTCAGAGCAATTTGGGAACTCTTTTTCTGGAATGGCCATCAGAGCTCTCATCATATTACCTTTGATTTTCTGAATGTCATCAAAATATCTTGCTTTCAATATTTCCTTTATCTTTGGGTAAAGAAAACAGTCATTGGGGGCCAGATTAGGTGAGTAGGGAGGGTGTTCTAATACTTGTTGACTGGCTAAAAACTCCCTCACAGACAACTATACCATTAAGTTCATGAACTTGCCATCTTGTGCAGTGGCCATTCCAGGAAGAGTTCCAGAATTGCTCTGAAGGATGGACTAGGCACTGGCATCAGTGTGTAGCTTCCCAAGGGGAGGACTTTAAAAGTGACCATGCTGATATTCAGCAATGAGGCATGCAGCACTTAGAACAATTAAGTTCATGGATCTGTCAGACTTCGTACCCCACTGTATAGCTGTACCACAGTGTACCACAAACTTAAGGTTTGGGTTATCAGCCCCTGCAACCATGTGGGTTAGGAGAAGCCTAGGCCTGTCTGCAAATTTGGGACCTGTCAGCCTCCACAACCACATAAGTCATTTCCTTCATACTGGTCATGAATTCTGTGAAACGATGCAGTATATTAGGGAACCCAGAGATATAAAGGAGAGTGCTGAGTGGAGAGAGTGTAGTTAATGTCAGATGTGGCAGAGTGGTACAGCAGCTTAGATAAATTGAGCATTTGGGACACCTTAAACGTCTGCCTCATAGAAACCAGCTTTGTGCTGATCCTTCTGAAAGAAGTTAGTCATTTAGCAGGTTTTCGTGTGGATGTCAGTTTTCAGTTCATTTGAATAAATAGAGTATAGTTGCTGTATTATATGGAAAAACTGTTTACCTTTCTGAGGTTTCCCAAAGTGGTGGACATTCCTTGTGGACGTTTTGCATTCCCACCAGCAGTAAATGAGAGTTTCTGTTGCTCTATGTCATGGATTGAATTGTGTCCCCCCAATAATGCACATAGCAATTTGACTGGGCCATGATTCCCACTATTGTGTGATTGCCCTCCATTTAGCGATTTTCTGAAGCTGTAAATCCGAATCTCTGCCTGTAGTTAACAGAACTGGGTTATGTTACACAGAATTAGGGTGAGACTGTAACGCCCTTCCTAAAATTACCTCCTAGCCCCAGTATATAGGAAGTTGCCCTGGAGTATGGCTGGCAACACCTTTATCCTTTCATCCTACAAGAGACAAAAAGAAAGCCAAGCAAGCAGAGTTAGGAACCTCACATCATCAAGAAAGCAGCACAGGGAGAAGAGCGCATCCACCCTTCCAACCTGAGGCTCCTGCATCAAGATGCTCCCCAACCAAAGACTGATGTAACACAAGGACCTTCCTCTAGAGCTGACAAGAAAAGTCTTTGCCTGGAGATGACATCCTGGATTTGGACTTAAAACCTACTGAACTGTGTAAGAATCAACTTTGCTTTGTCTAGAGCCATCCACTTGTGATATTTCTGTTAGAGCACCCCTGGCTGTCTAGGACACTCCACATCCTAACCAGTACGTGATGAAGTCAGTGTTTTGCATATTAACCATTCTAAGAGGTATGTAGTGGTATCTTGTTGAAGTTTTTAGTTTCATTTTCCTAATGACATTTGATGTTGAACATCTTTTCATATGCTTATTTGACATCTGTAGATCTTCTTTGGTGAGATGTCTGTTCACGTCTTTTGTCATATAAATTTTTTAAAAATGTGCTTATGTGCCCTTATTGTTGAGCTTTAAAAGTTTCTTTGTGTATCTTGCATACAAGTCCTTTATCAGTTAAATGTTTGTAAATATTTTCTTCTAGACTGTGGCTTATCTTTTCATTCTCTTAAGACTCTTCAAAGCATGTAAATCATCCAGTTGGGTCTCGTACTTATGAGAATACTTAGAGTCTATTAAGTCCTAAACTTAAAAACAACTATCTAATCTAAACCCTCCTCCCCCCTCATCCTCCTCCCTCCCCTCCCTTGCAGCTGTCAAAGAGTCTTTTCTTTTATACGTAAGTCTGTTTTTGAGATCTTATTGTAGGGGTCTTATACAGTATTTGTCCTTTTCTCACTGACTACTTTCACTCAACATAATGTCTTCCAGTTGAAACCGGGTTATGAGATGTTTCCTGGAATCATCATTATTCTTTATCATTGTGTAGTGCTCCATTGAGTATATATACCATAGTTTTCCTATCCATTCCTTTGTTGTTGGGCATCTGGGTTGATTCCATGTTTTTGCTATCGTGGTCTGTGCTGTGATAAACATTCCTGTGCATGGGTCCGTTGATGTGAAAGGCCTTGATTCTGTAAGACATATTCCAAGTAGTGGAATTACTGGGTCAAATGGTATTATCTATATCCATTTTTTTAAGGAAGTGCCAGATTGCTTTCCAAAGAGGCTGGACCATTTTGCCACGATGGAGCTCACTAAGTTGAGTCTTACTGGCAACACAAGAATAAAAAGGGGTGCACCCTGAGATCTCCACTAAAAGACCTCAATGGATGGTCCAGCGGTTTCAGGGTCCCCCTGGGAGCATGGCCCCTGGCCCTGATGCTGCTCTTGCCCATAAATCATAATGAAGGTCCACTCTTCAGACACGAATGGATTGGACTTGGCAATGCAGAGTGACCATATATTGGATGCACTTTATGGTTCTATGCATCTATAGGATATCATCCTGCTGACCTCTGGCTGGAGGAAGGAGAGTGGGTGGAGAGGAGGGGAAAGGAGACTGTTGGGAGGATGAGACATGTATGGAGCAGAGAGGAATAGTGTGCTCTCATCAGGCAGGGAGAGCAGTGGAAGCTGCATATAGGTGGGCATGTAAATTTATACGAGAATGTACATTTTCACTCAGTCATAATAAAAAAAAACAGACACAAAGTCTAATTAGTAGCCACTAACACTCTTATTCATTTGATTGGGTTTTTCACGCCTGTAAAGTATACTTTCCCTTTATGAACTGCCTCTTCCGATCACCAGGAGACCCAAGTAGGTGTCTGCCTTCCTTTCTTGGGTGCATAAGACCCAGGTCAACCATGATGTCTGTTTTGGAAGTCCAATCAGAATTCTTTTAGAGGGTTTACAGAGGTTCTCCTTCCTCTGAGCCACAAAGCTGCGGTGGTGGAAGCCTAGCAATAGTTGGCTTCACATGGGAATAACCTGCCTCATGATAATGTCAACTCAGAGAAGATCTAAGAGACAGAAAAACAGTTCCAACGCCATCATCTAATCTTTACACCCACAGAGTTCAAGATCAGAGAAACAGTATTTGAAGGAGCACTACAGGTGGCTGTAGGAATCCTGGGAAGATAGGGGGTTTGCACACAGAGGAAAACATTGAAGTAAATCTTAATGACCTTGAGATAGGTAATAATCTCTTCAATACTAAATGCAAAACCCAAGTGATAAACAAGAAGAGTGATAAATTGGACTTAATCAAAATGAAAAACTTTTTGCATGTCAAGAAAGTAAAAAGACAACCCATACACCAGGAAAAATATTTGCAAATCATGATCTAATAAGGGACTTATATATAGAATATATAAACCACACAATTCATAAAGACAACCCAATTTAAAAGTAGGAAATGGATTTGAACAGCCATTTTTCCAAAGATATATGAATGGCACATAAGTACATGAAAAGATGCTGAATATCACTAGCCATGAGGGAAATGCAAATGCAAACCAACTGAAATACCACTTCACATCCACCAAAATGGCTATAATAAAGAAGACATCCCGTTAGCAAGGATGTAGAGAAATGGAAACCTCCTACACCGCCAGCTGTTGTTGGGTGCTGCTGAGTCCATTCTGACTCATAGCAACTCCACATGAATCAGAATAGAATTGCCTAGTGTAGGGGTACATTCAGAGGCTGACTGCTGTTTTTCCCTGTGACCTACAGTGGAGGTGCACAGCAAACAGAGGAAGCAAAGACCAGAGATCAGAATTCAGCAGGAATCTGTGGGCCAAATGTGCGACAAGCTGTGGATAGGCAGCACCAGTGACAGATACCAGAGTGAGAAGCAGCCATCCCAGGTGACAGTGGGTCAGCTGGCAGACTTGGGGACTCCCTAGAAGCAGCAGAGACAGAACATGTCCAGGCCATCTGAGGGTTCCATTCTGGGAGGGCCCAGCTATCCCCTTTGAAAGCTTCAGGGAAGGACAAAAACACTTCTGCTAGATTCTGAAAACTTAGACACCTACTCCGCAACCCTCTCCCACTTACATGTAAAGCAAGACAATGGGATTTGCCACTCCGATTGCCCTTGCCCCACAGAGGGAAAAAAGAAGAAATCTCTCCTTGCCTCTGCCGATTAATCTATCATGCCCTTAAGGGAATTCTAGCTGTCAAGTCCACCAGCTGGGCCCACACCAGGGTTGGGGAAAGTCCACACACAACTCCATGATCAGACAAAGCAAGTACAGTGCTATAAAGGAAGGTGATAGCCTAGCACTAGAACAGACGGCTACAATGACACAGAACTAATGAGAGAAATGGAAATAGACTACAGTGGAAATAGGATGAAAATACTTATGGACACATTATTAGAGCAGGGAAAAAATGCTTCTAGAACAGAATAATACTGGAGGTTTGTAATTTAAAATTTTAGTAATCCTAACTGTACCCAATTACTATTTTATGAGGGTCAAAGGGAAGATGCATTACACAACAAAAAATAGATGAAATAAAACTCAGAATTGAAAGATACGAGATCAGGAAGGTAAAAGCAGGAGGCAAAATATATAAATAATAAAACATATAACAGGGAAGACAGAATATACAGCAGAGAAGAAGCAAAGAAACAGGATCAAACTGAAAAACAACTTTAGTCTTCAGATTGAAAGGGCTTAGAGAAGGTAGAATTGGATACACCCTGGCAATATTTCTGGGTTTTAAGAATAGAGATAAAAATCACACAAGGTGTCTGATAGAAAGAACACATCTTTCACTTGCAACTCTGGAGAAAAACAGACAATAGAATTAACATTTACAGGCTAGGGAGAAATAACTGTGATCCAACAATTTTCTACAAAAAGGAACCCTTTAGCCCTTGCTTGACGATGGTGGAGTCTGGCAGCCAACATTTGGGGAACTCAGAAAAGCTAAATTGAGAAGTAGGACAGAAGATCCCAGAGCACCCATGTGCATCCCTACAGGTTCTAGCCTCCCTTGTAGCGAGGTATGTGTCACCTCCAGTCTTGGGCACTTAACAGGGTGCCTTCTGTATCCATTTATTCTCCTAAGGCAGCCACTTTGGGACCATGGTTAGATGGTGGAGTCAGAAAATGAAATTCACCTCAATACTTCCTTTACCACATAAAGGAGAACTGCTCTGAAGAATCACCCAAAGCATCTTAGGCATTTTGATATGTCAAGCCCATTGACATGTCCAGATTTGTTAATGCAGCATAGATTATCTCATCCAGACTGTTTTCAATAAGGCATCCCTCCACTCTAAGGTCTGTGTTTCAAATTCTATCTATTTGAGGTACGAGGGGCAGATTCATAGCTGCACATAATTAGCTTGGGAACCTGAGTGATTTAATTATCAAAAAAGACAGTAACCTGATCCTCTAGTTTTTGGTCTACCCACATCTCTGCCTTCAAGGATATCTGGTCGTTTTAATTCCTGAGCCTTTTCAGGGTCTTACAGGACAAACTGGCTTGCTTCTTCTTGGCTCTACCCTATACCCTCAGCTGTCAGCAAAGTGAAGAAAGCTGAAAACCAAGCCGGTTGCTACCCAATCCTGTACTTCATCCTTGTAAAATGCAGGTTACAACTTTCTATCTGTTATGGGTTAAATTGTGCCCTCCAGAAAGATATATCAAAGTCCCAACCCCATACCTGTAAAAGTGGTTTTGTTTGGAAATAGAGTTTTTCTTTTGATATCAGTTAAATTACAAGAGGTTATGCCAGAGCAGGGCAGGTTCTCATCCTAATCCCTTGTGGGTGGTGTTTTGTAAAATAGGAGAACAGATGCAGAGCCCAGTCACACAGGAGGAAAACACCATGCAAAGGTACATCTATAAGTAGCAAAGAAATGCAACAACTGCCAGCAGCTTCTACAAAGCAGTAGACAGGCGTAGAACAGTCCCTGTCTCAAAGCCCTCAGAAGGAATAAACATGGCTGATAATTTGGATTTGAACTTCTGGCCTCTAGAGCTGTTAGACAATCAAATTCTGCCATGATGAAAGCCACCTAATTTGTGCTGTTTTGTTATAGGATCTCTAAGAAACTAAGATACTATCTGTCACGGATCGAATTGTGTCCCCCCAAAAATATGTGCAGCCATATGGCTGGGCCATGATTCCCAGTATGTTGTGACTGTCCTCCATTGCGTGGTTTTCCTATGCTGTGTGTTAAAGGATTAGGGTGGGACTGTAAATCCCTTAATAAGATCACCTCCCTGCTCCACTGTAAAGGGAGTTTCCCTGGAGTATGGCTTGCCCCACCCTTAATCCTTTCAGTTTGCAAGAGATAAAAGGACAGAGAAGCAAGCAGAGAATTGGGAACCTCGCACCATCAGGAAAGCAGCACCAGGAGCACAGCGTGTCCTTCAGACCTGAGGTTCCTGCGCCAAGACGCTCCCTGGACAAAGACTGATGCAATACCGGACTTTCCTCCAGAGCCGACAAGGGCAAAGCCTTCCCCTGGAGCAGACATCCTGAATTTGGACCTGCAGCCTACCCGACTGCGTAAGAATAGACGTTCCTTTATTAGAGCTGTCCACTCTTGTGTTTCTGTTAGAGCAGCCCTAGCTGACTAAAACACTGTCCATAGTCATTTTCTCTGTGTGGGTTTGAATCATTACCATTTTCTACCACCCACATGTCAGCTTGTCATGCTACGGTACCTTGCATATTACTGTGATGCTGGAAGCTGTGCTACCGGTATTTCAAATACAGGAGCTTCCAGACGAAGACAGACTAGAAAGAAAGGCCTGACAAGCTACTTCTAAAGACTAGCCAATGAAAACCTTATGGACTACAACAGAGCACTGCACCACTAGCTTGCTTTGGATGCATCATCAGGAGAGATTAACAGGTGGAGGAGAACATCATGTCTGGTGAAGCAAAGTGCTAACAGGGCCAAGGGAGACCCTTAGTGAGATTAACTGGTATAGTAGCCACAATGACGGACTTAAAACAAGTTAGCAATTCCAAGGATGACACAGGACCAGGCAATGTTTTGTTCTGTTGTACAGGTCACATGAGTCAAGTTAACAGTTGCTATCTATTATCATTTCAGTGGTGTTTCTGGAGGAACGGCTATAAACAAATTCTATTGAGCCTTTCCTTATTGAATATTTACTGTAATCATGGCTAACAATACCAAAACTTTTAAATTTATATAGTTTTTTTTTTTCTTCCAAGTTAAAAGTAAGCATAAAATGTCAACTAGAAGAAAAAAGTAAAGCACCATTATTACCATTTAAAAACTGGATACAGTGAAGCCTTGTAAGGGTTTAAACAAGTATTCATTCCATCAGGTTTAGCAAGCAGTCCTTGATATGTAATTTATAAACAATATGAAGCATGAAAGGATAAATATTTTTCAACCAGCAGACCTGAATCTTGTTGTTATCATCAGCAACCTCAAGGATACTGGTTTTAATTATACACATATGCAACAATCTGTGAAAATACAATATGTAATACCGCCTACTTTACAAGCAAAGCATAAATACTAAGTGAGTAAAACCCAGTACATAATTACCACTTAACATTTAAAGGTAAATACCACTAATCAAGATGAAATTACTAAGGTATTAATATGGGAGTATCTAATATGAAAAATAATTAGCTTTACCAGCACATAAAATAATAATTTTAAGCTGCTGAATGTTTATTGTAATCACTGCTAATAATAATAACAAAACTTTTAGGTTGGCATAGCTAGTTTTTCTCCCGAAAACTTCAAAGTACATTTAAAATGTCAGCCAAAAGTAAAATATTACTATTACCATCTTTAAAACTGGATAAAGTAAAGGCCTCTGAGGCCCTGGCAACTGTCCATCATCTAAAGCTTGGAAGTTGTGGCCCCAAACCCCAGGCTCCCATCTCACCGTTGTTCTCAGGCGCTGCTGAGTCTATCTGGACTCCCAGTGACCCTGTGTGCAACAAAAGGAAACACTGCCCAGTCCTGCGTCATCCTCACAATTTTTGCTTTGTTTGAGCCCAATGTTTGCAGCCACTGTGTTGATCTTTTTTGTTGATCTTCTACTTCATCAAGCATGATATTTTTCAGGCACTGGTCCCTTCTGATAACATGTCCAAAGTATGTGAGACATACTCTGTCTATCCTTGCTTCTAAGAAGCATTCTGGCTGTACTTCTTCTAAGACAGATTTGTTATTCTTATTAGCCTCCTGTTTTCCACTGTAGCAGTATGATTTATATCCCATCTTCTTATCTTTATCTTTTTCTCAGAAAGCCTACACTTATACCCCAAAGAATCTGTAGTTGAGGTCTGATATTCAGTGCCATTTTGCCAAGAAAGTTTCAGGATCTTAACAAGTCAATTCACAAAGTTAGGACTATCAGGCATCATTTACAGGCTTTGGTTTACTATTTCATATGTGAATTTTAATATAATTATTTTATAGAACATAAAAAACAGTATAGTACCATCACAGAGAGACTTTTTAGGATCTAGAAAGTACAAAGGTTTAACCGCTTTGTAGCTAGATGGCTTTGGTAGAAAAGAAAAGGGAGGGAGATAAATTCTTTCAATTTTCCTGTTCTATCCTTATGCACTCTAGCAAACATGATTATAAAGAACACCAGATTCATGTCTCATATGTTTGCCATGAAAAGCAAAGCCCACTGCTGCTCAGTACTACTTTGTGTGAAAATACACCATGAGGCACCCTCCACTGCAGTGGCGCCGTCACGTGGACAAAATCTGTGGGAGAGGTCGTGTGGCAATAAAGTGCTAGCAAACAGACACCAGCAGGCGGCATCTATGTGATTCACCGCACAACCACCACCACTTATCACAGTGTTCTTCTGAATTAAGACAGAGACGTAACAATTACTTAGGAGAGAAAATTAAGAGGTACACGTGTTATTAGTGAGGCAGATCTCTGGGTAGTAACAGAAACCCAACTCATACTACCTTAAGCAAAAAAGAGGACTTAAAGGCTCTCAGGGAGCCCCTGGGTGGTGCAAATGGTTAATATGCTTGGTTGCTAGCTGAAAGGTTGGAGGTTCAAGTCCACCTGGAGGCACCTCAGAAGAAGGCCTGGTGATCTTCTTCCCCCAAAATCAGCAGCTGCAAATCATAGGGAGCACAGATCTGCTCTCACACACCTGGGTCACCAAGATCAGAACTGATTCAACAGCAACTGGTTGCTGTTGGCTAGACTGGCTCTCAGAGTCCAAGCAGGGTTCCCAGCTGGTCCCCAGCACAGCTAGGGGATATAGCCAGTCCCCTGGAGGCAGGTACTCAGGTGCTATCACATCTCCCTGTGCAGGCCATCTCCCTACTTTCTTTAAACACTGGTAAGCATGAAAGCTGGCCACATAGAGCTTCACATCTTAAACGTGGTTGATGGAGACTGACTAGGTCTTCCTCAGCCAAGTCTGATATTCCAGTGAATGGAATTATTCTGTCCAGAAGGGTTAGCTGCCATGCCCAGATCAGCATACTCATGCTGTCCTCATGGAGGCTTCCACAGTAACTGGGGATGCGGCGGGTCAGGGAGGCTCCCAGCAAACAGTACTGGGCTTACAGCCCCCATGTTCTTGAAAGCTGGCCTCCACCCTGATATGGCTAATAGGGAGGCTTGCAGCCTTGGCCAGGCAGTGCGAACCACTAGATCAGGTGCTCAGAGTAGAAGAAGATATGTCCATCACCTCAGAAAAAAACCCTCTGCTAGGGACAAGTGTACGCAGCTCACCACTGCATGGAGGCCTAGGACACGTACCAGCAGCCAGAGCTCAGAGCCCAAAAAGTGACGCTCAGAGGCGTAAGCACAAAGAACAGATGGGAAACGGCAAGGAGAAAGCAGCACTGGGAAATCGTGGAGACATGGTTACTGCCAGGGTTTTGGGAGTTCAAATGTATGCTGTGTGGGAGGCAGGGTCCACTAAGTGGCCAGGACCCAGGAGAGACCAACTTTGCCTCCAACTCAGCGTGTAGCCCACAACACGGTGAGTAAAACAGATGAAGGGATGAGAGCCCAGGCACAGAACCATGCTCCTACCGACACAACTGAAGGCCACATAGATCAAGGGTTCACTTGAAAGACATGAAACGTAACAAAACAAATTGCCTTCAAATCAACTCCAACTCATAGGAACCCTACAGGACAGAGCAGAACTGTTCCATAGGGCTTCCAGGGAGCAACTGGTGAAATTCAACTGTCGGCCTTTTGGCTAGCAGCCCGAGTTGTTAACCACTGCACCGCTTGAAAGATCTGGTGGATAAACAGACTTCCATATTTTTTCCCCAGACTTCTGTCAAGTTGGTTATTTGTTACCTGGGAAACCAAACAGCTACAAAGAAACAATAAAGGTCAAATCTTAGAAATAAAAATTCCATCATCATGAAATTATACTAAAATGCTGAGATTCTGTGAAAAAGTTTCCAAAAAGGGGTTCATGGACAATATTATGCTTTTTTCTAAAAGGAAATTGAGTATTTCCCAGGAAATAGCAATGCAAGTGGCAGGGTCTCCATGTTCTTGAAGCCCATGTCTAGACTATTTGAGAGATGATTTCTCTGTGTAGAAGGTGAAGACCTCAGCAGTGCTGCACCAAGCTGTCACACAGCTAACAGACTGCGTGAAAAGCCCTTTTCCTCTGGGGTGTCCAGGCCAGCCACCCTCCTTCTGCTTTAAGTGGAGGGGACGGTAGTGTCAGCCAGGTAGGAGGTGAGTGGTGAAGAGGGTGTATAGGCCCTAAGGCCCTGAGAGAAGGGTGCTGGGCCAGGCCATCAGGAAAGGGGAGAGAAGGAAGAGGTGGCAGGTAGCAGGGCCAGTTTAAGGAGGCCCTCTGAGTTCATTGTAGGGATTTTGGATTTCATTTCAAGAGCACCGAAAAGCCAGCCAAACCACGGCCAGTTAAAAACCAGGTGTTATCAAATTGATTCCAACTCATGGCTACCCTAGTGTGTCAGCATAGAACTCTGCTCCATATGGTTTTTCAGTGGCTGATTTTTCTGAAAAAGATCCCCCATGCCTTTCTTATAGGGCATGTTTGGGTGGACTTGAACTTCCAATCTTTTGGATAGCAGCCAAGCATATTCACTGCTTACATCACCCAGGGACTCCCAAACCATGACAAAACTGGACTGATGCACCTCTTTTGGCTTCTACAGCAACTAATCTACAATGCCCTGCTTCTGTCTTGTCTGAAATATTAGATTTCTTATGCATTAAGTTGGAATTGTAACCACTGATGATAGGGAGTGAGGTGCTGCCAGCAAAGAATGAGGAAAAGGCCTGGCCTCATGCAGAGCTGGATTCCCCAAGACTTGGAAGATAGACTGAATGGGGTTTCCAGTGACAGAGGCCTACACCTCCTCTCCCACCAAGCATCCCAGGAAGGTGGTGAGGTAGCAATATTGAAAACCAAACCACCAAGAACACAGCCTTGAAAGAAGGGCAGCTGAGCACATAAGGCTTCCCTGTAGCCCCCCTGGACCCAGAGAAGGCAGGGACCAGCTTGCAGCCACAGTGTCTCTTAGAGGAAAAAAACTGAGGACAATGTACTACCAGCACCAGGTCGCAGAGAAGACTAAACACAAGCAGTGACTGAATTTAAGCCCACCACACAGGAGGGGTACCAGAGCCAGAATCAATCTGAATAAACAATAGAAGGTGACGGTTCTCTTAAACATGTGTCATGGAGCAAACCCAAGGAAAAGGGCTTTCACCAAAAAGTGGCATGAGAAGAATCTACATATATTTCACATACAAAAGATATTCTATCTACAGTAGAGCAACAAATAACCCCCATGAATTCATGTAAAGATGGAATTCACTTGGGGCTTGCTGCAATAAAAATCTGGTTTTAATAAAATTTTATACTCCAAGTTTTTATGTCCATATTTAAATGTTGTTATAATGATGATGATGATGAAGTGGAAGTATAAATCCAAATCACTTCTGCATGCTTGCTTGGCTGCAGCTCCATCTGCACTCCTCACCCTGTGACAGCACATTCCTCCTTTTCACTCTATACTTCTAATACCCTCTTAACAAATACCTTCCCCTTCCTTTCCACCCTCTCCTCTCCCATCTAGAAAGAAACCAGTGGGACACATCATATGCTCACACTGTGTCCCCGAGTCCAGTCCATTCATGTCTGAAGAGTTGACCTCACTACTGCGTTCTGGGCAGGGCCAGCAGCAAGTCTAGGGGCCATGTTCCCAGGGGCTCTCCATGCTACTGGACCATCAGCTCCTGTCTTTCAGAACCGAGCCAAGCCGAGTGCCGGCGAGTCAGACCCGACTCATGGCGAAAGAGTTCTTCAACTGCGCACCTCTTTTGCTCATGTTGCGTCAGGGACTCTACATTATGTCCCCAATTACAGCTGCCTTTCGTAATGGCTGGGCAGCATCTTGTTCTTCTGGTCTCACGCTGATGCAGCCTCCCACTCGCATACATCCTTCTGTTTCCTGGGCTCATTTTTCCTCCTGTCTTTGATGTTCTCAGTTGTCATCTGTTCCACACGGGACCACCTGGTGTACCTCAGATGGCAGCTTGCTAGCTTTTAAGACCCCAGATGCCACTCACCCACATGGGGTATAAAAGTATGTCCGTAATTTATATAATCATACTTAATTCACTGAACAACAACAAAAACGGCAAACATATATTCATTTATTACAGGTTATACAGTTTCCTAGGTAGTGTTAGAACTCATGTTTTCTGGTTTCCTTGTCTCTATTACTGTGTCAAAAATCATAGTCTTCTTAAAGAAATCTATACGCACAACATAACACTTCCCTGATGTCTACCCTTTCTCTCCAGTGACTCTTGACCCAGCCCTGCCCGTGCTAAAAGCACTTTGTTATAGGAGTAGTCCCATTTTTTTTCCTAAAAAGGGCAGGCTATTTTCCTTTGAATCTATTTGTTGTGGTTGTATTCCTCATCATTTGTCTTAGGATTATTTAAAAAGATTATGCTAACAATACTTCAACAGCAGTATTTTCAACTATAATTCTAACATGGAAAAATTTGTCTGTAAATCTGCTGTTAACTCTTTTTTCAATCTGTTCCTTTAGTTTTCTTAATTTGAGAACATCTAGCACTCATCTCAAAAAACTCTCCAAAGCCCTAGAATCCAGAGTTAAACTGGTCTGGGTTAGTATCAGTCGCAGAACAGGACTAAGCATTATGTACATCTGATTGCATTAGCCAAAACCACTAACAATAATAGCAAGCTTAAAACATCGAAGCAAATCTAAAGAACAAAATAACCGCACAAATATGAACTACATTACAACAATAGGAACATGAAAAACAGGCTCTTTCTGTCGTATTTCATCACTACTCCTGGGCTGAGAAGGCAAAAGTGAGTGCCAAAAGCCCCACATCCAGGTGGCAGGCAAGACCACTAGGCCACGGGAAGGAGAGCTAGAATGGGCTCGGGGATGTCTCAGAGCCTGAGGGTGGAGTGGATGCAGGATGGCCTGAAGCAGAAGAAACCCACCAAGTCTGCTCAGTCTGGCCTGCTCCTGCCCAGGACCCACCAGAGTGGGCCATGTCTGGGGTCACAGCGGTCAGCCTTAGCCCATGAACCAAATCAGGATCTTTAGTAGACAGCCGTGCGCCATAAGAAACAATCTTAATGGTCTTCTGTCATTGCTGCATTTGGAAAGGAATGCTGTGTGATTAATTTGGTAAATAAATGCCAAACAAACAAATATGGAGCATTCCAAGACACAACATTCCAAAATGACAAGCTTTTCAAATGTCTTCTTTCTTGTGGGAAATACCCTACTTGTACCAACCCCCTTTTCCATTTTCTGTGAAACAGAAAGTGTTGGCAGAAGAAATGGGATTTAATTATTTTTGGCAGGCAGGATAAGGTTATAAATATGCCCATTCTGAAGCTATTCTGAGAGCTCTTTTCTCCATTAATTTCTTATTCATTTGAAAATCTAATATAAAGTATTCTGGCTGTTAATGGATTTAAACTTTATCAACTTCCAATAGAATTAATTCTCCTTTGCTTCCAGCCTGATGAATATTGCTGCAAATGCTGATTAAAATACTAGAAGTGTCACCACCCTGACTCTGAGTATCTCTCCCCTTACAAATCAGCAAATGGATACTTTACACCTCAAATTCTAAACTGGAAAAGATGGAGCAAAAATTTGGACCCATGGTAACTGTCATGGATTGAATTGTGCCCATCCCCCAAGAACTGTGTGCAGCAATGTGTGTAGCAATTTGGCTGGACCATAATTTCCAGTATTGTATGATATTTATCTTGCAAAAGCTGCATTTATGATATAAATGAGGGAGGATGGGCTCCAGTTGTACTGATGAGACAGGACTCAATGTGGGGATTATATTGTGCCTTGGGGCAGCCTCTTGGGCTGTAAAGGAAAGGGAGGCAAGCTGAGACTGGTGGACCTCATATGACCGAGAAAGCAGTACCATGAGCTGAGTACATCCTTTGGAAAGAACCTGGGGTTCTTCTGCATCAGAAGCTTCCAGTCCAGGGGAAGACTGATAACAAGGACTTTCCTCCAGGGGCAACAGAGAAAGCCTTCCCATGGAGCTGACAGCCTGAATTTGGGCTTTTAGCCTACTAGAGTGTGACAAAATTTCTTCTGACAGCCATCCACTTGTGCTATTTCTCTTAAAGCAGCACTAGATGACTAAAACAGTAATCAAATTCATTTCCTAAAGTACTTCTTTCATTTTTTAAAAAAATATTTTTGTCTTTCTAATTTTTTCTCCAGGTCCTATGGAGAAGAAGCCCCATCAAACCCTGCATTCTATTAGATACCTGCACTGCGCAACAAAAGTGAAAAAAGTGCCACAAACTGCACAAGCACAGATGATGAAAAAGCACAGGGCAGATGGACTTGGTTTTACAGTCTAAACACACAAAGTAAAACAAACTTGAGCTTCTACAATCCTGCTTCTTCCACGGCCCTCCCAGGGGCCATTGCTGAGTTCAGGACAAGTGTGCCTCCACGAGTCCGGGGCAGCACTTGTAGTCACAGGCTCTAGCGTAAAACTTAGTGAAAAAACTGCAAAAGCTTTATCCATTTGCTAGGTATTTCCCTTCAATTCAATTATACTGTAAATCATACAGAAGAATAGCAGGTGTGGGGAACAACGTGCTCTGATCATCTGAAACTTGGGTTGTTGAAAATCTTAGGCACGAGAAAAATTTTTGAAGCCTTGGCAAAGAGAAACATCTAGAATCATCTAGTCTTTATCCAGTGCATCAAGACCATTAAGTCTGTAAAAAGTAGTATGCATTTTTTTTATTTTTAGTTAAACAAAAATTACCTTTATTTTTCCTTTTTATTTTAATTATTTAGTAATTTTAGTAGTGAGCACTGTAAAGAAACCTTGTTTAAATAGCTCATAATGTTACCACATAAAAAACTCTTGCTGCAGGGGTCCCAAACAGAGCTGGAGGAAATTGTAGAAGAAAATTGTAACTCAAAAAGAAAGGCCAGACCTGCTGGTCTGTCAGAGACTGGAGAAACCTTGAGTGCGTGCCCCCCAGCCATCATTTCAGCTCAATAACAAAGTCACTTTCGAGGTTCACCCTTCAGCCAAAGATTAGACAGACCCACAAAACAAAACCAGACAAAGGGGGCACAACAACCCAGGGGCAAGAACTAGAAGGCAGCAGGGAACAGGAAAGCTGGTCACAGGGAACTCAAGAACTGAGAGTGTTAACACGTCACGGGGTTTGTCACGGATTGAATTCTGTCCCCGCAAAATACATGTAGCCATGATTCTCCATATTCTATGATTCTCCTTCCTTTTTGTGATTTTCCTGTGCTGTATGTTAAAGGATTAGGGTAGGACTGTAAATCCCTTCAGAAGATCACCTCCCTGCTCCATTATAAAGGGAGTTTCCCTGGAGTGTGGCTCTCACCACCTTTAATCCTTTCGTCCTGCAAGAGATAAAAGGAAAGGGAAGAAGGCAGAGAACTGGGAACCTCACACCATCAAGAAAACAGAACTGGGAGAAGAGTGCCTCCTTTAGATCTGAGGTTCCAGTGCCAAGATGCTCCCTGTGAGAGAGGGAGAGACAGCTTTTAAGAAGATTCCACTTAAAATTCCAAAAGTCCAGATGCCCCTCTCAGGTGCCAGCCCAAGGACACTCCCTCTTCCCCTCACAGAATTTCCTAAGATCTGTTTCTAAGGAGAAAGTAACTTCTTCCCATGTAACCTAATGCTAACTGCTTATCTAGTGCTCCTTTAAGTATGCTATGCCAATGAAACTGCAATATGAAAATCTGTATACCTGTATAGGTAGGTCTGGTAACAGAATAAGGTGTGCAGCTATTTTTCAGACTTGAGTCTGACCACGGCACCACTGGCTCTAATAAAGCCTTTCCTCTTGAGAGACAAAGTGGTGTGCATGGTGCTTTCTGCTCTGCAGGCCAAATTTATCTTTTTGCTGCTACACCTGGACAAAGACTGATGTAATACTGGACTTTCCTCCAGAGTCGACAAGGGGGAAAGACTTCCTCTGGAGCAGACATCCTAAATTTGGACTTGTAGTATACTGGACTGTGTAAGAATAAACCTTCCTTTGTTAAACTCATCTGCTCTGTGCTATTTCTGTTAAAACATCATCATAAAACAATACGTGCACTAACTTTTTCATGAGAAACTATTTTATTTTGTAAATCTACATCTAAAGTACAATTAAAAACAAATCCAGTGTCACAGTGGTTAAGTGCTACAGCTGCTAACCAAAAGACTGGCAGTTCAAGTCCACCAGGTGCTCCTTGGAAACCCTGTGAAGCAGTTCTACCCTGTCATATGAGGTTCCTAGGAGTCAGAATCAACAGGATGGCAGCAGGTTTTGTTGGGGAATTATGGGAGTGATATTTCAAAACAAAAATGGGGGGGGGGGAGTCAAGCTGGCGGACTAAGCCCACGTCTCCTTATATCCCTCTGGAAACCAAGACCTGAATTGACAATCAAACAGAGCCTTCTGATCACCTAATCAGCCTCAGGACACAGCACAGAGCTGTTAATTGGGACTTCACACCACTGAGCGAAAAACCTCCTCTCTTTCGCTGACTCCCGCTCCTGGCTAGCCCCGGCTCTCACGGACGGAAGGTAAACGCACCATTTTGGCTTTTCTTTCTCTGTCTCAGCTGGCGGGCGGAGCTGGGTCTTGCCTGGTGGCTGGACTCAGACACGCTGCTGGGGGATAGGCAGGTGAAATGCCCATATTTTGAGAGCCAGGCTTGGACTCTGTTAATCTAGTCACTTTGAGCCTGTCATTTTATATCTGCCTTAGCGGTATTTGTACGGAGTTTTGTAGTCAGTGTGCGGGACGCCACGTTGGATACGGAGATTCTAGCGGAAACTCATCTTAGCCTGGGAGCCAGCACCTGCTAACAGGACAGCGCTTCTCCGACAGAAAAGCAGTAATTTACCCAGTGCCACCTATGTTGGGGGCCCTGCAACAGAAGCAGAGGAATCACTACCTCTGGGCACCTTTAGCCCTTCTGTCTGCTGCCTGGGTGGAGGACGCCATCTTGGATAAGGTGGCCGCAGCTGGACCTAATTCTTAGCTGGGGAGCCAGAGCCTGCCCACAAGAGAGTGCTTTTCTATCACAAAAGCAGTACTCAATGCAGTGTCGCCTAAGGCTAAGCCCTGTCAGCAGAGGCCAACAGGGCAGCAGCATTGCTGTATTCTGAACTAGTTTGTTATCATCTGGGGTTGGATATAGTGGCGCTTACTTTGTCAGTTGAGAAGTGGGACCTCTACGCCTGAAAACCTAACTGACTTGTGAAGTGGTCAGATATCTTTTGCTTTACATTTTAAGACAGCCTAGAGAAACATCTGCAGTCCATCCTCACAGTACCTCTTCCAGCCTCTGTATACTCACATGGAACCCAAAAAGCAACAGACACTTGTGGCATACAAGAAATCAGCCATAGCTTCAGAAGGCTCCCAAGCAAAGCAACCAAGGAGTTTTCCAGATGAAGAAACTTTTATGAAAGCATCAGAAAGTGAATACAAAATGATTATATATAGAGCCCTTCTAAACTTTATACAAAATTCAGGAGAACAAAATGAAAAATTAAGCAAGCTGTTTGATCTGATGGAACACCAGTACTCTGAAATCCAACAGATCAAAAACAAAATCAAAGACACAGAAACTTCAATGCAAAGCCAAGAAAACAGAATGGAACAAATAGAAAAAAAGAATTTCTGACTTGGAAGACAGAGCTACTGAGGCCAGCACCTATGAACAGAAATCAGAAAAAAAAAAAACAAGAAAAATGAAGAAGCATGTGGGACTCTATTAAGAGGAACAACCTTCAATTAATTGAAGTCCCTGAACAGGGTAAGACATCTGAGAACACAGAGAGTATCGTTGCTGAGCTGCTGAAAGAAAACTTCCCAGAAGTCATGAAGGAAGAGAATATAGACATCTCAGATGCATATTGTACGCCACCCAATATAGATCTCGAAAGACTCCAAGACATATTATAATCAAGCTCAACAAAATGAAACATAAGCAGCAACTCTTAAAGGCAGCAAGACTCAAAGCAAAGCTAACATTCAGAGGGAAACCCTGTAGGCTCTCTTCAGATTTCTCAGCAGAAACCATGCTGGCACAGAGACAGTGGCATGACACATTCAAAGCCTTGAAGGAGAAGAACTTCCAACCAACAATTATATATCCTGCAAAACTATCTTTCAAATACGAAAATGAAATTAAGACATTCCCAGATAAACAGAAACTTAGAGACTTTGTAAAAACCAAACCAAAACTACAAGAAATATTGAAAGAAGTTCTTGGCTCTGGCTTAGAAGAACAAAACCACTAACTTTATATTTTAGAACAACATACTACTCAAAACTGTACTTAGTTAGGGAAGGCTCCAAAGCCAATCACAGCTTTGATAAGGAAAGAAGCAATCCAATGATCATCATGAAAACTATGGTGTCATCATATTAAAAAGAGGGATGTACTACAGTCGTTATAGTCCTTCCAGATGGAAAGGAAGATGACAAGACTGGTAGTAATTAAAATTGGGTTTATATATAGTTTCTTAAGGGGGATCATAGGGGCAGATTGTAAAGCACAACAAAGATGTATCATACCATTTCAAGAAATGTAACACAGGAGTCTCAACAACTACAAAACCAGCTCTGAAAAAGGTGAAAAATCAACTCACAAAAAAGAATGTCCCAGAACAGAGTAATAAGAACAACAGAGAAAACATCAACATAAAAATAAACCTATCACAATGGCAGCACTGAACACATATCTATCAATAATTACACTGAATGTGAATGGACTGAATGCTCCAGTAAAGAGACATCGAGTGACATCTTGGATTAAAAGACAGGACCCATCCATATGTTGTCTACAAGAAACTCACTTGAGACCTAAAGATAAGGACAAACTGAAAATTAAAGGTTGGAAGAATGTATCAAGCTAATAATGAACAAAGAAGAGCAGGGGTGGCAATTCTAATCTCAGACAAAATCAATTTTAATGTCAAATCCACCATCGTGGACAAAGAGGGACACTATTTATTGCTGAAAGATTCAGTACACAAGCAAAACAAAAATGAGTCAGTCACAAATTTCAAGCTCTAATACTGAATGAAAAGGTAAGCCTCCTTCTTACCTGCATTCCAGTCTCTCTCCCTAAAACTTCCATTTTAAACAGTATGATTCCTTTCAGAAAGCACATATTTACCTATACGGATTTTTTTTTAATGTACACAGAGGGAGTATACTAAAGATACTATTCTGCACTTCACTCCTTCTCATAATAAATCTTTATAAATCCTTGCATCGGCACATAGAATTTAACTCATTTGTCCTAATAAATCAAACTTGTTGCCGTCGAGTTGATTCTGACCCAAAGCAACCCTAGAGAAGAGCATATTGTTCTAAGATTTTTAGCCTTTGTCGTGGCATATGACCCAACCATCCATTTCTTCAACAGACATTTTTTTAATGCTTTTTAAAATGTTACAATCTAGGCTCTGGTGATACAGCAGTGAACAAAACAGACAGCCTTCACGAAGCTTACACTCTGGTGAGAGATGGCATAGAAAAAAGTACAGTTAACTATATAGCATATTAGAATGTGATAAATAAAGTTGGAAAGGAAGCTCAAAGTATCAGAGAGCAAAGGAAGGAAATCCAAATTTTAAATACTTGACCACTAATGTAGAATTGTGTTATCTGGATGAGCACAGCAAAAACATCATTATAACAATCTTTAATTTGTTATATAGATGGAAGAAAAAAATGTTATCTAAAACTGATTATACCTACTCTCAGATTAGAGAAGGGACATAAATCATCTCAAGGAAATTGCCTATTGTTTAAGAAAAAGCAATTGCCGTATCTAGCATGAAGAACTGGTCCATCCCCCTGAATTCTCATCTCCACTCAACATTCATCGACTCCACAGGTGTTAGAAAGAGGAAGAGTGAGAATTGTATTTTGTTATATAAAAATATTAAGGGATGGAGAGTAATTTCAGGTGCTCACGGATGGCCTTTATGTACATTTGATATTTGAACAGTAGCCTGCAAGGAAAGAACGTAGAGAGACAGAAATGTACCAAGACTCTAAGAAAGGAAGGCAGGCATGTGGGGGTGCAAAGAAGGGCAGGAAGAGCAGTGTTGTTAGTGCAAAGTGAGCAGGGGAGAGGCAAAGAAGCCAGTAGCGGACAAGTCTTACAGGGCCTGGGAAGGCACAGGAAGGTCAGATAAAAATTCTAGAGGAGTACAAAGTGAAGGGGAGAGCATGCTGTCACAGTGCTGAGACAGAAGCTAGGTTCATATAACAAAGTGTAAGTTTTTGTATGAAAAAAATGACTTGAATTGCAAACTTTCACTTAAAACAAAAAGTAACAAACAAACAAACAAAAACCCCAGAAACTCTGAGTGAGACTAGCAGCCATGAGAGAATTTTGAACTGAGGCATGACGTGACATGACTTAGGTTTTTGGAAAATCAGCATGACTCCTGCTGAGCATACAGACTTCAGAGGGAAGAGTGGAATCATGTTTCTCTTACAGTAGCTTAGCCAAAAGAAGTGGTGGCAGAGGTGATGAGAACTGGGTCGATTCTTAATATCTCATAAAGACAGACAACAGGTTTTGCTGATGGACTTTGTTGTATCAGATGTTACAGACAACTGTTACACTTTTGGCCTTGGCAAAATATGTGTAGCCACATAGCGGGGCCATGATTCCCAGTATCTCCTGACTGTCCTCCATTGTGTGGTTTTCCTATGCTGTATGTTAAAGGATTAGGGCGGGACTATAAATCCCTTAATAAGATCACTTCCCTGCTCCACTGTAAAGGGAGTTTCCCTGGAGTATGGCTTGCCCCATCCTTAGTCCTTTCATCCTGCAAGAGATAAAAGGAAAGAGAAGGAAGCAGAGAATTGGGAACTTCACACCATCAAGAAAGCAGCACTGGGAGAAGAGTGCGTCCTTCAGACCCGAGGTTCCTGCGCCAAGATGCTCCCTGGACAAAGACTGATGCAATACCAGACTTTCCTCCAGAGCCAACAGGGGAGAAAGTCTTTCCCTGGAGCAGACACCCTGAATATGGACTTGTAGCCTACTGTACTATGTAAGAATAAACTTTCCTTTGTTAAAGCCATCCACTCTGTGGTATTTCTGTTAGAGTAGTCCTAGCTGACTAAAACAGTATTGAATCACAGACTTGGGAATGAGCTGAAGAAGTCCTTGGATGTGATAAACGCAAAATGCCTATCAGACATCCAAATGGAGATGCTAACAGGACAGTTGAATACATGAGTCTAGAGCCCGTGGAAGAAGGTGGACTAGAGGAAGAACATATAGGGTAAGACTGAGAGCAACTCTGGAGCTCCTCGCCAGCAGGACAAGCTAAGAAGGAGTAGCTGGTAATCTACATACAGGAAAACTCTAAGACTCAATTGAACTGGAACCCACACTGGAAGTATATTCTCTGTTGCTGGTAGGTCAAGTAACATGAAGTCTAAGAACTGATTGTGTAACCTGGTGAAATGATGATTGCTGGCGACACAGGAAATGCACCAGGACTGCCAGGCAGTGCTGCAAGCACACTTGAAGGTTGTCCAAACCTGTGTTACGTTCCTCTGCAATGGAAATAGCCTAGTGCCTGGTAGAGCCAGCATTCAGTGAAGGCAGGGAACTAAAGTCAAGGTGACCAGGATAGTCTCCAAGATAAAACCAGAGATCCTTCAGGGTATGGAAGAGGGATAAAGAATGCTGGATTTCCCCAATCTAAACAACAACAACAACAAAAACCCAAACTCAGTGCTGTAGAACTGCATACTTTCCAAGGAGCACCTGGCAAATTCAAACTGCAGACCTTACGGCTGGCAGACTCAGCCGCTACTACCCAACAGGGTTTACTTCCCTAGTCTAGGGGCTTGTAAACTAGTTTATTTGAAAACTAAAGGAAATGTGACACTGTGTGGCCAGAAGACCTGAGGATACTAATTACACTTATGGAGACAGAAAAGGAGTTTTTTGTTTGTTTTTATGGGAAAACCAATTTGTAACAAGTTTAGAATATAGTGATTCCACATCTTGGTTTTAATTAACTTTCAGAACTCATCACATTTCTAAAAAAAAAAGATACTTTCCTTTCTGAGAACATTGTACCAGTTTACTAATATTTTTCCTATGAGCAAGTTACATCAAGGTACCTAAGACCCAACGGAAAAAGCACACATTCTATGTTTTTATGTTTATTTTCAAAGAAAATGAACAACCTACAGCTTTCTGAGCCTAAATTATATTATAAAATTTCAAATGCATTTAAAGCATTTGAATCAATATCACAACTATGAAAGGCACCATATCTTTCATTCCACACACAAAAAATATATGACTACCTGATCAAGCAGAATGACAACTTGAATAGCCAAACTTGATCATATGTTATTTATCATATCTATAATATGTTAAAACTTGATCATGTTATTTTCAGCTAATATATAAAACACTCAAAATCAAACTGAATTTTTAAATAATCTGAATACACTGATCATTCTTGTTTCCTCGTATCATAATTGTCACTTGATATTGAAAGATTAAAAAGACTATGCTGGGTGGTTTGTAAATCAGACATTTAGACAGATTCTTCAAACTTGTGCAACAGACTGCATGAAATACAAACATAGCAAAACAGAAATAAATAAAAAGGGAGAAAGAATAGAGAAAAAATCTGCCTCATTAAGAATTTTTAATTGTTTTTAAATTTGATTTCAGACGTGATTTTCTGGGTATGGAGTTTATGATTAACTTTTTGTCCTTGGTTCTGAGGGACCATCATCTCTAAAACTTTGTAATTTCCTCATGGATTCAAGTGTCTTTGATGAGGCCTCTAGACTGTGCTTGTTGGTTTATGCTAATGAGGCGACTTAGGTAGTGCCTTACCAAGCCTGAAAGACCTACCATATGATATCAGATGTCTTGGGGGTAGCGGAAAGGAGATGTTCAAAATCAGTCACGGATAATGAAGGCCCAATAAAGGCTCTGGACATGAAAGCCACACGGGCCTCCTGGCTGGTGAAGGACATCAGTGCACACGGGAAAGCTTGGTGCTGGAAATACTCCCAGACCCCAAACGCGTCTCTTCATTTGTATCTGTTTTGCTATACTAAAACTGTCATCCAAAGAATAATGTTTTCCACAAGTCCTTTGAGTCCTAGCAAATTATTGAACCCAAGGGAGCAGGGGAAGCCAGCAGGTCAGAAATGAGTGAAGCCTGGGGACTCTCGACCTTATAATTGGCATTCTGAAGGGATAGCGAAAAAAGCCTAATTGAAAGCCAGTAGGTCGCCATGAGTCGGATCTGACTCCATGGCACTTGGCTTGGCTGGCTAGATCAGAAGGGACAATGCCATGGGGATGCTCAAGCTTGTAGCTGGCACCTGGAGTCCTGGATAGACTTGCCAGTCTGGAGGGCTATGCCCTGTAACTTGTAAGATGTGTCATAGCTTCACGAGGTTAGGGTCAGAGCAGCTGAAATAGGAACTGAAATAATTAGCAACAGATTGAAATTGATCGATACACTTGGCATCAGTGAAGTGGGGTCTAAATTCCATATAGCCAAGCCAAGTGCCGTCGAGTCGGATCTGATTCATGGCAATCCTAGGGGCCAGGGTAGTACTGACCCCTAGAGTATTCAAGGAGCACCTGGTGGATTTGAACTGCCGATCTTGTGGTTAGCAGTGGTAGCAGTTAACCCACTACACCACCAGGGTAGTGGGTTATAATGTCAACTACTTAGTAATAAGCTTTTATATACTTCTGTCATTTTTCTTGGAGACGAATAATTGAAAATTAAGTAAATTTCTTCCCCAGTGATTCCTATGTACATAATTTTTCCTCCATATATTGTGGCCTTAGCAGTTACTCAAAATAGGACTTTGGACCCTTCTGATACTCTTTTGAGTGATGACTTCTTTTGACACCTTAACTAAACTCACTGCTGTTAATGATCGATCAAGAGACCAGGCAAGGTAAAAACTTCATGATTCATCGTGAAATGCCCAGTAAGCTAACCCTGCAAGTAGCACACATCACTGAAAAAGCAGGCTCTGAATCCATGTTCCTTCCCTCTCCAGTGACCCTTGGGGTCACCTCATTTCTCTCTGATCCCTGTTTCCTTAAGGTTAACACAGGGCAAGAGGTCGCCTGGGCCACTGCAAGGAATGAATGATCCACAGGTGCAAAGCACCAAGGACAGGGCCTAACTGTATCTAGAATGATTCAAAGTATCTTAACAGAAGAAAATACACTCAGGGAGAAATCACTGACTTGCTGGTAGCAATAATAGTAATTATCAAAGTAATTTCTTTTATAAATATTGTAAACTCTTGCAATACAAAACCAGCTCACATGGTGCAGTATCGCAATCGTCATCATGGAAATCAGTTACCAGCCTATGCCATCCTCTCTCTGTCACAGAGGGGCAAACTCATTGCTGTTGAGTCGATTCTCACTCAGAGCAACTCTATAGGACAGAGAACTGTCCCATAGAGTTTCCAAGGAGTACCCAGTGGATTCAAGGTCAGCAGCCATAGCACTTAACCACCATGCCACCAAGGTTTCCACCAGAGAAGCAATATCATGATAAAAAGCACAGGTGCCTAGCCAGGGCTCTCTGGTCCAAATCTGTTTCCTTATCTAGTAAAAGTACTCGATAAGTAATGTCCACCACATAAGATAACAGCAAGGCTTAACAATAATAATACACGTAAAGCCCTCCGCAGCCCTCAGAAATGTTTACCATGACATGTGACTGAGCATGAGGGAGAAAAACACGCAGCCTGGAATCTCCCTTTAATAAGAGATCTGCTTCCCTCCTTCCCCCACTCTTCATAAAATGTATAGGAATGACATCTCAAAAGATCCACCAGAAGCAATCAAAGAATGAATGAAAGAGACATCGATTATATCATATATTAGAAAGGAGCATCCAGGAACAGAAACAAACAAAGCAACAGAAGGTCTGAAGGAGCACGCTTCCTCACCCTATCCACTTCTAAAAGTAACTCTGAGAATAGAAAGTGAGCAGACGGAACACTGAGAATTCTCACTAGCACTTTCAAGTCTGTTGTGACGCGAAATGAGGTGGGCACAGTTACCCCTGAAACCCCAAAAACCCACTGCCATTGAGTCAGGTCCAATTCATGGCGACTCTAGAGGTCACAGTAGAACTGCCCCACAGAGTTTCCAAGGAGTGCTCGGAGGACTTGAACTGCCGACCTTTTGGTTAGCAGATGAAGCACTTAACCCACTACACCACTAGGTAGCTCTAGGAAGTTTAAAATAAATCCATTTGGGATTGAAGCTCAAACACAGCACCTCAGGAGTTTAAATGAGGAAGAAGGGGCCAAGATCGTGGGGAGGGTTGGTACTCACAAGAATAGGCTGACACAGGAGCAGACATAGCCCGGGCTCAGCCAACGGGACATGTTGTATGTAGGGTTTCAGAAGGTAGAGTAAAAATTCTCGGCACCGGAGGGGTTCAGCCCTCAGGGGCTGTCCCTACACTCTCCTGGGTTAGACACAAGGCTGGAAGCCACATCCATCTCTGGAGCAAAAAGTCTTCGACATGGGAAGGCAGATTGATCTGCGGTGTGAAGGCTCCTAGGGACAATTCCACATGTTAGAGCCAAGGGCCTGGGATAGAGCCGACTGCACAGCGCATGCACAAGACAAAGTGCTGGCAGGGTGAGTACGCAAACACACCATAGCTCCCTCAGCCAGCAAACAAACGGAACCAGAGGGACAGCGAAAACAGACCCTGAAAAGGCAAAGAAATAAACCAAAACACAGAAGCTCTCGCAAGTACTTCCTAATACGCAAGAACCTAATAAGAATGTAAATTCAATAAAAGAAGACTTGAGGTGATATAAGAACAGGCTATGATTAACAGGAGAGTACAGACGGAACTAAGGAAACCCATTACCAAGTGAGAATTAAAACACCACCATCACAAGTCTCATAATTTAGAAACAGCAAGGGACAGAATGACACGAGTAAAAATCAAAGTAAAGGCGTGCAGAATAGCATGTAGGCTCTGCTGTAATTGCAGAAGAAGAAAGATCTGATAAATCAAAACACAGCATTGGAAGTTTTTTCTTAATTCTAGAAACTAATGTGCCTTTTGGTAAAGAAATGCTAATCTGAAGTACAGTATTAGTTCCTTTTCATCTCAGTTCTTTTTCTTCTGTTAACTTCAAGTAAAAAACATTTGTTTAAAACACAGTCTTGTTGCTTCATTGCTGCTGTTTTCAAATACTGTCTCCATCCACAGACTTCTCAATTTCTGCTCACCTAATATTAAAACTGCCTGCTTCTGGAAAGTATGATTCTGAGTAATTTAGTGCTTCTCCCTTTGTACTTTGTTGTTTGCTTAATTGTTAAAAATATTCATCAATTATTATGTTAAAAGTATAATCATTATTTTAAAAGAAAAAAAATCCACCCAATGTTCTTTCAAAAAATATGTACTGAACACTGTAGATACAGGGACGAACACGCCAAAAGAATCCCCGACCAGCCGCAAGTACCACCATGGGAGGCTTCAGATTCAGGAAGACAAGGGTCACTCCAAATGCAGTTCATTCCAGAAGTGCAAGCACGGCTTAACATTAGGAAACAGTCTACTGTGTTAGCAGAAGTGAGGAGAAAGATTGTCTCTACAGATGCAAAAGTTTTCTGAAGAATTCAGCATCCATGCTTAAGAAAAGCACTCAATAAGGAACTGAGAGAGATGCCATCATATTTCAAACATGATAGAAATACATATATTTGTATATATATGTATATATGTGTGTATATATGTATATACATATACATATATATACATACATATATACACATATGTATATACATATACATATATACACACACATACCTCAAAAGCTAGCATCTTAATTAACACAGCAAAACTGGAACAAGACAACGCACCCATCATGTCCACTACTCGTTAATGTTAGGATAGAGACATTAGCCCACATATTAGATAAAAGAAATCAATTGGAGGCATAAATTTGTAAAGGAAGAGGTAATATTATCTTTAATTGTAATCATATAGATACATAAGTAAAAAACCAAAAAGAATCCATGTAAATAAAAAATCCATTAAATAAAAATGAATACACACAAAAGAAGAAAATAAATACATAAAAATCAATAAATGTTCGTTCACATCAAAGACAACCAGTTTATTTTGCTATTGTAACAGCAAAATAAATAAATGATATAGCTGTGTGCAAACCTGACTAGAAATTTCCACAACCTGTAGAAAACAATTATGACACATTCCTGAAAGAAAAATGCAGTTCGAAAAAATGGAAAGGTACACTATATTTCTGGATACAAAGGCTTAATACCAAAAAGATACCAGTTCTATTGAAATTAATCCATAAAGTGGATGCTATATCAACTACACGTTTTTTTTTTTTCTCTAGAAGCCAGTAAAGTTGATTATAAAGTTCACGTAGAAGATCAAGCAAGAACTGCTAAGGAAATCTGAAAAACATAAAGAGCAATGAGGAAGACCAACTGCATTAAAAGAGACTAGAAAGTCTCTGTGACTAAAGCAGTATAGTATTGATGAATAAATTGACAGGTCAATAAAACAGACCCATTTCGGTGGAAATTCAGCATTTCTTGGGTGGAAAATGGTATTAAAGATGGTTTTGACAAGTGGTGTTGGTGTAACTGGATACTCACATGGAAAAAGAAAACATACATCTGTTTCTCACAAAGCATATCAGGATTATATCCAAATAAACAAGAGATTTAAATAAAAACAAAAATATTAGCAAAAAATAGGTGAATCCCTCCATAAGCTGAAAAACATTCCCATGACTCAAACTCCAAAGCCAAAAAACAAACCAAATCCACTGCTGTCCAGTCAATTCCAACACATAGTGACTCTACAGGACAGAGTTGAACTGCCCCTAGGGTGTCCAAGGAATGCCCGGTGGATTCTAACTGCTGATCTTTTGGTTAGCAGACATAGCACTTAACCACTGCGCCACCAGGGTCTGCATGAGGGAAAAACGGATAAATATTACTATGTAACACACACAACCCCCCCAAAAAACTTCTGTACATAAAAAAAAATCACCGCTGTTTTATTTTGCAGATTTTACACTGGAGCAGTAAATGTCTTACTTAATTATGGATCAAAATTTAAAGAATAAATTTCTAAAATGAAACAAACAAACAAGTATACAAAGAACAGATTTAAAAATGCAGTAATTTTACCTTTATTGGTACACAGGATAAGGGATTATCAAAGGATAATCAAGGCTAGCAGGGAGGAAAAAGAGAATTAAAGAGACATATAAACCAAATACAAAGAACAAGAGGAGAAACAGAGAGACAGAGAAGCACAGACATATAAGTTTGTGAACTCACCCTAGAGAAAGTCATACCTCACTGCTGAATATCTCTACAGCCACCTTCAAAGTGTTCCCTTAGGAAAATATGCACCTATGTCAGTACCTAGTCCACCCTCCAAAACAATTTTAGAACTCTTTCTCTGGAATGGCCATCAGAGACATCATCATATTATCCTGATGTCCTGATGTCCTAAAAATGTTTTCTTTCAATATTTCCCTTATCTTCAGGTAAAGACAAAAGTCACCAGGGTCCAGGTCAGGGAAGTAGGGAGGGTGTTCCAACACAGTTATTTGTTTATTGGCTAAAAATTCCCTCAAAGACAACTATCCAATTAAGTTTGTGAACTTGCCACCACGCAACAGTGCACAATGGCCATTCCAGAAAGAGTTCCAAAGTTGCTTTAAAGGGTGGACTAGGCACTGGTGTCAGTGCACAGCTTCCCAAGGGGAGCATCTCAAAGGTGACCACAGTGACATTCAGCAATAAGGGATGTAGTGCTCAGAACAAGTAAGTTCACAGACTTCTCAGACCTCGTACAGAGATACAGTTAGTGACCTCTGAACACTGGATATCGGATCATATAACAAATTATAGTTATTTACTGTTGTTAGATGCCATCGAGTCAGTTTCGACTTATTGCGACCTATGTGTAACAGAATGAAACGCTGCCTGGTCCTGCATCATCTTCATCATCTTTCTTATGTTTGAGCCCATGTTGCAGTCACGGTGTCAATCCATCTTTTTGAGGATCCTCCTTTTTCCTTTTTTCTTTTTGGCCAACCCCCTACTTTACCAAGCATACTGCCCTTGTTCAGGGACTTTTCTGTCCTGATAAAATTTCCAAGGCCTGTCAGACAAAGTCTTGTCATCCTTACTTCTAAGGTACACCCTAGTTGTACTTTTTTCAAGACAGATTTGTTCATTTTTCTAACAGTCCATGGAATATTCTTTGCAAACACCATAATTCAAAGTTAACTCTGTTTCGTTCTCTCCTATTAACTGCCCGGTTTTCACGTGCATACGAGGCAACTTAAAATAAGACGGCTTGAGTCAAGTGAACATTAATCCTCAAAGTGACATCTTCATTATTTAACACTTTTACAGCAGATCCGTCCAATACATTTTTTCACTCTTCTTTTCGATTTTTTGTTATTGTACTTTCTCTAAAGTTTATATTTCGAGTTAATTTCTCATAATAAAATTATACACACTTTGTTATGTGACTCTAGTTGCTATTCCTATAGTGTGGCAATACACTTCTCCTTTCTACCCCATAACTCCAGTGCTATTCAGCCAGATCCTGTCCCTTTTTGCCTTCTCATCTCACATCTGGACAGAAGCTGGTCATTTGGTCTCATGCATCTACTTGAGCTAAAATGCACTCTCTCCAAAGTATCCTTTTATGTTTCATAGTCCAGTCTAATCTTTGTCTGAAAAATTGGCTTCAGGAACGGTTTCAATTCTGGGCTAGCAGATGAGCTGAGGGGCCCTGCCTTTCAGGGACCCTCTAGTCTGTCAGACCATCAAGTCTGGTCTTTTTACTAGAGTTTGAATTCTGCACCCCACTTTTCTCCTGCTACATTAGAGATTCTTTGTTGTGTTTCCCATCAGTGCATTTATTGGTAGTAGCCAGGTATCACCTAATGCTTCCGGTCCCCTAATGATGTAGTCTTTGGTTTATGTGGCCCCTTCTGACGCCTGGCCTCATGTTTTCCTGTGTCTCAGGTGTTCATTCTCTTTGGTTCAGTGGGTTGGGACCAACTGATGCATCTTACACAGCTACCTGCTAGCTTTTAAGACTTTGGACATCACTCAACAAAGTGGAATGAAGAACATTTTCTTAAAAATGTCAGTTGACTTAGATGTCCTCTGAAACCAGGAATTCCACACCCTTGCCCCTGCTGCTTTGTCCCTCAGAGTGTTTGGTTGTATTCAGGAAACTTCTTAGCTTTTGGTTTAATCCAGTTGTGTTGACTTCCACTGTATTGTGAGTTGTCCTTCCCTTAACCAAAGGCAATCTTTATCTACTATCTTCTGTGTTTTAATCTTTTATTGAGTTTTTATAACAGTGGTCTCACACATTTGTCCTCTTGGGCCTAAATTCACTCACAAGAATGCCCTCCAGATTCATCTATCATGGGAGATGTTTTGTGGCTTCATCATTGTTCTTTATCGTTGCGTAGTGTTCCATTGGCTGTATGCACCATAATTTGTTATCCATTTGTCTGTTGATGGGCACCTGGGTTGTTTCTGTCATCTTGCTATTGTAAAGAGGGCTGCAGAGAACAGGGCTATGCATATATCTACTCATGTGACAGTTCTTATTTCTCTAGGATATATTTCAAGGAGTGGAATTGCCAGATCATATGGTAGCTCTATTTCTAACTTTTCAAGGAAGTGCCAAATCAATTTCCAAAGTGGCTGTATCATTTTACATTCTCACCAGCACTGTGTAAGTGTTCCAGTCTCTCCACAATCACTCCAACATATATTATTTTGTGCTTTCTTGGATTAGTGCCAGCTTTGTTAGGATGACATAGTATCTCATTGCAGTTTTGATTTACATTTCTATAATGGCTAATAACAGGGAACATTTCTTCATGCATCTGTTAGCTACCTGACTGTCTTGTTTGGTGAAGAGACTGTTCACATCCTTTACCCATTTATTAACTGGGTTATTTATCTTTTTGTTACTGAGGTTTTGCATTATCTTGTAGACTTGAGAGATTAGAGAATGTGACGGACTGAATTATGTCCCCCCAAAAACGTGTCTATTAATTTGGTTGCGTGTACATGTTGCAGTTCATATTCTCTGTCGGTGTTTAACTGAGAAGACTGGATTATGTTAAAGAGGACTGTAACACCCTGGATAAGGTCACACCTGATCCAATGTAAAGGGAGTTCTCCTGGAGTGTGGCCTATACACCACCTCGCATCTTTCAAGAGATAAAAGGAAAGGAAAGTGCGCATAAAGTTGTGGACTCCACGCTACCAAGAAGGAAGCACCAGAAGCAAAGCTCATCTTTTAAACCTAAACAGAGAAGCTCCTAGACTAAGACAAAACAGGTCTATCACAAGGACCTTCCTCCCAAACCGAGAGAGATAAGGTCTTCTCTGGAGCTGTGCCGACTTTGGGATTCTAGCCTACCCGACTGTGAGAGGAAAACCTGCTGGTGTAGTTCTTAAGCGCTATGTCTTTGAACCATGAGGTCGGCAGTTGGAATCCACCAGGCACTCCTTGGAAACTACAGAGCAGTTCTACTCCATCCTCTAGGGTCCCCCATGGCTCAAAATAGACTCCACAGCAGTGGGTTTGGGTTTTTTTTCTTTTTTGGCTTGGACTGTGAGAGAATACATTTCTCTTTGTTAAGCCATCCACTTGCAGTATTTATTATAGCCCTAGATGACTCAGACAGATACTAATTGGACTAGTCATAGCCACTCCCCCCGCCCCCCCAGTCTGTAGACAGTTATTTCTACTCTTTCAGTGAACTCTCTGTATGGGAATAAGTGTTTGACTTTCAGAGCTTCCCAATTATTTACTTTTTCTTCTGATGTTTTGCTAAATATTAATTACGGTTTGTATTCTGTTCATATCACCTATTAGGGCTCCTAGTACTGTCCCTATTTATTTCTTGCATTATATTTATCATTTTAGATTTTATATTTAGTTCTTGGACCCATTTTCAGTTAGTTTTTCTACATGGTGTAAGGTTTGGGTCTTGTTTCATTCTTTCGCAGATGGAGACTCCGTAATGCTAGCATGACACTGTTTTTTTCCCATTTAATGAACTTTAGGCCTAAGTAAAGTATTAGCTGCTAAAAGATGGATGAATTTACATTGGAATTCTCAATTTTGTTTCACTGGTCTATAAATCTGTTGTGGTACCAGTACTAGACTGTTCTGACTGCCATGGCTGTACAGCAGGTTCTTTTTTTTTATTTTTTTAAATCTTTTATTTAACATGACTGAGTGAAAATGTACATTCCCGTATAAATTTACATGCCCACCTATATGCAGCTTCCACTGCTCTCCCTGCCCGGTGACCGCACATTATTCCTCTCTGCTCCATACATGTCTCATCCTCCCAACAGCCTCCTTTCCGCTCCTCTCCACCCACTCTCCTTCCTCCAGCCAGAGGTCAGCAGGATGATATCCTATAGACGTACAGAACCATAAAGTGCAACCAACATATGGTCACTCTGCATTGCCAAGTCCAATCCATTCCTGTCCAAAGAGTGGACCTTCATTATAATTTATGGGTAAGGGCAACATCAGGGCCGGGGGCCATGCTCTCAGGGGAACCCCGAAACCACTGGGCCATCAATTGAGGTCTTTTAGTGGAGATCTCAGGATGCACCCCTTTTTATTCTTGTGTTGCCAGTGAGACTCAACCTAGTGAGCTCCATCGTGGCTATCACTGGTGGTGGCCGGCACCATCTGGTTCTTCCGGTCCCAAGTCGATCAAGGCACCCACTCTTGCAGGTCTCTCTGTCTTCTAGGTTGTCTCTACCGCATGTCATTTTGGTCCTCGGTGAGCATCCGTTCCCAGCAAGTTCTAAAATCAAGTCGTCTGGGGCCTTCTGCTTTCTTCTCCGCCTTCAGTAATGTTTTATTTATCCTGAATCTCTTCCCTTGCCATGTCAAATTTGGGATTTGTTCCCCATCTCATTAAAAAATGTCATTCAAATTCGGGCTGGGATTGCATTGTATCACTTTGAGTTGCACTGAAACTTCCACAATGTTGAGTGTTCCTATCCATCAGCGAGATGCATTTCTCCACTTACACAGGTCTCTGGGTTTCTTGCAGTAGTGACTTGCAGTTTGCTTTGCATAGGTCTTGCATGTCTCTGGTTAGACTCTATTCCTAAGCATTTTATCTTCTGAGAGCTATTGTAAATGGTATTGATTTGGTGATTTCCTTTTCAAAGTTTGTTTTGTTTGTGCAGAGGAATCTAACTGAGTTTTGTATTGTTTGTCTCGTATCCTGATACTTTCCTGAAATCTTCTATCAGTTTCAGTAGTTTTCATGTGGATTCCTTGGGACTTTCTGTGTATAAAATTATAGCATCTTCTAATAGAGATACTTTTACTTTTTCCTTAACAATCTAGATGCCAATCATTTATTTTTCTAGCCTAACTGCTCTGGCTAGGACCTCCCGTACAATGTTGAGTAAGAGTGGTGACACAGGGCATACTTATCGGGTGCCTACTCTCAAGAGGAACGCTTTCAGACTCTCTCCACTTAGGATGATGTTGCCTTTGGCCTTCTATAAATGTTATTTATCATGTTGAGGAACTTTCCTTTTATTGCTATTTTGCTGAGGCTTATTATTATGAATGGGTGCTGGAATTTGTCAAATTCCTTTTCTGTAACAGTTGGTAAAATCATGTAGTTCTTCTCTTCTGTTTTATTTATGGACTCTTTTTCCACCATTGAACCATTCCTGCACGCCTAGGATGAATTTTACATGGTCATGGTGAACTACTGTGTTTATTAATATGCTCTTGAATTGCACTGACTAGAATTTGGATGAGGATTTTTGTGTCCATGTTCATATATCCATCTGTAATTTTCTTTTTTTGTAGTATCTTTACTTGGTTTTGGTAGCAGGGTTACAATGGCTTCACATAATGTGTCTACAAGTATTCATCTTTTCCTATTCTCTGAAGACCTTCAGTAGCAGTGGTGTTAATTATTCTATGAAAGTTTAGTGGAATTCTCCAGTGAAGCCATCAAGGCCATGGTATTTTTTTGTTTGGGGTTTTCAAATTACCTTTTAAATGTCTTCTGTTACAATTTTATTTAGTTTTTCTATGCCTGTTTGCATTAATTTAAGTAGGTGGCATGTTTCTAGAAACTTATCCATTTTGTTTAGATATTCAAGTTTGTTAGAGTACAATTTTTAATACAATTCTCTTATAATTCTTTTTTTTATTGTGACTGAGTGAAAGTACACAATCCAAGTTAAATTTGCATGACTACCTATCTGTAGCTCCCTCTGTTCTCCTTGCCCAGTGACACCACTTCTCCTTTCCGTTCTACACGTCATTTCCTCTTAACAATCTCTTGTCCCTTCTTCTCCACCCTTTCTTCTCTCTTCTAGTAAAGACCAGTAGGACAGTATTCTATAGATGTATAGCACCATAAAATGCATACAGCATATGATCATATTGTGTCCCTGAGTCCAATCCATTCCTGTCCAAAGAGTTGACCTCAGTAATGATTTATGATCAGGGGCAGCAGCAGATCTAGGGGCCATGCTCCCAGAACTCCCAGGCCTTTGGACCATCAATTGCAGTCTTTTAGTGAAGCTCTTCAGGTTATGTTGAAGTCCAGTTAAACTGATCTTTCTAATGTGCACTGTCACTGATTTCACCCAAATTTTTATCAACTACTAATCTATAACCAGCCCTCTCCATCTCTCACTCCCCTTGAAAACATGAATCTGTTTTTAAGTCCTTATGCTAGGGGCCTCATACAATATTTGTCCTTGTGCTGCTGACTGATTTCATTCAACATAATGTCTTCCAATTGAAACCAAGTTATGAGATGCTTCCTAAAATCATCATTGTTCCTTATCACTGCATAGTGCTCCATTGAGTATATATATCACAGTTTATTTATCCATTCATCTGTTGGTGCCCATCTGGGTGGATTCCATCTTTTTGCTGTTGTAGACTGTGCTGCAATAAAGATTTGTGTGCATGTCTCTGTTGATGTGACTGCCCTTGCTTCTGTAGGATATATTCCAAGCAGTGGAATTAATGGGTCAAATGGTATATATATTTCCAGCTTTTTAGGGAGGTGCAAAATTGCTTTCCAAAATGGTTGTACCATTTTGTAATCCCACCAGCAATGTAGAGGAGTTTCAGTTTCTCTACAGCCTCTCTAGCATTTGTTGTCTTCTGGTTTTTGGATCATGGCCAGCCTTGTTGGGGTGAGATCGTATCTCATTGCAGTTTTGATTTGTATTTCTTTTAATAGCTAATGATTGTGAGCATTTCCTCATGTGTCTTTTGGCTGCATGGATGTACTCTTTAGTGAAGTGTCTATGTCATTTGCCCAGTGCTTAATTGGGTCATTTGCCCTTTCTTGTTGATATTTTTGCAGTACCTTGTAGCTTACAGAGATCAGACACTGATTTGACATATACTTGCCAAATTTTTTCTCCATTCTGTAGGTAGTCTTTTAACTCTTTTGATAAAGTCTTTTGATGAGCAAAAATGTTTCTTAATAGTTCCCAATTGTCTATTTTCTTTTCTGTTGATCATGCTTTGTCAGATTTTTAAGTCAACATTGCGTATTAAATCTTCCATTTTGACTTTGTTTTTTATTGCATGATCTTTTTCACTTTAGCTTTGATACTTCGGTCTTTTATACAACTTGAGTTGGTTTTTGTGTAAGGTGTGAGATACAGGTCTTGTTTCAATTGTTTGCAGATGGATATCCAATTTTGCCGCCAGCACCATTTATTAAACAGACTGTTTTTGCCCTGGTTTACAATCTTAGGGTCTTTGTTGAATATCAATTGTTCATACGAGGATGGTGGCATCTCTGGAGTGTTAACACTGTTCCATTGGTCTATATGTCTCTTTTTGTGCCCATACCAGGCTGTTTTGACTACTGTGGTAGTGTAACAGGTTCAAAGGTTGGGTAGTGTGAGGCTTTCCATTGTGTACTTCTTCAGTCATACTTTGCTTATCCACTGTTTCTTCCCTTTCCAAACAAAGCTGGTGATTTGTTTCTCCATCTCATTAAAACATGTCACTGGAATTTGTATTGGGCTCGCAATGTATATGTACATTGCTTGGGAAGGTCTTGTAGTTCTCTTTGTGTAGGTCTCTTATTTCTCTAGTTAGATTTATTCCTAGGTACTTTATCTTCTTTGGGGTATAGCAAATGGTATTGATTTGGTGACTTCTTATTTAATGACCTCTTTGTTGCTTAAAGGAATTCTACTGATTTACTTATGTTTATCTTACATCCTGTTACTTTGCTGAATTCTTCTATTAGTTTGAGTAGTTTGCATATGGATTCTTTAGGATTCTCTGCACATACAATCATATCATCTGCAAATAGGGAGATGTTTACTTCTTTGCCGATGTGGATGCCCTTTATTTCTTTTTCTTGACTAATTATTCTGGCCAGAACCTCTAGCACAACTGAAGAGAAGAGATGAGAGTGGGTATCCTTGTACAGTTTCTGTTCTCAAGGGGAATTCGTTCAGTCTATTTGTGATTATTCAGCCCACCCAAGTCTATTCAGGGGTGGCAGGCATTCAAAATACGTAAACTTTTATGCCTGTTCCTCACCAAGGGAGCTGTGCCTGCCCTTAGTTCCTGGTTTGGGAAACTGGTAGATAATATTTTCCCTGCTTGTTAATTTGTTCCCTTTGCAAGGCCAGGAGAATGGCTCATTCTTCCAGCCCTGCAGACTCCAAAACAGCTGATGTTGGCTGAGGACCTGGTACACAACAGGAAGGGGACAGGTAAGTAGAAGAGAGATTCTTCCACCAAATGGTATTTTTTTTGCTCTGTGTGGCAGGTTAGACATACGTACTTATCTTTTGCCACTAGAGCACCACTTTTCATTGATTCTGGAGGCTTGAATAGACTCTTCACTGCTTGGTCTCCCCTGATATGCAACATGTGCTGAACGCCATTACAGGCCTCACTATCCATGCCAGCCAAAGCAA
Source organism: Heterohyrax brucei (assembly GCA_028571685.1). Classification (NCBI taxonomy): domain Eukaryota; kingdom Metazoa; phylum Chordata; class Mammalia; order Hyracoidea; family Procaviidae; genus Heterohyrax; species Heterohyrax brucei. Next base: position 131,638,175 of record CM053149.1, on the reverse strand, counting down.
CCTGCAGGGTACAGATTCGTGCCAGGTCAGATCTGACAATACCTCATTGTTTCTAAACTGTCTCTCTGCTCCCCTGCACTTGAGTCTAATGCTTCATCTTTGTCTTTGATGTTCTGGACTCCTAGACTCTAATATATAATCAATTCACTTGGGTTTTTTTTTTTTTTCCCCCTCCTTTCTTTTTGGTTTTTGTTATAAGAGGGAACACAGGAAGCATTTGAATGCTCTGCCATCTTGTTCCTGCCTGACATTTTTTGATTTCTTGACTGCTGCTCCCATGGGCATTGACTGTGGACATCAGACAACAGTCCCACATGTAGTTGCCAGATATTTTTCCCAACCTGTCTGTGGTCTTTTAACTCTTTTGATAAAGTCTTTCGATGAGCAAAAGTGTTTGATTCTTAGTAGTTCCCACTTATCTGTTTTCTCTTCTGTTGATCGTGCTTTGTCAGATTTTGAAGTCTGTCTAACTTGTGTATTAAAATTTCCATTGTTGACCCTATTTTTCTTGCATGATCTTTATCATTTTAGGTTTATATTTAGGTTTTTTATCCAATTTCAGTTAGTTTTTCTTTAAGGTGTGGAATATGGGTCTTGTTTCATTTTTTGGTTTCTTGCAGGGGGGTCTTGTAGTTCTCTTTGTATAGCTCTCTTGTTTCTCTAGTTAGATTTATTCCCAAGTATTTTTTCTTTTGGGGGCTATAGTAAATGCTGTTGATTTGGTGATTTCTTCTTTGATGATCTCTTTGTTGGAATAAAGGAACCCTACTGATTTACTTAAGTTTATCTTGTAACCTGACACTTTGCTGAACTCCTCTATTAGTTCTAGTAGTTTACTTATGGATTCCTTAGGATTCTCTGTATATACAATTATATCATCTGAGAATACAGAGATTTTTACTTCTTCATTGCCAATACTGATGTCCTTTATTTCTTTGTCCTGTCTATATCCTTTGGCTAGAACTTCTAATACAATGTTGAATAGAAGTGTTGAGAGTGGGCATCCTTGTCTAGTCCTCAAGGAGAATTCTTTCAGTCTTTCAACATTCAGGATGATGAAGCCAGTTGACTTTGCATAAATGCTACTAGTTGTGTTGAAATATTTCCCTTCTATTTCTATTTTGCTGAGAGTTTTTAGCCTGAACAGGTGTTGAACTTTGTCAAGGGCCTTTCCTGCATCAACTGACAAAATCAGGTGATTCTTATCTTTTGTGCTATTTAAGTGGTTCATCACATTAATTGCTTTCCTGATGTTGAATCACCCTTGCATGCCTGGAATGAAATCAATTTGGCCATGATGAAATCTTTTTTGATATGCTGTTGAATTCTACTGGCAAGGATTTTGTTGAAGATTTTTACATCTAGGTTCATGAGTGATACTGGTCTGTAATTTTCCTTTTTAGTGGAATCTTTCCCTGACTTTGGCATCAGGGTTATGCTGGCTTTGTAGAATTAACTGGGGACTATCCCACCCCTTTCTATGCTGTGAAGTAGCCTCCACAGTATCAGATTTGACTCTTTTCTAAAAGTTTGGTAGAATTCTCTGGTGAAGCCATCTGGACCAGGACTTTTTCTGGTTGGAAGCTTTTTGATGACTTTTTCAATCTCTTCATTTGTGATGACTTTATTAAGTTGATCTAATTCTCCTTGTGATAATCTTGGTGGGTGATGAATCTAGAAATTTGTCCATTTCATCTAGGTTTTCAAACCTGTTACAGTACAGAATCTATTTTATCTGAGATTAGTACTGCCACACTTGTTCTTCTTTGTATGTTTTTAGCTTGGCATATACTATTCCATCCTTTAATTTTCAGTTTGTTCATATCTTTGAATCTAAGGTGTGTTTGTTCTAAGCAACATGTAGAAGGGTCATGTCTTTTGATCCAGGATGTCACTTACTGTCTCTTTATTGGAGCATTCAGACTGTTTACATTCAATGCAATTATTGATATGTGTGTGTTTAGTGCTGCCATTTTCATGTATTTATTTTTGTGTTGATGTTTTCTATGTTGCTCTTAATAGTCTGTTCGGGTCATTTTTCTTTATGAGTTGATTATTCAGTGCTGGTTTCGTATTTCTTGAGACTACTGTATTGTGTTTCTTGTTTTGATACATATATTATTGTTATTTTGTTTTGCAGATACTCCTATAATCCCCCTTAATATTCTAAGTTTAAACCCAATTTTTAACTTGTGCATATCTTTTTAATTTCTTCTCCATCTGAAAGGACTATAACTACTGTACTATATTCCTCTTTTTAGTGTGATGGTGTCATGGTTTTCATTATATGACCACTGATTCCTTTCTTTTAATATTGTAGCCTTGGCTAAGTTCTGTCACTTCCCTGAGTAGGATTCTGGATGTGTGCTACATCACATCCTTAAATATATGCTTAATGGTTTTGTTTTTCTAAGCAAAGAGCTTCTTTTAGTATTTCTGGTAGTTTGGGTTCAGCTTTTATGAAGTCTCTAAGCCTCTCTTTATCTGTGAATGTCTTAATTTCACAGTCATATTTGATACAAAATTTTGCAGGATATATACTTCTCAGTTGGAAGTTTTTCTCCTTCAGTGCTTTGAATGTGTCCTCCCACTGCTTTCTAGCCAATTTCATTTCTGCAGAGAAGTCACAGGAAAACCTACATGGTTTCCCTCTGAATGTGAGCTTTGTTTTGAGCCTTGTTGCTTTAAAAGCATCTGTTTATGATTCATTTTATTGAGCTTGATTATAATATGTCATGGTGTCTTTCTTTTGAGGTTTGGCTTTTGTGGTGTTTGACACACACTTTGGATTTCTATGTTCTCTTCTTTCATAATTTCAGGACAGTTTTCTATCAGCAACTCTACAATAATGCTCTCTGTATTGCTTTCTTCCCTTGCTCAGGAACTCCAATTAGTCATAAATTACTCCTATTAATAGAGTCCCACATGTGTCTTAATGCTTCCTCATTTTTCTTATTTCTTTCTCTCTGATTTCACCTCATAAATGATGCTAATGTTAGTTGCTCTGTCCTCAAGATCACTAAATCTCACTTACATTTCCTCAATTCTACTCTTCTGGCTTTCAATTGAATTGTCTAATTCTGTAATTTTGTTATTGATCTGATGTATTTCAAATCATTGACATTCCATCAGTTCAAATGGTTTACTTTTCATTTTGTTATGCTGCATTTTGTTTAATCTCTAGGAGGATTCTATATAAAATTATTTAGTGCTCAACCTCAAATAATTTCAGAAGTGCTTCTTCACCTGGGAAGTTTTCTGATTCTTTATTTGGGGAGTTTTCTGGAGTCCAGTTGGACTGCTTCTTTGAATGATTATGATCTGCTGTCTGCATGCCATTTAGAAGCTGTTTGATTTCTCTGGTGTTACGTCAACAGGACTTGAGGCATAGTTCTAAAAGAGGAGTTGGTCACCAGCTGTCTCTATGTACTCTAGTGATTGGCCCCAGGGGGACCTCTGGAGTGGAAGTCTCTGCCTATTGGGTGGCGAAGATGGCACCCTACTTATGGTGGCACTGGGAGCTTTCAGCCGACCGTATGATGTAGATCAGTGAAGGGCTGGGGGAAAAGCTGCCAGGCCTCTCAACAGGCAGATCTCCAGGCAAATACATAGGCATCTCAACCCTAAAAGTAAATTTTACTTCTGTGCACAGAACTGTCTAATTGCTGTAAAGCAGAGAACTCTCTAGCAAGCAGCTGTCCAAATGCTGCCGAAAGCAGCCAGGTCCTCAGGAGCAGCAGACCCTGCCTTCCAGCTGACAATGAAAGTACATTGCCTGCAGTTTGCAGAAGCTACAGTTATCCAATGTGGTGAAACAGCAGAAGCACAGCTCAGCAGCTGATGGCTCATTTTTTATAGGGGAACTTAGTCCAACATTGTTGCCTAGTCAAATATTTCAGGTCCCAGAGCTTCCTGAATGTCCAGTGCTCCATACAAATATCATCCCAGGCCTTAGTTCTCAGAAGGAATTGAGGAGACATGTGTCTAGTCTACCATCTTTTAACAGAAAAATTTCTTGACACAGATGACTGAGCCCCTCCAGCACTGCGTTTGTTAGAACATCTCAGTTAGTACTCCATTAATTCCTGGAGTCTTATTTTTCACTATTCCTTTCAGTGAAGCTTAGACTTCTTCCTTGAATACCATTAATTTTTGATCATATGCTACCTCCTGAATGGCTGAACAATGACTAATTCTTTGGTACAATGACTCTGTGTATTTCTTCCATTTTCTTTCAATGTTTCCTTGGGTCTTTCAATATTTTCCTTTATAGAATCCTTCAGTGTTGCAACTCAGGGCTTAAACTGTTTTCTTTAGTTCTTACAGCTTAAGAAATGGCAAGTGTGTTCTTCCATTTTGGTTTTGTGACTACAGGCCTTTGCACACTTCATTATAATATTTATTTCATCTTCTTAACTGCCTTTTGAAATCTTCTGTTAGCTCTTTACTTCATTATGTCATTCATTCACTTTAGCTTTTCCACATTCAAGAGCAAGTTTCAGAATCTCATGACATCTCTAGGTATTTTTAGGTGTGATAATGACATTGTAATTACATTATTTTTAAAATGAATCATTTTCTCTTACAGATATTTCAATTATCTTAAGATATCTTAAGTATTTGGAAAATTAGGTTAGTGAAGGTTCACTGGTAAAATTTTCATTTTTAATGCAGGAGAAGACCCAGGTTGCATTCTTGGCCAATGAACTTCATGCACAACCCCCGCTCATCTGTCAGTGGAGATTTATGTGTTGTTATGACTCTGAGAAGGTTCAATGTAGTTTCTAGACTAAGACAGGCTAGAAATAAATGCTTGGTAATCTACTTCCAAAAACAGTCAGTGAAAACATTACAATGTTCCCTTCCCTTTGAGATCATGGTAATGTTGCAGAACCGGGAAGTATTTCATTCCACTGTGCATGGAGCCAACATCATGAGTCTAGCATCACTATACGTTAGAGGCCAAATCCATGACAGGTAACAACAACAATTTTGAAATTAAATGATATGATGACCAACCTATGGCAGAAATAAAAATGACCACAGTAGCAGCAGCTAATGAATACATTATGCATAAGAGTTCAATATGATACTCTCTTTACTTTTATATATGCTTGAAATTATCCACAATTAAAAGTGAAAAGATAAAAGATGTGGGTTCTGATATCAGCTCTGATACTCAGCCACTTGGCTAATTTGTATAAGCTCCCTAAGTTGTCTAAGCCTTAGTTTCTTCATTTAAAAATAATATAAATCTAAATCATGAGGCAGATCAATGATATACCTAATGCTAACAATACAGCAGAAATGGGCAAAGAGCCAGTAATTTTTTTGATACAAATTCTGCCAAATTATTAGAAATAGTTCATTAAACACAAAATTAAAGCAATATTATAAATGATGTTTTAAAGATGAAGTAACGAATTGAGCTTTTCAGTCCAATAGTACAAAAAATAGTAATGCTAGAACACAACTAAATTTATGCCCAAGTGTATCCCTCAATTATTGCCAAACTCAAGTACCAGACACAATAAAGTTATTCTAAGTAACATATATAAAACTATCTGCTGCTACTGCCATAAATAATATTAAACTTTTGGAACCACAGCCATGCTAAGTTGTCTGTACCTAAAACTCTGCTAATATACTTTGCCTACTGTTCCGTAAAACAACATGGTAATCAGATTAGGCTAATTACAAAGCCATAGGCAAAACACTGCTCTTTTTAAAATATCCTGGTAAACAGAATAATTTAAAATGAAGAAGTATTTGAATAAAAATGACAGATCTCAAAGCATTAAGGAACTAGAATTTTATACTTTTGGGGTTTATATTCAAGACTCAATCAAATTTAAATTCATTACTGATGCAGAATGGGACACAGATTACTCCATTAGAATTATCATAACTTCTGGCTTGTTAAAGTACTTAAGTGCATTAGATATACCCCAGAAAAAATTCAGTATTATGTAATTCCAATATTCTTTATATATTAACCATGAAAACATGGGGTATGCTCATAAACTAATAAGAGCTGCTAGAACACTCATGCAAGTTTTATTTTATTGCTTTATAGGCCAACCACCTTAAAGAGGGAGAAGGTGTCACACCAGCAGTGACGACAAAAACCAAAGTACCCAGGAGGGTGTTAGAAAAGAGTTGTTGTCAGATGCAGTTCAATCAGCTCCAACTCACAGCAACCCCAAGCACAAGGGAACTGAATGCTTTCTAGTCCTGAGCCATCCTCATGACTGGTTCAGTGGTCCACAGAGTTTTCACTAGCTGATTTTTGGGAACAGATCTTCAGGATGTCTACCGACCCCATTTTAGTCTGGAAATTCCATTGAAACCTGTTTGGCATCATAGCAACACACAGGCTTCCACGGACAGATGGGTGACGGAGACACACGAGGTAAACCGGCTATAACTGAACCTAGGTGTCCCGTAGGGAAGATGAGAACCCTACGGCTGAACTAGCACACAGTGAAGGGGCATCAGCGCTCAGTGCTCCTGTGCTAACTCCAGGTGAGGTCAACGTGAGAGAAACTAACTGGTGTTCAAGCCACACCTTCCCTCCATTCACCATGGGCAGTGAAGGGGAGTTTGAAACCCCTTGGACTGATCTCACAGCTGATTTATTCTTAAATGAGCAGTATGTTTCCTAAAAGTCCACCCCGCATTGGCTCTCGCAGCCAACAAAGAACCCGTGGTCCCAGGTAGAAATATTCATTGTTTCTATGCAACTATTTATATGCTGACCGAAAACTTTAAGTGGTCAAGAATTGAGAGCCAGAAGACTTAGTTCAGCTTGTGGTGTCTACATAAAGTCACTCCTCACATGTAATATTCAGGCAAGTATCAGTCACTATGAGAAAACCTGGTGGCACAGTGATTAAGTACTATGTCTGCTAACCAAGAGGTGGACAGTTCATATCGACTGGGTGCTCCTTGGAAGCTCTATGGAGCAGTTCTATCCTGTCCTGTAGGGTCACCAGGAGTCAGAATTGACGCAGTGGCAGTGGGTTTGGTTTTCTTGGTTTTTATGAGAACAGTAATGGGGGTAGAATTCTAGGGTCTACTTCTAGATGTAACACTCAGAGATCCAGACATCCCAAATATACTAAAGTCACAAGTAAGGTAAGAAAGATTTAGTTGTTTCACCCCTAAAAACCTAAAAGGCATTTTGGAAAAATCTACTATTAAAACAAACACTGATCATTTACATGTGTTCACTAAAGCAAAGATAATACATGTCAATAATTTCGGTAGAAAATAGAATCAAGTCCACCGTGTGTTAGGGCAAGCCTAATGACAAGTAAAAGAAAATGTACAGTAATAAAATTTTGACCAATAGCAGCTAGTAGAAGAGGTCAAAGAAGCTGTTAAGATTTTACATTTTGTGCTCAAGGAAATAATGGAAATTAAAGGGGAAATTCCAAAAGGCAGATGGCATTAAAATTCAGAGAACAGAATTATGAAATCAGCACTACAATGCATTTCTACAGCCATGTTTCATATGCAAATATGAATTTAAAACACAGAATCTGTAGTTACCAGGAGATTATCAGCACTTAATTATTTATACCGATTATTTATGGGTAGCTTATAGTGGAAGGAGATCACTGAATATTTTTAAATGGAAAAAGAAAAAGAAAAGAAGAAGAAATTCACATCTGACGATGAGCTACGAGACGGCTGCTCCTGAAGTGGGGACAATGGGTTAGCTGGCCTAGTGAGGGCCCCAGCGTGCCATGCTGCCATATACAAATAACAGCGATCAGAATCAAGGGTGCTCGCTGCAGAATCACAAGCTGAGTGCTAGACCCATCTAGCATCTTCAGGAAACTGAGAATGCCATAGAAGAAATTTTTCTAAAAACGAAATACTTGGTAAGACACGTCATTGTTGATTCCAACCCACAGGAACTCTACAGGACAAGGCAGGACCACCCCACTGGGTTTCCTAGGTTGTAACCTTTACAGAAGACTGCTGCATTTCTCCCTCTGGGAGTGGCTAGAGGGTTCAAACCGCCAACCTTCTGGTTTGCAGCAGGGCACCTTATAAGCCCTAGAATGTCTAAAGGAACCTTGGTAGTACAATAGTTACAGCCTAGGAAACTCTATGGGGCAGTTCTACTCCGTAAGGTTTCTAAGGGTTAGGATTGACTCACAGCACACAGTAATATTATGTCTAACACGTAGTTTGTGGTAAGGTGGATTCACTGCTAGAATTTGGGGAGAAGGTCAATGTCTTAGTCTTCTAGGGCTGCCATACAAAATACCAAAGATAAGTGGCTTTAAATCACAGAACTGCATTGTTTCACATCACTAGAGTCTGGGAGTCTGAGGTCAGGGCATAGTCGGAGCCACGCACCCTCTGTCCACTCTAGGGAAAGATTGTGCCTTACGTCTTCCAGCTTCTGCAGCTCTGGGTATTTCACGGGTGTTCTGTGGCTTGCACAGGAATCCTCACATGCTGTTTTCCCAGTGTGTGAAGGTTTGTTCTGCTCATTAATAAAGTGCCATCCAGAAAGGATTAGGATTGGACCCACCCAAATCTGTTACACAGGATCGCCAGGGCCTGCTGGTGTAGTGCACTAACCAACAGGTTTGTGGTTTGAACTCACCAGCCTTTCCCTGGAAACCCTAAGGGGTAGTTTGACGCTGTCCTACAGGGCCACTATGAGTCAGAATCCACTGGTCAGCAGTGGGCTTTTTTTTTTCCTACTCTGTTATGACCTCATTAACACACAAACGAAAACCTGTATTTCCCCAACCGGAGTCATATTCACAAGCATAGTAGTTAGAATTTCCATATAACTGTCTGAAGGACACAGTGCAACCCACAAAAACGAGAAAATCCTCTCCCTGAAAATAAGCTAATAAGCAGTGTGAATCGGATGGGGTCCACCAGAGTCACATTTAGAAGAACATTAAAAAAGAGCTAGAAATGCGGTCCTGGGAAACTAAGAAGGGTCCAACAAATTGGTCACAATATATCTTCAAAACAGAAACAGATTAACACAAAGAAAGCCATGAGAAGCAGAAAATATAACGTTTCATTCTAACCTTGGAGCTGAGAAAAGCCGGTTCTTGCAGTCACCTCATTCCACTCCCTCTCCTGCAGGCACAGGTAGCACCCCCTCTCTTATAGGCTCAGGTAGTCCCATCCCCGCCCCCCCCCTGTTCTCCTGCAATCACAGGTAGCCCCGCCCCTTCTCCTATAGGCTCAGGTAGCCCTCCCCGCCCCCCCCCCCCCCGTTCTCCTGTAGGCTCAGGTAGCCCTTCTCTCTCCCCTAGGCTCTGGATTCATATGCCAGTGGGATCCCTTTTCCCTGACTTGTATAACTTTTCAGTGGTAAAAATTTCCCCAAACAGCTGTATTTATTTTCTCTCATTTCCCAAGAAAGAAAAAAAATCAGAATGATTCATTCTCAGATGCTGTCCTGTAATGGTAATTTTGGTTCCATGCAGATGTTCCAACAACTTCCCAAGACTTGATAACCCAGAAAACAAATGACAAAGGCCCAGAGAGACCCTGTAGCTGTCACATTTTCAGGCACTGGCACTCCATGTCACTTGTGGAATGCTCACAGGCCCTCCTCTGGAGAAAAAGGGGCTCTTACAAACAAGCTTGGAGATCAATGCAGCCCACTGAGGACAGAATACGTGAACTCAAATGTGCAGCAGAGTTTTTCAAGATGGTAATTTCAAAGATATATTTCTATGGCTAGAACATTTAAAGGGATAGGTTGAAACAGTCTCTGCCATTATATTAAAAATTTGAACAAAATATTAAATATTCAAATAGAACTTTTAAGTTGAACTTCAAGCTATGTTTGTTAAAATGTGCTTCACAGTATGGAAATTTAACAGGTGCCTTTTGTAGCACATTATAGATAACTTCCCATTTCCATTCATAATTCACCTCCCCTTGAATATGGGCTGTTCTCAATGACTTGCTTGACCAAGAAAACGTGCCAGGAGTGGCACTCTGGGACATAGGAGACTGGTTCCTAGGCAATGTTGCAGCTTCTGCCTAGCCTTAGAGAATGCTCACGCAGGATGAGGCCAATCACCAGGTAACAAGTATGGCTATACCAAGGCCTTTATGCTCTGAGGGAAGCCCAAGCTATCCGCCTGGAGGAGCCAGCCCAGCTATTCTAGCCACTGCAACCCAGACACCAGGCATGCAAGTAAGTGAAAAGCCATCATGGATATCCTGGTCCCAGCAGACATGACATGGGGAAGAACCGGGGACCCCATTCAACAGCCAGAGATGAGAGCCCAAATACGCTGGCCCAGGAGAGACATCCCAGCCATCTCAGCTATCCAACCAGAAGTCATGCTTACTGAGAAGGCATGTAAATCTACAATCATTCCAAACTCGTGAGATCACTAACATGATAAAGGGTTTTCTAATGCCACGGGAAACCCTGGTGGCGTAGTGGGTTACGTGCTACCACTGCTAACCACAAGGTCGGTAGTTCAAATCCACCAGGCGCTCCTTGAATACTCTGAGGGTCAGTTCTACCCTGGCCCCTAGGGTCGCCATGAGTCGGATCCGACTCGACGGATCCTCCCCCCGACTTGGCACTTGGCAATGCCACTAAATATTGGGGTCATTTATGGTGTAACCAGATAACTGGAACATCCTTTCTGTGAAGTATTTTTTTTCTTTTCAGACGCTAACAGAATTAGGCAGATTTATACAGTGGTAACCTTGGTGCAGTAGTGGATAAGTGCTATGGCTGCTAACCAAAAGGCTGACAGTTTGAATCTACCAGGCATTCCTTGGAAACTCTATGGAGCAATTCTACTTGCCCTATAGGCTAGCTATGAGTCAGAATTGACTTGGTGGTGGTGGCTTGGTTTTTGGTTTTTATCCAGTAGCAACTGAAATCCCACTAATGATGCTTTTTAACAAACAGGCAGGACTAAGGTATGTTCCTACAACTAACCATTGTAACGTATTTGCCAAACCACACCTTGTACTCTGAAGTTATCCAGTGAAATATGTATCTAATGTCTGTACCTTCTAACAGCTACTCAACTAAAACGGAGTCAGAGCTTAGAAAGTGTTACTATAAGGCGTTAGTCTGATTTCAACTCCAAAGCAGTAGTCAGAAATACCCGCCCCCGCCAAAAAAATAAGGTTATTTATGGGCTTCACAGCTCCAATTTCAAGAGGGTATTCCCTCAATGACAGTGGGTTTGGTTTTTCTTTTATCAGACATATGGAAGAAAATGTGGCTGCAGATCTTGGACATGTGAGCTCTTCGGGCTCAGCAGGGAAAGTCAACGTACCCAGCCTGATGATGTCATCCACCTCAGCCAGAGGTCACACGTCCGGGCAAGGAGTCATCACCCCAGTCAGAGGCCACTGTCCCGGCCAGAGAACACCCATTTCAGCCTAAGCTCACTCACCCTGGTCAGAAGTCACCCACTCCAGCCAGATGCCACCCACACTGGCTAGAAGCCATAATCCCAGACAGAGATCACCCACCCCACTGAGCAGCTACCAGCCCGGCCAAAGGTCACCACCCTGGTAAGCCACTACAATCCCAGTAAGAAGATGTCTTCTTCACCAGTTCTGTGACACATCCAACATCTGCAGAAGCTTCAGTTAATGGGGACCGCACGTCTGACTACTCCACTGATGCTTTGGTGCCTAGGCATCCATCAATCTGGCTCTGAGACAGGCTGGAGGAACAGGTGAATGGCCAAAGCCTAGGAGACCAGGGCTTCTGAAAAGTTACCAACAGGAAGGTAAAGGGTGACATAAAGGGAAAACCAGGAGGGACAATAACAGGTTCCTATGTCTAGCAACAAGTCAGTAGGTCTCTGTGGGGCCAAACAGGGTGTGATGTAAGAGACGTCATGCAAACACACAGGCTCCCCTAAGCCAGGCGTGGGGCCTCATGCAGTGGGGCTGTCTTTGAGGGAGATACATAAAGAGAACTCACACAGCTCAGCCCTCCTCACCACACACGACAACAGTGTTTCCACCATCAGATCTGAACTCAGTACAGATTGAATTCACCAAATAATGATTTTATGACAAAGGCAATGGCATCCTGCTACAGTCCAATTTATACATGACTTCAAGATAAATGAAATCTTTTGAGTTCCAAAGAGGCTGTCCACTTTGAAGATTTTGAGATATAACGGACAGTCACTGTATGGCATGTATTCTCATCACTTATAAACTCATTAATTAGCCAGGAGGACACAGATATTGAATAGACTGGGTCTATGACACATGGGCCCACATGGCAGGAACGGGCTAGTGCAACACCTGGCTCCCAGGTAGGTACTGCCTGAAGTCATCAGCCAAGGCTACCACTTGGCCTTTAGATACAGCCACAAATGCATACTTCTGATACTAAGGATTTGTTTTAATTGTATTTACTGTATTCTGATATTCCAGCAGGGTATGGTGTCCCTAGGTGACATAAAAAGTGAACGTACTTAGCTGATAAACAGAAGCCTGGAGTCCCCCAAGAAGTACTTGACAAGAAAGGGCTGGAAATCTGCTTCAGAAAGGTCACAGACATTGACAGACATCTACGCTGATACACATCGGGTTGCTACAGGTTGAAATTGCTTTGATGGCAACTGGTAGCTGAGTATAGCTTCAAATTAGGATTCATATTAAGATAAGATACTTCAGATCTTTTTTAAGCGCTGTTTCTTATAGTTTCTCTTAATGGATGCTTCAAGCTAGTGTAAGATAAAACTATACTTAAGAAGGCTATCAGATGAAGACACAGGAACCAATGAAGACACAATGAAGACTGTAAAATCATCACAATTCTGCAACCTTGCCCCAAATGAGAGTGAAATCTCTCTGTGTCCAATCTAGTGGCCATACTGGGTTCCACGGTGGTGTGAAGAAATGTCTCATAAAATCTTTCAAGAAGAGACAGGGAAGCTGTCTTCATGTGTTCTACCAGATGCACAGGCATTTCCCAGGTACTCTGACACCAGGGTATGTTTCAGGAAGAGGTCTGGATGGGCACCACACAGACCCTGGCAACAAAACAACACACGGAGGGGTGCAGGCCAGTCCACTGTCTGCTAATTACTAAGTGCAGCTTTGTTCTCCACAGGCAGTAAGTGGGGAGGCACTGGTGGCACTAAGCAGGATGGTGATGTGAGAATGTCTGCAACAGCGAGGATGATGTATCTGGGGCAGGGCAAGGTGGGTAGAGGGCCTGGGGGATAGCCAGACCGGGTAAGCTTACCAACAACAGGTGTCTGCTGTTTTCTGATCAAATGAACTTGCAGTTCTGACGCAGAATGAAATAGAGCACTACACCTAGAACCCATTGTGCGAACAGCCATCCTGAGAACTAGACACAATTCCACCATGCAGACAGGCTTGGTTTCTGAAGATTCTCATATAGCGATTCATTTACTTTCAAGAAAACCAGTTATTATCCTGGGAAATTACTGCCATCTCCCACTCAACATTTGTCATCTGGCCTGTTGCAAATTTATTTAAAAATATAAAAAGACAACAATAAACACATGGTAAGGTAGCTGAAGAAATCTCATCTGTAGAAGATGGGCTAAAAGAAAAGCCCAGAATTCATTTAAGAACTCTTGGGCCCACTGCAGAAAAGTTCTGAAGGAAGCGCTGACCGGATCTGATGTGTATGTGGGGAGCTTGCCCCAGAGTACTTGGCAAACTCCTGTGCAACCTGCAGAACACATCAGGACATCTTCCCTGTCTCCTCTTGAGAAGTTTTATGAGACATTTCTTCACATCACCACAGAAGCCAGTATAGCTACTAGACTGGACGTGGGGAGATTTCACTCTCATTTGGGGCAAGGTTGCTTGCTTCCCCACATGCATGTTAGTTAATTTTTAAGACCCCAAACAAGCCTGCAGTTCTACAGAAATGCTACATGGCTGCAGGTGTCCTATTGTGGAAATGCCATCATTCATCAACCAGTTCCCTCCTGCTGTTTCCCTCCTGATGTTTCCAGCCATCTGCACTGCACAGAGTGATGCAATGAGGTACCACTTCTGGTGTACACGCCTACCTTCAGGGACTAAACCTGCCCACAGCTGGGATTCTGGACTTAAAGGGTGGAATAGCCTATACTTCTTTACGTAATAACAATTTATCCTCCTGGGTCCATCCCAGTTTATATGCCTATCAGCAAAATATGAGACTCTGCCCAGAGTCTCCCTAAAGATGATGCTGTCCAACTTTTAGATTTTTTTTTTTTTAAATCTGACAGGTGAAAAATGGCATCTCAGTGCTATTTTTTAGAATTTTTGTCATTATGTGTGAGGCTCACAATGTTTTCATCTGGTTAAGCCCATTTGATTTTCTTTTCTATAAATTTTCTGTCCAGGTCCATTTTTATTTTGTATATTTCTGGTCTTTTCTCACTGATTTCTAGGAACTAGGAAGGAAGATTCACCTTTGTGTCATGAGCTGGAAATATTTTTTCCAATGGAAATTTTGTTCTTTATTTTTTTGTCATTAAAAGTATTTTACACTTACACAGCTGCATTTATCAAGATTTTACAGCTGAAATGGGCATTATTTGAGCAGAGCTGTGAAAAGGAATGCAGAGGCTCTTTGTCTTGATTTAGTAGAATTGTTATGAATTTAACTGTGTCCCCAAAAATTATGTATTGAAATTCTGGTCTTGATATCTATAAACATCCATTACATAAGATGTTTAAAACTGTATTTTCTTTGTTATGATAATTACATCATACACAAAATAGGGTAGGTTCTAAATGAAATCACTGCTAAGCAGAACAGACAGAAACACACAGGAAAAGAAGAGGCAGAGGACAAAGACATCCACGTAGATTGCTGGTAGGTCCTAGAAGCTGAAATAGACAAGGGCTATGTCCTGAATTCAGACTTGTAGCCTCCTGAACTTTGAGAAAACAGATTTTTATTCTTTAAAGCCACTCACTTGAGGTCTTGTGTTCTGGTATCACTAGGTAATCAACACAGGGATATAGCATGCTCTGTTTTTGTGTGAAGTGAGCTATATGTCCCTATTTGTTTATATTTTCATACAAGAGCATTAAATGTCTTCTATAAGAAATGAATAAAAGTGATTGGATGTGACCAGGATGGAGGAATAGGTGGGCTGGGCAGGATGAGAGCGGGAATTTTTGGGTTATAGTTTGATACATTCAGACACTTTAAACTACGTACATACATTACTTATTCAAAGCAGAAGATAAAATCTTGAGCAAAATCAACTTTTAAGTATAACATAAATGTTGTACAAATTAAGGAACAGAAGTTATTTATTTTTAATCAATTTAACATACAAAAACTATACAAGTTATTCAAAAGATGAAGATGACAATTTTGAAAGCAGTATAATCCTTTTGAACATGAAGCTATGTCCCACATCTTGAAAAAATATTGTATTCCAAAATCTATCATTCTCTGGAGGCTGATATCATGTTTGGTGGAGGGAAGGGCCAGCAGAAGCCTGGGAGACCCTCGGTGAGATGGAGTGACACAATAACTACAATGACGGGCTTGACAATACTGACAGTTGTGAGGATGGCACAGGACGGGAGGTCACCATGAGTTTGAGACGACTCAGTGATAGTTATTTATTAACTGTGCACTCTGTTGTTGACGCCATGTGGGGCTTCCTGGGACTCTGTTGATTTTGAAGCTACTCTGATCACCTATTGGCACTTTAAGAAGCAAACTTCCTATGTTGACTAAATTATTTCTCCTGATCCAGGGTAGGAATGGAGAGTGTCCTGTGACCAGGAATCTGTGCCGAAGAAATGCTACTCAGAACACAGAACCAGTCACCAAAAGCCCACAGCATGACGTCCACAGAGCTTTGGGGACTAACAGGTAGGGAACTGGAGAGCATAGCCTCTTACTAAAGCAAAGAGACAGCTATTAAAAACACTTTAACGAAGCTACATCTGCAGCATTAGGGAGTGAAAATATCCTTGCGGTTAGGAGTTTGAGCTCTAGATTAAACATAAACACATGCACACACAGGCACACAAACCTGCCCATGTGTGCATACACACACACTAACACTTGTGTTAGAATCCCAGCTCAAGGCCTCAGACAACTTTAGGCAAGCTGTATAATCTCACTAAGCCCACTTTTTCACATGAAAAATGTAAATTACATGGTCCCGCCTCAAACAACTGTAATGAAACCTGAACGTGATAATCAATGTCAGGTTTGCAAGGGTCCCCGTGTAGTAACCAAGTAAGTGCTGGTTCCTTCTCCCATTGTTCTCCATTTCTCTCAATACATTTAGGTCTCACTTAAAGGAAAACTAAGTAGTGCATTTCTTCTCGGACAGCACTTGAAATTTGCCACCAATGACTTGGAAGTGTGTCCACTGTGACCTTTTGACTGCCAACTCTCCCATTCCTTAGGCCTTGTAGGAGTCAGATCCCTCATGCTTATGGGTAGATTCCGTGAGGGCTTCAAAGCCCAGGGGACTCAGGACAGGGGCTAGAAAGAGATATGCTTGGGAAGGAATGGCTCTGGGAGTGGGGTGGGCAGGGCTAAGTGGGCCGACAGTCCCATCCTGTCACCCCCATGCCATGCCTCTCCACTTCTACATCAGGCCCTGCTAGCCAGGGAAGCCCGCTCAGCCTTCTGAATGCAGCAGAGTTAATAATCCCAAGACACAACGTTCAACTAGTAGGGAATGACAGCCAGTGGCCAGGGCTCCAGTCTATCACCCTTCAGGGGACAGCTGTGAGCTACTGTTTGCCTCTCAGATGGCTCAGGTCCATCCAGTCCCCACTGACCATGACGGCAACCTCACTGATGCCCCCTATGGAGTTTCCCTCCTATCTCAGCTCACTCTCCCCACCTCCTCGCTTCCTAAATAAACCACCTGCATACAAGTCCTGCTCTTGGCCTTTGCTTTTGGGGTGACCTTAAAACAATTCTGGTATGCAGTTTTCTTTGGAAACTAAGTCACATGGAAATGATTACAATGGGATTTTCATGCCCATGTAAGACGATGCCAAGAACTCAAGGGCCATCTTCTGCTATAATCTGATTTGCATCTCCAGGCACACATGCTCACCATACTCCATTGCCTTTGAGTTGTGTCCAACTCACAGTGACCCTGTCAGGTCAGGGTAGAATTGCTCTATAGAGTTTCCAAGGAGGTACATTTTTACGGATAGTGGCCTCGACAGAAGGATTTTAGCAGGAGATATGGTCAGGTTTGTAAGTGTCCATACGTAGGAACTCAGTAAGTGCTGACCATATCTCCTGCTAAAATCCTTCTGTTGAGGCTGCTATCCATAAAAATGCATTCCTTAGTGAGGCAAAATGAACCAATAAACACTGCAATAAATGAAGAAAATGAAGGTGTCAGTGATTTCATTCTACTTAGATCAACAATCAATGTCCACAGAAGTAGCAGTCAAGAAATCAAACACTGTATTTACTTCATTGGACAAATCTGTTTATAAAGATCTCATTTAAGTTTTAAAAAGCAAAGATGTCACTTTGCTAACAAAGGTGTTCCTGACCAAGCAATGGTCTTTTCAATTGCTTCATATGCACACAAAAACTGCATAATGAGAGAAGGAAGGGGGAAGAATTGATGCATTCAAACTACGGTATTGGTGAAGAATATATATCATGGATGACTAGAGAAACAAACAAATCAGTCTTAGAAAAAATGCAATCAGAATGTTCCTTATAAGTGAGAATGGTGAGACTTCAGCTCACTTACCTTGGACAGATTTTCAGTAAAGACCAATCACTAGAAAAGGAAAGCATGTTTGGTAAATGGTCAATGAAAAAGAAAACTCAGAGAGACGGACTGACACAATAGTCACAACAATGGACTCAAACACACAACGATCATGAAGATGGCACAGGACTGGGTGACATTTCACTCTGTTACACATAAAGTCACACTGAGCCTATCTGACAGCAACTGACAGCAACAATATAGCTGAGGCAAAATAACAATCATGCTAATAGTTAACATTTATTAAGTACTTATTACTTGTCAGATACTGATCTAAACCCAAAGCTGGGCTTAGGAAAGAGCAGAACTGCCCCATAGGGCTTCCAGGGCTATGATTTTTACAGAGCAGATGGGTACATCTTTCTCCCATGGAGCAGCCACTGACCTTTTGCTTGGCGGCTGAGCATTTAACCACTTCACTACTCCTTCTGATACTGATCTAGACACCTCATTATTAATCATCTTAATTCCCACAACAGCCCTATAAATTACTATTATTTTGCCCAGGTGCCAAATGAGGAAACTGAGGCATGGAGAAACTAAGTAACTCTCAAAGGATGCACGGCTGGCAAGCAGCACAGCCAGATTCAAACTTGGGCAGACTAACTGAAAAGCTTGTCTTCTTAAGAAGAAGCTACTGCAGAATGACAAGTTGAGAACTTTCAGGGTTATATGCAAGTGGAAATCAAGGTAGAAATGAGCAGCCAGCAAAGGCAGGAAAGAAGTTAAAAGCACAGAACACAGGAGTTGAGGGAAAAGGCCATCAGGAAGAGAAGAATGGTCAACATGCTGAATGAGACGGTTTGAAAATGTCACTACCAGGTCCTGTGAGTAGCCAGGAAGGGAACTAGGGCTCAGATTCTGCCTGAGGTCTCTCAAACAATCCAGGAGCTCTGGCCTACAAAATACGTATCTCTTTCTCTTTCTCTCCAACATGCCTCACCTCCTATGCCTCATCCCCAAGCATGATGGCAGCGGACAGATGTATGGACAGAACCTAGTGAGCTGGAGTCCATAGTTTACAAGGGAAGTCATCATGATGGTTTCCTCCTATTTTCTCCCTCAATTAAGCCCGTTAAAGTCAAATATTTGCATTAACTAAATTCTTTCTTATTTTATGGAAGAGTTCCACAAAAGGGGCATTTTCACATAGCTTCAAACAATTCTTCCTTGTTGGCTTTCAAATTAATTATTTCATTCTACTACCATCTTCAATAACAGCTTACCATCCCTTATACAAACCAAGAAGATTTGTGGTGATATTACTTAGTCTCCGTCTTTTTTCTTTTTTCCTTAATGTGGCAATATGAACTTTAGAAAATGTTCCAATTCAGCATTTACTCATTTCAAAAATTCTTGGCTGAGAAGAAAAATGAGGCCAAACTTCAAAATGGAAAAGTCTTAAAGTTCTGATCAAATGTAGTCTTCTCCAGCATCTTTGGATAGAAATTAGAATTTGAAGCCATAAGAGGACAGTTAAGATGATAGTTTCTGATTCATTCCAATGTGATCTATAACTTGCTATTTATGGTCCACAGAAGACTACAGAGAACAGTTTCTCATACAGGCCTCTGACTGGGTACAAGGGGGGTTGAGGTTCTGACTGGTTCAGTGGGCTGAAGTGCTCCACTGATCTTCCTTTCTCTCAGACTTCTAGAGGGAAGAATAACTTCTTACATATCATTTCTTATTTTTTTTATATGTTCATCACTTTTCATTTCTTTCCTATGTTATTTTATTTGTACACATACAAATACACAAAGGGACTTAGGCTTCTTCTTAAATGAAGCAGAAAAATACACTATCCTGCTACAATAAAACACATTCTTACTTTAAAAAGCACAGAGAAAGCAGAGTGCTAGAAGATGGACAAACATTTGATGATTAAAAACAAAACAGGAAAGACAAGGCTAGAACAAAACACCCCTTTAACAGTCTATCTGCACTTGGAACGCTCATTAGGAGTCAAAGCCAGTTCACAATGATCAGGAAGCTCGATGCCACACCTCTTCATAGGATCCAGGTTGTGTAGACATAGGCCATCCAGGTGGGGACGGGGAGGTGAAGAGATCATGTTAAATTTAGAATTTCCCTCTCATATTGCAGAGCCTTGACAAGAAAATTCTGTCTGGAGAACTATCTTTCTGCTCACCATCACTAATTTTGGGAAACAGTCAGATTTAACATAATCTAAAATAGCTGGGAATACCCTCAGATTATTGAGTCAGAGGCTTGCAGAGGCTGTGGGCTGAATTCAGTTTACAGAGGATAAATATCTGATGTTGTATTTGGGATTGACAAAGAAATCAACTTTAAATTTCTGAATTCTTCTACTTAGTCCAAAAATACGTTATTGTGCTTTCAATGTGTCAAGTGCTGTTCTCAGTTAGGGATATCGCAGTGAAGAAAACTGGTAAGCAAACTTTATGGAGTGAGAGCCAAGACACTAAATAAATCATACACCATACCTGTTGCTGTCAAGTCAGTTCTGACTCACAGATACTCTATAGGTTTCCAGAGTGCACCTGCCAGATTCGAACGGCTGATGTTTTGGGTTAGCAGCCTGACTTCTTAATCACTGTGCCACCAGAGTCTTGAAAGGGAAAAAGTGCAGAACATTCAAGTAGGAGGAGGTGGTAAGTGAGACTACAGTTTTAAATGGGATTAGCCTCAATGAAATGTTGATATTTGAGCCAAAAAACATGAAGTAGAGGGAGGGAGAACTGCAGCTGTCCGGAAGACTGTTTCCAATACAGGAAACAATGAGGAGTGAGTGTGGCTAGACCTGACTGAAGGAGAGAGAGAAGGCTAGGAAGAGGGGTTCAGGGTGAGACAGAAAGGTGCTCACAGATTAGGCGAGATATGCCTTTTAGTCTGAAGGGAAGTTTCCAGAAAATTTCCAGTATGGAGATGATATGATTTGGCATAAACTCATGGTTTAAACTAGAGATCACTGGAAACAGGGTGATGTGGATTCTGCAGCATGATCTGTGACCTTACATTGCCTTGATAAAACCCCAGCTCCAAGCAGAAAACAGCAAAAGGCCATGGAAAACTCACCTAAGTATTCACATAAAAAATTTTTTCCACTCACAGTATTTATAGAATAAAAGCAAATTAATATACACAGAATAGCAGAAAATCAAGATAATGATACTGAAAGCTGTCAAGACTATAAGGAACCCTGGTGGTGCAGTGGTTAAGCATTTGGTTGCTCAGGTAATCATTCACTCATTGCTAGTGGAAGGATGAACCAGAAGAAATATTTTAGAAATAAGTATTATAGTACATTACAGTGTTTATGAGCATTGTTAAATTAATTAATCCCCAGGATATTTATCCTAAGAAAAAACTTTACAAAAGGGATAAATCCTATATAGCCAAAGACACAGTATTACTTTATAATGGAATAATACTGGAAATAAGGAGTCCTGTTGGTACAGTGGTGAAGGAGGAAGCTATAGAGGTCAAGGAGAATGGAGTGTTAAATGAATACAGCAAGAACAAAGGGACTCAACTCCAGGAAAATGGTAAATGTGGGTAAATGTTTCACATCTACTCTCTTAGAGGGGTGAAAAAAAAAATAGTGGTAACTATATGCTTATTGAAGAGCAGCGCTTAAAGTGATCAACTGTTAAGCAAAAGGTCTGTGGTTCAAATCCACCAGCCATTCCTCAGAAGAAAGACGTCCTACTGTGCCTCTGTAAAGATTATAGTCTTGAACACCCTATGCAGCCATTCTGCTTGGTCCTGTAAGGTCACTACAAGTCCAAACGGATTGGATGGCAATGGGTAATATTTGAATAAACTTATATACCAACAACAGAAAAATAGTTAAGTAAATTATGACTGTAAATTAGTGGGGTTTTTTTGGTGAATATTCACTAATATCCTCAGCAGGAGGATTACAAACTATGTGTCTTAGGCTGAGTTCTCTAGAGAACAAAATCAGTAAAGCACATAAACATATGCAGAGAGAGCTTTACACCAAGGCAACAGCTCACAAGACTGTAGAAGCTGGAACATCCTGGGTCAGTGGACCAGGATGGAGGCTTCTCCGGATTCACGGAGCAACAGGACCTGGAACCCAAGATTCATGTATCAGAGAGCAATGCTCTCACTCTCACCCTCAGGCTGTGAAGATCAGCAGATTCCAAGATCTGCCGGCAAGCTGTCAGCTCAAGTACCAAGAGCCAGAGTTCAGACAAACAGGAAGCAGCCAAGATTAGAAACCCAAGATTTGCAGATGAGCTGAAAGCTCAAACCCACAAAGCAGGTGGTCATATGAACAGGAAGCAACTGAAGGATCAGAGCAAGCAAAACCCAGAAATTCTGCTTATATACTTGATGTAGGCTGTAATTCCAAGGAAACGCCCTTTAAACTGGTTACTCACAGGAGACACATTCACTTTATATAAACTATGTCACTTTATATAAACACTGAGAATCATAACCCAGTCAAGCTGACACACAATCTTAACCTTCACAATTTAAAAATACTTTATGAATATGAAAATGACTGAAAGAAAACAAGGGAAAATTTTTTTAATTACTTCTGGTTTCTCTCAGTTTTTTATTTTCATAGTTGGACTGTGTGTGTAACAAATAATGCTAATTCTTGTTGAAATAAAAAAGGACACAATCACACATTACGAGAATGTCTACATTGAAACAGAAACACATGCACATAAACCTGATAATGTGAAACCTTGGTAAGGAGTAGAACAAATACAAACCTCATACATTGCTAATGGAAACATAAATGGCATTAAAAAAAACACAAAAAAACAAAACAAACTGTTGTCTTTCATATCAACCTTATAGGACAGAGCAGAACTGCCTCACAGATTTTAAAGGGGCACCCGGTGGATTCAAACTGCTGACCTTTTAGGTAACAGCCGTAGCACTTAACCATTAGGCCACTAGGGTTTCCATAATGGCCTAAACCAAAAACCAAATCCACCACCATCAGGTCAATTCTGACTCATAGCAACCCTATAAGACAGAGTGGAACTGCTCGTAAAGTTTCCAAGGAGTGCCTGGTAGATTCAAACTAACAACCAAATAGTTAACTGACATAGGTCTTCACCACTTTACCACCAGGGTTTCCATAAACGGCATAACACAGTAAAATTCTGCACGTTCCACATAAATGTAAATATACACTGAACATACAATCAGCAATCCCAATCCTAGATATTTAAGCAAGTGAAATAAAAAACTTACTGCAATAATCTGTATGCAAATATTGATAATGGCTTTATTCATAATTACCAGTCCATCTCCCTCAACAAAGAATGAAAAACTGTGCACATCCATATGATGGCATAAAAAGGAACAAACTACTAATATATGCAACACGAACCTCAAATGCATTATGGTACAACTACAAAAGGCTAAACACAAAAAACATATGCTGACAGCATTCTGGAAAAGGCAAAGCTACAGGGACAGAAAACAGATCACTGGAGGGGTTCACTACAGTGGAGACCCAGAAAGTTTTGGGGGAGTGATGAAATTCTCTTACATGTGATTTTGGTGATAGTGGTGGACTACATACATTTATGAAAGTGTATGTGTCAAAACACATTCACTCACATGTAAAATTGGCATGGCAGCCTGTGTTTGACCTCTTTTAATTCCACAAAGGCTCATTCTCTTGAGGCAAAGGTTAGACAAGCTTCCCCTCTCCACCAACTTTACCAGTCTGACCAACCGTCCCTCCTTGGACATTTTCTACTTCTCTCCTGAGATTTTTTTTTTTTTATGATTAAGTGCCAGTTTACAATCCAAGTCAATTTTCCATATAAAACTTCAAGCAACAGGAGTGTGTAGCCAAGAAGGCAGACTAGATACACATCTCCTTATTTCTATCCAAAAACTAAGTCACGGATTACACAGAGCTTTCTAGACATCCAGTGAGTCCTAGGACATAGCATAAGGCCGTCAGTTTGAACTACATGTCACTGAACAGGGAACTTCTTGTCGTTTACTGAGCCCTGCTCTGGTTGAATTGGCCAGCTCCGGTGCACTGAAGGTAACTGACATTTTTAACTTTTTTTTCTTTTTGTTGGCCAGCAGGCAGGGGATGCACTTAACCAGTAGATACGCTGAGCTGCAATGCTAAAGACATCAGTGGGTAGAACAGCCACAGTCTGAGAGCCCAGCTCCAGACTCAGTGCTTCACAGGACCTCCGCCCTCTCTTTTCAAACTTCTACCACAGATTCTGCTGTTTCATGGGAGGAGGACAGGTTGACCAGGAAACCATCTTGTTTGACTGGGAGGCAGCACTACCCAACTGGAAGCCTAAGTAGGAGCTAATTCCCAGGCTGGGAGGCAGCAGAAAGCTGTGTTTAGCACACTTTAGCCATATGGGTGAGGCCTGGAAGGGGATGACAGCAGACCAGTACTCTGTTCCTACTTTGAATTATATCATAGCATCTGGGGACAGCTGAAGAGGTGCCATTGCAGTCAGCTGAAAGAAGCGGCTTGCACACCTGACAGCCTGGCTGATTTTGAAAGCGGTCAGATAGCTTTTATCTTTCAAAATATGCCTGCCTAGAGAAATAACTACAGTGCAGCCTGACGGCATCTCATCCAGCCTTTACTGACCCACACAATAGGGTCGGCTGATGGGCATCCAGTGACTCCATAAGTGGGGCCGCGTTTTTGCCAGCCAGGAGGTGGAGCAAGCTACCCCAGAGATTCCACTGGGCCACTCAATGGAGTACATAAAGGTGACTAGTGATCAACTTCCTAGTTAGAACTGCACCTCAGCTTCTGTTAAGGTGACACAGGAGAAACTAAACAATCTCTAGATGTCCCAAAAGCAATAAACTTAGCCAAACATTTAAAGAAAAATCCACCCATGGCTCCAGAAAACTCCCAAAAGAAAGACACAAAGAACTTTCCAGATGAAGAAGTCTTTCTGAGACTGTCAGAGATCAAGGAAAAGAATTATCTAGAGAACCCTTGTAGACATTATGCAAAAGGCAGCAAAGCAAAATGAAAAATTAAGCAAGCTATCTGAACTAGTGGAACACCAGCATTCTGAAATCTGACAGATCAATAACAAAATTATGGAATTAGACAATTCAATTCAAAGCCAAAAGAGAGGAAATAAACAAATGGAAATTAGACTTACTGGCCTTGAAGACAGAGCTACTGACACCAGCACTTATGAGGAGAAATCAGAGAAAAGAAACAAGAAAAATGAAGAAGGATCAAGAAACATGTGGGATTCTATCAACAGGTATAGCCAAGCCAAGTGCCATCGGATCAACAGGTATAATCTATGATTAATTGGAGTTCCTGACCAGGAAGGATACCTGAAAACACAGACAGTATTGTTGTTGAGTTGCTGAAAGAAAACTTCCCTGAAATTATGAAAGAAGAGAACATACATACGCAAGACGTATATCAAACGCCAAAAAAGACAGACCTTAAAAGAAAGACACTGTCATGGATTGACTGAATTGTGTCCCCTCAAAAATATATGTGTTGACTTAACTCCTCTAGGAGTCCCAATATGGTGCCATTACTCCCACGTTTTGTGAATCCTGCCTCTGTGATATTGATGATGAAGAATGGGCTGCAGTTGTGTTTGTGAGGCAGGACTCAAGCTACACGCTTGTGGGATACAAGGGAGAGAAGTGAGCAGAGGAAGTTGGGAACCTTAAACCACCAAGAAAGCACCACCACGAGCATAGCATGTTCCTTGGACCTGAGGGTCCTGTGCCAAGATGTTCTCCTTGAATTTGGACTCAACCTACTGCACTGTGATGATCTGTCTTACTGAATGGACTTGTAACTCATGAATGGATTTATGGCTTACTAGACTCTAACAATAAAGTTTCTCCTTGTGAACCCTTCCACTCGTGGTATTTTCTGTTGGAGCAGTACCAAATGACTAATACAGACACCAAGACATATTACAATCAAGCTTAAAAAATGAAACATAAGCAGACAGGCAGCAAGACTCAAAGGAAAGCTAACATTCAGAGAGAAGCCCTGTAGGCTTTTGTCTGACTTCTCAGTAGAGACGATATTGACACAGAGGCAGTAGGATGACACATTCACAGCCCTGAAGGAGAAAATCTTACAACCAAGAATTACATATCCTGCAAAACTCTCCTTCAAATATGAAGATGAAATCAAGAGATTTGCAGATAAACAGAAACTTAGAGACTTTGTAAAAACCAAACCAAAGCTACAACAAATACTGAAAAAGTTCTTCGCTTAGAAAAACAAAACAATTAAGTGTATCTTTAAGGAGGTAATGCAGGACACAATGTCCAGAAACTTACTCAGTTAGGGAAGGCACAAAACTCAGTCAAAGACAAAATATTAAAAGAAGGGATCCATCCAGTGATTATATCATGAAAACTATGATACCATCATATTAAAAAGAGGGATATACTACAGTACTTACAGCTCTTCCAGATGAAGAAGAAGTTAATAAGATATGTAGAAGCTAAAATTGGGTTTAAACTTAGATTATTAAGGGAGATCACAGAAGGAGCTGCAAAGCACAATAAAAAAGCAGCATATCAAAACAACAAACATAACATAGGAGTCTCAACAAACACAAAACCAACACTGAAAAAGATGAAAAATCAACCCATAAAGAAGAACAACCCAGAACAGAATATAAGGGCAACAGAGAAAGTACAAAGACAAAAAAAAAAAAAAAGAAGCAAAATGACAGCACTAAATACATAACAATAATTACACTGAATATGAATGGACTGAATGCTCCAGTAAAGAGACAATGAATGACATCTTGGATTTAAAGACACGACCTGTCTATACATTGATTATTAGAAACTCACCTTAGATTTAAAGATATAAACTGAAAATTAAATGATGGAATAATATATACCAAGCTAACAATATACAAAGAAGAGCAGGTGTGTCAACACTAATCTCAGACAAAATAGATTTTAATGTAAAATCCACCATTGTAGATAAGGATGGTCACTATTTATTGCTCACAGGTTCAATACACAAGCAGGATTTAACAATATTAAACATTTATCCACCCAATACTATAGCATCTAAATACATCAAACAAACACCGACTACATTGAAAAATGAGATACATCACTCCACAATAACAGTGGAAGACTTCAAAACTACACTTTCAGTCTTGGACAGATCATCTAAAGACACAGAAGATCGTATTGCAACAATTTACCAACTAGACCTCATCAACATATACAGAATGTTCTATCCATCAAGAGATGGTTACACCTTCTTCTACATTGCACACGGAACATTTTCCAGAACAGACCATGTGTTAGGACATAAAGCAAACCTCAACAAAATCTGTACCACTGAGTTACTGCAAAGCATCTTCTCAGACCATAAAGCCATAAAAATTGAAATTAATACTACAAAAAACACAGAAATTGGAACTCATGGAAACTGAACAATACCTTGCTAAAAAAGCCATGGGTTACAGAAGAAATCAATAATGAAATAAGAAATTTATGGATTCAAATGTGAATGAAAACATTACCTACCAGAACCTATGGGATACAGCCAAAGCAGTGTTCAGAGGTCAGTGTATCTCTATAAACACACACAGCTGCAAGGAAGAAAGGACCCCAGCCAAAGAATTAACACTACAGCTTGAACAAGTAGAAAGAAAACAACAGAGGAACCCCTCATGCACCAGGTGAAAAAAGATAATAAAGAATAGAGCAGAACTAAACGAATTAGAGAACAGAAGAACAACTGAAAAAACTGAAAAGACCAAAAGCTGTTTTTTTCTCAAAGATCAACAAAATTGACAAACCATTGGTTTAACTTACTAAAGAAAAACAGGAGAGGAAACAAGTCACCTGAATAAGAGATGAGATGGGAAATGTTACAACAGATAGAACAGAAATCAAAACTATCATTAACAGAATACTACAAAAGACTATAACCGATTCGAAAGCTTAGAGGAAATGGACAAGTTCTTAGATGCATATCACCTACAAAATTATCACAAGAAGTAGAACAACTTAATAAACCCACCACAAAGGAAAAGAGTGAAAAAGTCATCAAAAAACTACCAACAGAAAAAGCCCTGGCCCAGATGGTTTCACTGCAGAATTCCAACAAGCTTTTAGAGAAGAGTTAACTTCAACATTACTGAGATTTTTCACAGCATAGAGAGGGATGGAATAGTCCCAAATCCATTCTATGAAGCCAGCATAACCCTGATACCAAAGGCAGGGAAAGATCCCACAAAAAAGGAGAAATACAGACCAATATCACTCATGAAACTACATACAAAAATCTTCAACAAAATCCTTGTCAACAGAATTCAACAACCCATGAAAAAAATAATTCATCAGGACAAAGCTGGATTCATACCTGGGATGCAAGGCTGGTTCAACATCAGAAAAACAATTACGTGATCAGCTAGCCAAGCCAAGTGCCGTCAAGTTGGATCCGAATGTGATCAACTATATAAATAACACAAAACATAAGAATCACCTGATTCTGTCAATTGATGCAGAAAAGGCCTTTGACAAAGTCCAACACCCAGGCATGCTAAAAACTCTCAGCAAAATAGGAATAGAAGACAAATTCCTTAACTCAATAAGGGGCATCTTCACAAAGCCAACCACCTACATCATCCTGAATGGAGAGAGACTGAAAGCATTCCCTTTGAGAATAGGAACTAGACAGGAATGCCCGCTCTCACCTCTCCTATTCAACATTGTACTAGAAGTCCTGGCCAGAGCCATTAGCCAAGACAAAGCAATAAAGGGTATCTGCATCAGCAAACAGGAAGTAAAAATCTCCCTATTTACAGACGATATGAGCATATATACAGAGAATCCTAAAGAATCCAAAAGTAAACTTCTCAAACTAATAGAAGAGTTCAGCAAAGTATCACAATACAAGACAAACACATGCAAATCAGTAGGATTTCTTTATGCAACAAAGAGATCATTAAAGAAGAAACCACCAAATCAATACCATTTACTGTAGCCCCCAAGAACATAAAATACCTAGGAATAAATCCAGCTAGAGAAATAAGAGACCCATACAGAGAGGACTACAAGACCACACTGCAAGAAAATAAGAGAGACTGACATAAATGGAGAAACCTACCTTGCACATAGATAGGATGACTTAACATTGTGAAAATGTCTATCTTACCTAAAGAGATCTACATATATAATGCAATCCCAATACAAATTCCTGTGACATTTTTTAATGAGATGGAGAAACAAATTACCAATGTTGTTTGGAAAGGGAAGAAAACCCATATAAGCAAAGCACTACTGAAGAAGAACACATAAGGAGGTCTTTTACTACCCTACTTTAGAACCTATTACACAGTCACAGTAGTCAAAACAACCTAGTACTGGTACAAAAAAGAGACATATAGACCAATGAAACAGAGTAGAGACCCCAGAGACACCACCATCCTCCTATGAGCAGCTGATATTTGATAAAGGCAATAAGATTTTAAACTGGAGTAAAAACAGTCTCTTAATCAAATGGTGCTGGCAAAATTGGATATCCATCTGCACAATATTGAAACAAGACTTACCGCTATCCTTACACAAAAACCAACTCAAACTGGATAAAAGATCTAAATGTCAAACCTAAAACCAGAACACTTATGCAAGCAAAAACAGGGACAGCAACGGAAGTTTTAATACACAACAAAGACAGACTTCGAAACCTGACGAAGCACGATCAACAGAAGGGAAAATAGATAAATGGGAACTAGTAAGAATTAAACATCTTCGCTCATCCAAAAACTAAATTAAAAGACCACCTACGGAATGGGAAAAAATATTTGGCAACTATATGTCAGACCAATGTCTGATCTCCGTAATCTACAAGGTACTGCAAAATATTGACAAGAAAAGGATAAATAACCCAATTAAACACTGGGCAAAGGAGATGGACAGACACTTCTCTACAGAGGATATCCAGGCAGCCAAAAGGAAATGCTCATGATCATTAGCTATTGAAGAAATCCAAATCAAAATGATGACGAGATACCACCTCACCCCAACAAGATCGACCATGATCCAAAAAACATAAAACAACAAATGCTGGAGAAGTCATGGAGAAATTGGAACTCGCCTACCTGCTGGTGGAATTGGGAAATGGTACAACCTCTTTGGGAAGCAATTTGGTGCTTCCTCAAAAAGCTGGAAATAGACATACCATTTGACCCAGTAATCCCACTGCTCGAAATATATCCTACAGAAGCAAGGGCAGTCACACAAACAGAAGCATGCATAAGAAGGTTTACTGCAGCACAGTCCACAACAGCAAAAAGATAGATTCGACCCACATGCCCAACAACAGATGAATGAGTAAACAAACCGTGGTATATATACTCAATGAAACACTATGCAATGATAAAGAACACTAATGATTTTAGGAAGCATCTCATAATCTGGTTTCAATTGGAAGATTTTTTGTTGAGTGAAATCAGTCAGCAGCACAAGGACAAATAATGTATGATACCCACTATAAGGACTTAAAAGCAGACTCATGTACATATGAAAAGAGTCTTTGATGGCTGCAAGGAAGAGGAAGGAGGAAGGGAGAGGCTTGGTTATAGATTAGATTGTTGTGGTTTTTAGGTGCCATGGAGTCAGTTCCAACTCATAGCGACCCTATGAGCAACAGAACGAAACACTGCCCAGTCTTGCACCATGTCCACAATCATTTTTATGCTTAAGCCTTTTATTGCAGCCACTGTGCCAATCCGTCTCATCGAGGGTCTTCATCTTTTTCATTGACCCTCCAGTCTACCACCCATCAGGTCCTTCTCCAGAGATTGATCTTTCATGACAACATGTCCAAAGTATGTAAGATGCAGTCTTGCCATCTTTGTTTCCAAGAAGAACTCTGGTTGTACTTGTTCTAGAACAGATCTGTTTGTTCCTTTGGTGGTCCATCATACATTCAACATTCGTCTCCAACACCACAATTCAAAGGCATTAATTCTTCTGTCTTCTTTGTTCATAGTCCAGCTTTTACATGCATATGATGCAACTGAAAATACCGTGGCTTGGGTCCAGTGTGTTTTGGTCTTCAAGGTGTCATCCTTACTTTTGAAGACTTTGAAGAGGTCCTTTGCAGATTTTCCCAGTGCAATTCGTCTTTTGATTTCTTGGCTGCTGCTTCCCAGAGTGTTGATTATGGATCCAAGTAAAATGAAGTCTTTGACAACCTCAATTCTTTCTCCATTTATGACCATGTTGCTTACTGGTCCAGTTGTGAGAACTTTTGTTTTCCTGATGTTGAGGTGCAATCCATGCTGAAGGCTGTGGTCTTTGATCTTCATCAGTAAATGTCTCAAATCTTCTTCATTTCCAGCAAGTAAGGCTGTGTTGTCTGTGTAACGCAGGTTGTTAATGAGTCGTCCTCCAATCTTGATACCTTGTTCTTCTTCATATAATCCAGCTTCTCGGATTATTTGCTTGGCATACAGATTAAATAGGTATGGTCAAGGGATACAATCCTGACACACAGCTTTCCTGACTTTAAACTATGCATTGTCCCCTTGTTCTGTTTGCATAGATTAGATAGTTGACAGAAATTTGGCTGGGTGAAATCAGTGACAGCAGACACTAGACAGCAGATCAACTTAACTGGAATTCAACATAACCTGAAAATTCTTCCAATCTTAATCTAATATTGCAAGGATAGAGTAGCAGGGGTGAGGGACTGGGGACCATGCTGCCAGGGAACATCGAGGCCAACTGGCATAACTAGCCTATTGCGAAGAGAGTCTACCGCACTCCATATTGGTGAGTGGCATCTAGGGTCTTAAAAGCTAGCAAGCTGCCATCTGAGGTACACCAAATGGTCCCAAGTCAGCTGGAACAGATGATCACCAAGGACAACAACAACACTAGGAAAAAAGAGCCCACAAGAAAGACCCACGTGAACGGGTGACTATGTCAACACGTGACCAGAAGAACCAGATGGTGCCCAACCACCACCAATGACAGCCATGATGGGGCTCACCACGTTGAGTCCTAGCAGCAACACAAGAAAAAAAGGGGTGTACCCTAGGAACTCCACTAAAAGACTGCAATTGATGGTCCAAAGGCCTGGGGGTTGCCCTGGGAGCATGGCACCTAGACCTGATGCTGCCCCTGATCAAAGATCAGTGCCGAGGTGAACTCTTTGGATAGGAATGGGTTGGACTGGGGGACACAGGTGACTATACCATGTGTTCACTTTATGGTCCTATGCATCTACAGGATGTTGTCCTACTGGCCTCTTACTAGAGGGGAGTGGAGAGTGTAGAACGGAGGGGACAGGAGGCATGTATGGAAAGGAAAGGAGGAGTGTGCTGTCACAGGGCAAGGACAGTAGAGATAGCTGCAGATAGGTGGGCATGCAAATTTCAACTGTACCGTAAACTGTCACTCAGTCACAATTAAAAAAAAACCCTCAAGTACCTGCCTCTCTGTAACCGTATCTGCTCTTTGCATCCTGTGACAGCTCACTCTTCCTTTACATTCTTTAACATTCTTTTACATTCTTTACATTCAATTAACCCTTGTCCCCAACTCTTCACCCTCTCCTCTCTCCTCTAAAAAGAAACCAAGACAGCCTCATATATATAATAAACCATAAAGTACACACATCACATGCCTCGTTCAGTGTCCCCAACTCTAATCCATTCTTTGTCTGAAGTGTTCTCTTCAGTTTGATAATTCATTGCAATGGCCACATACAACTCACAGACAATACTTATAATTATGGGGTTTATTAGGGAAGTACCAAGGTACAACTCAAGCTCAGGAATGCTCGGGATGCATGACAGCATCTTCCCACCTGTCCTTGCTAGCAGACACCTCTCTTGGGGCAGTTGGCTTCTGCCAGCTGGGAAGGTGTTACAAAGTGTTACAAAGCTCTTTCACCACTGCTGGTCAGTGCCCTAAGGCATTCCACTTCCCACAATAAGCCTTAGGTTGAAGGAAGGGTCTCAGTTCTAGCTCCCAGGGTCAGCAAACCTAGCTCCATCACATGCACCCTACTCTTCCAGAAAGTGTGCTGCCTGATGGCACTCAATTTTCCCGCTGTGTGTGCCAGGAAGCCCGGTGCACCATCTCTTGCTGGTCTCTGCTGCTGCTGTTTCTCTGCCACTGCTTCTTGCTGTCTTCAGTTTTACAGTTTTGTCTCTTGGGTCTAGTAGGGTTACTTAGCACAGGGATCCCAAGTCCAAAGGACACATTCCACTCTTTCTTACTTGGTGGTGATGAAATACTCTTTTCCACCTCTCAAATGGTTCACCTTAAGCTCAGCAGGTGGCAAAAGTGGTCAATCCCATCATAAGTGTTCCACAAACGTCATTAGCATGGTCCCACCCAATCCCTTGTGTGGGACTCACAAGATCATGGTGAGAAAAGCCACACAAAAGTGATCCATCACACCAAATAACTAAAAAAGAGTAAATTAATTATATGTAGATTGTGATCTTGGAGCTCTGGTGGCATAGAACTTGGCTGTTAACCAAAAGGTTGGCAGTTCAAAGGTGGTGGTGAGAGAGTAGTTAGAGAGGTGAAATTGAGGGAAAGATTTTAGCAGCTTATAATGAATATAAAACTTCGGAGGAGAGAAGTCCAAACTGGATTTTTATGATATCTTTTATGTGAAAGTCTGTGTGAAGCCACCTGGAAACTCACATTATGGTCTAATTCTACATACCTACCCAAGGCTCCTGAAGGAGCCACATCAAGTTGAGCCACAGGGACCCCATTTATGACAGGATGATGTTTTGGAAGCTACTTTCTGTCTAAGTGCAGCAACCTCAGGCTAAATCATCAGAAAGCTATCTAATAAACTCATGCTGCCAAAGAGTAACAGTCCACCAGACACATGCCACTGTGCTTCTTGTAATAAAACTGCACAGGCAAAGAGACAACAGTGATTCAGAACTGCAATTCACTGGGTATTTTCAAGTAGGTATGGAGATTTTCAGGGTGATCTACCTACAGAGAAGCTCACGCCTTTTTTTTTTTTACTATTTATGACTTCTAATTAGAATTATAGCTGCTTTCTAATCCTCCTTAAAAGACTGTTAGCTACTTGATATTGAAGCTTGACTTCAGGCATCTGGAGAGCCCATGCAACAAGCAGCATGGACTCTTCAGAGGTAGAGACAGCAATAACTGTTTGTCAAATAAATGGATTACAATGTGAGTACAGACCTGGAACAGAAACACAAATATTGGCACTGGGCATCCGAGAAACAGGAAACCAGGTCTGAAAGTCAGAAAATCAGAAAAAGATGTTACCCGTAAAGACACACCTGAGTCAGTCAGAAAACAGAGCCCAGATATGAGAGTCACGGAGAAGGAACAGGTTAGCCTGGGTAAATCACAGAATGATTAGGCTTGGGACATGAAAAAGTTCAGTGTACAGCACAGCCAGAAGACACTGAAGTTCCTTGATGCACTTTAGCCCAGTGCTTTACCATGCTTCAAGTTTATTGTCACCTTGGGAGTTTCATGCCTCAGCTCTGGGCATGCTGTGTCATCACCACAGCCTGGTTGGCTGCCTTGCAGCACCAGTCTCACTTGGTAGCTTTGTATTTTTTGGTGTTCTAACTTACTCTGTCACAAGCCACTAGCTTCAGGCGGGAAGGATGTGCATTTCTAACACCTATGTTTGGCTGGGAGCTGCCTCTGCTGAAAACATTTGCTGGGAGAACGATAAACCTAACTTGTTTACAGGCATATCCCTGCATGCCTCTGTCAAGGAATTTCTCACCTGACCTAAAACCCACTCCTCAGGGACACTGAATGCAGTTGAGGAAGAGAAATAATAAACTGTATATCAATCTAAAGACATGCTGAAGAAAATACCTCTTAACAAAAAGCCAGAAGTTTGAATCTACCAGGTGCTCCTTGGAAACTCTATAGGACAGTTCTACTCTGTCCTATAGGATCACCATGAGTCAGAATCAACTTCAATAGCAATTTTTTAATATGTTAATGAGAATAAATGAAAATTTAATAGCTATACTTTTCTTTGCATATAGTTGTTACCTAACACCTGAATTCTGATCAAGTAACTTCACACTGGCTAACAAGAACATTCAGCATTTTAGACCTCATCATAGGGCTTCAGTTCAAATATCCTACCAACTATAGTGGCAATTCACAAAACCTCAACTTGAGGAAGCAGGGCCTGTATGATGCAACAATACTCAGCAGACCTGGCTGCTCAATGTCTTTCCCATTTGTCACATATACAGCAGATTTCCCCTGGTGCTCTGCAATCTCTACTGTAGCATCTGCCTTCTGAAACCTTGTCCTTCCCTGCAAACAAAACCTGCTCCCATCAGGAAATGCCAGAATTGTGTATGCCTTCCACGCAGCATGCATAAAAGCAAAATCTTAATGCATACTCTCATATGAAATGAAGCAAAATTAGAAAACTGAGTTTTATGTCCACACAATTGCAAGACCAAACAAAAATCAGAATATGAAATCTTGACTCATATAGTGAAATAAACAGAGCAGTTTAATCAGGAAAGTGTACCAACTATATTGCATACAAATTGGCATCAATCATGAATAAATGAATTTTGGCTTTTTACACTTTATGCACAGGGCTTATTTACATGGCATACTGGCAAACCGGAACATAAAAACATCCCCAGGCTGCAGGAAACAGGAAGAAGGTAGAGTGTAACTTTCTACAGAATTAAAACTTAACTGGAACAACACAATTAATTCACAGCAAGTGCAAGTGATCACAACACAAGAACCTGTCATAAATTAACATAAGCTGTTTTTCCATTTTGTGCAGACACTTAAAGCCACCTTATCCTTGGCCAGAAATATTTCTGTTTCAGTGTTTCCCGCACCACACTTACAAAACCACCTAGAAATTTATTATTTTATACAACTGCTCAAAATATGAGATGAAACTAATTTATTATATAAAACTAGATGTCAACAAATATTGTCTATAGTTGATGAAATAAGATACTGAAATTTAAGTAAGTATTTTATATTACTTTGCCAATAATAAAAATGAAGACAGCATGCAGGTGCATTAGATGATATTCTGTTAGCTACCACATAAAGTCATCAAGAGATACAAGACAAGGTCATGGAAGCTCCATAGAAACATCCAAACTCACTAAGGGACCAAACTGCTCTGCTGGGCACCGTGGTCTTAGGGAACATCTAGTTCAACAGGCATAACATAGTTTATAGAGAAAATGTTTTATAGCCTACTTTGGTGAGTACCACATGGAGTTTTAAAAGCCTGCTGAGCAGCCAACTAGGATACTCCACTGGTGTCACTCCTTCAGGAGCAAGGACGAATGAAGACAATTAAAAATACAGAAAAAAGGTTAGTCCCAAGGACTAATGGACCACATCTACAGTGGCCTTCCCAGGACTGAGTCCAGTACCACTAAACGGTGCCTAGCTATCACCAGAGACTGCTCTGACAGAGATCACAACAGACGGTCCCAGAAAGAGCTGGAGAAAACAAAATTCTAACTTAAAAAAAAAAGAAGACCAGTCGTGGTAAGTTGATAGAGACTAGAGCAACCCTGAGAGCTTGGACACTCTTTCAGCTCCATAGTGAAGTCACTCCTGAAGTTTACCCTTTAACCGAAGATTACAGTCCCATAAAACAAAATGAGAGTTAACAGGCACATCAGCCCAGGGGCAAGGACTAGATGGCAGGAGGGGACATGAAGACTGGTAAAGGGAACCCACAGTTGAAAAGGGAGAGTGCTGCTATGTCATGGGGTTGTTAAATAATGTCATAAAACAATAAGTGTACTAGCATTTTAATGACAAACTAGTTTGTTCTGTAAACCCTCATCTAAAGTACAATAAAAAAGAAGTCAAGAGAGAAATGAGAACAGCTGGCAAAGCAAGAAATCGTAGTACAATCACACTACCTCATGACATAGAGGTAGCAGCCAGAATTAACATCAAATTACTAAAATTTCTGTACCAGGAGAACATAGGTAGAAGTAGTAGTCAAAGGAGCAGAGGAGAGTTACTTCTTACAAATAGCTCCTCTATACCTTGGTGGCATAGTGAGTCAAATGCCACATCTGCTAATCAAAAAAGATCAGCAGTTCATCAAATCTGCCAGGCCCGCCTTGGAAACTCTAGGGGCAATTCTACTCTGACCTCTAGGGTCACTGTGAGTTGGACCTGACTTGAGAGCAGTGGGTTTTATATCAGATTCTTTGTATATTTTTCTTTGAGTTCTGTACCTCTTATTTATTAAGCTGTCATTATTTAGAATATTCTTCATATTTAGCTTTCCTTGAACACACTTTTAGCATATCACTTTTCCTCCGCATCAGTGGTTCATCTTTTTACTTTTACAGTATTCTTCTGATGCAAAAAATTTTAAATTTTAATACATTATGTTCTGTCTTTGGATCTTATTTTCCTTTTCAATTTCAGGTTTTTAATCCATATTAAATTTACTTTCATATCTTCAGCACAAAATATCAAACTAAATCTGCTGCTGTCAAGTCAGTTCCAGCTCACAGTGACCCTACAGGACAGGGCAGAACTGTCCCATAGGGTATCCAAGGAATGGCTGGTGGATTTGAACTGCCGACATTTTGGTTAGCAGCTGCAGCTCTTAACCGTGGTGCTAGTAGGGCTCCATCTCAAGCAAGGCAGGGTCTAATTACACTCTTCTTCTTTGTTCATATGGATGGCCAGTTGTATACACAACTTTTATTGAATAGTCCATTCTTGCCGTACTGCATCATTTCTGCAATAAATCAAATGCCAATTATTCATGGGTCTGTTTCTGGGCTTTATTCTGATCCATAGATCCATCTGACCATCTCTGTAGGTGGCACAGAAGTGCTATGTCTGTTAACCATGTGATCAGCAGTTCAAATCTACCCGGTGCTCTTTTGAAACTCTATGGGGCAGTTCTACTCTGACCTATAGGGTGTCTATGAGGTGCAATCAAATTGGCAGCAGTGGGTTTTTCATACCACTGTTTTATTATAAACCTCAGTACCTGGTAGAGAGAGCACCACTTGCTAGTTCTTCTTGAAAATTAGCTTGGCTATTTTTGCTTCTTTGCTCTTCTGTATGGATCTTGGGAGCAGCTTTTCAAGCTTCACCAGAAACAAACAAACAAGAATGCCTAACCCATTAGTATTTTAGTAGAAACTGCCATTCATTTACAGGTTCATATAGAAGGACTCCCATCTTTATAACATGGAACTTCCCTGCTTTGAATATGCTCTCTTTTCATGTAATCAGGACTTCTATAACCCTCAATGAAAGTCTTCTATATCATATAGTAAATTTAACTGTGGGCATTTACAGTTTTTATTGTTAATGTGAATGGGACTTTTTAATCACATTTAAAAATTACTATTTTCAAACTGGTTTCTGCTATTATTTATAAATGTCACTGATGTTTTAAAACTTTGATTATATCTAATCTTCTTGGGTCTACCCTGTTGCCTTGGTATGTTCTTCAAAGCAAGACGGGTTACCAGCAGCTCTACTGGAGCCATCCACAAAAATTCAGCAAGGTTCCCAATCATGCTGCATCTGCTTAAACCCACATAATGCGATCCTTAAATACAGCCTTAACATGTACTGCTCTAAATATGTGAAGGATATAGGTTTCTTCAAGTTGAACTACGTGATTTTCCTTGACTGGATTAGTCAAGACATCTACCCAACAAAGAAACTGTGCCAACTCTTCGCATATGAAATTAAAAAATCTTCAATTTTGACTGTTCAAATATGAATGGGATAATACATTAGTAATAAAAACCTTTTCAAAATTAAGAAAAATCTCACAGGGACTAATAGTTTGTAGATGCTATTGAATTTTCTATGTAGATAATCAGTGTGTTAAAAAAATTATGTTTTTTTCTTTATAATTCTTATACTTTAAATTTTTGTTG
Organism: Heterohyrax brucei; assembly: GCA_028571685.1. Lineage (NCBI taxonomy): Eukaryota > Metazoa > Chordata > Mammalia > Hyracoidea > Procaviidae > Heterohyrax > Heterohyrax brucei. The sequence goes on along the minus strand of CM053149.1, from coordinate 131,599,495 downwards.
TCTAATGTGTTGGTTAAAATTGACAGAAAAAGCTGAACAGTCACGATAACAAGAAGTACTCTAATATTTTTCTCAATTTAACTTCTAATGTTCTAAAAATTAAATATAACTTCATGCTATAGTTTTTTGGCCCTGGTGGTAGAGTGGGTAAGAGCTTGTTTGTTAACCAAAAAGGAAGCAGTTGGGCTCTACTAGCTGTTTCCTGGATACCCTGTGGTCAGTTTGCTCTGCCCTACAGGGTCATTGTGGGTCAGAATCAACGCCACGGTACAGCTTTGTTTTTGGTGGGGTTATAGGTTTTGGTAGACATCCTTTATCAACTTACGGGAGTTCTTTTCCTAGTTTTGTAGATTTGTTTTTATGTTATGAAAGGGTGTTGAATTACAATAAATATTTTTGTTAACATTTACTGAGAAAATCGTATGTGTTGTCATTTAAAATGTTTTAATGTGAAGAATTCACGGATTTTTAAAGTTAATTCATTCTTAATTTCCTAAAATAGACTACTGAAATTGCAATGTATTTTTAAATAGTTTCCTAGAACAAATTCGCTATTTTTTAAAAATCTCTGCTTGTTAATGGAAGTTGGATCCGACTCGATGGCACTTGGCTGGCTGGCTCATTAATGGAAGTGACTTAAAATTTTCTTTGCCTCTATTGTCCTTATCTACTTTTGCTACTGTATTAAGACATTAATAAAATAAGTTATGTACTTTTCTTTTTGTCATTAACTATTTCTTACCTACTTCAGACACGTTGTCAGTAAAGATCAGTCCCTGGAGAAGGACATCGTGCTTGGTAGAGTGGAGGGTCAGCATAAAAGAGGAAGTCCCTCGACAACATGGACTGACACAGTGACTTCAACAATAAGCCAAGCCAAGTGCCGTCGAGTCGGATCCGACTCATGACTTTAACAATAGGCTTAAGCATAAAAACGATTGTGGACATGGCACAAGACCGGGAGATGTTTAGTTCTGTTTTTCTTTTCTTTTAAACATATGCTCTGGGCCAGTTTTATTAAAGAAAAAAATTACATGATTTATTTTTCACCAGTCTGTTCTGGCATGCTCCTAATAATATCAGAGTCACCTGCATCAATGATAGCTGGTGTGCATACTCTGTAGTATTTCCGACATGCTGTGCCCAATTCAATATTACTGACACTTTAGTGATGGACACCAGTTTTGGCCAACATGGCGTAGTACTCTATTTCAGATTTCCTCAAGGCTGGACAGTTGTTGGCGAGGATGACCAGTTTCCCTTTGCCTTGCCTGATCATCTTCAGAGTCTGCTTATCCCCCAGAACGTATTTTCCACTCTTCATAACGAGTTGGAGCCTGAAGTTGATTGACTCCAGCGACTTCTTCGTCTTCTTTAAAGCCACCATCTTTCTGCCTTAGGTGTGGGATGGCCCCCAACCAACAGCACCCACCAAGGTGGCCGGGGACGGAGAAAGGAAGGCAGTGCTGTTTTTCATTGGGTTGTTATGAGCCGGAACCAACTCAATGGTGCCTAACAACAACAACAACAACTCCTTAAATATTTGATAAAGTTCATCTGTAAAACCACCTAAACCTGAAGTCCATAAGGGAACAGGGATATTTGTAGTCCTTTCAATTTCCTTAATATTTATTGCTCTGATAGGGGGTTTCTACTTCTTCTTACATTAAGTCACACTATACTATGTATTAAACCTAGTCATTTAACACAAATTTTCAAACTTACTGGCCAGCCAGCCAAGTGCCGTCAAGTCGGATCGGACAGATCAGACTTATAACCACATGATATTTAAAATCTCCACTACACTGTTACAGTTTACTTTCATTTTTACATTATTCATACATTTTTTTTTACCTTTTGTCTTAATCATTAACACCAGACATTTATGTACTTATAACTCCTTTACAAGAAATTTGGGGCTTTTTTATTCTCTCCATTATTTCTTGTCTTTCTATTTCATTACTTCTCTTATAATCCCACTTAAATTCATTCTACTTTTTGCAGATTTATATATTTTCTTTGCTTAATAACTCAATAAGAATTTAAGCTTAGCTCTGATGTTTATAGATTCTGAAAACCAAACTCTGAAAAACAAAAACACAAAACCCAGAAGATCTCCCCAAAGGTTTGCAATACATATTAGTATCCAAAGAGAAGAGAACTCATCAGTATTTAACTCATTTAACAGACACTAGAGTTTGTAGCATGAGCCATATGCTGAATTAGTCGTGAAGAATCTGTAAAATAACAGTCTGTCCTCCAAGGAAACATAAATTAAAAGCTACTACTACTAATAATGTAAAAATTAATACCACCAACAACTAACACTTATATCTTACTTTCTAAAATGTTCCTTAGAAGCAAGGATGGTGAGACTTTGTCTTACCTACTGTCATGGGTTGAACTGTGTCCCCCAAAAATATGTGTAGCCATGTGGCTGGGACATGATTCCCAGTATCTTGTGACTGTCCTCCACTTTGTGGTTTCCCTAAACTGTATGTTAAAGGATTAGGGTGGGGCTGTAAATTCCTTCATAGGATTACTTCCCTGCCCTGTGATAAGGGGAGTTTCCCTGGAGTATGGCTTACCCCACCCTTAATCCTTTCATCCTATGAGAGATAAAAGGACAGAGAAGCAGGCTGAGAACTGGGAGCCTCGTTACCATCAAGAAAGCAGCACCGGGAGAAGAGCGCGTCCTTCAGACCTGAAGTTCCTGCGCCAAGACGCTCCCTGGACAAAGATGGATGCAATACCGGACTTCCCTCCAGAGCCAATAAGGGGAAAAGCCTTCCCCTGGAGTGGACACCCTGCATATGGACTTGCAGCCTACTGGACTATGTAAGAATAAACCTTGCTTTGTTAAAGCCATCCACTCTGTGGTATTTCTGTTAGAGCAGCCCTAGCTGACTAAAACACCTACTTTGGACACATCAAGAAAGACCAATCACTAGAAAAAAGACATCATGGTTGGGTCACCAAAACTAAGCGAGATCATCAGTGAGATGAACTGCCACAGTAACCACAACCACTGACTGAAACACATCAACAATCATGAAAGTGGTGCAGGACTCCACAGCAATTTGTTCTGTTATCCATAAGGTCACTACGAGTTGGAAGTAACAGCACTATGACTACCCATTTTACAGATGGAAGTATCCTGAATGGAGGTGGTTTCTAATGTAGATCATTACCTACAGCCATGAGTACAGTATGAGAGTTTTGCTGTCTTTAATAGAAGTTCTGCTATGTTTTTAATAGTTGCCAAAGCAGATAGGGTACTGGGATTAGAGTTACATGACTGTTTTCCTGCTTATAACATTACAGTTTAAAGCCCTTTGCTTTTAGGAAAGCAAACTTTCTCATTCACTTGCCACCTCGATGGCCGCCTTTTTCACACAGCCTCTACCCTGTCATCTGTCGAATGTGTATCCCTAGCTCATTCATCATCTGACAGATTTACTAATTCACTTATCATCCTGCCATTAATGGTCCTGTCCTCCTTCATCCATCCTCCGCTCCAGCTGCCATTCATTCTGACATGGCAACAGCCCATCATCATTTGCCAGCGTAAGCAGTGCTTTTCTGGTAGCTGCTACTATCTCGTTTGCCAGACTGTTTTGTCCCTTTTTGCGTAGTGCCCACCCTGTGGACATTTCCTGTCTCTTCCTGGCCCCCTGGGCCAACCACAGGCTCACGCGCTGGTCATCCTGCGCTACTGCTCACTCTTCACCCTGTCACGGCTCTTTGGCTTCCCTGAGTCAAGACACAGAAACATTTCAACTCCATCTCTTGCGTCTATTACATTAAACCCATACCAGCTTTGCTCTATGACAGCTGACTCAAAACGTGCGTGAGGACGACCCTTAAATGAATACATGTTTGCTCGGCACACGAAGATCTGGAATTAGATGCCTGCTTCTCTTTTATAGGAATGAAAACCTAGGGCACCAGTGGCATTTTAAGGAATATCATACAGTTGCATTTTTTAAAATATCAAAATAATTTATTTTCCACACAGTACAAAAATGGCAAAATGTTCTCTCTTAGCTGACTGAATGGGATTCTGGCCTTAGTCTCCTGCAGAATGATGTGTGCTACAGGAAAAAGCTGAGACCCAGCACTGCACACAAAGGAGACCAGGCCATGAAGGGTGTATCAGACTGCATGAAGGTTCTACAGAGAAGCACAGTAGCGAGATAGCTCAGAGGGGTCCTGCCTGGAGAGGCCATGAGAATGTGTGTGCGTGCGTACGTACACAGGAAGGTGTGTACGTGTTTGTGGTATATATGTATAGTGCATGTATATATGTATGGTTGTAGATAAGTACAAACGTGTGCATATTTAAGTGTACATGTGGTATATATGCAAGTATGTGGAGTAGGGGTATACGTGTGTGTAGTCTACGAGTATGTATTATGTATGTGTGTCTATATGTCTGTGCATGTATGTGTGTGTCTCTGTGTATATATAGAGATAATGAATATGCACGGTGAATGTATACAAGTTTACAGTGAGGATGGGAGAGGTAGGACCAAGATGACAGCACTGTCAGATGCTTCCTAGGGTCCCTCATACACCAAAGACCTGGAAAAAAAAAAAAAGTGAATTGATTACATATGGCAATCCAGCAGACCGGAACATCAAAGACAAACTTGAGGAGCTGGACTGAAAGGCGGGGGAGGGAGGACAGTTCAGATGCAGCTGCCAAAACAGACTGTGCAGGAGCCACCACCCAGCTGGCTAGATCTGTTGGCAAGAGCAAGGTAAGGCAAGCAGAGGGATTCTGGATGCATTTTCCACATAGGTAGAGATCAAGCTGCAGAGAGTTCACTCATGCCTCTGCAGTCAGTGAAAAGTGACACTCAATCAGCAAAATATAAGTACCTGCATCTTGATGGCAATGGGTTTGGGTTTATCTATCCTACTGCACAGATCAAAAGACACCCCTAAACTGAATCAAGATCCATATCTTACACCTTATACAAAAACCAACTCCAAAAGACCTAAATATCAAACCTAAAACAATAAAGCTCATCCAAGAAAAGGTAGGAACAACAATGGAAGTTTTAATACACAATGAGGACAGACTCCAAAATCTGTCAAAGAAACAACAGTCAACAGAAGAGAAAACAGATAAATGGGAACTATTAAGAATCAAACACTTTTGCTCATCCAAAGACTTTATTAATAGAATCAAAAGAACACCCACAGAATGGGGAAAAATATTTGGCAACTCTATGTCAGACCGACACCTGATCTCCATAATCTATAAGATACTACAAAATATCAATAAGAAGAAGATAAACCATCCAATTAAGCGATGGGCAAAGGAGATGGACAGATGTTTCACTAAAGAGGAAATCCAGGTAGCCAAAAAACACATGTGGACGTGTTCATGATCTTTAGTTATTAAACAAATTCAAATCAAGACGACAATGAGATACCATCTCACCATAGCAAGATTGGCCATGATCCAGAAAACACAAAACAACAAATGCTGGAGAGGCTGTGGAGAAAGTGGAACCCTCCTACATTGTTGGTGGGGTTGCAAAATGGTCCAGCCTCTTTGGAAAGCAATCTGGTGCTTCCTTAAAAAAATGGATATCAATATACCATTTGACCCAGTAATTCCACTACTTGGAATACATCCTACAGAATCAAGGCCTTTCACACCAGCGGACACATGCATCAGAATGTTTATCGCAGCAGAGCCCACGATAGCAAAAAGATGGAATCAACCCAGATGACCAACAACAGAAGAATGGATAGGTAAACTGTGGTACATATACTCAATGGAGCACTACGCAATGATAAAGAATAACGATGATTCCAGGAAACATCTCCTAACCTGGTTTCAACTGGAAGACATGTTGAGTGAAAAGTAGTCAGCGACAAAAGGACAAATACTCTATGAGACCTCTATGATAAGACCTCAAAAACAGACTTGTGTATAGAAGAAAAGAGTTTTTGACGGCTGCAAGGGAGGGAGGGTTTAGTTTAGATAGTTGCTAGAAAAGTGGTTGGGAGAAAGCAGTGATAGTACACATTAGAAACAAGAACATTAAGTGGACTTCAGCAGAACTTGAGTACTCCTTCCATCTTAACCCAATATTGCAAGGATAGAGTAGCTGGGGCAGGGGGCAGGGGACCATGCTCTTAGGGGAAATTGAGGCCAACTGGCACAACTAGCATTTTGCTAAGAGGGCTTTCTGCACCCCACGTTGGTGAGTGGCGTCTGGGGTCTTAAAAGCTGCCAAGCTGCCATCCGAGGGCACAGCAAATGGTCCCAACTCAGCAAGAATGGATACTCACCGAGGACCAAAATGACATGGGGAAAGACAACCCAGAAGATAGAGACCCAAATGAGTGGGTGCCTACATCGACTTGAGACCAGAAGAACGGGACGGTGCCTGGCCACCACCTGTGACAGCCATGATGGAGCTCACTAAGTTGAGTCTCACTGGCAACAGAAGAATAAAAATGGGTGCACCCTGAGATCTCCACTAAAAGACCTCAACTGATGGTCCAGAGGTTTCAGGGTTCCCCTGAGAGCATAGCCCCTGGCCCTGATGCTGCCCTTACCCATAAATTATGACGAAGGTCCACTCTTTGGACAGGAATGGATTGTATTTGGCGATGCAGAGTGACCATATATTGGATGCCCTTTATGGTTCTATACATCTATAGGATATCATCCTGCTGACCTCTGGCTGGAGGAAGGAGAGTGGGTAGAGAGGAAGGGAAAGGAGGCTGTTGGGAGGATGAGACATGTATGGAGCAGAAAAGAACAGTGTGCTGTCACTGCACAGGAAGAGCAGTAGAAGCTGCATGCAGGTGGGCATGTAAATTTATACGGGAATGTACATTTTCATTCAGTCATGTTAAATTTAAAAAAAAAAAAAAGACACCCCTTAGGGAAAATCTTCTCTCCCACTTGTATGCCCCACCAAGCACTCTCTACTGGGTCCAAGCTGGTGTCAGAGATTGATATGTTCCATGGGCTGAAATTAGGTTCCATCATGTACCTTGAGCCATTACCCAGCCTTGGAGAGAGAATAAATAAACAAACTGGAAAACATAATCTGTCAGCTTCCCTAAGCTGGAAACACAGGACAGTAACGGTTCCTCTGCCTAGGCACAAGAATATGTGGTCCTTGAACTTTAAATGCCTGCCATCCTGGCACAGGCTTATGTGAACCTATTTCAACAGCATAGACCCTCACTGGCACAGCACAGCAGGGTACACACCTGAAGTCTAACCTCAAATATTTCAGCTATATAGTGGACAAGTAGGTTCACGACATTGACACCATTCTGCCAACTAAAAAGGGTCCTCACCTACCCACATTGGGGACCTGAGGACTGGTAGCTCCACCCATATCTCCTAGCCACTTCTGACAGGGATCTAAGAATAAGTGGTGCCTCCCAGTCCTTGCATCCAATAACAATGGGTACCCATAGTCTGGACCTAAAACCTATCCGCCTACACACCTTAAGGAGCAGGGACACCCTTTTCTCCCAGGCACTCAGGGGTTGATATCAGCCTTCGGCCTTGCTCAGAATGTGACTCTCTACTGTAGCCAGATATCTGTGCCTGCATCAATCGCCTCTGCCTGTCTAGGACTGTAGGTAAGGACCTGTACCACATACTTGGTGATCGGCTACCTGGATACTTAAGCTGAATCCTTATAAGAAAAGTAAATGGGTTCCTGGCCTTACACACCTAGTAACAGCTCTAACAACCTGGTGACAGGACATCAGAGCTTCAAAGATGCCAATAATCCAAAAAATAGTTCACATAGCCATCCTATTAGACATATCAAAACAAAATAAAAAGGTAGGACACAGTGAGCAAACACAAAACAGTACAATAACTTATTGATGTCTCAAAAGCAACAGTCAATATCAAATCACACAAAGAGGAGAACCCAGTAGCTTCAGAAAGCTCTCAGAACAAAGAATCAAGATATCTTCCAGATGAAGAAAACTTCCTGAAATTAGCCGGACATAGCATATGAAAGACTGATACATACAACTCTTCAAGTGATCAAAAAGATCACGCAAAATGTAGAACAAGCCACGAAGGACTCAGATATAGCAGTAGAGGAACTTCAGGAAATGAGTGAAGAACATAAGGCCAGACTAAACAGGCTGCAAGAATCCACAGAGAGACAGCAAACAGAAATCCAAAAGATTAACAATAAAATTTCAGAATTAGACAAAAGAGTTCAAATAAATGAAGAAACCCAAGAATTAGATGGGATTCTATCAAGAGGAATAACCTAGGATTGATTGGAGTAACAGAAAGGGAGGTATAATGGAAAATACAGGGACAACTGTTAAGACTTATTGGCAGAAAACTTTCCTAATATTGTGAAGGATGAGAAGATACCAATAAAGATGCCCTTCTAACTCCACACACGGTAGGTCTTAAAAGAAAGCAACCAAAACATACCACACTTAAACTTGTCAAAATCAAAGATAAAGAGAGAATTCTAAGAGCAGTTAGGGAGACACAAAAAATTATCTAGAAAGGAGAGTCAGTAAGATGAAGCTCAGACTAGACAGCAAAAACTCTGCAGGCAAAAAGGCAATGGATGACATACATAAAGCCTTGAAGGAAAGAAACTGCCAACCAAGAACGACAGGTTCAGCAAAACTTGTTCTCAAATATGACAGCAAAATTAGGACATTTCCAAATAAACACAAGTTTAGGGAATTTGCAAAAACCAAATCAAAATTACAAGAAATAGAAAATCAGTAACATAGATAGCAACCTAAGACTAGACCACAGGACAGAGTGACTGGTTATCAACCCAGACAGGGAAGTCACAAACACAAACCTAAACAGAAAATAGGAAAAGAGAGACATCATTATATAAAAAAGGACAACATTAAAACAGAATGAAAGACTAAAAACAATGTCACAAATCTTCCACGTGGAGAAGAAGTCAAAGCAATATAAAGAAGGAAAAGACTGGCTTAAACTTACAAAAATAGGAATAAACATTAAGATAACCACAAAGAAAACTAACAATCTACACATCAAAATAAAAAACAAGAAAGATATACTCAGCTAATAAAAAAAAAAAACAATGAAATCCAAAAAATGGAAAACAACAAATGCTGGAGACGCTGTGGAGAAATCCCACCTACACTGTTGGTGGGATTGAAAAATGGTGCAATTTCTTGGGAAAGTAATTTGGCTCTTCCTTAAAAAGCTGGATATAGGTATACCATTTGACCCAGTAACTCCACTGCTTGGAATATATCCTACAGAATCAAGGCCATTCATACCAACTGATACATGCACATAAATGTTTATCACAGCATTGTCCACAACACCAAAAAGATGGAATCAACCCAGATGCCCAATGACAGAGGAATGGATAGATAAACTACGGTATAGGTACTCAATGGAACACTATGCAATGATCCAGAACAACGACACTTATAAGAAACATCTCATAACCCGGTTTCAGTTGGAGGACATCATGTTGAATGAAAGTAGTCAGCGACAAAAGGACAAATATTGTACAAGACCCCTGTGATGAGAACTTGAAAACAGACTCATGGATAGAAGAAAAGGCTCTGATAGCTGCAAGGGGTAGAGTTTAGATTAGATAGTTGATAGAAATTTGGTTGGGTGACATCTGTGACAGCACATATTAACTGGACTTCAACATAACACGATTACTCCTCCCTCTTAACCCAATATTGCAAGGACAGAGTAGCTGTGGTGGGGGGTGGGGGTGGGGACCATGCTGTCAGGTGAAATCGAGGCCAATAGGCACAACTAGCATTTTGCTAAGACAGCTCTCTGCACCCCACATTGGTGAGGGTCGTTTGGGGTCTTAAAAGCTGCCAAGCTGCCATCTGAGGGTACAGCAGACAGTCCTAACTCAGAAGGAATGGATGATTACCAAGGACCAAAATGACATGGGGGAAAGAGAATCCAGAAGACAGAGACCCATGTGATTGGGTGACTACATTGACTTGTGACTGGAAGAATCAGATGGTGCCCGGCCGCCACCACTGATAGTCGTGGTGGAGCTCACAAAGTTGAGTCTCACTGGCAACACAAGAATAAAAAGTTGTGCACCCCGAGATCTCCACTAAAAGACTGCAACTGATGGTCCAGGGGCCTTGGGGTTCCCCTGGGAGCATGGCCCCTGGCCCTGATGCTGACCCTGTCCATAAATCATAATGACGGTCAACTCTTCGGACAGGAATGGATTGGACTTGGCGACACAGAGTGACCATATCATTTGTGCACTTTATGGTTGTATGGGATGTCATCCTGCTGACCTCTTATTGTAGGCGGAGGAGTGGGTGGAGAGGAGGGGATAGGGGATTGTTGGGAGGACAAGACATGTATGGAGCAGACAGGAAGAGTGTGCTGTCACTGAGCAGGGAGAGCAGTGGGAGCTGCATATAGGTGGGCATGCAAATTTATATGGGAACACACATTTTCATTCAATCATAATAAAAAATTAAAATCAAATAAAGAATTCTGAGTCTAAACAAATTACTCTTACACTGAGAGTCAGAGATGGCTACTTTCACCCATACATAGTCTGAGGATGAGAAAACACCTATGGAACCACCGCAAAATAATTCTCCAAGGAAATGAGCAAAACTGCAGAGTGCGAGAGTCAGTCATGAGATGTCTGATGACGGGGTGAAACAAATGGGTTAACGAAAGGACTCTCACCAACAGAAGGCTTTATAACCTCAGCTGTACCTATAAAATGAAAACGTGGGGGGGTTTTAGAGGCACAGAATCTAGAAACGCAAAATTACTTTCCCAACAGACAAGCTTTTAAAATCAACCTTACTACAGCATAATTTCACTGACAATGAAAGACTCTATCTTGATAATGGCTGAGGTTACAATGCGCTTATTTTCACTGAAACTTGTTGAATCCTGTACTTAAATACATTTCATTCTCTGAGGATGAGGCTTTTTTCGTTGATTTTGATAATGAGACAGCAGTAGGATAAAGAACACTCTTGAAAAATAAAAACACTCCAGACATGAAGAAATAAAAACATATTTTTTAAAAAGATTACCACTTACATAGGTATAAAAAAATAAAGTACCAAGAATAACTGTATTATCAGGCAGGCAAGTCTTCTCTAGGGAAAAATCACAAAGCTTAAGTGAAATACTTTGTAAAAGAACTGAACAAATAGATACAGTATTTCACAGTAAAAAACTCTCAACAGCATAATGATGTTAATTTTCCCTTAAATTACAAAGCAAACTAATGGAATTTTGATAAAAAATCCCAACAAGTTTCTACATGAGATTTGACCAGTTGATTCTTAAACCTCCATTAAAGACAACAGCACCAAGAGTGGCTAAGGCGCTCTTGAAGAGCAGGGTGGGAGATCCTCCCCTACTATGTATTATGACTTTTTATAGTGGTGTAGAAGCTCTGTAATTAAAATGCTGTTGTTACCCAGAAACAGCAAAACAGGTCAGTGCAGCAGGATCCAATGCCCAGAATCCAATAGATACATATACAGAAACTTCATTTATGACAAAGCAGGCATTGCAGATTCCTATGTAAGTAATAGGTTATGGTGCTGGTACAAATGGTTACCATGTTAACAAATAAAAAGAAAGTTTCCACCTCACATTACACAAAATTCAATTCCAAGTTTATTACATGCTTAAATTCCAAAAGCAATACTTTAGATTTTGTAGGAAAAAAAATGAATATTTTTATAACCTTGAAGTAGGGCAGGATTTCTTAACAGAAGATATCCGCATACACGTACAACAATGAAAAACAATTATAAAGAAAAACCATGAAGAAAGTGAAATGACACGTCAAACAATGGCAAGATACATTTTCACATATATAAGTGGCAGAGAAATAGCCTCCAGAGTATGAAGGACTTCTACTAACTAGTCAGAAAAAGATAAGTAATCCAAATAGGGGAGGCACATGAACTCACACCTTACAGAAGAGGAAACACAACAGGCCAGTAGGTATATAAAAGTTCATCAACCTTGTCAGTAACAAGGAAGATGAAGGTTGGGGCGGCGGACACCATTGTACACCAACAGCAAAGGCAAAATGTTTAAAGGCATGCAGGACAAAGTACTAGGAGGAATACAGGACACTTCTGGGGGCCCAGGTGAGCACACTGTGGGAAAACTACGCGCACTCTTACTGTTAAAGTGAAAAAACACACTCCCCATGACTCGGTAACCCTATGTCTGTAAACATTATTGGGGAAACCCTTGCCAAAGTCCATGAAAAGGTATTGAAAAACAGCAGCACAGTTGATAATAGCAAAAGAGAAAAGAGAAAGGACCCATATGCCCACTAGAAGAAAACAAACACTGGTACATTCACACCATGGAACACCATACAGCAATAAACAGAGATGATCCAGACCCGCACACCAACATGGCTAAATCTACAAATACATTAAACAAAAAGAAAGAAGTCAGAGAAGAATGCAGAAGATGATTCTATGTGTATATGCTCAAAACCAATGACAATATACTAATTAAGGGATATGTGCTTATATGTGGTAAAAACTTTAAGAATGATAAGCCCTAAATCCCTGCTCTGAAAGAGATAGGAAAGAGACACGGAGGGCCTCCAGGCAGGCTCCACAGTGGGGTAACTTCGCTTTTCTTACGTGGAGGAGGTAGTCTCTGGGTGGTGCGAGTGGTTAACACATTTGGCTGCTACCTGAGACGGCAGAAAGCACTTTGGAAGAAAGGTCTGCTGATCGACTTCCCAAATTAGCCACTGTGAACCCAGTGGCACACAGCTCTGTTCTGCACACACTGGGGTTCACTCAACGACCACTAACGCTAGTATGTGGAAGGGTGCTCTTCTCATTTGTCTGCCTCAAAGTTATACTTTGTGACTGTATACATACTCTAGTGTATGAGCCACTTATTTCATATTTAATAACATTTTATTAATACATATTTCATAATTTAAAATTGGAAAAGCAGAAAATATTACTGCAAGTAAGAAAAAAAACTAGGTGCCTTCTAAATGTTTGCATACAGCAAAGTGTTTGGAATGGATTCTTCATAACAAAGACAGAATATTTGAATGTTATGTTATTTAGCATACTGTGTCCATTACTTGTGAATTAATGTTTTTTAATGCAGTAAAGCCTGAGAGAGCTGAGACTGCTTTTTCTGTGAAAAGCTTTTTGCTTTGAGATCTGTTACTTTTTGCTTGTATTGTCTGTTGCAGCTTATCTGTCAGTCTGTTATGTCCATCACTTTTTGCTTTATTTGAATGGTCTGTTATTTAGCATATTGTGTCCATTACTTGTGAATTATGTTTTTTAATACAGTGATCTGAGACTGCTTGGAACTGCCTTGGTTTTTCTGGATCTTGCACGTGTTCTGTCGTTGCCAGGGCACAGTTTTACCACTTTTCTCTCCCTCTTTATTAGTGGAAAACATTTGAATTTTCCTTCTCTGACAGTTTTCTGTCTTACACTGACTCTGGCTTTTGCAGGTTTTATTGTAACATAAGTGGTCTTGTTCCAAGTTTGTATGTTTATTTGCTTGAACTCTACTTTTTCTAAAATTAGAGCACCATCCTCACTTCCCCTTTGTTCACATTTGCCTGGTACCTTAATCTCACCCTGACATTTTCTTTCAAACATTAACTCTTGTACAAATAAAGTGGCTATTTATAAAGTCTAATATGAGTGTCTGAAAAGAGAGGAATTATTTCTTGTCAAATCTCTCATTTGTGTATGGTTTCAGTTAGTCTTTTGATCTTTTTGGTTCTTACGTGTTTCACTGCTACTTCTGGTTTTGTTTGTACCCCCCATAGCTTCATTTTCTAGGTCACTCACCCACATTTTCCAAATTTTTGATAATAGACATCTATTATTCATATATTAAGATGAATATACTCTGCATTTCTCAACTTGAAGGGACTGTGGAAAATATTCAAGCCTCGAGTCACAATACTGAAGGGCAAAATACTGAACAATACAGGAAGCATCCAAAGAAGATGCCAGAAACACAGAGTCAGTGTCAAAAAAGAACTGGTTGACTTCAACCATTTCAGGACACAGACAGTGTCGACATGTCAAGAACTGACAGCACTGAAGGAAGAAGCCCAAACTGCACTGAAGACATTGGTGAAAAATAGGACTCCAGGAACTGACAGAGTAATATACCAACTGAATGTTTCAACAAACGGATGCAACACTGAAAGCACTCACCCCTTATGCCAAGAAATTTGGAGGACAGCCACCTGGTCAACTCACTGGAAGAGCTTCATATTTGTGTCCACTCCAAAGAAAGGTGATTCAACAGAAGGCAGAAACCATTGAGCCATATTGTTAACATTACACGCAAGTAAAATTTTGCCAGAGATAATTGAAAAATGATTGCAGCAGTGCACTGACAAGTAATTGCCAGAAATTCAAGTTTGACAGGAAATGCCATGGAATGAGGGATATCACTGTTGATGTCAAATACATTTTGGCTGAAAGCAGAAAATACCAGAAAGATGTTTACCTTGCTGTATCAACTATGCAAAGACATTCCTGTGTGGATCAAAACAAACTATGGTTACCATTGTGAAGAATAGGATGTCCAGAACACTTAATGGTGCTCCTGCGGAACCTGTACACAGAAAAAGCAGCAAAACAGAACAAGGGTACACTGCATGGTTTAAAATGATGACAGGTGTGGGTGAAGGTTTCATCCTTTCACTGTATTTATTCAATCTGTATACTGAGCAAATATTTCAAGAAGCTGGGCTATATGAAGAAGAACACGATGACATCAGGACTGGAAGAAAACTCATTACACAGATGACATAACCTTGCTTGCTAAAAGCGAAGAGGACCTGAAGCCCTTACTGACGAAGATCAAAGACCTCAGCCTTCAGAACAGATTACACTGCAACATAAACAAAAACCCTTCCAACTGGCTCAATAAGCCACACCACGATAAACAGAGAAAATACTGAAATTGTCAAGGATTTCATTTTATTTGGATCCACAATCAACATCTACCGAAGCAGCAGTCAATAAATCAAAGTATGTATTATACTGGACAAATCTGCTGCAAAGGACCTCGTTAAAGTATTCAAAAACAAAGATGTCACTTTGAGGAGTAAACTGTATCTGACTCAAGCCAAACATACCTGACCCAATCACCTCATAAGAATGCAAAAACTGGACAACGAATAAAGAAGACCAAAGAACAGCTGACGCCTTGAATTTCAGTGTTGCTGACGAATACCTAACATACTATGGATTGCCTGAAAAACAAACAAATGTGTCCTGGAGGATGTAGAGCCAGCATGCTGCTTAAAAGTGAGGACGCCTCACATACTTTGGACATGTTACCAGGAAGGACCAGTTCCTGGAGAAGGACATCAGGCTTCAAGTAGAAGGTGAGCAAAAAAAGAAGACAGCTGTCTATACGACGTATTCACCCAGGACCTGTAACAATGAGCTCAACTTAGTAATGACTGTGAGGAGGACACAGGACCAGGCAGCGCTTCATTCTCTTATGCATATAAGGTCCCTACGAGTTGGAACTGACTTAGCACCTAACAACAATATTGTTCACATAGTGGAAAAACAACCACAAAGAACTGTATTTCGGTAAGGATATCACACATATAATAAAGGCAAGCACTGTCTTTATTCCTCAAGAAGTCACTCTATAAATAATCAGCATTACTGATTTAATAAAATTCTATCGGCCATTAATAATATTGCCCATGGAGTATTAATTTTAAGTCAGTTTCAATGTACTTTCCCTCAGTTTCAGAAAAATATACACTGAATTGAAAAACAGTAATCTGAAACCTTTGAGTCTTCTGTTCACTCCTACTCAGAACTTTAGAATTTTAATAAAAATGAAACATACAGCAATTTAGTTCACTGCACATAAGAATTAGGGTAAAATATGAATGTTCCAAAATTACCATTACATATTATAAAGCATTAAAGTATTCAAGGATCAAAGTTAAGGTCTATGAGGAACATACTTCATTAAAAGTAGTTGGCTGTTTGAAACAGAATCTGATAACCAATAGCCAATAAGTTACAAATTTTTAAAGCTAGATAAGTAGAGAGAGCTGCTCAAAACTGCATATTAAATTCACTTTCAATTAGTATGGCTCAGCATTTTACTTTTATGATTTGTATGCCTGGTAACACTTTTAAAATTAACTGTGCCACAGACAGACATGGCACATACTTCTCAGCTGTAATAATTTTTCTAATGCTATATCTTTATAACAGTAATTGCCTTCTCTCTGAAAGAATACACATTCTGAATCAAGTGACACTTCATTTATTACTTTTCTTATATTACAGCTACCTCAGCATATTAGATTTTTTCTTAATGACTTTTTCTATTCAAAGACGATGAAGACCGCAGGGCAAAGGAAGTCTGTTAGGAAAGCCTTCCAGAGGATGAAGGAATGTGTAAGGCTGATACCCGGCAACCGTGTCAAGAAGAGTTTGTGAACTGGAGATGAATTCTGATACTCTAAAAACCAAAAGAACTGCCAACACGGTAAACACACGTGATGTGTGTCCCTGGCCACTGCACCTCTGCTTCCAGTCCACTCGCACAGCTCCACTCTGGTCAGCTACTGCTAACCATATGTTGTGTTGTTAGTTGCTGGCAACTCAAGACTCGTGGTAACTTTACATATCACAGAACAAAAGACTCCCTGGTCCTGTACCGTCTTCCTGTGATCACCGATACGGCTGAGTCCATTGCTGAGGCTACTGCATACTGTCTTTCAACCTAGGGGCTCAACTTCCAGTACTACATTCGACAATATTCTGTTACGATTCATGAGCACAAAAGGCTAACTTTTGGGAAGCAGATCTCCAGGTCCTTCTTCCCATCATATCTTAGTCTGAAAGCTCTGCTGAAATATGGCCACTGTGGGTGACCCCGCTGGTATATCAAATACCAGTGGCAGAGCTTCTGGCATCAAGTGTACCACTAAAGCCACTACAGTATGACAAAACGGCTGATCGGTGGTAGGCAGTGAACCAGGACAGCCCTACTAATCACTTAGACGTGGTCTAGGGTACAGTGCATTTACCCTGAGAGCTAGCAGTCTCCTTCCCAGACCAAAAGTATCAGGTGACCAAGTTAGCGCTGGAGCAAAAAGGGGTCCGATGGCTTATTGTGCTGGGATTCAGCTGCTGCGGCGTCACAGGGAAGCGCGTCTAGAAGCTGCTCTGCGGCCACGCTGGGATGCGGTGCATGGTCACCTATCTTCCCATGAGCTCAAACACAGGCTGACAGCACCTCAATGCTGCAGTCAGGACTGAAGAACCAGCTGGTGGCTCCACCACTGCTGTCACTTCCTACAGCTGCATTTACTCCTGGGCCCCGGGCGCTGGGCCCTGGGCCTTCTGGTAGATTTTGTTTCTGTTGTGCTGCTGGTCTGCAAGAAGTCTACCTACACAAACTCCACCCACCCAGTGCATGGGTCAAATTCCATTTTAGTTCAAAGATGCAGTCTGAATCGATCTTTCTCTGCTTCAACCCTGGTAAAACGAGCATGACACAAGGAAAAGCACATGTCCTTTCAAGTCGCCCAAACCTGTACTTCTCTACCCAAGCCTTTAGCAATTACTGCTGCTGCAGCCATGGCCCATCACAAAACCACCTCAAGAGAGCTGTGTTCTTCACCTGGACACACTGAGTGCTTCTCCTGGAGGGCTGCTGTGGGCCAGTGTATAAGTGTATAAAAACACCATGTAGGCAGCATCTCCTTAAGTAAAAATTACACACACTCCTCAATTTATTAAGTTCTAACTTGTAACTGTGTCTTCCTAGTATCTTACATTGCTATTTTAATATTATTGCTTATTGTTTTTCCAACATACATATATTTTATTTTCTCACTTAAAATGTAAAATTTTTAAAGCAAGATCAATCTCACCCTTCTTTGTTTCCAACTGATCACTTAGTGCCTTACCCAATGTATTCAAGAAATATCTTTACATTGGTTAAATATAGCACAAAATAACAAGCACAGAAGACAGTTGTGGCCCTGCAGTCTATGAGCGTTGTCTTATGGCAATTCTGAGAATTACTGTTATGTGCCAACTGTGTCCTTCTGCATCCAAAACAGAGAAGAGTAGGGAAATGACAACAAAAAATACCGCAGAATCAGCCCAGGATACATAAAACCAAGTGTCAGTTACCAACAGCTAAACAAACTCTTCTGGAAACATCCTGGAGGGGTGGAGCCAAGATGGTAGAGTAACATGTTTGTGCTAAACCCCTGAACAACTAAGAACCTCAAAATTAATGGAATCC
Source organism: Heterohyrax brucei (assembly GCA_028571685.1). Lineage (NCBI taxonomy): Eukaryota > Metazoa > Chordata > Mammalia > Hyracoidea > Procaviidae > Heterohyrax > Heterohyrax brucei. The sequence continues at coordinate 131,581,173 of CM053149.1, read as the reverse complement.
ACCAAATACAGCAATCCAGAAGGATTAAACTGTGCTTGGCAGAACCCTACGCACAAAGGGAGCAAAAGGAAGATCTCAGGAACCCTGAACCACCTCAGATAAAACAACATGGCCAGGGCAGACATTCTCTGTGAACACAAGGCAATCTGGAAGCAGAGAAAACCTGCCTCCAGTGAATCTCAGCAGCTCAGGGGAGTCCAGAAACAAAAGCTGGAGCAACCTTGAATTTGACTAAAGGGACCCTCCCCGGCCTAAGCACTGCAGCCACGCAGGCAGACCTGAAGACCCACACACAGGTTAGAACACTCTGAGATGAGGCCTGCCAGAGCTCAGAGTGGCATTAGGCCAGGAGGCCTCCATCAGATGAGCAGGGAAACAGGGCAGGGAGTATGGGGACAGGAAGCCAAGCCTCTCAGCATTCCAGGACGACAGGACAGGAGAGGGCAGAGCTGGCGACAGCACGGAAGTGCACTCTACACAGCAGGCCTTAGACCTGCCCCACAGCTATGGAGCAGGCAATTGCAGGACCTACAGGTGCTAAGTGAATGGCCCAGCTGCTGGCAGACTTAGGACCAGCCTTGGAGTCAGTGGGCCAAGAAGCTCTGGGCTCTTATAGCCTGGGAGTAGGGGCTAAGACAGTGTGCCCTTGGCTGGGTGAGGATTGGAGCTGCATGGGCCAGTGAGGCTTGGGTTCAGGCAACCATGCAGGTCTGGAGTAATCACACCAGCAGCTGGGTACCCATTGAAGCTGCATATGCTGGGGAGATCTGGGCTCAGGTGACTGTTGGGGGAAGGGAGTAAGTGCCAGTGGCTAGACAGCCATTAGTGCTACGTGCACCAGGAAGCCTTGGGCTCAGGTGAACCAAGAGGATGGGAGAGATTACCTCAGTGGCTATGTGGCAATTGGAGCCAAGTGTGCCAGTGAGGTCTGTGCTCAGGCAACCCTGGAGGAGCGATCACCCAGTGGCTAGGCAGCCACAGGTGCCATGTGCACCAGAGTAATCTGCCTTCAGGCAACCCTGGAGGAGTAAAGGGATCACCCCAGTGACTAGGCAGCCATTAGAGCCAAGTATGTCAGGGAGAATTGAGCTCAGGTGATTGAGGGGGTGTGATTACCCCAGTGGCTAGGCAGTCATTAGTGCCACATGCACCAGGGAGAGCTGGGCTCAGGTGACCTGGCAGAAAGGGAGTGATCACCCTGGCAGCTAGGCAGCCACTGATGCTGGATGCACCAGGGAGGCCTGGATTCAGGTGACTCTAGAGGAGTTAGGCAATCACCCTCGTGGCTAGGCAGCCATTGGAGCCGAGTGCGCCCAGGAGGCTTTGACTCAGGGTATCTGGGACAAGGGGAGTGATTACCCCAGCAGCGAGGCAGCCACTGAACACGGCTCTTGGAGAACCCCATCCAACTCAGAGGCAACAGAAACAGCAGCAGCAGTTGCTGCTGCAGCATGGGAAAGAAGGCACCAGAGAATGACCAGCCCTGCCCCCTACACCTGAGTCTGAGGCTCCACGAGGAATCTGCCCCCCAAAAAGGGCAGCTGGAGCAGCAGCACTTGCATCCTGCCTGCCTTTGGGATAGCTTCAAAAGCACAGTGCCTTCACAGAAGACAATGGAATAACATATACAAAGTACTGAAGGAAAAACACTGTCAACTGACAATAATATATCCTGAAAAACTGTCTCTCAAATATGAAGGTGAAATTAAGACTTTCACAGATAAACAGAAATTTACAGAATTAGTAAGAACCAAACCAAAGTTACAAGAAACATTAAAGGAAGTTTTTAGAGGAGAAAATCAATAGCATTAGATATATATTTAAATACCTAACACTTGACAGAGCATCTAGATACCATCAGGAAAAGAAATCCAAAAAATGATAACCAAAACCACATCACAAAAAATAGAATTTCAGAGATCTCAGGATATAATCAACAACTACATTATATGAAGAGGGTCAAAGAAAGGTACACGTAGACCTTCCAGATGTGGAGGAAGACAAGGAGATACACAGACACTGAAGTTTGGACAACTTTTAGAGTAATAAAGGGAACTAATGGAGTAACCAAAAAAGAAACCTCTAATTCTACACATCAAAAAGCAATACACAAAAAAATCACAATTTCAAGAAAATGAATACTGAAAGCCACAAAAGGAAATATGTGAAGAAAAAAGACTTAGCATAGAAAATGTATTGCAACAGAGGAACTGTCCACAACACTAAAAAAGGGCATAAAAATGACACCACCAAATCATATCAGTAATCACACTGAATATAAATGGGCTAAATGCACCAATTAAGAGAAGGAGAGTAGCATATTGGACAAAAAAAAACACCACCCATCTATATGCTGCTTACAGGACACACACCTCGGATTCAAAGACATAAACAAACTACAACTCAAAGGTTAGAAAATATATATCACGCTAGTAACATTCAAAAAGGAGCAGGAGTGGCAACACTAATCTCTGACAAAACAGACTTTAAAGTCTAACCCACCCTATCAGATAAACAGGGTCACTATCTAATGGTAAAATGTTCAATTCAACAAGAGGACATAACCATAGTAAATACCTATGCACCTAATGACAAGGCTCTAAATACATAAAACAAACAATATTTGCACTGAAAACAGAAATAGACAGCTCCACAATAATAGTAGGAGACTTCAACACACCATTCAGAACATCCTCCCAAAAAGCTTAGTAAACACTTGGCGGATCTAAATGCCACAATCAACCAACTTGAACTTACAGACATTTTGAGAACACGACACCCAACTGCAGCCAAGCATACTTTCTTTTCCAATACTCATGGAACATTCCCTAGAATTGACCACATATTGGGCCACAGAGCAATACTCCACAAAATTCAAAATAATGAAGTAATACAAAGCTTCTTCTCAGACCACAAAGCCATAAAACTAGAAATCAATAACAGAAAAAGGATGCAAATTGAATAAAAAACATGGAGACTGGATAACATTTTGCTCAAGAACTACTGGGTTACAGAAGACATCAAGGATACAATAAAGAATTGAAAACACATCCTACCAAAATCTATGGGACACAACAAAAGCAGTGCTCAGGGGTCAATTCATCTCAATAAATGTACACATCCAAAAAGAAGAAATGGCACAAATCAAAGAATTAACTCATCAAGTTGAACAACCAGAAAGATCTCAGCAAAACAACCTATCAGGCTCCACAAGAAAGCAAATTATTAAAATCTGAGCAGAAGTAAATGAAGTGGAAAAATGACTGAAAGAGCAGACAAGTCCAAAAGCTGGTTTTTTGAAAAGATCAACAAAATTCGTAAGCCATTGGCCAAACTGATAAAAGAAAAACACAAGAAAAAACAAATAATCTGAATTAGAAATGAGATTGGTGATATCACAGTGGGCCCTGCTGAAATTACAAGAACTACAGAATACTACAAAAAAGTACACCGTAATAAATTTGGAAACCTAGAGGAAATGGATAATTTCCTGGAAAAACACCACCTCTTAAACTAATGAAATCACAGATAACAACTAAACAAACCCATTACAAAAGAAGAAGTTGAAAAGGTAATTTTAAAACTTCCATCCAAAAAAAGCCCCAGCCAGGATGGCTTCACTGCAGAATTCTATCAAACCTTCAAAGCAGAGTTAACACTACTACTTCTGAAGGTATTCCAGAGCAATACTCTCAAATACATTCTCTGAAGCTATTATAACCCTGGTGCCAAAACCATGTAGAGACAGCACAAAAACAGGAAATTACAGACCAATATCTCTCATGAACTTAGACACAAAAACCCTTAACCAAATTTTAGCTGACAGAATTTAACAACACTTCCAAAAAAAAAAAAAAAACAGCTCATCATTGCCAATCAGATTCATACTAGGGACACAAGGAAAACAATTAATGTGATCAACCACATAAACAAAAGAAGAATTAGCTATCAATCAACACTGAAAAGACATCTGATAAAGTCCAACACCCATTCAGGTTAAAAACTCTCAGCAAAATAGGAATAGAAGGGAAATACCTCAACATAATAAAGGTCATCTACACTAAACCAACAGCTAACATCGTACTTAATGGAGAGAAGTTGAAGACATTTCCCCTTAAGAACAGTTACTAGACAAGGATGCTCATTGTCACCACTTCTATTCAACATTGTTCTGGACCTAGCCAGAACAATTAGACCTGATAAAGAAATAAGGGGCATCCAAATTGGCAAAAAAGAAGTCAAGGTATCACTATTTGCAGATGAAATGATATTATGCACAGAAAACCCTAAAGAATCTCCAAAAAACTACTGGATCTAATATAAGACTTCAGCAAAGTATCAGGATGCCAGATAAACTTACATAAACCAGTGGGATTCCTTTACACCAACAGACAGACAACCAAAGAGGAAACCATAAGATGATTAGCATTTACTATACCCCCAAGACAATAAAATACCTGGGGATAAATCTAACCAGAGATGTAAAAGACCCATACAAAGAAAACTACAAGTCCCTACTGTAAGAAACAAAAAATGACTTAGGTAAGTGGAGAAACCTACCTTGCCCCTGGATGGGAAGACGTAATATTGTGACAATGTGTGTACTCCCCAAAGCAATCTATACATACAATGCAATCCCAATTCAACTTTCAATGATATTTGATAATGTGATGGAGAAACAAATCACCAACTTCATATAGAAAGGGAAGAAGCCATAGATAAGCACATTATTACTAAAGATGGACAAAGTGAGAGGCCTCACCCTTCCTGACCTGAAAACCTACTACACTGCCTCAGTAGTCAAGACAGCCCGGTACTGGCACAAAAACAGACACACAGACCAATGGAACAGAATAAAAAATCCAAATATAACTTCGACCACTATGAACAGCTGGTATTTGATAAATGCGCAAAGACAGTGAACTGGGGTAAAGACAGCTTCTTCAACAAATGGTGCTGGTATAACTGGATATCCATCCATAAAAAAACGCAATAAGACCCTTATCTCACATCATGCACAAAAAATAATTCAAAATGGATCAAAGACCTAAATATCAAAGCTAAAACAATAAAATTCTTGGAAGGAAAATTGGGAAGACACAGGAAGCACTAAGCCATGGTGTCAACTGTCTACCATAAACCACCAACAACTTTCAAGCATCAGAAACAAAAATAGATTAATTGAAAACTCTTAAAAATTACATGTGCTTATCCAAAGACCTCATCAAGAGTGAAAAGACTACCTACAGTGTGGGAACAAACATTTGCCTACCACACTTTGGATCACCGCCTAATCTCTCTAAGCTACAAGATACTGCAAAACCTCAAGAAAAAAAAGACAAACAACCTAATTTAAAAAAGAGTGGCTCATCCAAGAGAAAACAGGATCAACAATGGAAGTTTTAATGCACAATGTAGACAGACTTCAAAATCTGGCAAACAAAGCATGATCAACAAAAGAGAAAACAGATAAATGGGAGCTACTAAGAATCAAACACTTTTGCATCCAAAAACTTTATCAGGATAATTAAAAGACCACCTACAGAATGAAAAAGATATTTGACAACTACATGTCAGACCCATGTCTGATCTCCATAATCTACAAGGTACTGCAAAATACTAACAATAAAAGGATCAATAATCTAATTAAGTGATAGACAAAGGAGATGGACAGGCACTTCTCTAAGGAGGATATACAGGCAGCCAAAAGACACATGGGGAAATGCTCACAATCATTGGCGTTAAAGAAGTTCAAATCAAAACTAGAATGAGATATCATCTCACCTCAGCAAGGTTGGCCATGATCCAAAAAATACAAAACAACAAATGCTGGAGAGGCTGTGGAGAGATGGGAACTCTCTTACACTGCTGGTGGGATTGCAAATTGGTACAACCTCTTCTGAAAACTATCTGGTGCTTCCTTAAAAAGCTGGAAATAGATACACCATTTGACCCAGTAATCCCACTCCTTGGACTGTTTCCTAAAGAAGCAAGAGCAGTCACACAAACAGACACATGCACACGACTGTTTATTGCAGTACAGTCCACAATAGTAAAAATATGGAATCAACCCAGATGTCCAACAACAGATGAATGGGTAAGTAAACCATGTTACATATACTCAACGGGACACTGTGCAATGATAAAGAACAAGGATGATTTTAGAAAGCATCTCATAACCTGGTTTCAACTGGAAGACATTGTTAAGTGAAATCAGTCAGCAGCACAAGGACAAATGTTGTATGAGACCCCTACAATAAGGACTTAAAAACAGACTCATGAACAGAAGAGGCTGCAAAGGAAGGGAGCAAGGAAGGAAAAGGGTTGGTTATAGATTAGATAGTTGATAGAAATTTGGTTGGGTGAAATGATCGACAGCACACACTAGTAAGGAGATCAATTTAACTGGACTTCATCATAACTTGAAAATTCTTCCAGTTTTAACTCAACATTGCAAGGACAGAGTAGCAGCAGCTGGGGCCTGGGGACCATGCTGTCAAGGGACATCGAGGCCAATTGGCATAAACAGCCTATTGCTAAGAGAGTCTTCTTTACCCCAAATAGGTGAGTGGTGTCTGGAGTCTTAAAAGATGGCAAGCTGCCATCTGAGGAACACCAAATGGTCCCAACTCAGCTGGAACTGATGATCACCAAGGACAACAATGACATGAGGGAAAAAGAACGCAAAAGACAGAAAGACCCAAATGAATAGGTGACTGTATCAGCATGTGATGAGAAGAACCAGATCGTGCCCAGCTACCACGAATGACAGTCATGATGGGGCTCACAACGTTGAGTCCCAGGGGCAACATGAGAAAAAAAGGGGTGCACCGTAAGAACTCCACTAAAAGACCACAACTGATGGTCGAAGGCCTGGGAGCTTCCCTGGCAGTGCGGCCCCTAGACTTGATGCTGCCCTTGATCATGGATCATTACTGATGTCAACTCAGGATAGGAATGGAATGGACTCGGGGACACTTTATGAAAGTTGCACTTTATGGTTCTGTGTCATCCTACTGGCCTCCTACTAGAGGGGTGTAGAGTGGGTGGAGAGAAGGGGACAGGAGATTTGTAAGAGGATATGTCATATATAGAATGGAAAGGAGGAGTATGCTGTCACTGAGCAAGAAGAGCAAAGGGAGCTGTAGACAAGTGGGCATGAAAATTTGAATGGTATTGTAAACTTCTCTCAATCACAATAAAAATAATAATAGTTAAAAGAAATGGGCAAATGACATGAACAGGCACTTCACCAAGGAAGACATACGGGCTGCCAACAGATACATAAGGAAATGTTCACAATCAGTAGCCGTCAGAGAAACCGAAATCAAAACCACAATAAGATACCATCTCACCCCAACAAAGCTGGCAATAAAAAAAAAAAAAAAAACCTACAGAATAATAAATGCTGGAGAGGATGTGGGAGAGACTGGAACTCTACTACACTGCTGGTGGCAATGTAAAATGGTTGAACCACTATGGAAATAGATTTGACGCTTTCTTCAAAACTAGAAATAGAAATATCATATGATCCAGCAATCCCACTCCTTGGAATATATCCCAAAGAAATAATGAACACCACTCAAACAGATACTTGCACACCAATATTTATTGTAGCTCTCTGCACAACAGCAAAACATTGGAGACAACCTAGATGCCCATCAACAGACAAAAGATTAAACAAACTGTGGTATATTCATACAACGGAATACTACACAATGATAAGAAACAATGATGGCTTAGAAAATACCCATCAATGTGGGATCATCTACAGAAAGTTATGCTGAGCCAAATTAGCCAGACATAGAAGGACAAATTTTGTATGAGACCACTATTATAAGGACGTAACTAATCATTTAAGCACAGTAGAAATCAACATTTGACACTTACATGGGTAGGAGGACGGGAGGGAAAGGAATTTTTTACAAATTAGATAATGTTTAGGGTTAGGGATGGGCATAGGATGTGTCAACATGCACTAGAAGTGAGTTACCCACAACTACTCAACTTCAAATGTAGACTACCTTTCTGGAAGAACAGAGAAGCAGAGTCTGGGATTGGGGGACCAGACTCTGAGGGGACATCCAGACTAATTAGCATACCCAAGGTTTTTCTCTCTCCCTCTCTCAAGTTATCACTTCATATACCATCTGGGTATGTGGTGACTAGGGTCTTAAAAGCTAGCAAGCTGCCATGTAAATAACACCAAATGGTCCCAATGCACCTGGACCTGAGACAAATGGAGGACACTGAGGACAGAAGAAAAATATGAGCCCTCCAGATGGAAGGGTAGATATGAGCCATAACCTGCTTCAACACAGGACCAGAAGAACTAGATGGTGCCTGGCCACCACCAACGACAGCCCGGATGGGATATGTGGAAAGGAGCTCCAGACACAGTGAGCGATGGAGTAGAGGACACAGCTAGAACTCTACCGAAAGATCACACTTGATGGTCCTTCTGAATGGAGGGACCCCTGGGAGCGTGGCTCCCAGACTCTCTAACCCCAAACTTCATCCAGCACCAGGGCTAGCTCCCCAAAGACTGACCTGGATCAGACAAAACATACAGTGATACTGGAGGCAAACTAATCTTTAAAAATGTACAGGGGTTTGTCTGAGGGATATTTTGCTGGAGCCAAGCTGATCAGGTGAGGAGGGCAGGACCTTGTCCAAAAGGTCATGGGGAGTTCTGAACAAAACAGGAGGCATGCTGTCACACACGGGAAGCAGGGGCGGGGGAGTAGCTAGAATAGAACAGATGCGCAAGTTCTACGTGTTATATGACAACATGATACAGACTACAAAACTGTTCTTAATTCACAATTAAAAAAAAAATAAACATCCTCAGATTTTGCTCATACCTACCACTGGAGCTATTCAAAAACCAAAATCTACTGGTGTTGAGTAAATTGTAACTCACAGCTACCTTGTAGGGTTTCCAAGGTTATAAATCCCTACAGAAAGCAGACAGCCACATCTTTCTCCCTTGGAGCTGCTGGTGGTTTTGAACAGCTGACCCTTTGGTTTTAGTAGTTGACCATTTTAACCACTATGCCACCAGGGCTCTGTTTATCATAATCAAGAAATTACTAGATCTTGGGATGCAACTACACAATAGTTGTCTCAGAGCATGTTAACTGGTAAATATGAATTACAGTAGCTCTAACCCTTACTGGGGCAGACTGTGTGACTAGCTAGGGGCTCCTGGGCTCTCAAAGGCTGCCCATCTATGCTGTCCCTGGTGGGCCTTATCATCCTAAACTCTACACTGGGCTCTGGGGATAATTTACTCTTTCTACAACCAGAGAGAAGCCTATTACAATTGCTTCCAGGTGCAACTCAAGTTGCTGCATTTAATTCATTATGATTTTAAGTGCATGATTATCTCACTAGGCATCTTTGTCTATGCTGTTTTCATTCAATCTTGCTATCTAAGATCGTTATCTCTTGAAAAAATAAGTGTTATGATATGCACAATTAAAAATCTTCCTAATAGATTAAAATAATAGAATTTACACATAAACATGATTAAAGAAAACATAAGATCTCGGCCATTTTTAAGTAAACGTAAGATTTTTAATCAATGAACATTATTAATATCATTTGGCTTTGTGTGGTCTTCTTATGTTATACTTTCATTAATTTCAATTACAGTTTTCTGGTTAGACTCTTTCCCAGCTTTCATTTGATACTGTTGGTAAATCTAAAGAGAAGCATATTAGTCTATTTTCATAAGTAAGATGTGGGTTTTAGACACATGCTGCTTTGATAGGAGGCTCAGATGCTGCACTGTATCAAGGATCTGCACAAATCAGCATGCAACCTACTTCCTTCTCTTCCCCGCCACTAAGAAATGAAGGTTTCCTCTTTAATATGATCAAGCAAAATATATTCTCTTGAACAGAGGTAATATTTTGACTTTAAGAAACTCCACAGTGGCGTTTAAATAAATTTCCTGAATAAACAATGACTCTAAATACATTTACGTTAAATATATTAACCTTTAATTCACCTAGGTTATTTAACAGCATACTATAATTACATTTGAGCTTAATTCACAGATTTGAAAGAAAGCCCCACAGGCTTTTTATAACTCATATTAAAGGTTAAAGTGATTTGTACATTTTTCCACCCAAAATATGGACAAACATACTACTCTGTATAAATCTCTTATGGACACAGCAGGAACAATTTCTAATAGCAAGAAAATGCAAAGACACTTTCAAAAAGACATTAATACATTCCTCTAAAGATTTTAAGCTTTTTACATTGAAAAGAAAATCACAAAGACAGAAGAATAAAAAATTCACTAATTTAGATTAAAGTTCATTCATCATACACCCCTCCCAATTTCTTGGTGTTTGCATATTACATTTAATACTGCAGTTGAGCAAAACAAAAATAACAGAATTAAAGCCAAATGGGAAGGTGATCAAATCCATTTGCTTCCCATCAGTGTATATTTTCAATAAAATTCAGACTGGTGGAACATTTGTTAAGCACTCGGCAGCTAACTGAAAGGTCAGTGGCTTCAACCCAGTAGCCGCTCTGCAGGAGAGAGATGTGACAGTCTGCTTCCATAACAATGACACTACAGCCACAGAAACCCTATGGGACACTTTTACTGTGTCCTATGGCATCGCTATGAGTTGGACTCAGTGGCAACAGGTTGATAATAAAAATTGATCATTTACACTTTACTATATAGAGCTGGCTTCTCTAATCCTATAACTAATTATCAGATATCTACTAGCACCACTCCTGAGATGAGGTTGTTAACTGCTCTCAAGTCACGCTGACTCATGGCGACCCCACGTGTGCAGGAAAGAACTGGTCAAAATGGTTTTCAAGGCTGTGATCTTTTGGAAGCAGATCTCTAGACCTGAGGCTGGGCTTAAATTGTTAACCTTTTGGCTAGCTGTCAAGGTTTAACCACTTGTTCCACAAAGGACTAGAAACATTTTGACCAGTGGCCAGCACAGTAGAAGCGTTAATTATGACTTCTGGTGCCATCGAGTGCTGAAGAACACACGTAGGTCCCTTAGGGCCACAGTGCTCCGTGCCCGTAACAGCAGCCCCAGCCCCTGCTGGTGCGGACACAGATCTGAGGAAGGCTTCCCTCTGAGGAAGGCAAACGTGCGAGAGGAAAGAAGAAAGCTTCTTCTGTTAGGCAACCTCAGATTAAAGGAAACCGTGAAACGACAGTCAGATCTGAGCGTTCTATTTAGTCTGAGGCTGGGCTGTCATCTTCACCCCAGCTGCTAAGGAAGGTGAATTGACACTTCCATAAGCTGAAGCTCTTTTCTTAAATTTGACAGTCTCTTGCTAGCAGCATGGTACCACGGTTAAGAATGCAGTACACAAAACTGTTCCCCAGAGCAGGAACCCAGCCCCACCACGCACCTGCCACACGCTGGTCCTGCACCTAAGTTAGGTGTGTGGGGTGGGGCAACAGCAGAGACCCACCCAGAGGCGTCACGAGAAGAAAGTGGGGAGAATGCTTCAAAAGAGCTCAGCACTTAGTACGTTTTATATCCATGCTGGTTATTATGGATGCTAAACTGAAGTAATAGACTAAAACTGTTTCATTACAAGAGACTTTCCTCAGCTATCTCATGTATAAAACTGTTGCACACCTTTTAGACAACAGTGCAAGCTCTAAAACACAAGTGGTGTGGCAAATAGAGACAGGTTATCCATTTTATCTATTATTAACCATTTCAAATACACTGATGTTATGCTGGCTCTGAAGCTGCTTGTTTTTATCTGACCATTCTGTGACTGAGATTTCCACAAACTAAAAAATCCAGAGCAGCTTTTAGTATTTTTATGAAAGCTACTATGGTTTGTCTCCCTCCTATAGAAGCCTGGAGGAAAAAACTGAAACTAGTAAAGGTGTTTAGAATTATTTCCACACCGTGAGCACACTGTTAACTTTGTACCTTCCACATTTTCAGCCCCCACAGTCACCTTGGCTAATGCTCTGTTGTAACAACCCCTGAACCACAGACTGCAGTGAAATCCTGCATATTCTGAGTTAAGTTCCCCCAGGTGACTCTGGGCCCTTGCTGGAGATTGTTAGATGACTTCTCTAAACATCTACTGAGTTAAAAAAACATTTTGTTTGGAATAATAAATAATAGTTCATATAATTAAATTTAAATAGTAGCTTAATTTGAACTGGGATATTTTTTATCAGCTTTAATGAGGTATAATTTATACAAAAGAAAATCGACCCAGACTCAGAACTGTTCAACGTGAAAAGCCTTTCCCCTGGGTAGTGTATCTGTTGAACACATTTACAGGCATGTCTTTTTGCTTTGCTGGTTGTGGTGGTGAATTATAGTTGAGGTAAACAATAGATTAACCAAAAATATTTTAAAGAAAATCTGGGAAATAAGACATCCACAGGCCTATGAAAAGCTTTAACATATTCGTGGAAATCTAGAAGTCCACATGCACTGGGCTGTGCACATGCTCAGTAAAGACCCAAGAAGACAATAAGCTCTCACCTATGGCTGACTCTGAGTGTGATGGATTGAACTGTGTCCCCCTAAAAATGTCTGTAGCAATTTAGCTAGGTCATAATTCCTGGTATTCTGTGAGGTTCCCTGCCCCTGTGATGTTAATAAGGGAGGATGGGTGGCAGTTGTGTTGGTGAGGCAAGACTTCATATCAGGACTCATTCTGTAAAACTATATTGTGCCTTGAGGCAATCTCTTGGGACATAAAGCAAGCAGCTGAGGAACCTCAGACTACCAGGAAAGCAGTGCTAGAAATAAAGTACATTTTTAGGACAAGACATGGGGTCCCTGCCCCTCAAAAGTCCAGGGGAAGACTGATGACAAGGATATTCCTCCAGAACTAAGAGGGAAAGCCTTTCCCTGGAGCCAGTACTCTGAATTTGGACTTCTAACCAACTGGTTTGTGACAGAATAAAATTTCTGTTTGTAAACCCATCCTCTTGTAGTATACCTGTTATAGCAGCACTAGATGACTTAAGACACAGGTTTAAGGCTCTGTGCAAGCAGCAAGAGAAGTCTAGGGGGTAGATAGGAACTGCCTGTCAGAGTATTTAAGGCATATCCCAACAGTGTTTAATTAAGGTGACATGCAATTTCTATGTATTTAAGTTTTTCCTTGTTCTATTGCTGATTTCTAGTTTTATAACATTATAACCAGAGAATATACTGCTGGGGTCATGCAGCTGATTGGACCCCAAGTGACCTCATTCAGTTTCCAGAGATCAAACTAGCTAGCTCTACCTCCCAACCCTTGGCAAACTGGGCTCCCCTTCTCCCAAAGCACATGAGGAGGCATCCTTTTTGGTAGCAAATGACAGAAAAGTTCATTAAGGGAAAGTACGTTCCAGAAGGGGAGTGTGTCAGTCTTCAGGAGTGTAAAAAGACCCAGCATGGATTTTGGGGGTACTGCGTATTGGCAAAACTGAGAGGAGGGCAATATCATAGATGGGATACAGAGGCAGTAAGTTGGTTTTTGATTGAGTTTGAGGCTACTGTAGCCACTTTACAGCTGCCAGGAGGAATTGTTGTATTTGCATCACAACTACCAGGCAGAACTTATATTTGCATCACAAACTGCCAGGGAAAACTACTGAGATGTGGCAGATCAGGTTCCCTTGGTAACCTTATCAATACTATGAGATCTATAATGCAAAACACGACCTTTGTTATCCCTAGAAGATGTTAGATTCTGCAGTAAACTATGTTTCTCTGTGGTGGCAGAGATCCGTTCCCTAACTAACCTTGAGACATACTTTGCATTATTTTGATGTTTTTGAATTTATTAAGGCTTGCTGTGTGGCATAAAATATGTTCTAGAAATGATCCATATGTGTTGGAGAGGAGCATGTACTGTGTTGCTTAGGTGGTATATTCTCTATAAGTCTATGACATCAAGGTGATTGACTGTATTATTTAGATTTTCTGTATTTTTGCTGAGTTTCCTTCTAGCTGTTCTACCTACCATTGAAAGTCATGTGTTAAGACTCATACATTTCTTGCAGAACTACTACTTGTTCCATGTCTGTTAATTTGCTTTATGTATTTTGGAGTTCTGTCATGGGGTGCATAAATACTATTGTTATATCCTCTTGGATAAGTGAAATTCAATAATTATATAATGCCTTTTTTTGTCTATCACAATGGATTTTTTACTTTAAAGTCTATTTTATCAGAGATTATTATTAACATGCCTGCTCTCTGTTGGTTAGTGTTTGACTGGTATACCTTTGTCTGTCCTTTGATTTTTAATCTATTTGTGTTGCTGTGTCTAAGGTGTGTTTCTTGGAGGCAATATATTGATGAGTCAAGTGTTCTTCTCCTCTATTTTGCCACTCTCTGTTTTCACTGATACATTTAATCCATTTACATTTAGTGTGATTATCAACAGATACAATTATCATTGTTAGGATTTGGTGTGTGTTTGGTGTTAATGATTTCTCTGCTCCACTTAATTTTCTCTGCTGAGTGCTTTTAGTTTCTGAATTTTTTGTATCCTTTGTTATGGGTTTTGTGTTTACTGAGCCTCTTTAAAATTTTCTTCTACATTCTTTTGGTGAGTAGATTTACTGATTTTCTTTGTGGTTACTCTGAAATTTCCCTTTACCTTCCTAAGTTTATGAAAGTCTGTTATATCTTGATAGCATCCTGACTTCCTCTTAACATGGAAGTTCTATAAGCACACCAGTTACACCATCCCTCCCCCTTCATTAAGCTGGCCATCTCCGTTTCCTTGTTATCAGCTTTGTAGCTCTATTTTATTTTTGACAATTCTTTATCTCAGCTGCTATCTGGGTGACGCTGTCATATGTCTTATTGTCTGTTGTTTTCTGAATGTCATTCTCTATCTCCAAAACAATTCTCTTTAATATTTCTTGTAAGACTAGCCTAGTTTTCACAATGCCCTAATTTCTCCTTACCTGGGAATATCCCAGTTTTGCCATCATATTTGAAAAACAACATTGTTGTATAATATGATTTGGCTGGCAATACTTTTCTGTCATGATTTTACACACATCTTCTCTTTGCCTTCTTGCTTGCATGGTTTATGATAAAAAAAAAAAACAGTGGTTAGATTTACTGATGTTCCTTTGTAAGTGATATTGTTTTTCATTAGCTGTCAGAATTCTTCCTTTGACATTGGTATTGATTATGATAATGTCTTGGTTAATTTCTTTTGAAGTGTATCATGTATGGGATTCATTGGGCTTCTTGGACGGAAACCTTTCCATCTTTCATAACATTAAGAAAGTTTTCTGCAATATATTTTTAAATATTCTCTATATTTTTTTCTCCTTCTAGAATTACTATTACATGTAAATTACTCCTGATAGTGTGCCATACAATTCTTAGGCTTTCTTCATTTTTCTTCATTATTTTTTCTACTTGTTCTTCAAACACATTACTATCAAGGGATCTGTCCTTCACTGATTCTTTCTTCCATTGGTTCAATTCTACTTCTTTGTCATTTCACTGACTTATCTATTTCTGATATTTTACTGTGAATCATCTGGATTTTGAGATGTTGAATTGTTTTTATATGGTTTCTAACTGTCTATTTGTCATTTTCTTCTTATATTGTTTCCCTGAATTCTTCTAGGATTTTGTCTGTGTTTTCCTTGATCTCTTTGAGGAGCCTTAGTATAAGTCTTTTGAATCCCTTATGAGATAGGTCTATCATCATTTGTTCTTTAGATGGTGGCAGATCAAGAGGTTCCAATGCATACGCAGTTGACCTGCAGAAACTGCTTGGGCATGGGATGTGTGATGCTGCAGTAATGCAGACATCAGATGATGAGGAGACAAGGATTTCTTGCCCATCATTTGGCAGAGAAGTAGTTAGCACTTGTCAGGATGCGACTAGTGTTTCCAGGTGTAGGTCCAAGGGGTGTTCTCACCAGCTGCCAAGTTGGGCACTGTGTGTGCATGCCACTCATTGCCAGGTATCACAGATTCAATTGTGTCCCCCCGAAAACGTGTGTAGCCATTTGGCTAGGCCATGATTCTTGGTATTGTGTGATGTTCCCATGTGCTGTAAACTCTGCTTCTGTGATGTTAATGAGGGAGGACTGGTGACAGTTGTGTTGGTAGGGTAAGACTCAGTGTGTAAAGTTGTACTGTACCTTGAGACAATCTCTTAAGATATAGAAGAAAGAAACTAACACAGATATTTGGGAACCTTATGCCATCAAGAAAGAAGTAGTGCTGGAGGTCCTCTGGAAAGGACATAGAGTCCTTGCACCTTAGAAGCTCCCAGACTGGAGAAAGACTGATGACAAGGATCTTCCTCCAGAGCCAACACAGAATACCTTCTCCTGGAGTTGACACCCTAAATTTTGACTTGTTTGGCCTACTGGATGGTGAGAAAATAAATTTCTTTGTCAAAGCCATCCACTGACAGCATTTCTTGTACAGAAGCACTAGACAACTAAGACACCAGCTCATTGGGGTAGGGGTACACAGGCCACTGGTCACCAGGCACATGCCACAGAAGCTCCCATCACTGGTTGCCAGGTAGTCAAGGATATGGGAGTGGGAGTAAGCAGAACTTGTGTTGCCTGACCAGCCTGCTAATTGCTGGTCAGGCAGCATGGCAAAGGGGTGCAGGGAAAGAAAGCATGAGCTTCCAGCAACTTAGCCAGCAGCACTCCAGCATGTGCTGCCAGTCCTCAGGCTGGCACAGTGGCAGAGCAGGTGAGGAGGGGTGGTGGGGTGGGGCTGGCTCAGCCTGTCTGTTGCCAGTCTAGCAGCACAGGGAACCTATGTCACTGACCACCACAGGACTAGGCAGCAGGGGAGGCCAGGTGGACATGGTGCGTACATCTGGAGGCTAAGGAGGACACACCATAGATTGCTAGGCAGTGCAACAGCGGGTGTGTGCCCTGCTGGTTGTCAGTAAATGAGGCAGGCAAATATCACTAGTTACAGGTGGGGGGAGGGGGTCACAGAGCTTGTTACCTACAAGGTAAGGGGAGGGAAAAAGGACACTCTCCTGGTCACCAATGTGGGTGCAGGTGTAGTCCCTATAAATTTCTGCTGATGATCACATCCTGGCCCCAACCAAATGCAAGGAGACGGGTGCTATCCAGAGACTGGATGGGTGGGAGGGTCTCCAGCTGCCATTCTACGGATCCTGTACTCTGTGACTGCCAGACGTCCAGATGATCAGGACCACTGCTGGTGAGTATAGTTTTGACCTTATTTTCTGGCTTCCCCCTTACTCTGTGGTCTCCTGGATCCCTAGGGCTCACCCACTTATGTGCACTTTCCCTCCTTAGATCAGTTCATGTAACTGCTTAACTTGCTTTGCTCAGGTTTGCCTACAAAGTATCTCTGACTCCTACTAGGAATTGTATGAAGTTGCTTTCCTTGCTCCTCAGCTGTGAAGGCTGCTTACTTTGTCTCAAGACGGTCATGCTGCGCCAGGCTGGATGGCAGGGCGCCTGTGATCGTAAATCCAATTACAATGTTCTTTGCTCCTTTATTTAGATTCTTATTTCCCTCTGGTATGACTTTTCTTCCACCCGAAGGCTTCCTTGAACATTTCTTGTCTTTTAAACACTTTCTCTTTTAAAGACTCCCTTTAACATTTCTTAGAGTATGGCTCTGTTGGTGATTAATTGTTTCCACTTTTGCATGTCTAAGCCTTCATTTTCACCTTCAGTGTTGAAAGAGGTTTTCTCTAGATGTAATTTCTAGGTTGACAATTCTTTTTTTATTTCAGTATTTTAAAGATGTTGTTTCACTGTCTACTTGCTTTCATTATTTCCAATAAGAAATCTTCTGTGATCCTTATTTCTGTTCCTTTATAAATAACATCAAGTTGCCTCAGATATTTTCCCTTTGTAATTTTTTTTTTAGTAATTTAAGATTCCTGATGGCACTTGGCTTGGGGGTGTATTTTTCTTAATTTTCTTGTGTTTCATGTACATTGAGGATACTGAATTTGTGAGTTTGCAGTTTTATTCAATTTGGGGAAATCTGGGGGTATCATTTTTTCAAACTTTTTTCTTTATACCCCTCTCTTTTAGGGAATACCATTACATGTATATCATGCTTCTTTAATGTCTTCCAGACAGTGCTTCCAGATGTGTTATTCATTTTTAAAATTTCTTTTCTACATGTTGTATCTTCAGTAATATCTATTGTGGTGTTTTCAAGTTCACCAATATTTTTCTTCTCAACTCGACGGCACTTGGCTGGCTTTGACATTATTAACTTATCATTAACCTCATCCAGTGTCTTTATTTCCCTCCTCCATTGCCATTTTCATCATTAAAAGATCAGCTGAGGTTTTTTTTTTAACACTTTCATGTGTCTACTTAATTTCTGAACATTTAGAATATACTTTAATAACTATTTTAATGTATTTGCCTGTGAATTCTAACATCTGTGTCAGTTTTACATCAGTCAAGTGGTTGGTTTTTCTCCTGATTTTAGGTTATATTCGCCTGTTTTTTTGAAAGCCCAGTAATCTTTGATAGAATGGTAGACATAACGATTGTTACCTTGTTCACTGTTCAACATGTTTGTATTTCTATTAACATTCTTTAGCTTTTCTGGGATGTAGTTCATTTTTTTTAGGTATAACTGGTGTTGTATTTAGCCTACAGCTAATTATTTCCCATTATGGAGGAGCCTGGGTGGCACAGTGGTTCTCAATCTTGCTAACCTGAAGCTTGCAGGTTGGATCTACCCAGTGACTTTGCATAAGAAAAGGCCTGGAAACTGCTTATGTAAAGAGTACAGCCAAGAAAGCATTACAGAGGAGTTCCCCTCTGTAGCAAATGGGGTTGCCATAGATGGAGTCAACTGAGGCAAAGGTACTCTACACAATGCCTTAGTGAGTCATGACATTTTCCTGTGTGGATAGATCCTGTTCTTGTCTATGGAACTGTTCCCTCTCACTCTCTTGGATGGTTCTTTTCTGGATGCAGTTAGTTTCCTCACATGTAGCTAAATACTCATAAAGAATCCTCTGCAAATCTCCAAGAGTCTCTGGCTAAGCTTCATCGCTCAGAAACTTTGTCCTGCAAACTCTAGTTAATTTAAACTCCTCAGATTCTTATCTGTGTCTCCTCCACTGAAGGACTGTGCCAGATTCCACCCTCCTTCCCCCTTTCTATGCTGTGGCCTAGAAACTCCCTTATAGCAACAAGCTTACTAAAAACAGTGTGTGATCAAGGTAGAAGAATATATTTTTAAATCAGGCCAACTTTATTTATATCAATCCATAAAGAACAAATTCAGGATTCAATGGTTTAGTTGAAGGAATTAGGAAGCTCGGGTCCGACTCGACGGCAGTTGGCTTGGCTATAGCAGTTTAGAAACCCTGGTGGTGTAGTAGTTAAATGCTATGGCTGCTAACCAAAAAGTCAGCAGTTCAAATCTGCCAGGCATTCTTTGGAAACCCTATGGGGACAGATCTACTCTGTCCTGTAGGGTCACTAGGAGTTAGAATCAACTTGATGGCAGTGCTTTTTTTGGTTTTTGTTTGTTTTTTGGTATAAGTTTGGTTGATTAGCTGAAACATGCAATTAAGGTGGCCTATGTTAAGTAAAGTTGGAATGCCAGAACTGCCTTGATACACTGTAGAAGAAGGTACTCCATGGTGAAAGGAGATTATAGAATTTTAAACTAGATTTATCAAGCAAGACCTGTTCACCATCTCAGTAGAGTCCAGAAGACTTATTTTTCACTGTATCTGTGAGAAATAAATTTGTGAGGACAGCCCCATCATCCTTGAAGAGCTCCGCAGTGGCTATTCTCTACACATTAGAAATTACAGGAGGAAATGCTATCACCAAACTAGAATCGCTAAATGCAATAAGGATTATGAGACCCCAGGGTGGCAGCGGTCAAGTGGTGGCACTTAAATGAAAAAGGCAAATGGGCATTATTACCATAAAGGAAAGTGGAGACAAAGCTGTAATCAGAATAATTTGACTCACAGAGATTTTTAGCTTTGGCTCCCATATATCCTGTTTCTTTGACTGAAACCTGATAAACATTTCTACTTAGACTGATGAAACTTAATATTAAATGTAAAGTACTACCTGAGTAAAGCATAAAGTCAGGCCCCCCAAACACTATAACATAAAATACAAACAACAGTAAGTATATCACTAGATTTACATGGTACTCATATTCCTACATATTAGTGTGTCTCAAAATATATGTACTTCACTTAAAAAACAAAAACTATACTAAACAAATTGAGTAACTTGTTATTTATTAAATTCCACAAAATGTTTTCAACTCCATGGTTATTAGCCTCTCAACAGTCAGTATCAGTTATTGCAAATAATATTGTGTCCATCTCCGTCTTACTTTACTCAACTTTGCTTGTAATTACACTACCTGTGATTATGTGAGAAACTGTTTCCATTATTGATAATGTAAGCAATCACAAGATGTTTCATGTTTCAATTGACTCTTTAAAACCATTTAATCCGAGCCAAATAATCTCACTCCTAACTGGCATCCAACATAATTTAGAGCTTTTTATAGTTTAACGTAAAGAAGACAATTATCTCGATTACAGGAAAAACACTTAGTACATATACTAAAAACTACCACAGTAATGCAAAAATGCGTCTCTCTCTCTCTCTCTCTTTATATAGTTATCATTACTTTGCAGCATTTGGAAAGCTTCTTATTGTGGTAAAAAAATCACATTATTTCCTTTCTTCTCCCTCTTGCATTTCACTCACCACCACAAACATGGAATCAAAGAACACAACCCAGGTGTTTACTTGTGTTTTATGGACTATACGAAGGCATACAACTGTGTGAATCATAACAAAGTATGGATAACACTATGAAGAATGAGAATTGCAGAACACTTACTTGTGTTCACACAGAGCCTGCACATAGACCAACACGTAGTTTCTGGACTAGAACAAGGGGATAACGTGCAGTTTAAAATCAGGAAAGCTGTATGTCAGGAATGTATCCTTTCAATATATGTATCAGTCTGTATGCTAAGCAAATCATCTGGAAAACTGGTCTAAATTAGACTAAATAAAGAACTGGGCATCAAAATTAGAGGAAGACTCATTAACAACCTTCATGCAGATGACACAAACTTGCCTGCTAAAAACAAGGAGGACTTGAAGCATTTACTGATGAAGATTAAAGACTATAACCTTCAGTATGGATCACACCTTAATATAAATAAAACAAAAATCCCCACAACTGAATCCACAAGAGGCGGAGTCTGTCACTCTAGAGAGTCTACTGGAGCCAGTCACTAGAGAACAGAGAGGCAGTTGGTGACCAACTTCCATCTCAGAACTATGACTCAGCTCCTGTTGAGATAACACCACAGAAACTAAATAGCCTCCAGATGGCCTGAAGGCAAAAAACCATCACTAACCATTGAAAGAAACAGTCCAACATGGCTCTGGTAAACTCCCAAAATAAAGAATTAAAAGACTTCCCAGATGAAGGAGCGTTTCTGAAACTATTGGAGGTTGAATACAAAACAATTACATATAGATCCCTCCTAGAGACTGAACAAAACACAGAAGAGCAAAATGAAAAATTAAGCAAGCTATTTGAACTGATGAAACATCAAAGATCTGAAATCCAGTGGATCAATAACAAAACTACAGAACTAGACAATTAAATCCAAAGCAAAAAGAGTAGAATTGAGGAGATGGAAGTTAGACTTAGTGACCTTGATGATGGAGCAACTGACACTAGCATTTATGAACAGAAATCAGAGAAAAGAAATAAGAAAAATGAAGAAGCTTTAAGAAACATGTGGGACTCTATCAAGAAGGATAATCTACGATTAACTGGAATTCCTGAATGGCGGGGGGGAATAGCTGAAAACACAGAGAGTATTATTGAAGAGTTACTGTCAAAAAACCTCCTTGAAATTATGAAAAAAGAGAACATAGATATCCAAGATGTGTATCGAACACCACAAAAGAAAGACACCAAGACATATCATAATTAAGCTTAATAAAATGAAACATAAACAGATTCTCTTAAATGCAGTGAGGCTCAAAGTAAAGCTAACACTCAGAGGAAAAACCTGCAGGCTTTCATCCAACTTCTCCACAAAAATAATGTTA
The DNA here is from genome assembly GCA_028571685.1 of Heterohyrax brucei. NCBI lineage: Eukaryota > Metazoa > Chordata > Mammalia > Hyracoidea > Procaviidae > Heterohyrax > Heterohyrax brucei. The sequence goes on along the minus strand of CM053149.1, from coordinate 131,559,065 downwards.
GCAAGGAGACAGAAGGATGACACATTCAAAGCCTTGAAGGAGAAAAACTTCCAGCCAAGAATTATATATATTGCAAAACTGCCTCTCAAATATGAACATGAAATTAAGAGATTTGCAGATAAACAGAAGCTTAGAGACTTTGTAAAAACCAAACCAAAACTACAAGAAATACTGAAAGAAGCTCTTTGCTAAGAAACACAAACCATTAAGTCTATGTTTAAGGAGGCAATGCAGGACACAGCATCCAGAAATCCACTCAGTTAGGGAAGTCACAAACTCAACCGGAGCTACAATATTAAAAGAAAGGACTCACTGGTCATATTACAAAAACTCTGTCACCATCATACTAAAAAGAAATATACCCTACAGTAGCTATAGTTCTTTCAGATGTAGAGGAAGTTAAAAAGATATGCAGAAGTAGAAGTTGGGTTTAAACTTAGAATATTAAGGGGGATTTTAGGGGTAGCAGCAAAGCACAATAACAATGCAACATATCAAAACAAGAAATTCAGTGCAGGAGTCCCAACAACCACAAAACCAACACTGAAAAAGATGATAAGTCAACCCATGAAGAAGAATGACCCAGAACAGAATATTAACAACATAGAAAACACCAGCACAAAAAAAAAACACATCAAAATAACAGCACTAGACACACACATATCACTAATTACACTAAATGTAAATGGACTGAACACTCCAATAAAGAGACAATAAGAGATACCCTGGATCAAAAGACACGACCCATTTATACGTAGCTTATAAGAAACACAACTTAGACTTAAAGACACGAACAAACTAAAAATTAAAGGATGGAATAATACATACCAAGATAACAACATACAAATGAGAGCACATATGGCAATACTAATCTCAGGTAAAATAGATTATAACGTAAAATACAACATCATGGACAAGGATGGTCATTATTTATTGCTGAAAGCTTCAATACACAAGCAGGACTTAACAATATTAAATATTTATGCACCTATTACCAGAGCATCTAAATATATCGAACAAACACTGACTTCACTGAAAAACAAGATAGATCACTCCAAAATAATAGCGGGAGACTTTCACATTCTATTTTCAGTAATGGACAGTTCATCCAGAAAAAAGCTCATTAAAGACACAGAAGATCTTACTGCCACAATTAACCAATAAGACTTCACTGAAATATACAGAACTTTTTATCCATCAAGAGATAAGTATACCTTCTTCTCTAATGTACACACAACATTTTTCAGAACGGACCATGCATGACAACATAAAGCAAATCTCAACAAAATCCAAACCACTGAATTATTTGCAAGGCATCTTCTCGGACCACAAAGCCATAAAAGTCAAAATCAATAGCAGATAAAACATACAAAGAATTTGGAACTCACAGAAACTGAACAATATCTTACTCAGAAAACCATGGGCTCTAGGAGAAGTCAAGAATGAAATAAAGAAATTATGGAATCAAATGACAATGAAAACATTTCCTACCAGCACCTATGGGATACAGCCGAAGCAGTGCTCAGAGTTCAGTTTATAAATGCATACATCTTGAAGGACAACAGGTCCAAAATCACAGAAGTAACCCTAGAGCTTGAACAAGTAGAAAGACAGCAACAAAGGAATCCCTCAAGCAGGAAAAAAACAGAAAACAAACAAACAAAAAGATAAGGATGAGAGCAGAACCCAAGGAATTAGAGAACAGAAGAACAATTGAAAAAATTGACAAAACCAAAAGGTGGTTTTTGAAAAGATCAACAAAATAGATAAACCACTGGCTAAACTTACTAAAGAAAAACAGAAGAGAAAACAAGTAATCTCAATAAGAAATGAGATGGGAGATGTTACAACAGACTTAAGTGAAATCAAAAGTATCACAGCTGAATACTATCAAAGACTACACTCTTAAGAGATTCCAAAACCTAGAGGAAATGGACAAATTTCTAGATTCAGATCAGCTACCAAAATTACTACAAGGAGAGGTAGAACAACTTAATAAACCCATCACAAAGTAAGAGATTGAAAAAGTCACCAAAACATACCAACCAAAAGAAGCACTCGCCCAGATGGCTTCACTGGAGAATTCTACCAAACTTTTAGAGAAGAGTTAACTCCAATACTACTGAGACTATTTCACAGCACAGGAAGGGATAAAATACTCCCATATTCATTCTATGAAGCCAGCAGAACCCTGATACCAAAGCCAGGAAACAGCCCACAAAAAACGAAAACTACAGGCCAATTATCACTCATGAAACTGAATGCAAAAACCTTCAACAAAATCCTTGCCAACAGAATTCAACAATATATCAAAAAAATAATTCATCATGACTGAGTTGGATTCATACCAGGGATGCAAGGCTGGCACAACAACAGAAAATCAAATATGGTGATCAACCACATAAATAACACAAAAGAAACACCTAACTTTGTCAATTGATGTAGAAAAGGCATTTGACAAGCCCAACACCCATTTATGCTAAAAACTGTCACCAAAATAGGTATAGAAGGGAAATTCCTCAATGAAATAGGTGGCTTCTATGCAAAGCCAACTGCCAACATCATGCTAAATGGAGAGAGACTGAAGGAATTCCACTTGAGAATGGGAACTAGACAAAGATGTCCACTCTCAGTACTTGTATTCAACATTGTACTAGAAGTTCTGGCCAGAGCAATTAGACAAGACAAAGAAATAAAGGGCACCAGCATTGGCAAGGAAGAAGTAAAAATCTCCCTACTTGCAGCTGATACGATTGTATATGCAGAAAATCCTAAAGAATTCATAAGCAAACTACTCGAACTAACAGAAGAGTTTAGCAAAGTATCAGGATAGAAGACAAACATGCAAATCAGTAGGATTCCTTTAACCAACAAAGAGGTCATTAAAGAAGAAATCACCAAATCAATACCATTTACTATAGCTTCCAAGAAGATCAAATACCCAGGAATAAATCTAACTAGAGAATTAAGAGACCTATACAGACTGAACTATCAGAGCTTACTGCAAAGAACCAAAAGAGATTTACATAAAAGGAGAAACTTACCCTGCTGACAAATAAGAAGAATTAACATTGTGAAAATGTCTATTCTACACAAAGTGATCAACATACACAATGCAATCCCAATACAAATTCCAGTGACATTTTTTAATGAGATGGAGAAACAAGTTGCCAACTTTGTTTGGAAAGGGAAGGAACCCTGGATAAGCAAAGCATTACTGAAGAACAGGAACACAGTGGGAGGCCTTACACTACCCAACTTTCAAACCTATTACACTGCTACAGTAGTCAAAACAGCCTGGTACTGGTACAAAGAGAGACATATAGACCAGTGGAACAGAGTTGAGACCACAGAGGTGCCGCCATCCTCTTAGGAACAGCTGATAGTCAACAAAGGCCTCAAGACTGTAAACTGGGGTAAAAACCATCTCTTCCAGATGTCTTCTTTTGTGACTTGCCCATTCATACTCTTTGACCATTTTTAAATTGAGTTATTTGTCTTTGTCTTGATGAGGTTTTGCAGTACCTTGCAGGTTATGGAAATTAGACACTCCTCAGACTTATGGTAGCTAAAAATTCTTTCCCGTTCTGTAGGTAGTTTTTTTACTCTTTTGGAGAGGTCTCTGAACATAAGTCTGATTTTTCAGGAGTTCCCAGTTGTCTATTTTCTCTTCCCGTGTCTGTGCATTGTTATTAACATTTTATAGTCTGTTTATCTATTAGGGCTTCCAGCACTGCCTCTCTTTTTTCTTCTATGATCTTTATTTTTGTAGATTTTACATTTAGGTCTTTGATCCATTTTGAGTTAGTTTCTGTGCATTGTGACATGGGTCTTGCTTCATTTTTTTTTTTTTTTTTTTTTTTGCAGATGGATATCCAGTTTTGCCAACACTTTTTGCTGAAGAGATTATCTTTTTCCACCTGTTCATGGACTTTAGACCTTTACTAAATATCTGTTGCTCATAGGTGGATGATGTTATATCTGAATTCTCTATTCTCTTCTATTGATCTATATACCTGTTTTCATGCCAGTACTAGGCTGTTTTGACTACTGTGGTGGTGTAACAGGTTCTAATGTCAAGAAATAAGAGGCCTTCCACCTTGTCCTTCTTCTTCAGTAATGCTTTAAGTATGTGGAGCTTCTTCCCTTTCCTTATGAAGTTGGTGATTTGTTTTTCCATCTCATTAAAGAATGACATTGGAGTCTGTATTGGGATTGCATCATATCTCTAGATTGCTTTAGGTAGAATACACATTTTCACAATATTAACTCTTTGTATCCATGAGCAAGGTAGTTTTCTCCTACTTATGTAGGACTCTTTTTGGTTTCTTGTAGTAGAGTCCTGTATCTTTCTTTGTGTAGCTGTTTTTACATCTCTGGTTAGATTTATTTGTAAGTCTTTTATTTTCTTCTGGGCTATTATAAGTGGTATTGGTTTGGTGATTTCCTCTTTGATCATCTCTTTTGGTGTAAACGTCAGCTGATTTATGTATATTCAGCTTATATCATGATAGTTTGTTGAACTCTTCTTTTAGTTTCAGTGGGATTTTTTCTTTCTTTCTTTTTTTTTTTTTTTGCTTTCTTTAGGATCTTACGTGTATAAGAACATATCATCTGCAAACAGACAAACGTTTACTTCTTCCTTACCAATATGCAAGCCATAGTATTTTTAATTACCTCATACACATGTGAAAGCAGGACAATCAATAAGGATAACTGAAGAACTGATATATGTGAATCATGACATTAGTGAAAAATATTAAATATACCACATATTTCAGAAGAACAAATAACTCTGTCTTGGGAAAAGTACAACTAGAATGTTCCTCAGAAGCCAGGATGGCAAAACTTTGTCTTAAACATTTTAGACACGTCATCAAGAGGGAACAATCTATGGAGAAGGCCATTAGGTTGGATACAGGGTCAGTGAAAAAGAGGAAGACCTTCAACGAAATGGACTGACACAGTGGCTGCAAAATGGCCTCACACATACCAACAATTGTGAGGATGGTGCAGAATCACACCGTATTTTGTTCTGCTGTACACAGTGTCTTTATATGTCAGAACCATCTCGATGGCACCTAACAACAACAACTGCAAGGTGTGGAATGTGTAATAAACGGTCTGTACACAGAAGCTCACAGGAGGAGAATCCATGCAAGCTGAGGGGAAAGACAAGGCTTCCAGAAGAGGTGAGGTATGAGCCTTAGTGAGGGAGAAGTACAAGGCAGAGGAAAGATGACTTTTGGAAGACATTTCAGACAGAGAACAACATGCCAGGATCCCCAAGAGCCCACATCTCAGAGAGATGCTGGACAAGAAGGCAAGATCACACCACTATGGCCTCGTAAGTCTTTTGGTAAACCTCAGCTCTGTTTCCTAGGCCCTCGAGATTCACTTACAAGGCTGAAAGAAGGGCAGTATCATGACCAGCTGACACTTTAGATAAATCACTCCATCTCTGTGCATGGAGAATGGATGTGAGAAGAATCAACCATCATCAGGAGGCTCCCGCAGTACCTGAGAGATAAGGTTAAAGTTTATTCAAGAGCAGGCATCTCAAGAGAACTGAGGGGCCATTTGATAAACACAAAGTAGGAGAAATGGGAGAACTTCTGAACGGTTGTGAGGGCTGAGGAGAAGAATGTAAGACTGACTACCAAATTTCCAGGTTGAATGTGTAGTACTTTCTCCAACTGTGACAGAAAATACTAGAAAAGGGATAAATCTAGGGGCAACATTATGAGTTTCAGGTAGTGCAAGTTAAGCGATACATAACAGAAGAACAATGAGCCAAAAAAGGATTTACAAGAACCACAGTAAACCAGAAAAAAGGAGGGCTAGGGAATCAGAGAGCTTTAGGTTTGAGTCTTAGTGCATTACCTAATTGCCTAGAGGCTTTCTCTTGTAAAATGAGAAAAACTGTACTTGCTAGAACTATTGTGAGGATAATGACACAGAGGTCACAGTGAATGAATGTTTACTATGGTGATTTACAATATTTTCATTGGCATTATTCTGGATAGAACATTTCTCATCATGTTTATCCAATTCTATGTGTTGTGGATTTTCTTCTAATCTACAGTGAATGCTTTTATATCCTTTAAAATACTGGTGATATCAACAGTCATGGTTCAGAGTATAAATACATTTTGCTAATAAATCAAGCAATTGTACAGTCCTGATCAAAACAGACAAAATAACTTTCTAATGGTAGGGTCAACAAGCTATCCATCAAAACTATTGTCCTCCCACTCTTGGAAAATGGCAAGGTAAACAGGCAGTATTCTGATCCTTCCTTACAGATACAACAAGGAATAAAACAAGGAAACGGGCTTTGAGGGACTCAGAATCAGGGAACAGAGAGAAGCAGCAGGCAAAACTCAAAGAATAAACAATAAGTTGCTGAAAGTAAGAAAATCTCTTCTCTCATTGTATGTACTGATACCCCAGCCACACATGTCAATCACGGCTGTGAACTGGGAAAGCGGCAAAAGAGCAGCCTCCCCACCTACCACACACCTGCTGTTAGAAGGAGACGATCCCGCAACCTTCTGCTCTAAATTTAATAAGGCAGACCACTTGTGGATCCATTTGGAAACTGCCAGCACCTTCCTCACCCAGACACCACTGATTGCAGGCCTACTCTAAATTGCTATCAAAGGCCCTTGTGGTGGAGTCTCTCTCATAACCAACACACTCTCTGCCTTCTAAGCACCCCACCGCTCAGGCCCGTAAAGCCAACAGGAAATAACTCCTGGGAGTCAGTCTGGGTTGTCTCCCCCACTTCCATCCGGCACTTAGGATGGCTGACTGAGGGAGTCCTATGACAGGAAGGAAGCATCTTTAATGGAGGCTGCACCCACCAACAATCTCTGCGGGGGGCAGGGCTCTGACTGCAGCAAGGCAGACCTTCCTGGGGATGCGACCAGAATTCAACACTTTTCCCCCACCTGGTAACCAGTGATTGCCAGGCTGTTATGAACTGCAGCAGAAAATCCATGCAGCGAAGTCTGTTAACCACAGCCAGCATTCTAAACTTACTTGATTCCCTATTCACCCCAAAGCTCTGGTCTTAGAAACCAGGAAGAGGGATCTTCCCAGGAGACAATTTGAGTCTGTCCTCTCTCCCCTCTGGTCAATACTGAAGGCTGGGAGAGGAAGCAAAGCATCTTATGTGGAGGCCACACCCATAATCAACATACTACAAAGGCGGTCTCTAATAGCAACAAGGCAGACTGTGCGGTGGGGTTTGGGGGTTCTTTCAGAATGTTACAACTCCACCCCTACATAGTAACTGTGTGATGCTGGACTGACACAAACGCCTACATCAGATTTCCCACAGTGGGGCCAGAAGGAGCATCACCTAAGTGCAGGCTACTCCCCCCCACCACTACTGGACCATTTAGGTTCCAAAACCAACAAGACACTTCTCAGAGGTCCTACTGGGGAGAGGCAGCCCTTCCTCCTTCCCCAATGGAAGGAAGTTTGAAAAGCAGTCACATTACAGGCCAAAATGCATTACAACACCCAGCCCTGAAGGGGCTTGCTGGAGGTGGGTTTTCTCACTGAAGACATGGTAACAGTAAAAGAGAAGGGAAGGGAATAATAAACACTCAGAGAGGACAGTGCCCCCTGGTATACAGACGGATAACAGCACTGTATCTCCACTGAGCGGTGGTGCCAACGGGCAGGCTGGCTGATTCACAAGAGTGCTCTTCAGTTTGTTGGAGAGTCACTGAAAGTTGAAAACTGAGATCTGAAGCTTTCAGACTGAAATAAAACTAGAGAGTGAGAAGGAGGTGTCACAGAGAGACGGAGTAAATTATAAGCAAAGGCCACATACTCAGACTTTTTTGCAGAAAGTGGTAGAGGTAGGAACATCAACTACCAGGGAGAACCTAGAGAAAATTAAAACTTCAGAAAGTTATCCAAAGCTACATGTAAAAAGATCCATAGTAAAGGCAACTGCAAGGAGTAGTGTAAGGCTTAGGAATGAAGTATCCATGCATTATAATTCCAAATGTTTCTGTACTTTATCCTTTTTTCAGTGGCAAATGTATAAAAAGCAATGTAAATATTTTAATAGAGGACACCTGAACCATAAAGATATAATTAGCGATTACAACAAAATGGGAGTGGAGGTAGTGATACTGGTTGCCTTAGTCATCTGATGCTGCTCTAACTCAAGCTGGATTCAGAAGATGACATGGAACCAGTGACATCGCTGTTGATGTCAGATGGATCTCGGCTGAAAGCAGAGAATACCAGAAAGATGTTTACATGTGTTTCACTGACTGTTCAAAGGCATCTGACTGTGTGGATCATAATAAATTATGGCTACTATTGTGGAGAATGGGAATTTCAGAACATCTGATTGTGCTCTTAAGGAATCTGTATATGGACCCAGGAGCAGTGGTGCGAACAGAATAAGTAGATACCGCATGGTTTAAAGTCAGGAAAGGTGTGCATCAGGGTTGTATTCTTTCACCATACCTTTTTAATCTGTATGCAGGGCAAATAATCTGAGAAGGTAGATTACATGAATATGAATGAGGCATCAGGACTGGAGGACTACTCATTAACAATCCATGTTATGCAGATGACACCACCTTATTTGCATGAAGTGAAGAAGATTTGAAATACTGATGAAGATCAAGGATCACAGCCTTCACTAGGGACTGCAAGTCAAAATCAAGAAAACGAATACTTTCACAACTGGACTAGCAAGAAACATCATCAAATATGGAGAAAGGACTGAGGTTGCCAAGGGTTTCATTATTATTTTTTTATTATGACAGAGTGAAAATGTACATTTCCATATAAATTTACATGCCTACCTATATGCTGCTTCAACTGCTCTCCCTGCCCGGTGACAGCACACTATTCCTCTCTGCTCCATACATGTCTCATCCTCCCAACAGTTTCCTTTCCCCTCCTCTCCACCCACTCTCCTACCTCCAGCCAGAGGTCAGCAAATGATATCCTACAGATGCATAGAACCATAAAGTGCATCCAATATACGATCACTCCGCATCGCCAAGTCCAATCCATTCGTGTCCGAAGAGTGGACTTTCATTATGCTTTATGGGCAAGGGCAGCATCAGGGCCAGGGGCCATGCTCGGAGGGGTACCCCGAAACCACTGGACCATCAACTGAGGTCTTTTAGTGGAGATCTCAGGTGCACCACTTTTTATTCTTGTGTTGCCAGTGAGACTCAATTTTGTGAGCTCTATCGCGGCTCTCACAGGTGGTGGCCAGGCACCATCCCGTTCTTCCGGTCCCAAGTCGATGTAGGCACCCACTCATGTGGGTCTGTCTGTCTTCTGGGTTGTCTTTCCCCCATGTCGTTTGGTCCTCAGAGACCATCTGTTCCTGCTGAGTTGGGACCATTTGCTGTGCCCTCGGATGGCAGCTAGGCAGCTTTTCAGAACCCAGATGCTACTCACCAATGTAGGGTGCTGATAGCCGTCTTAGCAATACGCTAGTTGTATCAATTGGCCTCGATTTTGCCTAAGAGCATGGTCCCCTGCCCCCTGCCCCAGCTACTCTGACTTTGCAATATTAGGTTAAGATGGAAAGAGTATTCAAGTTATGTTGAAGTCCACTTAATACTGTTCTTGTTTCTAATGCATGCTGTCACCGATTTCACCCAATCAAATTCTACCAACTGTCTAATCTGAACCCTCTCCCCTCCCTCCTCTCCCTTGCAGCCATTAAAGAGTCTTTTCTTCTATGCATAAGTCTGTTTTTGAGATTTTATTGTAGAGCTCTCATACAATATTTGTCCTTTTGTCTCTGACTACTTTCACTCAACATAATGTCTTCCAGTTGAAACCAGGTTGTGAGATGTTTCCTGGAATCATCATTGTTCTTTATCATTGCATAGTGCTCCATTGAGTACATATACCATAGTTTACCTATCCGTCCCCCTGTTGTTCGGCATATCTGGGTTGATTCCATCTTTTTGCTATCAAGGACAATGCTGTGATAAACATTCTTGTGCATGTATCCATTGGTGTGAATGGCCTTGATTCTGTAGGATATATTCCAAGTAGCGGAATTACTGGGTCAAATATCTATGTCGATTTTTTTTAAGGAAGTGTCAGATTGTTTTCCAAAGAGGGTTGACAATTTTGCAAACCCACCAACACTGTAGGAGAGTTCTGCTTTTTCCACAGCCTCTCCAGCATTGGTTGTTTTGTGTTTTCCAGATCATGGCCAATCTGGTTGGGGTGAGATGGTATCTCATTGTCGTTTTGATTAGAATTTCTTTAATAACTAAAGATTGTGAACATGTCCGCATGTGTTTTTTGGCTGCCTAGATCTCCTCTTTAGAGAAATGTCTGTCCATCTCCTTTGCCCATCGCTTAATTGGATGATTTATCTTTTTCTTATTGATATTTTGTAGTACCTTATAGATTACGGAGATCAGGCGTCGGTCTGACATAGAGTTGCCAAATATTTTTTCTCATTCTGTAAGTGGCCTTTTAACTCTTGTGATAAAAAGTCTTTGGATGAGCAAAAGTGTTTGATTCTTAGTAGTTCCCATTTATCTATTTCCTGTTGATTGTGGTTTGTTTCATAGATTTTGAAGTCTGTCTACATTATGTATTACAACTTCCATTGTTGTTCCTATTTTTTCTGGAATGAGCTTTATCATTTTAGATTTGATATTTAGGTCTTTTATCCAGTTTCAGTTGTTTTTTGTATAAGGTGTAAGATATGGGTCTTGTTTCAATTTATTGCAGATGGATATCCAATTTTGCCAGCACCATTTGTTGAAGAGATTGCTTTTATCCCAGTTTAAGGTCTTAGGGACTCTGTCGAATATCAACTGTTCATAGGCAGATGGTGTCATCTCTGGGGTCTTGATTCTGCTCCATTGATCGATCTGTTTGCTCTTGTATCAGTACCAGGCTGTTTTGACCACTGTGGCAGTGTAATAGGTTCTGAAGTCAGGTAATGAGAGGCCTCCCAGTGTGTCCTTCTTCTTTAGTAGTACTTTACTTACCTGGGGTTTCTTCCCTTTCCAAACAAAATTGGTGATTTGTTTCTCCATCTCATTAAAAAATGACACTGGAACTTGTATTGAGATTGCATTATGTAAGTAGATTGCTTTGGGTAAAATAGACATTTTCACAATGTTAAGTCTTCCTATCCATGAGTAGGGTAGATGTCTCCATTTATCTAAGTCTCTCTTAGTTTCTTGTAGTAAGGGTTTGTAGTTCTCTTTGTAAAGGTCTGTTATTTCTTTCGCTAGTTAATTCCTAGGTGGCTTATCTTCTTAGGGGCTATAGTAAATGGTATTGTTTTGATGATTTCTTCATTAGCTGTCTCACTGTTGGTAAAAAGGAATCCTGCTGATTTACTTATGTTTATCTTGTATCCTGAGACTTTGTTGAACTCTTGTATCCATTTGAGTAGTTTACTTATAAATTCTTTGACATTCTCTGCATATACAATCAGATTGTCGGCAAACAGGGAGATTTTGACTTCTTTCCTGATGCAGATGCCCTTTATCCTTTGTTCTTGTTTAATTGCTGTGGCTTGAATTTCCAGTACTAAGTTGAATACGAGAGGTGAGAGTGGGCATTCTTGTCTAGTTCCTGTTCTCAAGGGTAAATCCTTCAGTCTCTCTCCATTCAGGATGATGTAGGCACTTGGTTTTGTATAAATGGCCCTTATTGTGTTGAGGAATTTTACATCTAGCCCTGTTTTGCTAAGAGTTTTTAGCATGAATGGGTGTTGGACTTTGTCAAATGCCTTTTCTGCATCAATGGACAAAATCAGGTGACTCTTGTCCTTTGTGCTATTTATGCGGTTAATCACATTAACTGTTTTTCTAATGTTGAACCAGCCTTGCATCCCTGGTATGAATCCCACTTGGTCATGATGGATTTTTTTTTTTAATTTTTTATTTATTATAACTGAGTGAAAATGTACATTGCCGTATAAATTTACATACCCACCTATATGCAGCTTCCACTGCTCTCCTTGCCCGGTGACAGCACACTATTCCTCTCTGCTCCATACATGTCTCATTCTCCCAACAGTCTCTTTTTTCTCTCCTCTTCACCCACTCTCCTTCCTCCAGCCAGAGGTCAGCAGGATGACATCCTATAGATGTACAGAACCATAAAGTGCATCCAATATATGGTCACTCTGCATCGCCAAGTCCAATACATTCCTGTCCGAAGAGTGGGCCTTCGCTATGACTTATGGTCAAGAGCAGCATCAGTGCGAGGGGCCATGCTCCCAGGGGAACCCCGAAACCACTGGACCATCAACTGAGGTCTTTTAGTGGGGATCTCAGGGTGCACCCCATTTTATTCTTGTGTTGCCAGTGAGACTCAACTTAGTGAGCTCCATCGTGGCTATCACTGGTGGTGGCCGGGCACCACCCGGTTCTACGGTCTCAAGTCGATGTAGGCACCCACTGCTGTGGGTCTCTTTGTCTTCTGGGTTGTCTTTCCCCCATGTCATTTTGGTCCTTGGTGAGCATCCGTTCCTGCTGAGTTAGGACCATTTGCTGTGCCCTCGCATGGCAGCTTGGCAGCTTTTAAGACCTCAGACACCACTCACCAACGTGGGGTGCAGAGAGCTCTCTTAGCAAAATGCTAGTTGTGCCAATTGGTCTTGCTTTTGCCTAAGAGCATGGTCCCCTGACCCCTGCCTCAGCTACTCTATCCTTGCAATATTGGGTTAAGATGGAAGGAGTACTCATGTTATGTTTAAGTCCACTTAATATTGTTCTTGTTTCTAATGTGTGCTGTCACTGATTTCACCCAACCAGATACCTAGCAACTATCTAATCTTAACCCTCCCCTCTCCCTCCCTCCCTTCACTCCCTTGCAGCTGTCAAAGAGTCTTTCTTTCTATACACAAGTCTGTTTTTGAGATCTTATTGTAGAGGTCTCGTACAATATTTGTCCTTTTGTCATTGACTGCTTTCACTCAACATAATGTCTTCCAGTTGAAACCAGGCCATGAGATGTTTCCTGGACTCATCGTTGTTCTTTATCATTGCGTAGTGCTCCATTGAGTATATATACCATAGTTTACCTATCCATTCTTCTGTTGTTGGGCATCTGGATTGATTCCATCTTTTTGCTATCGTGGACTGTGCTGCGACAAACATTCTGGTGCATGTGTCCATTGGTGTGAAACGCCTTGATTCTGTAGGATGGATTATTTTTTTGATATATTGTTGTATTCTATTGATAAGAATTTTGTTGAAGATTTTTGCATCTAGATTCATGAGTGATATCGGTCTGTAGTTCTCCTTTTTCGTTGGGTCTTTCCCTGGTTTTGGTACCAGGGTCATGCTGACTTCATAGTATCGGTCTCGGAGCATTCCATCCCTTTCTATACTGTGAAATAGTCTCAGTAGTATTGGAGATAACTCTTCTCTGAAAGCTTGATAGAATTCTGCGGTGAAGCCATCTGGGCCTGGGTTTTTTCTTGGTTGGCAATTTTTTGATGACCTTTTTCAATCTCTTCCTTTGTGATGGGTTTATTAAGTTGTTCTCCTTCATGCTGTGATAATTCGGGTAGGTGATATGAATCAAGGAATTGGCCCATTTCTGCTAGGTTTTCAAATTTGTTAGAGTACAGTCTTTCATAATATTCTGTTACGATATTTTTAATTTCTGTTGGATCTGTTGTGACCACTCCCCTTTCATTTCTTATTCAGGTTATTTGTTTCCTTTCCTGTTTTTCTTTAGTAAGTTTAGCCAGTGGTTTGTCAACTTTGTTGATCTTTTCAAAAAACCAGCTTTTGGTCTTTTCCATTTTTTCAACCGTTTTTCTATTCTCTAATTCATTTAGTTCTTCTTTAATATTTATGATCTGTTTTCTTCTGTTGCCTGAGGGGTCTCTCTGTTCTCTTTCTACTTGTTCAAGCTATAGCGTGAGTTCCTTGATTTGGTTTCTTTCTTCCTTCCAGATGTGTGCATTTATGGAGATAAACAAACCTCTGAGCACTGCTTTGGCTGTATCCCATAGGTTCTGGTAGGAAGTGTTTTCAGTCTCATTGGAATCCTTGATTTCTTTATTTCATCCTTGATTTCTTCTATAACCTATGGTTTTTTCAGCAAGATGTTGTTTAGTTTCCAAGAGTTCCACTTTCTATCTGTGTTTTTTCTGCTACTGATTTCGACTTCTATGGCTGTATGATCTGAGAAGATACTTTGCATTAATTCAGTGGTACGTATTTCGTTGAGAATTACATTATGTCCTAACACATGGTCAATTCTGGAGAATGTTCCATGTGCACTGGAGAAGAAGTTGTAGCTGTCTGCTGATCGGTAGAATGTTCTGTATATATCGATGAGGTTTAGTTGGTTAATTGTGGCGAAAATGTCTTCTGCATTTTTACTGAGCTTTTTTCTAGATAATTTGTCCAGTATTGGGAGTGGAGTGTTGCAGTCTCCCACTATTATTGTGGAGTGATCTCTTTTTTGAGTGCAGTCAGTGTTTCTTTGACGTATTTAAGTGTGCTGATATTAGGTGCATAAATATTTAATATAGTTAAGTGTTCACTGTGTACTGAACCTGTCAGCAGTAAACAGTGTCCATCTTTGTCCACAGTGGTGGATTTTACATTAAAATTGATTTTGTCTGAGATTAGAATTGCTACACCTGTTCTTCTTTGTTCATTGTTAGCTTGATATATATTCTTCCATCCTTTAATTTTCAGTGTGTTCCTATCTTTAGATCTCAAGTGAGCTTCTTGTAGACAACATATGGATGGGTCATGTCTTTTGATCCAAGATGTCACTCGATGTCTCTTTACCGGAGCATTCAGTCCATTCACATTCAATCTAATTATTGATAGGTATGTGTTCACGGCTGCCATTGTGATATGTTTATTTTTGTGTTGATGTTCTCTCAGTTGTTCTTATTAGTCTGTTCTGGGACATTCTTTTTGGTGAGTTGATTTTTCACCTTCTTTGGAGCGGTTTTGTAGTTGTTGAGACTCCTGTGTTAGATTTCTTGATATGGTTGTAGCATCTTTGTTGTGCTTTACGGCTGCCCCTAATATCCCCCTTAATAAACTATATATAAATCCCATTTTAATTACTACCAGTCTTGTCGACTTCCTCTCCATCTGGAAGGACTATAATGACTGCAGTACATCTGTCATTTTAATATGATGGCACCATAGTTTTCATCATAATCACTGGATTGTTTCTATCAGTATTAAAACTGTGGCTGACTTTGGAGCCTTCCCTAACTGAGTAGAATTCTGGATGACGAGTTCTTTTAAAATATAAAGTTAGTGGTTTTGTTCTTCTAAGCCAAAGCCAAGAACTTCTTTCATTTCTTGTATTTTTGGTTTGGTTTTCACTAAGTCTATGAGTTTCTGTTTATCTGGGAATGTTGTAATTTCATTTTCATATTTGAAAGATAGTTTTTCAGGATATATAATTCTTGGTTGGAAGTTCTTCTCCTTCAAGGTTTTGAATGTGTCACGCCACTGTATCCATGCAAGAATGGTTTCTGCTGAAAAATCTAGTGAAAGCCTACAAGGTTTCCCTCTGAATGTTAGCTTTGCTTTGAGTCTTGTTGCCTTTAAGAGTTGCTGCTTATGTTTCATTTTGTTAAGCTTGATTGGAATATGTCTTGGAGTCTTTCTTTTGAGATCTATATTGGGTGGCGTACTATATGCATCTGGGATATTTCTTCTCTTCCTTCAGGATTTCTGGGAAGTTTTCTGTCAGCAACTCAGCAACGATGCTCTCTGTGTTCTTGGGTGTCTCATCCTGTTCAGGGAGTCCAATTAATCGAAGGTTGTTCCTCTTGATAGAGTCCCACATGCTTCTTAATGCTTCTTCATTTTTCTTGTTTCTTTTTTCTGATTTTTCCTCATAGACGCTGGCATCAGTAGTTCTGTCTTCCGAGTCAAAAATTCTTCTTTCCATTTGTTGCATTCTGTTTTCTTGGCTTTGAGTGGAAGTTTCTATGTCTTTTATTTTATTCTTGATCTGCAGGATTTCAGAGTACTGGTGTTCCATCAGATCAAACAGCTTGCTTAATTTTTCATTTTGTTGTGTTGCATCTTGTATAAGGTCTAGAAGGGCTCTGTATATAATCCTTTTATAGTCATCTTCCGATGACTTCAGAAAAGTTTCTTGATCTGGAGAACTCCTTAGTTGTTTTGTTTGTGAGCCTTCTGAAGCCATGGGTTATTTCTTGTATGCCATGAGTATCTGTTGCTTTTGGGGTACCATGTGAGTAAATAGAGGCTGGGAGTGATACTATGAGGATGGACCGCAGATGTTTCTCTAGCCAAGCCAGGCCAAGTGCCGTCAATCTAGGCTGCCTTAAAATGTAGAGCAAAAGATATCTGACCACTTCCCAAGTCTGTTAGGTTTTCAGGTGTAGAGGTCCCTCTTCGCAGCTGGCAAATAAGCACCTCTATCCAACCCCAAATGATACTAACTAGTTCAAAATATAGCAATGCTACTGCCCTGTTGGCCTCTGCTGACACGGCCCAGCCTTAGGCGACACTATGTAAACTACTGCTTTTCTGGTAGAAAAGTGCTCTCCTGTGGTCAGGCTCCGGCTCCCAAGCTAAGAATTAGGTCCAGCTGCGGCCACCGTATCTAAGAAGGCACCTTCCACATGGTTGGGATATAGGGCACTGAAAGTGCCAAGAGGTAGTGAGTCCTACACCTCTGTTGCTGGGCCCCCACCGTAGGCAACACTGTATAAACTTTGGCTTTTCTGTCAGAGAAGCGCTGTCCTGCTTGCAGGCTCTGGCTCCCAGGCTAAGAATTACACCCTGCTAAAATCTCCATATCCAACATGACGTCCCGCACGCAGGCACTGTGGTCCCGTATGAACCGCGCTGTGGTAGAGATAAAAAGACAGGCCCAAAATGGCTAGATGAACACAGTCCTAAACCTGGCTCTCAAAATACGGCAATTTCTCCTGCCTGTCCCACCAGCAGTGCATCTGAGTCTAGCTGCTAGGCAAAACCCAGCTCCACCCAATGGCCAAGACAGAGGGAAAAAAGTCAAAATTGTGTGTTTACCTTTGGTCCATGAGAGCCAGGGCTAGCCAGGAGTGGGAGTCAGCGAAATAAAGGAGGTTTTTCATTCAGTGGTATGAAGTCCAATTTAACAGCCTTGTGCCGTGTCCTGAGGGCTCACTATGTGATCAGAAGGCTCCGTTTGATTATCAATTCAGGACTTGGTTTGCAGAGGGATATAAAGAACTTTAAGACAAAATCTCTTACAACAGGTAAAGACGGACATCATGTAGTAATAAATGGATTAATTAATTAAGATTTAACATAGGTCCACTCTTCGAACATTGGACTTGGTGATGCAGAGAGACCACATATTGGATGCACTTTATGGTTCTATGCATCTATAGGGTATCATCCTGTGGACCTCTGGCTGGAGTAAGGGGTGTGGGTGAAGAGGAGGGGAAAGGAAACTGTTGGGAAGATGAGACATGTGTGGAGCAGAGAAGAATAATGTGCTGTCACTGGGCGGGGAGAGCAGTGGAAGTGGCATATAGGTGGGCATGTAAATTTATATGGGTATGTACATTTTCACTCAATCATAATTAAAAAAAAAAGATTTAACAATTGTAAATATATATGCACCCAACACTGGAGTAGCTAAATATATAAAGCAAATACTGATAGAATTCAAGGAAGAGAGAGATGCCCCTACAACAATAGTTGGAGACTTCAACACACCACTTTCAATATTGGATAGAACATCTAGAAAGAAGACCAACAAGGACTTGAATATAAATGAACTAGACTAAACAGATACATATGGAACATTCCACCCCAAAGCAACACAAAATACATTCTACTCTGGTACACATGTGTCGGGGGCCATGAAAAACTTCAGGCCCCCAAAAAACAGGAAGTCTGGAAAGCCCCTGAAAACGCACGTGCGCGAAAACTACCCACACGTCACTGCCCAGCATCACTGTCCAGGCATACCGCCTAACCAATCATAAAACGCCAAATGCCTCACACCAGATATCACCCGATTCTAAATCCTTCCCCTTCCCGCTGTATATATATATCCACTGCTGAAATAAAAAATTTTTGAGGCTTGATCAGAATTTTGTCTTGCCTCTATTTCTTCGCATCTCTTGCCCCGTTTTCCTTTTCACAGGTTCCTCCCCGCCCTCCGTTGATTTGCCCCGCAGGCCGCGGCACACATGGATCCTTCTTCAGGAAAGACCACATGTTAGATGTGAAGGCAAATCCAGTAATGCAGGGGTTGTTCAAAATCAGGAGATCAATTAAACATTAACAGAACAAAAGAAAATAACCACATGATAATTTCCATGGATGCATAAAAAAAATTGCTAAAATCTAATATCCCTTTTTGATTAAAAAAAAAAAAACCTAAAGGAATCAAGAAAGTAAAAAAATTTCCTACTGACTGGGAAAAATATTTGGCAACTACATATCTGATAAACATCCAATTTTTGTTATCTATGAGGTACTGCAACAAATCAACAGGAAAAAGGCAAATAACCTAACTAAACAATGGGCAAAGAATATGGACATATACTTCTCCAAAGACAACTTCCATGCAGTCAAAAGACACATGAGGAAATGCTCAAGGTCATTAGTCATTAGAGAAATCCTAATCAAAACTACAATCTGACTCCAACAAGGTTGTCGATAATCCAAAAAACACAAAACAACAAATGTTGGAGAGGCTGTGGAGACACCAGAACTCATCTACATTGCTGGTGGGAATGTAAAATGGTACAATCTCTTTGGAAAGTTATTTGGGCTTTTCCTAAAATGCTCAAATTAGAAATACCATGATTCAGCATCCCCCAGCTTGGAATATATCCTAGAGAAATAAGGGCTGTCACATGAACAGATACATGTACACAAATGTTTACTGCAGCACAGTGTACAACAGCAAAAATATGGAATCAATCTAGATATCCATCAATAGATGAATGGATAAACAAACTATGGTATATATACACAATGGAACACTAAGCAATAATAAAGAACAACACTGATTTTATGAAACAAAATGTGGAATGAACTGGAAAATCTTTCGAGTGAAATCAGTCAGTTGCAAAAGGACAAATATTATACGAGACCACTATTACAAGGACTTCAGGAAAGACCTATGCACAGACGATAATACCCTTTGATGGCTACACAAATGGGGATGGAGGAAATGGGTTATTCATAGATTAGTCAATAGGAATTCAGTTATGTGAAAGGAGTGGCAGCACGCAGTAGATGGGAGGTCAGCATAACTAGATTATACCATAAGTTAAGGGCTTTCTAAATTCAACCCAACATTTTAAAGGACAGAGTAGCAAGGATGGGGTTCTGGGGACCATGTTTTCAGGGGATACCAAGGTCATTTGGCATAACTAGTCTTTTTCTGAGTCTTCTGCACCCCATATTGTTGAGTGGAGCCTGGGGTCTTAAAAGCCAGCAAGATTCCATCTAACAAATATCAATTGGTCCCAGCCCACCTGGAGAACATCAAAGAAATGAGAAAAATGAGTTCAGGGGACAGAAGACCCATATGACTGGGAAACTACATCAGCTGGAGAACAGAAGAACTAGATGGTGCCCAGCCACCACCAAAAAGACAGCCCTGACATGGAACACAACGTAGAGTGCCTCACGTAGCATAAGAGTAAGAGCTATGCAGATCTAGAACTGTATTAAAAGACTAGAACTGACGGTCCAACACGCTCAAGGGTCCCCTGAGAACATGGCCCCTAGTCTTGCTGCTAGCACAGAGCTGAAACCAATAAGGAAGCCAACACTTCAGGCAAAGAATGGACTGGACCTGGGACATACAGTGATGCAGGTGGTGTATGTACTTTGTCGTTTAAGATATATATGAGGCTATTTTACTAGTTTCTTTTTAAAGGGGAAAGAAGAGGGTGTAGGGGAGGGGCCAAGTGCTGGTTCAAGTGGATACTGGAAGTGAAGAATGTAAAGAAAGAGTGTGCTGTCACAGGGTAAGGAGTGCAGATAGAGTTACAGAGAGGTGGATGCCTGGGGTTTTATACGACAAACTGTCTTGGACTGTACACTTTCACTTCATCACAGTAAAAAAAAAAAAAAAAACTACAGGTGTTTGGAATAGAATAAAAATTCCTCAGAAGGATTCAGGGCATACATGAACAGACAACATTACAGTTAATGGGAGAAGACTGGGTGCTTTCACCTTGAAATCAGGAAAAATACAAAGATGCCCACTCTCTCACCAATTCTATTGAATACCGTACTAGAAGTCCTAGTCAGATAAGAAAACAAAAAGGTATCTAGATTGGAAAACAAGAAGTAAAATCATATTTATTCATGGATGATACAATCCTATAGAGAGAGAAACTCAAAGAGTGCATACAAAAGGTGCTGGAGGAAGGAGAGTGGATGGAGAGGAGGGGAAAGGAGACTGCTGGGAGGATGAGACATGTATGGAGCAGAGAGGAATAGTGTGCTGTCACCAGGCAGGGAGAACAGTGGAAGCTGCACATAGGTGGGCATGTAAATTTATACAGGAATGTACATTTTCACTCAGTCATAAAAAAAAAAGTTCTAGAACAGAGAATTTAAGCAAAGGTATAGAGTACAAGATCAACAAACAAAAATGTGCTAGATTTCCACACACCAGCAATGAAAAAGAAGAGAGGGAAACTTGGAAATTAATTCCATTTACAATAGCATCTAAGAGAAAAAATACCTATGAATAAAGCTAGCCAGGTGTTTTAGTCACCTGGTACTGCTCCAACAGAAAATACTGTGAATGGAAGGCTTTATCAAGAGAAACTTTATTTGTCACAGTCCGGTAAGCCACGAATCCATTTACCAGTTCCAGCTCCATTCAAAAAAAGAAACTGTCACAGTCCAGTAGGCTGAGTCCAAGTTCAAGAAGAGCCTGTTGGCATAGGAACCTCGGGTCCAAAGGATGTGCTCTGCTCTCGGTGTTACCTTCTTGGTGGTACGAGGTTCCCGATTCTCTACGTTCACTTCTCTCCCTTATATCCCACAGTTGGTAACTTGAGTCCTGCCTCACCAGCACAATTGCTGCCCATTCTCCATCATCAATATCACAGAAGCAGGATTCATAACACATGGGAGGAATGGCACCATATTGGGACTCACAGCCAAGTCAAATCAATACATACATTTTGGGGGGAACACAATGCAATCCATGACATCAGGGATGTGAAGGACTTATAGAATGAAAACTATAAAACACTGTTGGAACAGATTATAGAAGACTTAATTAAAAAAAAAAAGATACTTTTGGATTGGAATACTTAATATCATTAAGATGTCAGTGCTACCCAAAGCAATCTAGAGATTCTACACACTCTCAATCAAAATTCTAACTTACAGAAATGGAAAGAAACAATTTTCAATTTTACACAGAATGGCAAGAAGCCCTAAATAACTTATGCACTGCTGAAAGACAAGAATAAAGTAGGAGGTGTCACACTTTCTGATTTTAAAACATATTATAAAGCTACCATAATCAAAACAGCCTGGGGTTAGTATAATAACAGACAAATAGACCAAGGAAATAGAATGAGTATCCAGAAATAAATCCTAACATCTATGGCAAAGTGATTTTTGACAGGAGTCTTAAGTCCACTTAACAGGAAAAGAAGTGTCTCTTCAATAAGTGGAATTCAGAAAACTATATTTCTATATGCAGAAAAATGAAACAGGATCCATGCCTCACACCATATACAAAAACAAACGAAAAATGGCTTAAGGTCCTAAATGTGCAAACTAAAACCATAAAATTCTTAGACAATAATGCAGGGGCAACGATTATGTAACATAATACAAAAGCACAACAGCAAAGGAATAAATGGAATCTCATAAAAATTAAAAATTTTTGTTGATCCAAAGACTTTACCTAAAAGTTAAGACAAGCTGGAGTTCAGCAAAATACCTTTGGAAATCATATATTCCAAAAAGGACAAGTGAGGTACAATTTCATTTATATAAGAATATAAGAAAAGGCAAATGCATGGAAACTCAAGTTTATTACTGGTTATCAGGGCTGGGGAGGAAGGGGGATTAAAAGTGATGGAAAAATTGGATTGGTTGAGGGTAGAGTTGCAAAGTCAATTACTGTAATTGATATAGATATGTTGTATACCTGTAAAAAGTTGAATTGTCAAAAGCTGTGTGGTACACAAGGCCTGACAATTAAGTTCACAAACTTGTCAACGTGTGCTTATGTTAGCAGCACTGTATATACAACTCAGTAAGGCTTCATGAACTTGGTATATCAATGTCTCAGAGCTATGTTTGTGTCAATATGTGGCAGTACCTTGCTGAGTGGTGTTCATTATTGTTGTTCTTGTGTGCAAACAAGAGAATGTCAGAGCTTGAATTAGAACAGCGAATAAACATTAAATTTCTTGTTAAATTTAGCAAGCGTACAAGTGAAATCAGGGACATGTTAGTCCAAGTTTATGGGGATAATTCCATAAAGAAAACAGTACTGTACAAATGGATTAAATGTTTTTCTAAGGGGAAAGAAAGCATCACTGATGAAGAAAGGTCAGGGAAAGCAGAATTGACAAAAACATTGCAAAAATTCATCAAAGTGTGTATCAAAACCATCAACTGACTGTGAGAAGCATACCAGTAAACAGCAACAGAGAAACAGGAAAATCTTAACTGAAAATCTTGGCATGAGAAAGGTGTGTACAAAAATGGTCCCAAAGGAACTCACCAATGAACAAAAGCACAGAAGAGTCTAAGTTCACCAAGACCTTTTGGAGAGGCAAGACAATATTTTCAACAGTGTTACCACTGGCAATAAAATGTGGGTGTACCAACAGGACCCTGAAACAAAGGATCAAAGTGCCAACAGAAGTCAGCCAGCTCCCCACAACAAAATGTTCTGTCAGTCCAAATCAACAGCCAAAATGACATTGCTAACCTCTTTTTGATATCAGAGGGATTGTACATTACGAATCTGAGCCAAATGGACAAACAGTTAACTGAGTTTACTATTTGGAAGTGCTGAAAATACTGCGTGAGGAAGTTAGATCAAACTAACCTGAACTTTTTGCCAAGTCATGGCTCTTGCATCAAGACAATACATCAGCTCACATGGCACTGTCTGTGAGGGAGCTTTTAGCCACTCTTTGTTCACCTTATCTGGCCTCCAATGACTTTTTCTTTATCCAGAGATAAAAGAAATATTGAATGGAAGACATTTGGATAACATTCAGCACATCAAGGGTAATACAACAGCTCCGATGGCCATTCCAGAAAAGAGTTCCCAAATTGAACAGTGGACTAGGCACTGGCATCAGTATATAATTTCCCAAGGGGAGGCCTTCAAAGGTGACTATAGTGATACTCAGCAATGAGGTATGTAGCACTTTTTTTAGGATTAGTTTGCAAACTTAATCGTCAGCTCTTGTAATTACAAAAATGACAATAATGACAAACAAAAGTAGCTGCTGAGACTGCTTATATACAACCAAATACTTCATGGGATTTAGTTTCTTAGTTTGGAGGTTTAGGATCACAGTTTCACAGGACCTCCCAGCTAGTTGGCCTAGTAACAGGTTTATTTCCTCTGTCCATTCCACTTCCGAGTTCCTTGGGCAGCGCCCAGGGCCTAAAAGCCTGCAAGCAGCCACTTCAGGCATGAAAATTGGTCTCTCTTCACCTGCAACAACACAGGAAGAATGAAGAGACAGGGAAAGAAGGAGGACACTGAATGCCTGGGTAACCGCCACCATGAAAAACTACCTCCTTTGCCATGATATCGAAAGAAGTGGATGATGCCCAGCTACTGTTACTAAATATTTTGATGAAAGATTCTGTAGCAGAATCTTTGATCAAAAGGGAGGAAATACAGAACAGAATTTCACACTATCATGGATTCTAGGCTTTGTGGAGCCATGGGAGAATAGATAAACTCCTAAAAACTGTTCTGAGATAACCTCTGAATGTTGGAGTCTTCTTAAAACCTAACAATAAAATAAATAAACCCATTGCTGTTGTGTCAACTGACTTACAGTGATCCCACAGGACAGTTTCCAAAGAGCACCTGGTGGATTTGAACTGCCAGCCTTTTTCGTTCGCAGCCACAGGACTTAACCAGTGTGTCACCAGAACTTAGATTAACTAGTGAAAAAGGTTGGCTTGTTAACAACTGTCTGTATAGGATAAAAGCATCTCACAAAGATTATACAGGAACCTTGGGCGACAGTTGAGTTTATGCTAACAAGGAAGAACAACTGAGAAAAGGACGGTTGAAGTGGTTGTACAACTTGAAGAACTAATCAATCTCACTGAATTGTACATGTAGGAACAGTTGAATTGGTTTTATACCTTGCTGTGTATATTCTCGAGTGCAATAACAAGTTTTAAAAAAAGAAATTCATGTCTAGCCTACTACAAGCCAGAGCTGCCTTCAGGAAATGTGGTTCCAGAGCACAAGTGCATTTGTCAGCCTTCTCTGCAACTTGACAAGGTCATGTGACAAGAGCTCTCCTGTGGTGTGACTACAGGCAATAATGGTCACTTTCAGGCCAAGAACATTACAGTGAAGACGTTCTTTGTCCAGTCTCTCCCCGCTTCTCTGCGGTACAGAGGACTCCGCAGGCCTGGGGATCAGTAGCACAGCAAGGAGGGAACCAGGGCCTCTGACTCACGCAGTGGGGAAGGCAGCCAGTGACTTGCACACCTGCCTTGGATAGGAGCGAGAAGTAATGTTCCATTGTGCTATGCCACTAAAATTCAGGGATTTGTAACAGCAGTTAGTGTGACTAATACATACATCTCCCTAAGTAAGATAGTCAAGTCAGATGAATCCCTTCTTGTCTGCCTAACGCTTAAGAGGAAGCAGACTGAGAGGTGAAGCCTGACCTCACCAGAGAGCAGTAGGTTCTACACTGATGAACAGCAGCTGATCAGTAAGCACTAGGACAGTCTACTCCAGCCACTTTGGTGGATGCTTTGTTTCTCCTTTTAGGATAAGATCTCCCTGACCTTCCCAAGGCACATAGGAGCTAAATCCATACGACTCCTAATTCCTAATTAGTTATATACAAATTGCATCCATCCTGGCCAGTACAATGACAAGACCTGTGAGAACTGGTCCTGGAACACGGCTGGGGCAGGCTGAAGTGATGGCTGGGTGATCAGTGCTGTCCTTCTCTTGTCTTTGTCCACACACCCATCCAAAGGAGGGAAAGTATTAGGGCTGCAGACCATGTCCATGTCCCTTGAAGGAGTACGGACGTCACCCCTCAATGATCTGAGACCCCAGAATTCGCATGACTGCTAATGTCACCCTGCAAAAAAGTTAGTATGTGGCTCCATGTTAGAATTACTGTCTTCTATGCAGAGATTCAAGTTTAATTCCCATCCAGTGTACCTTATGCAGCCACAACCCATCTGTCAGTGGATTGCATGCTGCTTTGATGAAGAGCTTCCAGATTAAGATGGAGCTGGAATAAAGGCCTGGTGATTTGCTTTCAAAAAAATCAGCCACTGACAACCCTCTGAGTTACAATAGTCCGATCTCTCACTAATCACGAGGATGGTGCAGGATCAGGAAGTGTTTCATCTCACTGTGCACGTAGCTGCCATGAGTTAGATGAACCATATGGCTGATGGCAGCTAACCACCAGCACAACAACTTGATACTCTAGTTGGGATTTGCTTTAAAATAAGCCAGCAACAGGCTGGGGTCGGGTGTGGGGAAGTAGGTAGTACATGGATGAAACAGAATTGGCTGTACACTGATACTTGTTGAATTTGGATGAGGAATAACACAGATGTTCTCATACTATCCTCTCTTCACCTGCAGCAACACAGGAAGAATGAAGAGCCAGGAAAAGGAGGAGGACACTGAATGTCTGGCTAATTGCCATCATGAAAAACTACCTCCTTTGCCATGATATCAAAAGAACTGGATGATGCCCAGCATCATATTTGTGAATATTTGAAAAATTCTATAAAATTTTGTTTTAAAAAGTCTCCTGTGGGCTGAGAAAGCAGCAGAAGAGGAAGAGAAGTGAATGTATTCCAAATCCCCCCTCCTGTTGCTCTCCAGGATACCATGGTTACTCTCATGACGGAGGAGCGATTTAGCACAAACAGATTTGTTTTTTCTATTTCCATTAATATTTAGTACATGTCATTACCTCCAAGTCTAATCACTTAAGGAAGAGATTTTAAATAATTCATTAATACAAATGAAAGAAGAAGCCATGCTGTCTTTTCATTACCCACCAGGCCTGGAAGGCCTTCCCCTCTAGTCCTGACATGGGCACATAAATATATTAATGCACACACCAAGAAGAATACACGTTAAAATCACTAGACACAAAGCTGCCAGTACTTTTGTGATACAAAAACAATCTTCTTGTTTACATCTCCCGTGCCGACTGCTCCACCTCAGAACAGCAGCAGAGAAATCATTCAAGGGCGTGCCTCTTTCATCTCCAGTTCAAATAAAAATTCCTCTTCTACTTTCACAGAATTTTGCAGTCTCTAATATACACATACACAAATATCATTTCTTGAACGCTTGCTTGTGTGAGTACATGTTTATATGCTTTTGTTTATTTTTTACTGTGGTGAAACTATACACTAATTCAACATTTCCTACATGTACAATTCAGTGACCTTGATTACGGTCTTCAAGCGGTACAACCATTTTGCTATCATTTTCCAAATTACCCCATCACTATTAGCACTAATACAGTGCCCCCAAGTGAAAACTCCCCCTTCTCCTCTCCCTCTTAGCCTTGGTAACCACTAATAATCTTTAGTCTCTCTATATTTGCCTATTTTATGTAGGTGAAATCATAAAGTATTTATCCTTTTGTCAGTCTTATTTTGCTCAGTATGTTTTCAAGGTTCATCCAAGTCATAGCACACATACACATATGCTTTAATGTCTAGAGACAGGGCTTGTATCTACCTTTTAAAATGTATTTGTTCCTAGTATGTCGCACAGGAGGGCACCTAAAACAAAATAGAGGACAACATCTGGACAGCCTAGAAAAAGATCCAAGGCATACTCTCTGAAGTGGGATCTAGAGTACATGCAGTGTTTTTTCTTTAGGAGCCCATCAACATCGGACTGATTTTTTTCAAGATCGGTACGCTATATTCTGCGAAGAAGCCAGGATTTTCCTTCCCTTAGCTGTTAAAGGGTTCACACCTCTGCAGGGGAGCCTCACCGCACACGCTGCGGTAGAGATACAGTGCAACTTACCACGAGGGAGAGAGGTCTTTTCCAGGAGACCACACCAATAAGTCCAGACAGCAGCACCTGAAAGGACAAATAACCGTTCAGCAAGTAAGATGCGTTAGGAGCTGTCAATAAACAGCTGAAACAAAATTCACCTTTTCAACCCGAGGAAGGGCTGCAGAATGTAGCACAAATTACGAGCACAGTTACAATGGCCTCCTTTCCCGTTCTGATGCTCCTAGCCTACAGCCACACTAACAGACTCATTCAGCTCTTTATTTACACCCAGCACTGCACTGGTCCTGAGAGTCTGTTCGCTTTCCAAAAGGCCTCTGTCAGGCCACACACTCCATTTAGGTCCTGCCAGTTATATGGCTATGCTATTTATAAATTAGCCATGGGGGGCTGCAGAGTCCACTGTGGCTTTTGGCAGCCCCTCTATGTCAGAGTAGAACTATACTCCACAGGATTTTCAATGGCTGGGGTTTCCAAAGCTGATCACATCCTTCCTTTAATAGTGCCCCTGGGTGGACTTGAACCTCCAACCATTCGGTTAGCAGCAAAACTCACTAACTATTCACAACATATTCCAGTGAGGATTTAAAGCACCATTTTTGAGAAAGGTAAAGTTCTCCCCTCTCAACAGTCACCCAGCCCACAAGTCCCTCTGCTCTGAGTGCTACTGACTTACAGGACCTGTCCCGACCCTCAGGACCAATGCTTGGCTGGCCCTCTCCTGTCTATAGCTTGTCCTCCCATCACACACCTTTATCTTCTCTGCTGTCTCGGGAAAGTAGTTCCCACCACTCAATAGCTCCCACCTCTCTGAACCAATATGTGTCATCCAATGAGATCCCCTAATGTACTAACTCATTTCCCAGGTTACTGTGTCTTAACTGGCCTATCTCCTCCAGCAGTTGTCCCCTCTGTCCTAGCTCCTACCTATACTCCCTACGACAGGAATATTCATAAGTCTTCCGTATCTCAAAAGTAAGGAGGAAAAAGCACCTTCAGTCCTTTTTTAGCTACTGGCCTAACTTTCTCTCTGCCTGCCTCAGAAATCCATACTCCCAGTGAAACCATCTCCCCACACTCCCAATCTCCTTAGCTATAGGAAGGCCAATGGCACTAAGGGATACATTCATTCCCCCATCACTACAACCTGTCTCTGACCCTGTTGGTCCAAAGAAACTCTTCTTACAAAGGTCACTGACAAGTTACAGGTCCAGCCATCAGCCTGCTGGCTGGTGACTTATCAGTCCTTACATTTTAACCTCCTTTTTTCTACACTTGTGCGTACAGCTCTCCCCAACACTCTTTTTATTTTTCTGGCTTCTTCTGTCCTCAGGTTCTCTCAGCATTCTCCTTGTTCTTCCCCTCTTCTTCCCAGTTTCCAAGATACCCTACTCAGCTTCTCATCTCTTTCTGCTCCATGGCTCCACTGGATATCCAGCTATGACTGAGGGTCCTCTAACATCCACGTGCTAGCTGTTCTCACTGGTGACTCTCAGTCTAGTTACACTAGTGTCTATCAGGAACTACTTGGTGTCCTCTCCAACTCAGCATATCCCAAGCTCCGTCTTCCTCTTACAGTTACTATATTCCAAAATGCACCCCTTGGTCACTCAAGCCAAAACCCTGGAGATGATTCCCCTCTGCTTCGCTCCCAATATCCAATCAGACCTGATGAGGGAGAGTAGCTGTGGGTCCCCTTTTAACAGAGGAATATTGAAGAGGCTCCAGGATAAGGAGGAACCCTGGTGGTGCAGAGGTTAAACACTATGACTACTAACCAAGGGGTCGGCAGTTCAAATCCACCAGACACTGCTTGGAACTTTCTGGGACAGTTCTACTCTGTCCTATAGGGTCACTATGAGCAGAAATCGACTCAACAGCAGAGGGTTTTTCTTTTTCTTTTGGTAGGAAAATCACATCAGATCACAAAAGGAAGGTCAATCACACAACACTGGGAATCGTGGCCTAGCAAAGTTGACACACAGTTTTGGGGGATACAAGTCAATCCGTAACAAGTTTTGCCCATGGAAGCTCTCTAAGACATGACTTACAAAAAGTGTTCTCTGTTTTCCTACACACCAATACTGGCGTCACGTAGACCAGGCTTGGATATGGGATAGGAATGACCAAAATCCTGAAAAAATTCATTTACTTTGCCTTCTACTTTCCATTTCTACTGCTGGAAATTTTACCTATTCTCTGAGACATGGTCCAATACCTGAGCAATCAAGAAGGGTCTATGAATTCTAGAATACAAGTATGTCCCTTAAAACTACTTCTAGGTAACCCTGGTGGCATAGTGGCTAAGTGCTATGGTTGCTAAACACAAAGTCAGAAGTTTGATTTGGCGCTCCTTAAAAACTCTGTGGGGCAGTTCTACTCTGTCTGTAGGTTCACTGTGTGTCAGAATCAACTCAATAGCAGGTGTTGGTGGTGATCCTCATCATAAAGATATTCCATGAACAGACACAAATGATTTCACTGCCAACAAACATGGATGAGTTGCTTATTGAAGAGAATTTACAATTCTAAATATCATTAGTAAGTCTAAGAGAAAATAGATCAAATTCCTCCACACAAACGAAGAAAATAAAATCATCAATCTCAGTGTAATAAGTATAACTCTATCTAACATAATCCCCAGTGATCGATAACCTTGTGCAATGCCTTCCCTTGAGAATCACTCCATTAATTCTCTCTCAACAACACCTTGAGATGATGCAACTCTGGAAATGCTTTGATTGCAGCCTTGTGAGAGACCCTAATCAGAGGATCCATCTAAGCTGTGACCAGACTTGGTCCCTAAAAACTGTGAGATAAAAAATGGATGTTGTTTTCTCACTAAGCATGTGGTAATTTGCTATGCAGCCATACAAAACTAGTACACCCACAGTGAGATATTGGATTATTGTTCCAAAAATGTCCATTCTATTTCTATACTTACCCAGGAAGAGGAATTTCTCAGCCTCTCTAATACCAGAAACACAGCATCAGCTCTCAGGCATGCCCAACGAGAGAAAGCGCGCAGGAAGCATGCAAAGCCTGGATTCCAGACTTCTACCTCCAGAGGACCCCTGATTTGATCTGCATGATGGCTGAGGGGAGTGGGCTGTGCTCCTCAGAGTACTGGTATGACAGAATTTCAGAGCTATGGCTCTGAAAGTATCAGGTCTCATTTTGAACTACTTTTGCTTAATTCCCATTACCAAAGAGGACTGTGTTGCATGTTCTGACATCTCAGCAATTCTGAAGTTTATTTTCTACCACTTCTGTACAGAAAAATGGTCATGAATCTAGTTAGCTATGAAATTACTGCATCTCATCAAACTTTTCTCCCTTTTAATTTGCCAGTATTGTTATTCACAGTGCACAGTGTACAAAGAACTTAAAGAAATTGAAGAGGTTCAGAGAAGAGTACCATATAATTAAATAACTATAAAGGAAAAGCCAAAAGACTGTGAAAGGCATGATATTGCTCAGAGAGAGCCAGCTTAACTTTTCAAGCACCTGTAAGTTATTATAAAGGCACCACCTCACACTCCTTCACTTCCCCACCCAGCTGAAATGAAAGCAACAGATAAAATTAGAAATGAGAAAAAACTTCCTCTTATTGAGGGCAATGAAAGGGGATAACAGATGGACAGGAAGTCATGGCAACTCTAGAGCCAAAAACTTTCCTATGTGATTTCTATTGCTGTCTGGACACAGAGCCTTGAATAAATTAGCTCTTTCAATCTCATCCTCTAAGACTGAAAAAAGACCATTCATCATCTGAAATCAAGAGTTTTCTTTGATTCTTCAAATTTGGTTCAAAAGCAAATGGTAATGCAACACTTTAGGTAGTGAAGTTAAGTCCTCCTTAAATGCTGACTTGAAAGTCAATTAATTTACTTTTATAAAACATATGACAGGTATGCCCAACAGAAACTATGATGTCTTCCTACCACTAAGAAGTGTTCAATAACTTCTGGAGAAAGAACAATTGTTGCAAAAATGAAGCAAATATCATTCTTATCTATCTGGAATAAGAAGAATCTATTAACTATGAGTTCCAATAGCTTTCAGAGGTCTGCCCTATGAAGCTCAGGGTTCTTCCATCAGGCTCATGGAATACCCGAGCCTGACTCTCCCAAAGAAGCTTACCCTACCTCCATTTTTAAAAGTAATTGAACAGTTTTGTTTGTTTTGGTCTCCCCGGGGCCATCTGGAAACTTGCTCCTTCAGGCCCTTATCCTCTGTCTCTACCTCAGCTCCTGCTTGTGGAACACACTCATCTTCACACCCACTCCACCTGTCATGAACTAAACTGTGTTCCCTAAAATTGTGTCAACTTGGCTAGGCCATAATTCCCAGTATTTTGTGACTGTCCACTATGCTGTGATCTCATATGATTACCATCTTTATTGATAGTTAGAAAATACGGCCTTGGTGATAGAAACAATGCTGGAAAATTCTACAACATAAATAACTTCTTCAAGGCAAATTCCTTCTCTATCACCATAAACAACAGTGACTAAACATGTGAACCTTACAAGATGGAATATATGGTGACCACATCTATGGAAAGAAATGATGGAAAAGCTCAATATCATCATTCAGAACAAGATCAGGGCCAACAGTGGAAAAGACCATTAATTGCTTATATGTAAGTTTAAGTTGAAATGGAAGAAAATTAGAACAAATTCACAAGAGCAAAAGTATGACCTTGTAAATACCCCACCTAAATTTAGAGACCATCTCAAGAATAGACTCGACGCATTGAACACTAATGATTCAAGACCAGATGAGCTGTGGGATGATGTCACGGACATCACACTGAAGAAATCAAGAGATCATTAATAAAGGAAAGGGAAAAAAGACCAAAACAGATGTCAGAACTGACTCTGAACTTGCTCTTAAATGTCAAGTAGCTAAAGCAAAAGGAATAAATGATGAAGTAAGAGAGATCAATAAAAGATTTCAAAGGGTGGCTTGAGAAGACAAAGTGAAGTATTATAATCACATGTGCAAACAACTATAGCTACAAAAGCAAAAAGGAAGAAAACACTCAGCATTCCTCAAGCTGAAAGAACTAAAGAAAAATTCAAGAACTGAGTTGCAATAGTGAAGGATTCTAGGGGAAAAAATCTTAAGTGACACAGGAAGCATTAAAAGAAGATGGATGGAATAGAGAGTCAATATATCAAAAAGAAAGAGTTGCTCAAATATTTGAGGAGGTACCAAACGATCAGGAATGAATGCTACTGAAGGAAGAAGTCTAAGCTGCCCTGAAGGCTAGATAAAAATCGAATCTCTAACACATTCAGATGTTTCCAAAAATGACTATGGTGCTAGAAGGGCTCCTGTATGTCAAGAAACCTGGAAGAGAAATACCTGGCCAACTAATTGGAAGAGATCCATATTCATGCCTCTTCTCAAGAAAGGTGATCCAACCAAATGTGGAAACTAACAAAAAATATCAATATTACACACAAGTAAAATTTTACTGTAGATCATTCAAAAGACGCTACAGAAGTATATCACCAAATTGCCAGAAACTCAAGCTACATTCAGAAGAGAATGTGGAACCAGATGAAGAAAATTACCAAAAACACGTTTATTAGTGTTTTATCAATTATTCAAATGCATTGAACTGTGTGGACCATGATAAATTACGGTTAGCATTGTGAAGAACAAGAATTACAAAACAACTGTGCTCAGGAGTAACCTATAAATAAGTCAACAGGCAGTCATTCAAAAGGAACAGGGGGATACTGTGTGGTTGAGTCATGAAAGGTTTGTGTAGGGATTCTATCCTTTTACTATGTTTATTAAAACTGTATGCCAAACAAATAATCTGAGAAGTTGAACTTTATAAAGAACAATGGAGCATCGGTACTGATAAAGACTCATTAACAATCCATGATATCAGATGACACAACTTCTTGAAGATGAAGAAGCATTGAAGCACTTACTGATGAAGATCGAAAACCACAGCCTTCTGTATGGATTGCACCTAAACATAAAGAATAAATAAATAAATAAAACCCTCACAGCTGGACCAATAAGCAACATCATGATAAACAGAGAAGAATTAATTCTGCTTGCATCCACAATCAACACCCATTGAACCAGCAGTCAAGACATCAAAAGAGAGGCAGGGTCAAGATGGTGGAGTAATTAGATGTTTCCTGTAATCCTTCTAACAACAAAGACTTCCCCGAGAAAGTGAATTGATTATACATGACGTCACAAGAGCCCTGAATATCAACTGGACTGAGCAATAAAGGGAAAGATAAGACTACTTAGAAGCAGAGAGACCTTGAAGAGGGAACAAATAAACAAATAGGAGAAAACAATCTGGCATCTCCTCTAAAACATGAACTGAGAGCAGAAACAGTTCCATTGCATACACACAGGAATAAGGGGTCTAAGGATTCTGAATGCCTTTCGCTGCCGTGTAGGACTGTGTAGCATAGCACAACAGGGTATACACCTGAACCCTATGTTTCACTATATCAGCTATGTTGTGGAAAGGCAAGTTCATGTCATTTGACTTCAAGATGACTATTAAGCAAGGTCTTTGCCTACCCACCACATAGGTGGCACCGATGACAGGAGTCCAAGAACAAGCAGTGTTTCCCAGCCCCTATAATCAACAGTACTGGGTAGCCATAGTACAAAACCCACACACACCTATGCGTTCTAGAGAAAAGGGAAAAGTGCTCCTTACAGACACACAGGCGTAGCTGTCAGCCCCCTGCTATGTATAGTGCATTCCCCCTAGCTACAGCCAGATACCTGTGCCCACACCAACCACTCCTACCCACTGAGGACTGTAGGTGAGAGCCTGCACCACACACTTAGCTACCAACTGCCTTGATACCTGAAACAAATCCATACAAGAAAAGGAGATGGCAACAGCTCTAACATGATGGTGACAGGACATTAGAGTTTCAAAGTAAGCAAAAAATGAAACTAGTGGGTGGGTCCAAGATGGCAGACTAGGCACACATCTCCTCAACTCCCTCTGAGAACTAAGGCCTGAATTAAGAATTGAGCAGAGCACTCCAGATACCCAGGAAGCCGTGGGATATGGCATAGGGTTGTCAGATTGGACTATGTGCCACCAAACAGGAAACAACTGCTCTCTAATGGGTATACGCTGAGCTCCTCTCTTGCTGACACACCTTTTGACACCATCTTTGTTATCTGGGAGGCAGGAGAACTTTGTGAGCCTGCCAATTCGCTGAACTGCAGTGTTCAAGTAAACAGTACATAGTGCAGCAGAGAGACAGTACATGGGATAGCCATATTTTGAGAGCACAGTAGCTGACTGAGGGCACCACTGCCCCTCCACCTTCTCTCTTCCGAGTTGTACCACAAATTCTGTGGTTTTGCAGCGGGAAGGGCAGCTCAGCTGGGACACCATCTTGGTTGGCTAGGAGGCAGAGTCACCCAACCAGAGGCCCAAGCAGGACATAACACTGAAGCTGAGAAGCTGTGCCAGTCCAGAAAATGCTTTTGCAGCAGAAAGGCTCTGTAGGACAGTGTTACTTACCGGAGGGGCCCGAGTGATGATGGCAGCAAGG
The DNA here is from genome assembly GCA_028571685.1 of Heterohyrax brucei. Classification (NCBI taxonomy): domain Eukaryota; kingdom Metazoa; phylum Chordata; class Mammalia; order Hyracoidea; family Procaviidae; genus Heterohyrax; species Heterohyrax brucei. Next base: position 131,524,254 of record CM053149.1, on the reverse strand, counting down.
TTGGAACCCCTCCCAAATAGAATTATGTCACACCATCTGGGGACAGCCAGAAGGTGGGCCTGCCACACCTGATGGCCTGACTGATTTCAGTAGCTGTCAGTCAAATACAGGCTTCTTAAAATAAGACTGCCAGGAGAAATAACTGCTGAATGGCCTGGCAACATCTTTTTCAGCTTTTACTGACTGACATCATAGGGATGGTTAATGGCTCCCCAGTGAACTCATAAGTAGGGAATGGTCTTTACTAGCCAGGAAGTGGAGACTGCCACTCCAGAAAGTCCACTGGGGCGAATCACTGTAGTGCACAGGAGATGACTGATGACCAACTCCCTTCTCAGAATGATGCCTCAGCTCCTGTTGACATAACACCAGAGCCTCTACATGACCCAAAGGCAACAAATCACACCTAACCATTCAAAGAAACAGTACACTAAGGCTCCAGAAAACTCCGAAAATAAAGAACGAAAAAACTTCCCAAATGAAGAAGTCTTTCTGAAACTATCAGAGGTCGAGTACAAAAGAATTATACATAGAGCACTCCTAGAGACTTAAAAAAAAAAGCAATAGAGCAACATGAAAAATTAAGCTAGTTATTTGAACTGATGGAACAATAATCTGAAATCCAGCAGATAAATGGCAAAATTATCCAATTAGACAATCCAATCCAAAGCCAAAAGAGCATAACTGAGGAACTAGAAGTCACACTTAGTGAAATTCAGGACAGAGCAACTCACACCGGCATTTATAAGGAGAAATCAGGGGAAAAAAATTGTAAAAATGAAGAAAGAATCATGCAGGACTCTATTAAGAGGAGTAATCTATGATTAATTGGAATTTCTGAACAAGTAGGGATAGCTGAAAACACAGAGTACTGTTGTTGAGTTGCTGACAGAAACCATCCCAGAAATTGTGAAAAAAAGACAACATAGATGCCCAAGATATGTATTGAACACCCACAGAAACAGACCCCAAAGAAAGACACTAAAACATTACAATCAAGCTTAATAAAACAAAACATGAACAGATCCTCCTAAAGGTAGTGAGGCTAAAACCAAAGCTAATATTGAGAGAGAAGCCCTGTAGGCTTTCATCTGACTTCTCAGCAGAAATGATGTAGGCAAGCAGGCAGTAGGATGACACATTCAAAGCCCTGAAGGAGAAAAACTTCCACCCAAGAATTACATATCCTGAAAAATTTCTCTCAAATATGAAGACAAAATTAAGACATTTGTGAATAAACAGAAGCTTAGAGACTTTGTAAAACTGCACCAAAACTACAAGAAATACTGAAAGAAGCTCTCTGCTTAGAAAAATAAAACCATTAGGTGTGTATTTCATGAGGCAATGCAGGACACAGCATTCAGAATCCTCTTCAGTAAGGCAAGTCACAAAACTCAATCAAAGCTACAATATTAAAAGAAGGGAACCAGTGATCAAATCACAAAAACTATGACACCACCACACTAGAAAGAGGGATATGCTACAGTATTTACAGTCCTTTCACAGAGAGAGGAAGTCACAAAGATATGCAAAAGTTAACATTGCATTTAAACTTAGAATATTAAGAAAGAGCATAGGGGGAGCCAAAAAGTACACTAACAGTGCAACATACCAAAACAAGAAATGTAACACAGGAGTCTCAACAAACGAAAAACTAGCAATAAAAAAGATGAAGTCAACCCATAAATAAGATTGACCCAGAACAGAACATTAAGAGCAACACAGAAAACACTGATACAAAAAAAAAATACAGCAAAACGTCAGCATTAAACACATGCCTATCAATAATTACACTACATGTAAACAGACTGAATAAATGTTCCAATAAAGAAACAGCAAATGACATTGTGGGTCAAAAGGCATGACTCTTCTATACATTGCTTACAAGAAACAGAACTTAGATTCAAATATATGAACAAATTGAAAATTAAATGATGCAATAATATGTACCAGGATAACAGTGTACATAGAAGAGCAGGTGTGGAAATACTAATCTCAAGTAAAATAGATTTTAAGGTAAAATCCACCATCATGGACAAGGATACTCACTGTTCATTGCTGAAAGATTCAATACACAAACAGGACTTACAGTATTAAGCACTTATGCACCAAATACAAGAGCATCTAAAGACATTGAAAAACACTGACTACTTTGAAAAATGAGACAGATCATTCCACAAAATAGTGGGAGACATCAACACTCTGATTTCAGATCATCCAGAAAAAAGCTCCGTAAAGACACAGAAGATCATATAGCCTTAATTAACAAACTAAACCTCATTGACATATATAGAACTTTTTACTCATCAACAGATAAATACGCCTTACTCTCCAATAAACGTGAAACATTTTCCAGAATAGACCACATATTAGGACATAAAGCTATTCTCAAGAAATCCAAATGACTGAATTATTTCAAAGCATTTTCTCATAACATAAAGTCATAAAAGTTTAAATCAATAGCAGAAAAAACAGAGGTAGAAATTTGAATTCATGGCAACTAAACAAACCTTGCTCAAAAAGTCATGAGATACAGGAGAAATCAAGGACGAAATACAGAAATTTATGTGCACTGGTAAAAAAGAAGTAAACATCTCCCTATTTGCAGCTGATATGATCGTGTATGCAGAGAATCCTAAGGAATCCCTAAGTAAACTTCTCGAACTAATGGAAGAGTTCAGCAAAATATCAGGATATAACATAAACATAAATAAATCAGTAGGATTCCTTTATACCAACAAAGAGATCATCAAACAAGAAATCACCAAATCAATGCCATTTACTATAGCCCTTAAAAGATAAAATACCTAGAAATAAATCTAACCAGAGAAACAAGAGACCTATACAAAGAGAACTACAAGACCTTACTGCAAGAAACAAAGACAGACTGACATAAATGGAGAAACCTACCCTGCTCATGGATAGGAAGACTTAACATTGTGAAAACATCTAGTTTTCCCAAAGTGATCTACATATACATTGCAATCCCAAATACCAGTGATGATTTTTAAGGAGATGGAGAAACAAATCACCAACTTTGTTTGAAAAGGGAAGAAACCCTGGATAAACAAAGCACTACTGAAAAAACGAAACACAGTGGGAAGCCTCACACTACCCAATCTTAGAACCTAATACACTGGCACAATAGTCAAAACAGCCTATACAGACCAATGGAACAGAGTTGAGACCCCAGAGATGGTACCAGTCTCTTATAAACAGTTGATATTCAACAGAGGCCCTCAGATTGTAACCTGGGGCAAAAACAGTCTCCTTAACAAATGGTACTAGCAAAACTGGATACGCATCTGAAAAAATTGAAACAAGACCCATATCTTACAACTTACACAAAGAACAACTCAAACTGGATGAAAGACCTACACATCAAACCTAAAATGATAAAGATCATGCAAGAAAAAATAGGGTCAACAATGGAAGTTTTAGTACATAACTTAGACAGATTTCAAAATCTGACAAACAGGGCATGATCAACAGAAAATAGATAAATGGGAACTACTAAAATTCAAACACTTTTGTTCATCCAAGAGTTGCTGACAGAAACCTTCCCAGAAATTGTGAAAAAAGACAACATCCAAAGATTTCATCAAAAGAATTTTAAAAGACCACATGCAAAATGGGAAACAATATTTGTCAACTACATGTTGGACCTATGTCTGAGCTCCATAACCTACAACGTACTGCAAAATATCAACAAGAAAAAGGTAAATGACCCAATTAAGCAATGATCAAAGAAGAAGGACAGACACTTCCCCAAAGAGAACATACAGATTGCCAAAAGACACATGAGGAAATGCTCACAATCATTAGCCATTAGAGAAATCCAAATGAAAGCTATGATGAGATATCATCTCACCCCAATCAAGTTGGCCACGATCCAAAAAAAAAACAAAACAACAAATGCTGGGGAGGCAGTGGAGAAACTGGAACACTCCCACACTGCTGGTGGGATTACAAAATGATACGACCCCTTTGGAAATCAATTTGGCACTTCTTTATAAAACTTGGAATAGATATTTGATCCAGTAATCCTACTGCTCGGAATATACCCTACAGAATCAAAGGCAGTCACAGGCACAGATACATGCACATGAATATTTATTGCAGCACAGCCCACAGTAGTGAAAAGACGGAATCAACAACATATGCATGGGTAAACAAACTGTGGTATATATACTCAATGGAACACTATTCAATGATGAGTAACAATGATGAGAGGAGAGGGTGGAGAGGAGGGGAAGGGAGACGGTTAAGTGAATACGACATATACAGAACAAAAAGGAGGAGTGTACTGCCACCAGGAAAGGACAGCAGAAGGAGCTACAGATAGGCAGGCATGCAAATTTAATTTGGATTGTATACTTTCAATCACAATAAAATAATAAAAATAATTAACCTAGATCACCCAAGCAGCCTATTTGGGCATATAAAAACAAACTAAAACAAGACGCTAGAAAACACTAAGGAAATACATGTACATAAATATAATAACATTATATTCTCAGAGATCAAAAAAAAACACTGCCATAGAGTCAATTCCAACTCATAGTAATGCTACATGGCACAGCAGAACTGCCCCATATGGTTTCCAAGGAGCACCTGATGGATCTGAATTTCCGATCTTTGGTTATAGCCATAGCACTTAACCACTACACCACCAGGGTTTCCTGAGAGACAACAGTCAATATCAAATCACATAAAGAGGCAGGCCATAATGGTTTCAGAAAGCTCCCAAAACAAAGAATCAAGAAATCTTCCAGAAGAACAGAACTTCCTGGAAATACCAGAGATAGAATACAAAAGATTAGCACACAAAACTTGTCCAGGAATGAAGAAAGGGATAAGGCAATATGCAGAATAAATCAAGAAGCACACAGACACAGCAAAAGAGGATGTTAAGAAGTATAGAGATGAGCATAACAAATTTAACAGAGTACAATCACCCACAGAGAGACACCAAACACAATTCAGAACATTACCTATAAAATTTCAAAGCAAGACAACTCAATACAAAGTCACAGAAGCAGAATGAGGCACTGGAAGTCAGAATTAATGAGACTGAAGATAAAGCACTTGATAGCAACATATTACAGGAAAAACTAGATAAAATAATTTAAAAACATTACCAAATCCTAAGAATTATGTGGCACTCTACCAAGAGGAATAACTTATGAGTAACTGGAGGACCAGACCAAAAAGAGTAAGAGAAAATACAAAAAGGATTGTTAAATATTTTTTGACAGAAAATTTCTCTGACATCATGAAGGATGAGAAGATAACTACATAAGATGCTAATTGAACACAACACAAGGCACATTCCTTCAGAAAGCCACTAAGACATATTAAATCAAGCTTGCCAAAACCAAAGATAGAGAATTTTAAGAGCATCTGGGAATATTAAAAAAAAAACAACTCTGTGACACATGAACGTCACTAAGATGAATCTCATGCTATTCAGCAAACACTACGCAGGCAGGAGGACAACTGGATGACACATATGAAGCCCTCAAAGAAAAAACCTGCTAGCCAAAAAATCACATATGCAGCAAAAATGTCTCTCAATTATGATGACAAAATCAGTAGACATTTCCAAATATACAGAAGTTTATGAAATTTTCTAAAAAGAAAACCATAATTACAAGAAATACTAAAGGGGGAACAGAGTCAACATGGTAGACTAAACACACATCTCCCTAAATGCCTCTGGAAACCAAGACCTGAATTGATAATTAAATGGAGACTACTGCACACCTAGTGAGCCCTAGGACATGGCACAGGGCTATTGATTTGGACCTCATACCACTGAATGGAAAAACTCATCTCTTTCGCTGACCCTGCTCTGTGCAGAATTTGGCTTTCACAGACTGAAGGTAACTTAACATTTTAAATTTCTTTTTCTCTGTCTTAGCCAGAAGGCGGAGCTGAGACCCGACTAGCAGCTAACCGCAGACACACTGCTAGTGGTATCGGCAGGTGAAATTGCCATATTTTGAGAGCTTGGCTTTAGACTGTGCATCTTGGAAAGTTTGGTCTCTCCGTGTAGCTTATACAGAGGCAGGCACCAAGTTTGTGCAGGATGCCATCTTGTTCCATTAGGAGGCAGATACACCAATACAGAAGCCCCAGCTGGACCTAGTTCCTAGGAAGGGAGGCCGTGCCAGCCCAGAGGAGAGAGCCTTTCCAGCACAAAAGTAGTACTTTACACAGTGTTGCCTACAGCTGGGGCCCATCAACAGAGGGTTGGGACTCCGCACATCTCAGCACCTTTGGCATCTCTTTTTGCCACTGACATAGAGTAGCCTGGACCTAGCCAGGTGGTCAGCTTGTGCAGGACACCATCTTGTTCTACTGGGAGGTGGATTACCCATACAGAGGCCACAGCTGGACATAATTCCTGGGCTGGGGGTCAGCACCTGCCCAGAGAAGAGCACTTTTCCAGCAGAAAAGCAGGATTCTACACAATGTCACTTACACCTGGGGCCAGAAGGCAGAGGCCAGCAGGGCAGTAGCCTTTCTGTATTTTCAGCTAGTTTATAATATCAGGGTTTTGATATAGAGGTGCTTACTTTCCCAGACGGGATGAGGGACCTACACCCTGAAAACCTGACTGACTTTGGAAGTTATAAGATACCTTTTACCTTTCATTTTAAGACAGGCTAGAGAAACAACTTCAGTCCATCCTCATAACATCTCTTCTAGCGTGATGCCGAAGCAACAAACTCTGGAGAAAGCTATAACCGAGAACTAACCCATGGCTTAAGAAAGCCCTGAAAACAAAGCACTACAAAACTTCCCAGACAAAGAAACCTTTCTGAAATTACCAGACAGTGAATACAAAGGGATTATATATAGAGCCGTCCTAGACCTTCTACAAAATGCAGCACAGTAAAATGAAAAATTAAGCAAGCTGTTTAATCTGATGAAGCATCAGTACTCTAAAATCCAACAGATCAATAACAAAATCAAAGACATAGAAACTTCAATTGAAAGCCAAGAAAACAGAATGGAACAAATAGAAAATAGACTTTCTGATTCAGAAGACAGAGCTACTGACTCCAACATCTATGAGGAGAAATCAGAAAAAAGAAACAAGAAAAACAAAGAAGTATGTGAGACTCTATTAAGACAAACGATCTACAATTAATTGGAGTTCCTGAACAAGGCAACATACCAGAGAACACAGAGAGTATTGTGGCTGAGCTGCTGACAGAAAACTTCTCAGAAATTACGGAAGAGGAGAACACAGATATCCAAGATATATGTTGAATGCCACTGAATATCGATCTTGAAAGAAAGGCTCCCAGATATATTATAATGAAGCTTAACAAAATGAAACAGAAGCAGACACTCTTAAAAGGCAGCAAGACTCAAAGCAAAGGTAACATTCAGAAGAAATCTCTGCAGGCTTTTGTTGAATTTCTCAGCGAGAACAATGCTGGCATGGAGACAGTGGCATGACACATTCAAAGCCTTGAAGGAAAAGAACTTACAACCAAGAATTATATATCCTGCAAAACTATCTTTCAAATATGAAAATGAAATAAGACATTCACAGATAAACAGAAACTCAGAGACTTTGAAGAAACCAAACCAAAGCTACAACAAATACTGAAAAAAGCTCTTGGCTTAGAAGAACAAAACCACTAACTTTATATTTTAGAAGCAAATACCTAGGGCACATCACCCAGAATCCTACTCAGTTAGGGAATGCTCCAAACTCAACCAAAGCTATAATAATGAAAGAAATAATCTAGTCATCATATCATGAAAACTATGATGTCACCATAGCAAAAAGAGGGATATACTAAAGTCATTATAGTCCTTCCAGATGCAGAGGAAGTTATTAAGAATGGTAGTAATTAAAATTGGGCTTATCCATAGTTTACTAAAGGGGATCATACAGGCAACCATAAAACACAATAAAGATCCAACATATCAAATCAAGAAACATACCACAAGTGTCAACAATCACAAAACCAACCCCGAAAAAGGTGAAAAATCAAATCACAAATGAGAGTGTCCTACAATAGATTAATAACAACAGAGAAAATATCAACGAAAAATAAACATATCACAATGCCAGTATTCAATACACATCTATCAATAATTGCATTCAATATGAAAGAACTGAACACTCCAGTAAAGAGACATCGAGTTACTTCATGGTTCAAAAGACACAACACATCCATATGGTGCTTACAAGAAACTCACCTTAGACTTAAAGATATGAACAAACTGAAAATTAAAGGATGAAAGAATATATATCAAGCAAACAGTACACAATTTTAATCTGTGTGGCAATTCTAGTCTCAAATAAAATAGATTTTAAGGTTAAATCCACCACTGCAGACAAGGATGGACACAATTGCTGAAAGGTTCAATACACAAGCAGGACTTCACAATATTTAATACTTACGCACCTAATGTTAGAGCACCTAAATACATCAAAGAAACACTGACTACACTCAAAAAATGAGACAGATCACTCCACAATAATAGTGGAAGACTTCAACACTCCACTCTCAATATTGGACAGATGTCTAAAAAAAAGCTCAGCAAACACACAGAAGACCTTACTACACAATTAACCAACTAGACCTGATTGTCATACACAGAGCTTTCTATCCATCAGCAGACACCTACACCTTGTTCTCCAGTGCACATGGAACATTCTCCAGAATAGACCATGTGTTAGGAGATAAAGCAGTTCTCATAAAATCTACACCACTGAATTAATGCAAAGCATCTTCTCAGATCATAAAGCCATAAAGATCAAAATCAATAGCAGAAAAAACATAGATGGAAATTTGAACTCATGCAAACTGAACAACATCTTGCTAAAAAAAACCATGGGTTATAGAAGAAATCAAGAACAAAATAAATTTATGGATTTCAATGAGAATGAAAACACTTCCTACCAGAACCTGTGGGATCCAGCCAAAGCAGTGCTGAGAGGTCAATTTATCTCTGTAAATGCACACATCTTCAAGGAAGAAACCAAATCAAAGAACTAAGCCTACAGCTTGAACAAGTAGAGAGAGAACAAAAAAGGAACACCTCAGGCATCAGAAGAAAACAGATCACAAAGAATAGAGCAGAACTAAACGAATTAGACAACAGAAAAAACTGAAAAGAACAAAAGCTGGTTTTTGAAAAAGATCAACAAAATTGAGAAACCACTGGCTTAACTTACTAAAGAAAAACAGGAAATGAAAGAAATAACCCAAATAAAAGATGAGAGGGGAGTTATCACAACAGATTCAACAGAAATGAAAACATCAAATGTTTTCATTTGATATGTGAAATGATAACACATTTCACAATTTCATTTGATATTGTGAAATGATAACACAATACTATGAAAGACTGTACTCTAACACATTTGAAAATCTAGAGGAAATGGGCAAATTCCCTGATTCATATTACCTACCAAAATAATTACAAGGTGAAGCAGGACAACTTAATAAACACATCACAAAGGAAGAGATTCAAAATGTCATAAAAAAAACTGCCAACCAAAAAAAGTCCAGGCCCAGATGGCTTCACTACAGAATTCTACCAAGCTTTTAGAGAAGTTATTTCCAATACTACTGAGACTATTTCACAGTATACAAAGGGATGCAATACTCCCAAATTGATTCTATGAAGCCAGTATAACCCTGATACCAAAGCCAGGGAATGACCCAACAAAAAAGGAGAACTACAGACTGATGTCACTCATGAATCTCAATGCAAGAACCTTCAACAAAATTCTTGCTGAAAGAATATCACAACATATCAAAAAGTAATCCATCCTGACCAAGTTGGATTCATATCAGGCATGCAAGGCTGGTTGAGCATCAGAAAAACAATTAATGTGATCAACCACATAAATAACACCAAGATAAGAATCACCTGATTTTGTCTATTGATGTAGAAAAGGCATTTGATACAGTCCAACACACATTCACGCTAAAAACTCTCAACAAAACAGGAATAGATGGCAAATTTCTCAATGCAATAAGGGCCATTTATACAAAACCAACTGCCTACGTTATCCTGAATGGAGAGAGAATGCAGCAGTTACCCTTGAGCACAGGAACTAGACACAGATGCCTACTCTCATCTCTCCTATTCAACACTGTACTAGAAATTTTAGCCAGAGCAATTAGACAAGGCGAAGAAATAAAGGGCATCCATATCAGCAAAGAAGTAAAAATCTTCCTATTTGCAAATGATATGTCTGCATGTGCAAAGAATCCTAAAGAATCCTTAAATAAACTACTCAGACTGATAGAAGAGTTCACCAAAGTCTGAGCATATAAGATAAACATAAGTATCTCAGTAAGATTCCTTTTACCAACAATGAGATTATTAAGGAAAAAAATTACCAAATCAATACCACTTACTATAGAAGATAAAGTACCTACGAATAAACCTAACTAGAGAAAGAATAGACTTTGACAAACAGAACTAAAACTCTTTATTACAACAAACTAAGAGAGATTTACATAAACAGAGAAACCTACCCTGCTCATGGATAGGAAGACTTAACACTGTGAAAATGTGTATTTTACCCAAAGCAATCTACCTATATAATGCAATCACAATACAAATTCCAGTGAGATTTTTTAATGAGATGGATAAACAAATTACTAGCTATGTTAGGAAAAGGAAGAGGCCCTGGATAAGTAAAGCACTACTGAAAAAGAAGAACACACTGGAAGGCCTCTAATTACCCGACTTTAGAAGCTACTATGCTGCCACAGAGTCAAAACAGCCTAGTACTGGTACAAAAAAAGACAGATAAATCAATGGAATAGAATCGAGACCCAAGAGATCACACCATCTACGTATAAACAGCTGATATTAGACAAAGGCCCTAAGACCTTAAACTGTGGTAAAAACAATTTCTTCAACAAATGGTGCTGGCAAAACTGGATATCCATCTGTAATAAACTGAAACGAGACCCATATCTTACATCTTACACCAAAAAAACCTGAAACTGGATAAAAGACCTGAATAGCAAATCTAAAATGATAAAGCTCATCCAAGAAAAGGTACGAACAACAATGGAAGTTTTAATACACAACACAGAAAGACTTCAAAATCTGTCAAATAAACCAAAAACAACGTAAGAGAAAATAAACAGCAACTATTAAGAACCAAACACTTTCGCTGACCCAAAGACTTTATCAATAGAATTAAAAGGCCACCTACAGAATGGTAAAAAATATTTGGCAACTATATGTCAGACTGACACTTGATCTCCATAATCTATAAGGTACTACAAATATCAGCAAGAAAAGGATAAATCATCCAACTAAGCGATGGTCAAAGGAGATGGACAGAAACTTCTCTAAACAGGAGATTCAGGCAGTCAAAAAACATACGCAGACATGTTCACAATCATTAGCTATTCAAGACACTCAAATCAAAACTACAGTGAGATACCATCTAACCCAAACTAGGCAGGCCAAGATCCAAAAACTGTGAAACAACAAATGCTGGAGAGGCTGTGGAGAAACTGGAACTCTCCTACACTGCTAGTGGGATTGCAAAATGGTGCAACCTCTTTAAGAAGTAATCTGCAATTCCTTAAAAAAGCTGGATATAGACAGGCAGCCAAAAAACACATGCGGACATGTTCACAATCTTTAGTTATTAAACAAATTCAAATCAAGACAACAATGAGATACCATCTCACCCCAACAAGATTGGCCATGATCCAGAAAACACAAAACAACAAATGCTGGAGAGGCTGTGGAGAAAGTGGAACCCTCCTACACTGTTGGTGGGGTTGCAACATGGTCCAGCCTTTTTGGAAGGCAATCTGGAGCTTCCTTAAAAAAATAGATATCGATATACCATTTGACCCAGGAATTCCACTACTTGGAATATATCCTACAGAATTAAGGCCTTTCACACCAACGGACACATGCATCAGAATGTTTATCGCAGCACAGTCCACGATAGCAAAAAGATGGAATCAACCCAGATGCCCAACAATAGAAGAATGGATAGGTAAACTATGGTACATATACTCAATGGAGCACTCTGCAATGATAACGAATAACGATGATTCCAGGAAACATCTCCTAACCTGGTTTCAACTGGAAGACATTATTTTGAGTGAAAGTAGTCAGCGACAAAGGGACAACAAAGGGACAAATACAGTATGAGACCTCTAGGATAAGATCTCAAAAACAGACTTGTGTATAGAAGAAAAGACTCTTTGACAGCTGCAAGGGAGGGGATGGAGGGAGGGGGAGGGGGGAGGGTTTAGTTTAGATAGTCACTAGAAATCTAGTTGGGAGAAAGCGGTGATAGCACACATTAGAAACAAGAACAACATTAAGTGGACTTCAGCATAACTTGAGTACTCCTTCCATCTTAACTCATTACTGCAAGGATAGAGTAGCTGGGGCGGGGGGCGGGGGACGACGCTCTTAGGCGAATTCCAGGCCAACTGGCACAACTAGCGTTTTGCTAAGAGGGCTCTCTGCACCTCACATTGGTGAGTGGCATCTTGGGTCATAAAAGCTGCCAAGCTGCCATCCAAGGACACAGCAAACGGTCCCAACTCAGCAGGAATGGATGCTCACCGAGAAGACAGAGAGACCCACAAGAGTGGGTGCCTACATCGACTTGGGACCGGAAGAACCGGATTGTTCCCAGCCACCACCAGCGATAGCCACGATGGAGCTCACAGAGAGGAGTCTCACTGGCAACACAATAATAAAAAGGGGTGCATCATGAGATCTCCACTGAAAGACCTCAATTGATGGTCCAGCGGTTTGGGGATTCCTCTGAGAGCATGGCCCCCAGCCCTGATGCTGCCCTTTCCCATAAATTATAACAAAGTTCCACTCTTTGGACAGGAATGGATTGGACTTGGCAATGCAGAGTGACCATATATTGGAAGCACTTTACGGTTCTATACATCTATAGGATATCATCTTGCTGACCTCTGGCTGGAGGAAGGGGAGTGGATGGAGAGGAGGGGAAAAGAGGCTGTTGGGAGGATGAGACATGCATGGAGCAGAGAGGAACAGTGTGCAGTCACAGGGAGAGCAGTGGAAGCTGCATATAAGTGGGCATGTAAATTTATATGTGAATGTATATTTTCACTCAGTCATGTTAAATAAAAATTTTAAAAAAAAAGCTGGATATAGATACACCACCTGACCCAGTAATTCCACTGCATGGAACATATCCTACAGAATCAAGGCCACTCACACGAACTTATACATGCACATGAATGTTTACTGCAGCACAGTCCACAACAGCAAAAAGACGGATTCAACTCAGATGCCCAACAACAGAGGAATGGATAGGTAAACTATGGCATATATATTCAATGAAACACTATAGAATGATAAAGCATAATGATGATTTTAGGAAACATCTCATAACCTGGTTTCAATTGGAGGACATTATGTAGAGTGAAAGTAATCAGCGACAAAAGGACAAATATTGTATGAGATCCCTACAATAAGAACTTAAGAACAGACTCAAGCATAGAAGACTCTTTGAAAGCTACAAGGGTGGGAAGGTGGGGAAGGAGGGAGGGTCTAGATTAGATAGTTGATAGAAATTTGGTTGGGTGAAACCCGTGACAGCACACACTAGACAGAAGATCAATAACAACTGGACTTCAACATAACATGAGCGCTCCTTCAATCTTAACCCTATATTGCAAGGACAGAGTAGCTGGGGCAGAAGGCCAGAGAGCATGCTCCAAGGTGAAATCAAGGCCAAAAGGCATAACCAGCATTTTGCTAAGAGAGCCCTCTGCACCCCACATTGGTGAGTGGCATCTGAGATCTTAAAAGCTGCCATCTGAGAGTACAGCAAATGGTCCCAACTCAGCAGGAACAGATGATCACCAAGGACCAAAATGACACGGGGTATAGTGAACCCAGAAGACAGAGAGACCCACATTAGTGGGTGACTACATCAACTTGTGACCGCAAGAACCGGATGGTGCCTGGACACCACCAGTGATAGCCATAATGGAGTGCACAAACTTGAGTCTCACTGGGTACACAAGAATAAAAAGGGTGCACCCAGAGATCTCCACCAAAAGACCACAGTTGATGGTCCAGGGGCTTTGGGGTCCCCCTGGGAGCATGGCCCCTGGCCCTGATGCTGCCCCTGTCCATAAATCATAATGGAGGTCAACTCTTCGGACTGGAATGGATAGGACCTGGTGACACAGAGTAACCATATCATGTGTGCACTTTATGGTTTCATGCATCTATAGGATATCCTCCTGCTGACCTCTTACTGGAGGAAAGGGAGTGGATGGAGAGGCGGGGATAGGAGATTGTTGGGAGGATAGGACATGTATGTAGCAGAGAGGAAGGGTGTGCTGTCACCACACAGGGAGAGCAGTGGGAGCTGCATATAGGTGGGCATGCAAATTTACATGGGAATTTACATTTTCATTAAATCATAAAGGAAAAAAAATGTTAGGAAATCAGTAACATCAGATACAATTCAAGTCTTGAACACATGACAGAGTGACCAGATCAACACAAATATGAAAATCACAAAAATAAATCAAAGTTAAAACAGTGAAAATGGAAAGCACTGTACATTATTATGTTAAATACAATCACGTTATGACAAAAAGACACTAAGAAATGTAGTCTTACATCTTTCACACGGTGGAAGTTTAGGCAACATAAAAAAATAATAAAAGTTGAGTTTAAACTTAAAAAATGTGGGTAAATGTTAAGGTAACCGGAAGGGAGACAAACAATCCCATGAATCAAAATAAAAACAAGAAATACACAGAGTTAGCAAATTCAAAACCCAAAGCAAGGAAAATAAGTAAGGAAAACAGCAAAAAAATTAAGTGGAACAAAGAAAACTGTCAAAAACACAGAAAGTAAGACATCAACATTGCAACAATAAATTCATACCTATAAATAATTATACTGAACGAAAATGAATCAAATCCATCAATAAATAGACAGAGATTGGCAGAATGGATTTCTAAAAACGATCCATCTATATGACGCCTACAGGTGACACACCTTAGACCCAAAGAAACAAACAAGCTCAAAGGATAGGAAAAAACATACCAATGAAACAGCAATCAAACAAGAGCAGGAGTGGCAACACCAATTTCTGACAAAACAGACTTTAAAATAAAATCCATTACATTAGATGAGGAAGATACAAAGCAATGATTAAAGGATCAATATACCTGGAGAACATAACTATAATGTATATTTATGCATTCAACAACAAGGAAGCTAAATACATAAAACAAACTCTAACTGCATTAGAAACAAAAGAGCTCCACAATAGTAGTGGAAGACTTCAACACACCACTTTCAGTGAAGGATACACCAACCAGAAAAAGGCTCCATAAAGACACAGAAGAAATAAATGACACACTAAACCAACTTAACCTTATGCACACATAAAGAATATTCCACCCAATGGTAGCCAAGTGTGCTTTCTTTTCCAGTGCACATGGAACATACTCCAGAATAGATCACATATTAGGCAAGTCTTAACAGAATCCAAAGCATTTTTCTGACCATAAAGCCATAAAAACAGAAATTAGTAACACAGGAAGCAAAAGAAAAAATTAAATACATGAAAACTGAACAATACTTCGCTCAAAAACTGCAGGGTTACAGAAGAAATCAAGGATGGAATAAAGAATTCACAGAATCAAATAAGAATGAAAACACATCCTATCAGAACCTTTGGGACACAGTAAAAGCAGTGCTCAGAGGCTAATTTATAATAAATGCACACAATCAAGCAGTGGAAACAGATCCCAATAAAAGCATCAACCCTACAATTCAAACAAACAGAAAGAGAGCAGCAAAAGAAGCCCTCAGGTAGAACAGAAAAGCTACTATTAAAAATTACAACAGAATTATTTGAATTAAAGAATAGAAAAACAACTAGAAGAGTCAGCGAGACCAAAGGCTGTTTTTTTGAAAAGATTAACAAAATCGATAAACCACTGGTCAAACCAAGAAAAGAAAAACAAGAAGGAAGCGAAAAATCTAAATACGAAATGAGGTGGGCTATATCACAACAGACTCAACTGAAATTTAGAATTTATTACAGAATACTATGAAAAATTGTACTCTAATTAGAAAATCTATTGGAAATAGACAAATTTTTAGAAATACACTACCTACCTAAAGTAACACAAACAGACACTGCTGTCATTATTGTTGTTAAGTGCCACTGAGTTGGTTCCCACTCACAGCAACCCCATGAGCAGCAGAACAAAACACTGCCTGGTCTTGCACCATGTCTTCAATCATTTTTATGCTTAAGTCCATTGTTGTGGCCACTGTTTCAATCCATCTCCTTGAGGGCCTTCCTCTTTTTCACTGACCCTCCGCTCTACCAACCATGGTGTTGTTCTCCAGGGACTGATCCTTCCAAACAGGCCCAAAGTATGAGATGTAGTCTTGCTGTCTTTGCTTCCCAAGAGCGCTCTGGTTGTACTTCTTCCAGAACAGATTTATTGGTTGTTTTGGCAGTCCATGGTACATTGAACATTCTTCTCCAACACCCCAGTTAAAAGGCATCAATCCTTCTATCTTCTTTGTTCATAGTCCAGCTTTCACATGCATATGATGTGACTGAAAATACCATGGCTTGGGCCAGGCGCATTTTAGTCCTCAAGGTCACATCTTTACTTTTGAATACTTTGAAGGGGTCCTTGGCAGCAGATTTTCCCAAGGCAGTGTGTCTTTTGATTTCTTGACTGGTGCTTCTATGGGTGTTGACTCTGGACACAAGTAAAATGAAATCCTTGACAACTTCAATCCTTTCTCCATTTATCACAATGTTGCTTACTGGTGCAAGCTGTTAGGATTTTTGTTTTCTCGACATTCAGGTGCAATCTATACTGAAGGTTGTTGTGGTCTTTGATCATCAGTAAGTGTCTCAAATCTTCACTTTCAGCAAGTAAGGTGGCATCCTCTGCATAATGCAGGCTGTTAATGAGTTGTCCTCCAATCCTGATGCCTTGTTCTTCTTCACAGAATCCAGCTTCTCAGATTACTTGCTCGGTATACACATTAAAAAGGTGTGGTGAAAGGATACAACCCTAACGCACACCTTTCGTGACTTTAAACCATGCAGTGTCCCCTTTTTCTGTTCATACAACTGCCTCTTGATCCATATACAGACTCCTTAAGAGCACAATTGGATGTTCTGGAATCCCTATTCTCCACAACGTTAGCCATAGTTTAGTATGATCCACACAACTGGATGTTTTGCATAGTCAATGAAACACAAGTAAACATCTTGCTGGTATTCTTTGCTTTCAGCCAAGATCCATCTCACATCAGTGATGATATCCCTGGTTCCATGTCCTCTTCTGAATCCAGCTTGAATGTCTGGCAATTCCTTGTCAATATACTGTTCCAATTGTTTTTGAACGACTTTGAGCCAAATTTTACTTGTGAGGGACATCAGTGATGTTGTTTCGTAATTTCCCATTTGGTTGGATCACCTTTCTTTCCAATGGGCATAAATATGGATCTCTTCCAGTCAGTTGGCCAGGTAGCTGTCCTCCAAATTTCTTGGCATAGATGAGTGAGCACTTCCAGCGCTGCATCTGTTTGTTGATATATCGCAACTGACATTCCATCAATTCCTGGAGCCTTGTGTTTTGCCATTGCCTTTAATGCAGCTTTGACTTATTTCTTCAGTACCATTGGTTTCTGATCATATGCTGCCTCTTTAAATGGCTGAACATGATCTAGTTCTTTCTGGTAAAACAACTCTGTGTACTCCTTCTATCTTCCTTTGATGCTCGCTGAGTCATTTAACAGTCTACCTGTAGAATCCTTCACTCAGCATCAGGTAAGGAGGATAACAGCATCAGACAAGAAGGGTAATAACATCAAGTAAGGAAGGCAACAGCATCAGGTAAGGAGGGTAACAGCATCAGGTAAGGCAGATAACAACATCAGGTAAGGAAGGTGACACCATCAGTTACGGAGGAGAACACCATCAGGTAAAGAGATGACATTATCAGGTAAGTGAGATAACAGCATCAGGTATGGAGGGTAAAGATAGAGTGAGCAGCCCTCATTTCTCTATCAGTGGAGGCTTGCTTGTTGCTGTGATGCGGGAAGCTATGCCACTGGTATTTAGGTACCAGCAGGGTCAACCATGGTAGACAGGTTTCAGCTGAGCTTCCAGACTAAGATAGACTAAGAAGAAGGATCCCATGGTCTACTTCTGCAAGGAGTTAGCCATGGAAAACCTTATGAATAGCAGCTGAACATTGTTAGATATGGTGCCGTAAAGGGAAGCCCCAGGTTGGAAGGCACTTGGAGGACGACTGTGGAAGAGCTGCCTCCTCAAAGTAGAGTTGACCTTAACAATGTGGATGGATTAAGGCCTCCAGGATCTTCATTTGCTGATGTGGGACAACTCACAATGGGAAACAGCAGCTGCAAACACACGTAGACCAACTAAAAATAAACCCATCATGAAAAAAGAGATAGAAAGTGTAATTTTAAAACTTCCAATCCAAAACTTCCTATTGCACTGGAGAATTCTACAAAACTTTTAGAGAATAGTTAACACCATTATTACTAAACGTATTTCAGACCATAAAAAAGGATGGAATACATCCAAATTCACCCTAAGATGCCAGCATAACCTTGATACCAAAACCATGTAAAGACAGCACAAGGAAAGAAAATTACAGACCAATCAATATCTCTCATGAATTTACATGTAAAAATCCTTAACAAAATTTTAAACAATAGAGTTCAGCAGCATATGAGAAAACAATTCACCATGACTGAGTTGGATTCATATCAGACATACAGGGATAGTTCCATCTTAGAATAACAATCAATACAATCAACAACATAAATTAAACAAAAGACAAGAAGTACTTCATTTTACAAATGATACAGAAAAGGCATCTGTCAAAGTTCAACACCAATTGGCATTAAAAAAAGTCACAGTGAAATAAGAATAGAATGGAAATTATTCAACATAATAAAAAGCAATTATACAAGGCCAAAAGATAACATCATTCTATATAGAGTCTGAATAGATTCCCTGTGATAACAGGAATCTGACAAGGCTGCTCTTTGTCACCACTTTTATTCAACATAGAGCTAGAGGTATTAGCCAGAGCAATAAGGCAGGACAAAGAAAAAAAGGGCAACAAAATTCTAGCCAACAGAACTCAAAAGCATATAATATAACTCACCATCACCAAGCGGGATTCCTATCAGTTACACAGAATGGCTCAACATCAGAAAAACAATCAGTATGCTCCATCATATAAGTTAAACAAATGACAACAATCATGGTTTTGGGAGGCAGAGTCAAGATGGCAGACTAAGCACATGTCTGGAACCCCAGACCTGAATTGATAATCAAATGGAGCCTCTGATCACCTAGTAAGCCCCCAGAACAGCAGACCTCTTCTGAATCCAGCTTGAATTTCTGACAATTCCCTGTCAATATACTGTTCCAATTGTTTTTGAATGACTTTGAGCAAAATTTTACTTGTGAGTGACATCAATGATGTTGTTTGTCCTTTATATAGTTCTTCTGTAACAAGAGCATCGTCCAAAGTACTTAGTCAACCATAATGCCAAGCCTAAAGGGCATACTTCATTCCTGTTATTCTTCATGCTCATATAGGTACACCAGTGGAAGAATCAAGAGGTGCCACTTCTATTTATTTATTTTTAATTTATCAAAATAATACACTATTTTTAAAAAACTGTTTTAATTATTTTTAACTAATAAAATCAATTATTAGTTGTAAATTTGAAAATAATCCATTTATTTTGTTACTTATTTACCCATATGGCCTCTACAATTATGAATTTCTCAACTCTTATGCAAGACCTACAAAAAAATAAAATATTATCCCAAATACTTATTTCCCTCTATTTCTTCCCTGGAAAAAATAAGTATTATTCCTATCTTGTTAGATGCCACTGAGTCAGTTCTAGCTCACAGCGACCCTACGTACAATAGAACAAAACACTGCCCAGTCTTGGGCCATCCTCACAATCACTGTTGTTTGAGCCCATTGTTGCAGCCACTATGTCAATCCATCAAATAGACAGCCTTCCTCTTTTTTGTTGGCCTTCTACTTTATCAAGCATGTTGTCCTTCTTCAAGGACTTTTCCTTCCTGATAACATGTGCAAAGCAAGTGAGATGAAGTCTGATCACTCTTGCTCCTAAGGAGCATTCTGGCTGTACTTCTTTCAAGACAGATTTATCAATTGTTCTGGCAGTCCAGAGTATATTCAATGTTCTTCACCAGCATCATAATTCAGAACCATCAGTTCTTTGGTCTTTTCTATACACTGGCTAGCTTTTGCGTGCATATGAGCTGACTGAAAATACCATCTTAAAAGTGTCTAAATCTATAGCTTTTCTATGTAATGACAAGAAAATATAAGCAAGAAAAGAATTCCATTCACAAAAGTAAAAATAAATAAAATGCATTCCAGAATTAACTCGATGGAAACATGACTGTTACACAGAAAACTGCAAACTCTCCTCAGGGATATAAAAGAGATTTATAAATGGAGACATATATCATGTTCCAGGATAAGAAAACTTAACAGAGTAAAAACATTAGTCTTTTCCACATTTACAAATTAATCTAGTTAATTCCCAATCAAAATTTCAGTAGGACTCTTTGAAGCTTGATAAAATGATTGTAAAGTTTACCTGAAAGAAATAAATACAGGTAGTCCTCAACTTATGACAAGTTTCTGTTCTGATAACTCCATCGTAAGCCAGTTACCATGTAAGTTGAAATACCTTTTTGTTTTATTGTTAGTATCATTGTCTTCTACTGTCAGTACGTTAGATTGATAAATCTGATCTTTATTTGTCCATAAGTGAACACATGAGAATGACATCATCAAGTGACATGCTGCAACACTGCATGTAGTACATTATTAACCATAAGATATACCAAAAAAAAAGAGAAAGGTACAGTTGTTCCACATGGTTCACTGTAATTCCAATATGCCTCAAGTCAAGGACTACCTGTACAGTAAAACTTGCAAAAGCTGGAACCTATATGACATTTCAAAAAGGAAATCTCATATATTTTCCACTGAAGCAAAAGGCAGAAAAGGGGTAAGAATGTATTCTGGCAAAGGCAGAAAGCATTCAAGATCTGGAAAAAGCAAAGCGATCTTGTTGAATACTGGCTCTGACAGGCTTCACTGTATGTGATAACAGTGAAGAAACAAATATCACTAAACTAAGAACGTGGAACAGGTTTAAACATTATCAGGTGCATTCTTCCTCTCTTCAAAATTCTATGTTAAAAAGTACCAGAACAAAAACATATTAGAAAGCCACAATGCCCAAAAGTGGCTCAAGAATAGACAGATACAGAGAACAGAATATAAAGTGTCAACATATGCCCAAGTATATATTCGTTTTTAATTATATGAGGATGAAATTTTAAGCCAGCAGGAAAAAGGCAAGATCTGATGAGTAAGTTCATGAACTCATCCAAGAAAAACTGCTACACATCTCCCTGCTGAGTATCACCATGGTCACTTTCGAAGTACTCCTCTTGGGAAGTTATGTACTGAAGCCAGCCCCTAGGCCACCCTTCAAGCAATTTGGGAACTCTTTTTCTAGAATGGCCATCAGAGTTGTGGTCCTATTTCCCTTTAAGCCCTGAATGTCATCAAATGACTCCCCTTCAGTATTTCCTTTAAAGGAAATAGTAAAGAAAAAAGTCATTGGGGATCAGAAAAGTTCAGGTTGTTTTCGTGTAACTTTTTCACATAGTCTTTTTAGCACTTCCAAATAGCAAACTTGCTTAACTGTCCAGTTGGTTCAAATTCATAATGAACAATCCTTCCGATACCCAAAAGGGTCAGCAACATTGTTTTGCCTCTTGATTTGGACTGACATAACTTTTTCGGTCATGGAGAATGGGCTGACTTCCACTGTGTACTTTCACACTTTGTTTCAGGGTCATATTGGTACACTCACATTTCATCACAGTGATTAACACAGCCTAAAACACTGTCTTGCTTCTCCAAAAGGTCTTGACTAACTTCAACTTTCCTTTGCTTTTGTTTATTGGTGAGCTCCTTCAGGACCATTTTTGCACATGCTTTTCTCATGCCAAGATTTTCGGTTAAGATTTTGCTGTTTCTTGATCAGTCAGCTGATGATTTTTGATGCACAATTCAACAAATTTTTGCAATGTTTTTGTCAGTTTTGCTCATTACTGGCCACCCTGATCTCTCTTCATCAGTAATGCTTTTTCTCCCCTCAGAAAAAAAATTTAATTCATTTGTACACTGCCATTTTCTTCACGGTATTATCCCCATAAAATTGAACTAACATGTCCTTAATTACACTTCTGCTCTTGCCAAATTTAACAAGCAATTTAGTGTTTGTTTATTGCTCTATTTCAAGCGTCAACATCCTTAGGATAGCACACAGAAACATATAACAGCAATAATGAATGCCACTCAGCAAGACACTGTCACATGTCAGCATGAACACAGCTGTGAAACTCTGATATACTAAGATTACAAAACTTCACTGAGTTGTTTGTACAGTTCTGCCAATGTAATCGCACAGGGGCAAGTTCATGGACTTAATTGTCAGACCTCGTATTCAGTAAATGGTTCCAAGACAGCTGTTCATTAACTATAAATAAACAACCGCTATGATTCAGAACACATTACAAAATGATTGAAAAATTAAATGTAAAAAGTTAACTCCCCAGGTAACTGATTAAAATTCATAAATAGTTTCCCTCCCTTCAAAAAAGGGACATAAAATAGAGAAACAAATTTTATAAGAAATAAAATATTAAGTAAAATAAGTCCTTTTGATGGCATAGTAGTTTAAGAGCTCAGATGTTAACCAAGAAATCAACAGTTTGGATCCACCAGCTGCTTCTTGGAAACTCCATGGCATAGTTCTCCTTTGTTGTGTAGGGTCACTGTGAATCAGAATTGACTTGACTGTGTCTTTTATTACTTATATTATATAACTGAAAAGTGAGTTGATAATAAACATAATATCAAGACACACTTATATAAAATCAAGAAATAAATTTTATATACATATCAATAGCAACTTTTTTTGGTCTGTCAAACTAGCAGTGGTTAGGAAGACTGAAAATGCTCTCCAACATGGTTACAGAGAATGTATACCATCAAGACAGCAACTCTACCAACTGACAAAAAGTATTTTTTTAAAAAAATGAGAATAATCTCTATTTAATGAGCCCCAAATCCAAGATAATATAGATGATTTTCTAGGAAAATATAAATTACAACTGATTCCAAAAGAAACCAAAAAACTAACTATACTAATAAACACCAAGAAGCAAGGGAAGTCTTCCAACAGCTACAGCTGTTCAAATTCTTCAAATGCTTCAAAGTATAGAGAAGTATGGCACAATTTAATCTTTTTCAAGGTATGGAGGAAAAAATGAAAAGGAGACTTCCCATGTTCTTTTTACAAAGACCAGCATAACAACTAAAAGCCTGAAAAATATCCCAAGAATAGAAAATAGACCAATTTTACTCATAAAAAGAGGGGCATATATTTTAAATGCAATGCTGAAAAACCAAATTCAGCAGTACATTTAAAAGAACCAGCAACAAAGCAGAAGGTGTGTCTCAGGAATGAAGAGATGCCTCAGTCAGAAGAAACATACTAATAAAGTCAATCATATAAATATAAAAAAATTAAAATATAATCATTCAGTGGATTCCTAGAAGGTATCTGATAAAACTCATTCTTCAATTTTTTACTAAAACAAAGAACAACAACTCTTAGTAACATTGGACAAGGATGGCCACAGCTACCACTTGTATTTTAAATTACTCTGAAAATACCAGTATAGCATGCAGTATCATGAAATGGCTCCCAAAACTCCCATTCCCTGATACATGCACCTATAATCACCTATAATCACTCCTATTGAACATGGACAGGACTACGACTGTGATGGATTTCAATTCTGTAACCACTGTTACTGTCAGTTGCCATCAAGTTGATTCCAATTTATGATGACTCTGTGCAAAGAGCAGAACTGGTCCATAGGATTTTCAAGGCTGTGACCTCTTGGAAGCACACTGGGTGTGTTCAAACCACCAAATTTTCAGCTATTAGTCAAGAGAGTTTAACCAATTCTGCCACACAGGGACTCTATCTGTGATTAGGCTACATTATGTAACACAGAGAAAGGAACGTTTCAAATGTGATTAGGTCCCAAATCAGTTAACACTGAATTAATTAAAAAGACGAGCACCCTGAGAAGGCCTAATCTAATCAAGAAATCCCTTAAAAGAACTGGGGACCCTTTGAAGTCAGAGATGCCAGGTATGAGAGAGATTTTTCTGATGGCCTTGACAAGGAAGCTACCACGTTATGTGATAAAGTCTCTAGGCACTGAACCTCCAGATAAGGATGCAGCCAATGTCACCTTGATTTCAGCCTCAGACCTGAATAGAGAGGACTCAAATAAAACACACCAGGCTTGGGCCTATGTGATCTGTGAGATAATAAATTTGTTCTGTTTTAAGCCTCTAAGCATGTGGTAACAGGGTATACAGCAGCAGAAAACCACTATAACTAGGTAATAAGACTATAAGAGAAAAAGGAAGAAAACATATAAACATTGGAAAGGGACATGACACTATTACTACTTGAAAATAACACTATTAGCTAACTAGAAAACCTAGTCAACAGAAAGGAATAAAAAAATACAGAAATCATTAAAGCATCTGGTTACAAAATTATTAAAAGATTATTCTACTTGGCTGGCTGGATTCTACTCTGGCTAGGATCACCACGAGTCGGATCTGACTCAATGGCACTTGGCTTTGGCTGGCATAATAGTTATTATTTATTGAGTTGACTTAGACCCCTACTGACCGCAAGTGAGTCTGTTCAGACTAATGGCTGACCTTCCACTTAGCAGTTGAGTGCTTATCTACTACACTTGAATTTTTTCTGTCCTCTGGGGACCCTAAAATCTATGATTTTGTGTTCCACTATACAGATAGGAAAATTAAAGAATAAAAGGGTTAAGTGGCTTGCCCACCAGTCACTTGCCCATATTTAGAATTCAAGTTCTTAAACTACAGGGAAGAAGTTCTTATACGTATACCTCAAGGACTGAAATGTGACCCCGAAAATACTTGACTCCTAAAATTGGCTACATCATGATTCGCAGTACTGTGTGATCATCTACCATTCTGTCATCTGATGTTATTTCCCTGTGTGTTATAAATCCTATCACATAATCATAATCCATAATCATTATGGATTAGCAGCAATTATTTTGATGAGCTTTGTAAGATTAGATAGTGTCTTAAGCCAATCTCTTTTGAGAAACAAACAAAAGACAGAAATGAGCAGAGTGACATGGGGACCTCACACCACAAAGCAAGCAATACCAAGAGCAGAACATGCCTTTGTACTTAAGATTTCTGCACTGAGATGCTCACAGACCAAGGGAAGACTGATGACAAGGACCCTCCCCAGAGACAACAGAGAGAAAGCCTTCCCTGAAGCTGACAGTCTGACTTTGAACGTCAAGCCTTCCAGACTGTGAAAGAATAAATTTTTTTCAGTTAAAAGCCGTCGACTTATGGTATTTCAGTTATAGCAGCACTAGGTGATTAAGATCCTAAACATTATTTTGTCTTTTTTAAAATCCTGATTTTTTCCCATGCTTTATGATTCATCAGTAAATTTTAAAAATTGTCTTGATGCTGGTTTTGTTTATTTCTTATTAGGTCTGTTTTTCTGAGATTTTCTACCTTTTTACTTGCTATTACAAACAGGTTGTTTTAGTCCACTAGTGCTGCTCTAACAAATACTTACAATGTGGAAGCAGTTTTGAAACTATGACTGGATAGAAGACTCAAAAGAAACTGGGGAGCACTGTTAACACTGAAGAAGGCACAGGTGAGAATTGAGCAGCAGAGGACCAGTGGCAGCAGCAGCAGCAACAGCTGAACCAGAGGCAGTGCTAGAACCGACCCATGGAGCAAGACAGATAAGTACCTGTGCAAAGAGGCTTCCTGGTGGAGTGGGGTGCCTCCAGCACCTGAATGGGTGGAGCTAGCCTTGCTGACCCATAGAGTGAGAGAGCTGAGTGCCTTTGTGCAAGAGGCTTCCTAGCAGAGTGGGGTGTGTCTCTGGGCACTTGAATCAGTGGAGCTGCAGAGCTTTGTAACACTTGCCCCAGCAGGGAAAATGTGGGCCTGAGGCCTGGGTCATGTGGCCATACGAAGCAGAAGATAAAGACATGAATAGCATGAGACACTCAGCTGCCTCAGTCTCAAGACAGTATGGCCATTATCTTGGGGGTTTGAAAGGGTAGAGCCAAGGCTTCCTGTTTTTGTAAAGGTGGAATTGCCACTCAGTTGGGCTTAGGATGCACCGAAAGCTAGTGGGGCAGAGTTCCTGTCCACGTGGGCCTTTCTAGGCAGAGCTGTAGCACAGGGCTGGGAGTCTCCACTCAGAATCCAGACAGTATAGCCAATATCTACAGCCTGCAGGAGAAAGCTACTGTGTAAAATGTCTCAGAAAATGGAAGATTATTTTCTTCTGGTGCCTGAGGGATTCTTCTGCTGTTCTCTACTTGTTCAAGCTATAGGGTTAGTTGCTTGGTTTGGTTTCTTTCTTCTTTAGAGATGTGTGCATTTATGGAGATAAACAGATCTCTGAGCACTGCTTTGGCTGTATCCCACAGTTTCCAGTAGGAAGTATTTTTGCTGTCATTGGAATCCATGAATTTATTTCATCCTTGATTTCTTCTATAACCTGCAGCTTTTTGAGCAAGGTGTTGTTCAGTTTCCAAGAATTCCACTTTCTATCTATGTTTTTTCTGCTATTGATTTCAACTTTTATGGCTTTATGATCTGAGAAGATACTTTGCATTAATTCAATGGTATGGATTTTGTTAAGCACTGCATTATGTCCTAACACATGGTCAATTCTGAAGAATGTTCCATGTGCAGTGGAGAATACAGTGTAGTTGTCCGCTGATGGGTGGAAAGTTCTGTATATATCGATGAGGTTTAGTTGAGCAATTGTGGCAATAAGGTCTTCTGTATCTTTACTGAGCTTTTTCCTAGATGATCTGTCCAGTATTGAGAGTGGAGTGTTGAAGTCTCCAACTATTACTGTGGAGTCATCTAACTCTTTCTTGAGAGTAGTCAGTGTTTATTCGATGTATTTAGTTGCTCTGATATTAAGTGCATAAGTATTTAATATAGTTAAGTCTTCCTTGTATACTGAACCTTTCAGCAATAAATAGTGTCCATCTTTGTCCACAATGGTGGATTTTACATTAAAATTGATTTTGTCTGAGATTAGAATTGCCACACCTGCTCTTCTCTGTTAATTAGCTTGATATATATTCTTCCATCTTTTAATTTTCAGTTTGTTCCTATCTTTAAGTCTCAAGTGAGTTTCTTGTAGACAGCATACGGATGGGTCATGTCCGTTGATCCAAGATGTCACTCGATGTCTCTTTACTGGAGCATTCAGTCCATTCACATTCAATGTAATTATTGATAGGTATGTGTTCAGTGCTGCCACTGTGCTATGTTTATTTTGTGTTGATGTTATCTCTGTTGTTCTAGTCTGTTCTGGGACATTCTTTTTGGTGAGTTGATTTTTCACCCTTTTCAGAGCTGGTATTGTATTTGTGTTACATTTCCTGATATGGTATGTTGCATCTTTGTTGTGCTTTATGGCTGCCCCTACGATCCCCCTTAATAAACTATATATAAACCCCAATTTTAACTACTACCAATCTTGTCAACTTCCTCTCAACCTGGAAGGACTATACCAACTGTAGTACATCCCTCTTTTTAATATGATGGCACCATAGTTTTCATGATAATCACTGGATTGTTTGCTTCAGTATTAAAGCTGTGATTGAGTTTGGAGCCTTTCCTAACTAAGTAGAATTCTGGATGATGTGTCATTCTAAAATACAGTTAGTGGTTTACTTCTTCTAAGCCAAAGCCAAGAACTTCTGTCAGTATTTCTTGTAGTTTTGGTTTGGCTTTTACAAAGTCTCTGAGTTTCTGTTTATCTGGGAATGTCTTAATTTCATTTTCATACTGAAAAAGATAGTTTTGCAGGATATGCAATTCTTGGTTGGAAGTTCTTCTCCTTCAAGGCTTTGAATGTGTCATGCCACTGTCTCCATCCCAGCATGGTTTCTGCTGAGAAATCTGACTAAAGCCTACAAGGTTTCCCTCCGAATGTTAGCTTTGCTTTTGAGTCTTGTTAACTTTAAGAGTTGCTGCTTATGTTTCATTTTGCTAAGCTTGATTAGAACATGTCTTGGAGTCTTTCTTTTGAGATCTATATTGGGTGGCGTACAATATGCATCTGGGATATCTATATTCTCTTCCTTCATGATTTCTGGGAAGTTTTCTGTCAGCAGCTCAGCAACAATACTGTGTTCTCAGGTGTCTTATCCTGTTCAGGGACTCTAATTAATTGAAGGTTGTTTTTCTTAATAGAGTCCCACATGCTTCCTAATGCTTCTTCATTTTTCTTATTTCTTTTTTCTGATTTCTGCCCATAGACACTGGTGTCAGTAGCTTTATCTTCCAAGTCAGAAATTCTTTTTTCCATTTGTTGCATTCTGTTTTCTTGGCTTTGAATGGAAGTTTCTATCTCTTTAATTTTGTTCTTGATCTGTTGGATTTCACAGTACTGGTGTTCCATTTTGTTGTGCTGCATTTTGTATAAGGTCTAGAAGGGCTCTGTATATAATCCTTTTACATTCACCTTCTCATGGTTTCAGAAAAGTTTCTTCATCCAGAAAACTCCTTAGTTGTTTTGTTTGGGAGCCTTCTTAAGCCATGGGTGATTTCTTGTTTGCCACAAGCATCTGTTGCTTTTTGGGTTTCATGTGGGTAAGTAAAGGCTGGGAGAGATATTGTGAGGATGGACTGCAGATGTTTTTCTAGGCTGTCTTAAAATGTAAAACAAAACGTATCTGCCCACTTCCCAAATCAGTCAGGTTTTCAGGTGTAGAGGTCCTGCTTCCCAAATGGCAAAGTAAGCACCTCTATATCCAACCCCAGATGATATGAACTAGTTCAAAATACAGCAATGCTACTGCCCTGTTGGCCTCTGCTGACAGGGCCCAGCCTTAGGTGACACTGTGTAAGCTACTGCTTTTCTGGTAGAAAAGAACTCTCCTGTGGGCAGGCTCTAGCTCCCAAGCTAAGAATCAGGTCCAGCTGCAGCCACCATATCTAAGTTGGCACCCTCCACATGGCTGGTGGGTAGAGGGGCTAAAGGTGTCAAGACATAGTGAGTTCTCAGTCTCTGTTGCTCGGCCCCCACCATAGGCGACACTGTGTCAATTACGGCTTTTCTGTCAGAGAAGCGCAGTCCTGTTTGCAGGCACTAGCTCCCAGGCTAAGAATTAGGTCCCGCTAAAATCTCCATATCCAACATGGCATCCCGCACACAGGCACTGCTGATTCCATCCAAATCACGCTGTGGCAAAGGTAAAAGGGCAGGCCCAAAGTGGCTAGATGAACAGAGTTCTAAGCCTGGCTCTCAAAATATGGCAATCTTCCCTGCCTATCCCACCAGCAGTGTGTCTGAGACTATCTGCTAGGGAAGACCCAGCTCCGCCAGCCAGCCAAGACAGAGAAAAAATAGTCAAAATGGTGTGTTACCTTCAGTCCGTGAGAGCCAGGGCTATCCAGGGGCAGGAGTGAGAGAAACAGAGGAGGTTTTTCGTTCAGTGGTATGAAGTCCATCATATTAACAGCCCTGTGCCGTGTCCTGGGACTCACTAGATGACCAGAAGGCTCCTTTTGATTATCAATTCAGGTCTTGGTTTCCAGAGGGATATAAGGAGATGTGTGCTTAGTCTGCCATCTTGACTCTTCCCCCAGAAGATTATTTTCAAAGCTTTGACGGCTAGTGTGGCATGCTCTGCTGACTTGCTTGTTGCCTGTTAATGTGCTTTTTCCCTGCAATTTCTTCCACCTGTAATGGAATGTCTAACTTGTGCCTATTCTGCCATTGTACTTTTAGAAGCAGACAGCTTGCACTCTAGGTTTCATAGACGTAGAAGAGTTTCTGTATTTTGGACTTGTAACTGATTCGAGACATCTATCGTATACGATGGACATGATTTTGCTATGATGGGATGAATGTGTTACATGTTTCAAAGACGCGATTTTTTTTTTTTTTTTTTGTAAAGGGTAGGATGTTATAGATTGAATTGTGTACCCCCAAAAGTATGTGTAGTAATTTGCCTGGGCCATGATTCCACGTATTTTATGATTGTCCTCCATTTTGTGATTTTCCTATGCTGTATGTTAAAGGATTAGGGTGAGACTGTAAATCCCTTCATAGGATCACCTCCCTGCTCTACTGTAAAGGGAGTTTCCCTGGAGTATGGCTTGTCCCACCCTTAATCCTTTCATCCTACAAGAGATAAAAGGAAAGGGAAGCAAGCACCAAATCCAGAACCTCACACCATCAACAAAGCAGCACCAGAAGAGCGCATCCTTCAGACCTGAGGTTCCTGCACCAAGATGTTCCCTGAAAAAAGACTGATGCAACACAAGGACTTTCCTCCAGAGCCAACAGGGGGAAAGCCTTCCCCCGGAGCAGACATCCTAAATCTGGACTTGTAGCCTACTGGGCTGTGTAACAATAAACATTTCTCTTTTAAAGCCATCCACTCATGATATTTATGTTAGAGCAGCACCAGCTGATTAAAACACAAGCTATTTATCACAGTACTCTCTCTGTTAGCATGGAGGAAGGTCCTTGTCATTAGTCGTTCCTTGGGAACATCTCAGTGTTGAGCAGAACTCTGCTCCCACTACTGCTTTCTTAGTAATATAAGGTTCCCAACTCTCTACTTCCTTTCCTTTCTTTTAATCTCCTGTAAGGTAAAACGTGGTACAAGCCACATTGAAGGGAAATTTATTTTGCACCAGATCAGGAAAGTAACCTTAGTATGAGTGTTACAGTCCCATCTTGATCCTCTTTAACATTCCAATTTTGCCCCGTTAACCACAGGCAAAGATTATAAAAGGAGATTCACAATTACAAAACAGAGGACAATCCCACAATGCTGGCACTCCTGGCTGGGCCAAACTGAAACAGATTTGGGGGGGGGCACACAATTCAATCCATGATCAAACATGCAATAAGGCTGCATTGATAATTAATAATGATTGGAATAGGAAAATTGGAAACAGA
Organism: Heterohyrax brucei; assembly: GCA_028571685.1. Classification (NCBI taxonomy): domain Eukaryota; kingdom Metazoa; phylum Chordata; class Mammalia; order Hyracoidea; family Procaviidae; genus Heterohyrax; species Heterohyrax brucei. The sequence goes on along the minus strand of CM053149.1, from coordinate 131,492,994 downwards.
TCAAGGACTGGTGGTTGCAAAATATGGTCTTGGTGTTATATAAATGATATGGATGATCTCATAACAGAATTCTGAAACACCAACAACTTCTTCATTGCAAATATCTTTTTGAACCAATATAGATGGCAACAATACATACACATAGATCTTGCTGGATGCAATACAGAGGAATCAAATCAACTACATCTGTGGAGACAACAGAATAGTTCAATATTATCAGTCAGAATTAGGTCAGGGACAGACTGCATAGAAGGCCACTGCTCACATGCAAGTTCAAGCTGAAACTGAAGAAAACTAAAACAACTCCACAAAATCCAAAATACTACCTTGCATATATCCCATCTTAATTTAGAGACCATCTCAAAAGCAGATTTAATGCATCAAACACTAATGACTAATGACCAGACAAGTTGTGAAATGATATCATACGTGAAGAAAGACATCATTAAAAAGACACTAAAGAAAGAAAAGACCAAAATGGATGTAAAAAAGAGACTCTGAAAGTTACTCTTGAATGTCAAGTATCTAACGCAAAAGGAAGAAATTATGAAGTAAAAGAGCTGAAAAGATTTTAAAGGGTGGCTCATGAAGACAAAGGATTATAATGACATGTGCAAAGAGCTGGCAAAGAAAAACCAGAAGGGAAGAATACATTCTGCATTTCTCAAGCTGAAAGAACTGAAGACAAAATTTAAGCCTCAAGATGCAATACTGTAAGATTCTATGGGGGAAATATTAAACAACTCAGGAAGCATCAAAAGAAGATGGAAGATATTCATAGTCGCTATACCAAAAAGAATTGGTCAACATTCAGTCATTTCAGGAGTACCATATGAGAGGAATCAATGGTACTGAAGGAAGAAATACAAGGTACACAGAAAGCATTGTTAATGAACAAGGTTCCAGGAATTGACAGCACACTAGTTGAGATGTTTCAACAAATAGATGGCAGTGCTGGTGATACTCATCAATGCCAAGAAATTGGGAAGATGGCTACCTGGCCAAATAACTTGAAGACATCTATATTTTAACCATTCCCAAGAAAGATGATCCAAACATGTGAGGAAATTATTGAACAATATCATTAATATCACATGCAAGTAAAATGCTGCTGAAGATCATTCAGAGGAAGCTGCTGCAGTTCATCAATAAGAAACTGCAAGAAGTTTAAACAAGATTCAGAACACATGGTACCAGCGATACCATTGCTAACGCCGGGTGGATTCTGGGTGAAAGCAAATAACAGAAAGATGTTTAAGGGAATACCGTGTAGTGTAAAGTCAGGAAAGGTGTGTGTCAGGATTGTATCCTTTCACCGTACTTGCTCAATCTGTACATGGAGCAGATAATCTGAAAAGGTGGACTATATGAAGAATGAGTCATTGGGATTGGAGGAAGACTTATCAGTTACCTTTAATACAAAGTTAACAGAACATTGCTTGCCGAAAGTGAAGACTTAAAACTCTTACTGATGAAGATCAAAGACCATGGACTTCAGTGTGGACTATACCTCAACATAAAGAAAACAAAAATTCTTACAATTGGACCAATAAGCAACATTATAAACAGAAAAAAGATCCAAGGTGTAAAGGATTTCATTTTACTTGGCTCCACAATTAGCATCCATGGAAACAGCAGTCAAAAAATAGGAGACACAATGGACTGAGCAAATTTGCGGCAACAAACTTCTTAGAAGCAAGGATGGTAGGAGGGATCAGTCCCTGTTAGTAATGCGAGCAAAAAAGAGAAAGATCCTCAATGACGTGGACTGACACAGTGTCTGCAACCATGGGCTTAAGCACAGTAACGAGCATGAAGATGGCACAGGACCAGGAAGCATTTTGTTCTGTTATACACGGGATTGTTGTGAGACAAAAATAACTCGATGGCACCCAACAACAACAACCCCATCACAGAGGTAGGATTTACAACACGTAAAAAAAAACTACATCAGATGACAAAATATTGGAGAACCACACAGCACTGGGAATCACTGCCTACCCAAACTGATAGATGTATTTCTGGTGGAAACAATTCAATTCATGGTAATGTTTAAATTCCATGAAATCCAAATTAAACTACTAAAAAGGAGAAAAAAATGTACTCAATAAAAAATGTTGGGGCGACTACTTGAATAGAAACAAAACTTAATCTTTATATGATTCTTTATACTAAATAAATTCCAGAGAAATCAAAGATTAGAACATGACTAGTCTTGAAGAAAACAGAATTTTTTAAAACAATCTTAAAAACAAGGTAGGCTTTTGAGGCATGACACAAAATCAGGAGGCTTAACATAAAAGATGAATGAATTTTTTTTAAGTTATATTTTTTTAAAAAACACTTGTATATTGTGGTTGGATGAATCACTATTCAGAATTCTCACATCTTCCTTCTGTTACAGTCACACTCCTAGTAATGGGAGGAGAGGAGCACAAAGGTCTGAACTGCACTCTTAACCTAAAGGTTGGTGGTTCGGAACCACCCGACAGTGCCTCAGAAGAAAGGCCTGGTGATCTGTTTCCACAAAGAATACTGCAAGAAAATTCTAAGGAGCTCAAATCTACTTGGTAATACACAGGGTCATCACATATTGTAATTACCTCAATGGAAATGAGTTTGGGTTTTTGGTCTTTACAGTGTCTTTCTATGTGAATAGTGGCTCCCAGTTCCTGATCTGGGGACTGACCACGGGACATGCTTGGTCATACTGTGTGGGAGTCTCTTTCAATGATCTCCTCAAAGCCTTCAGAGGCATCATATTTCCCTTGCTTTGGTATACTGCCACCTCTTGGGTGTGAGAAAAGCCCAGGGCAGGAGCCACTGCCTCTTTACCCAAGGCCCTAAAATGGACACAAGGCACAGATCTAACTCCAAATTGAAGCCTACAGCCCAAAGTAGAGCTACCCCAGCTGACCTTCAAAACCAGGGAGAAAGCAAAAGCTTGTTATGGTAAACTAGTGAGCTTTGGGTGGTTTTCCTATGGCATTATCATGGCAAGAATAAACTAACGCCATCTAAGATAACAACTAGTGGTCTCTTCCCATCTGGAGTAAAGAAAACCAGTGACTCAGTGGGCAAGTACTCTAGAAGGCTGGCAGACAACATGCACCACAGCCAACCTTTTAGTTATGTTTTTAATTGCACTTTAGATGACGGTTTACAGAGCAAATTAGTTTCTCGTTGAACAATTAATACATATACCATTTTGTTACACTGATTGCCCACCCCCATCATACGTCAACACTCTCTCCTTCTCCACACCGGATTCTCCATTACCAGCTTTCCTATCCCCTGCTGCTTGCTCATCTCTGCAGCTTAGCTGGTGTGCCCTTTAGTTTCACTCATTTTACTTTCAGTCTGTCTAATCTTTGGCTGAAGGATGACTCAGGAGTGACTTCAACAGAGTTAAAAAGGTGTTAAGGGGCCATATTCTTAAGGCTTCTCTAGTCTCTGTCAGAAGAGTAAGTCTGGTATGTGTTTGTGAGTGTTAAAATTTTGTTTTACATTTTTGTCCAGCTTTGTTCAGGACTCTGTACCGTGGTTCCTGTTACAGCAGTTGGTAGCAGTAGCTGCGTACCACCTAACTGTGTAGCTTCAGTACGGTGGGGGCTGTGGTAACTATGGTCCATTAGTCTTTAGACTACTCTTTCTCTAGTATCTTTCATTTTCTTCATTCTCCCTTGCTCCCAAAGAGGTGAAACCAGTACAGTATCTTAGATGGCCACTCACAAGCTTTGAAGACCTGAGTACCAAAATAGAATGCAGAACATTCTTGTAATAAACTATGATGTGCCAACTGGAACTAGACATCCCACACACCATGATCCCCAGCCTAGTTATTTGGTCCCTGAGAGTGTTTGGATGTGTCTATGGAACTTCCATCATCTTGCCTTGGTCAAGCTGTGCTAGCTTCTCCTTCACCAAAGTCACTACTTACCTACTCTCTTTTCAATGTTCCTTCTCCATCTTTCCTCTGCCTGGTAGCCATCAAAGATGGGTTTTTTTGTGTATACATCTTTTCGTGAGTTTTTATAGTAGTCTTATATTTGTCCTTCAATTACAGAAGCACAAGTATTGTACAAGATTTATTTCCCTCAGCAAAATATCCTCCAGATTCATCTACATTATAAGATGTTTTGCAGATTCATCATTTTTCTTTATTGTTGCATAGTACTCCACTGTGAGAACATACTTTAGCTTGCTTATACACTTCCCTATTGGTGGACAGTAAGGTTGTTTCTGTTTTTTTGTTACTATGAATAAGACTGCAATGAATACGGATGTGCGTACGTTTATTTGTGTGATGACTCTTGTATCTCCAGGACATATTCCTAGGATTGGGATTGCTGGATCATATAGTGTTTCTATTTCCAGCTTTTTAAAAGTTTGGCTTAACTACTAATAATGTATACTTATAGCATTGTGCTTTTTAAAGACCTATCCACAGGGCTCACACTGATAACAGCAACTTGAAAGATCAATAGCTCTGGTGGCCAAAGAAAATGAAAGATACTAGAGAAAGATTAGTCTAAAGACTAACAGACCATAATTACCACAGCCCCCACCATACTGAAGCTAGCACAGTCAGGTGGTACACAGAAACTTAGAGGGCAGTGAGTTTGTGCTAACGGAGAAAGAGCAGCTTGGAAAAGGACAGTATGAATGGTTGTACAACTTGAAGAATGTAATAAATGTCACTGAATTTTATACACGGTCCAACAATTAAGTCCGCAAACTCAATTGTTCTAAGTGCTACATACATCACTGCTGACTATCACTTTGGTCACCTCCCAAGTATTCCCTCTGAGGAACTCTACAATGATGTCAGTGCCTGGTCTACCCTTCAAAGCAGCTTTGGAATTCTTGCTGGAATGGCCATTGTGCACAGTGGCAAGATGGCAAGTTCACAAGTTTTATTGAACAGTTGTCTCTGAGGGAGTTTTCAGCCAGTAAACAAGTAACTGTCTTGGAACACCCTCCCTACTCACCTGATCTGGCCCCCAGTGACTTTTTTCTTAACGGAATGATTAAGGAAATATTGAAAGGAAGTCATTTTGACGACTCTCAGGACATCAAGAGTAATAGGACAATAGCTCTGGTAGCCGTTCCAGAAAAAAAGTTAAAAAATTGCTTTGAAGAGTGACTAGGTGCTGGTGTTAGGGCAGCCCTCTCTGACTAAAGCAGCATACTCACACTCAATGATTTGGTACTATGAATTTAGCCAGTGCATGTACTACCAGCGGTGCACCAAGTCATTTACACGAGGAAGTTTGCAACAAAAACCTGTAACCAGTGAGTGATAATAAAGGGCTAGTTAAGCACTTTGATATTTATACATAATGTAAAAATGCATTTCAGAGTTTGAGGTAGGTCTGCTCACGCCAACGCAGAACGATCTCAAAGACAGACACAACACATAATACAGTGTGCACAGAATTATCCCCATTTGTGCAATTAAAAAAAAATGGATATGTGAGTTCTGTGCAGACTTTTTTTTCAGAAAGGATACACAAGAAAAAGCTCATGTGAAAATTAACGAGGAATAAGTGTTAGGCTGAAACCCAAACCCCCCTCAGGCACCAACTATTCCCCCAACGGCCTGAGTCAAAACGTCGGCCAGCTATTCCGGGAATTCCATTCAAATGAAGACTAGCTACCACTTCTTTCTCATGGGCTCAACTAGACTTCTCCTCACCTCACTCCACTGAAAACAACACCCCCCTATGTTAATTAAGTGACTCTAATTGTCCACAACCCCATTGGCTACTTGCCACCCACATCCCCATTGGCTACTTGTCACGGGCACTGTCCTCAGTGGTGTACTCAACAAGGTCCACCACCATCCTTTTATAAACCTCCAACCCCTGGACCAGAGTGCAATTTTGCAGACTCCCTCCTGGGAGCTCTGTAAAGCTGCCCGGGATGCAAATAAACTTTTTCTTTCTCTTTCTCTCTTTCCCTGGTTTTCTTTTACTGCATAATTTAAACTAAACAAAATCTTTTACATCTAAAACCTCTAATTCTAAGGTTAAAGGAGATCTACTTTTACTTTCTGCAATATTAACCCTTAACCCTGTGCATATATGGAAACCCTGGCAACATAGTGATTAAGAGCTACAGCTGCTAACTCAAAAAGTCAAGAGTTCAAATACCCCAGGTGCTCACTGAAAGCTCTACAGGGCAGTTCTACTCTTCCTTTTGGGTCATTATGAGTTGAAATGGGTTTTCCAGGCACATATATTGCTTTATGTGTATTTTAAGCCATGCACACCCTTTGAACCAAAAGGGCTTGAGAGTCCTTAGGAGTCCTTTTAAGTGGCAGTTCCAGACTAAGACAGGCTAGGAAGGAAGGCCTGGCAATATACTTCAGAAAATCAGCCAACAAAAACTCTACAGATCACAATGCTCTGAACCATGACTGATCATGGGGATTACATAGGACTGCGATGCCATCTGTGCATGGATGGGGTCACCAGGAGTCCAGGTGGACTGGACGGCAACAAACAACTGCAATAATGCCAACTGCTGCCATTCAATCGTGTTACAGAAGAACACCGAATGCAATGTGGAAACACTCCCACTACCTGAAAGAAATAAAAAGTAGGCTACATAATGTTTTTGCCTGTGTTTTGGTGGGGGGCGGGGGAGTAATTCTGCTCATATTAAGTCCATAAATAGAGGCATCAACAGATAAATAAAGAAATTCCGAAGCCACTTGTGGTTATCTCTAGATTTGGACTCCCTCCTTGTATCTGTCTGTTTCCCATGCTTTATTCAGTATAGAGAAAACACGGTATTACGGCAATCACTGTTTCTGCATTAGTCTAAGAGGGACCTGAATTCCTGCTGGTCCTCCTTTATCTACCGGTGAGCCCAGCAAGACAGATCCCAATTCCTCACTGCAATGGGCCACTGCTTCAGAAAATCCATTGAAGGGCTATGCATACACAGTGAATTTCTGGTAGAGTAAAACCAGTTGTCCTCAAGTTGATTCTGACCCAGTGTGACCCCACATGAACTACTCTCCAGGGGGTTTTAAACGGCTCACTTTTCAGAATTAAATTACCAGGGCTTTCTTTTGAAGAGCCTCTGGGTGAATTTGAACTTTCAACTTTTGGGGCAGCAGCTGAGGGTGTCAACCTTTTGCACCACCCATGGACTCTGGCTGGGTAAGTGGGCAGGAACCGGAATCCCAGCACCGAGCAGGGTCCTAGGTATGTGTAGGGTGCAGGGAGGTCCAGCCTGCTAGAAACAAGCCAGCTACTCATGGGTACTTCTGTGTGGTTGGCTGCTCTTTGATGGAGAATTATGAGAATTTAAAAGATAAATGCACGTTTCAAGGTTAAATTCTAGCCAGCAATCAAATGTATACAAGAACTCCTGGCCTTTCTCCTTCTCTCAACCCAATACCGAAAAGAAAATTTTAAGTACGAAGGTTTACTGCCATGTTTGGAAAAGAACATTCTATAAACCATTTGCAAATCATTTTTATTGTCTTCCTTTAGAGTCTCTTCTTTGCACAATAAAAACAACGTATTTGTTGATTCAGAACATTAATTCCATTAAAATCACATTAAGTATAATGAAAAGCTATCAGTGTATAATTATGCAAGCAAAGTCACAGACCTACATCAACTTTTAAATCCACTGGAATTACAAAAGGTACTGAATCTGTCTGGCAGACAAATTGTTCTTTCATTTTCAAATGGTCATGAACAAAAGCCTGCTGTACTACTGTTGGGAAATTCTGCTCCCTACGAGTCGGCACTGACTCCATGGCACCGGGTTTGGTTTCGTGCTGGTACTAACGCTGTAAACCACACATTCCGTATGCAAAGTTCAAACCCCATTCTGTTCTGTAAAGGCACCTAGGCCTTCCCGGGGAGAGCCTGTTCTCAGGACACACTCCAGGTTATCCTCCTGCAGAGCATATCCCCGTCTCAGAACGCCAGGCCTACGAGCGCAGTTAGCCAGCCCTGGCGTATCTCTGAATTGACGGCTTCCATAATCACCCCTCCAAGACCTTCCCATGTGACCACTGAACCCAACTCTGCCCCGCCCTCGGAGTTCATTCACAGCCTCTAGACCCAGTTGCTGCCCCCAGGTGCCCACTCTGATCCCACTCTCTGCTGTCACACTAGCCCTGGTCAGTTTCACCTGGTCATACGCAGACCTGGGTGCAGAGCCAGCCATCTGTCCTCCAACTTGGTGAGACCCAGAAGGAAGCAGAAGGCCACTGGTACAGGCGAGGTAGGGCCAGAGAGCTTGAGCACAGAGCAGAGGGGAGAAGGAACACTTATTGTTAGCATCGGGCTCCCAGAAGCTGCCATCCCACGCCATGGACAACATGCACAGGCATGCCAGGACTCTGCCTAGGCCAGGGCCCCTCACTCATCATTGCCTAGGTCCACCCAAAGGAGTCCTTGGGTAGGACAAACAATTAAGCACTTGAATGCTAGCCAAAAGGCAGCAGTTCAAACCCACCCAGAGGCACATCAGAGGACAGGCCTGACAATCTACTTCCAAAAAAACAGCCACTGAAACCACATATCTGACTGACGTCTGATTTGCACAATCTAAAAGGTACTTCAAAATATCAACAACAAAAAGACAAATAACTCAAACAACGGACAAAGGATATGG